>JAKOOJ010000002.1:61555000-64034558 GCA_022577455.1 Arizona elegans | reverse complement strand
GGGATCCCCCTTTTGCGAGCTTCTGACAAGCAAAGTCATTGGGGGAAACCAGTTCACTTAACAACCCTGTTACTAATTTAACAATTTCAGTAATTCACTTAACAACTGTGGCAAGAAAGATTGTAAAATGGGGCAAAAGTCACTTAACAAATGTCTCTCTTAAGAAAAGAAAATTTTGGCTCAATTGTGATTGAGGACTATCTGTAGTTGCCGCACCTGTTAATGGATCTCATCCTTTCTTTCCTTACATTGCAAATAAAATGAATTTATTCTGAGTTGAATCTGGGTATTGGGATGGGATTGATGTCCTCTGGGCTGGGGCAATTCTCTAACTCCCCCTCACTGCCTGCTTCCATACCTCCCTGTCGCTCCTTCACCAAATGGGGAGACCTTCCTATCGTTTTTTTTCCCCGGACTGGAGGCAAAGAAATCCCCAGCACAACATCAGCCCGAGAATGGGGAATAGCACCGTATAGTGACCTAGATTAATCTAGGTTCAGATAATAAAAGCTTGATCCTAAATACGTCGAGATTAACAGTGGAAGGAAACCAGTTTAAAAGCAGGTATGGAAATTTAATTTCAGCTATTCAGGAGGATATATTTAGGAGAACTCTGAAGAGCGTTTTGAACCCCCCCCCCTCAAGGAACCAGATGGCTGCTTGGCCTCTGCAGTATATTAACTATTTTTCATTACTTCTAATAGTTGAAAAATGAGGGGAAGTAAGATTTTTCTTATTCTTTCTTTATTACAGACCCAGGTATTAAAAGGTCTGGGCGGTTTATTCCAACTGAATTTAACTTGGAGGTAAAGAGGTGCCTTCTGAACGCTTCTCTATCAGCAGCACCTTAAACGTAGCCTAGTCGTTTGTCTGGCTCCTTAGAAGTAAATTCTACACTAAATTTGGTGGAATTTGTTGTCCGGAATGAGATTAAACCTATCCAGTTTATGCTGGGAGATGTTCTCCTCCCCAGATGTTAATTTTTTTAAAAAATAAATAAATCAAAGGGGGTTTAATCCCAGGTCAGTGCCTCTTGGATTGCAGCCGAACAGGTTTACGGCGGATGAGGAAGGAAATAAAGCCCTTGCCAATAAAGCGGAAAGGGTTTTGCTGCGGGAGAAATCCGGATTAAGATCGAGGCAGCGTATCCGATGGATTGCCAGCAAATTGCCAGGGTTAGAACGGACGAAAACCCGCAGAATCCATCACATTTCCATCCGGCTGCTGCGGCCTTTTGTTTCCAAATCTGCTGGTTTTACGAGGCAGTCGCAGGATCCGCTTCCTGGATTTCGCAGGAGCCAGGAGTCTCCGCATGGCATAGCCGGGGGCTTGGAGCGTCCATCGACGCCCCCGCCTCCCAGCCGCCAACGGCCCTGTTCGTTTGAGCCGTCCCCACGAGCGACCGTGCCAAAAAAAAAAAAAACCCCACCGTCCCCCAAACTCTTCGTCACAGGCGCTGGCTAAAGTGAGACCGTCCTCGGACTCATGGTTCTTTTTTTGACCATGAGTGACCACAGGGGAGAGAGACGGGGGGATGGGGGGGTGGGTGGTGGGGGGCGCGTCTCTACGGAGGGTTCAAGTTTAGTTTGTGCACTAGGGAGAATTTCAGGTCAGTTAAGGGGGTTCGAGGCAGCCGGCACTCGGTCCGGGCCAAGGGGTCATTTGAGCGGAATGGGCAGAAATGAAACCTCGCGGTTCTTTTGCTCACTCGGATACTGCTTAAACTGGGGCAACCCCTGAAGCTGATCTAGGAACTCCTTTGGTTAGTTAGAGTTGCCCCAGAATTTGTCCCTTCTCTCCGTCTGACGCTAAATAAAGGGAAATGAAAATATGGAAACTGTCCATCTTGAGTGTTATCCTATCAGCCTTCCTTCCTTCCTTCCTTCCTTCCTTCCTTCCTTCCTTCCTTCCTTCCTTCCTTCCTTCCTTCCCTTCCCTTCCCTTCCCTTCCCTTCCTTCCTTCCTTCCTTCCTTCCTTCCCTTCCTTCCCTTCCCTTCCCTTCCCTTCCCTTCCCTTCCCTTCCCTTCCCCTTCCCTTCCTTTCCTTTCCTTTCCTTTTCCTTCCTTCCCTTCCTTCCTTCCTTCCTTCCCTTCCCTTCCTTCCTTTCCTTCTTTTCTCTCCCTTTTTTTCCCTCCCCCCCCTTTCCCTCATTCATTCCTCTTTCTTTCCAAATATATTTACTTCTCCCAACCACTCTCTTCCGATCCACAGAAAGGAAGCGTTTTTTTCAATTACAATTAAGACTGAGCTTGTAAACAAACTCCGTTAAGGAGATTTCTTCTTCTAAAAAGAAATCTCTCTCTTCAATCCCTGTAGCATCTTCCTTCCTTCCTTCCTTCCTTCCTCTTTCTTTCTTTCTTTCTTTCTTTCTTTCTTTCTTTCTCTTTCTTTCTTTCTTTCTTTCTTCTTTCTTTTAAATATATCTACTCCTTCCTGGCTGTCTCAGGACAAATAGAGTTGTTGATCAGAGTCCTCTTTCGTCCTCAGGGGTTTATCCTCAGGACCTCCATTCGGGAATGAAGCAGGGAAGCGAAACAGCGCATTCACATCAAACGAGACTGGGCCCAGATTGGGACAAAAGGGCATTTCTGACAAAGAGAAATGCTTGCTTGATATAACCGCCGACCTGTGGCGTCTTGCATTCCCATATAAGCAGTTTCACCTATATCAGACAGGTACGGCCGATGAAGGCCTCCAGGCTGAAAGAGGTGGACGAATGAAGAAAGGGCAACTACTGATAGGAATGTGGGCACTTCGAATTAATTTCAGATGAGGATAAATGTCAAGGGAGCGTCCCGAACTTCCGACCTGGAAAGGGGGAAATAATAATAACGATGATGACGATGATGATGATGGGCTCCGCTTTAGGGGGAACTGAGAGGTTCTGGTTGCTGGCATCTTTTTGTACTTACACATTTGATTAAAAGGCATGGGCTTTGCTGAGCGCCTTTTCAGGCAATGCGTTTGTCTGAAAAAGTGCCATCAAATTCCTGATTTTCGGCTTCATAGACTAGACCGGATCTCTTTCTATAGGCTCGGAAGGAAAGTATTCCAGAAATACTGTTTCAATCTGTGATGACTCGATGCCTTTCCATGCGGTCATTGAGACGTCGGAAAGTAGAGAAAAGGAGACGCACTCCACCTCCGACGAAGTGAGGAAAGGTGGCCGGGTGGCTGGGAAGGGGAGGGAAAACGTTTCACCCCATTTTGGGAGCCGCAGCTGCTGCCGGCGATTCTCCGGATTCCTTTGAGCTCCTGCCGCCCTGTTTATTTGGGTAGCCTTTCCGCTTTTTTCAAAGGCTGACGACCCACGGCTACAGCTTTCTTATAACCGGCCGGTCCCTTCCTATGCATGGCACATAGCCCGCCAGATCTCGGTGGGTCTCAGCAATTAGTGTGCTGTGTGTGTTATCTGCTTCTAGTCCAATGCAGGCTGAGGAACTAACTCCTTCTTTGGTATCCTGATTTCGGTTGGCATGAGTCCTCCCTCCCTCATCGAAAGGTACCCAGAGATGGGGATGCGCATGGGAGGTGCAGTTCAAACTCCTCCTGCCACGTGACCCGAGATGATGCGAGGGTGAACCATGCTACCCAATGGTGAAATCCAATTTTTTTTTTACTACCGGTTCTGTGGGCATGGCTTGGTGAGCATGGTGTGGCTTGGTGGGCATGGCAGGGGAAGAATACTGCAAAATCTCCATTTCCACCCCACTCTGGGGCCAGCCAGAGGTGGTATTTGCCGAACTACTCAAAATTTCCGCTACCGGTTCACCAGAACCTGTCAGAACCTGCTGGATTTCTTAGCTTGATGCTACCTCAACTGGGGGATAAAGCTCGCACCTGGGTCTCCCCTTACTGGTTGAGGGGAGTCCATGATTAGGTCCTTCAACCCACGTAACTGAGCCACAGACTTCACCCCGGTTTGCCCAATGTATCAGATCATAAACTAACCAGACAAATAGCTCCAATGCGTTGACCAAGCTCTGTTGGCTTCTCAAGACGGTTGTGTGAACACAGTCTCTTACCTACGTGTATTAAGCCTGCAAGGAGTCACCCGGGGATTCCTGGAAGTTCTTCTCCAATAAGAGAGTGTGAGTTCTGTAGAGGTGGGGTGGGGGAAGGAATTTTCCCGTAAAGGGCCAGTCTCCAGACCCCCTTCTGAATGTCCATCTTCCTCTACTAGGTAAGATCTCAAGTGTTTGGTTTCCTTCCTCCCCCCCTTTTTTGGCACCCCGATCCTCGAACATGTCCTCCACTGTGCAAGGCCAGGGGCGGGGGGGGGGGGGTCCAAGTCCTTGAGAAGAGGAAAGAACTGGCTTCGCTTTAGTGCAGGGATCTCCAACCTTGGCAACTTTAAGACTTGTGGACTTTAACTCCCAGAAGTCTTTGCCTCCCTGCCCCGAAAGTAAAGGTCCTGTCCATAGAAAGAAAAAAGGAGAATCCTTCTTTTGTGGTCTCTGATCCTCAAAGGAAGAGGGGAAAAATCAAGACGGTTAAAGACAGATGGGAAAGGTCAATTTGGTACAGTGGTTATATAATCCGCTAGAAACCGGGAGATCCTGAATTTTGGGACCAGTCACTTTCTCTCAGCCCTATAGGAACTAAGCAATGGCAAGCCACTTTTGAAATCTTGCCCAGGAAACTACAGGGACTTGTCTAGGTAATCGCTAGGAGTCAACAGTGACTTAAAAGAAAATAGTGTATATAGTGATGAGTGCGCCAGAAGCAGTAATGGTAGTAGTACTGGTAATACCGGTAGTAGTACCTGTGGATGACGGGGTGTAGTGGTTCCGCATTGAAGAAGTTTAGTGAAGGAAGGAAGGAAGGAAGGAAGGAAGGAAGGAAGGAAGGAAGGAAGAAAGAGAAAGAAAAGAAGGAAAAAAGGAAGGAAGGAAGAGAAAGAAAGAAAGAAAGAAAGAAAGAAAGAAAGAAAGAAAGAAAGAAAGAAGAAAGAAAGAAAGAAAGAAAGAAAGAAAGAAAAGAAAGAGAAAAGACAGACTTTGACTTGATTAAAAAGCTGGATCTGCTGGGCAGTTTATTTTAAATATTATTTTTAACAAGCCAATAAACTCAGTCAGGGAGAGAGTCTTGCTTACAAACATCTGAACTTGGACTGTTCTGAGCCTCTTCATCTGTATGGTCAGAACTTTGATTATTTGAACCCACATGACTGATCCAGTGGGGCTTCTGGAATTCAGCAGCACTTAGGAACTATTTCTTTGTCGAGACAATCCTTGTTATTAACCCGACAGGACGGTGTACATGTCATTCAGAAATTGCATCTCAAACCAAGTTCCTCGAATCTCAGGATCCCATCGAACGGAACCGATTCGAACTGTCCGATCGAAATCGATTCCCTCCCCCCCCCGGATCTTTTGGGATTCCGTGGAACCGAGTGCTTTATTGGACGTTGCTACTGAAACGCCTGATGCTTCCATAGCTTGTGTACCGGATCTTTTTGTGAGATCAACAATTGCGAGGAAATCCTGCTGATCGGAAGGAAGGAAGGACGGAAGGACAGACAGAGATAAAATGACAATAGCAATCATGGTTTTCTCGGGACTAAGTAAAACGATGAATAGTCGGGATGATTCTCAGATAGCCAGATAGACATTCAGAAACAAAACAAAACACAACCAAGGGGCGGGGTGGGGGTGGGGTGTTGGACTCCATGGAAGAGTTCCAAAATGGGCAGTCTGGAACTATTTCAGGCAGACAGAAAAGATCGCACAGATTTAAGGAACCAGCGGAGAGAACGAGGCAGGCACGTGCAACACAGAATTTAGACAAATGCTCCAGGAGAAGGTGGCAGAGAGACAGGCATCTTAAAAACCACCTGGCAACAGTTAAGGATCTCTCTTTATAACCTTTTTTTTTTATTAAAATAACCGGAACGTCAAGAAACAGTCACTCTTGGGGGAGTCATCATGAAATGAATGTGCCAGAGTATAAATTATAATTGTTTTCGAGGTGCATCCTGAAAGCGGGGAGCAAAGGAAGGAAAAGAAGGCGCTCGCCATCCAGGAAATCTTCCTCTGTCGAGTGCCGATCCTATTTCCCTTCCCAGAGCCTCTTTACACGCCTCGGCCCAGCAGAAATCAACCCCCTCCTCCCCCTCCAAGACTTTGCACCCTCCAGAGATGTTGAACTACAGCTCCCATCTTTCCCAGCCAGCCATTATGGAGGGTATTAATAGTCCTTAACCAAATCAAGCGAGCAGGACCGTCGTTTTCTCAAAGCGAAAATGTCTTTCTTTTCTTTTCTTTTCTTTTCTTTTCTTTTCTTTTCTTTTCTTTTCTTTTCTTTTCTTTTCTTTTCTTTTCTTTTCTTTTCTTTTCTTTTCTTTTCTTTCTTCCTTCCTTCCTTCCTTCCTTCCTTCCTTCCTCCCTTCCTCCCTCCCTCCCTTCCTCTTTCTTTCTTTCTTTCTTTCTTTCTTTTTTTCTTTCTTTTTCTTTCTCTTCCTTCCTTCCTGCCTTCTTTCTTTCCTTTTTTTATAGCGGTCCTTTCCTTTTTTATAGTGGGACGGTCCCTTTCTCGGGCCGCTGCCTCTCTCAGCCCACTCTCCGGCGACCTTGCAAAAGCTCGCCGTCGTTCCCATCCTTTCCCCGGCGCCCTGTTTTCACCCGGGAAACTCCCCCCCCCCCACAACGGCAGTTTTTTGGGATTCAAGGAAGGAAAGGCCGCCCTTACTGGCGAAAGAGGCCACTTCCGAACGCAGGAAAGAAGGCAGCTCTGGAATTAAAACCACGGCCAAGAAAGGCAGGCAAAGGGCAGAGAGCTGAAAGAGGTGGCCACATTGGCATCTGGGTCTATTTTATTCCCACGCACACCCGCTGGTTACTTTATTTGGCCCTGGGGCTCCGAGATCCACGTGCAAAGTGCTCTGTGTAAGACCGTTGTTCTGTCTGGAGTATTAGAATAGGGAGAACTCAATTCGCATCTATAAGTTGTATGTATCTCTATGTAACTTCTCCTTGGGGAATGTGTTAACGTATACAGAGCGTTAAAGAAAGGGAAAGCAACACCATCTTTTCTTCCAGAGAAGGATTGTAACTCTTCTTGGGTTGCACATCCTTAAAGAGATGGTTGGAGCGAGTATGAAAGATCATAATTTACCACTGGGGTAAATCAGTGATGAAATCCAAATTTTTAAACTACTGATTCTGTGGGTGTGGCTTGGTGGGCATGATGTGGCTTGGTGAGCGTGGCAGAGGAAAGATACTGCAAAATCTCCATTCCCACCCCACTCCAGGGGAAGGATACTGCAAAATCCCCATTCCCTCCCCAGTCCTGGGGTAAGGATATTGCAAAATCTCCATTCCCACCCCACTCTGGGGCCAGACAGAGGTGGTATTTGCCGGTTCTCTGAACTACTCAAAATTTCCGCTACCAGTTCTCCAAACTACTCAAAATGTCCACTACTGGTTCTCCAAACTACTCAAAATTTCTGCTACTGGTTCTCTGAACTACTCAAAATTTCCGCTACTGGTTCTCCAGAACCTGTCAGAACCTGCTGGATTTCACCCCGGGTTGAATCTGTAACGTACAGCCCAATCTACTCATAAGCAACTGAGTCAATAGGAACTTATTGAAAGCTAAAGATGAATTTCATCAGGATGAAAGGCCTGGGGGAGAGGGGGCACATCCAGAAGTCACAGGATTCTTGCTATTTCAGGGCCTCCAGTCTCCTTTCACAAATTTCACAGCCAGGCTTGGGAAGTTCCCCAAAAACCCATTTCATAATGTTTGGATTTTTCACTGTGTGCCAAGATGGCTTGGTTATTTTTGGCTAAGGGTGGAGTGAACTCAGCCTTTGGACTCTAAAGGATGATTTATAGTTGGCCAGTTATGTGGCTGCAACTAATTGTTGCTCATTCAGTAAAATGAATTAAACTGTGGCTTAATGTATTGTGCAAACACAACCCATTTCCCCACCCTCTCATAGGGAAAATGCTTTTCCCCAGCAAGGTAAACTTTGCCTGTTCATCTTCAAGTCTCATTATATGTGGTCAGTCTTAGTAATGGATAATACGTGCTTAGATCTATTGAAGTAAAAGACACCAGACTCTGGAAAGCTGGCTGGGACCCATACCTTTCCAAATAGCTTAGGCTATATTTTCCTTCTTTTCTCCATGTCTCCAATGACTCTAAGATGATTGCACTTCTATTTTTAGATAGAGTGGACTACGATTTGGCTTGAAAGAAGAACCTGTCAACCTTACTTTCTAATGGCTTATGGATCCTCCTTAGCATCTTTGACTTCGGTGGATTTTGGGCTTTCCCCCACCTGATTCTAACCACAGCAGAAACAGACAAGATCTTTCTCATTATGTCCCCATAATGTCTTCGTCTCATTCCCAGACCATAACTGTAGCCTTAAGTCATCCTTAGCTGTTCCTGTTTTAGGCTCCAAGACTCTGTTAAAATGCGATTCATCCATTCCTTAGGTAATAGAAAACTTGAATTGCATAACATTTGCAGTGCTTCTGCCAATCTTCATCGTTGTGTTGTGACCTCTTTGCTGGCTGACTATTCCATGTTGCTATTGTGTCGAACAAAGTTACTGGTTAAATTCTCTGGCTTTGCTGCCTTCTCCTTTTCGAACATCTCTACTGAAACCATCTGCCAATCACAGCACTTGGGAGCTTCAACTGGTCCAAAACGCAGCAGCACTGACATGCTTCGGTATGCCTACATGACACCCCAAGTTTGTGAGCTGCAATGGTCACCAGTTTGCTTCCTAATGCAGTTCCGGGTGCTACTTATGACCTATAAAGCCTTAGATATCTTAGGCCCAAGTTACTTGAGGGAGCTTTTTTTCCCCCTGTAGGGCTGGGCCATTGGGTCTGCTGAGACCCTGGAAGGGTGCCTACTCTCTCACAGCACTTGTCCTCTGGAATGAAGTTCCCCTTAATCCCCTGGGTGATTTCTAACCTGGATGGCATTTTAGAAAGCCTTAAAAGCAGGGGTGCTATTCAGCAGGTTCTGACAGGTTTTGGAGAACTGGTAGTAGAAATTTTGAGTAGTTCGGAGAACCGGCAAATGCTACCTCTAGCTGGCCCCAGAGTGGGGTGGGAATGGAGATTTTGCATTCTCCCAGGAGTGGAGAGGAAATGGGGATTTTACAGTATCCTTCCCCTGCCATGCCCATCAAGCCACACCACGCCCACCAAGCCACACCCACAGAACCAACCGTTAGTAAAAAAAAATTGAATTCCACCACTGCTTAAAAGACTTGACTCATCTCCCAGGCTCTGAGGTAGGATGATTAGAGCCCCTTACTGGCTGTACAGAGTAAGAATGATGAGCTTGATATAGGGAAAGCCAGATTTATTAGTAAAATGATGATTGGGGGAGGGCGGAAGCTTAAGCTCCTAACAAGCAGAAAGTATGCATAAGTGGCTCAGCAGATACCTCTGTAATTCACATCACTATCAGAAAGGAAGGTGGTCCATCAGTATCAGACTTGCAGGCTTTTATTATTTTATTATTATTGGTTTGGTATACTATGGATCAGGGGTGAAATCCAGCAGGTTCTGGAGAACTGGTAGCGGAAATTTTGAGCAGTTCGGAGAACCGGTAGCAGAAATTTTGAGTAGTTCGGCAAATTCCACCTCTGGCTGGCCCCAGAGTGGGGTGGGAATGGAGATTTTGCAATATCCTTCTCCCAGGAGTGGGGAGGGAATGGAGATTTTACAGTATCCTTCCCCTGCCACGCCCACCAGGCCAGCCCACCAAGCCAGGCCCACAGAACCAGTAGTAAAAAAATGGATTTCACCACTGGTATGGATTATAATAATTTATGAAGTTTTGTTATTTTTGATTGAATTTGCCATCTTGATTAAGGTTTCCTATTTTGATTGTATATTTGTTATTTTGTTGCTTTGCACCAACCAGAATCTATTTGGAGGCAGATGACATCTAAATAGCAATAGCAATAGCATTTAGACTTATATACCGCTTTACAGCCCTCTCTAAGTGGTTTACAGAATCAGCCTATTGCCCCCAACAATCTAGGTCCTCATTTTACTGATCTCAGAAGGATGGAAGGCTGAGTCAACCTTGAGCCTGGTGAGACTTGAACTGCCAAACTGCTGGCAGCCAGCAGGCAGCAGAAGTAGCCTGCAGTACTACATTCTAACCACTGCACCACTGCGGCTCTTATAGAACTGAATGAATGAATGAATGATTTTAAGAAATGGCTTGACTTACAGGGTTTAACCATCTATCACTGGGATCTCCCCAAGTCCAATTGATTACTCACTTTAAAGCTTATTTTAAGTGCAGGTTTAAAGATCCTTTTCCCATTGCACCAGTGTCCTCACACCCAATTATCTCTTTAACTTTGTGGCTGGGTGAGAAGAGCTTACAAATTGCAGATGTGGCACTCTCCTTCCACCAGAAGCCTCCAAAGTATCACAGATCAATCCCATTTTAATCTTATTTCAGTTAAGTGCAAAGCTAGGCAGCCTCACAGATGGGATGGGAAGGGAAGGAGATGAAAGCAATCTTGAGAAGACATGTCCTTAAAGAATGATTAGTGAGACATCCTTGAGCCCTTAAAGGCCATTTGCTGTCCTGGCCTGAAGAGCTTTAACTTGGAAAATCAACTGAGTGGTTCAGTGGATACAGACGCCTGATAGTATCGGCCCAAAAGAAAAGTTAGCTACTCCCAAATAAAAATGCATCCTCCATTGAATTTATTTTGGTAGCATGTGACTTTTTCCATGTAAGAACTTTCATGTAAAAACCATGTAAAATGGAAATGCCTTAAACATAGTACCCAGCACAATTTTATTGATATTGTTGTGGTCCGCCAGCAGCCTGTGGAGCTGGCGGTGGAGTCGGACAGTGAGAAGGCTGGGGAGGAACATGGGCCAATCCTGGGGTCTGGGGAAGGCTCGGATGAGGGTTCTGCATTGGAGGCAGAGATGGAGCCAGGGCCATCTGGGAGTGATGCGCGGACTCTGGAGCCCCCAGAGTCGGATAGCAGAGAGGCAAAGGAACAGGAGGAGCCTATTTCTAGTGCACGCATGCGCAGAGCTGCAGAAGACAAGAGCAGCTAAAGCAAAAGGGACGACTCGGGAGTAAAGCCAGGAGATGATTGGCCCCTTCCATAAAGCTTAAAAGAGAAACAAAGGCACTTGGGGCCTTTTGCAGGAAAGCAACGTTGCTAACTTGGTTTCCAGTCGGCATCTCTTGTTTGTTTCTGATCTTCATGGGGCTTTGCCAAGTAAGGCCTTTGGCAGGATGTGTCAAAGAAGATAAAGGTTGGTGATTATCCCGAAGGACTTCTTCCGAAGGACTTGTTTTGCAACTAATTGGGACTCAGCTGCGAATGAACATAATTCTCAGCTGTTACAATAAAATAGGTTTGTTTGGGACTAATTGTGTCTTGTAATGACTCAGTAAGTCTAGGTCACAACAGATATATACTGTGTTTCCCCAAAAATAAGACCCGGTCTTATTTTCTTTTGGGCCCCAAAATAAGCAATTTAATTTCTTTGAGTGCCACTGCCATGAGGTGGGGGTGATGGAGTTGCCCAACATACACACAGGCTTACCTCAGGGCTCCTGTGGCTGCATGCCTTGACAACTTCCTGGTGGTGGCAGCACCAACAGCCATGTGCAACAGGAACCCATGTGGCCGCTGGCTCACTTCTCCCGATACTGGTGCTACACCGAAGCAGGAGGCTGAGTGATGCAGCCAGGCAGAACACTCCATTCCGATGGAGCAATAAGGGAGACTCGAAGCTTTATCTGCTTGCAAATGGGATGCTTTGAAATGGAGCATCCTATTTGCAAGCAGATGAAGCTTCATCTCCATCTGGGTGAAAAGTATGTGGCGGAGCCAGGCAGAGGCAGTGGTGGGAGGTGTGGGGGTAGGCAAGCGATCTCAACATGCCACCCAGTCTGTCCCACTGTCTTCGCCTTGCCCATGGCTGCACCAGGCAGGCGCCTGCATGGGGTGTTAGGATAGCCTGCCTCCCACCTCCCCTGTGCCACTGCCTCCACTTGCTGCCAGTGCCACCGCATAAGCCTCCCACGAGCCTCCCATGAGCCAGGCAGCATGTCTGCCTGTGCGCTCGGTGTTACATGTATCTGTGCTGCACCAAGGGGCCACTGGGCCATTCCCACCCCCCGGCTTATTTTCAGGGTAGGGCTTATATTAGGTCCACCCCCCCAAAAAAATCAGGCTAGGGCTTGTTTTCGGGGTGGGTCTTATTTTCAGGGAAACCCAATATTAAAAATCTTAAGCCTTACAGATATCAACGAAGCTCATGTTCAGATAAGTGAAATGTAGAATTTTAGTTCAATTTCAGATTATGGCCAATTTGATTATGTTGTAGTCCTAAACCTATTTACTTAGAGGAAACCCATATAGCTTTTAAGTCAATGTAGCTTTGACTGAGGTTGTTTGTTTTTTTTTTAAAAAAATAATTATTCTGCTACTTTTTATTTACACAGGCAAAGGATGCCCGAACAAAAGCTCACCCCACCCCCGCCACGTCAAGTTATATTTTCGGAAGGGTTACGTTTCCTTTACAAGGGCAGCTTTATATCCTGACCACTGTAGGGGGTCTATTTTGATGCTCCAGAAAGTTCATATAGAACTATGCAGATTGCAGACTTGAAAAGATTGTTGAGAAAGGTGGGGGAGACCAACCTTTGAAGCCACATGCGAATGGGTTGAGAAGAGAGGGGTGGGAGGGGAAAGCAGATATCAAATAAAAGCTGCCAACTCCTAGGATCAGAGCAATTTATGAAATGCATTTTTTTTTTTAAAAAAAATCAGAATCTTGAATAACCACTGCAGTTCACAGCCTTTGTTTTCGTTTCAATTCAGATGTTTGTTCCTTGAACTGAAATAACTGTACGCTCGCACTTAATAACACTTGTCTGACAAAAACATTTCCAATTACTAACCTACTAACGTGTAGTTCGAGGTCACTCTTTGTACAAAACTGAATAAACATAACTGGGAGGATATTCACACACTGTTGCATCCGATATGATTTTAAATTTGACTGAATCATCTTCGATCCAAGTAATTTTAAGTTTTGGCTTCCAAAGTTAAAAGTTTTTAATCGGTAATAGCAATACTGATTAAGGGTTTTCCAGCACTCTTTGAGCAGTTTACAAATGTCAGCTATGCTGGCTGGAGAATTCTAGGAGTTGAAGTCCATAAGCCTTAAAGCTGTCAAGTTTGAAGATCTCTGGTCTAGGCAAAGTACTGGTCATTTCCTTTAAAGTCCTATATGGTTTAGCTCCACTTGACTTGAGTGAGTACCTCTTTCAAAAGGAACCTTCATGCTCACTGAGATCATCTCAAGAGTTATTAGGACCTGGCCAAAAAGGGACTTTAGATGGCAACATGCTTATATATTCTTACCCCATTCCTTTGGAATCCATTCCTTACATATTTGAAGGACTAAACGTCTTTTCTTAAAGCCCCTTAACATACATGACTTTTGGAAAAGGCTTTGAACTGGTGATCGAATGGTCCAGTTTAACTTCTAATTTTCTTGCTTTGTTTTTCCCATGGATGACTAGGGAATTCTGGGAGCTGAAGTCCATGCTGACGTTGAGAAATATTGCCATAAAACTTAGCTTCAGCTCTCCCAGCTGTTGCAATTCTATGTGGTAATCTAGAGATACTGGACAGTCCAGGGTGGCGTTGGAGGCTAATCCAGGGGTGGGCAACTGTGGCCCTTTTACAACCTGTGGACTTCAATTCCCAGAATTCCTGAGATAACCAAGCTGGCTCAAGAATTCTGGGAGCTGAAGTCCCCAGGTCATAAAGGGGCCATATTTGCCCACCCCTGCACTAATCTAATGTTTCAAAACTCTTATTACAATATCCCTCTGCTCCCAGAATGTCACTTATTCACTTCTTCGAAAGAGAGGTCATTGCAACCCCATGGACAATGGAGATATCCCAAATAATCTTTTATGATTGCCTCGAATCAGCGGTGAAATCCAAGTTTTTTTATTACTGGTTCTGTGGGTATGGCTTGGTGGGCGTGGCATTTCTTGGTGGGTGTGGCTTGATGGGCATGGCAGGGGAACGATACTGCAAAATCTCTATTCCCACCCCACTCTGGGGCCAGCCAGAGGTTATATTTGCCGGTTCTCTGAACTACTCAAAATTTCTGCCACCGGTTCTCCAGAACCTGTCAGAACCTGCTGGATTTCACCCCTGCCTTGAATCCATTCTCCTTTGGCAATAGGGAAGCTGGTCGTAATAGGGAAAATTTCTATGTATTTCTGCATTTGTATGCAGAACTGTCAATTGAGCAACCCAGAAATCTGTTGATCTCAATCCTTAATGATGTAAAGAACCCATTGCTGTTTCATTATGTTCATATGAACTCATCCTGAACCAGATGATGATGGATCACTGCAGGTAGATGAATTCAGATTCAAAGAGAACAATTGACTTAGTCACTAAGCCTTAGTGTATGGAAAGTGTACTTTTTGCAGCTGTTCACAAGCTTGATTTGGAAATGTGCTAAAAATCAGGAGAGATAATCTGAGTCTTCCTCTCCATTTCTCCATTGTTCATGAAAAAAAATTCATTTAATTTTGTCTTTAAAATTTTTGAGACCACAAGTCCAGTAAACCTGGACAATCTCTGTTCAAAGGTGATGATGGTAGTGTAGGGTTGAGTTAGCAAAGGCTCAATTATGTGTTCAGAAAATCCTATCATCCATCTATCTATCTATCTATCTATCTATCTATCTATCTATCTTCTATCTTCTATCTATCTATCCATCCATCCATCCATCCATCCAACCATCCATCCATCCATCTTCTATCTATCTATCTTCTATCTTCTATCTTCTATCTATCTTCTATCCATCCATCCATCCATCTATCCATCTATTTATCTATTTTCTATCTATTTATCTTCTATCTTCTATCCATCTTCTATTCATCCATCCATCCATCCAACCATCCATCCATCTATCTATCCATCTTCTATTTATCATCTGTCTATCTCTATCTATCTATCTATCTATCTATCTATCTATCTATCTATCTATCTATCTATCTATCTATCTACAATATCTATCTGCAATTGTCATGTGAAAAATGGTCATGTCACTTTTTCAGCACCATTGTATCCTTATATTTTACTTTTTTACTGATTTATCAAAATACAAAGAGAAATTCAAAAAATAAGGGAAAACTAGGAGGGGGAAAAAGTAACTTTGCAACTTTGAATGGTCACTAAATGAACTGTTGCAAGCCAAGGACTACCTGTACATACAGATGTTTGGAAGTGTTTTCTCTCCCTGCCCCCTAATATTTTATACATTTCTGGCAACACTTTGTAATGCTGCCAAGAAGCCTACTTTGTTGTATCCGTGAAGCACCAGGAATTGAGTTTGACCTGAAGATCTGAACTTTGATTAACTTTGAGATTCCTGAGTGGCTGTTGATAATCACTCTCTCAAGCGTCAATGATGCTGCAAATTGGTAACAGAAGAAATGCTTGTGTTCCTACCTACTGGGTCGTCCTGAGCCAGGCTAAATCCTTGCATCCCCAAGCCATTCATTCCCCTTCTGATTTCTACCATCTGATAGCATCGCTAACCTATCCCCATTCCTCCTGTACTGATCTGTCCAATCCCGAGAAAGATCAGGTGGTGAAGTGTAATCCCCACACAAAGGAAGCAAAGCAAAAATCGCAGGTGATATAGGATGTTGCAGGACGACCTAGTGGTCCATCGTCACCAGGCGCTTCCTTCTGTAGAAATTCTCAGTCATTTGGGTCGTGGTTGTCCCAAAGGTGCTTTTTCAGGAGACAACTGGACTTGCTTGTTTCTCTTCTTTGGAAGACGTTTCACTTCTCATCGAAGAAGCGTCTTCAGCTCCCACTCTCCTGTCAGAGCTGAAGAAGCTTCTGGGACGAGAAGCGAAACGTCTTCCAAAGAAGAAAAAACAGCAAGTCCAGTTGCCTCCTGAAAAAGCACCTTTGGGACGAACCTTTGCTTCCCTCGTTTCTGGGCTTGCCTTTTCCGCAAGAGGGCGCTGTCCTCGCGCGGAAAGCCAGCTGAGCCTCGCCACCTCCACCCTCGGCTGTCCCCGCGTGGACTCCACGGGCTTCTCATTCTCCCCCTCTCTTCGCGCGTCTCTCCCACGGACCACACAGACCCAACTTAAACCTTCTGAAGCGGGCGACCCACACACGCACACACACAAACACCCCCGCCCATTTTTAAGCTTGTACACAACGGGCAGAGATGTATTGACATCTTTACAGACGCCGTCTTGACGCTTTTGATTAGCTGCATCATCATCATCATCATCATCATCATCATCATCATCGTTATTTACTTTATTCATTAAACATGAAACTCAGTCAAACTCATGAAACTGAACATTCAAAAATGCATCACAATAATAATAATAATCATCTCACTAAAGATATAATAATAGTAATAATAATAATAATAATAATAATAATAATAATAATAATAATAATAATAATAATAATAATAATAATAATAATAATATCGGTAAGCCGCCCTGAGTGACTTTGAGAGTGAGATCAAAGTAATAAATAAAATTCCGAGGAAACTCCTGGTTAAGACGTGGAACTCACTGCTACTTGCTTAGCCACTCAGAAATAAAGTAAACATTGCAAATATCCATAGAAATTGGCTTCCCCTCGGTTATCAAACTGCAGCTTCGGCCCCCACTGGTATATTAGATGATAGATTAGATAGATAGATAGACAGACAGACAGACAGACAGACAGAGATGTATTGTATAAAACTACTAGAACTCGCTATTTCAGGATAAACAGTGGAAGGAGCTATTAGCTAACCTGACTGGTCAAGATAACTCATTTACACGTTTTTGCCTTCAGGGATCGTCACTGCAAAGTAAGAAATCAGATTCCCACCGTAGGGCAGATCAGGCTCTCTGGTTTCCCCGAGGCTCTGTCTTCACAACGAGAAACCACTGTTTGCTGTGATCTTGAGGACTAGTTACACGGATCTCTTTTCGAAAATGGTCATTTGACCTTAGACTCTGATCAAGCCCGTGGTGCATTTACGCGGGCATATAAATAAGGCAGGGCTCTGCGGTTTGCTGGAAATGCTATTGTTTTCCTCGAACAAGCGTTAAACTAAAAGCCCTCGCCGTTGGATGCTTTTTTTACTGTCTCAAAAATAATAAAGAGCATTTGGTACAGCTAAAACCAGAAGGGAGGGGTTCCTGAATAAAATAAAATAAAATAAAATCTGACCTTAGAGCGAATTACTGTTTTCCGCAGGATCAAAATGTACAAACAAAAAAAAGTTTGAAAAGTTGCCATGCGTTCATTCTCCCCTAATTTAAAAACGCGCTTCGTTCAGCTCCGTGGGATTTACACTCAAAACGCTTTGGCAGAAATTGAAAACGAGGCAGCTGCAGTCCGAAGCACGTTTGTTAAACAATCGACGATCGATCGCCCTGTTCCCCAAGGGGCAGCTAACTACGGCCCATACACCGGTGTGGGTCTGGCGTATTGTGAAGGGCTATTTCTGATCAGCCTGGGCTGCGAGTTTCTCCGCCATGCGAGGCCTTTCAACCCCGGAAATCACCAGGCACCAGAGGTTTGTCCGTCCAGTTCTTTTTGGGGAAGAGCTCTTCCTCTACAGCCACGACGCTCTCGCGTGGGAATAGAAGACTGGGTGGGCGTCCACCGTAGAGGAAAATCTCTAGAGATTCTCAGTCATCCAGGTTGTCCCAAAGGTGCTTTTTTCAAGAGGCAACTGGACTTCGTTTTTTTTCTTTTGAAGACGTTTCGCTTCTCATCCCAGAAGCTTCTTCAGCTCCCCAGTAACTTGTCAGAACTGAAGATGCTTCTTGGACGAGAAGCGTAAGGTTTTCAAAAGAAAAAAAAAAATAAGGAAGTCCAGTTGCCTCCTGAAAAAGCACCTTTGGGACACTTAGAGGAAAATGCACCAGCTTTCACAAATAATTGCTAGCGTCGTACAAAAGGTGTAACAAAAGTTACAGATTTTACGATTTAAGGGTCACTGCCAAACTGGGAGGGGGAGTGGGGGCCCCCCTCTGTTAGTCCCCCGCCCAAGGCGGCAAGGACTGGTGTTTTTCGGCTGTAAGAGACTTCCTGGATGCGGAAAATCAGTTTACATCAGGGGTGAAATCCAGCAGGTTCTGACAGGTTCTGGAGAACAGGTAGCGGAAATTTTGAGCAGTTGGGAGAACCGGCAAATAGGACTTCTGGCTGGCCCAAGAGTGGGGTGGGAATGAAGATTTTGCAGTATCCTTCCCCCAGGAGTGGGGAGGGAATGGAGATTTTGCAGTATCCTTCCCCCAGGAGTAGGGTGGGAATGGAGATTTTGCAGTATCCTTCCTCTGCCATGCCCACCAAGCCACACCACACCACACCCACCAAGCCACACCTACAGAACCAGTAGTAAAAAATAATTAGATTTCACCACCGGTTTACATGCTCCACTGAATCTGGATCAGGGCTTGCGAGGGTGGGAGGGGGAGGAGGTATTTAGATCCAGGGTGATTTCAACCAGTTTTGGTTTGAAGGATACTGAAAACAGGAGGCGATGGGGTAACATTCTCCCCACCCTCGCGCCCTTCTCCTCCTTAGAGAACCCCTTGAATTTTCGGGCAATGGTTTTCGCCATCTGTTCTAGAGAGAATGGGGAAGTTCTCAGAGATCTGAACTGAAATGAGCAAACTCAGCTCAAACGGGGAATGTCTATGGAATTTCTCAATCCTCCAGGTCATGGTTGTCCCAAAGGTGCTTTTTCAAGAGGCTACTGGACTCTCTCTTTTTTCTTTGAAGACCTTTTACTTCTCATTCAAGGATACTTAGGAGACCACCTTCTGCCTCCGATAGCCTCCCATCGACCAGTACGCTCCCACAGAGAGGGTCTCCTCAGGGTGCCGTTGGTTAGACAGTGTCGACTGGTGACCCCCAGGGGGACAGCTTTCTCTGTGGGGGCACCTGCCCTCTGGAACGAACTGCCCCCGGAGATTCATCAGATTCCTGACCTTGGTACCTTTCGCCGCGCCTTTAAAACACTATTATTCCATCAAGCAGGGCTAGCCTAAAATATTATTTTAATGGGTTATTTTATTTTAGATTATTGGCCAAACTATTTAATAATTTTAAATTGTTTTAAACTTTTATATTGTTGGGTTTTTTAATCTTGGCTGTACACCGCCCTGAGTCCTTGGGGAGAAGGGCGGTATAAAAATTTAATGAATAAAATAAATAAATAAATAAGAAGCCAAAGAAAAACCAGAAAGTCCACTTGCCTCTTGAAAAAAAGCACCTTTGGGACACCCAAAGCAGGAAGTTCACCTGTCGTCTGAAGCCACAAGTTGGCTTATTTGGTTCGGGCTTGCGCTGTGGAGGAACCCGGAGGTTTGTGGCTCGTAGGCTGGGCTGGAGAACTTAGCCTATTACCTGCGTGCAGCCAACTGTGGTTGAGTCACTAAACCACGGTCAAATAAATGAGGGTTTAGCGGGATTCCCGAGTCCAGTTAAAATAACTGTCATTTTCTCCTTTTCGTTTGGAATGGCCTCGACACAAGAGGATTTGGGTTTTTTAAATTCACTGATCTTCCAGTCTTTTGGAAGTGCTTTCCTAAATCTCCTTTTCAATTCGCTTCTTGCACTCTTACTTGATAGTGAATCTTGCGGGACACAAGAACGCTTCTGGCTGCACAGGGCCTTGGGGGAGATTGATCTTTTTATTTTTGTGTATTGCAAATCTGTATAATCCCTCTGTTCATTTGTTCTTTGTCGTTTTCTTACAGTTGCAGTCACAGCCTGGGATCTGCTCCAAAGGAAGATGCTTTTGATTTCAAAAGGAATGGATCAGGGGTGAAATCCAGCAGGTTCTGACAGGTTCTGGAGAACCGGTAGCGGAAATTTTGAGTAGTTTGGAGAACCGGCAAATACCACCTATGGCTGGCCCCACCAAACCACGCCCACCAAGCCACACCATGCCCACAAAGCCACGCCCATAGAATTGGTAGTTAAAAAATTTGAATGTCACCACTGGGTTAACCATTTTTATGATGATTTATGATTTCATTCTGAATGGGTGTATCTTGCTCTATGGACCAGAATCTGGGGGAAGAATCAGACTTTGGGGGCCTTTTGGAAGATTATGAAGGGTAAGGTAAAGGTTCCCCTCATACATATGTGCTAGTCGTTCCTGACTTTAGGGGGTGGTGCTCATCTCCGTTTCAAAGCCAAAGAGCCAGCGCTGTCGGAAGACGTCTCTGTGGTCATGTGGCCGACATGACTAAACACCAAAGGCACACGGAACGCTGTTACCTTCCCACCAAAGGTGGTCCCTATTTTTCTACTTGCATTTTTTACCTGCTTTCGAACTGCTAGGTTGGCAGAAGCTGGGACAAGTCACCCCGTTACGTGGCACTAGGGATTCGAACCGCTGACCTGCTGACCTTTCTATCGACAAGCTCAGCATCTTAGCCACTGAGCCACTGTGTCCCTTGAGCACCGCGTCCCTTTATGAAGGTTAGGACCATCCAAACCTTGGGAATGATCTAGTGACCTATGAAGCAGGTCCTGCAACAAACAAGAGACACCTCCTGGGCCCTATCAGGTGACTGTTGTGTCAAAGGGCTAACCTAAAACATGTCCATCTTCCTGGCTCTCATGGATTGAATAGAGATAATTGGTGATAGGCAGTCCCACCAATAACCTGCCCCTGTGTCACGAAGGACTTTGTAGGAGATAACCAGCTCCTTGAATTGTATTTGGAAGACTATAGGAGTCAATTCAGCTTGAGAAGCTGTGGTATTACATAGATGTACCGAGGTGCACCAATAAGAATTTGTGTTGCTGCTTTCTGGATAGACCATGGTTTTGAGTGGTTCTTAAGGACAGTCCCATTTATAGTTGGAAAAAAATGTGCTGAAGGTTCCATATATAAATATGAGCAAGAGGTTTAAACACACTGTGGCCTTTTTCTAGGAAAAAAAAGTTGTATTGGTTCTTATTATAATATTTAATAAGATTTGTTTTGAAAATATCATATTGCAGCCTTAAATTCATTTTTGCCCCATGCACAAACTGATTTGAAATTAATACATTTACTAAGAAATCAAGGCATTTATTTCATATTTCAAACCCTCCTTCCAATTTGGCCATTATGATAGCATGATGTTCTATCTGTATTGGGTTTAGTCTCTGGCCCTCATTGGTACATTCCCTTGCTTAGAAAGAAGGAAGGGGAAGGGGAGGAGAGGAGAGGAGAGGAAAAAAGGAAGGGAATACATTCTTATCAATTTCATCTGATCTAACGAAATGAAAACTGATTTCTTTATTTATTGTCTGCTCCCAAAAATTGTTTTAAAAAGTTCAATCTTTCACTGTTGTTCTAGTGGGAAAAAAAAGGAAACCGTCATTAATGCTAAAGGAAACATAGGAAATCTTCTTTAAGGTCAGGCAAGTGACTGCTTCACGACAAGGGATAGAATAACCCCAGTCTAAACAGATGTATTAATTAGAACAAGCACAACAAGGCTGATCTGCAGTAGAATAGCAAGCAACTCCTCCTTTTCAGGAGGTTATTTTGGGGTATCTATTACTGACCAATTTAATTAATTAATATGAACAAATACATGCTTAACTAATGTCTTTAGATAGGTTAGCCCAGGAGTGTCAAACTAATGGCTTCATATCATCACGTGATGTATTGGGACTTCCCCCCCCCTTTGCTAAACCTGGGGTGGGAGTGGCCAGTGTGTGATCCCTTTGGCCCGCGGGCTGCGAGTTTGAAACCCCTGGGTTAGCAGTTCCTGGTACACAGCTGCAACTGATTTCATGGAGCCAAAGGCCTCCATTTTCAGTCTTGATGATACTGGTGTTTTTGATCAGTTCAGCATATTTGGAAGGCACCAGGGTGGGGAAAACTGCATTGCAACTACATATACACACAACAGAGGAACATTCTCCAATCTGGGGTTCCATCAGATGCATCATCCACCAGGGGTGGGTTCCACTTACCTTTACTACTAGTTCACAGAAGGACCGCATGTGCAGATCACCTATGATGATGTCATGGTGGGTGGGCGGACCCTCCCACCTGTTTTACTACCGGTTCTATAGACCCGGACCGAGCCAGGAGCAACCCACCACTGTCATCCACCCATAAACTATAGTCCCATAAAGTCCAATGCAACTGTTTGGAGGAAGCTAATTTAATTCTTTTCCACAATATTGCTCAGACTGTTGAACATCAAAGGCCAATGACAATAACAATTCATTCAGAAAGCAGAAGCACGTAACAATAACTTTATGTTCCAATCACGAAATAGCAACAATCTTTCCCCTGAGATTTGAATGGCCCTCACCCTCTTAGTCTTTAGAAAGACTAAGTTCTCCCAAGGCATTGGGATGGGGGTGTTTAGTGCAGTGGTGGGTTTCAATTTTTTTTACTACCGGTTCTGTGGGTGTGGCTTGGTGGGCGTGGCATGGCTTGGTGGGTGTGGCTTAGTGGGCATGGCAGGGGAAGGATACTGTAAAATCTCCATTCCCACACTATTCCAGGGGAAGGATACTGTAAAATCTCCATTCCCACCCTACTCCAGTGGAAGGTTACTGCAAAATCCCCATTTCCTCCCAATCAGCTGAGACTTGGAAGGCAGAGAATAGATGGGGGCGGGGCCAGTCAGAATTTTTACTACCAGTTCTCCGAACTACTCAAAATTTCCACTACCGGTTCTCCAGAACTGATCAGAACCTGCTGAAACCCACTTCTGGTTTAGTGACCCTAACATGTAGCTTGAATGTGAAATATTGTGTTCAGCAGACTCCATGTGTCGTAGATTATTTTATGTTTTCTCTGTGGTTTTTAACATATGGTTAGCCACCCAGAGTTGAGAAAATGAGATGCGTGGCTATATAAATGGATTAAATAAAAATATACATAACTTGGTAAAAATAGGCCTGTAAGTTTCAAATGGCTCATTCCTGAGGGAGTTGCAAAGGTTGTAGGATAGGCCTACCGATGTGTCCGGTTTTTAACAAAGCTGATAAATTTTATATAACCGAGTTGCTTCCCTAATTTCTGGATTTAAAAAGTAGCTGAAACGGGAGCCTGAGCAGGTTAGAGTTTTTCAACTAGCTTTTGTTGCCTTTGTTCTACCCACAAAGCACTGACACTTTCATTGTTATTGAGGAGGCTATCTGGAGGTCAGGAGGCGACAAGGTTTGTTTGGATTTCCTAAAATTGTGCCTCCCTTTAAGCCTGGTTAAAAACATTGTTTTTAAAGTGTCCTGTGAACTTTCTGAGACTCAAAGTTGCTGCTATTTTTATGCCTCACCCCTGCCCCTGGAGCTTCCAGTGTTTTCAAGACCAGGAGTCTGTCACACTTGAAATATCCCTTGCAATATGAACCTCAGGTTTCTCTAAGCACTTCAGCCTAGGATTTGAGAATGAGAAGGAATAGTAATTAAACACTCAGTTCTGTTGGCTGAAAATACACTTTTGTTCCTGGCACTTCATGGTATAACTGGACAAGTTGGTTGGAACAATCAATGGGTCCATGCAACGAAGTATACAGGTACTGTAGTTCTTGACTTATGACCAGAATTGACCCCAAAATTTATGTTGCTAAATGAGACATTTGTTAAGTGAGGTTTGTACCATTTTATGACTTTGTTAAGTGAATCACTGCTTCCCACAATGGCTTTTCTTGTCAGAAAGTTGCAAAAGGGGATCCCATGACCACGGGACACTGCGACCGTCATAAATATTAACTGGTTGTCAAGCATCCGAATGTAAATCATGTGAACATGGGGATGTTGCAAGGGTCATAAGTGTGAAAAATGGTCATGTCATTTTTTTCAGGGCCGTTGTAACTTCAGTCATTAAACAAACTATTGTAAGTCGAAATCTACCTAACCCTAACCAGCATGCTACCTTGGGAATTCTGGGAGTTGTCATCTGTTCCACACATCTTAAAATTGTCAAGTTTGAAAAGCGGTTTTCTAAAACAAAATGGACGTCAGCCTGATGGGTAATGAAAGTAGACTTTATTTCCTTAGGTCAACAGGCAACTCTTATCTTATAAATGTTCCCTGCAGACCTTGAGATGTCCAATCAGAATGTTTTGTCCCTTAATACTATGTGGAAAATATATCAGAAGTAGCAAAGGACAGAGAAGGAGAAATGGCAGCAGAACTTTTGTTCTGGCAAACTCACACCTGACTCCAGTTCCCCCATTGCTTGCCTACTGTTCTAAAGATATTGAATCCTTGAAGATTTGGAGCTTTCAACTGTTAAAACAAAATTACCCTGATTTAAAGGGGTGATTGTGGGGGTGTCCAATGGTGTCCATGATCATGTGATCAGAATCATCTTTTTATGTTCATAGCATGTGTTACACATGTAAAAAAGGGCGTGGCTTCGATCACACAGTTGCAGCCACCATCTTGAGTTTTTCTATCTCTTCTGGAGATGCCTCTAATGATGTGGTATCTCTATTCTAGTTCCTGAAGATGGACAGGTGAGTGCATTGCCTTGTCCTAAGTGCTATTAAAGGTAAAAGTTTCCCCTATTCAATCATGGCCAACTTTAGGGGGCGGTGCTTATCTCTGTTTTTCCTAGCCAAGGGAGTCAGGGTTGTCTGAAGGCATTTCCATGGTCACGTGACCGGCATGGCTATAAGCCAAAGGTGCATAGAATGCTGTTGCCTTCCCACTGAAATGGTACCTATTACTCTACTTGCATTTACATGCTTTTGAACTGCTAGATGGGCAGGAGCTCAGGCAAGGAACGGGAGCTCACCCCATTCCGCGGCGCTCAGTTCTTGAACAAGCTCATTATCTTTAACTGCTGAACCCTTGGCCCCCTTATTGTGCTATCATTAATATGCAAATTGCTGATTGTGGAAAGTTTTATAAGAATGGTGGAGCCCTATGAGAAACAATTCCCCTTAAAATATGTTATTCCTCAGGGCTGGTTAGGGCATAGTTCAACATCTTGAACTAGGCCTGGAAAGTGCAACACAAATAAAGAATTCCCAGGCTGGTTCAGATATGGCAAAATCTGTCGCTTAGAACATGAACGTGTTACATCCTTCCTGAAGATATTTGTGGAAGGAAATCTGAATGGAATTGGAAACTCCATTCAGTGGTTGCCCCAAAAAGTGTTGACCTAGATGGAGTTTCAGCATTGGATTTTTGTGGGCAGAATGTCCTTTGTGTTCTTCGTCAGGTTTATTGATTTCTCCACTGCCTCTACTGTATGATTTCAGTGTAGATTTATTTTAAAAGCTTTTCTAACAAGGAACAAAATGTTTTGACTTTTCTGTTACTCATTATTTATTCTGTTTTCACCTATTCAAGTTTCAAGAGACAGAGTTGTGTTAGTCTTTTGCCATGAAGCCCAAGGGAAGGAAGGCTCTTAAAGATGAACCGCATATATTTTGAGCATCTTCATTCTTTTCATCAGGTAAAGTTTGATGGACATCTGGTGAAATGCTTTCCAATCCACAAATTGTTGATGCGACAATAAAGTTGATTCATCCTTAGCGTGCACCAAGATCCTTTCCTCCTTTATTGCGGTGTAGGAAAGTTATCTTATGGTCCTATTCTTAAACAGAGAAATGATATGTTATCTTTAGAATTACCTGCAGGCTGCAGTGTTGCATTGATTTTCTACACACCTGTGGAAAATAGTTTTGTTTGTGCTTGTCAGTAGGCTGAGCCAATGCCTGTTCAGTTTTAGCAGATGGAAGAAGCAAATGACAGAAGTGGCACCATCACACACTAAAACAAGCTGTGAAAAGCAGGGGGGATTCTGTCAAGATCAGAATGTCCACGGAATAACGATTTATAAGTGCAATCAATCAGACAGCTATTGTATAGTGATCCCTGGGTTCATTCTCAGGTAAGTGTAATCTTATTGTCTTAAAATTGCATTTTTTTATTTGCTCAAAATTGGGCAGGGGGGAAGGAGAACAGCTCTTTCACTAACCCACTACTATAATAACATTTATATCAGGGGTGAAATCCAGCAGGTTCTGACAGGTTCTGGAGAACTGGTAGCGGAAATTTTGAGTAGTTTGGAGAACCGGAAAATACCACCTCTGGCTGGCCCCAGAGTGGGATGAGAATAGAGATTTTGCAATATCCTTCTTCCAGGAGTGGGGTGGGAATGGAGATTTTGCAGTATCCTTCCCCTGCCACGCCCACCAAGCCACACCATGCCCACCAAGCCACGCCCACAGAATCGGTAGTAAAAAAAATTGGATTTCACCACTGATTTATAACCTTGTTTTAGTAACCAACATGAGTATTTCTCTGAAGATACATTGAGGAAAATAATTTAATCTATTATAAACACACAACAATTTTCGAAATCAGCAGAGGAAAACTGGAGGTCGTCCAGATGATGATATTGAGCTCAAATCCCCATCAGCTCCGGGGAAACAACAGTCATGGTTGAAGAAATTTGTGGCTTGGCATCATCTTGAAAGCTACGCATTTTGTACCTGCTCCATACATAAATAAGTTGTCAATACATTTTAAAATCTTGCTAGTCATCTTGCATTTCCGAGGGAACCAAATTAAGGCCTTGTTATGCATTTGTGAAATGCAGGCCGAGGTTTCCCCCTTGCCATCGGTTCCAGATTAGTGGAGGGAGAAGGGTTGAGCCGAGCTTCGAGGATAAAATGTGCTCCTATAGTATTGGGTTTATCTTTGCATCTTTTTGAAATGCACTTTTTTGTGGGTGTGTAAAAAGGCCTGACATCTTTCAATCAAATGATCCCACTAAATGAAATTACTCAACAGAGGCCTCGGTTTTATAGAAATTATAAACATCTGCATTTCTTGCTAAAATCTGGATCAGTTATACAAATTGCTTCAGCTGTCCCAGACTTCCAGAGAAAATCTTTTTTTGGGGGTTTGGTTTGGTTATAACTTGGGAGAGACCCTTCATCAAAGAAGTAATAAAGACAATCCTAGCTTGCCACTTATGCTTATGACTCATTAGCTGGCAATTTAATTAGTCTCTTTTGGGGAACATGTACTGAATATCACCATCATATGACACTGCATACTAGGCAAACACAACATGTCTCATCCTTACAGCAGACTATTAAACAATAAGGTATCACACACAAGGATTGCTCTGTGCGAGGGGTAGTTTTTCAATGGAGAGCCCAAGCACTTGATACCATCTTGTCATTGATTTAAGGAGAGAGTTATTGAAGTGGACTTGCTTGCTGATGAAAAGTGCTCTCTGCCCCTTCTAGTTGTGAAAGTGCAAAAAGCATCTTAAACAAAAAATTTCTAAGATGTCAGATAATCCACTTTGAACCTTGAAGGTTTCCCTGGACCAGCTGCTAATGGATTTCCCATGACATATTTGTTATTGAAGCTAAGGGGTATGCAAACTACACATTACACTGTTATCACTTCTCATAACATTGGTTTCTGAAAGAGAAGCCATTACATATTTCGATACTTGTAGGCTCATAATGAATTCTTTTAAAAAATGACACCTAAGAACATGCGCATGTGCAGATGGTAAAAGACCAGGACGTAATGATGTCCCGGTGGGTGGGCGGAGCTTCCCGCCACCAGCGCTACCAGTTCGGCAAGCCAGATAGAACTGGGGGGATTTCACCGCTGGATTTGATACATTTATGATATGTATGTACAATTATGGTATGATACATTTATGACACATACAATTATGATGATCACACTTGGAATACTGAATCCAGTTCTGGTCACCATAATACAAAAAAGATGTTGAGACTCTGGAAAGAGTGCAGAGAAGAGCAACAAAAGTGATAGGGGTCTGGAGGCTAAAACATACAAACAATGGTTACAGGAACTGTGCATGTCTTGTCTAATGAAAAGAAGACTTTGGGGTGACATGATAGCAGTATTCCAATATTTGAGGGATTCCTATGAAGACGAAGGGGTCAAACTATTTTCCACAGCACAAAAAGGCAAGACAAGAAACAATGATTAGAAACTAACCGAGGAGAGAAGCAACCTAGAACTAAGGTGAAATTTCCTAATTGTGAGAGCAATTAACCAATGGAAAGCTTGCCTTCAGAAGTTGTGGGTGTTTTATCACTGGAGGCTTTCAAAAACAGACTGGACAACCATTTGTCTGAAATGGTATAGGATCTCCTGCTCGAGCAGTGGGTTGGACTAGAAGACCTCCAAGGTTCCTTCCAACTCTATTATTCTATGTCCTCTGTTCTACATTTAACAACCACACTTGGAACTAGCAACTGTCACTTAGCAAAATGCTTCTTAAGTGAGACATGTGATGGGCTTACAACCCCACTTCTTCCAGAACATGAAGTGACTCATCTGTGGTCATCAAATAAGACGTCAAGTGACTGTGACTTGCAATTTTACTGCCAGCTTCTCCATTGATTCTGCTTGTCAGAAGTGGCTACGAAGGGTGCAAATGGCAATCACATGTCCACGGGACACTCTGACTGTCATAAATGTTCATGTGCCCACATGTCAATCGTGTCATTGTGGGGATGTTGCAATAGTCATAAAGTTGCTCTTTCAGAGCTACTGCAATTTTGAATGGCCACTAAATAGAGTGGTTGTTAAGCAAGGACTACCTGTATTGCACAGATATGTAAACCAATATGGGTAAATAGATTTGGGGACAGAATTACTTGAAGATGAACCATAAAGGAAAAAAGTCAATGTCATCCAAAAGATTTGGATCTGAGACAGATTTTCCTGGAGAATACAGGTAGTCATCGACTTACGACCACGACTGAATCCAGAATTTCTGTTGCTAAGCAAGACATTTGTTATATAAATTTTATCTCATTTTGCCAATTTTCCTGCCAGAATTGTTAAGTGAATCACTGTGGTTCATAAGTTAGTAACATGGTTGTTAAATGAATCTGATTTTTCTCATTGACTTTGCTTGTCAGAAGGTTGCAAAAGGGGATCACAGGACCCTACATCACTGCAACTGTCATAAATGTGAGTCAGTCGCCAAGTGTCCAAATTTTGATCACGTGACCATGGGGATGCTGCAACTTTGAATCAGGGTGAAATGCTACCGGTTCGCACTGGTTCGGGCGAATCTGTAGTAATAAAAGCTACTGCTGTGGGCGAATCAGTAGTAAAAAAAAATCTACCAGTTCGTCTGAACCGGTATTTCCGACAATCAGTTGTGCCGTGCGATTTATATTCACTAGAAAGCAGGAAATCCTGCTTTCTAGTAAATCCAAATTGCGCGGCACAGCTGTTTCCCCCCCCTCGCTGTTCTACTTACCTTCTTAAGCCTCCTTTTTCCGTGCAAACCGTGCATTTGGTGCGCACTGCGCATGCGTACACACACAGCGTCCGTTTGGCGTGCACTATGCATGCATGCACAGCATGCATTTGGCACATATTGTGCCTGTAAGCGCAGCATGCATTTGTGTTTGGCGCGCACTGCGCATGTGTGGGCAGCGAACTGGTGGCAACCTGTGTAGGATTTCACCACTGCTTTGAATGGTCACTAAATGACCATTCCATTGTAAATCGAGGACTATCTGTATGTGATTGCTAAGGGTTGACACCAACTTAATGGCACATAATCAGAAAGAGCAACATGTTTAAAACAGCAATCACGATAGAGTCATGTTAACACCAGAAAATAGTTTAGGACCAGGAAGATGTGGGTTCAAATTCACTAACTGACTTTTTTTTTTTTTAAATTTGATTTATATGCCGTCCTTCTCCAGAGACTCAGGGCGGCTTACAATGTGTTAAGCAATAGCCTTCATTCTTTTGTATATTTATACAAAGTCAGCTTATTGCCCCCACAAACTGGGTCCTCAATTTACTTACCTTAGAAAGGATGGAAGGCTGAGTCAACCTTGAGCCTTGGAGAGATTCGAACCAGCAGAAATTGCAGGCAGCTGTGTTAATAACAGGGTGCATTAAACCACTGTACCATCAAGGCTCTTGGCCTATCACATTTTTCAGTAAGACTACCTCACAGGGTTGTTTGTGTCTGGATAAAAATATAAGCTGTTTTAAGCTCCTAGAGAAACAGGGAAACATAAATAGAACTCTAACCCCAATAAATACGTAAACAAAGGAGCTCTTAAAATAATTACAAATAATTACAGCTTTCCACACCATACTTAACCACATTAAAACTGTGGTTTCATTACTTAGCTGGACAGGATACAATTAAACATGCTTGTATTTTTCATATACTGTATATGACAGTCATGTGATGCCATTAATTTGCTTTGCACAAAAGCATTGTTTCAGTTTCATTTCAGGAACTGTAAGATGCACACTGAGTCTATTTGTTACTCTGAAGATATTTGTTTTTGAACGAACTGTGTATCAGTGTACCAAAGAGATAGTAATTCTTAGCCTTCAAGTTCCACATTTAATAATAACACACCACATGAAAACAGAAACAGATGTTTTTTTCTGAGAAATTGGATGGGAAAATTGTGGCATATTTTATTACCAGAAAGTTTCCCCCACTATGGAAGATATCCCAAGGAGACCTGAAAGTTGACATGGTTATTGAGATGTGGCCCCCATTTTTCTTACAGCTGCAAAAACTATCATGCTCCAACAATATTGGAAGAACTCACTATGAAGATGATATAAAATAATGTCAAGGATCAAATACCAGAATAGATAACAACCAAACAACTGCTGTTTGGTCTAGACATTCCTATTAATTTATTTGTCTCTTTCATTTAGTATTTACACACACCAGGGGTGGGTTCTACTTACCTTTACTACCGGTTTGTAATGGGGCTGCACGCACACAAGCGCTCTTCTGCGCATGTGCAGAAGTGTTCTGATGACGTTGGGGTCGGTAGGCGGAGCCTCCCGCCAGTTTTACTACCGGTTCTATAGAACCAGTGCGAACTGGGGGCAACCCACCCCTGACATACACTTGTTGTTTATCATGTTTTATTACAGGTTAACATGTAAATGATTTTTTAAAAAAATATAGGTAATCTTTGACTTGCAACAGTTCATTTAGTGACCATGCAAAGTTACAACGGGACTGAAAAAAGTGATTTATGACCATTTTTCACATGTACCACCATTGTAGCATCCCCGTAGTCATGTGATCAAAATGGCAACTGACTCATATTTATAACGGTTGCCGTGTCCCAGGGTCATGCAATCATCTTTTCCAATCCTCCGACAAGCAAAGTCAATGAGGAAGCCAGATCCACTTAATAACCGGATTACTAACTTAACAATTGCAGTGATTCACTTAACAACTCTGGCAAGGTTGCTAAATGGTACAAAACGCATTTAACATCTGCCTCGCTTAGTAACAAATTTTGAGCTCTATCGTGCTCATACATCAAGGATGGGTGGGTTCTAAAATATTTTACTACTGGTTCTGTGGGTGTGACTAATTTTGTGGGTGTGGCTTGGTGGGTGGGCGTGGCCAACTCTTTTTTTTTACTTTTAAAAACATTTTTTCTACAACCTTAAGAGGTTGCAGAAAAAAATGCTTTTAGAAGCCTCTGACGATCAGGCAACTCAGCTGGGATCGCCAGAGGCTTTTAAAGGCATTTTTAAATGCCTTTTAAAAGTACTTTTAAATGCTTTTAAAAGTAAAAAAAAGAGAAAAGCCTCTGATGAGGTAGGCGGGGTAAATGAGCGGTGACCGAGCTGGGGACCGAGCTGGTTTGGCAGGGTGGCCAGCCAATGTTATTACTGGTTCTCCAAACTACTATAAATTTTTACTGCCGGTTCTTGCGAACCGGTACGAACCTGGAGCAACCCACCAGTGGTCAAGGACTACTTGTAAGTGTTGCTGGTTCCAGTCAATATATTTCCAGTCAATATATTTCTCCAAAGGGACACACCGTATCAGTGGTGAAATGCAGCCGATTCTATCCAGCTTGGGTGAACCGGTAGCGCTGGCGGCAGGAGGCTCCGCCCAGCCGCCCGGACGTCATCACGTCCCATTTTTGATGCTTTGCCATGCGCAGAACGTCCTGCGCATGCACAGAGGTGCCACGCACGCTCCCATTTGCAAACCGGTAGCAAAGGTAAGTGGATTTCTCCCCTGCACTGTACTCTTTAGTTTGACATATCACCAAGTTCTGGTAGCATTACTTATTGAATATGAGTGAATCCTTAGTTGACCAGACAACAGCCAAACTGTTATTTTAAGGTATTCCCCAAGCATGTTTCAATATATGCATAGACCAAAAATAAAATAAAAGTCTGAATGTAACCAATATATATTCCTAAACCTATGTTTTATTACACAAATTCTTGCCAGGCAGCTGAGATTACAACCTCAGCCTGTTCCGAGCATGTGCTGTTAAATATACAATGGATGGCAGGCCTAGAGTTGCTTCTGAATAATTCAATGGTTTGTAGACCTGACAGCTCTACTCACTCACTAAAGATTCCTGCTTCTCAAATATCGTTTTAAAGAATTATTTCATCAAGGGGGTTGAGGGGAGGGAGGAAACCCCAAGATTGTTTATGGTGCCTTTTTGGAACATTTTTTTAAAAAAGAAATGTTGTTGGGTTCTTATAAAAAATAATGCTTTGGTTCAAAATTAGCTACTCTTCAATACACTATGAATGTAATCTAGGTGAATTCACAATACAGATAGTCCACAACTTACGACCATAAATGAGTCCAAAACGTCTTGTCTTAAGCGAGACATTTGTTAAGTGAATCTTGCCCCTTTTATGACCTTTCTTGCCACAGTTAAGTGAATCACTGCAGTTGTTAAGTTAATAACACAATTGTCAAGTGAATCTGGCTTCTCCATTGACTTTGCTTATCAGAAGGTCACAAAATCCAGACAACAATTGCAGAAGCAGGGATTGGATTTATCTTGGTGGCCATATTTACAGATCGAAAGGAAAAAAGAACCAAGATTAAAGTTAACCAAGTTTAGTAGATTAGGCAGCTGGTGATTAAGTCTTTATCCAATCCGATTAAGCATGTTCTGCAAACACAGCTACAGCATAGCTCACATAATGCAATGAATGAGGCAATAGAGAGTTATGTCCCCTATGAAATGGAAAACATGATTTAAATAAATGCGAGGGGATTTTTTTTTTTTTTAAATGTGTGGACGTCAGCTCCCAGAATTCCCTAGCCAGCATGCTTTTCCAAGGCATATTTTATAAACAACTTCCTCTTTAATTTCGTACTTTCTCTTGCTACATTTCCTATTGCGCTTGAGACCTTTAAACCAGTGTGTTTCTCAACCTTGATGACTTTAAGATATGTGGGCTTCAATTCCCAGAATTCCCCAGCCAGTATACTGAATTCTGGGAACTGAAGTCCACACATCTTAATGTGGCCAAGATTGAGAAACACTGCTCTGAACTATTCCTCCCCCTCCCGCCCTCAAGTTTTTGCTTGATGGCATCACTTTCCCAAGCCACTCTTCCATTCTTTCAGATTTGGAAGTTTATTTCAAGATAGTGGCTGCAGGATGATTTGGTTCAACTGTCCCAGCAGTCTCCAGGATATGAAGAGGAAACTAGGAACCTTTCAACACAATTAAGTTCATGTGCTATTTACCTCTCCCTGGGTTGGAAGGTCAAAAGGTATTATGGAAGAGGACAATAGTAAACTATCCTTTTTTATTACCAAGAAAAGTACATGGATATACCTTGCCAGTTAAGTTATGTGGATCTGAGTGCTACTTAGAGGAAGTCGTTCCTTCCTTCCTTCCTTCTCTTCTGAGTTTCCTGCTGGACAATATTAGATAACCTGGATGCTCTGTCCTCTGATAATAATAGTAGTAGTAATTTTATTTATAAGTATACAAATGGGAGAGAAAATGCTGTCACATGCTCTTTAAAATTTAATTTATAGTAGTTACTTTAATATGGCTGTCCTGTCTTTCAGACTCTGCTGGCTTACAAATCCATAAAAAGAGTAAAACCTACAAAAACAAGCAGTCCAGACTAAAACAACAACATCAAAACATATAAAACCAATACAATAGCAGTTCAGTCTATCAATCATATCCAGGTTAACGCTAGGCCTGGATGTTACAATTGTTATCAATGTGAATCATAAAGAATCAATTGTAAAATTCTCAGAGCCCATAACATATAATAATATCAATACTTATGCATTCAGACTGGTTAATTTATATACTGTTTTTAGAGGATTTATAGCTGGAAAGGAGGAGGAACGTGCTTTCCCCAATCTTCCATTTAGCCTTAAAATTACAAACCAGTTGCACAGCTGATACAATTTCCTTCGTAGTTTCCCAGTTCAGTGAACTGGGTTGGAATTACTTTGGATGAAGAACGGGAGCTGAGCAGGTGTCACTCTGATGGCCATTTAGGCAGCCACATCAGATTTTGCTCCAGAGATTCAGAAGAGACAGCAAAGCCACCATATAGCTTGACTGTTGGCTCTTGGCTTAGCTCAGCCACTGTAGTTAATTCATGATTAATCAGCCTGAAGTGCAAACCAGGCCAATAAACATATATGAAACCTATTTTAAGATCACCGTGCCTGCCAAAAATTTCATCCAAGCAGGGCTCGAATCCTGTCCAGGTCCTCAGAAGCCAATCTGACCACATGGTTGGATTAAAAGTAAGTGGTGTTTATTATCATAAGCACCTACTTCTTGAAAGTAATGCATAGATGTCTCTGGATATAAATCACTGTGAGCATGAACATTTTCCAGTTTCACTTGCACCCTCGTACTCAACAATCCTAAGGCTTCTCTCTCTCTCTCTCTCTCTCTCTCTCTCTCTCTCTCTCTGTGTGTGTGTGTGTGTGTGTGTGTGTGTATGTGTTTCTCTGTCTCTCTCTCTGTGTGTGTCTCTGTCTCTCTCTCTGTCTCTCTCTCTGTCTCTCTCTTTGCTTCTCTCTGTCTCTCTATATCTCTGTCTCTATCTTTATCTCTCTGTCTCTCTATCTCTGTATCTCTGTGTCTGTCTCTCTCTGTCTCTCTGTCTATCTCTCTCTGTCTCTCTGTCTCTTTATCTCTGTGTCGTCTGTCTCTCTGTGTGTTTCTCTGTCTCTCTCTGTCTCTCTCTCTGCTTCTCTCTGTCTCTCTATCTTTATCTCTCTGTCTCTCTGTCTCTCTATCTCTGTCTCTCTGTGTCTCTGTGTCTCTCTGTCTCTGTCTCTCTTTCTCTCTCTCACACACACAAAATGTTGCTGATATCAATGAGCATCGACGTCAATGATCCAGACCCACTAAATTACCCAAAGGAAAATTCAGCTTACTTCTGGACTCAACTTAAGGGTGCACCCTAAAACTGATTCCCTTGTCCATCTCTCCTGGCCTGGTGGCATCATTGGCTGTTGTGGCCATGGATGATGGAAGCTGTGGTCAAAGGCTTAAGGATGATAACCAGCTGGACCCAAGGAAGCCTGTGTCTGGAATCCTACTTAAATAATTTTTGATCCAATGGATCACTTTTTTTAAAAAAAAATCCATATAAGTGAATTTGGCACCAGGCAGTCAAATTAAATTTGAATTTTTAATTGAAAGCTTTCTTATGCTTTTTTAAAAAATAAGGAAATAAAAGTGCTGCAGTTTTGCCCATCTGAATTGATGTTTTGCTTTGAAAAAGTAGGCAACAATATTGGGGAACTAGAAAAAAATGTAAGAAATTGTGGCTCAGTAGTTTAGAGTTGTGACATTTAATAGCCCCCAATATTAAATGAGGACCCTTGGGTGAAAACATAGAAGCCTCACATGGCACAAATGGCGCTTTTGTGCTTTTTTAGTTTCTGCCAGCAGACACCCAACCTGATGCCATCTGTTGGATTTCGATTGCCAGAATTGCCAGCCAGCAATGGACTTTGTGCTTAATGACTCAGGATGATGGGAACAAGAGTCCATGTATTTGGAAGACAGGAGAAAAGGATGAAGGCATGGAAGATCACTAGGAAACTGGAAATTTGGGAGTAGGGAGTGAGGATTCAGAACCTAGCCAAGATTGTTACAATCTTATAGGGGTTGTCAAAGCACATTTGCAGAGAGGTGAAGATCAGAATTTTCCATGCAAGAAAATATCATTTGAAGGGTCCTTGGTGCTCTCTGAGCTTGCTGGTTTTCTTGCAGGAGTTTCATTACCTAAGCTAGGTAACATCTTCAGAACTAATAAGGAATAAGTAAGTTCTTACTAGCACTGATGTTACCTAGTTTGGATAATGAAACACCTGCAAGAAAACAAGCAGGCTCAGAGAGCACCAGAGACCCCTCCTTTCAATCCTGAGCTACAAATATTCTCCTTTATTGGTAAAACATCATTTATTAAATATCTGTCTTTCGTGTAGCTGCTGTTTAGATTCCAGCAACTTTTCTGCAGAAACATGAGTGAGCTGGTCACTGGGGATGTGAGTATCATGGACAATCTAGAAGATGTCCACTTAAGTAAGATGACCACTGGCAAGTGCATGGATATGATTGTAAGAGAGGGCTAATGAGGGTTAGGAGGCTGTTTTACAAGCGTCTAAACTCTAACCGGCTTTTAAAAAAGCCTTTTTCTGGAATCGAACCACGTTAAAGCCGGGCAACCATCAAATCAATTACTCTGTTTTAATATATTTTTTTTTAAGAGGATGCTCTAGACCAGGGGTCTCCAACCTTGGCAACTTTTAAGACTTGTGGACTTCAACTCCCAGAATTCCTCAGCTTCGCTGGATTAGGAATTTTGGGAGTTGAAGTCCATAAATCTTAAAGTTGCCAAGGTTGGAGACCCCTGATCTAGATTAGGAGCGAAGGTGTCCTTTGAGGTGTCACGAACGTCTTTTTTTGTGGGACGTCCCGAGGAAGACTCTTAAAAGACATAATCCAGGCAGGATCCGTCTCTACGTCCTGCTTTGAAGTTTTTGCAAACTTAACTGGTAATTTCCAATGTTGTGGGGGTGGCCGCGGGAGAGAGAGAATTGCGGGGGGGGGGGGGGATGTATTGGTTATAGTTTTTTTTTAAAAAAAGAAAATAAGATGCTGGGTCCCACAGTTTAGATTGCACCGTCACGAGCGCCATTTTGACTTTTTTGACCTTAGTCTGAAGACATCCTTGGGGGGGGAAGGGGATGAGGAATTCGTTTCGCACCTGCTGAAATTGCGCAAACTGCGGAATGGAAAAAAGACGTCAGTCAAACCGAGCAGGCTGAAAAAAATCCCAAGGGAAGAAGCGCATCAATTTCATCTCTGGGCCTGGAACTTCCCCACGAGCTCGCGTGGAGATGCTCCGTGGCTTGAATTTAGCTCTCGTGCAAACGGCTGACCCATTCAACGTTTTCCTCTGTGTGTGTGTGTGTGTGTGTGTGTGTGTGTGTGTGTGTGGAATCCTCCCACCCGAAGCAGCGTACCAAGCGATCGAGCGTTTCCCCAACTTTAAAGAGATTAAATTCTCACGGGTTGCCTTTTGCGGGCGTCGTATTGTTCGGTTTAGCGCGAGGTACGAGTTCCGTCCCCATTTCTGGTTACAAACTTAAAATCAGTCTGTTAAATAGGGAGGGGCAGGAGTGCCAATGGAGTCCCTGAGGAATGCAGGGAATGGGAGTTCTTAAGTCACTTTTAATTTGCATGGATTTACAAAGAAAAGCATTTTAGAACTCTGAAGTTACTTGCGGGGGTGGGATGGAGGGGGGGGGGGGTTAGGAGAAATCAGGAGCTGCTGAGCAAAATTGTCCCAAAGATGCTTTTTCAGGAGGCAACTGGACTTCCTTATTTTTTTCTTTAAAGAATGTCTCGCTTCTCATCCAAGAAACTTCTTCAGCCCTGACTGGATGGTGGGGAATGGAAGGATTTCTATTCCTTGCAAACAGCTGGTCATTTGCATCCTTTTGGAGGGTCCTTGAAGCACTTGGAGGTTTATTTGTGTCTTCAGGGGTCACCTGAGTAGTGCAAATGGTTCCTGTAGTCTGCATTTTTTCTGGAAATCCGTTCATGCTTCTCATCCATTCTTGGATGAGAAGCGAAACATCTTCAAAGAAAAACCAGAAAGTCCAGTTGCCTCCTAAAAAAAGCACCTTTGGGACAGCCATGACCTGGAAGACTGAGAACCTCCATAGACTTTTAGCTGAGCAAAATTGTTACTTGCAAATGCTTATGTTAAAAGAAATAAAACTCAGCTCTGAATAATGGGAGTTATATCAGCGGGATGGCAAAGTAGTGGTTTTGAACTGGGAGGCCCAGGTTCAAATTCTTCTCAGCAAGACAATTTCCCAGTCTCATCCCAGTCTATTTTACCTGACCAGGAGTAGCATGCATGTAAACCATCATGTACTCCTGGATAAAGGCAGCATATAAATTCAACAAGCCGGCAAGATTCCTAACTAGCTTTCCAGTTAAACTTCAGTTGCTTGCTTTTTATTGGGTCAGATCTGAAGAGAAGAAAATAAATTGGTGACAACACTTTTCAAGTCTGATGACACTTTGCACTGCTATCTTTGTTAAAAATCCACTTATTTTCAAAGGAGCTTAATTTGAGGAGTGCCTTCTTGCTTCCTCCAAAGAACTCAAGACTAAGATTTAGCTTGGGAAACCAAGAAATGAAAGTAGACAAGGCTTTCTGAGTATTGGGAGAGTTTGCACCATTGCTCTCCCCTTTCAGAGCTTCAGTTAACTTCATCAATTCCTGCTCAGATTTAATCAACAAAGTCGTTTGTAAAATAGGGATTCCCCAAAGCTCATAACAAGTTCCTCAAAGTGGAGGAACTGATAAAATAATGGGTCCAGGCAATAACTCAAGTCCACTAAAAAGCACGTGCTTTTGAGCTTAATAGTCTTGTATATTGTGGGTGGGTGGGTGGTCCTAGCCCAAATCCCTTTTTTAAAAAAGGATTTCTCAAGGCAGTTGCAAAATAATTCCATTGAGAACTGAAATTTATAGCAGGGAAGTAAAAAAGGAATGTGACCAATTTCTTCTTTCTCCTTGGGCACCATAATATGTTTTACTTCCATCTGAGAATCGGTCAGTTAGGTTTTTCTAAATTTAGACTTAGGTGAAGCAGGAAAAGCATTCCATGTTTTAGGTACTTGCCCTGCTGCCTCAACTGCATTCTTGCAAAGACAAATAGTTTTACCTCCACTTTTAATTTGTTCAAACTGTCCTCCGACAACCTTTCAGAGGAATCTGGGAGGTAGTGAGAGGATTGAGTTTTTAACCAGGATTGTTCCTTGCAAGACACTTTCTCTCCCTTTTCATCCACTGCTACAGCAAGTCCCATTAAGCGCAGTGTCACTTTTTAATTCAAAGCCTTAAGCAAGTTTAGAGCATCCTGTTTCTCTTTCGAGGTTCTGATTGCTGGTGTTGAATGAGGGCAGTTGCTGAAAAAGTTCAGACTGCAAATTTCCTATTCAGAAAAAATGTTTGGAAGTGCCAAGACCAACAGCCCAGCCCCCCTCCCACCTGCTCTGTGAGACTTGCAAGGCACTAGACGAAGGGGACAGATTGGCTGGGAAGCTACCTGCTGCCCTCCAGATGTGTTGGACTTCAACTCACATCAGCCCTCAGCCAGCAATCTCATAGAAATGGGTTGTGGGAATGGTAGTTCAAAGCATAGTTCAAATTAACAATGTGCCAGAGAAAATGTGGTGGCCTTTGCCTTTAACAAAAACATTTCCCAATCAAAGCTGCAGATTAATTAGCATTGATTAAAAGGGAGAGAATCCCAAGTATGCAGCAAAGTACTGCCTTCCATCCCTTCTGCTTTCCATTATTACTGGGAGGCAGAAACACAACCGGTATGATTCTTAAACCTTTCCCAACCCATTATTTTTTTAAATTAATGGGGCCTTGTCATTGCTCTAACCACCCCACAATTTGATTTTGGCATCTGTAGAAGATTAAGATAAGATCTGTTCTTTTGTTCCTTCTGGGGCTTCTCTACAATCAAGGTGAGGAACTTTACTAGATAAGAATACAGAATTTAAAACTCTCTGCTGTCCCAGGTAGCACAGCCAGTGGTGAAGGATGCTGGGTGGAAGTTGTAATTCAGCAATCCAAAGAGCAATATAGACTTTTCCATGCCTGTAGTAGTACTAAGGGATGTATTCTTAATAGTACAAGACCAAAGTTGGAGAAGGGGAGAGGAAATCTTTTTTTTTTATTCTCATGATTCAGGTCTCTCCCCCCCCCCCTTGATTTTTATTAAAAAATGTTAACTTATAGACAAAACGTACTCATAGAGCAATCTATTTAGAAGGCACTTTCACTGAATATTCCCAAATCAGAGATCACAGGATTGGGAACCCAGTGATTCCCATGGTGTTTGTGCTATCATAGGCATTGTACTTCAGCCCTATGCTAACTGGCTTGGTGAGTTCTATTAAACTATATTGTTCCATTTATTTCCAAGTGAAAGAAATGGAAGAGTAACAGCCAATTTTCTTTAGACAGTGTTCCTGGTTAGTTTCAAGGAGCCTCCTCCCAAATCTTGTATGGATGTCATTTATATACAGGTGCAGAATCATTTTTGCCCTCTTCATTCTGTCTCTTCCCCAGCTTCATTTCTTCAGGTCCTGCCTTCTTTGAAAACAGTGTCCCTTGGAATAAACAGAGGCAATTCCAAATTCAAGAGTTTTTTTTTTTAAAAAAATCATCTTTTATTAGAAAATTATCTTGATCAAGATTTTCATGAACCCATGCGGACATACACACGCAGTTTGCGACAGGCAGTTTCTGAAAGTATCCTCCCTTTTCAGGGCAACACATTTGATTGTTCCTACTTGGGCCTTCTCTCTTTTGCTTTGGACCCCAGCTGATAACCCCAGTTGGTTATCAGGATATAACCAACAAAGCATCAGTTTCATGGGTGAGAGTGAAGGGAAAGGCCAATGAACTAGGTTTAGCAAACAAGCTCACATCAATGGGGTGGGGAATCATATTTTTAAAAAATATATATTTGCATTCAAATTAAAAAAAATGAGAAAAAGATAGCCTGCATTTGTTTAAACATCGGAATTTTGCAGGTTATAAATAACTTAATCCCTACCGTTCGTAGAGAGAGGTATGTGCAACAAGAACCCAACGTTCAGTGTTTTTGAAAACTTGGCATTTTTCCTGCTCAGTCCAAAAGTGATATGCCAACAAAGCATTCTTAAACAAAACCCTGATTCCATTAATTCAGTGTCTAAAGTCATGATTCTTATCCAGTTACTCCTCTGCCTAGAGCTTGCTATAAATCAGTTTGAGATTGCAGTACTAGAGCAGAGTTTACTCCAGAATACATGTGATGAAATTCAGTAGACTGACATCCATAAAATCACTCCTTTCCAGCTGTTTGGGCTCCAAGGCAAATATTCTCTCCCCTCCTGCCCCCACATTAGTCACATTTAAAGAGCTAGTGCTTATATTCAAGAGAAAGGAACTTGCTGGTACCTGGGGTTCTTGAACAGGGAAGGGAAAGCTATCCCAGTTAGTTGCATTTGTATTAACATTATGCAGAACTCTGGAAGTCTAATAGATGGCAGCAAAGACATAGAATGTTCTGCATCTACTTGGCTGCCATCTAGTGGCAACCCTAGGTAGTCTGCACTGGGACTGGCTGTTGTAGATTACATGCCAATCCTCAAAAAGACTGCAACCATGGTTACTCCCCACCACCCTTTTTAGGCAGAAGTCTGGCCAGGGCTCATTACACCTGTTGGCCCCAAGGTGGCTGTGTGTGTATGTGCCATACTGCTCCCTCCTCTAACACTTGTTTTTCTGAAAGCTAGCACCTCAGTCCAGCATGACAGGAGTTTCCTTGCTGGAAAGATACTGCCTGGCATGACCTTTGATGATCTCCCAATGGCCAAAATATCAGGGCTGCTCAAGTTGATTGGCCTTGCTTCCACTGCATAGGCATGTTTCAAAGTGACCTCACTTTTTCAAAGCCGTCTCACTTTCTCCCACTGCCATTAGGCTCTCCTCTCCCCAGGCCACCACTTAAGGAGCTGAAACATGCTTACAGACAATTACTAAGCAATGCATGTCCAGGTGCTAATCCTGGTCTAAAGCTGCTCTGGGAGTTTAGGGTAAGATTTCCATTCCCTGAGGTTTGCTCCAAGCTAAAGGGTGCATAGGACTCAGCATTGATTCAAGTTACCCAAGACTGGAAACCTGGCACATTCCAGATATTTGGATTTTAAATCCCATGTGCCCCAGACATGACCCATGGGAATTAAGTCAGGTAGTTTATACCTGACTTAATGCAGTCGGGGCTTTTGCAGTTTCAGTTTTTCACTGGCCAAAATATCTTCACCTTTGATAGCATCCATACCTGTCGTTCAGGATTCAGGATCACCCTTAATAAATGTTAGCATCCTTATTTAGGCTGGCTTCAATGCTATGAACAGCCCAAATTAATTCGATCGGACTTACTTCAGGATCAGTATATGCTTTATTTACAACCACGGAGAAAAGCTTCCCAGCCTCCGATGCACCTCTCCAGATTCATTTTAAGAAGCAGGGCACCTGCAGCCTGATGGATGCCCCCACCAACCATCAACCAATCAATCATAGGCAGGAAACGGTTTCCTTTCAGCCAATCAGAAAGAAGCTCTGCTGTCCATCTTAAGAGTCCAACCTTTAATTTATATATGTATCTGAACAGCTTTTTTGGTTTTGGACTGGAGGAGAAAAAACGGCGTTTTTAAGGCACAGTCTTTCTACTGAGTCTGTTGTTTTTTTTTCATTTTTAAAAAAAGTGCATCGAGAGACACTTCCCGTCTGTCCCCACGTTACCCCAGCCTTTCACGGGGGTTCTTTAGACCGTTCGATCGTTACACCGATAGCGTCTCTGATGTATGATAAGGCCTGTAGGTGTTGTGATGACTGGCCGCCACCTGCTGCAATGAGCTGGGCAGCCGGAGGGGGCAGTAGAGCTGAGAAACGCTCAGCGTTTGCAGCTGCGCCGAAGAAAGCCGGGGAGAGGAGAAGGACGACGAGGGTCTCGCGTGGAAAGGCTGGTGCGGATCGCGGGCGCTCAAAGGCTTCCCCTTGGAGGACTCTAGCAGCAGAGGATCGGGGAGGCCGTAGTGGTAAACGGCCGAAGCCGCCGCCAGTGGGAAAGCAGGAACGATGCCGTAAGAGACGGACGGATGAGCGAGGAGCCGGGAATAACTCGCGGGGGCGGCCCACGCCACCGCCCGTTCTCCCACCGGCCTCCCGGGGGGCCGCGGCTGCTGTTCGGAAGGCTGGAACGGTCGGCTCAGGATGCTCTCGATGGCGAAGGGGCTGGAGAATTTCACGGCGGCGCCCCCGACGGCTCCCACGCGCGATTCCCCCGTGGGGGTCTTCCGATCGGCACTCGGGGAAGAAGCGGGCGCGGGGGACGGCTGAGCCGAAGGGGAGCCCCCGGGGGCCGAAGTGAGCCCCGGACGGCTGAGCCGCTTCCTCCTCCTGCGGAAGACGCCGTCGGCGAAAGTGTACTCGGAGTTGGGGTTGAGCATCCAGTAGTTGTCCTTGCCCCACGGCCGAGCCGGGTCTCGCAGCACTTTGACGAAACAGTCGTTGAGCGACAGGTTGTGACGCACCGAGTTGCGCCAGCCCGTATAGGCGCCGCGAAAGAAAGGGAAGCGGCCCATCAGGTACTCATTGATCTCCGCCAGGGTCAAGCGGCCTCCGGCCGAATCCCGGATGGCCATGGCGATCAAAGCGATGTAAGAGTAGGGAGGCTTCGGACGGCGCGTGTAAGGCTTTCCGGACAGCCCCGACGCCGCTTTACACTCGCCTCCCGGGGAAGGCGAAGGCTCGGTGCCCTGCCGAGGAGAAGCCCCGCAACCACTGGCCGGACTGAGAGCCGCGCAATCCCCGTCGGAGCCCAGCTCGCTCTCGGCTATCCGCGGGGAAGCTTCGCCTCCGCCTTCCTGGTCGCTGCCGCTGTGGCCGCTGAGCTTGTCCTCGTATCGGGGAGCAAAGATCTCCAGCTTCATGGTTGCGCCCCCCAGCTCGGTGATCCTCTGCCGGCCAGCCGCCCCCCAATTCCCAGGTTGTGCCTGCCTGCCTCCTTCCTTCAGGGGGGAGCCGGCTTGGTGGTTCTGCCGACTTTAGGGCTTCGATTCCCCGGGAGACGAGATCAACAGTTGGGGTGCATGTCTATATACCTGGTCAAAGTCTCGGAATGGGAGTGAGCGGGCGGGGTGGGGAGAAGAATAGAGGATCAGATCGCCTCCGCTTGGGGATCCCTGGAAAGGTAGGGCGTGGTGTCTCCAAAACGCTGAGCAGGTGGTCTTTCTTTTTCCTCCCTCTGCAAACTCTCCCGAAAGGAATCCGAACTCAGCTCATTCCAGCCAAGGCCAAAGTTTGGAGAAAAGTTGCTGTCCGTATATATAGATATATATTTCGGGCGAGAGGGGTGTAAGATTTTTTTTTTTCCCAAACGCGTCTCAGGTGCGGTGCTGTTTTCCCATTAGCCAGGTGACGGGTCGCTTTCTTAGAAAGCAAAATCAGCGCGCATGGCTCAACTCCTGGCAGTTCGGGTGAACTTTTATTTCTGGGCGCCGGCTTCTTCTTCCACCGTCGGGGCAGGGTTTCCAGATACGAACCCTTCTTTCCCCCGTATAGAGGCGTCTGACCCAGGGCAGGGATGCTCTGCCGTCCTTCTCTCTCTCCCCCTTCCTGGCTCGGCTGCTTTCAGGCGGTTGAAGTGGAGAGCAACAACAGGTGGCTGAGAAGTTGGAAGCGGCTACAAGTGGTTTCCCTCCGCCAAGCGAGTCTTGAGTTGTTGGGTTGTTGATGTTGTTGTTTGCACAGATCCTTCCCGATTGGAATGAAAAGCCCACAGCAACGACCGCGCGATAAAATCGGTAGTCCGTTTCTCTCCCCCGATCGCGTAAACACGGAGCGTTCCTCTCTTTTTCTCAGCCCCACGCGGGCGAGCTGTCTGCTGGCGGGCGCAACACTCGAGCTGCCGCCGCTGTCATTAGTGGTATATATTGTCATTATCTCTCTCCGGGACTTGTCGGGCCAGCCCATTCGAACGCTGGGCCAGAGGGGGGAGGAGGAGCTTCCACCACACCTCCCTCCCTCCCCCGAGAGGCTACTGGGTGGGTCGGCCAAGGTGGGCACCGATCTCGCAGCCAGCCAGCCAACTCTGGCTGGCAAGCAATTGGTGCTTCTTCTGCCCAAGCCCCGCCTCCTCCCTAAGGATTCCGTCCAATGAAACCGCCGCCACGGGTTAGCTCCTCCCACCCCTTCCACTCCTTCCTCTTTTGCGGAGCGGGAGTCTCGTGTCAGGTGCGAAGGGCGAGGTGCCTTTTTACAGGTGGCGGTGCCTGACCTGCCGTTTCCCTGGTCGCCTTCCTCGGGAATAATCGACCTCGGGACTCGGTGCGGCAGGCCTTCCTTTTCGTTGCTGCTGATTAGAATAGAACAGATTAACAAGAGTTGGAAAAGGGACCTTCTCGGTCATCTAGTCCACCCCCCTCCTCCGCCCAAGCAGGAGACCCTGCACCATTTCTGACAGATAGCAGTCCAGCCTCTTCTTTGAAAGCTTCCAGTGATGAAGCTCCCACAACTTCTGAAGGCAAGCTGTTCCGTTGGTTGATTATTACAGTGAGCGACGCTTAGCTTGGGGAGGTTAAAAAAAAAAAAATTCCCAAACTCGCGTCCCGCGAAGGGGCATCGAGCCTCGAAACTAGCCTGTTTCGCGGAGAGTAAACACCGGGAAGAAATCGGGGTGCTGTTTTGAGCTAAAATAAATAAAATAAAATCCAATAACCACTGTATTTGCAATACAGTGATGTGTGTATACTTGTAGAGAGTCTGGTGACTTAGATCTGAGGAATGGTGCCAGCCTGCCGCTGAAAACTTCAGGGCGACTCTTTTTAAATCGTTCAGACTTAAGAAAGAAGAGTCATTTTTGAGGTGGTCAGCAATACTTTCCCCAGGGAGATTTTAACAGAATAATATAGTTGGAAGGGACCTTGGAGGTCTTCTAGTCCAATCCTTGCTCAGCCAGGAAGCCCTATATCCTATATTCACCACTATTGCAAACCCTATACTGTTTCAGATAAATGGTTGTTCCGATCTCTGTGATTGGCATTTTTGGTACCCCAATAAAACCTTTCTGTTTTGGATCAGGAGTGGTTGGCTGGTTTATTTTAAATTTGGCTAATGTATGTATTTCCTGCCTTTTATTATTGCAGTGGTCAGGAGTTTGTTTACCATTCTGATATACCACGAAGACCGGGTTGAAAGAAGTGAAACAAAGAATGAAGTTGTAAAACGCATAATATTCCCAGCTGAATGTTAAAATCTTTAATGGAAGAATAATGTCAGCTACTGAATTTCCAGTAGTTGGGATGTTCCAAAAAAGAGTAGCCTTTGCTGTGCTAATGTGGCTATTTCATATATACACTAAAATGATTATGAAAGCCACAAATTTGTCTGGGTTATCTGGAGGGCTCTTTTTTATTACATTGCCAGGCTGTAAATAAAAACTGTTTGAACTCAGAATTACTGCATCATCACTTTGTCCTGGGAAGAAGTTGCAAAACGTTATCAGATCAAAAACATTTCTGAATCTGCAGAGGTGAAATTATATAATAGTAAGTACATGTAGACATGATCTGAAACTTTTGAGTTCCATGTTCACTTCTGTTGCTTTTCCAAATTTATATTGGGACAACATGGAAAGTTGAATAGTTTGACTTTTTAAAAATAAAAATTGAACTAATAATTGGATTGTCTCATTATTAACAAACCTGTTTCTGTCTTTTGGTGATTTTCAATGGGACTAAAATATTGACTGGCTTGTACCCAGTATTTCAAAACTGAATTTTATGGAATATTTCAAAGTAAGGAGTGTGTCAGAACAAAGTGAAACCTTTGTAAATTCTAATTGTTTACATGGAAAAGATGTAACCCAAGATTACCCTCTTTCATTGATCAGTGATTCTCATAAATAATCATACTGAAAAAAGTTGATAGGATCATGCCATATTTAAGTCTGCTGTGTCTAATTAAATTCAGGATATTATGATATTTCTTAAAGTGCGCTGGAGTATTTTATCTAACCAAAGATTACTACCTGCAATTTGATGATTTACAATTTCAAAATGTTGATGGTACCTCAGTTAAAGTAATTGACAGAGTGTATTCACCCACATATATACACACATACATGCATTCTCTATATTCTCTCTTCCCCCATTTATCTCTATATACCAGTTAAACAAGTTTTGTGGCTGAAGTGCAAGTTCTTTAACACTATTCTGCTAAATACATTTGAAATTTTTTTTTTCAAATAAATGTGCTTTCAAATCTTCCCCCTCTGCTCATTATAAATTTAATAAATAATGAAATAATAATAATTGTATGCATGATTTCTCAGGGATATCTACTACTGAATTTTAAAGAAGCTTCCTCCCCAAATTCTCAAAAATAAAGTATCAGTGTAGGATTGCATTTGTGTGTTGCATATGAATGATAACAATTACTCTGGACAACCATAAATTGTGACCTAATATAATATCAATGCAATTTAATCAATTATATACACATTGCAATTATATACACTATAGTCAATGCATCATGGATTTTATTTATCTTCATCTGGGAATATTGATAGACACAAAAATGATTTGTTGCCAATTTTAACAATCTTGAGTTAACACCTTATGAGTGACGTATTGGATAAGGCAGGGGTCAGCAACCCGCAGCTCTGGAGCCGCATGTGGCTCTTTCATCCCTCTGCTGCGGCTCCCTGTTGCTGGTCGGCTCCACAATTGATAGGGCTTTCGGTTAGGACAGGTAGAGGAAAAAGGATGCCGCGCTAGGAGGAAACTATGGTGGGGGAACCGGACTTCCAGTCAGCAGAGGAAAAAGGATACCGCGCTAAAGGGAGACTAGGATGGCGGAACCGGACTTCCGGTCGGCTCCAGAATTGAACGGGGGCTTCCGGTTAGGACCTTTGTGGCTCTTTGAGTGTTTAAGGTTGCCAACCCCTGGGATAAGAGATTAGATCCGGTTTCTATTCCTCTGTCAGGTGGGTAATTTTGTGCCTACCATTTTCTCTCATCCTTAGATTGGAACAAACTGGAGCTGCATAGTAGATAGTCTTTAATCTTCAGTGGAAAGACTTTGCACAACACATTTCTTATATCTACTATGAGATAACGATGGAGAGCCTGGTTTTTGCTTGTAGAAGTTTTGCAAGGAAATGTCTGCAAGCAAACAACCAAGCTCAGACAACACCAAGGACTCTACAATTCAACCCTGAGCTACCTATATCCCCTTCAATTGGTATTGTGAATTAATACCATGTTTTTGGAAAAGCTGTTTTCACCTGAAGCTAATCCATTGTTTTTCACAGCGGTAATTATATCAGTCTGTTGCAACAAGCTTTGGTAAGCTAAGGGCCATTTCCTCAGATATACTACATAAGATATTATCTGAGATTGACAAATAATGTGTGGGTGTCCTCCAAGATAATTGTAGAAGACAGCATGTAGTGTAGAGTATGTACCTATTTGTTCAAACATAAATTATATAAATTATACTGATATTTTCTCACGTAGAAATGTGTATGACACAATCTGTAATATTAGTGTTTATTTTAATAGATATAAAGTTCAAAACATGTTCTTTTTAACAGTACCACTGTTTTTTTTAAAAAAATTCTGTTTGAAGCCAAAGTTTGAACAGAAGGGAATGAATAAATCCCTTCTTTCTTTCCTAATCACCAAACATGATTCAAAATGCTTTCTAAAATAATATTTCAATTTCCATAAGATTAGTTTTTCTATACGGTATATCTGGTTGTATTCAGAAAATATCTCTGATGAACCCACAATATTAGATACGTTTGGGAGTTTCATTTTGAGATAACATTGCAACCATTTTAATTTATTTCCACCTTTTCACATAAAACCCTTAAATAGAAAACATTTAACAAAGAAAATGAGAAATCGCTCTGTATATATTGGTTCAAGCACCATTGACCATAGTAGATGTTACTTTTAGAAGTACATGCATATGGCGTTTTCTCATGTTTATATAAGAACTGGGAAATTAAGACACATATTACATTAAGGAAACAATTACACAAATAAAATCTTCCTATAACATTGCAGGTTAAGTTCACTTGTTTTGAAGTTGTTAAAATATGAATGATATACTTGATGAACATCCAATATCAGACTTATTTAGTAGCCATTGATAAATTAATTTGTAATGAACTTCTCTGAATGAAACTATCAATGGCTACTAAATATGATGGACTACAAAGTGCTTCGAGAATTAGAGGAACCTAGCTTCTGGACGCTGAGAAGACTATCAGAAGAATTCTATAACCTTCTCTGGTGGGCTCCTGTAGGAAAGAAGATGTTGACTAGAGTTAGCTTTTCCAGCAGGATTCTTGGTGAATATAATGGATTGTAGAGAAACCTGAACTATTATAAGTTGAGGACTACCTGTATTCTGTATTGGAATACTGAAGCTAAATAGTCATTAGGAATTGTTGTGATAAAGATTGGAAGTTACCTCTCTATATATTTCTTTTTTCTTATATTTTTACTTTTTCTTCTTTTCTCTTTTTCCCTTGCATTTTTCTTCTTCTTTTTTCTTTAAGATTATCATGATAGATTTTATCATTATAACCAACATTCTTAATACAAAGTTATTACTTTTAAAAATAAATTAGCACAATTGGGAAGTCTCCTAAACAAGCTTAAGGAACTTCACATTGTTTATGCTTTTTTTTTTTTTTTAGAAATTTGTTATTTTCAAGTCAAAGTAAAATGCTTAATCTTGGATTAAGCACAGTTAAATGAAATGAACATGTTTTATGTCCTGGGGACCAGACTGAAGAAAAGAGAGGTTGCTTTTCATGTTTGTCAAAACAAAATCAAGAATCACATTGCCAAGATTGACTCAAGACATCTTGGTTGGACCAATAAGAAGCGCTGATCAAGTATTTTGGCACTCAGAAAGCACTTCTTTTTTTTTTTTTTAATTTGATTTATATGCCACCCTTCTCTGGAGACTCAGGGCAGCTTACAATGTGCTCAGCAATTTTTGATAAAAACTCATGAGAATAAATCATGTAAGAAACCTTTTACTTGTTATTTCATGAAAATCAAAATTATCTGCTGAAACTGATTACGCTTCTCTATACAAATGGTAAGGTGGCCATTGAGATTTCTAACCCAGTATGGGCATTTCAAACCTTGTCCGACCTATTATTCTACCTAATCCTGTTCTTTGCCTGTGAAAGCATCTTTTTGGAGTACAGAGCCTATGGTCTTTCTCTTGATATACAAATAAGAATTCTTCAAATCAGGGAGCAAGTTGTGCTCCTCGGGATTTTGCTGCTGAACTATATAGCTCCTAGTGATTGCAACTAGCATGCTGCAAGTTGCATTGAAGCAATATCCCATAGCAGAGGCCATTTGAAATATTCTTTGCCGTTCTGATTTTAAAATAATGTTTTCCATCTTCTCAATTTTTACCCTTGGTGTGATCTGCAATGCCTTCTAATCTATACAATTGATCACACAGTCAAGATTTGAGATCTGCCTATGTCCTATTGGTCACCTTAGAAGTTATGGACATTTCCCTTTTCCCCACCAGTCTTTGGGGATTTCAGAGTCATTTTGGCCTGGATTGCTGGAAAGGCTAAACAGCTGGTGTCTGTGGAGGCATCTGCCCATATATGGTTCTTCATACTCATGGGTTTGGTGCTTTTTTGAAAGAACGCTAGACTATTTTTTTAAAAAAAATACATTCTTTAAATAACCATATACTGGTTTTGTCTATCCAATCCCTGGAGCTTTTACATGAATAGAAATCTGATATATAAAGAGCCTGGTAGTGCAGCAGATTAAAGCACTGTTATTAACATCAGCTGCCTGCAATTATTGCAAGTTCAAATCTCACCAGGCTCAAGGTTGACTCAGCCTTCCATCTTTTCTAAGGTAGGTAAAATGAGGAGCCAGATTGTGGGGGCAATAAGCTGACTTTGTATAAAATATACAAAAGTATGAAGACTATTGCTTAACGCATTGTAAGCCGCCCTGACTCTCCAGAGAAGGGCGGCATATAAATCATAAAAAAAAAAAAGATATCCTTCACAAAAACAGGACAAATAGAAAAGGCAGTAGCAAAACTATATTATTTTAAAAAAGTATGTCCAATGTTGAAAGATTCCAGTTTGGCGGCAAGAAACCCATGAAAGTGAAGCAGTTCCTGTTTGTCTATTGACAGTAAGGAAGCTACACATTTTATTCACCATTTAAAGTCTATGAGAAGTCAGTCTTTCATGTGTTTGGATGTGAAATACCATGTCTTACGCATCTCTATTCAAAAGCAACTCCTTCTCTGGGGTGGTAGTGATTAATATGTACATGATTTTTGTCTTAATCAAGGAAAGAGCAACCACTTTTTTCAGTGATCCAAATGAATGTGAACTGAATTAAGCTTAGATTAAAACCATTTTTTCCCCCTGAATTCAAAATGAAACTAAAGTAAAAGCAAAGCCACCAGTCTCACTTCTCCTGGTTCAGTTGGGCATATTCTGCCTCACCAGTAAGTGTTGGTAGGTCACTGTCGCATAGCTACGTCTACTTGAGTCCATCTTTTCCCTACACAACCATGGACTGGTCTGGAATGGAGGCTTAAATTTAGATTTACAAGTGGGATGTTTCATATCACGACTTGCTGATCTCTCTGCTTTGCATATATACGGTAGTACTTTGTCAGAAATTATTCTTCCAAAATATTTTCTCTGGAACTTAATACTTTCATAGTAATTCGTGGATCTGGCTACAGACGCAGATGCAAGCAACCTTGTTATGTCAGCCAAAAACTGCTATTTTGGGCAAATTAGGTGTGTGTGTGTGTGTGTGTGTGTGTGTGTGTGTGACCTAGTGTTCAAATTCTTTTTTCTGTCATACTTTTCTAACACACTGCAAGCAGTCCATTCCACACCAATGCCTTTTCAAGGTAAGTATGACAGCCAAGCACAAATCTGAAGGGGATTATCAGGTTCACATATAACCCTGCTTGAGGATGATTTAAATAATTATAATTCCATTGATGATTAAATAGATATTAGGGATTATGAGGGGGGGAAGGGAGGGAGGGAAAAACTTGGTTTTGTTTGTATTTTAATGTGAATTTATTTATTTATTTATTTATTTATTTATTGGTTCGATTTATATGCCGCCCTTCTCTGGAGACTCAGGGCGGCTTACAATGTGTTAAGCAATAGCTTTCATACTTTTGTATATACCTGCTTAGTAGGGCTTTCGGGCCCCCACAAGTGGTGTTCTTTTTTATACAAAGTCAGCTTATTGCCCCCACAAACCGGGTCCTCATTTTACCTACCTCGAAAGAATGGAAGGCTGAGTCAACCTTGAGCCTGGTGAGATTTGAACTTGCAGTAATTGCAGGCAGCTGGTGTTACTTAACAGCACTTTAGTCTGCTGCGCCACCAGGGCTCTTGGTAAACTTCCTTTGTCTGCATGTTTTAAATCTGCACACAAATCAGAACGGTGTATCAGGGATGAAATGCTCCGCCCACCCATCCAGTTGTCATTGCTTCCTGGTTTTAACCAGGAAGTAATGTGTTTTTTACCCTCTGCGCATGCGCAGAAGGTTTGCGCATGCACAGAGGGTCCGTGCGTGGGGCACATGCACTTCCGAACTGGAAAGGAAGGTACGTAGATTTCATCCCTGGGGTGTATGTATCTAAAACAGAAGTTATTTGCAAGTTTGCAACTACATTTATAACTAATGTGCATGCAAAATATATTCTTGAGTGGGTGTATTCACTGAAAGTGTGTAAACCAATCATAAATGGCTTTCATGCTTTTGGAATGGAAATTACACAAAAATGCACAAATTACAGAAATATGCGCCAAAAATATAATTGCTAAGAGGAAATGTGTGAGAAAATGAAGACAGCTTTTTTGTGGAAATAAAAGACCCATGCAAAAAAAAAAAAAAAAAAAAAAAAGGACAGAGCTTGTCTAAAATGAACTTTAAAGGTAGAAAAAAAAGTAGTGAAACCAACAAGCTTGTCTATTTCTTGATTATGTTAATTCCAGAAGTAATGACATTGCAACATACGTTGGACACATATGTCCAAATGCAGCAATTCTGAACATTTTCTTCTACGCAGATCACCATATTTTCATGGAAGTTTATCATATAACCCAGTGGCTAGGAATGTGGCAATTCCAGGTACTGTTGTATAGTATTTTCTTAATTTGATTTCCATGGGACTCAACATGAAATAAAAAATAAATAAATGAGATTGACTGAAGTTCCCCACAGATAATCAAATCTCACAAATTTTAAATAATTTAATATTACCCCTTTAACGCTTGTGATATTTTGATCAAGAAGGTCAAGATCTCATGAGATATTTTTATTTTAGAACCTAGATTAGGGACATTTGCAAAAATTGGTGAGCAACCAGTGGTTTTAGCTCCTGCAAGTTGAAATCTATAGTCCTAAATCAGGGGTCAGCAACCCGCGGCTCTAGAGACGCATGTAGCTCTTTCATCCCTTTTCTGTGGCTCCTTGTCGCCGGTCGGCTCCACAATTGATAGGGCTTTCCGTTAGGACAGGTAGAGGAAAAAGGACACCATGCTAGGAGGAGACTCTATGGTGAGGGAACTGGACTTCTGGTTGGCAGAGGAAAAAGGATGTCACACTAGGAGGAGACTCTATGGTGGGGGGAACCAGACTTCCAGTCGGCTCCAGAATTGAACGGGGGCTTCCATTTAGAACCTTTGTGGCTCTTTGAGTGTCTAAGGTTGCCTACCCCTGTCCTAAATCAAGAGGTAGAGAATTTGGCATCCTTGTTAGATTACCACCACATCTGACTATTGGACCTATTAACTGGAGCTAATGGAATTGGGATCCCAAAATATTTTTAGAGAGTTTTTACTTCTATCCTTGAACAATTTTTTTTTGTGGCATCTTAACTGAGATAGATTTGGAAGATTGGTGCCTGCCCCTAAAGAAAAGCCTGACTTCACCCCTAGAGAAAATGATATCTGACTCTTTGCAAAACAACTATGGAGAAGGGCATTATGCTTTCAAGAAGGGATTGAAAGGAAGGAGATGCTTTATCCATTGCCTGGAGCAGTTTTCTTTCCAAGCTTTTATCTTACAAGTTCCTTGTCTAAGGATTGTGATGTAAACATAACTTTAGAATGCTAGCGGCAATGAAATATTGGTGGAAACTGACAAGTTTGAAAAGTAATGATTTCGGAGGAAAACTTTTTTCCCCCATGATCTCTCCTTTATGTTGGATCTCTTCTCGGCTGGCCTTTGGTCATATGCAACATGTTATTTACCACTCTGTGACTTGTAGCCTTTCAAGTTAAGTTTCCCAAACAGAGAGCTGAAACTGTTCCATGAAAATTTGTCCTTAGAAGTGCTTATGTTTGTGTCCAAGTTATGGGGAATGGCTTCCGGTTCCCTATCTTGTACGCTTGAATTCTGCAGAAACTGGGTTGAGAAAATTTCCTTCTCCTTCCTGCTTTTGTTAGATGTGGCAGTGGAGAAGCTGGTAGTTCACATTTTGATGTTTATTTTATTACCTTTCCACCATTTGTGTTTAAAATATACACTGTTTTGTTTTGCTTGTTTGTTTGTCTTCTTAGCCTTGTACAAAGGGGCTAATGTCAGTATTATGCTATCGGCAAGCAAACAGATCCCACCCCCTTTTTCCTCTTTATCGGACCATTTCTATTCCATTATTGTACACTTGATAGTTGATCTGCAATAAAGGCAAAGACAAGTTGAACACAACTCCTAATGACTCCATAGTGACAACAGTATGGAAGGCTGGGTCTTCACAATCAAGCAGAAATCTTTCCCTTCACTTGCTTCTATGGACAGAAAACTTACATTTTCTGCTTCATCATTTACCAATTGTTCCTCAGGGAGGATCACAGGCAGAGATGGTATTCAGCAGGTTCTGACCAGTTCTGGAGAACCAGTAGTGGAAATTTTGAGTAGTTCAGAGAACCGGTAAATACCACCTCTGACTGATCCCACCCCAGTCTATTCTCTGACTCCCGACTCCCACCCTATCGGGAGGAAATGAGGATTTTGTAATAACCTTCCCCTGGAGTGGAGTGGGAATGGAACTTTTACAGTATTCTTCCCCTGGACTGGGGTGGGAATGGAGATTTTACAGTATCCTTCCTCTGCCACGCCCACCAAGCCACACCCACAGAACCGGTAGTAAAAGATTTTGAATCCCACCACAGGGGACTTCACGTAATAGATCTCTAGTTCTTAATTTTGCTCAGGGTTCAAGAAATATTTTCAAATCTATCTTTGTAACAATAAGGGCTAGAAACTTTTATTTTGCAATGGAAGATAGCTCAGAAAGTCTCAGGCATTTTGGAATGTGTGCTACATATACTGTCCTGAAGTATTAATGGTATTTATGGTTACATTACTTTTTGTTTACTATTGTTTTTTTCCTATTATTGGAAGAAATATCCATCTGGTTCAGTTCCAGTCCAGGAGAAAGGCACTAGAGACAAAATGGAGGCTGGAGGCTGATTGGAAAGAGGGTCCATTTATTGATGAAGCAGAACCACCAAACACGTTTGATTCTGGTTAGCTGACCACATGGAGTTGAGAGTGGGGGTTTTTTATACCTTTTCTTAGGCTTTGAACTTGCGCTTCTTGTTCCTGTGCAAGAACATATATTCTATTGGCTGTTGTCAGACTCCCATGGCGCCATGAACAAATCCTAGGAGTTTGTCTGAGCTAGTTTTGGTTGAAGTTTGAACTGCTGGGGGTGGTGCAACTGAGATGAGGCAATGAAGGGGCTTTGGGCAATTCCTATTGTGGCTGAGGGCTAATCTTACCTTTGTTGGATCTTGGGTGAGGGTATTTGCTTATGAGCAGAGGTAGCTATCTCTTTATCTCTTAAGTGCTGACATCTGCTGAGGGCTATTAAGAAAAGTGGGGGCTGCTTTCCAAGAGCATGTTTCTCCATTTCTCATCCTGGGAAATATCATATTCTGCCTTTTTTATATTTCTCAAAATATTTCATTCTTCTACCGTGTTTCCCTGAAAATCTTATATTTTTTTGAACCCTGAAACAAGCGCTTGGCCTTATTGCCATGCGCTCAAAAGCCCAATTGGGCTTATTATCAGGGGATGTCTTATTTTGGGAAAAACAGGGTAGGAGGGGGTGGGTGCTAACTTTCTATACTACAGTAGTGGCCAAAATTGTGGAAACCTTTTGGGAAAAGTGTATTTTTGAGGTTTGATGGCTAATAACATAACACCACCTTTTTTGGGAGTTTCAAGATAATCATATTTCACTGCTGGAATGGCCTGGGAATAGCCCAGACCTTAACCCAATTGAAAATCTATGGAGCCGACTAAAGAAACTTGTTAGTCAGAAGTGACCCGGCAATAAAACCCAGTTAATAGAAGCAATCATTCAATCAATCTTGGTTTCACATTATAACAGCTGCAGAACCAAAAGACTTGGATCACTCCATGGGAAGATGTTGTAAGGCCATAATTCATGCTAAAGGTTACCCAACTAAGTATTAACTGACGTAATAATTTTTGTATCTTATTTTTTTCTATCGTGATAATTTTTGTATATACTGTTTTTTTCTACATGTTTCACTTTTCTTCTGTATACTATAACTGCTATTCTAATAGCAAATCATTCATAAAAGTTATTGCATTCTTGATCAAATTATCTTTCCATTGATATATACTTTTATGGTACTGTTCCAAAAAAGTGGTGTTATTAGCTAGTTTTAGAAAATACACTTTTCTCAAAAGGTTTCCACAATTTTGGCCACTACTATATTTATGAAGTTTGGATTCTAACTTATACCATGGATATTTTAATTGTATTGTTTATTCTGTGTAAGCCACAGAAGTCTCTTGGATCATGACAGGATAGAAATATGTTTAATAAATAATCATAAATAAGGTTTTTTGAATGGACAAGACTAAGTCTCAGCAATATGCCACATTATAACATTACTTTCATCCTTTTTGTGCAACTCATTGGGCATCAATTGCTCTCCAACAATTTGAATTATAGAAGATTTTGATGAACTGTGCCCATTTTTTTCAGTTGCAATGAAAATATTTTACAGAGTATGTTTCTAAACTGGTATCCAACCTTCTTCCTTACTCACCTGGTCCTGGGACTAGCAATGGCAGAATTATTACAGCATTAAGTTGCTGTTTTGTGGATACAAAGCAGTGGAAAATATTTGAAGTTACTACTTTTTCCCCATAATATCAAAAAATTGCAGCGAGCTTTGTAGATGATCATTCTTTGGGTCTTTCTGCTATGGTTAAATAGACAAATTTAATGCCGTTGCCTCTATGAGGTTTAGTACAATCATCGGAAAAAGCTGAGTTTGTTAAATAAACTTCACATCAAAAGCACTTTGATGTCTTACTTTATGGTACAAGTATTTTTCTTTTCTTTTTTCAAAGAATGCATTAAAAAAAAACATGCTGCAGTGAATAGGCTCAGTTCTTTTAAGGAAAATTGCCTCACATTTTCCAAAAATCTTAAACCAGATATTTTTAATTAATTCATTTCATACCACTGAATCTGCTACTTCTTATGGTTTACAAAAGTAAATAAACTGAATCATCCGCATTACATAAGCCCCACAATTAAAAGGACCATGGCAACATAATAATATAAACATTAATATTATTAAGTAGCAATAGCATTTATTTATTTAGGCTTATTTGGTACGCTAATGAAAAACTATTCTGAGTAGTATACAACGCCAGGTCCAGTGTATAGATTGACAAAAATACTGTAACAAAATAGAACAACCACAAAATAATAAATTATAAGCCACAGATGGTAAAATATGTTACCAGAATATCCAATCCTGTTCACTCCATGCATTCTTCTTCAGGAAATATCAATACTTATTCCAAAAGAGACCCTACTGAAAAACATCTTAGTGAATTTTCAGAATGCTTCTGCCTGATTCTTTGGTTTCCAACAGCTTCTTTGATTTTTATGAGATGAATGTAAGATTATTCTTCCTACCTGTAAGATAATACAGGTAGTACTTGACTTACAACCACAACTGAGCCCAGAATTTATGTTGCTAAGTGAGGCATTTAAGTGAGTTTTGCCCCATTTTATGACTACTCTTGTCACATTTGTAAAGCGAATCACTGCAGTTGTTAAATTAGTAACACGGTTGTTAAGTGAATCTGGCTTCCCCATTGACTTTGCTTGCCAGAAGGCCACAAAAGATGATCACATGAGCCCCAGGACACTGCAGCTGACATACATATGAGTCAGTTGTCAAGCATCCGAATGTAAATGATGCGACCATCGGGATGCTGTAATGGTCATAAGTGTGAAAAATGGTGATAAGTCATTTTTTTCAGTGCCATTGTAACTTCAAATGAACTGTTGTAAGTCAAGGACTATTTGTATAGTATATTATAATAAGAACAGTGGAGATATGACAGATGAGTGGAATATAATAATTGAGAACTGGCCTGCCTAGTTCTACCTGACTTTCATTTTACAATTTATTTTAATCAGCGTATGGTGTCTACAGAGGTAATGCAATCACTGATATATAACACTAATAAATCATTTTATGGATACAAACACAAATTAAGATTTAAATAAAATATCAGCAAATAAAAATATATAAATGTACGAGATAAAATGTACATTGATAAAGTGTACGAGATAAAGTGTTATCTTAAGATAAGATTGCCATAATAAGGAGCCATAGAATCGCAGTAAGATAGGTGTTATAATTTGGTATCTAAAGCTAACCATTTAATTGGTGTGGCTAAAATGAGATCATCACAGTTTACAATGGGATCATCATGCCACAGATCACCTCCATCTTCCTCCTTGGTTGCATAAAGCCGTCCTCATTTCATTCTCGGCCCATGAATGAAATAGCCTTAAATCATCACTAAGTGTATCTGTACATTTTCCATCAGTGCTGAAATCCAAAAATTTTCCCTACCAGTTCTGTGGGCGTGGCTTGGTGGTCATGTGACCTGGTGGGCGTGGCCAGCTTGAAGTCACTCACTGTTAGAGCCAGGAGCTGCACATTCTGAAACACATTCTGCCCTTCTGAAGCCCCCAACGCTTTGAGTTTCCCTCCGCCATCTGGCTTGACTGCCCAAGCAAACCTTGGAGCCTTCTCTTGCCCTGCTCTCCATCCCAGAGGGCCACACATCCCCCCCAATCCTCCATACAAACCGCCTGTCCGTACAAAACACCATGGTGGTGCTCTGGGAGGGCAGACGGATGTCTTGCCTGCTGCCTCTGTGCGCTGTGCTTGGAAGGGGCCACCACTGCCACTCTCACCGCCCTCCCTCCCTGCCTGTTTGCAGACATCCATCTGCTCTCCCGGAGCACCGCGGTGCTGCCGCCATTCGCCTTCTTCCTTCTCCTGCTGCGAAACAAAAGCAAATGGTGGCGGTGATGCTTCAAGATGGCAGGCAGATGTCTGCAGCCAGGCGGGGAAGGATGGTGGTGAGAGCGATGCCAGTGGCTCCTTCCGAGCGCAGCACATAGAAGTGGCGGGCAAGGGAGCGCCAAGATGAAGAGCTATCCACAGTGGCTGTCACCCAGGCTGAAGGGAAAGTGCTACGGGCTCTGTGGTGGCGCGCCTGGGCCTGGTCCTTTCCTTGTGTGAGGGGATCCCGCCTGGCTGCTGACAGCTTCCATGCCTCTCACTCTGCTTCTTCGCTGACAGGAAGTGGCACTCCTTCCCCCGGAGTACTGGACTCTGTGTGCTGAGTTCCTGGAGTGGCACTGGCAGTCGGCTAGGCTGATCTGCAAAGAGAGCAAGCAGGTGGCTGGGTGGGAAGCCAATGGGCTGCTTTGGAACCCCAAGCCCCACGGAGGTGGCATGGGAGGCACATGGGCCCGGGTGGAAGGTGGCCTTTTCTGCAGCATCCCCCTCCCCTCTTTGGATCACCCTGTATGAAGGGCTCTGCCTCTGCAGAAATGAGGTAGGTGCATGTGCAGCAGCCCTGGGACGTCCTCCTGCCCTCCCAGAGCTGCTACCCTTCTCAGCCCCAGTGCAGCATCTGCGTTTCCACCAAGGGCCACCTGCCCACCACTGACCAGGCTAGGATGGACCCTGACCTTGGAAGGTAAGCGGGCTTGGGGGACTGCCGGGAAGGCTACGTGGAAGGTAGGAAGCATGGCAGGGCTGCGGGGAAGGGAGGTTGCTAGCTTGCCTCCCTTCCACATAGACGTGCTTGCCTGCCTTCCACGTGGTGACGAGCGGCGACCATGGGACCAGTTCAGGGGCGTGGCCAGCCAGCGGTTGCTACCAGTTTGGGGACCCAGGCCAAATGTCCGCTACCAGTTCGTCCAAACCAGTCCTAACCAGTAGGATTTCACCCCTACTCTCCATATACTAAATCAGAATTTCCCCTCTTAAGCTGACACTCTTCTACCACTCAATGCTTAGTCATCCATTCTCTTGGAGGTAATATTAGATGGCCAGTTGTGGGGATAATTGGAAGAGTTTTGGGGAAGGTTGGAGAGTGTGCATATGCCTTCTTCTCAGGTAAGTGTTTGCTCTTTCTATTAGCAAACTGCATTCTACCTTTCATGCCAGTCACTTCCTTTCTCCTTTCTACCTGCTATTTTAAAAATCAGCTTCTTTCATGTTTACAATAAAATAGAAGAAAGCAACACTTTGCTATTTCAGCTGAGAAGGATGGCCTCTTTAGCAGTATTCTGAGATGCATCTTCACATTTCAATACAGCAGCTGAATTCTTCCTCCTTGATAGATCCAAAAAGTAATAAGGAACACTCAGTGAGGCTTTTGTTGCTGGTGTCACCAGTTTCACTATAGATCAGTTGCTTCTTCGCTGGCTCCCTCCTTCCACAAGCTCCTCACATTGTTTTAACTTGTCCAAACTGCAAGAAGGTGAACACAGAAGCCTAGAGATGCTCAGGGAACTGAACATGAACACAAGGTCCTTTAAATTTGTCTTGGAATGTCCTTACTCATCAACTCTTTCCCTGCTGGTTGATAACAGGCTGGAAGAACATGGTAAGCAAAGACCTTCTTTATATGAAAATTATTTAATAAATGCTACTTTAACTAATAGTATTATAGATAATAATAATATCTTTTCAAAGGAACAGTAGCTCATGGTGCAGGGGCCCATGTGATACTTGTGCTGAACAGGTGCAACCATAACAGACAGCTTTTCGCTGAAGAGTCAGACTAAATTTGTTCCTATCCAATATGGCAAGAATACACAATTCGAATTTCATGCTGAATCGACTGTCATCCAGACTTTAACAAAGGTCATAGCTCCTGGGCATTCACTGAGAAATGTGCTACAGGATTCAGCTCCCTCTACTAGACAACCAGGGCATGGAGTTGACAGGCTACTGGATGGCAATTGAAAGTAAAGAATTTGGTGAAAGGAATAAAGCATCTCAGTTACAGAATGTTTCTACCAATTGGAACCATTAAAATGTGGGTTTCAAAAGTGAGTGTATCAGTTTTAGAAAGAAAGATATTTGGGTTTAGAAAATAATGGTAAGGATTTATGGGTGTATGCTGAATTGAAAACATGCAGCTCAACATTCAGGCTTATTCAGAATTACTACTACTGTGATTACTACTATGAGTACTACTACTACTACTACTAACTAATAATAATAATATCAATTTTCAGAGCAAATTGATTAAAGCAATCATTAATACCTGGTCAGTTCTGGTTATTTGGTATATACCACAACTACTGTAGATGGAACTTGATATCTTGCATCACAAGACAAGAAAATTAACAACAATGCACATGTTTAGCACCCAAAACCTGATATTAATCAGCTGTATTTGCCAAGAGCAGAGGAGGGTAAAGGATTCCTACAGATGAAAGAATTTGTGCAGGAAGTAAAGCATGTCCTGAATGATTAAATTTAGAAAAGCCAAGAATTCTTGCTGAAGGAAGTCAATCAAAAAAAGCTCTTGAGAACAACAAAAGATGAAAGTTGTATATAGGAAAGAAACAATTGAAAAGCAGTTTGTTAAGTGAAAGAATAAGTCGACGTGTGGTCAATGCTTGAAGGCTATAGAAGGAAAAGCTGATAAAAACCCCCATATGGTGTTGGTTAAGATCAGGTCTAACGAAAGAAATTGAAGGTTTTATTTTAACAGTCAAGAACATGCATGACGTCAAAAATTAAACATGCAACAAACAACAGCAAATGTTGCCTTTGTAGTGAAAAGGGTGAAACAATCGATTATGTATTCAGCGGCTACAGCAAAATTTCATAAATTGTCTACAAGCAGTGTCATGACTGAGTGCCCGAAATTAGTCATTTTTACAGAATTCTTTTTACTCAGCACTGCATATTAGAATAAACAAAGTGAATAGAAAGACAAGTGTATACATTCCATAATAGATAAAAATAAAAACATCCCTGTATGATTGCAGCATATGAAAAATCGGCCACCACACATCAGCTACTAGAGATGTTTTTTGCATAAAAATTACATTCAGCATGAGCAGCCAAATGTTGAGCAATACAGTGATGTTTATGAACAGTGAAACACCCCAGCGTGACCTAATAAGCTATTAAACTGATCAAACTATGCTAGTTGCTCAGGGGTCAGCTTTGAAATGGAGTGAAAGAAGGCAGAAATGGAAGAAAGAAAGGAAAAATGCAAATGTGCAAATGTAGAGGAGTAGAATTTTTATTAATAAGAACCCATGGCCTATGGCAGTGATGGCTAACCTTTTTGCCATCGCATGCCAAAAGGGTGGGGAGCGCCGGGGTGGTGGTGGTCATACGCACGCGTGCCCACATCCATAATTCTATGCGGCCTGCCGCTCCCCGTGCTCCCCCCACTTTTGGCACGTGATGGCCCAGTGGGCCCGGTAGGCCCATTTTTCGCTCTCCCCTGGCTCCAGAGCCTTTCTAGGAGCCTGGGGAGGGCAAAAACAGCCTTCCCCACCCCGGAGGCTGGAAACAGCGTTTTTCCTGACTTCTGGTGGGCCCAGAAGGCCCAAAAATCTGCTGGCCGGCACACGTATGTGTGCCGAACCTGAGCTCGCGTGCCCACCGATATGGCTCTACGTGCCACCTGTGGCACCCGTGCTGTAGGTTCGCCATCACGGGCCTATGGGATACCTGTGCCTTACCAGAACCCCAAGATCATGTCATCCAAAGTTACTGGCAAAAATGGATGAGAGCCAGAAGTTATAGGAGATAAACTGGTCTCAAATGAAGTTTTAAAGCCATCCTGGGCTTTAAAAGCAGCCTGAATTTATGCCATAGAAATTCAACCGGCTAATCACAATCTAGGTTGGGAGAAGGGAGGTTATTGAATTAAAATGGGGATTTCTTGAAATGTCCTGCTCCCATTTCCATTTTTAACATCCCTCCAAAAGTTTTTTTAAAAAATCTACTCTTTCCCAGTGATATCATCACATCATTAGAAAGCTCTTGCTGCTCTCCAGCAGGTTAAAGAAGCTAGAGACTTCCTTGATCAAAAACATATTTCCATCTCTGCATTTACAGCAACACTAATACAATTAATCTTACCTCTTTAATTATGCATTATATGTCCAGGAAGTCCAACGAACTGAATGCAAATAAAAAACATATGCTTCTATTCTGCTATTGTAATTAACTTTTAAAAATAACTAACTTGGTTCCTATTTGTGTAACAGTCAACCTGATAAGGAAGAAAAAACGGCTGCAATAATGAATAATTTTAAATCAACACTTCAAAGACTGACCTTGTTATTTTTTTTAAAGATGTGGAGTGACATATTATCCTTGACCCAGTGATCTGCCAATGAGTGCAGTGAATTGCAATGTATTTGAAGGCCCAGTTGTGAAATCATATTTGGTAAGATGCACATATTTTGCTAAATTAAATTACCACAAGATTTCTGACTGGGCTAGCAATAGAGAGAAGTTATGAACCATAAGATTTTGTTAATGCAAATGCCAAAGGGAACAGCGACATGAAGCGTTCTACATTCTTGAAGCCTTTTCAGGCTTAAAATAATGAGTAACGTGTTGCCATGTTGGCTTCCTTCATGCCACCTAAAAGAGAAGCAGGAAGACTTCTACGGTTGTGTGGCATAATACATCTTTTCTTTCTGAGACTTTAGAAGCCCTGTATTCTGTATTCTGTATGCCGCTGTATTCTGTAGGAAGTTAGCACCCACCCCTCTCCTAGGAAAATGAGATATTATAGGAAATATTAAAAGGGTAGAATATTTCCCCTAAAAGGGAGGCAGAAATTCAGCCCCTCACCTTTGTCAATGGGCCATTTGTGGCCTGGGCCAGTCTATACTACATAACAAAGATCTACCTCCTTCAGGCAGAGCCATAGCAGGAATTGCCCAAAGCTCTTTCATTATATCATCACCCAGCAAGGCTCAATCAAGCCTGGGACACAGAAAACTTACAAATTTATCCTTGCATGGCCTCATGGGAGTCTGACAACCAATCAGAATACAAGCTCAAATTCAAAGCCCAACAGAGGGTATAAATCTCTCTCTCTCTCTCTCTCACCCATGTGCCTTTTTTACCCGGGATCTCAAGCCATGTGATCCTGTCCACCATTAAACCATCTTTCCAAACAGTCACCATGAATCCCGTGTCTTTTTCCCCACTTGGAACTGAACCCAGATGGACATTTCTTCCAACAATTCATACAACACTAAGCCAACATTTGGGTTTGTCATGCATACAAATCATAAAAGCAAACCAGGTTTCAACATTGCGCCGATCTTGCTTTAAGAATTCTGAATGTGTTTCTCCTGCTTTCAAAGCTACTTTGCCTTACACCTCCAAGGATTGGTTAAAGAAAACCAGGAAACCATAGATGAGCTGCATATCTCAATATGTCCATAGCAATAAGCAACATACCAACAAACTATTGTTATCAGTGGTGGGTTTCAAAATGTTTTACTACCAGTTCTGTGGGCATGGCTTGGTGGGTGTGACATGGCTTGGTGGGTGTGGCTTGATGGGCGTGGCAGGGGAAGGATACTGTAAAATCTCCATTCCCTCCCTAATCCAGGGGAAGGTTACTGCAAAATCCCCATTTCCTCCTGATCAGCTGGGATTCGGGAGGCAGAGAATAGATGGGGGCGGGGCCAGTCAGAATTTTTACTACCGGTTCTCTGAAATACTCAAAATTTCCGCTACTGGTTCTCCAGAACTGGTCAGAACCTGCTGAAACCCACCTCTGATTGTTATCATACTATTGTTTGTGCTTGGCCAAAAAGGATACCCCCACCCCCTCAATTATAGCTTAGTGTAATGAGTGAATCTAGTTCAAAGGTGCTGTACAACAGTTTGGGATGGTTACATACCCCTCTCTCTATTCTTTGCAACTAGTATTTGGAAACATACTGTGACCATCCCTAACTCAGAAGCAGCCACAATTGTAATATAGTCTCTGTTGGACTTGTCCTTCATGAATGTTTCTAATCCCTTTTGAAGCCATCTAAGGTAGGCATTTTGTGTCATTGTAATGAATTCCACAGGTTAATGATGTGCAGAATGAAAGAAGTATTTTCTTTTATCTGTTCTAAATCTCAGTCTGGATCCTTGGGTTTGAGCGAGTGAGAAAGAAATTCTCCCTGTCCACTTTCTTCATGCCAAGCATGGAACTCTTCTCCCGCCCCCCCACCCCTTTCAACCCGAATCGGTTCAAGCATTCTGGCATTTTCTTGTAAAGAAGGTATTTAAGTCCCCAAACATTTTGGTTACTTTTTGTTGCCCTTTTGCCCATTCTGTTAATGCCTTGTTTCAAGTCTGGGGAACAGAACTGGCTTTTGAATTTGCATGACAAATATGCCTTCAATCAAATGATGGATCTGGTAAAGATGCTAATTGCCTTTATAATGTATAAAAGGCATTATATAATGTTGGCATTTTTTCATTTCCGTCCCTTTTCTAATAATGCCTAGCATAGAATTTGCCTTTTTAACAGTTATTTTATTTATTTATTTATTTATTATGCACTATCTACTCAATATAAGTCTATGAATTGTATTTATTAATAATAGAATTCCTGCTTGACCTTTATGTAATGAGGGTGCTCCCACAAGTAGTTTATAACCTATTTACTGATACCTGTATTCTTAGCAACTTAAACAGTATTTGTATTCGTTGTGTAAACAGGTGAATGGGTGGAGATCTGACATCAGTGAGTCACTGCTGGAGCAAAGAGAAATACAAAATTAGAATTTTTAGAGATTTGAGTTGTTAGGCTTGTTTGTGGATCTTCAGAGAAGGAAGTAACTAATTCTTTGCATTGGTTATTTTTTTTCCTTGGGTTATTTTGCAATTCTCATTTTAAGCTTGGTTCAAGAGAACAACAAGAAACTGCATTTCACAAATGTGCCATATAATTTCTAGGGTTTCCTAAAGTCTAAGTTTTAGAAATAGATAAAAATGGGGATAAAATATAAAAATATGGGATAAAAATATGTAGGTTATATCAGACTTTGCTCCTGACTTGATAGTATATCTGAGCTGCGGTGATGCAGTGGTTAGACTGCAGTACTGCAAGCTACTTCTGCTGACTGCCAGCTTCCTGCAATTTGGCAGTTCAAATCTCACCAGGCTCAAGGTTGACTCAGCCTTTCATCCTTCAGAGGTGGGTAAAATGAGGGCCCAAATTGTTGGTGCCAATATGCTGACTTTGTAAACCGCTTAGAGAGGGCTATAAAGCACTGTAAAGTGGTATATAAATCTAAGTATTATTGCTATTGCTATATTCTTTTTCTCCAGAAAAATCAACCTTACATTTAGTAGTTTGTTAATATAGAAGCTTCACAGACTTGGATTGTCTAGGTCAGGGGTGGGCAATTGTGGCTATTTTACAAGCTGTGGACTTTAACTTACAGACCACAGGTTGTAAGAGAGCAAAAGTTGCCCACCCCGGTCTAAGTTCCTTTACTGTAGACAATAAATCATATAACATCTACCTACTGGAGAACAAAGAATTATGTTTGTCTATCTGCCTGCCTGCCTCCCTGCTCAAAATTTAAATTATGGACCTTTTCCTCCTATTCCTTTAAATAAAGAAAATGATGGCAATTTTCTTTTTGTCCTTGGCAGTTGGGAAAATTGGCTTAATAGTTACCTAACAGTCCTTTCTGGCCTATAATCATTGATTCCAGATTCATAAGCTCAAATCCTTAAAAGGCTAAAATGTGACAATATAAAAATGCATGTAAATGTAAAAAGGTAAAAAGTACACGTAAAAAGGGATGATCAGATGGCCGTTATCGTCAGACAGATACACGCGGTTGTGAAAAATATTGTATAACTATGTCACTTGCATGGAGTGTGTGAGCAGTATTGAGCAGAGCATGGTCTTAAGAAGGAAAGAAGAAAAATAGAAGAGTTTAGCACAGATCAGAGAGTAAATTACTATTTGCAGTTTTGAATCTATTTGCTATCTGACAATGAGTCTGTAATGTGGCTGCCTGCCTGCCTGCCTGCCTATCAACTATCAGAATACAACAATTACTTAATGTCAAACTTCCCTTTATGTATTACACTAGCTAAACATCTGTTGCATCTGTCAAATAGAAAAATGGTAAAGGTGAATATGGAGTAATGCCTTGTGCCACACCCAAAGAGGAGATCAGAGAAAACACTGAAATTAAGGCATGTCATAGTTTACAGTGAGTCAGCCCACTTTAAATCTATATTTTTTTCCGTGTCTTGTTCCTTTACCAATTTCCTAGATCTTTCCATCACATCTTCCTAGAAACTCGGCCTTTCATCCCATTTTTTTTTTTACTGTGCTTACAACATGTCGGCTTTGACATGAGTGATATATTGCTTAATGAGTTAGTGCTAGAGACAAACAGGTTGTTGTTGTAAAATTACAAAAGGTACATAATAAATATGGTAGACTTCCTCATATTACTAAATGTTGGAATAGGCCCATAAAACACCTGTACTTGGGTGGGTTATGGAATCTATAGAAATGGGATGCCAGGATTACAGACTACACCAGTCCAAATATTACCTAATTGATTAATCCATAATGTCCTAGGGCAATCTGAAGCCAGTTGCTGGGGAGGCAATAGGGAGGGAGAAGAATAACTGTTCCTGGACAACTTCCATCTTTGTTAAATAAGAACAATTTGATCCAAGTTAAGACATGATTCCATGATGCTGCACTACCATCAATCAGTTATACTGCAATACCATTAAAAGTACCACACTATCAAAACCAGTTAATCCATTAAATGTTGAGTTTGCTTTCTCTAGTTTTAATTATCTTTAAAGGCCTTCATGTACCTTTTGGATTTTTAAAGATATTAAAAGCTAGGGAATAGTTTGCTAAACTATTACAACATAGTTTATATAAACCTTTGTAGGTTTCAAGCACAGAATCCTGAATGGAAATATTAACATATTACTAATTGATCATTTCCACGTCAAATGACTAATAATGGTATGGTTTTTAAGCACTTAGAGATTTATGTGTGAATGTAAAATAGCCATAAAGCTCACATTTTAGAACAGATTCTCTTAGAATTTTTCCACTTTTCCACTTAATGTTCTGGACTAGGATACCTATCATCCACAACCAGCATGATGACCCACCGGAGATGATGGGAGTTAAAATCAAATTCACTTGGGAGGCATTAGTTCGTGAATACTATATTATATATTCTCAAGATTTTGAGTAGTTCCATGATAATTTCTCTTGGTAAATCCAACATTTTTGGCTGTTTGTTGATAAAAAGTTGCAATTGTCATTGAAGAATGAGCTAGATCAGGGGTCAGCAACCATGTGGCTCTTTCACACTTGCGCTGCGGCTCCCTGTCACTCAAAATATATGTCACAACCGCCAATGTGCGACACCTGCCAGCATGCAATTTATTGAGCTTTTCAACCCCGGTAGGCCAACCATGGATAAATCCAAGAAAAGAAAAGTTTCAGAAGAAAACAGAACGTTTACTTCAACTACATATGCTAGTTTTGTGGCCGCTCAAGAAATAGTCAGGCACGGGAAGGATTTTGTGGCTCCCGGTGTTTTTTTTTCTGTGGGAAATGGGTCCAAATGGCTCTTTGAGTGTTTAAGGTTACAGACCCCTGAGCTAGACAGTTTATTTGTGTCAGAAATTTAATCTGAAGCATCATCCCAGGTAACTTTTATGTGCAATTTATCTCCAGTTCTCTTCTTTCCTCCTCCTCCTCCTCCTTGGTTGAATGACAATACAAAATTTCTTCATACCTGCTTTACATCTGACTCAAGCTTGAAGTCATCAGGCACTGAGAACATTTTTCAAGGGCTTTACATGAACCTCAAAGAACATTGCAGCTTGCATGAGCCAGGAAAAAGGTATGTGTGCTACCAGTTGCCTCACTGAATTAATGGTGATTGTTTTGGTTTCCACTGAACAGATACTAAAACACTGGAACTTGATTGAACTAGTTAGAAGTGGGGATTCCAAATGTAATGACAGACAGATGCAACATTCCGTAGTTGGCTTCTTCACTTTTTAATATTGGTAATAAGATCTGGCATGGAAATTTGGAAAACCTGTCTCTTCATGTTGACTAGAGCTACCATTACAGTTTGTCTAAAGTGAAATAAGTAGGGATATTTGGGTGGAGTTCAGGTGTTTCCCGACAGACCAAAATAGAAAGAAATGAAAAGAACACAACTATAAGCAGAAAGGATCATTTCCATATTTTATAGTTACTTAGAGGAGCTTTCATTTCCCTCCCCCATATATAACTAGTAAGTTTAAAGAGTGCCACTATGGTAGTACTCTGAGTGATCTTGTAGAACAACTGGCAGAGGTTTCTCCTGCCACCACCTTAGTCCTGGTTCTGCTTCAGTGGTGGGTTGCCCCCGATTCGGACTGGTTTGCAACAACTGGTAGTAAAACTGGCAGGAGGCCCTGCCCACTGCCCCGGATGTCATCATCGGTGATCTGCACATACGCAGAAGCAAGGCGCATGCACGAGTGAAGCAAGCGCGCACGCAATCCCACTGCGAACTGGCAATAAAGGTAAGTAGAACCCACCCTGCTCTGCTCTCCCTGTTTTTCTAAATGGTATTTTCTGCTCCTTGCCTGTTTGCAAGCTGACCACTTCTCTGCATAGCTATTGTGGTGGGAGACAAAAATTATTGTACACATAATCATGAACTGACTCTCTGCTAATATTACAGAGCCAATTATGGTAGCACTATAACAATATTACTTGTGATAGATATAGTCAGTTGACCCTGAAGACTCTAATATGCATGTACATATATATATACACATTTGGAAATCTCCCTCTTTTTCACTACTACTTTCTTGTTAAGTCACCAATTCCCTTCTAGGAACTGACTAGGACTTCTCCTGCAACTATGGTGAATGGAGACTTTTCAGAGGCTGAATTAGCACCAGCATGGCTACAATAAAAGAAACTTGTGAAATTGTTGGGGCCTGCCCTGTATCAGATTAGGAGCAGAGCTTTAGGGCAGCCTATAAACTCAGTACCTAATCTGACTCTCACATGTGCCATGCTTAGGAGTCATTAAAAAAAAAATACTGTGTTCCACGTGAGCTTGTCCTCATTTTGAATGATAAAGACAGGTAGGACTTGATTGAAAGTTCAATCAAGTTTACGGCTTTGACTGAAGAAACTTTCAGAGCTTACTGGACATGGGGCAAAACCATTTCACTGCCTGCAGATAGCAGTGCAAATACAAGCGCAATGTTTTGGTTTACTTCAGAATAAACCATCTTTTCTCCTCCCTTGAGTGAGTTTTCCAATCTCTTGCCCTATAAGTTTGAGCATAATAACTGAAACCGAAGCAGTGTAAATCTGGCTGACGAGGACATTGCTTGTTCACCTCTGTGGCGTTATCAAATTTTGCATCTTTTTGCTTTTAAGACAAGGTGAGGCACTGTAGACAACATAGGCACGCAACACCCAAGTCTCTGTTCTGTAAATTCTGCCTCCAGCTTCTAGAAATGGCTTCTTAAATGCCCCAACCCACCCTTTACATTTAGCTTATTTCCTTTGCTTTAAACATTTATATATTAGCTGCCCATTTAATAACAAAGTCTGGGTGGCTCCCAATCAAAAATTAAAATAAGCTTAAAAAATTGTACTAAAACTATTAAAATCAAAGATATTAAAACAAAAACTGGGCAGCAAGTCAAGCTTCCAGTGTCCAGTCACCACATCGTATACCAATGTCTGAGGGAAGAACCAGGACTTTGGTGCTTTATGGAAGACTAGGAAGGTAGAGGCCTGCTGAACATCAGGGAGGAAGCATAGTCAATAGGGGCTGCCACAGAAAAAGCATGCTTCCTAGCCCCCATAGGATGGCAATGTTTCAAGGAAAGGACTAGAGCAGCCCCTCCCACATCTAACCTGGTAGGATGAGTCAATGTCCTTAGGGAAATGTGGATGTTCTGTGTCAGATTGTTGTGACCCAGGCCCACGTAGTTGATATTAAATGCAAAACAGTTCCAAAAAACAAACAGATTTTATTAAAACAGCTGAGAATTAACTCATTCTCAGGGTATTTTAAATGAAATGAAAGCAAAGTCCTTAAAACACCAGTCTTTAGTTTATCTCTGACCTTGGGATAATTAGGCAAACTGCCAAAGGCTTTTCTTGGCAACAGTTCAGGAACAGAAGAAATAACTACAGCCAAACAAGAAGCAATTCTTTCAATGGTTGTTTTCTGGCAAAGAGGCCAAGAGACGTTGCTGGTCTTTTAAGCCTTATGGGAGGGTGTTTGTGGTGTTTTTTTTCCCTCTCATTTTACCAGGTCAGATTTAGTAGACCTAAAGTCTACAGTAGAGTATGGTTTCCAATGGCTGCTAAAGTAGTTGGGGTTATACTCATTAATATCCACAAGAACTCTGAATAGGGAAAAGAATTCTGTTAATGTGACAACCCATCAGGTCCTCAGTCTGTACACTGTATGTACATATCTTTTTTTTTTAAAAAAAAAACACTTGCAGAAGACAAGTTTCACAACTCCCTGTTCATTCCTGGTATTTTAAATGTTCTGTTTGTTTAATTTTTGGTAGATTCTCTGGGAGGGGCTATTTTTTTCCTCACAGAAACTACAGCAATTTTTTTCTATGGTCAGTCACAAGTTGGCAGCTTTTGATTTAATTTCAGTTCATAATGGTGTTATGAATAGAAATTAACATTACCCCTGTTGCCGATTAATCCTTGATATGCTCTCTATCTAATAAAGCTGAAGAGTTCAAATTGGTATATATATATATATATATATGTGTGTGTGTGTGTGTGTGTATATGTATATATATATATACATACATTTATCTCTATTTCTATATCTATAGTTAGTGTAGCATTATCAGTGTTGGTGGAGATAGTTTCTTGATTAAGTTTTTGTTTACTCCTTGTTTGCCTGGTGTTGCTCCTGGTGTTAATTTCTGTTTATTTGGGTGTTGAGTGCTGGTGAGAAGGTTATCTGGTCTTTTTCCCCCCTTCCTTTTTAGGTTTTTAATTGTCTCTTTTGACTGATGTCTAAATGTGGTTTATCTCTATGTGCTTATTGATGGCTGATTTCGCAGAGTGCTAAGCAGTGATGGGATTCAACCAGTTCACACCAGTTCAGGTGAACCGGTTGTTAAATTACCCCCTGCCCCCATCAAAAGATCCTGGGCATTGCGCTGCAATGGAGAAACGGGCAACAGAACAGCCGGTGCGAGGGAAGGACAAGGCCGCTTTCCCTCTTTCTTCTGCCTGCTCCTCCCCATTCCCTCGTGCCAGCCGCTCCGTTTCCTGTTTCTCCATTGCAGTGCAGCGCCCAGGATCCACTTTGATAGTGGAGTGGGTGGGTAATTTAACAACCGGTCCACCCAGGGTCAGGTTGGCCATCGCGTGAAGCTTGTCCCACATGTGCGGTAGAGCTGGAGGATGGGAATGGGCCATGCCTCCCATGGCAGCCAACCTGACCCTGGGCAAACCGGTTGTTAAATTATTTGAATCCCACCGCTGGTGCTAAGCTCCAGGAATTTCCTTGGCTTCTTGTATTTAGTTTGGTCTAAGATGTTCATAGTTTCCCAATTGTAACAAATAATTAAGTCTGTCCATGTTTTGTGAAATTAAGGCATTGAAATTTTGTTCATGTCTTCTGGCTGCTGGTTGGCATTAATGGATGCACTCTGCTAGTCTTCTGCCTGTTTGCCCTACATATTGGCTGTTCAGTCCTTACATGGTATGAGGTAAATGACTTCTTTTCTTTTTGGGCTACTGGGTCTTTTGATTTGCTTAAGATATTTCAGAGGGCTTTACATTAATTGGTTTATGTCTAGAGTGGTGCCATGTAGCAGGATAAAAATGGATCATATTTCCAATTCTTTATTATTATGTGCTCACTCAGATTTGCTTTTCTGATTCAGCAGTTTCACTGGATTAGTGATTGTCACTTGATGACTAAATTAGTGAATTATGTAAGAACTGAAATATTTTAAAGAAGGAAGCACAGTTTTTGTGATCTTAACTATTCTACTTCTACTGCTTCATTTCTTAGAAATAATGAGTTTTTAACACAAAAGAAGATAAATGAGAATCCGCAGACTTTAAAAGTTTCCTTTTATCAGTATTGTTATTCCCAGCGTAAATGAATTTTTAAAAATCTATCTATTTTAACAAAAGTGTTAAAATATTTTTCAGTTGTTTTAGAGCACTGGATTGGATCCAGGCATATAGAATATTTTTTAGAAATTAAGAAGAATGTGAAAAATTAACTTATTACAGTTAAACCCGAATTTAACTTCTAGGTGGAGAAACAAGTAAATAAATCTGGAAATAGTAAAAAGTGTTCCATTTTCTGAAGAGTTTCAGTAGTAATTCTTCTGAAGTGCTGCACAATCTGTGGCAAGTTTCATTGCAAGAAAATCATAATACGAGTTTATAGATAAATTAGATTACTGTAATATTGATATCATATATTCTGGGTCACAAGTGATGGTCAGGGTGTGCAAAAAAAGTACCGAAACTATTGAGTTCAAGATTTAAATGAGGATCTCTAAGCTTGCATAGCACTGATTTCAAACAAATTATAATTGATAATAGGTTATTACTTCATCACTTCGTTAGGCTGAAATATTGAAACAATATTTTGTTATCTATGGTAGTGGATAAGTTATAATCAGTACAGATTTGGCCAATGATAACTTTCTGAAGTGGAAATTCTGCAGATAAGCATCATACTTTTCATCATACCAGTTATAGATAGTCCTTGATCTACAACAACATTTGGGACTAGAATTTCTGTCATAAATTGTTGTGGTTGTAAGTTGAGTCGGACCTAATTTTATGACAATTGTTACAGCTGTTGTTAAGCAAATCACATGCTCATTTAGCAAATCCAGCTTCCCCAATGGGTGTTTTAGTTTTTTTGTTTTTGCTGGAAATTGACAAAAAAAGAGATTGCAAATTGCAACCATATGACTAAGGATGCTACAACCATAAATATGAAGCAGTTACCAAATGCCTGAATTGTGATCACATGATTGTGGGGACTAGGGGTGGTGAGATGATCATAAGGGAGAATACAGGTTATAAATCACTTTTTCTGAGATTGTTATAACTTTTGAACAGTTGTTAAATGAAACTATGCCTGTAAGGACAACCTGTGGTAGAATTAAGCAAGTTAAGGTTGATTTACATATTAAAAGAAAGAAAGAAAAAGGATACATAGTAATTTCCCACCATCAAAACCGACAGGGTGACTTACTCTGGATCAAAACTTTCCTTTAAGTTACTTTACGTAAGATTACTTGTATAAGAAGTTAAGAATAATGAATTGTGCAAGCCTGCTCCTCTATCTTACTGATTGATCTATCTTTGATATGAAAAAGGTACAAGATAAAACAGTTTGTTGCCTCACAGAGATGGGAGTTTGAACATTTCTGTGATGCAAGGGGATCAGTTTTGCACACATAAGCATGTATGGCTTTTCTCCAGTATCCTTCTCTTATTTCAATTTAAACTGTATCATTGAATATTCAGATTGATATCACAAAGCGTAACTAATTAGTACCTTCACGGGGATTATGTCAATACTTCAATATATCTAGGGCACAATGGAAAACCAATAACCCTGTAACAGAGTGTTCATAATCAAGTTAAAGTCCGCTTAAAGGAATTGCAACCCTTTGAAGTCAATATAGTTATCTTGGTTGCAGGATCTTTAATAGTTGCCTCCCTGGGACATAAGTACTACTTACCGATGAAAATATCTTATCATTTTATTCTGCTATATGATTCTGACCAGCATAGGAGCTTTTGTTTAGAAAGGAATCAATCACTTTAATTAACGTGGTAGTCAGCAAGCTGAAAAACTGTCCGAAATCCTTGTGAACAAGGATAAAGAGAAGACCAGGATGTTCTTTTTTTGTGACTCACTCATTAGGCCAGTGATGGCTAATTTTTTTGCCGTCATATGCCAAAAGTGGGGGGAGTGTGGGGAGGTCACCCACCTGCGTGCCCACACCCATAATTCAATGCACCCCACGCATGTCCACACACCTTCCCCCCGCTTTTAACACGCGATGGCACAGTGGGCCCAGTAGGTCCATTTTTCACCCTCCCCAGGCACCAGAGGCTTTCTAGGAGCCTTGGGAGGGCGAAAACGGCCTTCCCCACCCACCCCAGAGGGCCTCCGGAGGCAGGAAACAGCCCATTTCCCAACTTCCGGTGGAATCAGAAGGCCCCAAAATCTGCTGGCCAGAGCATGCATGCGCGCTGGAGCTGAGCTACAGCAATGCTCTTGTGCCCACTGATATGGCTCCGTGTGCCACCTGTGGCACCTGTGCCATAGGTTTGTCATCACGGCACTAGGCTTTTGCCTACAACAATTTGTCTCAAAATTAAATTTCCTACGAGATCCCGAGGATTCCCCACCCCAATCACTGCTTTGATAAGAGTCTCATTTTGTAATTTTTTTTTAAAAAAAACAATTTGTAGATTTTGCATTTATTTTCCAGAGAATTACTGGTAGTCCTTGATTTATTATTTATTTATTTATTTATTTATTTATTTATTTATTTATTTATTTACTTATTAAATTTATATACCGCCCTATTCCTAAGGGACTCAGGGCAGTGAACAGCGAACGATAAAAATACATTTAATACATCCCAGTTTAAAATAAAATCAAAAAAGCAATATAAAGGGAAAGTTAGGCCAGGCCGGCCTGCTGAAACAGGAATGTTTTGAGGGCACGGTGGAAAGTGCGCAGATCCGGAATCTTCTGTATCTCTGCGGGGAGCTTGTTCCAGATGGTGGGTGCCCTCACAGAAAAGGCTCTCCCCCTGGGGGCCGCCAGTCGACATTGTTTGGCTGACGGCACCCTGAGAAGCCTCTCTCTATGGGAGCATACTGGGCGGTGAGAGGCTATTGGTGGCAGAAGGCGGTCTCGTAAGTACCCCGGTCCTAAGCCATGGAGCGCTCTAAAGGTGGTAACTAAGACCTTGAAGCGCACCCGGAAGACCACAGGGAGCCAGTGCAGCTTGCGCAGGAGGGGAGCCACATGGGAGCGCCATGCTGCTCCCATAACTACCCGCGCGGCTGCATTCTGGACCAGCTGGAGCCTCCGGGTGCTCCTCAAGGGGAGCCCCATGTAGAGAGCATTATGGTAGTCCAGGCGTGAAGTGACGAGGGCATGAGTGACCGTATTTAATGAGGCCCGATCCAGAAAGGGACGGAACTGGCGAATCAGGCGAACCTGATAAAAAGACCTCCCGGCCACAGCCGTCAAGTGTTCTTCTAAAGACAGCCATGAGTCCAAGAGGACGCCTAAGTTGCGAACCCTCTCCGTGGGGGGCAATGACTCATCCCCAATAGTCAGTGATGGCACCAATTGACTATATCGGAACATCGGAAACCACAGCCACTCGGTCTTGGATGGGTTGAGCCTGAGTCTGTTCCTCCCCATCCAGATCCGTACAGCCTCCAGGCACTGGGACATCACTTTAAGGGCATCATTGGGGTGGTCCGGGGTGGAGATGTATAGCTGAGTATCATCAGCATACTGATGATACTTCACCCCAAAACCACGGATGATCTCACCCAGCGGCTTCACATAAATGTTGAACAGAAGGGGTGAGAGAACCGACCTCTGTGGCACCCCACATACAAGGGGCCTTGGGGTCGACCTCTGCCCCCCTGTCAACACAGACTGCGACCGATCAGAGAGAAAGGAGGAGAACCACCGCAACACGGTGCCCCCCACCCCTAACTCTTCCAACCGGTGCAGCATGATACCATGGTCGATGGTATCAAAAGCTGCTGAGAGGTCTAATAGGACCAGGATAGAGGAGCAACCCCTGTCCCGAGCCCTCCAGAGATCATCTACCAATGCGACCAATGCCGTTTCCGTGCTGTATCCAGGCCTGAAGCCCGGATTTATGACCACAATTGAGCCCAAAACTTATACTGCTAAGTGAGACATTTGTTAAGTGAATTTTTACTACCTTTCTTGCCACAGTTGTTAAGTGAATCACGGCAGTTGTTAAGTTAGTAACACAGCTGTTATGTGAATCTGGCTTCCCCATCAACTTTGTTTATCAGAAGGTCACAAAAGCTGATCACATGACCCTGGGACACCATAACCATCATAAATATGCACTAGTTGCCAAGTGTCTGAATTTTGATCACATGACCATGGGGATGCTGCAGTGGTCATAAGTGTGAAAATTGGTGAAAAGTCCCATTGTAACTTTGAACAGTCACTAAATGAACTGTTGTAAGTTGAGGACTACCTGTATATACATTTCCCTATATAAGTTTTACTGCCACATATCTAATGGGAAAATTTATTTTAGCTCCCTCTGCTGAATTCTTACAATGAGTTTATAATGTGGTAATACAATTCTTTCTATCTTTGGAATGATCTCCAAAGTTGTCCCAAGCCTTAATTAAGTTGTTGCAGGTACATATGGATATATCTTTAATTTGTTTTAGGCTGGGTGGTGTAATCCAATTTTTTTTACTACTGGTTCTGTGGGTATGGCTTGGTGGGCGTGGCAGGGGAAGGATACTGCAAAATCTCCATTCCCACCCCACTCCAGGGGAAGGATACTGCAAAATCCCCATTCCCTCCCCACTCCTGGGGTAAAGATATTGCAAAATCTCCATTCCCACCCCACTCTGGGGCCAGCCAGAGGTGGTATTTGCCAGTTCTCTCAACTGCTCAAAATTTCCACTACCAGTTCTCCAGAACCAGTCCAAACCTGTTGGATTTCACCCCGGTTGAAGTTTATTATGATGTATACAATAGACTAACATTTCTCAACTTTTGTCCTTATCGCCCCCTTAAGGAATCGTTTTTGCCATTTTTTCCCCAGTCACCATATTTTTCCTAGTCACCAATCCACATATTGAGAAAGTATCTAAATTGGTGGGGACTGCTATAATGTGTCCTTTATTCAGCTAGGTCAGGGGTGTCAAACTCGTGTCGTCACGGTGGCATCACATGATATATTAGGACTTTCCCCCCCTTCACTAAACCGGGCATGGGCATGGCCAGCGCATGACACATCTGGCCCACGGACTGCGAGTTTGACAGCCCTAATCTAGGTAATTTACTCTTAAAAGTCATATTTTATAGATAAAAGGTGTATAGCTGCATTATAGAACTTAGACATTTCAGAAGGGCTTTTTCAAAAGGCAACTACTGGTAGACTGTTTTTTCCAGAGGAAGAAGAAGATGTTTCACTTCTCATCCAAGATGCTTCATTGGTTCTGGCAGGATGGGACGGGGGTAATGGAAGGATTAGTTGTGATATATATTCATCAGAACTAATCCTTTCATTGTTTCCACCATCCTGCCAGAACTGATGAAGCTTCTTGAATGAGAAGCAAAATGTCTTCTTCTTCCTCAAGGAAAAAAACAGTCCAGTTGCCTTTTGAAAAAGCGCCTTTGGGACAACTATGACCTGGATGACTGAGAATCACCACAGACAATAATAACACTTATATACCGCTCCATAGTGCTTTACAGTACTCTCTGAGTGGTTTACAAATGTCAGCATATTGCTCCCAACAATTTGGGTCCTCATTTTACTGACCTCGGAAGGATGGAAAGATGAGTCAACCTTAAACCGGTCAGAATTGAACTCTTGGCAGTGGGCAATAAAATCTGCAATATTGCATTCTAACCACTGTGCCACCACAGCTCTTATTCAGTAGTTGTTACAAATAGTCAAAACAGTATAAAAATATTTCTTAAGGGGTTTTGAGTGAATCTGCTTTTGTCTGTGTAGGAAACATACACTTATTATTATTATTATTATTATTATTATTATTATTATTATTAAACATGAAACTCAGTCAACTGATCATTTAATAATGTGTCACAAATACCATTGACTGTTACTAATGTTTGATACGGGTTTCTGCCAGCATCCTAGGTATCAACCAAGTACCTTCTTAAAATATATGATGGCATCTCCTGGTACAGAGATATCAATAAACTGTACGCTTTGGCCCTCGACAACCGTGATATCTGGCGTGTTGTGTTCCAAATGACAATCTGTCTGTATTCAAAAGTCCCACAAGATCTTCACCGTCTCATTTTTGATAACTTTATTTTTATAATTCAGTAATATTATTATTATTATCTCTTTCATTCATTAAACATGAAACTCAGTCAACTGAATATTTAAAAATGTGTCACAAATATGATTGACTGGTGCTAATGGTTGATACGGATTCTGCCAGAGTCCTAGGTATCAATCAAGTATTATTATTATTATTATTATTATTATTATTATTATTATTATTATTATTATTATTATATTTTTATCCTGTCCTTATTCCTCAAGGTGACAAACTCAGGGTGACAAACATGTGTAATCTTTTGTCTCTCCTCCTTATTTTCTCCTACAACAGCCACCCTGTGAGGTGAGTTAGGCCGAGAGAGATTGACTGGCACAAAGTCACTCAGCTGGCTTTCATGCCTAATGTGGGACTAGAACTCATAGTCTTCTAGTTTCTAGTCCAGTATCTTAACAACTACACCAAACTGGCTCTTGCTATTAACTGTCATGGAACATCTTGTAATATTAACAGTATTATGAGGGGGAGGAAAAAACTGGCAATATCCACTTTTCCTTTCTACCATGGATAGTTTCATGTCTATCATGTTGTCCCTTGGAGGTCTTAAAAAAAAAACCCCTTCCATATTCTGTAATTTTTGCTTCAGTTTCCTGTGTAGATAGGGTAGTTAGCTTTGAATAGATTTTCATCTTATATTTATTATACCGGAATTAACAGAGTAGTCATATGCTAAGAGAAGCTGCTGCCATCACACCTAGAAATGAATATTATTGCAGCAGACTAAAATAATTACCTCCTTGGAATTTTTTCTGGAATTTGGAAATTAGTTTAAATAAGGAGGGGGGAAAAAGGATAAAGTTATCTGTGTTTTCAATCTGTTGATGACCTAGATGTATGGAATTTCTAAATTCTTGTAGGCAGAAGAAAAAGGGCTAACGAGTCCATTAATTCCAGACTCAATGTACGGAGGCCATGGGACCATTGAGAATAATTTTTCTTTATGAGCACACAGCCTAATAGTAGCAATTATAAAATGCAGGAGTGGGAAGAACGTCAATGAAACTTATTTGCTCTCTAACCAAGCGCATCTTAGAAAGGAAATTGTTGTGAGCTTCGGAGGGCCCAATAAACAGATTCAATATTGAATTTCAATAATCCAGCATCATATTTTGTCTCCTTTATTGCTCCTTAATTTGCCTTGTGGATCCCCAGGGCCAGACTTCATGGAGCCAATTATTTGTAACTGTCCCCTGTGTCAACAAGCAGCAGTGATCAGCCTAATCTGCCTATTAGTGACAACTGGTTTTGTTTAATAATGCTTTAACTGGTGTAGTAAATGTCCTCTCGGTGTTGAAAGCCTTGTTCAAACATTAGCTAATTAATCATCACAGAATTTGCCTCAAGTATTATTGCTCTTTGCCTTGGAGATGGTAAACAAGTGTGAGTAGATTGGTCCCAGTAAGAGGGGAAATGGAAATGGGGATGTTTGCATTGTAGCCAGATTATATCTTCTTATTGCAGAAATTCAAAGGGCCACAATGACACTACAAGGATGTATTTAATGCTTCTGTTTGCATCACGTTGGACCTGTACAATCACTTTGTACTTCCAAAAGGATCAGACTTCCTTACATTGCATTTCTCTCTTATTGTTAATTTTTTCCCAGAGGACTAACATCCAACATGACTATGTTGCAATGTTAAATTATGCAAATGACTTACTCTATCTTTTCCCAACCCAAAGCCATCCAGACATACTGATCTACAGTTCCTGTCTCTTCCAACCAACATGGATGAAGGAAAGTCCAGCATACCTGGATGATACTATGAGAATAAAGCCCTGTGGGTGCCTTTGATTCCCAGAATCTTCATAAAGTGCTATCAAATTATAATTTATAATGAACAGAACCTGAGGCATCGAGACTGCTCCATTCCAGGTAGATGCTACTTATCCAACCTATCTGACTAAGCAAGTTATGACATCTGTTCCTATTGCTTCTGTAGCTAAAAATGGTTCGAGACAAAAATGTGCTTTTTAAAAAAAATAGTCTTCCCCCTCATCCCCGGTCCCTGTCAGACCTTCAAGGAAGCATAAACCATGAGTACTATCATTATCTTTACTGTGAGGTTACAGTAACAGAATCTTGCAAGTCTGAGAACATTTCTCCCCTCCTTTAGTTTTACTTTGAAGAAGAAGAAAACAAACTAGGGAGAGTCTTGTCTGAGGAGCTTCTCATGCCCTTTTTCCTTCTATGGGTTGATATATCTTTTATACAATGGTTGTCTAGTCTGTGGTTCTGCCTCCTGTCTCCCAAGGTCATTTTCACATATCATTACAACCCCGGTAAACACAAACCCTTTCTTGGTGGCATTTAGGAGGGAATATACCAGTAGTGGGTTCCTCTTACCTTCGCTACCGGTTCGGAACCGGAAACCCTCATGCACACGGTGCTTCTGCACATGCGCAGAGCATCCATGACAATATCTGGGCGGGTGGGCGGAGCCTCCACTGGAACCCACCACTGGAACTCACACTGGTTCTCTTTCTCTGGACTTTTGAATTTCAAACTATTGAGGTTTGCTGCTGCTATATTTTTTCAGCTGGGTGAATTGATCCATTCTAGTCTTCACTGCAACAGCAGATTGTAGAATTTATGTGATTTAATTATTGCAAACTGCTCAGAGTTGTTTGATTGGGGTAGCATAACAAAATAAAGATGATCTTAGGCAACTTGACTACTCCTGATGGAAGTACTACATACTCTGCTTCTTTCACTGGAAATTGTTGCTGTCTTGAGGATTGTGAAATCCTTCTGTTCTTTCTTATTTTCAGGATAACCACAGGTTGTAAAGGTAATTTGGAAGGTTCATCTATTTGAAGACAATCCAGTTCAAATCTGGTGGAAAGATTAAAAAAACTCTAAGGGGGGTGGGAGAACAAAACCCGTGAAGGAACAGCAAGTTCCAAAGTGAATTCCTGGCCTGCAGACTCAGCAGGTCACTGACTTTCCCATTACACTGAGGTGTATCCTATTTCTTGTTGAAGGAAATTTCTAAATTTACATCAAAGCATATGAAGCAGCACATGTAAATCCTACCCAAATCTCCTTTATGCTGTAGTGCAAACTGTTAATATGTTTTAGCCTTCTCCAGTCTGGCACCATCCATTTATGTCAGCTCAGCAATCATTGTTCAGCACATCTGGAAATTGAGGAATGTGGGTCTACCATTTTCCCTTCCGCTATATTGCATTGTCAATATGTGTTGTATCCTACCAAACTCTATAGTTTCCATCTTCCATTTGAATGTTCTATGTTTATCTCCCTCCTTTCCTCTGTCTCTTTCTTTGCTTCCTATGTAGAAATAGTGAGCAAGCATTTAGAATTTTGCAGAGTATATAAATAACTCAAATCCTGTAACCTGTTTTTATACAATACTTTCCTACCCCCCAAATATGGGCATCTACAAAGATAATTAGAGGGGGAAGACAAACAAGGCACCTGTGTGATGACACCATTACACAATTTACGTAAAGAATTAATGGCAGTTATGGGAGGCAATGATATGGAAATAACACAATTATTTTGGCCTGATTGTGTTTTGCTTCAGGTAATGCTTTGTGGTGGCCTTCCTTCCAGATGTGCTGGATCTCAGCTCCCATCATGAAGGGGGGGTTAGTTTAGTGCTGCTGATGTAGAGGACAACAGATTAAAGAAAGTGGGATCACACTCTTTGCTAATTCTGCTGCTGTATCAGTCTCCTCTATTTTCACAGGCTTTAGAAAATATACGCAGTAGGGGTTGTTAAATTGTTTATTAGGTTACTCTGTTTATTGGCAGGTTTATGAAAGCAATTATTCCTCCAGAGCCATTACTTTTTTATTTTTCAAACATGCACATTCCCATTTACATTATGTGACTAGACAATGACTAAGGAGCAAATTATATAAAGATGATTGTGTGTGGTGAAATTTGAAATGACTCATATATATCAGCATGTTTGAATAGTAGTTGTGGTCTGAAGTGTCTGGGTGAAAGCCATACACTGTTAAATCTGAGCAAGAATAACCCAATAGGACCTGCCATTGCAATTCGAGGCAGAAACCTAGCACCACACAAAGACACTTCACTGAGGTGGGAATAAAGTGGAGATGGCATGAGACAGCTATGGCCAGAATAGCCATATTACAGCAGAAGTTCTAACTCAAGGGTTATGCCAAAACCACAGTTTAATTGTGTTTTTTTCTCTTTAACAATTCCAGGCATGAAGGTAGAGTGTTTTAACTACTTAATGGTGAATTTGGGCCTTACATAATGAACAAAGAGCTTTCTAGAGTTGATAAACTGATGAAACGTATTGTTATGATGTTTATTCAGAAATGCATCTCAACTGTGGGCAGAAGTTATACCACATTTCAGCAAAGAGGCGTGGGCACTCGCAGAGGTGGATGAGGAGACAGCAGGAAAAAGAAATAACTGCCGGCTGTGGTGGGTTTTTTGGGGGTTTTTTTTTTTTGATATCTGCTGAAACTTTCCTGCAAACGCTACTCCCTTGTTTGTCTTAGAGATGGGCTTACTTCTAGTTCTAAAAGCCTAGCTGATGAAAAACAGATAAAATCTGATGCTCTCCGTCTGCACAATATATGTACTGTGTGTATAATATATGTATGTGCGATAGTACACTGATCTGTGTGCACATGCATGGCATTTACAGGAGCGTTAAAGATTTATTTCTCAGATGATGAATGTGGGTAGTCTTATTGTTCCCTCCAGCAACTGTTTCGCATTTCCAGGTGTTTTTCTTTCTGCAGTTGCAGGTAGGTGGGGAGATTGAGCGTGCTGTATTCTAACCCCCCCCGTCTATTTTTAGAGAGACAGGTGAGAGAGAATTCTGAGTAAAATATAGACGAAGACCACAGGTTAAGCACCTCAATCTTTGGATCAAATTCACCAATAAATAACAGTCTGCATTTCAAAACAACAATAAAAAAAATGTATAAGGTGTGGAAGTTTTGATTTTAGCCTTCCTTGATGCTTTCCTCATGGCTTATTTTCCCCAGTGTTGGCATGTTCCTTGGTCCCATATTCTTCTGATGAAGTAAGCAGGGGAAGATCATTTCAACATTTATGTACTTTAGTTCTGCTTCTTCCACTGTGCCAATTTTTTTTTTTTTCAGAAATAGCCTCATCCATCATTTCAGTGTCAGGACATTTCACAACATTTATGTGGTGTTTGGGTATTTTTTCTAGAGGAAGAATTTCTTTTCTCCACCTCACCATACCATTTCTCTCCAGCAAGCTGTTCAGTTTTTCATTTATCTAAGTAGTGCTAATTTCCAAAGGTAGTATGTCTGTGTGGATACAGAGGAAGAATTGTATTTACTTATTTAATTTATATCCTGCCTTTATTATTTTTACAAACAACTCAAAGGGGAGGACATATGTAACTCTCCTTCCTCCTCTGATTTTCCAGACCACAATAACCTTGTGAGGTGTGCTGGACTGAGAAAGAGTGACTGGCCCAGAATCACCCAGCTGCAGGGGTAAAATCCAGCAGGTTCTGACAGGATCTGAAGAATTGGTAGTGGAAATTTTGAGCAGTTCGGAGAACCGGTAGCGGAAATTTTGAGTAGTTTGGAGAACCGGCAAATACCACCTCTGGCTGGCCCCAGAGTGGGGTGGGAATGGAGATTTTGCAATATCTGTCCCCCACGATTGGGGAGGGAATGGGGATTTTGTAGGATTCTTCCCGTGGAGTGGGGTGTGAATGGAGATTTTAGCGTATCCTTCCCCTGCCACGCCCACCAAGCCACACCAAGCCCATGAAGACACAACCACAGAACCGGTAGTAAAAAAATTTGGATTTCACCACTGCCCAGCTGGCTTTTGTGCCTAAGGGCAGGACTAGAACTCACAGTTTCTCCTGCTTTCTCTAGTCTTGTACTTCAGTCAGTAGACCAGAGTGGCTCTTTGGTGATCGGTGAAATTAGAGAGCAGATGAAATATTTATCAATAGAAAAAACATTATTTTGGCTTGTCCGCACTTTCTGAAGCAAGATTTTCACCATAGATTTTTCTGCCTGGCATCAGTACAACTGCCAGGTTGTGTTTTACACCCAAACAGATGGGGGGTGGGGAGGAAGTTTCAGAATGTATATATATAAAATAATCACTTCTTTAAAAAAGCAGTTCACCTTAACTGCATAAAATACTATTTATCAGGGTTTTTTGGTACATTGGCTGTTCATAAACCAAGAGTAAACCCTTATTGTCAGTGCAAGACTAAATTACACTGGGATTTATTTTCCATTGGAAAAGAGCATTCTTATATAAAACTATGAATTTACTGAGTGTGCGGTATAATAAAATAGTTTTTCATATATTTTATTTTATTTTTATTTTACTTCAAATTTATATACCGCCCTTCTCCCTAGGGACTCAGGGCGGTGTACAGCCAAGTAAAAACACATAAATATATAATACATAAATTAAGAACAGATTAAAAGGAAATATCTCAATTTGGCCCAGAATTTTAAAAGACAAACAAATTTAAAATCATTTAAAATCATTTAAAAGGATTTGTTAGGCCAGCCCGACTTGTTGAAAAAGGAAAGTTTTAAGGGAACGGCGGAAGGCACGGAGGTCTTGGATTCTCCTTATCTTTGGGGGCAGTTGATTCCAGAGGGTGGGAGCCCCCACAGAGAAGGCCCTCCCCCTGGGGTTCACCAGCCTGCATTGCTTGGCTGATGGCATCCCGAGGAGGCCATCATTTATGTAATGATACATTTCAAAATTTTAGTTTAGGTTGAAGTGTTAAATTTTATTGTTCTTCCCACAATTCCATCAACAAACTTGTGGATCATGAAACAGTAGTGGGAGAAGCTCATTAAAAATTGGCATGTTGCCTGTGTCATTTGACACATCCATCATAATGAAGCTGAAAATCAACATGAGAAAAAACTTTTGTTGAATTCGTGCCATCTTAAAATCCTGAGATTTTATATAATATTCTTTAAAACTGCTTTTTTTAAAATATTAGCTGCTCTAAAGTTCTAAAAACTTTCTATGTCAAAGTTTTTGCAAATAAGAAATGACCAAAGCAATACTTTTCTTTGGCTATGAAAACAATATAGATTTAGAATTATCCAAAATATCAATACTGACAGTGATTTGGTAGTTTTAGATACTGCTAATGCACAATTACCATTTTATGATTTTGGACAATGCAAATTTCTTTTGCAGCGACTTAAAAGGGTTTAACAATTTGAATGGTAATGTAATTTAAGGTATTAATATTCCTTTTAAAGCGACCAAGGAAAAACTTTTCAATTTTGTAATAATTTTGGAACAAGTAAATGGAAATAAAAAATAAAGTCTAACCACAATGCAAATGTCAGAATTTACCATGGTATGCCCAAAGTGTTTTTATTTCTGTTTATCTTGAAGAAATTTTGGTGGTGGGGTGATGATATATAGCTCTATATTAGCTGGAGGCTATTGCAGACTGATTGCAGTCTGGAGTGATGTTAATGGTTTGGCAACATGTAGAGGGGAGTGTTAAATTTCCACCACCATCAGAGAACTCTCTTGGAAAAATGTTCCCCGTATGAAAATGTAGCTTTAAAATAAGTTCTGTTGATATCAGCGGTGCTATTTCAAGTCATATAGGGCCAGCTCAAACTCCTAATTTCCCACCAACTACTGAACATGAAAGGTGAACATCTCAAACCTTACTCAAATGATGTGGTCTTTGATCTTGAGCAGGAGCAGGTTCTTTATACAGTAATTAGAAGGTGATTGTGATCAAGAAAAAGTCAATCAGATTCAACAAAACTCTTTATGAAGTTAAATTGCTCTTTCAAAACAGCTCTTTTGGCCAGTTTTAAAATAGCAATAGGCAAGCTGTTCGTTTTTTTAAAATAGAGCCTGTCATTCTTATTCTCAAATTTGACAGCTAATTGTAATTTTTAAATTTCAATATTTCCAGGTGGGATAAAATGCTTCATTAGGTGAGACACTGTACTCAATGGCCCCACTATTAATGGCAGTGGTCATGAAGGATTTGTCTACTCATTTTTCCTTAGTGATGAAGGCTAGTATTCTTGTATCTGTATTTTGAGGGGGAAGACTGAGACATTGTTGCTTGCACTAACCTGCCTGTGAGTTTAGGGCTGCAATGGGATTTAAACCAGGACTTCTCTGCTCATGTGCTTTTCGAAATACCAAAGTCTGCATGAATAAGAAAAATAGCTAAGGCCATTTCTTACATTACTGAATGAGAGTGAAACTCTGCCAAAGGCTACACTGGATCCAGCAGCTATTAACAGTCAGATTCTAAGCCCAAAGGCAAAACAATTTATCGTGTATTTATGTACAATCTTCTCTCCCTCCAGCTCTTTTGTTTTTTTGTTTTGGATATATGAGTTAAAGATAAAGCTTAGAGCCTGGATCAAGGAGGAAGCCAAGGATAATCAATTTTAATAGTGCTTTAAAAAAAAAAAAAGGTGTGAATCAGCTTAGCAATAAAGTTTAATAATTTGGAAAATGACCTTGGCTTTGTATGTGTTAAAGGATTTCCCCTGAATACAACAGTAGCACCTAAATACCTAAAGATATCTACTTTGATATTACAGTGTTTCCCCGAAAATAAGACCTGGTCTTATATATACTTTTCGCCACCAAAAAAGGCACCAGGTCTTATTTTTTTTGGGGGGGGGGCGTGTATCTTCCAGTGACTCACATTGCAGCGGTGGCACTGACAGTCTCACCCAGCAAGAGCCTGCTGCTGGCCCACTTCTTCTGCAGCTGCTTCTGGAAAGGCCGCTAATCGTGAAATGGAAGCCAAGGGGTGCCACGCCCATCAACCTGGAGCCTGTTTATCAGATGCAGAGGCCTTTCCTGAAGGCCTCTGATGGCGAAACAGAGGCTGGGGGTGATGCATGCAAGCGGTGGCAAGTGGCCACGGAAGAGGCAAGGCAGGTGTCTGAGTGTGTGAGGCCTGGCTGCAACTGTCTAAAGGTAAGCAGTTCAACCCTCCCCATCCCCACCCTCATTTTTTACCCGTGCACCTCTCCCCACCCTGTGCAACCAGGTGTTGCTCTTAACTAGGGCTTATTTTCGGTGTAGGGCTTATATTGGGCACATGTGTAAAATCAAGGTAGGGTTTATTTTTGGAATAAATCTTATTTTCAGGCAAACACGGTAGTAAAAAAAACAATAGCTAAAATAATACTTAGGCAAAAAAAGAAACATTTTAGAAATGGTTTTCTTAAAAGATATAACAATGGGTGATTATTTTTTTTAAAAAAGGACTTAGGTGGTTTCCAAAACACAGGGCTGTCCTCTCTCTTTTTGTTTTGCAATAGTAGAAATCATTGAAAACTTGATAGGACAGCTCATCACCAAATTCTTTTGTCTCCCTCTACAGCCGGCAATGATGTCCCAAAGGTGCTTTTTCAAGAGGCAACTGGTCTTTCTGGTTTTTCTTTGAAGACGTTTGGCTTCTCACCCAAGAAGCTTCTTTAGCTCAGGGGGTGTCCTGTGAATTGTTAATATGATGGGTAATAGATTCTCTTGGATGAGAAGTGAAAGGTCTTCAAAGAAAAAACAGAATGTCCAATTGCCTTTTGAAAAAGCATCTTTGAGATAACCATGGCCTGGATGACTGAGAATCTCCATAGACAGCAGGCAATGATGTTGAACAATAACTCATTTTATATAACACATTTAATGATTCCATAATAAAATAAGAAAGGGGAAGGCAGTTGTTGTTCTGTAGTTCTGTGATTAAGGAAGTGGGTTCTATATAGAGGAAATCCTTGACACATGACTGTTCGTTTAATGATGGTTTCAAGTTACAATGTTCTCAGAAAAAGGGACTGGCAACCTGTCCTTAAAGTTACAACCATTGAACTGCCCCTGTGTTCCTATGATTGCAATGCTTGGCAACTGACTTGCCTTTACAACAATTGCAGGATCTTGCAGTCAGGTCATTGCAATCTGCGACTTTCTCAACTGGCTTCCAACAAGCCAAGTCAATTGGGGAAGCTACTTTCACTTAACAACCACATGATTCCCTTAAGCGGCCTTGGGATTCATGTAACAATGACAGTGATTCACTTTATGACCATGGTACAAATGGTTGTAAAATTGGTATCTGTCACATTATTTGCTTTAAGCACTGCAGCTGAAATTCAGGTCTTAACTGTCATTATTTAGTCAACACCTATCTGTAGTGGGTTTTACAGTAGTCCTTAATTTCCATTGAAAATCTGGATCATTTGATCTATGACAATTGGAAGATCTTAGGAAACCAAATGGTTCTTTTCAATAATCAGGTCGCTATTTGGGGGTCTGTCATCTCAACAGACCTGTTAGTTGACCAGAATTCTAATCATTTTGCCTTCTAGCTATAAATAGCTGTATTTAAGTACATTATTTCCCTCTTCTACTTTTTTTGTCCTTCGAGTCAATGTTGTCTCTTGGCAACTGTTTGAACAAGCCCTGCAGGATTTTTTTTTTTTTTGGGGGGGGGGCAAGATTTCAAAAGTGGTTCACCATTGCTGGCTTCCTAGGGCTAAGAGAGAGAGACTGGCACAAACGCACCCAGCTGGCTTCATGCCTCAAGGGAGACTACAACACAGTCACCTATTTCTAGCCGGGTACGTTAATCACTATACTAAACCTGCTCACTATTACCTCTTAGAGTTTGTTATTCCTGTATAATAAGACTAGATTTCTTACCATGTACTGTATTTTTCAGAATATAAGACACACTTCCCCCCTCCCTAAAAGAGGGTGAAAATTTGGGTGCATCTTATAAACCGAATGTAGCCCCGCCCACCTGCTACCCCCCAAAAAATGGGGCGCATGGAGGTGGCAATAGGCTATGACAATCCCTGCAGCCTGAAACAGCTGATCTTCGGGAGCCCCATCCAACCGACAATCACCTGCTTGTTCTAATCAGGCTGTGCTGAAGCTGAAGCTGAAGCTGAAGCTGAAACAGGCTGTTTGCTGCAAGGAGGCAAATTGCTGGCAGGCAGAGGCAGATTTTTTTTTCTTGTTTTCCTCCTCCAGAAAGGTAGGTGCGTCTTATAGTCCAGAGCGTTTTATACTCCGAAAAACATGGTAATTATTACTACATTTTAATCCTGCCTTTAGTATATGTTTGTATCTATGCATGTATTTTGATCAACTCAAAGTAAAGATATACTATACAATACATCATTGAGTGAAGTGGTTCCACTGCAAAACCACAACTGTGCATATGATCTTACTTCAGTTTTCCTTCGCTTTACAGAGCTATGAAGGTCACAAATGCAAGAATTGGTTTTAAAGTTGCTTTTTTCATCCCTGTCATAACAGCAAATGGTCATTAAATGAGGCAAGGCCTAAATGAGGGCTACCTGTATAGGCACACGTGGAGATGAGAAATATTTAAAATACACACGCAGAGTCTGTGTAAGGCAAGAGATTTATTAAACCAACCATGAAATCCTTTTTTTAAAAAATATAGCAAGCCACTATAACAGGCCAAACACACACACACACACACACACACACACGTACATAAAGAGATGGTTTTGCTTTTGTTCTCTTTTCTAAACAAGACTTGCAAACACATGCTCTTGGAGTACAGAGACAGGTTCTCCCCACTCTAACTGGCAAGGTCATGCAAGAGAGTAGTCAGGCTGACTCCAAGGGTCAGAGCTTGTAGTAGATCCATCAACTGGTTTAGATTCAAAGTCAAGGTTGTGAGGTTCATGAGTCAAGGCTTAAAGAGTGGGAGTTAATGGATGGTTGTCATCAATGAATAGCTTGTACTTGCCACTGCATTTCACTAAAAGCAACCCCGGTGTAGATCATCAAATGAGGTGAGACCAGGGGTGAAATCCAGCAGGTTCTGACAGGTTCTGGAGAACCGGTAGCGGAAATTCTGAGTAGTTCGGAGGACCGGCAAATACCACCTCTGGCTGACCCCAGAGTGGGGTGGGAATGGAGATTTTGCAGTATCCTTCCAGTGGAGTGGGGTGTGAATGGAGATTTTGCAGTATCCTTTTCCTGCCATGCCCACCAAGCCACGCCCATCAAGCCACACTCACAGAACCGGTAGTAAAAAAATTTGAATTCCACCACTGTGTGAGATTCCTTCTGCGTGAACAATGTGGCAGTGCCCTTTCTCTGCGCTCTTTGTAGACTGCCAAGCTCTTGGGAGGGGGAAATAATTATGTACTCTCATTTTCAGAGAATGACAGCAGCTGTCTCTACTGGGTGCTGGTTTGCCCCACTTCCCTCAATCTGCTCAGATGGCAGCCTGCCTGGTGCCATTGGCACTTATGGAGTGGACTCTACAGCTGGCTGCTAGGTGTTGGTTCCCTTCTCTGACTCTGAATCTGACCCCACTGTTACAACCTCCCAGATGTGCTGATAACTTGCATCAGGAAGAAATGTGTAAATAAATAATGTAAAGTTCTTCACAAGCAGTACAAATTAGGTTGTTCTATAAGATGTTAGTTGTGAAGTTGTGTTCGAACCATCGAGACCCCATGGACAACGTTTCTCCAGGTCTTCCTGTCCTCTACCATCTTCTGGAATCCATTTAAGCTTATGCCTACTGCTTCCGTGATTCCATCCAGCCACCTTGTTCTCTGTCGTCCCCTTCTTCTTTTGCCCTCAATCTTTCCCAGCATTAGGCTCTTCTCCAGTGAGTCCTTCCTTCTCATTAGGTGGCCAAAGTATTTGAGTTTCATCTTCAGGATCTGGCCTTCTAAATAGCAGTCAGGGTTGATCTCCTCTAGGACTGGCCGGTGTGATTGCGTTGCAGTCTAAGGGACTCGCAGAAGTCTTCTCCAGCACCATAGTTCAAATGTGTCAGACGTGACTTCGCCACTAACAACAGATAAGGTGTAGGTTAGTTTGTTTTTTTTTGGTTTTTTTGCCATTAACATTTTTATTGAGTTGTATAATAATGTACAATACAAAATACAAAGTAAATAAGAAAGCAATGGGGAGGAAAAGGGGAAGGAGAGGTGAGGAAACGTAAGAAAAAAAGAAGAAAAAGAATCATTGACTTCCAACTCTCTCTGTTACAGTAAAGTAAGGCATTAACATCAAATAACAACTTTTTACTTTTTCATAATAATATGAACAAGCTATTTCTATAAAAATCTATCAGTCTAATCAGTAAAACCCAAAGTCAGAGTTTCATTCTTCTCCACCTAAAGCACAAAGTTCAGAAGTGGTCTCCATGTGGAAACAAAAGTACTTATGTTCTTTTCTTTTATCAAAGTGGTCAATTTTGCCATTTTGGTCATCTCCATCAACTTCTGCAACCATTCATCCATAGTAGGAATCGGAGTGTCCTTCCATTTTTGTGCTATAAGATGTAGGTTTGTTGAGCTGGTTTGCTAAGTTAGAATTCATCAATACATCGGTACTACTTAATTCAGTTTACAATTGAGGCAGGACTTGTTCTGAGAGACCATTAAGAAGATACTGTCTTTTTGCTACAGACAGATATCATCAGTAATTTACATTTGGGCATGATTTTATCTAAAGTTAGGCTCTGCAAAGAAATGTGAAGTACTATTTTTCTTGTTGATCGTGGCATTAAGTCAAGCAAATTCCTCCTTGTGTAAGGTTAGATGGATAATCTGTATATCTGTATACTCTATATAATCTGTATATATTTTTATATAATTTTATAATTTATAGTTCTATTTTCAGAAACTGAATTAGCCATGATGACACAGTGGTTAGAATGCAGTACTGCAGGCTACTTATGTTGACTGCCGGCTGCCTGCAATTTAGCAGTTCAAATCTCATCAGGCTCAAGGTTAACTCAGCCTTCCATCCTTCCGAGGTGGGTAAAATGAGGACTCAGATTGTTGGGGGCAATATGCTGGCTCTGTAAACCGTTTAGAGAGGGCTGTAAAGAACTGTGAAGTGGTATATAAGTCTAAGTGCTATTGCTATTTTGAGGGGTGTGTCCAGTAATGTAAACTTTTAGGACCAATATTAATTGGATTTGTGAATAACTGGCTTTCTAGTGCCATAAAAACCACAAACACTGTTATCTTAAAGTTAATAGAACATTATATTTTAAGGTAATAGAACATTATCTCTATATAATATTTTATCTACAGAATATTATCCATATTAATATAATAGAATGTTATCTTAAGGATAACAAAGTATAAACTTGTAGAAAGACCATCTTGTTGAACTCTCGCAGTGTGCAGGAAAATCAATTAAACTATTCATGAGAGGTAACTGCCAAGCCTCTTCTTTAAATGTAGAAGAGTCATAGTTACTGCTTGACAGGTAGGTGGCAGCCGTATCCTAGAGCCTTTGGTCCAGTTGCAACTGATGTGCTTGTTGCAGTCCAACCGGAAACAGGACTTCCTTACTGCAATAACTTTCCTTGCCAGAATAATCCACTTATTTGTTTGTTTGTTTGTTTGTTTGTTTCTTTATTTAGAAGACATATATGACCTCCCATCTTAAAAGACACAACTCTGGGTGGCTCACTGCAATAGTACTAAAACCAAAACCCATAAGAACAGTACAAGCAAAAAGGTATGTCCTCATCAGCACCTGTTTGGATGACTGCAATGCATTCTACATGAGCTACCTTTGAAGACCATTGGAAACTGCAGTTCATAAAATGCAATGACCTGGAGATGTGTGGGAAGCCACCCTCCTCCTAGAAGAATGAAATATTTTAAGGAATATTAAAAAAGGACAGATTATTATATTTCCCAAAGGGAGAAATGGAGAAACATGTTTTTTAGAGGCAGAAAGCAACCCCCACTTTCCTTAATAGCCCACAGCAGATGTCAGCACTTAAGAGATAAAGAGCTTATTGAAAGAAGACAAGTATCTAGATAACACTATTCATAAACAAATATCCTCATCCAAGAGCCAAAACAGGATGAAAGGCATTAAGTCACAATAGGAATTACCCAAGACCCTTTCAGAACACAAGTCCCTTCATTGAATCACCCTCAGAAACTTCAATCAAATTTAGCTCAGACAAACACCTAGGATTTGTACTTTGCGTATAGAGCCAGCACATAACCTACATAACCCCTACATGGCCCCATGGGAGTCTGACAACAGCCAATAGAATACATGTTCTTGCACAGGAACAGTGTTGTGGCCCGTACGCGGCCTGTGCGGCTGGTGGCTGAGCCAGACAGTGAGGAGGCTGGTGTGGTGCTGCGTCAGCAGCCTGTGCAGCTGGCATTTGAGTCGGACAATGAGGCTGGAGAAGATGTGGTGCCAGAGGCGGGGATTCAGCCATGGCCTTCAGAATCTCCAGAAGCTTCCTTAAGTGAAGAGGACGAAAAGGAGGAGCCTCTTCTCCTTTTCTCTGCACGGGCGCGCAGAGCTGCCAAAAGTGGCAGGAGTGGCTTCTCAGGAGGAGGTCTCCTCGAGAGTAAGGCTTGGGGCTAATTGGCCACTCCCTTAGCCTATTTAAGGAGGAACGCCGACTGAAGCAATATGCAGGGAACAACCGTTCACTCTCCTTCGTGCCTTGATCTTAGTTTTCTGCAAATTGCTTCTGGGCTTTCTGCCAACCATAGTAAAATTAAGATTATTTATTCTTTGGATTCTTGCAAGCTATTAAGAAAGTTAATTAACAGCCTTTGTTTGAAAAACTGATTTTATTTTAGTAAACTAAGGTTTGTACAGACTTTGTGTGTGCTGCGTTCTTTAGGGTCCATAGCTGGGGCAGAACAAACAGGAAGTTCAAGTGCAAAGCCGAAAGAAGGTATAAAACTCCCTCACTCTCAACTCCATTTTGTCAGCTGCACCAGAACCGCAGAACCCATGTGGTTCTGCTTCATCATTAAGCCATCTTTCCAATCAGCCTCCATGTTTCCAGTGTCTTTCTCCCAGCTTGGAATTGAACCAGATGGATATTTCTTCCTACAGATGCTACAGTCATATGAGTAAAATAAAAGTAAAGTGAAGGTGCGTCATGTTCATTAAACTATGTAGCCTTATCTAGAATGACAGAAGACTTATCAAGTCCTGGCACTGACAGAAATCTGTTAGCACTAAAATTATGCCAAATCAACTTTATTATACTACACTGAAAAGCATAATATAAGATAGGGATCTATTATAGTGATGAAATTAAGTAGCTAGAGCAGTGTTTGTGAACCTTCTCGCCACTGAGTGCCGAAATGGGAGCACGCTGACGGAGCACTGGGAACTGGAAGAAGCAGTGCTGGAACCAGTGGTGGGATTCAAATAATTTAACAACCGGTTCTCTGCCCTAATGATTTCTTCTAACAACCAGTTCACCAAATTGTTCAGAAAGTTAACAACCGGTTCTCCCAAAGTGGTGCGAACTGGCTGAATCCCACCACTGGCCAGAACCCAGAAGAGCAACAGGCAATGGTTGGCATGCCCGGAAGGATGGCTCTGTGTGCCACTTCCAGCACACGTGCCATAGGTTCACCATCATGGAGCTAGAGCAAGGAAAGGATCCTGGGAATTTTAATTTAACAGCATGTAGAAAGAAATTGTTGAGGATTTAGCAAATTCCCTATCTGTGATTTAAAGTGTTCCTCAGTGGACCTTGAAGTAATCTAGTCTGGTGTGTCTTTGTTTGCATTCTGTTTACTAAGCATAAAAGTGCTATAATGCAAAAAAAAAATGTTTTTATCAAGTACTGATGGTTTTTAAGTAGCTGCTGCATAAACAATTAAGTCTTAGGCTTGCCGCTTTGCAGAACCATTAGATAATCTTGAGGTTTCCCTCAAAGTATGGGCCATGGTGACACATTAGGGCCTACTTGTTATGATGATATTGATTTTCTATGCTTTAATTTTATATTAATTGTGAGCAACTCAGAGTCTATGAAAATGGAGCAACATATTAGGCAGACAAACAAACAACCAAGCAAATAAATATTTTTAAAAACGTAAATTAACCCCAAGGCAAAAGCGTACATATTATAGTGCCTCACCAGACTGGGCAATTAGACAGCTTTAAGCATAACAAAACAAGATGAATACAAACCTATATAATTAAGCAGTTATTACATTATGGTCTTGATTGTAAGTTTTTTATTATAGGGTTGAAACTTTCTGACTCACATGGTTGCTGTTCTATAAAGGATTCAGTATGAACAGCATACTGTTGGCATTATACAACTCCCGCACCCCAAAGAACTAATATTCAAATTATATATGAATTACAAGGGAGGAGAACCCTTCTGGCAACTCTTCTCTTTCCTTATATCTTTTTCTAGATGGAATATACCATGTAGTTTTGTACCAATGGAATGTTTTGCGATTAGGCCGTTGAAATAATAAACATCTCACCTACTTTTCTAGTAGGTGTGTTGCAGTGATTGTGGTTGGGCCAGGAGACTAGCTGGCAACAGTTGGTGATTAAACATGAATCACCTTCCAAGAACTGCTCTTCCAACAGGTAGATAAACGTTCTAAAGGAATCAATTACCCTATTGCAACAAAGAAGAAATAGCAAAATGGTTTCTGAGGAGCCCGTTTCAGAACAATGGTAGCAGAGGCTGGAAGGAAACTCTGACAAGGAGTTCACCTTGGGCAGACAACTGGATGTTTTTTTTTCCAGACTTCCAGTGTGCAAGCACTGATTCTTCTTCTGTTGCTTGCCATATTTCAGTGGGTATTCCATTAATTTCTGTAATCTGATAATGCTCAGATTGATGATCTACAGTATCTTCATCTTCTACTCCGAATATCTTTTAAGGTATCATGGGACTTGATATCTCTACCATACAGTATTTCAGTTTAGTCCTTCCACCTTTGTTTTTGGTTACTTTGGAATCCTTTAACATAACAATTTGAGGTTGGAACCTTCTGTGTTGGAGAGATTTTTTTTGAAAGACTTTCCTTGTTTTTACACGTCTCTTTTCCTCCTCAGTGTCTTTATAGGTGTCATTATATTGTGCCTTGTCTCTTCTCACAGTTCTCTGAAACTCCTTGTTAAATTCCTTTTTGAGATCTTTTTTCTTCCTTGACTTTGGCTTCATTTTTCTTGGCACTTTCCATGACTGAATATATAGACAAGCTTTCAAGATTTCCCTCTTTCTGAAAGCTGTTTGGCTGGCTGGCTGATTGATTGATTGATTTAACTTTCTCTTCCCTTTCCTCCTCCCTCTTTTAAAGATGCATTTCTGTTGCTTAGTTGTGGATAAGCTGCATTGCCCTCAATAAGACCTATTTGCAATGGGAGGGGGGGGAATCACACCATTAGTATCAAATGCAAATTAAACTTCTTCCTTTTCACTTAGGTTGTAAAGTATGTCTTTGTCTTATGTACCTAGAAAGGGCACAAAATAAATTTGTAGGACAGAGGATCTGTGGATAATTTGATTTTGTTCATTTTGATAGGATAAACAGACATGCATTTTTTTTCATGATCCCTAAAGGTGATATAGTTTGGTTTTATTCAAAAGGAAAATCATCATGCCAACGCCAACCAATTGCTTAATTCCATTTGTTTTATACTAGCTTTTTGGATTAGGCTGTGTCCACTGACAAATAATTTCATGTAGCTTTTGGGCAGATTCAATGGCTTACTTTTCTTGTGAAGTTTTTATCAGCTAATGTTCACTTACTTCCAACTTTCTGCACTGCAAGAAAATTAGAAGCCAGTGATTTTTTTCTAGTGATCTGCTTGTCTGTTAGCTGATGGCTCAAGGTAAGGGAAGAAAAATATATCTTTCAGAAGCTTATGTTAGATCTAGATTATGAATAATTTTCTATCTATGTATCAAAACAGACTGGTATTTGGGGTGAATGAAAGAAGGAAAAATAACTTTTAAGTGTTACACAATTGAATAAGAAATGAGTTATGATGGAAGTGACATGATTTAATTCTTGAGCAAGAACAAGAAAGGTTCATTCTATTTTCAGTTTCTTACAGTATGTTAAAATCATCCATAAAGCTTTGAGAAAAATAACATTATTTGATTTTTTTGACATACTGTATCTGTAAAATGGGATAGTATGTCCCTTTTGTTTAATGTTTTATTTAACTGGTGCTCAGTTTCTGGTAAAATGTTGTTTCTTCATTCTCTTCTTTGCCCCAAATAAGCACATATTTGTGGAGAAAAATAACATCAAAATGATACTATTAATGCTAATGTATTATTTTTATTTTTTATAGAGTGTATTATATTATAAGCTGCCTAGAGTTATTTAAAAGCGAGATGGCTGCCTATAATAAATTGAATGAATATATGAATGAATGAATGAGTGCGTGAATGTCAGTTTTAAAGTGTGATTATGTTAAAGTGACAATTGTGAAAATAGTTGTTCATTAAGTACAATAATACAATAATTAATCTACATTTTTACAAAATGTAATGTCCAGCTTTAAATTGCAAGGCTTAAAACTGCATCTGTGCTAGCAACTCTGTAGCCCTGTTAATCTGAAACATTTTCAAATATGCATGAATCCTTTTGGCCTGGATAGTAATGATTATCTTTCCTGAATCTATTGGTAACTCCAATAAACTCCAACCATTTGCACATACATGGTTACGGTATTTTCTGCTGCTCTTGCTGCTGATATATCTTTAGCTGTACTTGATGATCTAATCCAAATAGATTTTTGGATACAATTCAAATTTCTGGTCATTATCTATAAAATCCTCTGTTCATTGTTTTAGAATTTTAAATTCCGGCTTTTATTATTTTTATTAATAACTCAAGGCAGCGATAATCCTCCTGTTTTCCCCAACAATCACTATCCTGCGAGGGAGTTCGGCTGAGATAGAATGACTAACCCCAAGTCACCTGGTGGCTTTGGGTCGTTCTTATTTATAAAAACCATCATTCTAAATAAGGTGGTCTTGTTTTATGCATTCCATCAGGGAAAGTACGCTTCAAATTTTCCCTTCCTGAAGGTCTGGGGGACAGATGAACAGAGATAGGCTTATTCCAGCCCTATGAAATTAGAAGGGTTCCATTCCTCTATCTGTATAAAAGAGATGTGGAGCAATCCCTTCCACCAAGACATTTGAGCCTAGATTGGGGTTTTTGATGGCTCCTGTATATGAGTTCTGATTATTGTGTTTTATGAAAGGCTTACTATTTTTCGTTTTTACGATCTGTTTTATGATGATCTTATTTTCTGAGAATTGATTGGTAAGGCATATAATGCTGTAAAATGAATAAATAAATCTGAGTCAAACAATTAGTCATCAGCATTTAATACATTAGAATCAAATTTTCACTAGAAGGTGATCATTCCGGAAAGATCTTATTGAAATAAATAATAAATGTTGCCCACATTTAACTAAATCTATTTTTCATTATAGGATGTTTAAAGCATTTTTGTTTCTGAGTTCATTTTTCTGCCAGTGCAGTTTCCCACACTTTAATATATCATTGATCCGATCACTGTTGTGCTTTCATTTACTGGTGTTTCACAGTGTCATGTCTGGTTGCTAACAGAAATCAAAGCATTTTTTTAAAAATGTGGAACTATTTTATATGGTTGGTACTCTTCCTCTGCAATGGTTCTACCTAAGGTGTATATCACTTTTTGTATAGCTATGTTGTTTTCTTCTGCCGTCTTTCTTTTTCAAAAGGCATCGTCATATCTTCTCCTGATATCTTCTCCTGAATGGTCAAAGCAAATTGGCGGTAGATAAGATTGGAATTCAGGGTGCCTGGACTTAGATCTCTTGTGGTTGCTAAGCAACTTGAGACTGATGATGTGTTTGATCCCATGGTCCATTTAAAAAAGGAGGGTTTCCCCTCTTTTAGAGGCCCCGGCTCTAACCCTGCTTCCTCCACCACCACCGCCAGTGGTGGGTTGCCCCCAGTTCGGACCGGTTCGCAAGAACTGGTAGTAAAACTGGCAGGAGGCTCTGCCTACTGACCAGACATCATCAGAAGCTTCTGCGCATGCGCAGAAGAGCGTGCGCACACGGGCACAATGCGAACCAGTATTAAAGGTAAGTAGAACCCACCCCTGACCACCGCCTCTTTGTTTAGGCTGCTTACCTTCTATGGTGGCTGGTCCAGAGTCCGGAAGGCAAGCTGACCAGAGTTTTTGGTGGCCTCCATCCATCCACCACAGCCGCAAAGCAGCTCTCAAAGAGGCGGTGTCTGTCTGCAGGCCGCTGAAAAGTACCAGAGGTCATGGAAAAATCTGCTGTTGTCGCCGCCATGTTCTTCGCACATGTGCATTCCATTGGACTTGCAAGACAATGGGGTGCGTGTGCACGAAGAACATGGCAGTGATGAACATGGTGGGCGGGGTGAGTGAGCAGCGATTGGGGGACCAGTTTGGGGGGCGTGGCCAGCTGACCATCGCTGCAGGTTTGGTGACCTTAGCCAAATTTCCTTCAACGTTTCGAGCAAACCAGTGTGAACTGGCTGAATACCACCTCTGGTTTGATCCCTCTCTTGAGTTCTGCCTTTTCTTTGTCCGGTTATTCTATTTTCACTCTTGTTTCTTTTACTTGTTTCTTTTTCTTCATGTCTATTATTTCCTCAAATCCATTCCTAACACTACCAAAAAAATGGACAGCCCCGTATTCAAAATCTGTCAGCATGTGCGTGTGCGCTCGCTCTCTACTATTTGTTTTTTTACGTTCCATGTAATAATTAAGTACAATTAATCATTTTCAATTAACGTAGTAATTTGAGAGACTTCTAATGACTTCTGAATAGCTTACAATTAAAAAATAAAGAATACCACTAAATAAAATAATTCCTGAGCCATGGTGATCACTAGATGGTCCTATAGATAATAACCTTTGCTGCCCATCTTAGCTTTGACTAGAGAAATTTTGCAAATGATGATTTTTAGTAAAATATAGAAGATATAGTCTAGGTTACCATATTTAAGTTACAACTTTTAGCATCATGCAACAACTTGCAGCATTCCATGCTGACAATAAGGATAGTATCATTTAATTTTGTTACATTATGACTACCGAGCTACTATGCAACCAAAGTACGGTGTTATCCTAAGCATGATCATGCTATTGTATGATAATTAACATCTCTAATTTAGAGAGTATTTTGGAAACCAGCACAATGTTGCCTCCATCACACTAAGTGGGTGCTATAATCAGCCTCAGATTGAGAGCTATGCTAATGGTAGTGCATTCTACCTAGAACCCTGCCAGACGCATTATGGTGAGAAAACAGAAAAGGAATCCTATGCGCAATTGGTCATTGCCTGTGTCAACAAGGACCGTGCCATATTTAGAGTTCCTGGGCAACTGTCAACAACTGGGCATGAGATTCAGGAACTATGGCTAAGCAACCAAAGTCTACCCAGTCAAATTACTGAAAGAATAACAAACAATATACAGATAAGACGTGCATGTGTCTGAAACGCACAACATTATGGCCTGCTATAATAAATTGGGACAAAGTGGGAATGCTTAAAGCGAATGTTTGAGCATCAGAAAATAATTTATCTAGACTCAAATATTACTGAACAACAATTAGAAAAGCAAAGGAAATACATTATTCAGGATTGAGAACTGGAAGAGATTCAGAAAACTGAGAAAATGGAAAACCCGAAAACAATGTCAGAAAACCTGAAAAAAACAGCTTGACCAATCAGCTTGCCTACAGTGTAGCATCAGTAGTTACAGAAGATCTGGGTACTGAAATTAGAAAACCAAAAGCAAAATTATATTCAACCCCAAGTGAGAGATCAGACTGGAGGCCAAAATATAGAAATTAAAATCACACGCAAGTAATTTAAAGAACATGAAAGAGCAAACACTGAAGAATGTAATGATCAAGACAAGCCTAATTAAAAAATATTGGCTTGGCACCAGAAAAACTGAAGAAGCTTTGGAAATCATAAAGCAACAAATAACAGCAATCTCTGGGAAAATGGAATGCTATGAGGCATAAATCATCCAATTTAAACAAAATCAGCTATTTCAATCAAACCAGAGGCAATTCTACAGAAGTATAAATGCCAACAGAAATTCTGAAAATAGGAAACCAAACAAAAAGGATAGAAACTCAAAAAAGCTGTAATAAAAATGCTTGAATTTTGCTGAATAAAAGAATTTGAAAATAAATTTAGTAAAAATCAAATGGAAAAACTAATAATTTATTTATTTATTGAATTTATTTGCTGCCCATCTCTCTATCCAAAAAGAAGAAGAATAACAGCAGTAATGGTTAAAAATTGACGTAAAAAGATTAAAAACTGAATATCTCCTGGAAATGATCAATTGCAAGGCTGTTGGCTCAAATATCTGACTGTTTTAAATCCAATTATAGGAAAATAGCTTAATGAAGTATTAAATAAATGAGATATTGGCAACTGGTTAATAAATGCTTAAACTTATCTGATTCAAAAAGACTCAGTGAAAGGGACAACACCAAGAAATTACAGGGCAATAACATACTTGCTTACAATATTTATATTACTCATGGGCGTAATAACAAGCAACATCCAGGATTATTTAGAAGAAAATAGCATCCTTCCAGTAGAATAGAAAGGAAAGGGAGAGGTATAAAATATCATCTTCTGATTGATAAAACAGCTTTGGAAATTTCAAAAGTAAAAAAAAACCCAATTTACATATGGTCTGGATGGTTTATAAAAAGGCATTTGATTCATTACCACATAGTTGGATCATCAAATGTTTGAAAACAACTGATGTCAGTAAAACATTAAAATGTTTATAGAAAAAATAATGAAACATGGAAGACAGAATTGATGACTGGAAATGAAAAATATGAGCTTGTCAACATTAGGATAGGCATCTTCGAAGGTGACTCATTATCACCCTTATAATTTATCATTGCTTTGATCACACTTTCAGTGATTTTGAAGAAAACAAATCTTAGCTACCAAACAGCAAAAAATGCTAATTAAAATCTTATGTTGGTTTTATGTGGATGATCTGAAGCTTTATGGAAAATCAGACTTTACGGAAACTGAGTCATTGTCAAATACAGTATTTTTTTTTTATAGTATAGATAGAGCAATGGAGTTTGGTTTAGAGAAAAGTGCTACAGTAGCAATAAATTGGGCTAGAATCACAAACAGTAATAAAATTGAAGTGATGAATGGAGCCATCAGAATGAATTTTTTGGGCATTTTATATTTAAATAACATCAAGCATGACAGTTACAAATGTAATTAGTAAAGAATACATCTAAAGAATGACAAAAATGCTAAAGACAAAATTGAACAATGGAAATTTATTTATTTATTATTTATTTATTTATTATTCAAACTTCTATACCGCCCTTCTCCTTTCGGACTCAGGGCGGTGAACAGCCAAAATAAAAACATTTATACATAAGTTACAGTTAAAAATAGATTTAAAATAATTAAATAAATTTGGCCCGTAATTTAAAACTTATCAATTTAAAATCCATATCAAATTTTAAAATCAACCATAAAATCAAGACAGACCGGCTAACTGAAAAAAATAAGTTTTTAGGGCCCGACGAAAAGTCCGGAGGTCAGAGATCACTCGTATCTCTGGGGGTAGATTGTTCCAAAGGGTAGGTGCCACCACAGAGAAGGCTCTCCTCCTGGGGGTCGCATTTTAGCATTTTTTTTCTACTGGTTCTCTGGAACTGGTAGTTAAAAATGCTTTAAAAAGTTTTTTAAAAAAAGTTCCGACAATCGTGTGTCGCTCAGGTGATCATCGGAACTTTTTTTTTTTTTACTTTTTAACTACCAGTCGGGGCGAATAGGTAGTAAAAAATGCTTTTAAAAAGTTTTTTTTTTAAAAAAAGGCTCCGATGATCACAGCTGTGCCGCACGATGGTCGGAACCTTTTTTTTTTTTTTTTACTTTTTTAAAAGCATTTTTTACTACCTATTCGCCTGAGCCGGTAGTAAAAAAATGCTTTTAAAAGGTTAAAAAAAATTGTACTTTAATTGTTCTTTTCTGACCTCAAAACTATGGGCTGCATTATCATAATACCATCTTTGAATTTTTACAGTCACAACTGCTCAGCTATTATTTCTGAGCCAGGCTTAATTTTCTTAGATCTTCTTTATTGAAACAGCATATTGTTGAAGATCAAAGCAAACATTACAACAAAAGCTATATAATGAAGAGGAACAACTTATACAAAAGCTTGAATAAATTCTATGCAGTGAAAACTAGTAAGAATTCTTTACCAACGTAAGAGGAGGGGAAAAAAAAGATCATAGGGAGATAACATTTCGGTATTGTTGCTTCTTTGAAACTTAAAGCTCACAAAAATGCATATATTTTTTTCATGTTCTCTAACAGTCCTATACTGTCCCCATCCATTTTTTAAGAACTCAAAGGGAGCTCAGTTAACAATAAATAATACACATTTTAATATATTTTGTTTAGAGTCTGGACCAGTGCTATCAAGTAAAACCTTTCAGTTATAAAACAGATCTGAGTATGTCCAAGTTTCAAAATTCAGGAGGAAAAATTGACATTATGGGGGTTATCTGTTGTATAACTAATTCTTTTGTAGTGAGTTTCAGGGGTGGGTTCTACTTACCTTTACTACCAGTTTGCAATGAGATCATGTGCATGTGCTTCGCATGCGCAGAAGCTTCTGCACGTGCACAGATTGCTTCTGATGATGTCAGGGTCAGTGGGCGGAGCCTCCCGCCGGTTTTACTACTGGTTCTATAGAACCGGTCTGAACCGAGGGCAACCCACCACTGGTGAGTTTGAGATACATGGCATCTTGCACTTGAAATCCTTATGACTTATATTCTATAGTCTATTTTACATTCTATACTTACCTGAATACAGTGGTGGGATTCAGCCAGTTCACACCAATTCGGGAGAACCGGTTGTTAACTTTCTGAGCTGTTTGGCAAACTGGTTGTTGGAACAAATCATTAGGGCAGAGAGCCGGTTCTTAAATTACTTGAATCCCACCACTGCCTGAATATAATTTTGTTTGAAATCTGTAGAAGTTATTTATTTAAAACCACATTCAAAATCAAGGCAGAAGAGAGGGTCAAAGCAACATTCTGTATTTTTTTTTGCACAAGTCTTCTATTAGTAAGCTATCATCCATGATGTGCTGTTTCTAAGATTACAGATGTTCTCCCTTTCTCTTATATCTAAATAAAATAAAAGCCAAGAAATAAAAATGATGCTAGTGGAAAATGTACAATATTATCAATATAACTTAAATATGTATGTTAAATTTTATAACTCAGAATGTAGTTGAATACTCCTCCATTGTAGCTCAATATTGTTTTAATCAGATCATGACTCTTCATTAAATATTGTTAGTTGTCTAATAGCTAGAGGCTCATATCACTGTACTCAGTGCTGGCTGCTCCAAATGTCAAATATTTTTCTTCCTAAAATTGTTCCTAAGAGATAAAAAGTTAGAACGCTGCTCCAACATAAATCAGATTTTTAAAATTAATTCATATATCCAGCTTGATCTCAAATTACCCCATTCCTTGCTAATACATCTCAGGTAAAGGTGCCAAAAGCTTTGTGGAAATGCCTTGCATGAGCTGTTATTAAATGATACGAACATTTATCATTGGGTCTGCACAATCAGCAATTGGTACATGCATATTTAGACTGGCCTTCTGTGTGAATTTTATGTTAATTAGTAACACAATAAGATTTTAGAATATTAATTTTTATCTTATGCAGTTATTTTATTATTCCAAACTACAACAAGACATTTCCAGAGTGGTTGTTTTAAAGACTGTAAAGGCAGCAATTCTTAAGATTTTCCCTAATCCCAAAACGCCTGTTAGAGAAGATTGGTTTAAGTGGCTGAGGACTTTGAGTTCATTGATTGCAGCCAAAGATAAAATAGTCTGTAAAATCCAAGTATGCAAGCTGTTCTTTGCTTATTAAAACATTTAAAAAAAAAAAAAAACGCTCAGCAACACTTTGAGTTCCTTATGATCATGTCATTTTTGTCTCCCCCTTTGATGGCAGGGCCCTCACATACAGTGCTCTTGCCATCTGGAGCCCTTTTGTTCAGGACTTTGAGACAGAAAAAATGCATTTCCGTAGGAAAATAACATTTGGTAGGGAATTGGCAACAGTAAGTTCATTGTTACCAGAATATATGTTTGTGGCGTAGGTGGTTCGAATACATGTTCATGTTGTGAACATGTTGTGGGTGGTTTTCCCTGAAGTACAGCAGTTTTGAAAGTGGCGTTTTCCTATCTTAGTTCCAAGACATATTATTAATGATAACATCCTAGGTGCAGTTTGACAATTAATAACAAATGCAAGTATGTATGTATGTATGTATGTATGTATTTATTTATTTATTTTAATATAGCTGTCCATCTCACAGGGATGGACAGCTATCTAAACAGCTACATCTCACAGACTTCAGGTGTCTTATCAAGTTAAAAACACAAACACAAAATTACCAAAAAAACCCCACAAACTCCCTTGAGGAGCATCCGGAGGCTCCAACTGGTCCAGAATGCAGCCGCGCGGGTGATTATGGGGGTGATTATGGGGGTGACATGGCGTTCCCATTTAACACCTCTCCTGCGCGAGCTGCACTGGCTTCCGGTGGTTTCCGGGTGCGCTTCAAGGTTTTGGTTCTTACTGCATGGATATCTACGAGACCACCTTCTGCCACCAATAACTTCCCACCGGCCAATACGCTCCCACAGAGAGGGTCTCCTTAGAGTGCCGTCTGTCAAGCAATGTCGACTGGTGACCCCCAGGGGGAGAGCCTTCTCTGTGGGGGCACCCGCCCTCTGGAACGAACTACCCCCAGGGATACGACTGATCCCGGACCACCGTACTTTCCGCCGGGCTCTGAAGACTTTCTTGTTTCAGCGAGCCAGGCTGGCTTAAGATTTTAATTGATTAATTTTATGGGTAGGGGTTTTAAAATTGGGAAGCCAAATTGATTTAATTATTTTTTAAATTATTTTAATTTTCATACTGTATGTATTTTAACCCTGGCTGTTCACCGCCCCGAGTCCTTCAGGAGAAGGGCGGTATAAAAATTTAATAAATAAATAAATAAATAATAAATAAATAATAAAAACATAAAAAATATTAATAACAATAAAATTGATTAAAAACATAAAAGCACAGTCACCTGGAGGTTGCAGTCAGTTTCACTTCAGCAATTCAGCTACTTAGGGGATGAGAGGAAGAGATGCTGTCTAGGAATCAATCATATAAAAGAGTGAGCAGCTTCAGTGGATTAACAATCAGAGGAAGGGGTTTAGAAAGGATCCACTTTAAATGTTTGAGGCAGTTAAAAGTGGCAGCTGGGAGTTTGTACCTTCAGGCTTCCAAGATTCTGTTAATATGATTTTACAATAAAGTAGGTTTAGCTCAACAAGTTCATGCTTCCTCTATGATTTTCCCAAGAGGGCTGACATCAGCCACTTTCCATACCACCACTACTCGATCTCCAAGCCAGATGGCAAAGTCATAGCTTCAGGCCCTTCTGGAAGGCCAACAAAGTTGAGGCCAGTCTGACTTTAGGGAGGATGATGCTTCAGAAAATTGGTACCACAGCAGAAGTCCCAAGTCACCAAACCCTCCAAAGGGATTGCTACAGTCCTCCAACACACAACTTCCAAATGGCAGGCTTCTCCCTCTCAAGGTGCACCAAAGTACACCAAAGCATCAGGCCACTGCCACCATTCACTAACCTACCACGGCTGTCATTGAACATTGCTGAACACTGAACAAAAAATTCAGATCTCTGGGCACTGACAGGGATGTCCCAGTCAGATGTCCCGGTCATCACCTGAACATCCAGTGCTGCTACCAAATGCCATGTCCTCTCTGCTGCCTCCAAATGAACCTCTGGCTACACAAGTCCCCAAAAATGCCTGAGCACAAGCAATGAAGAAGCAGCACACTACCAGAGAAGCCTCAATATACTTCCTACTCTTGATGACAATCCTCAGGGAACATGGCCATATATGGCTCTCCCTTTCTGTGGCCAATGGAACTCAAGCCATGTCAGTCCAGTTAAATCCACTTGTGGGGGGGGGGAGGTCCAGTTTTCTCCATCAACCCAACCCAAAGAAAATGAGGTAGGTTCCAACTCTGGCAACATTACATCACATCCACTCTGATGTTTTCCAACATATGAAATCGGACTCCAAAAACGAGCCTGTACTACAGTCCAACCACTGTCATCACCATCTTGAAAAAAACATTATTTGTAGGACAGAAGAGAGGCAAGAAACAAAAGTGAAAGAGATCTTCAAAATAGGAAATCTCTTATAATGCTTATCAAGGATCATAGGAAGATGTCTTATGTTAACTCAGACCATTTGTCCATTTGATATTGCGTAGATCATATTTTCTCAACAAATTGGCTTCCAAATGTATTGGGATATGAATTCCCACAATTCCAAATTATATATCTGATGAAAAAATATTGCCTAAAAACATATTAAATATGTTCGATTTGTTAATGCCCAGCATGGAATCTCTTGGAAGCACTGTTTGGCTAATGCCAGAGGCAGAATATTTATTCATACATTGTATGAATATCGGGTTCTTTTACTATAATTCTGCATCTTTTGACAGAATGGCCTCCTTTGAATATTTCACACTTTGTGTGCATCTCTTGGCACGTCATGCAAGATTAAACATAGCTGTGATGTCTGACAAATATTGCCTCATCTTTCCAAAGAAAAGCCATAGAGTTTCTCCATAAGAAATATCACAGGCAGCCAAGAAAGCAATTAGATCATCAAACAATTCAACCCGGAATTGTCACTCAAGGGGGCACAAATGACATGCTCAAATTTTCCTACTTCAGACTCATTATGCAAAACCTCTGGAGAAGGCTCTGATTCTTGGAAAGATGGAAGGAAAAGGAATATGAGGAAGACCAGCAGCAAGGTAGATGTAGTCAGAATGGTGATGGGTGCACTGTTGGGAGTCTTGAAGGACCAAATTTGGAATGGATCATCATAGAGAATATCTATATCAATAAGAGTCAAAATACTAGAGGCACATAATATCGCTTATCCTGTATCTGTGGATTTGATCTTCATTTTCTACATGAAGAACTTTGGACCTGTCTTTATTAAATTTCATTTTGTTACATGGAATAAGATGAGCAGTGATCCAGTGATCTAGTTCTGAAAGACCAATGATTCAGTTCTCATATTCAAACAGGTGATTGACTTAAGCTATAATGTGGATATTTGGACAGAGTTAACAGACTGAACCTATAGCATATAGAAAGAAGTCAAGGCATACATTTAATATACATATCATTAAAGAAACAGTTGTGGAAAGTTATCTATTTTTTCCCATGACAGGTGCATCTTTAAACAATTATTTTATTTGCATCTTTAGGGACCATCAAAAATTATTTTCACAGAAAGGCTCTTCTAGAGTCCCTATCTTTTCATAGGCATCTATAACAAGCCATGTTGACATGATATTGATGTTGATATAATTGTGTAAATGACTTCTGAAGAAAATATGTAACTCATGTTATGATAACATGTTGCATGTGTGATTTGCCTGCTTGCCACCCTGTGGATGCTCATATATTGTAGCATCATCAAGACTTGTTTTATATTCACACACACACACACACACACACACAGACACACACATACAGCTGTTTTTGTTACTATCTCTGTGTGCAATTCTTCATTACATAGCTCTTGATTAAAATTATTCTGATGCATACAGCTCTGGAGCAATATTGCTTCTCTTTTGTAGCATTACACAGCTCATCAAGGTCTAAATAAATAAAACAGATGCGTAAACATCACCTCCAGAAGTATAAATATTTGCATAATAATTCCTGGAATTTCTGGGTAATACAGTAATTAAATCTGTAATGCTTCAGGCTTTGAAACAAATGGCATAACACAAATACTCTGCTCAGTCGATCCACTTTACTTAGCAATGGTTGGAAAAATACCAATCATCTTTGTTCTTGTTATATCAACAAATTAAAGATCATCCCATTTCAATATATATTGAATAGGTTAAAACATTATGAGACAAAAATAAATCCTTAATGCATGAGATTTTGTTGGATCATGAGGAAGGTGTTGGGGAAGCAAAAAGCAGGAAACTTAGACAGAGGCAATATATAATCAAACAGGCTATTGCTGGGCTAGATATTATCTATGATCCCTAATTTATAATTTGCCTTCTCTAGAAAATCTTGATCAGATGGGCTTGCAAAAAAATAACTTGCATTTGCCATTAGAAGCATTAATTAACTCTGTTTCTTAGCTACTTTCATATGACTAATATTATTATAGTTTACATTATGACATTTATGTTATAGAAGTGCTCTATTTTTTTGTCCCTGACCCTGGCTTCTTCCTTTGTAACATTGTACAATAACAAGTTTAGATACCCTTATTTACCGGGTTCATTTTTAGACCAACAAAGCACCAGAGGTTCTCTGTTTATAAAGCCTGATCCATTTCTTTTTATCTCCTGATTTTATTAAGAAAACATACAGCTGCTAACATAGACCTCCTAATTTTCAAAACAAGCACAGGAATATTCCTGCTGAGTGTAGATAAGCATAATACGCCTCTTCAGCCTTCTGTTCCTTTGAAGTCTTTCTAGGTCTCGTAACGAACAGTGAAATATACATCAGGTGATTGGAGATGGAATCTGAGATCCCTCACTATGATGTGGTGCCAACAGCAGAACAAAAGTGATTTAAAGAAATTAACCATTTAACTTTTTATAATTCCTCTACAACAGCCTTTGCTGCGTGTGGTGGTGATATTACCAGAGCTAACCGTGAGCGAGGCCATCATTTTCAGTACGAATTTCCAGTCATTTCTCCTTTTAGATGGGTCCTTTGACAATTAACATTAGCCGTCATGTAGTCTCAAATCCGAAGCAATTTGAACCCCGGGCAGACGATGCCTTAACTAACTACGACATACACAGCCTCAGTTCCTCAATTCTGTGTTATTCAGAATCCATGTTTCCCAGTCTTGGCAATTGTAAATGAAGTGCACTTCAAATCTCAGAATTCCCCAGCTGGTTATTCCCCATGATGGCTGAGGAGTTCTGGAAGCTGAAGTTTAGCTATCTTAAAGTGTCCAAAGTTGATAAATACTGCTCTGAAGAGGAATTAGGCTCCTAACTACCTACTAAGTGGGCATGGGCTGGTATTAATTAATTTATTTATTTTTCATATTTGTATACCGCCCTACTCCCGAAGGACTCAGGGCGGTGAACAGCCATAATAAATACTAATACATATAGAAGTTAAAAACTATTAAGAAACAGATTAAGTAATAAAGGAAAACTTAAGAGGTTATAAATTTCTATCTTCTCTCTTTTTGAGGGATGGTAGAGTTAAAGAAAGTGATGTATCCAGGGGTGAAATCTAAAATTTTTTGCTACCGGTTCTGTGGGCGTGGCTTAATTAGTGGGCGGAGCTTGGTGGTAAGGTGACTGGGTGGGAGTGGCCAAGTCAATGTCACTTCTTTGCCTTTTTTTAACCTACAAAACACAACACAACACAACTGGCTCACCCACAATGTAAAAGCAGCGGTGCTAGACCCAAACTGGCCCCTGCAACAAGCAGGAACCTCACACAGCCACAAAAAGCCCAAAAAAAAACAACTTTCACACTTTACACACACAAAATTCCACATACAGCTTTGTGAGATTTTGTGTGTTTGTGTAGTTAGAGTGAAACACTACAGAAACACACAAAATCTCAGAAAGCTGCACAAACATTATTTTATTTTATTTTGTTTTTATATAAAAGCAGCTAAATTTAAAACTTCCTAAACTTTAAATGGCTAGGTCTAAAAAAAGAACAACTAAAAAAAACCCCAATTAACTATTTGTTTTTAAAGCTCCCAAAGGGGAAAACAACTTACCCAATAGAACAGGGGTCTCCAACCTTGGCAACTTTAAGACTTGTGGACTTCAACTCCCAGAATTCCTCAGCCAGCTTTCCTGGGAGTTGAAGTCCACAAGTCTTAAAGTTGTACTCCACAAGTACAAGGCAGGCAGGAAAGCAGGCAGGCAGGTAGAGGTGCTCAGTGATGAGCTTGATTGCAGGCAGGGAGATTCAGTTGCTTGCTGATGCAATGGATTGCAGGTATTACAGCAAGCGAAGCAAGGCAGGCGTTGCGACCAGCAACTAAGGTAAGCAACCTGGAGGCTGGGGGGGGGATTTTTGCTAGCGGTTAGCAGGCAACTCAGCTGGGATCATCAGAGCTTGGCTCGTCAGAGCCATTTAAAAGAAAAAAAAGGCTCTGATGATTGCGCGGCTCAGCTGGGCATGGGGGGCGGAGGTGGGGGCAGGGATTTTTGCTACCAATTCTCTGAACTGCCAGCCGCCATCGCTACCTACTTACCCAAGACGGTCCGAACCGGGAACATTTCATCCCTGGATATATCATGATTCTCTCCCCGCCCACCACGCATGGTGGGATTCAATTTTTTTTACTACCAGTTCTGTGGGTGTGGCTTTGTGGGCATGGCATGGCTTTGTGGGCATGGCAGGGGAAGATACTGCAAAATCTCCATTTCCACCCCACTCCAGGGGAAGGATACTGTAAAATCTCCATTTCCACTCCATCCCACTAATCTGCTTTCCAGCTCCGTGTGCAGGGCAACAAAAGAAGACCCAGCCAATCAACTGGGACTTGATCAGCTGGGACTCGGGAGGCAGCAAATAGATAGGGGCGGGGCCAGTCAGAGGTGGTATTTGCCGGTTCTCTGAACTACTCAAAATTTCCGCTACCAATTCTCCAGAACCGGTCAGAACCGGCTGAATACCATCTCTGTCCCTGCCCTCCAAATGCTACGGTGTGTAAATCTGTACATAAATTGTGGTTGTGTTCTATTCTTAGACAAAGAAGGACTTTGGGCCATTCACTCTTAGCTATGATCTACCTCATAGGTTATTATTATTGTTTTTTTTCTGGTTGACTTGGGCTTCTGAATGGAAGCAAACAAATAAATAATATTTTAGACATTAGTGTCTCTAACCAAGTGGATGATAGAAATGGAAGAAGTAATCACACACTACACTTTATATTTTCTACTTTTATTATTTTTCCACTTTTTACAATGTATCAGAAAGATCAGGAAATAGTACAATTTAAGTAAAGGGGTTTAGTCATGCCAAAGGATAATATTTTCCTAGAAAATAGCTACATACAGTGAGAAACAAAGACTTGCCTTCCTGTTTTCCCTCCCACACAATTGTTTTTTAAAGTCTTTGTGGATCATTTCTGTGCAAGAAAAAAGAAATAGTGCTCCATTTGATTTTTTCTACCCATAGAAAAGTACTCTTTGCATGCTCTAAACTGCTGAAATCGGGCTGATGAATTGAAGCGAAAGGCAACAGCTTAACAGATATATGGGTGCGTTTGAGATACAACTACATTTAAAATTATAAACATAAATAATAAGAATACTGTACATTTTAATTTGTTGTAAAAGGCATTTGTAATTATTGTAACGATTTAGCTAATAAATGTGTTATTGCTGAACAGCAGTTCATCAAGCAAACATTTATGCAAGTTGTAACGCCAAGTCCTTAATAATTATATTCACATATAATTTATCTGACTGCGGGTTCTTTGCTCTTCCGGCCTGCAATTTGCCACCTTGGAAATCAGATCCACTGAAATTAAGAAAATATTTCAAAATAAATGTGGTTAGAGTTGCAGTGCCAACCTATCATTTTAGAACCAGCAATAACAGATGGTGCTTAATTGCTTGATATGTCAAGTGAAAATGGTTACAAACTGTTCAACCCGGAATGAAATCTGGGTGCTCCCCTACTGCTCCACCCACACCCCACTTTTATTTCATGATCTCCCTTCCAGCGACAATGACACCAGTGCACCGACTCCTCCTGTGCCTTGTTATTATGGGAGATAACTGTTTGCTCTTCCACGAACTCGGGCACCACTGAAAAAGGCTGCTTTATCTTCTCTTTCACTATTGCTGAAGTGTCAGGCAGCTGAACCAATCAGATGCCACTTTTGGAGATGCATAATAATGGAAGGCACCGGAGAAGAACTGGGAGGGCCTAATACTGTGCGTTGGCTCAGTGATTAAAGACACTGAGCTGACAGCCCAGGTTCGAAACCCGAGCACTATGCAATGGATGAGCTCCGGTTATTTGCCCCAGCTCCTGCCAACATAGTAGTTTGAAAGCATGCAAATGTGAGTAGATAAATAGGTACCACTTTGGTGAGAAGGTATCAGTGTTCCATATGCCTTAGCATATAGTCATGCTGGCCATATGACCACAGAAGTGTCTTTGGACAATGCTGGCTCTCTTGGCTAAGAAACAGAGATGAGCACTACCCACTAGAGACAGACATGAGTGAAAGGGGAAACCTTTACCTTTAATACTGCTCTGGTATCTTTCATGGTTGCATAGCCACACACGGAATCTCCACTCAGTTATTCAAATCTAAGGCCAACCAAATCACCCCTCCTGCTCCCTGCCTATTATGAGGCATGCTGAGTATTCTCTGGAGCCCAGCTCTTCAGGAATAAAGCTTTTTGACTTTAAGTCTCAGAAGATTGTGTTATGAAATGATGTAGGTATGCCTACTGAATTTCCTTAGAGGTGGTTAAGAATAAATGAGTGAATGAATCTGTGTGAGGAAGCTTGAGGAAATCCAGGCTTGTATCTCTGGTCTAGGTGTACCCAAATTAGGTCACTGAGTTGACACAGGAGCATTGCATTGGAATCGCAAGACCCAATGCTCTTATTATTTGGAATGGGCAAGTACGGTAGCTTAAATAGTGTGTCATAGGCAATTGTCCAACTATGTGGAATTCCCTAAGATTATGTATAGGTTTCACCCACCAAGAAATATATAAACTATTATTGAATCTTGTTAATTAGTGTTTTAATTAACAGCTTGGGGAAACAGCTGAATTATTACCTGCCCAGATTTTGCAATGGCAAAAGAAAGAGCTGCTGGCATATTAATGCCCTGACTTTCTTTGCTCCTCTCCATGTTCTGGAGCTGATAATATATGACAGGGAAATCAGTAAGATAAAGCTTAGTAAAGATGACATCAGGATGAAGCAAGGCCACCATTACAATAATAGACATTACAAGTAGGAAAGGCTCTATGTTCCATATGTACCAGCCGACCCCATAAAGAAAGCAGACAAATAGCAAAAAATAATAATATTAATATTATTTCAATGGTTTTAACAACACGGATACAAGTTTTAAAAATGTGGATGAAATGAAAATTCCAAAGTATTTTGCCTCAAATTGCAGAAAAAGCCTATAGTCCAGTGTAATCTGTCAGCACAGACTTAAAATAGTTGAATACCACTAGGACTTTTACTGGAGGCAAAAAGGACACACCACCTCTGTCCTCCCCACTCCTGACATAGGCTGTAGAGTATATAATTGTATAACATGAAAATGTTCCCTTAGGGGCAGCTTTCCTAACAAGGAAAGTATCGTGAAATATTGTACCTAATCAAAATCTGCCTACAATGGTCCAGGAGAGATAGTCCTTGACCTACAACTGTAATAAAGCCTGCCCATTATGGTAAGGTGACCAGACGTCCCGCTTTTGGCGGGACAGTCCCGCTTTTGAGCAATTTGTCCCGCGTCCCGCGGCGTTTTAAAAAAGTCCCGATTTTTCATTCTGCCTCCTGGTTCCCGGCTGCCTCCTGAATCCCCGCTGATGGCTAGAGGGAAAAAACCTGTTTAAACTCTTGCCGCGGGGCTTCAAAGGGCCGCCCTCGGCTTCCCCCTCTCAGCTGATTTGCACAGGGCTCTGCTCTTGCTAAATTGCTCAGTTTTTTTTTCCTCTTTGTGCAAACCAAGCTCAAAACGAAACTGAAAGTAAAACAGGCTGTTGGCTTTGCGGTTTGCTTGCAACGTTGGAAAATTAGGCAGCAGATTTATTTTCCTTTTCCTCACCAAAAAAGGTAAGTGCAAACAATGGAAAATTATTTAGGGCAAAAGAGGAGAGTTCAAGATTTTAAAACACAAAAGAAAAAAAAGCTCTTTTTAACTAGGGAATTGTAATAATTGAGATATTATTAATTGTATACTGTGTTGAAAGCAGAAATGGTTAAGTTGTGGTTTGGAGGAATATATGGGGGAAATTATTTGGTTTATTATTATTGGTAAGTATAATTAATTGATTTGTAAGAAATTGGATTGCATGGAAATAATTGGAATATTCATGTTCATATTGATTAATATACAAAAAAGATAGTTATATAACTAATTGATTTATATTAAAATGTTGAATTTGTATTAAACAACTGTATTACATAATTACATAATTAACCAATGTGAAGATGTATATAAAAATAGATGACAATGGGAAGGGGTATAAAATAGAATAGAAGGGAAAAATTGAATTTGATTAAGATTAGAGATGAGGATGAAGGGTAAAATTGTTTTTTAAAAAAAATAGATGAGGAATAAATATGGCAAAAAGGAAATATAGAAATTGTAAATTTAATTGAAATGACTAAACACTGTTTAAATTTGTGAACCAGCCAAATATTCTGTTCAAAGAAAATACATTGTATGTATGTGTGTTTCTAGTTATTGCTATTTCTTCATATTTGTTCTCTTTTATTCTTTAAAGTTTAACAATTCATTCTTTATCTTAGTATCTTTATATTTGTTTGGGGTTGGCTTTCTTCCCTTTCATCTTTTTTATTGTACAGCAATCTTTCTCCTCAAACCTACCACCTCTCTTTTCTTTCCTTCTTACTTTCTCTTCCCCCCCTCTTCTTCTCCTCCCTACTTCCTCTTCCTTTCTCCTTCTCCTCCTCTCTTCCTCCCTCTCTTAACCATCACTCCTACTCTAATTTCCCTTCCCTTCCTTCATCCCTCTCTATTACTGTATCCTTTTGTGCATATGGACTACTCAGAGGGCTGAAAAAGTTATTTTTGACTGGTCCTCGCACTTTTGACCAGTCCTCGAACTTACGACTGTCCTCACATTTTACATTTTTGCCCTATCTTGTCATCATGGTGAAGAGAAGCAGTTGTGAAATGAGTGACATGGTTGTTAAGAATGCTGCACGGGCATAAATGTGAGGATGGTCATAAGTGTGAGGACCAGTCAAAAGTGTGAGGACCTGTCAGAAATGACTTTTCAGCCCTCTGAGTAGTCCCTATACACACAGCCATGGCCACCCGGTCACATGACCAGCTAGCCACGCCCACCCAGTCACATGGCCTCCAAGCCACGCCCACACAATAAGCCACGCCCACAATGGTGTCCCTCTTACCAATGTTAAAATCTGTTCACCTTACCCTATACACATAGCCATGGCCACCCGGTCACATGACCAGCTAGCCACGCCCACCCAGTCACATGACCAGCTAGCCACGCCCACAAAATAAGCCACGCCCACAATGTCCCTCTTTACCAATGTTAAAATCTGGTCACCTTACATTATGGACACAAGTGGTGATGGCGATTAAGTGGCATAGCTTCATCATGCCTTGCTCTCCCTGATGTGGCCGTTAAATGAATGTGTGAGTCATTAAGCAGGGCATGGGGTGGTGTCATGGATGGGGGAGATCTTCCACCCATCCGAGTCCATCAAGAAAGCAGACAAATAGCAAAAAAGCTTTGCAAAGCCCAAAACAACCCAGCATGAGGGAAGAGCCCAGCTAGAATAGGGCCTATCAGAGGTGGGTTTCAGCAGGTTCTGACCAGTTCTGGAGAACCGGTAGTGGAAATTTTGAGTAGTTTGGAGAACCGGTAAATACCACCTCTGAGTGGCCCCGCCCCCATCAGCTGATCGGGAGGAAATGGGGATTTTGCAATAACCTTTCCCTGGAGTGGGGAGGGAATGGAGATTTTACAGTATCCTTCCCCTGGAGTGGGGTGGGAATGGAGATTTTACAGTATCCTTTCCCTGCCATGCCCGCCAAGCCAAGTCACGCCCACCAAGCCATGTCACACGCACCAAGCCACACCCACAGAACCGATAGTAAAAAATTTTGAAGCCTACTGCTGGGGCCTATTGCCATGTACCCATACTGGAGAGTCTTCCAAAAAAACTTCCCTGTTTGGTCATGAGAAATCTCAATGCTTTGAAACACCAGGGAAGAAATTGGCTACTGATCGGGGCAGAGGTCAAGCCCAATCTAGTCCCAGATTCAGCTGGATTTCAACCTTGGACATGATTTCTGCACTGGGTCTGTTGATCTCGATATTCATTATTTGATGGCAAGCCAGTTGGTGTCCCTAAACTGTCAGCCTCTTGCCTTGGCCTTGCTGATTTAGCCATTGGAAGAGGACAATGGATACAGCATCAGTTTCTGTTTTGTTCATGGGTCTATTTTCTGAGAAAGGTACTTGGATGTCCTATTCTAGAGTATCTCTGAAAACAGGACTTTTACCATCTGACTTTATCTCAAAACATCACATTTTGGATTGATCACCCCCCCCCCAAAAAAAAGCAATAGCTTTTTGGAAGAATTTTGTATGTTTTTAAAATCTAGTTATTATATTTTCTAAAGGAAATGGGGTTTTTCTATTTCATTGTAACTCCCCCTTCCAGAATCTTGCTAAATTTTATTTCTCCAGTTCCTATTAAGTGATAAGTGATGTCAGCATCTGGCTGAGCAGCTGGATAAGATCCTTTCATGTATTTCATACTGCATTACTTCCAATGGGGTTATATCAGGACTTGATGGGTGTCCCTTAATCATACTGCATTATTTTTTGGTGGGAAGATACTTCTATTCATATTGTGACTTAGCTTGTTGATCAATGGCATCTAACTCAGGTCAACTCAGCTGTCTTAGATTGTTGACCAGTGCCTAGTGATTCATGTCTCTCTTTATTGACCAATGTCATTTAATTTAGGTCAACTCAGTTGCCTCAGTTTGTTGACTAATAGTTTACTTTGTTGACCAGTGCCTCTAATTTAAGTCAATTGAGCTGCCGCAAATTGGAAATAAATTATTGGTTTGTTTTCTCACTGCTCTTTATATCTTCCCCCCCTCCACCAAATGTAAAACGATATATACAGTTCACTTTTCTTTCCTCACAATTTTCTCCTCACAGAATTGTATCCGCCGGATTACTGTATTCTTCCTTAGTCCTAGTCTGGCACTCCTACTGTTCTAGAAAATCAGCTCTAAAATGTTTTCTTTCCCCCTGATATCCATCCACTCTTCCCAATTTTGTATTTGTTCACAACTGAAGTGAAATATTGGAGAAAATAAACACAAATACATATGTGTTTACTTATTTGATCTTATTTGTCATTATACAGGTAGTCCTTGACTTATGACCACAACTGAGCCCAAAAATTATGCTACTAAGTGAGATATTTATTATTATTATTATTATTATTATTATTATTATTATTATCATTATCATTATCATTATCATTATCATATTATTATTATTATTATTATTATTATTATTATTATTATTATTATTATTATTATTGGTTACTCTTTAGTGAGATTCACAGCCTTTGAGGCTGGTTAATAGCTCAGCAGCTCGAGTCCTAACCAAGGACCTAGGAACTGTTAAGGTATCATCGGAGGATGTAAGCTGTTCCGAGTAAGGTGGTTTTTTGTAGAGTCAAAATGTTCAAGTCCAGCAAATTTAGAATTTCTAAATAGCGGGGTAGCCCTTTGGGTATTGCTCCAAGGGCTCCAATTACAATCGGGACAACACACAATTTCTTTTTCCACAGTCGCTCAACTTCAATTTGCAAATCCCGGTACTTTGTGATTTTTTCTTGCTGCTTATCTTCAATCCGTGCATCACCAGGTATTGCAATGTCAATGAACCATACTTTTTTCTTTTCAACTATTGTTATGTCAGGTGTGTTGTGGACCAAGTGCCTGTCAGTCTGAATCCTAAAGTCCCATAAGATCTTGAGTTTCTTCTTCTTCTTCTTCTTCTTCTTCTTCTTCTTCTTCTTCTTCTTCTTCTTCTTCTTCTTCTTCTTCTTCTTCTTCTTCTGATTATTATTATTATTATTATTATTATTATTATTATTATTATTTACTTTATTCATTAAACATGAAACTGAGTCAACTGAACATTCAAAAATGCATCACAAATACCACTGCCTGGTGCTAATGGTTGATACGGGTTGCTGCCAGCATCCTAGGTATCAACCAAGTACCTTCTTAAGATGTACTATGTTCCAAGTAGCGCATTTTTTTGCAGTTCCGCTGGTGTTATTGCAGGAAGCTGCAATTTGTTGATGTATCTTATAAAATTCTTGGACATGGTACCAAGTACCCCGATGACAATGGGTATCACTGTTATATGTTTCATCCATAGCCGCATCCAGGTTGCGATATTTCATGATTTTTTCCAGTTCTTTTTTTTTGACTCTGGCATCTCCTGGTACTGCAATGTCAATAAATTGCACTTTTCAGTTTTTGACAACTGTGATATCTGGCATGTTGTGTTCCAAGTGATGATCTGTCTGTATTCGAAAGTCCCACAAGATCTTCACCTTCTCATTTTCTATAACTTTTTCCACTTTATGTTCCCATGACTTTTTGGATACCGGTAAGTTGTATTTTTTACATAATGACCAGTGGATTAATTTAGCAACTCGGTTGTGTCTAGGTTTGTAATCAGTTTGTGCGATTTTGCTGCATTCACATATTAAATGTGAAGCAGTTTCGACTTGTTGTTGCAAAGTCAGCAGTTATTATTATTATTATTATTGGTTAATCTTTACTGAGATTCACAGCCTTTGAGGCTGGTTAATAGCTCAGCAGCTCGAGTCCTAACCAAGGACCTAGGAACTGTTAAGGTATCGTCGGAGGATGTAAGCTGTTCCGAGTAAGGTGGTTTTTTGTAGAGTCAAAATGTTCAAGCCCGGTAAATTTAGAATTTCTAAATAGTGGGGTAGCCCTTTGGTTATTGCTCCAAGGGTTCCAATTACAATTGGGACAACACACAATTTCTTTTTCCACAGTCCCTCAACTTCAATTTGCAAGTCCCGGTACTTTGTGATTTTTTTCTTGCTGCTTATCTTCAGTCCCTGCATCACCAGGTATTGCAATGTCAATGAACCATACTTTTTTCTTTTCAACTATTGTTATGTCAGATGTGTTGTGGACCAAGTGCCTGTCAGTCTGAATCCTGAAGTCCCACAAGATCTTGAGTTTCTCATTCTCTAATTATTATTATTATTATTTTGCCTCATTGTATGACTTTGCTTGCTACAGTTGTTAAGTGAATCACTGCAGTTGTTAAATTAGTAGCACCATTTTTAAGCGAATCTGGCTTCCCCATTGACTTTGCTTGTCAGAAAGTCACAAAAGGTGATCACATGATCCCAGGACACTGCAACTGTCATAAATATGAACCAGCTGTCAAGCATTCGAATGTAAATCACATGATTGTGGGGATGCTGCAGTGGTCATAGGTGTGAAAAATGATCATAAGTCACTTTTTTCAGTGCCATTGTAACTTTGAACTAAATGAATTGTTGTAAGTCAAGGACTACCTGTACTGTAAATGATTACTTATGGATATTTCCTGGCTCTTGGTTCGTTAAGCAAATATGGAAATCCATTTTTTGATTAGATAAGTGAAAAATTATATAAGGACAAGTAGTTTAAGTAAGATAATTGTATAAGTCATCTGGATCTATACACCAATTCACTGCCCTTTTCCTATCTGATAAAAAGGATGGGAGGACAGATAGTTTACAGCAAATTAGCTCTACTGATAGCCATCATACATAAACTCATCCACACAAACATATACACAAAATTGGCTAATTGAGAATATGCAAGTCGTGATTAAATCGAACAAAACTGCACTAATCTGTCTGAAATTGAATCTGCTTTCTCTTTCATGGAAAGCATATTTGCCAAATTTTACATAGGGAGCAAAGAGAAAGGAGCAATCTGCTGTAAATATACACATTTCTTATAAGTATTCATTCTGTCAGTGACAATTACTTATCTATGAATTCTCATTGCTCACCACTTATCTCTAGGTGCTATTTACAATCATTGCCTCCTGTGAGCAGAGAAGTACCAAGTGATAATCTATGCATAGAAACTCTCTTTATATACTGAAGATAAAAGCAGGAATATTGATCAAGCTAGGTTCATGACCAGAGCATTCGTACCTTTAGATTATGCAAATCTAAACAAATCTGCAGGGAATACATCATTCTTCATATTAATTTTTTTTTTTTTTACTAATACCACTCAATGAAATACACATTACTCCATGCGTCCCGCCATCAGAACTTCACTGTGTGCATAGCAATAAATCTCATTAGAAAGACTAACATGCAGTCAAGAGCTTAGTGGTAGAAGATTCAAGGACGGGGTTCAGATAGATAAATTGCTTTCATTGCAGTTACAAAAGAAGCTTTTTAACAACAAAGATCAGCTACTGCACAATTCAGGAATTTAACCATATTTACATGCTGGCTCCAGGTGGTTGGGACTGTGCTTTATAATGCACTACCAAAATGTAGGTGTCTATTTCAAATGGAATCATCAGCATTAATTCTGTATTTAATATTTAAATATTTGTATTTATGTTTATTTGTAGATAGAGAAGTTTGTATGCCCATTGGCGACAATGTAGTTCCTCCGAAGATCTTTCTTTTTTTATTCTTTGTATCTCATTGAATGGCTATTATGCTATGATAGAATAGAATAGAATAGAATAGAATAGAATAGAATAGAATAGAATAGAATAGAATAGAATAGAATTCTTTTCTTATTGGCCAAGAATGATTGGGCACACAAGGAATTTGTCTTGGTGCATATGCTCTCAGTGTACATGATGATGGAAGCTATTGATCTTAAGTGATCCATATTTTTAGATACCATTTAATATCCACCTTGAGACCCATCAGTAAAATATTGCCACACCACAAGATCTTGGTCTAATAAAAATGCACTCATTGGATTGAATTTGATTCTGCTTTCTTTTTATTATTCTATTATTCTTTATTCACTCTCTCTTATTCTATGTTCTATGATTTTTTTGTATCTAATACTGCAGCAAGTTAGAAAGTCACTTTCTTCTCTTACCACTTTTATATGTAAAAGTCATAAACTAAAGAATAACAAAACAAACAAACAAGCAAACAAACACAATTGTGGAAGTTGTGGCTCTCCCTATTTCTGGGAATGTTGCATCATCCCAGTTTCTGCCACCTGAACTCTGCACCCTGAATAATTTCATAGGCAGTCCGATCAGCAAAACTGATCTTAATCCTTCTTGTCAGTTTTTGTTACACAATCCTGGAAAAGAAATCTCCCAGGCTTGATTTCCGCTCCTTATATAAGTAGCATTTATCAGTAAAACCAGTCTTAATTCTTCTAGTCAGTTTCTGAATAAAAAAAAAAAAATGCGCTACTTGATTTTTTCATCCTATATCAGAGGCTAGCACAGAATTGTTTCTCTTCCATCTTCATATTCATAAAATTGGGAAGGGAGGGGGAAACAAAGATCTCTCGGATGCCAGCCCTTGCTTAGGTTCAAAACACGTTTGTGTTTTGTGTTCCCGTTCATGTCATCTGTCTTTGAACCTCAACTGTGTTGTGTTACCCTGTAATATTCTGCCAACACAAACAAAACCAGTAAGAGGACGAAAATGTCTTTCAACGCATTTCTCAGGCGGATCACAGTTAACTTCCATTATGGAGGACAAATGTCTCTCTCCTATCATATGACGAGAAAGAAAAGCAGAGACCTGGTTTTAAACAGTTCTGTGGAGCAACTGATCCATTTATTTCACTGGAGCATCAGAGCACAAATGAATGCTTATTTGGAAATAAATTTATTCAAAACAGGGAAAATTCCTATGGGTTAGGTTGATGAAGAATGGCACTTACTGTTCTGAGAAGTCTATTGTTTTTTTCCTGGGCATTCTAAAATTGATTAGAAGATATATTGTTATTATTATTATTATTATTATTATTATTATTTATTAAATTTTTATACCGCCCCCTCTCCCGAAGGACTCGGGGCGGTGAACAGCCAGAATTAAAAACACACAATACAAATATTAAAATACATTAAAACAAAATTAAATTATCCTAGGCTTCTCCAATTTAAAACCCCGTTACCCATAAAATTCACCCAATTAAAAATTTTTTAACCCAGCCCGGCTTGCTGAAATAAAAAAGTCTTCAGGGCCTGGCGGAAGGTCCGGAGGTCCGGGATTAGTCGTATCCCTGGGGGTAGCTCATTCCAGAGGGCGGGTGCCCCCACAGAGAAGGCTCTCCCCCGGGGGGTCGCCAGCCGACATTGCCTGACAGACGGCACCCTGAGGAGACCCTCTCTGTGGGAGCGTGTTGGCCGGTGGGAGGTTATCGGAGGCAGAAGGTGGTCTCGTAAATAACTGGGTCCTAAGCCATGGAGCGCTTTGAAGATGAGAACCAACACCTTGAAGCGCACTCGGAAGACCACTGGAAGCCAATGCAGCTCGCGCAGGAGAGATGTCACGTGGGAGCGCCATGTCGCCCCCATAAGTACCCGCGCGGCCGCATTCTGCACCAGTTGGAGCCTCCGAGTGCTCCTCAAGGGGAGCCCCATGTAGAGAGCATTGCAGTAGTCAAGGCAGGAAGTAACGAGGGCATGAGTGACCGTGCATAGGGAGTCCCGATCCAGAAAGGGGCGCAACTGGTGTATCAGGCGAACCTGATAGAAAGCCCCCCTGGCCACGGCCGTCATATGCTCTTCTAAAGACAGCCGTGCGTCCAGGAGGACACCCAAGTTACGCGCCCTCTCCGTGGGGGCCAATGTCTCGCCCCCGATAGTCAGCAATGGCACCAGCTGACTATATCGGGACGCCGGCAGCCACAGCCACTCAGTCTTGGAGGGATTGAGTCGGAGCCTGTTCCTCCCCATCCAGACCCGCACCGCCTCCAGGCACCGGGACATCACGTCAAGGGCATCGTTGGGGTGGTCCGGGGTGGAGATGTACAGCTGGGTGTCATCAGCGTACAGATGGCACTGCACCCCAAAACCACGGATGATCTCACCCAGCGGCTTCACATAAATGTTGAACAGGAGAGGCGAGAGGACCGACCCTTGTGGCACCCCACAAACCAAGTGCCTTGAGGTCGACCTCTGCCCTCTAGCCAACATAGACTGCGACCGGTCGGAGAGATAGGAGGAGAACCACCGTAAAACAGTGCCTCCCACTCCCAACCCCTCCAACCGGCGCAGCATGATACCATGGTCGATGGTATCAAAAGCCGCTGAGAGGTCTAATAGGACCAGAACAGAGGAGCAACCTCTGTCCCGAGCCCTCCAGAGATCATCAACCAACGCGACCAATGCCGTTTCTGTGCTGTACCCGGGCCTGAAGCCGGACTGGAACGGATCTAGATAGACGGTTTCATCCAGGTACTGCGGGAGCTGTCGCGCAACCACACTCTCAACAACCTTCGCCAAGAAGCGAAGGTTGGAAACTGGACGATAGTTTGCTAAAACAGCTGGGTCCAGAGAGGGCTTCTTGAGGAGGGGTTCTTGAGGGACTAATGTCTATATATACATTTATATTGAATATTCCTAAGGCAATTAGTATACTCAATTTTGGAAAAAAGAAACAAAACAAAATTAGAGCTATGATATAGGGTTGCCAGGTGTCCACTATTGGAGCGGACAGTCCACTTTTTTCACATTATGTTCACTATTTTTTTCACAAAATATTGGACATTTTTTTTATTCAAAAGCTTTATGATGAAATGGTACATAAGTTTTGCGAGTCAGAATTCCATGAAGTTTTGCGCCATGTTCCAAAACGTTGGTTAAGTTTGTTTAAAGCGGTCGAAAGACTTCTTGTACTGGATACCTCTAAAATTGTATTTTATTTCTCTTGGATCTGATGAGTGCCATAAGGTTATCTGGAACCTTATTTCGGATCAGGAAAATGAACTCACAAAGGACGATGAACCATCAATTTCAGAATTGTATTTATATTTCACGCACTTCTTCATGTCAATAATGCAAGACACCCTACTGAAGCTGGAAAGCAAGAAAATTCTTGCATGTGATCTTAACATTATCATGTGTAAGCTGCGTGATTCTTTGCAAAAAAAAATACGATGAGCAGTTTTTTGGAATGAAAGTTTTATTTGCCTTATGTAAAAAACATTTGCCTGAGAATGCCGTGCAAAAGTTCAAGAAAGAAGCCAACAACGTGTATCAGAGCCACTGCATACCTAGAAAAGTGGTATAATTTCACCGATTCAGTATATGAGATGCTAAATTGTTTCAATCTAATTGATCGCAATATTCCTCCAACTTTAGAAGAAATGACAAACATCTGGTTATTATCACCATGGCAAGAAGAACTTCCACCCAACACTCTCTTCGATGAAATTTCTGCCTTAGAAGAAGTTTATGTTCACCTGCAGGGCGATTCATCCCTTGATAAGTGGACGTACTTTTTCAAGAAAGAGCCAGCTCCGAGTTTACTGAAACTGTTCCAGTATTGAGCATCAATTCCGGTATTAAATGCAAATGTTGAACGAATTTTCAGCGTCATGGGAAATTTGTGGACTGACGAACGTAACCGACTGCTTGTACCATCAGTTCGAAGTGAACTTTGTATATTTTTAATATTTCTCAACGTTGTACTGAAATTAAAGAATTATTCCTTAAACACAAAGAATTGATCAAAGCTGTGCAGTCAAATAAAAAATGACACGACAGCAAAGTAAAATGTAATTTAATATTTTACATATTATTATAATATATTTGATGTTTTGAATTTTAAGTAAAGTTTTGAAGTGATTATTTTAATACGTGTTAAAATGTTTGTAAGAAAATATATAATTTAATTGTAATTTTTTTTTATTTTTTTACTACTTAACACCACCACCACCACCACCACCACCCCCGCTTGTCCGCTATTTTTTGGAAGCAGACCTGGCAACCCTAGCTATGAACTCCCGTGCCAAAGGATAAAATAGGCACGAAGCTCCTCTGTTTCTAAACTGATTCACCATTGAAATCTGGAAAAGTTTAAATCCAGAAAATTAAAGTACAGGTTTATCACTGTAAAATAAGCAGAATCATATTTCACAATCCAGATTTTATCTTTGTTTTGCTCCTGTAAAACCTTTATAAGTTTGCCAAAGAATTCCTTCCTTTCAGGACATTACAGCCTTTTTTTTTCATATGTTATGGAGAACAACCAATTACAGTTGGGGGATTTTTAAGCCAGATGGATAGAATTTTCATTGAGTAGATTCAACTATTGGGGAATCTGGTGAAAAAGCTGGTGATTGGCACATTATTTGAAGCAACAAACTCAAGAAAGACTAATTTCAGAAATAATTACCGAAAATGGTCAGCCTCTATAACAAAAGAGAATATATGTGGCTCAAGGGTAGAATTATGGAGTTCTTGGTACTCTTTGCACTTGGTTTACCATCTAGGTAACATCATGAATACTTGTGGGTGTGAGGTTTGGTCAGTGGTAGGATTCAATTTTTTTAACAACTGGTTCTGTGGACGTGGCTTAGTTGGGGGTGTGTGGCTTGGTGGTCATATGACTGGGTGGGTGTGGCTAGCTGGTCATGTGACCGGGTGGGCATGGCTATGTGCATAGGGACTACTCAGAGGGCTGAAAAAAGTCATTTCTGACTGGTCCTCGCACTTATGACCATCCTCACATTTATACCCGGTGCAGCATTCTTAACAACCGTGTCAGTCATTTCACCACTACTTCTCTTCACCACGGTGACAAGATAGGGCGAAAAACGTAAAATGTGAGGACAGTCATAAATTCGAGGAGTGGTCAAAAGTGCGAGGACCAGTCAAAAATAACTTTTTCAGCCCTCTGAGTAATCCATATGCACAAAAGGATACAGCAATAAAGAGGGATGAAGGAAGGAGAAGAGAGATGGAAGAAAGAAGGATAGAGAGGGAAGGAAGAGAAGGAAGGAAGGAAGGGAAGGGAAAATAGAGTAGGAGTGAGGGTAAGAGAGGAAGGAAGAGAGGAGGTGAAGGAGAAAGGCAGAGGAAGTGGGGAGGAGAAGAAGTGGGGAAGAAAGTAAGAAGGAAAGAAAAGAGAGAGGTAGTAGGTTTGAGGAGAAAGATTGCTGTACAGTAAAAAAGATGAAATGGAAGAAAGGCAAACACAAACAAATATAAAAATATTAAGATAAAGAATGAATTGTTAAACTTTAAAGAATAAAAGAGAACAAATATGAATAAATAGCAATAATTAGAAACACACATACAAACATACAATGTATTTTCTTTGAACAGAGTATTTGGCCGGTTCACAAATTTAAACAGTGTTTAGTCATTTCAATTAAATTTACAATTTCTATATTTCCTTTTTGCCATATTTATTCCTTATCTATTTTTTAAAAAAACCATTATTACCTTTCATCCTCATCTCTAATCTTAAACAAATTCAATTTTCCCCTTCTATTCTATATTATACCCCTTCCCATTGTCATCTATTTTTATATCCATCTTCACATTGGTTAATTATGTAATATTACAGTTGTTTAATATAAATTCAACATTTTAATATAAATCAATTAGTTATATAACTATCTTTTTTGTATATTAATCAATATGAACATGAATATTCCAATTATTTCCATGCAATCCAATTTCTTACAAATCAATTAATTATATTTACCAATAATAATAAACCAAATAATTTCCCCCATATATTCCTCCAAACCACAACTTAACCATTTCTGCTTTCAACACAATATACAATTAATAGTATCACAATTATTACAATTCCCTAGTTAAATAGAGCTTTTTTCGTTTGTGTTTTAAAATCTTGAACTCTCCTCTTTTTCCCTAAATTTCCCATTGTTTGCACCTACCTTTTTGCTGAGGAAAAAGAAATCTGCCTGCCTAATTTTCCAACGTTGCAGCAACAGCAAAGCCAACAGCCTGCTTTACTTTCAGTTTCATTTTTCAGCATAGCTAGGGGAAAAAAATTTGCTCCAGCACTCTTTGAAAGCAAGCAGCAGAACCCTCCGCAAAATAGCTGAGAGCAAATCAGCTGAGAGTCGGGAGGCCGATCTAATTAACGGGCTAATTAGCCTATGCTGAAGCTCCGCAGGCCAATAAAATTACAAAAAAACACCGCACCGTTTGTTAAATTGCTGGCTCGCCCGCCCCTCGCCCACCACTATTTATTGCCAATAAATAGTGGTGCGAAGGGGTGGGGCAAGGGGTGGGGCAAGCCAGCAATTTAACAAACGGTTCGGCCGAACCGCCTAGAACCGGCAGAATCCCACCACTGGGTTTGGTCCTTGTTTATGTACAATAGCTCGCTCTATCATTGTCGATGGGAGTGTGGTTTCCTCCTTGACAGTTCCTTGGCCAGAGTATTATTTTCTGCTTGGTTAGACTGTGCTAGATTCTGAAGTTATTAATAACCAGATTTTTTATAGGTCATTTTATAGTTTGGATGAGAAAAGAATACAATATGAAGCTGATAAATTCTTGAGTCAAGTGGATATTCAACTTTTATCATAAGATAATATTGATATTCTAAAAGCTCCTTTACTGTTTCAGGAGTTGCTTGATTCAATACTGTATAATTGTTGTAAAATGGTAATGTTCTTGATTCTTGGTGGCTTCTCAGTGGAATAGTGCAAAGCACTTGCAAATTTGTTGGCCTCCCTATTTTTGGATGCAAACAATGAACACTTTAAAGCTGACAAATCGCTTCTATAGTTTTCTAAAGCATATGAGTTAGTTTTAAAACACAGTAATGTTCATAAATTCTATAGTAGCTATAGTAAGGTGACCAGACGTCCCGCTTTTGGCGGGACAGTCCCGCTTTTGAGCAATTTGTCCCGCGTCCCGCGGCGTTTTAAAAAAGTCCCGATTTTTCATTCTGCCTCCTGGTTCCCGGCTGCCTCCTGAATCCCCGCTGATGGCTAGAGGGAAAAAACCTGTTTAAACTCTTGCCGCGGGGCTTCAAAGGGCCGCCCTACGTTAATTAGCTCGGCTTCCCCCTCTCAGCTGATTTGCACAGGGCTCTGCTCTTGCTAAATTGCTCAGTTTTTTTTTCCTCTTTGTGCAAACCAAGCTCAAAACGAAACAGAAAGTAAAACAGGCTGTTGGCTTTGCGGTTTGCTTGCAACGTTGGAAAATTAGGCAGCAGATTTATTTTCCTTTTCCTCACCAAAAAAGGTAAGTGCAAACAATGGAAAATTATTTAGGGCAAAAGAGGAGATTTTAAAACACAAAAGAAAAAAAAGCTGTTTTTAACTAGGGAATTGTAATAATTGAGATATTATTAATTGTATACTGTGTTGAAAGCAGAAATGGTTAAGTTGTGGTTTGGAGGAATCTATGGGGGAAATTATTTGGTTTATTATTATTGGTAAGTATAATTAATTGATTTGTAAGAAATTGGATTGCATGGAAATAATTGGAATATTCATGTTCATATTGATTAATATACAAAAAAGAAAGTTATATAACTAATTGATTTATATTAAAATGTTGAATTTGTATTAAACAACTGTATTACATAATTACATAATTAACCAATGTGAGGATGGATATAAAAATAGATGACAATGGGAAGGGGTATAAAATAGAATAGAAGGGAAAAATTGAATTTGATTAAGATTAGAGATGAGGATGAAGGGTAAAATTGTTTTTTTAAAAAAATAGATGAGGAATAAATATGGCAAAAAGGAAATATAGAAATTGTAAATTTAATTGAAATGACTAAACACTGTTTAAATTTGTGAACCAGCCAAATATTCTGTTCAAAGAAAATACATTGTATGTATGTGTGTTTCTAATTATTGCTATTTATTCATATTTGTTCTCTTTTATTCTTTAAAGTTTAACAATTCATTCTTTATCTTAATATCTTTATATTTGTTTGGGGTTGGCTTTCTTCCCTTTCATCTTTTTTATTGTACAGCAATCTTTCTCCTCAAACCTACCACCTCTCTTTTCTTTCCTTCTTACTTTCTCTTCCCCCCCTCTTCTTCTCCTCCCTACTTCCTCTTCCTTTCTCCTTCTCCTCCTCTCTTCCTCCCTCTCTTAACCGTCACTCCTACTCTAATTTCCCTTCCCTTCCTTCATCCCTCTCTATTACTGTATCCTTTTGTGCATATGGACTACTCAGAGGGCTGAAAAAGTTATTTTTGACTGGTCCTCGCACTTTTGACCAGTCCTCGAACTTACGACTGTCCTCACATTTTACATTTTTGCCCTATCTTGTCATCATGGTGAAGAGAAGCAGTTGTGAAATGAGTGACATGGTTGTTAAGAATGCTGCACGGGCATAAATGTGAGGATGGTCATAAGTGTGAGGACCAGTCAAAAGTGTGAGGACCTGTCAGAAATGACTTTTTTCAGCCCTCTGGTTAGTCCTTTTGTGCATATGGGCTACTCAGAGGGCTGAAAAAGTTATTTTTGACTGGTCCTCGCACTTTTGACCAGTCCTCGAACTTACGACTGTCCTCACATTTTACGTTTTTTGCCCTATCTTGTCACCATGGTGAAGAGAAGCAGTTGTGAAATGAGTGACATGGTTGTTAAGAATGCTGCACGGGCATAAATGTGAGGATGGTCATAAGTGTGAGGACCAGTCAAAAGTGTGAGGACCTGTCAGAAATGACTTTTCAGCCCTCTGAGTAGTCCCTATACACACAGCCATGGCCACCCGGTCACATGACCAGCTAGCCACGCCCACCCAGTCACATGGCCTCCAAGCCACGCCCACACAATAAGCCACGCCCACAATGGTGTCCCTCTTACCAATGTTAAAATCTGTTCACCTTACCCTATACACATAGCCATGGCCACCCGGTCACATGACCAGCTAGCCATGCCCACCCAGTCACATGACCAGCTAGCCACGCCCACAAAATAAGCCACGCCCACAGTGTCCCTCTTTACCAATGTTAAAATCTGGTCACCTTAAGCTATAGGCCAAAGGTGGGCAACTGTGGCCTTTTTACAACCTTTGGACTTCAACTCCCAGAATTCCTGAGCCAGCTTGGCTGTATCAGGAATTCTGGGAGTTGAAGTCCACAGGTTGTAAAAGGCCACAGTTGCCCACCTCTGCTATAGGCCTATTTCATTAATGTGGATATTAAGATTATGAATCTTTTATTGACTAGGTGGTTGCAGAAAGCTTTATTATACATAATACACCCTTTCCAGTCAAGGTACATGAAAAATCAGCAAACATCAGACAATTCACATTTATTAATTGGTATGCTAGATTTGGCTAAAGACTGTGCTGTATTAATATTTTTAAATCCAGAAAACTTTTTTTGGGGGGTTGGATTAAATTTTTAAAGCAAATAACGATTAACTAAACTTGTCTGAGGGTTTTTGTTCATTGGATTGGGATTATTTGCATACAAGATTTAGTTTTAAAACACAATAATGAAAGTAAATTCTGTAATAGCTATAGGCCTATTTCATTAATTAATGTGGATATTGAGATTATGAACCCTTTATTGGGTGGCTACAGAAAGTTTTATTACATATGTTACACACCCACTTTCACTCTTGCTATCTAACTCGATCTTTAAACTTTTAGCTATTATTGTAAGGTAGTTTTTACACATTATGGGTATTACTTTGATGGGATGCAAGTACAAATTATTTTTATATGCCAATGATGCTTCAGCAGTTTTGATTAAGTACTGTACTTATCTGCTTAATTTTATGCAGGTAGTATAGTATTTCAGAAAGTACTCTTACTATAAAATTAACTGTGATAAATTTTGCTTATTTCCCTTAGGCTCTAATATATCAACGAAGTTATGTAAAGAGTTGAGTTTTATTATTTCACTGACTGTATTAAATATTGGGACTTTACATTTCCCCAAATATTTCTAAATACGTGGAAATAAATATGTAAATAGGTAGATTAAAATTCAATTATGTCTGTGGGATAGATTTAATGTTATTAAAATGAATAATGTCCCTCATTTGATTTTTACCTTAGAGGTATCCTGGTGTTAATACCAAATAAACATTTTTTCCAGACTGATAGGCAGTCAGGAAATTTATCTGGGATATTACCAAATCTTTAATTAGCTAAATTGAGATTATCATTTGAGGAGGGTGGCTTTAATTTATGTAATTTACAAAAATATCATCAGGCTTAGTGGGACACTATCCCTTATAGGCTATGTTGGAAAGTTATTATTTGTGCTCATGGCAAGTTTTTAGAGTAACATAGAGTAGAAAAGATGTTTTATCTCTAGAAGTGCAAGCTGTGAGAAAGCTTATAGGGAGCAGTTTTGATAATGAGATTCACAAATAGTTGATTTTTTGGAAAGATTCTACTTTAAAAATAGGTGGTAGAATGTTTTATTAGAAAGTGCAACTGGAAGCCAGGATAGTGACTTTAAATCAATTATTCATCATATTAAGGAGTTTTTCTGACTTCAGATTGAATTTGGTCAATTTGAAGCAATATTTTACAACAGAAGCAATATTTTCAATTTACAGGTAATCATGTTTTAACAACTCAGTTTGGATCAGATACTTTTGCCTCTGAGATGCTTTCCTATTTGATGGGATCCATGACAGAAGTTAAATCCCCAACACTGGTTTATCAAGAGTTCAAAAATATTTCTAAAGTGAGATATCTCAAACAGAGAACTGAAATTTCTGATGATGTTCCATCAATGGCTTCATGTTGTTAAAATTGTTGAAATGGCTCTGAGAGATTTGGGGTTAAAGCTGATTCATCAAAACATTGTATTTAGAGTATATTAGATTCCCCCAAAGAATGTTCTGGAAAAGATGTGCCTCATGTCTTTTGGAGATGCAAAAAATAGAAGATTCATTGACCTAAATGATATAATCCTAAGAATTCTTGACATTTTACTGAAACAGTATTTTAATAAATATTTATAGATTCACTGGGAAACCTTTAAAAGCTAAAGTGTTGATATAATGTTGAATTATATGCCCAAGGCTCTAGAATGTAAATGTCTACAAAGTATTAGGATTGTTTGGGATTAGGATTTGGCAGTTCGAGTCTCACGAGGCTCAAGGTTGACTCAGCCTTCCATCCTTCTGAGGTCGGTGAAATGAGAACCCAGATTATTGGGGGAAATATGCTGACTCTGTAAACCTCTTAGAGAGGGTTGTAAAGCACTGTGAAGCGGTATATAAGTCTAAATGCTATTGCTATTGCTGTTGTGCCATTCGTGGGGAGTAGCTAATAGTATAATACTGGAAAAATGTAAAAATGGCATTACCGTATTGCAGATATTAAAGACATGCATGTAAAATATAAAGACATACCTAATTTAGATACATATAAGTTATCCATCCTGGAAAAAGCAATATCTTCTGTTAACCAAACCATGCAGCAATATGTTCTTCTTTTGCACAGATTTCATGATATTTTATCATATTTTATATTTGATTATAATATAGCATTATATAGGGTTGTTTTTTTTATTAAGCCAGTATCTATCTATAAGTTTACTATACAGTACAAAGAACATTTTCCCAGTTGCAATGTATGGCTGTGAAAGTTGGATCATAAGAAAGGCTGAACGCCAAAGAATTGAGGTCTTTGAACTATGGTGCTTGAGAAGACTCCTGCAAGTCCTTTGGACTGGAAAGCAATCAAACCGGTCAGTCCTAGAGGAGATCAATTCTGACTGCTCTTTAGAAGGCCAGGTCCTGAAGATGAAACTCAAATACTTTGGCCACCTAATGAGAAGGAAGGACTCACTGGAGAAGTGCCTAATGCTGGGAAAGATTGAGGGCGAAAGAAGAAGGGGACGACAGAGAACGAGGTGGCTGGATGGAGTCACTGAAGCAGTAGGCAAGAGCTTAAATGGACTCCAGAGGATGGTAGAGGACAGGAAGGCCCGGAGGAACATTGTCCATGGGGTCACAATGGGTCGGACACAACTTCTCAACTAACAACAAATAAAGAAAATATGTTTCTTTTTTCCTTTTCTTCCCTTCCCTTCTTGCTTTTTATTATGCTTATTTTGTGGATTGTTTTGTTTTGTTATTGTTGTGCATCTTTGCATTTTGTTTACATTCTGTGCTTTTTTCAAAATAAAGTAAAATATTTTCAAAAATGACATAGAAGATTTATGGATACAAAGGAAGACACTTTGCTACTGGTTCCATTCTTAAATCTATACACATGTGTTATCTCCTTCTCCCCCCCACCAACCAAATCATCTAAATTTGGAATATGGGCCTGACATTTATGTGTGAGTAATGTGATATCTGGGAGAAGACCAAACTATAGTTCCAATATCTTTGCTATTTGTAATTGCCCCACATAGAAGCAAGGCAAAAATACATATACATATCAGCTGGATATTGCAATAAACCAATAATATAAATGTATGCTTCAGGGATGATCTGATATAGGCGTAAAATTGTAGAAAAAATGAAATAAACTTTGATGGCATTAAGATGAAACAAAGCTGATGTTGATTACTTACTTTAGTGAAAGTTGGCTATAAAATAAAACAAACTAGGGCATACAAAATCTTTGCCAGACCAATTCTTGAATACAGCTTATCTGCCTGGAATCCACACTATATATTGGACATTAATACAATTGAGTGGGTCCAGAGGTATTTCACGAGAACAATACTGCACTCCTCTGCTCACAATAGAATACCACCAGGCTTGAAATTTTGGGCTTGGGCAATCTGGAACTACACCACCTACGATCTGACCTAAGTATAGTACACAAAAATTGTCTGCTACAATGTCCTACCTGTCAACGACTACTTCAGCTTCAAGCACAATAATACACAGGCAAACAATAGATACAAACTCAAAGTAAACCACTCTAAACTCGATTGTAGAAAATACGACTTCAGCAATAGAGCAGTCAATGCCTGGAATGGTCTACCCAACTCCATTGTTACATCCTCAAATCCCCATAGCTTCAACCTTCAACTGTCTACCGTGGACTTCACCCAGAGGTGGATTTCAGCAGATTCTGACCAGTTCTGGAGAACCGGTAGTGGAAATTATGAATAGTTTGGAGAACTGGTAGTAAAAATTCTGACTGGCCCCGCCCCCATCTATTCTCTGCCTCCCGAGTCCAAGCTGATCAGGAGGAAATGGGGATTTTGCAGTATCCTTTCCCTGGATTGGGGAGCAAGTAGAGATTTTACAGTATCCTTCCCCTGCCACTCCCACCAAGCCACTCCCACCAAGCCATGCCATGCCCACCAAGCCACACCCACAGAACCGGTAGTAAAAAGTTTTGAAACCCACCACTGACCTCACCCCATTCCTAAGAGATCCGTAAGGGGGCATGCATAAGCACACCAGTGTGTCTACCATCCCTGTCCCACTGTCTCATTTATTTGTACTCATTACCTGTGCTCATGTCCATGTTTATACTTATACCTGTTATCTCGTATATGTTTGACAACTAAATAAATAAAATAAAATGAAAATAAATAAAATAAAATAAAATAAATAAATATGGTAAGTCAAATTATTCAAGCCAATTAATTCAGAAGTCAGTTCAACTGGGTTCAATAGAATTTGTTTCCAACAAGTGCCGCGTAAGTTTGGCTTGTAGCCTGAAAAACTCTAATTCATCTTATTCTTGTTATGCAAGGGCTATCCTCAACATGTTTAGATTAACATATATTAATAGGTTTGCTGAGAGACAGGTAAAGAACATTCTGATATATACAAATTATCATCATTATGTTATCTTTGGATCATCTGTTCTTGCTCTCCACATGCATGGTGGAGTTAAAATTCTTTTTCTAAAACAAAGAGGATTATTCAAACAATCTATTTTCTGTGCTCAGAGACTTCGTAATCGTAGAGAAACTCACAGAAGATGAAATAAAGCAACAGGAAAAAAAAGAAAGGTCACAACATCAGACCGATTATTGCTTATTTTGTATATATTTCAACAATGAGCTAAATTATTATATAACAGTTTGGCTGCATCAATTATTGGCTGTTACAGGTAAGCATTTTTATTATATTAATTTAAGAAATGAAGTTATCCGTTCCAGGATTTCAGATTTCATGGTTGGGTGTAGATAATCCTAAAAGATCTAAGCGTTAACATGTAGCTCAATTCTTGGGAAACATGGCATCAGAAACCAAGATCTAGATTCAAATTTGTTTTTGGAAAGATAATAGGAATGAAGTGTGTTCTTATGCAACATCTTTTTTTTATATTGTCAGCCATCTAGAGTCAGCATGGAGTTAGGCAGCATCAAAATCTAATCAAATGAAATCAGATCAAGTCAATCATTATAACACAGATTAGATATTCAGGCAGCAGAGAATTGACCAGGCTTATTCTTACCTCCCAACAGTCTAATAAGGATGTTTCCTCCCCCCCACAACCCGCACCTTTAATTTCTAGATGAAATACAGGCACTCATGAAAGCTGAATTTCACATTCTGGCTCAAAATCCAGTCTCAATGTTACCGTATGTTGATAATGCTGCTATCACATCTGTACTCCAAGTGAGGCAATGACAAAGTCTCCATGTACTAGCACTATTTTGCCAAACCAAAGTGTTGGAGATTATCTATGTCCAGAAATAAGATGCTTACATTTACCAGGTGGAATAACAGTCATTCTAACATCTAAAAAATAATAGCCAACAAACTGAGTACAGGAATCTTCAGGCATTCATTTTCAGTCGTCTGCCTCGTGGAAACTCCAATCTTAAGCCTTAAACTGCCAACACAAAAGCTTCCAACTCAATAATCAGACATGCAAGTTATAAGAGGAATAATTATGCGCCTGCAGCAAGCCAATTATTCAAAACTGAAATACTAAGATTTTTCATATAGGATATTCAGTGCTGCTGTATGCATATGAATATCCCTGTTGCTAGAAAAGGTTCAGTCTAAATTCTTGAGAACTATTCCTTTTTTCAGTTGCAAATGTACTTCTCTAATTAAAGCTTAAATGTATCACCACTGAGGCCCATTGAAGGCTGTGCCATTTAAAATATTGGTCAGTGAGTTTTGGACCTAGTTTTCATTGATAAACACATATAATTCCTCATAGAAGAATCAAAGTATATCTGATCTGATTCTATGTAGCTCACTCCGCAATCTTTATATATGCTGGAGTGTGTACAAGCAGAGAATTCTAGAGCTTGATATACAAGGAGAGAGAGATTTAACACCTCACACTTTTACCACAAAAAGTTCATGTAGTCATCTTTCACCAGCCTAAGTGATTTTATGAAATCCTAATCCCACATTAGAACAGCCTGGGAACTAAGATATTATCTTCCGAAAGGGAGATTTAATAACATGCTCAACAAGGATATTTAGACATATGGATATATATTTCTGAAATGCTCTATCTATCATCCTTGGGGAATGGAGCTAATATTCCCTCTAACCAAAAATGTATTTCAACTGGTTCTTACCTAATGAACAGGTCTATGAAATCTCCAAAAAAAGTGATCACTTTCTATGCCAGAGCGATAGCTGTTAGAAATTAGGTAAATTGAAACATAGAACGTAGAATGCTAGCTATGCTTAGCTTCTGCTGTGAACAGCACTTTATGGTGAATGCTTTGTATTTTGGTCTATGACTTGTACATAAACTAAGAAATTTAAAATAAAAGTAATGAAAGGCTGGAGGTTAGCATAGTTACAAAACTGATTGGCAGGAAAGTCGCACACAATCCCTGTTAGATTTGTCACGTCTAACGCCTTTGGAGTGCTTCTGAAACATTTGTGGAAAAAAAAGCAACAGCTGGGCAAAGAGCTACATCTTCTTCTAACACTGGGCTCATGGACAGATTAGATTAATGAAACCCTCTTCTTCCTCCCCCCCCTCGAGTCTTTTCTATGTGAAATATAACTCTGTCGCAAGTTATTTTTCTTAAATTTGGCACAGTGGTGGAATTCAACTTTTTTTTACTACCGGTTCTGTGGGCGTGGCTTGGTGGGTGTGGTATGGCTTGGTGGGCATGGCTTGGTGGGCGTGGCAGGGGAAGGATATTGCAAAATCTCCATTCCCACCCCACTCCTGGATGAAGGATATTGCAAAATCTCCATTCCAACCCCACTCTGGGGCCACCCAGAGGTGGTGTTTGCCGGTTCTCCAAACTACTAAAAGTTTCCGCTACCAGTTCTCCAGAACCTGCTGAATTTCACCCCTGCTTTGGCATCTTCTGTTAAGAAAGCAAATTTGTCAGTTTACAATGAGTAAAGGATCCTTAACCGAAAACAGGCAGCTTGACTCTTTAAAAGGAAAGACTTGGCTTTTTAAACCTCTCATTGTTTATAAAATGCCAAGATGAGCACACTGAAAATGGAAAGACAGCTGCTTGTTGGGAGACAATTACTTATGGAATGACAGCATCAGAGTTTTATACCTGCACTGCAAATGTTCCGCTAAAATTATTTAGTGAGAAGTGTGCATATTTTTGGAGCTCAAAACACTCCTATTTCCACCGATTCTAGTCTTGGGTTATGTACAACTTTGGAAGGACTGAGCAGAGGAGTTCATTAAACCCTTATCCCAGAAAGTACTGTATTTGGCAGCATCCCAGAGAGATCCATGAACATGACCCTGGCCTCTATGAAGAGAAATATTAAATATTATAGAAATATTATTACTGCTAGGAAGTGAATTTATTTTCATCTATGTGAAGTGAGAGGGACGTGGTGGCTCAGTGACTAAGATGCTGAGCTTGTCAATCAGAAGGTCGGCAGTTCAGCAGTTCGAATCCCTAGCACTGCATAATGGAGTGAGCTCCCATTACTTGTCCCAGCTTCTGCCAACCTAGCAGTTCAAAAGAACATAAAAAATGCAAGTAGTAAAATAGGGACCAGTTTGGTGGGAAGGTAACAGTGCTCTGTGCGCCTCTGGCATTTAGTCATGCCGACCACATGACCACAGAGACATCTTCGGACAGCGCTGGCTCCTTGGCTTCGAAACGGAGATGAGCACCGCCCCTAGAGCTGGAAACGACTAGCACGCATGTGCAGGGGAACCTTTACCTTTGCTATGCAAAGTGAGATTGATTTATTTCAGTAAAGCGATTAAGGCCATGGAGGTAATATATTATTTCTTGTGTTTAGAATTGCTGCACCCCATGGAGACTTTCTTTGCTAAAGAAAGACCATTTGACTCATTTGAATAAATTCGCAGTATTGGCCAAAGCCCATGGTATGTGCGCTTCATCTTCTTCCAGTTGTAATTTGGAAGAGGCTGGCAGTGCTTGCCAGAGCCTTTAGCAAATGCTGGGAATATCTTCCACTGGCCTGCTCCCAGATGCTTGCCAAAGGAAGGAGATTTGATAACACTGGGTGAGAAATTACGCCTATAGTACTTTTTATTTAATCATTTTAACAGAACATCTGTGCAATAGATATCAAAAGAAGTCAATAAGGGAGAAGATTTTGCTTTCACCTAAATACATCTATAAACCGCAGCTTCTTAGTCTCAGATATTAATTTTATGGAATAAATTAGAGTCATTTAAAAATTCCCAGAGCATAAAAGGAAATTTTGCTGAGTGGTAGAGACATTGCTGAGTAGTATAGACAGAATTGTTAAATGGTTGTTTGGAAAAGGAAATGGGCACAATTTAAGGCAGTGACATTTCTTGGATTATAGTTATGACTATAACACAACAAATGAAGATTCAGAAGTAATAAAAGACTTTGTGAAACATTTATTTTTAATGGTAGCAATGCTAAGGCAAAATTTCCTCTTGCTTATTTTCAAGACTATTGGAATAAAGCTTAGTAAAATCCACACTTCCATTGTGTTACATGAATTTTGTATTTGTATTTGTATTTCTATTTATTAGATTTATATACCACCCATCTCCCGAAGGACTCAAGGTGGTGAACAGCCAGATAAAACACATAACAATATATAAAATTTAAAAACAATTTAAAACATATTAAATGAATTTGGCCCTTATGCATTAAAACACTCCCTTTTTAAAAAACGAATTAAAATTAGCAATTAAAAGAGTTAGGCCAGCCCAGCTTGCTGGAATAAAAAAGTCTTGAGGGCGCGGCGGAAACTGCGTACATCCGGAATCCTCCATATCTCCAGGGGGAGTTCGTTCCAAAGGGCAGGTGCCCCCACAGAGAAGGCTCTCCCCCTGGGGGCCACCAGCCGACACTGCTTGACAGACGGCACCCTGAGAAGCCCTTCTCTGTGGGAGTGTACTGGCTGGTGGAAGGCTATTGGTGGCAGAAGGCGGTCTCGTAAATACCCAGGTCCTAAGCCATGGAGCGCTCTAAAGGTGGTAACCAATACCTTGAAGCGCACCTGGAAGACCACCAGAAGCCAGTGCAGCTCGTGCAGGAGAGGTGTTACATGGGAGAGCCATGATGCTCCCATAACCACCCGCACGGCTGCATTCTGGACCAGTTGAAGTCCCTGGGTTCTCTTCAAGGGGAGCCTCATGTAGAGAGCATTACAATAGTCCAGGCGAGAAGTGACGAGGGCATGAGTGACCGTGCATAAGGAGTCCCGATCCAGAAAGGGACTCAACTGGCGAATCAGGCGGACCTGATAAAAAGTCCCCCTGGCCACAGCTGTCAGATGTTCTTCCAGAGACAGTCATGTATCCAGGAGGACACCCAAGTTGCGCGTCCTCTCTTTTCAGATGAGAACAAGAAAGAGATAGTAGACAGAAACTGAAAAATACATTAGTACAACTAGTCATTGTGTTAGATTTTAGACTATAACACAGTCACTAAATAAAACTCCCTTTACCTGCCTCCTTGGGTAAATTAGTGTACTTCCACTGCAGCTCTACTTTATGATTGCTTTTACCATCTGATTTTTCCATATTATCTTTCCTTTGTTATTTGATGAGTTTCTTACCTAACGTATTTTATATATTTATGCTGGTGATGCCTAGAAGTGCTGATATAGGTATATAGGTATGTACCAACTGAATGTCTTTGCTTATATAAAGAACAGATGTTCACTTTGGAATTTCTCTGCTCCAAATAAAATATGGATGATTAAGAGTAAGAGTTGCCTGTTCCTTTTGGATGGCCTTATGTGCAAACCAGTTAGTGGTAGCTGATAGTACACACCCAAGTCCTACATAAACATAATCTGTCTTGTTTGTACAAGATTTGAGTGACAGCGGTTTTCTTTGCTGCTTCTATTAGAACTGTACACCAAGTTGTTCCTCTGAATGAATACCGAAGCCTGTTTCTTATCTAAGAAATCTGTCTTTCATCCAGTCATTTTTGAACAAGACGTTCTGAAAGATTCTTAGATTATACATCTGTCATAAAATCATTTTTAAGATGACAATTTTATACATATTTGCTAGTGAGTAATTCCCGTTGAACTCAGTTCTTTCCATTGCCAGGAAAACATAAAAACAGTAAACTGTAAAACCTATCTATGGCCATGTGAAAATATTCTGGATGTCTCTGAGTCCTGCATATGCCCAAACCCATCATGATATTTCCTTTCACGGCAAGCAATGTTTTCCAATGCACAAAAAGATTAAGAAATGGTAAGCTAAAAAAAATTAAAGGCAAGAGATAAGAAAGAGAATGCAGCTAATTCTTATTTATATTAATATCATTGTCAGTGTATCTGGGTAGTTATTCAACCTTGCAAACCATCCGTACTTTTTCCATGTCATACACTAATTTATTCCAGGACCTTTCTTCTACTAATTTCTCATCTCTTTTATTTAAAATCTGAATTCTACCTAGCCGTGACTTTCTTGATCCACCCCTTTCGTCTTGATCATTCTCACTTTCTTCGTCTTTTGCCACCAATAGCCTCCCACCGACCAGTTCGTTCTCACAGGGAGGGACTACTCAGGGTACCGTCAGTCAAATTATGTCGACTGGCGATTCCCAGGGGGAGGGCCTTCTCTGTGGGGGCTCCAACCCTTTGGAATGAACTGCCCCCGGAGATACAGAATATCCCTGATCTCCGTGCTTTCCGCCATGCCCTCAAGACCCTGATGTTCCAACAGGCGGGGCTAAACATACGAACATGTCAATGATTTTTTAAATGTTATCTAATTCTGGGTTTTATTTAATTGACCAAACTAAGTAATAATTTTAATTAGCAATTTTATGATGTTTGTGTGTCTATATTTTTCTTGACTGTACACCGCCTTGAGTCCTACGGGAGAAAGGTGGTATAGAAATATAATAAATAAATAAATAAATAAATAAATAAATAAATAAATAAATAAATAAATAAATAAATGTGTTTTGCAGTTTGACTCTCACTTATTTTTCTCTCTATGACAAAAATACCTCAATGTATTTCCATACTGATAATTCATTTTTATTCAAATCCCATTCATTCAGCACCCATTCAACTTTGACCTCATATTGGCTTGTTTTTGTCATATATACTTCATATGTAAACCATTCCACTTGCATTCAATTGCTAGATGTATCTTAATATAATTAATGTGTATTTTCATATCAGAAAAGGAGCAGAAACTCACCTGTTATATGCCACCATTTTCATTTTCTTTCAAGAAATATTCATTTCTCACAACAGACCATAGATAATTTAATAACTATTTATCCACATTTATACTTCTTAAAAATTCTCCACACATTTTCTTTAAGTAAACAATCTATTGAAATACACAAAATCATACATTTGCTTTAGAAAATAATCTGCAATCAATCACTCCATTTGTCTGTTAAAACTCAACTATCTAATTTTCATACCCATACTATTAGCTCATTAAACAGCCTAGCTAACATTTTTTGCAAATTATACGTATACTCAGCCAATAACATCATAATCAACTCACAAGAATGCATGTACATTCACATGCCAGCAAACATATTCAGTATATGATGCTGAAAGTTTTCCTTATAGATTTATAAATTTCATAAACATCTTAAATAACTACGCAATCTTCGATTCTATATTTGTTCAAAATATGTCCTAACTCAAATCTGTCAAACATTTTCTCAACAGATGAACAATAAAAGTTTCTTCCCCCATTCATATATTTCTTAATTTGTCTAAAAGCAAAATTGTGATTAGACCATCTCTGTCTAACACAAAGCTAAACTGCAGATTCCAAATTTTCTCATTGTCACTTCTTGTATCCTTTCGATTAGAATTCTGCACAGTGCCTTCCTAGGCAGACTCAACAAATTAATCCACTCTATAGCAAATTCAGGGGGATAGCCTTCTCTGTGGGGGCACCCAACCTGTGGAATGAGCTACCTCCTGGAATACGACTGATCCCGAACCTCCGCGCTTTCCGAAAGGCCCTGAAGACTTATTTATTCCAACAAGCTAGCCTAGCTTAAATGGTTTTAATGGGGTTTTTAAATTTTTGATTTTATTGATTCTGGGTTTTAAATTGGGAACTTTTCGATTTTGTAGACTTGGGATTTTTAATTGGAAATGCCGATGATTTAATTTATTTTAGTTTTTTCTTAACTTTTGTACTATATGTGTTTTAAGTTTGGCTGTCCACTGCCCTGAGTCCCCCTGGGGAGAAGGGCGGTATACAAGTTTAAATAAATAAATAAATAAATAAATAAATAAATAAATAAATAAATAGATAGATAGATAGATAGATAGATAGATAGATAGATAAATAAATAAGCAAATCACATCTTTATTTTAGTATTTTTCCAGTTGCATCTTCTAAACTTGCAGTTTTACATTTTTCATTGCTCTCGTATTTTTGATTTCCTTTTCATCATTTTTAAATACTAACATTTGTAGCATATTCGACATATTACTATCACATCTCTAGCCCTATATGACATGGGAATGGGTTATTTGAAAGACTACTTCTTTTTGGTTATATTTACCCATCCCGTCAGGACTGGTAGGAGAGTTAGGTCTCTTCTGCGAAAAATATCATCTCCATGGTCCTGTCCTGTAGAACATCATCCTTCCTAACCTTAGATTGGCTCCAAGCTTCCTGGACTTTAGAAAGGTCTTGATGACATGGCTTTGCCACCATGCCTAGGAGTCTGGAAATGATGGGCAGCTCTTACAATGGCTGTGTTGAATTGATGTAGAAAGAATTCTACTGCTGATTGCGATGTTCTGTTTTTTAAAAATTAATTATGAACAGTTTTAATAGGTTTGTATATTAGTTTTTAACTTGTTCTTATTGGATTGTTTTTAACCTATTGTGAGTCATCCAGTATTGTCTAAATGAAATCATATTATGTTTGCTTACACTCTTCTTCCCATTCATTTTTTTATTTTTTGGGAGATTATCCTATACAGTATTTTTCATACAGAATATGTACTTTCTCTTCTGGTAGTTTCATTTGTGTCCTTTTCTTCCATCGGCATTTTTTCTCAAGCCTATTCTTGTAACTACAAAATAATGGTATTTTACCCATTCAGAACTTCTTACCAACTTCACATTCTTCTGTCTCTCCTCATAAATAAATTGATAATGCTTTTAGTTTTATACTGATTCCTTAGCCATGCATACCCAAGAATAGGCTTATAATTAAACCACCTGTTTGAAAGAAAGCATGTATTTATGAAACAAATTCTCCATTCTCATTTATGAGTGTTCAAACATGAAGTCCAGTTACTTTTTCTATTCTGTCAGTCCTTCATGAGAAACCAAGTCAGGAAACAGACAACACTGCCCTTGAAGTGATGTCCTGGTGCCTGGAAGCTGTACGGATCTGGATGGGGAGGAACAGACTCAGGCTCAACCCATCCAAGACCGAGTGGCTGTGGTTTCCGACATCCTGATATAGTCAGTTGGTGCCATCACTGACAATTGGGGGCGAGTTGTTGGCCCCCACGGAGAGGGCTCGCAACTTGGGGGTCCTCCTGGACTCACAGCTGTCTTTAGAAGAGCACTTGACGGCTGTGGCCGGGAGGGCATTTTATCAGGTTCGCCTGATTCGCCAGTTGCGTCCCTTTCTGGATTGGAACTCGTTAAATACGGTCACTCATGCCCTCGTCACTTCCCGCCTGGACTATTGCAATGCTCTCTACATGGAGCTCCCCTTGAAGAGAACCCAGAGGCTTCAACTGGTCCAGAATGCAGCCGTGCGGGTGGTTATGGGAGCATCATGGCTCTCCCATGTAACACCTCTCCTGCGCAAGCTGCACTGGCTTCTGGTGGTCTTCCAGGTGCGCTTCAAGGTATTGGTTACCACCTTTAGAGCGCTCCATGGCTTAGGACCAGGGTATCTATGAGACCGCCTTCTGCCACCAGTAGCCTCTCACCGACCAGTACGCTCCCATAGAGAGGGGCTTCTCAGGGGGCCGTCTGTCAAGCAGTGTCGGCTGGTGGCCCCCAGGGGGAGAGCCTTCTCTGTGGGGGCACCCACCATCTGGAACGAGCTCCCCCCGGAGATACGGAGGATCCCGGATCTGCACACTTTCCACCGTGCCATCAAAACATTTTTATTCCAGCAGGCCGGCCTGGCCTAACCTCCCTTTTAAATTGTTTTTTAAAAATGTTTTAAATTTTTAAATTTTAAATTTGCCTTATGAATTTGGGGTGTTTTAAATTTCGTTTTCCGGGCCAATTATTTAATTGTATTTTAATGGTTTTTTAACATTTGTAATATATGTATTTTATTTGGCTGTTCACCGCCCTGAGTCCTTCGGGAGTAGGGCGGTATACAAATTCAATAAATAATAAATAATAATAATAATAACACAAAGTTTTCTGAAACTCCGTCACTGTAGAGTATAACAATATGATCTTGAAAGCCTACCAGGGTGTCCTTCTGACACTACTTTTACTACACCAAAGATGAGGTTATTTTGAACTATTTCTCATGTTTCCACCTTTCCCAGGACTGAGATGTCATTTACTTTCATTTATTAGTTGATGGTTTTTGCATTACTTCACCAATATTATCTCTCCTTTCCTTTACAGGAACTTTATCATCTCGTTTCCACCCATTCCCATTCGTGATATCTAATATAATAGTTTCCCTCAACTCCTTCCAGATTAGATTCATTCAGATTTTTTCCCACTTTTCCCCCTGCTTTTTCCATTATCTTATTACTCTGCCCACTTTTTTTCTGTAGATTGAATCACCAAACAAGAGAGATACAATGCAAGTTTAGATAGTCTGAAGATTCCATCTCTCTTAAGCCACAATAATCATGTCTAATACTCAAAAAGTTTGAAAATTGTAATCCAAAATGTAGTTGCTTATCCATCATAATGGGTGCCAGCTACTTCCATAATAAGGACAAGTTCTTCAGGAGTCTCAATAAGCTTGAAGCTGTGTAATTACTTCCTGAAGGGTGTGTTGTACTCCTACAAGATCCAAAGTCATATGAGTAGTGACAGTGTACATAAATCTTGCCAGGATAGTTACATGGTTGTCATGGCTGTGTTTAATGGGGCTTACCCTTAAGTAACTGTTGAAGATTTGTCTCTCAAAGGCTACATATCTATTCATCATCAGCCTCTTTCTTTAGAAATAAGCTTCACTGATTGCAGTGAAACTACCAGTACTTCTAAGGAATTGCCAGAACTTCCAATTAGACTAACATCAAATATGCTAAAGAAATATTTCAAAATCTCTTGCTAAACTGGATAAATAGCAATAGCAATAGCACTTAGACTTATATACCGCTTCATAGTGCTTTTACAGCCCTCTCTAAGTGGTTTACAGAGTCAGCATATGGCCCCCAACAATCTGAGTCTTCATTTTACCAACCTCGGAAGGATGGGAGGCTGAGTCAACCTTGAGCCTGGTGAGATTCGATCTGTCAAACTGCTGGCAGCTGGTGATCAGAAGAAGTAGCCTGCAGTACTGCACTCTAACCACTGCGCCACCACGGCTCATTGTAAATAGAGGAAGAACTCTTAGTATCAGACCAAGAATGCATTATTTCTTTTGAGCTTTTGGTTTTTGAATTGAATGCTAGCTTTGAACTCCAAAAAGTTGTGATTACAGCCAATACTAAAAAGATTTCCACTTCCATTGGTTTTGCATGCAAATAACATTAAACATTGTTACTGTTGTGGAAATAATCTGGGTGTTTTCCTCCAAAATAAAGGACCATGGTTCACAATATTCAGAAAAAAGAATCCTCTAGATCCGTGATGGCGAACCTATGGAACACGTGCCACAGGTGGCAGGCGTAGCCATATCGGTGGGCACACGAGCTCAGCTCTGGCATGCAGGTGTGCGCCGGCCAGCTGATTTTTGGGCCTTCTGGGACCACCAGAAGTAGGGAAACAGTCTGTTTCCTGCCTCTGGAGGACCTCAGGGGTTGGTGGGGAAGGCCCGTTTCTCTCTCTCCCTAGCCTCCAGAGCCTTTCTAGGAGTCTGGGGAGGGCAAAAACGGCCTCCCCCCCCCCGGAGGCACTGCAGAGGCCAGAAACAGCCTGTTTGCCAACTTCCGGTGGGAACTCTCTGTGGGCACGCAAGCTGTTGCCAGCTGCTCTTCTGGTTTCCAGCCAGCTGGTCTTCGTGGGCACCGGAGCACCAGAAAACGGCCTGAAAACGGGCTGTTTTTCTGGCTGTTTTCAGGCCATTTTTCGGGCCGTTTTTCGGGCTGTTTTTCAGGCCATTTTTTGGGCTATTTTCAGACTGGTTTTTTTGGGCCCTTTTCAGAAAAATGGCCAAAAAACAAGCATGCATGAACCGGCCAGCTAGTCTTTGGGGTTTCCGGCGCTCCGGCGTGCGCACATGCACGCGCATTCACATGCGTTACATTTTGGGCAGTCATTGCCGAAATGTTTCGGCATCACAATTCTAGACTGTTTTCTCTCTAAAAGGCTCCCTCACCAGTTTCTAGTCTAGTCCAAATGCTCGCTCTTTAAGCATTTGGACTAAGTGGGTTTAGTCTTTAAGATGGATTTAACTACATTCCCTGATGCCTACTGATTTTGGGTCCTTGCAATCCTCAGTGCACAACCAAACACCTCTGCAGGCTTAGAGGAACTCTTGCAAAATCTTTCTGGAATCCTTCAGGATAAAAAAAAAAAAAACACCCTAATATTACAAAAAGATTTTAATGCAGAAGATTTTGGGAGCTTGTTGGGAGTAAAAGCAGATTATTGGAGGTAGGAAAGGAAAATCAGGACATAAATGTGAAAGGAATAGAAGAACTGAAACAGAAGAATGGAGTTGGAAGGGTCTTTGGAGGTCTTCTGCACAAACAGGAGACTATACCATGCCAGACAAAAATTAGACAAGATACTCTCCACTCTGAGTAGCCCATTTATAATAAAAATAATAATTGCTTATTCTATTACCATTAATATATTAGTACTTTGCAGTGGGAATTCCCCCAAGTAATGTTGTAGATCCATTTTATTCATTTTACTCTATAACCTGGAGGAAGAAGAGAGGCTTTCAGGTTGGGATGGATGGAAAAAGGAAGGTGGAGCAGGGGGTACAGCGAAAATATGAATCCATTAAATCCTGCAATGTGTTGCAGGGTAAATGCGTGGGCCTAAAAATGCAGAGCTTTTGACAGGTAAATACTCGAATCCTGGATACAAGCCGAAACAGGTTTTTACCTGCCTTTCAGTCAAAGTTACTTCTCAGGTACTCAACACCCACCTAAAAGAGCATTGCATTTACCTGTGCCTATTGCAGTCAAATCTGCACAAAATACAGAGAACATGTATGTATGTGAGTGTGTGCGCGTGCGCGCGCACGTGTGTCTGCAAGAAAATAATTGAGAGAGGACTGGCAGTAGGACAATCCACTTTTGATTGCTTATGAGTTCTCACACATACGTGTGTATATGTGCCAATGACTGGCATTGTAAACTAATTTGGGGCTGTAAAAAAATAAGACATCCTTCATCGTCTTGACATTTGCTTTCAACACAGTTTAGACATTTCTTGGCACCACCCTTTTTCATTGCAGGTTTTGAAAGAGTATTGCCTGTACCAGTTGCATAGTTTGCTACAGTTCTGAGATGCTACCAGCAGAACCAATAGCACACAGATCAACATATATTCTAAAACAAATTCTTCTAGCAGAGATGCTGTATACAATGCAACAAAATCAACATGCACATTTGATTTAGCATACTTCGTTTAATTTTGTCAGAACTGGAGAAAGAGCTTTCTTTAATAGCACATCCCATATTTCAGGTATAATTAGCCTATTTATCTGATACTTCATTGTCATTATTATTCAAACATTAATTTTGTCTGGCAGATATCGTGATAACTGATTATAAGCAAATTAAGACTATGAATGCCTCAGAATAACTGTAACATTGAGGTTAGAATAAGTAGCATTTATAGAGAAATTGACTTAATCTACATCTCTGTTTTTTGATTTTAGTGGGAAGTGAATGACCCTTATTAAAATGTAGTTTCGGCTTTTCGCTTTCTACTTCTGCCTCTGCCTTCCAGATCTTTCTGTCTGTCAAATGGAGAATGTTCTTTTTTGATTCAAGGTCTGAAATAATCTTCAGATTGCTTTCCAGCTTCTGTATCATAAGGTTTTGTAAACAAGGCTTGGTTTGCAGATAATAAATTTCCCCTTTCCGCTCCACCCAGTTTGTGGAAGAAGTCAAGTGCAAAGATTTCGCTGTAAGTTGTAATGTAGGAAAGCATTCCTGGAAGTTTGTTTCTGTACTTTAGGTTTATTTGGACCAATCTTTATTTCACACATCTTTGCGTTTAGAAATAGCTTTTATATACAGTGGAATCCTTCCTTTGGAATTCCTCTGTTAAGGAATCTTGAGAAAACCTTTCATTCTTGGATTTTAGAAGGTTGCTTACATTTCTTATAATGCAAATCTGTACATGAACACACAGAGTTAAGCCCATCTGACATCAATGGAATTTACTGTATCGTATGTACTTATAACAAGAAAGTATAGACTTATGATTATTTCAGTTTCTCTGAGAACAAGATGATTGAGTTGTTATCTAAACTTTCAGGCCTAATAGTATAGTATTGTTATTTTAAGAAAGAAGGGGAAAAAAGTAGTGGAATGTTCCTTTAGGGAACATGTTTTGAAAAAAGAAATTCAAGAAATGAATTCACATGTAGACTAGTTGTATGTGCATGACACGATTAACTGAGTCACAGGGGTAATTGTAATTGTGTCAGGAGAACTCTCTAAATTACTGTATGCAAACAAGCCACTATCTAACCTATAATGGTCTAGATTTAATCTCAGATCAATCTGATTTGGTGTGGGGCTAAATTGATTCTCTCATCTCATCATGTCATGAAAATTAATTTGACCTCCTTATTTCTGATATTCAGCTGATGACACATCTTTGTCCTCTTAGAAGTTTTTCACATACCTATCCCACAACCCCCCAAACCCCCCAAACTGTCTGTAGTGATGCTACCCCCAGTTGCCCCATACTCCAATCCAAAGGGGTGAAACCAAAATTAAAAATAGGCATGCAAATCTAATTATCCCCACCAAAAAATATGACTAAGCTGAATTTAAAAATAAAATGTCATCACTTGTGTTTAGATGGTGATAACTTGATTGGCAAGGCCTATTCTGTGCTGCAGTTCTTTGGGCCTTTTTGCATTTATAACATACTTTGTAAACTACCGTCTTTCCCCCAAAATAAGACCTCCCCTAATAATAAGCCCAATTGGGCTTTTGGGCTATTATTGGGTTTTTGAGTGCATGGCAATAAGGCCAAGCGCTTATTTCAGGATTCAAAAAAATATAAGATAGGATCTTATTTTTGGGGAAACATAGTACATGCCCATATCCTTTTAATGTTCAGAGTCTTAAATCATCCATACATTTCATTAATAAGCACAGCAATATTATTTGTTAGAAAGGAATGCAAGGACGTAATCAGGGATAAAATCGCCCAAAGAGAGGGAACTCTAGCTGTCAGTGGCTGAAAATAGTTCTGGTGCCCATTAACTGCCAGAACATAGAAATGATGATATGCTGTCAATTTCAGATCTGTCAAGAGCAAGCGATGAAAAACAGACAAACCCAAGGTTTTGCATCACTTTCTGCACAATCCCTTAAGGGCAACAGCCCAGACTTCAACTTCATCTGGCTATCTAAAAGGAGGTTGCAGAGGTGAAATATCCACTCATTTAGTTCATTGCCAGCATATTTTGCCTCTTCACAATTTTCTTGAGACAGTTCAAAAAAATAATCATCCTGGTGTTGGTATCCTGGCCTGATGGTATTTCTTCAATGCTCCTTCAAAGTTCCTCTCATGGATTTAACTGGGGGTGGGAGAACAACTTCCAGGAAAGTAGACTTAGAAGATAGGGTCAGAACATAAGCCAACCCGTATGTACAAAAAGAATGTCTTATTATTGTAATTACTTACATTGGGGAGAAAAACCAATTTGCCGAACTGATGTCTCTATAACTGTTGACATGGTGATTTGGGTTTTGTCTGGTGTTTTTTCTACTTCATTTTTAAAAAGATAAATATTGTCACTGAGCTTTTAAAGAGTAGAACTACCCTAAAATGTGTCACGGGGCTTTTTGTTTCATTATCTTTACACCTTCCTGGTTTGGTTTGAGTTTTTTTCTTAAATGCCATCCAGCTTGTTTGCTTATAAAATCTCTCCCTGGGTCACATTCGTGCAGACTAAAACTTAAAAAAGAAAAAAAGAAAAGAAAAACCTCAGCAGAAATCCCCTGAGGTGAAATACATCTTGATAGCATCACAATTACTACATAACCTGCTCTGAGATATTTTTAAACACTGGCAGCTGCAATTGTGAGAGAAGAAAAACTGTGGAAAAAATGAAACAGAGACAACAGGGAAGGACAGAGCCGTCTGTCTCTGGGTGGAGTTGGGCTTTGTGTGTATACAGTCATAAATTCAAGCCGTTCCATTTTTGTAAATTAAACCATAACAAGATTCATATTCAGACTATCAGTAGCTTCTTCTAGAACAGTTTCTTTCATCTCCTTCCTCAAAATATACAATTTTTTTTTGCTGAGTTCAGCACCAAAATCCAGGAAAGTTCATAAATGAATTGCTTCCAATCCTAGAATCCACCTGCGGTATGTAAATTAAACCAGTTCATTTCAAACACAAATTGAACAGCATTCTCCTTCCTTCCTATGTATCAAATCCCCAGATTTAGATTTTTAATGTCTTTTTCCATATGCAAGATTAGTTCTTTGGCTCAACTTAAATCGGCAATAATTCTGCATGAATTTGGGACTTGTTCTGATAGAAACCAAACTTCAGGCAGGATTGTCTTCATCAAAAAAAATTCAGCAGAGGAGGCTTGAGACTTGCCATCTCTTTTTTGATCTGATTTATGTTCTTTCTTTTACAGACATCTGCAGAGGGGAAGTAACAAAAAAGTCAAGAGATAAATTTGACCACATGATCAAATCATGGCTGGCATCTTGATTTTCTGACCCCTTCTCTGAGGACACCCATGGCCTTCCCATCTCCTTGCTCCAAATCTAGTTTGAATTTTATATTTGAAACACCAAGGAAATAACTTTTTTTTTTTAAAAAAGAGCCACTTTCTTTCAGAAGTGCACATATGTTTTGAAAAGCTGTGAGAGATTTATCATATTTCATTCTGAATTTGGTGGGAAGGAAATATTACTTTATCACACGAACAAGGATTTTTCTGCATTTTGCTTCCAAAAACTGGAAGAGTATGGCAAAGATACATGATCGTAAAAAGAGGTGGAGTTGAAATATTCAGAATTATTTTTATTTTTCAGAGTCAGAAGAGTTTAAGGCAAAACACTATAGATATTTTTTGGGGGAGAGGAAGCAAAATGCCATTTCTCAATGTTCTGGGACTGAAAAAGAGAACTGTATCAGATGAGAGGTATCCTTTAACTCTGCCTTACGTCTCCCAGTTTGCCACCTCTATCACCTATTTATTTTTTTACACAATCACAATGAGGTACAAGTGGCAAACAAATGTTGCCATTTGAGATGACTTTGTACAAGGAAAAAATCATTAATAATGAGCCACAGACATTAACACTTAACTATAAGGCTAGTATGCTATGAGTATAAATGACTTTTAGTTTCTAGTTATGTGTTTTTGTTTTGGGTTGATTTTTTTTTTCTGTGCTCATTATGGTTAGCTAGATTTCCAAGTATTGTTTGAAGATGATACACATCCAAGAAGAAGAAAAAAATTGCTGTATATTTTTAAGTCTCTTCTGCAACTGTGTCTTTATCATACTGTTTACTTATATTTCATTGATAAATATGTGTGTTATTATCTGGCATGTACAGATTATGGCAAGTAGTGATAGAGCGAATCATGTCACCTCTCATCAGATGGCTTAGGTGTGGCTGACTTCTTTAATTAATTCAGCTATATAAACAGAAATGGCTGATGAACAGATTTGCAAAGAAAATAAACCACAGGAGCTATGTTGAAATACTTATAAATACTTGACCTCAGCTCTCTCAAACCTAAGAAATCCAGAGCTAAGCTTGTAATTCTATCTGAGTCACCTTTACTTAGAGATGTACACATTTGTTAATAAGGATAAGGCACTCCCTTGTTTAAAAGTCTGAGGCAGGGCCCAGCCAAATGTATATGGAATCCAAAATATTCTGAGATGTAATCTCAGTTTTTCATTAGTGACGAGAGAGAGAAAGAGAGAGAGAGAGAGAGAGAGAGAGAGAGAGAGAGAGAGAGAGAGGGATCATTAGTATGTCTAGTGGAAAATGTGAGTAAAGGGTTAACTTGAAATTCTCTAATAAGAAACAAGGCAACTGTAAAACTAAGAGAACTTGAGGTGAGTGTTGTAAGAAAATAGAGAGATTATTGTTACTTTTACAGAGAATTTTAAAAGAAAACAGAAACTCTGCTAATTCTGCAACGAGATAAATGTTCATTCTGTAATTATGGATGGAGAAGTTTTGTTAATGTATTTTTTAGAGTCGTAACTCATCAGGTAGAATGTCATATGTTAGAGTTATGTAAAGTTTTTCTTGTTCATGACCAATTTGTTCTCTGAGTCATGGTTTATGATACTAACTGCTACCAGAAAAAGAGCAGATAAAAAAATGTGGCAACTTCAATATAGGAACAAACATGAATATAAATCCATGGTTGTCATATTGACAATGGATGCAGCAAAATCCTAAGAATATTTATCCACCTCCAAAATAAGCTTGAAATGAATTGCAATTTCTAATCAGATAACTCTTGATTATGCCACAAGTATACAGGGTGTATGTGTATATGGGGGGGAGTCAAAAAATAAAAATTATCAACTTTACCCTTTTTACATGTCACAGGTGAGCTTCAATCTTATGATCATAGCTGCATGTAGAATTACTAGGCCTAACTCTTTTTCATCCATCTGCAAAGAAATTATGAATAGCCTTAAAGGTGCCTAGATTCCATAATGGGCTGGATTAGAGCAACAAAGTAGAATTGGATCTATAAGATAGGGTGATGAGTCTGGTTGTATTAAATCAAGCTTGAGGTCTGGAACTGGGATTGTGTTGGGAAACGTCCTATGCATTTGTTCTGAAAGACTGGTTTTGCAATGCTCTCAGATCCTGATATTTCCTTTGACCAAGATAACCATGAAAAGGAATGTATTTGTATAATTGCATTAATGTCCATTGATAACACTATCAATGTGTTGATAGTGTTATCTATCGGATTTGATAACAATCGGATTTGATAACAATGGTCCAACAAATCCAAACCACCATTGCAATGTTTCCTAAACAGAGTGTCTGAAATTTCACAGTGAAGCAAAATTCAGAAACTTGACCAAGTTCCTCTACAAACAATTCGGTTTCAGAAAAAAAAATATCCTGTAATCTACAACTACTATATTGCAAAAACATATGGACTACACATCTCGATCAGGGCAAAGCAATAGACACAGTTACATAGAATTCTGTAAAGCTTTTGATTCAGTAGTACATGACAAATTACTTCTAAAACTAAAAACCTATGGCATTTCTGGACTCCTACATAAATGGATAGCTGCTTTCCTGTCAAACAGACAACAGGTGGTCAAAATAGGAAGTGCTCTATCAAATCCTGTACATGTTAATAGCGGTGTTCCCCAAGGCACTGTCTTAGGTCCAACAGTCTTCATACTTTACATAAATGACCTTTGTGATCGTATTAAAAGCAACTGTGCTCTCTTCACTGATGATGTTAAACTATTCAACACCACTGACAATGCAACTACCCTTCAAAAAGACCTTGGCTATGTGTCAGATTGGTCTAACACGTGGCAACTTCAAATCTCAACCAATAAATGCTCTGTCTTGCACATTGGCAAAAAATAAATAAATCAAAACATAAAATACAAATTAGATGGACATGACTTTGTAGATGACCTTCACTCTGTCAAGGACCTTGGAGTACTCATTTCTAATGATCTAAGTGCTCGAGCCCGCTGTAACAACATTGCCAAAAAAGCATTAATCTTCTTTAGGTAGCTTCTTCTCTGGTAATGTTATACTACTAACTAGAGCATACAAAACATTTGCTAGACCAATTCTTGAATACAGCTCATCTGTATATGCACTGCATATTGGACATGAATACAATTGAGAGAGTCCAGAGATATTTTACAAGTAGAGTCCTCCATTCCTCTAACCACAATAAAATACCTTATGCCACCAGACTTCAAATTTTGGGCTTAGACAATTTAGAACTACGCCAACTTCAGTCTGACTTAAGCATAGTACATAAAATTATCTGTCACAATGTACTTCCTGTCAATGACTACTTCAGCTTCAACCACAACAATACATGAGCAAATAATAGATATGAACTCAAGGTAAATTCCTAGATGGGAACATGGTCTATTTGGAGTTGTAAGTCATTTTCATTTTCCCTGAACTCAGAAAATGGGCCATTTAGCCTTTTGAAAGAAATATTAATATTTCTAATACAATTATTGCTCTTGTGTGATTTGCTATATTTCAAATTGTGTTTCAGTTGATCTGCATATTTTTCAACAGGTTTTAATAACATTGAATATTTTAAATATTCAATTAATAATTGATTTTCCTGATCTGAGTTTTTAATCCAACAATTGCAACAGCCTTCATGTATATTGCCCTAGCTTCTGAACTATTAAAAGATGATGTATAGGACTGCTGGTTTCTCCTGAATGACACTAAGAAAGATTTGGAAGAGTTTTCTTCTCATTTAATTGGGCTTACATTCAAATATGGGTGCTTTGAAATGTTTCTCTTGAAGGTAATTGTATTACCTCCTTGAAATGTATATTTTGTTTTTATCAAACATGGGTCAAAATTAACGATTGCCTTGTTATTTAATGAACAATCATTCCAGTTCCTCAATTTAAAAAATCCAGGAACTTTAAGGGAATTCTTACTAGGGCTGATCTCTCAGAACTTATCCAAGATCTGGTCAGAGAAGGTGCTTTACCAGGTAAGAACCCAGATGAGCTGTAATAAACAGATACCAATCTCTACATGCTTGACTGACAAGCCCCAAGTTCCTGCTTAGTTCATCATGTCCTTGGCTTCTGTGGCCTGGAGGTCGAAGAAACCAACTTTGAGACCCAACCCAAACAATGAAGGTAGAAATCTCTGGTTCTGAAAATTGCTTGTCTGTTTGTTTAAAAGTTCTTTTCCAGTTCTTCAAAGCATGTTCTAGATTTAATAAAGATTCAGTCTGATTATAACCACATGGTTTCAATATAAGAACATTGGCACTCGGCCCCTATAGTTTTACTCATTCTGCTAGTAGGACCCCAAAGTGAGAACCATTAGGATATTAGGCCTGCCTCTCTTAAGTGCCATCCATAAAGCTGATTAAAATGAGACATTATTGCTTATCATCTGACGATAGTAAGCAAAACATTGATAGAGGAGCTTGTAAAGCAAACACTGTTCTTTCATTTGCATCTTTTTAGGTCAATGTGCAGAATTTTCGGTTCCAAAGAACATTAAGTATTATTAACCAATTTTTCTAATTAAATTTCTTGGAAGATTGCTCAATGTTTTCATTTTCTTCTATTGACTCATATTGCTTTTTTTTTTTTTTTAACCCAAATAATTTTTCTGCTGAATGAGAATTTTATACTTAAATCTTCCCTGTCAACATTCTGGAAAAGCTCTTGATTACATCTTTTACATCCCTGACACATTTACAACATATTAGAGTAACTTCTTTAATGTCAGAAAGAAAAAATATCAGAGTTTAGAAAGCTGAACATTACCTATGTTATACTTATTAAGCAAATGAGATGTCCAAGCAAATAGTCTTAAACTAGTCAGACTATCCTCACATACAACCCTAAAATATAACAGATGTAGACATTTTTATTATGTATTTAATGTGCCAAATGTTTAATTGCTAGTTGGTTTTGTAAGATTTTTCTTCAGCCAGGGACTATGTTTGTTTGCTTTTAGTATGACAACTAGTCTAAGAATGCACGGGTGGTTAACCAAAGGGGTGTGGGTAGTCCTGAAACATGCCTAACTACTTGAAGATGAGTGTTGAAAACTTTAAATAACTGAACTTACCCCGTATCGCTAGTGAGCCAAAACAATAAGTAAAGGCAACCTTGCTTCTGTTCTCATTTTTTAAATGGTGTGTGTGAGTGAGATTAACATTTACTTAAGATGTTTTGACAGCAGGCTGAAGTCAAGATTTCTTCAAGGAAGAATTTAGGATTCAGTTTTACATGTTTTAGGAGGAACACACATATCTTTTCTTTTCTTCTTCTGAGTCACACCATTCTGATCAGCTTCAGAAGGACAATATGTAGAAAGCACTTTTCACCAAGTTTGGAGATAATAAAGATTCTACAGCTTTTCTCTATTTATTCATTCAAGTATTTATCTATCAAATTTAGGTATCGCCCATCTCCCTTTCAGGGGATTCTGGATGGTTTACAGCTAAAAATATGTATCATATTTATATAGCCACCCCTCTCATAAAAGCATGATTCTCTTCAGCAAGCTTATATAATTGAAAAGTTATGAGACCAGACCATTTAAATGACTACTCTTTTTTGTTATCTTGCCTAGTAAAGGTTTTGTGAAACTCAAAAATTTGCATATTATGCTATGAATATGGATTGGCTTTATGAAAGCATTGACTTAATCAATATTGAGGCATAAAATAAAATAGAATAGAATAGAATAGAATAGAATAGAATAGAATAGAATAGAATAGAATAGAATAGGGTTTTTTTTTTATTGGCCAAGTATAATTGGACACACAAGGAATTTGCCTTGGTGCATATGCTGTCAGTGTACATAAAAAAAAGATATGTTTATCAAGAATCATAAGGTACAACACTTAATGATAGTCATAAGGTACAAATAAGCAACCAGGAAACAATATCAGTATAAATCGTAAGGATACAAGCAATAAAGTTACAGTCATACGTGGAAGGAGATGGGGGATGGGAATGATGAGAAAATTAATAGTAGTGTAGACTTAGTAACTAGTTTGACCGTGTTGAGGGAATTATTTGTTTAGCAGAGTGATGGCGTTTGGGAAAAAACTGTTCTTGTGTCTAGTTGTTCTGGTGTGCAGTGCTCTATAGCATCGTTTTGAGGATAGGAGTTGAAACAGTTTATGTCCAGGATGTGTGGGGTCTGTAAATATTTTCACAGCCCTCTTTTTGACTCGTGCAGTATACAGGTCCTCAATGGAAGGCAGGTTGGTAGTAACTGTTTTTTCTGCAGTTCTAATTATCCTCTGAAGTCCCTGTCTGTCTTGTTGGGTTGCAGAGCCAAACCAGACAGTTATAGAGGTGCAGATGACAGACTCAATAATTCCTCTGTAGAACTGTATCAGCAGCTCCTTGGGCAGTTTGAGCTTTCTGAGTTGGCGCAGAAAGAACATTCTTTGTTGTGTTTTTTTGATGACGTTTTTGATGTTAGCTGTCCATTTTAAATCTTGCGATATGGTAGAACCTAGAAATTTGAAGGTCTCTACTTTTGATACTGTGTTGTCTCGTATTGTGAGAGATGGAAGTATGGAAGGGTTTCTCTTAAAGTCTACCACCATTTCTACAGTTTTGAGTGTGTTCAGTTCCAGATTGTTCCGGTCACACCACAAGGCTAGTTGTTCAACCTCCCGTCTGTATGCGGATTCATCATTGTCTCGAATGAGACCGATCACATCCTTGGTTTTTTAAAAAAATCACTGGTACTGTGGTTCCAAACATTTTATGCTGTGTGCTGTTTTAGTTGGTAGCATTTTAAAATGTGCTTTTATAAAATGTGAACCACCATGAGGGGAAAATATCTTGAGAAAGGCCTAAAGCAACGCAAACAAGAGCATAAATAGATCTGCAGCAAAGATGCTGAACAGAATTCAGTTTCTCTGATTTCGTTTCGTTCCCATTTCTTTGTTTCCTCTTTTTGTGCTCTACAATGTAAAAATAAAAATTTTGTAATTGCAGTAAATTTTCTATTAACCCAAAATAAAGAATGCTTGGAACTGCTTGAATTATATATGATACAAGCTATTATAAAGTGTAGTCTTGTTAACAAAGCACGTGGCTGCATCCAGAAATGTGAAAAATATTTGAATTTGGGAATACAGCCTTGTCTGCCCAACAATCTTTTTCTGTTGAAATGAATATTAGATCCTGCATGCATTATACACTTAGAATATTTTTATGGACCTCTGTTCACTAGGTTAATGCATTAATTGATATAACGTGTATTGATTTTTCAAAGTAAACTTATTGGGACTGTTTGACCCTATCCTTGACTCTTATTGAATGGCTTAATAAATGCAAGCATTTGGAAATGTTGAAGGTTTTGACATTATTTAATAAAAAGAAAAACATAATGATTTTTTTGTCTTACAGTACATGGATAAAAGAATCATTTAAATATCCACTGCAACATTAATGTTTTGTTTCTGTTTGAGTTAAAGTGGTAACTAGGACACAGCAGAAAAAGTTCAAAATTAAATTTATTTTTACATGAAAGGGTATTAGGGAGAATTTATCATGTTTTGTTTTGTATAATGGGCAAGTTTTATCAGATACCAGCAGATCGCAGCATTCAAATAGAAAGTTATTAAAACTACGTAGTCACTTTTGTAAAGGGAAGCTTCAAGCATTGAATGTGTGTGGAGGAGGAAAACAAGTAAGGCAGATAGGAACTCCCAGGCAGGGGCTGAACTCACATTAAATAAATTATTTTCCCTTTTCCCTCCTGTTCAGAGAAAATAAAAATAAAAACCAAAAAATTGCAAAACCAAACATTTTCTTTGGGTGGGAGAGGTGATGCTTTATGACATTCTTTCTCAAAAGAAGACTAGATGTACAAGGCAATGCAGAATCCCTCATGTAAATTGCATTACATTTCCTACCAGAGAAAATGATGCTTGGAAATCCCTTTATATTATCGTAGTCACCAACAGTAGGGAGATATACAAAGATTTCTTGAAACCTTTCTGGATCAGGAGAAAATGGGAGATTGTCCACATGTGCTCAGAACAGCTGAACCAGAGGTAGGTTTCTGCAGGTTCTGACCAGTTCTGGAGAACCGGTAGTGGAAATTTTGACTGGCCCCACCCCCATCTATTCTCTGCCTCCCAAGTCCCAGCTGATTGGGAGGAAATGGGTATTTTGCAGTAATCTTCTCCTGGATTGGGGAGGGAATGTAGATTTTACAGTATCCTTCCCCTAGAGTGGGGTGGGAATGGAGATTTTACAGTATCCTTCCCTTGCCATGCCCACTAAGCCACGCCCACCAAGCCACACCCACAGAACCAGTAGTAAAAAAATTTGAAACCCACCACTGAGCTGAACCTCATGAGGAGACTACAGGATAACAATTCTTTGAGGTTTTGAGTGCTAGGACAGTGTTGGTGAACCTGGTGTGCACGCCAAATGATGATCTTCCGGTTTCTAGCGCACACATGTGCACCAGCCAGATGGTTTTTGCGCACACATGCACATCAGAAACCAGAAGACCAGGTGACCGGTGCGCATGCATGCACCAGAAACCAGAAGAACAGCCACCCAATGCACGCATGTGCACCGGGCAGCTCCTCTTCCAGTTTCCGGCACTCCTGCATACATGAAGACCAGCTGGCCAGAGTGCTGGAATCCAGAAGAGCAACGGGCACCAGCTCACATACCAGAGACCGGCTCTGTATGCCATTTCCAGCACGCATGCCATAGGTTCACCATCACGGTGCTAAGAGATAACAGGATCAGCCATCTTGCTTGCAACCATAGCAGAACCTTTTAAAGGACACTGTTCACAAACCTTACTTTCTAAACACTTTCAAAAATTGCCTATTAACTGTCTTAAATCATATTGTCAGTTAACCATCAGAATGACAAGTTTGAAAGGTGAGTTTTATCTTCAACGCTGAACAAAAGAAAAAAAAAATTAGTATAAGGTTAAAGAATTTGAACAGCAAAAACCTAAATATGATTTTGATCTCAGAAAGTTATAAACGGATTAAGGGTCCAGAAACATTTGGAATATTGACGTATTCTAAAATTTTGGAATTAACAATAAAAATGGATAGCTTCTATAGATTGATTTTGGCTACCCTGGCTATTGCAAGTTATAACAGCAAAATTTTTAAAAAATAGAAGATCAGAGGAGATTAAAGTTTCTAAGCAGAAAGGGAAAAAGTGCAAGCATGTTCTTGATCTCAGTTAATATTAGGACTTAGAAAATGATAGAAAACATTATAATATCAGAAATATTAAAGAAGAGTTTTGAAGAATGGAACCAAAAATTAGCAACCACAATATCAGCACTTTAATGATGCCTGCTTCTATGGATAAACTATGTCTAAAGTATGTTAATGAAGAAATGACAGATGTGAAACAAATTTTACTTGACAAGACACAGAGAAATGGAACTACAAATGAGAAGTGAAGAGAATGATTTGGAAAAGGATTCTGGATGTACAAAATAAACTCCCTAAAGTTTTAAAAATTAAAAGGGAAATACAAATGATAAACCAAGAAAATAGCTTGAAAAATGTTTTCTTATTGTATCTACAAAAGAAACCTGGAAGAAATCTGTGCAATGGGATAAAGAAGAACTGAAGAGAAACTAAATCCTACCACAAAATTTAATTGAATTAAAGATTAAAACTGTTAGAAGTAAAGTAAAGGAATATAAAGTTGGCTTATCTGATCAAAATTAAAACAAGAACTTTGGTTGCAAAGTTCTGGCAACTCTTTGTGGATTTTTTGCTGACACCAGGATTGAACAGTTTATGTTTTATAGATACTGTATACTAACTGTACAGATAAGTTTGGAATATGGGATAAAGAGATGTCTGTTTGTAACCTTATAGAAGGTGAAAACTTGTGAAATTTGTTTATATTTATTGTGATTAAGGTTGGAAGTAACCATGATGTTTATTTTTTTCCCTGCTTTTTATATTTTTTTTTCTTACATTTTTCTATTCTCTTTCTCTTAGTTCAGTTTGCACAGGTAATCCTCAAGTTACTACAGTTTGTTTAGTGACTGTTTGAAATTACAATGGCACTGAAAAAAGTGACTTATGACTATTTTCACACTTGTGACATTTGCAGTATCCCCATAGTCATGCAATCAAAATTCAGATACTTGGCAACAGACTCATATTTATGACTGTTGCAGTATCCCAGGGTCGTGTGATCCTTTTACAACCCTCTGACAAGCAAAGTCAATAAAGAAGCCAGATTCACCTCACAATCGTGTTACTAACTTAACCCTTGCAGGGATTCACTTAACAATTGTGGCAAGGAAAGTCCTAAAATGGAGCAAAATTCACTCAACAACTCTCACTTAGCAACAGAAATTTTGGGCTCAGTTGTGCTTGTAAGTTGAGGACTATCTGTACTAGTTTTTACTACTGATATCAAAATCCTTTTTTTAAAATTCTATAGTACTGCTATACTGGATGAGGAAAGAATATGCATATAAATAGTTTTTTAAAGATTACTACCTGCCTACCTATCATCTATCTCCTTCATCATCATCTATAAAATGAACTAAAATAAAGTACACGAAGAAAGAAAAGTATTGCAACAGTATACAGTTAAAGAACATTCAGCATTATGTTTAAATATTAAGTTACAAACAATATTATTTAGCTGATACTGTTTTTGATTTGGGCTTTTACTGTGGTAAAAGCCCAAATAAACGCAGGTTTATGGGGAAGTATTATTACCAAGGAAAAAAAAAAGTGTATTAGACTTAAGCTTAGTCATGTACAATTGAAATCCATTGTTAATTTATTCCGCTGATTTAAAGGGGCCTAACCAAAGTAAATTTAGATTCAATAAATCTACTGAAACCTAAGTAAGCTGCAGGAAAAAAATTAGACACCATATATCTAGGGAATGTTATCTAAATTAAAAAGCTGCAAAGAAAATGATTTTGCTCCAAGAAAATCTCTGAGAAGATAGGACAGACCAAGTATTCAAACTTTTTGACAATGTTCAGCCCAGTCTACCAAAAGAATTTTCCTTTTGACCATATATGTTGTTTCCCTTCTGTTTAATGTTCTTATCATTATTTCAAAATGTGATAAATCTGAAATGCTTGAAAGGCATGGTACCCAAATGGGTTTATATCAAACTACATGCAATGGCAGCCTTGGTGACCTTTCTAACTTGGTTGTTATATGCCATTGGCAGAAATGAAAATGAATCATGTCAGAGGGCAAGGTGAAGGTGGTTGAGTTTGGCTTTCATTCCTCGAAATCAGATTACAGCCTCCTTCTTTACAGAGTTTAGAACTTGTTTTTCCTGGTAGAATTAACTTCAGGGTTGCAATTAACTAGATTTGAGATTACCGCTCTGCTGAGTACATTCTGTTGGAAAACAAGAGAAACATGTCTTGTCACCATAATTGTCTTGATTTTAAACTTTGTATTCTTTCATTTTTCAATTAGTAGTCAAGGCAAACAAAAAAACCTAACTATGTCAAGCCATGTAAACTCATAAATAAAAGAGGAACTAAAGCGCAAATATGGGTGGGTGGGGATTCCTTTTATAAATATTCAATAACAAAATAAACAACACCCACTAAGGATCGTTTGCCTTGTCAGATCAAAGAAAAAACATACATGTCAGCATTCCTGAAAACAAAACTGTATCATTTCTGAGGTATTAGTTACACATTAATACCATTTTAGAAGGATTCAAAAACATAGATTTCAATGGTTAAACTTTTAGAAGATGATGATATTTTTTTTAAAAAAAGAACTCTTACCTGGCACATATATAATAGAATTTGAAGGCATGGAAAACAACAAAATTGAGATTAGTAAAATAGGAATACAAATGACAAATCAAGAAAAGGTTTTGAACATGGAATAGTTGTGACATGAAATTTTGGAGGATATGTTTTCAAGAAGGCTGGTGAAAGCTCCTTTTGAATGCCAAACATTGATGAAGGATCAAATCCTATGATGTCAATGGAATGATTTAAAGATCAATGTTGTGAAGAAATCATCCACAAGTGTGACCAATGATGTTTTTATCCCATAACCAGGCCTGAAACATGACTGGAACACATTTCCTCCAGGATGCCCTGAAGTTGACAAGCAACCACCTTCTCCACCATCTTCCTTAAAAAGCCAAGGTGAGAGACTGGACAGAAATTGTCATCAAATATGTGGGATCAAGTGGTGGTTTTTTTAAAGAAGAGCGTGAACTAGAGCCTACTTTAAAAAGTTCTAGAAAGAACAATTTATTTCTGCCTGAACCCACCTGGCTATTACTATCCTGGAGACGGGGATGTATCTGACAGGTGGTTGTGCTGACAACTTCAAAGACTCTGTCCACTTCATCAGTCCAACAGGACCGAGCTGATTCCAGAAAACCAGGTAAGATCTTTCCCCAGAATCACACATGGGTGATACACCATGCATGGGTTCCACCTGGGAATGAATCTGTGTGACTTTGTCTACCAGGTGTTCAGCAAATTCCTCTGCACAGCCCTGAAGATGATCACCCAAACTTTCTTGTCCCAGGAGGGACCAGGTGATCCTGAACAGGGCCTCTAGGCAACAGTCTATGGACATAATAAGGGTGGGAAAATAATGGTGTTTCTCTTCTCTTACCTTCATTGGGTAGGCTTTAATAGCAGTTCTATTAGTCTGGTCAGATTCATCCATCATTTGATAAGAGTTTGAAAACAACTGATAATCATTTACAAAAATTATTATAATTGCCTAACCTGCTGCAATTCCATGCAGCAACATATATTTTTCTCACTTCCTACTTATGCCAATCTTTTTTTGCATATAACACAATAGTACACACACTAATATAACTGTCTAATTTCCCCATATTTTGTCTTCAAAAAGATGGATTTTCTTTTTTATTTCCTGAAAAGTCTTTCTTATATAATACTATTTTTTTTTTACAATGGCACATTCAGCACATTTTATCTTTCAATCACAGCATCCTCCCACTTCATCTTCACTGTTATAATACAGGCATTAAATAATTTTCTAATAATTGGCTGGACCGTGAGTTCAGAGATTAAATACTTGCTTGATTTGACAAAGCAACAGCTTTACCCCAAAGCTGAATTTCAATTATCCTCTGAGTTTCATAAAACCATGAGAATTGTGCTCAGAAGAACAAAATGAAAAAGCAAATATGACCTGTCTAACAACATATATAAGTAGAAGGTCAAGATAGTGCCCCCCCCTTATTTTCTTGCAATGATCTCTAAACATGTCCTGAAATGTAAGACTTTATTCAGGATGATAGTAATTAATCATAGTCAGTTAGGATGTCTATATTGATTTGATTGCAATTACTCTCTGATGTAATTGTTTTGTTCCATTGTTTTCTTGCCATTCGTTTTTCCCTCAGTACACTTTTTTAACATATAGAGATTGAACTTTATTGGTTTAAAAGTAGAATTTCCTCTCTTCTGGATATGCAAAACTGCATGGCTGCACAGCTACCCCTTGTGTTTCAGAACTGCAATAAAGTTTGTTAAGTTTTATATTGTTAGCTTTTAGCAGGAGCATACAAAGAACCAATTTTCCTAGAATTGGGTAAAAGTAAAATATTCTTGGTAGAAGACCTCTCTGCTGGGTAGGTGGTTCAACCTGCATCTCACTTTGGAACTAATGGACGAAGAGTTTACCAATGAGGTTTGAAAATTGCCCTCCCTTCCAGTTTATAACACCATAGGAAGGAAGGAAGGAAGGAAGGAAGGAAGGAAGGAAGGAAGGAAGGAAGGAAGGAAGGGAGGGAGGGAGGGAGGGAGGAAGTTCGCCAGAAAACACGTTCAAGGCAGCCCATTTATTTGTCTAATTCCAGCTATTGCATGATGTTAAGATTCAAAATCCATGTTAGAGTTGGGAAATAGCTGCCTTATATAACTTTAAGATAAATTCACCTGTGTAAATCACAGTGTACTTTGGTAGCTTCTCCAAGTCGAAAATCAACTTGTTATTATCAGCTTTAGAAGAAAAGGACAGAGGGAGCCAGCAATTTTCTACACAGTTTTTCTCCATTTAAAAGACATCTCTATTTACTACAGTTAGAGAGGGAGTTGTTAAACTCTCATTAGCATTTGCTTAAGCATAGGAACCAAGGGGGGATGAAATGCTAACAGTTTCTGTTGAACATATTTCTAGTTGAGACATTGTCCCATAAAAGTACGTCCCCTGTTTGCCAATAATAAATACTCAAGTTTATTGAGTGACATGATAGATATTACATCACTTTAGATAATTAGTGAATTCTCATTGATTCCTTTTGAAATTACAAAATAACATGATTTGTTTAATGGTTATTATTACAGGTAGTCCTCAACTGATTCCCAAATTTCTGTTGTTAAGTGAGACATTTGTTAAGTGAGTTTTGCCCCATTTTACGACCATTCGTACCTCAGTTGTTAAGTGAATCACTGCAGTTGATGAGTTAGTAACTTGGTTGTTAAATGAATCTAGCTTTCCCATTGACTTTGCTTGTCAGAAGGTCGCAGGAAGGGATCACATGACTCCAGGACAAAGGTCATAAATATGAACCAATTGGCAAGCATCTGAATTTTAATCACATGTTCATGGGGATGTTGCAATGGTTGTAAGTATGAAAAAGGTCATAAGTCATATTTTTCAGTGTTGTTGTAACTTTGAACGGTCTTTAAATGAACTGTTGTAAGTCGAGGACTAGCTGTATTAATATGATTATTATAATATGATTATTATTCCTAATCTTCCACCTTTGGATTTATTAATTGAGGCTTTGGTCTTTTTGAGGAATATTCAAATACAAATGGGGTTTGGAAGAATCTATTAGTTCCAAAAGCTTCTTTGAAGTTGTTGGCCATGCCATGAAGAAAATAAAGCGTCTTGCATAATCTCTGACAATGAATTAGCCTCCAGTGTTAGTCAAAGAAGGTGAACATCAATTCAGGCAGTTCCTGCCCAAGTGCAGAGAGGTCTATTATAGTGAAAGGCAACAATTTATTTGGGGGGCAGGGGGGGATTTTGAAGAGGATTGATTATTGAATGTTAAAAAGGTGCCTTTTTCATATTTAGAGGTGAATTTCCCTCATGAGACTAGACATCAAATCATGCTGTTCTTTTTTAGTTATTTATTTTTTAGTATTTCTCAATATCGGCAGTGTAACCTTGGAGAGCTCTAAGCCTCCAAGGTAGGAACAAGTAACAGTAACAGAGTTGGAAGGGACCTTGGTATCACCCCAATGTGTGAAAAATATTGGGGGTTCTGGAGGTATGTAAGGGCAACATGGTGAATTCGGATGAAGAGTGTCCTCAGACTTCATTGAGTTTTCATCATATAATCTGAGGCTTACTTGAGTAGAAGTGCTTACTCCACTGTTTTCAGGTCTGTAGTTTGGAGATGTGTCTAGATGTCCAGAAAGTGATTCCCTAGATTTGCAAGGATTTCAACAATCATGTCCCATTTTTAAAAGGCAAGAATTAAAGCAATGCTGATTTAAAATATATATTGTGGGAAGGCATGAAACGTGACTTTCTAGCCAAGTTTTAGACTTAGCTTCCAAATCAAATCTGATAACATTTGTATCACTTCAAGAAGATTCAACTGCTTTCTGTATTGCTAAATTAGAATCTGGAATTATTTTAATCAAATATTGAATCTTAATAAATTTCAAATATGGCCAAGAAAGTAATAATCATCTTAGTATAAAGTAAATATTTGCGTGAGAAATTGGTTTAGAATCAACACAAATCCTAGAATTGGAAAAAATAAATTTTAACTCAGCTCAGCTCCTTGTTGTTAAAAATTCTGGATTAGCACATTACCTATTTAAAGTACAGCATATTTTGTTTTAAAAGCAGATTGTTTTATTTTACCTTGAAATAATATATTAGTTGTAACTCAACTGTGAACTTTGGGTTGCAATTTTAACAATCTCCTTTAAAACGCATCATACAGCTTGTTGAAAGATGTAATTGAAACTACTCTTGTGTGCCACAGTTATTGCAAGAGTTCATGGTGAATAAGCTCTGATCATTTATATATTGCTGCATTGAATAGCTTTTAAAAGACCCCATTGTTTCTCATACAGTTAATTCGTATCATTTGAAGATGGTGTCCTTCTCCATAACGTTGTAAGTTATTCTCATAAAAAGAGTTTTCAGTAGCTGAACTGTAATAACATATACATCATAAGCCTAATCAGCAAATTAAACAATTCAGTTTTTTCTAAGTCAGCTTTCTCATCAGTGCCAAACTACTTCCTGGTATCTCTACAATTTTTCAGTATTCTTTATGAAGAATTTCACAAGCAAGATAACAATTTCAAGATGATTCCAACTTTTGCTCTAGATGTGGCTGTGTTTTCCCTGAAAGAGCAAAGGTGTTTTGTTCTGGGTTCATGGCTTCTGTTTTAAGAGCAGGTAGAAACCATGGCTAGGAAGACCTTAGTCCAACTATGGTTGGTGCACCAGTTTTGGTCTTTCCTGGAAGAGGAGGCACTCTGGCTACTCACATTTTTGCCATCTTTTCTCAGCCCTTCAAGGTAGATCAAGAAATGGAAGCAGCAACAATTGCAGGAATGCATTCTGATTTTAGTCGGGTAGAATAACAGAATCTGAGTGTCTTTATTTAGATTTATATGGCCATCCTTCTTGCCAAAATGACTCTGGACAGCAAACAAAGTTTAAATATAAAAGCAACAATATAAATAATTGCAAAGACCACACAACATACAAGCCATAAAAGCGAAACTGAGAATAAAAACCCACGGAATAATGTCAAATCATTTAGGCTCCCCTAACACGCTAACACCCATGCCTGTTCAAACAGCCAAATCTTATTATATTCAAATTTGCCATGCCAATTAGCAAAACCTGCTACATATTTGCGGCTCTCCTCCATTCAGATCAAATTGTAAGCTCCTCAAAAATCTAATTTAGTGAAAAATTAGTGCTTTCTTAACGTGATCCAGGAGATTCAAAATAAGAGGTAATGGGTAGTTATTCATAATGGTTATAGAACTCAGAAATCTGTAATCTTGTACAATTCTAAAGAATTATATTTCTTTTTAATAAAAACATTGGCACAGATGTGGAAGATTAAGAAGACCATATAGTATAAATCAATAGTTCAGATTGTTGCCCGGAAAATATTTTAAAGATTTCTGGTAATGCAAAAGATTACAATACAGCAGTCCTTGTTTGGCAACTGCCTCATCTAGCAACCGTTCACAATTACATGAAAAAGTAACTTCATGACCAACCCATATATTTACAACATTCGCAGGTCTGCAAAGCAAAGGAAAGCTGAAGTAAGATTGTAAGGACATTCATGGTTTTCCTTAGTGATTTTTTTGCTTAAGACAGAGTTGCCAATCTCAGTTGTATTCACTAAATGAGACCATAACAGAATGATCCTATTACAGAATGGAAGGAGAAAAGAGGAAGAGCTTGGCACCTTCAAATGTTGCTGTTGGGACCTTGAGAAAGAAAATAAATTGTCTCTTGCTGCCAGACTATGCCTAATATTAAGATGGCAGGTAAGGAAGCTGAGATATAGATATCAAGAATTCTTTAGGATCAGTTCAACTGCAGAGGAGTTGTATTTTGGAAAATGGGACTGGAATAACAGAGTTGGAAGGAACCTTGGAGGAATTCTAGCCCACCCCCACCCCCAAACAGGAAACTCTATACCATTTCAGACAAATGGTTGTCAATCTCTTCTTAAAAACCTCCAGTATTGGAGCACCCACTATTTCTGGAGGCATGTTGTTCCACTGATTAATTGTTCTCACTGTCAGGAACTTTCTTTCTTAGTTTTAGATTGCTTTTCTCCTTGATTATCTTCCATTCATTGTTCTTGCCCTGCCTTCAGGTGCTTTGGAGAATAATTTGACCCCCTTTTCTTTGTGGCAGCCCTTAGATATTGGAATGTAGGAAGAAATATCCTTCTGGGTTCAGTTCCAAGTGGGGAAAAAGACACTGGAAACATGGAGACTGCTTGGAAAGATGGTTTAATAGCGAACAGATCACATGGTTTGAGTTCCTGAACAGAAAAGGGGCGAGATACAGTGAGTCCCCGGGTTTTATGCTTTCTCTGCCTTTGAACTTCCTGGGGCCCCGAAAGAGTATCCTGATTGGTTGTCAGATTCCCAGGGGGTGGGGGGTCTTAGCTAGCCTTGCTGGCTGATGTAATCTTTCCAGGTGCCATGTGGTGAGTTTCTGTTGCTATTGTGTTGCAGATGGGTCCTATTGTCAAAGATTGAGTTTCTGCCTCTGGCCCATTAACAAAGAGGGTGGGGGAGGCAGGAAGGTGGGAGTTGCTTTGTCTTTAAAACATGTTTCTCCATTTCTCAACCAGGGAAACATAATATTCTGCCTTTTTAATATTTCCTAAAATATTTCATTCTTCCAGGAAAGGGGTGGTTGCTAACTTCCTACAGGAAGATGCTATCATGTCACCCCCGGCCCTAGTCCTTCTTTTCATTAAACTAGACATACCCAATTCCTGCAACTGCTGTTTGTATGTTTTAGCCTCCAGTCCACTAATCATTTTAGTTGCTCTACTCTGCACTCTTTCTAAAATCTTAACATCTTTTTTATATTGTGGCTACCAAAACTGGATGCAATATTCCAAGTCTTATCAAGCTATTATAAAGTGGTATTAACACTTCATATGATCTTGATACTAACCCCTCTGTTAAAGCATTGTACAAAATAAGAAACCTACAAAGAACATTCATTAATATTTCTTTTTTGCTGGGCTTTTTTCTAGGGGAGGGGGCTGGTACCAAAGTCCCTCCTAAATATTTGTCCTTTGAAAAGCAGTTTCATTGGCCAAAGCGTCCCTGTTATTTGATTTAAATGTTAATTGATTAAACTATCAGATAAATGATTAGAAGTCCTAAAAGAAAACTAGACCAAAGAAAGGTAAGTTTCCGATCTTGGATAAATAATATTAGTAATTGGATAAATAATATTATCCACATCCACATTTACATTGGGTGTTTAGCTAGATATTTGTATAATTGCTAAACTGCCATGTGACTTTTCCCCCTTATCTGCTGACCACTCCCAGTTCCCATACCCACTAATTTAGAATTTCTCATGAAAAGATTCATGTACAGAAACTTCTTTGCTCTCTCTTGAATTCATGCCACGTTGTTACCTCACCAAATGATATGGTTTTCCTGATTGGTGCATTTTGATTGCTACTGAATAAATATTCAGGAATTCTTTGTGAGTGAGAATAAGGTGCTCCTATCTATGGAGATATTCTGGCATTAATTTCTTTTCTCAAACAGTTGTAAGCACACTCATTTAAAAGTAAGACCCTTAAACATGGAATGATTGCAGTTTGTTTCCTGATACACCATGCATTGGTGTAAATATGTCATTTGTTTTTCCTTGTTTTTCCTTTTTTTCCTCCTGGGTTTAAAATGGCTGTTCCCTTGAAATGTAGTTCTTATTTATTGGTTCACTTATTTTTTTCAAACATTTGTAACCTGACTGCTTCAGAGTCTGTTGAAAATTCTTAAGCTGCTCTTTTGTAATGATGTTTTCTCAGGTCAGTTTACAACATTCTCAATCCCCTTCGTATTACTCATTGTAAAGATTCTGGTAAACCTGACAGGCAAGCTATTGTATAAGTTCTGATTCAAATCTGCAGATTGCAGTATTAAGAAAGTAAACCATTATTGACATTCCATGATAGAGCTTGGAGAAAAGGAACTCACTCTTGAAGAACAAAAGAATAGTGAGGGGAAGGTTAAGAATGTTAAATCTAAAAGTTAGTTTAATTATAGTGTGAATTATTGACTGTAGCTTATTTGACACCCGTTCCTTAGCTGACCTTCTAAAAGAGTCATTTCTTAATCAACAGTGGAATTGTGAACTTAATGGCATTTTTATCAGTGCTCAGTCACACCTAAATTAATTGTTTTTTAACAAAACCCAAAGAATTCTGTCTTTCAAAACCCCACCCTTTTCCATCCCAATTTCAGTCTGCTCACATTAATATACCCAATTGTTTTAGCCATGTAATATATCAGAGATGAGAATATTTTTATTAAGGAGTTGGCTACAATACATGATACCCAGGTTCCATGGATTAAAGTGTTTGTCATACTTCCAAAGATGCCTCTCTCTATTTGGATTACAAAAGGAATTTATACCCATACTGAAGAAACTAATGGAACCGTATTAACCTCGAGTCTTCACACTACACTGCATGTAGCACCCATCCTAATATGAAATACATATATTTTAAGGAGATAATGTTTACAGCTATGAAAACAGAACACTGGATATTTACTAGTTTAAGAAGTTACTGCAAGAAAAAAAGCATATAATGGTCTTGTTTCTTACCACAAAATGTGCACTGGTTGAGATAGGAGCTTCCCCCAGAAGTCTCTCTACACTTTAGACATGAAATTGTGTAGTTCATTTTAAGAACTTTACTGCCATTCTAAATTTAACATGACATTTTCATTTAGATAATGGTGTGTCATGACCTTTAAAATACCAATAAAGCTTAAATGAGATAAACTTCTACATCTACTTTGATCTTTTTCTGCATTTTATGTATCAAACTGGGCTCATGGTCTTTTAGAGCAGGGGTCTCCAACCTTGGCAACTTTAAGCCTGGCGGACTTCAATTCCCAGAATTCCCCAGCCAGGCTTAAAGTTGCCAAGATTGGAGACCCCTGTTTTAGAGCATGGCTCTTAGTCTGCTGCTGAAAAGATGGTAAGGCCATCAAGTTGACTGAAGATGTACAGCCATGTTTTACAATATAATTCAAACAAGGCAACATGCAATAATTAATTGATAGAGGAGGAGAAAGAGAAAAAAGAAGAATTGTTATGTAAATAGGTTTGTTTGGTGGGAAGTTCGAATTAACTGACCCTCAGCTGATTGGCTGACCACCACAGCTGCAAGGTATATAAAGGGAGCTGGCTCCCTGGGTCAGTTGCTGGAGTCTCACTATACAATAAAGAGCTGTTGTCACTAACTACTCTGGCTTGCTGCGTCCTAATTCACCCAACTTAACAAGAATGTTTTGTAAAGTGTTGTCCCCTGCAAATTTCTATTTGTGGTTATTTATTTTTTGAGAAAAGGAGGCGGGATTGTAAATCTTTGGTTATAATCTACATTTTTTATTTTCAATATTGTTATTGATTTGTGTGCAATTTGTTTGTGTTTTGCCTTATTATTCTTAATATTTGTTCTCAAGCACTTTCTCTTAGATAAGGATTCTATGCAGACAACTCTTTCCAAAATGTACATGATGACATTACATTTTGAAATCTAATACAGACGTGTTTGCTTTTTTAAAAAAGAAATGCCTACAAGTTTATAAGGTTGCAGCCCCAGCATTTCTCCATAATTGGGCTGCACTACAAAAATCCAGCTGACCAACTGATGCTAGCAAAGAGATGCAAAATACTCTGTTTTTCTCCAGTAGTTGACCATATTTAATAGGACTTGAAAAACAGTCTCAGCTTTGGAATGAATATTATAACCATTTCAAGCTTCAGTAGCAATCTGTGGTAAAACACTCAATGTAATCAATCTCATTTATTGCCTGTTTAGCCAACAGAAAGTGGTTATCCTGTTTTACTTCTGACAGATTTATCCAAGTAACAAATAAATATATGATTAGGAGAAGAAAAATTATTTGAAATATGGCTAGAGAGGAAATGGGATTGGGGAAAGGATATTCTTAATTGGATGACTATTCCACTTGTGTTCCTTTGTACAGGCAGAATGGGTAGGAATGTTGTGGCAATGGCTATTCATTGAAGGCAATAAAGTCAACTTTAATTGACCAGATCTATGTTGGCTCATTCAGGTGTGGCTGATAATCAATAGTAAGAGGCAACCCTTTCTTATAATGAAAGGTGCAACAAAGCCTTTGTGCAGGTGATGGCTGTCTTGATGGGCAGGTGTTTTCATGTACTCTCTGATAAGTGTAAGCTTCCTGGCTTCTACAGGAAGTTTACACAAGCCTTGCACAAACAAAACTCCTCTTTCATTTGCCCTTACCTGTCAGCAGAAAATGCACCCTAGTAAGAAAAGAGTCAAAGGAGCTGAAGAAGTGGGTGCAATATGGTAGAAGAATCCAACCTCAAAATTTCACACACACCCATTTTGGTTTCTCCTGTTGAAAACACTGATTTGCCAATATTACATTTGCTTCCAGGATTCAGTTATCATATGGGCTTCTCTAAAGCTATATCACAGAGAATGCCGGGTTGGTTGAAGAATGAGCTTTTTTGGTATATGAATTATAATAAGCATATGTTAGGACTTTAGTCTTGCCTTTCTTCTGTTTCAACATCAAAAGGATGTTGATAATGATTTTTTGAATTGTTGAGACAGAGTAATTTTCCAAAGAGGGTGTTCAAGAATGGAGTAAAACCTGGTTTCCTGTGCAAAAATGTTTCCAAGAACTGCTAAAAGAGGATTCTGGGATTGTGTGGTTGCCATTCCCTCAACCATACAATGATAATTTAAAGTTTATCAGTGGCTATTGCAAAATAACTGTCCTTTCACTATGTAGAGAGAAATTGGCTTTCAAAGAAGCCAGAAGTTTGTAGGTGCTTCATCACTAGAGGTTTTAAAGAAGAAACTGGACAGTCACTTGTCTGAAATGGTATAGGGTCTTCTGCTTGAGCTGAGGGTTGGACTAGAAGACCTCCAAGGTCCTTTCCAGCTCTATTCTGATTAGATTAGAAAGAGACTGCAAGAATAATCTTGTACATACTACCTCTAATTCCAATTAAAATACCAAAACTCTAGGCTTGGAATAGGCATTTTTTCACATCTTTTTTTTTTTTTTGCATTGGTGGGGGGGGGAGGAGAGAATCAGAACCATAATGGATAGGGCAGTTCTGGAGAGTAGAAAACCTACGGTACATAACTTTGGTTATGCACCGAAGTCAAATACCTTGTGTGTCCAATCAGACTTGGCCAATAAAGAATACTCTACTCTACTCTACTCTACTCTACTCTACTCTACTCTACTCTACTCTACTCTACTCTACTCTACTCTACTCCATTCTACTCCCACTCCCACTCCCACTCCCACTCCACTCTGAGTAAGGCCAGGACATTCCTCTGCTTATGGGAATTATTCCAATCACATGAGATATGGTTTTAAAATCTCAGTTACTAAACTTCATCAAACTCACCATTCCAAATTTTATTGGTGTTCACTATAAGCTTTTTGAAGTATAGGGAAGAAAAACATAAGGAGTTGTAACTAGGATTAGAGATAACTGAACAGGCAAAGGAGGACATGGACAATTGGAAAAGAAGACTTAGAAGGAGGAAAAGATTGTTTATTATTTAACTTTCTTGGCATCTGCAACAAAACTTAAAGTGAAAAACTGCAAAATAAAATACCCAGGCCTACCTGTATTACATTCAGCTTCAGAAAGTCTGATTTTTCAATCACAATGTTTTTCTGATAAATCTTAATTTTCAAGAACATATGCTAGTGATAACATAGAACGGATAATGTGTTTTTAAAATTTCACTATAGAAATAGATGACAAGTCATTTGATCTACAGGCTAAACTGATCATAGATTTGAAGGGGCTGGATTGAAGCCAATTGCTTAAATCAGAAAATAAATTAAATAACATAAATCTAGGCTGCGGAGCCTGTGGATAGATGAAAAGAAAGAAGCAGACAATCTATAAGCTCACAATATATAGTTTGAATGAATACTGTTGTGAAAATAGCCCATTTTCTTTTAGAAAAAGATATTCAAGAAGTCAGGCCGTATTTTATTTTAAAACTACACTGCCAAATGAAGGGCATGAGGACAAAAAGGAGGCATACCTCAGAGGTGAAATCTAGCAGGTTCTGACAGGTTCTGGAGAACTGGTAGTAGAAATTTTGAGCCATTCGGAGAACCGGTAGCGGAAATTTTGAGTAGTTCGGAGAACCAGCAAATACCACCTCTGGCTGGCCCCAGAGTGGAGTGGAAATGGATATTTTGCATTATCCTTCCCCTGCCATGCCCACCAAGCCACGCCCACCAAGCCACACCATGTCCACCAAGCCACGCCCACAGAACCGGTAGTAAAAAAAATTGGATTTCACCACTGGCATGCTCCTTTTGTCTGGTGACTCTAGTTGTGACTCACAATAATTGCTGGTTGCTTCAAATAAGGAGATGATCAAACGGCATGAAATAATATAGTCAAAAGTTGTAGCTTAACAGGTGCAGACAACCAGTGCTGATTGTGCCTGGAAATCACATTTTAATAATGGAGGATCTCAGGACAGTTACTCCTTTTTGGTATTTTCTAGAATCAAGCTGCATCCAATGCTTAGCTAATTGCTAGAGGATTTTAGGAATTAAATGACTGTAAAGTAAATGGTTTCAACCACTAGTATAAATAGTCAATCATATTAGCCATGGAGACTAGATTAAAAGGCTTGGTGTGATCTGCAGAATAAAAATCAGACACAGGAGGAGTTTGGAGATTTTTCTTTATTTTCTTTCTTTATTTTTTCAAGCACATATTAGATAACAGATATAGGTATAAACATGGTTATTAATACATAAAATGGATACAAATAAATGGGGACAGTGGGACAGGGATGGTAGGCACATTGGTGTGCTTATGCACGCCCCTTACAGACCTCTTAGGAATGGGGTGAGGTCAACAGTAGACAGTCTAAGGTTAAAGTTTTGGGGGTTTGGGGAAGAAACAGGTAGTGTATTCCAGGCATTGACCACTCTGTTGCTGAAATCGTATTTCCTGCAATCAAGTTTTGTGTGGTTTACCTTAAGTTTGTATCTATTGTGTGCTCTCATATTGTTGTGGTTGAAGCTGAAGTAGTCATTGACAGGTAGGACATTGTAGTGGATAATTTTGTGTACTACACTTAGGTCAGACCCAAGGTTCTAAGTTGATTACAATTATATCAAGCCCGTTTCAGGACTTAAAGTTTCAGTTTTGTATGTGTTTTCTGCTCCAGGAAATTGTTCTTCTGATGTTTTGATGCCCACACAAAACTCACTTGAGAAGAGGAGGACGCAGTGGCGCAGTGGTTAGAGTGCAGTACTGCAAGCTATTTCTGCTGATCACCGGCTGCCAGCAGTTTGGCAGATCGAATCTCACCAGGCTCAAGGTTGATTCAGCCTTCCATCCTTCCAAGGTCGGTAAAATGAGAACCCGATTGTTGGGGGCAATATGCTGTCTCTGTGAACCGCTTAGAGAGGGCTGTAAAACACTGCGAAGCGGTATATAAGTCTAAGTGCTAGTGCTACTGCTAGGACAGAATTCATTTCACCTCAGTAAGTGAGACTCAAGGAAAGAATTGCTGGAAAAGAGTTAAAAATTATCTCTCTGTATAGTATAAAAACAATGATTATTATCAGGATTAGTGAAGGAATTTGTCATTCAGAACTGTGATGAGGGGGAGGGGCTTCACTAGCAAATGCTCCATTCTAGTTCAATCACACCCCTGACTGCCAGTCAACAAGGCGATTTGTCAAGAGTATAATTAAAATGTTCATTTTAACGTTTTCCCCAGCATCCTCAGAAAATAATACCGTAGATTTGGAGATGATACATTGGCAGGAGAGAGGGAACAATTTGAAGACAATTGATGGAAGAAAAATTGTGAAGCTGGGTAATCCAGTTACACATATGACTCTCTTTACGAAACATGTGGAATTGACATTGAAGTCCAGTACTCTCTGGCACATTGGGTTTTGTTTTGTTTTTTTAAAGATAACTGTCATCATCATTATCATCTTATGAAAATACTGGCAAGCTATATGTTACTACTATGGTGAGGGCAAGTATTAGGCATATAATTGTTGGACTTTATAATTTATTGAGGTTTTAAAAGAAAAAGGAAGTGATGACTGGGGATGACTGAGGTAACAGTAGGGGCAGAATTGACACCAATGGTTTCATTCAATTCTATGAATTCTACTTTTTTTTTTTTAACAGAACACATGGTTCTGAATAAACATGCCTAAGTTGATATAACTAGGGTCACTACTCTAGAAGAATCTAGAGTACATTAAAAAAAAAGACCAAAACAAAGGAAAATTTCAGTATGATAATATGAAAAGTAGAAATAGTAGCACAAATTTGTTTTGGGCGATCGCTTTCTTTCTTTCTACTGTCCTCTCCAAGAAATAGGAGCCCTTAAAAGATCTGAGATGGCCATCAGAACAATGTTTCTATGGCCACAGTCCTAATCATACATACCTGAAGACACTAAGGACTTTGCAGCAGTCTGAAACTAGTCTGGATCTCTTCTCTCCTTTGGCTCTGAAAGTTGAGGGGTGTGTATTTGTGTTTCTGGCTCATGCTGGTTTATCTAAAACTGAATCAAAACAGGTGGGTTTTTCTGCTTGTTGGCAGCCTGTTTTCCAATTAGTGGGAATGTTTGCCTCACCCTACCTCCTAGCTCCTGGACTAAATTAATCTTTCCTTCCACACCTAGAAAGTTTATGCTCCACTCATGATACCTGCTGTTTATAAACAATTCTACCACAACCTCCACCCGTATCCAATAAACTCAATTATGGTTGCCTCCCACTAGGGATATTGCCTCCTCGCAAAAGGTGCTGACATACTGTGAATGTGCTATTGCAGCTCATGTGATAAGAGTGAGGGTAGCTTTGTGTCTTCACACTGACCACTCAGATTTTTCAGAGGCACACAGCATGCACTGAAAACATGGGGTGGGGCAGAAAACAAGAGCAATCGATTTAATTCTGCTTTCATTGCAGGGTAGAGAATTGTGGTTTATGGATCTTTTCAATGGTTCCATAGCCAGGGATTCTTTGATGGATATTAAGCACAAATCCATTTCTCTTGCAGTGCTAAATTTCTGTATCAAATGATTAATTTGTAGAGCTCAGCAGGTAGGGAAAGATCCTCAAGGTGGCCAAAGCTGATCTTTAAAAGGCACATCCAGCCCAGTTTCTAAAAAGTGGATTCAGATGAATACTTTGAATAATATACAGAGCCCACCCAATTTACCTTCTCTTTATGCCATATACAGCACCCACTCCCACCCACTGGACTAGTTCCTGGGCCAAGGGGTGTGTGTGTGTGTGTGTGTGTGTGTGTGTGTGTGTGTGTGTGAAATTGGCAGTGCTCCACTGACTTGCACAGGCACCACAGCAAACTGTTCCTAAGCCTTCATGCGTAATTGTTGCATTAAGCATGTCATCCAGCTATTTGAACTGACAATTGCAATTGGCTTCTTGGAAACAAACTCATTTTATCTAAATGGCCAGTGGGAACACCCAGGTTGTGTTGGATAAATGAGAATGCTGTTTGCATAGAGTTGCAGACTGACACTGAGCGACAGTAAAGAGCTTTCAGCTTAACCTTTGGTTTTCATATTCTAATGCAATTAAGCTGATGTGTAAACAAACAACTAAATTAAATCAGTAGTCTTCTGCAATGATCATCCCTACTGTTTTCTCTCTTCTTCCTTGTATCTTTCTGCCTCGTGTGCCACTCCCGGATCCTGCTCTGTACTTGTGCTATTAGCCTGTTTTAAGGGCTGAGTTGGTGTTTTTCTGGCTCAGTAGTGGTTTATTTGAAGCCAGAACAAAGCTGGATCAGTGTTTGTAATGCTAGGGCTTGTGAGTGGCTTATTTTCCAACTGGCTTTGCTCATACTTCATTCTTTTAATTTTTAGGCCATAAGCTCTCCAGTGCTTAGCATCTGCTACAACCTAACTCAAGGAAGAATATGGGCAACTGTATCAGCAACTTCATCTTAATTCTTGCTCCTCCATTTCACAATCCCTGCAAAACAAACCTTTCCAGATCCCAGCATCATAAAGATGGATTGTCAAATAAATGGGCAACTGGCAATGAAGGTTTGTTTTTAATCGGCTGTAGCTGATAATTTTTGTCAATTCCTTATTACGTAAGGAATCCGACCTCCGGGTGTTTCGCTGCGCACTGAAGACCCTGTTGTTCCGCCAGGCCGGGCTATCAACATAATAATTTTAAATTGGGGTATTTTAAATTTTTGGGGTTTTAAACCGGGCCAAATCTATTTAATTATTTTAATTTTTAATCATTGTTTTGTCTTGTGTTTTTAAATTGGCTGTACACCGCCCTGAGTCCTTCGGGAGAAGGGCAGTATAGAAATAAAATTATTATTATTATTATTATTATTATTATTATTATTATTATTATTATTACAAAAAAAACCTACATTAAAATAATTCCTTTAAATTAAAATTAAGTAATGAAAGAACATTATTATTTAAATATTCTTTTCTATTTTAACAATCACATTTTGATTTTGATCATGATTCCAGCTGACCGCATTGTGTAGTCCTTCTACATTCTATGATTAAAGTGAGTCACAGGAAATAGAAGAGGCCTGGGTAATTTTTTTATTGGACTGAAGGCCACATTTGGTCTTTCAATGGTACAACAGTAAATTCTGGAGGCTCCTGAGGGCCACTCCCAAAATTTAAGTATCTTCCTGCAGAAAAGGTTAAAAGTTACTCTCACTTCCTGTATCTCTGCCTGAAAGACTGTTCTTTCAATTGGCCCATCAAAATAATGACAAATAGTCCATAAGAAGTAGTACATAGTAAAACCCATTTTCAGGAGCTCCATCATGGAATGAGTTAAAGTGACACTCAACTTTGACTACCCAGAAACACTAAGAATCCAACAAGGGTGTATATTTTCTGTCTGTCTCTTCTTCCTCCCATCCAATTTGTTTTTAAATATTATTTCCTTTAAAAACACCATAGTTATGTTTAGTTCTTTTCAGATTTTATTAGCATGATGATTGATCACAATTGGGAAATCACCCAATTGTTCTTATTTGCCTAAAACCTGATAATATAGTGGGGTTTTTAAAAAAATCACTCCATACTGATTTGCAGGTCTTCCCTCCAACAGAAATAGAATGTAAGAACATGCTTCCACAGAGGTAGATGTCTTCTGCCTAATCTGACTGCAGTTTTGGTATGTTTTGATTGAGCTTGACTGCAGCACCAATGGCATTCTTAAATCTCTGCCAGAATTATATGATATATAGGCTGTTTTTTATAAAATGGAAGATATCAAAGATTGAGCCTGGCACCCTTTGCATCAGAAACTGACTGAACTAACTATCCCCCCTGAGCCATGCTTTCTTTTCAAAGAAGCAATGCCAGCATTTATCACTGAAAGAAGCAAGACCCGTGCAAAATTATAGTCTCAAAGTCCCTTCAAAATCACTAGATTTGAATAGCAAATTAATAGCGAATAATTAAATGCACAATTCCATATAATATTTATATAACAACAAAATAAACTAAGATCACAATTTATATAATCAGCATGTATATCCATCAAAAAATAATGTTCTCTTGTGGCTTCATAAATACAGGTAGTTCTCAACTTGTGACCACAATTGAGCCCAGAATTTCAGTTGTTAAGTGAGACATTTGTTAAGTGGGTTTTGCTCTATTTTACAACCTTTTTGGCACAATTGTTAAGCAAATCACTGCAGCTGTTAAGTTAATCCTATTATTAAGTGAATCTGGCTTCCCCATGTTTGTTTGCTTGTTAAAATGTTGCAAAAGGGGATCACATGACCTTGGGATATAGCAACGGTCATAAGTATGAACCAGTTGCCAAGCATCTGAATTTTGATCACATGATCATGGGGATGCTGCAAACGTCATAACTGTGAAAAATGGTGATACGTCACTGTTTTCAATGCCACTGTAACTTTGAATGGTCACTAAACAAATTGTGATAAGTTGAGGACTATCTGTAAAACCTTATGAGCCTGCATTTACAAAGTGAAACTGTGTGTTAGTCAGATCAGTTATGTAGCGTTGGTAGATTAGATAGATCAATAAGGATAAATATAGATATATATGGAAAAAAATGACAGGGTAGCATGGAAAGCACTTGCCTATAAAATCACTAAGAGTCAGACATGACTGAATGATTAAAACAACATATGGAAAAATAGTTTAAAATAATCTTTAACAGTTAAGATTTTTTAAATTACCCATTAGAAGTTTACAGCAATATTCACAGCAGAAAAAACCTGCAGCTGAGAATAAAGTCAATCTTTTTAAAGTATGTGAAAACTAGAATTATTTGCCATGTCAAAAGACTAAGTATATTTCCCAGCTTGACTATGTTTCTACTCTTACTCTGATCTCATTGGGACGAGTTAGCTGTTTTCTGAAAACTCGACAATTCAGTCTTATGGGAAGCCAAAACGAAGTCATTGCATTTTCATTGAAAAGCTTCCCAGCACATTATTTAATCTTTTTGAGAGGTCATTTGAAGTTTGGAAAGGAACCATCCATTGTTTGTCTCAGTCGCATTTGGAGAACTCTTGTCTCTTGAAAAATAAGGAAATTTAATTGCCTTTGAAAACTGGCAGCAGAACAGGATGCAAGGAATGTTTGCTTTCTTTTGTAAAAGTCAAATTACTATTTTGATACATGAGAGACTGAAAGCTGATCTGGAGGAGACAATCACCCATCTCTACTCCCTGGAATTAGGAGCTCTGACCCATCGGCCAACCTATCTGACCTATAAGGCCTCCACTGAGGGTCTTTCAGCAAGACCTTGTTTTTTTCCTTCAGTAGCGAAGAAGTGGGGAAGAAGAGGCAATGCTATTAGGAGCTGATGCAGCAGGACGGGGTCTCTTCACTCATAACTTGTCCTGCCCTTTTGAAGGGAGAAGGTAGGATGGAGGCAACACTTTCTTTCAAAGCCTTGCCACTGAGGACAAGGAGTTTGTTAAGGGGTGGCAGGAGCTGCTCTGATTCAGTTCACCATCTCTGTTATATTCTGGCAACTGGCAGGATGGCCTATCCCAGGGGTCAGCAACCTGCAGCTCTGGAGCCGCATGTGACTCTTTCATCCCTCTGCTGCGGCTCCCTGTCTCTGGTCGGCTCCACAAATGATAGGGCTTTCGGTTAGGACAAGTAGAGGAAAAAGGACGCTGTGCTAGGAGGAGACTCTATGGTGGGAGAAGTGGACTTCTGGTCAGCAGAGGAAAAAGGACGCCGCGCTAGGACGAGACTCTATGGTGGGGGAACTGGACTTCCGGTCGGCTCCAGAATTGAATGGGGGCTGCCGGTTAGGACCTTTGTGGCTCTTTGAGTATTTAAGGTTGCCAACCCCTGGTCTATCTTGTATGATCAGCAAGAAATCTTAGTCTTGTCAGTGCAATTTAAAACAAGGTCAATTCAAAGTAGTTTCTTTGCTAGGTCAAGTTATTTTTGGCTCATCAGGCAGAAAAATCTTAAAAGTATTTTTCCCCCGTTCATGCAAAGCATTCACAATCCATGCAAAAGTTTCAAAAGATGTCTGTGTCTATATGCTTAAAAAAATGACTGTATTTCACCTATAAATCTACTCTAAACGCAGTGAAGAACAGAGAATGCTTACAGCCAGCATTGTTTTTTTGTAAGAGAGGTGCTGAGCTCTCACCTCAGCCATGAGAGCTCAGTCACAAAACCTATTTTCCTATAGGGCAAAGAAAAGCTCTAGCTTGCAATAAAATTGCTTAGGATAGTTTTTCTCTCCCACTAGACTTGCCTTTTCTTTCTGTTGTTTTACAGTGGTGGTGACATATGAGATAAAATCAGGGCTAGATTCCAAATAGGCTGATGTGATGGTGCAACAGATAGGAATCCCAAACTTTGGTTGCGGGCAGAAAAATAATATAAACAGCAGCAACACTTACTTGCGTGGGTGGCAATTAATCATACCCGTCAGTTTACCAGTAGAGTCACTTTTTTCTCCTGATCCAGGTCTTAATCACATGGCAACTTTTCTGGTTGTGTTTGCTGCTTGCAACAGTTCTTGACCTAGAGAACAATGTTGTTGTTCAAAACAACCACATTCTTTCTCCCAAATAAATTGTTAGTTATTGTTCTTGTTCTCCTTCTCTGAGTGTTCTCCATCATATTCCCTATACATGTGGCAGTTCCTTCACTAAATTCTCTGTTAAGACTGATGACATCTCTGCACTACAGCTTTCAATTGCTTGTGCATTATATTCTGGGTTTTGACTGTCATTGATCATTAGTTTGTTCGTTTGTTGTCTACTATATGCATACAGTAACTCAACTGGAAATGAAATTCTTTTCCTGATCGAGACTTTCTTCCATTTTGGCCCCAGTGTCTGGACCACAAGTAACAGAATTCCCATCTGGTGGATTCCCCTGCTTCTTTTCCTCCCCCACCTTGGCAGAAAAGCAAGCACCAAGTGCTTTCCTTTCTGTGAAAATGGGTTTTGAGGACCAGTAAGAATAACAACAACAGAAGAAAGGATGGCAGTTTTACAATTGTTCCTGTTACTTGGGCAAAAGGAGAAATTTAGTAGAATTCACAAAAAGGGAATGAGGAAGAAAGAACCAGCCATCATTTTATTGTTCAGTTGTTGAAACTAAGCATTTGTGTTTTCATTGTTCCATTCTACAAGAGTAACAGGCATACTAGACAGTGGTGGGTTGCTCCCGTTTTGGTCCGGTTCTATAGAACCGGTAGTAAAACCGGCGGGAGGCTCCACCCACCCGCCACAACATCATCATGGGTGATCTGCGCATGCACAGAAGCGCGCATGTGCGCTCCCGCTGCGAACCAGTAGTAAAGGTAAGTAGAACCCACTCCAGGGGTCTCCAACCTTGGCAACTTTAAGCGTGGCACACTTCAACTCTCAGAAATTCTGGGAGTTGAAGTCCTCCAGGCTTAAAGTTGCCAAGATTGGAGACCCCTGTACTAGACTATTCTGCTTGAACCAGCAGAGAGGGGAAAACACAGTGCACCAGAAACATGGACAGAAATTGCCTTCCAGTTGGCAAGGGACAGATTGAGGATGATATTATCCATTTCTGCCTCCCCAAATTGTAAGTGGCCCATCATTACGCTGGTTAAGCAGAAAGTGTGGATTAGCCACTAGTAGTTGGAGCTACAGAAACAGAGCAGCTACCCTTTATCCTCCATTTATGGCTTCAGTACAGAATCAGAGTTGGGAGGAAAAAATAATGCCTCTAAAAAAAGATGGCCTTTTTTCCCTTGCCAGTCTCGTCTTCTGCCTCTAGTTCACTTCTTGAAAGGATTTCAGTAGACGAAGCAGACCAGCAGTTCCTGAGGAGCCAAAAACCCAGTATATCCTAACTGAAAAATGAGGATAGTCTTCTGCCAGGTTTGTTCTTCCTCCCCAATATTGCACCATCACAAGGATCACTGGCTCTAGTTTAGTGAATCTCACCAGAAAGAGTCATTCCCTGAAGACTTCTGGGTACCTCACTGTGTATACACTGAAAAAGGTTACAGTCTGGCACACTGCCTAGACTGGAGCATTTGAATCTCCCTTCTCGGTGATCTAAATCTTTTTTCTCTCCTTCCAGATAGTTATTTTCCTAGAATGTTAATCATTGGCCCCATTTTTCCCTTCCGTTTGGAAACAATTGTTACACAAAAGTGTGAGTTTCCCTCTTCACTCTCTGTAAAGCCTGCTTGCAGTACAAAACCAACATGGCTGTAACGATGAATGAGAAAAGCAATTATTGTTTCATGAATGGAAAAAGAGTATAGAGGAAATCGGAGATTGTAGGCACAACCTTGAAGTTACAATTACCTTGATTAAACATTTGCCCTTGAAAGACATCAGTAAGGAATTGGTTATTGTTGTTCTGTAAGGCTCCCTGTCTGGATAGGAAAACATCCTATCTTAAATTAAATAGGGAGGTATGCATGTTGCAAGGACTTTCAATGGCCAGCAAGTCCAAAATCATCAAACCACAGTTAGCTGCCTGTTTTGTGGCACCAAGTGCATTTTATTCCTTTTAATATTCAAGGTAGCAAGTGACTTTCAGACCCACAACATACAGGAAAGTAGCTTTTACTGTCTTCAATAACAACATATTTTGAATGTGCTTCAGATGGAGCCGTTTTTTCCTCTTGATTTGGTACTCATTTAATAACAGCCAGCTAGAAAATAGAACCTGGACCTTGGCCTCTTTAATGAGTACATTCAATGAACTTAAATTCCATATGGTGGTCCTTGGCACGGAGAATAGATTTTATTCCATTAATTTAGCACTCAGGTGTTCAGTGTTAAATAGAAGAAGAAAAGTCCTGGGAATAAGGGGCACTTATTGCCTCAATCCCAGTTCCAATGGCTTTGCTCTCAACTTGGCTGATGAATTACTTATGATAAAATCAACCTTGTCAGAGAAATCATGAAGTGTTAATGGGACTTGTATGAGGAAACTGTAGACCTTCGATGTTTAAAGACATTCTGGGGAGAATATGTACAATTATAGGGAAATTAAAATGGTAAAGATGAATAAGAAGGTGAGCCCTGATATCTATATTCTCTGTTCAGAAATACTGAAGCCAAGAATGCTATGAAAGTCTATCATTATTTGGATCAGAATACCAGTATTGATTAAATGCAGGCCTTCTATCTTTCTTGTAACTTGTTATCATTTTTCAGATGAAGCCCATTATGTAAGGTTATCATTCAGAGCTTTCTATCTAATAAAGTGTTGTTCTTTGCTGAATCCCACAAAAACTATACAGCTGTTTTCAAGAGTGTCTCCTTTTCAGTTCTCCTCTATAATTTGAAATCGGTTCTGATCTACTTCATGGTACTGATTGGGAATCTGGATGTTTCATAAATGTTTTAACCTGAACAATATCTAGACAAAGGAAGGAAGATCCTAGATATGTAAAATACTTTCCTTGTATGGTCTACAACTGTTTTAAGATTACATATATGCTAAGTGCATATGTGTCAGGGGACACTGGAATAATGAATTCATGCGGCAGTAAAAACTATGAGAATAGCCCTCTTATGAATTAAGAATATGGACTTGATGACAGCTGAAAGATAACATCGGCTTATATATTTTCAGAATGACAATGGGGGAATTCTGTATTCCATTTATCATACTGACTTATTTTTTAGTGGAGCAAACATTCCCTTAGGCATTTTTAAGTCTCTTGTTCCTAACCATGAGATAATCTACAAATGCCAAGAAAACACAAGGGAGCTGATTTATATTTTCTTTCTAATTGTCTTCCGTGTCTTCATTTATAATTATGTCATGTTTTGAAGAAGCATTGTGATGTTCCTAAATATTTAACTACATTATTTAAAACGTTCATATTAAAAGTAAAGCAACACTGTTCAGGTAGATTAGAATATTTTTCTCTGGCAAACTTGTTTTCCCAGGATTGTCCTCTTTTTGGAAAGGAGAAGCTATGAAACAAATTACTTATCTTTTTTCATCACTCCCTCCCATTTCCCAGCAAGGTCTGATATACTCCATCAGTCACAGATGTATTTGGTAGCCTTACTGGACCACTTTCATAATTTCCATCTGTAATCTCAGGATAAATATGACTTAATTCATGATACTGTTTGGCAATTTTGTTGTTTCATAACTAATCATGTTTATATAAACCTAGCTTGATGTCCAATGTAATTACTGCTACAATTCTCTTGAATATTTGCCTCTGGTTTTTTTACGACAATCAGGTTTTTACTATGAAGATTCAGTCAGGGAATGGTCACAAGGGTATAAATTTCCCAATTTTAAAGCCAGCTTGTTCTGCCCTTGCAGGTTTGATTTTTTAAAAAAATTATGTAATTAATTCACACAGTACTGTAGATTAAATTAGTTAACTGCTCAGAAAATGGAGGAGCTTGCTTGAGGAATAATCTATTAAAGTACTGTGAAATAAAGAAAAGATAAATTATACAGATTTCTATTAGATTCAGCATTTGTTACTTAGAGCCAAGGCCATAGTAATATGCTGAAGTGTATCAGCTTTGTGTTAATACAAAACAAGTTTTTACTATAGATCTGATAATATGCACACCCTTCTAACAGCAATCAGGGTAGCATGGAAAAAAAACAACCCAAGTCTTGGTGAGTTGTATGGCATGATCATGAAAAAGCGGAGAAGTGGTTTTCTCTCTTTTGGATTAACCTATATTGGAAAATATAGGTTATATTTTCCAAGCACACTCAAATACGCTTTTTCCCAGCTAGATACTTTGGAGATACTTCTTAGTATAGGGATGGTGAACCTTCTGGGCTCAGTATGTCAAAAATTTGGAAAATGCCTATCATGACGGTTGGCATGTCCTGCCCACCTAACAAGAGAGAAACAATTCTCTAACTCCCCCCAAATTCTAGGCTACCATGAAGAATGACACCGAAGGGCAGCACTGAGGCTGGGCTTGAGGTTGAGGCCCAGGCCACTGATGCTACTCAAAAAGGCCTCTTCATGCCATTCCTCAGACGCAATTGCCCCCATGACCCAGTATTCCTTGGGATTTGCCATGTACCTTCAGGCAATGTTTTCTTTCTGTTCACAGGCCCTGGGGCCTACCTGTCACATGAGGCCTTCAGGTTCAGAGAATGCTCCTCTGTGGCCTCCAAAAACAGCACAAAAGCACACCCCATTCTCATGCGGCCTCTGAAAATTGCACCAGAATGAGGTCTGCTAGTGAGAAGAGCTGTTGTTGGGTGTTGGTGAACACTAGTATCATGCCCAAAATGTTGTGGCATGTCTCCTTTGACATGAGTGTCATAGATTGGCCATCACTACCGGTATCTCAGTAGCTGACTTTCCTATAACAAAAATATCAGAGAAGCCTCTTAGGCCAAGGGGGGTGGGGGTGGGGGTTGTTCAGGTGGTAGGTTTGTATTTTAAAAATACAGTAAATTGTGTTGTGCTTTTGATTGACACAGGTGAGGAGCCAGGGTTTTGTTTTTTTGTTTTGTTTCATATGAATGAATAATCTGTATGGGTTCATATATTGTCTGCAACTCTGCCTTGAACATCAATGTTCTGGGTCTGCTGGAGGATCAGAGCACATTCTTTTCTTTTTTTTTCAAAACGAAACAGATTTTAAAAAAACAACCTTGGCCTTGGTTAGTATTATGTATCAGTTCTGGAATGGTGTATTTTTAATTTATTTTTTAATCATCTTCTCGGCGTTCGGTGGCCCGTACGCACCAATAAACCCACAACACACTCACACCGTCCATAAAACGTGGTTTACTGGGAGTTAACAGCACAGCCGTATGGCCGGAAATGCTGAGCAAAGTAAAGACGCGGCTATCAATGGTTACCGGCAGCCTCTATTTAAAGCGTGGCACATATAGGACAGCTGGTCGCAGTTAAATATCCCGCCACTCTCTTCCGGGCGCACACCAATGACGTCATCACCGCCAGCCGGATCTCCTTGATCGTCTTCCGCCGACATCATTACAGCTCACTCACCAACCGCCCCGCCGGTCAGAATCCCCACCCGCGAGCCCCACTACCCCATCCCCCCGTGCGCCCTAAATGCCTAGTCGCACTCTACAGCCCCACCACCATCACCCTGTGCCTGCCAGACCCACGCCGCAACCCGGCCCCGGCCCACTGCTGTCTTTCGTCGCTGGGCGTGGTGTCGAGTGCTGTTAGACGCTCGACAGGCGGCTCCCCTTACCAGGTGTCCATCTAGGGAAGAGGGAAAACAGAAAAACACATTATTAGCGACCACGTTGTGGTTTTGGTTGTGGTCTCTGGGGGTTCTTTTTATGATATCGTCGTAACAGTTCTGGGGCATTTATATCGGTTAATGGGACCCAGGATGATTCCGACTCGGGGTACCCTGTCCACCTAACTAAATACTGCAGTTGTCCTCTATGATATCTAGAATCAACGATATCATTAATTTCAAAATGCGACCCTTCTATAGGTCCAGGGAGATCATTAACTACGTCAGGGTTGCCAACCACTTTAAGTAAACTAGAATGAAACACTGGATGGATTTTTCCTAATGACGGGGGTAGTTTCAATCTAACTGTTACCGGATTTATGATCTGCGATACCGGAAATGGTCCTATATACTTGGGACTTAACTTTCGACTTGGAAGTCGTAGGCGTATGTATTTGGTAGAAAGGTACACCCGATCTCCTATCTTAAAGGAGGGGCAGGTAGCCCGCTTTTTATTCGCTTGATGTTTATATTCTTGCGATGCTTTATCAAGGGCTTGCTTTACTCGTGGCCACATATGTTGTATCTTATGGGACCAATCCTGAGGGGTGGTCTCGACGAACTTGTGGGTTTCCAGCTCGGGGATAGCTGTAAATTCCCGTCCCATAATGATCTGGAAGGGAGAATACCCCATACTGCGATGTACTGCGTTATTATAGGCTACCTCAGCAAACGGCAACAAATCCACCCAGTCAGTTTGTTGCTCAGACACATAAGAGCGTAAATATCGCTCAATCATAGCGTTCGCTCTCTCGGCAGCCCCATTCGTACTGGGATGATAGGCAGAGCTTAATCCCTGAGTAGCTCCAATATCATGGAGAAACCCCTTCCAAAACCGAGCCGTAAATTGCACCCCTCTGTCTGATATGATCCGCCTGGGTACCCCATGTAAACGGTAAATATGTTGTAAAAACAATTTCACTAATTGTCTTGCTGATGGTAACCCCTTGCAGGGGACAAAATGTGCTTGTTTTGAAAAAAGATCTAATACCGTCCATATTACCGTATGACCTCTACTATTCGGGAGGTCTACAATGAAGTCCATCGAGATTTCTTCCCAGGGTCGAGTAGGTTCCGCTACAGTTTGGAGCAATCCTAGAGGCTTCCCAGGTCGTGGTTTAGAACACGCACAAACATGACACGTTTGGACATACTCCTCAACCTCCCGCCGCATCCTGGGCCACCAGAACTGTCGCCTGACCAGGTGCAATGTTTTCAGGAAACCAAAATGCCCTGCGGACTTTACATCATGACACTGCTTTAGAACTTGTTGTCTCAACGTAGCAGGAACATACAGTTTAGTTCCCCACCATGCCACACCACTTCGGTGAGTCAATATCGACCCATGGCTACGTAGCCAATCATCAGAGGTTGAAGCGTCTCGTACTTTCTGCAGCCATCCATCATTATCTTGGGTGCCAACGGCACACATTTCAGTGTGTACAGACGGTATCAACGCCTGTAAGGAATTAACTCGCTTGCTTCCATACTGCGGCATTCGAGATAGGGCATCAGCTAAAAACATCTTCCCTGCCGGTTTATATTTCAATGAAAAACGGAACCGTTTGAAATACTGTGCCCACCGCACCTGTTTCGGGGATAGTTTCCGTGGTACCTGGAAGGCCTCTAAGTTTTTATGATACGTCCACACTTCGAACAGATATGAGCCACCCTCCAATATATGTCGCCAAGTCTGCAACGCCCATTTCACGGCAAACGCCTCCTTCTACCAAATAGCCCAGTTTCGTTCCGACGTTGTAAACTTACGCGACGTATATGCACAGGGTCTCAAATTACCTGCTGTATCTTTCTGCAGGAGGACTGCCCCAACAGCCACATCACTAGCGTCAGCCTGTACGATGAAAGGTAATAACGGATCTGGATGTTTTAAGATAGGCTCCTTGGAAAACAGGCCCTTAAGATCTTCAAATGCCTTTTGGCATGCTGGAGTCCAGGGTAACACACGCCCCGGTTTTGGTTTTACACCAGGCGGTAACAGCCCCTTCGTTCGCAACAAATTCGTTAATGGTAAAGCCGTTTTCGCAAATGAAGGAATAAAACGTCGATAGAAGTTTGCAAACCCCAGGAAACTTTGCAATTGTTTCCGTGTCCTTGGGGCTTGCCAGGCTATTACTGCTTCCACCTTTTTTGGGTCCATCTGTATACCTGTATTTGTAATCCTGAATCCAAGGTAATCTATTTCTGTCCGGTGAAACTCGCACTTCGAGAGCTTCACAAACAGTCGTGCATCCAATAACCTGGTAAGGACTTGCCTCACTAGCTGGACATGTTCTTCAAGAGAGTTTGAGTAAATGAGAATATCGTCCAAATAGACTAACACCCCACGATATAAAAACTCATGCAATATCCCATTGATTAATTGCATAAAAACTGCTGGGGCCCCCTGCAACCCAAATGGCATCACCAGGAAATGGAAACTTCCGAGAGGACTGTTAAAAGTAGTCTTCCATTCATCGCCGGAACGAATACGTACCCGATAGTACGCCTCACGAAGATTTAATTTAGTAAAGATCTTCCCGGTAGATAATGTCGTTAACAGGTCCGTTATTAAAGGTATCGGGTATAACGGTTCAACGCAAACAGCGTTTAATCCCCGATAATCCACGCACAAGCGTAACCCTCCATCCTTCTTTTCCCGGAAGAGCACTGGAGCAGCCAAACGTGATCGACTGGGGCGTATGAAACCCCGGGCCAAGTTTTTGTCGATATATTTCCTTAACTCATCCAACTCCCTTGGTGTCATTGAATACATCCGAGGCTTTGGTAATTTCGCCCCGGGAACCAAATCAATACCACAATCCGTATCACGATGTGGTGGTAATACATCACATTCGTCCTCGCTGAACACTCGGGCAAGATTTTCATATACCGGGGGGTATGCCTGAACATCCGCCACCCCATGTTGTACTTTTGCACAAGGTTCCACTGTCATCGGCAACCGTAATTTACGGAAACCCCCTTCCCACCAAATGGTTGGTTCCCATTTGTCCAACCATGCAAGCCCAAGGATTACAGGTTCTACCATTTGGGGGACAACTATAAAACGGATAAGTTCACGATGTTCACCCACCTCTAAGATAACCGGTTCAGTTATATGGGTAGTCGGTTTACCGCCGAGAATAGTCCCATCCATTTGTTCAAACCGGATGGGATTGCGCAAAGTTACTATCTCAAGTCCCAGCTCCTCTGCCATAATACGACGAATCAGGCATCTGGTACACTCAGAATCAATCAGGGCCATCTGTTTACACCCTCGTTTCGTCCTTGGATGACATAACGTAATGGGTATCAAAAACGGATATACAGGATCACTTACCATGGGGTCCGAGATATCTCCATCATCCTCGCTGATCCCCGTAGTTTCGGGAATGCAAACCGTCCCAGACGACTCGTTCATATTCGACCGTGACGTCATCTCTGCCAGGGAGTCATGGATTGCTGCTCTGGACCTTTCCAGCGCATGGCCCGGTCTTTCCCTGGATGTGGTATTCGGTCCCTGCGGTCTTGGTGTGGACATTCGTGGTGGCGATACAAGACATTCAGCCGCCCTATGCCCCTCTTGATTGCACCGCAAGCAGCGGAATGGGCGTCGACCTGTCTCACCATTAAACGGAGTTGGTCTAGTAAGGGCTTTCTCAATTGGCCGTCCACCGGGACCCCTCTTTTGTTGTTGAACCTGACTAACACCCTAGGTCCAAGTTCCCTAAGTCCAACATCTAAAGCCACCGCTGCCTTATACCATTCCGATAGGCGAGGTCCTAGACCCCAGTACACACATGCTTGGCGTATTTCCTGATCTAATCCGGATTGGAATTGATGAATAAGAAGACGCTCCGGCCATGAGAGTAACTTTCCCGCCAAACTGCGAAATTCCTTAACGTAGTCTTTAGCAGGCCATCCCCGTTGTCTTAAACCCACAAGTTCATCCTCAACCACCTGGGTTCGGGTTTCATCCTCAAACCGAGCTCGTAACGCTTCCAGGAATAGGCCAAGATTTGTCAATTCACGGGCATGTTCACTGTGGAGATCAGCGACCCAGTCCGCGGTCTCACCTGTGAGCACTGCTGTTACAGCTACTACCATGGACCATTGTGATGGATATAACCGGCCATACATATCCATATGACTAATCACCTGACTAAGGAACAACGCAACCTTCTCCGATGCTCCATCAAACGTAGCCTGTACCGGAGGCAGGCCCCAATAGTTCTGTGGGAGCCACATACTGGGGCCCCATTGTGGTACTGGATCCATTTGGCGAGGTTGGGGTGGTGGTGGTCTAATTCCCCCCCCCAGAGGCCGTTGCCTGTCCATGTCTACTCCTCCTCTCTCCCTACCGGGTCGAGTGGCCGACCTTGGTATAACACGGGCACCATCCCCGGCAAAGGATAACCCAATACCGGTATTTACTGGGAGATGTTCACCGCTGGCACAGCTTGGCCTCCGTTCCACTTTGAACTTCGGGCTGGCAAGACGAAGCCTGCTTTCAGACCCAGTCCCTTGCCATGAGCCAGTCGACTCTACACTAGGCGCCCATGGTTGCCAAGAAGGCGCATCTCGAAAGCTAGCCTCCCCAAACCTGTCCCGCAGCACATCCATTGTGGTCGCTCCAGGGCCGGTGGAATAACTCTATTCCCCCTCCTCCTCTTCGACCCATTGACGTTCCCTCCAGCCTTGAAATTGGGCTCCCGTAAATGGAGGGGGGGTCTGAACCCGGCTACCGGTCACTGCTGAACTATGCCACCAGGTATCAGTCCCAGCAGGGGCGGCTGCCCCACAACCATGCGTATCCTCAAGTCCTGACGCCCCCCGGGGCTCGATGTTTACCTCCTTCAGGGAATTCAATTGCTTTGGTTGCACCACAGGCTGCACATCTGGATCAAGCACTTCGATGACCGTGTCCTCTGCAGCCTCCTCCTCCGTCTCCTCTGGCGGCACACCCATTGCAACCCCCTCCGCCATAACGTTTAACCGGCGTGGCCAGCAAACAGCAAAGACGGATAGAGAGCCGCGTCTTTCTCTCGGCGTTCGGTGGCCCGTACGCACCAATAAACCCACAACACACTCACACCGTCCATAAAACGTGGTTTACTGGGAGTTAACAGCAAAGCCGTATGGCCGGAAATGCTGAGCAAAGTAAAGACGCGGCTATCAATGGTTACCGGCAGCCTCTATTTAAAGCGTGGCACATATAGGACAGCTGGTCGCAGTTAAATATCCCGCCACTCTCTTCCGGGCGCACGCCAATGACGTCATCACCACCAGCCGGATCTCCTTGATCGTCCTCCGCCGACATCGTTACAGCTCACTCACCAACCGCCCCGCCGGTCAGAATCCCCACCCGCGAGCCCCACTACCCCATCCCCCCATGCGCCCCAAATGCCTAGTCGCACTCTACAGCCCCACCACCATCACCCTGTGCCTGCCAGACCCACGCCGCAACCCGGCCCCGGCCCACTGCTGTCTTTCATCGCTGGGCGTGGTGTCGAGTGCTGTTAGACGCTCGACACATCTTTTTTTAAAAAAAAGAAAAGCAGTAAGGAGCAATTTTTAAAAATGCTAGTTTTTAGGAGTGACGGGTGAAACTTGCTTTTTATTTGTTGCATAACTACAAATGCTGGAATACTGAATTGCAAACAGTTTGACATAATTGCTACAACCCAGAATCTTTCTTGCCCTGGATTCCCCTCAGGTGAATCATTCTTTAAGTGCCATGAGTGAATCATTCTTTGTGTAAACCTGAAATATATTGATAGTAATGAATGACTGGGATTTTGTAGGCAAGATTTGTGTCCCCATCGTATTCAGCAAGAAATCTTTCTTCCTCTTTATTCAGGGATGGGAAGGTCACTGGCTCTCTAAAGTAATGGAATTTGTGAGGCAGCACTAGAAAAGATCATTTTAAAAAAGGAACTAGTTTTAAGTTCCAGATCCAATAGGGAGTCTAAGTCTTCTAAACCCTTTATTCTCTTTGTGTTGTTTCTGCGGAGAGGTAAAAGGGATCTGGGTGGGGACTGGCCACTGTTAGTGCACCATTTTACTGCCAAAGAATAAAATTATAAGACAAGGACTACCTCTATATGAACCAGTGAGAGGAACTACTCTGTAGAGAATCATCTTAATGGCAAGTGGCAGCTTTTCATTGAATACTTTCAGGCTGACTATAATGAAAAAAATATATAGTAAGAACTAGTAACAGTAGCGTCAACAAGTAAATGCAGAATTCTGTATGAACTATGATGGAGGTCAGTGAATATGGGTGCACTGAATCACAGCCAGAGTGGCTTGGATCTGCCAGGATGAAGAAGGAGCTGGATGGTCAGCAATGGAGGAGGAGCTACCAGAAGAACTGCAATTACAACCACCAGGAACTGGCTGCCCTAAAGGTCATACACAGGCCAGACCAAAAGATTTGGAACTGAGAACAGAACAACTAACCAAGTTGAACAGGGCCTCCCAGGTGAAAGACAGGGAGGATTGAGGCAGAAGAGGATAGGGAGAAGCCTTTAGAGCAGTGGTTCTCAACCTTCCTAATGCCGTGACCCTTTAATACAGTTCCTCATGTTGTGGTGACCCCCAACCAGGGGTGGGTTCTAATTTTTTTTACTACTGGTTCTGTGGGCGTGGCTTATTTTGTGGGTGTGGCTTGGAGGTCATGTGACTGGGTGGGTGTGGCTAGCTGGTCATGTGACCGGGTGGCCATGGCTATGTGTATAGGGACTACTCAGAGGGCTGAAAAAAGTCATTTCTGACACTTTTGACTGGTCCTCACACTTATGACCATCCTCACATTTATGCCCGTGCAGCATTCTTAACAACCATGTCACTCATTTCACAACTGCTTCTCTTCACCATGGTGACAAGATAGGGCAAAAACGTAAAATGTGAGGACAGTCGTAAGTTCGAGGACTGGTCAAAAATGCAAGGACCAGTCAGAAATAACTTTTTCAGCCCTCTGAGTAGTCCATATGCACAAAAGGACTACCCAGAGGGCTGAAAAAAGTCATTTCTGACTGGGCCTCGCACTTTTGACCAATCCTCACACTTATGACCATCCTCACATTTATGCCCTGCAGCTTTCTTAACAACCATGTCACTCATTTCACAACTGCTTCTCTTCACCATGGTGACAAGATAGGGCAAAAACATAAAATGTGAGGACAGTCGTAAGTTCGAAGACTGGTCAAAAGTGCGAGGACCAGTCAGAAATAACTTTTTCAGCCCTCTGAGTAGTCCATATGCACAAAAGGATACAGCAATAGAGAGGGATGAAGGAAGGGAAGGGAAATTAGAGTAGGAGCGAGGGTAAGAGAGGGAGGAGAAGAAGGAGAAAGGAAGAGGAAGTAGGGAGAAGAAGAGGGTGAGGAAGAGAAAGTAAGAAGGAAAGAAAAGAGAGAGGTGGTAGGTTTGAGGAGAAAGATTGCTGTACAATAAAAAAGATGAAAGGGAAGAAAGGCAACCCCAAACAAATATAAAGATATTAAGATAAAGAATGAATTGTTAAACTTTAAAGAATAAAAGAGAACAAATATGAATAAATAACAATAATTAGAAACACACATACAAACATACAATGTATTTTCTTTGAACAGAGTATTTGGCCGGTTCATAAATTTAAACAGTGTTTAGTCATTTCAATTAAATTTACAATTTCTATATTTCCTTTTTGCCATATTTATTCCTCATCTATTTTTGTAAAAACCAATATTACCCTTCATCCTCATCTCTAATCTTAATCAAATTCAATTTTTCCCTTCTATTCTATATTATACCCCTTCCCATTGTCATCTATTTTTATATCCATCCTCACATTGGTTAATTATGTAATATTACAGTTGTTTAATATGAATTCAACATTTTAATATAAATCAATTAGTTATATAACTACCTTTTTTGTATATTATTCCAATTATTTCCATGCAATCCAATTTCTTACAAATCAATTAATTATATTTACCAATAATAATAAACCAAATAATTTCCCCCATATATTCCTCCAAACCACAACTTAACCATTTCTGCTTTCAACACAATATACAATTAATAGTATCTCAATTATTACAATTCCCTAGTTAAATAGAGCTTTTTTTCTTTTGTGTTTTAAAATCTCCTCTTTCTCCCTAAATTTCCCGTTGTTTGCACCTACCTTTTTTGGTGAGGAAAAAGAAAAGAAATCTGCCTGCCTAATTTTCCAACGTGCAAAGCCAACAGCCTGCTTTACTTTCTCTTTCGTTTTTCAGTATAGGTAGGGGGAGAAAAAAATCAGCACTCTTTGCAAGCAAGGAGCAGATCCGTGAGCAAAACAGCTGAGAGCAAATCTAAGCAAGGGCTAATTAGCCTATGCTGAAGCTCCGGGGGCCAATAAAATTACAAAAAAAAAAACACCGAACCCTTTGTTAAATTGCTGGCTCCCCCGCCCCTCGCCCACCACTATTTATTGGCAATAAATAATGGTGCGGAGGGGCGGGGCAAGCCAGCAATTTAACAAAGGGTTCGGCTGCAGCACTGGCTCTAGGGCGGCCCTTTGAAGCCCCGCGGCAAGAATTTAAACAGTTTTTTTTCCTCTAGCCATCGGAGGCAGCAATAGATGGGGAGTGGGCGGGGTAAGCGAACGGCCAGCGATCCAACAGAGGAGTGAGGGTGAGTGAAGGCGTGGGGGGGGGAGAGAGGGCTTTGGCGACCCCTGTGAAATGGCTGTTCGACCCCCAAAGGGGTCGCGACCCCCAGGTTGAGAACCGCTGCTTTAGAGTTAGGACACGGGCTGTTTTCTGTGCCAATTTAGCTAAATGCTAGAATGTAAATTAGCAGATTGTATATTATCACAATACAAGCTTCAGAATTAGTAGAAATAACAGAGTGAGCTCCCGTTACTTGCCCCAGCTTCTGCCAACCTAGCAGTTTGAAAGCACGTAAAAAATGCAAGTAGAAAAATAGGGACCACCTTTGGTGGGATGGTAACAGCGTTCCATGCGCCTTTGGCATTTAGTCATGCCGGCTACATGACCACGGAGACATCTTCAGACAGTGCTGGCTCTGCAGCTTTGAAACGGAGATGAGCACCGCCCCTAGAATCGGGAATGACTAGCACATATGTGCAAGGGGAACCTTTACCTTTAAACATCCTTTGAAAAACTCCTTTCACTGTTCCTTGAAGCCAGCCTGTGCTGTGATTAATAGGCCCGGCAGGCCTGTAAATAAATAATCAGGCAATGAATCCAGAGAAGAGGAAAGACACAAGGTGGGTCAAGATCCAGGGTCCAAGGTATGGCAAATCAACAAAAGTGCAGATCAAAACTAGGTTATGAAGAAGAGTTCTCAGCTTTCTTCACATGGTAGAAAAGCCACAGTGAACATCCTAGTGCACAAGCTGAGGCATTTCACACAGAAACTGCAGAGTCTGTACTTAGCACTCCCATGCCTTTAACCAATGTCTCAGACCTACCAAGTTCAGTTTTCTGCTTCTAAACCTTAATTTAGCTCCTCTTTGTAAACAAGTTAGTGTGGCTTCTGCCCGCTATCTGCACTTAGACGAATCTATGCATCCATCATAACCAGTAGAGTAATCTGCTTATTGGGGTTTTTTTATTGTTTTTGTTACGATATTTTTCAGGATCAGACTCAATAAGTAGAATAAGAATTAGATATTCAAATAAAGCACTGTTTATTTACAGAAGGCATTCTATATTCACTGAATATTCACAGATAGAAGCACAGAAGGAAAGCATACAGCTCCTTATATATACAAGGGGTGGAGCTAGATATAGGAGTGGTTAAGTATGAATATATTAAGTAGTGAAGAATAAGTTAACCCCTGATATCCTGGTCATGTACTATTTACATATAAAGAATAAGGCATTTACTTGTGACAAATCCCCCTCTAAATGCCAATTCGATATATTACAACAATTACATTCAGATTCAGAACAATATAAAACTTGTAACTTAGAAGTCAAGTAATTATGCTGCTTAGAAGGCAAAGGCTTTGTCAATATGTCAGCTATTTGCTCTGATGTTTTGCAATGAACTGCTTTAATAAATCCATCCTGAGATAACTGCCTCACATGTTTGAATTTTATATCTATATGTCTGGACCTTTGTCCAATAGCATCAGATCTAGATATTTCAATAGCAGCCTTGTTATCTTCGTGTATGATAAATGGTAATGAAGGTTTCATCCAGGTGTCTGACAACAAGTCATTAAACCATACGAGGTTATTTGAGGCTTTAGACAAACAGACATATTCTGCCTCAGTCGTTGATGTGGCTACTAAGTCTTGTTTACCAGTATACCAGTAAACTGGATAATTGTTAAGAAAAAATATATAACCAGATGTGCTTTTTCTACATGTGGTGTCGCCAGCCCAATCTGCGTCGGCGTAACATGTGAGGATGGGCTCTTTGTCACTATTGGGTTCCAATAATAAACAAAAATCTAAGCTATTTTTCAAATATCTTAATATTCTTTTGACAGCTTCCCAATGATATACTAGTGGTTTGCTGACGTGTCTAGACAATAAGTTGAGAGGCAAAGCGATATCGGGTCTGGTCCAATTGGAGATATATAGAAGGGAACCGATGACTGATCTGTAAAGAGTATTATCTTTAAATTCAGGGGATGACTCATCTGTGTTCCTCAGGAAATCAGTTTGCATGGGAGTATCACAGGGTTTAGCATTGTTTAAGTTACATTTGTTCAGGAGTTCTATAATCTTATCTCTTTGAGAAAGTTTGAATCCCTTTTTTGTTTTGCTAATTTGAACTCCAAGATACTTATTTACCTTACCTAATGACTTCAAAGAGAAATGTTCATTTAGTTTTGTTACAAATGTTTCTCTCTTCTCTTTGTGTTTACCTATATACAAAATATCATCCACATAAATTAACACGAATTCTAAAGAGTCATCCTCTTTTTTAACAAAGAAACAGTTATCAGCAGTAGTGGCATTAAAATTCATAATTTTGAGCACTTTTACTAAACATTCATACCATCTTTTGCCAGATTGTTTCAGCCCATATAAACTTTTATTTAGTAACCACATTTCATTTTTGTTTCTATATTGACTGTGAGGCGCTCTTACATATATCTCTTTATCTAATTTTGCATGTAGATATGCAGTCTGTATGTCGTATTGGAATACATCAAGGTTAAGTGCTGATGCTATGACCAGTGCAGTTTTAATACTCTCAGTTCTTACAGTGGGAGAGTATGTATCCGTGTAATCCCCGGGATATTTTTGTGCATAACCTTGAGCAACTAGTCTAGCTTTGTATAAGGTGTTGCCTCCTTCTAAGTTTTTGATTTTATATATCCACCTAGTACCAATAACAGTTTTATCTTTAGGTGCATGTGTAGGTGTGAATACATTTAATTTCTGCAAACTATCCATCTCTTTAGTCATGGCTGATTCCCACTTTTCCTTTTCTTCGGGGGGAAGTTTTAGCACTTCCTCATATGTATTTGGTGTTGATGTTTCTCCATCCATATACATTATATAATCTTTGTATTTGTTTGGTATTTGGTTTCTGTTATTCCTGATTGTCCTTTTTGGTCTACTATCATTGTCATGTAAATACCTAGCTTCCTTTTTTGTTAATGAATCTGTCTTTATTTTGTATTGACTGTTTGTCCATGTTTTGTTTTTGTTTTTATGTATGTTGTGATTGTATTCTTCTCCAGTTCTTTCCTCTTGGTGTTTAGTGTTTGTATAGTTGTTTGGGAAAATTTCATTAAGATGTATTTTAGACCAGTTGGCCTGTTCATGGAATACAGCCGTTCTGGAAACTATAAATCTGTTATTATTATCGATAAATCTGTACCCTTTTGTGCCTGTTTCGTAACCCATGAACCTGAGTCTCCTAGATACGTTCTCACCTTTACGTCTTAATTGCTTAGGTATGTGTACGTCTGCAGTGACTCCAAATATGTGCATATGAGCTATTTTGGGTTTCCTATTATACATCATTTCATATGGTGTTTTGTTAACAATGCTGGACCAAGTTCTATTTTGTGTATAATTGGAATACTGTAAAGCTTCTGACCAGAATTGTTTTCCTAAGCCAGCGTCTTCTAATGTGCATCTAATCATGGTTTGTAATGTTGAGTTCTTTCTCTCTGCCACTCCATTTTGGAATGCAGAGAAAGGCTAGACGTGTAATGTAACATCCCTTTGTCTTTAAGCCATTGGGAGAATTCTTTTGACATGAATTCACATCCCCTATCTGTCATAATTTGTTTTATTCTAATATTATGTTGTGTTTCTATACGTTTGTAAAACTCCTTAAATTTCTGAAAAGTTTCATCTTTGTGCTTTAGTGTATAGACAAAGCCATAACGACTATAGTCATCCACAATGGTTAGGAAATAAAGTTTTTTATATGTGATTGATGGTGGACCAACTAGGTCCATGTGTACCAAATCAAAAATTTTGTTGGTTGATCTTGTTGATTTTTTGGGTTTGGGGCTAGTTTTGAGTTTTGTAGATTTACATACTGAGCATTCCAAATAGTTTTTACAATTTTTTATTTTAACACCTTCAGCATGTTCAGTCATCTTTTGAACTACAGGAAAACTGGCATGTCCTAATTTCCTATGTAAGACATGAGCACACTCATCATGAATTGGTTTACCAATATTAGGTATATTGTTGTTGTGTGTGTCTTTGTGATTGTGAATAATCTCATGTTCCTCATTGTTACTATTACTACTGTTTTCGTTGTCTATGTTATTGTTATCTTCCATGTTGGAATCAATGTTGTGTAACCATTTTTCTTTTGTCATTAGATAAGGTAGACCTCCTTTAATAATCACAGTACCTATGTCTGTTCTGTTTTTCTCTAATGTTGCTTTTCCTTTTGAGAACACAATATTTATGCCAGAATCTCTGCTTAGTTTTATTGCACTAAGTATGTTATGAGGTATTTCAGGTATTAACAATACCCCCTCTATTTTTCCTAGGCCAGGTAAGGTTATATTTCCTCTACCTATGACTTGAACCTTTTCTTGATTAGCTACCTTAATTATGAATTTATCCTCTACAAATGAAGATAGTATATTTTTATTATTTGTAGTGTGGTTGGTTGCTCCAGAATCAATAAGCCAATCATTGTCCTCTGTCTGTTGTATGTTAGTGTTGTCATGTTTGTTTAACCCATTCAGTGAACCAGATTTTTTATCTTTGGGGTTATCCCTGCCCCCTCTATGTTCCCTATAGATGGGTGGACTTCTATATCTATGTCTATCAATTGATGACTGTCTGTTTTGATACCTATTTCTGTAGTCAGGATTTTTTCTATTTCTGAGGAGTTTTGGACAGTCTCTCCTATTATGTTCTTTGGATCCACAGTTTTGGCATCCTATTAGTTCATGATATCTTTCTTGAAAAACTACCCTCTTATATTGTTTATGTTCCATGTGATTGTTACAACGACTTCTCCTTGAATTATCTTCAGATATTAGCTTGTTAGATAGACTTTCTATGGATAAATATCCTAAATTGATTGTGTCTAAATGAGATATATAGTTATCCCACGATGGGTCTAGTGAGTTAATGATAACACTCTTCATTGTTTGATCTGAAATTATTTCCCCCCTTAAATGCAGTTCTGCTCTAATTTTGTTTAAAGATATTAAATGTTCACTTATGGTAACCCCTGGCTTTATCCTAGCTGAGAAGAAATCTTTAGACATTCTTGTTGTAGTGGCTACACTTTCACTGTGAAACAATTTAAACATGCACTGAATAATTTCTGATACAGTTAGATTTTGCTTAATACTGTGGTACATGGCAGGAGATATACTGGAAATTAATAAGAAAAATGCCCTATGGTGCAGACAGTCTAATTTTAGAGTCCAAGGTCTTTTTGGGGGATTAGTGATAAAAAATAATAAGTTTTCTTTTAGAAAGACAACCTGGAGCTGTTGACACCATTCTTGCAAATTAATGCCATCTATTCTCAGTTTTGGGAAATCATTGGGTAAATTCCCAATATTGTTGGATCCATTACTTACAACTGGAGGTAGTCCGTGGTCTTGCAAATGTTGAAAGTTACAAAATGGCGTGGGTATGCTTGCGACGATTCTGAATGGTTCTCTCTGTTCTTCATGTCCTTCGAAGTTGTCTGTGTAGTCTTGCACATGCGCGTTGTTCATTTCGCTCCTGAAGCCGTCGTGAGAGGTTCTCGCTGCCGCAGCTCCCTCGTATCGCTCTTCTTCTGAGGAATCGGTCTCCGGCTCGATCTTGGGAGTCCTGGTGATAGCAGGCGCTCGCTTTCTTTGGTTGAGAACGCTGGTCCCTGGGATCATCTGTAGCGTGGGGTGGTATCTGCAGGGCTCTCTGGGTTCAGGCATTGGCGCTTTCGTCGTTTGAATAGAAGTGGGTGGATTCTGAGATGTTTGTTTGCTTGCTTGCCTTTTTGTTGATTCTTTAGTGATTTTCAATTTTGGTCCAAAAGCAGCAAAGAGCGTTTTCATTGCTGATTTTACTTGCATATCTATTGAAGTCTCTTCAATCTCTGTGTCTGATTCTTCTGAGGTGTAAATTTTCTCTTTTTCATTTCTTGCATCGAGTAAGGCTTTTCGCGCCAGGTATTTTGAATCTAGCTTTCTGATTGGCTCTGCTTCGCTCATCTTAGGGGTCCGTTGAAACCAAGATGGCTGCCATTTGAAATTTTGCGCGGGACTGTTAGTTTTCTTTTTCACTGTATTTTTATTTTCAGGCAGATCGCTCACCGTTTTTGAGTCTTTAGATTTATTCGTAACGATGTGCTTCTCTTTTGCTGCTCCATTGTTTTTTAATATTTCTTGGAGGTTCGCGATGAGATTTTCATCGTTCTTTTGGCTTTTTAAGAGTTTTAGTATCTCTGACCTGAGTTCGTTGTTTTCTATTTCGTTTTCTTCTTGGTCATCAGTCTCATCCATTGTTTCTTCATTGTCAGTAGTGCAGTCTTCAGATTCTCTCGATATTGTATTCGTGGACTCATCGATTATTTCTTGATCTGCTTCCATTTCTTTGCTGTATGCCCTGGTGTTGGGTCTTTCTCTTTTATTTCTGGAGTTTTCTCTCTCAGACATATTTAAAGTTTTATTGAGTCAATTTAACCATCCTCTGCTACCAAATTGTTACGATATTTTTCAGGATCAGACTCAATAAGTAGAATAAGAATTAGATATTCAAATAAAGCACTGTTTATTTACAGAAGGCATTCTATATTCACTGAATATTCACAGATAGAAGCACAGAAGGAAAGCATACAGCTCCTTATATATACAAGGGGTGGAGCTAGATATAGGAGTGGTTAAGTATGAATATATTAAGTAGTGAAGAATAAGTTAACCCCTGATATCCTGGTCATGTACTATTTACATAATAAAGAATAAGGCATTTACTTGTGACAGTTTTGTGCATTTTCAATTTCATTGTCAACCTTCTGCATAGATTGAGGTAGACTATAAATGCTATTAATAAATAAAATATCCAAACAACTTTCTATACCAATACTTAAAATGTAGCTTAGAAAACGTAACCAGTACAGTACTTTAGTGAGATCTGTTCTCATTATCTAATCATTTCACATTGAATAGCCCTGAAATACTTGCTGCAAACATATTTATATTATCCTTTTTAGTAATATATTCTCTCACATCAGCTGCCTTATTTTTCCTGTCTATCAGATAGCATGAGTTGTAACAAACATTTAGAAATTTTGAGAAAAACAATGCTAAGCTATAACTTATATCGGTGGTTCTTAACCTGTTGTCCACAGACCAGTGGTGGGTTCCACCCAGTTCGGTCCGGTTCGGCCGAGCCAGTAGCAGTGATGATATGACATCACCGAACTGGTTCTCCTGCCCCGCCCTCCCACCCCCCCCCACCGCCCCCACATTATTCTTACCTTTTATTTGGTCCCATTCCCAATCTATTGCTGCCTCCTGAGTCCCAGCTGATGACTAGAGGGAAAAAAACTGTTTAAACTCTTGTCGCGGGACTTCAAAGGGCCGTCCTACAGCTGATCAGTGTTAAAAGCAAACAAATCAGTCGTGTCGTAAGTGCGAGGACTGGTCATAACTGCAAGGACCTTCCAGAAATGACTCTGACCAGATAGCCACGCCCACCTAGTCACATGACCTCCAAGCCACACCCACAAAATAAGCCACGCCCACAGAACCGGTAGTAAAAAAATTTAGAACCCACCCCTGCCACAGACCCATGGAGGGCCGTGATCTTATTATAGGGGGTCTGCAAAGGCTTGAAGAAATGTTATGATTTAAATCTTTGGTCAAGCCTGTGGGTCCATGGCTATGGTTCATGGCCATAAAGTATTTAAAGGAGGTCCATGGCGAAGAAATGCTTGAGAACCATTGACTTATATGAAGACCCTGCAAAAGCTTCATGAAATCATGTGCCAATCAGATGGAAGACCAATATGGGATTGAAGAATCTCAAGACAAATAATACAGGTCTTAAAAATGGTTACTCCCATGGAAGCAAGAAGGTTGGTGAATTATTTTGAGGCAATGCGGTGGGAGCACTGATGCTCTTTTACATATTACTTGGCACAGCCTTTAAAAGTATATACTAAACCTCAAATATAAATATTTTTTTAGCCTGGAAGGATAAATTTCAATATACTGTTCTACAAATATGGTAATAATTATCTTTCTGACTAAAATGAAAGGGGAAAAAAGCCCAGTTAATAAAACATAATTTCCCTTTAATCATCTCTCTCTTCTCCATTAGCCAGTGCAACTCCATAAAAGTTGGCCCCAAGTGCTTCAGAAGGTGTAGGCACCGACTTATGTTTTTCTGCTTCAACATGCTTGAGGGTAGTGGGAGTCAGATATTTAACTCAGAGAAGATATAAGAAAGACTGAATCATGCTTGTACTGACGTAAAAATAATTACTACTAGTATCTTTTACATGGAGAAAAGATATATGAAGAAAACATCCAGTCTTGAAAGTCAATAGTTGGTCAATTAAATTAAACTTTTGAGAATTGATGAATTGAATCCTAGCTATTCCAAAACACGCCAGGGGTGAAATGTAAAATTTGTTACTACCGGTTCTGTGGGCGGGGCTTGGTGGGGGGGGGGAGGTAATGTGACTGGGTGGGCATGGCCAACTTTTTTTAAAAAAAAACTTCTCAAAGCATTTTTTCTAATGCTTTGAAAAGCCTCTGCCAATCAGGCAACTCAGCTGGGATCGTCAGAGACTTTTCAAAGCATTTTTTTTACCACTCTTCGCCCAAGAGGTTGCAGAAAAAATGCTTTGAAAAGCCTCTGACGATCCCAGCTGAGCCGCGCAATTATGAGGGTTTTTTTTTTTTACTTTTAAAAGCATTTTTTCATCAGAAGAGGTGGTAGAAAAAATGCTTTTAAAAGTAAAAAAATAAAAGACTCTGATGATCGTGCGGCTCAGCTGGGCATGGTGGTGGTGGGGGTGCAGGGATTTTTGCTACCGGTTCTCAGTATGGTGATATTATCTGTGGGATTAAAAATTGACTTAGATTTGGACTAATGGGCAAGTAATTAGGAAAAAAATCATGGAATGTTGTTTATGATGACTGCAGTGAGATTACTGTATGGTAAGAAATGGAAAAGTTTGATATTACACACAATGGAGGAATGATTGCTAAAGATGACGGAATTTGCTGACATGGCTAAATTAACTTCTTTGATTAGAGAAAAAAATAATACCTCCATTTATGGTTGATTGAAAACCTTTATCGAATGTTTGCATAAAACAGAAAAAAAAATACATGATTCATGGTCTCAATGATTAGAAAAAAGATGGACCATAGAAAAGAAGTAGCTTTCTTTTATAATCATAGAGTAAGAAACAACTTTGTAATTATATTTATACTTCTGAAATCCTTGGTGCTCTCTGAGCTTGGTTGTTTTTTCCTGTTAGTTTTGTTTTCTCCTTGGTAGTTCCTTGATTGTGCTGTTGTTTATTGCTTGATATTTTTTTTTGTCTTGAGTTGGTAATCCCTTGATTAAGATATTGTTTACTGCTTGATAGTTTGTCTGGTGTTGATAAAGCTAGCTAAAAAGGAAACAAAAAGACCAGAACACCTCCTCACTGACACTTAATACCCAAATAAGCAGGATCAGCACCAGACAAACAATCAAGCAATAAACAACAGCCCAAACAAGGAACTACCAAGGAGAAAACATCACTTCCTCCAATAGTGACAGAGTAAGCTACTTTACACAAACAGAGAGAAAAACCCCACTCCCTTCAAGCACTGAAGATGTTGCCTAGCCAGGCAATGACATGTCTGCACGAAAACAGCCAACTCAAAGAGCACCAAGGACTCTAACGTGAGTCCCTAAGCTACATATATTCTCTTCTATTAATGCTAACATGTGCTGCCAATGAAATTGGAAGCTCCTTTTTAATTTTTTTTTCTTCTTTCTGCTTCTTTGCTTCCCCCCCTTTCTTTTCTGTTTTGTTTTTTATTAGTTTGTGTTTTTATGCTCTTTGTAAAACTTTCAATTAAAAATCAATTTTTAAAAAAGAGGGGTGGGGAAAAGTGACTTGGGCAGTTGGATCTCCTGTGATGTCATTCAGTGGGCTCGTGTAGAAGGGTGCTATCTTTTACTTTAAAAAAAATCAAAATATACAAACCCTTCCGTTTAACGATGTGGTACAATTTAGTTTGGTCATTTGAAATGTGAGCATGATCTCTGTGAATCAGAGAATAACACTTTGTTGATTTGACAGGGCATATTTATGTAATCATCCTAAAATAGTGGTTCTTTTAGTATGTTTAATTTGAATATTAAACACTGTACCATTTTAAAATTAAATTTTAATTTGAAAAAAAATTGGACAATAACTCTCAGTTCTGAACTTATTTTCTTTGAGAAAAGTTCATAGTATTCAGAAAATGATCTTTTACATCATTTTGAGATTAGTAAATAGAGATTAGTAAGTAGAGCTATTTTACCGCATACATACTGAATGTGTTGGACTAGGACAGGGATCGGCAACCTGCGGCTCTGGAGCCGCATGTAGCTCTTTCATCCCTCTGCTGCGGCTCCCTGTCACTAGTCGGGTCCACAATTGATAGGGCTTTCAGTTAGGACAGGTAGAGGAAAAAGGACATCATGCTAGAAGGAGACTCTATGGTGGGATAACCGGACTTCCGCTTGGCTCTAGAATTGAATGGAGGCCTTTTGATTAGGACCTTTGTGGCTCTTTGAGTGTTTAAGGTTGCCAACTCCTGGACTAGGACATCCAAGTTCCTAGCCTTGGAACCTCATTAGGCCAATTGTGACCTCTCAAGCCTACTTACTTCAAATGGATGTTGAGATAAAGTGAAGGAAGATCGCAATGTAAGCTGTCTTGAGTTACCGGAAAAAGTGAGGATATAAATATAAATAAATATAACAATTTTCCTCCTCTGTGATTGGAGGGATTCATTCTGAGGACCATGCTCATAGTTCACTTTCCATCTCAACATCAGCTCCCCAAATTCACCTACCTGGAAACTAGGAGCCGACATTCTGGAGTATTATGAGTGCTACCAATCAACAGGAATTATGTAACCATTGTATCCTTTTTAATTTTACATGTGAATGTGGCTAGAGGTATATGTCTTTTTGTTTATCACATATAAACATTGGATTTTAAAGCAGGGGATCTCTGTTGTGCAAGGGGAAAATTTAACAGAATCTGTTCCTTCAGGCATCCTTGGCTGAGCACCTAAATAGTGTTTTCTGCTATTTATACCTCAGCGTCTGTTCAACTCTGCAGTGTTTCTTTCAGCATTATGTAACTTTAAGGGAACATTGTGAGTGTTTTCTATACTAAACAAACTGATTGAAGAGATATCTTCTAGCTGGAATGCAAACAGGGGTGGGAGTTTTGCTGTTTTTGTACAAGCCCTTACACGTGCACAACTTGATAGCTAGAAATTTTTCACACCTAAAGATAACTGGTATATGCCTTTAAAATGTTTATATACAATTTGATCTGTTTTTCTACATAAGGAGGTGTCCCTGTTTACACTTTTAGAGAAGGCAGCAAAATTATCTTCAATATACCCATGTTCAATGCAGTATGTTCCTGAATTCTAATTGGAACGATGGGAATGTTTCCTTTTTCAGTTTTGGGTGAGTTTTCCAGAAATCCCCGATTGTTGTGGCAAACACAACTGGGCCTTGACAGTTTGATCTGGCCAGCTTCTATGTAAGTTCTTTTATTTCTAAGAGTCTGGCCTTGTTAAATTTTATTCATGCATAAGGTGTGAGAACATGAACCACAGATTTGGTCTTCTGCCTCCTGCCTTCCTGATCACAAAGCAGAACAATCTGAAAGGGGATTGCAGATGGTGTTCTTCTCAGTATTACTATCAATTTACCCATAGGTTTATCAGTTACTGTAATGATTGTAAGAATCTTCACCTGAATGCATTTGTGATCATCCTTCAGTTTATTGCTCAACTAGCTGATATACAATGGATATAAGGTTGGCTCATTTCATGGAAAGAGTTTAAAAATGTGTAAACAGGCTTAAGACCCTTTACTTTCTTATTCAGAATGAATTAATATTCATAGGGCCACTTAAAAAACATGAAACAAAATCTTACAAATTTAATAGCCTGATATAAAAGTCTGATCTTTTTAAATATTTAGCTGGTATCAAAAAATATAGTAACATACAGTAGTGGCCAAACTTGTGGAAACCTTTTGGGAAAAGTGTATTTTCTAAAACTAGTTAATAACACCACTTTTTTTTTTTGAATAGTACCATAAAATTATATATCAATGGAAAGATAATTTAATCAAGAATGTATTGCAAAAACTTTTATGAAGGATTTGATATTAGACTAGCATTTACAGTATAAAGAAGAAAAGTGAAACAGTAGAAAAAAATGAGATATACAAAAATTATCACCATGTCAGTTAATACTTAGTTGGGTAACCTTTAGCATGAATTACGGCCTTACAACGTCTTTCCCTGAAGTGAACCAGGTCTTTTAGCTCTGCAGCTGTTATAATGTGAAACCAAAATTGAATGATTGCTTCTATTAACTGGGTTATATTGCTGGGTCACTTCTGACTAACAAGTTTCTTTAGTCGGCTCCATAGATTTTCAATTGGGTTAAGATCTGGGCTATTCCCAGGCCATTCCAGCAGTGGAATATGATTATTTTGAAATTCCAAAAAAAAGTGGTGTTATTAGCCATCAAACCTCAAAAATACACTTTTCCCAAAAGTTTTCACAATTTTGGCTACTACTGTAGACACCTGGAGAGTCATCCTCAGAATAAGGCTTGGCAGGCTCCACTTCTCAGAAGAGGGGGAAGCACCTGTAATAATCATCTTAGTGCATCATGAAGAGTAATGCAAGTAGCTAATTTTGGACTCTGAACCTGATTGTTAATGTAAGAATCTTAATGAGTGGCATCTTTAGATCAGTGTTTCTCAACCTTGGCAACTTTAAGATGCAGGGACTTCAACTCCCAGAATTCTCCATCTTTAGATTGCTTTAGATGATGACTGACATTACTAGCAAACATCAAATAATTTTGAGAGAGGAGCAGTTTGTATTACACATTTTAAACACAACTGAGAATATATCTTGTTCATTATGCCACACAAATTTTGTTTTAGACTCCTGTCCCAGTAGCACCATCGATTATGAATATACCTCAATTCATGATAAAGCACAACACAAGAATTATACTGCCTGAACTTTTAAGATCAGATAAAGAGTATGGAGGAACTTTAAAAGTCTCATGCTATTGTGTAACTTCTGATGTAAGTATTTCCCAGCATTTTGGCCCATGAATGATGGTTGCCTCTGTTTAATATGCAATTATGTACATGCTATGTTGAAAAGTCTTCTGGGGATGGCTTTTCTCTTTTAAAATTAAAACCAGACTTCAGAAGGTTGGCAGTGTTAGACTTTTACCTAAGATGGTTTGTTTATATGTCAGTAGGGATTTCTGGTAGTGTTTCATTAAAGAATGATACTTTAAAAAAAAAAAAAAAGACTGTCCTGACATTCAGAAGCATGTTCCATAATGTACCTCTCCTACAGGTTTCACAACCTGAGGCCTCACCCTTGTCCAAATTGATTCACTCTTGTAGAACTAATAGGTGAGACTTGTTATAAAATATGCTAGATAAGATTACACAGCGCTTTAGCGATGGTGTTACTCTGCTTAATTGAAATGTTGCAAGAAATATTGTAAATGCTTGTGTGGTTTTCTATTTCACGAGTCTGAACTTTGGAAAGTGATGCCATGGAAGGTATGTATGTACATAGGTGTTCCTGAAAGGCATACATCTGTACATCAGATGAGCATTGGCTCAGGCAAACAAACACATCCGTATGGATGAAAAAATCTTTTCCTTGCAATTAAGCTCAAGGGAAATTATAAATGTGAAAACTTCACTTTTCATGATCGTACTACAGGGAGGAAGAGCAGTGTTGCTCTTATTTTGATTTAAGTGTATCGTAAGACACGAAGAAGAAGGAGGGTTGATGTCATCTCTTTGCAGAATTTTGATTGTCTAGTACAGGTAGTCCTCAACCTACGACCACAGTTGAGCCCAAAATTTATGCTGCTAAATGAGAAATTTGTTAAGTGAGTTGTGCCCCATTTTACGACTTTTCTTGCCACAGTTATTAAGTGAATAACTGCAGTTGTTAAATTAGTAACACGGTTGTTAAGTGAATCTGGCTTCTCCATTGACTTTGCTTCTCAGAAGATCACGAAAGGGGATCACGTGACCCCTGGACATTGCAACCGTCATAAAGGTGAGTCAGTTGTCAAGCATCTGAATGGGGATGCTGTGATGCAGGGGTGGGTTCTATAATTTTTTACTACCGGTTCTGTGGGTTTGGCTTATTTTGTGGGTGTAGCTTGATGGTCATGTGACAATTATTTAGGATTTAGCAGAGGTACTGGTCTACCAGGCTTTTAACTGCTTGCAGAGCTGTACTGATCTAACCATTTATTTTTTCAGGAACTGGTCTACCCATTTATTTTTGCAGGCACTGATCTACTCATGTATTTTTGCAGGCACCGGTCTACTCATTTGTTTTCTTTTAACACTGATCAGCTGTAGGGCAGCCCTTTGAAGCCCCACGGCAAGAGTTTAAACAGGTTTTTTCCCTCTAGCCATCAGCTAGGACTCAGGAGGCAGCAATAGATTGGGGGTGGGGCTAAATAAAAGGTAAGAATAACGTGGGGGGTGGGGGTGGCGAGGGGCAGAACCAGTTTGGTGATGTCATATCATCACCGCTACTGGCTCGGCGGAACTGGGAGGAACCCACCACTGCTGTGATGGTCATAAGTATGAAAAATGGTCATAAGTCACTTTTTCAGTCCCGTTGTAACTTCGAATGCTCACTAAGCAAACTGTTGTAAGTCAACGATTACCTGTACTTGGAATGTCAGATTCAAAGTTCTTTCTCCTCATATTGGGACACTTTCAGCTTCTTGTTTAAAACTGTTATGAGGAATATTTTTAAAGAAGTTAAGAGAATGAATATTCAGCTGAATTCACATACAGTCCTTGATTTATTCATTTAGTGATTGTTCAGAGTTACAACAGCACTGAAAAAAGTGACTTATGAACGATCCTCACACTTACAACCATCGCACAGTCCCCTCAGTCAAAAGATCAAAATTTGGGTGCTTGGCCACCAGCATGTATTTATGACTGTTGTAATGTCCCGGGATTGTGTCATCACCATTTGTGACTTTCTCAGCTAGCTTCTGACAAGCAAAGTCAAAACCAAAGGGAAAACCAGATTCACTTAGTGACTGTTGATTCATTTTCAGTCGCAGTGATTCTCTTAACAGCTATGGCAATGGGATGGATCTCAGTTAACAACCCTCTTGCTTAGTAACAAAATGTCTGATCCATTAGTGAGTTTTGAAATTTTTTACTACCGGTTCTGTGGGTATGGCTTGGTGGGCGTGGCAGGGGAAATCTCCATTCCCTCCCCACTCCAGGGGAAGGATACTGCAAAATCCCCATTTCCTCCTGATCAGCTGGGACTTGGGAGGCAGAGAATAGATGGGGGCGGGGCCAGTCAGAATTTTTACTACCAGTTCTCTGAACTACTCAAAATTTCCACTACCAGTTCTCCAGAACTAGTCAGAACCTGCTGGAACCCACCTCTGGTCTGGTCCCAAGTGGAGAACTACACGTTCGCTATAAAAATAAAACTAAATGTCTATCATAAAGCTGATCAAAACAAAACAAAAAGATTCCAAGTATCTTTTATAATGTAACAATAGGCACTTGCGCTCACTTCAGAGAGAGAAATGAAACACTTGTTTTGAGAGAGATTTATACTGAGTCTGATATAGCATAAGTGTGGAAGAAAATTTATTGATAAATACATTTTCCTCTGACAGAACCTTAACACTGTAGTGTTTAGGGTTAGGGTTAGGGTTAGGATTAGGTAGTGGCAATGTCAAATTTCCTTACAATAGCTTTAATAAGGCCTTACCTCCAAAGTCAGCAGTTGATGGGTCTTCTTACATCTGAAGAGCAAAAAGGCAGATGACCTCTAGATGGTTATCCAGAGTTTCTCTTCTTATGATTGTGCTGAGTCTGGTTCTAGTAGATTTTACCTTCCACACACACATACAATACCTATGTTACTTGGCTGGTGATATTAATATGGACTAAATGGTTGATATAAGCTTAGTTGTGATTATCAGAACAATTAATTCTGAGTATTCTTAAGTATAGGTTTTTTAAATGTTTTCCTAATATTAGTAGGAAATTTATTAATTTCATTGGTGATAAACTGTAGAATGGTTTTGACATCTGGCACTAGAGTTTATTGCAGAAGCAGAGAACAAGTGGTGAAACACCCTTCTCTATTTACTAAGTTCTCTATATCAAAGTGGCAAGAATACCTATCCATGTACTTTCATATGTTTGAAAAGTAAGCATGTGAACTGTAAAGTGGAGAAAAATATTTACCTTTTTTGAAAAGTTACACATTTAACTATATTTAAAACTCATTTTAAAAGAATGTTAACTTGTAAACTGTTCTAAACATGTGTATAAATATCTCATACTCAATTAGTAATAATTATTTACAAAGTATTTGTGAACATATGCCCAGAGTATATTAAAGTATATTAGTATATTAAAGTGAAATTAAAAAAAAAAAAGGTCAGGACAACATTAAGCCCCTCAAAATGTATAAAGAAGTCCATTCTGCTTCAGTTAATAAATTGTGGTAGTTTTAGACCATAAAAAGGCAAAGAGAAATATGCAGTCAGATCTTCCTATATAAGGAATTTTGATTGTGTTAGAGCATATACTGTATTTCATAGAAGTTAACTTTCCTGTAGGATAGAAGCTGGATTAGAAGCCTGCCAAGAGAACATTCATTTCAGGACAGCTTTCGTCAACCTGGTGCCCACTAAAAATGGATGAAATTTCCAAGAAGCTCTATATCCAATTTCAACAGTAATCAGAAATGAGCCTAATACATCAAGCTACATATGACGGGAAATAAACAAAATATGCCCAACCCAAAAAGAGCTAGTAGACACTGCAGATATTTCTAATACATGTTTCAGTCCATAACTTATCCAATAGACCAGTGTTTCTCAACCTCAACAACTTTAAGACGTGTGTGTGGACCAACTCTCCAAATTTCCTAGAAAGCATGGTGGCTGAGGAATTCTGGAAACTGAAGTCCACATATCTTAAACTTGCTGAGGTTGAGAGGCACTGCAGTAGTCCATCTGCAATCCACAGCTGATGGTACAGGAGAGAAGTGACTGTTAAGGCTTTCAGACTAAGCACAGAAGCAGCAACTAATCTGGGAAGATCAATGCAGAGCTCCCCATGCTAAGAACAGGATAATGATGGGGATAATGCAGCTTTGGATCTATCTGTGTTGATATTGATAGTAGCTCAGACAACGTACATATACACACACCAAGGATTATGAGTAAGATCTGGCCAACTCACCACAAAAGCTGAACTCTAGAAAAACAGTATGCTAGTCACATAAATCTACACCAGACCCCACCCCCCAAAATATGACTGGGTGTAAAAATGCTGAGCAAACATGTGTCCTATAAAATATTTTCCCTTGGAGAATAATCAGCTGTCATGATTACTGTCAATATTTGTGAAATATTTTAGCCAGATCACTTTATTGTTTGCTAAGAGCATGCATAATAAACCAATAATTCTACATCATAAAATCCAGTGATTTGTGACTACGTCCACATTTACATTACTTTTTCATATTTCTGTTGTTTTTATTAAGAGATACTGCCAGTTTAAATGCCAGTGAAGCAATATTTGTTATTGCTATATCAAGACTAATGGCAAGGGGGGGATGTCACAGCCTATACATTGGACTTCAGAAGGGGAGGGGGACTAAGCAGGAACTCTCCCCACAAATCAGGTGGTACTCAGTCCACTTCAACAAGACAGACACAGACTTCAGAGGATAATTAGAACTGCAGAAAAAACAATTACTACCAACCTGCCTTCCATTGAGGAGCTGTATACTGCATGAGTCAAAAGGAGGGCTGTGAAAATATTTACAAACCCCTCGCATCCTGGACATAAATTGTTTCAACTCCTGCCCTCAAAACGACGCTATAGAGCACTGCACACCAAAACAACTAGACACAAGAAATTTTTCCTCAAACGCCATCACTCTGCTAAACAAATAATTCCCTCAACGCTTTCAAACTATTCACTAAGTCTGCATTACTATTACTATTAATCTTCTCATCATTCCTATCACCCATCTCCTCCCACTTATGACTGTATGACTGTAACTTGTTGCTGTATCCTTACAATTTATATTGATTGTTTCCTAGTATGATTCGATTTATTTATTTATTTATTTATTTATTTATTTATTTATTTATTTATTTATTTATCAGATTTTTATACCGCCCTTCTCCCAAAGGGACTCAGGGCGGTGTACAGCCAAGATAAAAACCAGTAATATAAAAGTTAAAAACAATTTAAAATTATTAGATAGTTTGGTCAATCATCTAAAACACAATAACCCATTAAAATAATATTTTAGGCCAGCCCTGCTTGATGGAATAATAGCATTTTAAAGGTGTGGCGGAAGGTACAGAGGTCGGAAATCCAACGAATCTCCGGGGGCAGCTCATTCCAGAGGGCAGGTGCTCCCACACAGAAGGCTCTCCCCCTGGGGGTCGCCAGTCGACACTGTCTAACCGACGGCACCCTGAGGAGACCCTCTCTGTGGGAGCGTACTGGTCGGTGGGAGGCTATCGGAGGCAGAAGGCAGTCTCGTAAATATCCAGGTCCTATGCCATGGAGCGCTTTAAAGGTGGCGACCAACACCTTGAATCGCACCCGGAAGACCACTAGGAGTCAGTGCTTATTTGTACCCTATGACTATCATTAAGTGTTGTACCTTATGATTTTTGACGAATGTATCTTTTCTTTTTATGTACACTGAGCATATGCACCAAAGATAAATTCCTTGTGTGTCCAATCCCACTTGGCCAATAAAGAATTCTGTTCTGTTCTGTTCTGTTCTATTTTATTCCTATCCCTATCCTATCCTATCCTATCCTATCCTATCCTATCCTATCCTATTCAATGTTCCACTGTCTGGTTGCGCTGCCAAACTGTACCTGTTCTATCCCTGTTAGAACTGTCAACTAGGCAATCTCCCACCTCCTGTAAGCCTACCATCCCCTGACAATGGAGGAAGGAATAGCCAATGACAATGAAGTGGTAGTTGCAGCAACTGCCCTCAGCTTTGGCAGCTGTTGCTAAATAAGCAGAGGGGTCATGCTGTGTCTGGTGGAGTGTGTTGAAGTCCTGATTAAGGAAAATCTCTCTCCTAATGTTTTGCACAGGATGTGTTTTGGAAGCTAGGGCTAACTCTACCTGGGCTGCAGTGGTGGGTTCCTCCCGGTTCGGCCCAGTTCTCCCGAGCCGGTAGCGGTGACGATATGACATCACCGAACCGGTTCTGCCCCCCTGCCCCCCACCCCCCCCTGCCCCACCCCCCACCCCCCGCATTATTCTTACCTTTTATTTGGCCCTACCCCCAATCTATTGCTGCCTCCTGAGTCCCAGCTGATGGCTAGAGGGAAAAAAACTGTTTAAACTCTTGTGCGGGGCTTCAAAGGGCTACCCTACAGCTGATCAGTGTTAAAAGAAAACAAATGAGTAGACTAGTGCCTGCAAAAATACATGAATAGATCAGTGCCTGCAAAAATAAATGGGTAGATCAGTGCCTGCAAAAATAAATGGGTAGATCAGTGCCTGCAAAAATACATGAGTAGATCAGTGCCTGCAAAAATAAATGGGTAGACCAATGCCTGCAAAAAATAAATGGGTAGATCGGTACAGCTCTGCAAGCAGTTAAAAGCCTGGTAGACCAGTACCTCTGCTAAATCCTAAATAATTGTCACATGACCATCAAGCCACGCCCACAAAATAAGCCACAACCATGGAACCGGTAGTAAAAAATTTAGAACCCATCCCTGCTGGGCTGCATTCTGGATTGGCAACAAAAAGATCTAGAAATCTCTCGTCCAGAAGTTGGCAGCCCAGATCTATAGCTGGCCCTTGTAAAAATTCCCCAAACTCTAACTATAAAACGGTGGAGCAAAGAGAGAATTTTGTAGATGTGGGATAATGTGGCTTCTATATGTGTAGCTGGGGCTATATCAGTGGAACCGGGAGCAACCAAGTTGCTCCCGGTTTGGTCCGGTTCTATAGAACCGGAAATAAAACTGGCTCCGCCCACCTGCCACGACATCATAATGTGCAACTGGGCATGTGCAGAAGCTTCTGTTCCCGCTGTGAACGAATAGTAAAAGTAAGTAGAATCCACCCCTGGGCTATATGTGAAGGTAAAGAAAATAAACACAGAAGCGGTCTAGGATTTCCTTAGAGTTTCCCCCAAATGGTGGGATGGAAAATGCCTTGCTTACTTTTAGTTCTCTAACGATAAGCCCTCACCTTGCTGCATTTATCTAATCCTCAGACCACAGTGGTGGCCTCCTAATTTCATGCTTATTTGATTTGATATTAAAATGTTTCCCGTCTTCTTCTTGCTATGTGTCACAATGTCTGGAGCTTCAGATGATGTTGTTGTTGCAGTCAGGATGTTCCCAGCTGCTCTTGGCCTCTGCTGTACAAAGTGGTCCTTTCTCCCTCCTCTCCAGTTACTGAATGCTCTCCTCCATTACCATTTTATTTTGTGCTATTGGACTGACATGATGCTTGGTTTCTGCAAGAGGTCTGGAGGATGCTTTCTGGAGCACAAGTCAGATCTTTTATCTCCTTGTGTTTACCCATTTCACTGCCATGCTAGAGCTCTTTCAAAATATGCATTCAGTGCTCCTGTGACAGGATACCACGAAGAGGGAAATAGAACTGTTGGGGGAGGAAGACTAAGTCTTTGAACTGAGGGTCAGTTCCTAAAGAGAGCCTCATTTTGACTTCTGTGCAACTGGACATGTGTGACTTCTGTGGTTTCCGACATCCCGATATAGTCAGTTGGTGCCATCACTGACTATTGGGGCGAATTGTTGGCCCCCACGGAGAGGGTTCGCAACTTGGGTGTCCTCCTGGACTCACAGCTGTCTTTAGAAGGGCATTTGACGGTTGTGGCCAGGAGGGCATTTTATCAGGTTTGCCTGATTCGCCAGTTGTGTCCCTTTCTGGATCGGGACTCATTAAATACGGTCACTCATGCCCTCGTCACTTCCCGCCTGGACTACTGCAATGCTCTCTACATGGGGCTCCCCTTGAGGAGTACCCGGAGGCTCCAGCTGGTCCAGAATGGGGCTGCGCAGGTGGTTATGGGAGCAATATGGCGCTCCCATGGACCCCCCTCCTGCACGAGCTGCACTGGCTCCCGGTGGTCTTCCGGGTGTGCTTCAAGGTTTTGGTTACCACCTTTAGAGCGCTCCATGGCCTAGGACCGGAGTATCTATGAGACCGCCTCCTGCCACCAGTAGCCTCTCACCGACCAGTACGCTCCCATAGAGAGGGGCTTCTTAGGGTGCTGTCGGTCAAACAGTGTCGACTGGCAGCCCCCAGGGGAAGAGCCTTCTCTGTGGGAGCACCTGCCATCTGGAACGAGCTCCCCCCGGAGATACAGAGGATTACAGACCTGCGCACTTTCCACCGTGCCCTCAAAACATTCCTATTCCAGCAGGCCAGCCTAGCCTAACCCCCTTTTTTAAACTGTTTTTAAATTTTTTAAATTTTAAATTTGTCTTATAAATTTGGGGTGTTTTAAATTTTGTTTTCCGGGCCAAATTATTTAATTGTATTTTAATTGGTTTTTTAACATTTGTATTGTATGTATTTTATCTTTTGGCTGTTCACCTCCCTGAGTCCTTCGGGAGTAGGGCGGTATACAAATTTAAATAACAACAACAACAATAATAATAATAATAATAATAACAACAACAACAACAACAACAACAACAACAACAACTGTTTGTATTAACTTTGTGTTGGGGGGAAGGTGCCTCCTTCATTGCAGTGCCTTCTCTTCACTTTCCTCTTTCAATACCCAAACAAGATTGCTAGGAAGGTGCCATGAAGACCACTCTCCACTGCTGCCCCCATTGCATACAACAGAAAAATGGTGGACCCTGATTTTCATACAAATCTATCCGTATCCCAGAATAATGCTAGACCCATATTTAGAATTAGCTCAGGGGACAGCCTGCTGTCACAGAGCACCTCTGCATAGTCAGCCTGTTAACCTGGGCAACTTGAAGAGTAATTCAGAGTATTTATTTTGTTTCCAATATGATTGGTAAACTATCAGAATACGAATAATGCCTTCTGGTGAAGAGTACCAGACCTCTGATTTCCCAGGCTGTTATCAACCCTTCACAAGGCGAAAGAGAGTGATTGGAAGTCATTTTTCCCACACGGTGGATGGGAATAGGAACACTGCTGATTGGAAGGGAAAGGTGTCACCAGTCACTACAATTAACTTGTTCTCCATTGTTAAACCCGTGGGAGCACCATTCACCAATGTCATTTCTGAAATGGTAGGAAGATCAGGTGCTGGGACAGAGCAAATGTTGCTGATAATAGAATAGAATAGAATAGAATAGAATAGAATAGAATAGAATAGAATAGAATAGAATAGAATAGAATAGAATAGAATAGAATAGAATAGAATAACAGAGTTGGAAGGGACCTTGGAGGTCTTCTAGTCCAACCCCCTGCTTGGGCAGGAAACCCTATCCCACCTCAGACAAATAGTTATCCAATCTCTTCTTAAAAATTTCCTGTGTTGGAGCATTTACAACTTCTGGGAGCATTTACAACTTCTGTAATGAGGTAGTATTGATGCACTAAATGGGCTAGAGGATAACCCTGGCTATCTAGATGAGCCCTTAAACTGAATATAAATGGAAACTTGCAATGTATTATTTTGGCCAGAGAATCAATTCCTAGAAATGGCAATCATAGGGACCTTTTTCACATATAACTTTTCCCAATGGCCTTCCAAGCTGATCAAACCAGCTCTGTTATTGTCAGCATGCTTTTACTATAGCAACCAAAATATAAATGTTGGAGCATTAAGATGTGGGGCCAATCATTTCTTAATGATTAAGAGTAAAGCGTATAAAATATGTAATATAAGCTTTTCTACTCTCACAAAGTCAGATTTCCTGGTCATTAATTAAAACTACATACAGTAAGGGTTGATAAAAAAGAAACACCTTTTGCATAATGCCTAGTTAAACTATGGCATTTGCTTCCCTCAGCTATGGAAATGGCTACCAATTTAGAAAGTTTTAAGGGAGAACCAGACAAATTCATAGCGGTAGCACTGTCCATCAGTCTTGATGGCTGTATACCCTCTGCAGATACCGTATGTTGCATCTTAAGTTGAAACGCTAGGGAGCAATAATGGAAAAGCATTATCATTTACTAGTCCATGAATGAGATCTTTGTGAATGGATTGAACTGGCTACTCTACCTCATCGTAAGCTGAATTAGAGGACCCACTGACTGATAGACTGAGATCCTACATTGGTCTGAGACAGTGGTGGGTTGCCCCCGGTTCAGACCGGTTTGCAAGAACCGGTAGTAAAACCAGCGGGAGGCTCCGCCCACTGACCTGGATGTCATCATAGGTGATCTGTGCATGCAGTAAAGGTAAGCAGAACCCACCCCTGGTCTGAGAGGAAGGGAGGGAATGGCTTTAATAAAATTTTTGAGAGAAAGGACTGACTGTTCTCTCCACTTTCCCCAGAAAGCACCTTGCCTTAAAACACCCCCAGGTTTATTTGCAAGTCTTGCTTTATCACTGTTAATTTGTAATTGCAGGTGTGCCAGAGGCCTTTCACCTATAGATAAAACCATGCAATTTCTCATGCAAACTATGATTACAATACTGTATCGCTTTCATTCTCCAAACACATTCAGTGTGTACCTAGTCTATGCACTGATATTTTAGTGCAAAAAAAAGGGGGGGGCATGAAAGATAGGATAGGAAATACAGTGTTACACATTGGCAGAAAGCTGAATCAGTTTCATTTCACTAAATGTCAAACATGATAGGCAATTTATATAATAAAAGCTGATTCAGTAAAGTAAAGGTGATAAAGTAAAGGTGAATAAATGATGGAGAGAAGAATATGACAAATGTGTAAAATATTGTAAATGAATAAAATTAGAAATAAAGGGACGATAAAGATAATGATAATAAAGGATGGGAAAAATGGGGAATGTATAAAGTAGAAAGTAAGAGGAACGAAACTGATATGTAAAAAGAAACATATTATGTGTTCGTGTTTTGTATGTTGTGTTGTGTTGTTTTAAAAATCAATAAAAAACTTATATTAAAAAGCTGATTCATAATTGACTAATAATCTTATTTGAACAGGGAGTGAATTTTCCCAAGTTTGGGCATAAAGTTTAGTTTCTCTGTACGCAGCCTGGTCTCAAATGCTAGCTCCTCAGTATTATTCACATAAAATAAAATGAATCTACATCCAAATGTTGGTCATTTCAATTGTGTTGTACATAAAAGAACATCATATTCATATTATCTTTTCCAGGGAATTCAAATGGTTTGAAATAATGAGCATCTACTCCATACTACCACTGATGATGTCACCTACTTTGGTAATGAACAGTGTGCAAGACAACAACTAAATTTATAGAGTACCAAGGACCACACAGTTCATCCCTGAGCTACAAGTATTCTCTTCTCTCAGCATCTACATTTAATACATACAAACCACATTTCTGCTTCTTATGGATGTTCCATGTAGCCACATCCCTATTAGGATATAATGGATATGTAAACAGCCACCTACAATTCAAAAGCTGAGGCATTTAAATGAATGTTAGGCAACACTTGGTGTCACAGTTCTCTCATACAGTGTTTATGAGTGATGTTTCCCTGCCTCCTTTTACAAGCAAGATGCTTATACATAATACAAATTCATTAAAAGTAGGATCTTATGCTACTGCTGTCCTCTTGTGGCTTAAAAGAAGAGCCTTTAAAGAAAAGAAAAACTATATGTTTTGAAGAAAAAAATTCAATTTTCTCCACAATTGTTTTTATTGGGTATAGTTAAGGGTTTTACTTCGGGTGAAACAAAGTTGATATTGTACATGATAACAGCTGCGAGACTATTGATAGGTAAATACTGGAAGAATGAAGTTTTGCCCACGATCGAGGAATGGACTTTGAAGATGGCCAGTTTTGCAGAGATGGCGAAGATTTCAGCATATTTAAAAGACTGTTCACAAGAGACTTATGAATGGGAATGGAAAAAGTGGATAGATTATGTTCAGAACAAATATCAAACTAGGAAGTATCAAATAGCTTTTATTTGAAAATGATATATTAAGATAGAAATATTTCAATGTAATGCAGATTAAAAAATTGTAAGGGGGAGGGAGGGGTTCAAGTTTTATATAAGTTTTATACTAAGGGGTTTTTTTTACTTGATATGAGTATATTGTGTGGAAGTCCGGGGGGAGGGGAGGGTTAGGGAGGGTTAGGGAGGTTGGGAAGTTTGGGGTGGGAAGAGGGGGGGGGAAAAGGGGTGAAAATGTAATTGTAAAACTTTTGCAATAAAAAAAAAGAAAAGAAAAGAAAAACTATAGATTATTTTCAGACAACAAGCAAAAAAAATCAAAAGCAATTCACTCCTATAACCACTCCATTTTAACTGCAAAGTAGGCCTTTCCATGGCAAATCAAATAAAATCTTTCTTGTAAATTCCCTTGGGTTAATAAAAGAGGATACCTGCCTTATATTTAAACCATATCAATATGTTCTTTTGTGATTAATTGATCTTCTCTCAGTATGTTCTTTTGTGATTAATTGATTTTGCCTTATAAATATCAGTGTATGGTGCCTGGAATTGCCTTCATATAAAATCCCATAGCAATTCAGCAAATGTGAAATCAGAATTTGTAAAAACAAATGGATCTTTTGCGCCAAGATTTCTTTTCTCTTGCAGTAGCTTTCTTTACATAACTTTCAGAACTGTGTAGATCTATGTAGAAGGGTAGAGTACATGACTTTCTTCGTAAACCTATTCTGCGTTAACTTTCAATTTTAAAAAATATCTACACACTCCTGGCTTAAGTCCCAGGTCTGGGGGTGATGTTTATGATTTGCTTAAGGACCCTGATTTGTTTTTGTTGATTTTATTTTTATCAGATTATTTTAGTCTGGACTGTCTGTCTGAGTCTATGCTTTTAGCTGCCCAGAGTCCAGTGAGTGGCCAATAAATTTAAATAAACACTGAATAATATTTTATGCATTTTCTAATGTTCTTTGAAAATTTGAACCTTCTCTACATTTTAAACCCGTCAGCTTTCAGCTGTACATAAGAATTAGATTGGTGCAGAGCAACTCTTAGCAAAGAACATGACTTCTGAATTATGCATGTGAGTGGCATCACAAGGAATTAAAGCTAATGACAGAAAGATTAAGAAACAAATAGGACTTCATGAAATTACTAGCACCAGTTGGTGGTGTTCAACTGAAGATGAGGTAGGGCTGTTGAGAGTTGGCTGCTGTCCCTGCTTTCAGTATTAATTGTGGGGAAGGGGGAATTTATCATCTGACAGGAGTTTAGTAAACCTTCAACTCTTAATATTTCTTGGATTGTTTAATGACACTGAATTCATTTTAGAGAATAATAGCCTTCCACTTTCCCATTTCAACAGACAATATTTCCCTAACTTTGGTGGTGGGGGTGGGTGCCTTCATGTCAGTTTTGATTCCTGGTGATTGCCTGGACAAGTTCTTGCAGTTTTCCTGGCAAGATTTCAGAAGTGGTTTGCCATTCCTATTTCCTAGAGTTGAGAGAAAGGGACCAGCCCAAGGACACCTAGCTGGTTTGGTGCCCAAGGCAGGACTAGAACTCACAATCACCCAGTTTCTAATCTAATGCCTTAATGCCAAACATTCCTAATAATATTTTTAGGCAAATGAAAAACAACTGAAGAGGAAAGAGGCTTTACTTTTTTCCTATGGCTGTTCTTCTACATCCCTGCACCACCACTGATCCCCCCAGCCCTTCCTATACACTCTGCTTTTCCACGTTAAGAAAATATACCTGTGATGGCGAACCTATGGACACACGTGCCAGAGGTAGCACGCAGCACCTCTCTGAGGGCACACAAGCCGTCGCCCCAGTTCAGCTCCACTGCGCAGGCTCACCTGCCTCCCGCCAGCCAGCTAGTCTTCGGATCTCTGCCGTGCGTGTGCAGGGGGCGGGGTGTGTGCAGGGGGCATGCAGGGACGCATGAGGGGTGTGTGCGTGTATGCGTGGAAGGCAGGGGGCATGCAGGGGGCCAGACACGCCTTGCATTTTGGAGGTTTGGGGGCATGCGCATTTGCAGGAGCGCATTTGTGCACACGTGCATGCTTTGGGCAGTTGGTCCGGAAAAAGTTAGCCATCAATGGAATATACCATGTAATCCTGTAGTTTAAAGCTAGAAGTCAGCACTTTCACCAGCAACACATGGCTACAGGAACAGATGTTGAATTCTTGCCCCTTTTTAGCAGCTGCTAGCAGAACCTCTGGCAGTCACCTACCCCCTTGACTACATTGTGGTGCAGAAGAGTTTGAGTTGCATCCAGTGCTGCAGCTATGAAAGGTTTTCATTGGCAGAAGATGAACAACAGTGGTTTAATTCTGTAGATTAGTGCTAAAGAGATTGTTATAGATCTTTACTCTCAAAAGGCAAATTGCTATTAAAGTGAAATCTGGAATGTTTTTATTGATTTGTATGAGCATTTATATCATCCACTCACAAGATTCAAGGATATATGATAAATACATTATTGTAGCATTTTGTACTGTGATAATTCCATTCAGTTTCCATACTGAATTCCAAAAATACAACTTTTTTTTTTAAGAAAAAAAAAAGACAACCAAGAGAGAAGCACAAACCATGTATTTAGTTTGTAACTTTCTACTCTATAGTTCTTCCAGTCAAGATGTTTTTAATGTCAAGGAAATATCCATTTAATAACATACAATTTTTAAATAGGGGTAATGGGGGAGAAGAAATAATAAAAACAGTGCAAGGAAGAGGTGAACATTATAAATGTCTTATATGAATTTGGTTAATGAAGGCTTAGTCGTTTTTTTGAAAGCAAAATGCATAAGCCCATCCTCTAGTAATATTGGCTGGAACATTATAGATTAGTGGGCTGAATAGTATGTATATGGATAATAAGCTGAAAAGAGTATGGAGGATAGCATACTACTTACAGTATGCCTAAAAACAGTGGTGGATTAGTGGGCTTTTTTCATAGCTTAATATATACTATACATTATAAAATTGTTGAAGGACAAATAATCATGTTGTTAGGGCTGATTCAAAAGCTGGTGGAAAATGAAATGAAAAACCAATGTAGGAAAAAGCATCAAAACTTCAAAAGCATAACAGCCCAGACACGGAGATCTTCTTTTCTGGATGGTGTAGATTGGTTGGTCTTGACGGTTCCAGAGAAATTCTATTAACCAGAAGCTTTTCCAGAGTAGGAAGAGTTTGTTCAGGACAAACACATTTATTCCCCAAAGAAAAAAAGCCCTGAATTTAAGGCAGGTCTGCCTCGCTGGGGATAAGCATGGGGTGAGGGGGAGGGAGTGTTAAAAATTTAAGATGGCAAAAGTATACCCACTCAGTTTACACACACACACACACATACACACACACACACACACATACACACATTTACACATGCAAAGTGACAACTCATCTGCAGATGAGCTGAATCAAGAACAGGGAAGGTTTTCCTTCTCACAAGAAGTAGAATCCTTCAGAATACATCAGACTTGCAGGACGGGAGGTGGTCAGATCAAGAGCCAATGTGAGCAGGTTCTTTCTTTACATTCTTGACAAGCCATCTTCCTCCTCATCCCCAAGTTAGATTAAACACCTGTCCAATCTTCATTTAAAAAAAATTTTTAATTTAAAAATCCACCTTTGTACCATGTCTACCTTGACTGTTAGCGTTTAAGTACATATATTACAATGATTTGCTATGGGAGACAAAACAATTTATAAGAATTGTTCTAAAACAAAATTCTCTTAGAAATGGAGAATTATATTGGAAATAATGAAGTGGATCATCACACCTACAAGACTATCAACACATAAGTTGGGGGGGGGGGCGACCCAAATGAGAAGAGCAACAAAGATGATTAGGGGACTGGAGGCTAAAACATATAAAGAACGATTGATGGAACTGGGTATGTCTAGTCTGTTGAAAAGAAGGACTAGGGGTGACATGATAGCAGTGTTCCAATATCTCAGGGGCTGCCACAAAGAAGAGGGAGTCAAGCTATTCTCCAAAGCACCTGAGGGTAGGGCAAGAAGCAATGGGTGGAAACTAATCAAGGAGAGAAGCAACTTAGAACTAAGGAGAAATTTCCTGACAGTTAGAACAATTAATCAGTGGAACATCTTGCATTTACAATGCTCCAATACTGCAAGTTTTTAAGAAGAGATTGGATAATCATTTGTCTGAAGTGAAGTGGTGTAGGATTTCCTATCTAAGGAGGGGGTTGGACTAGAAAACCTCCAAGGTCCCTTCCAACTCTGTTATTCTATTCTATTCTATTCTATTCTATTCTATTCTATTCTATTCTATTCTATTCTATTCTATTCTATTCTATCAATAGAGATTTTAAACAGCCTTTATGGGGCTATGGAGGGTGTAATCAGTAAAGTACACCCCAGGAGTGGGCAGAGCTTCTATTTTTTTCCCCATATTTCATTTGGATTTATTTGACATCATCAATAATCATCTATCAAAGCAATGAATGCACCATATATCTATCTTTGCATCAGTACTCTCTATTCTATCTTATTGTCTTGTGCACATATAAAAATAATATCATGTTACATTTTCCAACATAAAACCTAAAAAGTCCTGTCATCTATTCTAGACTTTTCATCGTCCCAAATATATGTGTACTGCCAGAATTGAGGGGATTCTGAACAAGATGTTTTCTTCCAGATATACATAGATGCAAGTAAAACTAAGTATTCCACATTACCCTCTTCCTTCCAATTTTTTCCCATCTGCACATATTTAGGCCATTGTTAAGAACATTAATTTGCATTCAGTGTGTTCATTTCTATGGAAAGCTTCTAAGGGAGAGGGGAGGAATTTAGAACTTAGGAACCAACAGGATCTGGGGCCTAGATCTTATATTGGTGATCCACCCTAATAGCATTATTTTATTATGAAGCTATTCAGATTAAAGTTTCTATTGTGATTTTTGAGACCATGTGTATTTGAAGTCAATCAGAAAATATAATAGGCCAATTACTAATGAATATATATCTGATATACTGTTACAAACTTGTATATTTGTGTGGGTGTGTACATATTCCCTATTCAACTTCTTGCTTTTTCACTTTATCTCTGTAGAACGTTTGAGTAATTTAGCAGGCAAATTTTCTCATAAGTAAATCTCACTTCATCTACATTCTGCCCTTTATAGATATATATCCCAGGGCATATATCAATACAAAATAGCCCACCATATTTTACAATTTAAAAAATAACAAAACAAACTGTAAAGAAAAACATATATCTATGTTTAGGCTTTAAGGGAGCTACAGAAAATATTTATGCCTCTGTTCTTTTCTTCTTCTCCTACTTGCATCGGATCCCTCCAATCTTAAAATTCTCAAAAACAAAAAAACTAAAATTTAGGGATCACCCAACAGACAGAACAACATGAAAAGGCCTTCCAGTAGTTGAGGGACATATTTCTGTATCACTGTATCATCTAATGTCTATTAGTAAGTGAAGTTCCATCACTTCACATACGATCATTTCAATGGACTGCCTTTTGAGGAAATGTTTATAAGATGAGGCTACATTGCACTTGGCTTTTTAAATAAGAGGTCTGAAACCCAGCAGCTTGAAGACACGTAAACTTCAACTCCCAGAATTCCTTAGCCTTGGAACTGAAGTCTCCACTCCTTCCCACCCACCACCCCAACATCTTAAAATTCCCAAGCCTGAGAAACACTGCTTGAAATTGCATTTGAGTATAGCAAAAAAAGGGATATCATTTTCTGTTCAGTTATTTTCGTTGGTGTATTTAGTGCAATATTTCCTGCTTTCCTCTATTCCTAAAACCAGCATGGGACTTTCCTTCCTTTGTCCTGTGATTAAAGCCATTCTAAAAAGCAGTTATCAGGTCCCAGTTGCTGAAAATTTTAGTTTCCTCCTCTTCCTTCAGCCTTTCTGTGATCAAAAACAGTTACCTTCCTTATACTACAGCACCAACACATAGCTTTTCTAAGCTATATCACAAATGGGAAACGCATATGTTCAGTTTCCAGACACAAACAGTTGTCAGCCATTTTGAAAATGAGAAAAAGATGCTCGTGCTATGAATGAACCTCCTGATTCTGAGCCTATGATGTAGTTGTAACATGACCGGCTTAATACAATGAACTCCAATATGATGCTGGGATTTTTAAATATTATTTTTTTTAATAGTTGGCTCTGTCCAGTCTCTAGCTCTGCTGGAATTGTGGCATTCCCTTTATCTACTCATCTCCAAAATTTGGTATTTGTGTGTTATTGACATTCAAGACTGAATCAGCTACTGTATGTTTTTATTGATCATATTTGCTTGTATGACATCAGTGTACATAAAATACAGACAGCTTCTTGAACAATAACAAAAGGGACAGGTCTTTTGTCCCATGGGTTGTATACTATATTGTGGAAGAGAAAACAAATCCCTGCCCGTCTTAACTTTAAGACCTTAAGCAGATGACTTGCAAAAGGATTATTTATTTATAAATTTATATATTGCTTTGGTCCGCTGACTCTAAGCAGTATATAAAACATTCTTCTTCATTCTTCTTTAGGAACTTAGAACCCACCCCTCTCCTAGAAGAATGAAATATTCTAGGAAATATTAAAAAGGCAGAATATTATACCTTCCTGGATGAGAAATGGTCTTGGAAAGCAGCCCCCACCTTTGTTAATAGCCCCAGAAAGACTGGTGCCAACGTATCTACAAGGTAAAAGACTGGGCCATCTTATCGACAAAAGACCTTCAGCTCCAGGGTGATAGGATTAGCCCTCACTCAAGATCTAAACCAGGACAAAGCCATTAAGCCATAATAGCAATTGCCCAAAGCCCCTCATTACATCACCCAGCAAGATTCAACCAAACCTGGGACTCAAGACAACCTATAAAGTTACCCCTGCATGGCCCCATGGGAGTCTGACAACCAATCAGAATACATTTCTTACACAGGAAGAGGAAGCTCCATGGCGGGGCCCAAGAGAGGGTATAAATCTCTCCCTCTCTCTCTCACCCATGTGCTCAATTGCCTAAGACCTCAAACCATGTGGTCCTGTCCACCATTAAACAATTAAACTGTCTCCATGTTTCCAGTGTCTTTCTCTCCACTTGGAACTGAACCCAGATGGACATTTCTTCCAACACTTTGTTAAACCAAAAATATCAGGGCATAAGAAAAGATAAATGCTATATAGCCACCTTTTGTGATAGTTGACATAATCATGGTGATTCCATCTTGTAGTGTATCACAAGTCAATTTTATTAGTAAAATGCAGGTAATTATTTGTGAATTCCACATCTATTGTGCCTCTTTCTTTGCCTATGAAAGTTTTCTCTATGAAAGTTGCATTATCCACTATTTTATCTACTGTCATACCCTTCCCACTTATAATAAACTGTTCAAGAATGGGACATTGGCTAAATTAGGAAAGAATCTTTTACTGTTTTTACTTACTCACGTATCCTAAATCCGTGAATCCTAAAAAACACCAAAGCTTTGTATTCATAACTACTTGAATGTTCTCTGAGCTTGTGTAATGTACCTAGTATAGCAATGATAAATCACAATATGTCATGCTCATTTATTCAATTTAAGGAACTCACATTTGCTGAGTCATGTTTAAGGCCACAATCTGCCAATCACAGCAATGTGCTTTGAGATGCATTTCACAGATGCAGCTCACCTTTTCTGTGATTCCTGACAAAGCATATTGGTCAGTATGTAATAATGGATTAACTTTAACTTTAAAATTGGCTCAGATTCCGATAATACCATTCTTCTTTTTTTTTTGTTTGAAAATTTTTTATTAAACACATATTAAAACATTGGACACAGTGTAACCATCCTGGCATTATCTTTGCCATACAAACTAAAATAAACAATAAATATCATATACACCTTACTACTTATATACATTTGGTCTATTCAGTATTTACAAATATAAAAACATCATTTTTCTATCTATATTACTTATATATTTGTCTTATCCTCTTTCATTCTATTTTAATTACATACATAACCTTAATTCTCCATTCTATGGATTCTAGTCAGTTCATATTTTTCATCCCTCCTTTCCATTCTAATCACTGATAAAATTTGTTCCATATCTTATAGTATTCTGACTCACCTTTATTTTTCAATTCCAACGTTAATCTGTATTAATCTGTTAATCTATTTCCGCGCATGTCAAAAATTTTTTGATCACTTCATCTTCTAGGGCAGTGGTTCTCAACCTGTGGGTCGGGACCCCTTTGGGGGTCGAATGACCCTTTCACAGGGGTCGCCTAAGACCATCGGAAAACACATATTTTCAATGGTTTTAGGAATAATTTTATTGTTGGGGGTCACCACAACATGAGGAACTGTATTAAAGGGTCGCAGCATTAGGAAGGTTGAGAACTACTGTTCTAGGGGGATTTCCTTATTTTTCCAATTTTGGGCAAAGATCATTCTTGCTGTTGTTATAATATGTATTATTAAGTAAATTACCCCTTTACTATATTTCCCATTTATAATTCCCAACCGATAATACCATTCTTCTTAATTACGGTACCCTCAAGTGTAAACCATAGCACTCAACACATTTTTTAAAGAATTCCTTCAGTTCCTTTCTGAGTTTCTTTCTTTCTTTCTTTCTTTCTTTCTTTCTTTCTTTCTTTCTTTCTTTCTTTCTTTCTTTTTTTTTTTTTTTTTTGGTAGGTGACTAGGAACTGGTCATGTTTTATGAAACTTGGGTGTGGATTTTACTACGAAACCATTTTACATAATGTGCTTGAATATACTGTAAATATGCCATCTTTTAACACAGTGACTATATCTTTTCAGCTTACTCTTGATGGTCCTTATGATTAGAAGTATAGCACACAGGCTATTAAAGCAACATCGATGCAGCATCAGCTTCCTCAGCCAACTACAATCACCTGCTTATACAATATATAAATCCAACATTATTTGTTATTCTATATTACTGTTAAATGTCACTAAGAGGAGAATGAATTTTGCTCCAGTGTAATTTTTAAATTGTATTTATGATTATTTTTGTTTAGTATTTCTTAACTAATTAATAGATTATTAATCGGTAGATGATGTTAACCAAAAATTCATAATTTGTACTTTAATATTGTGCTTTCGTGAGGAGCAAACCAAACTGATGAAGTCTGGTTTTAAGATTTAAAAAAAGTTAAACATTTAGGTATCAGTATGACAAATATGAATAATTGTATGTCATTTCAAAATAATTATGTTAAGATATGGAATAAAATGATAAAGGATAGGCTAAGGTGGAAGAAACAACAATTGTTACTGTTGGAGAGAATTTCTGTGATAAAGATGAATGGTCTGATTGGAATGATGGTTTGACAATCAATGTAAATAATAACAAAAAGATGTATATAAGTTGTTTGTACATTGCATGCTGTATGTTTGTTTGTAAAGCCACAAGTGTATTTATAATTGTTGTGAAGAATATCAGAAACAAAAGGAGGGTTGAGGAGGGGAGATAGAGGGAGAGGGAGAGGAGTTTATTAGCTAGATTGCTAGAATGCTAAAGAAAATACTATTTTATTCCAAAATATACTACTATGTTGTTCACTGATAATGTAATAGGAACTCATGGTGCACTTTCTTTACAGTATACATTAGTTTCTTTTATGTACGATAAAACCATGAAAAACATGTTGCTATTTAATGCTAACACTTTTTAAAATTTACACTGAATTTTAATTAAAAATAACTTTATTAAATTGTGTTTTAGTAATAATAATGTAATAAGCACATGCACATTTTTAACAACAGAAGAGGAAACACTGACCCACCACAATCTCTTTTAACTTCAACATTTGACCTCTGTTTAAGACCTCTTGCTTAGTGAGGCATTATTGAAAGCATGTGAATTCTCTCTTGCTGCTAAATAAGGCATTTTCCTGTCAAATTCCTGCTATACGACTGATAACACGAGATGGATAAAAGATACAATACAAACATTACTAATATTCCCACAGCACAAATCTTTGATTAGAGTTATAGGCTTGGCTACTAACAGTAGCAAACAGTATTTTTTTTTCTTGCTGAAACTGTTGATCTAAGTGTACAAACTTTACTGCGTATATGTGACTTAAACAAGTCTTTGATTCACCAGTCTTGCATTATAATTAATCCTATACTAGAATGGGTCTGCAGTTGTTTTCATTGTGAGGCTATAAGGGAAACCAGAATGTAAATAGATGTAAGGAGGAAAAAAAATATTTAAGGTGCTATGTTGTACCCATTTGCCTCACCAAACTCCACAAAAGCTATTTTTCAGAGGAAGGAAATATTGGTAGGTTAGATGCATCTTGGCTTGTTTTGAAGTTGTGTGAAAGTTGAGAATCCGCCCAGGAACCCTGTTTTTCTGTTTGTGTATCTGTGCACTGAAATGTTTGTTTTGAAAGACTAACCTGTGACGGAAATTATAAGAATCTTTTCCACATGGTAGTCAATTGTATCACCCAAATGTAAATAGCCTTTCTACATCATAACCCAACACACGCACACAACCAGTGGTGGGTTTCAAATTTTTTTATTACTGGTTCTGTGGGTGTGGCTTGATGGGTGTGGCATGGCTTGGTGAGAGTGGCAGCGGAAGGATACTGTAAAGTCTCCATTCCCTCCCTAATCTGGGGAAAGTTACTGCAAAATCCCCATTTCCTCCTGATCAGCTTGGACTTGGGAGGCAGAGAACAGATGAGGGCGGGGCCAGTCAGAATGTTTACTACTGGTTCTCCGAACTACCCAATGTTTCCGCTACCGTTTCTCCACAACTGGTCAGAACCTGCTGAAACCCACCTGTGCACACAACCTAACATAATAGACCTCTTCTGCAACTGGCTGATGCTTCTCTCTCCAATTGTCTATGAAAAGTACTAAACCAAGTATCAGAAGCCTATCTTTATTATTACTATTATTATTATTGTTGTTGTTGTTGTTGTTGTTGTGGTTGTGGTTGTGGTTGTGGTTGTTCTTTCCTCCTCGCTGTTTCTTTTTACAACACAAAGTTGTTAAGGAAGATGAGCAGCAAAGCTGTCCCTTGATGCATCTGTGAGAGATCGAAAGGGACAATGGGGCCTTGTCATCTGGCAAAAAGGAACAAAAGCCTAAATTTGGAATGTAATGTTCCTGCTAATGAGAAACAGTCTGTCCTAAACTCCAGAGAATGAGAACCAAACAGGATCCAATCTGGGTCAGTCACTGGAACCAGAGGTTTTGTCTTCTGACCTTTCGGACTTGTGCTGGAGCCCATCTTCAGGGAATTTCTCTCTAGCAATCTAGCAGTCAAGTGACATTCCCTGAAGATGAGCTCCAACACAAGTCCAAAAGCTCGGAAGGCAAAACCTCTGGTCAAGTGGTGAAATTCAAATTTGTTTTACTACTGGTTCTGTGGGCGTGGCTTGGTAGGCGTGGCATGGCGTGGCGTGGCTTGGCTTGGTGGGCGTGACTTGGTGAGTGTGGCAGGGGAAGGATACTGCAAAATCTCCATTCCCACTCCACTCCAGGGGAAGGATACTGCAAAATTCCCATTCCCTCCTCACTTCTGGGGGAAAGATATTGCAAAATCTCCATTCCCACCCCACTCTGGGGCCAGCCAGAGGTAGTATTTGCCAGTTCTCTGAACTACTCAAAATTTCAGAATCTGAATTTCACCCCTGCTCTTGTCCCCGTGACCAACCCAGTTTGGATAGTGTAACATTATCCTGGACACATATATGTGTGAGAGATAAACAGTTAACTCATAGCAATAGCAGTTAGAATTATATACCACTGCATAAAGCTTTACAGCCCTCTCTAAGCAGTTTACAGAGTCACTATATTGCCCCCCACAATCTGGGTCCTCATTTTACCGACTTCGGAAGGATGGAAGGCTGAGTCAATCTTGAGCCTCTCAGAATTGAACTCCTGGAGTGAACAATGAGTTAGCTCTGCAGTACTGCATTCTAACCACTGTGCCACCATGGCTCATCTTCCTAAGCTCCAAAGAAAGCTACCCAATTTATAGTAGAGCCAGTGGTGGGATTCAATTTTTTTAACAACCGGTTCTGTGGGCGTGGCTTAGTTGGGGGTGTGGCTTGGTGGTCATGTGACTGGGTGGGCGTGGCTAGCTGGTCATGTGACCGGGTGGGCATGGCTAGCTGGTCATGTGACCGGTGGGCATGGCTATCTGCACAGGGACTACAGAGGGCTGAAAAAAGTCATTTCTGACTGGTCCTCGCACTTTTGACCAGTCCTCGCACTTATGACCATCCTCACATTTATGCCCGTTGCGGCATTCTTAACAACCATGTCACTCATTTCACAACTGCTTCTCTTCACCATGGTGACAAGATAGGGCAAAAATGTAAAATGTGAGGACAGTCGTAAATTCGAGGACTGATCAAAAGTGCGAGGACCAGTCAAAAATAACTTTTTCAGCCCTCTAAGTAGTCCATATGCATAAAAGGATATAGCAATAGAGAGGGATGAAGGAAGGGAAGGGAAATTAGAGTAGGAGTGAGGGTAAGAGAGGGAGGAAGAGAGGAGGAGAAGAAGAAAAGAAGAGGAAGTAGGGAGGAGGAGAAGAAGGAGAGGAAGAGAAAGTAAGAAGGGGAGGAAGAGAAATTAAGAAGGAAAGAAAATGAGAGATGGTAGGTTTGAGGAGAAAGATTGCTGTACAATAAAAAAGATGAAAGGGAAGAAAGCCAACCCCAAACAAATATAAAGATATTAAGATAAAGAATGAATTGTTAAACTTTAAAGAATAAAAGAGAACAAATATGAATAAATAACAATAATTAGAAACACACATACAAACATATAATGTATTTTCTTTGAACAGAGTATTTGGCCGGTTCACAAATTTAAACAGTGTTTAGTCATTTCAATTAAATTTACAATTTCTATATTTCCTTTTTGCCATATTTATTCCTCATCTATTTTTGTAAAAAACCAATATTACCCTTCATCTTCATCTCTAATCTTAATCAAATTCAATTTTTCCCTTCTATTCTATATTATACCCCTTCCCATTGTCATATATTTTTATATCCATCCTCACATTGGTTAATTATGTAATATTACAGTTGTTTAATATAAATTCAACATTTTAATATAAATCAATTAATTATATAACTACCTTTTTTGTATATTAATCAATATGAACATGAATATTCCAATTATTTCCATGCAATCCAATTTCTTACAAATCCATTAATTATATTTACCAATAATAATAAACCAAATAATTTCCCCCATATATTCCTCCACACCACAACTTAACCATTTCTGCTTTCAACACAATATACAATTAATAGTATCTCAATTATTACAATTCCCTAGTTAAATAGAGCTTTTTTTCTTTTGTGTTTTAAAATCTTGAACTCTCCTCTTTTCCCCTAAATTTCCCATTGTTTGCACCTACCTTTTTTGGTGAGGAAAAAGAAAAAGAAAAAGAAATCTCTCTCTGCCTCGTTTTGCCATGTTGCAACAACAGCAAAGCCAACAGCCTGCTTTACTTTCTGTTTCGTTTTTCAGCATAGCTAGGGGAAAAAAATTCAGCACTCTTTGCAAGCAAGCAGCAGAGCCCTGAGCAAAACAGCTGAGAGCAAATCAGCTGAGAGTCGGGAGCGGATCTAAGCAAGGGCTAATTAGCCTATGCTGAAGCTCCGTGGGCCAATAAAATTACAAAAAAACACCGAACCCTTTGTTAAATTGCTGGTTCGCCCGCCCCTCGCCCACCACTATTTATTGGCAATAAATAGTGGTGCGGAGGGGCGGGGCAAGGGGCGGGGGCGAGCCAGCAATTTAACAAAGGGTTCGGCTGAACCCCCTAGAACCGGCAGAATCCCACCACTGAGTAGAGCCATAAGGAAGAGATGCTCCCACTTACACTTATTATTGAGAAGAAATAATTCACTATAGCTTCAGATTTTGTCTTCCACATACGGCTTCAATCATAAGAGCAAGGATTTAGACTGAACATTAGAAAAGAGGCCTTCTCAAAAGATAACAATAGAGCAGCTTGTTTTGAAAGTTTAAAGCAAAGTATTAATGCAAGATTCTGAGAAGTGTGCTGGTCTAGATATAAGTATTGTATCAGGATATGTGCTTATGGCTTATGTATTATTTTCTTTTCTTTTGTAGAAGGAGAAGGAAATGGAAGAAGGATGCTTCGATTTCTGAACATTGTAAATGTTACAGAAGCATGTTGACCCTTCTAGATGTGAAGTTACCATGGAAACATTTCACAAACTCTTGCTTCCCACTCATCAAGTGAGAGGAAAGTAAGAAAATATATCAAAGAGCAGAAAGTGAAGTTCTTGCAATAAGAATTGTGTTTTGTTTGGTGTTTCTCTCTCTCTCCCACCCCCTTCCACATGGTATGTCCTAAGAATGGCTTCCTAGTGGGCCATTTCCTGTTCTCATTAAGTTCTTTCTCATGAGAATCGTACTTAGCCTATATTCCCTTCGTACTTCCCAACAGATGGTGGCATTCAACAACACTTTGATGACCAGTGAAAGCTGGACTCCAAAAATCAGTTCAAGTGCTGGAATGTTGAAAAGGTCCAGTCACGAAGAACAGATGATGTTCATTTAAAATAATAATAATGAAAACTATCAATAATGATAAAAAAGAGTTAATTCCATCTGTTTGCTATAGGATTTCCCTCCTCCCAGAAAACCCAGTAAATCTGTATGATTTTTTAAAAGACCATTAATATACAGGTAGTCTTCGATTTATAATTTGAGCCCAAAATTTCTGTTGCTAAGCGAGACATTTGTTAAGTGAATTTTGCCCCATTTTAAGACTTTTCTCAGTTGTTAAGTGAATCCCTGCAGTTGTTAAATTACTACCATGGTTATTAAGTGAATCTGGATTCCCCATTGCTTGTCAGAAGGTCGCAAGAGGTGATCACATGCGTTCAGGACACTGCAATCATCATAAATATGAACCAGTTGCCAAACATCCAAATTCTGATCACTTTACCATGGAGATACAGCAATGGTCACAAATGTGAAAAATGGTCATAAATCACTTTTTTCAATGCCATTGTAACTTCGAATGGTCACTAAACAAAATGTTGTAAGTCGAGGACTACCTGTATATATCAATGAAAAGCTATACATTGAAGAGGTCAAACTTTTTCTGGATGTAGAACATTTCAGTGATGGAGTTATAGGAAAAGCAGATGAATGTTTATTTCCAGTCTTCAGTAACAGAGTACCAGGGGTAGGTTCCACTTACCTTCGTACTGGTTCGCAACGGGAGCGCTCACAACAGAAGCTTCTGCGCATGCACAAATCGTCCATGATGACGTCCGGGCAGGTGGGCGGAGCCTCCTGCCACCATTACTACTGGTTCGCAAAATCCAGACCAAACTGGTAGCAACCCACCACTTCAGAGTACCTTGGTAAAGCCAATTGTCCTCAACATTGCACAATGTAAAAGGATTGAGTGATGTTGGATAACTTTATTTCAAGACGATGGCATAGAATTTCTATTAAATGCCACAGTGGAAAACCACATTCAGGTACAAATAGTACATCTAAGTCTTTTCAACGATTAACAAGAACAGTCTTCTGGTGATTTTTGTCAAGATTCAGCATGTTTTCGGCAACTTTATCCCATGTTTAATCTGAATTTCCAGAACTATGCTTTCATCAACAAACTCATACATTCTTATGACATATTTCTTGCAATAATTCAGTTCTTTTACAGACATTATATGTTCTGAAATATCTGCCCACATTTTTTTGCAATTTGACTTGGGGTATCGTGTGTATGTTGAAAAGAAATTCAAATATTTTCTCTTGTTTTAAGTTATTTTTTATAATTATCAGGATCAAAACTAGCAAGGAGGCATAGCTTTTATGTCTTGCTGGGATTCCAATTAAAGTCACTTTTTTTTGTATCTGCTGTTTGGATGAGGACCAACATTCTTGTAAGTGCCATTATTGGATCCTTTCCCTCCAAGACAAATACAAACCTCTGAGGAACTAATATGCTTTCTTCTAGATCTCCTCAAGAGACAGACAAATAGCAGTTCTTTGCCCATCTAAAATATCCATGGCAGATAGCCACTAAATAAATTTCTGTGGATATAAATACTGTGCATGTATATTTGATCCTTACGAACGAGCTATGAATAAAACTTTCTCACACGTTTATTTAAATATGGTAGGCTGACAATGAGTTTGAATTACGTGGTTTCAAGATTTGACCTGGCCCATGGGCTGCTAATTTGCCATCTTTATGCAATAACCCATCGTGACCCTTTGCAATTGCACGCTAAAACAGGTTGATTTGAAAAATATTTCTTCTACAAAATACCTCCACTTTTTCAGTTAACACAAGTTGGAAATTAGAAATTCAACTAATTCTATATTCAAAGTGTAAGGGGCATAAGTTATTTGAAAGCATCTTCTTCAAGAAGCTCTGGCTTTCATTCTTTATTTACCCAATTAAATATTTCTCTAAATTCAAAGTTCATGCACATGTCTGTGCCAACATAATGTATATATGTCAAGCCCATTAAGCAAATAAAGTCTTAAAATATATCTTAAAATACTTTTTTCCCCAAAAAAAGTCTTTCATCAGTTGATGAAATAAACATGTATGGGACTTTTGTATATATTCTCACTCTAAACTTAAATGGCTCTTGTATGATGGATTTACACAAAGACGGCTCATAGCTCAAGGAAGTGTATCTGTATTTACACAGGTACTTACATACTTCCTTTGCTTTGGTAGGAGTGTCTCCGTATCTTAAAACTATAGTTTGAAGTTCTGTAAATTTTAATTTCCGCTGTTTAACACTTCAACTGCTGAGATGGATGGATGGATGAAGAGGCTGTATGATGATCAAGGGCATCTTTCCTTCTCTGGACACAATCAGACTTACCTGTTTGTCTGAAATAGAGGAGAATTTCACAGCAACAACAAAATTAAAACAGTAGCTATATGGAAAAAATGAAAGAGGTAACAGGTAGCTCAAGTCCAATCTTATGTACTCATGACAACAGCTAAGCTGTTTAAATATGGCGGACCCTCTCCTATTCCTGGGCTTGCTTCTCACAGAAACAACTCCTTTTCTGCTCCCTGGAGGAAAACAAGAGAAGAGAAGAAATGAATGGTCAGGGGGAAAAAATGAAATATCCCTTCTACTTTATGGTCTGTAGCAGACCCCAATTTACATTTTCTGGAGATGATATTCCTCCCTTATCCTTAAGTTACATTCTGGTAATTCTACCCCAGCAGGATCTGTTGGCAGATGTCCCATCCATTATGTCATGATTGTCTTGGCATAAGATCACTGCATGTGATTTGGGTGGCTATATACACTTCTTTATAAATAATAAATAAATAAATAAAATACAAAAACCTCACTTTTGCTTCCAAAGGCATTACTATGGAAAGGCTGCTGATTCAGAAATACAAATTTTCAGATCTTTTGATGCCGGGAATAGCATTTGTATCACTTCTGTGGAATCCACTTCTTCTGATCTTGTTCTTTCTTCCTTCATATTGTTTATTTTAAAAAAAAAGGCAATATATTCAGGAACACACAATCATGTATTAATCAGAATTGCTCATTCCTATTAAAATGTAAAAAACATAGAAAGAAATAAAAGTAATAGAAAAATATAAAAATAAATATTTTAGTGTTGCAATAAGCTGACTTTGTATAAATATACAAATGTATGGAGGCTATTGCTTAACACATTGTAAGCCGCCCTGAGTCCCCAGAGAAGGGCGGCATATAAATCAAATTTTTAAAAAAATCAAATTAAAAAAAAAAGTGTTCTAGTCATAGTCTAATGAGATTCTGAGCCTGAAAATACTCTTACTGGTTTTATTGTTTTATGTTACTATTAGACAGGGGTGGGCTGCTGGGGGTTTGAAGGGGTTTGGGAGAATATCTAGCTAAGATTTTGTGTGGTTTTTGAGAACCCCCAAATCCCACTCCTGGCTGGCTCGCCCACCCCGCCCTGCCCCTCCCAGGAGTCCCCATGCGGCCCATTTTTAAGGTGACCAGACGTCCCGCTTTTGGCGGGACAGTCCCGCTTTTGAGCAATTTGTCCCGCGTCCCGCGGCGTTTTAAAAAAGTCCCGATTTTTCATTCTGCCTCCTGGTTCCCGGCTGCCTCCTGAATCCCCGCTGATGGCTAGAGGGAAAAAACCTGTTTAAACTCTTGCCGCGGGGCTTCAAAGGGCCGCCCTATGTTAATTAGCTCGGCTTCCCCCTCTCAGCTGATTTGCACAGGGCTCTGCTCTTGCTAAATTGCTCAGTTTTTTTTTCCTCTTTGTGCAAACCAAGCTCAAAACGAAACAGAAAGTAAAACAGGCTGTTGGCTTTGCGGTTTGCTTGCAACGTTGGAAAATTAGGCAGCAGATTTATTTTCCTTTTCCTCACCAAAAAAGGTAAGTGCAAACAATGGAAAATTATTTAGGGCAAAAGAGGAGAGTTCAAGATTTTAAAACACAAAAGAAAAAAAAGCTCTTTTTAACTAGGGAATTGTAATAATTGAGATATTATTAATTGTATACTGTGTTGAAAGCAGAAATGGTTAAGTTGTGGTTTGGAGGAATATATGGGGGAAATTATTTGGTTTATTATTATTGGTAAGTATAATTAATTGATTTGTAAGAAATTGGATTGCATGGAAATAATTGGAATATTCATGTTCATATTGATTAATATACAAAAAAGATAGTTATATAACTAATTGATTTATATTAAAATGTTGAATTTGTATTAAACAACTGTATTACATAATTACATAATTAACCAATGTGAGGATGGATATAAAAATAGATGACAATGGGAAGGGGTATAAAATAGAATAGAAGGGAAAAATTGAATTTGATTAAGATTAGAGATGAGGATGAAGGGTAAAATTGTTTTTTTAAAAAAAATAGATGAGGAATAAATATGGCAAAAAGGAAATATAGAAATTGTAAATTTAATTGAAATGACTAAACACTGTTTAAATTTGTGAACCAGCCAAATATTCTGTTCAAAGAAAATACATTGTATGTATGTGTGTTTCTAATTATTGCTATTTATTCATATTTGTTCTCTTTTATTCTTTAAAGTTTAACAATTCATTCTTTATCTTAATATCTTTATATTTGTTTGGGGTTGGCTTTCTTCCCTTTCATCTTTTTTATTGTACAGCAATCTTTCTCCTCAAACCTACCACCTCTCTTTTCTTTCCTTCTTACTTTCTCTTCCCCCCCTCTTCTTCTCCTCCCTACTTCCTCTTCCTTTCTCCTTCTCCTCCTCTCTTCCTCCCTCTCTTAACCATCACTCCTACTCTAATTTCCCTTCCCTTCCTTCATCCCTCTCTATTACTGTATCCTTTTATGCATATGGACTACTCAGAGGGCTGAAAAAGTTATTTTTGACTGGTCCTCGCACTTTTGACCAGACCTCGAACTTACGACTGTCCTCACATTTTACATTTTTGCCCTATCTTGTCATCATGGTGAAGAGAAGCAGTTGTGAAATGAGTGACATGGTTGTTAAGAATGCTGCACGGGCATAAATGTGAGGATGGTCATAAGTGTGAGGACCAGTCAAAAGTGTGAGGACCTGTCAGAAATGACTTTTTTCAGCCCTCTGGTTAGTCCTTTTGTGCATATGGACTACTCAGAGGGCTGAAAAAGTTATTTTTGACTGGTCCTCGCACTTTTGACCAGTCCTCGAACTTACGACTGTCCTCACATTTTACGTTTTTTGCCCTATCTTGTCATCATGGTGAAGAGAAGCAGTTGTGAAATGAGTGACATGGTTGTTAAGAATGCTGCACGGGCATAAATGTGAGGATGGTCATAAGTGTGAGGACCAGTCAAAAGTGTGAGGACCTGTCAGAAATGACTTTTCAGCCCTCTGAGTAGTCCCTATACACACAGCCATGGCCACCCGGTCACATGACCAGCTAGCCACGCCCACCCAGTCACATGGCCTCCAAGCCACGCCCACACAATAAGCCACGCCCACAATGGTGTCCCTCTTACCAATGTTAAAATCTGTTCACCTTACCCTATACACATAGCCATGGCCACCCGGTCACATGACCAGCTAGCCACGCCCACCCAGTCACATGACCAGCTAGCCACGCCCACAAAATAAGCCACGCCCACAATGTCCCTCTTTACCAATGTTAAAATCTGGTCACCTTACCCATTTTGGATGCAGGTAAGTGCAGGGCACGCGCCGAGGTTCGGGGAGGATGAAATAGGGCCTACTGGAAGTTCAGGAAGGCCAGAAATGGGTCCGTTTCCAGCCTCCAGAGGGCATCTGGAGCCTGGGGAGGCTGTTTTCACCCTCCCGGAGGCTTGAAGAAAGCTTCCGGAGCCCAGGGAGGGCAAACCCCCCCCCCCAGCATGGTGAAGGAAGCCAACTAGGCATGCCCACCATGGCCACATCCACCCAGCAACCGGGCAGAGAAGCCCACCCCTGCTATTGGGCTCATCAAACAACCATTCAATTAAAGAAATGTTTTTTCCTGCAGAAAAGGAACTCCACTGCACATCACAAGGGAAAAAAAAAATGCTCTCCCTCCCACCCGCCCTAATTCTTTTCTTTGCTTTTCACTGCTGAAGAACTTCAAACCCTCTAGGCACATGGAGACCAAATCTGGTCTATGTCAATGTCATATATTTATTTATTTATTGTTCTGTTAAGGTCAAATTTCTGTGAATTAAAAAAAAAGATGCAAGAAAAACTGCATTTCTTTTCCTGTGCTACATTTCCTAATATTTGTTTTTACATGTATGTTGCGCCTGATTTTCCATAATTAATCGTGTCATCCACAGTGTTCTGTTTTAATGTAACCATTCTTAGTATGACCCCCCCCCCCCATTTTGTACAAAATTGCTTATATTTTCAAATCTAGGCAATTTTGTACAAAATTTTGCAGTCAAAAATGACAGATGCTAGCAAGCTTTATGTATGATGTCTGTATGACAAAACATACCAGTATATTAGCGAATAACTCTTTTAGCTCTAAAAGAAGCCTCTGGCAAATATGTTAATTCTTAAGCAGTGAATTATTGTTCTTAAATTGCGTGCCATTAGAAATCCTTAATTCCAACTTCCTAATTCCTCAAATAACATGAAGCTGCCTCGTAGTCAAACAAATACTTAGACTTGTTCATGGTATAATTTTGTCACCATTTACATGCTAGCTGAGCTGAGACTGTCTTTTTTTCCAAATAATTGTATTAAAGATTATCATTACAATAGTAAGACCTGAGACAGACTTATACAGATGAATTGAGAAGGAACATATATCTGTTAGCTAAATCATAACATAAATCCCTCTGAAGTAGGAACAATGACTGCAGGTTTATAGGACAATATTGATTTAAACAATTTCCACCTGTTGCTGATTTTTTCTGGGGGTTGAATACTAAACAGTGTTGGGTGTGTTTAGTACTTGGACAGGGGATGATCCATTATTCCAGGGTCTTAAATTAAACCAGGAAGTCAGAAACATTTTGGAAACCCTTCTGTAATGTTGCCAAGAAACATACCTCATGGTATTCCTGTAGCAGAGATATCAAGCTAAAAAATAAAGTTACCTTTATTGTGATATTTAAACAATCAGGAAACAAAAATAACCTTTTCAAGATTCCATTGGTAAATTCTGGTTGACGAATGGCATCTAACAATACCTCCTGTACCCACTTTAGGAAATAACTCCATTATACCCTGGACTGTTCTGCCACCATCATTTCCTTCTATCCAAAAAATAAGACAATCAGATTCCTGAGAATCCCCTAGAATGTGGATTGCCAGGAATATGGTTTAAATCAGGTATGTCCAACCTTGGCAACTTTAAGACCTGTAGACTTCAACTCCCAGAATTCCTCAACCAGCTATGCTGGCTGAGGAATTCTGGAAGTTTAAGTCCACAAGTCTTAAAGTTGTCAAGGTTGGACACCCCTGACTTAAATAGAGAAGAAGATATATGGAGTGTTTCCCTGCACAATCTGCTCCCAATGATTCCCTGAACAACTCTCTGACTGATTGTCAGAATATGTCTTAAAAGAGATAGAAGACACAATAGGCTATTTGATCCATTTCAATTAAGTGGGTAGACAAGGAAGCTTCTCAAGCTAGCATCTGTGCACATAGAAGTAGACATAAACGTAGGTGCACATTTCTCAATTTGCATGTTTTCTGGGTGTTGCAGGCCATTCCAATTCACTGTCCTTCCATAACGCAGTTCTCAGTGGCAAAAAAGAAGAAGAAAAAAAGAATTGATTCCTGCATTACTGTTAGAAACACAATGTATAGGGACACAAGATGTCATTTTAATCAGTGGTGGATTTCAAAGTTCTGTGGGTATGGCTTGGTGGGCGTGGCATGGCTTGGTGGGCATGGCAGGGGAAGGATACTGTAAAATCTCCATTCCCAGCACATTCCAGAGGAAGGTTACTATAAAATCCCCATTTCCTCCTGATCAGCTGGAACTTGGGAGGCAGAGAATAGATGGGGGAGGACCAGTCAGAATTTTTACTACCGGTTCTCTGAACTACTCAAAATTTCCACTACTGGTTCTCCAGAACTGGTCAGAACCTGCTGAAACCCACCTCTGCTTTTAATTGACAAAAATGTCCTACAAAGATGTAGGACAAACCTACATCTTACAGCAACACACACTTAGAATTTGTAGATTTGGTTATACTATACCAATGATACAGGCTTCAACATGCATTTGACCGAACATATGTTTACATGTCTATGGAGATTCTCGGTCATCCAGGTCATGGATGTCCCAAAGGTGCTTTTTCAAGAGGCAACTGGGCTTTCTGGTTTTTCTTTGAAGATATTTCGCTTCTCATCCAAGAAGTTTCTTCAGCTCTGAACATATTCTGACCTTGGATTTCTGTTGCTGCATCATTTTAGTTAGGTTGATATTGATACATCATAATTTGAGAAAAAAAGCCCCTCATTTTTTATATGTAACAGGGATGGTATTAATTTGACTGCCTGATGTCTACTCTATGATTTTAACCCTTTTATAGTCTCCTTAGTTTTCAACTCAGATTTGACCCAAACTTGACTAAATCCTTTTCTGGTCTTACCCCCAAGCTCCCTTCTTATCCCCTGAAACAGCTATCCTTGGCCCAGAGGTGGTATTCAGCAGGTTCTGACCAGTTCTGGAGAACCAGTAGCAGAAATTCTGAGTAGTTCGGAGAACCGGTAAATACCACCTCTGACTGGCCCCATCTATTCTCTGCCTCCCAAGTCCCAGCTGATCGGGGTGGGGGGAATGAGAATTTTGCAGTATCCTTCCCCTGGAGTGGGGTGGGAATGGAGGTTTTACAGTATCCTTCCCCTGCCATGCTCACCAAGCCATGCCACACCCACCAAGCCACACTGACAGAACCAATAGTACAAAAATTTGAATCCCACCACTACCTTGGCCCAATACTCTTCAGAGGTATTAGCAACAACTCCTTGAGCTCCAGAGTTATGCTGTCTGAGTTGTGATAAGAGCTAGGATCTAATTCATCAGCATAATATAGCTTAGAAAAAAAAAGGCTGCCTAAAGCATGATGTTATAAAACCTTACAAATCTTGTAAAATAGGATTCATACAATTATTGAATATCTTTATTTATATATCATATACAAAGCCAGGGACCAAACTAGAAACCAGGACATTCTAAGTTCTAGTCTTGTCTTAATGATGAAAGCTGGCTGGGTGACTTTGGGCCAATCACTCTTCATGTTAGGCTCAGGAGACAAACAGGAGTCCATCAACTCCTGTTGCAACCAATTGATCAGGCACTTAGTTGACCCAAAACCTGACCCACACTTGTGAAAGAAACATTAGGAAGGTACTCCTACTGAGGACAAAGTGAGATTTCATTAATAAAACTTTTTTAAAATGTGCATATTACTCACAGTATCAGAAACTCACATGGATTTGTGAAAACCAGCACATGCAATAGTCCCAAGAGACTTTAGTAATTTAAGGCATTTATCTATCTTGTCATCAGATTGTACTTTCTTGCTGCTATAGATCCTTGTAGAATGTATTCCTTTCTCTCTCTTTTTTAAATCTGCAGGGTTAAAAAAAAAAGCTTTATCTGAAATAACTGTTTATATCATATGGTAGTTTATCATTCTAAACACCTGTGTGGAAACTAGTGGTGATAATACTGTATTCTGAATATATCTCACTTTTTGCCATTAGCAAGGTGTGAGCAAGTGAAGGGGTCCCTATCTCCTCGCTCGTATTTGACAAAGATAAGGAATTTATAAGATGGGGTGTGTTCTACTTAGGCCTAGTATGTAAATCCAACCTGAAAAGATAAGCACTTGGAAACTGTAAATTAAATATCAAAACAATGTTACAAAACATTCAGTCATAGGTTTTATCAGGCTGCAGAGTCATTTCGTGTTCAGCTTCTTTTTCTGAAAACAAAATGTGCTATGGACATCGTGTGTTACGTGACCAGGGGGAAAAAAGCAATTTGCTTTTACTAGACTTCAAATCTGAAAAGTTTGGAGGCTGTTACTTTAGTACAGAACCTAAATTAAGCAACCAACAATGCTATTCCAACATATTTTTCTTCAGAAAGTAGCAATAAGTTTCATGGAAATTATTCCCAATCTCTAATGAAAGGGTTGGTCTAGTTCTCATTTTATTAATTTACCATGTGGTTCAAAACCATTAGAAATAATCACCTCCGCCTGCTAGAATAAGGACAGGACTCAAAATTCCTCATGGCATTAATGATTGTCCACAGGGTGGCTACTGTATATTTCTGCAGATTTTGAGAAAGGGAAGAGAAAACTTCAATTTCTAGCCAATCAATGGTCTGTATGAGAAATGGAGATAAATGCTCTAAATACCATGAGTAGTAAAGGGACAGTATAGTAAATGTATCAGTGTTCCAGCAAAGGACTCTGACCAAATACAGGAACTGTAATGGATGCTATTGAATCCTCCCTCCGTCAACACAGAGGGTAGACAATAAATCACACTAGTCAAAGTGCTTTCCTGGGTGTGGCAAAAATAATGCTACGAAGGTATTTAGATTTCTTAAAAGAACTGTGAAGCAAGTTCTGTAGAGGGGAACTTGGAGTCTAGAATTATGTTGTATATCCAGACCTAGTATTAGTATTATCTGGAAGCTTCAACTGAAGAACAGTGGGTGGACAATTATGTACGTCCCTACGATGGTGCACATTGCAACTCTGTTCTGTAAGCAACATTGGCTACCACTTTGATTCCAGATGCCATTCAAGGTAGTGGTAGTGCTCTTTAGAGCCATGCATAGCATGGGACCAGGTTAATTGAGGTACCCCTTTTCCTGGTTACATCTACCTGTCCTATCAGGTCAAGCAGGAGGGGTGCTGCTGCAGGTCCCACCTACTAAGATCTGATGGGACCCAGACAGCATATCCTTTCCACTCTGGTGTCCACTCTCTGAAACATTATTCTCCCTGAGGTGGGATTGGCTGCATCTATGCCTGCCTTTTGGAAAGTCCTCAAAACTTGCATATTTCTGCTAGGGCCAAACAATATTAAAAATAGGGTGGAGGAGCCCCCAATAGAAAGGTTTGGCTCAGCGGTTCTTTTTCTGAAAGAAATGAATTTATCTGTCTCTCCCAGCATTTCAGGCAGCAGGCTGAGCTGCAACAAATCCACATTTTAGTTCTACCAAAGGAAACCATTCAGGATAAAGTGAAGACCTGACAATAAGAGTCTAATAAATTTTGATGGAATGGCTTCTGAATGTGATAAATCAGGACTAGAGCAGAACTGAGCAGAAAGCTCAGCATTTTAGCACTAAGGAGTTTAATAGCAGCAGGAGAAGACTGGGGTAAGCATTTGCCACAACATTTCCCATAAAGTTTTGTGCATACATCACTGTGTGTCAAGATGCAGATATTTAAGTGAGTGGACAGGTAGTGTTATTTTTCAGAAGAAAGACCTTAATTATTAAGCACCACCCAGGCACACACACACACACACACACAAATACACACACACATGCAAACACCATTTATGAACTGAAGCTGGGATAACCAAAGTTTTGAATGGAAAGACTGGGAGTCCTATTACCTTCCAATGTTTTAAGACTTCACACCATGATGAACTCTAGTAACACTATGAAGTCTTTTCCAAGGTGGGTGGAATTGCTGAGGATAGGTGAATTGTATTTACTTTATGATTCTTATAAAATATCCAAATGTCATCAGTCCTTATTTTTAGACACATAAATCCGTCTTTCCCAAACTGCTTGAAGCCCATTTATGTAGAGTTCAACTCCCAGAAATCTACAGATATGGCAACTGGATTATTTCTGTAACTCTACCATGCTTGGTTCTAAAGAAATCCAAACCATCTCAAGATAGCGATAAACATTTAGTGCTTGTCCAGTAAATGTTTTGCATGTTTGCAGCTAGATAGGTGGTTCTAATATTTTGGGAGTTGAGGAGGGCTATGTAAATTGGGCAGTTGTTTTAGGAAAGGCTCCCTTTTTCATCGGCATTTCTTGGAATCCTCTTGGTACCCTGCAGGATTACATGGGCATTCCAGGAAGCAGTGGTTTCAGAAAAGTAACTTGTATCACTAAATGTCCATTGATGGAAAGAAAACAATTCTATTCCATTTAACTTGGCAGGTAAGGCCAGTTTCACTGTGGCCCAGAATAAACGAAGAAACATATTGATTCATAGATCCGTGTAACAGAGTTTGGAAGGGATCTTCTTGGAAATCTTCTAATCCAATCCCAAGTCAAGCAGGAAACTCATATTAATAGTGATAAGATACAGTATATTGACACGTAGCATAGGTTGTTGGGTCAGATGGATTATTTAAGCAATATTAGTAATGGCCCTGGCAAAGAGCACTTTCAAAATGTTATATAATTCTGAAGACCATATCTGTCAGTCAATTGCCAGCTGTAAGAAGGCAGGAAAGCATCATAGCCTTAGAAGATTTTAACTTCCAGGTAAAAGGTAGCTGTTGAATAATTAGGTTATCATGGCACAACACTTAAACAGATAGGAATGGCTTGCTGGAATAAAAAGGTTGGGAGAGGCTTGATACAAAGGTTTCACTGTTGCCTCTGGACATTAGAACTGGATTTTGATATTTACGCATTTAAAGCACAAGGTAAATGTCCTCCCTGCCTCTTATTTTTACTAGGGCTGACCTTTCAACAAAACAGGAAATCCCCTTGTGAGTAAATTCCCATAACCAGTCCCTTTGCTGTTTAGTCTACATCAGATCAAGTGGTGGCTTGCTCAGCCATTTGATTGGCAACTGAAGTCCTATCAAAACAAATCTACAGAGGGTCTAGAAAAGCCCATCCTCCCCCACCGACGATTTCAGCTTTATTTGGACTGAAACCTGATGATAGCACTGCTAGACAGGAAGCCCTCTTCCCTAACATATCCTTAACAGGATGACACAATTTCTCACAGAATGAACAGCAGTGGAGAAACTCAAGCCATTGCTTGTCCTGGGATATTTTTTAAAAAAATAACTTCAAAGAAGAATGCTAAAGTTGGGGGAGGGGTGAAATTATTTTCTTTCAGGTCATCCTTAATGGTTAGGTAAATAAGAATTATAAAATTTAAACAGCACATGACGTTGGGAAAAGAATAGAAGATCGCTGGATGGTAAGTGCCATGTAGGGCTGATTTACATTGATTTTCATGGAGGTACCTAGTGTGAGGGGTGTGGTGGCTCAGTGGCTAAGACACTGAGTTTGTCAATCAGAAGCTTGGCAGTTCAGCAGTTCGAATCCCCAGCACCGCGTAATGGAGTTAGCTCCCATTACTTGTCCAGCTTCTGCCAACCTAACAGTTCGAAAGCACGTAAAAAATGCAAGTAGAAAAATAGGGACCACTTTGGTGGAAAGGTAACAGCGATCCGTGCGCCTTTGGCATTTAGTCATGCCAGCCACATTACCACAGAAATGTCTTTGGACAGCGCTGGCTCCTCAGCTTAGAAACGGAGATGACCACTGCCCCCTAGAGTCGGGAACGACTAGCACGCATGTGTGGGGGAACCTTTACCTTTACCTTACCTAGTGAGTTTGAACTGAATATGAAAGAAGTTTCAGTAGGGAGTGCTTGGAGAAGACAGTGATTCCATGATTTTTCCCTCCTAGTTTCTTGTGCTTCGGATTCCCAACCATCTGTTCTGGAGATTCTCCATGATGTCATGCAATAATGGCTTAAGGTGCTATAAATGGGAAAGGAAATCAATCAAAATCATTTATTCTACATTTACTGATGCTTCTTCTGAGTTGAAGGTTTTCCTGAAACAAAGAGAAATCCTTTCTATCTAACACGAAGTTTCTAAGGCATTTTATATTTGGACTGAATATGTCTTTCATTTGGAAGGTGTTCTTGAGTGATGGCTCAGATTGCGATGGAGTGGAAGAAGTCAATTCTGCTGCATCCCCCAAGCTATTAAGTGGCTGAATAATTAAATTATTACAGTTCATGGCAAATATTCATTTGGAAAAGTCTGTCAGTAGGGAAGTCCAATGAGGAAAAAGGCAGACTAAAATAGTGTATCTCAGACAGACAAAATGCTTTATCCCATGTCTGTAATATAGATATGTAATCATTCCTTTAAATATTAAGTGAATTATTTCTCATAGTACACTAGCCTGCTCCAGGATATAGTTTAAAAATAATTTCTCTCAATATACCTGGAAGCTGCCTGGGAAAAATTAATGATGTGAATTGGAAATCTGGGATTACTTATTCACAAGGAAAGTCTTAATATTGTCTGAGAGACTTGAGGATCAACTGGAAGTCGTTCAGAAATTATATAAAACTGGAATATTGCTTTCATGGCATTCAATTAAAGCATACGCACTCCACTCTTCTTCATTAAATTATGCCAATAGATGTAGAATCAAAGGAAGATCTCCAGCTTCTTTCTTTCCTCCTTCTGGTCCCTGCACCCAAGGCCCAATGAGTGAGCAGTGATTGGCTGTTTTGGAACAGAAGCCAAAACCAGAAACCTCTTACTGGTGGTGAGGGAAGGATGAGGGAGCAACCTGGGTGGCTGCTGGCAAGGTAGGGTTGGTTGGGAGCTTGCCAGTGGTCAGCATGTGAGTACCCTTGGAGAGAGGGGGCCTTTGGGGACACACTGGGATGGGGGGGTGCAGTTCTTCTCATGGTCAGTGGCTCCCTTTGTTCTCCTTCCCCCTAGCAAAGTGTCAGGCAGTTCCACAGGTCAGCCAAGGAGGAGGAGGAGGAGGAGGAGGAGGAGGAGGAGGAAGATGTTTCACAGAGGTTCTACCAGTGGTGGGTTCCTCCCGGTTCAGTCTGGTTCAGCCGAGCCGGTAGCGGTGACGATATGACATCATCGAACCGGTTCTCCCCCCCTGCTCTCCCACCCCCCCACCCACATTATTCTTACCTTTTATTTGGTGCCATCCCCAATCTATTGCTGCCTCCTGAGTCCCAGCTGATGACTAGAGGGGAAAAAACTGTTTAAACTCTTGCCACGGGGCTTCAAAGGGCCGTCCTACAGCTGACCAGTGTTAAAAGCAAACAAATGAGTCGGGTCGTAAGCGCGAGGACTGGTCGTAAGTGTGAGGACCTTCCAGAAATGACTCTGACCAGCTAGCCACACCCACCTAGTCACATGACCTCCAAGCCACACCCACAAAATAAGCCACGCCCACAGAACCGGTAGTAAAAAAATTTAGAACCCACCCCTGGGTTCTACTGATGGTTGTGAAGGGAAGGAAACAGCACCAGCCCAGGGGTGAAATCCAGCAGGTTCTGACAGGTTCTGGAGAACCGAGAGCAGAAATTTTGAGTAGTTTAGGGAACCGGCAAATACCACCTCTGGCTAGCCCCAAAGTGGGGTGGGAATGGAGATTTTGCAGTATCCTTCCGCCAGGAATGGGGAGGGAATGGGGATTTTGCAGTATCCTTCTCCTGCCACGCCCACCAAGCCACGCCCACAGAACCGGTAGTGAAAAAATTTGGATTTCACCACTGTACATTGTACATGGAAAGAAGGATGAACCAATAAGTCATAGGTTGTTTAGTACTCCATAAAGTTCACCAATAGTATTGGAGACTAAAGCTAACTGACCACTTCTAGCAGATCTAGTATGGCATTTACAGTGAGGTAAAAGAAGTATTTGATCCTCTGCTGATTTTGTACCTTTGCCCACTGACAAAGAAATGATCAGTCTGTAGTTTTAATGGTAGGTCCTAAATCAACTTTATGCAGGTAGTCCTTAACTTACGGGCACTTTTTCAGTGATCATTCAAAATTATGATGATGCTAAAACAATGGACTTCCAACTCATGTCCAAAGTTATTGGGCTCCTTGTTGACCTGCTTGCTGCACCACCAGCCCTGTAGGGCAGCCAAAAAGGCACAGATGTGAGGAGATAGCAATAGCAATAGACTTATATATCGCTTCACAGTGCTTTCCAGCCCTTTCTAAGCGGTTTACAGAGTCAGCATATTGCCCCCAACAAGCTGGGTCCACATTTTACCGACCTCAGAAGGATGGAAGACTGAGTCAACTCTGAGCCTGGTGAGATTCGAACTGCGAAATTGTAGGCAGCTGGCAGAAGTAGCCTGCAGTACTGCATTCTAACCACTGCGCTCCACAGACTCTAGTTAGATGGGTGAGGGAGTTAGAGACAGTTCTTTACCTCATTGAGTCTAGGGTTGGGAGGGACCAAGTCCAGAATGGTTTGGCTTGGGATAGTATTCAGTTAACAATCACAACAGAGAAAGTTTGGATTTCGATCGTAATTTGTTGCAATCATGTGACAGCTCACTTAATGACCATGACTTATGACAGAAATTCGAATTCCCAATTGTAAATTCAGGTAGGTATGAGGAGAAAATATTTGAATGTAGAATATACAAATGCAGTTGAGTGTACAGACTGGCTTAGAGAAGCAGTTAGAATTATATAGTTTAAAATAATTAAACATTATGGTTGATACAAACAATGGACTGATTCCATATTTTGTCATCCCTTGAACAGACTCACTGAAATTAATGTTAGTTGGGAATAATTTAAATCTCTTTGACTTCAACTGCTGTAGTCTAAATATGACTGAACCTGGAACCAATCCTATAATTCAAAATTATCAATATAAGACAAGCATCGCCAGTTCAACGTGCATATCTTGCTTTTCAGCCCATTTTCAGAATGTGACAAGATTGATAGTTGCTAAAATAAATACAATTGGAGGATATCATGCCAGATATTTCAATTTCCTCAACCAATCTACACAATGAAAAATTAAATCCCACAGGCCTCACGTTGGCATCTCATGTTTGAATATACAGTATGATTGGCCTATAAGCACATGTTAACTTCTCTGCCTTTGTAATGTAATATAGTTATCAACGCTGCACTGACTCAGCACTGACTCAACAATTTGCACTCCTAAACTTAAATATTTGCTTATTGGCAATCTCACAATTGGGTTAAAGATATATGACTGAAAATCAATTATTCTTCTTGTTAGACCCAGTTAGGAAAAATGTGATTAACAGAGACTAGGGGGTAAGAAATTCCACTGGGCTTTCTATAATACATTATCCAATCAGTTCCTTTTTAAAGGGGGAAAAAATTACCTTGTTCTCAGTTAATAAGGAGCTTGGCTTTCTTTAAATATCACGAGGGCATCCCTATACTTTTATAAATTCTGTTGTAAAGCTATGAGCAATCCAAGTAGAGGAAACGTAATTTAATTCTGTACAAAGTGCTGAAATAGGATTGTGTTTATTATTCTTTATTTTCTCTATTTCAACAAGAGCTAAAGATAAAGCACTTTATAATTCCATTTATTTGTTTATCATATTGGGAATTACATGATAAAATGGGAACAAGTTGCTAGTTCAACAGAATTACTACAGTAGTAATTCGAAGCACAGCAGGTATAAGTGACTGAATCAGGATGTTGCACTTGAAAAGCTTTCTCTCTCATTAATCCTTTTCTACTCCCTGCTTCAATTTCCCATCCATTGCAATATTCAGAGGTAATAATTTTGATACTTACATGGTTGTTATAACGATTATATTTAAATAATGCAGTGGAGCATCTTGAACTCCTGAATTTGCTAATTATTATGTTGTCAGAATTCATGTCGCACGGCATGAACATAGTTACAGAAAGTTATTCAGTTGTTGGTGGATTTAAAGCATCCACTTATCATAACGCTCATACATATTCCATGATGCAGTGAGTTCTGCATATAATATATTTATCAATCTAATGTCACTGGGGGAGTTTTTAGAAGGGATTGAACGTCTTCTGGATGTGACTGTATTGTCTCTGCCACTGCCACGTTTGAAAGCGTTCTGGAACAAAGTGCCCTTCAAGTAAGTCATGCAGTCCTCAACTTACGACTGCAATTGAGCCCAATATTCCTGTTGTTAGGCACAATATTTGTTAAGTGAATTTTGCCAGGTTCTACTATCTTTCTTGCCACAGTTTGTTAAGTGAATCGCTGCAGTTCTTAAATTAGGAATACAGTTGTTAAGTGAAGCTGGCTTCCCCGTTGACTTTGCTTGTCAGAAGGCCGCAAAAGAAGATCACATGATCCTGGGATACTACAACTGTCATAAATATGAGTCAGTTGCCAACTGTCTGAATTTTGATCATGTTGCCATGGGGATGTTACAACGGTCGTAAGTGTGAAAAATGGTGATAAGCCACTTTTTTCAGTGACATAACTTTGAACAGTCACTAAATGAACTTTTGTAAGTTGAAGACTACCTGTATTTTCGATGCTCCAGTTCCTTCGCATCACTATTTGTCACATCTCCAGCCCAAGTGCCCATTAGTTGTTTGACTGAGCACTAGAATGATGCCTCCACCTTATCCGTGATGACCCATGGTGGTGCAGTGGTTAGAATGCAGTATTGCAGGCTACTTCTGCTGACTGCCGGTTGCCTGCAATTGCCAGTTCAAATCTCACCAGGTTGACTCAGCCTTCCATCCTTCTGAGGTGGGTAAAATGAGGACCCAGATTGTTGGGGTCAATATGCTGACTCTGTAAACCGCTTAGAGAGGACTGTAAAGCCCTATAAAGTGGTATATAAGTCTAAATGTTATTGCTATGCTATTGCTATCCAACCAACCACCCACCCCCATTGCTGTTGAAGATACAATAATCATTTCATTCAGTGCTGGACTCATCAAAAAAAAAATCCCACATGCTATTTCACTACCCAAGAGTGAGGCTGGCCCATTGCTATTTTTATTTACATATTTTACGCAAAGCATTAATGCGTGTATGCTCAGCCAATCATATAGGACCTCTCAAAAAAAGAGAGCTGTGGTTGCGTTCACTTCATTTCTAGTAAAAGTACCTTTCTCTATAAAACATGGAGTTTGGGTCATTCTTTCCTGGACTTTGAAGGAAGCACACCTGACAGTCAGTGAGAATGCAAGCATGACATAGGAGTGTGTGGTGTCTCAGCTTGTTCCTTTTTCTTCAATGCATCCATTTTTTTTCAAAGTAGGGTACCTAATTAGCTGAACTTGGGTGGGGTGGGAGGGCAGGAGAATTTGATGAGCACAGACAATTAGCAATAGCAATAGCACTTATATATTGCATCACAGTGTTTTATAGCCTTCCCTAAGCAGTTTACAGAGTTAGCTTATTGCCCACAACAATCTGTCTCCTCGTTTTAGCGACCTCGGAAGGATGGAAGGCTGAGTCAACCTTGAGCCGGTGAGAATCGAACTGCTGGCAGTCGGCAGAATTAGCCTGCAATGCTGCATTCTAACCATTGCGTCACTCACAGCTCTATTGGTTACCATTTTGGTTAGTAAAATACCTTTAATACACTTTGCCCGAGATAATATGACTTGTCACTGTCTCTCTTGACATTTCCAAAGCCTCCAGAGAGCAAAGCATGATGAAGCCAATTCTGCCCTTTTGCAGTCAGCTGGGTTAATCAATTCACGTGGAAAACCTGATGTTAACAGATTGTAGAGTTTGCTGCCTGAAATTGCCTTCCTGCAGAGGAATGCCAGGCTGTTTTACCTTTATTAGTTGAACAGATGAGGGAATTTTGGCAGACCTGAACAATATGTTCTGCAGCAGATGTGCATTACAGTGTCCCAGTGCGGTTGTTAAAAATTATGTGTCCAAACGACAGAAGGGGTTGTTTAACATTCTCTCCCTGAGCTGCTTTTCCACTACAGGAGAAAATAAATAAGCAATTGATCTGGTTTCTAATGTATTCCAAATGTGGCAAAACCTGAAATACATTTTCCAAATGTACTAATTCAACTGCTAGGAGAACACTACCTTTTTTGGGGTTTTTTTTAAATCCATGACTTATCCAAGTTCTACGTAGGTACTTAGGTTATGTCAGAAAATTTTCATTCCAATTCCACCATTAATTTGGGTTACATATATTTTTTATTTATTTATTTATTTATTTATTTATTTAATTAATTAATTAATTAATTAATTAATTTGTATACCGCCCTTCTCCCAGAAGGGACTCAGGGCGGTGAACAGCCAAAATTAAAAAACATACAAATACAAAAGTTAAGATAATTAAAAAGAATTAAATCATTAGCTTCCCAATTTAAAACCCCCAATCCATAAAATTTAAAATCCCAATTAAAAACCATTTAGGCTAGGCCGGCTTGGTGGAATAGAAACGTCTTCAGGGCTTTACGGAAGGTCCGGAGGTCCGGGATCAATCGTATTCCAGGAGGCAGCTCGTTCCACAGGGCGGGTGCCCCCACAGAGAAGGCTCTCCCCCTCGGGGCCGCCAGCCGACATTGCCGATATAAAAATGTTTATAAAAACTTTTGATTTCTAAGTGTCGGCATCTGGATTCCATAGAAGAAGCTGGTTCACACTTGTTAATAACTCTCCTTCTATGATTTATTAAAACAAAATCGTTGATGACAATGTATGGAGTCACTACATTATTCTTGACCATTTCCCATCTTCAATATTCAGCAAAATGAGTAAGCAATTGATTTAAAGGCAGTTCTCGACTTACGACCCACAACTGAGCACAAAATTTTTGTTGCTAAGTGAGACATTTGTTAAGTGAGTTTTGCTCCATTTTACGAACTTTCTTGCTACAATTATTAAGTGAATCACTGCAGTTATTAAATTAGCAACATGGTTGTTAAGTGAATTTGGCTTCTCCCTTGACTTTGCTTGTCAGAAAGTCACAAAAGGGGATCACATGACCCCAGAACACTGCAACCATGATAAATATGACTCAGCATCTGAATTTTGATCGTGGGACCATGGAAGTGCTGCAAAAGTCGTGAGTGTGAAAAATGGTCATAAGTCACTTTTTTCAGTGTCATCGTAACTTCGAACGGTCACTCAGTGAACTGTTGTAAGATGAGGACTACCTGTATAGATTGAGAGTGATTGAAATTTATGCTGACATTATAAATGTGGATTGACATAAGCACTACCACAAATGTGTTGTTGATGCTTATTTTATCCATTTATTTTAGATCAGTTTTCACAAAAGCTGTGAAATAAAATGGATTACATAGTCTCACATGGAATGACCCTGCAGGAAATAGGCTGATCAGGCCTTGCTGTTCACAATTCTTCTAAGCATTCACAATTGCTTCTAAGAAAAGAAGATTTAATGTAATTTAGTCTTAGCTTAAACTAAACAATTCTCTCTCTCTCTCTCTCTCTCTCTCTCTCTCTCACACACACACACACACACACACACACACACTATGTCTCCATAACTTTCTACTCTAGGAGAAAAGAGTGCCATACCTACTGCAGAGACGAGAAACTTTTAAAATGTGTAACTGTATCAAAGGTTAGAATAGAATAGAATAGAATAACAGAGCTGGAAGGGACCTTGGAGGTCTTCTAGTCCAACCCCCTGCTTAGGCAGGAAACCCTATACCCGTGATGGCGAGCCTATGGCACACGTGCCACATGTGGCCCGTGTAGCCATATCTGTGGGCACACGAGCATTGCCCTAGCTCAGCTTCAGTGCGCATGCACGTGCTGGCCAGCTGATTTTTGGGCCTTCTGGGCCCACTGGAAGTCGGAAAACAGGATGTTTCCCGCCTCCAGGGAGTGGAGAAGGCCATTTTCAGCCTCCCCAGGCTCCTAGAAAGCATTTGGAACCTGGGGAGGCTGAAAAACAGGCCTACCAGGCCCACAGGGCCAAAAGCAGGGGGAGTGCGGGGGGGGGCAGGGCACATTGAATTATGGATGTGGGCACGCACGTGCATGACCCCACCGTGTTCCCCCTGCTTTTGGCACGTGACAGCAAAAAGATTAGCCATCACTGCCCTGTACCATTTCAGACAAATGGTTATCCAATCTCTTCTTAAAAACGTCCAGCGTTGGAGCATTTACAACTTCTGGAGGCAAGTCATTCCAAGGTTCTTCTCCTTGGTATTAAAAACAAACTTTCCAAATGATTTTGCCCAATAAACATTATATTCTGAAACTGAATTGCTGAAGCGCGACCACAACGGAAATCAGGGGTGAAATCCATCAGGTTCTGACAGGTTCTGGAGAACCGGTTGTGGAAATTTTGAGCAGTTCAGAGAACTGGCAAATACCACTCTGGCTGGCCCCAGAGTGGGGAGGGAATGGTGATTTTGCAGTATCCTTCCCCTGGAGTGGGTGGAAATGGTGATTTTGCAGTATCCTTCCCCTTCCACGCCTACCAAGCCACACCATGCCCACCAAGCCATGCCCACAGAACTGGTAGTAAAAAAATTTGGATTTCACCACAAATGAATTAGACACCTAGCTTTCAAGCAAGGGTTTTCACAGAGAAATGGAACTTATGGAGATCGCTTGTTGATGTATGTTTTGTGGCAAATCAACTGTGTTGCTACCATTTGTGCGGTGTCTCTGACATCCTGGGTATTCTAAAGGAACAAAGCAAGGCTTGGATGTCAATCTAATTACAATCAACTTATACAAGTATATTGTACCTACCATTGATTAACATGTAGCTGGATTCTGCCTGGAAGTTTACTTTGCTGAGAAATTCTAAAGTGTTGCTTAATTGCTTCCCATCCAAATTTCTGTCTGGCAATGTAAAGCAGTTTGTCTGTTCAACAAAACAACTTAAAAAGAAAAAAATATACACCATTTCCCAATCAGTAGGATCAGTTTCTTAAATTTTGAGCTCCAAAGTAATAATAATTTTAACTGGAACATTTTTTTTTGACATCTTTAAAAGAGTCTTATATTCTTTTTTCCCCCTCCTTCAAAATGGTCTGTGTAAGAAATTACTAGGAAAAAAATAGGCATATGCAGAACTAGTAATAAAAATATAACTTTGGAGCTGAGTGAAATTAGATTGATGAGCAATTCTAGGAGTAAGCTATCCTTGGATACAACTGCTCCACATCCTATCAAGCATTCTGAACCAATTCACCTCATTGTGGAAATAATTTCTTTAAACATAAGCAGTGACATATTAAAAATCAGCTGGAAAATGCATTTAATTACTTGATTATTTGGATTCTCAGGGACTTTTGTCCTGAAATGTTACAACATTTCTTCTCCAAACAATTTCCATGCCAGAATTCGAAGCATATTTATTCACCCAAACAAACAATAATGTGTTAGAAAAATAGCAATAGAAACGAGTCTTACAAACCAATTACAACCTCTAGAATATGCTTTCTTCCAGTGAAATGGATCCCTTGCTTTCTAGATTTTCCATCATCTCTTGCTGTTATACACCATTGCATCCAATATTTTTTCCATCACATGCCTAAGAATGTATTTTCATTGAATAAAGCCAATCTTCTTGGATCCTCTGTGGCTAAATATACTCCACCTTCTCCAAAATCTTCACCCCAAAAGAAAGTTTGAAGATAGAGAGGAAGATATCCAAACTGGTTGGATTGAGGGGTAGTTCTTCAGGAGCGGGTACACCACTGTCTCTGTCAGGTAGTAACTCCCTCTCCATCTCTTTCCTGGACATACCTTCTTCAGCTGGCCAAAGGTTCCAAGTGGAGCATGGGTCCAATTCATAGCATCCACTCTTCAGTCACTTGTTCCAAAGAAGTCCGTCTAACCTTCCAAGATATGGCCTGGATCATCTCACCAGACCCTGCCTACTTAGCTTCTAACTCCAAGCAAACACAGGCAATTTTAGCTGTGAAGAATCTCGCAAAGGCCTCTTCCACAACCTTTTCCAAAGGGTGTAACCCTAAACAAGATCACTAGCTCAGCCTCTTCAGACACAGACACAATAATTTTAGAGGAATTAGCCTCTGTTTATTATATCTGCTGCTTTTATTTGGTTTGTTGTAATTGACCGGCTTTTAAATTTGTTTAAAGCCGATGTCTGATTTTATTAAAGTTGCCTTGATTTTGAATGTTGTGATTAATACTCTATGCTACCCTAGGAAGACTGAAGTTTTAAAAAACAACATTGAAAGAAGGAGGGCTCCCTAACCAGGAAGTTGTGGTTGGGGACAACCTTATGAAGTTTTTAAAACTGGTAACAAAAAACTGGTGGAGATGTGATAGACAATTATATGCAATTTCCGACCTGATTAGAGAGAAGCCGGTATTCTTAGCAAAACACTGAATCAATGTCTGGCTTAGTATGGAAGTGTTCCATTTTCATGCTGGCTCTTATGAAACCATATATGAACATTTTGCAGATTTATCATAAATTAAAATCATTCCTTCCAGATTGGGAATGGCCATATTTCTGAACCATGTGAAAGCCACAATATAATGAGTAACATTTGTATGACAGCAGCATTTTATGAATTTATCTTGTTGCTAATGTAAATCAAGTACATTTGGTCAAATCCTTTATATACTGTATATATTAAAATTGAAATTATTTTTTTAATGATGTTTCAGAATATTGCTTTGAAATAAATCATCCTGAAAGCATCGTTGAAGCTTAGTATAAGAATCCAACAGACAAAGTAAGATGTTCTGGGTAGAGATAGACAGATAGACAGACAGACAGACAGATAGATAGATAGATAGATAGATAGATAGATAGATAGATAGATGATAGATAGATAGAAAGATAGATAGATAGATGATAGATAGATAGATAGATAGATAGATAGATAGATAGAAGATATATCTACCCAGAATAGCTTACTTTGTCTGTTGGATTTTTATACTAACCTTCAACGATGCTTTCAGAATGATGCATTTCCAAAGCAATATACTGAAACATCATTAAAAAATAATTTCAATTTTCAAATACAGCATAAGTGTTATTTCAACCAGTCCTGTGTGACTGAAACAATCTTTACCTAGTGATAAAAATTTGAGAGTGCTGACATCAGCTTATCTATTGTGTGTGGGAGGGCGGTGTTACCCCCTCATATTCATTCCCTTTGCTTAATATGGAAGCAGGCTACAGGATGGATCAGAGGTTCATTTCTAGCCTGCTCAGGATGATATTATTTCAGGTTTTAGTACACCTTTTATAATGAAGTTCTTCACCATTATACCTCATTCAGTGAAGAGGTTGACTGACTGAGCACATGCAAAGATTTACTCTACACTCCTTGGCTCTTAACACAGGGACAATAATCAGGTCCAAGTTCATGGGTATTCATGGGGATGGGGAGGCAAAGAGGGTACGATAAATAGCTTTATTACATGTGTGACTTCATTATGATTTGCATCAGATACTTATATCCCAGCTTTCTTAGAATCCCCCAACAATATAAATAGTGCTGGTGACTACTTGGGGAGATAAGGACAAGGAGAATTATTTTGTAATGGTGCTCCCAATTAGTGTAGTGAGATAAGTTTCATAATTGGGGCAGCTATCAAGAATGTTGAGGGACAATTTTTCTGGTAGAGAAGAAATTGCATTCTCTGAATCAGGAGTGAAATGCTCCCAGTTCGGACTGGATTGCCTGATCCAGTAGCAATGGCGGTGGGTGGTTCGGAGAACCGGTAGCAAAAATCCCTGCACCACCACCACCCCATGTCCAGCTGAGCCGCGCGATCATCAGAGGCTTTTTTTTTTACTTTTAAAAGCATTTTTTCTACAACGCAGAAGAGGTTGTTTAAAAAATGCTTTTAAAAGGCTCTGACGATCCCAGCTGAGTTGCCAGATCGTCAGAGACCTTTTTTTTCTTTTAAAAGCATTTTTTTCTACAACCTCTTCGGCCGAAGAGGTTGTTTAAAAAATATTTTTAAAAAGTAAAAAAAAGCCTCTGACGATCCCAGCTGAGTTGCCAGATTGTCAGAGGCTTTTTTTTTTAAATTTTTAAAAGCAGCCAGCGAACCGGTAGTAAACAGGTTCAGATTTCACCACTGCTCTGAAAATATTCTTCTCAGAGGGCTTCAAGAATAAAATGATTTTTAAAAGCTCAGTTACTGAAATATGCCGAGCAGTCTTACCTTTCTCAAACATTATACTGCTTCCTCCATCCTTTACTTGACTGCTCCTTCACAAAAACTCAGAAGAACATGTGAAGTACTGCAGTTTGTTTAAGTCTTATGATTAGAGATTTTTATTGAAATGCTCACAAATGCAAATGGTTCTTGGTATGAAGGTCATTTAATCAAGCCATTTTCTTTTCACCACTGTGGAAAATTAACTGGTTTTCATTATTAAATGCATGGAATATTTTCTGCAAGATAAAAAGGACTTTAAAGTCAATGTCTCAACAGTAAGTAATATGAATAGTAACTACTGTATAGTAATTTGGCTTTCTTCTGAAAGAAGCATCATGAAAGGAGACCACATTCTGGCCCTGTATGGCCCCATATGGCATGGACATTTGCAAGTAAGGCCACTACATTAAGGATAGGAAACTTATGGTGCACAGACTGTGCACTGTGAATTATGGGCATCATAGTTCAAAAATGTCTGAAGATTACATATTCACCATTCCTAGTAGTCTTAGCTTGTCTTGTAAATTGTCTGGTTTGGGTTCCAGCATCTATAAAAGACTTTGTGCATAAAGATGTTTGAGTAGACTGTAAAATCCCTCTTCTCTAATCAGATCTGACTAGATCAGGGGTGTCAAATTCCAGCTGAGAATAGATGGTATTAATTTACAAGAATGGTGTCAACAACTTCAGGTTGTTTTTCTAAGAGAGAATTTATTATTTTTCATAACTAACCCTCCCAAAAAACCTTGGACTTTAAAATTGGACTGACTGCACCACAGAGCATTCTACTTATTAATATCTAGTATATCTCCTGCTATGTATCATAGTATTAAGCATAATCTCACTGTCTCAGAAATAATTCATTGCATGTTTAAACTGTTTCATAGTGAAAGCGTAGCAACCACAACAAGAATGTCTAAAGATTTCTTCTCAGCCAGGATAAAATCTGGGACCACTATAAGTGAACACTTAATATCACTAAACAAAATCAGAGCAGAGCTACATTTTAAGGGCAGAAATAATATCAGATCAAACAATGAAAAGTGTTATCCTTAATTCATTAGACTCATCATGGGATAACTACATATCACATTTAGACACAATTAATTTGGGATACCTATCTATAGAAAACTTATCAAATAAGCTAATAGCTGAAGATAATCTGAGAAGAAGCCGCTATAGTACACACACAGAACATAGACAGACTAAGAGAGTAGTATTTCAAGAGAAACATCGAGAATCAATTGAATGTTATAATTGTGGATCCAAAGAACACTGTAGAAGAGATTGTCCTAAATTTCTTGGAGAAAGACAAAAACATGACTATAGAAGCAGATATCATAACAGACAATCATCTATTGATAGATATAGATATAGAAACTCACCAAACTTTAGAGAGTGTAGAGGGGGCAGAGATAATTCAAAAGATAGAAAATCTGGATCATTAAATGGATTAGATAAACATAACATAACTAACATACAAAAGTCAAGTGATAATGCTTGGCTCATTGATTCTGGAGCAACTAATCACACAACACATGACAAGAAAATACTATCTTCATTTATAGAAGATAAATTTGTAATAAAGGTAGCCAATCAAGAAAATGTCCAAGTTATTGGAAGAGGAAGTGTGAATTTACCTGGTCTAGGGAAAATAGAGGGGGTATTATTAATACCAGAAATACCTCACAACATACTTAGTGCAATAAAACTAAGCAGAGATTCTGACATAAATATAGTATTCTCAAAAGGAAAGGCAATCCTAGAGAGAAACAAAACAAATTTGAGTAGTGTGGTTATCAAAGGGGCCTACCTTATTTAATCACAGAAGAAAAATGGCTACATAATATTGATTCAAACACAGAAGATAACACTAGCATAGAGAATGAAGACAACAGTAATAGTGATAATGAGGAACATGAAACAAACCATGATCACGAAAACACATCCACTAGTGATACACTCAATAACAAGAAACCCACCATTGGGAAACCAATTCATGATGAATGTGCACATATATTACATAGAAAATTAGGGCATGCTAGTTTTCCTGTAATACAGAAAATGATTGAACATGCTGAAGGTGTTAAAATAAAAAATTGTAAAAATTATTTGGAATGTTCAGTATGTAAGTCCTCAAAACTCAGAACTAATCCCAAACCAAAAAGGGCAACAAGGTCATCTGACCACATTTTTGATCTGGTACATATGGATCTAGTTGGTCCATTAACCCCATCAATCACATATAAAAAACGATATTTCCTAACTATTGTAGATGACTATAGTCGTTACGGGTTTGTCTATACTTTGAAACACAAAGATGAAACTTTTCAAAAATTTAAAGAGTTTTATAAACATGTAGAAACACAACACAATATTAGAATAAAACAAATCATGAGAGATAGGGGATCTGAATTCATGTCAAAAGAATTCTCTCAATGGCTAAAGGATAAAGGAATGCTACACTTCACATCTAGCCCTTTCTCTGCATTCCAAAATGGAGTGGTAGAACGAAAAAACTCGACACTACAAACCATGATTAGATGTACATTAGAAGATGCTGGCTTAGGAAAACAATTCTGGTCAGAAGCCTTATTATATTCAAATTACACTCAAAACAGAACTTGGTCCAGCATCATAAATAAAACACCATATGAACTAATGTATAATAGAAAACCTAAAATATCACACATGCACATATTTGGAGTTACAGCGGATGTACACATACCAAAACAATTAAGACGTAAAGGAGATAACGTATCCAGAAGACTTAGATTCATGGGATACGAAACAGGCACAAAAGGATACAGATTTATTGATAATAACAACAGATTCATAATTTCTAGAACAGCTGTATTTCATGAACAGGCCAATTGGTCTAAGATACATCTTAATGAGATATTTCCAATTACAAAAACAGACATTAAACATCAAGATAAAATAGAGAGAGAAGAACATAACCACAACATACATGAAAACAAGAATAAAACATGGACAAATAGTCACACCAGAATAAGAACAGATTCATTAACCAATAAGGAAGCAAGATACTTACACGATAACGAAAACATACCAAAAAAGACAATTAGATGTAACAGAAATCAAGTACCAAGTAAATATAAAGATTACATAATGTGCATGAACAACGAAACATCAATACCCAACACATACGAGGAAGTATTAAAACTCCCCATTGAAGAAAGAAAAAAGTGGGAATTAGCCATGGCCAAAGAAATGGACAGCTTGCGAGAATTAGATGTATTCACACCAACTTCTGCATCTAAAGACAAAACAATTATAGGCACCAGATGGATATTTAAAATTAAAAATTTGGAAGAAGGCAACACATTATATAAAGCTAGACTAGTTGCACAAGGTTACGCTCAAAAGTATCCTGAGGATTACACAGACACATACTCTCCCAGTGGGATTACTCTCCCACTGTAAGAACTGAGAGTGTTAAAACAGCTTTAGTTATTGCATCTGCACTTAATCTTGATGTTTTTCAATATGATATACAAACTGCATATTTACATGCAAAACTTGATAAAGAGATATATGTGAGAGCACCTCACAGCCAATACACAAACAAAAATGAAACTTGGTTATTAAACAAAAGTTTATACGGATTAAAGCAATCCGGCAAACGTTGGTATGAATGTTTGGTCAATGTACTCAAAACCATGAATTTCAATGCCACAACTGCAGACAACTGTTTCTTTGTTAAAAAGGAAGGTGATTCATTGGAATTTGTATTAATTTATGTGGATGACATTTTATATATTGGTAAACATAAAGAAAAAAGAGATATATTTGTAACAAAACTAAATGAACATTTTTCTTTGAAATCACTGGGGAAAGTAAATAAATATCTTGGCGTTCAAATCAGTAAGACAAAAAAGGGATTTAAATTATCTCAGAAAGATAAAATTATAGAACTTCTGAATAAATGTAATTTAATTGATGCTAAACCTTGTGATACTCCAATTTTCTAAGAAATATGGATGAATCATCCCCTGAATTTAAAGATAATACACTTTACAGATCGGTTATTGGTTCCCTTTTGTATATATCTAATTGGACTAGACCTGATATTGCTTTACCCCTTAATCTGTTATCCAGATATGTTAGTAAGCCACTAATATATCATTGGGAAGCTATTAAACGAATATTAAGATATTTAAAGCATAGCATAGATTTCTGCCTACTTTTGGAACCCAATAATGTTAAAGAACCCATTCTCACTTGTTACGCTGATGCGGATTGGGCAGGTGATACTAAGTGCAGAAAAAGCACCTCAGGTTATGTATTCTTTCTTAACGATTGTCCAGTCTACTGGTATACTGGGAAACAAGATTTAGTAGCCACATCAACAACTGAGGCAGAATATGTCTGTTTGTCTAAAGCCTCAAATAATCTAGTATGGTTTAATGATTTGTTATCAGATGTTTGGAAAAATCCTTCATTACCATTTATTATACATGAAGATAATAAAGCTGCTATAGAGATATCTAGATCTGATGCCATTGGTCAAAGGTCCAGACATATAGATATCAAATTCAAACATGTAAGGCAATTATCTCAAGATGGTTTCATTAAGGCCATTCATTGCGAAACTTCAGAACAAATAGCTGATATATTGACTAAGCCTTTGCAATCTAAACAACATAAATATTTAACTTCAAAATTACAAGTTTTATATTGTTCTGAATCTGAATGTAATTATTATTGTATATCGAATCGGCATTTAGAGGGGGATTTGTCACAAGTAAATGCCTTATTCTCAAATGGGGAAAATGTACATACACAGGGTATCAGGGGTTAATTTATTCTTCCTTCCTTAATATATTCATATGTAACCACTCCCATCCTTTACTCCGCCTTATTGATATAAAAGGGGATGTATGCACCTCCCTCTTGCTTCTATCTGTGATCATTCAGAGAATATAGAATGCCTATTGTAAATAAATATTACTTTGTTTGAATACTTTGTTCCTGAATTATTTATTGAGTCTGATCCTCAAAACATTGCAACAGTGGAATTCTTAGGTCTGGCCCGCATGGTCGCCCTGGAAACAGTGAAGGACCAGCCTGCTGTGCCTCTGCCAGCAAAAACGGAGCTCAGGAGGCTGCAACAGCCTCCTGCAATCCTCTGCCAGTGAAAACGGAGCTCAGTAGGGCCACACGCAGCCCTTCTGAGCTCCGTTTTCATTGGCAGACGGTTGCAGGAGGCCATCGCAGCCTCCGAAGCTCTATTTTCACTTGCAGAGTACTCTGGCCACCTCAGGTATCCGTGACACAAGTGACATCAAGCTGGCCACACCCACCCTGGCCATGCCCACCTGGCCCACAAAGTCAAACACAACCCTGATGCGGCCCTCAATGAAATCAAGTTTGCCACCCCTGGACTAGATACTGTAAATCTATATTCGTAATTTCATCACTAAAGTCAATACAACCCTATTAGATAATCCCTTTCAGACATGTAATAATGCATAAAAAAGGCTTATGTCCAAGATTTGACAAGCACTACTGTATAGTGGAGCTCTTATAGCCTAGAAAATATGCATTGGGTTTTGGAGAGGTGAGTGTAAAAAATGATGTTATACACATTTAGGCAAACTAATACAGTGAATAAAAACGCCAACTATTGTTTGTTTTGAGTTTCACACTTTCATTTTACGCAATACATCTTAAGTACATTTTAACTTTTTCATGGATATATCTTAAGTACACTTTAAAGACAAGAGTGAAGAATTGGAAAGTAGCTTTAAAAGAATCCTTGTCTTGCCCTATCTCATCTTCTGGCTTTATAATATACAAAATAGATGAATACTTGATTATGGGGAGTTAATAATCATAAGGTGCAGCTGCCAAACAGGGTGGATTTGACCAGAAATAACATCTGGCAAATTTGGCTAAGCTTTCTGGCTACCTCATCTCACAGCTGTTTATTTCCTGAGGTCATTTCATATTCTTCTAGTGTTTCAGTACTATTTTAGGATAGCATCTTGAGAGCACCATTGTCATTTCACCCACCACATAGTTCTGTGCCGTGCTGATAACTTTTAAACTGCCGGCCTTAAGGAAGAATCCAAAATTTTTACAATACAATAATAATATTTACAGTCTGAAATCAGTTAGCCGCCAAAGATGGCAACATTTCGAGAGCAAAATTACTCTTCATGTGACAATATGATACAAATAGCAAAGGAGGTGAATCAGATGGGCGGAAGGAAGGATTACCTCAGAACCGTAATTTGAAATATAAGAACATACTGCAGACATTCAAATCAGTACCTAATGCTATGATGTAGTACCAGGAAAAGCCCTTGAACTGATTGCATTGATTTGCTAGAGTGAAGAAACAAATGGCTGAGGCCCATGTTTATTTAAACACATAAACAAGCAAGGTATTAACTGATTCACAAGGAGGAACTCTTTTTTTTTTTTACATGCAACTCGTATCTAATTCTATCAAAACTAGTCAGACTCTTACTGGCAATTTCCCATAAAGAAACACCCAACTGAAATGAATGAATCATTAGTGTTCTTAGAAATCAGCCCATTTATATTCTAAAAAATTCAGTCCATTGTAAATGTAGAAATCATTTTTCTTTTTATTGCATGTAAATTAAAATATTTATACAATCTACGATTGGTGGTGGTTTATCAAATTCATATTCTTCACAGACACAACTTGATCCTCAAAGAGTGCGATAAAATTGTGGTACATTTGAAAAGAGAATATTTCCTCAATTTTTTTCATGAGATTTCCTCTCAAGAATATATCTGTAGATTCAACAATTTTGGACAATTTTCATCCAGCCTCCAACCTTCCTTTTTTAGGGAAGGCTATTGAGAAGATGTTCAGCCTTGGACCTGGAGAATACCTGAAGATTTGCAATTTGGCTTTTTGGCTCAGGCACGTTATAGTCAGCCTTTCTCAAATATGGATACAGCTGTTGGTCATACTTGTTGATGTCCTCTGTAAGAGGCAGGACAGATATGGTATAACCATCCTAGTTTTTCTTAATATTTCAGTGCCTTTTGAGACACCAAACCTGGTATCCTTCTGGGGCAGCTACAAGGTCTGAGGGAAAGGGGCAAAGTGTTATGGTAGTTCTCCTTTCTCCATGGTTGATTCTATTCAGTGTTAACAGATCAGGAAAGTTCCAGCTTGAAGCCCCTAATATGGGAGGTACCTCAAGGCTTGATACTTTCACCTCAAGTTTAACCATCTGCATGAAAGTGCAGGGTGTGGTCATCTGTTAACATGAGCTGAGGTATCATCAATATGTCAATGATACTTAACTGAACAGTTTTAGAGTGTGTCAGCCCTACAAGATAGACGAGACAAGAAACAAATACTGTATAGTCCTAAAACTACTTTCCTTAGAACTAATGGAATATTGCACAACTAAATGTGCTTCCTCTCCTCCCTCAGTCATTTATCCTCATGTGAAGTGTGGATCGGATTTGCCTTAATAAGTATTCATAGAGCTCTCTTTTGGTATGGGCGTAAAATAAATTTGTCTAGTTGTTGAGTTGTTGCCTTGGTAACGGATCTTCCCTCTCTCCCTCAAGCCATCCTCTTTGTTCCCTACAAGAAGGAACAGGTTCACATTTAACCCTGACAAGACTGAGGGACCTAAACATCATCTACACAGTTCTTTTAATCCTAGTGAGGTTCCATTTTTGGTTCTGAATATGTTTGCAGTTCCCTATTCAAAGCTGGGATGCAACTTGAGGCCTTCCGGACTCATAACTCCTGAGTCAATGAGAAGATGGCAGCTTTAGTCAGAAGAGCCTTCACATTTTTATTTTTTTTTTAGTATCACAACTACACACTTTTCAGCACTAGGAGTCCTTCCTCACAGTTCTATACACATTGGTCATCTCAACTGCAGTTGGTCTAGTATCTAGTGCAATACACAGGACTGCCCTTGAAGACTATTCAGAAGCTACAGCTGGCTCACAAGGCAGCAATGTAAGCAGTTATGAGTGGACCTTGATATATTAATACTTCTGCTACATGAATGTCAAACATTACCGATGAACTTCCAGATGCAGTTCAAGATGCTGGTTACCACCTGTAAAACCCTTTATGGCCATCTAGAATATATCTGATAGTTTTCTGCCCATCCTGTACAGTTGGATACAGCCAGCACACATTGAGAGTCCTCTAATAGGACCTAAGAGATGTGCCTTCCCTGCAAGGATTGCTGGGACCTAGCAATCCTTGAACTACTCCAACTTTGCAAGCTTATCTAGACAATCTGTAAACAGTTGACTTTTTCTACAGGTGCTGGGATTGGTCAATAATGTCCATTTGACTGGTATTGTTTGTTTTGGCTGTGCTATAAGTTTTCCATGTTACATAATGTCCATTTCCTGTTTATCTTGATTGCTTTAGAAAGACATTGCATCGGTTTCGATTCTATGTTGTGCAGGGCCAGTTTGGATTTGGGGAGGATAGCCTTATAAATCGAATGAATAAATAAATATCCCAAGCAGACAATTCTCCCGCTTGATTAAGCCTCACAACTCCCCCTTATGAAATAGACACTTGGAACTGATGACTGAAACCATGCTAAAGATGGAATTATTTAAGCGAGCCAGCAAAACAAGACTGCAAGTACCTAAAAAGTAGTTTGAGGAATAGCTTGGTTTGAAACGGTTGATTGTTCTTTTGTGACCTCTAGTGGCCATTTCTAGTAATGTTTCCTCAAAACGAGATTTTAAAAACCTTAAATTTTCAACTTATTAGTACCTTTTCCTCAGTTGAAAAAAAAATGAATGGGTCATCATTTTTGGCAAGTCCCTGCACTGTTCATGTCTTCAATTCCATAGGCTTCTACATTTTGCAGTACGGGATTTGAACTATCCACAAAAGGTACTGGTGGTAAATCTTTCTTCAACTGTCTTGGTCTATTGTCTTAAATAGGGATTACGCCACATTACTCATTAATTATATTGCTAAATTAAGCTGATATACCTTCAATTAAGTCAGCAGTTCTACAAATCCTAGACTTATTCATCTCCTTGCAATGAGACTGATTATTGAGATAACATTTAATTAATTTTACATCCTGACACTACATATTTATTATGAAAAGTAACATACATAACATTTCATATAATGGTATTAGTCACACATCTGTGTGATTTCATTGATTTATGTCTCTCTAAGTCGGTCCTTTGCTGAAAATATATGTTGGCTGAAATGCATATAGTCTCTTGCACAGTTGCAGGATTTGGGGGTGGGAGAACCAAGTGAAATTTGAATGTTATTGGCATATATACATGTGCACACTTGATTTTGGGTAGGCTATGTAATTCCTATATCTACATCGGTGATCAAGGCCAGTTTAGGACTTCATACATTTTAAAAGTCTCTGCTTCAGTACTGAGACTTCCTTAGTCTTCAGCAAAGAACTGTGGACAAACAAACGAACTCAAATACCCTCCATCTGTTGTTGCATGCAGGAGGGTTGAGTAACTTTTGTATGGCATCCACAAATAGCTGGACCAAGCTTGTAATCTTTAGAAGAGCTAAAAGTAAATGGAAAAAGAAACAGAAGCACCAAGGCAGTAAGGAGGGGTCATGTTCCTGATTGTTACCATCTGGGGTAAGGTTCCACATAAAACAGGAGTGGGAATTGTGTGTATAAACACAAGTTAATTGGTGAGCAATGCGAAGGAACCTGATCCTGCATTAATGAGGGAGCTGCTGTCAGGCCACCAAGAGACAACTGCTTGGAAGCAGAAGGAAGGGCTAGTCACGCATCTTGTGCAAGTGGCATCACCAGCAAACTGGCCAGGTGTTGCTATACCAAAGCCCTCCCTCCGATGGCTTCTCAGCTTTCCTTGAAAGGAACAACAAATTAACACTGAGAGAAATATCTGACAATTGGCAAGTTGCTAAGGACCTCCATGGGCAATCTCAAAAACAGTTGAAAAAATAAAGAACTGTTTCGAATGAAGCGTTGCACGTGATCTGGCTGGCATTGAGGTGAATGACGAATAAATACAAACACTTGATGGGATTTGTTTACCGAGTCAAGAGCATTTCTAGTAAAGAAACTGCTGTATGATTTTTTTTAATGCTAGCTAACTTTCTTGATGCTGTTGCCCTTTGATAAATGGAGGGCTGCACAGGAGAGAAAATAATCCACATCTCTCCCCTCCTCCTCCTCCTCCTCCTCCTCCTCCTCCTCCTCCTCCTCCTCCTCCTCCTCCTCCTCCTCCAAAATGAATCTTATCACTAGGATTTTGACAGATGTGGCTTTTTAGCCACCTAACATCAAGAGTGCCTCCATAAAAGTAAAAATTACAGAACATCAAAAAGAATGGAAATACTGACATTCCGGTGAAGTAATTGCAAATTAAAGCAAGATCTCTTTGCAAATTGTTACGGGAGATATTGGTCAAGTACAAAAGGTCTCCAGTGACAAAGAAGAGATCCAACATTTTTAGAATTGCGGTAATTTTAAAAGCCCCTTTTTCATCCTGAAAATAGCATATCAGTGAGACAACCCCAGTTTCTCCTCGAATGTACAGTTCATTAACATTCCTGTTAGATGGATGATCAAAGGATTTGAATCGTTTTGATTTTACATTCTTCTTTCAACATACTCCAAGCCTTTCCAAAAGCCAATGTGTTGTTATTTGTCAACAGACCTTCCTGACCATTTCCCACTAAATACTGAGAGTGAAAAAGCAGAATTTCTGCTTTAAAAAAATTAAAAGGCTTTTGGTAACACAGTTCATGGGAGGGGGGTGAACGCTCAACGTGATCTAGCAAAATAATAAGCTAGTTACATTCTTCCGCCCAACTTCCCCCAGTCCCAAAAGAGGTCTGAGCCTGAAATCTTCTAGTTGCTATTTGGTAGACATATTTAATTAAATTGTAAGTACATATTATAGGACTGTGTTGTTCAGGATCATGATCTTTTGGCTCCCTATCCATAGCGTTTAAGTACTATTCCTGAACTGGGTGATCAGTTTGCACATTGCAATAGATACTCAGAGCTCTGTGAACTAAATCAAAAGTGACAGATTTAGATAGTCCGATGTCATAAAGATAGTTAAACCTGCTGGAATGAGGTTGCTTCTTTGTAAGAAAGAGAGGCATGTGTTTTAAGAGAGGTTGCTTCTCTCATTCTCTTAATGAGGTTGCTTCTTTGTAAGAAAGAGAGGCATGTGAAGGCAGCCCATTTTTGCTTCAAGAAGATCTCTGGGAATGACACACTGCTTCCAGATGTGTTCTATCCTTCTCAGGAATAGCACTGCTAGAAAATTGGCCTTATACTGACTGTTGAACTGGTGAATGCTAAGGGGGGGAAAAGGAGATTGCTCTCTGCAATAGCACGGGTGCGGTTCTGAGCTCTTGGAGAAAATATGAAAGATAAGGTGAGTAATCATCTTAATCCTTTTTAATCCATTTAATTGTGATAATACCTGCAGGCACAATAGATTAAACCAAATTATATTTTGTTCCTTGCTCTAAATTATCATGGCTACCTCTAAGGTTTTACAGTATGGTCCCCAATCTGTCACTCCAAAGAAGAGCCGAGGTGGCGCAGTGGTTAGAGTGCAGTACTGCAGGTTACTTCAGCTGACTGCTAGCTGCACTTCAGCAGTTCAACTCTCACCAGGCTCAAGGTTGACGCAGCCTTCCAAGGTGGGTAAAATGAGGACCCAGATTGCTGTGGGCAATATGCTAGCTCTGTAAACCGCTTAGAGAGGGCTGTAAAAGCACTATGAAGCGGTATATGTCTAAGTGCTATTGCTATCTGTGGTACCTACAGGCAGACCTCTTTGCTGAGTGTGGTTGGTTCAAGGCATTGTCGAAATTTGAATCTGGGAAATGATGGAATAATTTGTGAGCTCTTTTTTCAGAAAACTGGACAAGGATGTGTGTTTTTCTACAAGGAACCATTTGCCATCCAATTGAGATTTCCAAGCGCAGAAGAGAAAAGATATTTTTCAATGAAAAGAGCAATTAAGTTTCAAGGAAGCAGTAATCAATCACTAAATTTTAAAAAAAGATACTCTATGAAAGTATTTGGCAACTTTGTATTCAAATTTAAATTTAATTAAATATCAAGCACAGTGATATAGAGCCTTAGACTGCAGTCTTTCACCTATATGTACAAGAATGAATACTAATAGCCATGGAAATATTTGCATGTACAAAAGTAATAGCTACTAAGGGAAATTTAAAAGGAAACTTTAATAAAATGACTTATTCCCAAATTATTCTCAGTATTCAGGGTTAATCATGTGCATAGAATCCCAATATCAATGGAAGCTAATTTATTTATTTATTTCAACTGAATTGTTGCCCAGAATCAATTGGAATCGGGCAGTGTCTAAATTTAAATCAAGTAATCACTCTGCACTAATATGAGGATTTTGTTTGCTCGACAGTGAAAAGTGAATTATAGATTTTCTTCATAGGTTTCCTTCATTTTATTAATACAATCAGAAGTATCCCTGGGGCCTAATATTTTCATCTGCAATTTAATTTAATTTAATTTAATTTAATTAATCTTATTTCTATGCCGCCCAACTCCCTAGGGACTCTGGGCGGCTTACAACAGAAATAATACAAACAGTGAACATATTTTTTTAAAAAAAAAACATTATAAAAGCATTTTAAAAACATTAAAAACACATGCACACCATCCATGGCCGGATCTCGCAAGATTGAACAGCGAGATCAACGGCCCCAGGCCTGCCGGAAAAGCCAGGTCTTCACCACATTCCGGAAGGCCAATAGGGTGGGGGTAGTCCGGACCTCAGGAGGTAACTGGTTCCAGAGAGCTGGGGCAGCCACAGAGAAGGCCTTCCCCCGCGGGCCTGCCAGCCAGCATTGTTTAGCTGATGGGACCCGGAGGAGACCAACTCTGGGGGATCTTACTGGTCGCTGGGAGCTATGCGGTAGAAGGCGGTCTCAAAGATAGCCTGGCCCTGAGCCATGTAGGGCTTTAAAGGTAATAACCAACACCTTGAATTTTGCCCTGAGACCAATAGGGAGCCAGTGCAGCTTGCAGAAAATTGGTGTAATGTGGGTGTATCTAGGTGCACCCACGATAGCTCGCGCGGCTGCATTCTGGACCAACTGTAGTCTCCGAACACTCTTCAAGGGTAGCCCCATGTACAACGCATTGCAATAATCTAACCATGAGGTGACAAGGGCATAGTGACTGTGAGGAGAGCCTCCTGATCCAAGTAGGGTAGCAATTGGTGCACCAGGCGAACCTGTGCAAAGGTCCCTCTAGCCACAGCTGCTAGATGTTGCTCTAATATTAGCTGTGAGTCTAGGAGGACACTCAAATTGCGAACCCGTTCTGAGGGTGACAATTTCTCCCCCCCCCACCCCAGAACCAGGCATGGACAATCGACATAGTCTTTAGGAGACAATACCCACAGCCACTCGGTCTTGTCTGGGTTAAGTCTGAGCCTGTTGACTCCCATCCAGACCCTCACAGCCTCCAGGCACCGGCACATCACATCCACCACTTCACTGAACTGACGCGGGGTGGAGATATACAGCTGGTTATCATCAGCATATTGCTGATACCCCACCCGTATCATTGGATGATCTCACCTAGAGGTTTCATGTAGATGTTAAATAGGAGGGGAGAGAGGACCGAGCCCTGAGGTACCTCACAGGGGCCTAGGGGTCGACCTCTGTCCTCCTGCCAACACCGACTGTGACCGACCAGAGAGATAGGAGGAGAACCACCATAACACGGTGCCTCCCACTCCCAACTCCCTTAGTCGTTCTAGAAGGATACCATGGTTAATGGTATCGAAAGCTGCTGAGAGGTCAAGTAGCACCAAGATAGAGGAATGACCCCCATCTCGGGTTCACCAGAGATCATCCATCAGCGTGACCAAAGCAGTTTCTGTGCTGTAGCCAGGCCTGAAGCCAGACTGAAAAGGGTCTAGATAATCCGTTTCATCCAATGACCGCAGGAGCTGAAGTGCCACCACTTTCTCTACAACCTTTCCCACAAAGGATAGGTTGGAGACTGGACGAAAGTTCTTTAATTCTGCTGGATCCAGGGAAGGCTTCTTGAGGAGGGGCCTTACAACCGCTTCCTTTAATGGTTGCGGGAAGGACCCTTCCCTCAAGGACGCGTTAACTAAAGCCTGGAGCCAGCCTCGTGTCACCTCCCTGCTGGCCAAAACCAGCCAGGAGGGGCACGGGTCCAACAAACAAGTGGAGGAACTCATCGCTCCTACAGCCTTGTCCACTTCCTCAGGAGTCACAGGCTCAAATTCATCTCACACAGTAGGACTAAGACCTGCCCCCGTCATCTCGGTCAGAATTGCCCAATCAGAGTCCAGATCCATCCGAATGAAATGGAATGGCTCAATAAATGGTAGATTCTCCTCTACGGTGAATAAAAGCAGAATGGCAATCTGCCAGGAGGCTATAGTAATGAATTGTAATAGTGTGCAGATGGTTGCATTAAATGATCTCCAAAATCCCATCCAAGCTCTTCATTCTATGGGTCCTGGCACCTTGGCAGCATACTTCAATCAGTGCCATGCCCCTGGGCTCTCTCATGGCAATTGCCCTTATTTGGCTGCTGTCCTGGTTAACTTCCAGCCAAGCTTTGGCTCAGGGATATCGTTAAAAAAAAAGTTTAGAAGCTGTAAATCTAGAGTTTCAAGGTAAAGTAAGGGATAGCATGAACTCCTATTTATCTTGGCTACTTACTTCTCCCTGTCTACTGAAGTTCAGGCGCTACAATTTCACACTGCTGCTTTTTTGTTTGTTTATTTTTGTTTTTAAAGGGCCAAAGGGGTAATTTTTGAGAAACCTACCTTCCAAGCAACTAGTTGAATTATTTTTTTTTTTAAATTGCTGAACTAATCTATAAGAAAGAAACTGAGGATCAGCACAAGGCTGGCTGTTTCTGCACTCCCTAACTGGTTTAGGTCAGAGGTGGGTTTCAGCAGGTTCCGACCAATTCTGGAGAACCGGTACCGGAAATTTTGAGTAGTTTGGAGAACTGGTAAATACCACCTCTGACTGGCCCCACCCCCATCTATTCTCTGCCTCCCAAGTCCCATCTGATCAGGAGGAAATGGGGATTTTGCAGTAAATTTCCCCTGGAGTGGGCTGGGAATGGAGATTTTACAGTATCCTTCCCCTGCCAAGTTCACCAAGCCAAGCCACGCCCACCAAACCAAGCCAAGCCACGCCCACCAAGCCATGCCTACAGAACCAGTAGTAAAAAATTTGGAATCCCACCACTGGTTTAGGTGGAGGGAAGAGCTCCCGAGGAGTTCTCAATGTTACAAGGACATAAGGAGAAGACATTTGAGTGGCAGCTTACTTGTTGGAGACAAATTGTCATGGCACGGGACGAAGTCAGCTTCTCTGACCTCTGATGGGATATCAACTCTTGGGCCTAATCTCTTGGGCCCGCACAATGTTTACCTCAGTTATGATAAGGCAAATCACGGTGGTCTGCTCAGATGTGAGGCACAGGCTGCCCGAAGAAGGACAGTAACATTAGCATGAAGTCTGTAGCATGGAGGTATCAGTTTTGTCAACATCTCCTGCTGTGATTAAACAGAGGGCTATTTTTCCTACATTAATGAAGCTGAAAGATATTTGTTTTGATTCCGTCACTCTCACCTCATTAGGCAAGAGGGGAGCTAACTTATACACAGGGTCAGATTCGCCTGAGGTTCTGCTGACTCTTCCTAAATTAACATGTTAATTCGCTGTAATAAAATTCATGATTTACAAAAAAGATATCCAACACCTTGATCCATTCCATCCCATAATGCTATGGCTTCAGGCTCTGCTCTGTTTACAAAGCAGCTGGGCAGAGGACTTAAAGACCTCCACAAGTCATGTATGATTCCCTTATGGAATACATACCATTTTTAGAAATGGGTTGAAGAGAATCACTGGAAAATTTGTATCTGGCCTCTGGCTTCACAGCTATTTCTGCGAAAATGGATTGAAACTGCACAGCTTGTCACCTGCAAATTAAGCAGTTTGGTAGAGTTGGAAGCCAATTTGTAAAGGAAGCAGGTCTGCCTATCTTTGTTTCAGTTTACTTGCTTCACTTTCTAGTTGTTTGTCAGATTAGCAAAGTCATATGTTTCGTCCATTTATTTCTATAAATTGTTACACTTCAAGGAACTATTAACTACAATTGCCATAATCCCATATAACAGGCCAGACTGGCTTGGGTTGCAGGGGATTTTAGTCCACAAACATCAGGAAGGGTACAATTTTCCCATCCCTATTTTAGGAGAAAAAGATATATTTTATGCTAAACTCCATCCCAGAACTATCAATAACCAAAGGCCCCTACAAGGACCCCAAATGTTTCACCCCTTCTTCATTCTATCACTCAACTCCAAACTGTAATGTTATGAGTTAGCAACATATCCCATTAGCCAAATATTAATGAAACAGGATAAAAGAAAGTCCAATAACCTCAAATTGGGGAATATTGAAAATAGTGTTTTAAGCCCCTACACTATTTTTCAGAAAATTGAGATATAACAAATATATGGCAAGTTTGTATTCAGGTTGCTAGCTAAATAAATAGAATATTTTATATATGCCATATATTTATTATATCTCAATTCTTACTTTCTTCACAACATGGGATACTATATAAAATATAGCGATTATTGTTACATTTCATATATGCTCATGTTATACACATCAAGATGCTGTGGTCCAGGGGCTTAAAAGTAAAGATTTGTACTCCGGTGGTTCAAGTAATACCACCATGTGACGGAGTGAGCACCTGTCACTTCCTTCAGCTCCTGCCCACCCAGCAGTTTGAAAGCATGCAAATGCAAGTAGATTAATAGGTACCACTTCAGTGACAAGGTAACAGCGCTCCATGTTTCATCACACATTCTGCACTGCGGCATGATGTCACATGACTGTAGAAATTTCTTCAGACAGTGCTGGTTCAATGGCTTAGAAACAGAGATGTGCACTGGTCCCTAAAGTCAGCTACAACCAGCAGAGTAAAACCAGCAGGAACTCTTTGCCTTTACCTTTAATGTTATACATAGCAATAGCAATAGCACTTAGACTTATATACTGCTTTACAGTGTTTTACAGCCCTCTCTAAGCAGTTTACAGAGTCAGCATATTGACCCCAATAATTTGGGTCCTCATTTTACCCACTTCAGAAGGAAGGAAGGCTGAGTCAACCTTGATACATACTGATATGCACACTTTTTCTATTGATGTATGTAGCCCATATTAATGCATTGACAGATAAAAGGCAATAAACATGAATGAACAAGGATTTTTTGTTAATTTACTACAATATGGCTTCCTCCTGTTCTTTAAATCGTAGGCACTTCTTTTAAAAAGGAAAATATATTTGCAATGGACTTGATTAGATCCATGTAGAAGAACAGAAGGGCGTGGAAGGATTGGCATAAAGGTAAACAACTGGCAAATGGTTCATAATTCAGAATCTACCCAGTGACTTTTATGTTTTCACTCCAAGCCTTTCAGAAATTAGAAACTGCTTGCCAGATGTTGTAGTTCTTTTTTTTTAAATGTAATTTAACTGTTAAAAAGTTCAGGGTTATAATATTTTCCTGATGAAAATGTCTGCATTTTGTTATATGTTTATTGACTATTATAAAGATGTTAGATTTACTGCTAAATGATATTGACAATTTTGGAATATAAAAGAGGTTGGTTCCTCCTCCTTTTTTAAAGGGGATCAAAAAAGGGGGAACATCTGGTAGGAGCCTTATGTGTGGCATTGGCTCACACAATGCCACAGAAAGCACTTTGGCAACATTTCCCTTGAGTGTGTGCTTGTGAAGAAAGGATACAGCTTGTGTAGCCTGTGCGTGATTAAGTACAAGACCATCTTGCTATCGGAGTAATGTTTAAAGACAAGTCACCAATAAATCCTCTGTGAGGTGGTTAGTGAAGCTAGGCTACCTTAGCTATGAAACAGCTGTTTCTGAAGCAATAACCCAGCTGTTTGGCCCATGGAAGAGATCTTGCAAGCGTTATTAATCATGGCATTAAAACCAGAAAGCCAGAGCACTGGAGGAAAGCCTGTGTCAGAGGTTTGAAAGGGCAACAACTCCATCGCCAGAAGGAGTGTGATATTCATCATGAAGGATATTTTGCACTTGTCAGCAGTATTGAGTTTGCAAGTCTTGATTGAAAGGTCTCTTCTGTTTCACATCTTTATTGGAGAAGGCCTAAATCTCCTCTCTTCTCTCCAGGGGATTGAGGAAACTCTTTCGTTCTCATAAGATCTTGAAAAACCCTGCCTGTTTATGGCAAGTATCTTCTGGATCTTATGTGACCAAAATTGTTTTCTATCTCCCGGCCTCTTCCCTCATCAACATGAATTCAAATGAGCAGTGGGATAATTGAAGATTTCCATATGTGTGGTACAAATATGGATCTCTCCTGGCTTAAATTGTTGTCCTTATGCAAGTGAAAGACTGGAGGTCTGCTTGCCTCTTCTTTCCATTCAGCATTGTGATTATAGTGTTGGGGTAGTAGTAGGGAAACGCACAGATGCAATTGCTTTTTCTTTGTCTAGCCTTCCTTATTCTGAGGAAACATCTATAAGTGCCCTTGAGCTGCTTTAAGAAAAGACAAGAGTTCCAATGTTTGCTTGAAAGTCACTGGCTTAAGCTATGTTATGGTTGATCAATCTTTAGTTCTGTAGGCTACCTTTGATGCAAAAGAATAGATTTGGGGTGCCATATGTGTGTGAGGGGGGGATATGTGTGTGTGTTTTCACACAAGTTTTATCTTCCAAGGCTGAAAAAGACAACAATTTCTTTATTCCAACCAGTTGAGAATATGCCTCCCAATCTCACCAAACTGCTAGCAAGAAAGCTCAGATGAATGTGATGGACCTGGGAGGCATCAAGCTTCTGGCTGGAGGAATTTAAAGCTTCTCTGTTCCAGAAATTTCTGACTGAAATAGTTCTTCCCTATTGTGAACTTGGCTATAGAATACAATTGAGACTACTGGGGAAGAGTTATTAAGCCGCTTCCCTACTGTGAACTTGGCTATAGAATACAACTGAGACTACTAGGGAAGAGTTATTAAGCCGCTTCCACCCCAACTCCACGTGGACCAAGATTATTGACCACTGATCTTGAAGAAACATTTGTTTGTTTGTTTGTTTGTTTGTTTGTTTGTTTGTTTGTTTATAAGCGGTATCTAACTGGTTTAAGTTGAACTTTAAAAAGCTAAGCAGGATTCAACCTGGTTAGCATATTAATAAGAGACAAACCTCCAGGATATTCCAGAGATTTAGGCTAGGTTGATAATAAAAAAAAATCATCCCAGAAGAAGTCAGTGGCAAACCACTTTTGTACTGTTGCCAAGAGAATTATGTGCCTATATCCTTGTAGTCTTTAGAAGTTCAACTTAAGACTGTTTTTCTCTCTCCCTTTTTTCAATAAGGCATTGGCAACATCCCACCGTAGAAGCAGTCTTATCCCAGTTAGAATTCTTGCTTCTCATTTATCTGAACAAACAAAATTCATTTATCTTAAATCAGACTTATCTGGTCCCTATTCCCAACTGTATCAACTTTCAAAGATCTACAGCTTTCCCATCCTGCTATGTGAGGTCAAGCAGTTGTTTGTGTGAGACTGTGTGTCACCAGCATCTAATAAAAAATTCTTTATGCATTAAAACTGTGCTGTTTATACTGAGTTCCAGATCCTTGCACAGAAAACACATCTGAATCCTTCTGTTACAAGACTTTGCCTCTAAAATAAAATGGATGGAACACTGTGTATATGTGCAACAGGAATGGACAAGTTGTGAATCTGAGTGGACTTCTCTGAAGGAGTTTGAGTAACCTGACAAAAGTTTATAATTCCCAATTTTGCAACACTCCCAGTTTCCAAATTATTCTTCTGAAGTGAAGAAAAGTGTGTGGGATAACAAGGACTAAGAGATGTTAAGTCTGGCGTGGAAGGACAATGAGCTCAGTTTCTATTTGTTTCTCCAAACAAATTCCTGGGGTCAGATATATTGTGTTCTAAATGTATTTGAAATGTATGCATGTTGTATAAGGTTCTGATAAGTGGATCTCAGGATTCTAGGAAAAGCAAAGTCAATCCTGAAATTCTCAACCTGTGTATCCTTGATGTAGAATTTATCACAAGAGTCTTGTGACTTGTGGCTACAGTAGGTGCCAAAATGACTTCAGGCTAATGTTAACCACAGTGATATAAGATATCTTGACTGTCCTCATCAATCTTCTCTCAAATTTATCAAAGTTAATAGCCATAATATACGACATGTAGCAATGAATTCCACAAGTTAATTATGATCTATGTTTCATTTTGCCTGTTTTAAGTCTCTTTTTAATCAACTTCAGAGAATTGCCCTGCTTCTTGTGTTTTGAAGGGGGGGGGGGGAACAGTTTCTCCATGACAATTTCACAATTTAATCATGTCTCCCCATAGTTGTCTTTTTCCAAACTAGAGAACTAATCATTCCAGCTTTTGCAACCGTAAAGACAAGGGTGGGCTGCTGGGGGTTCGCAAGGGTTTGGGAGAACCTCTAGCTAAGATTCTGTGCAGTTCGGAGAACCCCCAAACCCCACTCCTGGCTGGAACCCCCAAACCCCACCTACCCTACCCCATCCCTCCCAGGAATCCCTACGCGGTCTGTTCTGAATGCAGGTAAGTGCAGGATGCATGTGGAGACTCGGGGAGGGTGAAAAACAGGCCTAACGGAAGTTCGGGAAGGGCCTCCGGAGCCTGGGGAGGGCAAAAATGCCCCCCCCGCCATGATGTAGGAGACCGACTATGCCACGCCCACCATGGCCATGCCCACTCAGCAACCAGACAGAGAACCCCTTGCTAAAATTTTTGAAGCCCACCCCTGTGTAAAGGATTTAGTATCGTGTATAAATCTGGCCAGCTAACAGCTTACAATTTACACTGAAGACAGAAGCACTCATGAACTGCTAAAAACACTGCCCAATGGGGGAGTGTTTTTAGCCTTGGGGAATATCTATTTCTTACTTTCCTTGAGAAAATGGCCCATTTTTCTTGCTCTTTGCTTTTTGTTTTAACCAGTTAGCAATCCATAGAAGAATCTTCTTATCCCATAGCCACTAAGTTTACTCAAGTGACTTTTATGAATTTTGTCAGTGACTTTTTTAAAGTTCAGATAGAAACATTAGTAGTTTCCAATGTTTTCCTAATACTACTACCTGTTCGCAGTATAAATATACTATCCAAAAGCTATATTTTAACCATTGCTGAAAATTGCAGATCTGCTGTGAAGCAAAGAAAAGAGTATTGAACAGAAAACAAATGAACCACACAGATGAACAATAAGGAGAAGCAACTGAGTTCAGGAAGCAAATCAGAACAAACAACTGAAGCAACTGAGAAGAGGAAGAGAAGAAAACCCACTATGATACTTCAGAAAGCAAAGAAAAGTCAGTAATGAAATGGAACAAATAGTATTTGACTAGTTATTTGACTGGTGCCATATCATGTAATCAATTAGTAATATGAGTTTGCAATTGTTTATTCACTGAGTGATTGCATTGATTTTAACATAAAAGATAAATAAATGACATTTAGACAAGAGTTGTCCCCCCTATATCTTTGGACTAGCCTAAAGCTGGTTAAGTTGTCTTCTTTTTAACTTCATTTTTTTTTTAACTGAGAACACGCTGATAACATTCTTGACACCATCATGGTTTTTAATAAAGATTGAATCTTCATTTGCTAACATGTGATGTAATATATATATATATATATTGATAGATAGATAGATAGATAGATAGATAGATAGATAGATAGATAAGTAGATAGATAGATATAAATATAGATATTGATTGATCGAATCCGAGTAAGGGTATGGCTAGCTGATGAGAGCTAAATAGCTTGAAATAGATCTATACTAGTCTCCCTTTATTTCTTTATCAGCAAATATAAATTTGGTATAAAATGGTTTGTCATGAATGTGACTGCTTGAGGGCTCCTGGATTGGAGCTGAAAGGTGAAAGGGAAGCAGTATGCTTCCTCCCACATATTGGGGTAGACCAGGTGCTTTGATAGAAAAAAAACTTGAGAGAGAGAGAGAGAGAGAGAAAGAGAGAGAGATGGATGTATATATATATATATATATATATATATATATATATATATATTGAGATATGTGTCTGTCTGTCTGTCTGTCTGTCTGTGTGCCTGTATATATTATAATGCTCTATTGTGGTCAATCATTTTCATAAATGTTTTTCATACTTCCAAGTCTTACACTATTTTGAGTTCACACATGTGAAATAACAAGTACAGCTTGCCAAAAAATATATTCATCAAATGGGGTACATGCAGTAGCTTAACCTGCACAGTTTTCCTAAATCCCTTGCATAGAATAAATGGCAGCACATGGCCAGAGTATGCATATTATATAAACTCATCTCTCCATGATTCTGTTAGAAAAAAACTGGTGCATCTGATCTGCTTGTCCAAGAAGGTATAATTTACAAATCAAATGGTAATTATTCATCTTTCATGGAAGAGTTGCGCTAATAAGGCAGTGGTGAAATGTAAAATTTGTTACTACCGGTTCTATGGGCGTGGCTTGGTGGTGGTGGGGGTAATATGACTGAGTGGGCGTGGCCAACTTTTTTTTTTACTTTTAAAACCATTTTTTCTACAACCTCTTTGACTGAAGAGGTTGTAAAAAAAATGCTTTTAAAGCCTCTGACAATCCCAGCTGACTTGCCTGATCGGCAGAGGCTTTCTTTTTTTAAAAAAAGCCTCTGACAATCCCAGATGACTTGCCTGATCAGCAGAGGCTTTTTTTCCTTTAAAAAACATTTTTTCTATTACCTCTTCAGCTGAAGCTTGAGCCCAGCTGAACCGCGCAGCTTGAGCCCAGCTGAACCGCGCAATCATCAGAGGCATTTTTTTTACTTTTAAAAGCATTTTTTCAGCTAAAGAGGTTGTAGAAAAAATGCTTTTAAAAATTAAAAAAAAGCCTCTGATGATTGCGCAGCTCAACTGGGCAATGGAGGGGGGTCAGGGATTTTTGCTACCGGTTCTCCGAACCACCCGCCTCCATCGCTACCAGATCGGGTGATCTGGTCCGAACCGGGAGCATTTCACCCCTGTAATAAGGCTTGTTGCCGGCTTGAATTTACATCATTGATTGATCTAAATTAGAATGAAGCCTTGTGAATTCAGGGGGCTTCACTTATAAAAGAAATTCTTGCTATTTGTATGGGAGAGCAGATCATGTTTTCTAATAGCTCATTTCACTGTCACACACACTGATGAAGGAGAACTAGAGTAGAGAACCTGTTCCAACTGGGCAGATCCTGTGCACAGGGTTTAAACCCTGTTTTATGCACTCTCCTTTGAGGGATATAATGCAGTATGATGAGACTGGAATACAACAAGATGTGGAAAATAAGCCAGAAGACAGCCTAGGTATGTTTAAATTTGATAGTCATCATATACATATAGTTCCTTGATTAAACTCATCAAGAACTCATACCACAATGTTGTGTTGAATAAAATTCTCATGGCAGAAGAAAGAGCAATATTCATGGACCAGGCACCCTGAAATATAGACATCTCTAGTCTTGAAAATTGCCACTACATCTTTCAAAATAATTTTCTGCTTTGTTATGCTACTCAAATAGTCAACCGCTAATTGCAGTCAACCGCATGCGAATAAATTCATGCAAATAAAGGCTGATTTGTTGTATGTAAGTAGCACATCCAAACAGCTGGTTTAATGTACTTTTCTTCTGTAGTCCATGGGGCTATGTACAGTAAACCAGCACTGAGGAACTACCCCTATAATCTCTCTTTACTTTGCTTTGTTAGTGAGGTAAGCAAGTTCTGCTTTCCTGATTGTTTAATGCAGGCCAAGCTAAGATGCAGTGATTGATGGATACATTTCCTCTCTCACCTGCCAAACTTGGGTGGTGATGGTGGAAGAGATGAGAAGAAGCGAGGTTTGACAGATGGCTAGGTTCGTGGGTTTTAGGCACCTGTCACCATCGAATCCACATGTTGGATAGGAAATTTCTGCCTCTCCTGCTTTACCAAGAAGTCCCCACTCAACTAGTGAATCAGATGCAGAAGCCCTCACCCCACCCTACCCCATGGAAGATCCTTTGGCGCTCTACTATCTTATGCTCCCTTGTCCTTTCTCTGTCATTCGTTCCTGCTCATTCTTTAGTTTTCCTTCTCTCTTTCATTTTTTTCTCACTCACAGATCTGTCTTTTGAGCTAGTGCTTTGAGCTAACCCTAACCCTAGCCCATCTGTCTCTCTCACTATCTTACTTGCCTGCTCTGTCTCGCTGGTCTCTCTCCATCACGGTGTCTTCATGGTCATGTGATCAAAATTCAGGCACAAAGACACATGGTTGCAGTGTCCCAGGTTGTAAAATCAGGCATGACTACTCAATGAGTGCATCACTTAGCACTAGAGATTCTGATCCCAATTGTGATTCTAAGACAAGGACTAATTGCATCTAAGGTTTTTCTTTGAAATACTGATTTCTCGTTTATATTGCCCAGAGAATAACTGTCAGGGTTCCAAGTAACACTCCCAACCAAAGAAAACTCTGAGGCCTCAAAGTTTCATTTTATTAGAGATGTCATATTGGCACATTTGGGAAAACCCGTATCTGAAAGCTTTCAAAGGAAAATCCAAGTCCCTGCCCAGCACCTGCATGTCCATCGCATGGTCCAATCACCATACCATCCCAACTGGAGATGCCTCCCAGTTCCAGCCCTCCAGGTGCAGGGCAAGATGTCCTTGAGTCTCTGAGAAATGAATGTTATTATGACTATATATCACCCTGGCTCCATACAATCCCCCCTCCCAGTTTCCCAAAGTAGTAAATGGGGTAGGCCTGAAGATCCAACGAAAAAGATAGCTTCCAGGCCTGACAATAACTTTGGGAAGAATGCTTCTCTCAGAGTCTCATTATTGATAAACATCCTCTTACAAATATTACTATCTTGTTCGTTTTGGGCCCTGTCTTCATGGAAGTCTAACCCTAATCTTAGTTACAATTTTCCTTCCAAGACAGGGTTTTCCCAGTCATATCCCTGAGGGAGTAAATTTGAGAAGAATGAATTTCTAAGAGGATCCATCAACATCTTCTATAATTATGATGGTGTGGTTTGTTTTTAGACCTGATTTCAAGAAAGACTCACCCTAACTCTAATCCTAGCTGGGTTTTCCTTCCAGATACTGGTTTCCCATTCATAATTCCCAGGATATCAATTTGAAAAGAAATGACTTCTCAGTGGCTCACTATCCATAAACATCCTCTACAAATCTTTCTGTGGTGTTCAATTTGGCCCTGACTTCAAAGAAGCCTAACTCTAACTCTAACCCTAGCCCTAACCCTAGTTAGGATTTTTCTTCTAGATAAAGGTTTCCTGTTCACATTGCCCAGGATATTAATTTGGAAAGAAGTGACCTCTCAGAGGCTCAGTGTCCATAAAACCCATCCATGAATCTTTCTGCGTTGTTCGTTTTTGGCCCTGACTTCAAGGCAGCTTAACCCTAGCCTTTGATGGAGTTTTCTCTCCAAATGTGATTTTTCCATGTATAGGACCTAAGTTTGGGCAGAATGAAAATTAAGAAGCCAACTATTGATAAACACTCGTACCATGAAGTTGATTTTTTGGCGCTGACCCTGAAAAAGCCTAACCCTAGGTAGAGTTTTTCCTCAAAATAGGATTTTCCCATGCATTTTCTCTAAACTTTAAACTTCCAAAGTATTTGTTAGGGTGACTCAAGGTACTCTAGAGTAAACAGCACATCTTGGGCTGTGTAATTATCTGCAAGTGTTAAAACAAAAGCAAAAACAAAGATCCAGGGGTGGGCTTCAGATCCTTTAGCAACGGGTTTGCTACCCTGGTGCTGGGTGGGCGTGGCCATGGTGGGCATGGCCTAGTTGGCCGCCTGCACCATGGTGGGAGGAGCGGTTTTGCCTTCCCCAGGTTCCAGAGGCCCTCCAAAAGCTGGAAACAGACCCATTTCTGGACTTCCGGAACCTCCAGTAGGCCCGTTTTTTGTCCTCCCAGACCGTCCATGCCCTTACCTGGAATGATGAATGGGCCGCATGGAGACTCCTGAGAATGGTGGGGTGGGAGGGGTGGGGTGGGTGTGGCCAGCCAGGGATGCCATTTGAGGTTCGTTGAACCCCAGCGATCCTTGGCTAGAGGATCCTCTGCCAAACCCTCAGGAGCCCATCCCTGCAAAGATCCCTTGTTACAGTTTTAATGAGGGAAATGTGATGATATGCAAATTGATGTTAAGATTATATTAAGCACTAAATCACCATTTTTAGGAGTAAATTGTCATTTGATTAGAACTGGAGAATAGCCATACCCCAAAAAATGTCATTACATAGATGTAAAGAATACAAACAATAATCACAAGACACATCCAGAAATTGATGCATTTGATGTATTTTTGTTGTGCCCTTTTTTTAGTTGTTCCTGCACAGTTTCTGCCATACCTAAACTATATTCTAATACTAGAAATTTTTTAAATCCAAAATTTCAAGAGATAATTAAAGATGATACTTTGCACCAGTTTGGGGGAGTGGGAGAATGAATTTTTGAAAGATGTCAATTTTACTCCTGCAAAAAAATAAAATAAATTAAAATAAAATAAAATAAAAGCAATTTTTAAAAGACACTATCAAAGTTTTGGAATCAAAATAAGATAATGTCAATACAATTGTATCATTGATCTCCATATTTATTCAGAAGTAAGGATTGCTATGTGAAAGTTAACAGCAAGCCAGGACAACTTTCAATTCTCGGCCTAATTTCCTGTTCTTTTGGTCTAATGTCAAAAGCCTTCTACAAACTGTTCCTCTGTAAAAGCACACACTGTTTTTTCTTCTATAGTTTAAAGCAACCTAAGAAGATATTCCCATATATGTTGCTCTTTTGCAGAGTCTGTCAGTTTACAAAGCATTATAAAAACATGGTAAGAATTAAGCTAGTGGTATTCAAAGTATTGTTTTCAAAACAAAGGGCAAAGATAATACACATCATGTTGCTCCATACATCATTTTCAAATCAGTAAAATTGCATGTTTTTCTCTTTTACCTTTTTTTGTATTGCTTTGTAAGCTCCCCCCACCATTCTTAAAATCACCAGAGGGCTGCGCTACAATAATGTAATATAAACAAAGGTTACTTTTGACATTTGGAGATTCTGTTTGTCTTTTATACTGTTTGTATCCGATAATACTTCAAATACACTATTGCAATGATTTGGCTATGTAGGACCCCTGCATGGAAAGGTCCTTTCAAAGACTTTAAACATGGCTACAAATAGTGAAACTTGATCCTATATGTAATTTAACAAATATGAAAAAAAAAAAATTAAAGTGCATTTGCTATTCTGATTTTCTATGCCTTTCTTGAAATGCCACTTGGCATAACTGATGGCCAATATGAAACTTTCAGTATGCCCCAGTAGTGGGTTGCCCCCAGTTCGCACAGGTTCTATAGAACTGGTAGTAAAACCGGTGGGAGGCTCCGCCCACCAACCCCAACATCACTAAAACGCTTCTGCGCATGCGTAGAAGAGCACGCGAGCGAAACCCCGCTTTGAACCGGTAGTAAAGGTAAATAGAACCCACCCTGGTATACCCTAACAACACAGATCAAATTTAGATTGGATTAGGCATTATTTTTCAACTTGATGAAGTAAACATCAAATACAGAGATAATAAGATGCAGTCATCAAATATTCTGGATGCCTGAAGCCCTACTCCTGAGGCAACAAAGCCCAATGGTCATATAAATAGATATGCATATCTCTATATATGGTATCAAAAAACTAATTTTTGTGCATTGAAACTTCCTGCCCCTTACCCAGTAGTACAACATATGCAGCCATCTTTGCATAATTGATATTTTTCACCATTTCAATGGTTCCTCAGATTAATTAATTTGTCATTTTAGGTAATAGTCAATACCTTTCTAAAAAATCTGGACATACACGTGCAAATATTCTCTGTTCTATAATGGATGTGTAATACTAAGGAGATCTCCTTGAGTTTACAGTCCTAAACCTAGAAGCCCTTCTACTGAACTTACTTATTTCTACTGAGAGTACAAAAAATGGAGACCTACTTACAGTAAATAAATAACAGAATAACAGAGTTGGAAGGGTTCTTGGAGGTCTTCTAGTCCAACCCCCTGTTCAGGCAGGAAACTCTATTCCATTTCAGACAAATGGTTGTCCAATCTTTTCTTAAAATCTTCCAATGTTGGAGCATTCACAACTTCTGGAGGCAAGTTGTTCCACTGATTAATTGTCCTAACTATCAGGAAATTTCTCCTTAGTTCTGGGTTGCTTCTCTCCTCGATTAGTTTTCATCCATTGCTTCTTGTCCTGCCCTCAGGTACTTTGGAGAATAGGTTGACACCCCCCTCCTATTCTTTGTGGCAACCCCTGAGATATTGGAAGACTGCTATCATGTCACACCAGTCCTTCTTTTCATTAAATTAGACATACCCAATTCCAGCAACCATTCTTCATATGTTTTAGCCTTCCAGTCCCTTAATCATCTTTGTTGCTTTTCTCTGCAGTCTTTCTAGAGCCTCAACATCTTTTTGGATATGAAAACTGCATGCAGTATTCCAAGTGTGCAGTATACCAAGGCATTATAAAGTGGTATTAACTGGGGGTGAAATCCAGCAGGTTCTGGAGAACCAGTAACGGACATTTTGAGCAGTTCGGAGAACCGGCAAATACCACCTCTGGCTGGTTCCAGAGTGGGGTGGGAATGGAGATTTTGCATATCCTTCCCCCAGGAGTGGGAAGGGAATGGAGATTTTGCAGTATCCTTCCCCTGCCACGCCTACCAAGCCACGCGCACCAAACCGGTAGTAAAAAAGTTTGGATTTCACCACTGGTATTAACACTTCGTATGGTCTTGAATCTATCCCTGTAGTAATGCAGCCTAGGACTGCACATAAATAACCTAAGAATGACCTAAATGTTAAAAAATTGGATCATTTATTTCCTTATCGTTTTCTGCATATTATTATGCTTGCAGGGGAGGGCAAAGAACTCAGTGAAATAAATACATTTGGAGATTATATGAATCAACTGGGGAAAAAAATCCATGCAGACCTCTCAGCTGGAATTTTGCACTAAGAACATACAATTTAATGTTGGCATGGAGGAATAAATACAGGAAAATATGCAGTACTCTGCACTCCACAAAAATAGCGCTGTCCCTTATGAGTTTCTATGTTGTGTGTAGAATAGCCTAAAATGACTTCCCCCCCCCCTTGAAAGGCTGAAGTACGTGACACCAAGGAGGTCTCCAATCAATCCTGAAACATTACATTGTCCTTTCTTGTTCACAACCTTGTCCAATTATTGCTGTTTCAGGTGGCCAAAAATATGTTCCTGGTTTTTAACTTTGGAAAGTTTAGGAAGCTTAAAGCTGTACAACCTACAATGCAGTTTGAACTCTTCTGTGTTATTTTATCAGCAGAAAGGCACCCTCTTTGAGGCTTGGCCTTTTCAGAAAGTAAATTCCAGCTTGTAATACCCAGGCTGTATGTTTCAGGAAATCAGCATTAACCTATTAGTATGCCATTTTCCTTGGAGACGGGCCATCTTCACACTGAGCCTCTATTCCTTGCTGCAAGCTTTCCTGTCACTGTTCCGTGTCCACGACCCAGCCTGAGGCAGCCTTTGACGGCTCTTGAGCCACTTCCTGCATTCTGTTCAAGCACTAATTGAAAATTTGGGTGGCCTTGCTTATTTATTTTCATGGAATGTAGTAGGTTATATTTTCATGGCACTTTCTCAGCAGTGCAACGTTTCAATTTCAAAATCACTGCAGCATGAGGGAAAGCATACACTGATGGGCCTATACTCTCTCACACACACACACCCTCTCTCTCATACACACAAAAAGAGACAGCGTATCTCTGATTAGGTTTTGCAAATCTTTTTTCATCAGTTGAGGTGATTTTTAGAGGCCAAGTTGTTTCAATGGACATTAGTGTGAACATTAATCTGAATTTTAGTTTAAAAAAAGCAGATGCCTAGTTAAGATTGGATCCAGATGATCGATTTTTACGTTTTTGGAGCACATAAAGTTTTTGGTCAATATATTTTTTCCATCTTGGTGAAAACAAACAAACAAACAAATGTAAGTGAAAAGAATATTAGTGGTAGATTAGGAATAGTCAAAAACCTTTGTTAAGTTCCATGATTTTATAATTTTTACTGAACAAAATACTTTTATTATTATCGTTTTTCATCAATTCAATGCCAACAATAATTTTAGAAGTGGACTATGCACCCTATTCATTTTCTAAAAATTGATATCACTAAATGTTTGTGTTATTCCATGTGAGGTAACTGAATTTGAAATCAGGATTTCCAGAACAATGCAAAAATGTTTTTCTTTTGTAGAAATCACATTACTTCCTTTCATTTTAACTAATTCTGCCATTTTATATTGAAATGTGCGGTAATTCTATATTATCGAGAGTTAAATCCGATGAAGCATCATTATTAGTTAATTATGTTTTGTGTTCCATTATTTCTTAAAAGCAATTCTTCTTTCTTTTGACCATAATAATTTACAATTAAAGCAGCTTCACTGTCCCTTTAGTATTGGAGATTGTGGGTTAAAAACAAAACAAGTCTCGAAAGATACCCTGAATCTTCAAATGTATCAGCACATTTTGGAGAGTGCCAGTGTTTCCAGAAGTACCACAGCTTTAAAGAACAGAATACATTTAAGGTGGAAAAACCATCCATTCCAAACTGTTTCAGAAAAGGTGAAGTTGGTCAGCAGCAGCAGAATAGTAATTGTTGATGGAAGCAAAATGAAATGAAATCCCTTAGAAGAGGGCTGGAAACTTTGCAGCAGATTCTAGTGATGCAATGATTGTTTTAATTATAATATATCATGCTTTATGTGTGATCTGTAGACCAAAGGCAGATTTTATACTGTTCAGTGTATGGACACCAATTTAACAAGTCATCAGCCAATTAGGCGTTAGGTTTCCACAGCCTTCAAAGAATACCACAGTACATTTCTATAATTGGATCCACAGAATACTTGAGGCTGTAGTTTACTTAACTTTTTTTTTTTGAATGAGTTGCAATTAGTTTTATTTACACAATACATTAAGCCACAAATCCTAGTTTATATCCAGAATGGTTATGAAGCCCAAGCTCCAAAACTACATTTGGTTTACTCCTAAGCATATACCCATGAACTATCATGTGGCTGTGCACATGAAAGCAATATTAACTTACATCTGTTTACTACTTGGAAGCTCTCCAGAGTAAGTAAAGGCCCCGATAATAAATTATTTGTAAAGAACAGTAAAAAAAAAAAAGAAGAAGAAGAAACCGTTAAGAGACATGTTTTCTTCAAACAACCCTGAAATTAGAACATGCAAAATAATTATCAACAGGATTTTCAAGCCAGGTTTCTAGCTGCTTAGCACAGATATTATACCCATTAATTTATTCTTTCTTCTAGATATATTTCAGTTACATTCACATTACCTTGGTTTGTTTGATTTATACGCACAGAGCCAATTATGATTTATTCAGTGTCATAAAATGGGATAAAATTCACTTAACAACTGTCTCACTTAGCAACAGAAATTTTAGGCTTAATTGTGGTTGTAAGTCAAGAACTACCTACTGCATATACAGTATTATTATTACCTTTACATAGTAAAGCATAGTATATGGTGCTCTATTGCTTTAAGTCAGGGGTGTCAAAGGCGGCCCGTGGGCCAGATGCATGACGCGCTGGCCACACCCACCTACCCAGTTTAGTGATGGAGAAAAAAGTCATGATACGTCATGTGATGACAACATGACGCTGCAAGTTTGACACCCCTGCTTTAAGTTATGCAGTAAAAAATTCTCCAAATAAAAGTTGACCTGTTCTAATGCAGTAATTGTAATGCTATAAACCCCCTATCCTCTAAGGCAGAGGATAGAAACAGTAAACAGTAAAAACAAAATTTACTTGGCAACTTTCTCCTCTGAAAATTAAGCTAAACAGATTTAAAAGTTAAAACTAAAAAAAAAAAAAAAGGAATTGAGGCACTCCACTCACAGAACCCTGTAAAAATTGCAGTCTGGAAGAGAATCCTAGATATATTAATTTTTCAGGAGACTGTCTAGGTTCTTAATCTCATTTGTGTTTGCCAAACTAGCCACTGTGGGAATATGAAAGAAGCCATTTTTGCATGTCTGGGTCTAACTCCTCTGAGTCTGAGTTAGACCACTGTCTTCTAAACAGAGCTTTCAATGGGGAAAATGCTTGTTTTTTTCTGAAAAGAGTTGATAAAATTTCTAGAAGACCCAAAGGTCCAAAAAGCACATTGATTTTCAATGCAATGTGTAAAGTCAGGTAACATTTCCATTAGGGTTAGAAATATATGTTATTTTCAACTCTACAGTATATAACAAGCATTTTTTCCGAAGTAGTGTTTAAATTGACCCAGAAGAATTGCAGGATACAGACAAACAACATTCTTGCCTAATCTCTACTCTACTGGTATTTTTAGCGGTACAGAATAATATGAATAATTTTGAGAGATTTGTTTGGCTTCCAAAAACAATGCCTCTAGGTCAGGAGTGCAGGTTTTCCACATAAGCCTTTCATGAGGGGAAAAGAGAAGTGCTCCACAGCTGACAGATAAAACAGTTGACTAGTGGATGCTCTTTTCTGGTGTTGTAGATAAATTGACTGTGCGTTCTTATTGATTTGTGGGTTTCTTTTTTTCTCTCTCTTCTAATGACGTGCCAAAAATAGGTTGCTTCTCTTTAATTTCTAGAAATAGAACGCTTTGATTATACTGTTATGGATGGGGAAAGGGAGTACATCAGTGGTGAAATCCAAATTTTTCTACTACCGGTTGTGTGGGCGTGGCTTGGTGGGCGTGGCATGGTGGGCATGGCTTGGTGGGCGTAGCAGGGGAAGGATACTGCAAAATCCCCATTCCCTCCACATTCCTGGGGAAGGATATTGCAAAATCTCCATTCCCACCCCACTCTGGGGCCAGCCAGAGGTGGTATTTGCCGGTTCTTTGAACTGCTCAAAATTTTCACTACTGGTTCTCCAGAACCTGTCAGAACCTGCTGGATTTCACCCCTGGAGTACATGATGTTTCAGTAGGCTTTCATTTCTGTGTTTCCTCAAATTCTAGGCTAGGGATCTAGCCTAGAAGATTGCAAATGGCTCTGGATATAATGTCAGCAGATGCGGCAGGGAGAAAGATGGCAGGGATTGTGTTCACTACACAATCCTCAAATGTCACAAAATCTACCCACTTTGGGCTCTGGTTCACCCACCAGCAACTGTAGCTTAATTCCCTTTTCCTGTGGTTTAATGGTCTGTCATTGGAAAAATGTTCCCCTAACCTGCTGTAATCCTTTAAAATGTTTTCTCAAGTGGTTTTGATGGTTAGAATGTATTTAATGAACAATCATTAATTATCCATGATACTATCCACTACACACACTAATAGTGCAATTCTATAAATATTTATCTGGAAGGTAGTCCAACTCCATAGAATGGGGCACTTAATATATTTACAATTATGCTCTAAAACCACTAACCACATATGCTAATTCAATCCAAGGCCTAGTCTCAAGCCAAATGTTATTCAATATAAATAAGTAATTCAATATGGAAGGGAAAAAATCCTAATTTAAAACAATTTCACATGCATGCTGGTGGGGTTTGAGTTGATGGAGTTTGATCAAGAAAGAGATCTTGGCATTTGTGGAGTACATATCAACCAGGGTAAAATATCTGATAGCCCTGAGATCTAGTGACGCTAAAGTGCCTAGGGATGTCCTACTTCCCCCTCAGGGCTGCTCGGTGAGGACAGTGGAAGGTTCCCAGGATTATATCATTGACTCTGGAAGATGAAGAAGTAGTTTCTCAGAAATACAGTATGTCCAGCTGGGTTTCAGATGTGGCATGAGCCAAGATTCCCTGGAGTGGAGGTATGGCAAATGTCATTTGGAATTATCTTATGATTTTCAGGAGTATTGCACCACAGATCACCAGATTGGCTTGCCCCTGGCAGCTAATGAACCTGGATGGGTTTCAGAGAGAGTTGAGAACCATTCCTGCTGGTCGACTGTACGGTTCGTCCGAAGGCTTGGTTGCCACTTGGTGGCTGAGGTGTTGGATCTGATCACACCCACACAACCTCTCCCTTTTGTAGGATCCCATCACTCCAGTGGTGGGTTGCCCCCGGTTCGGACTGATTCGTAAGAACTGGTAGTAAAACTGGTGGGAGGTCCTGCCCACTACCCCAGATGTCATCATCAGTGATCTGCGCATGCACAGAAGCAAGGCGTGTGAGCGAAGCAATTGTGCATGCATGATCCCATTGCAAACTGGTAGTAAAGGTAAGTAGAACCGACCCCTGCATCACTCCCTGGTTCATGGAGGAGTTGAGGAAGAAGATGATATGTGAAAAGAGAGCTCTAGGGTGTTGCTGGAATTCAGCAATGGACGAATGCGACCAAACACAGGTTAAGAGTCACTATTAAGGTCTACTTTGTCTCCCAGAAGACTGATGGAATTTTAAGATGGCTCCATTACTGTGATTAATATTCACTCTTGTGCCTTGTGGTTTTACATTTTAATGATGATCATTTTATATTTTTAATAACAATAAGTAAAAAGTATAAAAACAATAATAATTATAAATAATTATATTTTAAGAATTGTTGTATGCCACCCAGAGTCACTTTATATGAGATGGGTGGCCATATGTACTAAACAAACAAACAAACAAACAAATAAATAACTTTATTTAGATGTATCACACAACCAGTAGTGGGTTTCAATTTCACTACTGGTTTGCTCTTGGGCACGCACAGACGATGCTTCTGCGCATGAGCAGAGACGTCCAGGCAGGTGGGTGGAGCCTCCCGCCAGTGCCACCAGTTCACCCGACCCGGGGCGAACCGGTAGCAACCCACCACTGCACAAAACCATAACTGGAATATTATATACAATCTTAGTCACTGCACTGAAAAATCAATATTGAATGATTAGAAAACAAAAAGGAAAGGGAAGGACTATTTATTAGGGAACTTAAGCAGTTCCTGTACCAAGATAATATTATGTTTTGGAAAAAGTTACATATAAGGGCAGGAGCTTCAACATGTGGCAGCATCTGGCTTGACCTTATCTGGACTAAGGAGGTTAGGACCGTTTAGTACTCAGATGGGGGATTTCCAGGGAATACTAGGGCTAAAAACTAGACGAAGAAATTTTTAAAAATCCAAAAAGTGGTAATGGTTTCCACACTGTTGGCATACAAAACTTCAAGGACACTTCATGAAATCACTAGCAATTGAGCTTGATTTGAAGGAAACTATATATATTTTTATTTTCCCTTAAAATATAAAAACTAATAGAATAAAACATTCTTGCCAACAAAAGGTTGCTGAATCTGGAATTGGAGATGCTTTAGTATGAATTCCTATACAAATATTTCCTCAAAAGACAAATCTTAAAAAATAGACTTGATTGGTTGCAAATCAATTATCATGCAAAAGTCATGATGGTCATCAGGAAAAGAAAATAGAAAATGCTGCTAGAACCTTTTTGGCTGGAAAGATGAGTTTCTGGATCATAATCACGTGTGGCAATGTAATAAAATAGACTTCCTGTGACAGACCATTCCTTTCATCACAGCATAACCACAAATTGGTTTACCCATCTGGGTTTAAGCAGGAGAATATAAAAAGTGTTGATTGGTTTTACTCCTCATTTTAGCTTGTTTGTTTAAAGCTTTTTGCATTTTGTACAGCATTTAAATCATTCACTGTTAGACATCTTTAGCATTCCCTTGAGTTGAAAGGCGGGATATAAATCACCTAAATAACAATAATAAACTTAATTTGTCTTTCTGGTTTCTGTCATGTTCCATTAATGAGAACAATGATATGGACATACTTTTTAACAGAATTGGTTCCACAGTCATTGGAAATAAACAGGGTACGTTTTAAAAAGCTCCTTTGCACTGAACAAATAATATTGTTGAGATCCTATTAAAAACAATGATTTTGTTGTGACATCATCACCTTAGTCTAATCTTTGAATGGATCTTGTGGGGGCTTCTAGGAAAAAGTTGGAGATAGCATATTTATTCATTCTTTACTAAAACACACAGCCAAGATATTTTATTGTATGAAAGCTACCCGTTAGACTTGGTACTTTTTAAACAACTCCATGGATTTAATTGTTTTCTGTTCTGATTAGTTTATTTTGAAGTATCCAATTCTAATCATCCTGGTTTTTGCAGCTCTATGAAAAATTATTTATATTTTTACCAAGACATATCCTTAATATTGTATTTAATATATTTCCCTTTATATGTAACATGATGGCTCCCTTACCAAAAAGTAATTAAAACTTATTTTAATCACAATAAAAGTAATTGGGTTAAAATAGTTTAAAAAGTAAATAAAATATTGTGACAAATTGTCTTACATAGCTTAAGGCTATTTTGCTTTCATTTTTCTTTATCTTTTCTTCTTTCTTTATCTTTTCATCAAAACATTCTAAGTAAACAAACACAGGTCTGTAAGCAAAACAAGTCAGGTTATATTTATACAGTATATTGAAGTGTAATTACTTGCTGTCCAATGCATATCTATAGGTATGTTCCATGGTATTTACTTCTACATACATGCAGAGAATTCAAGTGCACAAATCATTATATGAACCCGCAATCATCTATAAATCTATAAATTCAATTTATTACTGCTTAAGTACTAATCAATACTGATGAAAAAAGTAGTAAGAGTAAAAGGCTAGATAGCTTACTATAGCATATAGCTATATGCTATAGTATGCATATCCACAACAAAGAGGATGTCTGCTAAGTGGAATAAATCTTACATTTTAAAAAATCATTCATACATTATGGCAAAGGCTTAGCAGGCTTTTTAATAACAACCACAGCTAGACAAATAACTGGGAAAGGACTCAATTCTACACAAGCTACCCCATGGCTCAAGTACTATCTATGAATTTAATATGAGACCCGGTTTGTGGGGGCAATAAGCTGACTTTGTATAAAAAAGAACACCGCTTGGGGGGGTGGGGGCGAAAGCCCTACTAAGTAGGTATATACAAAAGTATGAAGGCTATTGCTTAATGCATTGTAAGCCGCCCTGAATCTCCGGAAAAGGGCGGCATATAAATTGAATGAATGAATGAATGAATGAATGAATGAATGAATAAATAAATAAATAAATAAATAAGTGTAGGAAAGATCTTCATGGACATCTTGATGCAAGGATATGACTTGTTTGGAGGCCCTGTTTGTATACGTAAAGGAAGCACAAGTAGTATTTTTCACTCATATAAAATACACAGATAATAGGACCAAGAGACATTGCTGTGGAGGCACCTCAGTGTACAATGATTTTTGACTGAATGCCTCTACAGGTAGTCCTTGACTTACAACCATTTATTTAGCAGCTGTATGAAGTTACAATAACACTGAAAAAAGTGACTGATGACCAGTCATTGCACCTACAACAGTTGTAGCATTGATCCAAATTTGGGTACTTGGCAACTGGAATGTATTTATGACGGTTGCAGTGCCTTGGGTTCATGTGACCAGCATCTGTGATGTCCCCAGCCAGCTTCTGACAAGCAAAGTCAATGGGGAGTCACTTAACAACCACAGGATTCACTCAACAACTGCAGTGATTGAGGGACCATGGCATCCATGGCAAAGAAAGGTTGTAAAATCAAGTGTAATTCACTTAACAACTGCCTGGCTTGGCAACAGAAATTATACTCCCAATTGTGATCATAAATCGAGTACTTACTGATTTCGTCACCAATCCGGAGTCTGAAAATGTTTCCTTTTTGTTAAATATATGCAAACACACATGCATACTGCTTGTATGGGATTATTCCAACATGCATCATAGGGTCAGAAAAGGTTAACTTAGTTCACCTTTCTGAATTTCACTGGCTATGAATCTCATAACTTCTTCACTGTCATCACTCTGATCTCACCACCTCCATTTTTCACACCTCAAGTCTCAAGGGCAGTTTGAAGCAAGTTTCTATTTGCCTTCACAACTCCTGCTCTTGAATCATCAAAGAAATAATGAGCCAGCCAGTCCTCCATCCAATCTACATTTATTTATAGGTTCTGTACATTTCATTGATGATTTCCAAAAATTGAACAGTTGTTATTGGGGCAGGTAGAGTGGATGCAAAGAGAGAAAGGCATTCTTCTGCTGTACTTTAAATTCCTAGGAAATCCTGGTACAGGTAGTCCTCGATTTATAACCACAACTAAGGCCAAAATTTTTATAGTTAAGTGAAACATTTAAGTGAATTTTACCCTAATTTATGACCATCCTTGCTACAGTTGTTAAATGACTCACTGAAGTTGTTTCGTTAATAACATGGTTATTAAGTGAAATTGATTTCCCCCATTGACTTTGTTTGTCAGAAGGTCACAAAAGGTGATCACACAACCCTGGGACACTGCAACCCTCATAAATATGAACCAGTTGCCAAGTACCTGAATTTTGATCGCGTGACCGTGGGAATGCTGCCATGGTCATAAGTGTGAAAAATAGCCATAAGTCACTTTTTTCAATGCCATTGTAATTTCAAACAGTCACTAAATGAACAGTTGTAAGTTGAGGACTACCTGTATCTTGGCAAGATATTATAATAGTTGAACCTTTGTAAGGGAATGAGTTTCAGCAAAGTGAAATTCTTCAGATATGACTGGAGATGTACCATGCCTGAATTAAAATAAATGGACTCAGTTAAGAAAGAGAGACAACAACATGAGATCAATATGTGCAGGTTAAATTTAGGAGCAGTAGAAAGCCCACACATGAGGCTGGAACCCAGTGACTGTGAGTTTTTTTTAATGTATTGGCAAGTATTGTTTTAAAGTGTTACGGATTGAGGGTTGGATGTTATTTTTTATTGTTTTCATGTTATGACTGTTGCTGTGAACCGCCCAGAGTTAAAGCACATAAAGCACATAACATGGGTTAAGAGATACACATCTCTTAAATAAATAAGCATAAATAAGGAGGTCTGTCTTTAAAGTATTTATTTCATAGTTAACACCAGCATAATTCTGGTTTGTACTCAAAGGATTCTGCCCGAACTAATCACTGTTCAGGGTGGGGTGGGAATGGGGGTTTACAGGTAATCCTGATCAAATTTTCCAACGGCTTGTCTGTGTTCTCAGTAAGGACCAGAGGACCCCCAGTTTCTTCTGCAAGCCACACAGAACTCCAGCCAGCTGCAAAGATTGGAGGGGGAAGGCGACAAGCAGCTTTCTTAAATACACACACACTTTCCCACCCCCCATCATCCCAATAACTCAGCTGAGTGACAGCAGCTCCATGTTGCGTGCGACTGAGTTCAGCTGGCGCTGTGTGGTCTGGGTGTGTGGTCTCCAGCTTGGCCGAGAGGCTGCTAACAGGGTGGATGAGAGAGAGCAACATTGTTTACTTTAATTTATTTCGGATGCCGGAACTGTGCCCAGGGTTTCTCCTGAGCTTGATTCCACAGTTAGTGGCAGCAATCCCTCACAGCTGCAGCAGAGTCAAAAAATATGCCCTGAACTTCTCGATCAAGTGCTTTTATAGCATCTGCTTCAAGTCCAGACTGCTAATCCCCTGTGACTCAAAAATCTTAATGGCGCTGCTGAGTGCTGCGATTATTTTGGTTTTCCTATGTCAAAATAGGCTCTCTCTATATCCTGGATGCTGAACTTGGGGGCAGGGGATTATTTAAAAGGGAAATTAAGACATTCACTTTATGGGAATTATACAAATTGGTTACAGCGTTTAAGATTTTAAATATCTGCTTCGGAGCCAAAGACATTTCAATTTAGATGCTATCACTCTTTGGTTCACATAATGGAACAAGGGCCATATTAGAGCACAGTATTAAATTGGGTGACCTCAAATCCTTATTCTTTTTAAACAATTTTTCCAGTTTTCAAGGTCACATATTCAACTTCCATAAATTGGTTCGTGAGATCTTGATTGTCTCATTGAGCTCAAATGTTAGAATAAAAATGCAGTAATATACAATTTTATTATATTTTTATAATGTACCTGGGGAATATATTATATTATTTTTTTTATAATAGACTTGAGTTCTGATTAGAAATTAGAAGGATTGCAATTAAAAAAAGGTACTGAAATCAACACGTCAGTCATTTGCAATTATTACCTTGACACAAATGTAGTTTAAAAGAAGAGAAATTAATTCCAGTTATTTCTTTTCTTGTACTATAATTACCTATTTTATTTTTTCATTTCAAGTAGTTAGAGCTATATATATTCTTGATGAACGTATCTTTTCTTTTATGTACACTGAGAGCATATGCACCAAGACAAATTTCTTGTGTCCAATCACACTTGGCCAATAAAAAAAAATTCTATTCTATTCTGTTCTATAGAGGGTTTAAGTGAAATTTAAGATTCATCACCAAATCTGGTTCAAAATGACAACTTCCCTTACTTTTTAAACAAACATGCAACCCTCATAAAATAACTTGGAAATTCATCACTGTTTAGCTTATTCATTCCAAGCTTCTGCTGGACAACTTGCAGAAATAAATTTATTATGCAACAACAAGATTTATAATATACATAACAGCAGGGAAAGCTGTCATGAATCTGGCTCTACAATTCTTTAGAGGGATTAAAATTAGATTTTTCAGATAACTAGAATTGCAGACTACCTTGACTTATAACCATTTGTTTAATGCCCAAAGTTACAACAGCACTAAAAATATGACTTACAACCAGTCCATGGACTTATGACCATTGTAGCATTCCCTCAGTCACATGATCAAAAATTGGATGCTTGGCAACTCATATGTATTTGTGATGGTTACAGTGTCCTGGAATCATATGACCATCATTTTCAACCTTCCCAGCCAGCTACTGACAAACAAAATCAATGGGAGAGACTGGATTTATTTAATAACCATAGTTGCACTTTAACAACTGCAGGATTAGAATGTTCTCCCTTTTAGGGAATTTAATGCATGTATTTTTAAATTCATTTTCTTTTGAAATTCACAGAAAACTATATCATGTTCTTTGATGGTTTGCATCTGAATTTTGGTAGCATGTTCTTGGAGGCCTGGGAAGTCTCAATAGAAAATTGCCTGTAGTTATTGCATTTCCAGTGCCTGGAATACAAAGATTTAGATTATTATGTCCCGTTTTTGTTCCCCTAACAGGAGGCTATTAATACCTATTAAAGCTGGGCATTAATTATCCATTAGATGAGTTAAGGAAATTCCTTAATGCATTTTATATTAATTAATTTCACACAATAGCATCTTCTCTTACCCCATTTTCTTCATCTCAATAAAATATTTTTAATCTAGCTTTTTGAAATTCAATTACTAAGCAAACCTATGTAGGAAAGAAAGCTGCAACCTGGGTGGCACAGCTAGGAATTTCTGCTGGAAATATCCAAGTTCCTGTTACAAGTCTCTGCTTCCTGCATGGTTAAGGACAGGGTACATTGATGACAGAAGCAGCAAAAAGAAACTTTGTGATCAGGGGAGAGGACAAGAGAATCAAAATGAGTAGACATAATCAACGGGTATAGGAAATTCACTGCAGCCGAAAAGCTTTTGGCAGCTTTTGACACCACAAATAATTATAGAAATAAAATCAAAATCCATATGAATACTTTTGCAGACAAAGGTTGTTCAAATGTTTCATGTTTATTTTTAAAAAAATACCAATCCTGTTAGCTTATCAGTTTCAAAGAGTGGTCAAAAACCGTAATGCTTTAAGTCTGCTTCATGCTCATCATTCCAGTGAGGATTTTTTTCAAGTGTCCTATAATAAGCATGAAAACAGTTGATTAGAAATAGACTTTAAGAAGCTCAACATTTTTATTACATGTATCCATATCATAATGGAAAGACATACAGTCTGCCAATTTTTAAAATCCTCTAAAGTGTACTGCTATTAGCTCTAATATTACTGTGTAGTTTCATTTAATTCCACTGGTTATCTGTCCTAAATACCTTGCCAGCACAGATTAGAGGAGCATGAAAAAAGAATGGAGTGAATAACACACACACTACATACTTATGTATTTCCTTGTTGTTATTTATTTTTTAATCTACCAGATTTGTAGTACTATAATTTCATTCCAAATATTCCAATAATCTTCAATTGGGCACCTATTTTGATGTAATTAATGTCTCCAGTGTATTGTGTTGCTGTATTTTATTATTCTCAGTAACATTTCTTGCTTTATAGATGTCAGAAATATATAGAGGATTTCTTGTAATATAGTTCCATTCTTTTCTTATACATAGGTGCTCTAAAATTTTAAACACAAATTTTGTTGAAGCATTTTTCAATCAGTAGATGCTTGAAAAATGTACCACTTTCCTACCCAAAATATCAATTCAATGTCAAATATCTGAATAATTTAATTTTAGTTGAATTCTATTTTACTATGTTATTTCCTTTATTGTTCTGCATAGCTATTTTCATAATGCCACTTTTTTTCCGAAGCATTAAGATGTTTGCCAAGCAATCCAAATGGGGATGGCTTGCGTGAGATTTTTGAACTTTTCTTGAACTTTTCTTCTAAATCGGAAAAAGCAGCCGAAGGAATGAACAGCACTTCACCATCACTACCATTAAGTAACAATCTAAAAGGTCATCTATTGCTAAATATTGTTTACAGGCCACTCTTCTGGTAATTCAGTACTGCTTTCATCAGCGTGCAAAATGATGACACACAAATTATCCTCCAGGGATCCAAATTCCAATTTATCCTAAGTCATGGAAGTATACTGGGTGACTGTGACTTTGAACAAGTCATCTTCTGTCAGCCAAATGTACCTCATAGCATTGTATTGGACATACAGCACAGCTACAAAGAGAAATATTATGTATGTAGCCTCAAGCACTTTGACTGTAGGACATAAATTTAAGCATGTGCCAGAATGAATGTGTACTCCCCCCCGCCCCCCAGCATTTTTTCCAGACTGTTGTTCGGAAGCATAGATCAACGGTTACAGGAACTGGGCATGGCTAGTCTCATGAAGAGAAGGACCAGGGGAGACATGATAGCAGTGTTCCAATATTTGAGGGGCTGCCACAGAGAGGAGGGGGGTCAAGCTATTTTCCAAAGCACCCGAAGACCAGACAAGGAATAACGGATGGAAACCATTCAAGGAGAGATTCAACCTAGAAATAAGAAGAAATTTTCTGACAGTGAGAACAATCAACCAATGGAACAGCTTGCCTTCAGAAGTTGTGGGAGCTTCATCATTGGACTCTTTCAAGAAGAGACTGGACTGCCATCAGTTACGGTCTCCTGCTTGGGCGGGGGTTGGACTAGATGACCTACAAGGTCACTTCTGTTAAAACTATAATCCCGGACCTGCACGCTTTCCACCGTGCCATCAAAACATTTCTTTTCCAGCAGGCCGGCCTGGCCTAACCTATATTTAATGGGTTTTTTTTAACATTTGAATTATATGTATTTTATTTGGCTGTTCACCACCCTGAGTCCTTCGGGAGTAGGGCGGTATACAAATTCAATAAATAATAATAATAATAATAATAATAATAATAATAATAATAATAATAATAATAATAATAATAATAATAATAATGTTGATGATGTGATTTTTTAAAAAAAACATCAACCTGGAAAATTTCTACAGAGATTCTCAGTCATCCAGGTCATGGTTGTCCCAAAGGTGTTTTTTTTTTTCAAGAGGCAACTGGACTTTCTGGTTTTTCTTTGAAGACGTTTCGCTTCTCATCCAAGAAGCTTCTTCAGCTCTGACTGGATAGTAGGGGATGGAAGGATTTATAGCTGTCTGCAAGGAGTATAAATCCTTCCATTCCCCATCATCCAGTCAGAGCTGAAGAAGCTTCTTGGATGAGAAGCAAAACATCTTCAAAGAAAAACCAGAAAGTCCAGTTGCCTCTTGAAAAAAAAAAGCACCTTTGGGACTCATCCAAGAAGCTTCTTCAGCTCTGAGCTGAAGATGCTTCTTGGATAAGTTTCTGAATTTAAGAAATTGGGTGGAAGCTAATCAAAGAGAGAAGTAATTTAGAACTAAGGAGAAATTTCCTGACACTTAGAACAATTAATCAGTGGAACAACTTGCCTTCAGAAGTTGTAAATGCTCCAACATTGGATGTTTTTAAGAGATTAGATAACCATTTGTCTGAAGTGGTGTAGGGTTTCCTGCCTAAGCAGGGGGTTGGACTAGAAGACCTCAAGGTCCCTTCCAACTCGGTTATTCTATTCTATACTGAATCCAAGCTTCTTGGATGAGAAGGGTAAGGTCTTCAAAGAAAAACAAGAAAATCCAGTTGCCTCTTGAGACAGCCATGACCTCAATGACTTGAGAATCTCCTTAGACCTTTGGCTGTGCAGAACTGAAGAAGCTTCTTGGATGAGAAGTGAAACGTCTTCAAAGAAAAACAAGGAAGTAGAGTTGCCACTTGAAAAAGCACCTTTGGGACACGGAAAATTCTTTTTTATTTTATGTTTTTGAATGGTAATAAAGAAAAAAAATAGCATCCATGTTGGCCCTCTGGATTACGATTAACGAACTGACAGCTTTCTGAAATAAAATAGTACGATATCACCCGCCCGCCTCAAAAAAGCAACTCCTGCCTTTTCTCCCCCCTGCCCCCGCCCCTGCCCTCTTCCTTTCGCTCTACCGCCCACTCGGTCCCTAGCTAGAGAAATGACAACGTCCGCTCACCTTCCCGCCCCCCTTTTGCCAAGCCACTGGCTGGAAGTCACTGAGTGACAGCTCGGCTTCAGCCAGCCACAGCACTTTCCCTTGAGTCTCATCACGTGCGCATTCGGGTTTACGCGGAGGCTTCGCCGTCTTTGGCTACTTCCTGTCACGTGCCCTTCCTGCTCCGCTCGGGGGATTGGGCCGATCTGAAGTCTCCGCCCCTTCCGAACGCTGGGGGCGGGGTGGAGCCAGGCTGCCTCCTTCGCTAACCGGTAGGTCGGCTTAGGTGGGAATGCGGAGCGGGGGGGGGGGGGGGGGAGAGTGAGGGAGGCGGGTGGCGTGAAGGGAGAGGCTGTGATGGTGTTATGTGGCGTTGCCGTTGTCTTTTTTTAATGGTGAGCCTTTTGTCAGCGAGGCGAGAGTGGCCGTCGACTGAGCCTTATTTTGCCTTAAACGACTCTGAGAGTGCCTTATTTTGCTTTAAAAGGAGGCAGGGGACGCTTTTGTACGTACCGTAGTAAACGAATAGCTGGCTTGGCGCCTCCAAAGTCAATTGCCAGCTCTTGGACCCAGAGTCATCTTAGAAGCAGGAATCGTCTTCATAAATCCTGTTTTAAATCTCACGGAATCAAGTTAAACCTGTCAACAAGCACTCGGGCAGCATCCCTGTTCTCCACCCTTTGATTTGATGATCTTGAGGTTGGAGAGGGTTTGACATAAAACAATCTTCTCTGAAAGCATCTGAACGGGCTTTAAATATTATACCTGATCTCTATCCATTTATTATTTTATTTATGGTACCAGGCAATTTTGCAGATAATCTTTATGGTTTAAGGTCAGAAGATCATTTGGTCCTAGTTTTATGTTTAAATGAAGTTACCAAGAGCCTGAATAGTCTATATAGGAGTGTTGGAGAATTTGTGAATTTTTGGATTTTGTTTAGACTACAACTCCGGTCATCCTCAAATAGTAATTTGATCTCATGGGAGTTGGAAGCCAACATCTGGAGGTCACAGGTTATTGTTCTGAAAGCACAATTTCTCCAGTTGGAAGTGAACGGACCATAGAATAACGTTTTTTTAAAAAAATCTAAATTCATATAATGATGGTGGCTAAAAAAATGTCCCCTTGATATTATAGGAATCAGTGCATCCATATCAAGTTAACTCGTGAAAAAAAACCCAATTCATAGAGAACTGGTACCATCTGTATCATCAAATACAATCTGGAATAAAAATCTTATGCTTTGGCTTTTGTTAAAAATTGCATTTATGTTTATAATATCATCAAAATTTTATTAATCTTATAATATCTGTGGGTTTTCTGGTTTAGTGATTGAACTGAATGTTTTAATTTTTAATTTTCTTTTACTATCTGATCCATCAAGGGTTATTGGATTGTACCAAGGTAGAAATGCAACAAATAATTGCAATTTAACAAACTATATCAATTGAGTGTTTTATGTTTATTATAAAAACGGTTTATAAATAGCTTATGTATTGTATGTTTTTGCTAAATAGTGTGTGGAGTATTTGCATCTTTTGATCAAAGAAGAAAGACAACTATGTCTCATACACGTAAACCCCCTCTTGTGACGGGCGTTTCTCCTAATGAAGGCATTGCATGGACTAAGGTCACAATTCGAGGAGAAAACCTGGGAACGGGACCAACAGATCTGATAGGTAAGTTTTTTCTTTTGTGGAAATTCATTTTGTGTACCAGGAGGGCACAACTGCTCATCTTGTCTTTGAATTATCACAGTGTGCCCATATGGAGATGGCTTTGAAAACCACTACGAAATTATGACTGATTCAGAATACAATAAGAGTCAGTAGTTATGGGCAGGTCTCAATATCACATACTGGTACCCTGTTTCCCCCAAAATAAGACATCCCCTGATAATAAGCCCAATTGGGCTTTTGAGTGCATGGCAATAAGGCCAACCGCTTATTTCAGGGTTCAAAAAAATATAAGACAGAGTCTTATTTTCGGGGAAACACGATATTACACTTCTTCATGAAATACTCCAGTGAGCTTCAAGGTGCAATACAAGGTGCTGGTAGTCATCTATAAAGCTGTATATACCGTATTTTCCGGCGTATAAGACGACTGGGCGTATAAGACGACCCCCAACTTTTCCTGTTAAAATATAGGGTTTGGGCTATACTCGCCATATAAGACTACCCCTCTTCCAACACACACCAAATAAAAATTAAAAAAACATCAACTGCCTCAACACAATGTAAAAGCAGCTGTGCTAGACCCAAAATGGCCCCTGCAACTAGCAGGAACCTCACACAGCCACAAAAAGCCCAAAAAAACAACTTTCACACTTTACACACACACACACACAACACAACACAACTGGCTCACCCACAATGTAAAAGCAGCCGTGCTAGACCCAAAATGGCCCCTGCAACAAGCAGGAACCTCACACAGCCACAAAAAGCGCAAAAAACAACTTTCACACTTTACACACACACAACACAACACAACACAACTGGCTCATCCACAATGTAAAAGCAGCTGTGCTAGACCCAAAATGGCCCCTGCAACAAGCAGGAACCTCACACAGCCACAAAAAGCCCAAAAAAATCAACCTTCACACTTTACACACACAAAATTCCACATACAGCTTTGTGAGATTTTGTGTGTTTGTGTAGTTAGAGGGAAACACTACAGAAACACACCACATCTCAGAAAGCTGCACAAATATTATTTTATTTTTATTTTTATATGAAAACTAAATTTAAAACTTCCTAAACTTTAAATGGCTAGGTCTAAAAAAGAACAACTAAAAAAACCCCAATTAACTATTTTTTTAAAGCTCCCAAAGGGGAAAAAAACTTACCCAATAGAACAGGGGTCTCCAACCTTGGCAACTTTAAGACTTGTAGACTTCAACTCCCAGAATTCCTCAGCCAGCTTTGTTTTTACTGGATGAGGAATTCTGGGAGTTGAAGTCCACAACTCCTGCCTGCATGATTGCAGGCAGAAAGTGGCTTGCTGATGGAATGGATTCAGGCAAGCGAAGCAAGGCAAGCGTGGCGATTACCAGCTAAGGTAAGCAAGCTGGAGGGGGAAAACTTTTTTCTTTTTACAGGGCTCTGGGCTCTGGCGATCCCAGCTGAGTTGCCTGATTAGCAGGCAACGCAGCTGGGATCGTCAGAGCTTGGATCGATGGCTCTGGTGATCCCAGCTGCGATGCCCGATTGGCAGGCAACTCAGCTGGGATCGTCAGAGCTTGCAGAGTCACGTAAAAGGAAAAAAGTTTTTTCCTTTAACATGGCTCTGGCATCCCAGCTGAGTTGCCTGATTAGCAGGCAAAGCTGAGATCGTCAGAGCTTCGATCGCCAGAGCCATTTAAGGCTCGTTAGAGTCTTTTGGGCTGGTCTGCCTGGTTACAGGAGAACGACACCCGGCGTATAAGACGACCCCCGACTTTTGAGAAGATTTTCATGTGTTAAAAAGTCGTCTTATACGCCGGAAAATACGGTAACAACTGTGGATGAAGGCCTGGATATTTGCAGAACCAGTCTTCTCTGACTATTTCTGTTCCTCATGTAAGATTGGATATTGTCAACGTAATCCGGATCCCATCAATAAAAATATATTCTCTTTAGCTACCTTAGGAGCACCATCCCTTCCTCAGATCTATGTCCCTGGCCTTAAGAAAGCATAAAAACACAGTTCTTTCCACAGGCATTAGCCTAGTGTGATGGATGTTGCGTATGTCATTTTTTCCTGGCAGAGCAGTTTTTATTATTATGATATTATTATTTTTAACTTTCTGTAAACCACTTAGAGTTGCCAGGTAAGATGGCAGCTTGAAGTTGAAATAATAAATAAGTAAAAGTAGTAGAATTCATTCCACACTGCTTCATCAGCGAGCATCAATTACCATTTTTAATAATTGTGTGTTAAGAATTTAATTAATTAATTTAATTTAATTTAATTAATCATATTTCTATGTCCCCCCCCCCCTTTTTTTTTAAATTTGATTTATATGCCGCCCTTCTCCGGAGACTCAGGGTGGCTTACAATGTGTTAAGCAATAGCCTTCATTCTTTTGTATATTTTATACAAAGTCAGCTTATTGCCCCCACAAACTGGGTCCTCATTTCACCTACCTTAGAAAGGATGGAAGGCTGAGTCAACCTTGAGCCTTGGAGAGATTCGAACCAGCAGAAATTGCAGGCAGCTGTGTTAATAACAGGGTGCACTAAACCACTGTACTATCAAGGCTCTTTGAAGAAGTGTTGCCATTGATGGCAACTAAGCTAATCATAATAGATAAATAAGCAGCCATAGTCTTTGGTTTATGACATTAATGGTAGCAAAATTGCCCTTGCCTAGTAATTTGCTCTTAAAGTTTGATGTCACATGCCTGCACGGCTTTGCAGTGGTAGTTCTGATAGTTTATCTATATATATGTACAATACTTTTTAAACAAAAGGAAAAAAGGTTTAAAAATCCTCAAAATATAGAAAACACAACTGAGTAAATAACTTGAGAATGCTGATTTTGAATTTCAAGTATTCCAAACATACAGAAGTCAGCACACTTTTTCTTCCTTAGGTAACAAAGGGATCTCAAAATCTGTTCTTTGTTTCATTCCCCCCCCTCCTTCTTTTTCGTCAAACAGCTGGAAAGGTAGATGGAAGTGGAAATTCATGCTTACTGCTACATACTGTCCAATGCAGAGAAAGTTTAAGAAAACATTTTCTCTTTTTTTCAAATTTCCCAGATCAAACAGGACAGCAGTTAAGCTTCCTATTGCTGCCTGATTTGCTTCAACAAACAGAATGGAGCCCAGCAGAGAAAAAAAAAGCAAGGGATTCACTTTAAAAGTGTTGCCCATGAAGGGATTCTTCTTCACCCTTTCTCCAATCCTCTTCTTCCAGCCACTTACACAAAGATGGAATCTGTTCTTTCAGATTTATTTACATGTTGTATATCCAACATCAGATATCTGATAGCATCCTGGCTTGGAATCTGTTAATCCAAAAACAAAATCTCTGAATTCTAATGAGTAAGTTTAAGAAGGGAGTTAACATAAAAAATCCAGCAGATACTGTTAAACTGTGGAACCTTTTATATATAGGCAAGTTAGGGAGGGAAAGTTCTTGGGTGCTCTCCATGTGAAGGGAGGGAATGGTTTTTAGTTTTTTTTGTGAAGGAGAAACAGCCCAATCTGTTGATTGTTTTGGAATTAGACTTTGCACTGATCAAGGCACCTGCCATTACAGGTAGTCCTCTACTTACAACCATTCATTTAGTGACTGTTCAAAGTTACAATGATACTGGAAAAAATGACTTATTACCGTTTTTCTCAACCATTACAGCATCCAGGTCATGTGATCAAAATTCAGGTGCTTGGCAACTGGAATGTATTTATAATAGGTGCACTGTCCCAGGGTCATGTGATCATCATTTGTAACCTCGGTTGGCTTTCAACAAGCAGAGTCAATGCAGATTTGCCAGATTTGCTTAACAACTACATGTTTTACTTAGCAATTGCAGTGATTCGCTTCACAGTTACGGCAAAAAGGCACTTTTGACTTTTTAAGTATTTATATTGTGACTTTAATTTCATTTTCAGGCGGTGGGTAAAGCTGAGCATATCTAGTCTTTATATGTAAAACATCCCTTAAGATTCATTTAAATTATATGTTAAAAGTGTATCTGTAAACATAATATGAGTCTCATTTGTAAATAAAAAGCATTTCAGATATATTGGAGATAATGACATTTTTAAAATTCTCATAAACAAATTTTGCTTTTCTGTTTTCTCTGAATCTTCATTAACCAAGGCTTGACAATCTGTGGACGCAATTGCCTTCTCACTGCTGAATGGATGTCTGCCAGCAAAATTGTGTGTCGAGTAGGTCAAGCTAAGAATGACAAAGGGGACATTATTGTAACTACAAAGTCAGGAGGGAAAGGGACTTCTACCGTTTCTTTTAAACTTCTGAAGCCTGAAAAAATAGGTGTGTGTGTATATATATATATATATATATGTATGTATATCTCCATACTTGTATATAATTTTTCTAACACTTAATATGTTAACCTTTTAAAAATTAACTATTGATGAGATCTGGATGTGTGGTTAATTCAATAAACTTTGAATAGAATAGAATAGAATAGAATAGAATAGAATAGAATAGAATAGAATAGAATAGAATAGAATTATTTATTGGCCAAGTGTGATTGGACATGCAAGGAATTTGTCTTCGGTGCATAGGCTCTCAGTGTACATAAAAGCTGTAGGTGATAAATCATAGTCATAAAAATACATTTATCATAAATCATAAGATACAACACTTAGCGATAGTCATAGGATATTAAATAAGCAATTTGGCCTTTGCAGGTTTCTTGTTTGAAATTCCCTGAATGAATATATTGGAATTAAACCCAAGATTGTGTAAAATATTACTTTACCACATAGTTTGAACCCTTCTCTGAGAAAAAGGCTTATATTCAATATAAAGTTTTTCTTAGTTATTGATCATGTTTTAATTAAGATATTTTTGAGAGGCCAGGAGATTGGGCGCCTGCCTGTTCTCAGGCTAATATCATAATCCCCAGATTTATGAACAATCAGTTTTGGTAAATTCAGATGAGTGTTCCAAATAATAATGCTATGATGACACAACTTACTTGTATGTTTGTTCCTATATCCTATTTGTTATCTTATCTTGCACTATTTGTTTCAATTTGTGATATTGAACAGTGGAAAAGGGAGAAAACAGGCAGCTTTTTTAGTTGTGAGTTAACTTTTTTCTTTTTACATTTGCATTATAGTGGCAAAAAAAACCCCAAATTAAATATCTGTGGAAATTCTCAGTCATCCAGGTCATAGTGGTCCCAAAAGTGTTTTTCCAAAAGACAACTGGACTTGGCAAAAGTCCAGTTGCCTTTTGAAAAAGCACCTTTGGAGCAAAAATAAAATAGTAAAATGCATGTGAAAGAACTATTTTTTAAAAATAAATTCCATTAACAACTATTTGTAAGATTGCATCCAGATTAGGTTCTTCCTGTTTTTCCCAAGCTATTATATATATAGACATATATTTTAGATTTCAAGTCATTTTTTAAAAATTCATTTCAGCAATTCAGAACCTCATGAGACTGGGCAGAGTTTATTGTTATAACAATGTGTGTTTGTTTTATCTAGGTATCCTAGATCAGTCTGCTGTCTGGGTGGATGAAATCAACTACTATGACATGCGCACAGACAGAAACAAAGGGGTGCCCCCTTTGTCTTTACGGCCTGCTAATCCTCTTGGTATTGAGATAAACAAGTGAGTCCTCAACACTTATGCATATTCCTAGGAATTTTACCTGCATGAATTCCATAGGTTTTAGAAACTGGGATTTGAGGAAAGTAATATAGTTAGGGAAATTGGTTTAATCATGAAAAACATTTCAGTTTCCCACTTGGTAAAAGATGAAGATGGCAAACTATTTGGAAATACATATTCAAGTAAATTTATTTGACATCTAGTTGCAAGTCTAATTCAGTGGAGAGTGAATGATCTTAGGCTGTAATTTATTGGCAGCATGTCCCAGGCCATAATCAGATTTTGGTTTTATATCCTGGTTTATAAAGTGTAGACCATCTTTTAATTTTTGGGTTTTTCAAGTTTGGAGGTGATTAAAATATATGATTATAGACACCACGATACCAGCATTGATTCTGAGTATATTGAGTTAGAATTGAAGAAAAGCATTGCATTTTTAAAGCTTAATTCCAGGTCACTTTATTGATTTAAGATTATAACATCTGAATTTGGCTTCAGTATCAGATCTTGGTTTGTTTTGCACAATCTGGAGAATGGACGCAAAATAAGGATAATAAGTTACTAAAATACCATAAAAATTAGAATATGGGTAGGAGTTTCACCTTAGTACAACAGCTCTGTAAGTGACAACCTTGCCTAACAGCTAATACTCCAATTTTTGCCTTGTATTTTTAATAATTTTTATTGTATAGCAGAATATATTAGATAATTTATATTTTAGCTTTACATTTTAATCAGTATGCATTTCTAGCAATGAGACATATTTCTAGCCATTATGTATTTTAGTTTCATTGAAATCTTAATGGTTTTCCTAACCATAAACGCTACTGTTCTTGGTAGTGGTCATGTTAAATTCCTATAAACATTACGACAAAGTTTCAATAGTGACATTTTGATAAATTAGTACTGATTTGTTGTTTTGTTAAGACCTGCTTTCATAGTATAGATAGGAATAATAAACCACTGAGGCTTGTGAGCTAGCCAAAGTATAACAAGTCTTGTCATATTACAAGGTAATACTCAGAGAATACACTATTAAAATATTCTTAAAAGAGAACTAAATTATGATATAAATGCTGCATATTTTCTGGCACTATTGTTCCTTATAAAATAAAATGAAATCCTATCTCCAATAATATTGACTTAGTAGCATTTTTACTGCCCGTTGGAATAAACATTAAGCATATACTTAAACATTAAGCATTCCAACTATAGAAACTTTCACTATTTCCAGTATGTGGCTCACCTGTGTTTTTATAAGTTCCTTTAATTATGATTGATGCTTTAGAATTGCCTTCCCATTAAAAAAGATTATTGTTAAACCTTTGATACTTTAATACTTTCCTACCAATCTCAGTGGATTATAGATTATTTAGGATTCAACTAAAAAAATTTTTGCATAGCACTGCAACTCAAACATCCTTGGCTATTTTACAGTTTATTCTGGAAAATAATTTTATATCTAGCATAGATAAAGAACATAATTAATTTTAAATGAAGACTATGTTTTCTTACTGTTGTGTTTGTTAGCATAATAATGGGATTGTTGCCTTGTCTATGAGGTTACAATTATAATAGGAAGAAATGAAAAGATCTGCATCCACAGTAAAAATTGGTCTGCTTTAATATAAAGTTAGAAGGTATAACCTCATTGGCTTTTTAATTTTTGTTCATATTCTGGAATATACAAACTTTTCTGTATTCTGAATGTTTTTCATAAAGGATTATGATCCTCTCTAACCTATTTTGCTGGGGGAGCTCTTTACTTTAGCCCTTCAGTAGCAAAAATTATTTTATGGCCTTAAGAAACCAAAAATGTGATGATCTTATTTTTATGAGAGTATTGCATTCTTGGTTGGTTTATGCAGTAAATATTTTGGAAGCAAAAGCTTAATTTGAATATTTGGGCTAAGTTGAATATTTTGTAGCCAAAAATATATTCAGTGGTCATTTATTTAGTGGAAACCCTTTAAAGATGTGAGAGGGCAGACAAAATAAACAGTTGCTTTTGAATGGTCAATTGCGATATTTATTTATTTATTTATTTATTTATTTATTTATTTATTTATTTATTTATTTATTTGTATATTTAAAGTACTGAATGAAATCTGAATATATGGAATGGACCTTTACAGTCATTTGAATGTTGCTTGCCAGGCTCTGTTGCTTATCAGGAATTCTTACTGTAACCTACTCAAATAAAAAGATTGTAGATGTAGCTGAGATTTATAATCAGACCCAGGTGATATGTCTGCTGCTCTGTACAGCTTCACATTGCAACTGAAGGAGCAAATGCTTGGCCCGTTACATAAATTTCTTTTCCTCATATTGCTATAGATATGTATAACTACATTTATTAATATTTTGGGAAGAGGATTCTGATCTTTAGTTATTTCAATGTATTTATGAAAATTGGTGCATATTTTACAAAAAAAAAAATTATGTGAGTGAAATCTATGAATGTATGTATTTGAAAGCTTAACTCATTCAAAGGTAATACATAATTTTTTTTTCCAGAGGCATATGAAAAATTATATTAAAGGACAGAATATAAAGATAGGCATTAGCTTCATCTTGTAATCATTCACAGTGGAAAATAAGAACACCCTACAAACAAGTGAAAACAAAAATAAATCTTGAAAGATATATAAAATATGTTTGCACAGTACTTACAGAAAAATAATATCTTGATAGTCTATATCAAGATATTATTGAAATATCTTGATATAGAAAGGAAGGGAAAAGTAAACTTTCTGAATAATTAAATACAGGTATTTAGAGTTGTTTTAACTTGTTTATTAAATACATATGTTGCCTGACTCCCAGCAATTCTGAGAAGTTATAAAATATTAAAAACATTAAAAGAAGGTAACATAAAAAAGAACAAAGGTGGCAGAGAGAACAAATCCAGACAGGCAGAGAGGAGAAGGAGGAGGAGGAGGAGGAAAGGAAGAGGAGGAGGCGGCTTCAATCCTGCTCACAAAAGGCTAGAGTGAACATCAAAAACAGTAGGATATGGGCTATTGGATTCTTAGAAGGAACTTCATTTGAGACCGCAGTTGCTACGGGGAAGGGGAAGGGGAAGGGGAAGGGGAAGGGGAAATACCTAAAATTAAGTTTTAATTCTAAGATAAATAAAAAAAATAATTGAAGGCAAGTTTATCTATTCTTCAGCAACCTCCCACAAAGCTTGTTCCTAAGGAAAAAATTGACTTAGATTTTATACTTGGTAAGGTAAGAATCAGTCTTTAAAAAATCTGATCATGATTAAAACTAATATGCTTTAGCTATATCTGCAAAGGTTCTTTACTACAATAATAAAATTACTATATAGCCTCAGAGCCACAAAAGAAAAGACTATTTCTGCAAGCAGAAGCATCTTCAAAAAGGCCTCTCCTGCTAATCTGCAATCTCAGTTTCATCCCTACCAACAATGCCTCTACCTTGTCTGGATCTTACTTCAAATGTTTTCTCTCATCCAGTCCATTATCAAAATTCAGTAATGTTCAAGAATGCTAACTGCTTCAAGCAGAAGAGAGAAAGAGTAAAGCTAGATCTCATCAGTAAATTGGTGTCATCCCATTTCAAAGTGTCAAAGGATCCCCCTCCCCCTGCCCCTAGCAAATTTGTGCCTGTTAAATAATGTTTTTTTAAAAAACAATCAAAATATTTTGTAACACCACAGGCTGGCTGGATTTTATTTAAATCGAGTTGATTTAAATCACAATTTAAATCATGATTTAAATCACTAGTAAAAAGGCTTGATTTAAATCAACTCAATTTAAATCATAATTTTTAAAGAGCAACCGTCATCTCTGCTACTCCTTTGACCCACTGTTGACTCACCGATAGTCCCAGTGTTGCAGAATATACAGCCTCATGCTACATAACTAAGCTCCATTTCATGCTGAATAAACTAAATTATTTATGTATCTTAAATAGAAAACTATCTTACGATAGATTTTTACCCCAAAAGTTTTTTATTAAAATAAATTTGATAAAAATAAAAAAAATCCGATTTAAATTTTAAAAAATCTGATTTTTTTAAATTATTTTTTTAAAAAAAATCATTGATTTTTATCCACCCTGACCACAGGTCAATGACCAAATACTCAAACAATAATTCTGCAACACTACTTTCTGAGCATATTTGATAGGAAAAAATAGGACCTGTCACAACAGTGCCACCAAGGCTAGGTTTGCAGGACAGCCTACACACTATGGTTTATGGTTATAGTAGTCCCCCCACCTCCCCTGGCAAGATAGGTGGCAAACAAATTTAACAAATAAATAAATATGAAAGGTCATTGATGAGAGATTCAAAAGAGCTAGCAGGGCTGTACTCCTCTTACCTAGTTTCCAGTGTAGATTGTTTACCAAGCCATCAAGAAAATCCTACCCTCAACTAAACCACGATTGAAATGGTTCCATCAAAAACATTTTACTCTAATGCGCCACAGGCTATAATGTTACAGTTTTCTCATCACCTTGTTGAAGAATGGAATATTTGAGATTGCCCTATAGTTAGAAAAAATGTCTGGGTAAAGAGAAAGTTTTGTCAGTAAAGATTTTAAAATACAAAAACACATCTCACACTTTTAAGGAATGGTTAATTGCTTCCCTTAATTATCAACAGTGCCAAGAAATCAGGCTCTGCCGAGTAACCAAAGCTCCAGACTTTTAAAATATGCATCTCATACATTTAAGAGTAGACCTCAATTGCCTAATTTTGCCTGCCATTTTGACCTAAGTGGCATACAGCTCTTGCAGACATCCCTGAGTCAGTCCTAACCTGTCCAGTTTAATAAGATAGGAAAGGCAAGCATTGAACAAGCTAATCATCATGCAAAATCATGTCAAAAAATTCAAAATCCTCAAAATCTGAAGGTGAGCAATAGCCACATGACTTTAACAAGCAAGTGCTGAGGTTACCTAAGCTCTGGAACTCCAAAGAAAGCAAAACTGATGCAGGTTATCTGCAAAAAACCAACGAATGTTTCTCACATTGCACCAATTGTTCTGGCTCCATTGCTGCAATTTATGAATGGAGATAATGTACAGAATAAATAAGCATAATTGACCTGATTTATACAGATAAAATGGAGTAACCCCTCCTTGCTGCACCATCATAGAGAAGGATTTTGCATGAGCCTGAAAGAGGGGCCTATTCCATTGTGCCTTTGATTTGTCATGAAATTTCCTCCATTTGTGCTCCAATCGTTTATCTGGATTTTTTATTGGTCTCAGTTCCTTGGTAAACTAAGGAGCCAGGTGACTTGTGCCAGAGGGAAGAGGTGCCTAGAAAGAACGTGCTCTGTCTGCATTCCACAGGTCAGCCATGGGCTTCAATAATTTCCTGACATATGAGGTGGGAAATTCCCCAAGTGCTTTCAGCCATTCCATCAGGACTCTGACTGGATCATTTTAACTAGTCTTCAACTCCTGGAAATACCATAGCAACTGCTACTGTAAAAATTACCAGGGAGTGATTTGTTCACGACAGCGTCATTTGTGGAAAACTTAAGATCACCAGCATCTCACCAAAAAGTCCAGCATTTGCCCTGCTGCTTGCATAGGGGCACATACCGATTGGAACATGCCCATAGCTATTATGGCAGCTATAAACAGCAGAAACATTGAACTCTCTGAAGATAAAACTCTTTCACCCAGAATTAAATCTTCAGTAAAATACATTTCTCTAGGAATGTGTTTAATTTTAAAAAGCAGGACCTTTAATTTGGAGGATTCACCTTTACAGTCTAAAAGAAAGGCTAGATACCAGCCTACTCTCCTTTTCTGTCACATTGAGGTTGTATTCTCTCACTCTGTTTCCTCATGTCAGAGACTACTGTAATATTCATTTCAGGCCAAACACACACAGACATACTATCTTCCTCCCCCCACCCTCCCCCTCACACAAGTCAAGGTTATGAAAATATCCAACACATTCTTTCTCCTATTTTCCCCACAACAACCCTATGAGGTGAGTTGAGCTGAGAGAGAGTGACTGGCCCAAAGTCACCCATCTGTCTTTCATGCCTAAGGTGGAACAAGAACTCACGGTCTCCCACTTTCCAACCTGGTACCTTAATCACTAGACCCAACTGGATCTCTCCCACAATTTCCCTAACACATTCCATAAAGCCAGCAATTAAAACCCCATTGGGTTTTAATTCCTTAAAACCCAGGAGTAAGGAACAATCATAAATATGCTTCATCTGGCTAGAAATAGCTAGTGAATTCTTTGGGATTATGTTACTTTCATAGCAATAACTATGAGAGAAATGTAATTACAGTGGAAGTTTGTATTTTATGGTTAGCTTAGTTTCTCCAAGGTCTAATTTACTGATCGTGCACTGCCACCTAATGGAATAGTAGAATCCTTTTTGTAATGACATAAAAGTTTACTATTAGGTAGAGATAAAACTTCTTAAACTTTTTTTTACTTATGCATGCATGCGCACATACACACAGGTTATTCTTGCAAGTTCAGCTGAATTGGTGCAAATTTCAGTTGATTATTACAGATTTAGAATCAAAATACAGTCACAAATATTTGCTTACATAAAACCAAATATTATTGTTTAATAATATTGATTTCAATAGAAGAAGTTCCAATGAAATTAAAAGCATAGGGATTTTCCCGGTTTATAAACAGTGCAAATATTTATTAACTATTTAAGATACCCAGTCACTTTTCTGTAATTTCCTGCTGACTGCAGTTTTATTTGGATGTGTTGAAGTGATGTGTCGTATCAGTGTTTTACTTAAGCTTGGTCCAGATTTGCTATTAGCTACTCTTTAGGCTGTTTCCAGAGAACATCCTTGTCTTCTGTCCTAGAACTGGAGAAAGTCCCTGTTAACACCTATGGGTTTGTCCTGTTTAGTCTGCCCTAGCATCCTTTCTGTTGGTCTCCTGCATGCTTGACTAACAGAATACAGCTGGTACAACTTTTGCTCCATGGAGTCTGGCTGATACCAGACAGGGGGAATGTGTATGGTAACTTGGTTTGTTTATGGTGGTTGCCATTCAGACTTTATTTACTTAAAATGGCTCTTCTTGACCTATGAAATCCTCTACAATCTAATTCATGCTAGTTTTTGCTAACAGTATCCAGTAAAACTGCTTAATTTGAATTTAAAATAAAGTTTACAGAATCATGTACACAAGAATCACTACCTTTACTTGATTAATAATTACTTAAAAACTATATTTATGAACTTTACATTTATATTTCATTTTAAATGAAAGCATGTAAAGGTATCAAAAACTACTTTATAAGTAATTTCCAAAGGAAGCTCATACCAGTATCCAATATCTTTTAAAATGTTTTCTTATGTTGAATATTTTCTTATAAAATGTCAAATAATGTTACCTTAACATATTATATTCCATTTGTATAGGATCTGGTTTAGACTGCTTTGGCTGGTATTGTAGATGGATAAACCTTCTGGACCTGATATGAAATTGGTTTAACTAGTGCTATCCAACATGGGCTTAACTTGGGTTATGTCTGAATTTGCTCATTTTTTAAAGGCACTGAGCTAGAAAATGAGACAACAGAGTTCATATCCTACTTTGGGCACAAAACCAGCTGGGTGACTTTGGCCAGTCACACTCTGTCTCAGCCCTAGAAAGCAGGTAATGGCAAATCATTCCAAAATCTTGCCAAGAAAATTGTCCCTTTATTATGAATTAGACAACCTGTGCCCCATTGGGTCATTTCAGAAATATTTCCTTACCTAAGCAGAGAAACAGAATAACCAAATTTAGGCAAAACAAAAAACAAACAAAAAAAAAACCAATGGGAGCAAGAGAAGCTTCTAACTTCCTGCTGATTTCCCCATGGAGTTTCCTTGTGGGAATCTGGCAGGGAGCAGAAAACTTCCTTTTCCTTCTCACAGGTAAGTGGCTCCTGCTGGGTGGGGGAGGGAGAGAGAGAGATGGCTGAGAAATAGTAATGGAATGTTGAAAATGAAGCAAGCCATCAATTTCCCAAATTTCGTTCTCTCAGGAATCATGGGTCACGAATTTTGAATGCATTCTGTAAATAAGCCCATTTGAGGTAACTTGATTCAAAAATTGTTGCCCTGTGATACACCATTTCACTCAGTTAAAGATCATGACAACAAGAGTTATGGTAGTATATAGATGAAGTAGTAGTAATCACATAGAGCAGGATGTGACTAAGGACATGTTTGACCCAAGCTGCTCTTTTTTTCTTCAAGAAACAGGTTACAAACTAGTAAATATAGTTGTTACTTGTATATATAGGGGGAGTGAAGAGTCCAGGACCAGAGGATGTGGTGGCACAGTGGTTTAATGATGCTGGAACTGCTGGCCAGAAATGGTTATACTCTGGTGGTTTGAGCCTGGCTCCACGACACAGAATGAGCTCCCGTTGCTTGTTCCCTGGCTCCTGCACGCCCAGCATTTTAAAAGCATATTGCGAGTAGATAAATGGGTACCATTGGGTGAGAAAAATCTAGGTGTGTTTGTGTTTGCAAGAGAGGGGAAGCCAGCACTGGACCTGGCTGATGCAAGGCAACGTGACATGACGCGAGGTGAACCAGACAGAGGAGCCTAGAAGAGCCAGCAACCCAAGTGCCACTAATTAGCTGGTGTAAAGCTAGTTTTCCCCCCTCGATGCACCAAGGTTAGATATGCAAGTGGCAAAAAGAATGAACTAGCAATCTATGCTGCCAGGACTACATTCTGTCTAGCATTTGTAGATTTCCTTGACATTGTATGCGGTATGCTAAATAAAAATAAGTATCTAGGACCATCCACAAACCTGGCTGCTTCCAAGTAATCTTATTCTAGCAAAATACACATCTGATTAATATCACCAATTATATAAGTCAATATTGAATTTGTCCCATTGCTTGGATTACCTAGGTCCTAGGCAATATGATTATGGAAGGTGTAGTCATGCATAAATGTTTCTTAACAATATTTATTAAATTAAGAATGTAATATATGACATAATCCTTAAAACTAATTGTTTATATATCCCAGTGTTACCTGAAATATAATATTTTCATTTTTATTATATTTTAGAATGTTTTAAGTGGAGAATTTGTATAATGATAGCAAGTTATATTTAGCTAGTTAATTTGTGAAAATCATTACTTGATGGCAACTGTGGCAACTGTAAAATCATTGCTTGATGGCAGATGTTTCTGTGAATGAACTGTGAAAAAGCAAAATTGTCACAGATACAATTAATTCTGCTGCAGTGTTTTTTCATTGAAGGCAGTCCAGACAGTCTGATATAAAATGTTGAGAAATCATGTGATGATAAATCTAGTGATTTGTATGAATATGTATGAATATGGGAGCAAGCTCTTTACAAAGTATTTTATGTGTCAGTTTACCAAAATTGTAAATGACTTTGATTTTTCATATATTTTCAGTGGAGCCAGCAAAACACACACACACACACACAGACAGACAAAATTTAGGATTACATTTTTCTTTCCATAACATTTTATTTTGCTTTAGAATGACATTTATCAACATAGTTTCCTTTTGGTTACCACCTTATGTTTGTCACCCAGTATTTCTTCTTACCACTGAAGTAAGATTACATCTTACTTACCCTAGACTTGCTATTCTCCTGGTATAGTGCTTGAGTCAGTAAGTAGGTATGTGGAAATTGATGTGGCAATGAGATTTAATGAAAACATAAGACACTGCTGAATAGAGTTTATAATCATATTGCCATCCGATCTATATGGAGGCTAAATTTTTGATTATCAAGCTAGTTATTAGATTGTACTTCTGGTTATATTGTGGAACTTCTTTTTATAGTTTTTATTCACTTCAAGATGATACTTTTTTGATCATTATTAATTTCCAAATGCACAGATACGGTGCATTATGACATAGAATTCAATGTTTGTTAAGTGAGGTTTCATTTTTAAAAATATTGTCCTTGGAACAGTATACAAGTTCACAATACTGGGCTGAGTAATTTTCCTTACTTACACTTTCTTCCTTAAAGGTTTTTTTAAAATATAATTTTAAGATACATCCTTCTTAACTTAAATTATCCTATGAAGTTAAATTTATTTCACATTCTACAGCTCACACTAAAGATACAGTACCATTTGGCACAGATTCAATATTATTAGCATTATAGTTTGCATATCTAAAAGGTTTACTTTTAATGCCTTTGAGAAGGATTTGATTTCATGTTTTGTATTTTATCTCAGTTTTTTAAAACTTTTAAACCAAACATTATTGCTTTTAAAGTATTTTTGAATAATTTTGTAACTGTTGGAGGCAGCATTAGGTAGAATGCTTAGCATATATATCTTGTTCATGAAAAACAAAATAACCTTTGCATATTTCCTAAACAGTTACTTCTCACATGCATTATTCACTTCACTGTTCTATAATAGTTTTATCAGTAATGTTCTTCATTATTTGTGCCGAGTGAAATGGTGGAATAAAAATGAATATTATCCATCTTCATATTGCGGGTATGTATGTTTCATACTTCTCTATCAGTAGAAGCATTGATCTTGTTTCAATACCTAAAGGTAAAGGTTCCCCTCGCACATATTTGGTAGTCGTTCCTGATTCTAGGGGGTGGTGCTCATCTCCGTTTCAAAGCCAAAGAGCTAGCTCTGTTTGAAGACATCTTCGTGGTCATGTGGCCGGCATGACTAAATGCCAAAGGCACACGGAATGCTGTTACCTTCCCACCATAGGTAGTCCCTATTTTTCTACTTGCATTTTTTACGTGCTTTCGAACTGCTAGGTTGGCAGAAGTTGGGACAAGTAACAGGAGCTCATCCCGTTACGCAGCACTAGGGATTCGAACCGCTGAACTGCCGACCTTTTGATCGACAAGCTCAGCGTCTTAGCCACTCAACCACCGCGTCCCTTCAATACCTAGAAGGATGTAAATATTATCTGTTACCTGAAGAACCACATGAGAGGGGTGCAACCTAAATATTAAGCAAATATGTTTAGCATTGTCACTTAATGGAGAAGGATTACCTTTTTTTCTTATGTTATTCTATTTTGCATCTCTTCTTGCTGGAAATTGTGGGTTAAATACAATGTGCCATATACCGTACTCATTCCACTGAGATCAATTTTTTTGCCCATTAAAATGAGCTGTCATGTCCTTGATAAGAGGAAAGGAGTTGGGCATCATCCATGCTTTTTCCTCCCTAGGCTTATTTCTTAGAGTAAAAGTAGTCCTCTACTTATCACCACAATTGAGCCAAAAATGTCTGTCGCAAAGCAAGTTGTTAAGTTGAGTTTTGCCCCATTTTATGACCTTCCTTGCCACAGTTGCTAAGTGCTGTAAATCACTATAGTTGTCAAGTTCATATAACATGGCTGTTAAGTGAATCTATCTTCCCCATTGACTTTGCTTGTCAGAAGGTTGCAAAAGGTGATTTCATGACCCTGGGACACTGCTGCTTTCATAAGTATGGGTCAGTTGCCAAGCATCTGAATTTTGATCATGTGTCCATGGGGATGCTGCAACAGTCATAAATCTGAAAAATGGTTATAAGTCACTTTTTTCAGTGCCATTGTAACTTTGAATGGTCACTAAACAAACTGCTGTAAATCGAGGATTACCTGTAACTCAAATATTACTTCCAGCTATGTAATGTTTCTTCTTATCTTTCTTGTAAAGAGCTTCTGAGCTATATTCATTTACATTTGTAATATTAACCTCAGTATTATCTGGGGTGTCGCTTACAAGTTTGGTTCACCTGATGGGTAAAACAGTAACAAAGTTACATGTACTGTAATTGGATGTGGGAATGGCCTTGGAAGACAAGAGGAAGAACCTCAGACTGGATAATCATTGTCTAAAAGATATTTCAGGGGAGGAGAAGATGGGGAGCATTTCAGAAGGGACCCACCCTAGTTTTCTGAAGAGTAAAAGGACAGGATGGGAGAAATACTTTCAGTTTATATGATTCTGTTAATGTAGCCATACAATAAATACACAGTAGAGTTAGTACACATAGTTGTGTTTCATGCCTGGACTAACTCAAAGAATAACATTTGTTATGATGCTTCCCTTGCCTCCTGTTAGTATGGATTCTGGATCTAGTATTTCACAGTTTTAATTTAGTAAGGTTTTCCTTGACCAATTTTCTCCCTAAACGCCTATGCTTTATTCCCAGTTTGGAGGAATATACATTAGATCAGAAATGCATGTATTGCATCTTAGGCAGTGGTGGGATTCAAATAATTTAACAATCGGTTCCCTGCTCTAATGACCGGCTAGGTGGGTGTAGCCATGGTGGGTGTGGCCAGGGGGTGTGACAGGCAGCACTCAGCCTCCTGCACCTCCTGGGAGCAAAAACAGGCTGGAGAGGCGCCACACACCCCACACCCCATTTTGGGCCTAGTAGGCCTCCCTACACTTACCTGATTGCCAAAACGGGGCACGTGGGGACTTTTGGAAGGGGAGGGGAGGGGCCAGCCAGCAATTTAACAACCAGTTCGGCAAAAGTGGTATGAATCTGTTGAATCCCACCATTGATCTTAGGTCTATATTCCAAAACAATGACAAGCAAATGTGACTGACGTAATTATCAATGTAGATATTTGAAAGTCAGTGTGAAATAAAGTTGTTATAAAACAAGTTCTCCCTTCCATTTTTTCCATTGCTATAATGCAGTAGAATGTAAGAGAGAAATTAAATCCATATTTCATAAACAAAGATTATGAGAGCTATAGTTCAGAAATGTCTCACTTCTTTACTTCATTCCCTTTCACAAGGCCATTATTATTTTTAATGAAAAAAGAATACATACACAGATTTACACACACATACACACAGGAAAACAAAGTGATGTGGTTCCTTTAGAGCACACTGATCTCTTCCACATGATCTATCATCAATCACCCTGATAGTATTTAAATGCAAAGCCTATGAAGGGCAGGTGATTAGCATACTTACCATTCCTCAACAACACTTTAAGGAACATTTATAAAAACTGGATGGAAAGATAATTATGCATTTATTATTCAGTAAGCTCTTTTTTTACGCAAATATGTCATATATAATAATGCAGCCTTTCTAATGATAAATATCCCTCAGTGTTAGAAAGGCACTGTAGTATGAATAGATTATTGCTGAATTTTCTAAATCTAGAGTTAAAAATAGGTATATAAGTAATAAGTAAAGTAGGAAATTGTTATATATATATATATATATATATATATATATATATATATATATATATATATATATATATATATATATATATATAAAAATAAATAAATAAATGAGCAATTACTTGGGAAGGAGCTATGAAGCTTTCTGACTGACATGCAGTTTGGATTATAGCAGTGCTTTATAAGTGAGACTGCTTTGCAATACACTGAAAATTTTCATTTGGTCCAAAATACATCTGCTAAATTCTTAAGTGATATTTATTAGACAGAAAAATATTACCACTTCTTAATGGTTCATTTTAACTATTAAACTATATCTGAACGTCTACCTTCTGCATAAACACACAAAATCATTTCTCTGTAATCACAAAAATTCCTTTTTGGTTTCGGCACCTCTTCCTGCCAGGCAGGAACCTTTTTTATTTATTTTTTGCACTTTAAAATAAACTTAAAAATAATTCATTACTATGTTAGTTTATGACACAAATGGCCAATCCAAGGGCCTTAGATAGAGCCAGCCCTTCTGTTCATAGCCCTCAAACCTCTCCAAGTGGGACTTTTTGTTTTTGTTTTTGTTTGCTTGTCTGTCAAATGGGCGCCTTAAGTTTACAGAGATGTATACCATACATTACGTCCCTTTAATGCCCTTTAAAAATTCAATTCCCCCCAAATCAGCTCTGTTTTTCCAATTCTTATGTAAGGTATACTTAAATCCAGTGATATTTGTGTATATTGATCTGTGTATGAGAGTGCAGCCTTAATGTTCTGATATTTTAATATATATATATATATATATATATATATATATATATATATATATATATATATATCGATAGACATCACGATCTCCAGAACGTTTCCGGAGATCGTGATGTCTATCGCTTCTTCTACAACTATACCTGGAACTCGCATCTTTAGGACAATTCTCCCTCCCTCCCTCCCTCCCTCCCTCCCTCCCTCTCTCTCTCTCTCTCTCTCTCTCTCTCTCTATATATATATATATATATATATATATATATGTAGGTCTTTGGTTATTCGGGTCTTCTCCCACATAAAATTGGAAGTGTCTTGGTGACGTTTCGACGAAGTCTCATTCGACATCTTCAGGATGGTGTTCTCGGCTTTGTGCTTCCAGGAAATTGCTCCTGGAAGCACGAAGCCGAGAACACCAGCCTGAAGATGACGAATGAGACTTCGTCGAAACGTCGCCAAGACACTTCCAATTTTACGTGGGAGAAGACCCAAATAACCAAAGACTTACATACAAACACCCACGAAAACCTCCTATGTACGGACTTATCTTCAGATCCATCATCTAGTCTTTGTTTCTTATTGACTTGTCTAGAGGAAAGATTCCACAGAAAGAATTGGAGACACTGTTTCCTGGAAAGAGTGCTGATTTTACAAGTGAAAACTTTTCTGCTGCTTGGTATTTAATAGAGAACCATTCAACAGCAAGGTTAGTGTGAATTTTGTGTTAATATTTCTTTTTCGTGTTTAAGGAATGTCAGCAATATGTTTTGGCAAAGAATTGTGGGTGATGTAGCTCTGAAATGATCTGGATGAACTTGGTTGAATTACTTTAAGTGGAAACTACATTCTTCTAATTTAATCTGGGTTCATGTCTCTGTTCATAATTGTTTTTCAGTGTGGATTTCTTATAAAACACAAAATAAAGAATGCAGGTTTTTAGAAATAGACATTTTTACAATAGGCAATGCCTTGATATTAGCACACTTTTAAATAGCTCTTCAATGTTTTACTGCTTATTTAGGTGAAAAATTGTGTTTCCTATTTCACAATTCCATTGTGACATCCATTGTTCCATAACTTTCCATATTTGAAACAAAAAGCTTTTTTTCTCCTGGAATTCAGTCATCTAGACAGTAGCCATAATTCATAGTCGGAGTTCATTGTTATATATTTACTCATTTAAATTGAATATCCCTTCTCTTGGCATGTTTGCTGAACTAAATACATTTGTCATTATGACAAGAATAAACAAAAGTACAAGGATAGAAAAGCGAAAAATTAAAAGGCAAAGATCCAATTATTGTTTTAAACCAGTAACAGCAACAAGGAGATGACAGATTTGTATGAATGACATTTCAATCTGCTATATCGTTCAGCTGTAGGCGATTTTGTTAATTTGTCTATTTGTCATCTTCCTATTTTAGGGAGAGGGATTCTCCATTTCTCTCTCTTACTTTCTCTCTCACACACACAGTCTCGCTCACTCTCTCAGGCAGAAACACATATAGTAAAAAAACATTTTAATGACCAATACAATAACTCTTGTTTCATGCTCATTTAGCAGATACTATACAAAGCTTTCGTTGGCATGGAAACCAACAATATTCTGCTTTTTCTACCTTTCCTGAATTATTTCCATGTATTCCTTATCTTCCTGAAGGTGGAGTTTTCATGAGTTACCAAACATTGAGATATTCTTTCAATTTGTATAAAAAGAACATGCTGGGATTAACTTGCCTCCACTGGATTGGTGGATTACAGCAAGTCATCCTATATTTTCTCTAAATAGAAAACTGTTGGTCTTGACCTGTCATTTCATCTTTATTGTCTGAATGCCGTCTGTCTTTTTCTCTCTTGGTTTTAGTTTTGATCAGCTTAAAATGGCAGTGATAAATCTGAGGAAACAAGCCAATAAGAAAAACGAGGGCAATCTGCAATATGTCAAAGGAGGTCTCAGCACTTTTTTTGAAGCACAGGATGCCTTGTCAGGTAAGTCTCAGGACTACAAAAGGAACCTATGAACTCTAATGGACTGAAGGAATCATAAGGGTTTAAGTGACCTAAGCCACTAACAGCAGTGAAAATATCTGATATCATCTATACAAGCTATACATCAAGTGGGAGAAAAAAATCTATGATGTTTCATAAAGTACCTGTAATTTACCATTAGTAAGGATGCAGCTGATTATATTTCTGTATCGGTTGATTCTGCTGTGGTGATTGAGTCTTCTGCAATATTGAAGTATGAATCAGATGTGTATTTTATGTGATTAAATACATTAGTAATCCCAACTATTCTACTAAATTTTACCACAATTATATCACATTTCCTAAGCAAAAGATCTTTAGATTCATTTATCTTAGTATTCAATCTGAAAGATACAAGAACAGCATAGCATTCCACAGTTTTACATCTGGCAGTGCATAGAATTAGGAAGACAAATGTAAGACAATAAAGCAAGAAGTTTGAAAATGAACCAATACTTTATTTATGTTATATATACTGAAATGTGAAAATGATTCCTTCGCTCATTGGGTGAGAACTACATTTCACAAAGGAAAGTTTATTCTTTTCAACATTTCCTTTTTAGATGTAGTATTGTTTTATTAGATATCACTACTGTCAGTTATACATAATTTTGTCTTTCGCTTTTCATTACATTGCATTTCTTTGCTTACCAAGAGTGCTCTGTAAGTCATATGATCCATGCCTTTTTTCTAATATCTATTTGGAATTTCATAGGAATACATTTCTAATTTTAGCCAGTGTATAAAATGGGCAAATAATGAACAATTTAAATCATTGCAGCTAAAATATTAAAATTGAGGAAACTTACACTCAGATATTTTTCAAGATAAAATAGAATGTTCATAGTTAAATTTCCATCTTTGCTTGGAATTTTGTTTCTAATTCTTAATGTAAAGATGTTACTGTTACATGATACCAATTTTACAGTGTAACTGAAGAATTTGTGAAATTATTGAAGATTTCACAAATGTTCAGTTACATTGTGAAGTTGGCATCATCTAATAGCAATATCTTTAGAAAATGCTTATCAAGTCTTGGATTGCTCTGTCATTAATGCAGCAATTTCTCAGTTTGCAGAAGCTCATTTTCCATTTGAGATTTAAAACAGTGTTTTTGAAGATATTTTACATTATAAATTGCTACAGTAGTTTTAAAATAGGAAATCAGAAATGAGATGTGAAATGCAGTACAAGAAAACACAACTTTGGGGCATATTTTTGTTTTATATAATAATTTTTATTCCTAATATTCTTTGGGAATAAAGTTGAAAATGAGACCTGAAAAACAAAGCTCCCATTTCCTTGTAACAGAAATTAATGAAAACTTTAACCTGTCTTTGGTGGGAATGACTTCCATGAATATTCTTGCAGTTCATTGTAATTGAGTACAATAGTGCAAGTGACTAAACCAGAAGTCAGGCAAGACTTCTATTGATTAAACTAGATTGTTACAATGTTATTTCAGTATCTCTCAAAGACATAGCTACCTATGGAAATTCATGAACAGAATTCCATTCTTCATATTATTTCAAATTTCCCTATCCTAAATTGTATTACAGAGTAGCCAAGGGAAATACTTTTAGTAAGAACCTGAGGAGAAAGGAAGCAAATAATAAAAGTTGGAAATATTTTCATATGGAAGTTACAGTGCAAACGATTCCTTCCAGGTTTTTTTGTTTGTTTGTTTGTATATGTACCCTGAGGTAATGTAGGAAGGCCCACAGAACATCCAAGCCTTCAAGAAGACATGGCACCTTGATGTTTCAAGCGCTTCCAACATTTCCTAATCCCCACCACCAGATGGTTCACAGACCTTAGGAGCTACCTTTGAAAATTTATCATAAGATAAAAACAAATAAGTAAATAGAGCTAAGAAATGGAAAATTGCTAGAGTTAAGGCAATGTTTCCAACTACTGTTCATGTAGACCAGTGGTTGAAAAAAGAATGGAAGGGGAAATTATACAATAGTGAAATAATAGTTGTTTGATTTGTCATATCCCAAAATGTCATATTGGTATTTCTGACTCTTTCAAATTAGGCATATATGATCATGACTTTGCCTGCATAATCTAGCATAAAAGGCATTTGCTTCTTCAAAGTCAAGTAACCAACAAGAGCTTTTAGCCAGTGTAAAACTAGAGCTACTTTAAGCTCCACACAAGAAAGTGAAATATATAGCAGAACTGCCATGGTAATTAGAAGACTAAATAAGAGAACATACTCATGCCCAGATGATTAACTTTACTGCCAAAAATCATAGCATAAGTTTAGCGGCATAGTGAAGTTTAGAAGTCTGGAGGATCTGGCTCTTATCATAATGCCTGTGTCACTAGATCACAAATTATCTTGTAACAAACATGTGCTGTTTAAATCTATGACTATAGCTCGTTCATCCATTAAAATAGTTGAAATTTAACAAGTTGTTTTATTTCAGCTATCCATCAAAAACTAGAAGCGGATGGAACAGAAAAAGTAGAAGGATCCATGACACAAAAACTAGAGAACGTTCTCAACAGTAAGTTTTGTACAACTATACTTCAAGGCTGCTACTTTTATTTTAAAAATAATAAAAATGAAAATTTCCCCAGCATTTGTTTCTAAATTTTAAGACTATATAAAACTTGATGTTTTACTACTTGAATTCTGACGGCAATGTAGAGACTGATGCTTGAAATTTTTAAAAAAGCAAAAAATGTTCTGAAGCCCTGTAGTATTCTATAAGCCTTTAATAACAAAGGGGTAACGTGGGTCTATTTGTTTAAACCCTATCATTTAAATTGAGGAAGTGGATTTAAATAAATGGTGAATTGAATCTATGTGACTGGTTTTTAAAGTGAAGTTTCCATAGAAAGGGGTCATGTTTCAAGCAAGATATGATCAAATGCAAATTTATAGTTTACTTTTAGGGCAAATGGGAGTCTAGAAGATGAATTCAAAGTCATCAACCATTTTATTTCTTTAGCCTCATCTATACTGAATTTCAAGTTTCAGACTTTTTAATTTTTGCAGCTTTCTTTATAGCTTCAAGAAGTTTTTATATCTGACTAGTTATTTAATACATTTAATTCAGTTATTCTTGTAGAACTTAAGATTTTCATATAGTGTTGTTGGTTTTTTTTTTTTAGAATAAGCAACTCTTCCATAAATGAAAATAAGAAATGTATATTTTTAGAATGGCATTTTGCAGATAGATATTTATGACAGAGTTTAAAACATTTTTTCAAATTAGTTTTTTTAAAAAAAGTTTTTGGAGAGTTAATCAAATAACCTCAAAATGACACATCTGAAAAATATAAGAAAATAGCAATAAAGTCTTAGATGTACCAGAAAATATGTTTTTTCTAATTCACTGTTTTTCTTTGAATAGCTTTGAATATATTAGCTTTCTGTTCAGATTGAATAAAAGCAGCATGCCTCACACCCAGAAAGGGAAGTGGTTCATTAATTTTGCTTATATCTTTAATAATTCCATATTGCCTCTAATACTGATGCTTTGGACCCCATTAATGGATTGGCTAAATTCAGGGAAGTAAGTGCATGAAAAATGTGGATAAAAATACTCTTCATAGTAGTAATTTGAGTTCCAGTCTAATGAAATGCAGAAATTAGCAGAGTTGTGCTCATGTGCAAGGAAGTTGTTTTGGATCTAATCTTCATTCTTGTTCCTTTTCTTTGTAACCCTCTGTGTCATGTAATACTGTGCAAAAGGACTCGAGGATCCTCTAAGGAGCATGCAAAGTCCTGAAGGACTGCAGGATGAATGAATGAATTGGCACCAATCCCTGCCTGCCCTGTCCTTTCAGCAGAGAGCATGCCCCAGATCACTTTTGGCTCTGTGAATAGCCATTAACTTTCAATTGACGCATTTCTTTCAGTTTCTGGCAAGGAAGAAAAGTTATCTGGAAAAGAATTTTATTTTCCGTGGGTCTTGGACTGACTTGATCTTTTTTAGGAAATCAGGTTAACGCTATAGAGAAAATGTATACAATACATGGATAATAGATTCCATCTAAATTAAGCGATTGAATTATTTAAAGTAGCTGTATGTAATGTTGGATTTCAGTTTGCCATTTTATTCAAGAGACATAATGCATCTAAAAGAAACAGAATGTGAAGGGAACTGCACTTGTTTAATTTCAAGAGCTTCTCTCTCTCTCTCTCTCCCACCCTCCATCTCTCTCTCCATATACAATATATATATATATACACACACACACACACACACACACACACATAAACACACACTTTTTTTTACAAAAAGAAATTTCAGTGCAAGAAAATGCACATTGTGTGCATATTCAGATTATTTTGTTAACTTTTTGTGAAGAAAGAATCCTAGAGAAGCTATTTTCCTTTGTTCTGTTTGTATTCTGATCTGAGGATTCTTTCCCTTAAAGTGTTATTCACAATTTTAGAATATGAACATAGTCTGTGAAAGGGAGAGAGCAAGAGAGAGAGGTCGAAATATTTTTTATCCATAATCCTACTTTTTGTGTCATTATATGTATTATTTGCAGTTTATAAATAGAATTACTTCATCTCAGTCATACAAAATGTATGTGTGTTTGTATATTCCGAACTAATTTATTTCAATATTTAGGTGCTTGGGTAGGAAGGGAATGTACTTTTTAATAACAACAATAATATGCATTTTTAAAAATTTTAATAGAAGAATAAAAGTAATAATTTTGAGAATTCTATAAAGATGAGGTGAAATTGCTAGTATAAAATTAACTGAACTGATATTATACGAGTCCTTTTGAAAAAAGTATGTATGTGTGCGTGCGTGTATTTATATATATGTGTGTGTGTGTGTGTGTATATGTGTGTGTGTGTGTATATATGTTAATAAAAATTAGAAGAAGCTTTATATTATCTGAAAGCAACAGTAATTTTTACCCAAAGCATTTTGAAAAAGAGACTTTAGTTAAATACACTGGGAATATGGTGCCTTCGGAAAGTGAATTTTTATATACTATTTTTTCTTTGTGAACCTCATTTTCATTTTCAGTAAATCTGATAGAATATTTTTTTTTCCTTGTTTCTGGTCCTTTTTACTGGAATGGGTACTTTATACTATTATTAGAAGGGTTTTTGCAGATGTTCTTTTTAAAAGCAAGTTCTACGTAGCTTTTAGCCTTTGAAACAGTTGGGGGAAAAATAAAAATTATCCTAATGCTCTTGAAGTTTCCCAAGTATGATCATTCATGGTTTAAAATTTTTAAAATTAAATAACCAAAATATATCAAATTTGAAACAGTAGATAAATAATGCCATGAAATTACTGTTTTTGTTAAATACCTTTTTAAAAGCATTTCTTGAGCATTTCAATTATTTTACTATTTCCTAATTGGAGTGTTATTTTCCTTCAACTATTCATGTTTGCTAATCTTTTTAAATCATAAGACATTAAAAATAAAATGATTAGCAATATCATGTTTGAATATCAGGTAATTTTGTCTCCCTCTCCCTACCAAATAAAATGTAGTAGGACCAATTCTCTTGACAAAACAAAGTTTCTTGCATTAGGGTCTTGAAACATCAACAGTGTTTAAACGCTATTTAGATATAACAATTATTTTACAAAGGCTACTTTTAACATGAGCCGGCCACCCACAGTGTTGACGAGAGAAAATGGCATGCAAGCCACCCAGTGAGACTGATGTAATTTTTTCATCTTTGCTTAAATTATAGTCACTAGACCAGATAATGTAGAAAGTTTTACAGGCAGCCATCAAAAGGGATAGAAACATTCACTTTTTTTCTGGTAAATTAAAGATAAGTCACGAGTTGGGGGAAAATTAACATATTTGACACATCTTTATTATGAGAAGGAAAAGCAAGGACTTTGTTTGGTAGGGTTTAACTCTGAAACATGCCCATCCAATTTTAAAGACTAAATGCTCTTAAATGTATCAAGTAAATGTTTGAATATTTTATTATTTGAATAGCTTAATGCAGAATTTCTCAGTCCTTGGAATCATTCTCACATTCCTGCTTGAAACCATACAATGTTGTTCAAAATCATGGAATTTGATACAGAATAGTGTCAGAATTTGTGATGTGACTAATGGTTTAAATCATTATTTTAACGAAACGTCCTAATGGAGTTCTTCAGTGAAAAGAAATAAAAAGTCTCTTTCAGACATATTTTGCTCAAAAGTCACAATATTGGTACTTTTAAGTACTCAGTGAATTCTAAGTTACACTGTTTGTATCAATAAAATTAAATTCATGCTTATTTCATTGTGTTCTGTTACAAAAAGAGAATATTAGTAATGATCAAATTGACTACAAGACATAGCTGGAACCATATAATTCAGTTCTGTAACCAAAGGAAAGTCTAAAGTTACACAATGAATTTCAAGCATTTGCTGCAGGAATGGAAGTTGTTTTAAATGCACTTTGGTTTCTACCGCGCAAAAAATCTAAGCAATGAGTAGTAAATATTGTTTCAGAATATTTATAAGACAAAACATTTCTAATATAAACACTTACCACTGTTGATATATGTTTAATTTGTATTAAAAGCTTGACAAATTTTTGATTAAATTTAGCAAGAGCTGCAGTTTATCTACTTCTTTGTCTCCTTTTCTTAAAAGGGGCGAGTAATACCGCAGATACATTGTTCCAAGAGGTTTTGGGCCGCAAAGACAAGGCTGATTCAACAAGAAATGCCTTAAATGTTTTACAACGCTTCAAATTTCTTTTCAATCTTCCATTAAATATTGAAAGAAACATTCAAAAGGTACTAACATACAAAATGCAAGTTAAAGTGTTTTGCCCCAAATTTCCAGTATAAATTTCTTAAAACCTGTTTTTTATGTTTTTAAGGGAGATTATGATGTTGTCATTAATGACTATGAAAAAGCAAAGTCACTATTTGGAAAGACTGAAGTTCAAGTCTTCAAAAAATGTGAGTTTGGCATTTTGTTAAACTTGATTTTAATTTTAGTAGGGAAGATTAATAATATAAGAGCAAACTCAGAATTCCTATCTTTGCTGAGTAGTTTTATCTTCTGCTTACATAGTATTTGTAGCAGAAAGTATTTGAAATACTTTCTTAAACTGTGTATGGCAATGCTTCTGCCTTGGAAATATTTTGTACTGTGCATAATAAGACTTGAAGCTGGTAATTTTCAGTTTATGTTTCATAAAGTAGATTGATTTTGTGGATGTATTTTTAATGAGTTCAAAAATTGCAGTTTGCAGTTTATAAAATAGTTTAATGCATATTTGCTTGGGATAAAGTTAAAACTGAAATTTCTTAGTCTCAAAACAGACAAAGGGCTCTTGTTATTCTGAAAGTATAGTATGTATTTCCAGATTGATCAATTAATAGTTACATGGACATTGAAATGAATTGAATTATACTATAAATTAAAATTTTCTGATTAAAAGATCAGAGAAATTTAGGAAGACTTGAGAGCTAACAAATTCAAATACAAGACAATGATATAATAGTGATACTGGAGTAATTTTTTTATAGTTTGTTCATTTGAATTATAAAGGTTATAAAAATAATTTTATACTTTGGTAATTAATGGCATTTATTCTAGGGTTGATTATGGTGCTGTGTTTTAAATTGTAGATTATGCTGAAGTTGAAACACGAGTTGAAGCATTAAGAAAACTTCTTCTGGATAAATTACTTGAGACACCATCAACATTACATGACCAAAAACGCTACATAAGGTTACCTTTTTTATTTTAAAAAAATGTATGTTCTTTATATAGGCATTATATAAATATTTCCTTGGTATTATATAAGAAACCATCCTACTAAAGAACAATTAGATTTATTGTATATTTTGTATCCAGAATACTTTTCTGCAAACTGAAAGGTTCTTTTTATTAATATTGTAAAGATAACCAACAACAGCACAAGCCTTCCATTTCAAAGAAGCAGTTGAGCTGGCAATTTTAGCTTTTCTTCCTTATTCTCAGACTATAACACTACCTCATACATTGCTTTCAACACTATAAGTAGTTTTTATTTTATTCATTTCAGCAGATTTTGACAGTTTCTAGAGGCTGTACTACATTACACTGTAGAATTTCATTTTCTGTGCATGTAGGATATGGTTCACTGCTCCATTGTCCTATATAAAATAGAAATAACATTTTTATGTTTAAACAATTTAAAAGAATTTGGAGAAAATCAATTTTTGAAAATGTGCTAAATTTTGAAAGGTTTGAGAACTTGTCTCACTGATATAATGCATTCCTTTAATATGAGCCAGACTGGAGTCATTGTTTGTTCTATGAAAGTATAGAGCATTTGAATGATATTCTCTACTTCAGTCAGTTATTCAGTTCATCTCCTGGTACGAGAAAAGAAAGGGACATTCTGGTTTTTATTCCCTACTCTTCTGGTCTTTATCCTATTATTAAAAAGAACAATGAAGTATGGATTACTGCATTAATCAATGTCTCATTGCCATTTAACCTGTATACTACTTCATGCTGGGCAATCCTAATTCTAAGAAAGCATGTAAAAGCCAATAATAGGTTTGCCAGAGGAGATAATATTTAAAACCATTGCAGCAGAAGTGGGAATTTGTATAAAGTTTGAACTATAAGACTTTCTGAAGCACTTTTGTGTATAACTCATCCCATATATCCTGAAACCTCTTTATATTTTATATAGCTGACAGCTCAGAATATACACTTTTATGCTGTCCTTCTCAAAATACATACTGTAAGGAATATTGTAGAAGCCAGTGCTGATTTATTTGAAATTCATCGCCTATATACATTACAAAATCTGCAGAACACCAGCTAACCTTTTTATAGTCAAAATCTTCCCCTAAAGAAAGCTGTTTCTTCACTTTTCAAAGCTAATATTATAATATAAAGTCCAAATTGAGCATTGTTCTCTTTTAAAAATCTAAATCACAAAAGTGATTTTGTGATTTATTTCACAAAATAAATATTAAGTCAAAATAATTATTTTGACTTAATAGTCTATTTATGGATCTTTCCTTCAATTATATACATGTAGGACAGATTCCCTATTCCTGACTTGATTTCAAAAAAGGGGAGCTTTGCTTAGTAGTATATAGGTAGTTCTTGATTTAACAACCACAATTGAACCCAAAATTTCCATGGGTAAGCAAGGCAGTTAAGTGAGCTTTGTCTTGTTTTATGACTTTTTTTGTTATTAAGAAAATCATTACAGTTGTTAAGTGAATCATGCAGTCGTTAAGCGAATCTGGCTTCCCCCATTGACTTTGCTTGTCGGAAGCCAGCTAGGAAGGTTACAAATGATGATACATGACTACGGGATAATGCAACTGTCATAAATACATGCCAGTTGCTAAGTGCCCGAATTTTGATCATGCGACCATAGGGATGCTGCAACAATCCTAAGTGTGAAAACTGCTCATAAGTTGCGCTGTTGAAACTTCTAACAAATAGCTGCAAGTTGAGGACTTGTTTTGAATCTCAGTTTCAGGCATCTCCAGTAGAGGAGTAAAAGAATTACTGTATGTTAGAATAAGTACCGAGTAGATGATCAAAAAGTTTGATCTGATATAAAGTATATTCTATTGTTGCTCTTTTAGGTAAAGTATCTGAAGAATGAAATCAAATAAAAACAACAAGACTAAAAATAAACAAATGAGTAGATCTGTGCAACATTTCCCTGAAAGTTCTCAAACAGATCAAATATAAATTTGATTTTTGAATAAAAATTTGGCCCTAAGATATTTTTATTTTATTTTATTTTTTTGTATTGGGACAGTGGAAAATAGACAGTTAACATCTTTAGAAAGGAGGTGGAACATTCAGGAAATTGCAAACAATTTAATCTATTGTCTCTTTCAATTGTGGAAAGGATTATTGAAAACAATAAAAACATTTAGGAGTGCTACTGAGGTGCTGAACTAAAATGCAACCTGCAATAGTAATTCTTGTCTCACTATGCCTTTAGACTAGAGTGTCAACAGGTAGATGAAAGCAAACAATTATTTAATTCTCGGACTCTTAAAAAAGCTCTTGAAAAACGTGTGTCACTAAGTTCAGTAATCATGAAGTATTTGATTGAAATTGACTGAAACAAAAAGTTCGAATAAAGTTCTTAGTTGAGACAGATCAGACATTTGGTTCCTCCCAAATTGGAACAAGTGCTTCCTTGGCTAGTTTATAAGTTATCTGGAATTAGGATGAATTGTGGGTTTGCTGAGAGTGATTTAGAGTGATGAAGTACAAGCAGCTGCAAAAAAGATATCGTGAATGAATATACAACATTATAGCAGATGGAGTTCACTCAGAATTCCAAAGCAATCCTTATTGGCACAAATACAGTGCTTTTATCTTCATATTAATTCATATATCTGAAGAAAGAAATTTGATAGCAAGTTTTGAAAACACTTGGTTTAGAGAAATCTCAAAGAGAAGAAAATAGTAACTGTTTTTGTATACAATTCTGTATAAATCAAAGCCAAAAACTGCCGACAATTGCAGTTGAAAACTGTATTTGGAATTGTGAGGAGATTGAAGCAGTTTGCCTCTTGAAAAAAAGTGTAATCTTTTTTTTCCATTGCAAAAATGGTAGCTCTGATAAATGCCAAGAGCTGACAAGTAAGACTTGCACATTCCAGAAATTGGTGCCATAGTAGACATGCCTAGACATAAAGTATGCCAGAAATCAAACTGGATTGTGGTTGCTTCCCTACAACCAATTTAATATTGGGGGCGTAACAGCTATTTCATTTATTTCCAGAAGTATTTCAGGTTACTTCTAGGCAGATGGTCACATTTTCAAGTTAAGGAAATTTAGCCCTCCATAATATTTCTTTTATAAGACTACCTTGGGGCCCCATGCATATGTGCCCACATGCAGCCTTATAAAATGTTATAAATATTTTGTACCTATTCTTGGGAATAATAATTATATGGGCATCTGAGTCTTTGCAGTTTTTCAGTTTTCCATTTATTTACTCGTTTTTAATTTTAAAAATCTAAAAAATCCTTATGAAAGTGTTGGTTCCAAAATTGTGATTACATATGTGAAGTTGAATTATTAAGAAAAGGACAATGGGGAGGACATGGATTAACAGGGTCAAAGAAATGTTTGGAATATTCTAGAAAGAGCTATGGGCTATTGCTAAAACTAGTCAAAATAGTAAGCATTTGCCTATGAAGCCAGTAAGCAATGGGATGGACTCGATGACACCTAACTTAAGAGATAGTGGTAGAAAGAAATTTGCTTTTTTTTTTTTTTTTTACACTCTTGAATGAACTAGAGAAAAGAATTGACAGAAATTCATGCAACCAGTGAAACAGTTTGCATGTTTTATTTCTCTAACATCAGTCATGGTTACTAGTTTACATAATAGAAAAGGGGGAGGGAGTGGTTAGTTCTGATGTCGGAGTACACCTCCAATATAGGCAAGAGATGCCTTCATGACTTGTGGGTAATTTCCCAATAGCATCTGCTTAAAGTTTTTGTTTTTGTGTTCTAAAGTTTGTTTAGAGCCTCATTTAGATATTATGCATTGCTTAGAAAAATACTAACTTACTAAGAATGCAAAATCAGCATCAGTCTAAACTGACAATTTGCTTCCCTAAGAGGTACAATTTAACACTGGGAGAGATTACAGTTCAATTACATGAGAATTTGAAGGAATTTTGAATAACGAATAATAAAAAGGCGACAGGGTAATGGCATAGGTATAATTTATTGCTAATACAATCATGTGGAACTGCAAATGCTTCTTTATTAAGGATCACAGGATCACTTGAAGATTCATATATTGGCCTCTCATTGTCTGTGACTGTATATAAATCAGTGAGGATGAGACAAACAGTGCCATCTCTTGTAACTCGTAACTAGTTTGAGGAATTTACTTGCTTCAGACCCAATAGTAATTGATGAGCAGCAGCACTCATGGATTCTATCACCACATTTAGTGCTCTCATATATGACTGTGTGCAAAATTGTCTGGATTAAACAGTTCTTGGTGAAAGATCACTTATTTGGCCTTCCTAACATTCAGATTTGGAGATGTATGCTTGTTTTTCCAACAAAGAATACAATTTGCTCAGGTAACCAACTGAATGAGGGTGCTATGTATAATTTTTTCTCCCATGTCATCTTTCAAAAATGGATAATGAATAAATCTTCTGTTGATAAACACTTTCTAACATCTTAATGAACTGGAGTTGCTCCAAGAATTTGAAAGTGAGTTGGGGCCTTCTCCATTTTTATAAAATATAGAAATAAAGTGGTGCTAAGGCAGAGCAGACAGTAGATTCAACTGCTACTCTGTGTTATTTAACAGCATAGGTTATAACTATGCCTCTATTTCTATCTTTAAAGGGTTAATACATCAGTTTGTATTGACTTTTTAGCTTTCTGTTGCAAAGACAAAATCTTGAATATGTGCCAATCTTGAATGAACATGGTCTGGCATTAAATAATGCCAAAGCCTTCAAACCACATAGAATGGGGGGACTTAATGAGGCTTAAATGATTAATATTGCCTTGATATGTTACGAGGATATGTCACATAAGCCCCTCCTATGCTAAAACATTACTATGCATTGGTAATATGAGTTGTCATTAGTTTAGGTCCCACTGGCTGCTATGATGAACATCGTAAACTTGGCATGCAATATTAAGAGACCCATAATAAACACAGCAGGTCTGGGTCTGATTAGCGCCTAGGTGGAAGCATAAGCCAGAACTCCATCTGCATCAGCTTCCATTCCATGGAAGAAAGGCAGGATATAAATCTAATAAACAACTGCACTAGGATAAGGATGTGAAAACTACTTTACTTTTGGAAAACAGCATACTGGTACACTTGCCAATTGAACTGTTGAAACAGTTTCCATGTCACAAAGAAAAGATATATAACTTTAAAAAAACAAGTTCATGAAATGATAGAGCTTGTTTTCATAGCTATAAAAGGCGCTGCCTGCTTTTTGGGTGCTATTTTTTAAATGTGACCCTGACAAACACTGGATAATGAAGGTCACACAACTCGCATTTCAACTATGTTTCCTTAACTACAGTATGTGCAGCTCTAAATGCAGAAACTTATTTCTGAATGCAAAAATTAGATAAAATACTCAGACATTAAAACTTAATCACACTTTGTGAAGAAACAATTTCAGATTTTTGGCTGTCTTTCTAAAGGAGTATCAGAAGTGAAAGGAGGAAAGAAAAACAAAGTTCCTAATAATTAGGGAGTAATCTCAGTAAAACCTAATCATAAGTCTTGTCCATTAAAAAAAATCTGTTTCCACTTTTTATCCACCCTTACCCCCAATATATCAAAATAATGAAATGGAAATGGCAGATTAAGTAGGCTTATGCAAGTTCATATTAAGAAGCCACAATGAGTTTAAAACAGTGCAATTTAGCAAAAGAAAGAAGCATATTTGTAGTACAAGATACATAAGAAATTTAAAATGTTTGAATTTTTAAATCCAGGTTATTTGGGTAGCAAATTATGAAAACACCTGCCAAGTATTCTGATCAGTTCCAACTGCCTATATACAAGCAGTTCTTGATTTACAACCATTCGTTTAGTGACCATTCAAAGTTATAACAGCACTTGAAAAAGCGACTTATGACTGTTTTTCACACTTACAACCATTACAGCATCCCCATGATCACGTGATCAAAATTTGGACGCTTGGCAGCTGGCATGTATTTTTGATGATTACAGTGTCCTGGGGTCATGTGATCACTTTGTGCCACCTTCTACCTAGCAAAAGCCAAGGGGGAAGCCAGATTCACTCATCCATCATGTTATTAACTTCACAATTGCAGTGATCCACTTAAAGTTCGCAAAATGGGGCAAAACCCATTTAACAACTGTCTTGCTTAGCAATGGAAATTTTGGGCTCAATTGTGCTCATAAGTTGAACCTTATTTTTGATATAGAGGAGCTAAATAGAACAGTTTCCAAAATGACTCATGGACTCCAAATGGGACCGAGCTGTGAATAAATATTCATAGATTTTCACTGTTGTTATGCATCAGCTTATGTATAATTAGAAGATGACACCCCAGATTAATTGCTGGAAGCATATTTAAATAAGAAGTGCTCATATTAGTAATTTCCAAATAATAGTCACTTTAATCTGTTGCAGCAAAAGCTGCAAAGGGCCTTGTCGTTTAAAAGATCAGCAAATTTATTCAGGCTTAAGGTTTTATGGGCTAGAAGCTCAGTTCATTAAGGGTTGACCTAAACTACATGTAGATAGATTGCATGGTATTTTACAATGGTGGAGTTGAGGGCAATTCAGCACAGAAACTGCAAACAACGTTCACACAAAATAATTGTTTATGTTGCATAAACATTTTGGAATTAATAGCAAAAAATTTAAAATGACTCAATATCTCTGGTAGTTATCATAGTGAAAATTAACTTTTTACTATCAGGCACTATTTTTGGAATGATTACTATTAATAATGTTTATTGTATAATGTTTATACTTTCTATTATTCACTTATCCTTGTTCCCAACTTCTGTTGTCTCTGACTATATTTTTTACATACATAAATATATCTCCTGTGAATAGCATTTTGGGAATCTGCTATGGGATTCTTTGATTAAGAAACAATTTTCAGCTAGCAAATTTTATGGGAAAACATGCTACCAGATTTTTTATTTTTGGTTATAATAGACTAATACAACACTCTTTCTACAATATAAATTTAGGTATCCCTCAAACTAGTCTTGGATTCTGGTGACTTCATGGGAACATCCATGCAGTTTCATTCAGTGGTTTTCTATTATTCTTTTCAAGTCTTTTCTTTCAACTTTCTAGTCCAGTGATGGCTAACCTTTTCCAGACCGAGTGCCCAAAGCACACACGTGTGCAAATGCATGTATATGCGCCCAAACCACCCAAATATAATGCATGTATGGGCCCTGTGCATATACACATGCTTCTGCACACACCCCACACCCCATGCATGCGCCCCGCCCCGTGCGCATGTGTGCCCCCGCCCCCACACATGCGCACGTGCCCCCCTCACATGAGCCCCACCCCCTGCGCATGCACGGCAGAGATCTGAAGATAAGCTGGCTGGTGGGAGGCACGCACACATGCGCGGCATAGCTAAACTGGGGAGATGGCTCATGTGCCATCAGACAAGGTGCTGCGTGCCACCTTTGGCACACGTGCCATAGGTTCATCATCACTGTCCTACCACTGGTCTATAACTTTGGAATTTCCTGTGCTCTCTGAAGTACTGGAAAATTCTGACCCCCAAGTACCTTTTTTTATCCCTGCTTATTTAGATTAACCAGGGGCTTCTATTTAATGGAGATTAACATAAAATAGTGTTAATAAATAATAAATGAAATCTTATCCCATACTTAATCTTTAGGGTAGTGTTTCTAAAAACAATTTTATACTGATTTTCCGAGAAGCTCAATTGAATTTAGCAGGAGCTAGGAAACACATAGAGGAAAGGCCTGCCATATGTTGCATTCCAAACCTCCTTTCTTCAAAATTATACTGTTATAGATACCTTTCGGACCTACATGCAGAGGGAGACCCAGCTTGGCAATGCATTGGTGCCCAACATAAATGGATTCTGCAGCTTATGCACAACTGTAAAGAGAGCTACATTAAAGAACAAAAAGGTAATAATATTTCTGTTTAGGGAAGTATCTGATCTTATGGTGCAACATTTCTCTTCATTCGGTGTAATTATTTTTTAACCATAACATTTTAATCATGGTTTGCATTTGAACTGAACTTTACAATGTTTTTATGTTTCTTTTCAAACCGGTACGTCTTGCAACCTTAATTATTTTTATAATTAAGATCATTCAAAATAAGGTTTACCACTAGAAGAAAGGAATTGGATCTCTCTGTATGAGAAGCAGCCTGAGACATTTTCAACTGCTGTTTCTCTTACCTTTTCTTCCTTCTGCTGAAAAAGACGAGCAGTGGTAAAGAGATTGTGTGTATCAGTTCCTTCTTTTGTGCTCATCCTCAGCCTTCAGTTCCTAAATACTATTGCTAGAAAGTGAATTTGACTTATTGCAGTGTACGTGAAGTTTATCATCTTGCTAATAGAGTTAATTAATGAAAAATATATCTTCATTGAAATAGGCTTTATCTAAGTGTCTAAAATGAAACTGTGAACAATTGTGTAATAATGAAAACTGAATCTCTTTTAATTTCGTATCTTGATAAATCAGCATGTTATATTTGCATCTCCTGCCCCCTTCCCCCCCCCCCCCGTATGCAGGAAAGAGGGTTTTTTTTTTCATTGTTTTCAAGCTAAGGAACAAACCCCACCCCCCCATTTGAACCCCTGGTTTCAGTGTTCAGAAATCTATCAAATGCATTTCTTTTGCCAGATTTTTAATAGATTATAAAAAAATTATGGCTCAATTTATTGTTAGTTTTTACTAGATTCTTTTATTTATGGTTATTATGTTTGCTTTTTTTCCCCCTAGCTTCCTTAAATATTTATCAGAGTGGAATAATGAGGTATTAAATAAGTTGATAACCTGCAGCTTTTGCGACTTACACCAGAACTCTAAAATACAAAGGGAGGGGACAGGATTGAGTACACAGGTACATGAGGGTTTTTTGTGGGTGAAAACAGCAAGTGTGAAAACAACATATCAACAATTATACTAACTAGGAAAAGCTTTACACTACATTAAGCCATCATGTGACTTGATTCCAGCATAATGGATTTATAAAACCATCAACTAGTGTTGTACATAATTTTTTTCTTGGAATGAATCTACATATTATGTTAAGTCTAAAACAAACTGAATTACAATAACCATAAGAGTACTGTCAGTCAGAATTCCCCATGCTGACTAATGTGATAAAACTACTTCTTCCAGTTTGGGAAGAATTATAATATGATATGGCTGCTTGCTCTGTAATTTTTGTTGTTTTCATTTTTCTACTGGTAACAGAATAAGTAAAAAGGTCTTCAGGTTAGCTCCTCCTGATTTGTATATTATTATAAACATGCAGCTAGGAGGGCTGTACAATTTAGATAAATAGTTGGTGAGATTATTTGTCAAGAAAATTTGAGTTTTAATCCTATTATTAATTATGAAGGAAAATCCTAATTCCTTTACAGTGTATTGCATACTTTTGTATTGTATACTTCTTTTTTAAAAAGTAGGCAAATTTTTCAGTCCTTCTAGTTAAAAAAAACTTGATATGAAATTACTAATAGTTATACCTAAGGACTAGATAATCAGAATACAATATGACCTTTTTTATTTTATGCGACATTTATATTCACCTTGCAATGTATGGTATATTTTTATTTGATCAGATAGACCAACATGGTCTGGGTTAAAAAAAAAGCTTTTAAAATTTGTTATCCTAGCAGCTGGTTCTGTTGTCTTTGTATAGTGTGCATATGGAGGAAGCGCTTTTACAGCTGTGGGGTATTTTATGTCTAACCCCTATCCCCCACTCCTAATAATAAGAACATAAGAATTTTTTTGGTAATACCTTATGATAAGAAAAGCTTTGGCATGGTATCAAAAAATAACATGTTAATTATTGAAATGATTGGCAAAGCTGGTAAGACTTCATCAATTTAGCATAATTTTAAAGATTCTTGAGATGATAATTTCTTTCTTTTGATTTAATTTTAAAAACAATATGAACCTAACCATGACTGCATCAGTATAAATCTGTGCACTATGAATGTTAAATGCATAATAAAGGGAAAGCTAGGGAAACTCCTGTACATCTTAACTAGGAATTTTGTCTTGAACTCTGTGAAGAAATACCTCCCTAAATCCTGTTTCAATTAATCCGGTTCGAACTACTATGTAGATCATGCAAATATTAAGACAAGCATTCAGAAGCAGATGCTGTATAACTTCACATGTTAAATGTTATAAATGATTCCATTTCAAAACTGGTAAAATTTGCTTCTCCACTGGCATCAAACAAACATGAAATCATACACTCACTACAACATTTGTAAATGCTCTTAGCAGTAATTGCAGTTGGATTCAGAATATTTTCTCATCTCTTACAGATTGGAAACAGGAGGAAAAATGTGCTGAGCAACTAGATCTTATTTTCTAATCAAACAATATCATTTGGTCCCAACACATTTGGAGGGGGCCAGGCTGGGGAAGAATATTGTGGTTCCTATCTTCTACCCCATCTTTGAGAAGCAAAGCCAAAAAACTGGCTTCTTTCACATCAAAAATGTCATTTTCCCAGTGCAATTTAAAGATTCCCAATCAGATCTGAATGAATAAATAGGAAGGCTTGTTTGGCACTATATTATTCACTTAAAGCATTAAGAGAAGCAATTGAGAAGCAACATAAATATTAAGAATAGGCTTAATTTCCTCCTTTCATAAAAAAATCTCATGATTTTTTAAAAATTCCTTTATTACTACAGATACTTTTAAGCCATTGGATTGATACAAATTTATAATTAACATAGAATGACTTAAATTTAGATTCATTTAATTCTTGGGTGGGAGGATTTCCAGTGATGTAACTTAATCTGAATCAATACAGTTTGTTCAATATAAAAATAAAATTTATATTTTAAATATATGTTAAAAATTTTTTTAATGAAAATAATCCTTAATAATAGCAAACAGCATAGTAAGACTAAGTAGCCCTTTTAGTGTGCATTTTTAATATCTATCAATGTTCTTCTTTAGGTTTTAAACAATACAAGGTTATAAGGATATTTTAAATTATATAATTTTATACTATATATATATATATATATATATATATATATATATATATATATATATATATATATATATATATATATATATGAGACAGGGTAGGGAACATATTTTTGCTTCAGATTAATTTTAATGGAACCTCCTTAATTTCTTGGTTCTGAAAATTGAAAGTTTTCCATTTGAAAGGAATCCTATCCTACTATTGTTGATGTAGACTTTAGGCAACTGCCTGTTTGGTCAACAAGCAACAGTGGGTGGTCAGGCTGCAGCATGGGACAAGGGCCTGCTGTGCTCAAGAAAAAAATGTTCAGAGGTGTTTAAAGGCAGTAAGGAAGTCTGCCACCCTTTAGAGAATCCAGCAGCTACAGATCAGATTTTCTTCTTTGTATTGTACTCTTTGTGAATGCTGAGGATATGGTGCACAAAGAGTAAATATTGTGATTTTTTTCCTATCATTTTAATAAATAATTTAATTTTATTGGAATGGAAAATTATTCTCCATTTATTTAATGGAAAATAAATTTTCCATAAAAATCATAGAGCTCCATTACATAACAATACATTATCTAATTCTGCAATGGTATTTTCTTTTTATCTGATGGGTTTTTCCTCATTTAAATGAAGATATTCAAACCAGACTATCACATAATGGAAACAAAATGTAATAACTACTTTTAATGAATGGCAGATAGTATCTCTTAATATTAAACCTTATTTATCAGCTCTCTTCAACCACTTTCAACTGTCTCATTTCAATACATGATAAGACTGCTTCATTTTAATGAAAAATAAATGCAGGCTAAAAAGTTCTGGGGGAAAATGATTGTGCAATCCTTTTAACACGAGAAGCACATGGTAAAACTACTTTTAATAAACATATTAGTAAATACAGTCAAACTTCTTTTAGAGATAGTGGCAATGTTAATCACAATTTTTAAATTTGTCCCTATTAAAATCACCTATTAAGTCAATCTGCATGTTACATTCAGAGATGTTATCATGTGTTTATTTTTCCAACCCAGCTATGACTTTGCATAGCTAATAGCTCTACATTGGTTGAAAATTGCAATCTCAATAAATGTCATTGTAAGTAATATAACAAAGCGTTAAAAGAAATTATATCAAGGTTTCTATTCACATTTCTTAAAATCGTCTTGATTAGAGCATTGTTTGTAGGCATACATTCTTCTTAATTTTACATCTGTGCTCGATTACATTAAGGTATCGTGAATACATTTTTATATAAACATAGCAAGGTAGGAATATTCCACCCAGAGTGAATATCATACATTTTTGCATATATTATAATTGCCAAGGTTTTCCTTTTGTTTATGTCTAGAACATCTTGTATGGTTCATCCCAATAATCTCTTACAAATTAGGGGGGGGGGGGGGAACCAACGTTTCATCTATATTCATTGCTTTAAAAAATACTCCACTTTTACTTGTTTTGAGAGAGAGTGGGAGAGAGAGGGAGAGAGAGAGAGAGCACTGTTTTAGGACCAATTTGTGCAGCAACTCTTTCTTTCCACATTTGCTATATACAAATATATATATATATAAATATATAGTCCTGAAGCGCTATCTTCTGGACAACTTGGGGGGGAAAAAATCAGCTTTGCTAATGCACTCCAGATGTTCATTAGTCCTGAGGGTATATGTGCTTGTTGTACTTCCCTGCTTCTGTGTTGTACTTTCTTGTAATGCTAGACAACCAATTAAGAAATTAGTTTCATGTTAAACTTTCTTTTCCTGATACCACAGCGAGCTGATGATGTGGTTTCTAGTGGAACAAGGGAGTATTCTTTGCCCTGTTTTTTGTTACTAATGAATAAACAAACCATTGGGGGGTTTTGTTTTGGTTTTTACTGCTAGCATAACCATTGACTGGATTCATACTCTCCTCCTGTTAGTATGGCATCAGACACTTTATTTCAAATGACTCTGAAGAAACAGTCACATTTTGAACTGGGTTTTTCCCCCCGTAAAATTATTACATCTCTATATTAAACTTATTTATTTTTGAACTCTTAATCATAAGAAATAAACATAAGAAATAGGTTCATGTAATATACAAATAAAGTTTTATGAGGTGCACTAAACAACACATCCATTTTAAAATTAGTAGCGTGCAAACTTGTTCTCTCATCTAAACTACTTAACTTCTTAGAAGCTTAATGGAAAAAAAAACCTTTTTGAAAGCTTCTATTGAATTGGGTGCTTTATTTTTAATAAGAATATGCAAAGGGCATGTATGTGTAATGTATGAAATAGTGTGTTTCAATTGGAAAAACCCTTGCCAACTGAATAATTTTGTTTTGTCTTGTTAGCTTTTTTCAACAATTTCAGGAAATTTACAGATTATTTGGCTAAGCTTTTGCATCCTGAGCCAAACCATATATGTGTAAAGTGAGTGATTCAAAGCATTTAGAATTTCAGTGAGGTTTCTAGAATACCCATGTGAATTCTGGGTTGAAGGGAAAAACTATAATTAGTACGCTTTCCTTTTTTGTTTGTTTGAGTTGGTTTTCCTGTTTAAGAGAGGTTAGGTTAACGCTAATTTAATTAGTTTAAAAATCATTCTGCAAATATTGGTTGGCTGGCCAAACTCTCAATAAATACATTTGCAGGGGTAGATGTATTTTCCAAATTATTTTCCAGATTATTCTCTTTTATTTTTTTCCTTTACATATTTGGGGCTGTTTTCTCTTGACTTTTCCTTTATTCAGTGTTACTATTAACCATAAAATCCAACTGTTCTAAAATGTGTATGTAGTATTACATGCATATTAGTAATATTTGAATAAATTAAAGGGGCACTTTGATTAAATACTTATACTTTGAATATTATAAATACACTCAGTCAACCCCAATGAAAAATGAAATTTTCTCCTCTGAATGACTAGACTAGAGCATATTCAAAAATCTGTTAGTGTTTTAAATTTTCCCTCAAAGCTAAGGCTTCATATGCCTGATAGAGGGACTCATAGAGTTTCTGTACAAGTTTACTTGTTGGCAGAAAATGTACATCCAGCCAAGGAATCTTCTAGATGTGATATGGTGCATATGTATTTCATTCATGTCTTTATAAATATATAAAGCAAGGATGGGGTTTTTTTTTACTTCATTAAATAGAGTATGAAGTCCTGAACCATTTTTTACTTTATCTTGCTACAAATACTAGTTTTCTAGGTTTGGCTGTGATACCAAAGCAAGATTGGAAGAAAATGATATAAAGTGGTACAGAGTAGTATGAGTAGGTGCTGAAAAGTGGTGTTTCACTCTATTTAATACGTACAAAAGATGAAAAGACAGTCCTAGACATATGAATAAATGTTCATGCAATTCCATCACTTCCAGTTCCAGATGTTTCTGCATATACATGTATAATGTCTTGTTACAGAACAAAAGGACAGGAACATCTGTGTTGAGGTAAAAGTTTTTAAAATTATTTCTAATACATTTCAAAATATACTGTCCTACAAATTATTAACAAAGGAAATTAAAATATAAATAATTCCGACATTCTTCAGTATCAAGTGTACATGAGCACATGTGTAACTGCATGCCAATCTAAAGCAATTTAAAATATTTGAATAATCCAAAGAGCCCACATTGCTGATATTTAAGGCTTTATGGAACTCAAATCTTTCATGTTCTCTTCAAACCAGACCTATCAAAACTTTAGAGATGGTTCTTCCAACATTTAGTTCTCTTTTGCCAAAACAAATTTACAAAGGAACTTGAAACACTTCATATTGAAGTCTTCAAATTTTCATTACCACTGTACTCAGTTTACCTTTTGATGGACAGGGGAAAATCCAACCTGTTAAAGAAAACAGTATTGTTTCAGTGTATTAAAGCAGGAGCTGCTTTAATTTGATGAGATTGGTAAATAGACTTTCAATTTCCAAATCTTGATTCTCACTTTCTTAGAAATATTAATCCCCATGGTTTCATTGATACTTCTGTATTTATAGCCAAAATTTACATATTCAACAGATACTTTTTTTGATTCATAAAGAACACTCCTAAATTGCAAAGCTGTTCTTTCAAATGGCTACAAATTTATTGGGACTCAGGCTCAAAGATTGGTTTCATGTTGGTCAATGTGTTGAATTTCAGCTGCTTCTCTTTCATATCTTTATTGAATAAGATGTGGTTTGGCTTTGAATAACTCTGCTACTAGTTTTGGAAAACCTTTTTTTACAATCTGCACTTATCTTCATTTTTTGTTTTGTTTTGTTTTGTGCTCAATGTAGCATAGAATCTTTAGTAAAGTAATATTCTATTTTGTGTGTACCTAATCTCCCGGATATTATTCTAGGATATATGGAGTTCCCTCCCAGAGTTGGTGGAGCTAAAATTGTTGGACACATTTTGAGAAAATTGTGAATATAACAGACAAAAGGGGTCTTAAGCTTTACAGAGACCTGATGTCAGATTGTATTCTGAGATGCACGGTATACATTTCTGGAATGAAAGATGGTCTTTGGCCAAGTTATAGAGACAGATTACCCTAGCCTCTCCTCTTCTAAAATTTAGAAAGGTTTGGTCATGGTACAAAGGATAGAACTCAGCAGAAATCCAAGGGGGACAGTTTTGGTAAAAAGCAGGATTTTCTGTCATCCCAGGAACCTGCAATTAACACATTGAAATCTCCAAGAAACTGGAAAATGTAGATAATTGAAGCAAAAGAACATTGGCTTCAGGAAGCTTCTGTTTATTTGAAAATAGATAAATGCATACCGGTAGTCAGGAATTTGTTCAGTTTTTGATGTTACTTTGGTGTGTTGAGCTCAATCTAATGTCTTATTTCTCCGTACAAGTTATGGGATTGGGTACTTAATGTCCATCTACAGTCAAATCTCAGACTGTATTTATGAAGGTAGAAATTTTATTTAGAAACTTCTTGTAATCTGTAGTAATAATTTAATAATAATAACCTGCTAAGTATCCCTGTTCAAAGATTTGGCAGAGAATGCATCATTTGTAGCACATTGGTGCCACCTTGTGGATTTTTTTACATTTTTCTTTTTTAACAAAATTTTTAGCTGGTGTTTTGATTACAGCCTAGTCCTAGGTAGATATGTGCAGAGAACTAATGTTTTAACTAAGGCAATTTCCTCCATGATTCATTGGGATTTAAGAAGAAGTAGAGGAAATGCCCAGTGAGGCTTGAAAGAGGCTACTCTTTTAGGTAGATCAGATCAGGAAACAGACTCCATGGGAAAAACGATGGATGGATGGATGGATGGATGATTGAACTGAACTGAACTGAACTGAACTGAACTGAACTGAACTGAACTGAACTGAATTTCAGGACCCTGTCAAGAGTCTCTTCTGAACATTATCTTGCTTCCCAGGATTTAAGAAACTTTTCCGTTCTCTTTGCTTATATAACAGCTTGCTTATTTCCTTCAAGGCTGATTCTCCCTGGTTCTCTACAATCTGCAATTCATCTTTTTCCAAATTGGATGCTTTACATGTTGATCTTTGCAGTTAGAAAATTACCTTTCATATTTTTTTTAAATAAAGCTTGATTTTGTTTGTCAGATACTGCTTTATCTTTCAAAGTGGTAGAAGGAAGCACTCCACTCACTATGTTCTGGCACTGTTGAAATTAGTTTACTTTTTTTTTTTTTTTTTGGTCTTCTAATGGTCAGAAGAGTTGTACAGTTTGAAAGCCTTAACTCTCATATACTTGAGAGTTACAGATAGTAAGTAAGATGGTGCCTAGAAAATAATTGGTAGCAGCAGAAACTACCAAGCTACTGCCTCAAAGCAATAGGTAGAGGCACCAAACAGGCTTTGGGGAGAGAAGATTTGAGATTTCCAGCTACGTACTATTTGGGCCTCAGCAATTGATTACAGGTAGTCCTTGACTTGCAACCACAATTCAGCCCAACATTTCTGTTGCTAAGTGAAACATTTGTTAAGTGAAATTTGCCTCTTTATGACCTTTCATGCCACAGTTGTTAAGTGAATCACTGCACATATTAAATTAGTAACACCGTTGTTAAGTGAATCTGGCTTCCCCATTGCCTTTGCTTGCCAGAAGGTCACAAAAGGGGGATCACATGACCCCGGGTCATAAATATGAGTCAGTTGCCAAGCGTCTTGAATTATGATCACGTGGCCTTGGGGATGCTATAATGATCGTAAGTGTGAAAAATGGTCATAACTCACATTTTTCAGTGCCGTTGTCACTTCAAATAGTCACTAAATGAACTGTTGTAAATTGAGGACTAACTGTACAGCACTCTGTAAAAAATCCAGTCCTCCACAGTTGAATTGATTTTTCTAGTTGGGAGTGGGGAGGAGAAAAGATCAAAATAGCCTCTACTTAAACATGCCCATAACATCCCTTCAAACTCTAAAAAATATTTTCAAAAAAAAAAAAAAAAACCCGGGGGGGGATTTGATTTGATCCTATTTTCCATAATGATGTCACATTATTACCACCATACTCTTTTGTGATCCTTGGGAAAGTCAAAAGCTCTTATTGTGGCCCCCAAAGAGACAAAAATGACTCATTCAGTACCGTATTTATCGGCGTATAACGCGCACTAGCGTATAACACGCACCTTAATTTTAAGAGGGAAGTTTCAGGAAAAAAAAGTAAATTTTAAATAAAGAACTTTGAAGCATAACAAAGGTAGTTCAAAACTTTTTTAATTAATATTTAAGCACATATAAAGATAAAGAACGTAACATGGAAGTAAAAACTACTGTTTTACCGAATAAACTTTGATATTACTGTGATTCAGGTGATTAGGGCACCTGAATCACAGCCACAGTCACAATGCACTGCACACAACTGGCTCACCCACAATGTAAAAGCAGCTGTGCTAGACCCAAAATGGCCCCTGCAACAAGCAGGAACCTCACACAGCCACAAAAAGCCCAAAAACCCAATTTTCACACTTTACACACACAAAATTCCACATACAGGTTTGTGAGATTTTGTGTGTTTGTGTAGTTAGAGTGAAACACTACAAAAATACACTAAATTTCAGAAAGCTGCACAAATATTATTTTATTTTATTTTTATTTTTAAATGAAAGCTAAATTTAAAACTTCCTAAACTTTAAATGGTTAGGTCTAAAAAAGAACAACTAAAAAAAACCCCAATTAACTATTTTTTTTAAAGACCCCAAAGGGGAAAAAAAACTTACCCAATAGAACAGGGGTCTCCAATCTTGGCAATTTTAAGACTTGTGGACTTCAACTCCCAGAATTCCTAAGTTAAGGCAGGCAGGCAGAAAATGCTGCTTACCGATGAGCTTGATTGCAGCCAGGGATATTCAGTTGATTGCTGATGCATGGATTGCGATCGTCATGCAATCAGCAACTAAGGTAAGGAAGCCGGACCATTCGTTCTTTTTACAGTATTTTTTAATACATATCGGCGTATAACGCGCACATGCAATTTCCACATTATTTTCAAGATGAAAAAGTGCGCGTTATACACCGATAAATATGGTAATTCGCTTTAATCTTGCTTTAAGCTACATTGATTGATATTTCAAGGAGTTCCTTGGCATCCATATCACCTATTTACATTATGGGGCTTTTTAAAGTACCACGTGCAAGAACACTTGTATTAGATTGGATCACCTAATTCAACTTCCAGTTTCCATTAAACCAGGCAAATGCTCATTAGAAATGGACAAGCAAGACTATGAAGACTTGACCTTCTAACGTAAAGAACAGTAAAGATTAAAGGGTTTAACGTTTGTTTTGTTTATTTTATATCACCATGTGAAATTAAATTATGGAACTTTCATGCACAAGTATGTATGTTATACGGAGATATTATAGAATTACATCTTGAACATTTTAGTTATAATTTTTCCCCAATTCTTCCTGGCTATAAGAAAAGCACTCAAATACCAGCATATTAGGATATATTGGAGTTCCTGATTTGGGATAAGTATGTAGGGATTTGTAAAGTCAATCCTGTTTGTTGTAATCAGTGGCAGAGGTACTACTCTTATCTTAATCTGTGGGGTTTTTTTTTTTCATTTGGCAGATAATCTAACTCAAAAACGTGTGAACAATAAGGCTCTCACACTATGTGCAGCCCTTCTGACAATTAGAAATTGAAAAATTGAAGCAATATCAACAGTACCAGAAGCATAGATTATTAAATTATTTCTTGTGCATTTTAGCAACAGACTTTTTTCTTTATTTACCTCAATTCTTGCTGACTATAAGAAATAGAATCAAGTAGCATATTAAGATACATTAGAGTTCCTGAACTGAGATATATTAATGTATGTATGTATGTATGTATGTATGTATGTTTAAACAAAACCAATCCTGTTTGTTGTAATCAGCTGCAAGAATTACCGTGTTTCCCCCAAAATAAGACCCTGTCTTATTTATTTATTTTTTGAACCCTGAAATAAGTGTTTGGCCTTATTGCCATGTGCTCAAAACCCGATTGGGCTTATTATCAGGGGATGTCTTATTTTGGAGGAAACAGGGTATATACTTTTATCTGCAAGTTTTTTTATTTAGTGGATAAGAGCAAATTATAAAAGCTAATACTGTGTATTAACTAACACCAGTAATTAATATACTCTCCCATTTAGTCAATCCATTGATACATAGTCCACTGCTCGATCTGGATGGTGAAGTTCGCCCATCTTCACTTGGCCATCTTAGTCGGAGTGCCTCGTTGAAAAGAGGCAGTAGCACTCAGTCCAGTCGTGATGAAAGTAAGTCCAGTCGTGATCACATTACAGTTTTGTGTGTTGGATTTCCTTTCCTTTCCATTCTGCAAACCATGGAAGAATATTTGCCTTGCTGGTATAATGCATTGGGTAAAACTTTGAATTACTAATTAAGAGGTCGCCAGTTAAATGTCTGTTCTCATTATCTCATTATGTAGTCTTAATTTGGCTGTATTTAAGTATATTGACATATATACTTTTTAGATTTTTAAAGAGCAGCTAATTGGATTAATTTATTTTGAATCACAAATGTCAGTCAATTAAACTCTTACTATGAGCGCTTCCATGATACTTAAATTTGCTAAGTGAAGCAGTGTGGTGCCAAGTCTTATTTAACACTATTTAGCATATTTATTTCTGTAGCACTTATGAATTAACCACTCTTGATGTCAATCACAAATACAATTCCTCTTTAACAATTTTCTAATAATGAATTTGTATCCTGTATTGTACCTTTTTCAGATTGGCGATTTAAAACTCCTCAGCAAGTAGCATTTGTTGAAAAGTTAACTAAGCTTGTAGTAAGCCAGCTTCCCAACTTCTGGAAACTTTGGATTTCTTATGTGAATGGAAGCTTATTTAGTGAGGTAAGAGTATTTGCATTTGGTATTTAGACAATATGCAGTTTATGGGGAATATAAAATAATGTTTGGCTTATTCAAATACTTGTTTGCTTAAATATCAAGTGTGATTTAATCTCTTGTCATAATTTTTTGCTAACAAACCAGGTGTTTAATTTTTTGAAAACCTAAGGAAGAACCAACTGGTCAGAGAAATTGGGGGGAGGAAATTGCCTTCTTGTGTACCTGTTTGATGCAGTAGCTGAAATTTAGAGTAAGAAGGTGGGTGGGGGGGTGTCTCAGATTCAAACTTCTATAATCTTCACTAGGTGCCCATAATCCAATCAGCATCTCTTCACCTGTAATTGAATTGGAAATTGCAGGCAGATTGAGATATGAGAAGGAAAGTAGAATATAAATATATTATTGTTCCTTTATAGATTGCTTCTACAATTCCTTCTGCATCAAGAATGCAGCTTCCAGGGTTTATCATTCTTAAGCTGTTAAGAGATAGTACTAACTACTACTATTGCTTGCCTTCTCACCCTGTGTAATATCAATAAAACAGGACCCTCCCTTATTACCAATCTGCCAGCATTTATACAATCACCTAAAGAATGACAACTGCTCTCCCCAGCCATTTCTATCAAGTGTTGAGAGTTGAATGATACTTGCACAGCAGCAAATTCAAATTAACTGATTTTTCTACTATGCTTCTGTCGGGCAAATGAAGAAGCTAAATAAGGTGCATGCCTCTTTGGTGGACACCCGGGGTTAAGGAAATTGGAAGATGACTGCTTTTTATCTCCAATTCTTTGATACCCAGGCTTAAATTCAATATTCAAGCTAATAAGATTGTTTTAAAATGTTTCCATGCTTGGAAGTAGTACAAAAATATATAACTCTTGCATTCCATTTTGGCCAGCTGTTTCTCATGTTTGTGTTACTTTAAAAGTAAGAAGCCAGTTGAACACAGACATAATGGTTCTCATAAAAGTTGTGTTCAAAACCCACATAGGATATAATTTAGTCATGAAAGTAATGAGCAATCATGGAAAAAAACAGTAATAAAGAAGCTGAATGACTTAGTCCCACTACTCGTAAAGATGACCTGCATATTTTAAAAAATCAGTTAAGGGTTGCCATGGTTTTACTAGGTTTAGAAAGTTAGTAACTGAAGTGAAGAGACTTGTTTATACATGTGGTGAATGTGCAAGTTGTAACCGTTGGGCTTACCTCAGAAATTTCTACAGGAAGGAGTTAACCTATTCAACAAAATCGAAAAAAGTGGGAAGAGGGGAAATAGTTTGGTGAATGTATTTATAGTGTTCATAGATTCTGTAGATCTAAAAGGAAACAGAGATCATCTAATCTAATCCCATATTTTAAAAAAATAAGTACTTCAATTAACCAGTCCCATTCTCCTTTGATTTCCCCTAATTAATGACCCTGGGGTCTAGGTTTTGTAACACAATCAGGAATTCACCAAATAGAGAATTGTTATGTATTCAAAATGTATATTCCTTTGCACAGCTAAACATTTCTAAATGGAAGAGGATATGTTTTGGTTCATTCTTAGTAGGCAGACTGCATTTAGTTCTTTGGAAAGCTGAAAGGATGGTTGTACTGTATACTAAATCAATATTTTTAATATACTTTGAATTTATTGAGTATACGTGAATATAGCACGTGAGTATAGCAAACTCATTTTTAGGAGTATATAGTAGGAAAACTGTTTTGATATGAAAAAGGTTAAAATATCAATTAAAATATTTTTATTTCTGCTAATGTTCTCTGTTAATTTATTAAAGCGTGCCAGAACATTAATCTTGTTTTAAAGACTCTTTTCAACTTGCTGCGAATTCCTTACAGTAATTAGACTCTTCTGTCTGTACTAAAATTGAATACATAGAATAATTCATGTGTTCCTGATAATACTAATGTGGTAAGCTTGGCATCTCTTTTTCTTTTATAAGACTGCTGAAAAATCTGGCCAAATGGAAAGATCAAAGAAGAATGCCAGGCAGAGGCAAAATGATTTCAAGGTATGGGAGCAGGCATCCATTTATTAGATGGTTTTGGAAATCAGAAGTGAGTTTAAATATTTTTAAACCAGGAGTGAGCCTTGTGCATTAATATTTTAACTGCATTTGAATGCAGTGGCCCTGTAGGGCTTAACCTCAAAGGATGTGGAAAAGCCTGGGGGGGAATTGATGAAGCCAGGATCCAGGATCCAGCAGAACAAGTGAAGAAAAACTTCCCCTTGCTGTTTGGATACTTGCAATCCAGATTCCAATCAGGTCGTCCCCAAAAGCCTTCTATATTCACTGAGTGATGACAGCAGTACAGATGTAGTATGCTAAAAGGTGCAGAAACATCAAGAGTATAGAGCATGGCTGTCAAACTCCCAGCCCATGGGCCGGATGCATCGCACACTAGCCACACCCATGCCTGGTTTAGCGAGGGGGGGGGAAGTCCCGATACATCACGTGACGCCACCATGACGACATGATTTTGACACTCCTGGTTTAGAGTGAAGGCTGTTTGTAGTGCTAATCTACTGAGCAAACCCTGGAATCTGTATTGAGCTTTATGGCATAGACTTAAAATCTGCAATACCATTCTGGTTAATCGGACATAACACAATGCTGGATGTGTCTTCGTGTAATGTGCTCCTGTGTCCAACTGTTAGAGCCCTAGTCTTGTTCCCTAGACCTAATTTAACCTCATTGGTTCCTGGAATCCTATTATGTGTGAGCATTTTTTGGTTAACCTTTGCTAATATGAATCCTATCTCTGTTTCACTTCTTGGCTGCTGGCAGTTGTCTGATTATAGAATGAAAACTTAGCAAGACTAATCTCCCAGCCAAAAACTCTTCTGTGGTAACATGACATTTAATCAGATTGACTAATATTAGATTGGCTAATAAAAAAACCTACCTTCCACACATTCAGTTATCTTCACCCCAGTCCTGACAGAACTTAATGAACTGTTTTATCAAAGAGAATGTTCCTTTGTTTTCATATACAATGGTTTATGTACAACTATCATTGCTCAACAAGATGTCTTTCCTTTTCTGTCCTAGATGATGATTCAGCAAGTGATGCAATCACAGGTGAAACTGATACGTGGTGCTCTGCTTCCATTCAGCCTTGAAGAAAATGAACTAAAAGAATATGGTGGCTGGGACATGAAACCTGAGCTTTCTAGTCAATGGTTACCGCATGTCATTCAAACTGTTAGGTTAGTTTTATCTTAAATCAATATCAGTTTTGGTTTCTTTCAGCAAGTCTCATCTCTTCTGAACCAGTTTTGAATATTCTGTATGACCCAAATAATTTCGAGTTTATGAAACTACAGATCTGATTGAGACAAAGTACCTACAAAAATAGGATGCCAGAATTGGAAAAAGACTTTTAGGCAATTGTGTCCAAGCTCCTGCTCAATGCTGGAATCAAAATTAAATCTTCTGACAAACCTCCTCTTGAATGCATCCATTGAAGATGATCTTGCTATCTCTCTTGATAATTCATTTCACTATCAAACTGCTCTTACTATTAGATAGGTTTCCTAATGTTCAGTCAAAATATTATTCCTTTTAACCTCGAACCATTACTTCATGTTCTACATTCTGAGATAATTAAAACTGGTCTTTATTTTCTGTGTGCTATCACTTCAGATACTTAACAAGTGCTGTTGTATCTCATCCTCATCCTTCTCTTGTCAAGGTTAAACATAACTAATCCTGTCAGTCTTCTCTCGTGTGATTTAATTTTTTTTTTATTGAAAAGTTTTGTAAGAAATACAAACAATTTCCCCCCCCCACCCTTTCCCCCTCCCCAATAATAAAAAATATACATTTTCTTATACATAATAAATCCTACATATACATGTTTCCCTTAAAGAAAGCATTGAAATAAAACATTTTAATTACATTCGGAGTTGCTCTTCTTCTCTTTCTTCCCTCATTCCACAACAAACCTTCTTCTTTTCCTCCTTTCTTTCCCTTCCCTCCCTCCTCTTCTCTTCTACTTTCTCCTACCTCCTCTCCTACCTCATACTACTTCCTTTTCCTTTCCCCCACTTCTCTCTTCTTTTCCCCCTTCTCACCTTCACTCCTACTCCTGTCCCCTTCCCTTCCTCCTCTCCTTTCTTCCATTCCTCTCCCTCCCTCTCCTCTTCCTACCCTCTCCTCCTCTTTCCTTTCTAACTTCTTTGCTGTGAAATGTTCTCCTCCTTTAGTATCTGAGCAACTCCTGTATTCTAATTGTAGATACTTTCTTCTGTTAAAACATTTCTCTATTCACCACTTTTTTCCCACCCCAACCCTTATCCCACCCTCCCCACCCACCCCCCAACTTCCCAGAGCAAAAACAGGGTATAGCATCTAACAAACATATGCTAAAATAAACTAATTATAAAGTTCAAAACTCCCACACGTTCTTTAACTCCCCTTGCTCCAATTCATCAACCTCCCTTTTATAAATTCTCACAACCAATTAAGTTAAATTCATTCTTCCTAATTATAAAAAAACTTTTTCTTGATGTATAATCCAATACTTTAACAGTATTACAAACAGTAAAAATCATGAATAAATTCTATTTCCATACCCTCAAACATCATTCTTTTGAACATTACTCCCTAATGAAATTCTGAATTTAACATTAATCCTCTCTCCTTCAGAAAAATTGGGCATCTTGAAATCTTACACATTTTATCTCATATATCTTTTAAAATAATATCATCTTATGTTAAACATTCTAAAAGTCTCTTAATACCGTTAAAACACTTATTTACCAAATATGAATTTCAAAATCTGCAGGATATCTTTCAGATTTTCAATTAACTATTTTAATACCTCTAACTTTTTAAAAAGCAGCCCTTTTACTTATCCAAAACTAATTATCATTTTATAATAGGATTCTGAATTTAACATTAATCCTCTTTGCTTCAAAAAGTTGGGCATCCTGAAAGCTTGCACAATTTATCTCATATATCTTTTAAAATAATATAATCTTATGTTAAACATTTTAAAAATCTCTTAATACCATTAAAACCCATATTTGCCAAATGCAAATTTCAAAATCTACAGGAAGATATCTTTCTTAATCTTCTGTTCTTCTCTTCTTTCTATATTTTTTCCAATCCTTCTTTTAAATAAATTCTTTCAACAGTCCCCCCCAATTTTATTTTTGAAAATTTTAAAATATTGATTTGAGGTTGATGTTTCTGAAATACTCGCTCTCTTCTTGAGTTCACGTTTTCTAATTTGAAATCCCCATTTCGACTCTTCTTGCTTGTATAATCATTCAGTCCATTCCTTTGTCCATATAGCCAAAATTTGTTGCCATAAAGGTTGTCAGCTTGCAATAAAGAGTCTGTTTGTTGCTTTTCTATCAATTGAATGGAAACATCCGTCAAAACCATTGTTTCGACTGTGCCAGCCTGCCTTTCAATCCTGACAGCCTCTTGCTTTTCCAAAAACAAACTCCTCTGAGTAATTTCCTGCTGGCCATCCAACAACTGCTTATGTTTTCCCAAGCTGTTTTTTGAAAAAGCTCTTTCAGTTGTATCCAGAAGAGCAGAATTTAAAAAGTCTAGAGATTCTTGAAAAACCTGAACAGTCACAGCTTGAGAATTTGCTGATCCCTCCAACAACTGCTTATGATTTTCCAAGCTGTTTTTTGAAAAAGCTCTTTCAATTGTATCCAAGAGAGCAGAATTAAAGGAGTCTAAGAGTTCTTGAAAAACCTGAACAATCACAGCTTGAGAATTTGCTGATTCACCAGCCCTGATGTCAGCCATATTTCAGCCACTTTGTATTCATCCAGCTATCAGGATGACAATTCCAACTATTTTCCACACAGTATAAAAGCAAGCTTTTAATTAAAGTCAGTACTAAATTCTTTTCCTCGATACCAAATTCTTTTCCTGGACGCTTCCACTTTAAAACTTTCTCTTAAAGTGTAATCCAGTAGCTGTGTCACTGTTGCAAACGTTAACAAGCATTAACAAGCACTTTCCCTAGTAGCTTCCTCCTCCTGCTCTCAGACGCCATTTTCTGCATTTTAAAGCGGAGTTAAAGTATTACTTGCAATTTTTTCCTTTTTTCTCCTGATTTGCTCTGTCTGCAATCAAAGTAAAGATGTTAAAAGTCCCCCCAGTTGTTTTCAGCAGATTTTGGTCGCGGCTTCTAGCTCCGCTTTAGCAGAGTCGTCCCTGGTCCGGAGCAGTTTGACAGGCTTCAATAGGGAGCCCACACCCTTCGTGCCCCAGGATTTCTCCTAGCGCACTTGGGGGGCTCTTCTCTCTCCCCTTTGCCCGGGGAGAGGGTTTTTCGCCGCCAGACAGCTGTTTTTCGGCTGTTCTGGTGGCATTTACGGTGCTGGGGATCGGGCGCTCATGAAGGAGCGTCAGCAAAGCTCGCAGGGGCCAACAGGAAGTCTGTATGATTTAATTTTCAAATGCATGATTTAACTGATCAAATGCATCTGTTACGGTTCCTCTGAATCTTTCATTCATGTAGTGCTGAGAACTAAATGCAGTACTCCAAGTTGGAGCTGACCATTATATAATATATGGAACTATATTGTTTAGGCAGAGCAAGAACAAGTTCTGATAGTGATCTAGTCATAAGGGTTACACTGATGCAACAAAAGATATTCTAGGCTTTGCTTGGATAAGTTGGTTTCTCCAAATAGAGTGCAAGTCACTTCTCAGAGTGACCCTCAAACATTTCCAAAATTTTAATTCCCCTCAAATGTGCTCATTATCATCCTGAAAAGTCAACATCCTTAGGAATCCCTGTTCAGGAATATTAGCTAGGCCAACAAGTTTGCAAATAAGCATTTACTTCCATAATTACATACAAGTCATGAATGAAATATTGAAGAGTACTGGCTCATTATTACCTGGTGGTGTAGGGCTTCCTACCTAAGCAGGGGGTTGGATTAGAAGACTTCCAAGGTCTCTTCGAACTCTGTTATTCTATTCTACCTCATAGCAGTTTGATGAAGTATTGACAATGTCCCTTGAGTATAGCTTTCAAACCATCTGTGAGTCCATAGTTAACTAATTTGCTAATCAGAATATGTTTTACCACTTAATTCCCACAGTCTACTAAAATCTGTATTAAAATCTGTATTTTAAGAAATTAAAATAGAGACAAATCAGAACTGGCTGCATTGTTTTTATGAATTTATATAGATTAATCACTTGATGATGTGCCCTAGCATCTTCCCGTGATTCCATATCACATTGTCTTATTTTGGCTTCCAGGTTCACCTCCTCCTCTGTTTTGCAGGTAAATGCCAGTCAGAGTTATAGATGCAGGGAGTAAGGAGGACACAGACAAAATGAATCTCATGACTCAAATTCTGTCACATCTGCTGCGATTTTGCATGTTCCAAAGAAGTTGAGTTTGTGTCATAATATCATGATGCTCATTTTATTATTCTAACAAAACTATCAAATTCTGCAGATGCCTTTGGTACCAATCATCCAGTACAGGTAGTCCTTGACTTACAACCACAATTGAGCCCAGAATTTATGTTGCTAAGTGAGAAATTTGTTAAGTGAATTTTACAATTTTCCTTGCCACATTTGTTAAGTGAATCACTGCTGTTGTTAAGTGAATCTGGCTTCCCCCATTGATTTTGTTGTCAGAAGGTCACAAGAGATCATTATATGACCCCGGGACACTGCAACAGTCATAAATGTGAACCAGTTGTCAAGCATCTAAATGTAAATCACGTGACCATGGGGATGCTGCAATGGTCATAAGTGTGAAAAATGGTCATAAGTCACTTTTTTTCAGTGCGGTTGTAACGTCAAACAGTCACTAAATAATGATTATTATTCAGATTATTCACATATTTCCTAAGTACTGCAGGGCTCAATTTATATTTCCTAAGGACAACACTCATCCCAAATCAAATGGTATTCCCCAGCTATGTTTCTATCAAGATCAGTTCTTCATTCAGCTTTTCACAAGGCTCATCCTCAAAAAATAAGCCAAAATTGGAGTTGAGTAGTTCTGCCTTTTCAATGTTATCTATTACCCGATTTCCATATTTGCTTTGTAGCTGATGTGCTATTTCTTTTTCTTTCTTCCTTTTATTTGAACATAAGATTCCTACCATTCAAATTATAGTCTGTATGTATGTATGTACTCCTCCCCCCCACCCAATTATATGTTCTTTTCAGATTTCCATGACATTTTAGTGCATTCTGTTGACTGCTTCTGCTTGCTTTAAATTTCTCATTGGAATTACTATACTTTTAATGCATCTAAAATTCCTTTTTCCATTAGCTTTTATTGCCATGTAATCTTACTTAGTATTAATTTATTTTTGTTAAAATATTCTTTGTTGAGTTCAGACTATACATTGACTACTGTCAACTTTAAATTCCCGTACCGTCAAGTATTCCAGCATTTCCTCCCAAAATTCCTCTATTATTCCTCACTCTTGAGACAAGAAAGTACTAAAAGACAGAGTTTAAGAATTGCAGCCTGTCAACATCTACTCAAGACTATATGATAAAGGTGGCCAATCCAAAAATATGATAAACATTATGAGAACTTGGGAACTACTCGAAAGTACAGTCCGTCCTGCTCTCAGCAAAAGTTGGCTTTTAGTCCTGTCATGCAGCTATGGCAGAAAGCAAAAGTTTGTGCACTCAAAACATTAGGGTTTTCACTACTAAATTACTTGAAACTAAATCTAATATGCACTCATAGGAGGAAAAGGTATGAATATCTCCAGAGTCTGAGGGTGAAATTACTGGCACCGTCTTAGCCTGCTGACAAGATAATGATACTATACTCTTTATCTATACATGGGGAGAGCTGTGTCATAAAGAAAGTGGCCATTTTCAGACCTAGATTTCACTTAATGCTACTGCTGTGCTTTTATTTGTATCCTATTTTTTTGAGTTACAGTTGTATGAAATATCATTGGGACTTTTCCTAGGCGTATGGCATTGCTGAAAGAAAGGGCTCCACTGGAGGAAGTACTAAGATATTTTTTTTCCTATTCACACACATATTACACATCCCGTCTGGGGATATTTTGACATCAGAATCACATACGTAATAAACAAGTGGGTTCATTATAAATTACTTTCTTTTCTTTGGCTTTCCAGACTTAGCTATGAATCTCTTACTGCACTTGAAATACCAAACGATATGCTTCAAATCATCCAGGATCTCATTTTTGACCTGAGAGTCCGTTGTATAATGATTACATTGCAACATACAGCTGAAGGTAGTTATTGGTTTTTTTGAAAATTTCTTATCAGTGATGAGCTCTTATTCTTTTGTTTTGTTTTTTAATTCTCACCTGTGATTTTATTTTCATATACAGATCGTCCTTGCTTACTGATTGCGTTTAGGACCATCCTCTCCATTACGAAGTGTAAAGTGGGTTGTACAATGAAACATTGTGTGACTGCCCAGCTTACAATGTCAGTTCCAGTTGCAGTTCTTAAGTGAATCACTACGGTTGTTAAGTGCAGTGTCATGTGACTGCAGCTTGCAACTTCCTGCTAACTTCCCTGTTGACTTTGCTTGTCGGAAGCCAGCTGTGATAGTTGAAATGGGTGATTCTTGGACACTGCAACTCTTATAATGGCATATCTATTGCCAGGCACATGAATCGGGATCATATTACTGTGGGGACACTGCAGCTGCTCCCAAGTTTGAGGACTGGTTTTAATTCTCATTTGGCACCATTGTAACTGAAAAGTCACTGGATGAATAGTCAGTAAGCAAGAACTATCTGTACCTCTGAATTTACCTTACTGATAGTTTTGTTCTATAGTTTTTCATTAAAGAGTATGTAGAATATGGAAATCGTTCATTTCAATAATTGTTTTGCCTCTTAAAACATTTTCAAGTATAGTGAACAAGGTACATTATTATTATTTCATTTTTATTCTGCCTTTTTATATATAACTCAGTGGTGAACATAACTAACATATTATAACAATTAATGCACAATCTTTCCAATACTGGTTGAGTTTTCTTGCTTTGCTTGTAGTAAACTTAATGTATAAAAGCTGTTGCCATTATTTTTTAATATAACATTGACAACATTCTTAAATGACAAATCATTTCAGTTTGTAGTGTAGTTTTATGCTATGCTGAAGATAACAGTTTTGACATTATTGCTTTTTTACAGATGTGAAAAAATTGGCTGAGAAGGAAGATTGGATTGTTGATAATGAAAGCTTAACCAGTTTGGTGGGTAAATTACCATTTGTTTTTCAAATATTGGTATTATATGGTGTGATGTTAAATTTGGGTTAGTATGTCTGGAAATTGAATACAAAAAAAAAAAAAAAAACCAAGTTCCATCTATTTAAGAAGACCAAACTAATGGCAGTACTAGAAGCTTTAGCCTCAGAGGAACCACATCTGAAAGAACTGGGGGACTTCACAGAGTGAATAGCTAGAATATCATACTGAAAATCTGGAGTCAAATTAGGGGTGAAATCCAGCAGCTGCTGACAGGTTCTGGAGAACTGGTAGCAGAAATTTTGAGCAGTTCGGAGAACCGGCAGTGGAAATTTTGAGTAGTTCAGAGAACCGGCAAATACCACCTCTGGCTGACCCCAGAGTAGGGTGGGAATGGAGATTTTGCAGTATCGTTCCCCTGGAGTGGGGTGGGAATGGAGATTTTGCAGTATCCTTCCCCTGCCACACCCACTAAGCCACACCACACCTGCCACACCATGCCCACAGAACTGGTAGTAAAAAAAATAGGATTTCACCACTGAGTCAAATCCTCATTCACCTTTACAGGCTGTTTTTTTCTCATGGTTAACCATAGTTTTAAATCTAAATCACATAATTGTTAAAGGGAATAGAAAAGTGTGTGTTCTCATAGAAATTTGTAGAATATATTTTAAAATTTTAAGTAATTGATTTTATAAGTAATCTACAGTTTCCTCTTTCTCCTTTTAGCCATCACAGTTTGAACAGTGTGTTGTACATTCTATCCAGTCACTTAAAGGAGTTTTGGACTGTAAACCTGGGGAGACTAGCGTAAGTAATGTTTAAGACATCTCTTTTGTTCCATTTAATATAAATAATATAAAGCAGAATTTAAAGGTATACTTTGCAGGTGAAACTTGGTGCAGTCTACTCATATCGTGTCAAATAATTAAACATTTAGTAAACATTTACCTTTTTTGCAAATTAGAATTATAAAGCTGATAACTTGTTCTTCAAAATCAGTATTTGATTCCAAGACTATTTCAAAATGAGAAATCACTAAACAAAATCTAGGTAACTTGCAGAAAATAGATCAAGCCACAGTAGTAATTACAGTATACAGTCAAAGCACTAAGATTCACATATGTTCCCTTTTACTACAACTTGAAGAGAAAACTAGTTTTTGGCATCCTTAGTTGACTTATTGTGGAAGAGAATTAACATGCATATATTTACTGATTATCTGCAGTTCTGTGCACTTGGCATTCAATAATCAATGCCTTGTAAAGCATTCATAAGATCAGACTCATTCTGGATCTGTGTAGCAGAATACACAGATGTCGTAAGAAATTAAATCTAGCTTCTAGTTATTGCTTTTTTTAGTCCCTATTTAGAGAGTGCATTGTGTAGCTACAGTTTGTTAGTTAAGACCGAGACAAATGCACAGGAAATGCTTGGCTTTTTCATGTGAAGCCATTTCACTCAATTGTTCCAATAATTGTTTTACTTTAGGTTTTTCAGCAGACAAAAATACAGGAAGATGTGTGCCATCTGAGCATTAATATCATGCAGGTAATGTATGGCTTAAGAGAAGGATCTAAATTAACAGGGTCTTCCATCCTTCCGAGGTGGGTAAAATGAGGACCCGGATTGTTGGGGGCAATATGCTGACTCTGTAAACCACTTAGAGAGGGCTGTAAAGCACTCTGAAGAGGTATATAAGTCTAAGTCTACTGCTATTGCTATTGCTACGGTAATAGGTTTGATCAATTACATGTGCTTAAGAAGTTACTCTGTATAAATATCATCTGTTTCTTGTGCCACTGGTACTCAACTTTAGTATTAATAAATTAGTACTGAACAGAATAACTGAGCAGTTATTTTGCGGTAACTCAAAATATCGACCCTCCCCTTTCATTTAAAAGAAGCTCCAAATCAAATTTTTCTCAGCTCTTTCTCAACATGCACTCTGCTGTTTCTGTACTTTTTCCATAGACTGTGGGACCTGAATGAAACTTTTAGCTGTAGATAACAATACAGTTATCTAGAACTGTAGATAACAATACAGTTATCTAGAACCAACTACTAAAACAAGGAAAGATAGCTAAGAGCATTTGGGTTTCTTTAAAAGCTAGACAGCTGAGAACAGATCCAAGGTGATGATTTATTTTTTGTTCGCTATGTAAACAGCATCTAGCTGATCTTGGCATGCCTAGACAAAAGAAAACAATAGCAAAGTAATTCTGTTTTTTACCAAGCAGAGTACATGGATGAGTCAGCAAAAAAGAACAGAGTGTGGTAGCACCTTTCCCAACTAAAAACGTTTTCTTAAAAGGCATAAGATTTAATTAGCTACTGCTCACTGTATCAGATGCAGAGTGGCTAGACTAATGTAGGATTTAAATCAGCATGGGGGGGAAGATGGATGAGAATGGAAGGAGAAATTAGTTTAGTTATACAGATGCGGGCTACACATAAGGCTGATTACAAGTACCTTATCAATTAATAGTTGTAGTGTTCTTTAAAAAATCATTCGGTTTGTGGAAACCTGAACGTTAGATCTATGCAGTACTTAAAATCCATAGCCAAAAAATTTCCTCATAGCATGTCTCTGCACCTTTCTGCAATTCCAAGGAAAGAAGTAGATGTTTTAAGGAGCTGCAGACAGCTGCTACACGAGGAACCCCTCGTACACCAAAGCATCTCTCTGCCTTCAAATCCAAAATACTGCATATTTCTGTTCAGGGTTTCTTTTTTTTTCATTTTTTAAGCCAAAAAAACCAAAGTAGAGAGAAGCAAATTCTGTATTTACAGAAATTGTGAAGGCTAACATTTGTATTTGAGATTTAGAGACATACAAAAGAAATATTGGGAGGGGGGAGGGATAAGAAAGAGGAACTGATATGACGTTTCCTGCTAATTATGAACTGCCATTTTTCTATTTCCCATGCCTGTTTCTGGTTTGAGGGCAGGGTTAGATGAAATCCATTTAAATATAGGTGGAGAATATTATATAATTTGCCTTAGAAAGAAAAAATAAATTAGGGAATACATGTTTCCATCATATAGTCCCATTTCTTTTAGGACACATACATACACATTTGTATAGGAAAGCAGTGAAAATCATCACATTGTTTCGAGGTGTAGTGACAATAAAATCTCCATTTTGCTTGTGGATTGACAAAATCTTTAAAGCCATAACTGTTTATTTTATTCAGTTTACCAAGAATAAGAGGTTGAATTAAAAACAAATATAAGAAAATAAAGTTCAGCTAAAATTAAACTGTTTGAATGAAATAGAAAATACTCTGTAGAGATAAAAAGGTTGGAAAATACTACTTAAATTCCTTATCTTGGTTAGCACTACTTGTAATAAATGATGGTATCAGATATATTGATTTTATTTCTTTTGCAGGTATTCATTGATTGCCTGGAGCAACTGAGTACAAAGCCTGACAGTGATATAGATACTACCCAGTAAGTGAAATAATTTGGTGATGAGTTTTTTGACAGTAATTAATTCTAGAATCTGGCAAACTTTTCAGTCACATTTCACCTTGAAATGATTATTAGAAACACTTTATTCATATATAACTAATTTTAGAGATTCTACAAACAATTTGTGTCATTTATTTGACACAGCTAAATAATTTAACAACTTTCACATTAAATCAAACTGACCAAAACATGTTTAGTATAGTATGATGCAAACAGTCTATGTTGTTAGCTTATGGTTCTTGTTTCTAAAAATTTGGAAAATTAATTCTTTAAATAAGGCTTTACAAATCATAAACTGTAATTTCTATTTTTATTATATAACTATATATTTAAATTCGCTGCCCAACTCTAGTGAATTCATGTTCTTTGATACGGGTTCTGTGCGAAAGAAAAATGACCCTACATTAACTTCAGGCCTCTTTTTTAAAAAAAATTAAAATCTTTCAGCATGGAAGATAAGAGCTTCCATCTATATTTTTAATTGTTGTTGTTTTTTTTAAAGAATCCATGTCAGTTAAACTCATTTAGGGTTATTAGGAATTTATAAGGCAGGTTTATCCTAATATCAAGATGGGTTAATCACTGACTACTTGCAAAATCCCTTAGTCTTCCAGGTGACATCTCATCTTCAGATTTATTTGGAAGCATCCATGAAGATTTCAGTTTATCTGTAGTAAGTATTATTGCTGTTCATTAAACCCAAAATTAAGAAAAATGATCTCAGCAATATGTTATAATTCATTTAGAAGTATGTTCTATTGTATATTGTGCTAATTTTATTTCTTTACAATATGGAAATATTACTAGCAGGGCATGTTTTGCAAACTGTAATATAATAGAAATTTGTGGTTGGCTAGCCAAGAATATAGATGTCTGCTTTAGTTAAAAGCTTGCACAAACACTTAAATTGGCTCATAACTCCAGATCAGTTGATTTATTTGCATACACAGTTGTACACAAAAGTTTAGGCATCTCTGCTTAGTTGTCTGTTTCATCAATCCCTAAATGAAGAGAAGCTGATACAACTTCTTCGTGGTAGAAAGTTAAATGACATCTTCCTGCACATTTGAATCCATATTGACTATTTATATCCTATCATTTGTTGTATGGAAAAAAATAAATTCGGCAGATGCAGAAATTTGGTCCCGTTTGCAGTTAATTAGTTCTGCTATTTTCAAAAGTTGGTAGAAGATGGTAAAAAAATAATTGATTCATTAAGATTAGCTAGCAAGATAAAAGATACTTTGCCAGGTGAACAAATACTGCTACCTTCTTCCCTCTCCGATTGTGCCTGTTCTTCTGTCTACTTTGCTTTTTCTAAGCAACGTATTTGAAAATCACACTTAAAAGTAGGAAAAACCTGCAAAAAATCAAAACGCCTTCTGCAATGGAAAATCTGGAATACCAAGAAAAATCTCTGCTAAAACTGTCACACAACTAGTCAGATCTGCAAAACAGAAGCCATGAATCACTGGAAACAATCTGCTGAAATGTTTAGCTGACACTAGAGTAATTATCTCTAGGTCCATAGTAAAACATTACATATACAACCATGATCTAACCTTTTCTCTGAAACCATCACAAAATAAATTATCTAAACTATGCCTTCCCCCTCAGAAAAAGCCATTAAGCCTGAAACATTTAGTAATATAGTTCTTTGGACTAATTAAACAAAAAATTGAACTGTTCAACCATGGCCACAGCCACGCAAAAATTTGAGGGTGGAGGGGAATGTGAAGCATTTGAAGAAAAGACTTCAGTAGAATAGCATTAGAATAGTCCTGTCTTTTGGAGTTTTTCAATGTCCAGGAACACAAGAAATATTTGTGAGGCTGGAAAGAGGAATAGACTGTAAACATCAACTTGTATATGATAATATTCAGTACTCGATGAAGAAACCGAAGTTGAAAGGTTAGCTATTTCAGTCAGACAATAATCCAAAGCATACTTTAAAATTAATCATGAAGTATTTATAGGAAAGAAAGATGATTGTTTTTAAATGGCTTTCAAAATATTGAATGTTGCTGAAAATCTGTGGGAATATATAAAGTATGCAGTGCATACAAAAAGAGTCAAGTATATTTTTGAGCTAGAAGAGATACGCAAGGAAGGGGGGGGAGGAATTCCAAAATAAAAAAACAACAGCAACCCACTCTTAACTGGAAACAGGAAACATTAGGAAGCTATCACTTCCTTAAAAAGATGTTATAAAGTACTGACTGGAAGATGTCCAGATTGCATTGCTCACTGCTTTCTTTTTTTGATCGGTAAGCAGGTGTGCATTCAAATGTGATGTTTCAAATCTCAAAACACATTTGATAAATGATTCCTGTTAAGTTTCTGTATAAGAAGAATGATGCATCTTAAGTAACTGATGCCTTTTGGAAGAATAGTTTTTTACATAAATTCAGTTATGTTGTATACTCTGTTGTGAATATTTCATGTGACAAAGGTTCTGATTTTTCTGGACATATAATAAAATTAATAAAGATGTTAAAGGCCCTATTTAAGAACTATTAAACTTTTAACTGGTTAGCATTTACCTTTTCTTGTACCATTCGGGCAAACTCTTTTGTGTGTGCATTTTCTTCTTAAAGAACTTCCCTTCATTGGATCCTTTTTTGATTTAGGAACGAAGGCTTTTAATTGTCCTCAGTAATTGCTGCTATTTGGAACGTCACACATTCCTTAATCTAGCTGAACACTTTGAGAAGCATGGTTTCCAAGGAGTGGAAAAAATTATTCAAGTAAGTATTTTCTGACTGCAGATGAGCAGCATGATGGCCTAGAGGTGAAGACGCTCACCTCCCACTCAGAAGGTTGAGAGTTCAATCCTAAGCAGCAGCAGATGTTTCTCTATCAGGGCGCAAAGAAAAAATATCTGCTGTGAACTCCATATAGGCATCAGGAAGGGCATCTGGCCAATAAACGCTGAGTTCGACTCAGTCGCCCGACTCTACCCTAAAACAAAGGGATTAGAGGATTCTGACTACAGATATTCAGATGAAGTAAATTCATAAGATTAGAAAAACTTACAAAAAATGAAGCCGTTTTAGAACATTCTCATTTTTAAAATTGTTGTATAGGTTGTCCTCAATTTATGACCAGAATTGAGACCAAAATTTCTGTTGCTAAGCAAGGCAGTTGTTAAGTGAGTCACGCCTGATTTTACAATCTTTTTTGCCATTGTTGTTAAGTGAATCACACAGTTGTTAAGCGAATCTGACATCCTTCATTGATTTTGTTATCAGATTTTGTTATGGAAAGGTTGCAGATGGCAATCACATGACTCTGAGACACTGAAACCGTAGCAAATACATGCTGATTGCCAGGCAAATGAAATTTGAACATGATTATGGAGATGCCAGGACTAGTCATAAGTCACTTTTTTTCAGTGCCGCTGTAACTTTGAACAAATGGTTGTAAGTTGAGGACTACCTGTAATGACTTTTTAAAACTTTAATTATACATTTGTGATTTATGTATTTTCATAGAAAAGCAGGATTTACACATTGTAAAATGAATCAAGAAATAAATTGATCCCAACTGCTGAAACTTATCATCCACCTATTTTCAAAATACATTTGTTAAGAACGGAAAATCAACAATTATGAAGTACAATATATTCACAGTTTGATATCCTCCACACTAATCACATTTAAATCTGAAGTTTAACCTAGCCTGTGTATAAAGTCTTCAGTACGCAGAACTTCAAGCAAGACTGTATTATGACATTTTTTGTCTTTGAATAGCAATAGCACTTAGATTTATATTCCGCTTCACAGTACTTTACAGCCCTCTCTAAGCGGTTTACAGAGTCAGCATATTGCCCCCAACTATCTGGGTGCTCATTTTACCGAGTTCGGAAGGATGGAAAGCTGAGTCACCCTTGAGCCAGTTAGACTCGAACTGCAGGCAGCGGGCAGTCAGCAGAAGTAGCCTGCAGTACTGCCTGCATAGCCCTATTTTATCCACTGTATATCAGTGTCACGGCTGTGAATGCTTCAAAAATGATTTGGAAAAAAGAACTCAATCAAACACAGCATCTGTTCACTAGGCAGCCACATTTTTTTTCAGGCTTTCTCACAAATCTGAGAAATGTTTACAGTGGTACCTTGATACAGGATTATTTCAAAACCTGTCATTCTTGACGCATTTTGATATGAGGATGATGTCCCAGTAATCAGCCTTTGTTTAATATTTGAAGTCCTGCTATAGGAAGAGGGGGATGGTTGTGGGGAATGGACAGGATGTCAGCCATACTGGGAAGGTCGCTACAAAAGGAGGGGGGTGGCCACAGAGGGTGAACAGGAAGTCAGGCTTGCTGGGAAAGTCACTGAAATAGGAACAGGGTCAGACAGAAAGTTCTTCCCAAAATTTGTTTGGGACTCATCCTTTCTAATACCTATTGCAACTCCCAGAACACCAAGTACCAAGATACCACTGTACTTTCAGAGTTGAATTAATGCTGCTGCTGCTTTAATATTTTGATTCATCGAAAAAAGCTACACCATTTTGTTTAAGAATAGATCAGCTCGTGAACATTTCCTTTATTGGATGCCTCCATCTGTCAAACTGGAATTTAATGTTTCCCATTGTGAAGGAAAGTGAACCTGACTTTGCCAGTGAGGAAGGAATGAGTGAGTGTTAAGGGGGTGACTAAAAAATTAGTTTTGAGAAAGAAGAAAGCAAGAGAAATTTGAATTAATTTTGTTTGGCATTAGATGGGAAAAACAGAAACTTTGAGAAGCTTTCAAGATTCCTTTTATTATATCCTATAATAATCAAATACCATTTCTAGAATCTCTACAATTCCTGTTCTACCTACCTTGCCAACTTTGAAGGAATGACAGCCGTAAAGGTTTTTCCAGGGTCATATGGTTCAAATCATACTAATAAAATACACGTAGAGCATTATTTCAAATGCTTTATGTCACTTTAGTCAAATTCAAGCGGTGTAAGGCTATGAAATACCAATTGCGTCACCATGCACCTTGTTTTATGGTCTGCTGGGTAGTCTTACTTTGGAAAACATTACTTTATCTCTTCCTTGTGGAAAGTTTAAAAAACAGTTTTACTTGGGTATCATTTTGTAGATGGGAATCACAAGTCCAAAACAACAGTAACAATAAAGAAACAGACGAAATCTTTGTCGTGTTACTTGCTTTTCCTGTATACTAATATAATATAATATAATTGTCTTTTTCTCATTGAACCAGGTGAGATTTTGGGAAAATTGTCCAATATTTTGTAACAAGTAACTTCGTTTTATATACAGTCAATATGTTTTATATTGATTACCAGAAAAATGCAATTAACCTAACTAGTACACTTGCAAGTTTAAAAGATGTGACATGTACATTCTTTGTGGTAATATTATTAATGTCACGGTTATGTCTCTATTTTAGGTTAGTATGGATTCATTAAAAGAATTAGATCAACGGCTATTTGAAATATACATTGAGCTAAAGGCTGATCCCATAGTAGGTTCATTGGAACCTGGAATTTATGCTGGTTACTTTGATTGGAAAGATTGTCTTCCTCCAACAGGTAAGTATTAGTAGAATTTTTGGAATAAATAATATGGGTAAATATAGTTTAACAGTTTCAATTATTCTGCATCCCTGAAATCTCTGTACAGATTTATGTACAGTTTGTATATATGCATTTTTATTACAGTACTCCTTACTTGAGACCTCATAGTTCAATGTCTGGACTGGTTCCGGGTTCATAGCTCAGTGTCTGGACTGACTCATATTATAAGAATCCTGTGCTGATTCATTTTTACATACAAGGATTCACAATACTACTGTTGGCTGAGTGAAATAGACATGTAACTGTTTCTGCACACATAAACTGCTTCAGTCAGTTCTGCAACTCTTAAGTGTAGAAAGTTATTTAAGATAGAAAGAGGCAGAAATGAACTAAGGAACCTGAGATCAATAGATTTCCTGATGATTTAAAGTAAATTAGCAAGAATCTCCCAACTTCCAGCTGTTTAAAAACAGCAAAATTAGATAACATCCCATGTAGATGCTCAACTTCTCCAGGCTATGATAAAAATAATGGGCCAGTTAGCTAATGGAGTGACTTTTCTGTTTTGAGTGGTAGTTCTGAGGGACATTTGCAGACTTAATCTGGATATGAGTAGACATCTTGCATGATCAGGAATCCTAAAAATTGGTAGTCCTTGACTTATGATTATAATAGAGCTGACCCATTACAATCATAACTTGTGATGGTTATAAAGCAAGTCATCATGTAACCCACCTGATTTTACAACCTTTTTTGCAATAATCATTAAGCAAATCACCATGGTCATTAAGCTGCCATTGTTAAGTGAACCCTTTTTCTGCTATGGCACATTTTTACTGAAAACCAAAAGAAAATGCCACCATTCAACAAAAACAATGAAAATCACAGTCATGCGCATGCGACGATACAAATGGCATAAATACAGATCAGTTGCCAAAATGTAGTCACATGACCACGGAGTGGGGTGGGAGAGCATGCAACCATTGGAACTTTGGAACTTTTGTAGGGTCCTTGTAACTTCAAACAGTCACTAAGCAATCAGCCGTAAGTGGAGGACTCTGTGGAGCTAGTTTATATGTTGCATAGTATTTTCTATTAATTTTTAAATAAACAAGAGTTTAAATCTTCCTTCAGGTCCCAGGTTCCAACCATGGTTTTGATACCTAGCCTGTACTCTTCCCAAATTTCAGGATTTTTATTTTCACAGTGAATATATTGATATGTCTTGTTAGAATTTCTAGGCTTTAGTTGCTCACATTGGAGATTTGAATTTGTATACACAAGCTGGCTCAATGTATGAATAATGGAATTCAGGAGATAATTAGTTCTGTCACATAAGGTGTCCCCATATTATATCTCTTTTCACTTTATGGATCTTTAGTTTTAAAAAGTAGAATACTTTCTTTTAGAAGGCAAACAAGAACTCTGCTTTCCCATGTTACACCTAAAGCAAGACTATTTTAACTTAGATAGAATAAGGCAAAACAGGTTGTGTACAGGTCGGGTATGCAATGTTTGTTTCCGAAGCAAAGCACAACAGGATGATTTGGCTGTGTGTACAGTAATACAGTACATTCCTAATGCAAAGATTATGGCAAGAAGCACTTCAAAATCTGATTAACATTTGGCTGAGATTAGAGCTTTGCATTGAAATTATTCAAAATGTTCTCCAAAATGTTCAAATCACTGTTAACAGGTAAAAAATTCTTCTGTTTTCCAATTCTCTACTTCATTTATAAGATTATTAGATAAGTATATTAATTTTTACCTATAGTTAGCTTATACCAAAAAAAAAATACAGAAAATATTTTATGTTGCTTTTTTAATATTCAAGCTGATGAATTCATTTGGGTGATAGTTCTTTAAGAAGAATGGAGGAATTTATGAATGACCAGGAACACTCATAATAATGTCCAAGAGACAACACGAATAAAATATTTTGTGTTTACAACAGTAAGATAAAGTTAAAAACTCCTACAGGATGGCCTCAGCTCATCATGGCTACATTAACATGTCCATGTTGTTTTTCCTGCAACAATATGGAAATGATTTGCCATTATCTTTTTCTGGGTTTTTTTAACTTTCTAGTCTAGCCTTCGTTTCTGGGATTTCCTGATGGCCTTCCAGCCAAAATGTGATCCTAATCTTTTTTTCAAGATTGGTTAATATCAGCTAAAAACTGCCTCTCAATTCAGTTACAAATTTATCCATTGTTCCTGGCATTTAACTCATTGTTTATTTCTCTTGGACTTGCTGCAAATGTACTCATCTAAACTGAAAACTTTTCTTTCCAAAAAAATATAATCTTTGACCACCACTCTTGAATAAGTTTTAATTGACCTCCATAGAAGTATGCATATTTTCCTGCATTTTATATAATCTAGAAAATAGATAGAGGAAATTATTAGTACTTGATTGCAAACAGTAAATTATTTCACAATTAAAATAAAATGGCAGATTCTCACATTTATTACTTTGTTCCTCATTTAGCAATTGCCTAAGTACCCATTCACAAACACGACAGTAATCAATGGTAATAAGAAACATTTTCTGGAGATCACCGGAAGCGTCACGGCGAGACAGTCAGGGAATTAGCGGGCTCCGATGAGTTCCGCGAAAACCTGGACTGACAAACTGCTGTTGAGCGGTCTTTGGACCAGAACCGTCCTGTAGGGACGGGGAAGAAGGAGAGGCACCTCGAAGATCAAGAGGAACATGCAAGTTCCTCGAAGGTCAGAGGAATTTCTCTCTAAATCGGCAGTGGGGGCGGCAGCCATTACGGCTGTCACGAGCTCAGGCAACCAGGCCAAACAATGAGCAGGAGCGATGAAAGGAACGGAGTTTTGAAGCTTGGTGAGTGACAGCCAACCCAGATGAAATAACAGCACTAAAAAACTTTTAAATTTGGAAAAACTCCAGCGAGAAATTGGCAGCTAAAGGGCACGGGGAAAAAAGAGGAGGTCAGAAGCAAAATTTAAAGGGATAAAAACCCAAAAAGAAAATTGACTTTTGGAAGGAAATTATTTAGAGAACATCAAAGATTAGAAGAAATAACCCTAAATATGGAAAAAGGATTGGAAAACATAAGCAGATCCTTTTTCCCTCTTTTTTGAAGGCTAAGATAAACAAAAGAGAACTGAAATAAGCCCCTGTAACAGAAGTGTTTTTATAAATTGAACAAATATAAAGAAAAAGAGAGAGAGAAGAAAGTATTGCTTAATTGGGACTGGACTAGATTGAGTGGATATTTTTAAAGTGAAAGAGAAGAAAAGAAACTAGTAAAATTGTTAACTGAAACAAAATGGATACCTTGTTAAATTACCTATAAGAATTGTGGATTGTAGAGAGACATCTTCAGGAGGAAAAGAACAGTGCAACTTGTAACTTTTGTTTTGGAAAATTCTGAACTCTGAGATAATAATGGTGAGAACTTTGGGGGAGGATTTCTCTGTTTGCAAACAGCTTGACTTTGGAGGGAAGAAAGAAAAGAAAAAGAGATCTTTAATGAGACTTTTAAAATTGGAATAAAACTAATTTGGAAAGAGTAAAATGGAGCAAGAAAACAGAGAGATAATTATAATGATGTATTCGACTTTGAAAACGGAAATAAGGGAAATGACTGTTCCATGGAAAATCGAAATCTGAGGACTTAATAACTGAGATAGAACACGTTCAGTCTGACAAGGATTTAAAGACAGAGATACAAGAAGCAGAGATTGAAAACAAAGAAGAAGATAAAGACAAGGCAATTAATTATGTAAAATTAATTGAACGTGAGGACAGTAACAAAGGAAAATTAAGTCCTGAGTATTAATTGGCTCCAGTTTCCAAGATACAGCTTCAGATCAAAATTGCATTAAAATAATTCAAAATTATGAGGGGATGTGTGATTATGCTCCATAACTTTTCTGCAAAATGTGATATAGCAATGAGAATGGTGCCATACCGATCATTATAAATGTATCTTTTTATTGATATCAATAACATAACTTTCCATTCATTTATTGGTTTTTCATGTAACATTTTCATGCTTTTTGCATGAAAAACTGACAAGCTCTAGCATCAGATTAAACAACAAAGTTCCACCTTTATTTGGTATCTAAACTGCGCTTTTTGGCTTTTCTCTTGTGAACTGCAATAAGATCATTCCTGGGGAGATTCCAGCAGTAATCAGCAAGTATGGACAGACTCCATTTCCCTCGGTATCTTTTCTCCATACCTGCGATATCCTGGTGGAATCTCTCTCCATGCTCATCATTCGTTGCCCACAGTTCAAAGGGGAATAATCTAAATGTGAGTGTAAGAAGTGAATTTTCAGTGACATGTTTGCACCAAGTGCTTTATAGGACCTAAGCATATTTTCCACATGTTTTTCATAGTCATCTGCCTTGCTGTTTTCAAAGTGAAAATAAATATATACACTTCCATGTGGTACCATTTTCATTGTTCTACCATACTTTGAGGAGAAGTTACGAGGTAACTTCTCATGATCATTTAGATACCTCCCTCCCTTGTAGGCAAATATACTCGCCTGTGTATAAATCTTTATTGTGAAATAGCTTGAAAACTTTAGCCAACCAGCACCTTTATCACCTGTTTTGTAATTCATCAAATCAAAATAGGTAAAATTAACACATTTTATCTTGGAGGTTGGTAATTTCCCAAAATTTGTAGACCAGTGTTGTTCAAGCAACTCTCTGGCCTATGAGTGGGCAAAAAAGGGGAAAAAATGAGGCCCAGGTGCAGCAGAGCTTTATCTGATGAAATTACATGTTCACTTAGTGACCATTTTGCTTAACAACTGAGTTGTTGTAACCAATTGCAGTCACTTAACAAGGACTACCTTTATGGACAGTGCTTAAAAACATCGTTGTCATCTAATTTGACTAAGTATCATTTTAAAAAAAATCTCATGATTACAAATCGAAGCACTGATCCACTCTAATCAAGTGGTTCAATTATTTCCCTGTTGTTTTGGGGTTTATTACAGGTTGCACTGTACTACGTTGCACTGTAGAGAAAGATGAAAGCACTGAATGGCCTGATTGGCTCTCTGACTAGTAATTATTTTTTGGGGAGGGAGTATATATTTGGTTTTAGTTTTTATGATCTCATTCATTAAATGAAGATGAGCACTCCTTTAACTGTTACTTAATAAGCAGACAGTCATCTGACTATCTTGTTTATGATTAGTTTGAAGGATAAAGGAAATACCATGTTTCCCCAAAAATAAGATCCTGTCTTATATTTTTTTGAACCCTGAAATAAGCGCTTGGCCTTATTGCCATGCACTCAAAAGCCCGATTGGGCTTATTATCAGGGGATGTCTTATTTTGGAGGAAACAAGGTAATATTATACAGAGGGAGAAGATTAGTTAGCAAATGATCCAGGTATTTATGATTGGTTATACAATATGCTGTCTATACCTTTGTCAAATAATTTGGCATTTTATGAGAAAATTAGAATATATTTTTAAGATAATTGGGCTTCTGCTATCTCTGTGGCATTCCAGGTATTTTTGTCAATGTAAGCCTTTCTCAAATCAGTGGATTCCCTTTTGCATTTTCCTTAAAAGCTCCAGGATAATATTCATAAAGTTTGAGTGACAAACTAAATAAATTCATAAATCCTACGTATCTTCAAGTCCATTTTTCATTTCAAAATAGTTGTCATTTCATCTCGCAAAGACAACGACAGGCCATTATTAGGGCAATCATAGGTTTATGGACATATTCATATTTAAACTATTTGGTATATTGAAGAAATTGGTATAATAATAATAATAAATCACATTTATGCAAAGCAAAAGTAAAAATTAAAATTATTCTGTATTTCTCAGACTTTTTCTTAGACGTCTGGAATAACTGAGGAACTGCCTACAACTATATTGAGATTATCTGTACCAACAAGTACAGTTTAGTCATCTGATGAAAACTTGGTCACTCCTCCTTTATAGCCATTACTGGTCCCACAGTGGGCTTGCAATTTAATTGAGAAAATTGGTCTCATTGTTAACATTAACATTTTTCTCAAGCAAAAATTAATATTTGAATTAATTTTGATTTTTTATTTGATTTGTAAACTACATCTGATATTCCAGTAGTCAGCCCTCTAGATATGTAATTATATAGAAAATAGTATGCCTTTCTAACCATTTTATTTTTAACGTATAAAGTGGGGGAAAACCCTAAGATATAAATAACCTGCTTTCTGAAATTTATTTTTGTCAGGCAGGTAGAGCTCGTGCTGAGTTAAGGGGTTAAAAACAGGAAATGTTATTATAGGTGGGTTGTCCTTATGAAGACTTTCCAGAACTTGCCTACACAGTTCACAACAATATCGAAGCAAAATTGAACTATCACATCTTCAGATCCTTCTTTGATTAGTGGTGGAAGGTTTCCAATAAAAGCAGGAAATTACTCACACTGAACAGAAAGAAACGAGCTTCTTACATGCAGATGATCATCACTTCCAGCAATTGTTTTTTTCTCTGCTTTAAGTAAGCCGTATTTTCTTCATACAAACTAACGCATGTTTGAAGTTTTAAATTTTAAATTATAAATCAAGATTTCCTATACAGATTAGTTTGGATTGTGCAGGCTAATGAATTTTTGTCTCTTTGACAGTATTCTTTAAAGACTAAAATCACTACCTTAAGGAGTTGCTTCTTATATTGTAGTCAAGGACTTTAAGCACAAATGTATCAAGCACTCTATAAATGAATCTGCCTGCTAACTGATAAATGTTGGTTATTACAAATAACTGCTCTATTTTATTATATTTTAAAAAACTTATTTGGAGTTTTTCATAATCAAAAAGCTTTGAAGAAGGTGTTGAACAGGGCAATGTAAATGAGATTAGCAGTGCTGTCTTAGATTTGATAAAGGACTTCCTCTTTCACTTCCCATTGAAACAGCATCCAATTGTAGGGCATTTCACAGAGGTAAATTTGATTTCAGTGGAAATAAACATGGCTTTAATTTCTGCTCTCTCTGACACATGTACTTCACATATTAGCTGCTTAGGTTCCTATAAGCATCAAAAGTCCTTTCAATCTTTCAGTATGGTTCGGAAGGTGCATATTTACTAATCCCGGTTCATAGATTCCTAATTCCCCAGATTTGATTTAATAAGTTTTGGCTAAAATCGTCTGTGTTCATGAGGGAGTTCAGCACAGTATAAGTCATTTTATGCCAGTAGACCACTTGCATATTTTTCAGGTGTTAATCTTACACTCTTTTTTGCAATTGCTTATAAAGGGGGAAAGGGGGTCTTTGTTCCTGACTAGACAAGACTTGAAGAGTTTGCTTACTTTTAAATTACTTTTTTGAAGACATGAATGCACCCTGATTTTACCATCCAAATGTGATTTGAGGGGAGGAAAAGGGCTTAAGAAAGAGCGCAGTGGAACGTTTTAGAACATTGCGAAGAGACTGTTCCCAGTTCTTCTAATGGCAGCATGGAAAAAACTGCCCAGATAGAAAGATTATTATTATTATTTTTAGAAATATTTCTGTTTCATATACACTTATATCCAAATGCAGGACTGTTTTTTATTTCATTTGTTTTCCTGTTTTCAGCATGAATAGATTTATGCTTAAACCACATTATTTGAAAGAGACCTTTTTCTAGGCAAATACTGACTAGTCGCCATTTTTATGCGTTCCTGGGCTTTAAATGCTCAAGACAGACTTTTGCTGTCTTGTTCCTCTCCACCCATTCAGCAACCTGCCAGGACCTAAGCACAGTTCCTATAAAGTAGCCTGCAGGGCCATGCATATCTTTGCAGTAGCCTTTTTAGCGACCGTGGTTTGATACAAGTACTTTCATTGTGCCATCCCTTTTCTACTGCATTAACTTTGCTGTACTAGACAAAAATGGCCTCTTGGCACAAGCATTGCAGCAAACACTTTCCATCAAAATGAAGCAACTGACTGTGTCAGATCCATTCCGCTTCAGTGCTTGTGTGAGATTGAATGCTCTTGCCTCCAAGAGGCATTTTGTCTTCTTGTGATGGAGCAGCGCTTCAAGGGTCCTAGATGACCAGGTGGCCACCTTATCCCTCCTTAAAAGCATCTGGCCAAAGGGAACATTTGATTCCGAGATTTCAGTTTCCAGAAATTATTTCAAGATGGTCCCTTCTCCAGATCCCCAACCCACTGGAGTGATTTGACTTTCCTTTTCTCTGGTCACAGTTCTCAATGGCCTCACCATTTGCTACACAAATGCAACTGTGGATGGACACTTTGGTGGCATATCTTTTTAAAAACAAGACCATGAGCAGATATTTATCTCGTGCTGTTACGATTTCATGAATGCATTTATTTTAACCAGTAAACCTGTCTCCGTGGTTTTCCAAGGATATCAAGATGGCTGTTAGAAAAAGAAGGGGGGGGCGGTTCTTAATCTCCCTAAGCAAAGCAGTTGCCATATCCTGCTAGACTTCATAATTCCTTCCTTTTATCCAGTTGCTCAGTGAGGTAATCATGTCTGCTTAATGCCAGACAGCATATTCTGTGCGTCCCTGGGGAATTTCCAAGATAGAGTTCTGCCTTTTTTACTAAGTGAGTCAGGAGGTACGTGGGTGGGGACAGTTCTCTTGAATGCCATGACATCATGTGGTGTCTATGACTGTCTTAGAGGTTTATGGTTTTTTATAAACCATCACTGACCTGTAGAATAATGGCAAAATAATGAATAAATAGAATCCATAGAAGCATGCATTCAGGTTTAGTAAAAATATTTCTGTATATCACTGGCCTTAAACTGGAAGTTTGCACTCCTGTTTAAAATGCATAGGTGTAACTTCTGTATCTGTGTAGCTCTGTGTATCTTTTTTGAAGGGGCAGAGACAAGGCAAATGTCTACAAATGAATGTGATGATTTTATTTTTCTTGAACTGCTTTAGCTGGTCTTTCCCAACGGCCACTCGGTCCCATTTCTCATACCTATCAAATATGATAGAGCTTCAACTAATAATAAATAGTCAAATGAAAATTGTCACGTACAGTTTACCTTCTACAACAATTCACTTTGGACAGATGTTTACACATAATATATTTCTCAGTGTAACTTGGTGTAGCAGATTATTTTCAGAATTCAAGACTTCATTTAGTTAAATGTTCTTGTGCTTTAGTAGGTTGATCATGCAGGACCTGATCACTGATTTAAAAGAACAGTGTTGTACATGCTGGTTTTCTTAAAAGTTGAGTTATATTAGAGGTAACAGCACTTGGGATCTTTGCAGTAGCTGTCAAATGGAGGAATTGTCTCAAATAATATATTGGACCATTCTTTGAATGCAGTCCAAAATTAACTGCACTGCAAGTTTCTAGTTATTTCAAACAGAAATATTTTAAAATAATGTTCCCATTCATTCTCAGTATAGATATTTTAATTGCACAAACTATTTAAATACTACCAAGAGTTCCATCCTTTTGAAATCTGTGTGTCTCTTTTATTGGCAGAAATTAATCTCATAAAATAAAGTCACAACCAGTTGTAGCTGCCTTGTGGTTGTGTATTCCATAATTGTGATGATGAAGTCATTCGAATCAAAACTCTATTATTGAATATTCATACACACAAACATACACAAAGTGTTTTAAAGAAGGAAGGGAAAATAATGTCAGACGAGACTAGTAAACTTTGCAATAAGGAAATGTGCCTTTCCCCATTTTGTTTTCAAAAAGGAAATAAATGTGGCTGTGTGGTTGGAAGAAGCTTTCACTTTCTGTATGTTGATACTAATTTTGCATTTTAATAAAAGAAGACAGCATGGTACAACTAAATTGAACAACTTTTTATGTATTTATGTCCTTTTTTATTTACAGGTGTCAGAAACTATTTAAAGGAAGCTTTAGTACACATAATTGCTGTACATGCTGAGGTGAGACTAATGCAACTTACCCACAATGATTGCCGAAAAAGTATAAATGACCTTTGTTTTCCAGTGCCAAAAAATAGATTTAAAAATGTTACATAAAAGGTAACTGATTGGTCTTCAGTTGGTAGTTATGACGCCTTGTTTCATCTTCACCAACACTGCAGCTATCTTTTAGAACATTTTTTCTAAACCTCAGCAACCTTAAGATATATGGACTTCAACTCCCAGCATTTCCCAGCCAATGGGAATTCTGAGAGTTAAATATAGTCGAATATAGTAGAAATAAATGAGGGACAAATCTTTTTTGTTGCACATTCCTGCATGTTTAATTGATTTTTCAATTCTGTGCCAGCTTTATCCTTTTATAGAGAAAATAAGTAAGAGAGAAAATAATGGTGTCTGATTTTGTCCATGGGAAACCAATTTTAAAATCCACAGCAGAATAGTTCCTTTAGAAAAACCAATTGAAGGCATATAAGTATGTGCAAAGCCTACCTTTTTAAAGCTGCTGTCCTGATAGCAACTATAGGAAAATACAGAGAGAGAAAAATAAATGCAGAATTTAACATTGTGTTTCATTTGAAATCTGCAGGTATTCACTATCTCAAAGGAGCTTGTACCCAGAGTTCTGTCAAGGATTGTTGAAGCAGTTGCCGAAGAACTCAGCAGACTAATGCAGTGTGTTTCATCTTTTAGCAGAAATGGTGCTCTACAGGTAGTCAAGTTATGGCTTGTTATTGTTAATAAATGTGTATTTCTGCTACAACCTTGGGCACTTCCAGACAGACAATTCTTTTTGATGCAGTTTTCCTAAAATCCCATGGGTGTAGCTGGTTGAATTCACAATAAGTGAGAAAAAATGTCTTTGAGTTAACCCAAAAGTGCTTTTTCAAGAGGCAACTGGACTTTCTGGTTTTTCTTTGAAGACATTTAGCTTCTCATCCAAGAAGCTTTTTCAGCTCCGACTGAATGGTGGGGAATGGAGGGATTTATACTACTTGCAGACAGCTGGTCATTTGCATTCTTTTAGCACGTTGTTAAGGTCACCAGGAGATTTATCTGTGTCATCAGGTCACCTGAGTGGTGCAAATGGGTGTGGAGCCTTCTTGGAACTTTTTCGGACTGTTGTAGATTGGAGATAGATAATATCGTATCCCTGTTGAATTTGTTCAATTTTGACATAGATGGCCTCTTTGACCCCTCTTTCAAACCAGTGGTCTTCTCTGTCCAAAATGTGACTTTGCTGTCTTCACCCATGGCCTGGATGACTGAGAATCTCCATAGACATCTTTTGAGTTAAGGTCTTTATCAGATAAAGTTGTTGTGCAGGAACAAATTCTTTTTGTTCCACATTGTTCTACAAACATTAATATGATATCAATCAAATGTAGCCAAAGAATAATTACCTTAGCACTTTTAAGACCATGAATTTTCTGAAGCTGTTCCATAAATATATAAATACTGATACCATATATTTGGTTGTAATTCTTCCTTTGAAATCTATTAACAGGGATCTGTAATAATTAAAAACTCTCCTTAATCCAAGGAACGACACTTATGCAGTGGTGAAATCTAAAATTTGTTACTACCGGTTCTGTGGGCGTGGCTTGGTGGGGGAGAGTAATGTGACTAGGTGGGCGTGGCCATTTTTTAAAAAACTTTTGAAACCATTTTTTGTACAACCTCTTTGGCGAAGAGGTTCTTAAAAAATGCTTTCAAAAGGCTATGACGATCCCAGCTGAGTTGCCTGATCGGCAGAGGCGTTTTTTCTTTTAAATGCCTCTGACGATCAGGCAACTCAGCTTGGATCATCAGAGGCTTTTTTTTTTTTTTTTTTTTTTACTTTTAAAAGCAATTTTTCGGCCGAAAAGGTTGTAGAAAAAATGCTTTTAAAAGTAAAAAAAAAAAAGGCTCTGATGATTGTGCAGCTCAGCTGGGCTGGGGGGGTGGGCAGGGATTTTTGCTACCAGTTCTCCGAACCACCCGCCTCCATCGCTACCGGATCAGGTGATCCGGTCCGAACCGGGAGCATTTCACCCCTGCTCTTATGGTAGTTTATTCCATCCACAAGTCCAAAACCTAAGACGACTTTTTTCCAAAGAGCACATCCTTTGAAATTGGATGGTTAAACTTTTGGATTTGAATTTACTTTCAAAACCCATTATACCACAGTAATATGAAATGGGTAATCTATATATGGTAGATGCATCTTAAAATCACTCACCTGAAAAGTGGGAAATGTTAGTTTTTCCCCACTCCCATTTTTCCTGGCCTAATTAATAGCCTCTGGGCATTTTAGTCTCAACATAAAGCTTGAGAAGGCTACTGTTATAGGGGAGAAAGCAAATCTTCCTGCTTCTCTTTAGGTTTCATTCATACATAATCATATACAAACGCAGGTTCCCCTCCCTCCCCACGAAAACAAAATGCAGATTTTACTCTCCTGAACTTCCTTCCTCTTTGGGTAAATGATATATTAAGAACCCATATCATTTCTGGGTAAAAAAAATATTAAGTACAAACGTAATCTAAATATGGAAACTTTATATCATATTCAGATTGACTTTAATTGATATCTGAATGTCCAAATCTATAATTATCTTTACATTTGTTAAATGAGATAATATAACAACAAAAAACTTTTTTTTTTAGAAATTAAGGCCTCTTATTTGTGCTTGCTGCTATAAAACTATCCCTAAAATTTGTTTAGCAGATCCTAAATATTGTAAAATCAGATGCTGAAGATGTAATACTGGAATATTTTTGTCCTTCAGGCTCGACTTGAAATTTGTGCCTTGAGAGATTCCGTGTCTGTATTCCTCACCTCTGAAAGCAAGTAAGTAAGAAAAAAAGTGACAGCATCAGTTAACACCTTTTTTTAAATAAAAATAATAAAATATGCTCCAAATGAAAAAGCCCTTCATAAAATGTCTTAATGTAAACATGGGTTAATTGAGATTCCCAATACCATGTTTGTGATCTCTGGAACTACTTCTAATCAGATACAAAAAATTAGTAGAGGCTTCCTGTTGATTTTGAGGAAGAAAATACCTCCATACACACACACAGAGACACACATAGAGTGTGTAAGCCTTAATGGAGCCTCACTATAACTTTAAAAAAAAACTTCGACATCACCACCACCATCCAAAATGGAAGAAAAATAAAATAAAATCTTGATTTTTACTTATTTTGCTGCAGTACCCTGATCCAGTACATTCATGGTCACCACAAAACATTAAGTTGAGCCCTTGTAAGCAAATGAATTTATTTATATATTTCCATTTCAGCTTAAAATTGCATATGACTCCGTAATTTTCTTGGTATTTATTTGATAGCTTTATTTGTTTAGTTAAAAAAAAAGAGGGGGGGGTTAGGGGTGAACCATGAGTTTGGTATGGGATTAGACTACATCCCTTCCTTAAAATGTCTGTAGGTATTCTATATTTTCCAATCATTCCATTTCCAGTCTTAAAATCAATCTTCCCAGCCTGTTGGGTATTAGAAGTGAAGTGCCAATATATATAATCTGTATGTGTGTAGTTGTTTGTTCAAAACTTCTTCATGGGATCTTTTGTTTTAATTTCCCACAAATAATTTCCTCCCCCAAAAACATCCTATTAGCTTCTCATTGTTAGCTTTTCATACAAGAATCTCTTCTCCCCTTGCCGCCGCCCCTTCCCCCGCCCCGACAATTTCATCAGGTCTCCCCTAGCATAAGATAGATTTTCCTAGGCAAATTCAAGCAGCTCTCTAGCTTTCAGAACATTTTTTTCAGTACAATATGGGTTGGATTGTTTTGCCTGGAAATAACTCAAGGCCAACACTTTTAGTATTGTAATAATAATAATCATGTCACCTAATCATCCTGCTTTCTATTTTCCCTGCAACAACAATCCTATGAGGTGGGTTGGGCTAAAGAGAGAGTGACTGGCCAAAAGTCATTCAGCCTTCCTCAGAAGGAAGGCCCAAATGTCACAGTCTCCTGGTTTCTAGCCCAAAACCTTCACACTACATCAAACTGGCTTTCATGAATGGTATCATGACCACTGACTAATAACCAACAATTCATTTGCTTTCTGTTTTCAGGAGTGTGTTTTCCTGACTATTGTGAAGCCTTATGGTATATGGAAAATCAGTTGAGCGAAATTTCATGTCTACCTATTACTAGTGGGGGAAAAATAGTGTTTGTTATAAATGGATATTTCTTAAGAGGTTTTTATTTTTTTAATTATTTCCCTCAGTGAAAATTCATTAATGTCACAGGTCTGTCTGGATTTCTCAGGAAAAATCCTTGAGCAGGGACTTAGCCACCATTTAGGCAACTACAGATCTTCCTGAGTAAATAGCATTCTAAAAAGGAATATTCTTCCTATTCTAATCAATTGCTGTTATACTGGAATAGTCCTTAAATTATTGGCTAAGCCTCATGCAGTGTGCATGAGGCTTTCTAGATGAGTTTGAAAGCATATCACAGATGTTTAGCACAGATTAAACTCATTTCAATAGAAGCAATCTATTCGTTTTCTGTCACCAACAGTTAGGAGAGACCAGTAAGTCACATGAAAGTAACACCTCTATAATACAACATCCATTTTCATATTAAAAAGGCTGTCTTTTTTTATTAAAGGATAAGGTTTAGAAATATCCACATAAGGAAGATAGTTTTAGAAGGCAAAATAAAATTGCAAAGTCAAAATGAAACTGAGAACTGAATGATGAAAGCTTTAAATTCTGTGGAATAAAATGACGACATTGCATGTATATGTGCAAATATGTGTGTGTGTGTGTATGCACACGAACTCTGAAAGCTATCCAGAAATCATTCCTATAAGTGGCTCTTAATTTGTATTAATTTTAATGGTAAATATTTTGTAAGAATTTGCAGGTTGCATGTCTAGCTTCAAATGCAAACACATATAAGGCACACAAATAACATAGAGAGATTGGAAATTAATAATTTTGGTCAACTTGTGTAACAGAAATATCTGTTTAATTTACAGCTCAAGCTTTAAGCAAGCTCTAGAAGCCTTGCCTCAGCTGTCAAGTGGTGCAGATAAAAAGTAAGTTGGTATCTTTTTATAATTTAGAAGGTGCATTTTGCAAATATTACAGTGGTTGAAGCATTCATTCCTTGAGGAGAAACCTATTTTTGATCCAAGGCATGGCAAATACAGTGATAGTGGTGGTGTTTCCATTACACCATTTTCCACCCACACAGTACATATGGACTTTAATGTGATTTATCATTATAACAATTCTGCAAAGATTACAAACGACTGACTTTTTGAAACATCAGCAAGACACTGGAGAGCAGGAAGAAATTTGTTCTTGGATTATCAATGTCCAAAATAGAACTCTTTATTTAATTCATTACAGTGGCCTTGAAATATTCCCTTATTTGTTCATTTCCCCTAAACTGAACCAAACAGCAAAATTTTCATGGAAGAAGCTGGAATCCGAATTGCTTCCAACTCCTCAAAGTTATTGATACATTAAATAATAGTTTTCCCCCAGAATGCAATTTATCTGCTAAAACACAAATATGTTCTTGTTACTTCTGCAAGGTCAACACTGATTACAAAGCAGCATTTCTAATAATGAATTCAAAGGATTTAGACCTGTTGATAGTAATAAAATAGACTTAAGACTGACTTATGAAATATCAACTATATGTAGATGCTGTATTTGTACTCATTCCTGCAAGATGGTGTTGAAGGGTTGAAGTAAAAGTTCACGTGCTCATATCCTTTTAGTTACTAGATCTCGTACAGATTATATAGCTGTGGAATTTACTGCAACTGTTAAATAGTGTTCTTTTTTTTATTTTCAAAAAGGAAATCAATGACTGCCTAAAATATAATTTAACATTTTAATGTAAGCTTAAATTGCCTTCCTTTTTTTTTTAATTCGTGTATTTTTGTCAGGGGCACTAAATTTTTTGATCGTGATTTATGATTTTCAGAATATTTCCTGAATACTGGATTTAACCAGTGAAGTAAAGAAACAATAAAAGGAAAGCAAGACACTAAAGTAAAGGGCAGACAAAACAATTCAGTTTTGATTGTGCCACACAGTTCGTATAATAAACAACATTAACTAAGATTCTGAATTTAGGTTACATGTCCTATCTAAATTTTCTTAAGTTATTCCTGCTCTTTAAACAACGTTAACCTCTCAATGTCATATATCACAGTGTTAAACACGTGGCATCACATTGCCATGACATGACATTTCGTGAAGGTTTTCCCCAGAGACGTTCGCAGAGCTGGGGTGGGCATGGCCTGTGCGTGACACTTTCAGTCTGCAAGCCGCCAGTTTTACACCCGTCATATATGCTTAATGTGGATAAATTCTGCAGCGTTCAACAAGACTCATTTCTTAGGAAGCATCAAGAGTTCCACTTAAAATCTAAGAGCAGTTATCTCCCCGTATATCAATCTACATAAAATTATTCTTAAGAATATCAATATATTTGATTATTAGGAAAGAAAAATATTTGTATACAAATGATTATGTTTTGTATTTACAGTTTATTTTGAACACATAAAAGGCTGTTGAAGTTGTGAAACTTATTCCACCAGGACTCAATCTGTATAAATGCACTTGTATTCCTCGGGAAACAAAATAAAAAGGCATAAGGTTACATACCTATAAATAGTGCATCTGCCTATATGTAGTCTTATTGATAACAATTTCTCACATCTTGGAAAGACAAGCTAAATATTTTGGTAGAAGTATTTGTAGATTACTCTGAATTACTGAGATTGCCTGATAGAGAACAGGTTTGTTAGGAAACAGGTTGCATGGATACCAAATTTAAAAACTAAAGACCACATAAGGATATTATTAATAATAAGACAGATCCATTTTACAAATAGTCTAAACTCAGCATATCATTTCATGTATCTGATAAAATGCTCTATAGTTCTCAGGAATCTATTTCCCCTCCTACCACCCCCATTCCAGCCTCTGCTTTGTGTGGTGGAATCAGTGGCAGACAGGAAGGAAGCCCCGTAGAGGAAGTTAAAAGCTTTTCCAGCATGGACTCCATAGGTGGGAGGAAGCATATGAGATCAAACACTGAGGTCTATATCAGGCTTCCCAGGAAAAGAGGCAGTCTGGTGAGATTGTTGTGAACTGGGGAATCAACAACAAGGAAGCCTCTTGACCTAACCTGAGAGTAGTTCTGGTTGCTTATGCCTGACAAAGTAGCTCTTCATTGTTCTTGAATTGCACCTAAACTCTTCAAGTCAGTCAATATTTTAATTTTTTTTACAGATTGCTGGAAGAACTACTGAACATATTCAAGAGCAGCATGCAGTTTCAGCTCACCTGCTTTCAAGCTTCTTCTTCCACAATGGTGAAGACCTAATTCTGAAACTGAATTCTTTCCATGAAAAGGGAACCATAAATGCCATCAGTTTTGTTCTCAAGTAACTGTACTCCTCTTTGCTGTGACCTCATTTTCTTGAACCAAAATTCAGAGTAAAATTATTAATAGATCTATTGCTTCTAGAAATAGCAAACAGTCCCATTTTGTTTTGATGAGAATTTACTCTGAAACATTTTAAGCAGCAATATATCACAGTATGCTTAATAGCTTGGCAAGCTGGTTGTATTTATTATCCTAATAAATGTTGACAAGTGATGTCACCAGATTCCTTAAATTTCTCAGCATATTTACCAAAATGTTCTAAAATTCTCCATATCAGTAGAGATGTTTGGTTCATTAAATGATGGCATGTGTACTTGTATCATCATCTATCATCACACATAGACCTGAATATCCATTGTTTGCCTGCTGGCCTCTATGGAATGAATTCTTTCAATCAGATGTATACAATGGTATGTGGGAAAGACCTTGGGTGAGTAGGCCAAGAGACACTGCCAAGGGAATGATCAGATAAGAGACAGTATAGCCCACAACTAGATAATGGGCAGGACAAGAAACTCAGACGAGACCCTCCCTACTTTCTCAAGATGTAAGGGAGATTGAGGGGAGGGTTAAACTTTGAAGCTTGCAGGATTCTGTTAATGTAGCTTTATAATAAAGTTGAATTAGCTTATTTACTTGTGATTTGTATCTAATTTACCCATCAAGGCCAACAACATACTGCATTGCAATAGAACTCTTCTCAGTGAATTGATTATGTCCATCAAGCCACGATTGATTCTTAGCAACCATGTATAGATAGATCTCCAGGTTGATCCAATGGTGAAATTGAGTTCATCCACTTTTTTGCTGGTCATCCTCTTCTTCTCTTTCTTTCCATATTTTGCAGCACTTGCAGACTTCTTCAGATCACTGGGTTTTCACATGTGTCCAAAATATCATAATTTGAGCCTTAAGTGAGAACTCTGGATTGACTTGTTCTATGATTCATTCATTTGTTTTTTTGGCTGGCCATAATATTGTCAGGGTTTGTCTCCAGCACCAGCATTCAAAAGTGTCAATCGTCTTTATATCCTGCTTCAAGTTCAGTTTTTGTTTGCATAGCATCACAAGCTAAACCACTGAGTAAACGATTCATCAGTAAATTACCATTGAGATGATGCACAAGTTGCTTCTGTATATATCCTTAAATACTTCGTTCCAGAATATTTTTGGATATATGTTTGCTATTTCAATCTGGAAGACAGAGTATATATATAAAGAAGTTATCTCTGTGTGAGAGTTTGTGAATCTAGGAAAGATAAGCCAAGCAAACTAAATACATAATTGTTTTTCTATGTTCACATAATTGTAGTTATATGCATATTTACAACTATTAAAACCTCTTTTACAAGAAAAGATTATAAGATTTGTAAACACACAATGATGTATTCTAAAGAACCTGAAAAAGTAAAAATGATTCCATTTTTACTCAGCTTTTCAAATGTTATGAATCACAGTACTAAGGAAAAACAATCCAGTCATCAAGGCCATTTCTACTTGTCAAATGGATTAATGTGCATCAAAAACTTATTTCAAGCCAGGCTGCTTATTATTACCTTTATAAAGTAATCATTCAAGTTTTGAAGTTGCTACCTCAAATTCAGACTTGGAAGCCCCAAATGTGTATTCATAAATATCTGCTTCAGTATTTGCTTTTCAATTATCTTGTGGTCTTAACAAAGTGAAGTCAGTTATCTTGATAACAGCATTGAAAGTAATACAGGTATTTTCATTTGTGAAGTATTTAGTGACAAGTTCAGAACTTGAAGCAATGTGTCTTTCTCATCAAGCTTTCCTTTTTCTCTCATTTCCCAAGTGAAGCCATTATACAATAATTGCTGAGCAAGGATGATTCAGTAATTGTTATTACATACATCATGTTTTCGCACCTTTTATCAATCCCTGTCATTGTCTCCTCACACATCACTTCCCCCTTGATATTTATTTATGAATTCATACAACTGCTGAACTCAAATTTTGTGTCCCTGGACAGTGTACAAAACAACAACAACAACAAAAACGCCGCTAATACAAACTAAGATAGCTCATTAAAATATACAATAAAATGACAAACAGAACTGAAATCTTCTGCAAACCCACATTGGAAATCCAGTTCAACCTGGCCCTAAAGTCAGGTCTTCACCAACCTTCCTGCAGGCTTGTAGAATTGTGGCCAACTGTTTATATCTAGGGGAGGATAGGGATTGCCCCAGAGAAGACAGGCATCCTGGGTCCCATAAAATACTGTTTTAATGAAGGGATCCAGAGTGTTTATCCTCATTGGAAATTGTTGGACGGGCCTATATCCTTACAAGTGAACAATACTATAGAAAAACTGGTCCTATGTTATATAAGGCTTTTGATGGTGAAATTCCAACTAATTTCTTCAACAGGGATGGTCTATAAAACGTTCTGGAAAAACTATAATAATAACGATGACATTCTTTGAAAGGAATAATACATGTAAACATCTCAGTTTGCTGCACTTATCGTCTGACCTGAATCTCCTTTTCTTCCTTATAAAGACAAGTGGGCCTCAAGGACCACAATCAGGATGAGCAACTCTGTCACTAAATGCCAGGGTGTTAAACAAGGTCTCACATGACTGCAATTTTACTGCTGGCTTTTCCATTGACTCTGCTTCCTGTGGAAGCCAGTTATGAAATGCACAAATGGCAATCATTGTAGGACGCTCCAACAGTTGAAAATGCCCATTGCTTGAAAAGTTCTTGATCACAGGACCATTGGGAACTAGGGAAAAAGTTCCATTTTTAGCACTGTCTTAATTTTGAATGGTCACTAAACAGGGCAAAGTTTACCTGACTACAAGTCATAGACCTAAAGGGAAAAGAAAGCAAACCAAGATCTGTCATCTCCACTTTCTGGGACTGTGGCTATGGTTACTAAATACTAAATATTATGAGATTAATAATTGACGCCCACTCCAGTGGTGGGTTGCCCCCGGTTCGCACCGGTTCTATAGAAGCAGTAGTAAAACCAGCAGGAGGCCATGCCCACTGACCCCGACATCACCAAAACGCTTCTGCGTAGAAGAGCGTGCACATGAGCAAAGCGAGAAGTAGTACAAAGCGGTAGTAAAGGTAAGTAGAACCCACCCCTGGTCCACTCTGATGGACATGTGACTAAGCAAATATTGGAGTAGGATTCACATCTTAATATGGAAGATTCTCAAAGTGAATATGAAAATAAAACCAGAAACTTTTCTTTTGAATTTAACGAAAAAAGACTTGGGAAAAAATTGGGAACTTTGATGTTGTAAATGTTGACGGCAGCAAGATTACTTTATGCACAAAAATGGAAGGATATTTTGGATGAATGGCTGCAGAAGTTGATGGAGTTAGCAGAGATGGTTAAACTGGCACCTCTTATTAAAAGACAAAAACACGACTACTTTTGTTTCTACTTGGAAGCCGCTACAGGACTCAAGGTGTAAAAAAAAATGAAACTTTGGTTTTGGGTTTTACCAATTAGATAGGTTTGTTGTTATAGAAATGGCTAGTTTATACTATTATGTAAAAGTAAAAAAATTGAGGTTTGATGCAGGGGGATTCTACTTACCTTTACTCCCGGTTCACAACAGGAGCGTGTGTGCGTGCTTTGCGCATGCACAGAAGCTTCTGCATATGCACAGATCATCAATGATGATGTCTGGGTGGAGCCTCCTGCCAAACCGGGAGCAACCCACCACTGGTTTGATCTTATTATTCTATTGCACCAAAGGGAGTCGGAAGTCAATGCCTTTTCTTTCTTTTTCTCCTTTTTCCTACACTTTTCCCTTCCCTTTTCCCTCTCCTATCTTTCCTACTATTTTCTTTTTATTTATGTTTCTTATAGTATTAATACATGAATAAACTATTAAAAAATTAAAATAAATAATTGACACATCACACTATGTATAAAAGCATTCCCGATGCATTTCTTTTTCACCTTATTTCTCCTTCAGAGAATCCTGGAAAATATAATTGCCTGATTTGTTTCTTCACCAAGGTTGCCACAATTTGAGCTAGCATTTGTTTCTAGATAATATCTTAGTAAAAAGGTTAAGGAAATCACTTGCCATTTTCCTGACCTTCAAAAGTAAGTGACAGTTTTTGAAGGGGGCTTTTCATGCATTTTTGAGAAGAAAAGCTAGTTCTTTTTGATCCCCACTTGTGAGGGGAAAAAAATCCTGGTTGGGGCCCTTAATGATGAGGGGAAAAACCTAAGGCAAGCTGAATATAAATGGCTGGAGATCTGAGCTCTAGATTTGTAGGCTATCTTTTTAATCAGAGTCTTTCTCTTCAGTAGAGTTTATATCAGATTGTTAAGGAAAACCACAGGGGACTATTTAAGGGGCAAGCCACAAACTGAGTACCTCAGTACCAAGTGCATGTATAGTAAGAAATACAGGAGAGAATGTATCAAGCCTAATTGGAGTAGTATATGTGGCAAATTGTAATTGGGTGGCCATGTGACCTGCATCACGGATAACAGCCCTGCCTTTGAAAAGGTTTCAGCTGAAAGTAGCATCAAGCTTACTATTAATTGGGATGCAGTCATTAGGATGCTGATACAACAGCTATGCTAAAATAAGATTAAATTCCTAATCTAGTAAACTTCTGAACATGCAATAAGGAGACATGCCATATTATCCCACCTTTTCGGATAAGCAATTGGCCCTGAGCTACTTCTACAGGACTATCTCTTGTCTGAAGACCTGAGCTGTTCACATTTGATTTGGAACAGAGAATTCTGGAAGATTCCATTAGCCCTTTCTATGACTTTGATTTAGTTGTTTTGACAGTGGCCTGATATTTTTTATAGAAGTTACTCCTCAACTGTAAATTAAATGCAATCACCCATATACAGGATTCTGGCCAAAATAGAAGCAGACCATATCCAGAATACCACAATCCAGATTTACTTTACGAAACCATAAATTTGCCACTGAAAGTTGAGAAGAAGGAAGGAAGGAAGGAAGGAAGGAAGGAAGGAAGGAAGGAAGGAAGGAAGGAAGGACCCTGCCATGAGGATGGCCATATTTGGCCTCCAAGCAGAAATTCAGAAATTGGGATAGGGTGAGTGTTAGAATGGTTGGAATTAGGTCTGTCTAGTCTAATGAAGAGAAAGACTAAGGGTGACACGATAGCAATCTTCCAACATTTGAGGGGTAGTCACGGAGAAGAAGGGGTTGACTTATTCTCCAAAGCACCTGGGGGCAAGACAAGAAGTAATGAGAGGGATCTTGTTGTAACCTTGCTAGATGCTACCATTTAGAATATACAATCTATTGTAGAAAAGCCTAGTTAATTAAAAAAAGGAAGACATTGTACAGGCTGAGCCAAGGAGAGAACACTCCAATATTGGAAATGTATTTTGACATAAATATTGAGCAATTAAATTAGCTCTTGGACTTCTAAATAAAGATTGAAATCCAATCAATTATGATCTCTCAGGGAAGATTTTCATTTATTCATTAGTTGTGCCATCATATAGTTAAAAAAAGAACAGCAGTGGATAAAAAGAAGAAAAAATAAAAATGTGTCTCTGTGTGTATAAACAAATACATGCACACTTACATGGGAAAGTCAATTTTACTATATTAACTAGTATGTCAAAAACTGTTCTTGACAGTGCTACCACCCTCGGCCGAAGAGGTTGTAGGGAAAAAAATGCCTTTAAAAGCCTCTGGCGATCCCAGCTGAGTTGCCTGATCGTCAGAAGCTTCTAAAAACATTTTTTTCTGCAACCTCTTAAGGTTGTAGAAAAAATGCTTTTAAAAGAAAAAAAAAGTTGGCCACGCCCACCCAGTCCCATTACCCACCACCACCACCACCAAGCCACGCCCACAGAACCGGTAGTAACAAATTTTAGATTTCACCCCTGATTCAAAGCCCTTCTTGAAAAACAGAATAAATGGATTCAAATTTCTATCTTCTGCTATAATTCACTGCCTTGCTGACTGCTGAAACATTGCCTCAAGAGTTCCCAGGATAGAATAAGGAAGATCTGAGTTTTAAAATTGCTCATCGGTGGTTTTGTGTCTTCTCATTCCCACTCAAAGGCATCAGCTTAGCCTTTCAGGATGTGTCTTCTTAATTCTTTGAAGCTGGAAAAATTCCCTTGTCTCTTAAGGTCTGAAATGAGAGCCAATACCGCAACATCAACTCTGCAACATCAACCTTACCAGAGTGAAAGGGTTTCTAAAACCTTTTGCAGAATTCTTCAGGGAAACGATGAAGATTCATTCCTTCTGAATAGCAAGTCTGGAAGTTGCTGCTAAAATCTTGACAATTTTGGACATTTATTCTTATGACTGTGAACAGCCTCAGGGGTAACTGAACTCAGGGCTAAGAAAAAAACAACAACCTGTTTTGTCTTCCATGGTTAAAAGAAAAACCTGTCAGAGTCAAACAAAGACCACAAAATTCAAATGAACTAGTCTAATTGTTCAAAAGAAATGATTTAATGCAACCTATCAGTTAAACCAGTCTTATTGGTCATTGCCTTGTGGGCTACCGAATGATGTTTCAGTTCCATTATCTTAACACTCCGGCACCAGGATACTCTGTGTTGTTTTTGTTGTTGTTTTATTAGAGATTCTGGGCTTACTTCTCTTTCAGGCTTCGACTGAACTAGAAGCTGAGTGCATTTATTGAACTTTGAAGAAAAATTCCCCCCCCACCCCAGACTCTAAGAAGGCAATTATCTCCCAACTTTTGTTTAAACTATGCAGTGATCTGAAGTAGAGTACCTTCATCTCAGTAAAAACATCACAGTTGAAATGTCACATCTTTCTGTTTTGCTGCCTCCTGATAACAGCAAGAGTTGAAATGACCCTCCAGTACTTATTCAACTTCAGCAAAAGGCCAGCATTAACCACAAGAAACCACAGCCTGAAAACAAGCTAAATCTTCGGGTACAGCAAATGCCAGTCAAGAGAGCAAGTTCAAAGGAAATAACTGAAGCCAAAGAGTTGGTTTGCAGAAAGAAGGCACAGCTCCTCTCTTGACACAAGAATACTCTTCTCCAAAAATGCCTTCTGTAGGCTGATTTCCCAAAGCCCCAGGCTGTAAGAGGCAATGGAATAGCCGTTAATATCAAACAACATTAACTATCTTTTATTTTGTTTACATATCAGCTCCCATACAGTAATAGTGATAGCTCTTAGACTTATATACTGCTTCACAGTGCTTTACAGCCCTCTCTAAGCAGTTTACGGAGTCAGCATATTGCCCCCAACAATCTGGGTCTTCATTTTACCCACCTCGGAAGGATGGAAGGCTGAGTCAACCTTGAGTGACCCTGCCAAATTGCAGGCAGCCGGTAGTCAGCAGAAGTAACCTACAGTACTGCATTCTCACCACTGCGCCACTGTGGCTCATGCTTTAAGGCAGTGTTTTTCAAACTTGGCAATTTTGAAGCAAGGTGAAGCATGCTAGCTGTGGAATTCTGGGAAGTCCATCCATCTTAAAGTTGCCAAGTTTGGAAAACACTGCTCTAAGGTCTCCACCAATCTTTCATTCTTTTGATTATTCACCAAAAGACCAGTAATCTAAACACAATTTGCAAAAAAATAAAATAAAAAAAAATTAGCTGCATTCTAAACCTTCACCAACAAGGCAGAACCAGGACATGATAAGGCTTCCTTCCTCGGGTTGAACCTGAGGTCCTCCAGCTGAGATGAACTTACAGTCTGGATCTTCACTAACCTTTGGCCAGTCTGCCTGGACTGATGGAAGGCAGTTCAAATCTTTGCAGAGCACCAGATTATAAAAGGCAGTGATAAAAGAGATGGAAACAGGGCCTACAAGATCCATGGAAAGAATCTCTAAATCTCAAGACTGTAAGAAAGGACAGATTTCTTGAAGGCCCCCAAGATGATGAAAATCATAACAGGTGTGACTTTCATAGTTTGAGGTCCAGCACAGAAAATGAGCCTGTGGAGATTACAAAAGGCAAAGGTCTCAGTAATAGGCAAATTTATCAGAAGACTTACATAGGGGGAAAAAAATAGTGTGTATGATTTCATCTCTTGAAGGACATGCTCAAATGGATGTATTTCTCCTTTTCTTCTGTTTACTTCTTTTTCCATGGTGCAAATTTGTCCAGAAATCAAGCTAGAACCTGTGTCCAGTCCTGGCACTGATGCCTCTGAAATTATCACAGTTTTCAGTCACTTCCCTAATGAATATGCAATAGTTTTTTTTTTTCTTGTTTAACACAATCAGCCTGTAAACTGCCTCATTGGTGATGTCTAGATGAGGTGAGCAGGTTGTAATATAAACCCAGCAATTAAGAAAGAGAGAAGAAACACACCAGTGAAGTGGGGGGGGGGGGAACCTTGAATACCCAAAGGAAAAACAGCCCAATCTAGCACTCTGACTCAACCTTTCCCAGACTGGAATCAACAGCAGCTGTCGAAATGTGATGCACAAGCATAGAGAGCCATCTTAAAGTTCTACAGGAAGCTTAAAAGAAAGGAGACGCAGAGTTTAAACATTCTCACATCCAAACGGATGAGTGTCATCTATTCAGCAGCATGTACAGTAATGTTAGTACATAACTGGGATATGTGACAGGAACATGACACATAAAACTAGGATTATAAATAACCCTAGTTTTTCAACTGTTCAATATGCCAGAATGATGCAGAAAGGACATGTGCATGCTGCTATTGTGATGCTTGACATCTGATGCAAGCATGTATAACATGCTATTTGTGTGATGCTGTTTCATCATTTGCCCCTTGTGGACATACATGGACACCAGAAATAGGAACCTGTCCCTCTGTGAGCAGTTGATTCTTCAAACTGGGATATGTTTTGACAAAGGAAGCTCTTGTTATGAGGTATAGTAGCATTTAATAGAGGCTTGCTTGCCATAAACTCCATTCCAATTATTCTTCAATCAGCTCAAGCCCACAATATGCTTTAGAGACAAGTTTGCTTCAATTACATTTTATTGCCAGGATTTTGTCATCACTCACATGGTTTGTTTGCTTTTATTTCTTGAGTAGCCATGAAAATTTGCTGGAGGGGGTGAAACTGCTGGATTTAAAAGAAACTATTTGAGAATGAGAAAAAAATTTCTAGTGAAAAACCTACTCTGCATTTAATAGTGGATTGCTGATGGTTTTAAATGCTCTCCTCAGTCTTCTCTTGCAAGTTGTTTTAAATAACAAAATTTTTGAGAGTTTCCTATGAAAAGGAAAAGAAAGCCACTACAAATATATCTTATTACAAATATGTTAAATGGGATTTCCTTTTCTCACCTAGGACTATTTTCAAAATCCCCAAAACATTTCAACCAGTACATGTTAAATTAAGCAAATATAAATCAAAGAACATAAAGGATTGTCATACTGAACTGAAACATCATAATTTCCTTCAGGTTTAGCAATATAACCTAACTCTGGGTATACTAAACATAATCTCTCAAACATCTACACAGTACTATTCCTTTCAATTGTGAATGGAAATGTATGTGAATACAAGACTATGTTATAAGCATGACTGCAGCACAGTACTATTCCTTTTAATTATACCCAGGTATGTGAATACAAGACTATGTAATAAGCATGATCGCAGCACAATGATGTATGTTTTTATTTCTTTATTACATTTATATGGCTGCTCATCTCACACTTCTGATGCTGGGTGCCACACGCAGTGAGAATAACAAACAAAAAACCCTTACAATGCAACAATTTTAAAAAAAATTTAAAAAACAAGACAGTTAAAAACTGCCATAAGAAAAATGTACAATAGTATATGAAAATCCCACTGAGGTTAATGTGTCTGGAGTCTGAAATTTTGCGTAATGCTGCAATGCATGAATTATATCAGATATATATAGTCATAAAAGTTAGGGATTTTCCAATCCCATTAGTCTAGGTAGATAAGTTTAAACTCATGTATAGTCTCCAGTGGAACTTATTTATTCAAAGTATGTCCCACACATCTTAAGTGCTTAAAGCATTCTGCACTTCAGATAAGATATTGCAATAACCGGGAAGAAAACTCCAAAACAAAATACAACCTTTATTGAGTGACAAAAGTTGTCTAATTCTAAAGATCAGAGAAATCAAAACAGTGTTTCTTTTTGCCCCAAATATATCCTAAAAAGGTCCAATGATCAGATAGAAATTTGTTCCAGTTAATTCAGTGTATGTTATTATTTTTATTTGCTCTTATTTGTGAGTCACTCAGAAACTTGATGTTGGACAGATCAAAATAGGATAGATAGATGATGGCAGGTAGATAGATGATAGATAGAAAGATAAATAGATGAGAGAGAGAGTTAGGATGGAGATAAATGATAGGATGGATAGATAGATAAATGATGATGATAGATGATAGATAGATAGATAGATAGATAGATAGATAGATAGATAGATAGATAGATAGATAGGAGAAGAGGAGGAGTGCCAGATATGGTACGTTAGTTCAAAAATGAACTTTATTTCTCATTTGGTTCCAGTTCTGGGAAGCAGACTTATGGAATTGGAAAAATATACTGCTCAAAAAAATAAAGGGAACACAAGCAGAAAACATCCGAGATCTGAATACAGTAGTTTATACACTGCTCAAACAACTAAAGCGAACACAAAACTACTGTATGTAACGAACAAAGTATTTAATAAGGCTATTTCATTCATTCAGATCTCGGATGTCTTCTGCTTGTGTTCCCTTTGTTTTTTTGAGTAGTGTATATTATCTTTCCACCTGCCTTCTGTTGAACCTCCTTACACTATTTTAAAAAATCCTTGTTCAGTCCAATCTAATCTTTATTATGGTCGTAGACCAGCATAAGGAGGATGTGGTACAAGTCAATTAAAAACCATAGAAGATACTGGGCTTCTGAAGAAGGAAGACCAAAGACAGAGCCAAAAAACAGGGCTGACAATCAAGGTGGAATGGAGAAACAACAAGTTGTCTGGCTCTTTGATGACTCTTCTCCAGACAAGGACACTACAAGACAGTGAGCATCAGTGGGTTTACAGCTCTGAGAGATGAGAGAATAGCCAACTTGCTGGAAGACCACTGGGTTTGTATACTTCCTTTTCTAATCACTTTTAGAAAGTGTTCATTAACTGCTTTTCAGTTACTAGGAACCTTTGGGTTGATAAGTTTGATGGGTGAATTTCCTTCAAATCTTAGCAAAATAACATTTTAAGTTTAAAAACATTAAAAAATGAGAATAAACAGCAAAGGCATGATTAAAACATTGCTTTTAGAAAGCTGTAAAAAGTCTGAGGTCAAATAAGAATTAACTGGTGAAATAAGATTTAACTCCAAAGAATCTTTCCCGTGGGAAAATGCTTTTGTTTTGATTAAAAAAAAAAATGAAATTTCAAAAATTGGATGCTGGTTGGAACTAGAAGGAACTGAAGATTACAATTACAATTAAATTCAACTTACAATTAGATTTATAAGCAAAATGTTTTAACAGAATGGAGTGGAGAGGGATGGGATGGGATGGGATGGGATGGGATGGAATAGAATAGAATAGAATAGAATAGAATAGAATAGAATAGAATAGAATAGAATAGAATAGAATAGAATTTCAGTAGAGAGAAGTTCCCTGAGGATGGGCTTCAGCACGACTCTGAAAGCAAGGAAGACTAAACCTCTCACCCAGTGGCCAGCCCAAATTGGATCCTAGAATAGAATTCTTTATTGGCCAAGTGTGATTGGACACACAAGGAATTTGTCTCCAGTGCATAAACGCTCAATGTACATAATAACAATGAAGTAACATATTCATAAGATACTAATAGGAGAAGGTAGTAGAAAAGATGAAAAGAATAATAGTAATACAGCTATATTACATTATTTTATTTTCTTATTTTACAGTATTTCATTCTCCTTATGTACACTGAGAGCATGTACACCAAAGACAAATTCCTTGTGTGTCCAATCACACTTGGCCAATAAAGAATTCTATTCTATTCTAGTAAACATCCTTAGAAATAAGAAAGTAGTGTGGTAATCAGATGTTCAGCAGAATAATGGCACTAGGGGAAAAACCTGTCCTTGTGTCTAGAAGTTGAAACAGTTTAGGAGTTGAAACATTGGACATATAAAAGGTTAATTTTGAACAATGGTCCCAGAAGTTAATTTTAATAGCATTTACCTCTATAGATAGGGTCTAAAAAATGTTATGGAACAAGTTCTTCCTCACAAGATCAAGACTGATATACAAGGGATATAGAAACAACAGCCTCGGTGGTGCAGTGGACGAAGTGCTGTTAGGTGCTAGCACTTAGCTTCCAGCTGCCCACAATTAGTGAGAGTTCAAATCTCACCAGGCTCAAGGTTGACTCAGCCTTCCATCCTTTCGAGGTAGGTAAATTGAGGACCGGGATTGTGGGGACAATAAGCCAGCTTTGTATAGAACAACACCGCTTGTGGGGGGGCGAAAGCCCTAATAAGTAGGTATATACATAAAAGTATGCAGGCTGTTGCTATAATGAGTCTACGGAGAAGGGCATCATATAAATTGGACTAATAAATAATAAATAAATAAACAAACCAAGAAACAACAAACCTGGATAATTTTCTTATATTGGATTTGGGGGAGGGGACTTTTTAAAGTTTTGAAGAAATTTGTGAGATGGGACAGAAAAAAAATAAAATCAAGCTATATATATGGCATTATTTGAAGAACTAAAAGTTAAGATTGTTTGAAGTAAACAAAGGACTATAAAGTTGTTTTTTTTATCACAGCTAAAATGGGTATATTGTTATCTCTGGTAACCTTTAAAGGACTTTTGCTGACATCAGAATGAACATGGTAGTGGTTTATATAGTGATTTGTTTATAGACAAGAGATAGGGTATGAGAAGAGATCAAATGTTATATTTTAAGAAGAAAATTATAAGTTACTAAAATTGTTTATGTAGATAGTCCTCAACTTGCAACAACAATTGAGCCCAAAATTTCCATTTTCTGCTAAGCGAGGCAGTTAAATGCCTCCTTGCCTTTCTGTGCATTGTTAAACCTTTATTCGCATTCCTGTATAATACTTTTTACTTGTAAATCTGTGTGCATCCTCCTCCCTCAGTGTTTTTTAAGTTTAATTTTTTAAAAAGTATCTTTCGGGCCTGAAAAGGGGAAATATAAACCGAGAGAATAAAGTAGCTCTGACTTTGTGCTGTTTTGAAAGTAATACATCTGAAAACATTTTATGAACGTAAGGAAAAACAGCATCATCCACAAAATGATTGACATTTTAATTTCTGTTTTCTAAGATGAACTAAAGAGCTAAAGAAGCCATAAGGAAAATTGTGTGAGTCCACTGCAGCAAAAACAAACGTATTGTGAGGTAGCCTTAAAAAAAAGATCACAGCAAACACTTGAATGGACTTTATCTGTGACTCTTGCGCTTTGTATCTCTCCCATCTCAATACTGATATATTCTTTTGATTTTTATACCTTTATTTGAGCGCTCAATGGGGCATACGTAGCATTCTCCTGGTGTTTTTCTTGCAACAACAACTCTGTGAGATAGATTGGGCTGAGTGTGACTAACCCAAAGTCAACCAGTGAGCTTCTGTGGCTAAAACTTAACTTGAACCCGGGTTTCACTACTCCAGAGTTGAATTTTTCTTTTTTCTTTTTTTTTTCTTTTTTCTTTTTTTAATTTTTATTGAAAATTATTAAAAATTACAGAAAAAAAATATAGCAATATGGATAGAATTGCAGAGAATGATATAATACATATTGAGTTTTAAAGCATCAATTTTCGCCTAGAAATAGTACAAACCTCCATTGAACCAAATCATCAAAAAAAGAAAAGATTATCCAGAAGAAAGAATTCTCAGCTGCCATGCAATATTCCTATAAATATTTACCCACAGTCACACTAAGATTATTATTTAACATTCTTTTTAAGATTTCTTTTTTGCAGCCAAACATACCACCAGTCCCAACTCATATATAGCCCCAATTCTTGTCTATCTCGCAAAAGTCCGGTAAGCTTGTCTGCCTCTGCACAGTCCATGATCTTTGTGGTTAACATAGCCTCCGATGGGATATTTTTGGATTTCCATTCTTGTGCAAACGAGATCCTGGCTGCAATGATGATGTGGAGAGCAAGATACCAATTAGATTTGTTTAAGTTCTCTGGTTTCATGCCAAGTAAAAACGTTTCTGGGTTCAATTTTATCCTACATCCTATGATTTCTAAAATCCATTTTTGAATTCTGGTCCAATATTCTCTCAGAGTTGAATTTTTCTATTCATAAGATAGGAGTTTGTTGTTTATTCAAAATGCAGCATGAAAAAAAAATGGCGTATTGCTGCTTAAAAACAAAATAGGGGACATATCCGAAACACATGGGGTGGTCAATCTGCATTTTGAAGCTGAAATTCAAAGATTATGATCTGTGAAGAGAATGGGATTTATTCCTAAAGAAAGAGCCTTAATTTGGCTCTTTGTGAATATTAAGAAAAAAACAATATTAAAAAAAGAGGAAGTGGCTTTTCCTGTGAATTCATGGAAAGAAGCGGAACAGTCAATTAAAACATTTCTTCTAACAGGACTGTAAAGTAAGCTGATTTGTCTTTCATTTAAAGGAATTCACATTTACAATGTCATTCTAATTTATACTCTGTAGGCAATGGTTTTTTCTTCTTCTTCTTCCCTGAAAGCTGTTTGACGAGCCCTGATGGTGTTTCCCCCACCTCCGGAGTGGTGACAACTGCTGATGTAAATAGCATACCCATTTGAAAGATCAAAGGAAACCTGTACTCTTGCTACAATTCTCTTATTTAAGGTTAATACTTGGGAAATCTATTGCTCATAAAGAGTGCACATGGCCACGTTAACATCATATCTGCCTTATTACATATTTAATTGCATACATAGGCACTTACTTTTCACCAAAAGAAAGAGTAAGCGTGTCTGGATACCAGCCATGATTGTCAGCAATAGGTTTGTCATACAACCACATATATTTATACAACTTACAGTATTGGTGTCTTCTGAGAAATTGTAGTAAAATGTTTGAGCTGGGAAAAGTTGTTATCTGGACTTCAACCAGATAACGTGTACAGGAAAAAAATCTGCTTGATTTTCATTACACAATGCAATAATACTATGCAGCTGCAGGAAGAAAGTGAACTTCAGAAGCCATATCAAAATTTAAAATAGAAGGGAAAGTTATTCATGAGCTATTTGAAAATAAGATTGGAAAAACTGGATTAAAAACATCATTTTATTTATCAAACATAAATCTAAATTTAAAAAGTATGTACAGCATAATTATAGTGCTTATATTTGATAACAATCATTTCCAGCTTTATTTTATTTTATTTTGCATTTTCATAGTCTACCAAAAGACTGCTTCTATTACTTGGTGTACTCAATGCCATACAAATTAAGTTTTATCATTGTAGTTGTAGGAATGTTTAATGTATTGCGAATTTTCTAAAGAGAAAGGTACAACACAACTAGTCCTCTACTTACAGCCATTCGTTTAGCAACTATTTGAAGTTATCACAGTGCTGAAAAAGTGAGTTATGATTGATCCTTACACTTATGACCATCACAGCATCCCCATAGTCACACGATCAAAATCTGGATTCTTGGCAACTGGCCTGTATTTATAATGGTTGAGGCCTCTCCGGGGATTCTCTCCGGGGTTACATGATCAAGATTTGGGTTCTCCTGAAACTGGCATGTATTTAAAATGGTTGCATTTAAAATGGTTGTCTGGGCTCATGTGATTCTCATCTATGACTTTCCAAAAGAGCTTGGCACCTTGAATTACTTATAACAGTGATGGCTAACCTTTTTGTCCTTGAGTGCCGAAAGCGCGCACGCGTGCCCACACCCATAATACAATGCGCGTACAACACCCCCCCTGCACATGCATGCACCAATCTGACCCCCGCATGCGTGCGTGCTCTCCCATGCCCTGTTTTGCACTACTCAGAGTCTAGATGGGTATTTGGTGAACCCACATATTTCATTTCAACTCCAGCCTTGCACATTTCAATAACACCTACGTCACAGAATCACCCGAGTCATGATTAAGATGTTGTTTTCTTCCAACTTTCTGGTTAGAATGGGAAAAACGACGTACGTTTTTAATTGTTCAACTTCACTTTTCTAGACTTAAATCACTAACAATGAAAAGCACTCTTAACCATTTCTCATCCAATTAATTCAGCAATACAGTTGAGATGTATAATGCAGATTAGCCTTGTACAACTTGTCAGTCAAAGCAGGCCATATTCAGCATGTTTAATTGAATGGCATTGCTAACATGAACTCACTCGTTACAGTTAGACTTTCTCAAAGATTGGGAATGAGGCTGTAGGGCTGAAGTTGAGAAGAACCAGTGAGCCTGAGTTTTCTCCTATATAGTACATAAATGACTGCATTGTCCCTAGTATACTAACACAGCATTGTTTATCTTCCTGAGAGCTGTCCCAAAGGTGCTTTTTCAAGAGCCAACTGGACTTTTCTGGTTTTTCTTTGAAGATGTTTTGCTTCTCATCCAAGAAGTTTCTTCAGTTGAAGAGTTGAGATTTGGATGAGAAGCAAAACATCTTCAAAGAAAAACCAGAAAAGTCCAGTTGGCTCTTGAAAAAGCACCTTTGGGACAACCATGACCTGGATGACTGAGAATCTCCATAGACATTTCTGAGAGCTGCTTCTGCATAAGATGACTGAAGGCAGAGAGAACCCTGGTAAAAGATGGCATACAGTATTATTACTGTATGCTTAGAGAAAAATCCATGATCACATGCCTAAAGAAATCTGTACTTAAATCAAGGAATTCTCACAGATATTCATATCCACTATTAGAGATTGCATGTTATCATACAGCTTAAAATAAATTCCTCATGAGATCAAAACTTTCCCAAACTATTATGGCCTTGATGCATTTTTCTTCCAAAATCCATTTTCTCCAACAACTTTCTTCTTGAAAGATTCTAGGTATGAGTTTATTCTCACTCAAGCAGAAAGTTTTATTGAGGGTTGGGTGAGGTGAACCAGCATAAATTGGTTAGCAGGAGAAAAAATAGCTAGCGCTGGGGGTGAAGATCACACTTTCAAGGCTCTTACATTTAAAAAAATCAAGAAATATGTATATGTAATTTTCACTTTGAATTTGGAAATAGCTAATAAGATAACCATATGAACGGTTATTATGAAAAGAGTTGGTAACTGTTACCAACTCTATTTATAAGGTTGCTTTTCTTGCCCAGTAGTGCTAAAAATGCATTTTTAAAATTTTATTAAAAATAGAAGAGCAATTCCAAGTATTTTGGTAATCCTAAAAAATTTTTTAAATATTTTTGAAAGACTACAGATAGTCCTTGACTTATGACCATAATTGAGCCCAAAATTTATGTTGCTAAGTGAGACATTTGTTAAGTAAATTTTGCACCATTTTACGACCTTTCTTGCCACCATTAAGTGAATCACTGCAGTTATTGAGTTAGTAACACAATTGTTAGGTGAATCTGGCTTCCCCATTGACTTTGCTTGTCAGAAGGTTGCAAAAGGGGATCACATGACCCCGGGACACTGCAACTGCCATAAATATGAACCAGTTGCCAAGCATCCGAATTTTGATCATGTGACCATGGGGATACTGCAGTGGTCATAAGTGTGAAAAATGGTCATGAATCACTTTTTTCAGTGCTGTTGTAACTTCGAACAGTCATAAATGAACGGTTGTAATTTGAGGACTACCTGTATTTCCTTATTTGTAGAAACAAGCAGACTTTAAAAGCTTCTTCCTCATTTACATCCCTTGGAAATGCAACTTAATAATTAAAATTAAAAATCTCAATAATTAAAAATTGAACATTGCTGCATGAAATAACAGTTTGTATTATTTCTGTGTATGTTTATTTGGGCATACTGAAAAATGGTTTGGAAAAATGCTACAGACCCCACATGAATACATCACTTCTGTTCATCAAAGCACATACCACATTATTTCAGGTTTCTGGACATACCTGGAAAAAAATGTCACTACTCTAAAACTCATATTAAAGACAAGATGCTTTAACAATTTGATTCATTAAAGCAACATTTGATTTCACATTTATGTGAGATTTCCTCATCTATGGCTGCTGGTTCTGGGCTGAAAAAATCTGGATAATGATTACAAAGCAGCACAGAGCTAGAGTTTTCTTTATTTCTTTGTGGCCATCTAGATTGGATTTTTCCAGCCCATGAATGGTAGCTTTACAATATCAGAAAAATCTTGTGTATTTTAATACACAGAGCCATCCTGTCCTTATGTGAAGTACTTCCTCCAATGGTTTTCAAGTCTACAGTATGAAGCCGATATATACCCATCAACAATCTTCTCAAGAAAGCGTGACTCAGTAATAGGTTGCATTGAAATCAATAGAAAAACCTTCCAAATTTTTTATTTTAGGTCAACATTTGTTCTAGTCACATAAATCTCTCTTACATATAATACAAAGTGTTCCCCTGAAACTATAAACAGTCTGAGCTTCATCTTGGCATAACAGATATCATTCTGATATATAATTACATGAAGCAGCCAATAGGAGAAACTAAATACTAAGAGCACAAGAAATACCGTATGTATTTAGGCATATAGGAATAAGGCTTGTAGCCTAAATGGATTAAAAATGTATACTGACATATCAAAGAAACCATCAAACAAACAAACATGAAAAGATTCAAAGAGCTATGTGGAGTTACCGTTATCATTTTCCAAGCTTAAAGAGATTTAATAGTGCAACCTATCCATGTTTATTGAGATATAACTTCCATTGAATTCAATTTGTTTACTCCCAATATGTGCTAAGGACTGTAACTAACTATATCCAGGAAAAATATGTCAGATAATAAGGAATTTTCTGGGAGAAGAAAGAAATGGATATTATATCCCAAGGCATCATGCATCTTTAAGATGTATAAATTCAGGAATCTAGTGCCAACTGACTAACAAACTATACAATACATCCCTGATTAAATATTCAAGTTCAGTATATTTTTAATTACAAAGTAGAAATCTTTCAGTAGTAGATACTGAAATACCTGCCGCTATTTTTAAGAGAATGAGATCATATTGAGTGTTCTTCCTTGATCCAAAAGTTCTCTTTGCTATTTCAAACTGTAACCTCAGTTTTCCCTGGCCAGGGGCGATAAGAACTCTAGTCTAAATCAACTGAGCCCAACCGATTAAAGAAGACTGCTGAATATGTACCTCAAAAATATGTACCTTTATTTTTAAGTAGAAAACAAGTTTCATCTATTCTTCTATACACTATTTAGAACAGTACACAAATGGTCCACAATTACTCTTTACATCTCTCCACATTAACCCTCCGAAATAAAGTCAACTATGTCCAAGCACTGTTTGACTATTCAGATAAAGTCCTCTAAATATTGAAATTAGTTCATCAAACTTGTTCAGACAATATCCTAAGTCATCATGGGGTTTGTTGTGGTTTGGCATATGGCAGGAAACCATTATAGTCATGAAGCATAGTTGATGAAAAATGTGGTTTTCTCAATAAACTACAGTTAAGGAAAACATACCACAATGTGCAATCCTAGTCTGAATTTAACTTTTTTTTAATTTTATGTATTTTTATCCTGCCATTATTATTTTTATACATAAGTTAAGGTGGCGAACATATCGAATACTCCTTCCTCCTCCTATTTTCCCCACAACAACAACCCTGTGAGGTGGAGTTGGGCTGAGAGAGAGTGACTGGCCCAAAGTCACCCAACTGGTTTTCATGCCTAAAGTGGAATCAGAACTCATGGTTTCCCAGTTTCTAGCTTGGTGCCTTAACCACTAGACCCGTGATGGTGAACCTATGGCACCCGTGCCACAGGTGGCATGTGGAGCCATATCTGAAGGCACGCGAACCATTGCCCTAGCTCAGCTCCAGTGCGCATGTGCACGCTGGCCAGCTGATTTTCAGCTGGCTCCTTCCACACCACCCCTCCCCTCCCAGGAGTCTCCACACGGCTGTTTTGGATACCAGGTAAGTACAGGGCTCGCGCAGAGGTTCTGGGAGGGTGTTTCCAGCCTCGGAAGGGTCTCTGGGGGGAGGAGAGAGGCCATTTTTGTCCTCCCCAGGCTCCAGGAAAGCCTGGGGATGGTGAAAAATGGGTCTACTGGGCCTACCGGAAGTCTGGAAACGGGCAGTTTCTGGCCTCCGGAGGATCCAGGTAGGCCTGCTAGGCCCAAAACACTGTGCGAGGGGGGGGGTCGTGCGTGGATACGCCGGGGCAGGGCATAATGGGGCATTGAAATATGGGTGTGGGCACGCTCGCGCATGACACAGCTTCGCGCTTCCCCTGCTTTTAGCACGCGATGGCAAAAAGGTTATCCATCACTGCACTAGACCAAATTGGCTCTCAGTTTTTACACATTCACTCTTGTGCAATCTTAAATATTCAAATATAAGCATCAATGCACTAAGGTCAAGTTCTCTAATACGTTCATTTCCTCAGCCTGAAGATTGCTAGATGGATAATAATGTCAGTTCCATACAGCATTATAGGAGGGAAAGTTAAGTCCATCTGAAAATCACTCTCTGGTCTATATAGGAATGAAACCTCAGCGTAATAGTTGCTATGAATAAATTTAGCCTATTGAATTTAATACAAATTAAATGATATAATGATATAAATATTGGACAATGATATAATGCGTTGTCCTGGGAAGATTTCTGATAGATTCCACAGAATTTAGTATCCATGCGCGTTTTGGAAACAGCAGCAACAGAAACAGCTTTTTTAACATTTATGAGGAAAAAAACCTTGAAATTAAATTTTCTACATACACAGCATTCAACATTTTGATTGTTTGAAGCTTTTAAAAAAATAATACACTTATCCCATTTTTATGAATAGCATGCATTTTTATGGCCTTATACCATAGTAAACTGTTACTTAGGTTTAGAATTTCCTGCCCTGAGATTTCAAATCAAATAAATAACAAGAGGCTTGAAATAATTTCAGGTTGTCTCTAAGACGCTGTCCTTATTTAAGAACATGTAAACATATCAGCCATTTTGTCATTAATCCCACAAGCAGAGGACAGCTTTCCGAAAGCATGGCAGAACTCTCATTCGGGATTCTAGATTCTTACGTTGACTGTATCCATTCCATGTACATTTCCAGTTGGTGATGATTTCTCGGGGAAATTTGAAGCACTGATTTGCATCCTTTTGCCTCTCAAAATGTAATTCAAACTTCAGTGTTCCTGTGTTTATTCCTGAACAGAGGAATGGTGGATGGATCTATGATAATCTTCTGAAGTGGTTATTTGTTCTGATATATCGTAGCCTCTCAAAATAGGTCCGGTGTTTTGCTGTGCAAAATAGTACAGCTGCCTAGCAAACACTGGTTCAACCTTAACAACAAATCAGAAAATTAATAAGTTTAAACAGTGACTACTGGAATAATAATATTCTTTAATAATAGTGTTCTGAAATTTTATTTTATCAATTTTATAGCAAACAGCAATTCATAAAAATCTCACCATAAGTATGCAAAGAAATAGCTTGCCAAAACAAAGAGAACGTAAAGTTCTGGCAAATTTCAATATAGAAGACAAAATATATAGGGTTAAGAAAGCAATGTGGTACATTTTTTTCTCTTGAATATTCCTAATTGAATATAAATGAATGAAAACAATAGCAAATGATTATCTGAGATAAATGCTTATAGCTTATAGTTAGAGTATATTTATTTTTCAAGGGTATGACCCAAGGAGGAGGAGAATTTGCAATGCAGAGCCATTGCCATCCTCTGAAGTGCGGTGAGGGACAAATGGTGAAATACAGCTTGTGACATCTTGAGGGGGGGAAATCCTTGTAATTTATTTACTTGCAACTGACATTGGTGTGCAAGAAAAGGCTGGAATTTGCAGTTACATGGTAGCACTATTTCCTCATTGTACTTTGTTCTGGGTACCTATGACCAAATTCTTCCACAACAATGTATCTGCTGTTCCACTTTGTTTTTTTCCCTAGTTTCCTGGGATAGAGACTGGGGAGTAGTTTACAATGACATTTCTGCAGTGAAATTTCTGGAGGGAAGGATTAGCCTCCTTGCAGCCACATACACACGGTAGCCACATACACAGCTCAAGTAGACACATTTCAAAATTTGGGGGGGGGGGAGATCTGATTTTGCCATTTTGTTTTTAATGGAAGTGCTCAACTGTGTGAAGAATGCTGGAATATTACCAAAGAGGATGAAAATAACTAAACTATGACTGTCATTAATCTACTGTGTCAGGGGTTCATTTGCTGAATGACAGCCTTAACAATGACTTTTGTCAAAAGATGCTCAGTTTGCTACACAAACATAATCATGCACCCTTAACATATTGTTTGAACTCACGATTTGTAAAATAGAATTTAAGTCTTAGCATGTTACAGGAATGCAGCTCATAATTAAATAGAGAATTCACTTTTTAATGGCTCGTTGCACAGTCACCCAGATGTTCAGACCAGGGGTGAAATCTAAATATTTTTGCTACTGGTTCTGTGGGTGTGACTTAATTAGTGGGCCGGGCTTGGTGGTAAGGTGACTGGGAGGGCGTGGCTTGTTGGTCAGGTGGGCGTGGCCAAGTCAATGTCACTTCTTTGCCCTTTTTTAACCTATAAAACACAACACAACACAACTAGCTCACCCACAATATAAAAGCAGCTGTGCTAGACCCAAAATGGCCCCTGCAACAAGCAGGAACTTCACACAGCCACAAAAAGTCCAAAAAAACATCTTTCACACTTTACACACACACAACCCAACCCAACACAACTGGCTCACCCACAATGTAAAAGCAGTTGTGCTAGACTCAAAATGACCCCTGCAACAAGCAGGAACCTCACACAGCCACAAAAAGCCCAAAAAACCAACTTTCGCACTTTACACACACAAAATTCCATATACAGCTTTGTGAGATTTTGTGTGTTTGTGTAGTTAGAGTGAAACACTACAGAAACACACTAAATCTCAGAAAGCTGCACAAACATTATTTTATTTTATTTTAATTTATTTTTATATAAAAGCAGCTAAATTTAAAACTTCCTAAACTTTAAATGGCTAGGTCTAAAAAAAGAACAACTAAAAAAAAACCCAATTAACTATTTTTTTAAAGATCCCAAAGGGGAAAAAAACTTACCCAATAGAACAGGGGTCTCCAACCTTGGCAACTTTAAGACTTGTAGACTTCAACTCCCAGAATTCCTCAGCCAGCTTTGCTTTCCTGGCTGAGGAATTCTGGGAGTTGAAGTCCACAACTCCCTGCCTGCTTGATTGCAGGCAGGGAGATTCAGTTGCTTGCTGATGCAATGAATTGCAGGGATTACAGCAAGGCGTTGCGACCAGCAGCTAAGGTAAGCAAGCTGAGCGGGGGAGGGGGAAGGATTTTTGCTACCGATTAGTAGATTGTCAGAGCCATTTAAAAGAAAAAAAGTTTTTTTCTTTTACATGGCTCTGGCGATCCAAGCTGAGTTGCCTGATTAGCAGGCAACTCAGCTGGGATCATCAGAGCTTGGTTCCTCAGAGCCATTTTAAAGAAAAAAAAGGCTCTGATGATCGCGCAGCTCAGCTGGGCATGGGGGGCAAGGGCAGAGATTTTTGCTAGTGGTTCTCCGAACTGCCCGCTACTACTCACCTGAGCCGGTCCGAACCGGGAGCATTTCACCCCTGGTTTAGACTGAATTTGGCATTTTTATCCACCTATCAAGTCCTTCCCAAGAACTTGGGATAAGCAAACGTTGATGTTTTATGATGTTAGAAGTATTGTTGCAGGATGTAAGCTGTTCCAAGTAAAGCTGCCTTTCGCAATTGACTGGTGGTGAATTTGTCAAGGCCAATGATATTCAACTGATACTTCAGTTGCTTGGCGATTGCACTGAAAGCACCGTTTTATTATTTTTATTATTACTATCATATTAGGGGGCACATCTAAGCTATCACCTGGATTACAGTGAAATTGTTTAACCTGTTTGTAAATTGAAAATTCCCCCCCCCACACACACACACACCAAGGGTCAAGTGATTCTAAAAGATTGGCTTGGTATTGTAACTTTATATAGTCTTTATTAAGCTATTCCATTATTATTAACTTATTAAGCTATTCAAAATTCTTCTTAGGGAAAATGTTAAAAATAAACCAATCTCAATTTGGTGATTTCCAGTAGTGCAGTTTGAATCTGTAAGTAAATTAGCTGCAAGCTCAGGAATATATGATAAATTCCATTTAAAGAGGTTGCATTTTTGCTGCTGATTTATTAACTGAAATTTCAAATTGTTTCTAAACATGTTTAGCATTTACTAAAAGTGAAGATACAATTGTCAATTATATAGGAATTAATATTATATATTGCGTGGCAGTATAATTAGAGAAATTGTTGATTATATTGTCAAGAAATCTTAGTTATTTACATCTGTAGCTTTGGTTTCAGGTTGATCTGATGGTTTAAGAAGAGCTGAAAGTTCCTGAAACTGAAAATCATTTGTATTCTATATATTGATTGATCAAGCATTTGAATATCGTAAATCAATTTCATAAAGCATTTATCTCAGTTCCCTATTTTCTTATTAGCCATGGCTTTAGCATTTATATACTGTATTACATAAATCATTCAGCATATACTTACATGGGCTGTAATTTGTTTTCTCTGTCTTTGAGGATCAGGAAATTCTTCTCCAAAACATAACACAATCTGGAATCTAGGTAATGGACGTCCGTGGTGGGCAAATATTTGTAATTCTAGAAAACAAACAGAAATATTATAATTCGGAGGCTAAATTTAGGACAGTGGTGCAATAATGCATGAAAAATCATTTTACATAGATTCATCAGATTAAAGTTTTTTTAAAAAAAGAACCCTATTAGCTACCTGGGTTTGAAACAAATAGATAAACCCATTTCAGTTTGCTTTTCCTTCTATCTTTAAAAAAATATTACAATTCCCTTCGTCTAGTATGATTCCAGGGCAATACACAATAATATAAAGCATACTTTTTGTTTTATACTGTACTTCCTCCCTTTAAAAAAAAGCAGAATAGCTTATAAAAAGAATAAAACAACCTAAAGTGCTTACACATAGATAAGACAAAATTAATAAAAATTTTAGAGAATGCAATAATTAAAACAATTTCATTCTTTAAATTCACATTCTTCAAAATCGCTACAATAGCCAGTTAATGCATAAAGTTCTAGGATAATGGCAAGCCAGAATCAGTAACACTATTTAAAATATTACATAACATCAGGGGTGGGTTCTAAATTTTTTTACTACCGATTCTGTGGGCGTGGCTTATTTTGTGGGTGTGGCTTGGAAGTCATGTGACTAGGTGGGCGTGGCTAGCTGGTCAGAGTCATTTCTGGAAGGTCCTCGCACTTACGACCAGTCCTTGCACTTACGGCCTGACTCAATTGTTTGCTTTTAACACTGATCAGCTGTAGGACGGCCCTTTGAAGCCCCAGGGCAAGAGTTTAAACAGTTTTTTTCCCTCTAGTCATCAGCTGGGACTCAGAAGGCAGCAATAGATTGGGGGTGGGACCAAATAAAAGGTAAGAATAATGTGGGGGGTGGGGGGGTGGGAGGGCAGGGGGGAGAACCGGTTTGGTGACATCATATCGTCACTGCTACCGGCTCGGCCGAACCGGACCGAACCGGGAGGAACCCACCACTGCATAACATCCAACAATCACACTAATGGCCTTTTTTTAATAAGGCACTTGGGGGGATTATATATGTAAGAACAGAGCTCAAAGTAGGTTATGAAGTAGGTGCCAGGCATATATTTTCAGCAAGGTATCCCAATTCTTTGTGACTTTGATAACAAAGACACCAAGAATTCAGTAATTTTAATAATAGACTTTATACAGGAAGAGAGAACCTTGTAAATATGTACACTTTTAAGAGACTGAGATCCTTGAATTTAGTCAAGAATTAATAGGTAATCCTGAGTAATTGGTTTAGAATTATGTACTGTAGTTTTATTTTTGGCTGCCAAATTGTGTATTTAGGTGAAGTTTATGAAAAATGTTCACAGACATTTTTAACACATCACAATAAACTTCAAATGAACAGATCATGAAAAATCAAAACAAGATTTTAACTCTAAAGACAGCAGTAGCTAGCAATCCATCATTGAATTTAACTGGGCTTCTAGTAGCAAAAATTGGATTTAGGAATGTGCTTAAAATATGACTTCCTCTCTCAAGAGAAGTGTAACTATATCTTAAAATAGTGGAACTCAGATGCTACAAATAAAAAAACTCTCTCTTTGAAGTTATACTGATATCTCATCAGTATTCAGCTCAAAGGCATCTGCAGGTGATAGAGGACAAGTGGAGTGAATGACAAAATTATCAACACACTATTATGACCAAAATATTTCCCCTTTATTTCATAAATTCTGATGTCACATATATGTGTGAAAGGGACAGAGCTTGTATCCTGATGGCATCATGCTGCTATTGTAATTTTGATTAAAGCTTTCAACACTGTGGACTCTTTAATTTAGCTGTATTGTTTTGGCAGTCATATGGTTCAGTACTCAATATGGGCACTAGTCCACCTCCTCCTTTTCTTTTTAATAAATTTTATATCAAAGCTTTATTTAGAGCTCCACAAGGTAGGCCACACAATGGTGGAATTCAAACTTTTTTACTACTGGTTCTGTGGGCATGGCCTGGTGGGCGTGGCGTGACTTGGTGGGCGGGGCAGGATACTGCAAAATTTCCATTCCCATCCCACTCCTGAGGGAAGGATATTGCAAAATCTCCATTCCGACCCCACTGTGGGGCCAGCCAGAAGTGGTATTTGCCGGTTCTCCAAACTACTCAAAATTTCTGCTACCGGTTCTCCAGAACCTGTCAGAACCTGCCGAATAGCACCCGTGAGGCCACAGCAGAAAATCAATTTCAAAGAAGGCTAAGACTACTTTTATTGAGATTGGTTATAACAGAAGCTTGAAAGTCAGATTGTGCTACACCTCTTCTTAAAATTCAGTGAATTATGGAGGTGTCTGCCTGAGATAATTCCAGATATTATCTCATAGTTCTGGACTTAAAAATGGTTCAGACACTCCTGCCTAGATAACACTTTTTGTTCATCTCCATTAAGGTCATCCTCCTTGCTCTCTACATTTATGCATTAATCTTGGCAAAAATAACAAATAATGTGAATTAGAGTGAAAAAATGCAGAACACTATAGGAGAAATGGGAGATTGGCTGTATTAAACTTCACAGAAAAGGAAGAAAATGAGGCCCACCACAATTATTTTTCTGCGGTAGCTATGTGTTCATGTAATAAAGTTTTAGCTAAATCAAAAAGACTATGCTCAAATAACATGTCTAATATAATATTTATCAGATTTTAAAAAATGAAAGTGACAACATATTTTAAAAGTTCTTCTGTAAAGGTAAAAGTTCCCTTCGCACATATGTGCTAGTCGTTCCCGACTCTAGAGGGCAGTGCTCATCTCCGTTTCAAAGCCGAAGAGCCAGCGCTGTCCGAAGACGTCTCCGTGGTCATGTGGCCGGCATGACTAAAAGCCAAAGGCGCACGGAATGCTGTTATCTTCTTTTCAGGGGTGAAATCTAAAATTTGTTACTGTGGGCGTAGCTTAGGGGGAGGTGGTAATGTGACTGGGTGGGCGTGGCCAACTTTTTTTTTTTAACTTTTAAAAGCATTTTTTCTACAACCTCTTCAGCTGAAGAGGTTGCAGAAAAAAATGTTTTTAAAAGCCTCTGATGATCAGGCAACTCAGCTGGGATCGCCAGAGGCTTTTAAAAGCATTTTTTTTCCTACAACCTCTTTGGCCAAAGAGGTTGCAGAAAAAAATGCTTTAAGAAACCTCTGATGATCCCAGCTGAGCCGTGCGATCATCAGAGGCTTTTTTTTTTTACTTTTAAAAGCATTTTTTCGGCCGAAGAGGTTATAGAAAAAATGCTTTTAAAAGTTAAAAAAAACCAGCCTCTGATGATCTTGCGACTCAGCTGGGCATGGGGTGGTGGTGGCGTGCAGGGATTTTTGCTACCAGTTCTCCAAACCACCCGCCGCCATCGTTACCAGATCGGACGATCCAGTCCGAACTGGGAGCATTTCACCCCTGCTATTTTTTTACTTGCTTTTTTTATGTGCTTTCAAACTGCTAGGTTGGCAGAAGCTGGGACAAGTAATGGGAGCTCCCCCGTTACGCAGCATTAGGGATTCGGATCGCTGAACTGCCGACCTTTTGATCAACAAGCTCAGCGTTTTAGCCACTGACCCACCGCGTCCCTGCTTGTTCTTGTTCTGTTCTGTTGTTGCTATTTTTGTGTACAATGCAATATATTAGAAAAAGGATTACATTCTGTCAATTCTATTACTGGGGCATAATAAATCTTAATCAGAGTAAGAGATTCGTCATATCCCCAACAGAGCTGGGTTTTCAAAACAAACCTCCAAATTCTAACTATAATGCACATCTAAATGAAAATCAACAAATATTTAAAACCCTGATGCATTTTGAATGTATGTATGCAAATGGGTTTATCTACTACCAATGCAGAAAAGCTGGGGAAAGGGTAAAGAGAGGCTGGATTTCGGATACTGTGGAAGTCCAGAGGCTGGAGTTCAAAATTGATAGGATAGAGCATAGTGGTGGGTTGCTACCAGTTCGCCCTGGTTCCGGTGAACTGGTAGTAGCGGCGGCGGGAGGCTCCTCCCACCCACCCAGACACATCAAATACACTCTGCGCATGCGAAGGTAAGTGAAACCCACCACTGATAGAGCAGCTGCAAATTCTATGTGTGGTTAGAGGAAGCCAATATTTGAAACAACAAAAGAACCAATTTTAAGGTCAAAGTCTTAATTGCATTGGTAACTTATATTTAAAAAAATTACCTGATAAAAATTTCTGAGTATCAAAAAGCTTGCACGTCTGCTCTCTTTCCAGTTTGTTAGGTCGGTCACTGCAGAATGCCAGAGGCCCATCCCAATATATCCTGCTTTGACAAAGTCTCTTAGCATAGAGGCCATCGTGGGTCATCCAGAGTATTACTCCTCTTTCCAGGTGAGAAAGCAATTTTTCAGTTGTTTTTCTCTGGTTATGATCTTCTGGATAAGGGAACATAACTTGGTCCATGCCGCTGACCTCATAGCTATGACCGTGAGATATCCTACAGCCCTCAGGACTTGAAGTTGTGACTTCTTTTACAAGAGTTTCATGATAATACAAACAGACGTGCAATCGACAATCTGAAAACATATTGATGCAAAGTTATTTTTAACATTTGGTATTGGGCAGCTGCATTTCCTATAGTTTAGCAGTATAATGGGCTTGAGAGATAAGTTTTCATCCATTCCTTATTTACTGAATAAACATTATAGCAAAATCTGTCAGAAACAAGTTCCATTCTGTTCAATGGAACTCTGAGAAAATAAAAGGCATAAGGCCATATTCTGAATCTCAGGTTAACATTTACTGGGGAAATTATAATTATTGCTCCTTCAAAGATGCTATGATAGAGATGATATCAGATAAAGAATAACTGAATTCAAATATTGCATAAAGTAATATTTAGTTTTGGCATAATGCATTGTGAACCAGTGGTGGGTTGCCCCCGGTTTGGACTGGTTCTATAGAACCGGTAGTAAAACCGGTGGGAGGCTCCGCCCACTGACCCGGATGTCATCAGAAGCAATCTGTGCATGCTTCTGTGCATGCGCAGGAGAGAGAGAGCACGCGGGCACGATCCAAACCAGTAGTAAAGATAAGTAGAACCCACCCCTGGTGTGAACTCAAAATACTGTAGCTTACTCAACAAATCATTGTTAAGCATATTTTGCCTTAGCATGAATCCAATGAATATATGTGCATGTGTGTGTATATAACTACATGTTAAAATAGTTAAACTATTCCATACAATATTTAATAAAGCTAACCTGTGCTATATTCAGTAATGCCAATAGGCTGTATTGTGTGATATTGGAGTATGATTTCTTGGTTTATTAAGAACCATGCTATGGGCTCATTTATAGCACAGATGAAAAACTACTTAGCACTATCATAGCTTGAAGAAATATAGCCAAAGAAAATATGTGTAATGTGAGAATAATCATAGCTTTAAATACTGCTACAAAGTAAAGGGTCTAAAATCCCTGAAAAATGATTTCCTGCTCATTCACCAACTGAAGTATTCAGTAAATATCAATTCTCCCTGTTAGGCAATAGTGTAAACAGCTATGAACCATATTCTGGGGAATAAGAAAAGATCTCTTTGTAAATTAAATTAGGAAGTGGCCAAGCAAAAGGAGTTTTATATTAACTGAATAGCTTCAAAAAACTATGGTAATCTCAGAGTTCTGGACAAAATTGCATACCTAAATAGAATCTTCACTTTCTGGTAGACTACAGAACAGCATTTGTATTTAATGAGATAATCAAAACATTATTTCTAATATTATACACTTTAATCAATTTAATATGCATGCTGTGTAAATAATATTTTTTAATATAATTTTTTTCATATTTTACAATCCATTTGCTCCTAGTAAAATCAGCTTGTAGCAATTAACAGTATAAGACAGCATCAGCAGTAAACTCTAACAATTACAAAGTAATAATTACATTCATAAAATGCAACATAAAATGCACCAATAATATCAAATAATAATTTTTTTAAAAAAAACTACAAGCACAATCCAACAACCATCCATAAAACCATAATCCTAAATGGAGGTATACAATAGATTTTTAGGCTCTTCTTGAAGGGAAGTAGGACAGATAGGAAATGATCATTACAAGCGGAAGGGAATTCCACAAAGAAGGTGCCACTACGAAAAAGGCATTTAGCCCTGTATATTCTAACCATTCTTTGAAGTATTATTTCTGGCCATCAACAACAAGAAGCCTTCTGAAGATTCCTGGCACTTCTCATTTGTAATATAACATAGTGTAATAAAATTCTCAAATAACTTAATCTATGATTAGAATTTTCATTTCCTCCCCCTCAAAAAATTATTGATTTGTATCCTACCTTTATTATTTTTATAAATAATTCAAGGCAACAAACATATCCAGCACCCCTTCCTCCTATTTTCTCCATAACAACAACCCTGTGAGGTGGATTGCAATGAGAGAGAGTGACCACCCCAAAGTTCACCCAGCTGGCTTTCATGGCAATGCAGGATTTGAACTCTCAGTCTCCTGGTTTCTAATCTGGTGCCTTAACCACCAGACCAAATTTACTATGCATTCCTTTCTAAATTCTATCTGACATACAGAGCGACTTTAAGGCAGTTTTGACAATTTTTAGAGTCAATTTGTGACTCTAACAATTGCCTGGACTAGTCTCTGCAGTTTTCTTGGCAAGATTTTGGAAGTGGTTTGTTATACCTAACTTCTTAGGGATGAGAGACTGTGACTGGCTGAAGGTCACTTAGCATACCTCCTGCCTAAGGTGAGACTAGAACTCATGGTGTCCCAGCTTCTAGCCTGATGCCTTACCCACTACACCCTATTGGCTTTCTTTCAATTAAATGTGCATGTATTTATATACAGAAGAATAAATGGAGATGAATATTCACTTTTTTTCCTTCTGGGTTCATATGGGGATATTTATGAACATTTTTTCAATCAGAAGTTCGCTGTGATTTATTAGATTGTGATGGTATACATACCTGACAAAGGAAGAGCTTCACTAGTTCTGATGTTTCCCTCTATTGGGATTCCAGAAGTCTGCGTCTCAGGTGGTGCACAAGCATAAAAAGTCCCAGTTACTTGACAACCTACTTTCATAGCAAAAAAAAAAAAAAATGTTTTCACAAAGCAAAATGAACATGACTGAACAGCCAATAACATTCAAAACTTTCATCTGCTAGAATGGAAACAATTATCAATATGTAATACTCTCACTCCTGTAAATATTGTTGATTGTTCATTCTTAAAATTGATACATTTTCCTTATTAAATCATGGCTCCTTTGGTGAATCATCTGAAGAACTTCCCACTAACTGACTGTGTGTAACCTCTATAAATCATAATGCTTTTATCCCATCTCCATGAACACAGGAACTGGGGAGCTGGGTGATGGGAAGAATAACTAAATAGGGGTGCTTTGTCCAGTTTAATTCATATTAGTATTACAGTCATAACAAGATTGGATGGCTCTTCTCATTCTCTACTTTATCACAAGTAATGGTTTTTGGACTGACTTAGACACACAAGGAATTTGTTTCTGGTGCGTAAACTGTCAAAATCTCCATATTTGGGAAGTCAGAGTGATATTAATAGGTGACAGTTCCATTAATGACAGGAGATGATTTGTCTTATGCAAAAAAAATATGCTTTGATGCTCTGGGTGATAAATTCAGACTGCAAGTGTCCATTTTCTCCCAAATAAAAACAGATTGTAGCATCATTTCCTTCCAGAATCCAGGAAATCTGCATCTTATCCAATCCCCCATCAATCCCTTATCACAAAATTTGCACAAGTAGACTGCAACCATGGCGAAGTGCATAAGTATACACCATTCAAAAAGTATTATAACATTTTGTTAATATCAGTCAAAAAATTGACAAGTAACTTATCAATCACTAAAATCCATGCAGTTCAGAATTGCTTAATTTTTGTTGCACTGTGCCTAATGCTAGTTTATTTGTACTGCATTAAAATTGATCAGATCTGTTGATAAATAAGCATATAGAGAACAGACAAAGAAAGAAACAAAGCATTATCTTTTGTCTATTTAGTTTTGTGCAACTTTTTAAGTTTATGAAGGTAAAGAATAAACTGTTCTCATGGTAACTAAAAACCTTGAATACATTCGTAATCAGAAGTTGGCTGTTCTTCCTTATCTGCTTTGTTTTCTCTTTTATTTTAGATTTGCACAGTAAAGCACTCCAATTTTCACTGAGAATATAAAATTTGTTTTATGCATTTAGTTACCTGCATAATGTAAAACACACTTAACTGTTTTTAATAGATTCAGGAGTGCTAAACTATTCAAGTCACTTTCCTTTCCCTGAAATTTGATATAAAAGCACTTTCCTTAGGCTGTATCATAATGTTCCTCTTTATATTGTGCCAACTTCTTGCAAATATAGGAACTGTGAGATACATAGAAAGTTCTGCCCTTGCCAGAATTACCTCACTCATTTTAGTAGAGATGAAAACTACATGCAAGGCAAAGTATGCATGGATTTCTACCCTCTGCTGAAGTAAACAAATCCAGTTTTTTTAACATTTTCCTTTTCTTGGCTTGGATGCAGATGGAATCCTAAATCAGGAAACATCCACTATTTATTTCATAATGTAAATAAAAATACCCTGAAACTCTATTGAACACAATAAAAATTTCTTACCATTCTGACATGATGGACTTTGCCAGTGATGATTACGAGGTGGAAAAGAGACACTTGTACACTGGTATGAAAGATCAGGATGGGACTGCTCTGGTACGTATTCTCTCCAGTTACGCTCATGAGGTACCATGTAGTTTGGAACCTGTATATTTTATTAAAATATAACATATCTTATTTGTAGCCATTTACTAAATTAATCAGTGATAAGTCGTTTTCAGCTTTCTAATTATATACCCTCTTCGGTATATCTGTAAAATGAAAACTCAGACAAGCACAATATTGAGCTTGCTTATAGGTAATAGAGTTTCTGGAGAGACACAGCTATATCTCATCAATATACAAGCTTATGGGTGTCTCTTCCCACTGAATTCAGGCACCTCTCTTCCTGGTAAATAAAATAGGATTAGAACTCAATTATTATCCCTTTACTTCTATCAGGCTTAAACACACACAAACACACATACCCCATTGAAACTGAATCCAGTTAATATCTAATATATCCAAAGCAGTGAAGACTCAATAATTCCTGAAATTCATTATATGATTGGACAGAATAAACCTTTATTTTCCAGATGACAATGTTTCATGTCCTTCTCAAATGTTTATTCTTCCTGTGAAGGCCCAGTATACTGTAGGTATATTTGTAATGTACAGGTAGTCCTTGACTTGCAACCACAATTGTGTCCAAAGTTGCTAAATGAGACATTTGTTAAGTGAATTTTGCCCCATTTTATGACCTTTCTTGCTACATTTGTTAAGTGAATCATGGCTGTTGTCAAATTAGGAGCATGGTTGTTAGGTGAATCTGGCTTCCTCATTGACTTCGCTTGTCAGAAGGTTGCAAAAGGTGATCACACTGAAACCGTCATAAATATGAACTAGTTGCCAAGCCGCTGAATTTTGATCACATGACTATGGGGGTGCTGCAATGGTCTTAAAAATGGTCATAAGTCACTTTTTTCAGTGCTGTTGTAACTTTGAACAGTCACTAAACAAATGGTTGTAAGTTGAGGACTACCTTTATGTGCAATGTTTCATGGAAATACAAGGGACTCAGAGGGGACTTTAAACTTATAATGTATTGAATATATAAAGTGACAGCTACTGACAGTAAAGAATGTATTGAAGCAGTTGAACAATTTATGCCATGAATACAACTGCACAAATTCAGTGCTATTATTGAAAAGCAAAAATAAAATACTTCTAACAGGAGAAATGAAATGAAATATGGTAAGAGTTATAATACTGATCAAAATCTATCACAAGAACACCTATAAAATCCTTTGAAAATATTAGGTTATATTGGATAGCTTTGGTGGCCATTTGTTTTCATTCTTATCCTCATAGTACAAGGGAAAAAACAAACATGTCATCTCTACATTTTCATTCTCCAAGATACAAAACTAAAACAAATTCAAGGATCATACCTGAGGCTGTAGTGCAGAATATGATGAATTCAGAGTGAAAGCGTTGTTCATAATCATCTGTGGATCTTCCATGCTAAGTTGTTTTGATCCTGTAAATTATTTGTAGACAGAAACAGGGTGATTTATGTAACTTTGTAAAAAATAGTATTTTGGGAGTATTTAAAATGAAATCCCTACTGTTAATTTATAGCAGAAATAATAGTTCAGGCCACTTTGTAAGTACAAAGTTCATTTGTATTGTTACAAAAAAGGCAGAAATCTAAAAGTGTGCAATGAGAAAACCTATATATATATATATACATCAGTGGTGGGTTTCAACCGGTGTTACCACCGGTTCGCGTCACACATACGCTTTGCGTGCACTTTGCACACACGTGCTCGCTTCCATTGCACACACGCAAAACTTGCGCTGTGCGCAAGCGCATTGAATTTCAGAACAGCTGAGGCATGGCTGCTGTACCTATCAGCTGGGCTAAAAAAATGAATGAATATAGGTAAGTATAGCGCAGGGGCAGGCGGGAGGGCCCAACTGACAGTCGGAGCGAACCGGTTCGCTTTCACCTCACCATCTCCGCTACCGGCTTTGCCCAATGCGGGCAGAACTGATAGCAACCCACCACTGATATACATGCACATAGACATACATACATATATACAATTACCTTCATCACATTTGACAAAAAAATCTGGTTGAGTATTCTTAGGTTTTGAATCCTGAATTTATTAAAACTCTGTTCACTCTTTCTTTCCCCTATATCCCTTCTCACATGCAAGGAACCAGTAATCATATATGTCCCTATAATGTCTTAGGGCATCCAATCATCTTGGAAAGCTAATTTAATTAACTAGCAGAGTTAATTGGCTGACCTCCTGTTCCACTGCAATATTCTACAGTGCTTTCTGTGATCTATGAATTGGGTAACTTTCTTCTCTTGGCAAATCCTGCTTCCAGAATTCTTTCTCCTCTCCCTCTTCCAGAAACTGGAGGTTCTCCCCACTCTCTCTGATCCAAAAAACCAAACTTGTTGAGATGAAAAGCAAGGATGTGGGGAATGTGTTAGCTGACTTTTGGTGGTTTTTTTTTTTTTTTTTTTTGGACTATTGGATATCTGGCTGGCCCAAGGAAATGAAATGCAGGGGTGGGGAAAACAGTGGTAGAGCACTGTATAGTGGCACAGAAATTATTGTTATGGTGAGAGAGGTAAAGCTGGTGCCCATATGGAAGAGAAATAAGACTCCAAGCGTCTATGGAGATTCTCAGTCATTCAGGTCATGGTTGTCCCAAAGGTGCTTTTTCAAGAGGCAACTGGGCTTTCTGATTTTTCTTTGAAGATGTTTCACTTCTCATCCAAGAAGCTTCAGAGCTGAAGAAGCTTCTTGGATGAGAAGTCAAACGTCTTCAAAGAAAAACCAGAAAGTCCAGTTGCCTCTTGAAAAAGTACCTTTGGAATAAGACTCCAAGTTTGAAAGGGGGAAAGCAGGTATTAATGTAACAGTATAACAGAGTTGGAAGGGATTTTGGAGATCTTCTCGTCCAAACCCTCTCCCTCTGATCAAGCTGGAGACCTTGTACCATTCCAGACAAATGGTTGTCCAATCTCTTCTTTAAAACCTCTAGTGTTGGAGCACCTAGAATGTCTGGAGGCAACCCATTCCATTGATTAATTGTTCCCATTGTCAGCAAATTTCTCCTTGGTTCCAGGCTGGATCTCTATTTAATAAGTTTCCATATGTTACTTTTTTGCCCTGCACATAGGGGATAGAGAGTAGGTCAACCCCTTCTCCTTTGACAGCCCCTCAAATGTTGGAAAATTGCTATCAAGGCCTTCTCTTCTTCAAACTACAGTTCCTGCAAACGTTCAATGTATGTTTTATCCACCAATCCCCTACATCAATGATGGCTAACCTTTTTGCCGTCGCGTGCCAAAAGTGGGTGTCGTGCTGGGAGGTCGCGTGGGCGTGTGCCCAAACCCATAATTCAATGCCCCCTGTTCCCCCCCCACATCATGCGATGGCAAAAAGGTTAGCGGTGGGCCCGGTAAGCCTGTTTGTTGCCCTCCCCAGGCTCCAGAGGCTTTCTTGGAGCCTGAGGAGGGCAAAAAACGGCCTTCCCCACATCTCAGAGGCCCTCCAGAGGCCAGAAAGAGCCCATTTCCCAACTTCCGATGGGCCTGGAAGGCCTGAAAAATCAGCTGGCTGGTGCACATATGCGTGCTGGAAGTGACCTAGGGCAACACTCATGTGCCCACAGATATGGCTCCGCATGCCACCTGTGGCACACGTGCCATAGGTTCGCCATCATGGCCCTAAATCATCTTTATTGCTCTTCTCAACACCCTTTCAAATTATCAACATCTTTTTTGTAGCTCTAGGCTATTAACTAGTGAGGAGTATCATACTCAAATCCCCAATGAAGGATAAACACTGATTGTCAGATCACTTTTAAGATGCTGTCCTACCTTTTTTTGCTCCTTCTGGTACTATTCTATATACTTTATATGGATCTGATATATCCAGTTGGCTTCTTTCAACCAGTTCTTCAAAATCATTGCTCTTGTTCAGAGCACAACGGAGTCTCGTCTTCCAAGTGGGAGGATCTGGTTTATCAATGCCTTCTCTGAACTTCCCTTTAAACAGAGCCCAGGCCTGAAAATATTTGCAGAAATTTATTAAAAAAATGAAATCCTCCAGAACCGCTTGTGGCATTAACAACAATGATATTAATATCACAATAATAAATATGTTCCATATAAAAAAATTCCTAGGCCTATCATGGGGCATGTTATGCGATTTGTACTTTCCTTCTGGTAGTTCTGTCTAGAATCTAATTGTCAGTGTAGGACAGCCCTTGAGCAAATCCAGCAGTAATTAGACACAGTTTCAAGATTCATTATGTCTCTTTCACATCTATAAGAACTAGGTGGTGTGACTTTTTCAAAAACTTAATATTTGTGATACATCCTTAACCACTTCAAGTTTTCCTTGCAGGGATATGGCAACCAAAGTAGGTGCAGAAAACTTACAGCATCTTCTATAAATTGTGTAACATCTAAACCAACCTTGAACCCAGATGGCAGAAAGTAAAAACTATAATAGAGAGAAAGCAATGTGTACTCAATAAACAAGTGTACTAATGTTAAATGTGATGGTTGAATAACTAAAGAGAAAGATTGTGCCATATGAATTCTACCAGTAGGGTATAGAGTCGCTTTAAAAAAAATACTTACTATTAAAAGTAATTAGCTGAACTCATTTTAGCAGAAATTTAACAGCATTGCTTCAGGTAATACTCCTCAATAACAATATAAACAAGGGAGTTTTAGAAATAAATTCTTACTAAACAGTTATGGCGCTTGCTGAAGTTAATGAAAAAGTCTGCAATCCTATTCAAAATTATACACAAGTCCAATTGATATCTATGGGATTAAAGTATATGCAACTGTGATGAGGCTTGCAGACCTAATGAATTAAGCCTTGGGGCAATTAATCAAATGAGAAAAAAAGAAATTATACAGCGTGGTAGGAATCTGCCAAGTGTGACAGAAAAGCATTTTAGTTCAGCAACATCTTGGATGTAAGTTGAAGAAAGAAAATAGGATAGTATTGTCAGTAATTTAAGTTAAGGGTGAGATCTCCCAACTGGAACTATATGCAAAATAGCAGCTCAGAAATAAGGGTGGATGCCCACAGAGGATTAAGGAGCAAGGCAGTTCTAAGTGCATTGCAATCCAGGAATTTGTTTTTAGCAGCAAAACTGAGCTCATGCCACATTCATACAAAACCCATATCTAGTCCCCTTCCCTCAAGCTTTATTCATTAAAACACCCTGATGTTGAGGGTGATGGAAGTGCTATAAAGCCACCTGAAACTCAAAAAGGCCCTTTTCATCTACTGCAAAACTTAATCTATCTTTTTCTTGTGATTTCCATGACTTTTTGCTTGCAAGAATTGCCCTAATTTTTTTTTAAAAAAGGTGCTAATTCTAGTATTTCATGAGATTTTTTTTTCTTGTTTTAGTGTGTACTCCTGGACAGGTTGTAAATACAATTTGTGACAATTCCCATTTTAAGCCTACAGCTTCAGAGAAGGTTTTGTTATATTGGGAACTTAATCACACGACTTTAGTGGATGGCATCTGGAATTCAATTTGAGAAACCTGGATTCAAATTCCAGATAAGTCATTTAATTTGTTGGGTATCCTTTGTTAGTGAGCCTCGCAGGTCTTCTATCTTGTTGTGAACACAAAAACTGGATTCATTCTTTGGGCACACTGAATTCACAATATGCAGGTTGAAATGAATCCTAGGTTTCAAGAATTAACTCTGATGATCTCACCATTATTACCAAGCTCCATTTTACCACTACTGCCAAGTAGATAAAAGCTGCAAGTCCCATAATCTCATAGGTGGTTTTTTCTCTCCCCTAGAGTTAATACTAAGTAAAGCAATCATAAAACTGACTGGCCTCCAACTAATATCAGAATAGCTCGCCTTTCTCTACAACATTCATTTTTGGGTGCGGGATGCACAAGATCCACTTTGTGAGGGGAAAATAAAAGTATCTGATTTTCCAAAGTCTGTTGAAGGAAGACCATTCACCTACATGGAAATTGTTCCCAACCGAACACACCACCTTCTTAATGCCTCCCATTGCCCGCAATCAGAACGAAGGTGAGGCTACTACAGTGAGGAGTAGTACTCACTACTATTTCTTTGGGGGTTGGGGGGGGAGTGGGAAGGGAAAACCTGCAAAAAGGGAGAAATCTGAAGCAAGTTCATCAAGAAAGGGAAAATGATAAAGAAAGGAAAAATCAAGATCAAAACCCAGAACATAAATAATTAAATTAATCTCAACGGCAGCTTTTTGGGGTTTGTTTTTTTTTTAAAAAAAAACAAAACCCTGTGCTTCATAATAAAGAGCACAAGGTCACTATAAAGGTAGCAGTAGAGAAGAAAGCTTAGAGAAGAAAACTGGGGCCATTCTCCACAGAGAGAGAGAGAGAGAGAGATAAGAGAGACATCTTTCTGAGGGAGGTTGCCTCCAACTCCTACAAGCAGGTGCCACCCGGCTCCTTCAACCGGCTTCCCGCAATCCTACGAATTCAGGTCGGGTGGCTTGGGCGAGCGATTTGATTGACGGCTTCTCGCGCCCCCTTCCAACTCACCTCGCGCCACCACCACCCCGCCCCTCCTCTCCGGCGTACCTTGAAGAGAGCGGCGTCTTCCTCGCGGTTGTAGTCCTGTTTGCCCGCGTGCTTCCAAGGGATGCGAAAGATGCTCTTCTCCTCGTTCTCCCATATCAAGCCCGGGTATTTAGAGCTGTCAATCTGCTCGATCAGCCACTGGCGGAGTTTCCCGTTGCCGCAGCTCACCGAGCTCATGCCGCCGCCTTCGATGCTGCTGCCGCTGTTGCCGCTGCCTTCTAAGTTCATACCAGGCGCGCCGCCAGCCTCGGCTCCTCCTGCTCCTCCCCTGACGAAGGAAGGAAGGAAGAGGTTGGGGGGGGGAGAGGAGGAGGAGAGAGTGAGCGGCCCCGCTCTGTCACGTGCCGGGCCTCAGCCCGGGCGCGCACGTCAGTTCCAGACAAAAGTCCGCCGCGCTTTCCCGCTCGCCGAGCCGCTGCGCTTTTCTCCACACGGAGGAGGCGGGTGAACCTGCCGCCGCCTCGAGCGCGAGGGAAAGCCTCGGCGCCCCCCCTGAGTTACCGTTTCCAGGAAAAGCTCCCCGCGCTCTCTCTGTTTCCTCCCTTCCCGTGTTATTTGCTGGGCCGCCTCTTCTCTGCAAACGCGGTTTCAATTAAAAAAAACACACAAAACCTCGTCACACCAAAACCTTGCTTAGCTCGGCTGCCAGGCTGAGAGCACTTATTTAATGGGTGCTGCGGTTGGGTGTCTGTGTGTATTTGAACTTTGGGGTTGGAGCCCAACAGGCTTCCTCTACCTTTGAGCCGCTCGGGTTGGTGTTTACGGGGCAAGCAGTTGGAAACGCCCGTCGGAATCCGTGCGCCTTAACAATTCACTGACTGCGGCTTTTCGGCGCTTCCAAGCCAGTCGTGGTGGAGCTGTTTTAAGCACCAAGCTACGTAGAACCTCGGGAGGCCGTGAGTTCTAGTCCCGCTTTAAAGCACCAAGCTAACTGGATGCCAACTTGGGCCAGCCGCTCTCTCCTCTCTCTCTCTCTCTCAGCCTTAAGGAAGAAGGCAATAATGGCAAACCACTTCGGAAAATCTTGCCAAGGAAAACTGGAGGGAAGGATCCAGGCGGTCACCTCCTCCTCTCCCCCAAAAGCCAATCTGGAGAAGGCCAGCCCTTGAACCTTCTACGTGTAGCTACCCTCGCTAAATCATTCATTCTAGATCGCCTGCTATACAATCCTATGTAGGCGCGTGTGCACCCACAAACACACAACAGAAGTCTTCGGATTAGTTGGTGGTTGGTGTGTTTTTCTTTTCGCTATCCCTCTACACTATAGCAAAGCCTCCTGTCCCAATCAACCAATCAATCAATGATTCCACCAGCATCAACCGCCCTCCTCATATTAAGTTTCAACGACTAGAGATCTACAGCTGTTTCTCTCCTCTAGGTCCCTTCTTCCAGAGGCTGCAGGGCGACGGCCTTCCTTCAACCACCGGTTCCATCCCTATCTTCTCGCTCTGTAGGACTAACTCGCCGTTTCCCGAATCTTCACTTTCTTCTCCGCATTTGCTTTCCCTTCCCCTCCCTCCTCTCTTTCTCTTCCTTCCAGTACGAGAAACAAAAAAACCTTATAGTTGCAAAGATGGTGCCCTAAACAAAAAAAGCAGGCTCTGCCTTTCCTGGCACTTTCTGCTGAAATCCAGGTTTTTTTTGCTCGCAAACCTGCACCGACGAGGCTTCGGCGTACTCCTCGTCTGTTAGCCTTTTTTTTCCATAGGGCGAAGCACTGCGCACACAGTTCCCTTCTCTTCTACACATACATACAACTTCCTCTCGACATACCTTGTTTGACGTTAATTCTCTCCAGAGACCTGTGGTTGTTCCTTTTTACCCCCAGGAGCAAAACACCGCCCCTCTCTTTCTAACCCACCCATCTCGCCTTGTTTCAGTTTCTTGCCTCCCACTCTTCGCCATCCCTCAGACAGAACCCAGTTTCTCTCTCTCTCTCTCTCTCTCTCTCTCTCTCTCTCTCTCTCTCTCTCTCTCTCTCTCTCTCTCTGTCCCTCCTTACCCGCTCTCCTTCTCCCCTCCCCCTCTCTTTCTCTCCCTCTCATTTTCTCTCATTCTTTCTCTCCCTCTCATTCTCTTTCTCTCTCTCCCTCTCATTCTCTCTCCCCCTCTTTCTCTCATTCTCTCTCTCCCTCCCCTCTCTCCCTCCCTTTCACTCCCTCTCCCCTCCCCCTTTCCTTCTCTTCCTCTCTTTCTCTCCTTCTCTTCCTCTCTCTCCCTCCGTCTCCTTCTCCCTCTCCCCTGCCCCCCTCTCCCTCTCATTCTCTCTCCCTTCCCTCTCTTTCTCCCTCTCCTTCTCCCCTGCCCCTCTCTCCTTTTTTCTCTTTCTCTTTCTCTCTCTCCCTCTCATTGTCTTATTCTCTCTCTCTCCCTCATTCTCTCCCCCCTCTTTCTCTCATTCTCTTTCTCTCTCCCCTCTCTCCCTCCCTCTCTTTCTCCCTCTCACTCTCTCCTGCCGCCCTCTTTCTCTACCTCTCATTCTCTCCCTCTCGTTCTCTTATTCTCTCTCTCTCTCTCATTCTCCCTCTCTTTCTCTCTCTTTCGCTCTCCCTTCCTAGATTTGCAGGTCGCCCTTCTCTCTTTTTCACCAACCCCAGCCGCCGAGTCTCGCTACCTCTCCCTTCCCACGTACTGGCACCCTGGCCTTTCTGCGGGGAAACTCCTCACATTTACCCGCCACAACGCCGACCGTCAATGCCTTCCCCCACTCGCGTGGTTAGGAAAGGGGGGACGGTGGCGGCGTTTCTGCCCTTTTTACATTGCGCACCTCCCAAAAGCGCCTCTGCGAGTTTCTTCCCCCTTCAGGACTCATTTCCTCGCAAAAGCTCGAGACTTTGGGGGATTCTCCGCTGCGGCTTTAGCGCCTCTGCACCAGCAAGGTTGCCTTGGGGCATTTCGGTCCCCTTCGGCCGAATTCGGCAGGATGAGTGTCAGGACTCGCTCCGCTTCAGGAAAAAGTCATCAGGCGCCCACCATCCGGAGCGCATCTTTACTGAGAATGTGTCAATGGGGCAGTCCAGAAAGGACCACAGCCCCCACCCTTCCCACCCGTAGACTCCAAGCACGAGGTTAGGGGGCGCGCCAGCCTTCCCCAACCTGCTCCTATAACAAACAGGGTCAAAATCTTGGCGTGACGGCTGAAAGAGAAGTGAATTTGCTGTCTCTTCAAGATATTTATAAAAGTCCGCATGGCTACGACTGCAGTTTATAAAGCAACAAAACCAGGAAAGGGGGTTGGATTTCAAAGGAAAGCCCATTTCAATGGCCAGCTAGACTTCGAAAACCTCGGTCTCTCTCCCCCATCCCACGCCCGACTCCTTGGGTGGCTATTAAAAGGAAATTTCTATCCGTGAACGTGGGAGGCTGCTCCGATCAAAGTCATAAGACTTTGGCCATCTGAGTTGCCTGTGCGCTTTGATAAAGCCGCCTAACCTGAGCAGACGCCTCGCGCCATCAGGAAACGAAGGCTATAGAGGAGGAGGAGGAGGGTTCAATTTTACAGCGAAGGTCTTTATACAGTATTAAGGGAAGCCGTTCTGGGAATGGGAAAAACCAGGTAAGAAGAGGCTGCCATCCTGCCATTTTCTTTCTTTTTATCCTAAACTCTCTGGGCAAAATGTGGGGAGGGGAAAGCAGAAAGGAAAGTATGGATCAAGCTTCTTACACGGAGTTGGCAAAGGCATCTCTAATGATGCTGGTTTGGGGGTATTTCAAAGCCTTTTAGATCGCTCACCGCCTTCCCCACCTTGGGGGCTGTAGGTTGTGGATTTCACCTTCACTAATCCCAGGCCTGACCCCTGGTGAATTGGGGGCCGGTTTATTCATTCATTGGTAAGGAATTCAAATGGTTGTGAATTCCATGTAGGATCATGGTCTATGAGGCGCTTTAGTGTGGATTTGGTTCCAAACTCCTTCAACCCAGAGTTTTCATTCTTTCCTTCTAAAAGTTTTAAATTCGCCCTGTTCCTACAGAGAAGGGAGAAAAGTTTCTGTGGCAATCCAACAGAGCTCTTTGAGATAGAATCAAAACTTATTCGGTCCAACTTCGAGTTAATTTACTTCTGAGGTTCTGTTTCATGCATAGCACCTTACCTTCTGAAATAACTTCCTCCTCCCAGCATCTCCATATCTCCCATATGGACAGTGCTGGGTTGGGGAACATAGTTCCAGGGCATTTTTGGAAGACTTGGAGATAGCAGCACAGCTCTCGGGATTTTCTTCCAGTTCAAAACCTTTCTCCAAAGGCGCTCAAATTGGGCTTACAAGAACTCCACCTCTCATTTTATGCTTTGGTGAATAAGAGTGACTCCCCAAAGTTATCCAGTGAGCTCCATGGTCCAGTAGGAATTTGAACCTGACTATTCTGGACCCCAGTGGCACCGAAGCAAGAAAGTAGTATGGGTTTGTTCTGATTCTCTACCAGACTTCCTACATCTAGTATTTCTTTCTGCCAGACATTATCACACCATCCCAGGTGTTTTCTGGACACCTGGGATGGTGTCCAGAAAAGCAGGGTTTGAAACTATTTGTTCTCTCTCACTGTTTCAAGTGACCAATGAAGCCCAACGTTGGACGAAATTAGGCATATATTCCATGAATTCATAGAACTCCGTTGCAAAGCCAGCGCTAGCCCTTGATCAGACTGATGCAACGGTAGCTACTGGCAGAAACTGCCTCAAAAAACTGCCCAGACCTTACTTCTTGAGGGAAGAGAATAATCTGTTTATTGATATTTCTGCTGCAAATCTCCCAAAGAATTTTTTTTTTTAAAAAAAGCTAACTCAACCAGGACCAACGCCTTTAAAAAGCAACTGGATTCCCAAAGCTATTGGAGATCACTTTCACCAGGCTTAATTATTGAGGAGTGTTCAATTTATTTTCAGAAAAAAAAGTTGGGAGATTCGAGCTCTCTCATCAATATTCCTGAGTGCTGTCTTCCGCCTCTTTCCCTGGTCGAGGAAAACTGGTGGCTCCTCTCTTGGCTTCTTCCATGAAGAGTGGCTAGTCCCTGGCTTTGTAACGGAGTTCGGTAAATTCATGGAATGTATGCCTAACGAATGGACCGTCCAACTTTGAGACAATTGGCTTATAGAAAACATCTGGGGTAAATTAATGGGTGGCCGTCTGGCAGAAAAAGATACTAGATGCAGGAAGTCTGGTAGAGAGTCCGGTACAAATCCATACTACTTTCCTTGCTTGGGTAGACGAAACCAAGCGAGATGCAAACCCAGCTAGTGACACAAGAGAATTCCAATCTTTCCTCCAATAAACCTTACGGGCAAACCTGGGAAGGTGGAGAGCGAAAGGAGAAGAGAAGAGTGGGAAGCGCAGAATCAATTAACAGAGGCTCTTCTTTCAATGAAATTTAGTCCTCAGTAGGACAAACATATTAAGGGGGGCTATTTAAATATTGCTTATTAAGTTTTAAATTGTTGTCGATAGGTCACACACACACACCCCGTTCGCTGGGCAGATTACATCAGCGAAAGCTAATGACTCAGAAGCAGTAAAACCCTTCAAGATCCAGTTTCCCAGAAAGCGGAGATGGGGTGGGTTACAAGGCAATACTAGATCCCTCTTTGGGGCAGTCGGGTTACGTTTCAGCCTAACGCAAGAAAATTTGGAGCAACCCGAGTGCCTCTTTCAACGGGCAGGAGAGCCTTTTGCGTATGCAGCGAACTATTCAAACCTGGGATTCTTTCGCGGGATCCTGCCATTGTGGCTCAGAAAACTGCAGGGATCCCGAAAGGATCCCGAAAGTCAGTTCGCCAATATAGGAATTTTAAACCAGTTGTATAGATCTGGACATAAATGAACATGTGTGCCTGTGTGTGTTCCCCTCAACTAAACACGGGGGGCGGTGGGGGGCTTAGTCTGCACAATACCATATACCGTAGATTGTGCCGCGCCGACCTAGTTTAGTGAAGGGTTAATTTTATTTCTTTGCAAACTAGCAAGAATGTATCTGCCCTCAATGTGGAAGGGATTGCCACTCTCGAATTGGCCTTTTTAGTCACACTAGATGTTGTTTTAAGACCTCTTTCCAGAGCACCATACCATAGTCTCTTGAGACTGAAGGATGCCAATGCGAGCAAGTGTCGGAGTAACCTAGAATAAAATGTAGCCCAATTTCTTATTTTTATCCAAGGAGTTTTAGAATCATCCTACTTGCGTTTGACAGAAAAAAATAAGCAAATCTTGCCCTGATTAAAATTCCATCCCCCCCCCCAACTGTATACATGTAAAAAAAGAAGTCCCGTTATTTTATGTAACTAAGATTATGGGCTAACTCGACTGAAATAGGCGTGCAGAGTCTGAGAGGATATTTTGCAGGCAAATTGCTGCAACTTTCTTGATTCTGCTCGGTTTCAGGTGTATGTTCAATTTCCATAATTCCTAACCAGCAAAGTTGGCTAGAAACGACGAGATCTGAATTCTAAAATAATCCTGAGTGGGACAGATTAGCAAAATTATCTTAAAAGAAAAGGGGGACCCAAACCACCACTATCATGAACACTATCATCTGCGAGCTGAAAATTAGATTTAAATCCACCTCCAGGGGCGCAGATCTATCCTCATAATGGACCAAAGGAGGGCTTCATTTCGCCCCCGGCTCTTCCCGCCGGCGCCCCTTCCCCTCTTTTTAAATAACTCCCACCACCAGGTAAATCAGTCTTGAGGTCCCTAACTCCAGCAAGCTGGAGCGCCGTCTTTCCACGCCACACGGATTCCTCAGAGTATCTACTACTCGGTTTCATTCATAAAATGCGACGCTTGCTGCCAAGGATGGGGAAGTGAGCGAAGCAGTAAAGAAAGGTGTTCAACAGCCTCGAAGGGGTCGCACGAAAGAAGCCGACGCTATTTTAGAAGTTGGGATCTGGAGCCAAACGTGGCGAGAGAATAATTTCACAACCGCAGTACAAAATTAAACGACTGATATATATATCAGAATATATGCAGGTTTATAAGTATGAATCTGTACACCGCCGTACAATGCTCTGTTTTTGATCCAGATGGGCGGCGGTAGAAATTGAACAAATAAATAAAATGTTCTGCATACCAACTTCTCTGTGTCTCATTTACATGCTCATATTATTATTTTTTTCCCCACCGCGTGAAGGGGAAAGAATGGAGAAACTCGAACGTTTGCAACTATTTTGGAAATCTTCGGCTGACACCCCCCCCCCCTCCCCTCACCAGTAAGGATTTTGAATCGGGCCAAACTTTTCCTTTCTTTGAAGGGGAATTACGAGTCAATGCCTTTTGCTCGAAGAAATGGAGCAGGACCTTTCTTCCCTTTTATGACCATTACCTGAAGTTAGGAGAGTACTATTAAAAGGAATTCCCACCGTCCCCGGGGGCACTTTCCCAAATTCAAGACGGAAGAGTTAGGTTAACCTCACCAGGTGTCTTTTTTTTTTTTTTTTTTTGCCTGGTAACAGGTGAAGCCGCTAGTTCAATTCTGGGAAGGGGATGGGGGTGTTGGGAAAGAGATCCAGCAAAGAGATCGACAGTTACGGTATATTCTTTCTGGATCTGATAAGAGCTTTTGGCTCACGGTTGGTTTATTCTCTCTTCAGCCACCCGTTCGTCCCTTTTGCACGTTTCCCCAGTGCTGGGATAAAAACTCGCTCCTGAGAAAAGGCACCGAGGTTTCCCCAAAACCCCTTAGCCATCTCACAAGGAATAACTCTTCGCTCCGTCCGTCCGTCAGTCCACCTCCCTGCCCCTCTATATATCAACCCAAGTCCTCATTTTGGCTGCTCCCATCTCCGGCTCTTCTCAAGAGACGACTTTTTTTTCACCCCCGGTTCCCCCTTTCCCGATCCGAAATAGCGACAGAAAGTGAAGTCCCTTACCTCCGTCCCTTTCGCTCTCTCTCTCTCTCTCTCTCTCTCTCTTTCTTTCTTCTTTCTCACTTCCTTTCCAAATTCCGGGAGGATCCTGCAGCCGTAGCGCCGCTTTCTTCAAACGATTTAAGAATGGGGGGCAGAGAGGATGATGGGATCGGGTTTCAAACGAGAAAATGAGTTGCCGAAGCCCAAGAGGATCTTTAAAGTCTGAAGCGACAACGTCGAGAGGAGGGACTTGGGGAGGGGGAGGGGTCTGGAGGGGGGGCGGGGCTTGCACCCGCTGGGGCTAAGGAAGCGCCGGAAGGGTGAGGCGGGAGGGGGGTGTGGATCGATCTTCTGATGGGATTGGGACTGAGGTGGGATGCGCTGGCCAGATCCTGAAGGGTGGGCAAGAGTTTGGGGAAGGAAAGCGCAACGCTCTTTAGTTAGGCGAGAGGTTTGAAACGGAACGGCGCTCATACCGACCGAAGGTTTTCCTTCACGCAGTTGTCCAACGCGCTCTTCTTTCCCGCAGCCTAAAAAATAAGTCAGATTTGAAGAATAATGGCAAACGGGGTTAATACTCTGTAGAACGCACGTTAGAGGGCGTACCAACATCATTGGATGCCCAGGAAAGGCAAGGAGCTCATCCATCCCCCGGTCAAAATGCCAGAGATCGTGAATGTTTTCTGTCTTCTCTTTGGATTCACAGGGGTCTCCAATCTTGGCAACTTTAAGCTTGGGGGACTTCAACTCCCAGAATTCCCCAGCCAGCTTTGCTGGCTGGGGAATTCTGGGAGTTGAAGTCCCCCAAGCTTAAAGTTGCTGGCTGGGGAATTCTGGGAATTGAAGTCCTCCAAGCTTAAAGTTGCCAAGATTGGAGACCCCTGCTCTGGAAGATATCCCATTTAAATCCCCCCCCCAAAGATGGGTTCCCATTTATTGATAAATAAATAATAAATAAAATGTGCATACTAGTGTCTTGATGATAGTGCTATACTAGTGTCTTGAGACGATCAACTGCTCTGGAGCATCTCAGAAAAATATATATATATTTAACTTCAGGCAGCCCTATTGACAGCAGAATTTAGTCCTCATTTTCAGTCGACTGAGTAGAATAAAAATCTAACGTGAATGTCTAACGATGTCAATCTGCTCTCCGAATTGGGGGGGAAATCTCCAACTGTCTTTTAGAGTCCAATCGTGTTGCTCGTAAATTTTTAAGGGTAAATTTTTAAGGGTTTTAAATTGGTCACATTTATTCTGAAGAAGAAGAAGAAGAAGAAAAATCCTCAAAGCACCTGAACTGGAACGGCCCGCCTTGCAGGAAAAAAACCCCCTCACACTCTGTATTTAAGTCAGGTGGAAAATTGAGGGCAATGGAGGTTTTTTTTTTTTTAATCATACACATCTTCTACATTGCGGAGTAATGAGCCCCTCAGTTCTGCACATTTTTTTCTAACTTCCCCGGAAAGAAAACAAGGAATATTAAAGTTATAATCTATCTTCATCAGTAAGAGAAATATTCTGGGAAGGTATCAAATTCTGGTTCCAACTTGTCCATCTGAATCTATCAATAAGGATGTTTCTTTTGATTTTGACCTGCCTCTTCCACATAAGGTTTCTTGGTCCAACTCATGTCATTCCTAACCAAGATTGCCCTGCTGAAGTTGAAGTCTGGAATATTATGGGGGCACAGAATTTGATGGGGGGGGGGGGGAACAGATTTTAATGCCATGCAAGGGAGAAGGTAAATTGCTACAGTTCAGAGATGGGGAGGAAACTTTTGGCACTTCAGATGAACAAGAGCCCCATTCTTAGTATTTGGTCAGTTAAAAAGAGAACTGGAATGGAATCAAATGCTTCCGTGGAGGTAATAGAGAGGGTCTACTGTATTTACTCTGAAATGTAAAATAGAATCAATTGTGCATAACTTGAATCAATTAGTTTGACTCTAAATTAAAACGGTTTTATTAACATAATATTTCTTCCATGCATTCATTGCACATGATTTCATAGCCCCGAGTTCCATGACCTGCATAGGATGGTGTCACCTATACATCTACATATATGCAAACCGAGCCATTCAGCTGACTTGGTTGCTTTCTGAACCAGCCAATTCAGTTTTTCCAAGCCATTGCGGGGGGGGGGGGGGGGGGGGGGGAATATGCAAAGACAGAAGGTGAAGGTCACGGAGGGTTACAAGATAGTTCCCCCTTAATGATCTCACACCCATTTGTGTTCAGAATCAGAATGACTCGAGAGTGGACTGAGGAACTGCAGAATAAACCACACATGTTGCAGCACACACACACACGTTAGTTACCATACTAACTCCAGATGGGTTTGGGCTTTAACACCAATCACTGGGAGTCCAGCACATCTAGAGGGCACCATCTGGGGAAGGCTGGCCTAGCCTCATCAAAGAGGAGCACATGTTTTGAAAGCAAAGGCCATTCCTATACATAGCAGGGGTGAAATCCAGCAGGTTCTAACAGGTTCTGGAGAACCGGTAGCGGAAATTTTGAGTAGTTCGGAGAACCTGCAAATGTCACCTCTGGCTGGCCCCAGAGTGGGGTGGGAATGGAGATTTTGCAATATCCTTCCCCCAGGAGGGGTGGGAATGGAGGTTTTGCAATATCCTTCCCCCAGGAGGGGTGGGAATGGAGGTTTTGCAATATCCTTCCCCCAGGAGGGGTGGGAATGGAGGTTTTGCAATATCCTTCCCCCAGGAGGGGTGGGAATGGAGGTTTTGCAATATCCTTCCCCCAGGAGGGGTGGGAATGGAGGTTTTGCAATATCCTTCCCCCAGGAGGGGAGGGAATGGAGATTTTGCAATATCCTTCCCCCAGGAGGGGTGGGAATGGAGGTTTTGCAATATCCTTCCCCCAGGAGGGGAGGGAATGGAGATTTTGCAATACCACGCCCACCAAGCCACGCCCACAGAACCGGTAGGGAAAAATTTTGGATTTCACCCCTGATACATAGGGTCTGGAGTTGTCACTGCTGACAAATGTCCTGACCTCAGTGCTGAGTTGCTGGAATCAATGATGGACTCAGGAAGTGAATTCAGAGAAATAAAAATGTAAATCTTCCACTCAAATGATGCATTTAACTGTTCATTATCTGGAATCTACTAGATTCGCCATAAGCGTCTGCCATCTACTGTACATCTATGTCTCTCTTTATATATTTATATCCATTTTGCCTTCATCAGCTGAAAGTGGCTTATTTTATTTATTTTATTTTTTATTTATTTTTTATTTATATGCCACCCTTCTCCGGAGACTCAGGGCGGCTTACAATGCATTAAGCAATAGCCTTCATACTTTTGTATATTTTTATACAAAGTCAGCTTATTGCCCCCACAAACTGGGTCCTCATTTAACCTACCTTAAAAAGGATGGAAGGTTGAGTCAACCTTGAGCTTGGTAAAATTCGAACCTGCAGTAATTGCAGGCAGCTGTGTTAATAACAGGGTGCTTTAAACCACCGTACTACCAAGGCTCTTATATGTGGATCTGCCTCTATTTTAGCTACCCTGTTTTATGGCCCAGTCTGGACACAAAGATGAGTCTTGGGAGTTCTCGTTCCCTATTTTTATCTCTATACCAAACTGGCTTTCTTAAGCCCTTCATCCTTTATCAGTTCCCCAATTTCCTGAGTCTGAATGTGGGTTCTTGGAAAGGCTCCGCCTGTCCTTTTTTTGCTGGCCCATCAGTTTAGAATTATTTCATTGCTTTAAAAATCACAGAGGCAACTGCCTTGTATTAAATCCAGTTATCCTTCCATCTAGCCTAGGAGTGACAGCACAGGCAACAGATCCACAGGCAAGAAATCTTCTATTTCTATCTAGAGATGCAACGAGTTGATCTGAGGACTTCAGGGAAAGCCTGTACCCTACCTTTGGAGACTACTCAAAAGCTGCAGCATGATTATAACGCAGAAGCACAAAGAACGATGGGTTATTTTAATCAACCCATGTAATTCTTCTGGTATGTAGTCTGCGCTAGTTCCCACTGGGCTTCTAGGCACAATTCAATGCACCGTTCATTATAAAGTCCTTTGTGGATTAGGACCTGGATATTTCTCCAATTGTCTCTGCCTGCCACATAAGATTAGACAGAGTTGGCAGCCATCTCTATCAGTGGTGGGTTTCAGATTTTTTTACTGCCGGTTCTGTGGGTGGTGGCTTGGTGGGCATGACATGGCTTGGTGGGCGTGGCTTGGTGGGCGTGGCAGGGGTAGGATACTGTAAAATCTCCATTTCTACCCCACTCCAGGGGAAGGATACTGCAAAATCCCCATTTCTTCCCTATCAGCTGGGACTCAGGAGACAGAGAATAGATGGGGGCGGGGCCAGACAGAATTTTTACTACCGGTTCTCCGAACTACTCAAAATTTCCACTACCGGTTCTCCAGAACTGGTCAGAACCTGCTGAAACCCACCTCTGATCTCTATCCATTTCATCTTATGGGACTCAGGAAATGTGTCTCCTCTGTTGCTCTGCTTGTGTGATGATGCAGCATTTTCCACATGGAGGTCTGCATGACCCTGACTCTATGTCTTCAAAAGAGCCTTAATGACTTGACTCTTCTCACAGGCACATGGCAAGAGGACATTGTGTGAACCCACCACTGAGATTCTTTGTTCCTTTTAATTTTTTTTAGGGTTTCCTCGGTGGTATTCATCCGGTTCTATCCGGTTTGGGTGAACTGGTAGCGGCGGCTGCGGGAGGCTCTGCCCACCCGCCCGGATGTCATCACATCCCGTTTTTGACGCTCTGCACATGTGCAGAAGATCCTGCGCATGCGTGGAGGTGTCGCGCACGAGCGCTCACATTTGCGAACTGGTAGCGAAGGTAAGTGAATAGCACTACTGGGTCCCCCCCCCCCCCCCAAGCAGGGTCATTTTTATTACTGTTTATTAACTGAGCATATTGCTCAGGTGACTTTAACATGTGTGACAAGTCCTATATATGTGGGTGGTTGTAAAGTTAACTTAGTAACTAAATATTCTGGATTGAGTGCATCATGGAATTATGCTTGCAGATGTCGCATTGTTTTCTGCTAAATGGCAGTATCTAACCCCTTTGGCTGAGGTAAGCAGAGTTGGCCTTGGGAGATCACCAAAAGAAAAGTTGAGAAAACATCCTGGGGGAAAAAAGCAATAGCAAACAATTCCCAGCTACCTTGTTTCCCTGAAAATAAGACATTCCCTAATAATAAGCCCCATCGAGTTTTTGAGTGCATGCGCTAAAATAAGCCTCCCCACAAAAAATAAGTCCTCCTTGAAAATATTTAAAAGCAGAGCTGGAAATCAGGTAAGATGGCAAGAGAAGCCCTATCTTGCTCCACACGCCCCAAAATAATAAGACCTCCCTGAAAATGAGACCAAGCGCTTATTTCAGGGTTCAAAAAAATATAAGACAGGATCTTATTTTGGGGGAAACACGGCATTTTCAAGAAAAGTACATAAACCTGTTGTTGTAGTCACCAAAGTTAAGCTTGCTGAAATGATGCTTTTTACCTTTAGCACTTGCCCCTTCTAACACAAAGTCAAAATACTAGACTTTCCAATAGAAGAGGATTGGTCATAGCTTTGGAGGAAAACAACCACCAGTTAAAAAGTTAAGGGAAGGGGGATCAAGCAACACACACACACACACACACACACACACACACACACAATTTTATGTAACTAACTTAGGGTACCGAATATGGGTGGCATTTCCAATTGAGTCTCTTTGGTCTCTTTGCATTGAGCCCATTCTCTATTTCTTAGGTTTGGAATATTAGAAACATTTAAATATATTGTTATATGGTGATCTCCCTTCTGCCTCCAGGACTCTAGTTTTGGTTGTACTAAATAATAATTTTGATCATTACCATTTCCAGGAATTGGTTGCAGTTTTCTTTTAGTACAATCAAATTTTCCAGTGCAGTGACACTGTAGGGCAGGCTTATTCTAAAGCAAGATGGGAAACGAAATTATTAAAGAGCCCATCTCTTGAATTGGTATAAGGGAGAAAATAAATAGGTCTGGTTAGGGTAAGTTGTTTATATGTACAATTGGTTGAATGAGAGATTTGTGTAGGAAAATCCACTGTGTGGTTTTCTTATAATCAGACTGCTAACTACTAATACGCTTGCCAGAAAACAGTTAATGTTTCTATTGCTCTCGTGTTTTCAGAATGCAGCATAATGAGTTAGCAAGCAAGGGAGAGTAAACTTTGACTGGATTCTGTGAAGCAAACCACAGGCAAGAATTCAGCAGGTGTCACTTTCCCTGCCCCACCAAGTGGGAAGCTGCACCTCTTGATTTTGTGTTTCTTTCAGTTTTTAAAGCCAGAAGAGCCCATCCCAGAATTAAAGAGCATAATATCTTGTTTCAGCCTACTGGATTTTTACTATCGTTTTAAAATTCAAACAGAACCAGAAGAAGAAGCCATCCTTTTCTCTTTTCTTTCCAAATTTTTAGTTACTTTTTAGATTCATTTTTGGGGGGAGCCACGAAGCCTGGATATCTGTGCTTTTAGAAACTTTATTTTCCTGTTATTTACTGCAGCTATAAGACTGCTATTTGACATGAACTATCAGAGCAACAAAGGGACGCAGTGGCTCAGTGGCTAAGATGCTGAGTTTGTCGATCGAAAGGTGGGCAGTTCAGCGGTTTGAATCCCTAGTGCCACACAATGGGGTGAGCTCCAATTACTTGTCCCAGCTTCTGCCAAACTAGCAGTTCAAAAGCACATAAAAAATGCAAGTAGAAAAATAGGGACCACTTTTGGTGGGAAGGTAACAGAGTTCTGTGCACCTTTGGCATTTAGTCATTTTTATTGAATTTTGAATTTTAGTCATGCTGGCCACATGAACATTGGAGACATCTTCAGACAGCCCTGGCTCTTTGGCTTTGAAACAGAGATGAACACCGCCACCTAGAGTCGGGAACAACTAGCACATATGTGCGAGGGGAACCTTTACTTTTACTTTACCTTATCAGAGTAACAAAGTGGAAAAAGATATCTTTCTCCTTTACTGGTGAGTACGTTTCTCAATCTCCAGAGTTAATTTGGAGAGGACATAACACCCATCTCCCCCCAGTTTAGATTATTAGCTTGGGGGAGGAAGCAAAAAAAGGGGAAAGGATAAGAATATCTTTTCTGCATAACTTGTTGGCCATTTTAACTCCTGCCTTAGCAGCTGCGTAATTTACACATCTTGAAAACAACATAAGGTAAAGGTAAAGGTTCCCCTTGCACATATGTGCTAGTCGTTCACAATTCTAGGGGGTGGTGCTCATCTCCGTTTCAAAGTCGAAGAGCCAGAGCTGTCTGAAGACGTCTCCGTGGTCATGTGGCCAGCATGACTAAACGCCAAAGGCGCATGGAACGTTGTTACCTTCCCACCAAAAGTGGTCCCTATTTTTCTACTTGCATTTTTTATGTGCTTTCGAACTGCTAGGTTGGCAGAAGCTGGGACAAGTTACCGAAGCTCACCCCATTGCACGGCACTAAGGATTTGAACCGCTGAACTGCCAACCTTTCGATCGACAAGCTCAGCGTTCTAGCCACTGAGCCACCAAGTCCCTGAAAACAACATAGGTCAGCACAAAATACAGTTGTGTCCTTTTGCAGAAGCAGATTAAGCTGCCCCCATCCCCCAAGATCACCAATATATGTCTATGGATATTAATGGGCCCAGAGCATTTCTTTCAGTTGGCTTCCCATTTCTAGCTCTTTAGTTAGTGACTGATCATTCCAGGAGAACACAATGTTCTCAGTCATTCAAATTGTTATAGGTCCTAACGGTTGGGATAGGATACATGTCCTTCTGGGATGAAGGCCCCTGGAAAACACATAAAGGGCTGTATGGTAAAGAATGTGAGGTTCATTTCTTTAGTGTGCTTCACGCAAAAATTAATTGAACTATCTGTTCACTAATCAAAGGCCCTTTGGTAACAAAGGAATTAATTATATCTATGAATGGTTGATTATTAGGCATGATGTAAATAGCTATTCCAATGGACTATCGTCATCATTTTCTAATGTGTCTAATATTTTATCTTTGATAAAGATTTGAACTGCCGAACTTCAGCGAGCAATCGGCTGAAGTAGTCTGCGGTACTGCACTCTAACCACTCCACCACCTCAGCTCTTTGATGATGATGATGATGATGATGATGATGATGATATCCATTCAGTCATATACAACTCTGGGCCAGGTCTCTCCACATCTTCCAATCTTGCACTACTTCTTTGAGTTTTTGTCAGCTTTGATGGTGTCCAGCTACCATTTTCTGTAGCTGCCTGGTTTCTTTCACTGTTAATTTGCAAAAGCTTTTCTAAAAAGCTTTTAGGGATTCATCAGTGTGAAGCTGGCAGCATTTGAAATGGTTTTACGAGGTATATAATTTATTTTGTTCTGTAATCTGTATTACTATGTTTCATTAATTTTGGATGTTGGACATCATGTTACTAGCTGGAGACCTGGTCAACCGAGGCAATAAATATAGTTCATAAATACACATATACATACATTTGTCTTCATTCACAGTATTCTTTATGAAGACTAGGACTTATTCCCCAAGTCAAATTCAGAGACAGATAGACAGCAGCACCCTTGGTTTAATGAACTTCCTGATTCTGTCACCTGTCTAGGACTATTAAAAAAAAACAGGAAGTTTGCAAAAGCACCTGCCAACCTGGCCATGTGTAGCTGGAAGAATCCGGTTGGTTGGCAGATCCCCACCATTGCACAGATCTGGCAAACAGGCGTGAAAGAGAATTTCCCCAGGAGTTTTATACTTTTCCCCATGATGTAGACATGACTTTCCTTAGAAATTTGGGTGGTTTCAGGAAATTTCACCTATTCCTCTTTCACATACTTGAAATGATTAGGTTTTTTAAAAAAACTATTTGCACACATTAAACTCCTACAGTTTTGTTAGATAAAATAGAATTTCTGCTTATCCATCATATTCATGACAAATATGCTTTTGGAGGAAATGGAAATAGTAAAAACTCTGCTGAATTTGATAAATATCTATTTAGTACACCCTCCCTTCAGCAGCTGACAACAAGATGCAAGGGGTTTGCTTCCTTGCTTTGCCTAATAGTTAGGGCTAGCCTCAAAATCCATCCCAATGTTCTTTCCATATGATTGTCTTCTACAAAAGCCAATTTGGTCTAGTGGTTATGACATCAGGCTGGAAAGCAGCAGATTGTGAGTTCAGGTCCTGCTTTAGCCATGAAATCCAGCTGGATGACTTTGGACCAATCACTTTCTCTCATCCCAACCTACCTCACAGAGTTGTTGCTAGTGGGAAAATAGGAGGTTTGTGGGATATGTTTGCTGCTTTGAGATATTTGTAAAAAATAATAAAGGCAGCACAAAAATAAACACTTTGCATCAAAATACAAGGAATACAGGAAAATACAGGAAAGGGATCTTCTTCGACCAGAATCGCAGTTCCAAGAGAGGTACTCGCGTCCCTTCGTTGGTGGCAATCTCCTGCAATTTCCAAAGGCTGCCTATTCCTGGAGCCTAACAGTGGTTCTCCAGAAATTTGACTCACCACCTTCATAACTGGTCTGAAGAGATAAACTAGAGAAATCACAGACTGAATTTGGGATTGTCCCTATCAGGGGTGCCAAACTCAAGGCCCGCAGGCCGGATGTGACCCGCGATGTGGTCAGATTTGGCCTGTGGGGCCATCCTGGAAAATGTAAGGGGCCAGCCCACGTCTACCCACATCACTCAGCTCAGTCTACCCGCATTGCTTCGGCCCGGTCAACCCAATGCAAAGTGGAAATATGCCAGCATTTTGGGGAGTGGTGTCAAGCTGGCCACGCCCACCCAGCTGGTCACATCCCCAGTCGGCCATGCCCAGCAAGTAGTGTCAAACTGGCTATGCCCACCCAATTGGCCATGCCTGCCTGGCCCCCCAAGGTCAACCACAGCCCCGATGTGGCTCTCAATGAAACTGAGTTTTGACACCCCTGGTCTACAGTACACGCTCAGCAAATGGTTTAGTGTTCAGCCATGCACTCCTTTCACCTTTCATATTTTTTACAACTTTTTTTCGGGGAACTCAACCTTTTCTTGATACCTTTCTAGCATCTCCATTTCATCATAAATAGGCTAAGTCATGAGATAGTGTCTAGCAGTCCAAAGAAAGCCACTCAGTTTCATGTTAAAGGATCAGAATCTAAATTTCCACCCACCTCATCAGATCTAGTGCAAGATTGCTGGGTATTTAAATATTTTGTACTATTTCTGTAACACCTTGCCTCGTCATTACTGTAACTGAATTTTTCAAAGGGTTTTTTTGTTTGTTTGCTTGTTTTGCTTTTTTTTTTTTTTTTAAAAAAAGAACATCTTCACATTTGAGTTAATATAGATTTAAAGGAGGAATCATGCAGCATTATCGATTCAGTAATAGCATTATGCTTTTGAAATTGCTGCTCTTTATGAATAGAGTTGCATTTTTAAAATCCCAGATAAACAAGACATGTACATACCACAACTGAAGCATCTCAATGAAGTAATCTGCTTGCACAGAGTCAGGTACCACCAGAAACGCCAGTATGGAAATCCCAAAGGTGCTTTTTCAAGAGGCAACTGGACTTTCTTGTTTTTCTTTGAAGACGTTTCGCTTCTCATCCAAGAAGCTTCTTCAGCTCTGACTGGATGGTGGGGAATGGAAGGATTTATATTCCTTGCAGACAGCTGGTCATTTGCATTCTTTTAGAGAGTCCTTGAGGCCAATTGGAAGTTTATCTGTGTCCTCAGGGTTGCCTGGGTAGTGCAAACAGGTGTGGAGCCTTCTAGTTGCCTCCTGAAAAAGCACCATTGGGACAACCATGAGCTGGATGAATGAGAATCTCCATAGACATTTGTGGAAAGGAAGGATTTTGCATGGCGTCTCAATTATGACCTTATTTGGATTAGGATAATCTGTTTACTTTCACTTACATCTTGATCACCCCTTGTTTGGGATACTGTAAATTGGGACTACCCTTGAGTACTATTCAGGAGCTTCAGCTAGTCCAGACTGCAGTGGTTGAGGTGATTATGGGTGCCAGTTTGTTTAATCAAGTGGGGTCATGGGGTACAGGTGGGCTTGCTGATCACATACCTGGCTCCCTGCCACGTGGCAGTGGCCCTGCCCAAACTGCTCAACATTATAGCCGGGGTGGCGGTTGATACCCCGAGGCTTATGATCATGGGGGATTTTAACCTGCCATCCATCGGTGAAGCGTCTGAGGCAGCACGGGAGTTCATGGCTTCCATGACGGCTATGGACCTGACCCAGCTAATGCATGGCCCTACTCACACGGGGGGAAACACTCTGGACTTTGTTTTTGTCTCTGGCCAGTGGTTGAATGATTTCGATATTGGGGATATAGTGACTGAACCCTTGTCATGGTTAGATCATTCCCCTTCGCCTTGACCTTCGAACCGCTACACCCCACCACAGGGAGGCGGAACCGATGAGGTGGTTCTGCCCCAGGCGGCTGATGGACCTGGATCGGTTCCAGACGGAGCTTGGGCCATTTCCTGAGGCTCTGGCTCACGGCTCGACCGAAGACCTGGTGGCCACCTGGGATAGGGCAGCCGCTGGAGCTTTGGATCGGGTCGTGCCTTTGTGGCCTCTGACTCGGCGCCGATCTCGCTTGGCTCCTTGGTTTACCTAGGAGCTGAGGGACATGAAGCGCCGGAAAAGACGCCTGGAGAGTGGTTGGAGGGCCAGACGGTCTGAATCTGACCGAACACTGGTAAGGTCTCATATTAAGACTTACCTTGTGGTGATAAAAGAGGCAAAATGTAACTATTTTTCTGCTCTTATTGCATCATCAGATAACCGCCCGGCCGCCCTGTTTAGGGTGACCCGCTCCCTGCTCCTTCAGGAAGCGCAGGAGGACCCCTTGGAGGGTAGAGCCGAGGACTTTGTACAGTATCTGTATGATAAAATTGCTCAGATTCAGGAACATCTGGACTCTGACGGGGTAGATTCAGGGGGGAGGATGGAGGCAGGTCTTGAGAATATTATCTGGGAAGAGTTTGATTCTGTGACCCCAAAGACGTGGACAGGATACTGAGTAGACTGAATGCTGCCACATGTTTATTGGACCCGTGTCCCTCCTGGTTGGTGCTGGCCTCTCGGGAGGTTACACGAGGCTGGCTCCAGGAGATTATAAATGCTTCTTTGAGTGAGGGTGTCTTTCCCACCACCTTGAAAGAGGCGGTGGTGAGACCTCTTCTCAAGAAGCCTTCCCTGGACCCGGCAGTATTGGCTAATTATCGTCCAGTCTCCAACCCTCGCTTTGTTGCGAAGGTTGTTGAGAGTGTGGTAGCACAACAGTTCCCTCAGTACCTGGTTGAATCGGCTTATCTGGATCCATTCCAGTCGGGCTTCAGGCCTAGGTACAGCACGGAAACGGCATTGGTCGCATTGGTTGATGATCTCTGGAGGGTTCGGGACAGGGGTTGTTCCTCTGTCCTGGTCCTATTAGACCTCTCAGCAGCTTTTGATACCATCAACTATGGTATCGTGCTGCACTGGCTGGAAGAGTTAGGGGTGGGAGGCACTGTGTTGCAGTGGTTCTCCTCCTTCCTCTCCGACTGGTCGCAGTCAGTGTTGGCAGGGGGGCAGAGGTCGACCCCGAGGCCCCTTGTATGTGGGGTGCCACAAGGATTGGTTCTCTCGCCCCTTCTGTTCAACATTTATGTGAAGCCGCTGAGTGAGATCATCCACGGTTTCGGGGTGAAGTACCACCAGTACGCTGATGACACCCAGCTGTACATTTCCACCCCGGACCACCCCAATGATGCCCTTGAAGTGATGTCCCGGTGCCTGGAGGCTGTATGGATCTGGATGGGGAGGAACAGACTCAGGCTCAACCCATCCAAGACCGAGTGGCTGTGGTTTCCAACATCCCGATATAGTCAGTTGATGCCATCACTGACTATTGGGGGCGAGTCGTTGGCCCCCACGGAGAAGGCTCGCAACTTGGGGGTCCTCCTGGACTCACAGCTGTCTTTAGAAGAGCACTTGACGGCTGTGGCCGGGAGGGCATTTTATCAGGTTCGCCTGATTCGCCAGTTGCGTCCCTTTCTGGATCGGGACTCGTTAAATACGGTCACTCATGCCCTCGTCACTTCCTGCCTGGACGACTGCAATGCTCTTTATATGGGGCTCCCCTTGAGTAGCACCCAGAGGCTCCAGCTGGTCCAGAATGTGGCTGCGCGGGTGGTTATGGGAGCGACATGGCACTCCCATGTGACCCCCGTCCAGAATGTGGCTGCGCGGGTGGTTATGGGAGCGACGTGGCACTCCCATGTGACCCCCGTCCTGCGTGAGCTGCACTGGCTCCCGGTGGTCTTCTGGGTGCGCTTCAAGGTTCTGGTTACCACCTTTAGAGCGCTCCATGGCTTAGGACCGGGGTATTTACGAGACCACCTTCTGCCACCAGTAGCCTCTCACGGACCAGTACGCTCCCATTGAAAGGGGCTCCTCAGGGTGCCGTCGGCCAAACAGTGTTGACTGGCGGCCCCCAGGGGGAGAGCTCTGTGGGGGCACTCCTCATCTGGAACGAGCTCCCCCCGGAGATACGGAGGATCCCGGACCTACGTGCTTTCCGCCGTGCCATCAAAACATTTCTATTTCAGCAGGCCGGCCTGGCCTAACCTCTCTTTTAAATTGTTTTTTAAAAAATTTTAAATTTTTTAAATTTTAAACTTGTCTTATGAATTTGGGGTGTTTTAAATTTCATTTTCCGGGCCAATTATTTAATTGTATTTTAATGGTTTTTTAATATTTATATTATATGTATTTTATTCGGCTGTTCACCACCCTGAGTCCTTCGGGAGTAGGGTGGAATACAAATTCAATAAATAATAATAATGATAAATAATAATCATATAACATAATTGCTTTGAGGGCTTACCGGTTTGTTCCAAATGCAATTTAAGGAGCTGGTAATCATCTTTAATCTTTGGGACCACCTACTACTTCTGATGCTTTCTGCCCATTTATTAAGATCCAGGAAAGGAAGAGTCAACCAGGGCCCTACCTCTAAAGAGTGTCATCTGGAGTGTCATAGGAAGTGCCTTCTCAGCTGCTGCCTCTCTCTCTGAAAAACCCAATTTCCTACAAAACCCAAGGAAATCTTCTCCTGGAGATGGTATCAGTTTCAACACTCTTGAATTTTCAAAAAGCATCAAGGCCTGTTTTTTTCAGGGAATATTTGATGGCTGGTGTATTTGTTTTGAGCCATCTACAGAGGAAAAAGAAGAAATTGTTGTAGAGCTGTGCCTTGGACAGCTTGTTATACATTTCTGTATATTAATCTTAACCTTCTTCCTGAAAGTGGGTATGTGCACTAAGAGTTGGTTATAATTGGAACTATAAATAACCCTCGTGAATACCATACTAGTTAATAAGGAGCTGGAAATTAACCGAAAAGTTAGATTTAACAGAACTATTAATTTTGGTAGGTGCACTTAAAATGTTACGTATTTTAGATGAGAGTTTAGATGAGATCAGTAATCCTTCAGTGGTTGCTAAACATTGCAAATAACACAAGATGCTAGTGATGACATATCATTAGCAATAGTTGGACAATCCTACATTATCCATCACTGGTCTAAATCCTTACATATTTTTTTACTATGATTATTCTTGTTTCTATATCGCTTTACAATTTGGATCCTCATTAAACTCTGTTGGCAGGAGCATTCAGTCAATGGACAAGTCAAAGGAAGAGTGGGGCCACAAAGATTAACATTAATAGTGGAAAAAGCCACCCTTGTCTTTGCAAGGGAGACTTTCTTGTGAGTAAGGGAAATTAAGTGTTGATCAAGAAAATATTTTTAAAATACATTTTCTTTATTTTTTGGATTTGATTTTTATCCCACCATTATTTAGTCCTTCTACTGCCTGTTACACAATATCCACTCAAAATTATACTCTAGCCCTCCTCCCAGTTTGCTGCCACTGATATTTTGGTCTTTAGTTCTTTGATCTCCAATTAGTACAGTCAACATCTACATTTGGAATCATCAGCTAAAGAAGAGGATTTCAGCTCCGACAGGCTAAGGAAACAGGCCAGTATCTTTACTTTCATATTACAATTTATATGATTGGGCCTTCACATTTTTGGAGCCAGTGATCCATCTGCAATTTTGTGATTATACACTGAATACTCATATATACAGGTAGTCCTCGACTTACAACCACAATTTACCCAACATTTATGTTGCTAAGTGAAAAATTTGTTAAGTGAGATTCTCCCATTTTATGACTTTTCGTGCCACGTTTGTTAAGTGAACCACTGCAGTTGTTGAATTAGTAACACCGTTGTTATGTGAATCTGACTTTCCCATTGACTTTGCTTGTCAGAAAGTCACAAAAGGGGATCACATGACTCCAGGACATTGCAGCCGTCATAAATATGTACCAGTTGTTAAGCATCCAAATGTAAGTCACATGACTGTAGGGATGCTGCAATGGTCATAAATGTGAAAAACGGTCATAAGTCACTTTTCCCAGTGCTGCTGTAACTTTGAATGGTCACTAAATGAACTGTTGTAAGTCAAGAACTACCTGTAATGGTTGTTACAGTAGATGTGGCCTATCACAAAACACCCATCGATCAGATGACAGACAAAGCCCTTGGGGCAATGACACTATTTTCTAAGAAAGCCTCTGGGATCCATGCATACAGTTCATGCCTGAAGCTGCTGCTTTTCTTTCTGCCATGCTAAACGAAGATGGTTGGGGACTGGAGGTTAAAGCATATGAAGAACGGTTGCAGGAATTGGCTATGTCTGGTTGAATGAAAAGAAGGACTAGGGGTGACATGATCGTGTTCCAATTTTTAAGTGTCTGCCACAAAGATGAGGAGATCAACCTATTTTCCAAGCACCTGAAGGCAGTAGAAGGAGTAATGGATGGAAACTAATCAAGGAGAGATCTAGAACTTAAGGAGAAATTTCCTGACAGTTAGAATAATTAAACAGCTTGCCTCCAGAAGCTGTGGATGCTCCAACATTGGAGATTTTTAAGAAGAGGTTGGACAACCATTTGTCTGAAATGGTGTAGGGTTTCCTGCTTGAGCAGGGATTTGGACTAGAAGGCCTCCAAGGTCCCTTCCAAATCTGTTATATTGATATTCATCTCCTTAAAATTAAATATCCAGAAACATGTTGATAGATCCATAGTTCTCCTCAGGCTACGGGTTGTGAACTCAAGCTCTACAACTTGGCTTAACGGCTGAAAAATTCAGTAATTTGAACTGAGGACTTTTTTTCACCAGTCACACCAGTGTATAATAACAGGATTAGACATATTGTTTCTTTAATCTTAATTCAGGGGCTTCCCCACCTCAGCTTCAACTACCTATAAAACCCCCAGGGAATTGAGGGAAGTTCTCAGCTTATATGAGAAGAAACCCATATACAGATCTTTCTATTCGTCTTTGCATTAAAGCGCTTTCATTATTGGTTTTATTTGCTTAATTTAATGCTACTATTTATGCATTTTTAAATTCCTATATACCCTGCTTCTTTAGCAAATTTTTCTATTGCTCCTTAAGATTACAATATTATTGTATTAATATTCCGAAGCAGTTATGTTTTACTCTTCATGTTTTCCTTTTTTAAATTTTTCTATTGCTCCTTAAGATTACAATATTATAGTATTAATATTCCAAAGTAGTTATGTCTTCATGTTTTCCTTTTTCTATCATTTCATTCCTTTTTATTTTTTTAGTGTTCTCTCAATAACCACACCTTGTTTTTACTTCTTCCCGATTTTTCCATTAAATCTAAATCTTTGAGCTATTTTGGACAGTAAACAGAAGATGGGATAAAAATTTCCTCAAAAATTTCCTTTAATCAAGAAGTAAAGTTAAATGGTATAGACTAGAACAGTGATAGCTAACCTTTTTGCCATCGCGTGCCAAAAGCAGGGGGAGCGCAGGGGGTCATGCGCGTGTGTGCCCACACCCATAATTCAATGCGCTCCATCCCCCTGAACTCCCCCCGCTTTTGGCACACGATGGTACAGTGGGCCCGGTAGGCCCATTTTTCGCTCTCCCCAGGCTCTAGAGCCTTTCTAGGAACCTGAGGAGGGCAAAAACGGCCCTCACCAGGCTCTCCAGTGGCCAGAAACAGTCTGTTTCCCAACTTCCGGTGGGTTTGGAAGGCCTGAAAATCAGCTGGCCAGTGTGCGCATGCGTGCCGGACCTGAGCTAGGACAACGCTCGCGTGCCCACCAATATGGCTCTGCGTGCCACCTGTGGCACGCGTGCCATAGGTTTGCCATCACGGGACTAAAACAACCACTAATGTCCTGGATTCATCTGAGTCAAAATCTGATCTTGCATTAATTATGTCAAAGAAAAATAATAATATAATATAATATAATATAATATAATAAATATAATGCAATGCAATGCAATGCAATGCAATGCAATATAATAAGCATTAATAATATAATATATATACTAATAGATGCAATGCTGTGTGTATGGCTGCATTAATACATTTTTCTTTCTTTTTCTTGTTCTGATTGTTGGATTGTATTATATTGTCAGTTTGTTTATTCAGTACTTGTGTTTTTCACATAATTTGCCAGAGAATATTTGGGAAGATCTAAACATAAATACAGCCAATTTTGGACTATGGGTCCAAACACTGACAGTTACATGCAAACATTTTGTTTTGGCCCAACTGTATAGTTTGATGAATCTCTAAGTGAATGAAGCTGACACAATCTCTATGAGGAATAATGGTAAATATTTTATCTTTATGCAGACTTGAATGCATGCTTACTATTCATGTACAGTACAGCTGTTTACAAATTCAAACTAAGGTACCAAAGCAGACAAAGGCGTTATAAATGTAAAACAGATAGCCTTAAAGGGGTTTGATCACCTCCATCTCTTTCAATCATCTTATCAATATATTCATTATAATGTTCATCCCAGTCAGTATATAATATTAGCTGGGATACATTCTGTCAGTTCCAAGCCAACTTCCTTTTGTAAATCAGTTAGAAATTCGATTTTTGCCACCAAATGCAAGTTTTATAAAAGACACCAGGCAATTCCAGAAGGATATATGGGCAACTGGGAACAGATTGCAGTAGAATATGAGACCTAATACAATGAAAGATATTGGGTAAAGAATTACGGTATATATGGCATGTTAGGGGAAAAAATGAGGTAAATTTCCTTATGTAGAAAAGCTTCTAACCAGCATCTTTTAAATATATTGGACCACATCCCCATTATTCTCTAGCCTATATCAGTGATTGGTGAGTTTATTGATTTATTTGAATTTATTAACTACCCAACTCCAATGGACTCTAATTGGAGAAGACTAAAATATTTAGTTTGTAGCAAATTGGAGAAAGCTCCCGTAAAATACATTTTCTGAAGAGAATAGAAGCTGTAGTAGTCCAACTTAACCTTTGTGAAGATTGTCCCAGGATCCTCCAGTCTTTCTGTGAGGAAGCAAATTCGTGAAAATTCACGAATGCTATTAAACAGCAGAAGATCATCATTTTAAGAGCAGAAAAGTGTGTGAGGTAGGTAGTGCCAGTACTGTTTCCACTCAGATATTTTGACCCATTTTCTCCAGCCACAAGCCATTATTTATTTATTTATTTTTTAAATCATCCTCTAGCAGTGGTGGATCATCTTGGCCCTGATCTATGCTCCCTCTCTGATCTAACCTTCTGCCTTTTTCTCAGTAAAGCCTATTACTGGAAGGAAGACATCCCTATAACTTAGAGAAATGAACCTACTTCACTGGAGAGTGGGTGGTGTTAGCATGCATAAAAACCAAACTGTAGAACTATGCAAAAAGAGAACTCAAGGCCATCAGCGACCATTTCATGTGTCCAACGCCTTCCAGAAAATGATGAGTCACTGTTTTCAACAACTTTGGGGGAAATGGCATGTTTACACCAAAAAAAAAAAAAAAAAAAGCTGCAAACTGCGAGGGGGCTAATTGTGCCCTATGTGTCATAATGGATGTCAGGGACTTTTATCGTTGTTGGTCTATAGGCTGAGGCGAGTCAGAGATACAGCATCAGTTGGAGTTAACTTTCTTAGGGGAAAATGGGCTTCCCATTTTAAAGAACGGACTTTGCTTTTTTTTAAGGGTTTCACCAACCTGGTGGGGAAGCTGGCAATTAATTCACAAAAATGGTCCTTTAAAAGAATTTTATAAAAAAAGATTCCAATTATTTTCCAAAACGCTGAAATAGAGTAGGCTTATAAGTAATGATTCATTCAAAATTTATGTGTATCTGGATTGAGTATGTACGTACCTTCTGAACCTAAATGGGTGACAATCATATGTATTCTTATAGACTCCTGGAAGTATCCCCATGAAATTCATTTCTTCCTCAGGTTTATAAGATTACAGATTGAATTTGCAACACGTGTTTTACACTTAGGCAAGAAAAACCAAAAGTACACATATAGACTGGGTGAAACCAGCTTAATAGCAGTAACTGTGAGAGGGATCTTGGAGTCTTAGTGGACAACCAGTTAAATATGAGACAGCAGTGTGCAGTGGCAGCCAAAAAAGCCAATGCAATCCTAAATTGCATTAACAGAGGGATACAATCAAGATCAAGTGAGGTACTAATACCACTCTATAAAGCCTTAGTAAGACCACACCTAGAATACTGCAGTTTTGGTCACCACACTATAAAAAAGATGTTGAGACTCTAGAAAGAGTGCATAGAAGAGCAACCAGGATGATTAGGGGACTGGAGGCTAAAACATATAATGAAGAGTTGCAGGAACTGGGCATGGCTAGTCTAGTGAAGAGAAGGACCAGGGGAGACATGATAGCAGTGTGCCTATTTGAAGAGGCACATATTTGAAGACTTGCCACAGAGAGGAGGGGTTCAACCTGTTTTCCAAAGCATCTGAAGGCCAGAGAAGAAATAATGAATGGAAACTGATCAACCTAGAAGTGAGAAATTTTCTGATAGTGAGGACAATCAACCAATGGAACAGCTTGCCTTCAGAAGTTGTGGGAGCTTCATCACTGGAGGCTTTCAAGAAGTAATTGGACTGTCATTTGTCAGGAATGGTGTAGGGTCTCCTGTTTGGGTGAGGGGTTGGACTAGAATTAGATGACCTACAAGGTCCCTTCCAACTCTTAATCTAATCTAATCTAACCTAACCTAACCTAACCTAACCTAACCTAACCTAACCTAACCTAACCTAACCTAATGTATATGTTTCAATAAACAACTACAATGCTTGCTGTTCATCTGAAGCTTCAGAATCAGTCTCCTTCAGTGTGGTAGTGATAAGAATGCTACTCAGTAGACAGGGAAATGCAGAATCAGATTTGTTTTTTATTGCCTGGTAAAAAGCCTATTGAAGCCAAGCTATAATTATCAGTGACTAAATCAGAACACACCCTGCCATCTCCAAAATGTTATTATGATAGTTATCCTGCTCAGTACAAGAGAGACTGCTGGAAAGTTTTGACAATTTGTCCCATTAAGATTTCTCAAGATTTTCTGTTGAGTCTTTTCTCTCAGCATACATCCAAACCTTCCTTTGTAATCTTCTTCAGCCTGGATCAGGGGGCATGTTCACAACTCAACAACAACAACAACAAAAACCCCACACAAGACTGCTATCCCAAACAGAGCCATGGTGGTGAAGTGGTTAGAGTGCTACTTCTGCTGACTGCCAGCTGACTGCAATTTGGCAGTTCAATTCTCACCAGGCTCAAGGTTGACTCAGCCTTCCATCCTTCTGAGGTGGGTAAAATGAGGACCCAGATTGTTGGGGAAAATATGCTGACTCTGTAAACCACTTAGAGAGGGCTGTAAAGCACTATGAAGTGGTATATAAGTCTAAATGCTATTGCTATTGCTTGTGTTGGACTTCCCCTTCCTTACTGAATGGGGTTGGGAGAGTTGTGACTTTCCACGTGTTCTGGATTCCAATTCCCATCAGCACCAATCAAGCTGGCTGATAGACTAAATACCCTCCTCCCCTACAGGGCCACAGATTCCCCTCACTGCATTACTAAACCTTCTAGGAGTCCCAAGTCCATAAGTGGTAGCCAGTTTTGTAAAACAAGGACTTGAAAATATTTCATTTCATATTTTTGTAGCATAAATCACGTTTTGAGGGGAGAAAGGAGATAAGAACTGTCACTATGTAGTTATGAACCAGTTGTCCAGCATCCGAATGTAAGTCACATGACCATGGGGATGCTGCAATGGTCGTATGTATGAAAAATGGTCATAAGTCACTTTTTTCAGTGCCATTGTAACTTCGAACGGTCTCTAAAGGAACTGTTGTAAATCGAGGATCACCTGTATTTTTAGACTTTTATTTGTTTCAGATTTAAGTGTCAGAGAAGAATTTTAAAATTAACAATATAAATTTGAACAATTTTTTTAAAGTTTCCTTTTTAGTATGATTAAATATTGTCTTATTACAAAAATAGATATTTAAAAAGGGGGGAAAATCAGTGTGCTTGTTTGTTTCAACAGTGGCTGTTAGAAGCAAGTTAAGAAATGAGCAGAAAAAGTGTGGTTAATATTTGAGTAAGAGATTGAAGCCTGATGTGGTTACTTATACTTATTATCTCTTTAATGGCAGAAGTTCTTCAAAATCTTTTTCTTTTTTTGGTCTGGTCTGTTTCCACATTAAAATCAGCAGATTTTTGCAATTGTAAACAAACATGGCTGTGGTTTCCAGATGTTTCTGGTCCTTGGTCTGCAGATATGAAGCAGAAGATTTTTTTTCCATTCACTCTAGTATAATATAATGGGCAAGTAAAGATTTGCTTTTCTTAAGCATCAGTTCACAAAATTTTAATGATAAAATAAAGAAACATAGACTTCATTGTAGCTGCAATGACTAGGAAGTTGTGAAAGCAATTATTATTTTATTATTTTCAGATGTAATAGAAAGGAAGCTTCATCAGCAATAAATTGCAAGAGAAAAAGAGAAATTAGGCTCATATTTTAAGCTATTGTTTACTTACTTATGCTTTATTGAATAATTCACAATCACTGAATTCACCAACTTGGGTAAATGTGCAGTTTCCTAGTTATCTAGAAATGATGCTATCTTGACTGGGGTTTGTCATCCCAGTATATCTGAGAATGTTTTGCTATTAAATAAGAACACATTTTTATGGATGTTATTTGGACGAGTAGTGGATTCCACTTACCTTCGCTACCGGTTCAGACATCATCATGGACACTCTGCGGGCACCCTTGCTTTGCTCACATGTGGTGCTTCTACGCATGCTCAGAATCTTCTGCGCATGCGCAGTGTGTCCGTGATGACATCTGGGTGGGTGGGCGGACCCTCCCGCCATCGCCACTACCGGTTTGCCTGAACTGGGGCGAAGCGGTAGAAACCCACCGCTGATTTGGACTATAAAAGCTGAATGCATATGTTCAATGAGTGTGAATTAGAAAACATTTCATCAGCTGCTGGCCGTCATTTAGACCTGATAAGAATAATAAGCTAATATGTCTGAAGAGAATCATCCTGAGTATATTAGAATAACACAGTATTTTCTCCATTCAACTGTCTATGTCTCAAACCAACCTGTAATCCAAAGATTTGCAATGGTTGCACTCTCAGAAAAGAGACGTCCTTAAATGATATGTGGATCAACCAGGGGTGGGTTCTACTTACCTTTACTACCGGTTTGAAACGGGGCCGCGTGTACACTCTTCTGCACATGCGCAGAAGCGTTCTGATGACATCGGAGTCGGTGGGCGGAGCCTCCCACCGGTTTTACTACCGATTGTATAGAACCGGTGCGAACCGGAGGCAACCCACCACTGGGATCAACCCTACGAATCTGAAGGCATGATAGATTGGTTATAGATAGATTGATTTACTGCCAGGGGCCCAAGAAACAAAATGCATACCACAAAAAGGCACAATTTGAAAAGTAAACAGTCCAAAGACTTTTTTTTTAATTTAAAAATCTCCAAGAATGGGGAAATGATTTAATCTTATCAACAAATCAAGGTTGATTTGGAGGAGTAAAGAGAAGTGAATATTTCATGATGAGAAAGGTTCAGTTGTCAGTTCCAGTAGTGATCATGGAGAATTTAGCTACTTTTCTAGAATTTTTGTAGACGCATCAGCCAATAAGAGATCAACTTTCACCTGATCAGGCCTTCTCGAGCAATTCTTCAGCAGAGGAACTATTGGCTATGCATGCCAGGCTATATGAAAAAGGGGAAATGCATATGATCCAATCACCCTGAAGACTGATACCAAGCACACTTGAGCTTTCTCTACATCCTCAGTGATGTACATTCCTTGCATGGGAGGAAAAAAAATACAATGCTTTAGAAATCAGTGACATTCGCAGCTTTCTTCTTGCTGTGTTTCTGAAATAAGGTTCTCATCAGTGGTGGGATTCAAAATGTTTTACTACCGGTTCTGTGGGTGTGGCTTGGTGGGCATGGCTTGATGGGCGTGGCAGGGGAAGAGTACTGTAAAATCTCCATTCCCACCCCACTCCAGGGGAAGGTTACCTCAAAATCCCATTTCCTCCTGATCAACTGGGACTCGGGAGGCAGAGAACAGATGGGGGCGGGGCCAGTCAGAGGTGGTATTTATCAATTCTCCGAACTACTCAAAAATTCCGCTACCGGTTCTCCAGAACTAGTTAGAACCTGCTGAATACCACCTCTAGGTTCTCTGAGGCTGCTACAGGGGAAGTATGCCAGTCAGGGCAAGTGCAGTGAAGAGAACAGAAAGGAGTCCACTCTAGATTTTTTTTCCTATCTAGCAAGCTTCATGGAGGGAAGACGTGGAGATCTGGTGAAATGCAGTAACAGAGGTTAGTTATAGGGAGGGGTACCTGGCAGAATAGTGTACACAAGGTAAATATTCCAACCAAGGAGGAGAAAAAGAAGGAGGAGAAATGGGGAAGGAAAAGGAGGAGAGGGAAGGGGAGAGGGAAAAGAGGAGAGGGAGGGGAGGAAGAGGAAGAGAAAAAAAGGAAGGAAGGAAAGAAGGAAGGAAGGAAGGAGGGAGGGAGGGAGAGAAGGAAGGAAGGAAGGAAGGAAGGAAGGAAGGAAGGAAGGAAAGAAAGAAAGAAAGAAAGAAAGATAGATAGATAGATAGATAGATAGATAGATAGATAGATAGATAGATTGCTGCTAGGAAGGTTTTGTGCTTTTGGCAACCAAGGCAAAAGTGGTCATAGAGAAGGGTGTTCCTGCATCAGACTAGTTGAAGCCCCCCTCCGTCTCTTCCTCCAGGTGAATCAAAATATTTACAAAGGAAGACTGTTTTGCACTTTCAAATAGAAAACAACATTGGATCAGATTGACATGATCTCCACAACTTGTTAGCAGGCCATCTTGGCACAAGAGCAGGGATGATGAAGCGGATGAGGCTTTGTTTCAGTTTCATGTTGGCACCACTAATCCTGGGTAAAAATAAACACTAGATTGAAATGCCAAAGTATCTAACTTCTAATTCAATACTTTTTTTTCCTAAGAAGATTCAAAACTACTCCAAAAGGTTTCGGAAGCCACACATCTCTCATTAAATATCAATATTGACCAGAATCATAACTGACTGAGCCTTATATGAATGTATAAAGAAGCTAGTCAGATTTCAAACATAACCAGGGACTAGATACATTCCAAGGAACTCAAAATCTTGATCTTAAGATTCTGGATTAGAACTCTTCAAGGACTATTGCATTTTGGAAATACAAATCTTGGAGCAAAAATCTACTTGCTTGAACTTTACAAACATTTATAGAAGTGGCTACATAATTATTGCCTTTACTACTCTGCAAAATGCAGAATGGCATTAGTGGTCCTATGAACTGATCGGTAAAAGCTTTTATTCATTCCAGCTGGCAAAAAAATAATAATTTCCAGATTTTATTCTCAAATATTTCAGTTTGTTCTATGGATATTTTATTTATTTGCCAGCAGTGGATGCAGTTAGCAAAACTTTTTTAAAAACTTTTTTTTTTACTTTATTAATGATAAATGTTTCATCCTTGGAGCAAAAGCTTGAAGGCTCCACTTTAAGTACTGTTGGATTGAGAAGAGAATAGTGGTAGGATAAAAGGAAACCGAGTTAGGCAGCTCAATAGGGAGGTAGACAGAAGATAGAAAAGAGCTGGGTGGCTATACGATAGATAGATGATAGATAGATAGATAGATAGATAGATAGATAGATAGATAGATAGATAGATGATAGATAGATAGATAGATGATAGATGATAGATAGATAGATAGATAGATAGATAGATAGATAGATAGATAGATAGATAGATAGAGACAGGCAGGCAGGCAGGCAGACAGACAGATAGAGCTAGGTAACTAGATGATAGATAGATAGATAGATAGATAGATCGACCGACAGACAGACAGACAGACAGACAGACAGATAGAGGCAGGCAGACAGGCAGGCAGGTAGATAGAACTAGATAACTAGATAGTAGATAGATAGATAGGTAGATAGATAGATAGATAGATAGATAGATAGATAGATAGATAGATAGATAGATAGACAGACTATGATGGATAGATAGATAGATAGATAGATAGATAGATAGATAGATAGATAGATAGACAGAGGCAGGCAGGCAGGCAGGCAGGCAGGCAGACAGATAAAGCTAGGTAACTAGATGATGGATAGATGGATGGATGGATGGATGGATGGATGGATGGATGGATGGATGGATGATCTGAGATTATTTCTTGTTGGATGATGATTGGCATAAAAAGGCATTCTGGATAATGCTAAATTGCATAAAATACATGATTTTTTGTGATTGAAAGTAACAGATCATTTGAAGTACTTTGCCCAAAGCTTATCTGTGAGAGTAGAATGCCACCTTTAAATCAATAAAAGAAACATAGAGAGTACTTCTAGATCATTTTTTTTCTTGCTACATGATTTATTGCCATGAATGTATCAAACATAGGCTATTCCTTAGCCAACACCTTTCCTGATCAGCCAACCAGTCAGCATCTGTTACAGATTTTCATCAAACAGTTTGATAACTCAAGATGGGAGAGTAATAGGATGGAAATTTGCCAGATTCGTTTTTACTTTTTAAAAGAATGGAACTGTTCCTGAAAATCACCTCAGTCACCGGTAAGAAAAGTTTATGAATCTCAGCAGAGGATATACAGGAGGACAATTGAGAAGTGAGTAAAAATGTCTCAAGAAAGTAAACAAAGTCTGGAAATTGCAGACCAGACTTTAAGGAAGAATTGATCTAACAAGCCAAAAGAAGGCTTTTGAAAAGAAATTAACTACTTTACCAGAGCTAAAAAAGGCAAGGAGTTCTTGACAATCTGGGCTTGTTTCCACCGGTTGTATAAATGAGTTTTTCCTCTTTAGCAGCGATTCATAACCTGTTTTGCAATTAAAGTCCTGGCTGACAGGTGATGGACATTATTAGCTCTATAAACCCTTTCAGCATTAACTTAATTCAACTTTGCTATAGTAATCTGGAGCATGGGGACTGTTTCATAATTACACAGCAGCCCATGTAGATTTATGCCAAGCAGATACTTGCTTTGAGTCATAGAGCCACTAAACCCAGTAGAATAGTTAGATAAACAAGTTTTGGATAAGGTGCTAGAAGCCTTCATCTGGATAGTCCTCCAGCAAATTTCTTGCTTTCCGAAAGCCATTGTCCTTTCATAGTTATCTAGTATGAAAGATCATAATATATAGTATAGGAAGCTGTGTTGTATAGGAAGCTGAAGAGATACCAGAGCAGGTGATCTGGCCTTCAGCATCATCTCATTTCACAAACAGCACCAAACCATTGCATCAGGGGATGGAAAAAGGTGCAACGTGCAGAGAGGAGTAACTCCTCCAAACTATGGCTATGTCTGATATACAGGTAGTCCTCGACTTACAACCACAGTTGGACCCAATGTTTCTGTTGCTAAGGAAGACAATCGTTAAGTGAGTTTTGCCCCATTTTACTACCTTTCTTGCCACAGTTGTTAAGTGAATCATTGCAGTTGTTAAAATAGTAACCCCAGCTGTTACGTGAATCTGGCTTTCGCATTGATTTTGCTTGTCAGAAGATTGTAAAAAGGGATCACATGATCTCGAGACACAGCAATCGTCATTAATATGAGTCAATTGCCAAGCTCTGAATTGAACATGAAGATGCTACAAGGGTTGTATGTGTGAAAAACGGTCATGAGTCACTTTTTTCAGTGCCATTGTAACTCCAGATGAACAAACTATTGTAAGTCAAGGTCTACCTGTACTATCTAATATATACTATAATAATATGTATACCTATCTGTTTTGATTTTATTACAATTGCATGGCTTACAATTAAGCCATAGAAAATATAACACTGTGTCCCTCTTCCCTTGCTGCAGGTATGCAGGTATGTATGGAATATACTCCCCTAAACCCCAAACCAGAGTAAATGAAAGAGAGGCTTGATAAATAAGAGAGGAATGTGAGTCATATGAGAACTTGATCGCGCAGCAGACTAAAGCACTGTTAAGTAACACCAGCTGCCTGCAGTTACTGCAAGTTCAAATCTCACCAGGCTCAGGGTTCACTCAGCCTTCCATCCTTTTGAGGTAGGTAAAATGAGGACCTGGTTTGTGGGGGCAATAAGCTGACTTTGTATAAAAAAGAACACCGCTGGCGGGGGGGGGGGCAAAGCCCTACTAAGCAGGTATATACAAAAGTATGAAGGCTATTGCTTAATGCATTGTAAGCCGCCCTGAGTCTGAGGGCGGCATATAAATCGAACCAATAAATAAATAAATAAACTGGGTGGGCTACAACTTGCCAATCGATCGGAGATCCTCACTCAGACTGTGATATTGTTTTGCCACCACAGTATATTCCAGCCATAGCAATAGCACTTAGACTTATATACCACTTCACAGTGCTTTACAGCCCTCTCTAAGTGGTTTACAGAGTCAGCATATTGCCCCCAGTGATCTGGGTCCTCATTTTACCCACTTTGGAAGATGGAAGGCTAAGTCAGCCTTGAACTGGTCAGGATCAAACTCCTGGCTGTGGGCAGAGTTAGCCTGCAATATTGCATTCTAACCACTGCGCCACTATGGTTCCATGAGGTGTCTAATGTATCCAACCCAAACCTATGCATGTGTATTCTGGGTTTGGTCAAATCAACCTCGACAGATTTCTTTTGAAATACAGACAGAGTAGGTCCTTGTGAAGCAGCACCATTTCACTTCAGTTTACAGCAGCTCCTCAACCTGTAAAAATCAGGCACTCTTTCTTGGCACTTTCAAATGTCATAGTGGACTTCTTCCCTTCGACTGACCGCTTCTCTGGAAATGCCAGCAGAGATGTTTTTTGAGCTAAACAAATACAAGCATGGAGGACCACCAAAAGTCCTCCTTATGATCTAAACCAGGGGTGGGCAACTGTGGCCCTTTTACAACCTGTGGACTTCAACTCCCAGAATTCCTGAGCCAGCTTGGTTGTCTCAGGAATTCTGGGAGTTGAAGTCCACAGGTTGTAAAAGGGCCACAGTTGCCCACCCCTGATCTAAACCCAACCAGGCCAAGGCACTGCCAAGGGGCTTTCAAAAGTCAAAGGGAAAAATCTCTTTGCAAATTTGCACAGCTCTAGCAAACAGTGGTGAGGACTCTACCCTGTTCTAGTCTTTCAATCTTACTGGAAGAAATTCATAAATAGGTTCTGAACAGATTGTTACATTTGTCTGACAGTTAATATTGATGCACATTTTTCCCCCTCTCTAAATAGCAGCTGCAATAACTGTTGACAGCTGATAGAATCGTAACTGCATCTCATTAGATCCAACAGTGCATTGCCTTTGTCTTTTCACGAATATGAACACTGCCTGAACGCTTGGCTGCTCCTGCGAACAGGAAGAATACTTGAAAGGCTGAGCTGCGAGCATGGCTGAGCATGGCTCTCTCTCCCTCTTTAAAAAAAAACGTAATATTTATTTATTTGTTCAAAAAAATAAGAGCATAACTCTATGCACATATGCTCTATGCACATATGCATAGAGAAAATACAGTAAACAACTAATGGGAAGTGGAAACTTGTCAGATTTTCTAACAATGAAAACAGGCAGAAATCAATTTCCTGAAGGGAAAAAAAAAAACCTATCAAAAAAACTGTGAAAAGGGCATCTACTTTTCTGCCTTACTTTCAAGATACTTGAACGTTGAATGCAGGTTATTGCAAGAGGGCACAAATTATTACAATTGGTTTGTCCCCCTGTTACGTCCCTCTCTGTCACTCTGCTGTCTTCCCAGCTACCCACGCATCCTGTTCTGAAAATTATTGCATGGGGGGAGATTCCACCCTAAATGTCTTCTCTTGAGGCAGGATGATTTTGCACAATAGTTACGATAGATTTATTCATTTGGCACGTAGGTAGTTCACATTTCTTTAGTCACGCAATCACAATTCCATGGAGTTCCTAAAGCAGGCTCTGCACCCAGACCTGTGTAGAAAGTAATTTGGGATCTGGATCTACTCATTACAATAATTTCAGCCTTTACAGTAAAGGGAAAAGGGGGAATTTGTTGCTATCTTGTTTTTCCTTTTTTTTTCTCCACATTGGCTCTGCAGGAAGCAATGATAGTTTTTTTTTGTTGCATTCATAGACTGTTTGGTTGCCAAAAGCAAAGAAAGCATAGAGGTAATAAAACAGCATAAATACAAAGCCGACTTTAAAAGGCACAGAATAAAAACAAAATAAAGTCAACCCTAGCCCAAGGACATGAACAAAGTACCAGCTCATTTGTTTTAAAGGCAGGACCAAAAACATGGTTTTGATTGTCAAGCTAGTCCATGACTCAAGAAATAATTATTCCTCAATTTTCTTGTGCAGGAGCAAGATCTCTTTCAGAGATCACTATTTCTCTACTATAATCAATGGAAGAAATAATAAGATCTGGCAAATTCATAGTTCTTCCAGTCTTGGATCGGGATTGTACTTGACCCTCCCATTGCCGCATTTTCTTATGCAAAAGAAAACAACATTTTCAGAGACATCAGTTATCACATGTGAACAAATATACTTTTGACTACACAGATTCCCCTAATAATTGTTGGCTGTTATGCAAATAAGCTGATTTTTACAGAGATCACATACCATCAGCTGAGTTAGGAACGTTGTAAATCACTTCCTGAATGTACAAACTAACAGACTTTGTGGGGTGGTTTTCTTGATCCCTCCCTATGGCAAATTTTCCATTCTTCAAACTTTCCATGAGGCCTTTGGAAGTGTATAGAGCTATAACTTTATTGATAATTATAGATAGGGGTGTGTGCATGCTTATAAGCCCTCACAACATATACCTTTGAACCTATTTCTTTCTTCTTTTTTTTTAGTTATTAAAACAAGACATCTTTTCACTTTTACAGTATAAAAGAAGACTGCTGGGTTTAAGAAGGGGAAATGCTTTTGCATTTTACTGATAACAGAAACTATTCCATGCAAAGAACGTTTTGATGAAATGTGGCAAGCCCTCACAGAATAACAACTTGCCTGTACAGTTCAGTACTACTTTGTTACTATTCGGTGAAACTAAATTATGGCATCTAACCTAAACTAAATCCTAGCCTTCCATTATTGAGTAGGATAACTTCCATCACCTAGTGCCATTGCTATCCAGGAACGATGGAGTTTGCAATCTTCAGGGCACTTGGTTGGAGGATATAACCCATAAGGTTGCCAGCAACCAACAAAACCAATTAGAAATTAAAATTCTAATTCCTGTTCTTCCAATAACCGTTTGATTTTTGGCCATCTGTGTGTGAAGCTTATCATAGCTTATCATTTCCTTTGATCATCCATTGCCTTTTCCTCTTCTTAAGACATAAGCTATAATAGCATCTTGGCATCTGGCTACCTTCTGTTTGATATTTCTAGCAAGGCAAGAATTCATAGCTTCTTGTGTGGTTTATCTCTTTAGTAGCCACACCCTTTGCTTTCTGTCCTGTGCTATATTATATTTCTTTCATCAATTTCTATCCACCGGGCTGCCGTTAAATACAGAAACAATAACATCAATGTAAAAGTCAGCAACTAATAAACACTAGAATTCAATATGAGCAAATAAAAACTCTTGCTTTGGCTGAAGGAAATGTTGCAGGAAAGGAGAAGGGATGATCTTATGGCATTGCCTTGGTATATTAGAGCATCCCATCAGCATCAGAAGTATGGATTGGAACAAATTGTCCAAACAAGAAATGGACAATTACATGAGCATTGTACTCAGTTTTATTCTGCCCCTAGACTATGGACAAAACTGGGAATAGTTCATGGGCCAAAACACGATTAGTTTGGTTTACTGTTCTGTGTATCTTGTAACTCTAAGCTCCAGGAGTAATTGATTAACAGATTAACAAAGTTGGAAAGGACCCTGTAGGTCATCTAGTCCAGGGGTGAAATCCAGCAGGTTCTGACATATTCTGGAGAACCGGTACCAGTGGTGGGTTCCTCCCAGTTCAGTCTGGTTCGGCTGAGCCGGTAGCGGTGATGATATGACGTCACCGAACCGGTTCTCCCCCCCCGCCCTCCCACCCACGTTATTCTTACCTTTTATTTGGTCCCACCCCCAATCTATTGCTGCCTCCTGAGTCCCAGCTGATGACTAGAGGGAAAAAAACTGTTTAAACTCTTGCTGCGAGGCTTCAAAGGGCCGTCCTACAGCTGATCAGTGTTAAAAGCAAACAAATGAGTCAGGTCATAAGTGCAAGGACTGGTTGTAAGTGCGAGGACCTTCCAGAAATGACTCTGACCAGCTAGCCATGCCCACCTAGTCACATGACCTCCAAGCCACACCCACAAAATAAGCCACGCCCACAGAACCTGTAGTAAAAAAATTTAGAACCCACCCCTGACCGGTAGCGGAAATTTTGAGTAGGTCGGAGAACCGGCAAATACCACCTCTGGCTGGCCCCAGAGTGGGGTGGGAATGGAGATTTTGCAATATCCTTCCCCCAGGAGTGGGGAGAGAATGGGGAAAAAATTGGATTTCACCACTGATCTAGTCCAACCCAGTGGTGAAATCCAAATTTTTTTACTACCAGTTCTGTGGGTGTGGCTTGGTGGGCGTGGCTTGATGGGTATGGCAGGGGAAGGATACTACAAAATCCCCATTCCCTCCCCACTCCTGGGGGAAGGATATTGCAAAATCTCTATTCCCATCCCACTCTAGGGCCAGCCAGAGGTGGTATTTGCCAGTTCCCCAAACTACTCAAAATTTCCACTACCGGTTCTACGAACTGCTCAAAATTTCTGCTACCAGTTCTCCAGAACCTGTCAGAACCTGCTGGATTTCACCCCTGGTCCAACCCCCCCGGCCAAGCAGGAGACCTTACATCATTTCTGACAAATGGCAATCCAATCTCTTCTTGAAAGCCTCCGGTGATGAAGCTCCAACAACTTCCAAAGGCAAGCTGTTCCATTGGTTGATTGTTCTCACTGTAAGAAAATGTCTCCTTATTTCTATGTTGAATCTCTCCTTGATCAGTTTCCATCCATTATTCCTTGTCTGGCCTTCGGGTGCCTTGGAAAATAGCTTGACCCTTTCATCTCTGTGGCAGCCCCTCAAATATTGGAATATTGCTATCATATCTCCCCTGGTCCTTCTCTTCACTAGACTAGCCATGCCCAGTTCCTGTAACTGGGCATGGCTAGTCCTGTAATATGTTTTAGTCTCCAGTCCCCTAATCATCTTGGTTGCTCTTCTCTGCACTTTTTCTAGAATCTCATAATGATAACATAATGATACTGCTAGCATCATCATCTTAGCAAGACTCAAGAAGATGGACGTTGGAAATACATAGCAAACACAAACCCAGCTTTCCCTACACACAACTTTATTTCTATGATAGATCATTATTGATCTTCACAGGAACAAAATGATTAGATGTAATCCTTGATTTATGACCAGTCACTTATGATGGATGCCCTCAAAACCTACTTACAACATGATTTGCACAGATACCCTGCAGTCACAATGTCACATGATCAAATGTTGGGCATTTATACCTCTAATCATTTTATAAATATTTACAGCATCCTGCAGTTGCATGACCATGATTTATTATTTTTTTGGTTTTGTTTTCCAGCACTTACATGCAGTTTCCAGCAAACATCCATTGAGGAAAAATGGATTTGCTCAACAATTGTCATGTTCACTTAACAACTGCTGCAAAAAAAAAAAATTTTTTTAAAAAATCAGGGCCAGTCACGTGATGCCTCAACTTACAAATTCAATGACTTACTACCATAATTCCAATGTTCAATTACGGTCATAAATCAAGGACTATTTATATTTTAGATTGAAAAAGAATGAAGTCTTTAAGAGCGTTGCAATTTGCAAGGTTAGAGAGAGCCTTTCCCCCCACTTCTTTTGTAACAAAATGGCATCTTCCATGATCTCAAGCTGCTAGCCTGATATAAGCACCTTTCTCTGGGGCAGGAATTATCATGTAGGTGGATCTCCGGAACATGGCTGATCCTGCCTTTGAACAGGATAACAACATGATGATGTTAATACCCTATAATTAACCTGAACTAATTTGGACTCCCAGATCAGACCAACATGATTCTTATTGAGCCTTTTTCATATGTGTATTTCACAATGGGCATTTCTACAGTGGGTGAAATTTTGCTTCTCCACACTTGATCAAGGAGGGGACCTCTTTACAGAGAAGGTGGTCATGAAACAGACCTTTATGCACCAAAGAATACATATTTTCACTAGGGAACCCAGGTTGAAGAAAGAGCAAAAGAAGGGACAAAATTAATGCACCTTTATTAGTTATGCAGAAGGGGAATTTCGTACCAGGTGCAGCCCAACTCCTCCTTGGCACGCCAAGCTGCGCTGGCATAATTTTCCTCTTTTATTGCAGATTTTGTTTTAAAAAACAGCATGCAACACTTTCTTTTGAATTGATATAGAGAGAGTTAGGGTTGCAAATTCCTTTTTTAAAACATTCTCTCTGCATTTATCAGCAGCTCACTACCCCCACCCCCAATCCTGCGTCATCTTAACCTTTATATGTTAGCAGATGAAATTGCTAAATCGTTTCAAAGTTGCAAAAACCTTAGTCTGCTGAGTGTTAATGATGATGAAGTGCACCAAAAAAAAAAAAAATTAACATTTTTGCCTTGATAATTTGGTAATCCTAGTTGGATCAAATTGAATATCGATAAATATAGAAGCACGGCATTAAACCATGGTAATTTGAAGCCATGTTTGTTGAGTCTTCTTGGATTCAAAAAAACAGCTAAAGTTAAAATAAACCATGATTTACAAGACATAATGGCTGGGTGTATATACACTGAGGTAAGACAAAACAAAATCATTTTATATCTTAATCAACGAGAGCCTATTCTCTATGAAAGTTTACACATATTTGAAAATAAATCTGACACTTTGATATTGCCATGTTGTCTATTGAAGATTGCTACCTTAACTCGGATCTAAATATAACGTTAATTTTTCAATGATCCTTCAATGATCCTACTTCAAGGATAATAAAAATACTTCTTAAAAATACTTCTTCTCAAATGACCCTTGAGTTGTGTGCCGCAAACTGCACAAAGTAAACAACCACAATGTTTCTTTCTTTGAAATCTAGCTAATATACTCCGCCACAATAAAGTTCTTAGTCCTTATCATAAGTAATAGCTCTTTACTATTCCCCTTGATTTGTTTAATTGTACAAAGTGTCTTTGGGGAGGCAGTTTAAAAAACAAAACCAAGACAGCCACTGGGGGGCCTCCATAAGCTTTCACTGAAAAGGCAAAAATAACACAGCTTTTGACAGTTTGTAGAAGCTTCTGTGCTGCTTGCTGCCTGTGCTACTACTACTCATAAGGCTGGGTAATTCTGTGCACTGAGCAGAACTGAACTGAACAGCAGTTAAGACGTAACTACTGTATTTAATAGAAAACCTAGACTAGTAAGGGAAACATAACACAAAGGCATTCATAATACCAACGCCCCAAAAGTTAGATGAAAGTTATGAAACAGTTAAACCTAAAAGTAAATTGGCAGAGGAAGGTCTAAATGGGATTATGGGTAGTCTTTGATTTACGGCCACAATTGAGGCCAAAATTTCTGTTGCTAAGTGAGACATTTGTTAACTGCCCCATCTTACGACTTTTCTTGCCACAGTTGTTAAGTGAATCACTGCAATTGTTAAGTTAGTAACATGGTTGTTAAGTGAATCTGGCTCCCCCCTTGACATGGCTTGTCAGAAGGTCGCAAAAGGTGATCACATGACCCCGGGATACTGCCACCGTCATATATATGAGTCAGTTGCCACGCATCTGAATTTTGATTGCACGACCGTGAGGATGCTGTGAAGGTAATAAGTGTGAAAAAGGGTCATAAAACAGTTTTTCCAGTGCCATTGTAACTTTGAATGGTCACTAAATGAACTGTTATAAGTTGAGGACTACCTGTATTAAGGATGGAATCAGAATCAGTCCCTATGATTATTCTTATTCATTCATTGCATTTATATTCTCCAATAAGTCCTTTCTTCTTCCCTTCCTTTAAATTTACTCTTCTATGAATAAATTGACTCAAATTATTCTGTGAATAATAAATCCAGCCGTCTTCCAGATTGCTAAGTTTAAAGTTGACCAGCCTTTATCATCACTGCAACCAACCTAAAAACACAGTGCTAATGCATTGGCGAGCACAGCCAATATCAACTAACCCTTCTCAAATAGCATTGCTGTGATTTGGAAAAAAAATAATCACCATTCCTGCACAGAGAGTAGGGCCAAAAAAGCCTCCTACCCGATACTATCCTTTCTGCTCAAACGAAATATCAATGTCAGGCTGGCATGAAGCTAATGTTAAATCACCACCAAATTATTCGGTCTTTTATTTTTATTTGACATCCAATGTATCTTAAAAGCATCTCTGGCAGGCAAGATGTTGCTGCCATTAATGTAATGCACTGAGTTTCATGATATGCATCTTCATAATATAATATAACCAAATTACTATCTCTTTCTCTCTTTTTTTAATAATCCAAAGCCAAAATATCCAAGATATTATTCCTAAATAAGTAAAGTCTCCTTTGAATTGACACCTACGACTTCCTAGATACATCCAGTAGTTTTCTTGGCAGCTATACAGCAGTAATTTGCCAACCCTGAAACAATATTCTCAGTTCCTGAGGGTAACCTACAGTCTTAAAATTCCTCAAGGATTTCCCATCCAAGTACAAACCAGGCCTGGCCTGCTTAGCTTCCCATGCCTGACAAGATGAGCTGGGTATTTCCATTTCTAAAACTTAATAGAATTAGAATTCATAATTCCTTCCACTTCCAATTAGTATTCTTCATTGTGGTTTACAGAAAATTCAATAAAGGCAATTAAAACTAAAATGGCTCAATAAAATGCCACGGACTGTTCTGTACAACCAAGTTACCTCAATGTTACTTCATCTCCAATCACCAATCAGTGTCTTCCACAGCCATTTTATCCTGCAGGACTGGAAGGAAAGAAAGTTTGCTCACTGGTATAACAGGGATAGGCTGGGTATTTTTATTTTTCCTTAAGGGTTCACTAAAGGAACTGTGAATCTTTTTTGAAAGCCAAATTTAGGAAGAAGTGAAATTAGCAAGCGTTTTCCCCTTTTCCCCTTATAGGCTAAATGAGAGGATTAAAGTAAAATTCTGAGTTTTTTCCCCTTTTTTAACAACTTCACTAATGGAAGGGTACAATGGTGGAACTTTCTTTTTTTTTCACCAGGAGAAATTGACAAGGGTTCTCGTAGGTTCCTCTTCCAGTCCAAGTCACAGAAATAATGGAAAAACTTTTTTTTTTACTAGTCCATTGATAGATGCATTGGATGGGAAAGTCTCAATTACAAAGCTTTTTCAGGGGAAGGCAACATACCCATGCCAAAAAAAAATTCTATCAGTGATAATCACATATCCTCACACACTCATTTCTGGAAAGACAAGTGATTACCTAGCATGGTAAATATTGACCCTAAAACTTGCTATCAAAGATGCCTGAATGATACCAGCTTGGGGAAGTATATTTCCTTACTGGAGCTTTACAGAAGAATCCTGTACTTATCAAATGCAAAGCAAAGTACTCTTAGATAACAAAGTAGAGCCTTAACTGGGCAACCACTAGATAGATGTTAGAACTGGCATTCTCAGAATTTCCAATTTTCAGAATCAATTTTAAGAACTTTGGGAATTTTACATCTATAGACCAGGGGTGGGATCTACTTACCTTTACTACTGGTTTGCAATGGGACTGCATGCGCAGAAGCTTCCTGACGACATCCGGGTCGGTGGGCGGAGCCTCCCACTCGTTTTACTACCAGTTCTTACGAACTGGTCCGAACCGGGGGCAACCCACCACTGCTATAGACCCAATGGTGGGATTCAGCCAGTTTGCACTTCTTCAGGAGAACTGGTTGTTAACTTTCTGAGCAGTTTGGTGAACTGGTTGTTGGAAGGAATCATTAGGGCAGAGAACTGGTTGTTAAATTATTTGAATCCTACCACTCTATAGACCCGTAGTGAAGATAGAAGGCCCATTAATAAGCACTTTAGTAGTGGGGGGGAGTTTTAAAAAAAGGAGGATAAAGAAGAATAAAAAGTAATTTTCAGTTACCTGAATTAACTTAGGCCTGCATGATATTTATTCACTGAAGCATTGGCAGTAAACTTAAATCAGTTTATTTTAAACCATCAGCATGAAGCTGACAAAATTTAGAAATGCTTTGTGCTGTGAGAGGACTTGAAAGAGGGAGGAAGAGCATGGAATTTTTGAGCATAGGCCTTAGACCACCAATGACTGTGATCTTTCCGTTTCCCTCATGTTCTTTCTCAAAGGCATTAACCATTGTCATCTACATATCTTGAATGACTCGCTGACCCAATGCCTGCTGAATCATTAACTTGTTTTTCATTTAATTTGAACATCATATAGGGGGTGATTTTTCACTCCACGTGAGTAGAGCTGAAGAAAAATGTGGGTTGATCCCTATGTATATTGTATATATCACAAACAGAATTCAATGCTACATCCTTAGCCACTTCAAGTTCAAAAATCTGCTAGTGTACATCAACATGAACACACAATTTCTCAATCTTTCTAATCCAAGGTCTCTTCAAGTGAGTTGGGTTGCAATTTCTATTATCACCAGCCCACATAAAGTTCTGGATGTATCAATAACTCCTCCTCCTCCTCCTCCTCCTCCTACTACTACTACTACTACTCCTAAAACCAATTTGAAAGAGATAGCTCAGCAATGACTTTTTCTGTTTATAATTGTTCAAATTTTGATTCTGCCAGAATTTGCTTGGCTGTTTTACGATGGTCCTATGGTCAGTCCTCCTTCCTATTTGGAACATAAAATAACAACTCTGATGTATCTTTCTTGGCTACCATATGTACTTGGAATCTTGAGACACACTAAGTGGAATAATAACTGGAACACACGATAAACTACTCCTACTGTATTACAAATGCAGCAACTAGTCATTACCTTCTTCAGGATGCTGTTCCATTCAAGTCCCTTCTTAAGAAAAATATTCAGCAATCAGCACAAATGTTTATTCGTCCCTGGATTATTCTGTTTGCAGAAACCTCTCATATTCCTGGTCTATACTTTACAAAAAAGAACATATCACTACTATTGATTACTAGTATACATTATTAGTATTGTAGCCCAAATAGGAAATCCACAGTTTTCTCAAGAAATTCTCATCTTATTAGGTTAGGTTAGGTTAAGTTTATTAAATTTGTATACCACCCTTCTCCCGAAGGACTCAGGGCGGTGAACAGCCAAGATTAAAATACATACAATATAAAAATTAAAAATAAATTAAAACAGAATTAAAACAAATTGGCTTCCCAAAATTTAAAACCCTTTGCCCATAAAATAACCCATTAAAATTTTAAGCCTGCCCGGCTTGCTGAAATAGAAAGGTCTTCAAAGCTCAATGGAAAGTACGGAGGTCCGGGATCAGTCGTATTCCTGGGGGTAGCTCATTATTGATCTCTAGAACTGATTTTCCATGTTTCTAGGCTTCAGTGGAGAATTTTAGATGAACACAATGATCTGAGATGGTATTTGAAGGTGCTATTTGTGCCGGATAATTGGAAAAATATTCTTATATTGTCCACAAGTCCTGTTTGTCCCATGCAAAGATACTGACTAACTGATGGTCTACGATAGGAACACCGCAGTGCGGTGTGGAGTGTTTGAGCCACTTAACTTCATTGTAGGTAATGCCCCCAGTCCTGTTGGCTAGTGCAAGGGTCTCCAACCTTGGCAACTTTAAGACTTGTGGACTTCAGCTCCCAGAATTCCTAAGCCTGTTGGAGACTCCTGGGCTAGTGTATGGGCTGCCTGACCCTCTTCAGAAGGAATATTTCCACCCCCATCCTGACTGTGCTTCACTTTGTGAAACATCTCAGGCCTGAGGAGGACTCCATTTACACCTGGAAACACTAGTATTTTGAAACACCGGCACAACAGTCTGTCCTGGTAAGACACCAGTGCACTGCCAAATGAATGTGCTATGAGCAAGCAATGGGATAGCTGCTTTAACCTGCTTGTCCCCGTTTATCCTGACAGAGGAAATACAAGGTAGCTACACTATTTTTCCTACTCTAACACCTTTTTGCATACTCTCTGGGATACTTCTGGATGCAGGTGCTACCGCCCCTTGCTGCCATATAGGTTTGAAATATTTGGAAGCCTGGATGAAATTGACAAATGTTCTACCAGTTGGGACAAGAGGATGGTAAAATTTTCTACAGGTCTTCTGCAAATCTGGTAAACATGAACAATGAGGAGCTTCATCTCATCTCACTTCTCTGACTCACTAACCTGTCAGTTGGGCTGTTTTTGATATAGGGTTACCAGTGTTGCAGAACACTAATTGGCATTGGATCAAGTTACCCTGAGGAACTATCTCACCCCAATGGGATGAGATTTGGCCTGTCAAACTCAGTCCAGAAAAGGCTGAGGGATAGCGGGTTTTAGGAGAAGAGCCTTCTCTGGTGTGTGGTTGCCCCCAACTTTGACACTTTGCTGTTAGAAATGCACCCACATCCTCTTGGACTTCTGGAAGGGTCTCCAAACTTGGCTGGACTCTAATGGGGGAACTTTACACTGGAGGTGGATGGTGGAGTAAGGAAAGAGCTCACTTCTTTACTGTTCGTGGACCTAGTACCTAGTTTGATCTAATTCTTGTTGATTTTAATTTTTTTATATTTTCATTCATTCATTATTTTCTATGGTCACTCACCTCAGTCAATGACTGTACGTGGGACTATCCTTGAAGACAACTCAGAAGCTACAATTCATCCAGAATACAGCAGCATGAGTAGTTGTCCACGTAACACCATTACTTGGCCATCTTTACTACCAATAGACTCCCTGGTGCAATGCAAAATGCATATAAAGCCCTATGTGGCCAAGTTATTTGCAGGATGAACCTTCTCCCCAGGCTATCTGCTTACCTCACATGCTCCAATAGGGTGCATAGTGGTCCCTATCTTATGGAATGAACTTCCTCCTGACCTTCAGTTGACTCTGATCACAACAGCCTTTAAAAGGCCCTGGCTCTTTGGATCATATGTTGGTATTCTCATTGGAAGATGAGTGCATTGGCTCACCATTATATTACTTTATACTTTAAATACTTCATACTTTCAGTACTCATGTTTTGTTGAAGCTGGGCAGCCATACACATATATAAAATTTAAAACCTTTGGATGGAACATTTTATATAAATATAGAATTGCAAATCAGTCACTAAATGTGGTAAAAGCAGTCTATGAAAGAGGTAAACCATGCACAGGACTATGTTAAATGCATGATGTATGGTTCAACATTGAGTTTAACAGGAAAAGGTAATGCCCCTTTGGTTTTTAGAATGTATTTGGGAATGACAATGTGTGTGTGCTTTCATAAACAGGGCATTGATGTGCTCTTGGCTGAGAATCCAAATGATCTTCAGAGAATGACAGATTCTATGATGTAATGCAGGGGTGTCAAACTCAAGGACCAGATCCGGCCCTCAGGATGCTTAGATCTAGCCCCCAGAGCCATCCTAGAAACAGCGAAGGACCGGCCCACAGTGCCTCTGCTAGCAAAAACAGAACTCGGGAGACGGCCCTCCCGAGCTGTTTTCATTGGCAGAGCACTGCAGGAGGCCATCACAGCTGAAAACAGAGCCTGGGAGGGGTGCCCCTGACATGAGTGACATTATGCTGGCCATGCCCCAGCCACGCCCACCCAGCACCCGAGGTCAAACTCAACCCTGATGCAGCCCTCAATGAAATCGAGTTTGACACTCCTCATGTAATGAGAAGCATGTATTTGAATGTATTTTTTCCCTCTTCTAGTATGGGATATAATCTGCAGATTTAATAATATCCAAGACAATCTCTAGCCTTTGCAGAATACTTAGAATATTCTCTTCGGTTTGACTATTTAACATTTTCTCTATCACAATTAATGGTAACATCTAAAAGTGGTGACATATCATCACACTTTATTTTTTTAAAAAAAAAACACCCTGAAGCTTTTATTGAATATATTCCACTGAGAAAAGCAGTCAAACATGAAACTTCATCAAGATACTTAATATACAATAAAATATTTTTGCCAGTAGTATTTGGGGGGGGGGGGGAATTTTCAACATTATTATAGCACTCTAGCCATTATTAATTCTGTCTTCATCTTTAAATATATTCTGTACATTCCAATATACTTTCAATAGTCCTCTACTATTAAAAGTAGAGTAGTATTAAAAGGATTAAAGAAGTATTAAAAGGATTAAAGAAAAACAGTTAACAGCTTCTCTGAGACAAACACCAGGGCAATAAATACCACGACGTTATCTGTAATATTTTTCCATCAGTTGATTCAAACAGGCGTTAAGAGAGGAATCTCTTTTAAAAATCATTTCTAAACAAAGATACACGCACTAGAGCAGCAACCATGCATTACATCAGAACCTGGCTTAATTTGGGTGCAACGTTTTCTCACTGCTGAAGAACAGGGCTGCTATTTTAAACAGGCCTCTTCTTCTGCTACGGGCCTGGCTGTAGCGAAACCAGAACTCTTGCTGAGTACAAGTTGCTCCCTGGGGTACCCATTCCCCCCTCCCACTTTAGAAAAACCCTACATAATTTGAAAAGTGCAGCTGTGCCAAACCCCGTCTTTGCAGGCGGCCTGAAGAATAGGAATCTGCAGAACTGTATTTGGCCATCAGTGTGCAGCCTGCTGTTTTCACACCGCAGGGAAAAAGAGTAGGCCCGTCACATAATAAAGGCATGATCAACCATGAGTATACAAGGTTCATGTTCTGGAGTCCCACTCCTCAAATATTTAAAGGCAGGTGTATTATAACAATCCAAATAGCCCCTGTGCCCTCCCCTGAATTATTCCTTTCCAAGCAATCCTTTTTCGGCACGTGCAGAAAGATGTGAGCGCAAGTTACTGCTTAGTTGTGACTATATCCTGAATGTTACAATAAATGATCGGCAGTCACCGAAGGAACAATATCATTCCACGGCCTTCCAGACATATTTGTAAGGATCTGCTGCATGGAGTCTGTGCTGGTGCAAAAGAGCCTCGGCGTCTTGTTTGTCTTGCAAAGGGTTTTCGCCATACTTCGCTTTAAGCCAATCTCGGAACTGGAAAGAGGGAAGCAGAAGAGACAATTCAGGAAGGTTGAAAGGAAACTGGGTAAGGACAATTTACACATTAAATTTTGTCTAAACTTCGAAAGACAGCCCTTGAGTCAGTCTAATTATGTAGGCAAATGTTAATAATACGACGCACATAAGAAGCAATTCAAGGCACATAGAAGACATTACATCACTTGCAGTGGATTTCACTTTATACAGGTAGTCCTCAACTTATGAATGCAATTGAGCCCAAAATTTATGTCGCTAAGTGAGTCAGTTGTTAAGTGAGTTTTGTCCCATCTTACGAGTTTTCTTGCCACGGTTGTTAAGTGAATCACTGCAGTTGTTAAGTTAGTAACATGATTGGTAAATGAATCTGGCTTTCCCGTTGACTTTGCTCATCAGAAGGTATCAAAAGGTGATCACATGACCCCTGGGACACAGCAACCATCATAAATACATGCCAGTGAATTGTGATCACGAGATCATGGGGAGGCTGCAACGGTCATGAGAAAACTTTTTTCAGTGCTGTTGTAACTTTGAACTAAACAAACTGTTTCAAGTTGAGGACTAATTGTACTTGGACATCCCACAGAATTATTGAGGTGCGGGGATGTAACTATAATTCTGATGCACATAGAATGAAAGTTTTAATACATTTAATACATTCAACTAAGATATTTAGGGACATTGAATTAAGAAGGGCCTGGTGGCTCAGCAGACTGATAGCATTGTGATTAACATCAGCTGTCTGCAATTACTGTAAGTTCAAATCTCACCAGGCTCAAGGTTGACTCAGCCTTCCATCCTTTCTAAGGTAGGTAAATTGAGGACCCAGTTTGTGGGGGCAATAAGCTGACTTTGTATAAATATACAAAAGTATGAAGGCTATTGCTTAGCGCATTGTAAGCCACCCTGAGTCTCTGGAGAAGGGCGGCATATAAATCAAATTAAATAAAAAAAAAAGAAGAACCATGGACAGAAACAGATATTTAAGTCTTTTCTATACATGGTACATTTCTTCTACAAACATATATTGCTTGCCCCTATAGTAAAACACTGAAGCCTGTGTGTCTACCATCAAAAAAGCAATTTTTAAGTAAACAAAGAGACCTGTGGAGGCTATAATATACAGGATTGTTAATCATGATCATTGTTAGCTGTGAGACTTGAATCCTCTGAAAACTAGTATAAGAACTAGTGCCAACCTGGGTCCTCATCAGGGCTGTAAAATTTCTATTCAGAACAGCAGCATGAATGCAAAGCTTTTTTTTAATCGTGCCGACCATCCTTCCTATATGAAACATTGCCAATCATTTCATTTCTAATTAACACAAGTTTAGCACACTAAATATTTTTTACTCAAATGTTATTCAGCGTCAATTTGATATGTTGGCAAAATGAGCTGTGTCATTTATGCAAACACAAAAGAAAGTAAACATCGAAGAGCAGAAGTTGGGCTGAAGCCCTTCATGGAATACTAATACTAGAAATGTTGTTCTTGGAACATGAGCACTAGAAATGGTACCAGAGGCGTGAAAGAAATGTATAACTAACGAGCTAGAAATGGATCTATTTAGGTCTCCCACCTAGCAGTTAGAGCTTGCTAGGTGTTAGAAAGGAAAAAAGCCCAGAACCGAGTAGATGTGATTCTACTGAGCTGGAGCTACAAAAAAACCTTGGCTACATAGGGAAAACCTGGCTAGAAGAAAAACATATATGTGTGTGTGTGTGTGTGTGTGTGTGTGTGTGTGTGTATCTGAAAACTTATTGTATATTCAATGCTATTCCAAATCCGTCTTAACGGTTAAATGAAATGGCATGATATGTAGCACATTTCATATGACTGTGGTCAAATGTTACACAGATTGCAAAGTTCAAAATGACTAGCAACAAGCAAACAGGCAGACAACTTCTGAAAGCATCAACTGAATTGCAGGAAGCTGAGAAATTTTGCTCGTTTGCTGCCTTTTGTAGACTTGGCCAACATTTGGCTTTGGTTTTTTTTTTTTAAGAATGACATTCTCCCAGATTTCACCACTACAAAGCTAGGTTGACACATTGTACTGCTTTAGAAGAATGAATAAGTCACAACTGGCTTATCTGACTAAATCAAACCAAACCAAACCAAACCAAATCATGCTGTAACGTAAGAAAGTGAATCCAGCTATTGTGTGTGAAGCTGCTTTATATCAAAGCAGTTTATCTTAGTGTAAGATGAGACTTTACTTACCTTGATTTGAGATATACAGTATATGGTATTATACCCAAGAATTTTATATATATATACATATATATACACACACATACACACACACAGAATTGGCCAAAATTGTGGAAACCTTTTGGGAAAAGTGTATTTTCTAAAACTAGCTAATAACACCACTTTATTTTTGAGTAATACCATAAAATTATATATCAATGGAAAAATAATTTAATCAAGAATGTAATACAATAACTTTTATGAAGGAGTTGCTATTAGAATAGCAGTTACAGTATAAAGAAGAAAAGTGAAACATGTAGAAAAAACGAGATATACAAAAATTGTCAGATCAGTTAATACATGGTTGGGTAACCTTTAGCATGAATTACGGCCTTTCAACGTCTTCCCAAGGAGTTAACCAAGCCTTTTAGTTCTGCAGCTATTATAATCTGAAACCAAGATTGAATCAGGGGTGAAATGCTCCTGGTTCGGACCGGATCGCCTGATCCGGTAGCAATGGAAGCGGGTGGTTCGGAGAACTGGTAGCAAAAATGCTTGCCACCCCCATGCCCATCTGAGCCACACAATCATCAGAGGCTTTTTTTTATTTTAAAAGCATTTTTTCTACAACCTCTTCGGCCAAAAAATGCTTTTAAAAGTAAAAAAAAAAAAGCCTCTGATGATTGCGCAGCTCAGCTGGGATCGTCAAAGGCTTTTAAAAGAAAAAAACCCTTTTTTTCTTTTAAATGCCTCTGACGATCCCAGCTGAGTTGCCTGATCGCCAGAGGCTTTTTTAAAAAGCCTCTGCAGATCAGGCAACTCAGCTGGGATCGTCAGAGCCTTTTGAAAGCATTTTTTTTACAACCTCTTCCCCGAAGAGGTTGTAGGAAAAAAGGTTTTAAAAGTTTTTTAAAAATTGGCCACACCCACCCAGTCACATTACTCCCCCCCACCAAGCCATACCCACAGAACCAGTAGTAACAAATTTTAGATTTCACCACTGGATTGAATGATTGCTATTAACTGGGTTTTATTGCTAGATTGCTTCTGAATAACACGTTTCTTTAGTCAGCTCCATAGATTTTCAATCAGGTTAAGGTCTGGGCTATTCCCAGGCCATTCCAGCAATGGAATATGATTATCTTGAAACTCCCCCCAAAAAAGAGGTGGTGTTATTAACCATCAAACCTCAAAAATACACTTTTCCCAAAAGGTTTCCACAATTTTGGCCACTACTGTATATATTAAAAACCTAGCCTAATTAAATTGCTGGTGGCTTTTAAAAAGAGTATTTCTACACTACTCTTACTGAAGCTGTTCAGAGCATTGCAAAGCACCTGGAAAAAAACAACATCACACTTTATCCATTAAAATATCCAGAAGCTATTTTCCAGAAGAAAAGCACTTGTCACATGTGACATAATAGGCACCAGAGATCAGCTGAAACAGCAGCACCGTTCTAGAAATACATTAGTCCTCCCACAAACACAATGTTGTTTTTAATAGCTAATAGTTTTATTAACTTCTGTCTGTTGATTTATATCACACCATCTTGCTGACATTTGGAGAAAGGCTGTCCAGAAATAATTGTAATAAGAACACCTACATAGCCATTGAACAGTTCTAGAAATACATTGGACCCCTCCCAACCACAATATTGTTTTAATATCTAATATTTTAATATCTTATGTCTGTTCATTTATATCATATAATCTTGCTGATATTTATGGAAAGGCAGCCCAGAAATAATCATAAGAATAGCTACATAGCTGGAACTGCAGTGGGAAGGTCTTATGCAGTCTTATTCTAAACAGCTCTCTTGTCCTGAGATGTCATGAACTGAATCCAGAACTCTGCAAAAAAATGTGTTTTATATGGTAATCAACAAGAGTTGATTGCATTTTTTTAGTCCTTTTGCAACAGCTACCGCTACACCTAGCAACACCTGGCTCAGTGAAATGATCAAGTGCTTCTCTAAAATGAATGAAAAATCTACACGAAAGCCATTCTGTTTTAATAAAGTTTGATACAATCCAACAAAAAGAATAATGATATCATCAAGATGTCTAACTTTTTCTCCCCTGAATCCAGTAATATGGAAGACAAGGTACTATAGCAAAAGAGAAGAGAAGATTTGGACCAAAATCAAATAAAAGCAGATGTCTATGGAGATTTTCAGTCATCCAGGTCATGGTTGTCCCAAAGGTGCTTTTTCAAGAGGCAATTGGACTTTCTGGTTTTTCTTTGAAGACGTTTCACTTCTCATCCAAGAAGCTTCTTCAGCTCTGACTGGATGGTGGGGAGTGGAAGGATTTATACTCCTTGCAGGCAACTGACCATCTGCATTCTTTTAGTGAGTCATTAATGCCACCTGTTTTATCTGTGTCATCAGGGTCACCTGAGTGGTGCAAATGGGCGTGGAGCCTTCTTGGAACTGGAGATAGATGATATCGTATCCTCCCCACTCTGTTGAGAGAGGGCTGTTCAATTTTGACATAGATGGCCTCTTTGACCCCTCTTTCAAACCAGCAGTCCTCTGTGTCCAAAATGTGGACTTTGTTGTCCTCAAAAGAGTGGCCTGTGACTCTTCAATGCAGATGGACTGCTGAATCTAGTCCTGATGGGTTGGTTCTCATCACAACAATCAAGTCCAGTTGCCTCTTGAAAAAGCACCTTTGGGAAAATAAAAGCAGACTTGGTCCAGATAAAAACATGAGAACAAAGGAAGTGTGATTCCAAAACATGGGAACAGACAAGATTACCCCCTACACAGTGGCTGGCTTCACACAACATGAAGTTATGTCTTACACCAATGAGGTTACCTAGTTGGGTAACGAAATGTTTGTAAGTAAACACTCAAGTTCAGTGAGTGCCAAGAACTCCACAGTCCAATCCTGAGCTATAGGTAGATATTCTCTTCTATTGCGGCCCAGTGTCTTGTGGATCTTAATTGTACGTATCGTACAAGCCTATGTACATATGCCCAACGTGGTATTTGTTTGGACATAGTTAATTCAGTTTAGGATTTAATCAAATTTCATGAGTTTGGCTACTATTCTCTGGATCATGCAAACTATAGTTACAACTGAGTTTTGGGGAAGAAAAGGGAAGGGGCTCTTCTCATGTTATGTTGCTATACATGCAGGCAATCACTTTCGCAACAAACTATTTTTGTGTTGAATTTATATTTATTTATATTTGTGTTGAATTTCTTTGTCAGTAAATATAAATTCGACAGGGCTGATGATAAAAGCTCCTCCTGACCACCCCATTATAGAGAAAAGGCAGTTTCCCTAGATTTCTGAGAGCTGTTTCCATACTAGGATACTGAATCCACAACAGTATATTTTTGTCTGCTAGAGAAGGAGGATGTAAATCACCTTGTTTGTTCTTTAGCTAATACAAACAGGAAATATCTTCCTTTGTGGGACTGGGAAAGATATCTTCTGAAGGAGAATTAAAAAAAAAAGATCCTTGTTCTGAAATGGCTCAATACAGCTTCAAAGGAAAGCTTGGTCCATCCTCCTTTTCATTGAGAGCACATCTCAGCAAAGGAAAGCAGTGTCAGGGCCCTAGAAAGAACTGTGCAAAAATAACCAAAGCCCAACAAATCATTTTAATATGTTTGCACTGACAGATTAAACGAGATCCCATTGACAATCATATTATCACACCCACATCCCACTCGGTAGATCAGGGTTACACAATCAAATTTAGGAGTAGGTGGACTCTCCATCTATTTTTCCTTTTAGCACAGCGAACAATTACAATTTAGCAGTGAGGGCAGGGCAGAAGCTGCAATTGAAGCTAAGTGAGATTGCAAGAACTCAGGATCTTCAGGCTCTGTCCCTCAGAAGTAGATACCCATTATCATCATGTTACATACCATGATGAGAATGGAATGGAATGGAATGGAATGGAATGGAATGGAATGGAATGGAATGGAATGGAATGGAATGGAATAGAATAGAATAGAATAGAATAGAATAGAATAGAATAGAATAGAATAGAATAGAATAGAATAGAATAGAATAGAATAGAATAGAATAGCAGAGTTGGAAGGAACCTTGGAGGTCTTCTAGTCCAACCCCCTGCTCAGGCAGGAAACCTTATACCATTTCAGACAAATGATTATCCAATCTCTTTTTAAAAACTTCCAGTGTTGGAGCATTCACAACTTATGGAGGCAAATTGTTCCACTGGTTAATTGTTCTGTCAGGATCACTGGGCATGTCTCTAATATGGGGGAGGCAAAGCAATCTGGGTTCAAGAGCGGAAAAGTCATAATTAAGCTGTACTTTTAAAATATACTCACACATGGACTAAGCTGGTTAAGTGATCATGAATTTGCAGGGCCTATATGGCTATGTTAAGCTAGTGCCTTTTTTAAAGTCAATGTATTCATGTGAAGACAAGTGAAGAAATTATGACACTGAAATTCAACAAGGGAAGGAGAGAGGGAGAGAGAGAGAAAGGAAAATCTACTGATCTTCTTAAAAGGTTATTTATGAAATGCAAGAGCATTTTATCAACTATCAACTATAAAATTATTGCAAGAGTTGAAAATTAAAGAGGGAGCTATCCAGATTGGAAATTCCCTTAATGTCCCTAGTCAGTAATATTTCCATTTACTCTAATTCTCAATAAAGTGCAATGGGTTACAGTTCTGAAAAGTAACTAATATTATTAAGCTCCAAGTATTTAAAATTGTTTCCCCTTCTGTTGTATTAAGATTACCACCTAATGGTACAGTCCGGAGGGTCCAAGACTTTGAAACAATTAAATATGGCTTGCGTCCCAATTTTTTTACACTTGGATAACAGACTTGATATGTTGGAAATGAGGATCAGTTAGAGAAGGCTTTAGATTTATGAGCTGAGAGCTGCAACAATATTGGTCTGATGGCTAATCCATTCAGAGTGTTTGATCCAATAGCACACTTGGGCACTAGGGAAATAGAAGTGGATAGATCCAGCTATCCCACATGAAAAAATTGTCTATGGCAGGGGTGTTATACTCAAGGCCCGCAGACCAGATCCAGGGTGCTTAGATCTGGCCTGCGAGGCTGCCCTGGAAACAGCAAAGCACCAGCCTGCGGTACCTCTGCTAGTAAAAACGGAGCTCGGGAGGGCCAAGCATGGCCGTTCCAGGCTCCATTTTCAACCACGATGGCCTCCTGCAGGGCCCGGGAGCCTGTTTTCACTGGCAGAGCGCTTGGGCCGCCACAGGCACCCCCGACACGAGTGACATCATGCTGGTCTATGGAGATTCTCAATCATCCAGGTCACTGTTGTCTCAAAAGTGCTTTTCCAAAAGGCAACTGGACTTGAAAACATTCCACTTCTCATCCAGTTCTGAAGAAGCTTCTTGGATACGTAGTGAAACATTTTAAAGGAAAAACCCCAAGAAAATCCAACTGTCTTTTGGAAAAGCACCTTTGGGACACATGGAAAATTAAACCAAGGCATGTGTCTAGTCATATGAGCCACCACCAACTGTTTTATGGTGCCTATATTCCATCCTTCATCCACATCTTGGCATTTGCTAGCATATTGCCCTACGAAAAAAGTAAATACCAATTTCTCCAAAATTCTGAAGATTGGCTTCAGAAGGTCATGCACAACAAGTGTATTCCAAGTAATAATGTGGGCACATCAGGCCCCCAGTCTATAAAGGTTATTGGCATTTGCACAAGATAAACCACTCCATGAAATGGCCATCTCTTGTCTGAATGGAAGCAGGGGTCTTGTGAATCAAATCAACATTCTACATTGAGAAAAGCTCATTCTGATCCCAGCCATGAAAATAAGTTATGCAGCTCAGCAACTAGCTTGCAAAATTCCTATTTCAGAGCAAACAAAAATAATTATTATAGCAATGAGAGCTGATTCATGGCTTCTAACTTAAGCTGGAGATGCCAAGGACCCAAGAACTTACCTGGGCCACGTCATTTTTTTCAAAGTTTTCAAGCTGTTGCTGGAAGCCCGTATTTGGACTGGCATATGATCTTGACACTCGGACGATGGACAATGCATCCTCCCAGCCAAAATCGGTGACAGTCATTATATAGGCCACAACCAAGGTTGCACTCCTGGAAACACCGGCAAGACTGCATCACCATGCCAATACAAGTGAAAAGAGATGCAAGGTGAAAATATGTCGTAAACTGAAGACCATGGCTGGATAGAAAAGAATCATGGTAAACTTTCCAAGAGAATAAACAAACCCACATGAGATATGAATGAACTAATGTTGAAAAGAAACTGCAATTCAGTGAGCTTTGCATGCAGAACATCTCATATTTAATCCTTGGCAATTCCAGGTAAGGCTGGAAAAACTCTGCTCTAAAATTGTGGACAGCAGCTGTTAGTCAACACCACCAACAGACTGAGTACAAAGCAGGCTCTGAAACCTGAGTGTTTAAGTTAGGAAAATTTAAGTGAGAGAAACCCTACAAAACATCTCAACTTTATTAAATTAATTGACACAGACTCCGAGAATTCTTATCATGCTATCGATTCCTGCTTCAGTCCTTTAAAAAACATAGTTCTCCAAGTATTTTAGTGGGAGAACCATATCCCATACTAGGAAGATTGACTTTGGGAGGAGCTTAACCAAGTTTTACTTTTTTCTAAGACAACCTACAGGGAGAGTAACGCTAGTATATCCAGTAATGTCACAGAACAGAAATGCACAGCTTCAAAGGGAAATCAATGCATTACGGCTAGTCCTCGACTTACAACAGTTCATTTAGTGACCGTTCGAAATGAGAACGGCACTGAAAAAAGTGACTTATTACCATTTTTCACACTTATGACCATCGCAGCACCTCCATGGTTACGCGATCAAAATTCAGAGGCTTCACAACTGACTCATATTTATGACAGTTGCAGTGTTCTAGGGTCATGTGATCACCTTCTGTGACCTTCTGACAAGCAAAGTCAATGAGGAAGCCAGATTCACTTAATCACTTAACAAATGCAGTCATTCATTTAATAACTGTGGCAAGAAAGGACATAAAATGGGCCAAATTCACTTAACAAATGTTTCACTTAGCAACAGAAATTTTGGGCTCAATTGTGATGGTAAGTCGAGGACAACCAGTACTGTGTATCCATAAAAATGAAAGAATACAATTTAGAACCTCTTGTTAAGTACATACCAGTGGACAAGACAGCCTTCACCGCTAAGCCGACACTCATGGATAAAAGCAATGCTTTCTTTAAAATGCCTTGCTCTAGAAAAAGAAGAAGAACGTTTACTAGTAGAATTCAAGAAGTTAAGAGCAGTTTGTGTTGGGACCAGTTTGGGGCAACAGTGAACATAATCAAATTGACTTGGATGGACTTAAAAAGATATTTCAATGAATGTATAAGTGTATTCCCTATATTTCTTGAACGTGCAAGTTTGATAGAACCCTAGCCAAAATATTTCATTAGTGTTGGGTTGCCAACACCTCAGTTTTCTACATTTAAGCTAAATGTTCTAGTATGCAGTCTGTGTTTTAGAGAAACAGTTAAAACTATTGAAGTAGATCTCTGTCTTACATAAACTGCAATTTAAATAGAAAATAGATATATAAATATAAATATATATTTTAATATATATTATATATATATTATATATATATATATATATATATATATATATATATATATATATATATATATATATATATATATATGTTTTCTCAGGTTTTCGCGGGTGTTTGTATGTAGGTCTTTGGTTATTCGGGTCTTCTCCCACGTAAAATTGGAAGTGTCTTGGCGACGTTTCGACGAAGTCTCATTCGTCATCTTCAGGCTGGTGTTCTCGGCTTCTCGGCTTCCATTGCTCCTGGAAGCACGAAGCCGAGAACACCAGCCTGAAGATGACGAATGAGACTTCATCGAAACGTCGCCAAGACACTTCCAATTTTACGTGGGAGAAGACCCGAATAACCAAAGACCTACATATATATATATATATATATATATATATATATATATATATATATAATATAATATAATAGATTCCCATAAAATGTAAATGTCTTATTCCCGAATTCCCAAATAAAGCTTCTCTTATTACGCAAGGTAAGAAAGCCCTACAACAGAGGTATCAAACTTGATTTTATTGAGGGCTGTGTATGACCTCAGGGGGCCAGGGTGGCCATGGCCAACTTGACATCACTGGTGTCGGGGGTGACTGTGGTGGCCTAACTCTGCCAGCGAAAATGGGCTCCTGAGTTCTGTTTTTGGCTGCGATGGCCTCCTACAACCCTCTGCCAGCAAAAATGGAGCACGGGAGGGCCACCCATGGCCCTCCTGTGCTCCTTTTCTCTGGGAGAGGCACCACGGGCCAGTGCTGTTTCCAGGGGGCCCCTGCAATCTAGATCTAAGAACCCCATGGGTCGGATTCAGCCCGTGGGCTTTGAGTTTGACACCCCTGCCCTACAATAAAAAATCATTCTGAAATAAATTCTGAAAAAGCATCATACAGTATGATATTCAACTCTCTAATCCCAAACAAAATTTGGGAAAGCTGCTGTAATAATTTCTAAGTTTTATTAACACATCCTTAACAAAGAGATCAGAGCTTTTAATGGACTTCTGGGCAGGGAAGAAGAAAGGAACAGAGAGGAAACAAGGGGTTCACTCGAATTCCACTTAGCTCTGGCTGCTCTCACAATCAGCAGAGCCACATAGAATGTGACCCTCAAAAAGAAAAACTTCCCCACCTCTACATAGCCAAGTATATTGAGATTGGTCTTAAATACAACTCAACTAGTTTGGCCATTTTTCAATTCAATCACATAATTAAAGTAACAGCCAATATACATGTCACAGTCAGTCACCGCCAAACAATCTAGGATGCCACAAAGAGTGTAACACAGCAATTTAAAACATGTACATGTATCTACAATAAAAAGAATGCAAGTACCAGCAAGTACCAGGCACGTAGGAATTATTGGAGTGAGAATTAAACCAGTTCCATGCTTAGCGCTCCACTAAAGTACAGTTTTCACTGTTTTTTAAAACACAAGTGGGGACATTTTCTTTCCCCCTTCTCCTAGTCTGGGAAAAACATTTTCACTAATAGTGGGAAACTTCTCAGCCTTGCTTTCAGAGGGTAAGCTTCTATGAAGGCTAGAGCACACAACGATAAGCCTATGCCATACAAGAAACATAATTTGATAGGTGGTGTATGGCAGGGGTGAAATGCTGCCGATTTGGACCAGATCTCCCGATCCGGTAGCAATGGTGGTGGGTGGTTCGGAGAACCGGTAGCAGAAATCCCTGCCCCCCGCATGCCCAGCTGAGCCACACTCTCATCAGAAGCTTTTTTTTTTTTTTTTACTTTTAAAAGCATTTTTTCTACAAATGCTTTTAAAAGTTAAAAAAAAGTCTCTGATGATCGTGCGGCTCAGCTGGGATCGTCAGAGGCTTTTAAAAGCATTTTTTTTTTACAATCTCTTCAGCCAAAGAGGTTGTCAAAAAAATGCTTTTAAAAGTAAATTAAATAAAATAAAATGTTGGCCACGCCTACCCAGTCACATACCCCCCCACCAAGCCACACCCACAGAACCAGTAGTAACACATTTTACATTTCACCACTGGTGTATGGGTGTTTTTTCCCTGGATACAAGATTCCCACATGTCTGCCTTTGGAGAAAAGCTAAAAAAACTTCTAATTCAAATTAAGCAATTCAGGAGGACAATACTTAAAATACTTCTGAAGGTAACTCTATCTGGGTATGTTCTTCAAAAAGGTCACAATTCATTTATCCTTCAAATAAACAAACTAAGTTTTTTATTTCTTAGTTAATAAGTGGCCCAAACTGAATTCCACTGCTTTGGAAAAAGGGCTAAGAATAAAAGCTGACTTCCACACTGGAACAACTAAAACACATCAATCCAACTCCATCCCAAGCAGCTGCTTTAGAAGGATATCGTGGATGATGGTATTAAAAGCTGTTGACAGGAGAATAAACAACGTTGCATTTCCTTCATCCTTCTATTGGCCTAAGGCAACTAAAGGAAACTCAGAGCCAAACTGAAATGGATTTATATCCTCAATGTCATTCAAGGGTATGTAAACCCGTGCATTTGCTTGAGTACCTTCACCACAAAATGCAGATAATGGTTGATATAATCATCAATCTTCATGAAAAGTTTAATTTTTTTGCATGACATAACAATGGGCAAAATTGTAACTAAATAAGTGAGAGGCTGGGAGGCTCAAGGTCAACATTTCTTCTGTGTAAGCTACAAAACCAGGATCATGAGTAAAGAACAATTATTTTGAACTGATTTTCATTTAGAAGATGGATCTGAACTTGGTCCATTTCATTTCTAGTCATCTATGGTGATTCAGATCCAAAATGTTTCTGTAGAGGTCTCTTACAACAAATATGAATACAACATATTCAGCTGTGCAAAATACAAAATATATTTTGTTGTATATAAAAAATACCATGGTGAGGAAGTAGGTCTATAAAGATTAAATGACAAACAGACTTGGCTACAGCTTGACTGGGCTCTTGTAATTGGGCTACTGCTGATCGTCCTGGACACAGAACTGGGTGAATGGAGAAATTGCATAGGAATAAAACCATCCCCACATTTCCTGTTCTTCTCTTGTTTAAAAAAGAACTTCATTTTTTCTGATACTCTTTTCAGATCTGAGATACCAAGTCAGGTTGAACTGCACCTGGAACAACCCTGGAGACCATAATAGACCATTTACGGAAGTCTGGATCAGATTGATGAAGCAGATCAGGTGAGCTCCAAAATCTCTTAGAATAAAGTTTACATAGCTTGATTATCATTTTCCTCAACATTATAGAGAATATTCTCTGTAAGAGCACTGATTTGAAACTCCCTCTTGAGGAAGGCCAATTTGGCCCTTTTGTTATTTCACTTCAGACAGTTTATGACAAACCTAGCATCTCTAATAAAGCTTAGCATTTCAACTGTTTTAAATGCACCTAAACTCTCAGTTTTAAATTACTTCCCTCCTACTTCTCCTATTCATTTAGCACACTATTTGTAAAGCTGGGGAGAGAGGGAGGGAATTAACAGTTTAATTTAAATATCAAGCCTTCTTTGGTCCAAAAGCTAACTAACATATCTTTTAGGAATGACTGACTGACTGACTGAGATTTATTTATTTATATATTTATGTATTTATTTATGCATTTATTCATTTATGTAGTTATTTATGTAGTTATTTATGTATGTAAGTATTTATTTATGTATGTATGTATTTATATATGTATGTATCTGTGGTGAAATGTAAAATTTGTTACTACCGGTTCTGTGGGCGTGGCTTGGTGGTGGTGGGGGTAATGTGACTGGGGGGGCATAGCCAACTTTTTTTTTTTTTACTTTTAAAACCATTTATTCTACAACCTCTTTAGCCGAAGAGGTTGTAAAAAAATGCTTTTAAAAGCCTCTGACAATCCCAGCTGAGCCGCACGATCATCAGAGGCTTTTTAAAAAAATTTTAAAAGCATTTTTTCGGCCGAAGATTGCGCGGCTCAGCTGGGCATGGGGGGGCAGGGATTTTTGCTACCGGTTCTCCGAACTACCCGCTACCATCGCTACTGGATCAGGTGATCCGGTCCAAACCGGGAGCATTTCACCCCTGGTATGTATGTATATATGTATGTATGTATGTATTTGATTTATATTGCTGCCTATTTGCCCATGGCAACTCATCAGATTAGTCTTATCTGATCAGATTTATCAGAGGTCTGATAGAGTTACTTTGGGTGCCTGATGAAATCAGAAGACAATATTATAATACTCACCTCCCTTGAAAATTAACAGTAATCCAACATGTCCTGCCAGCCAATGGCTATTAAATCCCAGAAATCATTGCCCAATACATTTGAAGAACAGAAAAAAGGGGAAAGTCATGGCATGACTTGCACTGCTTGTATGTAAAAATAAGTGTAGAATTCTTTATTGGCCAACTCTGATTGGACACACAAGGAATTCGTGTGCATAAGCTCTCAGTGTACATACAAACAACAAAGTGATAAGTCATAGATCCTAAATCATAGGATTAAAGAGCCGAGGTGGCACAGTGGTTAGAGTACAGCACTGCAGGCTACTTCAGCTGACTGCTAGCTGCAGTTCGGCAGTTCAAATCTCACCAGCTCAAGGTTGACTCAGCCTTCCATCCTTCCGAGGTTGGTAAAATGAGGACCCAGACTGTTGGGGGCAATATGCTGACTATGTAAACCGCTTAGAGAGGGCTGTAAAGCACTATGAAGTGGTATATAAGTCTAAGTGCTATTGCTATACAATAGATTCATAAATCATAAGATACAAACAACAGTTGATAAATCATAATATACCAATTGGAGAAGATAGTAGGAAAGATGAGAGGTGAGACAGATGAGAAGAGCGCTCTGGTTTTGGATTTAACCACTGACCCCTATGGAAAGAGCAAATATGCCTCTCATACGGCAATATTAGGATCATCTTGAGAAGCTGATGCAGTGGGCAGTCTATTATGAACCATCACTTGGGAAAAGATTGGAAAAAAACATGAGTCCTGCTCGTATCCAGTGAGCTGAAATTGTCAACTGATGTAGTTGCAACTGGGAACTCGCTGTTCTATGAGAGAAGCAAATATGCTAAAAATATATCTCGAAAGCATAGGGTGAAAGAGGCAGCACTCTGTTCAGAGCGAAAAGGCAGCGCTCCGTTTCCTTCCGTGGGCTCCAGGCAGGCCCTTTGAAACTACTTTTGTTTCTCTACAAATCAAGATTATCAGGAAGTGCCTCTCCTCTCCCCCTTTTCCTCTCCTTTACCTCTCGTCAGTACAAACAGTGAAGGCTACCCCAAAGCGCAGCTGTCGCTTGAATATCTTTGGGTAGCTTGTATCATTCCACTTTAGTTGCAAGTCTGAGCAGTTCTGCTGTGAAGTAAAAAGCCTTTTGAGAATAGGCCCAGCTCATCTGTGATTCAGCAAAAATGTACACACCGAAGTGCCAAGTATTATGGTCGTTCAGGCCTTTAAGTAGCCCGCAAAAGGCTAGCACAGGTTCAAAAAAGAAAGGGAGATCATTGAACATTGGAGGGGCTCCCTCAGATTCTGCTAGGTCATTACTCTGGGTAGAAAAAGCGTTTCCATCAAAAAGGTCAGCCAAAGTCTCTATTTCTTATTCATCTATCCAGACGCCTAACCAGAAAGCACAAGGCGGCTTCTTTTTAACCACCGAAACACCAACAGCAATTAGGAGCAGTTTAGTAAACTCCATTAATGTAAAAGTTTTCCAGTGCATCAGATTGAAAGTATCCCCCCCCCCCCGTAAATAAACATAGGAAAGATTCATTGATATTTTTGTTCTTGGCTTTCCTTAATTCAGAGAGACCACTACACAGTATACAGGGTTTTCTAATATATGCAGCTTTTAGCATCAATTCATCCAAAAACCATGTTATAAAAAGATAAATCTTTTTTCATCTTTTCCCTGATGTCCTCCTTTGTTACGTGACGTTAATGCCTTAGTTGTTGGCTTTTAAAATGTCCTTTTAAAAAAAGTTTACTTCAGAGAAATTTCATGCAACCTTCAAGAGCACAGCTTTCTTTTTCAGACTGGTCTTTCACAAGCCAATAGGTTGCTGTGTGCAAATTTTTTTTTTCCTCTTCCTAACCAAAGCCAGATGCTAATAAGACTCAATTCAGTACTGCCATTATTAATGTGATCCTATAGATTTCCGCCCATGAAATCTGGAGCCAATTTCTTTTATAGTTATAACAACTAACGTACCGAATGAAATTTTACAACAGAGATAGGGACTTGTATTCCCTGTTATGTTTTCCCAAACATCTGTATCTACATGATAGCATAAAGACTAGACTGTTGTTTCCAAAGAAGTCAAGGAGTGAGATATATTTGCAAATCCAAACAGATATATTTTGCTTCCATTAAACAATACTGGAGTATTATCTAGATAATAGTGGTGAAATTGAGCACTGTTTTAAATACTTACAGATTCTGTGAGGGTGAATCTGCAGCAGGGATACACAGGTATTTTATTCCCTGAAAAAAAAAAGGAAAATTGTAGTGAAACATATTCGGAGATAGGAACCTATTTTTCTTCTGAGTGGTGTTCAGAAAGCATTTTAAGATTAAGGTTCATCAACCAGATTTTATGCAGCACTGAATTTTTGCTGGAATGGAAACAGTCAGCTTTTCTATTTTATTTATCACATTTTAATGTATCTTTTTAATTCTAATGCTAAAAATCGCCAACTCTTTGACATGCATTTTTCCTTCCTTAGATAAATAAAATGGAAAATAAAATGCATGTGTCCTTTAGGGAAGATGGTTATTATTTTCAGTGCTATATATAATTGGTTGTCATTTTTAAAAAAACAAACAAAATTCTAGCATGGGTTTTTGAAAATAGACACTTTCCTTTTTGAAAATTATTACAGTACTGCACCGGTACTATCGTAAAGTCTTAATCATTTTTAATAAGCTGAACTCACTCTTTTTGGTCAGTCCTTACCAAAAACTGGATGTAAAACAGAAAGAATGAAAAGTGAAAAACCATGTAAGAATTGTCTTGCTGGATTCAATCATCATCGTCAAACTCTTTGACGCTTTCTCTGTGTAAAAGAGAACCAACGGCTGAAAGTCAGTGCAGCCACAGATTCTCTTGCCTGTCAACATTCATATATGAAAGGTAGTAGATGTTCAAGATCTCATTACATATAAATCTTTTCAAAGGATACACCCTTAATTTGGCAAGTCCGCACCTCCATAACAGCTATAAGAATAATATTAAACTCTTCCAACTACATGTGCCTCATCACTGGCGGATATGGGAGACAGTACTGTAGAACCAGCCATGCTGTCCTCTGGATTGCTAATCCTACAAACCATATATGAAAATTTCTTATTTTCATTTATTTCAGCTTTCCAGCCAATCTTTGAAAATTCAAAATCTCTTTAAAACAATTGATACTTGCTACTGGATAAGTGCATTGAAAGCTACCTTGTACATTTCCCCCCCTAGAGATTCATACTATCATCCTTCCTACTTATGGGGATAGGGGAAGAGGCTAAAATGGGAAAGTGCTACACTGTTTTCCCGAAAATAAGACCCAACTGGAAAATAAGTCCTGGCATGATTTTTCAGGATGCTCGTAATATAAGCCCTACCCCCAAAATAAGCCCCAGTTAAAATTGTCAGCCAGATGGGGGCATTTAGTACCGTATTTCCCCCAAAATAAGACCTAACCAGAAAATAAGCCCTAATGCGTCTTTTGGAGCAAAAATTAATATAAGACTCGGTCTTATTTTCGTGAAAACACAGTATGTATAAACTTTGTTGCAAAACTATCATCTTCACATTATTCTCCCAATTAAGTATTAAGCAGGAGCCAAGACAAAATCTAAAAGGCATCTGGGCAGCCATACTTCAAAAAGCAAATGTGACCAAGATAAAATCTAAATGTGATTTAATTGATTAAAAACAATTAATTTGAATACTCCCCCTGTATTTAATAATTTTCCCTTTCTGTCATATTAAAAATTACAATTCAACTGCAACCTTTGGATAGTACTAGGGATACTCAAAGCATTGGTGGGCTGTACCCTGTATACTCATTACAGAAATATTTCCCTCACTTACTAGCAAGTTAAAAGCTACTTTGCTAACTTTTTACATATTACAGTTTTAATATATTCCATTTGGTACATGTCTCCTTGGCCCACAATAATCCTCTGAAGTGTACCGATTTCTACTCCTGTTCTTATGTCCATTAACAAAATGAACCTGCTTCATGTAGTCTGTTCCTGTACTCCGAAACCCTTTAAGAAAAACCATCGTGGAAATCCTACTTTTGTTACTCTCAAAAAAAAAAAAAAAACCACACCCTTAAATTCAGCTTCCACAACTATAGAAGTACATTTCTCTGTATTACTGATTCTCCAATACTTGATGTCCACTGACTCTTTCCCAATAGAGTTTATTGAATGATGTAATTGATGTGTCATATGCATTCACTTTGCATTAGGCAATCAACTTGTATAACTAATGTTTCTGGCCCACATCTATTCACACAAGTCTCTATGACAAATACCAAAGTAGGCCTCTTGATCTATTTTATCTTAATAGTTATCTGTTTTTATTGGAGACTAATCTGGCATTCGTAGCATCCTACGGTTGTTCAATAATAGTTTCAGTAAGTAGAAGGGGCAGAGTCAGGAACCATTTTGATTGGATGAAGGCCACCTTACCAGCAACATCAGGGAATAAGTCGAGAGGGCACAAAAAAGGAAAAACTTTCATTTGCAAATGAATGTAAATAATTAGTCTCCATAATTTGGAAAAGCTCATAACATTTCCAGAATTATGTTCTATTGTAAATGAAAGAGAAACCAGTGTGGCATCACTGTTAATGGAGACACATATTTGAGTCCATCCTTATCCATAGAAGTTCATTGGAGCCTCTGGACCAATATAGCCCAGAAGATTGTTGTTGGAAAAATGCAAGATAAGAATGCTATGCTTTGAATTTCTGGAAGAAATCTAACAAACAAACACACAACAGTTCCAAAACCTGCAAAGTTCCTCTCTCTAATTTTTTTCTTTGTTTTGACTCCCCAGCAGAAACCATTTAATTGCAGGACTAATCAAGGTTAGCTGGTACATAAAATGGATTTTAAAATGTATTTCTCTCCCTGTCCCAATTCTAAATTAGAGTAATCCCACATCAAATCATTCGTGTTAACTAGAAACACACACATTTGAAATATATATATATATATACTTATTTTCCTCCATGCTGTTCTGCTATTCATGCAATATTTTTTGCCAGCAGATACTATTCTGCCTGGTACCACCTGATTCAATAGCATCTTTGCAGCATGTCGATGTGTCCAGAAATGGATGGAAAGAAGACTACAAAAGAGTTTCTTCTTTGACTAACCATCAGAAATCATAATATTTATTTATTTATTTATTTATTTATTTATTTATTTATTTATTTATAATATGGGTAATCAGAATATGGGTAATAAATAATAGTGTAGATCAGTGATGAAATCTAAAATTTGTTACTACTGGTTCTGTGGGCGTGGCTTGGTGGGGGGTAATGTGACTGGGTGGGCGTGGCCATTTTTTTTTTTTTACTTTTAAAACCATTTTTTTCTACAACCACTTTGGTGAAGAGGTTGTAAAAAAATGCTTTCCAAAGCCTCTGCCGATCAGGCAACTCAGTTTGGATCGTTAGAGGCATTTAAAAGAAAAAAAGGGGTTTTTTCTTTTAAATGCCTCTGACGATCCAAGCTGAGTTGCCTGATCAGCAGAGGCTTTTTTAAAAGTAAAAAAAAGCCTCTGATGATTGTGTGGCTCAGCTGGGCATGGGGGGGGGCAGGGATTTTTGCTACCAGTTCTCCAAACCACCTGCCTCCATCGCTACTGGATCAGGTGATCCGGTCCGAACCGGGAGCATTTCACCCCTGGTATAGATATTTTGGAAAGTGGCAGCAAACACCAGCCCTGTATGCATGCAAAACCATCAAGCAGAAGTCGTTTCACACTCAGTCTCTTCAGGCAGCACCTGTGAATAGGAATTTCGTGAAACAGCAATGGAGCACATCCTACAAACAAGCACACCAGAAAATCTGTTACATCATGATGCTAGAATAATATCCAGAGCATAGAAAACAACACGTAACTAAATGCAGTTTCTGGCAAAAGTCAGGTTCTAGATACATTCCTCCAAATCCCAATGCATCTGAATATGCTTGACAGAATGGGAAGCCAATAAATTCATTTTCCTCTCAGTTTTCTATTTCATCAGAGAAAAGTTAACCACAAGCATAAACCTTTTATTTCTCTTAGGCCCTGAAAGTCAAGAAAACAGTTAAACCGATACAAAGGGAGAGTTAACAAAACTAGCACAAGTCTTCTGATTTCAAGATTTGCTTCTTTCAACATTGGCAGCCAGGACGGCCAAATTTCTAACATTTGTACTCACTGCTTACAAAATGGTACCACATCAATAGACCTTGGTGAAACTGTCTGAGGAAAATTTTCTCAAGACTCAAAACTTCTGTATTGGAAACACTGTGCTTAATTATTAGTATGTTCAAGAGTTTCAGATTACACATGTATCGAAATATACACGTTATTTAGAATACAACAATGACAATATTTTAAGCTAGGTAATTTATAGTTCACATGAATTATATTTACTGGATTTTTAATCACAAATTATAGATATAAAACAAAGTTGCTTATTAAGATGAATATGTATATTTTTTAAAACATTTAAAAAATTTTTATTTTGCTTTGTTAAGGCTTATAGAACTATGGAAGTTGCAATTCCATTTCGGCTACCACATAATCACCATTCTTTTCTACAGTTAATCTTGTTTTTATCTGTTTTGTTTTAAATCTCTTCTTAGTTTTTAGTTGCAACCTGAGTGTAAATTCTACTTAACGGAATGGATAAACTGTACAGTTGTTAACTTTTAAAAGAAGAACTGGGGAAAGGAAAATCTAAATGTCAAAAATATGAGATCACGACATTCATTCATGTTTTATACGGTTCAAAGAATGCCTAGAAATAACTATTGCTGTGCCTAATCTGTTAAAAAAAATGAAGTCAATAGGAAATCTTTTACTTTCAAACAATCACAGATGCACAGATGCAAACAAGTCACATTAAAAACCTTCAATACTTCGTTTCATGAGAACTGTTTTTAGTTGACAAAGTGTATTGCTTGATTACATAAAATTAATAATCCACATGCTGAAAATGTGGCCATCGAATTTTAAGCACATTCTGTTAAAGGCATTTTCTATGATCGTATTTAGAATTGGAAAATACCTTCTTTTGAATGAGACAACCAATTTATAGGAACTTGGATGTCCGTTTTGCAAATTCTCTTAAGATACTACAATAACTTTACATTTCAGTTCTCTATCCATTTACAGATCAACGAATCACTACTTGTTTGGTTTTTTTAATTTAAAAAGTAAGAAAGCAATCTTTTAAACTGGCTGAACCTCAGCACAATTTTCTAGACCGAAATAAAAAAGGAGCAGGGGGGCGGAAGGGGGGGAGAGGGAGGAATAAGCATTACATTATTTTTGGCATTGCACTTCTCGGTATTAAAATTTATGTAAATTTTTTCAACGATGACTTCCAAGAAATATTTTTAACAGCCAAAAACAAAACTTCAGGGTACCTAATTGTGAAGCCAGATGCAAATAAGAAGCCTCAAACACCTGGCAAAGTTCTTTCAGGTTAGCCCAAAAAGCCCCCATATGTTATTTTGATATGCCACATCAACAGATGAGAAATGGATACTCTTCTTTCATGAGGGACATTTCGTCAGAAACGGCCCAAGTAGGAAGCAGTTGGTTTCTCATGGTTTTCTCAAAACTAAAACAACAAGAGGTTACCAAGAGTTCTGGCCAGCGCAACTACAGGACCAAATAGGGCAGGTGGAGGAAAGAGTAATTTTGTTCCTTTGTCCTTTCACAGTTGCTTTAAAGGGCAGTCACCCAGGATAGAACTTGAGACTCTTGACTCATTTTATTATTGAAAATATTCAAAAATTCCAGCAATAAGTGAAGCCAATGTACCGTTTCTACACCACTGAAGATGAGGATCCTACTATATGAAGAAAACAGATTGTTACACACATGAACACACACACACACCATGGAGGGCTGAAGATGATGCAATATGTTACTGCTCTGAATATATCACAAAGTTTGTTTGATCTTGACGTTAGTGAAACAATTGCTGAATCATACTCTTCAGGGTGCTTTTAAAAATTAAATGAATCTCTCAAGTTTAAATTACATTGAAATTGGTATAAAGGTCACCATGATATCATTGGAATATTGTACCAAATTAACTAGAAAGTCAAAGACTCAAAGCCATTTCAGAAAAAAGTGTTCACATCATTGAAACATTAACACTTCTCCAAAAAGATCAACAACAGACTTTCCCCTGGAGATCAGCAGACTTCTAGTTATTAACAACTTATTTTCAGATGTTGATTTTATTTGACTCCTTAGAGACAAAAAAGATGGAAGAACTATATTTAGTTTTGGGAACTGGATTAAAAGTCAAATGGGCTTGCTAATATGGAAGATACATATAGAAGAGTTTTGATGAAAACATGGAAGCATTTAGGATTTAAATGCTTATGATTTATTATTTATGAATCTGCAGACCGTAAATTTGTGTTGGCAAAATAGTAATTATGATTCAGGTTCTGGTGACAATTACAGCAATATTTCCCATAAGACTACGGTTATGAAGTTTTAAGCTATTTTTAAAAGAAATATTATCTTTTAAATGAAAGATAAATATTTCATCTTAAATATTTAAGATGAAAAAAGTCCTTATTTTTTAACTTCAATTCTTATGTGTTTTAAACAGAAGTAAGCAAAATGTAAGTTGATCATTGATGTTTAAAGAAAAGTCAGTAAAATTTTCTAAGGAGTTGAAACAAATGTGTACAAAAAATGTATATTCTCAGCCATCTTAGTAGCTCCTAGTGAAGAATGAAGAACATTGACTTAAAAATTTCATTTCCGGCCTTGAGCCAAATGTCAGCATTGGTGGAACCCAAGGTTATTCCAGACCTCATAGCACCCTCAAACAAAGAACAATGAATAGCTATGAGATACTTGTGTAATGCTTTCCACCATAAACTGTTCTGATTTCTGGGAAGTAGTAGCTGAAGTCTTCTTTCTCTTTTACTAGTTTTTTTTAAAAAAAATCTTCTACTTTAAACCTATTTTTAACTCGCATCACTATGTTTATGCGAATTAGATCTGTGAAGATATGAGGGCTGTTGTAAGCCTGCTGTATTTATGATATCCTCTGTTACTGGATTTATAAATTTATTTGCATATAAACAACATTTGATGACCAAAAGCTGTCCCTAACATAGAGAAAGAGACCTCAAACTGATAGAATCACATCACATAAATTGTAGGGACTGATTCTTAAAGGGAGAGTGGCATCTCTGTATTTTAACTTTGATATGCCGGAATTTAAACCTCACATGGAAGTTAGACAACACTAATTTATCATGACGTGACTATGACATTAGAGTCATTTGAGCAGATTAATGGGAAAACGGTAATCAGAGTTCTTCAGAAAAGGCCCCTTCCTTGCACCTACACAATCATTCTTTAACAATTTCCTCCTTCTTCTTATCCGCAGCCCATTACAGAAATAGTCCTAAATCAATAGCATTTTCCTTCTTATTTCTACTGAAACCCCATTGGTTCAAGTTTTGTTAAGTTTCTTATCTTACCTCCAACATGGGTCGAGCACTGTCATGGATTGAAAGAATGTGTGTAATGTTATTCTGTTTTAGTTGTTCGGTGTCACGAGCATCTGTAACGAAGAGGAGACAAGGAAATACAATCATCAGCTGCACTTATCTTGTGTCGTAAGCATCCAAGAAATATTGAGATCTCTTTCTCTAGTGTAACCCACCGCTTTGGATTGTTATGAAAGTAAAATATGGAAGTATCATGCTAACCTATTAAGGTCATGGAAGATGAACTCAAAATACAATTTGAAGGCATTCTGATTTTTTGATTCTATGAAGTTAATAGAATCAGATTAACATGATTTATTATAAGGTTTGCCACCATGATGTAGCAGGATTCTAGCATTATTAAAGGTTACCCGAAATGTTTTGAATTTCACATACTTATTTGCAAACTATTCTGTGTATAAAGTTCAAAATTTACAGTTAATTGAACAAATACATTCAACAGCTTATCCCTCCATCACATCTCTCTACAATAAAAAAAGCTGCTTAAACATAGATAGTCAGAGAATTTTTTTTCTGCAAAAGGGAAAATCCCAGGCTTCTCCCATTATGAACAACTAGCACAAAACAACTGGCTGATGACCACGTTAATCCTTGAAACAAAAAAATAATCTGTTTGATCGTTTTAATCTTTTGTTATTTTTTTTAAAGAGTAACATTTATTTTCAAAATTAGTATCGTGTGAATTTTATGTCTTGAGGGGAAAACAAATCTAGATTAAGACCCAGTTTAATAGCTTGCCTGGTGTAGCTATTGGAGAGAAAAAAGAAAACTGTATCAACATTAATTCTAAAGAAATTGGAAAGTTTCCCCTGCAATACTTTAGGGCAATATTTCTCAACCCCAGCAATTTTAAAATGTGTGGACTCTAACTGCCAGAATTCCCCTGGCTGGGGAATTCTGGGACTTGGAATTCAGACATCTTAAATTTGCTGAGGTTGAGAAGCATTGCTTTGGAGGTTGGGATGGGTGCAGCTTCTGTAGGAATTTGCTTATTTATTTACTAGGATTATATATCTATCCCATTATGAACGATCCTGAGCAGCCTAGAGAGCTAAATATAATCATACGGTTACAACACAAATCAAAACATAACTCAGATCATCAGCTCCCTTCAAACCCCAAGAACAGCCCAAGCCATTTCAACACCACTGTTCTTCCCAGGAGGATCCATTTTACACATTAGATCCCAAAGACTGGCTGGAAGCCTTAACTATTTTGGAAAGCTCAGAAAAGAATGGGGCTGGCTTGGTCTTCAGGGGAACATTATAGAAAAGCATGCAATAGAGAGAGTTACAAGGAAGGTCCAAGGCCCCTGCAGATAGAATTCTCTCCAGGCAGGAAACCAGAGGGAGCTTTCAGAGTTTCCAGCTCTTACTAGAAAGTATGGGTGAAATGCTACCAGTTTGGGCCAGTTCGCCTGAACCGGTAGTAAAAAATGTAAAAAAATAAAAGTTTCGACAATCGGCTGAGCGACGCCCGATAGTCGGAACTTTTTTTTTTTTTTTTACTTTTTTAGCATTTTTTTACTACCGGTTCTCTGGAACCGGTGATTAAAAATGCTTTAAAAAGTTTTTTTAAAAAAAAGTTCCGACAATCGTGTCACTCACCTGATCGTCAGAACTTTTTTTTTTTTTTTTTTTACTTTTTAGGCATTGTTTTACTACCGGTTCTCTGGAACTGGTGATTAAAAATGCTCTGGAACCGGTGATTTAAAAGTTTTTTTTTTAAAAAAGTTCCGACAATCGTGTTACTCACCTGATCGTCAGAACTTTTTTTTTTTTTTTTAACTTTTTAGGCATTTTTTTCCTACCGGTTCGGGTGAATAAGTAGTAAAAAATGCTTTAAAAAAGTAAAAAAAAAAAAAAAGGCTCTGACGGTCACAGCTGTGCCACGCAATCTCTGGAGCCTTTTTTTTTTTTTACTTTTTTAAAGCATTTTTTTACTACCTATTCGCCTGAGCCGGTAGTAAAAAAATGTTTTTAAAAAGTTTTTAAAAAGGTTCCCACGCGTGCCACAGCTGATCACACCCCACCAGCGCTTGTTCTACTTACCTTCCCAAGCCTCCTTTTGGTGCGCACTGTGTGTGCGCAGCTCACATTTGGTGCATGGTACGCATGTGCAACCAGCAAACCAGTATTAACCCGGTTCAGATTTCACTACTGCTAGAAAGATATAATACATTGTACAGTCCCAAAGATAAGATAAGAAGAGATTTTAAGAGCAGTATTTTGAATTGAGCATGAAAACTAACTGATAAACAGTGCAATTCTTGAAGCAACTGTGTTAAATGGGCAAAACATTAGTATTCATAAATGTCCAAGCTGATGCATTATGGGGCAGCAAGAACTTTCAAATAGTCTTCAAGGACGGTCCTACATGCAGCACATTGCAGAACCCAAGGAAAAAGTGACTAAGGAATGAATGATCATAAGGAAAGTTTTCTGATCTGGGAAAGGCTGCAACTGGGACCAGGATGGAGCTGGGCAAAAGCTCTTCTAGCCACAGCTGCTTGTTCCCTTGAGCAAAACTCTTCAGGAAGACTCCAATACAGAAAAGATACAGGAAAGTCTGCTCAGGTGTGATCCATCCAATTCAAAAATGGAACACAGCTAATTCTTGACTTACCATCACCATTGGGATCAAAATTCTGGTTATTAAGCGATGCAGTCATTAAATGAGTCATCACATGACCAGATCCAATTTTATTGTTTTATCCATGGGTATTAATAGCAATAGCACTTATATACCTCTTCATAGTGCTTTACAACCCTTTCTAAGCGGTTTACAGAATCAGCATAGCCCCCAACAATCTGTTTCCTCATTTTACCTACATTGGAAGGATGGAAGGTTGAGTCACCCTGGAGCCGGTCAGGATCGAAGGAATCTAACTCCTTGCAATGTGAGCAGAATTAGCCTGCAATACTGCATTCTAACCACTTTGCTACCACCGCTCTATATTAAGGGAATCACATCTTGTTAAATGAATCAAGTAAATTTGGCTTCTCCAATTGACATTGCTTGTTGAAAGCTGTCTGGGAAGTTCGCAAACCATGATTACATGACTGCAAGATGCTACAACCATTATAAATGCAAGCTGTCTGCCAAGTGCCCAAACTGCAATCATGTGACTGCAAGGGTGGGGCGATGGTTGTAACTCTGAGGATGGGTCGTAAGTAACTTTTTCCAAGGCTGTCGTAACTTCAAACTGTTGTTGAATGAATAATCATAAATGGACAACTTGTAAATTGTCACACACAAAGCTACACTGTCATGCTGGGATTGAATTATATACAGACCATAACAGGCTCCACTCAATGGGAGAGAAAGAACTTTAACTACAGTTCCAGTTCAATATGTGTACTTGAGCATCATCTGTATATTTAATTTAAACATTAAGAGTAAACTTCTATTTTCTATACTGTGTTTCCCTGAAAATAAGACCCTGTCCTATATTTTTTTGAACCTTGAAATAAGCACTTGGCCTTATTGCCATGTGCTCAAAAGCCCGATTGGGCTTATTATCAGGGGATGTCTTATTTTGGGGGAAACAGGGTAGATGTGCAAATGGAATATTAATTTTAATATTCAATAAGATATTATGTTAATTCTGATATTCAATACTGGACTGACAAAACAAATAACCTATCCATATATTGGCTATTTGGAGGAGGGAGGCGCAAAAATATTTTATCTTTACTTTTAAGTTATTTATATATTACCTCTGTAGGAATGGCTCAGAGTATCTCAAGGGCCATTTTATACAAAAAAATGAAGTAGCAAGAGAACTTCATTAACTATTGACTTTTGCTATAGCCACAAACACTTCTTAAAAAAAAAAAGTTAAGCTATATTTTGGTCTTCGTAACTACAGAAGGAAAGATTTAAAATAACCAAAATGAGAAACAGATACCAGGTCTTGGTTTCGTGACACCGAGTGCCTCGGACTTTAAGCTCATATTGCGAAGCAAATTTTTTCACAGTATGATTCTACTAAGTTTCAGATGAGATTATGTGCATCAATCCATTCTCTGTTTCTTATAGACACAAACCTTCATCTCCCCTCTGTTAATAAATCCAGGTTACCTATCTCCCATTTGATGCAATGTTTTGTCTTCAGAAAAGTGGTCATTCACATTATTTTCCATTCTATTGCCTATACTCTAACAAAGGCCTAAGCAGAATTCTTAACAAGAGGGGAAGGCCATGATTTGGCAATTATGTTAATCATTCTGATGTCATGAATACAAAATGTAATGCATTTGGGGGTTTCTGATGAAAGAAGAACACAATGTCAAAGTATGATCAGAAGTGGTGCACTCTTTTAACCGACCTGAGATGCAGCACGGAATTGTGCTTTTCAAAGTAACAACCTACAATTCTATATTTTCTCTTCATTATGTGGTTAACCTTCAAAGGCCTGCCACTCTAACACACCATTTCTCTGATGTAACATTGAATAATTTTTCAGCAAAGTAGGATATAGGGACTGTCATTTCATATTTGTCTCAAAATCGAAAAGGGAACGCTAAAGCAAATGGGAAACACTTCTATATTTCATCTTTTAAGAGACAAACAAAGCATACGGGACCGGTTCAAATTATGAAACCACAACTTAACTGAATTAAAGTAGTTTTGGTCCCTTCACCTTCTCCTACAGCTTTCGCTTCTATTTTCAGTCTGGATGAGGGGTCTGTCAAAATCCTAAACCATGAGGAATATTAAATACGGCCCATTGAAACAAACTACCTTCATAAGCCAAAGTTTGAAGTTGTTTTACTTGAGTAAATGATATTTAAAATTAACCAATCTTGTCCAGAGTTTGGCCATAAGGACATTAAAAAAACAGCATTCCTCAAAGATGGCTGGAGAAACTGAAGAGAGACAGCATGTGAAATCAAGGCTGGGCAAGATGCATTTTCTGACTGAAGTTTCTGATATTCACAGAAGAAATGAAACTGATATGGTGTCCCCCTTTTAACTCTGAAACTAAAGTTCAATGGAAATTATAAAGTGAAATTATTTTCCTTCTTACATGACTTTTGTGATGGTGCAATGTTTAAAGGAGCTAACAGGAATGTGAGTTTCTACCTATTTAGATTTTTCAGGTTCTGGAACTAAGTGTGAAACAGCAACTATTTGGCTGGGGAGAGGGCAGCCTGGAAGTGCCAAACATCCAGTGGTGGGTTGCTACCAGTTCGCACCAGATCGGGTGAACCGGTAGCGGCAGCGGCCGGAGGCTCTGCCCACCTGCCTGGACACAAGCGTGCACGTACGCATGAGCGAACCGGTAGTGACACAATTTGGAACCCACCCCTGCAAACATTCCCTAGGGATAAAAAAGTTAAGGAGAAGTGAGTAGCTGCAATAATAATGGATCTATTTTGAAAAGGAAGTAAGGGCAGTAAGTGCTCTAGATAAGGGGGAGCAAATGGCATTTCCCTGATCCAATTTTTCCTTCTCAAAAAGATCCACTGTACTGTATGCAGATCATAAAAGGTCTGAATTTTTAGCAAAATTAGACTTTTGCCTATAGAATAGATGTCTCCAAACTTGGCAACTTTTAAGACTTGTGGACTTCAACTCCCAGAATTCCTCAGCCAACCATGCTGGCTGGGGAAATCTGGAAGATGAAGTCTAGAAGTCTTAAAGTTGCCAAGTTTGGAGAGTCCTGCTATAGAATATTAGCCCTTGAAGCCAAGATTGTTTTTTATTTTAATTTTTATATTTGTTATTTAAAACTCCTAGCAAAACCGATCAGAAGGGCACTCATGTATCTTTCAAATAAGTCAAACTGAGCCACTGTCCCTTGGGAGGAGTAAGCAAAACTTCTAAGGGGATAGAGTTGTAAACCCACCCACCCCAATGCTGGGGACTTTGCAAAAGCATCTAATAAAACTCATCTTACCTTTATAATTTCCAAGGAACAAACCAGGAAGTATCTGTGAGAGGAACAAAATAATATCAAATGTCAATCTTTTGTGGTAATATGGTATGACGCAGGTCAATTTGCATACAGAATGGAACACTATTCAGGCACAGTTAAGGTTTACATGCTATTTCTTGTCACATTTCCACACTGTCTTACACTTAAATGACATGTTTTATACCTTCCAATTACAATGTCCTATAATTTAAGAACAGTAAAAACATAATTTTCCAAACATGGGTATACAACCTGATGCCCTCTAGATTGTAAAAGTTTGTAAAATGGGGCAAAACACACTTAACAAGTATCTTGTTAGATGTTCTGCAGTCCAAAACATCTGAGAGTTAGAAGATTATCAATGGAAGAGAGAATTTGTAGCTCAGGGTTCAACAGTTAGGTTAATTGCTCTGCCTCTAAACTGACATATATTATTTCTAAGTTAGTTTGCTTGTATATTTCTGGACTCTATACCAGTGGTGGGTTGCCCCCGGTTTGGACCAGTTCACAAGAACCGGTAGTAAAACTGGCAGGAGGCTCCGCCCACTGACCCAGACGTCATCAAAAGTGATCTGTGCATGTGGGCACGATGCGAACCGGTAGTAAAGGTAAGTAGAACCCCCCCCCTGCTCTATACAGTATAAGAATTCTGAGAACAAGACAAGCAGAGGTGGCTGGGAGCTCTATTACCAGTTTTATTCTTGGTCTTATCCACCATATCAATCATTTTGTGAAAAGACAAATTGCCTCATTGTTCATAACACACTCACAAAATTTTAAAGGAGCCCACTGACTTCAAAAGGTTGCGATCCACAACATGAGTCAATAGAAGGGAGTTTCCAATTTTTCCAATATACAGATAGTCCTTGACTTGCAACCACAACTGAGCTCAAAAATTCCACTGCTAAGCAAGATACTTGTTAAGTGAGTTTTGCCCCATTTTACAACCTTCTTGCCACAGTTGTTAAGTGAATCACTGCCGTGATTAAGTTAGTAACAAAGTTTTTTAAATGAATGTGGCTCTTCCCCCACTGACTGTTCTGCCCCAGCTATGGACTCCAAAGAACGCAGCACACACAAAGTCTGTACAAACCTTAGTTTACTAAATCAGTCTTTTTCAAACAAAGGCTGTTAATTAACTTTCTTAACAGCCTACAAGAATCCAAAGAATAAATAATCGTAATCTTACTATGATTGGCAGAAAGCCCAGAAGCAATTTGCAGGAAACAGATAAGAGAACTAAGATCAAGATGCGAAGGAGAGTGAACGAAGTTGTTCCCTGCAAATTGCCTGTCTTCATCCTTCCTTAAATAGGCTAAGGAAGTGGCCAATTAGCCTCAAGCCTTACTCTCGAGGAGACCTCCTCCTGAGGAGCCACTCCTGCCTTTTGGCAGCTTTACGCGCCCGTGCATCGAGAAGAGGCTCCTCCTCTTCTTCCTCTTCACTTATGGGAGCTTCTGGAGGTTCTGAAGGCCCTGGCTGAATCCCCACCTCTGGCACCACATCTTCTCCAGCCTCCTCATTGTCTGACTCAAGTGCCAGTTGCACAGGCTGCTGGCGCAGCACCACACCAGCCTCCTCGCTGTCGGAATCAGCTACTAGCTGCACAGGTGGCTGACAGGCCACAACACTGACTTACCTTGCCGGAAACCAGCTGGGAAGATTACAAATGGTGACCACATGACCCTGGGACAGTGCAACACCATAAATATGCCACTTGCCAAGTGCCCAAATTCTGATCATAGGGATGCTACAATGGTTAAGTGTGAAAAATGTTCATAAACCACTTCTTTCAGTTCCACTATAACGTCGAACGGTCACTAAAGGAATGGCTATAACTCAAGGACTACTTATATCCAGGGTCTCCAACCTTGGCAACTTTAAGACTTGTGGACTTCAATCCCCAGAATTCCTCCAAAGCTGGCTGAGGAATTCTGGGAGTTGAAGTCCACAAGTCTTAAAGTTGCCAAGGTTGGAGACCCCCGATTTATATCATCTGGAAGTCTAGCATGCTGGATACTGCTTAGAAAGATCACCCAAAATAACGTTGGAGGGTGTGCCCAAGACACATTATTTATTGGACTTGTATGCCGCCCATTTTGCCTAGAAGGTACCACGCTCCGGTATCTGATTTTGAAATGTCGCCAGGCGTGGAAAAGCCTGAACTCAAAGGGAGACCAAAGATAAAAAAAAAAACCATCAGCTTTGCAGAGATTTTTCCTTCTTTAACCCAACATCCCAAAAACCCTACCAGCTTCCACAAAAACCACTGTCAAGATTTAGCTTGCCAGTCATGATCTTTCCTAGGTCGGCTCCTTTGACAATGGGAAAGGAGGAGGCAGGAAACTTGTTCATCATTTCAGGAATGCATCCCATACAGGATATCTGAGGTAGGACGTTTGCCGGGAATACTATGCCTTGTAGATTGTGATATATCAGCAACATGTGGCAAATGCCTGTGTTAAAGCAGTAGTAGATTTTCTTTGGTTTTACATTTTTTAACTGTTTTCTAAACTGCCAGCAGAATAGTTCCTAGGATTGTCAGCTATTCGACTATTTAAAAATCTCTCTCTGAGGAAGTTAGCAAACCTATAATGGCCTGTTTATTTACAAATAGAATAGAATTATTTAGAATAGAGTAGAATTCTTTATCAGCCAAGTGTGATTGGACACACAAGGAATAATAATATAGAGCAGTGATGGTGAACCTTTTCGGCACCAAGTGCCAAAAAGGGAGCACTTCACGTGCACTCTCGTCAGGGCCGCGACCAGGAAGAGGAGCTGCCCAGGGGGCATGCACGCACCGGATAAGGTATTTCTGGTTTCCAGCGCGCGCATGCACGCCAGACAGCAAGTCTTCCAGTTACTGCTGCGCATGCACCAATCACCTGGTTGGCACGCATGCTTACGACGGAAGACCAGCTCTTTCGGTTTCTGGCACTGCCACACACACAAAGGCCAGCTGATCATCATGTGCACATGCGCGCAAGAAACCCAGAAGAGGAACGGGTGCCACTGCACGTGCCGGGTGACATGGCTCCGCGTGCCACTTCAGGCACACGTGCCAAAGGTTCACCATCACGGATATAGAGTCATTTAGTCAGGGATGAAATCCAGCAGGTTCTTGTAGGTTCTGAAGAACCAGCAGCAGAAAATTTGAGTAGTTCAGAGAACTGGCAAATACCACTTCTGGCTGCCACCACAGTGGGCTGGGAATGGAGATTTTGCAATATCCTTTCCCTGGAGTGGGGTGGAAATGAAGATTTTGCAGTATCTTTCCCCTGCCACGCCCACCAAGCCACACCCACAGAACCAGTAGTAAAAAAAATTTGGATTTCACCACTGCATTTAGCCCTCATGGCTGTCCTTTCTATTACCACAAAAACAGATCCCATCATACTTTTATAATACAAAACACTGCTAAAATATTTAGGACACAATTTTTTTTAAAGGACCTTGTTACCAATCCTAAATTCCTTTACCGCATTCTCGCCATTCTTTCTTCTTGAGCATGGCTTACTTTGGGGGTCGCTCCAAACATTCTCATGACATAACATGCCTGGAGACAAGCACCCCACAATCTTTTTGAAAAAAACTAGAACAGGAAAAAGGTCCTTTGAGCAAAAAAAACAAAAAACAAAAAACAACACCTTGTATGTGCTATTACAATACCAAAGAAAAATGAGTATATGCAGATATTAATATGTAGGTGTTACAGCAGTAACCAAATATCACTTTAGATTAAATGACCAATATCAAGGCACTTCAATATATCATTAGCAATATATCATCTGTATTCCCACAGTTAAGTGCACTAGAGCTAGATATTACAAAAAGATTTCTAATTTCTCCTTATCCTGTAATAATAAAAAATATTACAAAGACTCATATTTCCAATTGATAACTATTTTTATACTGAGCCAATCCTAATGAGCAAATCTGGAAATTACAGACATGGACAATCATGGGAGCCTACTGATTGTCTTATGAGCATAATGCAATAAGGACCAAAAATATTTCCCTTTACGAAATTGGAATCCTAGTAGTGCTTCAGATATAGCTGAAGCCCAAGCCAGCATGACCCATTATGATATCTCAGAATTCTAGAGGAATGACATCAGTTTCCACTTCACTAAACAATTTTCCTGTTAATATTGACATTCATAACAATACTGACAAAGTTCATCAGGTATTTATTACTTCATCTCATTTGCAATTTCTGAAGATTCACACACTAGCCCTGCACCCCCCCCCCCCGAGGTCAAACACAACCCTGATGAGGCCCTCAATGAAATCGAGTTTGACACCCCTGCTGTAGAATGTTGCAAAATACAGTACTAATTTCCCGTATCACTTTATTTACAAAGAATGCATGACACAGAAATTCTTGGAAAATAAAAACCATGAGTGGCTGCAGGTCAATGCTTGCTTGGATGTGTGCCCACCTACCCAGGTAATTTTTACGCAAATATAAAATGGGGGTATGAGAAAGCATCCTGGGCAATTGTGCAATGTAGAGAAATCACATTTCAAATTTGGATTTACTCAGAAGTTTGAGACATTAAGTTCACTGAGAATAAGGCAAGGGGAACTAAAAGGATTGTGTTATTATTTGAGATGTTCCTTCCATTGAAGAGCATTTTTGTTACACTAACCCCTTTTCCAACTCCTGGGTTTAAAACCTTGAAAGAGAAATGCTAACCCGAGACCTCTGCAACTTCCTTTCATGCAAGATGAATATTAAAAACATTAACAAGAATTTTGTGTGTTTTCCATCATGAAAACAATGAAGAAGCTGTAAACTGCTCAGTTGTTTTCTTTTTTTCTTCTTCTTCAAAAGGAATGTGGGTGAGATTTTTTGCTGCTGCAGGACCCACAGCAGTTCAAGGTGGGACAACTGATTTCCCCTTATTCTCAAGTATTGCAGTTGAGCTTCAAAATGTTTTTGATGAGGGTTCAGGAAATGAAAATGATGATGGTATGGAAGAACCCTTATGTCTTTTAAGCACAATAATTTGAGTGGTATGTATGTACGTATTTCCTGCTTTTACATTACAATCAAAATGGGAAACATTTATAATGTGCTATCATACTTAATATAATTTAAAGCCTGTTCGTAAGTAAACACCGCCACTAGGAAAATTTAGAGAACAGAAGAGGATGATTTTGGCTGGAAGCTATGAATCACTTCTAAAGACAGCAAAATACAGATATGAAGATGCCCAGCTCAGAATGGCAAGAGGAAAAAAGAGAGTGATGAGTTAGTTTGAAGAGGGAAATGACACATGATTAAAATATCTAATAAATATTTGTATATAGGACAACTGGGAAATGACAGTAAATCAGTAATGTATCACATTTTGGTACATAGCATAAAACAGCCCCAAGTCTGATGCTTGCTTGGAAGCCCCATTTTCCTTGGTTTTGGAAGTTGCAGTGCAAAACCTGGCTATTGTTTTTTGTGCCAAGATTGCCCATATAAACCAAAGGGAAGGCACCAAGCTGCCTTTGACTTTATATCATCCTAGTGGGCAAGATGAGTTATACCATCCTCTGGAATAAGCAGGAAGCAATCCAGCTGAGCCTGTGATGCCAAAGAGGCATCATCTAAAATAAGGCTAAGGGAAAAACAACCTGGAGACAAAAAGAGAGAGTGTGAAAGGAAGAATGTGAGTGAATGTCTCTCATTCCACTCTATGTAGGTTTCCAAGAGCGGACATGCTACCTAGGGTGGCATTACCGATTGGTCAGACCCAAGGCAGGAACAAACAATAGCCAGATGATCCAAGCACCAATTGTGGCAACAGCAGCTGTTTGCAAGCTCTGGAGGCTGTCCTGGTCAGTAACGGGAAGGAAGTAAGCCTCTCCGGCTTAAGAACAAAGGGAGTTTTGAAAATTGAAGTAATCCCACCAGCAGATTTCTCTTCTGCAAACCATATATAGCTTTGACCAAAAGATAGACTCAGTTGACCAACTAAGGCAATTTATGAAGGTCAAATCAGATCCAGGGGCATATAAATTTGTAGTTTAGCACCTGATTTTCATCAGACCTTTGCATGCTGTCTTGATGCCAAGCCAAGCTCTAGCTACTGTCATTGAACAAAAATATGTCCAAGCCCCCTCACTCAGCAAGGAACTTCCTTTTCTCATTCCAACTTGACCCTAACTACAATAGGGCAACTGTTAAAACCTAACCTTTGTTCTTGTGCCAAGACGGCCCATGTATTACAAAGGGAAGTATCAAAGTGCAAAGTGGAATGGGTTTGTTATGGTCACACCCACTTCCCCTATTGTGCCCCACTCACACCTTGCAATGAAGTCATCACAACAACTGAGCTTAAACACAGCTACTGTAAACAATAGACATTCAAGCTATTCCCTGTTTCCTCTCCAAATCTTATAGGCTAATCAAATTACAATTGCATGGACAAGTTGAAATTTAGAACAAAGAAGGGTTTCTTGAAAATCTCTTCACGCTAATCATCTGCAGGTATGTAGCTCAAACCTCATTTCTAAAATTTGTGCATTTAATTCTGGAGGAGGAATTCACTTTCTACCCAACCTTGCAGTCAAATCAGTTACATTATTTTAGTATTTCATCCATTTGTATGTGATAATCATGAAATTAATGGTGTGTGGGGGGGGTTCACCTTCATAAGCCTGTACCACTAGCTATTACCAGTTCTATTGTACAAACATCAGGAATTTCATAAAATGAATAAAACTCTAATATAAGAGACATACCCAATTTTAAAGACAAAGGCCACTGTTAAATATGGTATCCTATTTTGCCTCTTGGTATAAAACCAATGACGAGGGTCAGTGTGGTATAATGGTTAAGGCAGTAGGCTAGAAAATGTGAGTTTTAATCTTGCTTTAGCCTTAGGAAGGAGGCAGTGGCAAACCACTTTTGAAAAACCTTGCCTAGAAAACTGGAATGGGAATGATCCAGGCAATCTCCAAAAAGTGGACACAACTTAATTGAAAGACAATCAATCAATAAATAAAACTAATTGTAGGGAGGCAGGTAAAATCTAAAACAGCTGGTTTTCTTATCTTGAAGGTCCAGACAGGATAATTATGTTTACAAATTAGCTAATCCGTGATTACATGGTATAGAATTTTAAGAATTGATGGTACTTACACACAATGAATAATACATATAAGTAAACAAACAATGAATAATACATATAAGTAAACAATCTGGATTCATATAACAACCTGAACATTTAAGGTTGTAGGAAACATGAAACACATGTTTTAATTGTGGAAACCTACAAATGCAGCCAATGCTTTTAAAAGCCTTAAAACAGACAAATCAGAAATGCTGTTTTCTTGGAAGGTAAGTAGTGCATCCTCTCGCAGAAAAAAATTGATGCATTGGCCCAAAAGATCAAGTTGATGATTCTTCTCATCTTAGGAGTAATTCTGTTTTAATACACAGGACTGGGGGGAATGCCAACACATTGGAAGAGACTCAAGATTCAGAAGGAATCTTGACAGACTTAAGTGTTGGTGCATCCAACAAGATGCAGTTTAGTGGTGAGAAATGTAAGGTCCTGCACTTAGGCAGGAAAAACCAGATGCATAGGTATAGAATAGGAGATGCCTAACTCAACAGTAGTAATTGTAAGAGGGATCTAGGTATTCTGGTGGGTCCCCACTTAAGTATGAGTCAGCAGTGTACAACAACCGTCGAAAGAACCAACACAATTTTAAACTGCATCAATAGAGGGGTAGCATTCAGATTATTTATTTATTTATTTATTTATTTATTTATTTATTAAATTTTTATACCGCCCCCTCTCCCGAAGGACTCGGGGTGGTGAACAGCCAGAATTAAAAACACACAATACAAATATTAAAATACGTTAAAACAAAATTAAATTATCTTAGGCTTCTCCAATTTAAAACCCCGTTACCCATAAAATTCACCCAATTAAAAATTTTTAACCCAGCCCGGCTTGCTGAAATAAAAAAGTCTTCAGGGCCCGGCGGAAGGTCCGGAGGTCCGGGATTAGTCGTATCCCTGGGGGTAGCTCATTCCAGAGGGCGGGTGCCCCCACAGAGAAGATTATGGGACCTGATAGCAATAGCACTTAGATTTATATACCGCTTCACAGTGTTTTACAGCCCTTTCTAAGTGGTTTACAGAGTCAGCATATTGCCCCCAACAATCTGGGTCCTCATTTTACCGACCTCAGAAGGATGGAAGGCTGAGTCAACCTTGAGCCTGGTGAGAATCGAACTCCTGGAGTGAGCAGTGAATTAGCCTGCAATACTGCATTCTAACCACTGCACCACCACGGCTCTGATAATACTGTTTTATACTGCACTGATGAGACTACTACTGCATCCAGTTCTGGTCACCATGATTCAGAAATGATGCTAAGGCCCTAAAAAGAGTGCAGAAAAGATAAGCGGACTATATTGTATGATGAACGGCTAAGGGCACTAGGTATGTTTAGCCTAATGAAGAGAAGGCCAAGGGGAGACATGATAACACTTCAAGTCTTCCAACACTTGAAAGGCTGTCATAGGGCACTGATTTATTCTCCATAGCACCTGAAGACAGGACAAGAAGCAATGGGTGGAAGCTTGTCAGAGGGAAATTCAACCTTGAAATAAGGAGGAATTTCCTGACAGCTTGCGTCCCAGAATTATGGGTGCTCCATCTCTGGAGGTTTTCAAGATTGGACAATCATTTGTCTGGGGTGGAATAAGGACTCCTGCTTTGGACAGGGGGCTAGACTAGAAGACCTCCAAGGTTCCTTCCAGCCCAATGATTCTACGACTCATCAGCAAATGGACACAGCATTTCCCTCTCACAACCTTCTTGAAAAAATCTTGATGTGGCTCAGGCTAATTATCTGGTGATTATCTAAAGAACTGAATATAGTAACACAAACCCTGACAAGGCCTCTTTAAAACAATTTGTAAATGTCAATTGGTATATGCTATCCGATTTGGGAGATTGACTTAAAGCAATCTTCTCCAAGTAGGGGACCTCCAAATATATAGCACAGAAATTCCTACTAACCTCAGCATCACAACCACTTTGACTAAAAATGATGGAAATTACCTCTTCTTGGGGATAGATTTCATACCTTGTGGAAACCCAAGTTAGGAATTTCGAATGTATCATTTCTGTTAATTTTGACTTTATTCATTCAATTCAGATTCAATTTCAGCATGCTATTTTTGATTGTTTTATAACTCAAGCATTTTAAGGACTACCTTCAACTTCCTTCAGGTACCCCTGCCATTCTAAACTTATGACCTTTTACCCCAATTTACGACCTTCCTTGTCACAATTGTTAAGCGAATCACGCCAGTTGGTAAATTAGTATCATGGCTGTTAAATTAATCTGGCTTCCCCATTGACTTTGCTCGTCGGAAGGTCACAAACCTTCCGACCCCAGGACATAACAACCATCCTAAATATGAGTCAAGCATCTGAATTTTGGTTAGGTGACCATAGGGATACTGCAATGGTTGTTAAGTGTGAAAAACGGTCATAAGTCTCTTTTTTCAGTGCGGTTGTTAACTTTGAATAGTCATTAAATGAAACATTGCAAATCGAGGACTACCTGTATGTGCAGAAGTACCATCACAAAATCAGCTTCAAGTTATTTTGCTATTACAAACGGGCAGCTCACATGCCGATATGATGTATAGGTAGTTTTCGACTTACAACCACAACCGAGCCCAACCTTGGTGGGAAAAGAGCCTTGGTGGCGCAGCAGACTAAAGTGCTGTTAAGTAGCACCAGCTGACTGCAATTACTGCAAGTTCAAATCTCACCAGGCTCAAGGTTGACTCAGCCTTCCATCCTTCCAAGGTAGGTAAAATGAGGACCCGGTTTGTGGGGGTAATAAGTTGACTTTGTATAAAAAAGAACACCGCTTGGGGGGGCCCGAAAGCCCTGCTAAGCAGGTACATACAAAAGTATGAAGGCTATTGCTTAACGCATTATTGTAAGCCGCTCTGAGTCTCCGGAGAAGGGCGGCATATAAATCGAACCATTAAATAAATAAATAAATAAACCTTTCTGCTGTTAAGTGAAACATTTGTTAAGTGAGTTTTGCCCCTATTTTATGACTTTTCTTGCCACGGTTGTTAAGCGAATCCCTGAAATTGTGCTTATAGAGCTGAAGAAGCTTCTTGGATGAGAAGAGAAACCTCTTCAAAGAAAAAAAATGAACCCAGAAAGTCCAGTTGCCTCTTGAAAAAAAAGCACCTTTGTCCTGGCAAAAGCTCCCGAGTTATGCGAGGGCTTTAAAGCACCCAGGAGGCCTCGCCCAGCTGCTGACTGAACCCAGCTGCAAGATCTTCGACGATCTCAAGCATTTCCGGCTTTCTAATGCAAATGACAATTCTCAACGGGGAAGAGGGAGCCGAGCTTTAACTTTGAAAAAAGGCAGATCTCGCGGCTGCCGAATAAAGCTTGCGCGTCGGGGCAGCTTTAATTGGGGTGTGTGTGTGTGTTTTGTCTTCTATTTTTAGGACAACTATTTCTCCTCTCCCTAAACCAAGATATTCTAACAGAGGCGGTTCAAACGCGTGCTTTCCAACTTTACAGATCCATCGATCTCCGTGGATGGATGAATCAGCTCCATAGGAGTCACTTTTGAGCAACCCGTTAGGACGGGGCGTGAATTAAACAGCGAGCCAAACCCACCGAAACTCGGCGCAACCCACTTCCGAATAGATTAAAGGGCGTCGGATCTGGTTGCACGTGTGGATTCACGCAGAGAGGCGGACACGCGTCCTATATTTCCCCAAACACCCCACCTCCCCCCCCCCAGACTTTGCAGAGAAACGCTAATTTGCTGGGTCCTTTTACAAAGCATCCAGGATGTTCTTCAAAATGTTACTCAAAACGTATCCCTATTGTACCGATTAAAGCAAAGATCCGAAAAGTGGGGGGGTGGGGAGAGAGGGGGGGGAAGGATGTGGGAGGGTTTTTTTTCTGTGGGTCCCCCTAAACCCTCGCATGCGAGCACAACCCCGAAGGTTTAAAAAAAAAAAAAGATAAGCAGAGTTTACCTTATTCATCCCATTCCCCATGGCTTTAAAACGATCTGAAACTTTAGCACCAGAGACTGGAAGCAAATCTATTGAATAGGAAGCTGCAAAGAATAATAGGGGAAAAAAAAAACACTAGGGCGGGGAAACAACGGTATTTACTCTGTATGATTGAGCAATCGAATAGAGAAGCGATTATATTGTTAGCTATTTTTCACCGCAGCAGCTCTAAAAAAAAAAAAAAAAATCTCCCGTCCATCAGAATTAACCGGGACTTTCCTCTTTAAAGTGTTTTTTTATATATAAGCGGAATCCGCCCCTGGACTTCTCTGGATAAAAACCCAGATGAACTAGTTACAAGTTTATACTGCCAGGAATTACGTCTCGGTCAATCCGACCTTTCTGATTTTACCACTCCCACGTGTGATTAAAGTCCCGGCGCCGTGAATACTGCCCCAAATAACAGCGCGAACATTTCTGGGATTCGTAGTTTTATACCTAATCGGTGGCTGGCTTAAAGTGGAAGAAAGAAACTACCACTCCCGGCATGCCCAGCGACAAACCTTGGCTCCACCTTCCTGAGCACGTACACAAAGTGTGGGGAGCTCCGCCCACTTTCATTCCTGGAAGGATGAGTAAGCGCCGGCGGCTTCTGTTGCTAACAAACTGTGGAGGCGGCGGGGCGTGTTTGGTTTCTGGGCAATGGCAGCCGTCTAGTTAACGCCGTGCATTTTTCTATATATAATTTATCGCTGCTTATGCAAATATATATTTTGTGCGAAAACAGCCCTAGTTAAACGAGCCTTTTCCAGTAAATGGCTATCTGCAGTGTTGTTTTTCTAGAAGCCTATTTCTAGAAGCGTATTTCCATTTTGATGTTCCAGTTATAGTAGCTGTATCTATTATCTTCCAACGGAATTGGGGGGAAAATAAGTTTCCTATTGTTTTCCTTTTGGTGTAGTTGAAATATTTGTAGTTTATCTCTATAGAGATTATATATCTCTACAGAGGTGTGTATGTGTGTGTGTACATACGTACTAGGAGGCAGATGGTGGAGGTGCTCTATGCTGATACCCACACACTTACACTTCTCCCACTGCAGTTCTGATGGTCCTCGTTTAGTGACTACATTCGGAACTGGTCACTTGGTCATTGAGCAAAGTGGTCACAAAAGTGAAACTGCAGCTGTGTTTATGATCTTACTTCAGCTTTCCTATTATGGGAAGCACCCCGCCCCCCCAGAATGAAATATTTTGAGGGATATTAAAAGAAGCAGAATATTATATTTCCCCAAAGGGAGAAATGGAAAAACATGCTCTTAAAGACCAAAAACAGACTCAGTCTTTCTTATTAACCCCAGCATATATTTTGTGCCCATTAAGAAAGACTGGGCCAGCCTACTGTCAAAACAAAAGGCCTTCACCTCCAGGGATGGGATTAAAATTTACATTCTCCTCCACCCAAATTCTAAGAACAGGACATGACCCTTTATGACATAACAGGGTTAACCCACTACCATTTAGCAAAAGACACAGCTCACTACATTGCAGAGTCTCCTAAGGGCATTTCAGACATTGCACAACCCCCAGCACCATTTCAGAAACAAAATCCTTGGCATTCACCAAGCTAATTTGTCAGCTATCCCAGAAATTGCATGCTGTGTTTGTGTGTATGTTGTTGGTTCTGCTCATCAATAAACACCACCTTTCTTAAGCAGCCTCCATTTTATTTCCTGCTTGGAATTGGACCTGGGTTTTTCTTCCAACACTTTATTTTATGACCCTGTGGAAGTTGTAAACGTAGGCATGGTCGCAAAGTTAAGTCTTCATTATCATTGTATCTCTGAAAAATTACTAAGGCAGTTGCTAAAAGGGGTCTTCCTGTGCTATACAGCCATTTAGGTTGTTTTTCTTATTCCATTTCCTTTTAATCTATTATGTATTATACTGCTTTAATTGTAATAACTTTGAGATTGTTTGATGTTGAAAGCAGTGTATAAATATATTAGAAATGTATATTTTAAATATACATTTTAAAATGTATAAAAAAATGTATATTTTTATATTTAAAAAAACAACTGCTCTTTGCCTATATCTATAAAAAACACTTTTTTTTTCTGGAGCTGCTTCTACTATAAAAAAAACTTACTCCATTTCACTGACTTTCTAATATTATTTTGGGTTCTGATGGCACAATTAAATAGTGATGAAGTGATTTAGGCCCAAAAGAAAATAATAAACTACAAGCACGTTGCACACACAACAAGTAGGGTATCCAAAGTCAAATTGGCTTTAGAAAACTATCATTTTCCTGAAAGGCCATGAGGACTGGATATTGCCATGCTCTTTCTTCAGTGCAGCTTTCAAATCTTTTCCCACCTGTGTTTTCACCTGTTTTGCTAACTGCAGTGCTATAAAAGCCTCTCTCCTCCTCCTCTCCTGTGATAGGGAATATCAATGCTGTCTGAAAAAAATAAATCTCCGGGATGCCTGGCTGATTGATGGTACCATTTACGAGATATGATAGTGATGTCAGATGTGACATGATAGCAGTGTTCCAGTATTTGAAGGGCTGACACAAAGAAGAGGGGGTCAACTTATTTTCCATAGCAGCAGAAGGCAAAACAAGAAACAATGGATGGAAACTATTCGAGGAGAGAAGCAACCTGGAATTCAGGAAAAACTTCCTAACAGTGAGAACAATTAATTAGTGGAGCAGCTTGCCTTCAGACATTGTGGGTGCTTCATCACTAGAAGAAAAGACTGGACAGCCAGTCTAAAATGGTATAGGGTCTCCTGCTTGAGCAGGGGATTGGAAAGGACTCCAACTCTTATCATATAGCAAAAATTAGAATATTTTGGACATGTGATGTGACACCCAGAAAAATACGGCATCCTTCACTTAATCCTCCAGGGAAAGATTGAAGGCAAATGAGGTCCAGGCAGAAGAAAGAACATCATGGCTTCAAAACCTAAGGGACTGGTTTGGACAAAACTCGGCAGCACTTTTTCATATGGCTGTTGACAAAAATAGGATTGCCAACATGATTGCCAACTTCCGATGACAGGTATGGCACAAGAAGAAGAAGGAAGATACCTAGGGGAAGGCATGGCACTCAAAATCTTTTCAAGCAACAAAGGAATGCAGAGGGTAGGTGCAATATTTGACCTCTTGTCTAGCTTAATTTAAAATTTGAGCTAATGCCTAGCTGACTATGGAGAAGGAGAACAGTTTAACCTGCACTTTGAACTGTGGGAGTTGAAGTTTAACACATCATCAGTAGGTTGAGCTACAACAATGCGAACGACATTAGAAGTTCTTATTTATTTGTGTTGCTTAAAAAAAAACCCTCTTTTGAATATATTCTTGATGTCTGTTCAGCAATACTTTATTAACATTCATGAGGAAATCACCATAACTATAATGATTTGTGGGTTGACAGCTGGCTATACATATATGTCTCGAGAGAAGATACTATGTGAAGCTGGAGAAGGTGTCGCATGTGAGATGGCTTATGATAAAGGATAAAAACTGAAATAGGGGGAAAATGGGACAGGCCTCATATAAGCAGGAAGCTTTAATTCACAAAAAAGGCAGCCTATTGCCTACCCCTTCATCATACTTTTTCCCCCCAACTTTGGGAACTTTTAAGAAGTGTGGACTTCCCCATGCTGGTTTAAGAATTCTGGAAGTTGAAGTCCAGGTAACTTAAAGTTGCCAAGGTTGAGAAATACTGTTTTGTCATATTCTTTCCAGAAGACTTGCAGATTTTATTACATGGTTCTGTAGTTTTACTGTTGTTGTGAATGCTCAAAATTATGCTCTGAGATGGGCAGTGATCAGAGTTGGGTTTCATCAGGTTCTGACCAGTTATGGAGAACCTATAGTGGAAATTTTGAGTAGTTCAGAGAACTGGCAGTAAAAATTCTGATTGGCTCTGCCCCCATCTATTCTCTGCCTCCTGAGTCCCAGCTGATTGGGAGGAAATGGGGATTTTGCAGTAAACTTCCCCTGGAGTGGGGTGGGAATGGAGATACAGTATTTTTCCCCTGCCACGCCCATCAAACCACGCCCACCAAGCCATGCCCACAGAACCGGTAGTAAACAAATTTGAAACCCACCACTGGCAGTGATATACATCTTTTAAATTGAAATATAAAGTCAAAAATGATCCCAGAAAAATGCAACAGCAAAGTTCTTTTGTACAATTGACAAAAACAAAAAAACAAAAAACAGACTACCCAGCATGGACATCGCCAGGTGTCAAGCTTGAACTGAGGGAGCCTCAGTAATTCCTTATAAAGCCATGTAAATATGAGTACAGTTAGTCCTTGAATTATGACTACAATTGAATCCAAAATTTCTGCTGGAAAGCAAGACAGTTGGATCAGTGAGTTTTGTCCTATTTTACAACCTCTCTTGCCATAGTTGTTAAGTGAAGCGCTGAAGTTGTTAATGTTGTTCAATGTTTTCAAGTGCATCTGGCTTCCCCATTGACTTTGTGTGCCAGGTTGCAAAAGGTGATCAGATGACCCCCAGGACACTGCAGCTGTCATAAATACATGCCAGTTGCCAAATATTTGAATTTTGATCATGTGACCTTGAGGATGCTGGGATAATAGTAAGTGAAAAACGGTCATAAGTCATTTTTTTTCAATGCCATTGTAACATAACTGAAACTGCTCTAATTTATTTTGTGATGCTAAGAGCAAAGAGCCTGAGCCCCAAATATTTTTCTGCCAACATAAAAGACACAATTTTTCCCATTCCTTTATTTTAGCTTCTGTCTCAATCATTCTCAGACGCTTGATTGTTGTAGGAAATGGTGGGCCAGAAGCACCACTGTGTGTTTGTGTGTGTGAGAGAGAGAAAGAGAGAGAGACTGACAGAGAATGAGAATGCAAGAGAGCAAAACTACAGTTCCACAAACATTTAGCCTTCTACCAAACTAATCACTTCACCAATATTTCTGTAAATAAAGTAAGCAGACGCTTCAGGAAATTTCACAATATCTTTTTGTCTTATTATTATTATTTTTGTTGCTATTTCACCTGCAGTGATAGTTCCTTTATTTGTCACTGTCGCGCAGAAAATGAAACTTATCTTAATCTCATTGAATATCTGAAATGAACTGAAATGTAGAAAGACAATTTCACATTAAGGAACGTTTCCACTGCTGAGTAATTTTACTGTTTAATATAAGCTGATGGTATCCGAGCAAATATTCAGGGGTAAGGCACTATAGAAATGAAGAAAGGTTTCCTGTGTATCTTAAAGCCTGATGCCAGAATTGAAATCTGTTGTAGTTTCGGATGAAATCGTGTTGTGAACCATTTTCAGGGTTTCACTGGTTTTTCAGCATTTGTGAAACAGGTGTGTTCTGCCTGCTCTATCAGCTGTTTCAGTACCATTTTCCCAAAGCAGAGAACAGGGAGGGGTTTAATGTTTAAATACTGTCCTGAAGTATAACATGTACTATGCAGCTTAGACTGTTTGTGTAGGCTTATATTACACATGGGTGTTATATATATATATATATATGAGTGAACACTAACCATCCAGTCTGATTGGCTGCTAATAATCACCAGTGACATGTTTGCATTTAGACGTTTTTATTTATTAAAATGTCAACTCCTGAAGTCTCTAGTCTAGTGATGGTGAAGTTTTTTGGAGTCAAAAATTCAGAAAGTGCCTAACTTGACTCTGCTGGTATATCACACGCACATACACCTTCACAAACAAAACAGAAACAATTATCTATCTCTCCCCACTCCTCTATCTAGGCCACTCTGAACAGAGCTTTGAGGAAGGGTAATATTGCCGCTATCATGGCCCAATGTTCCCCAGGATCTGTCCCATGCAACTTACTTTAGACTTTATCCTCTTTCAGTTGATGGGTCCTGCGGCTTACACAAGGCTGGTCAGGGGAGGGGGGGTGTCACCAAGGACTTGATTCTTGAAGTGGCTTCAGAGAAGGCTCTTAATGGGCTTGGTAGGCTCTGAACACCTTCCTTCCTGTCATCTGAAGACCTCACCTTCATGTCACCTTCATAATGAGTTTCCCCATCTCTGCTGGAATCCCAGAAGATCCATTTTGACTAACAATAGACTCGACCCAACTGACAAGCACTTGTCCAGCTTCTCCAAACTGGCCAGGTAATCAGATTTTTAGCATTTCCTGCATGGTAGCCCTCAACTTCTATAAAACCTTTGCTTTTCCATTGTTCTACTTCTTCATTTTGGCAAAGCAGGCATCCAACAGTTGTTGCAATAAATATGGTTATTCTCAGTGTTTTTTTTTTTTGTTTTGTTTTAATTTGATTTATATGCCGCCCTTCTCCGGAGACTCAGGGCGGCTTACAATGTGCTCAGCAATAGCCTTCATCCTTTTGTATATTTTTACAAAGTCAGCTTATTGCCCCCACAACTGGGTCCTCAATTTACCTACCTTAGAAAGGATGGAAGGCTGAGTCAACCTTGAGCCTTGGCGAGATTCGAACCTGCAGTAATTTCAGGCAGCTGGTCTTAATAACCAGCTTAATAACAGGGTGCCTTAGTCCACTGTACTACCAAGGCTTGTTTTGCTCCTTACTTGGGCAAAAATCCACAAGAAGTGCCAGAGAGGATATAGGTAACTATATCAATTGCTTCATCGCAGCTTGCAAGTGTGTACAGTGGCATCAAATAAGAAGGCACATCTTTTCACCCCAAACGTTCCATACAAACTGGTCCAGTGGTTCCAGAAAATAGTTTGCTACAAACCATTCTGAAGAACACATTCTGAAGAACTGTAGCAAATTCCTTTTTTTTTCATTGGTGTAATTATGTTCATCTTCTGGGTTGAGCTCACTACAAAAAAACCCCACGTTTGTAGATCAAGGCATCATAAACAAAAATGCTTTTCACTTTTGCTTGTTTAATAATTCTTCAAAAGTGGTAATACCCACTGTCTGTGACATTGCTTTCATTTCCTGATCTCATCAAAAATAAAACTTTTATTTAGATCTTTGAGGAACTACAGCCTATAAGTCTATTTCAGACATCTGACAAAATTTGATATAATAAATGCATTCTTATTCAAGAGATGGTACACGTTTTTGACTTTACACTTCAAAGCTGGTGTCTCCCCAGAATTGTTTAAAGACTGTAATAAAAAAAATCTTTGCTGTTTTCACGATGCAGCTCTGCATCTTTTATAAAGTCAAGGGCTACAACAAGAGACGAGATGGTGTTGTTAATAGCAGATCAAGTGACAACCAATTTACAATATGCAAAACATAATAGTTTTGTAACGCTAATAAGCCAGGCAGATGGTTGGCATATTTGTTAAAGAAAAAGCAGAAAGCAAGGACAATAGAGAAAATAAAATACAAGGGAAAGGAGGTTTATGAGGAAGAATTGATTAAAAAATCTTTTTTAGAGTTTTACTCAAGGCTGTATACTGGTGATAAAATTCAAGATACAGATATAGATAGATATCTGCAGAAAGAGAATATTTATATAACTTCAAAAGAGCAGAGGGATAGTTTAAATCAATTGATAACTTCTGAAGAAATTTTGTTTGCAATTAAGCAGTTGAAAACGGGCAAAGCTCCTGGAACGGATGGCTTGACAGCTATTTATTATAAAAGCTTACAGGAGGAAATGGTGGAACCATTGAAGGAATTATTCAACAATATACAACAGGGAGGAGAGGTACCTCCAACGTGGAAGACAGCATTTATTTCGCTGATCCCAAAAGATGGGCAAGACTATACAGATCCTAAAAACTATAGGCCGATTTCACTTTTAAATACAGACTGTAAGATTTTTGCTAAAATTTTAGCAAATAGATTAATGACAGTTATGCAGCAAATGATTCATCATGATCAAACTGGTTTTATAAATGGTAGACAAATGAAAAGTAATGTAAGGCAAATTGTTAATTTATTAGAGTATTTGGGAAGGAACAACCAGGTCCCCGCAGTGCTAGTTTTTTTGAATGCTGAAAAAGCCTTTGATAGATTGAATTGGCAATTTTTATTAAAATTAATAGAAAGAATGCAACTTGGAGAACATTTTATACAATCTATTAAGGCAATATATCAAAAACAAACAGCGCAAATAATAATTAATGGTGGTTTAACAGATAATTTCAATATAGAAAAAGGAACAAGGCAAGGTTGTCCCTTGTCTCCGTTATTGTTTATACGCTGGAAATTCTACTAAGTAAAATACGTGGGACGGATATAATAAAGGGAATTAGAATTAGACAGTATGAGTATAAGCTATGAGCATTTGCGGATGACCTGGTGGTTACCTTAGCCCAACCGGTACAATCGATTACAGCCTTGATGGATATAATCTGCTCATATGGACAAGTATCTGGTTTTAAAATAAATACAACTAAAACAAAGATAAATAGCTAAAAATATGGTCAGAAGCCAGAAAGAAGAGATAGAAAGGTTAACAGGATTTGAAATAGTTAAGAAGGTTAAATATTTAAGGGTTTATATTATGACTGCAAATGTGAAATTATATCAGCATAATTATGAACCGTTATGGCAAAAAATACAGAAGGGGTGGAAAATTGGAAAAAATTACAACTGTCTTTGCTGGGTAGGATAGCCATTGTAAAAATGAATATCTTACCAAAATTTTTATTTCTTTTTCAAATGATACCTATACTTAAAAAAGATGAAAATTTGAAGGAATGGCAGAAGGGCATAAACAAGTTTGTGTGGGCAGGGAAGAAACCGAGAGTTAATCAAAAGATAATGCAAGACACCTGAGAAAGAGGTGGTCTTAAAATGCCTAATTTAAGATTGTATTATGAAGCCGCTGTCCTCTCAGCAATTACAGATTGGATAAATTTAACGGAAGAAAAGATATTGAATATTGAGGGATATGGTCTGGTCTATGGCTGGCATGCTTATCTATTGTATGACAAGAAAGTAGATAAGACTTTTAAAAGTCATATTTTAAGAAATGCTCTATTGCGTGTCTGGAAAAAATATAAATATAAATTAAATGATAAGTTACCAATATGGACAATACCCAGACATGCGATAGAGAATATAAATCTGGAGCAAAAGCAAGATAAGATTACATATAAGGAACTCCTGTATAAGGAAGGAGTCCGATTACAATTAAAATCTATGGAGCAATTAAGAGAAGAAGGAATTATTAGGACTTGGTTTCAGTATGGTCAGCTGCAGGCCAGATGGAGAGAAGATAAAAAAATTGGTATTTTGCAGCAGGATGAGAATTCGATAAAGCAAATAAGAGATAAGGGTCAAATGCATATAAAAAGGTTGTATAATGTATTAGTGGAAATAGACTCAGAAACGGAGCTCGTCAAGGATTGTATGATAAAATGGGCACAAAACATAGGTGAACCAATAATGATGGAAACATGGGAAAAGATATGGTTAGAAATGTAAGATTCACACAAGCTCAAAATCTAAGAGAGAACTTTTATAAAATGTTTTATAGATGGCATTTAGACCCAAAAATACTAGCCTGTATGTATCCAAATTTACAACCTAAGTGTTGGCGATGTGAGTGTGAAGATGCTACATATTTTCATATATGGTGGACATGTAAAAAAATTAAGGCTTTTTGGATAAAAATATGGTGGATTATTCAAAATATTTTAAGGAAAAAAATTAAATTTACACCACAGTTTTTTCTGCTGGGAATAGTTACGGATTGTACTGTAATAGAGACTAAGTTGGTTTTGAACTTAATAACAGCTGCCAGGTTACTGGTGGCACAGTATTGGAAGAAGGAAGATCCACCCACCATTGAGGAATGGACACTAAAAGTTGTGCATTTGGCAGAGATGGCAAAAATTTTATCATACCTTAAAGACCATTCAAATGAAAGATATATATCGGAATGGAGAAGATAGATTGACTATATACAAAAAAAGTATCCGAACAAGAAGATACATATAGCTTATGAATGAAATAATTTTTAAGTAGTTTATGTTTATAGTCTTTTGAGTTACAAGGAGTTAAAGACTTAGAGAGAATATAAATGCAATAATTTGTTAGCATATTTTAGCTTTATGTTTGTGAATGCTATACCCTGTGCTTGTTCTGGGAAGTCTAGGGAGGGGGTTGGGGGGGAAGGAGGGGAAGGGGGGTGGGAGGCAGGGGGGTGGGAAGGGTTGAGGGGGGAAGGGTGGGGGGGAGAAAATGTTTGGATTTCCTATAAAACTTTTCAATTAAAAAAAAAACAAAAAATTTGAAAAAAATGAAAAAAAAAAGAGACGAGATGGCACAGTGGTTAGAGTGCAGAACTGCAGCTACTTTAGCTGACTGCTAGTTCAGCAGATCAGCGGATCAAATCTCACCGGCTCAAGGTTGACTCAACCTTCTATCCTTCTGAGGTGGGTAAAATGAGGACACAGATTTTTGGGGGCAATATGCTATTTAGTATACTGTTTTTGATGTAAACTGTCCGGAGTCCTCGGAGAGTGGGCGGCATAGAAATATTAATAATAATAATACAAAATAATAATTGTGGAATGCTATGCTACAGCTAACATTTTGCAGATTAAATCACTGATTCCTAGTGGGTAATGAGAGGAAGCAACTGAGGTAAAATCTAGACATATTTTCTAGAATTCATTTTGGCTTGTTTTGAATAGGATAAGAATTCTGTCATACGTGGGCAGGATCCATGCCCTGCCTTACCCCTTTGGGAAGCATGGAGGAAAGGGTTGGACTTGGCTAACACCTCTTTGAGAAGGACTTACCGTATACCCCTCTTCTTCAAGACCAGGGGTGTAAAACTCAAGGCCCGGATGTGGCCCGTGGAGTGCTTAAATCTGGCCCACGGAGCCGCCCTGAAAATAACAAAGGACTGGCCCACAGCACCCCATTTTGGCTGGCAAACTGTTGCAGAAGGCCATCTAGGCTGAAAACAAGGCACGGAGGGGACACATGGATCCCATCAGTGGTGGGTAGCTCACGGTTCTGTCCGGTTCTTTAGAAAAAGTGGCAGGAGGCTTCGCCCACCTTCCCGGACATCATAATTGATGATCTGTGTATGTGCGCTCCCGTTGCAAACTGGTAGTAAAGATAAGTAGAAACCACCCGTGCCCCCCGTGTCCTGTTTTGGCCAACAAATTGCTGCAGGAAGCATCTATCCCATCTACCACCACCCCCAGCCGGCTCATGGAGAGCTACAATGTTGATCTGGCCCTCAAAGAAATCCAGTTTGGCACCCTTGTTTTAGACCTATATTGGTAACATTGATGAGTTCTTTGTAGTGGTCCATTGGTAAACAGGTCAGATAGAAAGTGTCAAATAAAAGGAGAAGAGTTTGGAGAGGACTCATATAAAAATTATAAATCTGAAACTACAAACTTGAAAAGCTTGCTAAGGAAAACCAAAGTGATTGGTGTATACTTTCCTGTCATGGGTGCGAGAGGTAAAGAACCAGGTGAAGCCACCAATTCAGAGCCAAGGCAAGCAAGGACCAGACAAAACCTCAGACTACCACTGTGTCCAAACCAGAGAAAAGAGATGAAATCTGAAACACACAACGTTTAAAGCTGCAATGCAGAAAAGCCCAATTATGGAAAATTAAGGACAAAAGAAAGCCACATAATATACTCTTTAATCCAATTCATTCTAGTAGAAGTATAAACCAAAGTTTGCCATTGAAATTAAACTGTGTACAGATAACTGCATCTTTCAGTACCGCAATGTAAAATTCAGTAAAATTTTACTTGAGTAAAAAAGGAAAATAAGAGAATTATGTTTTAAATTATAAAGTACTAATGGCTAGCATGGACTCTTAATAGTTAATATATCTATATCTATATCTATATCTATATCTATATCTATATCTATATCTATATCTATCTATCTATCTATCTATCTATCTATCTATCTATCTATTTTAAAATGTACTGATAAGTAACATACAAATTACTGCATAGTCAAACATATTTATAATAGATTCTGTAAAATTGTGACCTGCAAACATTTTACCAGAAATGACAGTGCTTTATGCAAATGTAATAGTAATCATTTTTATTTACATATAGGGAATGTGAGATGGCATTTATATCTGGAACAGAGCTGATCTTGCATTTAAGTAGAAATTTACCAGCCATTGTTACAGCAACATGTTCACTTCCATAGCAATAGTTTTGAAAAACAAATTACAGAGAGTTAAATTCTGAGCAATCAACAATATCTATAAAGATTTCTAGATCAAATTCTGAATATAAGATTAAAATGTTTCCTTTTATTTGATTTAAAAGTCAAAAGTGCTAAGATGTAACTCTTCCTTACTTTTCAGTTCCAATAATTCATAAAAACTATATTATCAAATACCACACTATTGCCTGTGAAATTACATTAGATAACTCAGTTTCAATATGAACGTAAGTCGTGTTCATTCATCCACCCATACCTGGCATCTTCAAAATGTTTAATACAGCAAGTTCTCCCCCACCATTTTAAAAGTTTTTATTAAATATAAAAAATTCCATTTCTGAATAAACAGTGTGTTGTCTGTGTACAATTGATTTTGAGAAACAGTAATCATAATATTAACAATAATATTCATCACATTAGTATTGATCACATAATAATAATAGTATTTGCGTATCCATTTTAATAAACCTTCCTTATGAAATTAATCCTCCTCTTACATTTTCATATTTCTAACTTCTGTTTTTACTGGTTAGCCATTGATAAAATGAGTCCCATGTTAAAGTGTATTCAGTCTTTTCCTTTTCCTTAATTTTAAGTGTTAATCTATCCATTTCTGCACATTCTAATATTTTTTTTTATTACATTTTCCTCTGTAGGGAATCTCTTCACTTTTCTATTGTTGTGCAAATACAATTCTAGCTGCTGTTAACACATGTAAAATTAAGTATGTATTCCCTTTATTGTATTTTTCCGGTAACATGCCCAACAAAAATGTTTCTGGTTTTAGATCTATATGTTGCTTTATCATTTTTTCCAACCCTCTATGTATTTTTTTCCAATATTTTTTTGCCTTTGGGCATGTCCACCACATATGATAATACAAACCTGGTATCTAATTACATTTCCAACATTTAATGGACATGTCCTTAAACATCTTTGCCAATCTTGTCAGTGAAAAATGCAATCTATAAAACATTTTATAAAGATTTTCTATATATGCAGTTGACATTGTTAGTTTATAATTCCTATCCCACAGTTTTTGCCATTTATCTAACTCTATTACTTGTCCCATCTTCTGCCAACCTAGCAGGTCGAAAGCCCGTAAAAAATGCAAGTAGAAAAATAGGGACCACCTTTGGTGGGAAGGTAACAGCGTTCCTTGCACCTTTGGTGTTTAGTCATGTCAGCCACATGACCATGGAGACATCTTCGGACAGCACTGGTTCTTCGGCTTTGAAACAGAGATGAGCACTGCCCCCTAGAGTCGGGAATGACTAGCATATATGTGTGAGGGGAACCTTTACCTTTACCTTATTGTGTAGCCAAAAGTTTTGGCCCATGCTATCATTATCTCCTTTACTTGCTCTTCTTCCATTTTAATGCTCAATAGATAGTTATATATATATATTTTAATTAGTTTTTCATCCACGCCTGTTAATATCTGGTCTAGTTCTGTTGGCTCTTTATAAAAACCATACATTTTAGCGTCTTTCTCATATCATGATTGTATCTGTTTTTGTGGTATACAGCACGTTTTTCCCCTATCTGCTATTTACAGTGGGAAAAAAAATCAGTGAATATTTTTACTGAGAACCTGAGAACAGTATCCTAAATGCAATGCAAGTTCCATTAACAGGTAACAGATCTAAGCAGCGGTCACAAAAGGCATATTTTGTATTATCATGCAATTTTTTCCCCCAATTTCTTGAAACACATTTTTAATATTTTGATGCAAAATACTGATAAAACACCTACATACACTTTAAAAATCTACAATTAAAGGAAACAACTAAAAATTGTTTTAGTTAATATTTAAAAGCTTAGATAACTCCATTGCTGATTAAGCAGGATAGAAAGATAACGTCACTAGAGAAAAGCCGCCTTGAGTCTTCGGAGAAAGGCGGCATACAAGTTGAACAAATAAATAAATAAATAAAGATGTATGTGTTCAATCTTCCTCAGTTTAGTGCCCTACAAGTGTGCTGTACATAACCCTTTGAATTCGCAGTGAGCTTCATGTTGGGAGTTATAGTTTAGCTTAACTACACATCATATCTCCAGGACAACTGAGGGAAGTGATGAAGCACCTACACGGATGTAGTCTTTGCAACCATGCCAGAGATTGTATGGGCACACTCCTTTTCCTTTTCTTATAGCTCAAGATATAACTACATAAATTGGTAGTTGGGCTGAAGACATCTCTCAGTTGGATGCTTGAATTGCCCTTTGAACCAAGAGGTCTAACCAGTAGCCTCTGAAAACTAGGAGCAGTACCCTGTTTCCCTGAAAATAAGACCTATCCCAAAAATAAGCCCTATTTAAGTGCCTGTGTAGCTGCCCACCTGCCCATTCCATCTTGTTGCTTGTGGTGCCACAATCACGAGGTGAGGTGGGATGGTGGTAGAGCTGCCCCGCTCACTTCAGGGCCCCTGCAGCCAGGCTCTCTATGCCCCGAGAACTGCCTCGCGGAAGCAGCACCTACAACCATGGCAGCAGGAGCCAGCCCACTTTTGCTTGCTTATGGCCGCAATGGAGCAAGAGGCCAAGTGGTGTACTGGTGCTGTAGCTGTGAGGCAAGACAGGTGTTAGGCATGGGTGGCCTGGCTGTGGGGGCCTTGAAATAAGCCGGTGCAGGGCACGTGGGGCAGCTCTATCGCCCTGCCTCATGGCAGTGATGGCATGCTAGTGCTGCGCATCCTCCTGCCCCATCCTGAGCAAGCAGAAGAAGTGGACCTCCCATTCATGGGGAAAAAATAAGACACTCACTGAAAATAAGCCCTAGTGCTTATTTTGGGATCCAAAAGAAAATAAGGCCCGGTCTTATTTTTGGGGAAACAAGGGTAATAGTTGTTTGGCTTATATTCTTCTCCCTTCAGCTAAGTCAGATCAACACAGAAAGTTTTTATCTCTTTATTTTTATTTGTACACTGCCCAGAGTCCCTCTACAAGAGGGATGGCTAGTTTTAAAAATTGATAAATAAAATAATAAACCTCAATGTTGTTAAGAGTTGCTTCATAATTTGAAAATGGAATGAGATTCAAGACAGTCAAACTTCGCAACATCTCTAAAAACAGGGGTGCTACAGGCTGAACTGATCCTTTAACCTATTTTCCTGAACAATAAATAATTATCATCTAGTTAGGTACCCCTTTGTTATCAAAAATGGGCAATCTCTGTCTATTTAGGAACTTCTGGTTTCATAGCTATGAATACTATTATTATGTATTGTGTCAAGACCCGTCTGGCTTGCCATACCTGGAGAGGAGGGGTTAGCTGCGGCGGCAGGAACAGCTGCACGGCGCAGCGGTTACCTGGGCAGTGACGAGGTGCCCAGCTGGGACAGTGTCTGCTCCGGCTGCAGCGGACGCGGCGAGGGAAGCAATGGCAGCATTCTCACCTGCACAGCTGGCTGGCTCCAGATGCAACAGCGTGCGGGGCGAAGCAGTCGGAGGCCAGATGGAGGCCAGCAGCCTAAGCACTGGGTGGTGGACTGCTAACATGGAACTGAATGCCAACACCGGATGCTGGTTGCATGGGTGGGACTGAGGGTCATGGCCTCGCCTATATAGAGTGCTGGGAGCCGGTAGCTCCCAGCGCTGACTTTGAAATGGATTGTTATGTACTCATTTGTGCCAGGCCTCAGGCTTGAATAAACCTGTATCGAATAGTTCCAGAGCATGTTTGTTTCTGCGTTCACAAGGCTGGGGATTTGAACAAGTGAGATATTGTTCTTACAGATATTTCTACTATAAAATATTCTCCTGCCTTTGACTTTTAGATGATGATGATGATTATGCTGCATGCTTGTCTGCCATTGCCAGCACTGCATTATCAATTGATAGGTGGCAGAAGCACAATTCAAAGTGCAGGACTTGGTAATTTTTATTAACTGCTTTCATATCTCACAGTTGAAAAAATTCTAGTAAAGCTGTTTACCATAAGACATCAACTCCCAATAATTGTTCAGTTACTGACTGAGATGAACTTGCAGTAATAATCCCATATGCCATCCATCAGAAGGGATTTTTTTCTTCTTGCTGGCAATTTAGATAGCACCAGGTGCATCCTCTAAAACACAAGAGAGACCAAAATTTAAAGATCTTAACTTCAACATTAGCAAGTCGTAGTATACATAGTACGTATACTTCATGAGGAGGGAAGAATCCTCAACAGGACCACTAACTGAAAGCTACGGATTAACTGTGATTGTCAGGAAAAACTAATATTTTGAGGCAATTTCATCCATATTGTGGTGGCAGAATGAATTTATGACACTTGCTTCACTCTAGAAAATTTGGGTAATTCTTCTCAGCATAACCTGATTTCCTGACAGCCATAGAGTTCTTCATTTTTTAGTGAACTTTTGTCACCAAACCCCTTCCTGCCAAATAATGGATAAAGCATCGATCTTGGTTATGACTATAAACCAAAGGTGAAATCCAGCAGGTTCTGACAGGTTCTGGAGAACCGGTAGCAGAAATTTTGAGCAGTTCGGAGAACCAGCTAATACCACCTCTGGCTGGCTCCAGAGTGGGGTGGGAATGGAGATTTTGCAATATCCTTCCCCCAGAAGTGGGGAGGGAATGGGGATTTTGCAGTATCCTTCCCCTGGAGTGGGGTAGGAATGGAGATTTTGCAGTATCCTTCCACCAAGCCACGCCCACAGAACCGGTAGTAAAAAAAAATTCAAAAACATCTTGCTTTATTTGCTCATATTTTACAATGCAATCACACAATTCTCTGCCCTTCTTGTTCAAAATATTTAAATGATTGGGTAAAGTCCTATATGACTTGCTCACATAAACAATGATTACAATAATGGATGATATAATAATTGTCAACCACATATATGGGCTTAATACCACAGAGAGGACAATTCAATTCTAACTGTTCAGGTAAGAATTTGGAACCATTCATTCCAGTATCCAGTATCCAGCCAGGTGCCTTAGGAAATCCAGATGTGGCTTCTTAGGATTTTGCTATGCAGTAATTTGATCAATAGCTCAGGATACTTGACTAGATTCTTAGGATCAAATCTGAATAAACTTTCAGACACATAGCATAACATGACATGGCTAGATAAGAACTCCTGTTGTATGCTAGGATGAAGTTATAACTTTTTTCATGCATGTGTCTCATTCTTTGTTAAAGTCATACTGTAACCTCCTGGAAGCCATTGCTATCTCTCGTGACATCTGCTTTTATTATGTATTATAGCAGTTTGTTTCATTTAATTACAGGTAGTAAGAAGGACTGCCTTCTTTAATCCTTATAATTGGAGAATCGTGATTGCCTATAGAGGTTCTCAGTCATTCATGGTTGTCCCAAAGGTGTTTTTTTTTCAAAAGGCAACTGGATTTTGTTTTTTCCTTGAAGATGGTTCACTTCTCATCCAAGAAGCTTCTTCAGTTGCAACATCATAATGCATATCATCAGATTCTATGGATGCCCCTGGTTGCCAAGGAAACTACGTGGAAATATATGTGTTAGCCTCTCAAGATAGACCAGACTAAGAAATCAATGCCATATGGGTTGGGATTATTTTTATTGCAACAACTTTAGTAAAAGAAGCTTGCAAGTCTGAATGCACTTCCCCCTCCCTCCCTTTATCTTGTGAACCAGGGAAGGGCTTGTCTGAGACATTTATTACTTTCTTGGCCAGACTCAGGCAACTTTTATCTGACTTGCCTTTTCCTCCTGTCTTTCACTTGCCTTTTCCTCCTGTCTTTCTTCCTCTCTCTACAGTATGTGGGCTCACTGAAAATCAAGATCAAATTTTCCTTAAGTGAGTCAGTGGAATTGTGAATTGGCTCAAAAATTTACACTTCAACTGTTCTTACATAGGAGTAACATTGTCTTGGAAATGTTTAACATTGTCTTGGAAATGTTTTAAGAGCTGGCATCTAAAAGAGATCTGCAATTTTGCAAGTTATATTCAAGGAAAGAGAAGAAATCAATTGCAACTCTAGAGGCACATCAGGTGTTATTTTTCTACCCTTTTGGAGGGGCAGTCATAACTTTAGTTGACAAAATAATTGATTCCATCTTGGCTCTGAAGTTTCTGCTGCAATTGTTAGATTGCTGGAAGGAGACAACAAACCTAATTCAAATGCTTAAGGAAAAGTTGTTAAAATGGTCAAAGAATGTTGGTGCAATTAATAATATTTCTCCCTCATGTTCTGGATTTCTTCTTTTATGCAAAACGCTCCCTTCTGTATTGATGTATTTTGTGCTGAGGGTGGGAGGGAGAAGGGGAGGCAGAGAAAGAGAACTGGGATGGGATGGATTGGGATGGGAAAAACAATGGGGCTTACATATAGCTAAACACATAGTCCTTCTGTGAGGGAGATGCCCGGTTTAAAAACGCAATAAATAAAATAAAACAAATTCCCTAGAGCATTTCTAGGTATAGCAGCACAGAATTGTGCCAGTCCCGTAGTCCAGAACAGAAACCAAAACCATGACCAGTAATTCTACTTTTATTTACCATGTTTCCCCAAAAATAAGACCTTGTCTTATATTTTTTGAACCCTGAAATAAGCGCCTGGCCTTATTTTCGGGGAGGTCTTATTATTTTGGGGTGCATGGAGCAAGAGGGGGCTCCTCTTGCCGTCTTACCTGATTTCCAGCTGTGTCTCCCTAACCCTAACCAGAGGAAATGGCAGGGACCGGCTGCGCAGGCAGTTAAATATTTTTGGGGAGGGCTTAGTTTTGGGGGAGGGCTTATTTTCGGGGAGGGCTTATTTTCAGAGGAGGATTTATTTTCGGGGAAGGGCTTATTTTCAGGGAAACATGGTATAAGGTTACAGTAACAGGATCTTATAGATCTGAACATGCTTCCCCATCCCTGCCTTTACTTTCCAGAGAAATAGGGAGGGTCTCTTGTGAGACACTTTCTCAACCCCCTCGCTTTTGTGGGCTGAGGGTTGCCATATTGCAGCAGTTCATCCTGTCTCTTGAGGTTCTTCTCACAGTCCATTACAAACCATGAAAGAAGAGATGCCAAAATTGTGATGATAGAAAAAAGGGCCTTAACTACATATGCCTTTGCCCACTTGCATTTAACCATAGCACCAATGTACCATCATAATCTCTTTTTTCTTCCATGTCCCCTTCATCTTCCTTAGTTCTTCTGCTGCCCAAGATGTGTTTTACCCTTTAAGCAAGCCACGAGCTATAGCACCTTAACGATACACGTGATCTGACATGCTTCAGTAACCATTTGGGCAGTATCCCAGTTAGGTGATTTTTTGGGGATGGAATTATTCTAGCTCCTATTGGGCTTCTTAGGCTAATATGGATATAGTGCTCCTTCCAGTTTGTGGGCACAGTGAGACCGTTCTACCGGTCCTGGCAGCAGGAAAAGTCAGTTCTTTTGAACTGGGTTCTCTATACCAGCTGATCCCCAGCTTATTCAAATCTCCTACTGTCCAAAACTGAACCCTTGGTGAGAAAATTTGCCACCTAGAGAGGAAGTTAAATTCTCTACATCTGCAAAAGTTTGCTAATCCACATCTGGGCATTTTTTATTTAGAGCTCCCCTTCATCATAAATGCATCACATGTCAGGGGCTCCCCCCTTGCTAAGTGAATTTCCCATTGACACCTGAATTTCCCTTTGACAAGGGAGTTCCCCCATAGTGTAGAGAAACCTAGTAAGAAACAAATAAGGGTAGGATATGGCATTCATCTTTAGTATTTCCCAAAGTCACTGGGGCAACAGTGAAAGATAGTGAAAATTCAGTCTTTCTTTCTTTTTTTTTTTTTAAACTTCTGGGTTGTTGTGATGAAAGTTTTGAGTGCTGAAAGAGAACCACTTGAAGCGTTCAGCGGCAAAAACACCTGGATATGCTTTTGTCTCTGAATGTTCATCTAAATGTCAAATAACGTTGCAGTAATTTTAGGCAATCCTTTAACTTTTTTGGCCTACTGTTGGAACTGCATAGGTAACTCCCTGCTTCTCACTCACTTTCAATAGGGAAGGAAGAGGGGGGGTTCCCTCTGTGAAATATGCCCAGCCAGGTTTAGGGTATGAAACCAGGTGGAGCCCCAGTGCACACGAGGGATGTGGCAGTTGTCATCTGGAAATTGCTGCTGATCTTCACGGCCACTGCTATACAAGTTTCCAGTGGCGAGACCCTGTTTCAGAAAATAGGCTCACGGGAGCAAGTGGGATAGTTGCTACTATGTCAGCTTCTCTGTGCTTAAGTTGCTGGGGGCCAGGGGCTGGCTGTGGAACTCCCCAAACTTATGATCTTGGAGGACTTGCTGATGCTTGGAGACAGCTTAAGGTTTCACAGGCCTCTCCCAGGACATTCATGGCCTGACTCAAAACAGTGGCCACACACTGGTCATGGTTTTCTTATTGAAGCAGTGCCAACATGATCTGACAGAGAAGTTATAGCTGTCCCTTCTGCCATGGTCAGATCCCACCCTGGTGACCTTAAGATTCTGTTGTGCTATTCTCTTCCACAGGGAAGTAGGACCCATTTGATTAGTTCACCTGCAGTGACTGATGGACCCTGCAGTGTTCCAAAGGAAACTGGGGATTTATATCTGAGGCTCTGCTACATGGTCTTCCTGAGGCATTGGCCACTATCTGGAATAGGCAGGCAACTGAGGCTGTGGATAGGATCATGCCCCCATGGGACCTCTCTTGGGTCATCAGTCCTGACAGTGTTTTCAAAGAAATTGAAAGAGCTGAAAAGGATCAAGTGATCTAGAGCAGGGCTCCCCAAATCCTGGTCTGCAGACAGTTATCTGTCTGTGGCCTGTTGGGAACCAGTCCGCACAAGTGGCAGGTGACCGTTCAAAGCTTCATTTGCGCATGTGCGGAATTAGGTTGCACAGATGAAACTGCCCCCCCCTCCGTGTCATTTCCACTGCAATCCACAGAGTCACAAAGGTTGGGGACCACTGATCTAGAGTGCTGCTGGAGGAAGACAAGGGATAAATCTAACTTGAGGAGCAGTGGCAGTCATAGCTAGCAGGATCTTTGTGCAATTTTGTGTTGTGTTCCAGTTGCACCCTTTCCTGGACCAGGAAGCTTTTCTGTCAGTCAGTCATGCCCTGGTCATCTCCTATATTGACTATTGCAATACACTCAATACAGTGGTGAAATCCAATTTTTTATACTACTGGTTTTGTGGGTGTGGCTTGGTGGGCATGGCAGGGGAAAGATACTGCAAAATCCCCATTCCCTCTCCACTCCTGGGGGAAGGATATTGCAAAATCTCCATTCCCACCCCACTCTGGGGCCAGCCAGAGGTGGTATTTTCCGGTTCTCCAGAACCTGTCAGAACCTGCTGGATTTCACCCCTGACTCAACATGAGGCTACCCTTGAAGAGTATTCAGAAGTTGTAACTTGTACACAATGTAGCCACGTGAGCAGTTTTGGACACCTTAAGGACTGCACATATAATACTTCTGCTGCATGAGCTACATTGGGTACCAGTTTGCTTCCAGGTCCAATTTGAGATATTGGTTATCACTTTAAAGGCCTTCATAGCATGGGATCAGGTTATCTGAGGAACCATCTTGTCCCAATTACATTGACTCATTCCACCTGGGTAGGAAGGAATGGTATGTTACAGACCTCACCAGTTAAAGAATTCCAATTGTTAGGGTCTAGGAAGAAAGTCTTCTTCAAGAAGATCTCTTCTGACGTTCGTCACATGTTTCTGATAGTGGCAGAACTGAGAGAAGAGATTTCCCCAAAGATCTTAAAGGTCAAAGAGAGTCATTAGAGCACCCGTCTCCAACCTTGGCAACTTTAAGACTTGTCTACTTCAACTCCCAGAATTCCTCAGTCAGCAAAGCTGAGGAATTCTGGGAATTGAAGTCCACAAGTCTTAAAGTTGCCAAGGTTGGAGACCCCTGCATTAGAGAGAACAACTACAGTAGCTAGACACAATTTATGGAGTGAAATTTTAGATAATTGAAATATAGTCAGAGAAACTCAGATGAAATCTACTATCATCCATGGAGACTGTAACCTTGCAAATGAAATGTGAAAAATCCATGACATCAACTCTTAGGCAAATATTCTTTTCTCAGGAGTTTGGGCCACATAGCCAATCTTGACTGAACTCAAAAACTAGAGGGAAGGCTTATAGAAGGCCGAATTCATATTACCTAGCTAGAAATGCCATTTTTATAAAATACTTTGCAGAAATACATCTTACTAGCAGAGCAAAACCTTACTTTTCTAGCTACATCTTGAAACGTGCTCTGACAATACGTTTAGGATGGGAATATTTCCAACCAAATCCTTCAAGGAGGAAATTCTAAGTGATCTTTTTGGAGTAGGGTCTAGATTTCAGTGAATCTGTGTGTTCTTTAAATATCAGGCAGATTAGTCACATTTCCATTTTTATAAAATCATAAGTTAACCCCAGCCTTTCAGGTCTTTAATTCCAAAAATGACTGTTTTGTAAAGAAATACATGCTTACCTTCTGGGTAGCATAACCGCTTGAAGCAACATTCGAGAGTTCCAAGGCGATTTTATAGATAGATAGATAGATAGATAGATAGATAGATAGATAGATAGATAGATAGATGGAATTGGGTGGTGGCATTGGGGTGTGGGCATATGAAAGAGAGGATATGGCTCAAAATGAAAAGACAACAGGATGAAAACCTTCAATAGGGAAAAACCCTTAATGCAACGGTCAAGAAGAAAAGCAGTTTGCTGTCCATTATTAGGCATTAGCAAACGCTGAAAAAAAATTGTGGTTAAACAGAGTCACAGCCTTAAAATCTGCAGGGTGACTTCCCCTGACCCTCATTCCGAGCAACATCTGCTCCTTGATCTAGGCTTCCTTTAAAATTCAACGTTTTGATCAGTACCGGGTAGCTGCCATTTTAAATTCCCAGCGTGCTCTTCTCACACCACCTCTTCGAATGGTATTAGAAGAAATTAAAAGGATCTGCATTCCAGAAAGATATTGTGAGAATTAAAATGACAGCTACCTGATGGTCATTGGATGATGTTTGCTGCCATTTGTCACAAAGTTGGCTAAAGAGCACTTTAAAAAGATATGGCAGATTTTTGTATTGATTTTCCTCTTTGAGGTAATTAAACTAATTTGCCAGTTACATGAGCTTGGGGATTAATGATCCCAAAGTGGTACTCTTGACTTTTTAGTTGAGCTCTTAAACGAGTATACCAGAATACTTTGAGAAAGGTGGTCAGAGATTGGTGTGAAAGCATTCCTGTTTGATAACTGAGAAAAGTAATGTAAGTGGAATAATTCTTCCTCAATTAGAAAGTGTATGCATTAATTTTGCAAGTTCAATAAACAGTGAATTTGCTTTCACTACTGAGTTAAATGGCATTTCAGGATTAAATCCCACTGACAATGCTGTAGATTCTTAGAAACAGAGGAGGAAGATGGAGCAACCATTGAAGTAACTAATGATGTCCTTTGATAATAGGATGATTAAAATTACTGTAGTGGGCCTCTAATGTGAAGTTTATCTGTCTCTATCAAAGGTGAATAATCTTGTATTTCCCTTTATATCTAAACAGCTTCTGCCAGATGATCCTGGGGATTTCCATGTAAGTAGTATTCCCCAACATAATTCTCTAGCAAAGCTGATTACATTGTAGTACTCTTAACATAGATAGCAGGCTTATTGGTAATCTATGCGTGCTATCTTACACTATCATTTTCTTAAAGTCGTGCCCTGTTATTAAGGATATAGCTACAATTCTGTACTTGTAAAACAATTCAGAATGCTTATTTTTTCCCCCCAAGAATTGCAGATCCCAGTTCAGCATGGTTTTTTTCCTTGCGGACGTCAAATTGTAATTTCTTTTCTCACACACTTGTGTATATGTAGGTCTGTCTATGTGTAGGATGTATATATTCTCCTAGTCCATAAAAGTGGCTTACATTTTCCACATATCTCTTTTCTTTATTGCTTTTGTGCTTTCGATTACCCACATCATCGGATCTGCATAGATTATTCATCTAAGGATTCTTTGAATAGGACCAAATATTGAAGCTATTCCTTATCTTGTGCGCACACTTCAAGCCACGTTATTCTTTTTTTTTCTTTGACAAGTTTTATTAAATTCTTCTTTTACATAAATATTTTATGAACAGAGTATGGATCGGCTCACTTCTTTTACAACTTATGACATAATTATTTGTTGATTTTTATGATCTATTCCAATCTTCTTTTTTATTATTCCCAAATACAATTTACGTATTTCATTTTCGAGCCATGTTATTTTTGACAGGGTAAATGTAGAAGGCAGGCAGGCCATAGACATAAAAGTGAAAATATTGCCAAAATGCTACAGGTAGCCCTCAACTTACTACCATTCATTTAATGATCATTTGAAGTTACAATGAAAAATGTGACTCATGACCATTTTTCACATTTATGACTGTTTTGGTCACGTAATCAGAATTTGGATGCTTGGCAACTGGTTCATATTTATGACAGTTGCAGTCTCCTGACAACTGTCATGTGATCAGCTCTTTCGACCTTCTGACAAGCATAGCCAATGGGGGGAAACCAGATTCACTTAACAACTGCAGTGATTCACTTAACAAATGTGGCAGGAGAGGTTGTAAAGTGGGACAAAATTCAGTTAACTGTCTCGCTTAGCAACAGAAATCTGGGGCTCAGTTGTGGTTCTAAATCAAGGACTACCTGTATTTTTAAATCCAACAATGGTCTACAGCAGGGGTCCCCAACCTTTCGGACCTCAGGGACCACTAAATTCATAATTTTAAATCTCACGGACCACTAATATGATCTGCCTAATGATTGGCTGGGTGGGCGTGACTAGGTGGTCATGTGACTGGGTGGGCATGGCCAACTAAATGTCACTCACATTGAGGGGCGCCTCGCCAGCCTCTACTCACCCCTCCTCGCCTCCCCACCCGGGCTCCTTAGGGCCCCAACAGGAAGCAGTTGTTGGAGCTAAGCAGCCACCACAAGAGAGTTGGCAAAACAGCTCAATGGATCTGACCGAGAAGGAGTCTCAGTAGAAGCACCTCACTCAGGACTATGAGCATAGGCTTTCCAAGCAGAGAGAAGACTTGTGGGAGTACAAGGCCAGGTACCAGCGCCTGGAGGCTCAGCAGGCTGAGATGGTCAGCCAGTTCCAGGCCATGATGCTGTCCCACTGAAATGAAGCCCTCGGGCTCTTCCCCACCAGCAGCACTTCCCTCCAGCCTTCACCCAAAGCCCCGTACCAGGAGGCTGAAGCAGACCCCAAGTTGGAATTTCTGTCCCCCAGCAACCCACACAAAAAGACCCCGAAGGGGGAGACTTTCTGCAGCAACACAAGCGTTCATTGCACATATCCAGCCCAGGGGCCATAGTTTGAGGACCCCTCAATATAAACGCGATATAAACAAATGCAAATAAATTTTCTGTGGACCACCAAACTTTTCTCATGGACCACCAGTGGTCCATGGACCACCAGTTTGTGACCGCTGGTTTACAGGACCAGAATTCTCCTTCTTTCCATATATCATAATGTATACTTTTTTCCACTGATGGTATTAAAAGAATAAAAGAAAAAATAAAGCAAAAAATAAAGCAGGAAATCCTGCTTTCTAGCGAAGCTAAATCACAGCACGCCACAGCTGATTCCCCCCTGCTGTTCTCCTTACCTTCCCAAGCCTCCTTTGGTGCGCACTGCGCATGCACACGCCACGTGCGTTTGACACGCAGCACGCATGCGTGGCCAGCGAACCGGTAGCAAACCAATTCAGATTTCACCACTGCAGCAGAGTATATAATGCAATATCTTTCTGGAATCTGAATCAGTTTGGTTTATAGCCAAACTGAATCAGGAGGACTTGCGATATTAGTGTAGTGGTGAGAAATCTCACTTTATTCTAAGCGAAAGCTTCCACCAAGAAAGTTTTCACCAGGTATTCTTCTCATAAACATTTAGCTTAAGTTCTTTGCTCACAACAAACTCAGAAAGACTGGATTTTATACATGTGTTATTGCTCTAAAATAAATTTTAAAAAAACATTATATGTGTTTCTCTCCCTTCCCTTTCTCTAATTATAATTCAGAGAACAGGTGTTATTAAAAATTTGGAAGGACTACCTTGCAAGAAAAAATACTGTTGATACCAGTCATAATGTACCCAAGAGGGAAACCTCTTCAAGAGGAAAAGGGACCTGAATCACAGTGAAACCATCTGCAAAGAATGAAAGTAGCATTTGTATTATACGAATTGATCTTTTCTCACTGGAGTCCAGGTTTTTTTCCTCTCCCATATGTCTTGGGGGTATCTAGAAGAACAAAAATATGAGAACTGAGTGAGGAGTATTTTTCTGAGCTTCTCTCTTTTATTTCTCTCTCGCTTTCTCTCTTAATCTGTGAAGATTAAGATGGGATTTCTAAAGGCCAGTGAGCTTTGTGGCTAGGCAGTTTTCAGCGAAGAGCCTTTGGCTCTCCCAGACATAAATGATACTCTCAGAGAAGATTCATCCTTTCCTACAACAAAAGACCTTATGGTTTTCTGCCACTTCTTTGTTTTTTCAAGTAAGAAAAATGATGGAACAAGCAGAGAGAAACATAGAAGTGTTACAAGTTATTCTCTAAAGCAGTGTTTCTCAACCTTGGCCGCTGGACGATGTGTGGACTTCAACTCCCAGAATTCTGGGAGTTGAAGTCCACACATCATCCAGCGGCCATGGTTGAGAAACACTGCTCTAAAGCGTTAGAAGTGTTATTCTCCAAAGCACCTCAAGATACGACAAGAAGCAATGGATGGAAACTAACCAAGGAGCGAAGCAACCTAGAACTAAGGACAAATTTCCTGACAGAACAATTAATTAGTGGAATGACTCACTTCTAGAAGTTGTGGGTGGAGGTTTTGAAGAAGAGATTGGTCAACCATTTGTCCGAAATGGTATAGGGCCGTGATGGTGAACCTATGGCATGTGTGCCACAGATGGCATGTGTAGCCATATCGGTGGGCATGCAAGCTCAGCTCCGGCGCGCATGTGCGTGCCGACCAGCTAATTTTCGGGCCTTTTGGGCCCACTGGAAGTAGGGAAACAGGCTGTTTTCTGCCTCCGGGGGGCCTTGGGTGGGGGGAGGCCCGTTTTTCTTTCTCCCCAGCCTCTAGAGCCTTTCTAGGAGCTTGGGGAGGTGAAAACGGCCTTCCCCATCCCCCCGGAGGCCCTCTGGAGGCCGGAAATTGGAAATTGGAAGTTGTGAAATGGGCTGTTTCTGGCCTCCGTTTTTGCCCTCCCCAAGCTCCTAGAAAGGCCCTGGAGCCTGGGGAAGAGCAAAAAATGGCCCCACCATGCCATCTCGTTCCAGGAGCGGGAGTTTGCATACACATGTGCAAGGGGGGGCACATAGAATTATGAGTGTGAGCATGTGTGTATGCGACACCCGCACCCCCCCGCTCCTGGTACACGATGGCAAAAAGGTTAGCCATCACTGGTATAGGGTTTCCTGCTTGAGCAGGGAGTTGGACTAGAAGACCTCCAAGGTCTCTTCAAATGCTTTATTCTGTTATTCTGTAGAAGAAGGAGATTAGGAAGTCATCCATAAGGTTCCATTAATGATGTTGACCAGTTGCATTGAGACTAATGAGCATGATTAATGTAGACAATTTTTAGAACGATGGCCATCTAAATGAAAATGAATGAAAAGCAAAAGCAGTTTGCAGTAAATTCAAGCCAGTTATGCAGGATGAATTGACCGTATCAGGCAACAGATGGCCATGTTGACGACCAAACTGTGAGGAGTCTGGATTGCTTCCTACCCTTAGCTTTGGTAGAGAACCATTCTCTGGAGAGATATTATCAAGTATTCATGAGGAGACTTACACAAATAATTCTCTACATGGCATAGCATTCATCCATCTCATCTCTTATCTAAGATAGCTAAATATCTTAAATTGGCCCTGCTCTTTTTCTTTCAGGTTTTGACTCTACAGCCTCTCAGGAGTGTTCAAGTTATTATTCTACATACCTGTCCCTAAACATGTCAGCAGAAGGCAAACCTATTGACAAGCACCAGTTTCTTTTATTAAACAACTGTACCTTTTATTAAACTGAAATTAATTCCATTCCCATATTCCAATATTCATATGCCAGAATATTTCTTTGTCAGCCTTTGATTTCAGCTTTCTCTTTCTTTCTTTCTTTCTTTCTTTCTTTCTTTCTTTCTTTCTTTCTTTCTTTCTTTCTTTCTTTCTTTCCTTTCTTTCTTTCTTTCTTTTTTCCCTTCCTCTTTCTTTTTTTCTTTCTCTCCCTCCCTCTCTCTCTCTAGTATACGGGTTGCTCAACAGCACTAGACCTGTCAGCCTCCACTCTTTCATTGCTTGCTTGCTTGGCTGCCATGAAACAGGGGGAGGGAGGAGCTCTTGGGATTCTTGAGGGGGGAAAGCGAGCTGGAGGAAAAGGAAAGTAATTCTTTGCTGCAGCGTTTTCTTTGAAGCTGATAACGTCTCAAGGTCAATGGTCGTGTCATAGCAAGAGGATGACACTGCTAGACGTTTGCTCCCACATGACCCCTGGAGAACCTGTGGATTGAATGATTTATGCTGGACAGTTGGGGTGGGGGGATGCTTTCTATATGTGATTTTCATGCCTTTGCTTCAGACCTTGCTTTTCTTTGACTGCATTCAGTTCTTATCCAGTAAAAGTTACCTTTATCTATGAAAATGGAGTCGGGTTTTTTCTTTCTTGGATAATGAAAGGAGGCTGATCCTGACAAGACCTCACATTCACAAACTCCTAAATATTTTAAAACTGGGATCCATCACATGGAAAAAGTTGTCTCAGTTCAGAACAAGACAATCTTTTGCCCAAATGATGTTTGCAAACCAGAACTCCCACATTCCTTGGCCTTGTTAGCTGGGGTTGATAGAAGGCAAAGTCCAAGGACAGCTAAACTGTAATGTTCTCTGCATCCAGATGTCCATAAAGAATCACTGAAAACTATAATTATGCTGTGCTTTGGAGTCTACTCCAAAAGGTCCATGAAAGCTTCAGGGCTGTAAACATAGCACCTGCCTGAAATTTCTTCCAATAGCCATGGGTTTTTCTTCACAGCAGTGTATGAGCATACCTGGTTTAGCAATGTAGTTTGAAATGAGGACACAAACCTCTGAGCTGTAAAGGAACGTGTGCGTGTCCATGTTAAAAACAAAACCTCCCTGGTCTGACTCTTCTTTCTTAAAACAGATCAGGTCAATTTTTCAATGAAGATATTTTGGATCTGAAGAAAATATCTATACGCAATCTCTTAATTTAAAGGGTTTTGCAATTTAGGTGCTCTAAACACTTATGCACCTTTCTATATAAAGTCAATTTACTAGTAAATAGAAGGAAATTTTGCACAGATTGCGCAATCTACCAGCATGGAAAGTTGCTTTGTTATACAGTTCCCTCTAGTGGCATATTTCTGAAAGAATGGAAAGCAGACAGCCGAAAGAAAACCTGAGAGGCACCTTTAAATTGATCTTCAGAACATGAGAGATGCAGTAATTCTGCTAATCTGTATTTAACCAGAAATACATTAAAGTAATGGGAGTAAGAGGGAGGGAATGACCTTAGCAACATTTTCTTCTCTGTATAATAATGCATGTAAGAGAAGCACCAATATTCGCAGGCAGATGTCTCTCTCAGTATACAATTGATTTGGGACTCAAGAGGACCAACATTTAATCTTTATCAGAATAGAGCTGGAAGGGATCTTGGAGGTCTTCTAGTCCAACCCCCTGCTCAAGCAGAAGACCCTATACCATTTCAGACAATTGGCTATCCAATCTCTTCTTTAAAAACTCCAGTGATGAAGCACCCACAATTTCTGAAGACAAGCCGTTCCACTGGTTAATTGTTCTCACTGCTGGGAAGTTTTTCCTTAATTCCAGGCTGCTTTTCTCCTTGATTAGTTTCCATCCATTGTTCTTGCCTTCTGGTGCTTTGAAAATAAGTTGACCTCCTCTTTTTTCTGGCAGCCACTCAAATACTGGAATACTGCTATTACGTCACCCCAGCCCTTCTTTTCTCTACACTGCCCATACCCAAATCCTTCAACTGTTCTTCATATATTTTAGTCCCCAGGACTTTAATCATCTTAGTTGCTCTTCTCTGCCCTTTTTCCAAAATCTTAACATATTTTTTGTAATGTGGCAACCAAAACTGGATGCAGTATTCCAGTCGTACTAAGAATGTATAAAATGGTACTAGTTTTCAACCTAGCCACTTAACTTTTTTTACAGCACCCTAATGGACACTGGTCAGCTTCAGCACAGCCTTATTTAGCACAAGCAGCTGGTTGGCGGTTGGATTGAGCTCCTGGAATACCGCCGATCAGCTGTTCCAGGTTTCAGGGATCACCACCGCCCATCGCCACTATTGCCACCCACCGCTGCCATTGCCGCCACGTTTTCGGCCTCTGCGTGTCCCATTTTCGGCCCATTCCAGACGGCAGGGATTGCTGGTGGCGAGTGGCAGCAGCAATCCCCGCCGCCTGGAATGGGCCAAAAATGGGACATGCAGAGGCCAAGAATGGGATGCATAGAGGTAGAAAATGGGGCACACACAGAGGCAGCAATAAGCAGTGGCAGTGATGGGCGGTAGTGATCCCCGCAGCCTGAAACAGCTGATCAGCAGTATTCTGGGATGCCGATCCAACTGCCAATCAGCTGCTCGTGCTAAACCATGCTGTTTGTTGTTTGCTGCAAGGAGGCAAATTGCTGGGAGGCAAAGGTCGAAGGGCGGGGGCAGGCAAGTGGGCGGGGCTTCAACATTCGCTCTATAAGACACACAGACATATCCACCCACTTTTGGGTGAAAAATACAGTAATTCCTGATTTTTTTAAAAAAAAAATCATATTTACTCTCCTAAATGTTTTACAGGTTAAAAAAAGCAAGATATAGATTGAAATAATAGAGAATAAGATGAATTGATTAAAATCTCAGACATCTTCTATTAGCATTTTTCCAGCATTTACTTCTTCATTCAGACCTCAACATCTAAAATGATTTTTTTTTTTAAATGGATAGTGGCACAGAAAGGAAGTAATAAGATTTTATTGGCCCAGAAGTCCACGATAGGGGGATAAGGAGGATACATGACAAAACATGCATCACAATTTCATTACTGATACAAGACAAAACAGCGTTTGTATTCAGACAATCACAAGATATTTTTAATAAGTGTATATGATTGTCCAACTTGCAATTCTTCAATCTAGAAATGAAGATAACCACATTATAGGATATCCAACCACAATCACATTCCAAACCATTAGAAAATGGGCCTATCCAATATCCTTGACCAATATCTGGGAGAAGAGTCAAGTTTTCAAGGTCTCAAAAATTTGGTGGGAGCTATCCGAATCTTTTGGGGGGGGGGGTGTCACTCCATATAGTAGATGCTTTGTCAGAAAAGGCATGCCTCTTAGGTCACACCAGCTGACACGATTTCATCAAGGGGAACCTGAAGCACTCCCACTAAATCAGATCTTGGGGAAAAATTATAATTGGTTCCCCCATAAGGAATGGGATCATGTGCTGTGAAGGGCTTTTTGGGTGTTAACCAGTATCTTGAACTACACCTGGAAACCTACTGGCAGCTGCTGCAATTCAGAAATGGAGAGATTTCACAGATATACCGTGGTGCATTCATAACTACCAGCAGCACTGTATTCTGGACCATTGGAGTTCTGGATGGTCTCCAAGGGCACTCCTATGTACGGAATGGAATTATGAAAAGGCTTTCCTAACCATTGCTGCCATATGCTCCCGTTCTCTTTCAACCAAATGTTCAAGAGTACCCCTTCCCCATTGAACACCCATTCTTTCTGGGTACCGAATACTGCCATGGAAGGTCCCCAGGTGCGGGGAGCCCTAAAATCCATAGTCACTCAGTCTTGCTAGAGTTAATTCAAAGTGTGTTCTTCCCCATCCAGATCTCCATAACCTCCAGATACTGGGGAAGAAACTTGTTGGCAAAGTTTCCCAGTAACAATGGTGGGTTCCTCCCGGTTCCGCCAAGCCAGTAGCGGTGACAATATGATGTCACCGAATCGATTCTCCCCCCCGCCGCCCCCCCGTGTTATTCTTACCTTTTATTTGGCCCTACCCCCAATCTATTGCTGCCTCCTGAGTCCCAGCTGATGGCTAGAGGGGAAAAAAACTGTTTAAACTCTTGCCGTGGGGCTTCAAAGGGCCGCCCTACAGCTGATCAGTGGTAAAAGGCAGTTCGGTGGTAGACCGGTGCCTCCCAAAACAAATGAGTAGACCAATGCCTGCAAAAATAAATGGATAGACCAATGTCTCCAAAAATAAATGAGTAGACCGGTACAGCTCTGCAAGCAGTTAAAAGCCTGGTAGACCAGTACCTCTGCTAAATCCTAAAGAATTGTCACATGACTATCAAGCCACACCAACAAAATAAGCCACACTCACAGAACCGGTAGTAAAAAAATTTAGAACCCACCCCTGCCCAGTAAGTTTCCATGGTCGAAGGTGGACTTGGACAAAGGTTCTCCCAGTGCACCTTAATCACAACAGATAGTCCTTGATTTATGACCATAGACTTTCCATTGCTAAGCCAGGTTTTATTAAGTGAGATATGCCCAATTTTACCCCCTTTTTTGCCATGATTAAGCAAATCACTGCAATTGCTAATTGAATGACGTAGTCATTAAATGTATCTAGCTTTCTGTATTGACTTTGCTTCTTGGAGGCTGACTATGAAGATCACAAATGACAATCACATGACCTTGGGACACTGCAACTGTCATTGATATATTCTGGTTGCCAAGCGCCTGCATTTTAATCACATTGAACATGGAGATGCTGGGAGTGCTACAGTCATTAAGTGCCAGGACCAGTTGTCTCTTTTTTCTGTGCCCTTGTAATTTCCAACAGTCACTGAATGAATGATGGTAAATTGGGGACTACCTGTACATCACACTATTTTTTAAAATAAACTCTAAACTCACACAAAAAACCCTCCTTCATCTATGTTGGTTTTACTGCTACAGTAGCAAAATTAATGTTAAAAGCATAGAGCCATCTCAGTAGAAAAGGTGACAAAGGTAATGCCTAAACCTGTTAGTACAGGTAGTCCTCGACTTATGGCCACAATTGAGCCCAATATTTCTATTGTTAAGTGAGACATTTGTTAAATGAGTTTTGCTCCATTTTACGACCTTTCTTGCCTCAACTATTAAGTGAATCACTGCAGCAGTGGTGGGTTGCCCCCCGGTTCACACTGGTTCTATAGAACCGGTAGTAAAATCGGTGGGAGGCTCCACCCACTGACCCTGACGTCATCAAAATGCTTTTGCACATGCACAAAAGAGTGCATGCGGCCCTGTTGTGAACCGGTAGTAAAGGTAAGTAGAACCCACCCCTGCACTGCAGTTGATAAGTTAGTAAGTAAGAGCCACGGTAATGCAGTGGTTAGAGTGCAGTACTGCAGGCTACTTCTGTTAACTACCGGCTGCCTGCAATTTGGCAGTTCAAGTCTCATCAGGCTCAAGGTTGACTCAGCCTTCCGTCCTTCCAAGGTGGGAAAATGAGGATCCAGATTGTTGGGGGCAATAGGCTGACTCTGATCGATTAGAGAGGGCTGTGAAGCACTGTGAAGTGGTATATAAATCTAAGTGCTATTGCTAAGTGCTAGTAATACAGTTGTTAAGTGAATCAGGCTTCCCCATTGATTTGGCTTCTCAGAAGGTCACAAAAGGTGCTCATATGACCTCGGGACATAGCAACCCTCATAAATATGAACCAGTTGTCAAGCATCTTAATTTTGATCACATGACCATGGGCAGTGGTGAAATCCAAATTTTTTTACTACCGGTTATGTGGGTGTGGCTTGGTGGGCATGGCAGGGGAAGGATACTGCAAAATTTCCATTCTCACCCAACTCCAGGGGAAGGATATTGCAAAAGCTCCATTCCCACCCCACTCTGGGGCCAGCCAGAGGTGGTATTTGCTGGTTTTCTGAACTGCTCAAAATTTCCGCTACCGGTTCTCCAGAACCTGTCAGAACCTGCTGGATTTCACCCTGATCATGGGGATGCTGAAAATGTCATATCTGTGAAAAACAGTCATAAGCCACTTTTTTTCAGTGCTGTTGTAACTTTGAATGGTCACTAAATGAACTGTTGTAAAGTCCTGTACAGGACTACCTGCAATAAGTAACTTTACTTACACCAACAGTAGGAAGTTGGCATATATTGGGCTACACGTAGCTGACACACCCATGTTTAACATATTGCCTTTAGACTCTGTAGCAAATACTGTATCCAATTCTATTCTTATTTTTAAAATGGCATAGGGCCTAGCTATCTTCGAGACCGCCTGCTGCTACTGACGACCTCCCATCGACCCGTGCGCTCCCACAGAGAGGGCCTCCTCAGGGTGCCATCAGCCAAACAATGTAGGCTGGTGACCCCCAGGGGGAGAGCCTTCTCTGTGGGGGCACCTACCCTCTGGAATCAGCTGCCCCCAGAGATAAGGAGAATCCAAGACCTCAGTGCCTTCCGCCGTGCCCTTAAAACCCATTTTTTCCAGCAAGCCGGGCTGGCTTAAGAAGAAATTTTTAAATTTTTAAAATGTTTTAATTGGTTTGTGATTTTTAAATTTTTGGGCCAAATTTATATATATTTTAATTGTTCTTAATATTTGTAGTTCATGTTCTTAATTCTGGCTGTGCACCGCCCTGAGTCCTTAGGGAGAAGGGCGGTATATAAATTGAAAAATAAAATAAAAATAAAATAATTTAAAGCTTAAATTAGCTGTGTTAAGTTTTCTAGAAAATCGATATTAAATGTTAAAAGGCAACAAATTTCTCAAAGGTTATTTACAAAAAAATAAAAATACAAATACAAAAGGCCATGTGTTTTCACCCTGCCTACCATTGCAATATTAAAGAGGGTCTTGGTCCGAGGGAGGCCACTGTTCCTCAGACGGCCGGATGTGAGTCCCTCCTTGTGAAGTGGGGTCATGGGGTGCAGATGGGCCTGCTGGTTACGTACCTGGCTCCCTGCCACGTGGCAGCGGCCTTGCCTGAACTACTCAACGTTATAGCCGCGGTGGCGATTGATACCCCTAGGCTTATGGTCATGGGGGACTTCAACCTGCCATCCGTCAGTGAGGCGTCTGAGGTGGCTCAGGAGTTCATGGCTTCCATGACGGCCATGGACCTGACCCAATTAGTTCATAGTCCTACTCACACGGGGGGAAACACGCTGGACCTGGTTTTTGTCTCTGGTCAGTGGCTGAGTGGTCTCGAGATAGGGGATATAGCGATCGAGCCCTTGTCATGGTCAGATCACTCCCTCCTTCGCTTTGACCTTCGAACCGCCACACCCTGCCGCAGGGAGGTGGAACCGATGAGGTGGTTCCACCCCAGGCGCCTGATGGATCCGGATAGGTTCCAGACAGAGCTTGGGCCATTTCCTGAGGCTCTGGCACACGGCTCGACTGAAGACCTAGTGGCTGCCTGGGATAGGGCGGCCGCTGGAGCTCTGGACCAGGTCGTGCCTTTGTGGCCTCTGACCCGGCGTCGATCTCACCTGGCTCCCTGGTTCACCGAGGAGCTGAGGGAGATGAAACGCCGGAAGACGCCTGGAAAGCAGTTGGAGGGCCAGCCGTTCTGAATCTGACCGAACACTGGTAAGGTCTCATATTAAGACCTACCTGGTGGCAATAAAAGCGGCAAAGTGTAACTATTTTTCCGCTCTTATTGCGCCATCAGATAATCGCCTGGCCGCCCTGTTTAGGGTGACTCGCTCCCTGCTCCACCAGGAAGCACGGGAGGACCCCTTGGAGGGTAGAGCCGAGGACTTTGTACAATATCTGTATGACAAAATCGCTCAGATTCGGGAAAATTTGGACTCTGACTGGGTAGATTCGGGAGGGAGGATGGAGGCAAGTCTTGAGAATATTACCTGGGAAGAGTTTGATTCTGTGACTCCAGAAAACGTGGACAAGATACTGGGCAGACTGAGCGCGGCCACATGTTTATTGGACCCGTGTCCCTCCTGGCTGGTGCTGGCCTCTCGGAAGGTTACACGAGGCTGGCTCCAGGGGATTATAAATGCTTCCTTGAGAGAGGGTGCCTTCCCCGCCGCCTTGAAAGAGGCGGTGGTGAAGCCTCTCCTCAAGAAGCCTTCCCTGGACCCAGCAGTGTTGGGTAATTACCGTCCAGTCTCCAACCTTCGCTTCGTTGCAAAGGTTGTTGAGAGTGTGGTAGCGCGACAGCTTCCTCAGTACTTGGATGAATCGGCTTATCTAGATTCGTTCCAGTCGGGCTTCAGGCCTGGATACAGCACAGAAACGGCATTGGTCGCATTGGTAGATGATCTCTGGAGGGCCTGGGACAGGGGTTGCTCCTCTGTCCTGGTCCTATTAGACCTCCCATGATGGTATCATGCTGCACCGGTTGGAAGAGTTAGGGGTGGGGGGCACCGTTTTGCAGTGGTTCTCCTCCTTTCTCTCTGATCGGTCGCAGTCTGTGTTGACAGGGGGGCAGAGGTCGACCCCGAGGCCCCTTGTATGTGGGGTGCCACAGGGGTCGGTTCTCTCACCCCTTCTGTTCAACATTTATGTGAAGCCGCTGGGTGAGATCATCCGTGGTTTTGGGGTGAAGTATCATCAGTATGCTGATGATACTCAGCTATACATCTCCACCCCGGACCACCCCAATGATGCCCTTAAAGTGATGTCCCAGTGCCTGGAGGCTGTACGGATCTGGATGGGAAGGAACAGACTCAGGCTCAACTCATCCAAGACCAAGTGGTTGTGGTTTCCGACGTCCCGATATAGTCAGTTGGTGCCATCACTGACTATTGGGGATGAGTCATTGCCCCCCAAGGAGAGGGTTCGCAACTTAGGCGTCCTCTTGGACTCACGGCTGTCTTTAGAAGAACACTTGACGGCTGTGTCCGGGAGGTCTTTTTATCAGGTTCGCCTGATTCGCCAGTTGCGTCCCTTTCTGGATTGGGACTCATTAAATATGGTCACTCATGCCCTCGTCACTTCACGCCTGGACTATTGTAATGCTCTCTACATGGGGCTCCCCTTGAGGAGCACCCGGAGGCTCCAGCTGGTCCAGAATGCGGCCGCGCAGGTAGTTAAGGGAGCAGCATGGTGCTCCCATGTGGCTCCCCTCGTGCGCGAGCTGCACTGGCTCCCTGTGGTCTTCCGGGTGCGCTTCAAGGTCTTAGTTACCACCTTTAGAGCGCTCCATGGCTTAGGACCGGGGTACTTACGAGACCGCCTTCTGCCACCAATAGCCTCTCACCGCCCAGTACGCTCCCATAGAGAGGGACTTCTCAGGGTGCCGTCAGCCAAACAGTGTCGACTGGTGGCCCCCAGGGGAAGAGCCTTTTCTGTGAGGGCACCCACCATCTGGAACGAGCTCCCCCCAGAGATACAGAAGATTCCGGATCTGCGCACATTCCCCCGTGCCCTCAAAACATTCCTGTTTCAGCAGGCCGGCCTGGCCTAACTTTCCCTTTATATTGCTTTTGATTTTATTTTAAACTGGGATGTCTTGAATTATTTAGGACCAGAGTGTTTAGTATATTTTAATTGGAAAATAAGCCGCCCCTCTCTCTCTTACACACACACACACACACACACACACACACACACACAGGTCCCTCACCCCCCACCAACCCTCCCAAGGCAGCTACATCCCTGCAAACTACTGCATCTCCTGTCCCTTTTGCAGCCCAGGGCATTGACCATAGACCTCGGGCGCCTGCTCCTGCGCCATGGTGGTGGCCTGCCTGCTCTCACCCAGGCACCACATCCGCATAGCCCACGCTACCTAGTGTCCGCCACAGCAGTCCCAGCGCAAGCATCGCCACCCCGGGGCTTCCTTGGCAGGGCAGCCACTGGAAGAGAGGTTTCCATGCGCGGTGGGCAATCACAGAGGCCTGGTTTGTCCTGCAGCTGGGCGTGGGTCTCGGTGGGGATGGCTGAGGCACTGTACATGTTGCTGCCGCCGCCACCACCTATGGAGGCCTGGAGGCCCCCTGCAGCCAAGCTCAGCTGTGGGCGAGGAGTGTTGGTTGTGGCTGGGCCAGCTGAGCTGTGTCTGTCAGGGCTGCCCTTGGTGCGGCTGCCCAGCGTCTCACTGCCAGGAGCCTGGAAAGAGTAAACTGGACCTGTGATCGGAGTGGAGAGGAGCAGGGGGAAGGGGAGACCTCCAGTGACCATCACCATAGAGTGGGAAGGACACTCCCAGAGTAGCCACTGCCCTGGCTGGGTTTGGAAGACGCAGAGGCAGAGTTTGGGGGAGAGAAAGAAAGATTTCTGCTGCTGCAGAAGTCTTTCTTTCTCTCCCCCAAACTCTGCCTCTGCAGCTTCCAAACCCCAGCCAGGGCAGCGGCCGCTCTGGGAATGTGCTTCCCACTCTATGGTGATGGCTGGAGCTGGACCCTGCAGGGAGAGCTGACCTAGGCTGTGGCTCCCGCACGGGTACTGGTGGTGGGCGCCAGCAGCATTGGCTATGAGCTCAAGGACCTGGTGCTCACCGGCTTCACCCACATCGACGTGGTGAGGCCTGGGAGGCGTGCAAGCGGGGGGGTGGGGACAGGCACTCGCGTGGCTTGGTGCCTTCCGGCCACACGCGTTCCACACACACACACACACACCATGGGAGGAGAGGGGCTTGATGGTGGTGCGCGAAGGGAGCCTCTCTCTGCCGGACTCCCGGCTGTGAGTGCGCAGGATGCCTGGCGCCTCCTGCACTCCCAAAATAATAAGACCCCCCCCCATAATAAGGTCAAGCCCTTATTTCGGGGTTTAGAAGAAAATAAGACTGTCTTATTTTCAGAGAAACACAATATTAGTCAAACACATTTTTTTAAAAAAAAAATAGCCTCTACCTTTGTGTCAGTAGCATGGTTATTATCTGTAATTTATAAGATTTTTGCAAAAGTAGAAACAATGGGTCTGTAGAAATATGAACTCAAGAGCTAGAAAAATGTTGAATATTGTCATGCTTAGCTTCCATTAATGAGAACAGTACATGCCTAGATTCCGTTAATGAGAACAGTATAGCAGCTTAGACCCCTCCATGGCAGAGGTGGTATTCAGCAGGTTCTGACCAGTTCTGGAGAACCGGTACTGGAAATTTTGAGTAGTTCAGAGAACCGGTAAATACCACCTTGACTGGCCCCGCCCCCATCTATTCTCTGCCTCCTGAGTCCCAGCTGATCAGGAGGAAATGGGGATTTTGTAGTAACCTTCCCCTAGAGTGGGGAGGGAATGGAGATTTTATAGTATCCTTCCCTTGGAGTGGGATGGGAATGGAGATTTTACAGTATCCTTCCCCTGCCACGCCCACCAAGCCATGCTACACCCACCAAGCCACGCTCACAGAACCGGTAGTAAAAAATTTTGCACCCCATCACTGCTGGGTAGTGGTTGTGCCAATCTGGGTTCAACCACCCCATATGGCTTGACCTAAGTTGTGCCTGTGTCTTCACACTGAGCTTGGGTTGAGTAGAGCACTTCTAGACTGATCTTGGGAGGCCATTCCAAGTTCTACAGAAGTTTCCTACTGGTGGGAGCTCTCACTCTATTAATCAGGTCAGCTACTCTGAACTCCTCTCCGAAGCTGAGGCCATCTGATGGCAATCCAGGAGAGTAATCCCCATCCCCAGGCTGGTACAATTCAAGGCTCCTTGATGTAAACATGTCCCAACCACATTATAGCTTTGTCTGCAAAGACCAAAAAAGTCATTTTCTTTTAGTAACCAGAGTTTTTCCATCAAGAAATCTTTTGTTGAATGAAGTTAAGAATCTTAGTCGAGGAACTGTTAACAATATTGTTCCTTCTGTTTAATTAGATATGTAATAAAAGCAACTGTATCCACATAAAAACAAGCAGGCTTGGGGAATTCTCAAGGTTTGCAGATGAACAAATCATCTTAACAATAATTTTTAAAAATTCTATAGTAGGGTCATCCTGACAAAACAACTTGGTGAGGACTAAATCAGCTCAATGGAGTTGAGATCCAGGAAGGAAAAATACACTTGTGGAGGATGATGGGACAGTAGCTCGGCAATTGCAAGAGAGCATTTCATACAAACTGATTTTATTACCTGATTATCCTGGTAATTATCCTGATTTATTATTTTGTTTATTACCTGATTATCCTGGTAATTATCCCGATTTATTATTTTGTTTTGTACTCTTGAGTGCATTGTTCTTAAAGGCAGAAAATGATCTTTAGCCTTTTAAATAGAATTTGGAAACACAATGAGTTTTAGCTAATTAACTACACTAAGTTGTAATTTGATTTCCTCATGGTTTGCCTAACAGTTTCATAAATGATATTATGAAGTAGGAAAAATCTGAATGTGATATCAACCCTGATTTTTTCAAAAATTAAATGTAGCTACAAGAATTAATGTAATTATAATTTCAAAACAATAAAAAAATAGCTGGAATAAAATAGCTGTGAATCTTATAAGACTGGAGAAGCCAGTTTGAGGTCTTTGGTCTACCAAATTAGGATCCATGAGAGCTAAATTGACATCCAGTGTTGGTTATAAAGTGGGTTCCCTCATTCAACTAGTAGCAATTCCCTACTCATCTAGTAGAAGTTAGCTCTTCAGAATAGATCTATTCAAAAATAGAAAGATATGAATGCTAATACTACTTTTGTTATAAGATTATAGCAGCAGAATCTTGCAAGTCTGAATGTGCCCCCCCTCCTTTTTTTTTTCCCTTTGGGAAAACTAGAGAGGGTCTGTCTGAGCTGCTTTATCAAATTACATTTCTATCCTGGATCCATATTTCTTTTTAATCAGACTGTTGCCTTGGTCTCTTCCTCTTGTTCCTCCAGTTATTCCTTTTGCCTACTATACTTGGTCAATACATTACTGTTAAACAAACAACAGCTTAGTTGAATTTCTGAGCCAGGTACTCTGTAACTTATACTAAGACTGAGCAGACAGCCATATTGCTCTGAGGTACCTAGTGAAATAGCAGGATATAAATATGTAGTTTCAAGTTACGTTTCTTGACTACTGCTCCTTATTTATGAGGTTTTTTTCAGTCCTATTTCAGCCTGAGAAGTGCCAGATTCAAAGATACAAGAAGGCAGGAGAGCTCATAGCAAGCCACTCACTATTCTCAGCCTGCCCTCATTTTTTGTATGTCCACAATTCCAGAAGTTTTGTGTGTGTGTGTGTGTGCCATCACTGGAGATTTTCAAGAAAAGGCTGGCTAGCCTTTGATGGGGAGGGCCTGAAAATTCCTGTTCTGGACTGGGCATTTGACTAGAAGCTCACCAAAACTTTTTCTCATCCCGATTCTATGATTTGTAAGGCTTGTATTGCTCATGCAATAGTTCTAAACAGAGAAAACATTAATAATCATGTTCTGAATATCAAATTATTTGGAAAACAGTAAGAAGGCAGCTTCCAGTGCCTCAGATGATGAGGCTCTGACTAGTTGTTCTATGCATATTTATCTAATCATAAGACCTAGTGAAAATTAGCTGTGACACCTTAATTCAGTTAATTCTTTTGTGGTGCACTGAATTAAAGAAGTACCACACATACTGAATCATAAATTTAACAGCGTTAGGTTGGTTTGCACAGTACACTGAACCACGAATTAGCCAAATATATTTTAGCTTAGCATGTTGTGCGAACTCAGCCCTCCTAGTTTGCTGGGACTTCATTGTGTTGTGCACATCAGCTGGATTCACAGTCACACCACATACCAATCCACGAATGCTCACGCACTGCCTTTTCGGTCCGGTTGTCCTGTGAACCCATCGGCCGCACGAGGTTTCTATCTACATCACTTGCTGTTCCACAGAAATCTCATTTTAATTAAAATATCCCTCCCCTCCCCCCCCCCCCCCCCGCTTCTCTACTACAAGCAGGAAAACTGCAATTTAGTTACGCTTGACAAGGCAATTCAGAACGGCGAAAACGATCAATCACACGCTCCAAATATATAATTGTGACCCGTGACTAAGGAAGGGGCGGACCCACCACTCCGGTTGTTTTAATTGCCAGGCACTACTAGTCGCACTAAGTATATCGATCCTGTCTTGCTTAGAAGATCCGATCCTATCCTGTCCGCCTGGTATTCTGGTAGTATCTTCTCCTATACAACTTTTTATTAAGAATTTTGATTATATTCTGTTGTTAGGTTTTCTTAATATGCCAGTACGAGTTTCAAGTAAGGAAACTGGCTTGCAAAAAGAAGAAGAAGAAAGAAAATCCTAAATGTAGAGTTTGAGAAAGCTGGGAATAGTATAAAAGGGGGGACCTAAACTGTCCTTTTTATTAAAATTTATTGCAATTCATCCAAATATCTTAGATGGTCCCATAGTCCAATGGTACCTGCTGTCTTACTCAGAAATAAGTAATTCTATATTCATTGGAAATACTCATTATAGCCAACGCTTTAAATATACTTATCCATTAATCATTATTTACTAACCCTTATTTGATCCGTAAACTAACTGTACTAATAATACTCAGCGCGGGTTATTTCGAATGACCGGAGGTAGAAAGCCGGCTACCTGGAAGTAAAGTCATGGAAATGGACGGAGTTGTTTACTTCTGAGTTAAGCGTGAAATACAGTATAAAACGGCACTGTTAATGTGCTTTATTGCAGGAATCCGAACTCATCCGTAGCGATATTTGTGTTTAAACACTCGAAAGTTACTCAACGGTGCGGTAAGGCAAAACTGCATAAATGGAAAGTGGGTGAAAATGTTTACACTTTGAAAGGTTTTGTTTTGTTTTGTTTTGTTTTTTAATTTTCTGGTAGGTAGGCTGAATAGTTTCCTCTTCTTGACCTTGCATTCTAGGCTGTGGCAGATTGGATCGCATCCCTTCCGATAGGCAAACTATTTCTTTAGATGTTTTGTGCCTTAGGTGTTAGATGGGGAGTGTGCCTTAGGTGTTAGATGGGGAGTGTGAGTTTATTATGAATATAAACCAATAATCCACTGAATTTACTCCCACTTAGTTTGACACCATGTATCCTCAAGTGTGGAGAAGAAACAGGGAACGATAAGCTAGCATTGTCCTGGATTTTCTTACTCCAATAGTTGCAGCAACTTAAGTGTTGGATGTTTCACTTCTGTTAAACTGGGGTTGACCCATAACTTTTAGCAGAAGCTCCATAAGACTGTGTTTGATCTCCCATTGACTCCCATTTCCCTAGAATCCACATTCCTATCAGGATGCAAAAAGCAGCAACCTCTCATTCCCCTTTTTCCAGGTGGTGGATCCTACTCCAGAGATCTTGAGAAACTGAATCTACTTTGCTTTGCTTTGCTTTAGGACTTGGATAGTAAGAATGAAGGAGGAGGAATTAGGAGATGCTTCCTTTTCTACTGCCAAGAGCTATTAAGTTAGGATATTTCTGCTGATGCTCTTGTGCTTAAGTTTGTGTGTCTGTTGTTTGTTTTCCCCTGTGGTTCTTTCTCATTATTAGTACATCAAGATGGCCAGCTTCAAGTAATGTTTGTTTTTGAAAACCAAAGAAAGGAATTTAGTATCTTTCTTTTTGTAGCAATCTTGACAAGAATCTTTGAAAACCATAACTGTGACAAACTGTTGCAGGGTGTTGAAAAAAATGGCAGGTAAGTTGTACTGCCTTTTATCATATTTCTATTAAAGGAGAGGGCAAGAATTAAGATGTCCTCATAGATCCCCTCATTTTCCATAGGGACTGGACTGGTGGGCAAAGATTATTAGAGGATGTTATTAGTAGATTATGGATGTTCTCCCCAAATGGTCATTGTGTGTGTTTGTGCGGGGTGATATTTATAAATTTCAGCCACCTAATATTTTTATTTCCTAAAATGCCATGAGGTCTAGGAGGAGTTCAAAAGCCTTTAGGAAAATAAAGGTACAGTGAACCATCTTTCTATTTTATTTTTTAAAGAAATGATAAGGGAAAAAGTTAGCTGGGTCAGGGAACATAGCACAGAGGTGGTATCAGTGGGTAACAAACAGATTGCCTTGTTTTGTATTATATATACATATACATATACATATACATATACATACATACATATATATATATATATATATATATATATATATATATGCAAGTTTTGGTGTATTTGGGTCTTTTCCCGTGTAAGATTGAGAGTATCTTGGCGACGTTTCGACGAGGTCCCACTCGTCATCTTCAGGCTGGTGTCTTCGGTTTCATGCTTATGTGAGGAAAGTATAAGATGCACCTTTCCCCTCCCAAAAGGGGGTGAAAATTTAGGTGCCTCTTATACACCATATGTAGCCCTATCCACCCACTGGCCCCCACCCTTTGGCCTATGCCTCACAGCAGTTACCTCCTTGCAAGCAAACAGCAAGAAAAAAACAGCTCCTTTCAGCTTCAGCATAGGCTAATTAGCACAAATTGATTAGATTGGCCTCCCGACTCTCAGCTGATTTGCTCTCAGCTGTTTTTCACAGGGCTCTGCTGCTTGCTGCAAAGAGTGCTAGAGCAGATTCCCCCCCTCCAGCTATGCTGAAAAGCGAAACTGAAAGTAAAGCAGGCTGTTTGCTGCAAGGAAAAATTAGGCAGAGGCAGAGGGAGATTTCTTTTTCTTTTTCCTCACTAAAAAAGGTAGGTGCACACAATGGAAAATTTAGGGCAAAAGAGGAGAGTTCAAGATTTTAAAAGAAAAAAGAAAGAAAGGAGAAAGAAAAAGGCAAAAACAAAAATGGGGAGAAAAAGAAAAAGAAATGAAAGAGAAAGATGTTATACATATTTAGAATTGAAATATTAATAGTAGTAAGAAATAAATGGGAAATCATGATTGTAAAAATGAAATGAATAATAATTGGAATATTTGTCTTTGATTTTTGAAATCTAGACAATGATAAGTTTTTCTTTTTTATTTTTTTTAGAAATATGAATAAGTATAAACTAACAATTGAAATATCTTCAATGGTATATAGTGGTGAAAGTAAAAAGGATTAAGTTGTAGCTTGGATAACAGCTAGAACATTTTTAAATTGAATTAGGGAACTTGTAACGATTGAAATATTTTTAATTATATATTGTGATGAAAGTAGAAATGATTAAGTTGTGATTTGGAGGATTATATGGGCAAAACTATTTGGGTTATTGGGAGAGTTTAAGATGTGAAAATGAGTAACATAAGGGGAAAGCTCTATTTAGGGAATTGTAATAATTAAGATACTATTAATTGTATACTGTGTTGAAAGCAGAAATGGTTAAGTTGTGGTTTGGAGGAATATATGGGGGAAATTATTTGGTTTATTATTGGTAAATATAATTAATTGATTTGTAAGAAATTGGATTGCATGGAAATAATTGGAATATTCATGTTCATATTGATTAATATACAAAAAAGATAGTTGTATAACTAATTGATTTATATTAAAATGTTGAATTTGTATTAAATAACTGTAATATTACATAATTAACCAATGTGAGGATGGATATAAAAATAGATGACAATGGGAAGGGGTATAATATAGAATAGAAGGGAAAAATTGAATTTGATTAAGATTAGAGATGAGGATGAAGGGTAATATGCAGGAGCCTGAGTGGCGTAGGAGGCTAATGCCTCCTACTAAGGGAGCATTTAACATCCAGCTGCCTGCAATTACTGCGAGTTCAATTCTCACCAGGCTCAAGGTCAACTCAGCCTTCCATCCTTTCTAAGGTAGGTAAAATGAGGACCTGGTTTGTGGGGGCAATAAGCTGACTTTGTATAAAATATACAAAAGTATGAAGGCTATTGCTTAACGCATTGTAAGCCACCCTGAGTCTCTGGAGAAGGGCGGCATATAAAAATAAATAAAAATAAAAAATAAATAAAAATAATATTGGTTTTTTAAAAAAATAGATGAGGAATAAATATGGCAAAAAGGAAATATAGAAATTGTAAATTTAATTGAAATGACTAAACACTGTTTAAATTTGTGAACCGGCCAAATACTCTGTTCAAGAAAATACATTGTATGTTTGTATGTGTGTTTGTCTAAAAAATAAAAAAAAAACTTTTTATAAAAACAAAACAAAGGTAGGTGCGTCTTATACTCCAGTGCGTTTTATACTCCGAAAAATATGGTAAATATTGCTTTTCTTCTCCTTTTTAAGCATCAGGGAAAGAAGTATTGATTGTGTACGCAGACCAAGAGCCCAAATCTCTAAATGGTTCATTTAAAACCTTGACGATAGAAGAACTGAAGAAGCAAGGCTGTAGCGTGACTGTTTCAGACTTATATGAAATGCAATTTGAGCCAAGAACGACAAGGAAGGACATAGTTGGTAGGCACCACTGATGAGGCAGAAGTACATTTGTGTTCCCAAGAAAGGGTCCCAAGAATACATTTTACTGTAGTACAAGAGTTCTATATGGAAAAAGATGTATACTACAAAAAAAAAGAAAAAAAAAAGACTGGGATGGCGACTCTTCAAATGCAACTAGATTGTGTGTTATGTTGTGCCTACAGGTGACCTATACAATCCTGATCATTTTAATTATGGAATTGAAGCCTGGAAAGCTTATGAAAATGGATGTCTGACTAAAGATTTGACTGAGGAGCAAAGGAAAGTGAGCAAAGCTGACTTGGTGATTTTCCAGGTCATTATTTTTTCAAAAGCTTATTTATGCGAGACTTCCGGTGCTGGATCAAATTGGTTTAAGAGCTTAGATCCTGTTGATGCAACTCTTTGGACTTTGGGATTTAGGGAAATTTTAGGTTTGTGCTTGCTTTGATCATATCATCTAAGAACTTTCAAAATAATATCCCTTAAATTTTGGTCTAATAAGTGCTGGTGAGTGTGTTTCTCAAAATTCTGAGCTACCTGTCCTCCAGATGTGTTGAAGTCCATCTTCCATTTTGGCTATCCAACTGGGGTCAAGTTGGTTGGGACAGAGAGAGTCTGCATCCATGTATCTAGTGGGTATTAGGTTGGGAGTGACGGTTCAATAGATTAATCTATTTTGATTAAACTTTCCCAACTAGTGCCTTATAGATAAATTTGGTTTTGTTTTCGAAGAAAGGCAGATATTTTTAAAAGATTATTGAACAAGCTGAGGAAAACGATTGCTTTAGATGATGTAGATCAGGAGTGGGAAACTATGGCCCTTTTATGATTTGTGAACTTCAACTTTCAGTATTATTGAGCCAGCCATGCTGTTCAGGAATTCTGAATGTTGAAGTCCACAAGTTATAAAGAGGCCATAGTTCCTCATCTTTGATGTAGATAAAAACATTTGCTGAAGGGATCTATCTGACCTTTGTATGTCTTGCCAATCACTATACTCAACTAGAAGGATCCATGTTAGAGGCACAGTGTTTAATAATAATGCCAGACTTAGTTAATTTATACTTATTTGCAATGCTTCCTGCTCAATTGTTGCCTTTCTGAAGAAGTTGGTGTCTATGGGACATTTTAAAACCAAAGATACTACTCCTTTCTTGTATTACTATCTAGTTTCCTTTATATTGGTTCAGCGTGCCAGCCATCCTGAAGGGCTGGATGGACAGAGTCTTAGTCCAAGGATTTGCTCATGATTTCCCAAAGTGTTATGAATCTGGTTTACTCAAGGTAGGTGGCCTATAAATATACATTAAACTGAGATTTTACTGATATTACTATCTTTATATATATATCTTTGTATCTATATTGAAGATAACTAACAAAGTATAATTAGGAAACAAATTAAAATAGGAGATATAATAGTATAAACCCTCAATTATGGAATGTATTTCACAAACAGAATAGTCACAAATATCAACCTGACTGCAGACCAGTGGTGAAATGTAAAATTTGTTACTACCAGTTCTGTGGGCGTGGCTTGGTGGTGGTGGTGGTAATATGACTGAGTGGGCATAGCCAACTTTTTTTTTTTTTTTACTTTTAAAACCATTTTTTCTACAACCCCTTCGCCCTCTGACGATCCCAGCTGACTTGCCTAATCGGTAGAGGCTTTCTTTTTTTTTAAAAGCCTCTGATGATCCCAGCTGAGCCGCGGAATCATCAGAGGCTTTTTTTTACTTTTAAAAGCATTTTTTCAACCAAAGAGTTGTAGAAAAAATGCTTTTAAAAATTAAAAAAAGCCTCTGATGATTGCGCAACTTAGCTGGGCAATTGGGGGGGATTTTTGTTACCAGTTCTTCAAACCACCCGCCTCCCTCGCTACCAGATCGAGCGATCCAGTCTGAACCGGGAGCATTTCACCGCTGCTGCAGACCCAAGCAAGGTCAGTCATTTCTAGGTAAAGCATCTAGGTTGGCAACTTTAAGATGTGTGGACTTCAACTCCCAGAATTAAATTTTCATGTAATCTACCTCTGAAGGTAGATTACATCAATATTTAATAGCAAAGGATTTTCATCAGTGTTACATAAAGCATTCATACTAAATCTGACAGGTTGTCTAGAAAATCTTATAAGCATTCTGGAAATTTGATTTAAGGTTGATAAATTTAATTAAGAACTTTTTGTGGCACAACATTCCTTTTAAATCTATTTTAGCAAATCCTCAAGAATTGATTGTGATGATTATTCATATGTGGCATAACACTGCTAAAACTGCACAATATAAAGTGTGAACTTCCTGAAGGATCATGATAGTAGATGTAGCCAGCCAGTTGTAGCCTTTCTTTACAAATGTGCTGTTTTTATTAGCAGTGCTCAGTTTTCCAGAAATTGGCAAATTTGGGGGGGGTGGGGGGAGGGAATCCTAAGAAAGGCTGTACACGAATCAGTGCAACATCAAAAATTGCCTTGAATCTTAATTACTACTAGAAACACTGGGAAAAAGTTTTCACTGAATCTATGGCAAATTAAAGATCTCGAAAATTAAACTGCATGAAAAATTGGCTTCAAAATAAAGAACTTGAAAAAACCCTACAATGACGAAATGTATTTCAAATGCACTCAACCTATAATTAGCATATTAACCTGAGTTCACCTATGGAAACATATAGCCTGTTAATGAAGTTTGGCCCAATTGGCAGTCAATTGGCTGACCTTGTAGATGGCTGTTTGTGGACTTTTCATAAGTACTAATTATATACAGTAGCTCTGTCAATTCAGTATTTGAAACTGGTCTTTAAAGCAGTTTTAAAGCATAATGCAGCTTTCTGAAATGTTGTTATTCTAATTTATGCTAAAGGATATTGTTCTACTTTTAAAAATAATCACATTGCTATGTAACTTGGTTGTGGTTTATGCTGTATCCTGTGCGTTGCACTGTGGGGTCTTTGTTTTGTTGTATTGAGTGTTGATTAAGAATATATACATAAAACATGTGTTCCATTACAGAATAAATTAGCCTTGCTTTCATTTACCACTGGAGGAGATGAAGAAATGTATTCAAAGAGAGGACCTAGTGGTAACATTCGTTATCTACTCTGGCCCATGCAGGTATGTGAAGACCAAATGCAAATGTTAGCTCAGGCTTGGCTTCTGGAGAATTAGATAGGGACTTTAGTTTAGTTTAGTTTAGTTTAGTTGATTTGTATACCGCCCTACTCCCGAAGGACTCAGGGTGGTGAACAGCCAACAATAAAATACATAGATACAAAAAATTTAAAAACCAGATAAAATCAAATTAAATCATTTTGGCCCAGACAGATTAAAACACCCCAATAATTTAAAAACAGATTAAAATTTACATATTTAAAAAGGGAAGAGATTAGGCCAAGCCCGCCTGATGGAATAAAAAGGTCTTCACAGCACGGCGGAAGGAGCACAGATCCGGGATCCTCCGTATCTCCGGGGGGAGCTCATTCCAGATGGTAGGTGCCCCCACAGAGAAGGCTCTCCCCCTAGGGGCCGCCAGTCGACACTGTTTGGCTGACGGCACCCGGAGGAGTCCCTCTCTATGAGAGCGTACTGGCCGTTGGGAGGCTATTGGTGGTAGTAGGCGGTCCCGTAGATAACCAGGTCCTAAGCCATGGTGCGCTTTAAAGGTGGTAACCAAAACCTTGAAGCGCACCCGGAAGACCACCGGGAGCCAGTGCAGCTCGTGCAGGAGAGGTGTTACATGGGAGCGCCATGTTGCTCCCATTACCACCCGTGCAGCCGCACTCTGTGCCAGTTGGAGCCTCCGGGTGCTCCTCAAGGGGAGCCCCATGTAGAGAGCATTACAATAGTCCAGTCTTTCAATTCTTCAACAGATCCCAGTCAGCCAGTTATAGCAAGCATGCTGTGCAGCTGACTGATACAAGCATTCAGCTACGCTCACCACTGGGCAATGTCTGTTTCCCCCAACCAATGTTCTTGTTCTTGCTTTGTGGTCTTCCTCAATGTGGTGGGTCTGTTGGGACTGCAGCTTCTAGATCTTCCAGTCAGCAATTTGTGAACAAGAATCCTAGAAATATGGACTTGGCCTTCATGAATGAGTAGTTATGAGCAGAGGTAGCAATCCTACTTTCCCTCTATATGATTAGGGCTTCAAAACATAATTGGAGGAATTTCTTGGCATTGGCTTTTCTTTCCTCTGCCCACAACCTGAAGAATAACATGATCAGTAAACGGCCAGTGTCCTTTTATGTTTCCAAATATGTTGCTTTTGCCAATGACCTTCCAAAATAAAGCAGAATTGAGAACATAAAAATATTTTCATGTTAGTATTAGTGTTTTGGAGATGTAGATCCTATGCACAAGGGAACTGAGACAGAAAGCTCTTCAGAGCAAATTCTTTTCCTTTTCCTTTCCTCAAATACTGGCTTACATGGAATATGAAGGCTGGCCAGTCTACAGCCATTGATTTAGGGAAACAAAGATGGCTAAATAAAGCTCAGGTGACTAAATAAAGTTCAGCTTCTTCGCCCTTTAATAGGGATGGGCAAAACATCCCAAGTTCATAGGAGTGTCCCAACTCTGCTCCAATAATTCTAATAGTGTTTCAAGCTCAAAAGGGTGTCCAGTTTAGTGCTCAGAATACTTCTGCAGTGGCGGGAATAGAACTGGAACACTCACTAAGCACTGAACATCAGATTTATAGTTGAATTGGGTCATTTTGAACTCAAGAAGTTTTCAGTTCCATTCAGTTTGCATTAGTTGCTGAACTACGACTGCTTTTAGTCTCAGCCAACACAGCCAATTGCCTGAATTAATGGAAGTTATAGAACAGGGGTGTCAAACTCGATTTCATTGAGGGACACTTATGGGCTGTGTTTGACCTCAGGCTATGATGGACATGGCCACCTCACTCATTTCAGGGGTGCCTGTGGTGGCTCAGGTGCTCTGGCAGCAAAAATGGGCTCCCGAGCTCTGTTTTCAGCTGTGACAGCAGTTAATTGCAGACAGGAGATGGCTTGATTGGATCCATACTGTTTGTGACTGATCAATTAGCCAAAGCAATTCTGAAAACACTCGTGACACTATGTCTATGTCTCATGTTATCCATGAGAGCTGCATAGAAATTTATTGGAATAGCCATAATAGGTCATTGTTTGCATATATATTATACCAGGGAATAGGGTCCACTTGGCCTGTTATGTGCAGTGGAGTTCCAAATACTGATAATTATCTTTAAAGCCCTATCTGAGATTGGAATTCTTAAAGGACTTCTTGCCCCACACAAATCTACAAAGGCTTTGGAGCTCTGAGCTTATTTACAAATGTATTTTTAATTTATCCCTGGCTTCTTCTTGCCAACTTTGCCTGAAAGTTACTGTGAATTCAACTTTACAATATTGCTGTTGTTGTTGTTAACTGCATCAACCATGGTCTAATCACAAGCCAAACATTACGGCTTTTACTGTGTCTCTTCCTTTTTAATTCCAGCATGGAATCTTGCACTTCTGTGGCTTCAGTGTCCTTTCTCCTCAGATCTGCTTTGCCTCCGAGTATGTGACAGAAGAGAAAAGAAAACAGATGTTGTCTTCATGGGTCGAACGGCTGCAGACCATTTGGGAAGAGAAACCTATTCACTGTGTCCCGGAATGGTACTTTGGGGACCTTTGAAAATAGAGCAGGGAAATGAATGCAAAAAGATGAAAATATTTTCTGAAACTCTGTCCCACAAATACTTGCTTCTGTATTTCCCCTATCCATCTTGGGATATACAGAGGCAATTAATAAAACTAAATTGAATTAGAGACTGAATATCTTATCTTATTTTCCACCCTTTTCCTTGGCATCAAGACTAATGCAGGAAATCAAAAGCACTTATAGACTTTTTGCAATAAAACAAGAAAAATGAATGTATGATTTATGGTTTTGATGACTGGACAGGACAGATTGTAGAAAGAACTTTATATTGTAACCATAGAATAAGAGATACATGTATAATTTTATTTAAAATTGCTATAAATAAGATTGGAGGCTCCTTTATATCTTCTTTCCTATTCTTTTAGTCTTTTTCTCCTTTCCTGCACTTTTAGCTTTCTTTTTTATTTTACTTTATATTAGTTTTCATTGTTTTTAATCTACCATTTTAAAAAAACTTTATATTAAGAAAAAGAATGATGCAGAAATTTTGTGATGGTGAAAGACAACAGTGCATTTTTAGATTTGTAATGTTTCTGTTGAATCATTCCATTCATTCCCACAGCATGTCATACCCCTTCCCAATCTTAGAATGTCATGATATGTTGCATTGCAACTTTGATTAACCACAATAGGGTTAATTATGCTGGATGGAATAATGGGATTAATAGGTCAACGCAGTGGGAAGAATAGGGAAAAACTAAGGTAAACGGATTTCATTGAATCCTTGCCCCTGCTCATTTGCCTAGCAGAAGGTGATCTGGATAAGATTTCCAAGGATTTGCAAAATTATAGATTATAGAATTTTGAAGGTACTTTAGGTGTCATTTGACCAAAGCTTCTTGTAGGGAATGGTTCCAACTCCAGCTCCAGTTTGAAAATCTCCACTTAAAATGGAGCCCATTAGAATTCTGTCTTATTTAAGTTTGGAACATATGGATTTTGCAGATAACTTTATAAAATGGGTAAAATTGATTTATACTTCACAGAAAGCACAAATAATTGTTAATGGGTATCTAACAAAACCATGTGAGATACAAAAAGGAACAAGACAAGGCTGCCTATTGTTCCCTCTCCCATTTATTTTGGTTCTTGAAATACTGACTAGAGACATAAGACAGGATAAGATGATTTGGTGGGTAAAGATTTAAAAACAGATTTATAAATCAAGAGCTTTTGCAGATGAGTTGATATTGGCTCTGAAAGATCCTTTAAAGGAATTAGAAACAATAGACAAAAGAATTTGATTCATTAGCAGGTTTTAACATTAATATAGATGAAGATGTTAACAAAACTATGAAAATTCAAGATCAAACAAATTGATAAACAAATTAGGTTTTAAGATTGAGAAGAAGGCAAAATAGTTGGGTATCACTATGGCAAATATGAATTGTATATTATTCCAAAATAGTTGTATTAAGACATGGAATGAAAGTAAACAAAATATGTTAAGTGAAAATACAATTTCCATTACTGAGAGGAATTTTTGTGATTAAGATGAATATTTTACCTAGAATGTTGTTTTTGTTTCAAACAATACCTATTTTGACAACTGATGCAGCATTTAAACAATGGCAAAAGGATATATCTAAATTTGTATGGCAGGGAAAATCCATGAGTTAAATATAAAGTGCTACAACTTGATTTGACAATGCCTTGGGATGCAAGTAAAGCTTTTATTAGAGATTACTTTATAAAACATAATAACTCAAAAAGAAGAGGCGAAAGAAAACCCGAAATATTTTGGATGAGATCAAAAGAAAAGATTAAAGAAATTTCCAGAGAAGATAAATCTCTCTTAACAAATTAAACTTTTACAGCAACAGCTATCTATGTTATTAACGGAAATGATATGAAAATAAATCATGTAAAGCAAAAAAATCCTTCAACCTTTGACTTTTGAAAAAAAAAAACCACAGGAAATGGCTGGCATATGAGCTAGAAAAGAAAGAGGAAAAGATGTTGAAACTTCAAGACAGAGATACTGCATTAATGGTTAATGTGGCTATGCAAAAATACAAAATCTGTAAAGGTTTTGAGGATAAACTTTCAGAATCTACAAAACACTATGTTCTGTCTTCCAACTCTAAGTTGTTTATAATGATTCTAGCTGAAAGACTGGAAATTTTGCAAGAATTCATTCATGAGGATCAATGTGGCTTTTTATATAAAAGACAAAGGATCATGTTAGAAAGAAAAATGTGTTGAATATTTTGGAATATTTGGAACAACAAACAAGCTGCATGGAGTTTTTCAGATGGAGAGAAAGCCTTTGACAATAAGAACAGGATTGCCCCTCCCCATTGCTGTTAACCTGTTTCTTCTTCAGGATTTCAAGCCATGATACAGTAGCAAAGTTTCACTTGAATTTATTGAAATCATTCTGAAGTCCAGGGAAATGATTTATTCCTGTTAGCTTTTTATCCCTAAGTAATTTGGAACTCCTAATGTGGCATGATTGCTCTCCCCTAAGATGTCCGACATTGTCAGACCATGTATGAATTCCTCTCATTCATTAGGATTTGGTGGGTTTCTTCTTCTGCATTCTGAAAGAAATAAAATTGTCAACAAGAATTATCATATACCTATTGGATTACCAGTATATAAATGAGTAAGAAGATACCGGGATATTTATGAATTGATTTAGAAAGGGATTGTCCCCTTCCTCTGTCTAGAGAAGACACTTGTACAAAATATTCCTTTTTCCTGTAAATGTTAATGGAGGTCCATTTTTAGGGACATGGATTTCTTTATGGACATATGGCTTCTGTATATAAACAACTGCCTTGCCTCTCTATTTTTATTTTTTTGTTTTGAACAAATCAAAAGTCTTAAGTTTAATATTCTAATCATGAATCTCATCACACTAGACTTCCATGATATCTAATTATCCTTTAGCGGTTTCCTGTAATAAGGTTTTTAGTTCCTTCTTTGCACTACTCTACCTGGTGCAATATTTCATGAATACAGGTGGTGCTCGATTTACAACAGTTCATTTAGTGACTGTTCAAAGTTACATCACTGAAAAACGTGATTTACGATTGTTTTTCACACAATTGCAGTATCCCCGTGGTCACATGATCAAAATTCAGATGCTTAACAACTGACTAATCTTTATGACAGTTGCAGAGTCCCGGGGACACGTGGTCGCCTTTTGCAATCTTCTGACAAGCAAAATCAATGGGGAAATCAATTTCACTAAACAACTATGTTACTAATTTACTGACTGCACTGATTCACTTAAAAAGTGTGGCAAAGAAGTCATAAAATGGGGCAAAACATCCTTAATCAATTTTTCACTTAGCCACAGAAATTTTGGGCTCAGTTGTGGTCATAGTTGAGGACTAGCTTCACAGATAGCATATGTCAAGACAATGTGGTCTTTGAATGAACCACACGATGTCACCCTTGCACCTCAAATTGCCAAGTGAATCATTATTGTATGATCCGGAGTCAGACATTATTTAGAACGGATTTTGGCATTTTTATCCACTCTTAGGCCTTTCCAAAGACCTGAGAAAGGATTAATTAATCCTCATTAGTTCTAGGATAGGAAAAAGCAGCAGGAAGGAATTCACTGTCTTAGACAAAGAATACCTCCAAGTCAGTGTTGCTCTTTTGTTGTTCTTATTACAGGAAGTGACAACATTTGGGACAGAAAATTATATCGCTAAGCAATGTGGTCATAAAGCACAACATCAGGTGATCACACTGCTTTGTGACAGCAGTTCTGGCACTTCCCGTTATCATCATTAAGCAAGCCCCACGATGTCATGAAGTGTGACTGCCATTTGTAACCTCCTGCCAGCTTTCTTATTGACTTTGCTTATCAGAAGCTAGCATGAAAGTCGCAAATGTTGATGATGTAACTGCAGGATTCTGTGACAATCATAAGTATGATCTTGTCGACAAAAATCCAAATCACATTCACTTGACTGTGGTGACACTGTGATGGCCACAACTATGAGATCCTATTGTAAATACAACTCGTTCAGTGGCATTGTAACTTCAAATGGTTGCTAAATAAGTGATTGTTAAACTAGGACTATTTATATTTAAATACTTAACCTATATAAGTAAATAATCACTACACTGCTAATTGTTGCAGAAAAATATTGTCAATCCCTTCTCAAATTGCATTATTTTTCTCTAATCCAAGGGTGTAAAAGGTGCAGCCCCTGGGCAGAACGTGACCAGAAAGGCCAGGGTGCATTTCAGCCCCTTTTAACCAAATTACCAACCCAATAACCTCAGTCCTCTGTTTCCCTCCTCATCCCTCCCCTCTATTAGCAGGGCAAGTGGATCTAGCTCTTCTATAAGCAGAAAACCTAATCGTCTCCCAAGTGGAAATAGGAAAAAACGGAGAGTTTGGCTTTGTTCTGTTAAAAATAAAAACTAGTACTACATTGTCAGAAAACAAACGTCCTGGTATTTGCATAAAAATATCATGACATTCATAACTGGCAAATTAATGGGGATATATTGAGAGATGTATACTTATAAATACCTTGATTTGCTCTTTCAGGGCTTTCTTATCCTCAAACACTTTCTATATCTGGAAAATGATTCACAGCGTAGCTCCTCAGCTATCCTGAATTTTTTCCACTCAAAAGATGCCTACTTCCTCTCTGCATCTTGCAAGGTCTTCCTACACTGTCCTTTTAGAAATCTTAACATCCATGAAGCTACCTCATCTACCCCTACAATCCCCACATGCACTAAAAATGTCTTTGTTTAGAGATGGGCTTGGACTCCATGGATGTTAGAACTTGGTATCTTTTAAACTTCAGTATACACTTTATCAGAATATATGCCCTTGTAGGGATGCCTCAGTAAAGTAAGTCTTTGAGCCATATTTATCCTACCATGAAGGAATTTTCTGGTATGGAACATGAGTGCTATTTATCATCCTTTATCCGATTACTGTTTGGATAAAGCTTTCCAAGTTGCCCAGTTCTCTGTTCTATTCTATGTTGTAGAAAGTCAGCACCCACCCACCTTCCTAGAGAATGAAATGTTTTGGGAAATATTAAAAAGGCAGGATAGAATATTTCTCCCAAAGGAGAAATGGGAAAAAATCTTAAGGGAGGCAGAAACCAGCACCAGTCTCCCTGACCCAAGCAGAAACTGAGGAGGCCAGCTTTTAGAAACGCAGATTTGGTAATCCATTCAGAAAGACTGGGTCCAACAGAAATTCCAGATAATCAATTAGGCAAGACAAGATTAGGTCAGACAAACACCTAACATCTGCATTTCCCCTTTTGCCTATAGAGCCAGCCATGACCCCATAGAAATCAAAAAGGTATAAAAACCCACCCTACTCTCAGCTCCATTTTGTCAGCTGTCCCAGAACTGCACACTGTGTGTGTATATGTGTTGGTTCTGTTCACCAATAAGCAGAATCGGCCTCCATTTTATTCCCGGCTTGGAACTGGAACTGGATTTTTCTTCTCTAGGAAGAAATATCCTTCTGGGTTCAGCTCCAAGTGGGGAAAAAGATACTGGAAACATGGAGACTGCTTGGAAAGATGGTTTAATGGTGGACAGGATCGCATGGCTTGAGTTCCTGAACAGAAAAGGGATGAGATACAGTGAGTCCCCTGGTTTTATGCTTTCTCTGGCTTTGAACTTCCTGGGGCCCTGAAAGAGTATCCTGATTGGTTGTCAGACTCCCAGGGGATGGGGGTCGTAGCTAGCCTTGCTGGCTGATTCCATAGGGTTGCCAGGTGTCCACTATTTGAGCGGACAGTCCACTTTTTTCACATTATGTTCACTATTTTTTTTCACAAAATAGTGGACATTTTTTTTATTCAAAAGCTTTATGATGAAATGGTACGTAAGTTTTGCGAGTCAGAATTCCATGAAGTTTTGCGCCATGTTCCAACACGTTGGTTAAGTTTGTTTAAAGCAGTCGAAAGACTTCTTTTAAACTGAATACCTCTAAAATCGTATTTTATTTCACTTGGATCTGATGAGTGCCATAAGGTTATCTGGAACCTTATTTCGGATCAGGAAAATGAACTCGCAAATGACGATGAACCAACAATTTCAGAATTGTATTTATATTTCACGCACTTCTTCATGTCAATAATGCAAGACACCCTACTGAAGCTGGAAAGCAAGAAAATTCTTGCATGTGATCTTCACATTATCATGTGTAAGCTGCGTGATTCTTTGCAAAAAAAATACGATGAGCGGTTTTTTGGAATGAAAGTTTTATTTGCCTTACTAAAAAACATTTGCCTGAGAATGCCGTGCAAAAGTTCAAGAAAGAAACCATCAACATGTATCAAAGAGCCATTGCGTACCTAGAAAAGTGGTATAATTTCACCGATTCAGTATATGAGACGCTAAGTTGTTTCAATCTAATTGATCGCAATAATCCTCCAACTTTAGAAGAAATGACGAACATCTGGTTATTATCACCATGGCGAGAAGAACTTCCACCCAACACTCTCTTCGATGAAATTTCTGCCTTAGAAGAAGTTTATGTTCACCTGCAGGGCGATTCATCCCTTGATAAGTGGACGTATTTTTTTCAAGAAAGAGCCAGCTCCGAGTTTACTGAAACTGTTCCAGTATTGTGCATCAATTCCGGTATCAAATGCAAACGTTGAACGAATTTTCAGCGTCATGGGAAATTTGTGGACTGACGAACGTAACCGACTGCTTGTACCATCAGTTCGAAGTGAACTTTGTATATCTTTTAATATTTCTCAACGTTGTACTGAAATTAAAGAATTATTCCTTAAACACAAAGAATTGATCAAAGCTGCGCAGTCAAATAAAAAATACACACGACAGCAAAGTAAAATGTAATTTAATATTTTACATATTATTATAATATATTTGATGTTTTGAATTTTAAGTAAAGTTTTGAAGTGATTATTTTAATACGTGTTAAAATGTTTGTAAGAAAATATATAATTTAATTGTAATTTTTTTTATTTTTTTTACTACTTAACACACACACACACACCCAGCTGCTTATCCGCTATTTTTTGGAAGCAGACCTGGCAACCCTAGGCTGATGTAATTTTCCCAGGTGCCATGTGGTGAGTTTCTATCCTAGATGAGTCCCATTGTGTTAGTTTCTGTTGCTATTGTTGTCAAAGACTGAGTTTCTGCCTCTGGCCCATTTACAAAGTGGGGGGGGGAGGCAGGAAGGTGGGAGTTGCTTTGTCTTTAAAATATGTTTCTCCATTTCTCAACCAGGGAAACATAATATTCTGCCTTTTTAATATTTCCTAAAATATTTCATTCTTCCAGAAAAGGGGTGGGTGCCAACTTCCTACAATGCACTATTCATCTTTCCTGAGGTCTGAAAATTCGCATTAATTTCCTTTATTTTTAGCTTCCTATTTTCATTTTATAACTGCTTTACTTTTTAAAAAAAAAATACTGATCTTATGGCCCTAATCAAGTTTTTTGGTTTGATGATCTGACGTTCTCGATCAGAACCTCTGTGGCTTCCGAAACGGGGACTCGACATCTACCAGGCTTCACGTGTCCAAAGTGACCGACCCCCTCCGCGAAAAGATGCGTGTTTCATAGGCTGGAGAGAGCTTCCGTCCTCTTTTGTCAGCGCCTAACTCCGCCCCGAAAGAGTTGGGCGAAGGAGGAAGAAACAGGCGAAGCGGTGGGATATTTTTCCGGAGCGCGCAAACGGGTGAACCCCGCTTTGGAGGAGAATAGGTAAAAGGCAATCGGGTCGGTTTTCTTTTTAACCAGAAGAAAACGCGCTTCTGATGTCCCGTCTGCATTTCTTCCTGCTTTTCCCCCCCGCATCCGCTGAAGAGAGAATAGGAATGAAGGATGGGTCGCTGACTCTTAAAGGGGTTGGAAACAGCCGTGGCCTTTCTTTGCTCTTGGGATGTTAGTCACTGGCGATTGATTTCCTTAGGCAATGATCCAAAGACGGGGGGGGGAAAATCCTGGAAGGCGGGAAAGCCGAAAATGAAACCGAAACCAGCTCGGCTTTCTGGTCTGAGCTTTTAAGACCAGCCCTTCCGCTCAGCTATGAAATCCGCGATGTAACCGGGAAGGGTACATAGCCTCTTTCCCGTTTGCAATCTTAAAACATTTCTCAATGTCACTAACTTTTTAAAAGTGTGCGGAGTTCAACGGGGCAGATGGCTGGGGAACTCTGGCTGTTGAAATCCATAGATCTTTTAAAAAGGTTCGCAAGCAGCCCTGGCGGTCTTCCCATTTCCTTTTACGCCTCTGAAGTCGAGTTGGCACGCCGAGGCCGTGTGTGTGTGTGTGTGTGTCTGGGTGTGAGAAAGAAGGAACTGAACTGACTTCGCGGATCTGAAAACCAAAATCGGAATAGAAAATAGAAAGAATAAGCAACCTATAATGCCCTTCCGGGTTTGTGGGTTTAGCTGAAAGTCAAAATGATCAGAAATGAGGTGCTTCCAGGAAAGGCGTACAGTGTTATACAATCTCCCTTCCTTATGCCTAGAATTTTAAGAAGCGTGTGGTCCCACTGGTAACCAAATCTGAATTTTCTCACACATCTGACAGAGTTTTCCTGTTAAGGAAGACATTTTTATAAGTGTGGCCCAATGTCTAGGTAGGAAATGTCCTCTGAAAACTGAAGGTCCTAAATCAATGGCAGCGTCTATTCTACCTTTTTGCCTTAAGAGTGCCAAAAGCGTTTATATATAAAATGAATCTGATTTTTTATATTATTATTATTATTATTATCTTTATTCATTAAATATGAAACTCAGTCAACTGAACATTCAAAAATGCATCACAAATACCATTGACTGGTGCTAATGGTTGATATGGGTTGCTGCCAGCGTCCTAGGTATCAGTACCTTCTTAAGATGTATAATGTTCCAAGTAGCGCAGTTTTTTGCAGTTCCGCTGGTGTTATTGCAGGAAGCTGCAATTTGCTGATGTATGTTATAAAATTCTTGGACATGGTACCAAGTGCCCTGATGACAATGGGTATCACGGTTACATGTTTCATCCATACCTGTTTAGTTTCGATGGCCAGGTCGCGATATTTCATGATTTTTCCAGTTCTTTTTCTTGGACTCTGGCATCTCCTGGTACCGTGATGTCAATAAATTGTAGATTTCGGTTTTTGACAATTGTTGTTGTTGTTGTTATTATTAAAAAAATAAAACAAATTGACAAAGTAAAATGAGAGTCAAGAGCAGACACATGAAAATATAACGTTTACTTCCATAAGCACCTCCTATTCAGTCTGAGTCACTTTCTTTACAAAGCAAACTTCAGTGTGTGCCCAGTGTTTTGCTGGCAAATAAGATATATCAATGTATGTCTCCTAAATATCTTTGCTGGTATTTGCTCACTGAGAATGTAATTGTGATAAGCTTTTTAATATTTTTGCCATATACTAAATCAATATATCTGGAGAATTTGTTCATACCTTACTCCAGAAAGACACAATTTGTCCATGCATTAGTTGTGTCCTGCCTGGATTTCTGTTACACTCTAGTGACAGGTTTTCTGATTCTACTCTGTGTGTGCTAGGGTTCATGCCTAGAATAGTGCAGATGTGTGTTTTTTCATCCCTTCTGATATACACCCCTCTGTCTCTTCTTTTTGTCATTCCCCACATTGGTTGAGTTTTCAAGAGCATTTGTTTAATTCATTTAACATTATTTAAAATGTTGGTGCTGAGTTCCAGACCATGCTTATTAAAGCACCCATTTTGGGGTTTTTTCCCATACTCTCTGAAGCAACCCCTTCTTGAATTGTGTGTGGAGCCTAATCTCTTGAAAGTTTAAAAAATGCTCTAAAGGGATGCCATGATTCTCTGCATTCTGTAACATCTCTTCTGAAGCATGGAGATTTCTTTTAGATGGTTCTACAGGTCTCCAGGGCAAGAGATGTCTCTGAAAGACCACAAACTTTCTACATAAGGGAAAGATCCAAAATGTAATCCTTGCCATCTTTGATAAGACTGAAAAACAATCTGTCTAAACTATAGACAGTTAGAAGAAATTTAATTTAATGAAGAAATTTGATTTAATAAGGCAGTTTCCTCAAAGGGGTAAAAAGTCCATTTAGTTTATTATCTAGTGCTTGCAATGGCCAATGAGATGGTTTTGAGATGCCACAAAGAAAAGGCTTTATGCAAGAGCATTCTATAGCTTTGGATTCTTCACCAACTGCTGTTGAGCCTTTGCAGAAGTGGCTTCTTCCAGCTGAGCCAGCTTGCTTATGTGTTTTTGCTACCATCTTCATGACGTATTTTAAAAACTATGGTGATAAGTTTTTTTTTTAATTGCTTCCCTTTTTTCCTGATTTTGTTTCTGCTTATACGAAGTCTTCTAGACTTACTGAACATTGATGTCCCAAAAGTGCTGTTCGAAAGGCAACTGGACTTTCTCAATTTTTTCCTTGAAAATGTTTCACTTCTGATCCAAGAAGTTTAGAACTGAAGCTGCTTCTTGGATGAGAAGTGAAACACTTGCAAGGAAAAAAAAAAAACCAAGGAAGTTCAGTTACCTTTTGAACAGAACCTTTGGAATAACCTCAATGACTGAGGATGACTGACCTGGATGACTGAGAATCTTCATAGACATGAACACTGTTGTGTAAATTCATTATAATAGTATTTGTCATACTTGGCTAATTTGGAGAGTAGATAATCCAGCTGCTACACTGAAAAATTTTGGCCGTCTATTGTCTTTAAATATATAATCAGTTAACCTCTTTAAATTAGGGAATAGGCTGCTGATTGCTCTTTGCATATTCTTGGTAGTAACTCCCATCAATTCTAGTATTACCATGGTTAAATCGAGGTCCAAAACATCTTCTAGAGGAAGCCAGGGTATCTACCTCTGATTGAGACAGTCAAGGAAATTGAAACTTATTTGGGGTTTTCATTTCCTAAGTATGTACCTTTGAATACTTGAGTTAGGTGTGCAGAAGTTGAAGTCATCTTCTGAACTTTTTTAGAAGGTTACAAAAGTACCTGCTTTGTCCAGAATCTACATTAGGAATTGAAGGATGGATCATAAAATATCTTCTCTTCTGTATTAACATTTCAGGCATTGGATTTTTTTTCTGAATTAAAGTGCTCGGTGAACCACAATCATGGACTTGGATGACATCCAGATGAAATCGGAGGATTTTTTGGAAAAACGCCGTCTGAATGCTGGTGGTTTTGGAACTGTCTCATTATGCTACCACAAAAGTCATGGGCTTGTAATATTAAAAACTGTGTATACTGGACCACAACGCACAGAGTAAGTTGGAGAAATGTTCTTCACAGATAGGAGAGGGTAAAACAGAATGATTGGCCATCAGGGTCCTGGTAATTTCAAACGAGATTAGCTGGTCTCTTGATTGACTTTGTTCTTTATATTTTTAAAGATTTGATTACCAGAGATTATTACCAAAGCAAGATTTTCCCAGTGGTGTTTAATAAGAATATAAAAGGAACCCAACCTTTGGCTTCTCCCAGACAAACCAGATTTGTTTTAAGAAAAGTGCACAAGCAATAGCACTTACCGTTTCATATTGCTTTTATAGCCCTCTCTAAGTGGTTTACAGAGTCAGCCTATTGCCTCCAACAATCTGGGTCCTCATTTTACTGATCTTGGAAGGCTGAGTCAACCTTGAGCCGGTCAGGATTGAACTGCTGGCAGTCAGGGGAATTAGCCTGCAATACTTGGAAACATAGCATTATAGGCTTGGAAGGGACTGTGGAAGTCTTGCTGCAGGAACCTTATATACTTCATTCTAACCACTGCACCATCACAGTTCCTTGTGTCCAAGCAGGACACAAGGGCAATAGCTCTGGCCTTTTCCCCCACTGTAGTTGACAATAGATTATATAATTTAAGTCTCATTGAGCTCAGAACCACAGAGGAAAGTAGTTATTATGTGTATTTTTGATCTTGCAGATTTTCAGCTATTTTTTGCTGCAAGTGGTTCATTACTCCTGGCTCTGCAAAAGGCACCAGTTAGGGATTCATTTAGGTATCTGTAGAATATCTCCATATATTTCAAAGGGTCCTTTTTTCGTTTACATGACGTAGGAGCCATTTTAACTTCCTATAATGTCTTACACTAATTTATTGTGGAGATTAAGATGCAGCTGTTCCCCAGACCTGCATACACATTGAAGTGTAAGGGATAGTGGAAAAGCCAACAAGAAAGAACCTGGATCCTTTAATATTCCTGATAGTGTAAAAACAATAGAATACACCACTGGTAATAATAGGAATTGCCGCTCATATATACGACCACTTCTCATTCATTTACCTGCATTGATTGCAGTTTCATTATACCAGTTTTCTGCAGTGTGGTACACTGTAGATGTGTTCATCTCAAACATCACAATTGATTAAGGTTTGCGAGACTTGTAATGCAACAGGCCTGGTGGTACTGGGGATTATGGCTTGTATTTAACTGCCTGCTGTCATTGCAATTTGATCCCTCATTTCAGCAAGTTCAGATGAATAAAACTAAAGCAGAGTTAGGCATCCTGATGGCCTCTAGATATCCTAGATTAGAATGCTCTTGAGGTCTTGCTACTGATTGTGCTGGTTGCAAGGAGAAGCCAATCTATCTGGAAAATACCAGGTTGCCTATTCTAGGCTTAAAAGTCTGAAAATCACAGCTTGAGCATAGATTTTAGAACGTTAGATCTCCAGTTCTCTTGATAACGCCTATAGTAATTATTTTCCAGATGTAACAATTCCCTTCTAGAGGAAGGCATGATTATGCACAAACTAAATCATGATCGGGTGGTGAAACTACTAGGTGTCATCATGGAGGATGGAAACTACTCCCTTGTGATTGAATACATACGCAAAGGAGACTTGATGTCTGTTCTAAAAGCAGTAAGTAGGAAGTATATTGATAACTCGCAACTTAATCCAGTGGTCATTTTGGAGAAATTGCCTAAAAACTAGGAGATGTTATTCAATCTTACCATTTGTTAGAGGTGACATTTTTTTGTATGGCCATGAAAATGGTTTGGATTTTAATTCCCAAACAATATTTATTATTTATTATTATTTTAATTTCTATACCGCCCTTCTTCAATATAGGACTCAGGGTGGTGAACAGCCGAAGTAAAAACAAGACATAGAAAATCTAAAAACTGTTTAAAATAATTAAATAATTTGGCCGTAATTAAAAACAATTCCAATTTAAAATAGTTTAAAAATTTGACTCAAGCCAGCAATGGGTGTTTATAGGGTTTATTATATGGGATTGCCGAATGATACAATACGATGACGGGATTGCTGAATGATGGGGAAAGTGCAATATAAGAAGTTGGATTGAGTCCAGATGTGTGTTTTCTGCAGCTAGGGAAAAGCTACAAGTCATCCATTCAAATTTATAAGAGTGATTTGAAAACCTTCCCCCAAGTGAATGCCTTCCAGATGTGTTGGATTAAAATAAGCCATCATGCTTAGCCAACATCCTATATTAATGGGTCTGAATAATTCAGGAACTTTTTTTATGACCTGCTATCTGACCTGGTAAATTCAGTTTTGTAGATATCTAGACCAAATGTAATCAATATTTTTCTGGAACTCCTTTTTCCCCTCTTATAGACTCCTATTCCTTTGCCTGTGAAAGGACGCTTTATTCTGGAGATTGTTGAAGGAATGCTTTACTTAACAGAACAAGGTTTAGTGCACAAGGATCTGAAGCCAGAAAATATTCTTGTGGATGAAGAATTTCACATCAAGGTAATATGAACACGCAGACACACATTTTCAGTTTCTACTAAAATCAGAACCACAAGTGTTTGTTAAATATATGTTTGCCTGTTAGGCTATAAAGGGGTGATTGGGGGGACTTAACTTTCACTAGATGGATTTGTGGTACAGGAACTCAATTTTCCTTTCTCACTATATCTGACTGTTTACTCTTTGCCTTCCTGCAATGTCATTTTAAGATTTTTGTGTTGGGTAAAGGGAAAGATATTGTGGGTGTGCAAAAGACTTTCTTCACACAGAAAACTCACTCCAGGCTGGGTGGAAGGGTTTGCGGGCCTCCGAATGCATGATGTCACTCCTCGATCCATTTTTTCATCAGGTTAGACATCATGGAGGCCTTCAGATACTCTAGATTGGGGTGTCAAACTCAATTTGAGGGCTGCATCAGGGTTGTTGTTGATTTGGGGGGCTGTGGCTGGGTGGTCGCAGCTGACTGGGTGGCTGTGGCTAGGGTGGTTGTGGCCAACTTGATGTTGCTCACGTCGGGGGTGGCCTGGGGGATCCATTGTTTCTGGCACATGCTGAGAGGGGGGCAACCCCTCGCTAGCTCCAGGGCAGCCCTGCGGATCTAAGGCTGACCGCGTTCTGATCCGGATGGCCGCAACCAAGTTGTAAATCAGTGCCTGGCTGGTCCTTCACTGTTTCCAGGGCAGCCCTGTGGGCCAGATCTAACCACATCATGGGCCAGATCCAGCCCACGGGCCTTGAGTTTGACAGCCCTGTTCTAAATTATAATGTTCTTGACATCTTGCTACTGATTGTGCTGGCTAGCTGGAGAAACCGGTATCTCTGGAAAGGTCTACGACAACTTACCATGGCTAACTCGCTGCGGCCAACTCACTCACTGCGGGACAATTCAACAATTTTAATTATTAAAAAATTTAAAATTATTAAAAAATATTTTAATTTTTGTCATTCACATTTCATTCATGTCCCTCCTTTGGCATCCTTTCTTTAATGATTCTATTCTGCTATTTCTTTGATATTAGTATAACTCTTGTCGTATGGCAAGTTGTCCCATGGCAAATTGGCCGCAATGAGTTGTTTGTGGCAAGTTATCTCATTCCATTCTGGAAAATACCAGGTTGCCTATTTTAGGCCTATTCTAGATTTAAAGTCTGAAAACTGTGCTCAATCACAACTTGAGCATAGATTTTAGAATGTCAGAATGGAAGCCAGTTTTAAGGATTTTCTTCTCACAGTGAACTGTGGCTTACATATTTTAGGGTTTGCACCAGATTTTTCATCTGTCTCTCCCTGTTTTCAGCAATTATGTTTTATGGTGGTTCCAAGGCTACCAAAAGGGGAGCTGGGAATCACATGCCACTTCTGTTAAAAGGTATGACTTTAAAGGGAAAAGAACTAGGTTGGAAGAGGAAAAAGCAATAGTGGTAGTGTTAATTTGCATACTTCTTCAAATGACTTTTTGAAATATTTCACAGGGTTTCTAGGATGGGACTTAGAAAATGAAGTATTGGTCACAACAAGCGCCACCATCATAGCTTTTCAGCTTTTACTGTTGATCTGGATTTGCATTCTGCCAGATCAGCTTCTTCCTGTGGTCAGGTCAGCAGAATTTTTGGTGATCTGGGAATATTAATTTTTAAGAGTTTCACGAGTTAGGATTTCATTGAGCAAGATTAAAATAGCACCAGAAGATGGGGGATTTTCAGCCGCACAGTCTTTGGAGCCTATGGATTATGTGAAAGAGATTGGGGATCAGTGGAGGATGAATGTTGTTAGATTGTATGTCATTGTAATTCTATTTTATTGTTTGTTTGTTTTTAAGGCATGAATCAAAAGACAAAAACATTTCTGACTTAGTGATTTCCTGCCCAATCATAAGGCTAAAAAGCCATTCAACAAAATTACAGCAAGGGCTATCTAAATCACACACTTCTGGCTATTATACAGATAGCAAGAACAAGTTGGCTCCATTCTTCAAAGATCTCCTTTAATATTTTCAGTGTTGTGACATTTTGTATAATTTTGTAAGTCCCAATTAACTGACACCAAAAGCTGCCTTATATTTTTTCCCTTCTACTATACTTTGAATCTTTAGTCCCCCTTCAGTGTCCAATTTCTAAAGTCAGAGTTGCTTATCTTTAATATGAGCCAAGATAGCCAAAATAATGGTGGTTCCCACAAGAAGCTATATTCCAAAATTATCTGAACCCTTAATCCATGTATACCTTTCTTATTTAGCTTTCTGCTGTTTATTTCAAATTATTTAAATTCTTAATCTTGTAATTTTTCTTTTGTTCAGAGTTGAAGCTAAACTCACCTGTTAACTTTTCAAATTTATTCTGAAGGTTCCTAATAGCTTTAACAGGCTATTTTTGATGCTTAAGCTTTTCCAGGGCTTAAACCAGTGGGAGATGGCTGCTGTTGCAAAAGCAGCCATCTGGAGCACTTGTGGGTGATTCTCCCATCCTTTCCATATTTGGAGAGGTTCCGAAGAATGGTTTACTCTCTGCCACAGTCTTTGGCTCTGCTACATCTACATACATGAAAACATCTATAGAGATGTCTTCAGCTTACCATGTGTTCCCCCAGAAGTTAGTCTAAACCAGTGGATCCCAATCTTTTGAGTACCAGGGACTGGTTCAGTGGAGAGAGGTTTTTTTGTGGACCAGAGGGATGTAGTTTTGTGCACTGCCTGCATCTCATGGACAGGGTTTTGCTTGGGGGTTCGGAACCTCTGGTCTAAACAATATTCCTATGGTACTGCAAATCTTTCCAACTTGTTTACATCAGAATATTGCTTTTGCTTTGCTGGTCAGAGAAACCTATCATATTTGATGATATATCAAAATATATTGGAAACACTCAATACAAATAAGCATGTCTTGGTTGCTTTTAGCTGAGCCGTGTTCTGAGGCATCTAGAGCAGGGTTGTCAAACTTGTGGCTCGTGGGCCGGATGAGTCATGGGCTGGCCATGCCCACCTCTGGTTTAGCAAAGGGGAAAATGATATGTCACAGGACGGCAATGTGTCGTTGAGAGTTTGACACCCCTGATCTAGAGCAGAGGTGTCAAACTCAAGGCCCAGGAGCTGGATGCCGCCCGCGGGGTACTTAGATCTGGCCCAGTGAACAGTGAAGGACCGGCCTGCAGTGCTTCTGCTAGCGAAAATGGACTCCTGAGCTCTGTTTTAGGCTGCCACGGCCTCCTGCAACCCTCTGCCAGTGAAAACAGAACTCCATGGTAGCTGAAAACAGAGCTCGGGGGCCTGTTTTCGCTGGCAGAGTGCTGGGGCCACCACAGACGCCCCCGGCAGGAGTGACGTTGAGCTGGCCATGCCCACCGTGGCCACAACCACTCCAGCCCACTGAGGTCAAACACAACCCTGATGCGGCCCTCAATGAAATCGAGTTTGACACCCCTGATCTAGAGGATCAGAGGCTTTTGTGAAAGTGATGGAAACTATACCATTAATTGCAACAAAAGCTCCATTTCATTTGTATGCGCATGCCACATGATGACCCAAACACAAAAGGGACAGATCATCCTGCCCTCTGTGGACCCCTCTCCTTTCCCTTCTTCCTAAAACTCTCTTCTCATCTGTCTTGTAGATAGCAGACCTTGGTGTGGCTTGTTTCAAAAACTGGAGCAGGCTGACTAAAGAAGAGACCAGTCGACAGAGGAAAATCAAACAGAATTCCAAGTGTAATGCTGGCACCCTTTCCTACATGGCCCCAGAACATCTGCAGGACATCAATGCAACGCCTGTGGAAAAATCAGACGTTTACAGTTTTGGCATTGTCTTATGGGCCATTTTTGCCTCCAAAGAACCTTATGAGAGTAAGAGTTTACGATCAAATATCTCTACTTTATAAAATATTGCACTGCATGTAGTCTGCGTCATGCTACTGATGCCCAATTCTTCTCTCTCTTCCTCATCCAGATGCGGTCAATGATACACAGCTGTACCATTGCATCACAGCAGGGAACAGGCCACCTATCAAAGAGGTGGAAGACAGTTGTCCAAATGAGATTATTATTTTAATGGAACGCTCTTGGCAGCAACAGTCAAATGATCGCCCAACCTTTTCAGGTAATACAAGATACTTCTGCTAACTATTTATAGCAAGGCAAAAAGATCATGGTATTGCACAACTGGGCATAAAGAAAATGTGGATCGATTTCCATAAGCAGCAAAAATGAAACTAGGCAAGGTGCACATGGCACTCTCCCATACCAGAGGTGGGTTCTAAAATTTTTTACTACTGGTTGTGTGGGCGGGGCTTATTTTGTGGGCATGGTTTGATGGTTACGTGACAAACAATTCTTTAGGATTTAGCAGAGGTACTGGTCTACCAGGCTTTTAACTGCTTGCAGAGTTGTACCGGTCTACCCATTTGTTTTTGGAGGCATCAGTCTACCCATTTGTTTTTGGAGCATTCCGGTCTACCTGTTTGTTTATGGAGGCTCTGGTCTACCTATTTGTTTTTGGAGCGCACCGGTCTACCCATTTGTTTTGGAGTGCATCGGTCTACCCATTTGTTTTTGGAGCGCTCCGGTCTACCTATTTGTTTTTGGAGCGTTCCGGTCTACCTATTTGTTTTTGGAGCGCTCCGGTCTACCCATTTGTTTTTCGAGCACACCGGTCTACTCATTTGTTTTTTGAGTGCACTAGTCTACCAACCACCACACTGCCTTTTACCATTGATCAGCTGTAGGGCAGCCCTTTGAAGCCCTGGGGCAAGAATTTAAACAGTTTTTTTCCTTCTAGCGGATCAGCTGGGACTCAGGAGGAAGCGAATAGATTGGGGGTGGGACCAGGCAGAAGTGGTATTTACCGGTTCTCTGAACTACTCAAAATTTCCACTACCGGTTCGCAAGAACCGGGGAGAACCGGTAGCAACCCATCACTGTCCCATATGTTATACAGCATTGTGATTCATGCGACCCAACATTCACTGTACATATCAAAAAAATATGGACATCAAGAGCTGAAAGGCTTTCTGAACTAGAATTGGGGGAAAAAACTTTACATACCTTCTAAAAACGTAGTGGAAAGGAATGGTATAGATTTCCCGATTTTTGAAAACTATGAGAATCTGGTTTTCATGCATTATATTAAAAGCTCATAAATCATAAATTATCTAAATGATTTCTCCACTAAATTGTAACATCCACCTATGTAACACAGTTTGAAACTACCCGTAGGAACTTGAATGCAACTTAGTAACATAATGAGAATTATAGATACGCTTATTACTAAAAGCTCAAAAAATAAGAATTCACATAACAAGATATGTACAGTGATTTTGATTTTCCTCATTCCGTTCCTATTTAGTCTATTTTCAGGGAATAACTGAAGGGTTTCCCTACATGGAGCTTTTGCATATGCACTGATCCACCCTCCCCTGAATAACTATATAGACACATTTTCATTTCAATGATTTACAGATACATAGCATGTTTCCGGCTAAATCTGAATACAGGTAGTCCTCAATTTCCGACTACAATTGAGTCCAAAATTGATGTTGTTAAGTGAGAAATTTGTTAAGTGAATTTTGCCCCATTTTACGACTTCTCTTGCCTCATTTGTTAAGTGGATCACTGCAGTTGTTAAATTAGTAACACGGTTGTTAAGTGAATCTGGCTTCCCATTGTCTTTGTCTGTCAGGAGGTTCGCAAAAGGGGTCATGTGGCTCTGGGAACACTGCAACCATCATAAATGTGAGTCAGTTGTTAAGCATCTGAATGTAATGCTACAATGGTCATAAGTCACTTTTTTCAGTGCCATTGTCACTTTGAAATGAACTGTTGTAAGTTGAGGACTATCTGTATTAAGCGTAGCTCTATATATCACAGAATCTATGGCCAGGTCTATTATTTATCATTTGTGTAATCATTAGTACTAAAATAATTTAGGAGAAAACTAGATTGCTAGAACTTTTGTTTTACAGAACTCAAGGGACAATGCTAGTTTAAAGCAATTCTAATTCTAACCATAACTTAGATGGTGTGCAAACTTAAATCAACATAATTACACCTCTCATTTCTAGTGACAGTGTCATTGATTTTTATTTCAATTTTTTCACTAATTCTTTTATTGTAGAAATAAATTTGATTTACAGCCCATATTACCGTGAAAACTTTGAACAGGATGTGGAAGACCATGTGAGAGAATTAAAGGTAAGTTATCAAACACATAGCTGTACAATCCATCAGGGTTACCTTTGAAAGGTACCCTATTGTGCATTCCTATTAAAGCTACATTCTTCCTACAATTTCATCACTTTTTGTTATTCTTGTTCTGTGTAATAGGAAATATATCCTGAACCAATTGGCGTTGTAAAACGGATGGAATCTCTCCAAGTAGATGCTGTATCAGAACCTCCCAGCAGAGCTCGATCTGGTATTTTATTTTATTTTATTTTATTTTATTTTATTTTATTAATTTATTTTATTTTATTATTATTTTATTTTATTTTATTTATATCCAGTTTACACTATTGTTGGTCCAACAGATTCCAGGGGTAGTGATGCCTGATAATCAGCCATGACCTTCCAACTAAAAACTATATTAGAGAGCCATGCCTAGGAAAATTAACATTTCTGAACCTATGAGATTATAAAATAAAAACTAACGAAACCTTCTTAGAGGTCTAAAATATACTATCACATGACCCCTCCAGCAAAGCCTCTCCCTTTGTTTTATTTTACTTGGCATATTTCTGTCATGGCGAATTCTTAAAGAAAAAGTTCAATAGAAGATAAAATCTATGACAGGCTGGATTTTGTTACTTTAAGTCTCAGCTTTGATCATTCCTATTTTTTTGTAATGCCATGGACTCTTTAACAGATGCAAAATCTCTAGCAGATTCATGACTACTATAATCACAAATTCAGAGTTGATTATATTCCCTTTAGCAATCAGAAAATAGTCTAACTACATGATGAGAGAGGGATGAGAAGAGAGAGAGATGTTTAATGGGGAATCCAATACCCCTACTATTTTTAAAATTATTATTCTTATCTCTAATCATTGGCTAATGTCATTCAGAGCCTCTGATTGACTGCTAGGAATATCTGTGCTTACTAATGTTCCTAGATAAAGTTCCTATGTACTACCACTGTAACTGCTTTGCATTTTCTACCCTTTTCCCCAAATCTGCAACTGGAGCAAAATGCACCTGTCTGACAAGGTGGGAATGAGTTCCTACTTGCACTGACGCAGTGGTTAGAATGCAGTATTGCTGGCTAATTCTGCCGACTGCCAGCAGTTCAATTCTCACTGGCTCAACGTTGACTCAGCCTTCCATCTTTCCAAGGTCGATAAAAGGAGGATCCAGATTGTTGGGGGCAATATGCTGACTCTGTAAACTGCTTAGAGAGGACTGTAAAGTACTGTGAAGTGGTATATAAGTCTGTGCCAATACTATTGATATTGGCTGCTACAGTAGTTTCAAGCCTTTTTTTAAAAAAATGTGTTTTTGTCAGGGTTCCAAGTAACACCCCCCAACGAAAGAAAACTCCGAGGCTTGAATTTCCTGAAAGTTCCATTTTATTACAGATGTCATATTGGCACATCTGGGAAAACCCGAACCTGAAAGCTTCCAGGTTTTCCCCACTCAAAGGAAAGTTCAAGTCATTGCCCAATACCCCGATGTCCATCACATGGTCCAATCCAAGCACCATCCCAAGTGGAGATGCCTCCCTGTTCCAGCCCTCCAGATGCAGGGCAAAATGTCCTTGACTTTCTGAGAAAGGAATGTTATTATGACTATATATATCACCCTGTCTCCATACAATCCACCTCCCAGTTTCCCACACTAGTAAATGTGGCAGGCCTGAAGATCCAACGAAAAAGATGGCTTCCAGGCCTGACAGTTTTATTGTTGCACCTTACCAAAGGTGGCTGTTACACAACCAATGTGCCCACACTTACAGGGTGTCCACCTGGGGAAACAATCAAGCTAACAAATATAAGGAAGGGGTCTTGGGGCACTAACTCAATTCCCAGCCACCACTTAAACCACAAATATTTCAACATAGCTTGAAAAACATAATACAGGACAATCTTGAACCTTGATTAGAAATCACAGTAGCAAAATTTCTGGAAAGGGTTACATTCCAAGTCTCTAATGAAAATATAAAATGGAAGGAATTTGAAGATTGGGACATTTTAATTGAAAATTCCCTCTTTCAGCTTGCCCCATAACTATTGATTTTAGAGGTGCTGCCTTGGAAAGGATCAGAGGTGGGTTTCAGCAAGTTCTGACCAGTTCTGGAGAACCAGTAGCGGAAATTTTGAGTAGTTCGGAGAACCGGTAGTAAAAATTCTGACTGGCCCCGCCCCCATCTATTCTCTGCCTCCCAAGTCCCAGCTGATTGGGAGGAAATGGGGATTTTGCAGTATCCTTCCCCTACCACACCCACCAAGCCATGCCATGCCCACCAAGCCACACCCACACAACTGGTAGTAAAAAATTTTGAAACACACCACTGGAAAGGACCATCTTCAAATCATTCTTGATGAGCTGGCCTATAAGGGATCAGGCACATACAACCATGCTAGGAAACATTTAACTGCAAAATGTATTTGAGTTATCCTAATGACAAAAACTATAAAGGAGAATAGAGTTCTTCCATAATAAAGCAAATATATACTATTCAGAGATCTCGGTTAAGATAAATTAGATCCCATCAAAATAGCAGATAGTGCTGAAGATCTGTCTGAGCCAGGTTGACTGAACTATTAGGAAAACCATGAAGCAGGGGCGGTTTCGAAGAGATTATATAATTTCTGTTTACTAGTAAGGCTTACCACATTCAGTGGAACTTATACCAAAATGTGGGGAAGGACTTAATGGCACAGAATATTGGGAGTTGTAATCCCAGTGTTCTGAAGGATACCAGGTTGAGGAAGGTGGTGGTATATTGGATTTAATCTTGCATTCAATAGGGTTGATCAATAAGAGAGCCCACAAAGTGACTGGAATTTTTCCATGAAACCTTTGATGATAAAATCAAATTTCTAATCTATCCCGCAGATCAACCTGGTTCTTTACACAGTTCTCAAGGTTTCACTGCTAACAACGTAGATGAAAACATGTTTCAGCCATATCCAGAAAATGAGCCTGTAGAAAGCTGTGAAAATGCCTTTGAGCCGCCGGCAACCTTGCAACGAAAATTACAGGATGAATTGAATTACCATATATATGGCAGCCGGATGGATAAGCCAGAAAGTCCTGCTGTGTACAGTGCTGAAATGCAAGAAGAGGAGAGAAGAAGGAGAAAGGTCTCCTATGACCCATTTGCCAAAGCGGCAGCCACACCTCAGACACCAGAGATTTATCCGAGAACTCAAAACATCCAAGCAAGTGTGAGTCACAACAATATCGGTGCAGCTCATTCAAGTCGTCCATGGCACTCAACGCCATCAGGAGCAATAGATCCAAATGGCTTTTTGGGGGCAGGAACTCTACATCCCAGAAGGCTACTAAGTGCAGAAGATCTCTATGGAGCACCCTCAGCCACAAACTTTAATTTCAATAAAACACCAATTCCAGAATCTGGCATAAACAGTCAGGCCAAGCCATACAATCCGTATCATTATCCCCAAAGCTTAAGCACAGAAACTGGTAAGTGAGATCATATGGAAGTCTGGAGGGTTGCTTATTTCTCTTTGCATCGTGGTGGTCATGTCCACTTTCCATTAGTCAGGAAAAAGAAAAGCAGAGTCCAGTTGCAACCCACAATAATAAAGTTAACCAGCTTTAACTACTTCATCTTAACCTCTGAAGTTGTTACAATAATTTAAATTGTAATAATAACTGGCCTGAATGAAATTCTTCGCAAGGTCTATTGTCCATCCATATGAGCTGAAGATTGTAAATATTACAGTACAACATACAGGTAGTCCTCCTTGACTTACTTACTACAATGTTTTTTTAGTGACCAATCAAAATTATAACAGCCGTGAACAAAGTGGCTTATGACTGTTTTTTCATATTTAGTGACCATTGTAGTATTGCTGTGGTCATGTGATCAAAATTCAGATGCTTGGCAACTGGCATGTATTTATGATGGTTGCCATGTCCCAAGGTCATATGATCCTTTGCAACTTTCTGACAAGCAAAGTCGATGGGGAAGCCAGGTTCACTTAACAACTGTGTTACTAATGTAACCACTGCAGTGATTCACTTAACATCTGTGGCAAGAAAGGTTGTAAAATGGGGCAAAACCAGGGGTGAAATGCTCCCGGTTCGGACCAGATCCGGTAGCGATGGCAATGGGTGGTTCAGAGAACCGGTAGCAAAAATCCCTGCCCGCCACCACCACGCCCAGCTGAGCCATGCGATCTTCAGAGGCTGTTTTTTTTACTTTTAAAAGCATTTTTTCTACAACCTCTTCCGCAGAAAAAATGCTTTTAAAAGTTTAAAAAAAAAGCCTCTGATGATCGTGCGGCTCAGCTGGGATCGTCAGAGACTTTTCAAAGCATTTTTTTGCAACCTCTTCGGCCGAAGAGGTTGTAGAAAAAAATGCTTTGAAAAGTTAAAAAAAAAAAAGTTGGCCACGCCTACCCAGTCACATTACCTCCCCCACCAAGCCACGCCCACAGAACTGGTAGTAACAAATTTTACATTTCACCCCTGGGCAAAACTCACTTAACTGTCTCGCTTAGCAACAGAAATGTTGCGGTCAACTGGTCGTAATTCAAGGACTACCTGTATACAAGACACAGGGTTGCATCATTGACTTGATGAAGAATAAAGTTCTTAATCCAAATTTGAATACTGTAGATGAAAATATACTGATATTCAAGATTCAAGTTCCTAGTAAGAAGGGATTGTGGTCAGGCCCAGACATGGCTAGCTTAGTGATTTAAAAACTGCACTAATATTTTGTTTTTAAAATGAACTATGTGTGGTAAAGATTTTCTCTTTAATCCCATGGAAGTAAAGTTTACTTACCACAGATGGCCAAACTGGTGGATTTTTACAAGGTGAGAGAGCTGGAAACAGGATTTTATAACAGTCAATCTTGCCTATATACCACCATACCACTAGATTGCCCCATTGGAAGAATCGTTTTTTTAGCAGCCTACTAAAGCTCAGAATACCATTACCATCACTCAGATTTTCATTTGGGTAATTATAGAATCAATTGTATTTTATACTCTTAACATTTATAGAGGTCAAGAACAGTGACACTGACATTATTCTGAAACAATCTGTACAATTATTTAGGTCCTGTGGAGTCGGTTCCCTATAGAAAATTCAACTTTGCAGATCCTATTATGGGCAGAATACCTACAGGTAAAACAAACAAGTAAAACGTTCTGTTCAGATGACTTCAAATGACAGCTAGGTGGCAGTGAAATGTTTAGACTTTTCTCTGTCTCTGCGTTGCCATCTAGACTTCATCTGAAGCACTGCACCCCATATATGGAATGCCCCCCTTTATTAGAGCATGTTACAGCATCCTCAAGAGTTATGTGATCAAAATTCTGGTGATTAGCAGCACACCTGTCCTTAAGATCACGGGAGTCCTGCAATTCCTCCTTCCACCCCTTCCATGGTCTAGAAGGCCTCAGCTAATGTGTGGGCCTCTTCCATCCCCCACACCACTCCCAACAGGCCTAGGCCTTCTTCCTGCCCATCATGCCCAGGTTCATTCCCTTTCCTTTCCCTGCAGCTGCTAACAGGCCCACCCAGCCAATGCAAAGTATAGCTAGAAAGCTAGCAAAGACAATGCTAGAGAGGCAATCTTTCTTGAGGTTGGCCAAGAACAGGAAGCTTGCTGGCTGACTTCCTATCGGAGAATTAATGAGAATTAATAAACAGCTGGATGAAAAATAACAAAACTAGAAGGGAGTGGATAGAATTAATGGGACTGTAAAAAAGAGAGAGATGGGAAGTTTCAAGAACAAAAGACAATGTATGAAGGGCTGTATTGATGTGATAAAAACAAGAACAGAAAGGATAAAGAGGTATAATGAATAGTAACTTAGATTTGGCTATATATATATATTTTCTTATCTCATGCCTTTAATTTCTTTCGCTAACTACAATTTATGCCTTTTCTGCTATGCATAACTTTGCCTAGCCTGGAATGAAATAGCATGAGGGGCATGGATGCCTCAAAGGCTTTTTTAAAAAAAATATTATTATTCAAGTAGGAAGTGAAGCCATTGATACCTCCTTTAAAAACATGAGGATTATTAAAAAAACTTTCAAATATGCTATGACATGTTGGCAAACTATTGGCATTCTGACTCAGCTAATCAACTCTGGTAAAGATGATTCTTTGAATCTGTCCTTGATGCCTAGAGGAAGAAATTATACCATTTTCATTTTATGCAAAAACACTGTTCTAAATTTAAAATACCTGTTAACATACAGTTTGGTATTTATTTATTCCTTATATTTTTTGTCTCTGTGTCTTTCTTTTTTTTTCCTAAACAATTCCCCATAATCAGAAGAACCTGCACACTACAACATATATAACAGTACTGGAATTCAAATAGGCTCCTACAACTATTTAGAAATTAAAAATCAAGATATTCGAGGAAACAGTCCTCCAGCAACTGCTGATTACTATACAGAAGAATATCAGAAAATATTTGGTAAGTAGAAAAATAAACCTTTTTCTTCCTTAATGGGATAATCACTCATCATTGATATTTCGGCTTTACTGATATTTACAGAAATTTCATGTCCGGTGTTTTATAACACATACATTGGAGAAAGTTATAATAATATTCTGTAAGGATCCATTCAAAAGCATTTCCATTTAGTTAAATGAGTTTATTCCAAGGCAAGCAATATATAGCTTTAATCAATGGTGCGTTTCAAAATTTTTTACTACCGGTTCTGTGGGTATGGCTTGGTGGGTGTGGCATGGCTTGGTGGGCATGGCAGAGGAAGGATACTGTAAAATCTCCATTCCCACCCCACTCCAGGGGAAGGATGCTGCAAAATCCCCATTTCCTCCTGATCAGCTGGGACTTGGGAGGGAGAGAATAGATGGGGGCAGGGCCAGTCAGAGGTGGTATTTACCGGTTCTTTGAACTACTCAAACCTTTCCGCTAGCAGTTCTCCAGAACTGGTCAGAACCTGCCGAAACCCACCTCTGGCTTTAATGTAGTGAAACAGAGAAAGTGTTGGAATAGATCTGAAGGGAGGGACTTGGGTTCAAAAACTGTTAGTCATGGAGACAAAACTCTATGCTACCCTTCTTTGTAGCCTTATTGGATGGAATGATTAAAGAGATCATCTTTTATAAGGCATTCTGTATTCCTTGCAGGCAGGCCATGATTCAAATTTAGTAGAGCTACCCTCTCTGGCCTGGAGTAACCACAGATGACAGTAAAGAGATACAGAAGAGTTGGCCTTCCTTTTCTAATCTATAGTCATCCGGAATTTTGCAGCCCTGATCTGGTGGCCAAAATTTTAGTAAACCATACCAAAACTATTCTATCACCAGAAAAAAGTTCAGAAACACCCTTTTCAGTTTCACAAAGCATATGAAGGGATCCTTGGTCACACCAAATAGTCATGACAACATGTGTGCATCCAGCGTATCTTGCCGATCATCTTATTTAAAACATTACGTGAGGACCCAATTTGTGGGGGCAATAAGCTGACTTTGTATAAATATACAAAACTATGAAGGCTATTGCTTAACGCATTGTAAGCCGCCCTGAGTCTCCGGAGAAGGGCGGCATATAAATCAAATTTAAAAAAAAAAAGCGGCTTAATGCCGTCTCTGATGCACGTTTCAGAGAGTACCTCCACGTGAGGGGAATTCCTGGCCAACTTGGATTTCTTTCTTGTGTGGAAATAGAGGAGGCAGTTCTATTATTGTACATATACAGCAAATTTCTCACAAGTAGGGAAATGTCTTCCATTCTGTCTATGAAAAAAACTGAACGATAGCAACAGACATCTCGCTAGTCATCAATAGCCCACTCATTCATTGTTTTACCCATCAAGGGGTTTCAACACAACTAGTCCTCAAGTTACAGCCATAATGAGGGCCAGAATTTCTGTTACTAAGCGAGGCAGTTATTAACTGAGTTGTACCCAATTTTATGATCTTTTTTGCCATAGTTGTTAGGCAAATCATTGCAGTTGTTAAGCGAATGACTACATGGTTCACTTAACAACTGCAATGAATCGCTTAACAACCATGGCAAAAATCACTTGGTCGTTAAGCAAATCTGGCTTCCTCCATGGATTTTGCTTGTTGGAAACTGGCTGGGAAGGTCACAAATGGTAATCACAAGACCCCAGGATGCTGCAACCAGCAACCAATACATGCCAGTTTCCAAGTGATTGTTGGGATGGTGCAATGGTTGTAAGTACAATGACCAGACAAAGGTGACTTTTTCAGTGCTGTTGTAACTCTGAATGTTTGCTAAATAAATGGTTGTAAGTGAAGGACTACTTACAGCACCGATGGCCTCAAAGAACATCTTTCTGGAAAGACTAAGATTTTGTTTTTCTTTTTTTCTACCACCAGAGAGCACTGCTATAGTCTCAGATGTTCACCTAAACCTTGTGAGAGACAATTTGTCCAAGAAGTGGAAACACTGCGCTCGTAAACTGGGCTTCAGTGACCCGGAGCTGGATGAAATTGACCATGACTATGAACGGGATGGACTCAAAGAAAAAGTTTACCAGATGTTCCAGAGGTGGCTGATGAAGGAAGGCAGCAAAGGGGCAACGGTGGGGAAGCTGGCCAAGGCCCTTTTTGCTTGCGATCGGAGAGATCTCCTCAATAGTTTTGTCAAAATAAACCAGGATTCTGATAGAAACAGCAGATAAAGAAGTCAAACAAAGAGCTGGAGGACTTTGGCTGGGTTGGACTTTTTTCCAGAAGACATTTTTGTATTAATGCTGCCAGCAGACCGCTACTCTATGCAAGCAGAGTAAGGAATGGAAGATAAAGAGCAAATGATGGCCAATCCCAAGGGATGTTTTCATAGCATCCCCCCCCCCCCAAAAAAGCTACAAACTTAACAGAATGCTTTCCAGCAGAGACAGACAAAACATTTTGAGTGTTTTGCTCTGTGCACGGAACAAAATGGCTGTTTTGTTTTGGACACGGACCACAATATGGTTTGTCCACAGCTAAGGGAGAGCAGCAACAGTGGCTGAGCAGAGGGAGAGAGGACTCAGGGAAGGCTGGACAAGATTTTGGTATATACCACACTGGGCCTTTAGCGGCAATGGTGGTGCCTGAGGAGAAGGGTGAGGGAGGGAAAGGAAAGCACTGGTAGGGCTGGTCCCTGAGATGTTCCATTTTGGGAATTGATAATGGAAATAGGAAGCGATACCCACTAACTTAGCCCTGTTTGCCTGTCTGGATTTCTAAATGCAAGACAATCAAAGTATTCTGGGCCTGGCTTCTGCCAAACCATAACTGGCCAGAAATGGTTCATCAGAACTTCCAAAGCGCTATGGGCTTTTTTCTAGGGATAAAATGCAACATTTTTTCCCCTCATTTCGTGCATACCTCTGCCCGTTTTATAATATGTCAAATTTTGAATGAATTTGTACAATTTTAATTTTTTAAATAGAGAAAATGGGTATAAGGCTGTTCTCCTAGTCTTATTATAAACCAGAATCTCTTTTAAAAAACAAAACCGGATGATCATTCACTTTCAGTTATGTAAAACCCGCCACTGCTATTGTGCTGTTTTTCTTGGCAAGATTTCTAAGTATTGGCTTACCATTGCCTTCTTCCTAGGGCAAAGAGGGAGTGACTGGCTCAAGGTCACCCAGCTGAAGGGACTAGAACTCAATCTTCTAATTTCTAATATGATGGCTTATACCAAACTGGCATATCTCAGAAGATATGCTACTGCATTAGTAAAGATGGGTGTTCTATACTATACCGTGATCATACAGCTGTGATCGTCGGAACCTTTTTTTACTTTTTTAAAGCATTTTTTACTACCTATTCAGCCAAACCGGTAGTAAAAAATGCTTTAAAAAAGTTTTTAAAAGGTTCCCAAAATCAGGCATCGTAGCTGATTCCCCCCATCGCTGTACTTACCTTCCCAAGCCTCCTTTTGGCGTGTACTGTGCATGCGTGGCCACCAAACCAGTAGCAAACTGGTTCAGATTTCATCACTGGTTTGTGTTACTTAACTCATTCCCAAGAGCAATTACACAGATTTCCCCTAGAGGGACAAATTTAAAAAATGCAATGCAAAACCAGCAATTTACATACAGGTAGTCCTTATGTAATAGTGCCTGCCTTATTTAGTTATTGACAGTTCAGTTACAACAGTGATGAAAAATAGAATTACCATTCTTCACTTTTACAACCTTTGCAAGTCTGTAAACAAAGGAAAACTTAAGCAAGAGCATAAGCACAGTCCTAGTTTTACTTCACAGCCAAGTTGTCGGTCCCAATTGTGGTTACTAAACCAAAACTACCTATACTTGCATCCAATGTTGGAGTCCAAGTACAAAAGGGTGAGGTTTGCAGTACAAGTCTCTGAATTATATATGTTATTTTTGCATCATCATGTCAAGCTGCAAATGCCTATGAGCACGGGGATTATTAGCATGTTGTGCCTGCTACTTGATACGTTAAACTCAGTCACTGGTTGTCTCTCATCTGGATTACTGCAATGTGTTCTACATGGTGCTATCCTTGAAGAGTGTTCAGAACCTACAATTGGTCCAGAATGAGACATGGAACAGTTTGGAGACCCAGGGAGTGGAACATGTAATGTGTAATATGGAAGTTCCATTACTGATTGATGGGGCTCCTATTAAATCAATGGCAAAAAAACCAGCCCATATAAAAGGACCTTCCCAGTAAGGCCCCTTCTCTGCGGAACACAATTCCCCTGGAGGTACGATTGGCCCCCACCTTGTTTTTTTGCAAGGCCCTGAAGATATGTTTTTCTCAGCACATCTGGGGACCCCAGCAGAGATGGAGCAGATGAAATGGTCACATTATGCTGTTGCTGTGGAGGGGGAAAAGATGGTTATACAGGTTGTCTTTGACTTAACAACAGTTCGTTTAGTGACCGCTCAAAGTTACAACACTGAAAAATGTGACTTATGACCATTATTCACAGTTAACAATGGTTGCAGCATCCCCATGATCATATGGTCAAAATTCAGCTGCTGACAACAGGTTCGTACTTATGACCCTTGCTGTATCCCAAGGTCACATGATCACCTTTTGCAACCTGACAAGCAAACTCAATGAGGAAGCCAGGTTCACTTCACCGGGTTACTAATTTATCAACTGCCGTGATCCACTTAACAACTGTGGCAAGAAAAGTCATAAAATGGGGCAAAACTTCAGTTAAACATTTGGGCTCCATTGTGGTCGTAAGTTGAGGACTATTATATTTTTGTGGATTTTTTTAAAGTTGTAAACTGCCCAGAGTATCTGTGTGTGTGTGTGTGTGTGTGTGTGTGTGTGAGAGAGAGAGAGAGAGTTGGGCGGCCTTATAAATTTGTTTAATAAACCCAACAAACGGTGTAAACTATTTTCTTTGGTTCCATCCCCCTTTGTCACAGAATAGTAATAGCACTAAGACTTACATACAGCTTCACAGTGCTTTACAGCTCTGTCTAAGCGGTTTACAGAGTCAGCATATTACCCCCAACAATTTGGGTCCTCATTTTACCCGACTTTCCAAGGATAGAAGACTTGAGTGAACCTTGAGCCCTGTCAGGATCAAACTCCAGGCTGTGGGTAGAGTTAGCCTGCAATACTCCATTCTAACCACTTGGGCCACCACGGCTCAATGCCCTGGATTGAGAAAAAGACCGGAGAAGAATGCAGCCCCTTCCCTCCAAAACTCAAGTCAACGATTGCGGCAATTGGTGGGTGAGCTTTTGAGTGAAAAGCCTATTGCCTTATTCCGCCCCCTTGCAGCCACTTTTCCTGGGAGCCGATAGAGCAGCAACGAAGGCGGAGCCGCCAAAAGAGACCGCGGCGAAGGAAGGAAGGAGGGGAAAAATGACTCGACTTGCAGGCGCAGCGCTTTGGCGGCTGCGGCGCCTCTTCTCGCACCTCTCCCGCTCTGCAACGCTGGCAGCGATCCCGAGATCGACGGCTGCCTATAGGTAAAACGCCCGCGGGATGGGACGAGAGACGCGAGGAACCCACCTGCGAGCTTAATAGCACAAGCGAGGGGGCCGAATCCGCAGTGCGCACGCGTGATTGGTCGCAGAGGAAAGTCGCGAATGTCTAATGCCGGAGCGAAATGTCGGTGCGGCAGGAGGAGGTGTAGAGACGAAATGCGGGGGGGGGGGAGGGGGGTGTCTTGATTCTATAAATTTAGAGGGCCCGAGGGCTTAATTGCAAAGCTGGAGAGATTTTAGGTCCAACCGAAGCACTTGGCAGTCTTGTGCAATTTGTGCACTGTGTGCCTTTTAGGTTTGTGATCCCGCGCAGGCTTTTCTTGAATGGAGCGAAGTCTGATCATCTGAATCCGATTTTAGATCAGATTAGTGGTCTGTAGAGATCCTTTCCTTTAACGGAGGCTTCGCAAAACTCGCCTTTTAAGAATGAAATGATATATTGGTAAGTGGGAAAAGCACACCCGCAAAGGCTGCAGGAATGTTCATTGGGGGAAGAACAATTGCATCGATCCCCCCTCCCCTATATTTTAGGCAAACAGCTGTCTGGGAGAATAAGATTCTGAACGAGTTTAAAAAAAATAAAATTATATATTTAAAATAAAAAAATGACAGGCCTCCATCCTACCTTCGACCTATTTATTATACTAATAAAGCTGAAAGTTAAAAAAAAATACTCTGGGCTATACACCATTGCATAATTACCTGGAAGCAAGTTATATAAAGATTTCTTTGCAAGCAGACTGCAAAATTGTTTATAATTAACATGGGCCTTCATTTATAACATTTTTGGTACATAGGATTAAACCAGGCTGCTTTTCAGAAATGTGTTACAGTACTGTATCAAAATTCTAACAGAAAAAGTAGGATACTTTTAGTCCACAGTGTGTAGCCATGTGCAAATTAGTTTGTCTCTTATTATATACTGCAGATCAGATCTGCTGTGCATATACTACTTGCCTATAGGAGTTGTAGGGGAAAGGGTAAATTACAAAGATCATCTCTTCAGTCTCTTCCTCCAGTGCAAGGAGACTTGTGTAAGGCACAACCAGTTTCGGCAACATTCTTAACCTGTGTACAGTATTAATCCAATATATCAAGCTAAGAAAAGGATTTCGCTTCACACAACCCACTACAACCAACCACCCCCAATCTACGGTAGTCAAACAATTGCACGAATGCTGCTGTTAGGTTTTCCCTGCACCAGATTGATTGATTGATTGATTGATTTGTCAAGCATATATAAGAAAACAGGTAAAAGTATAAACATAATTTGAATACATGAAAAGAGTAAGTAAAAAGGAATATTAGGACAAGGACGGTAGGCACGCCGGTGCACTTATGCACGCCCCTTAGCTTAAGTGTATTGTGCTTAGCTGGAATTCGTGGACATGTAATTTAAACTCTTCACAGCTCCTGGAAATCTGATTCCTTTTGTTTGACAGAGGCAATCCTACCCTTCCTTCTAAAATTCAGTCAATAATGAATTGAGTGGGAGAATAGTTCGATCCTCCCATAGAACAGAGTCATCTTTGGTCTCTGCTCTTTCGCCCTCAGGGTTTTGAGCTGGAAACTCAGGACCTAAGTACCACTTAGAGAGAGCTCTAGAATGAACTTTCTTGCCTGTAGGGCAGTACAGGTAGTCCTTGACTTGCAACAGCTCGTTTAGCGACTGTTCAAAGTTACAATGGCATTGAAAAATATGACTTGTGACCATTTTTCCTAGTTACAAACTTTGCAGCATTCCCCATGATTATGTGATCAAAATTAAGATGCTTGGCAACTAGTTCATATTTATGACTTTTGCTGCGTCCCGTCCCGGGATAATGTGATCCCTTTTTGCGACCTTCTGACAAGCAAAGTCAAGGGGGAAGTCAGATTCACTTAACAACCAAGTTGCTAACTTATCAACGGCAGTGATAACTGTGGCAAGAACTGTGCCACTATGGCAGCAACTGTGGCAAGAAAAGAAAAATGGGGCAAAATTCACTAAACATATATCTCATATAACAGCGGAAATTTGGGGGCCATTTGTGGTCCTAAATTGAGGACTACCTGTATAACAACCATGAAATCTTGCCAAAGCAGTTCCAGTGTGATGAAGGCACAACTACTCTTTTTCCTCTGTTTTCACCTCTTCCCTGGACTAAGGAACCTTTTGTGAAATGAGTTTACCTCCTCCTCTGTTAGATATGTCATCACCCCTCCCAATCTGGATTCTTCCCTACGGGTCTCGCCTGTCTCAAAAACTAATTACGCTGAGGGGATATCAGATAGGAGAAACCTACAGTATATGATTTCAGTATTGCATAATTTCCAGAACTAAAGTATTTAAAAGCAATACTATTCTTAATGGCATGTAGTATTCATAACTAAGAAAGTTGAGGCATTTCCACATCAAATTTGGATGAAGGATTTTTCCCTCAGATCTTTTGTATTAAAAATATGAACTGCTTCCAAGTGTGTATGTGTGTGTACATGCCCACACACACACAAAGATGTGTGTGCAGGGTGCATGCTTAACCCCAGATAAGTGGGGAATATTCATTATCTTGTGTGCGACATTAGTGATATTTGTAAATCTCACAAAATAAAATTATGTTCTGAAGTTCTTCAGCAGATTGAAACAAAGGTTTTACCCATTTAGATTTAGGATTTTGTAGGGAAAGGAGTAGGGAAGGTCAACATTGAGCAATTACTAGTAGAAATTAAATAAATGAAGTTTCATTTTAAGGTAATTGCAGGTCCTGGGCTCAGTCAGAATCGTTGCAATTGATGAGATTTAATTTGCACATGTTCCATTCATTTCAGTGGGTACACTCTGTTGAACTAGGACAATTTCAATTCGTTTGAGGAAAGATTTTCCAGTTGAATAAGTACTGAACTCCTTAAAGGCAAAGAGATCTTGAAATCTTTTCTAAAATTGCTTTCGCGTGAGCCTTGGGATTTTTGTTTTGTATTGTATTATCATTCCTTAGAACAGTTTCTGGTATTTTCCATTCAAATTAATGGAAATGAATTGATTTCTACTTGTTCATTATCTGGAATCAAATTCTGACAATATTTTTGAATCTTGATTAGGAAGAATACTTGTAAGAGAGTAATAAAGGATGGCTTGAGCTTTGAAAGTAAGTTATGTGATTCTGTTGACTGTGCTTGTTTTTTTTAACAGCATGGAAAATTTTATCAACAAGTTTATTTGAGAATACCTGGTGTGAGCAAATTCAGAACAAGAAGTTCTTATTTGCAAAAAGTTTTAGTGGCTATTGTGGCCTTTTCCACCATCAGTGCACTATTGGAAGACCTGAAGGTCCAGGTTGGGGTTAAAAAACCAAGGAGAAGCTCTGTCTCATCTTGACTCCAATTTGATAGCAATAATCAGTGAATCAATCAGTATGTTATTGTGATTAAATATATTTTGCTAACCTGATGTCCACAAAATTTGTTGGAATTGCCACTCAAAAATTCCTGCTGGTTTTGCTAATTGAGAATCTTGTAAAACACATTTAGCAGATTCTTTCCCCCCCCCCCCCTTCCATTCAATTATGTCTGATTCATGGAGACTGCCTGGACAAATCCTTTCAGTTTTCTTGGAAGGTTTTTCCAGAAATAGTTTGCCATTGCCTCTTTCTTAGGGCTGAAAGAAAATGAATGGCTCAAGGTTACCCAACTGGCTTTGTGCCTAACAGATACCTTGTTGCAAAAATCCTGAGTTGAAAAGTTGGACTAGACGCAAAACTATACCTCACTTGAATATACTAGATGATTGTGTCATTAAGAGGGAGAAGAGCCATACTGTATACCAGGGGTGTCAAACTCAAGGCCCATATGCCAGATCCGGCCTGTGGGATGCTTAGATTGGCTTGCGGGGCCACCCTGGAAAGAACAAAGGATCGGCCCATGGTGCCTCTGCCAGTGAAACGAGCTTCCAATCTCAGTTTTCGGCTGGGACAGCCTCCTGCAACTCTCTGCGGCCCTTCCGAGCTCCATTTTCACTGGCAGAGGGTTGCAGGAAGCCGTCCCAGCTGAAAACGGAGATTGGAACCTGTTTTCGCTGGCAGAGCAGTCAGGCCACCACAGACACCACTGACACGAGTGATGTCAAGCTGGCCATGCCCATCCTAGTCATGCCCACTCCGGCCCCCTGAGGTCAAACACAACCCTGATGCAGCCCTCAATGGAATAAAGTTTGACACCTTTGTTATATACAGTGCCTTATTGTGTTATTGTATGCTATTGAGAAGAAGGATGGAATATGAACAGATTGAACAATTGGAGCTATTTCTTCCAGCACTGCTATAACCTCAGCGAAAGTAGAAGTGAATGGCGTCCACCTGCACTATCAACAGACTGGAAATGGAAATCATGCTGTCCTCCTACTCCCTGGCATGTTAGGTGTGGCTCTAACACTTCTACTATGCTACTGATTTGGAATGGATAATAAATATATGCAAAAACTATATTGATACATTTGTCAGAAGCTCTTTATAGTGATACATGACTCTAAAATAATTGCTTTCAGACAAGACTAATTATCTAACTATCTAAATAGATTAACCTAACTATCCAAATAGACTGAAGGTGAGATAAAATTTATTTATTTATTTAATTTATTTATTTATTTTATTTTATTGAATTTGTATACCGCCCTACTCCCGAAGGACTCAGGGCGGTGAACAGCCATGGAATAAAATATATAAATACAAAATTTAAAATAGATTAAAACGAATTAGATAATTTGGCTGAACAAATTTAAAACCCCAATAATTTAAAACCAGATTTAAAATTTCCATTTAAAAAGGGGAAAGACTTAGGTCAGGCCGGCTTGGTGAAAGAGGAAGGTCTTAAGCGCGCGACGGAAGGTACGCAGATCCGGGATCCTCCGTATCTCCGGGGGGAGCTCGTTCCAGATAGGTGCTCCCACAGAGAAGGCTCTTTATTGGTTTACTCTTGGATAATAGCAAGAGCTCACCAAGGATTTTTCATTACTGTTTCCTAAATGAGAGTAAATAAAATGATAAGAAAAGTTCTACCTGCCTTGACTGGCCTTGGGAGTTATTGCTTAAATCATAGCCTTAATTGTCTATAAGGTAGAAATACTTGTTAGTTATGTTTGATCCAGGATCAGCTTTTCTTAATCTAGGATTCTCAAACAGTGCTTGACTGCAATTCCACTGAACTAGCTGAAGATCATAACATTTCAACACTGGAGGAAACTTTTGGGGAAATAATAGCAAAAGAACTAAAAATCTTCTATCCCAGGAACAGGCAACCTACAAGCCTTCCACCAACTCTTTACACATCCAAATTCCAGTAATTCCAATTCAAACCACGTTCAACCCACATAGATACATTTCTGCTTTGACTAAAAGTGAATTTGATTTAAAGGAGACGTTGTCTTTATAAGAAAATTTTGGGTGACTTCAGTAACCACAACCCTTTTTTAAAACCTTGTTTACCATTTAATCAAAGAATTTGATTAGTTTGAGCTTAGCACAGTATATGAAATCTTCCCACATCTAGTCCCGTCTCCTACATCGATAAATGACACATTGCAAACAATAAAAAAAGCTTCCCAACTGTTCTTCTGGAATCCAACTCAAGATACAAGCATTTTTCTCCCTGCTGTCATACTAGCTGCCTCAGGCAGAACCAGTGGTGGGTTTCAAAAATTTTAATGCCGGTTCTGTGGGTGTGGCTTGAGGGGTGTGGCGGGGGAAGGATTCTGTAAAATCTCCATTCCCTCCGCACTCCAGGGGAAGGTTATTGCAAAATCCCCATTTCCTCCCAATCAGCTGGGACTCTGGAGGCAGAGAATAGAAGGGGGCGGGGCCAGTCAGAATTTTTACTACCGGTTCCCTGAACTACTCAAAATTTCTGCTACCGGTTCTCCAGAACTGGTCAGGACCTGCTGAACCCCACCTTTGGCCAGAACCCTGCTTAGGTTTCCACTGGAGAGAGAGTGATGTTTTATAGTCATTCAACCAGTGGTAGTGAGTTTGTGAGGAGAAAGCCAAGAAAAATGGTTGGTTTTACAATGGTTGGAGAATAACTCACAAATGAAATTGATTATAGTGCAGCAAAAGAGGAGGATCTCTTAGTTTCCTTAATAGTCAGACAAGAGACATAAAGATACAGGTAGTCCTTGACTTACAACAATTCATTTAGTGACTGTTCAAAGTTACAAAGGCATTGAAAAAAGTGGAATGGTCGTTCTTCACCCTTATGACTGATGCAGCATCTCCTTGGTCACATGATCAAAATTCAGATGTTTGGCCACTGGTTCATATTTATGACGGTTGCAATGTCCCGGGTCACATGATCAGCTTTTGCAACTTTCTGACAAGCAAAGTCAGTGGAGAATCCAGATTTACTTAACAATCATGTTACTAACTTAACAAACACAATGATTCACTTAACAACTGTGTCAAAGAAAAGTCGTAAAATGGGGCAAAACTCACTTAAAAGTTTCACTTAGCAACATATATTTTGGGCTCAGTTGTGGACGTAACTTGAGGACTACCTGTAGTTTAATTTGATCATGCTTTTGGGACTTAGTTTTTCTTTTACATATATTAATATGTGTAAAATAAGTTTCTCTCTTGTTTATGATGATCTTGCAGTGTTTTTGTGTGTTGATTTAGGCAGCGGTCAGACTGATTTTGATCCACAGCTGAAGAATATGAACAAGGAGATTTTTACCGTTGTTGGCTGGGACCCTCGAGGATATGGAAAATCAATCCCTCCAGTTCGAGATTTTCCTCTAGACTTTTTTGAAAGAGATGCAAAAGACGCTGTGGACTTGATGCAGGTAAATACATCCAGGCTTCTTTGAAATCTGGTTTTGAAACTTTTGATTTCTGAAAATTTTGCACATTTAAGTTTGGAAATAAGCAAGTAGAACCTTTAAGAACTTTCTAGGTTTGAAACTTTATGAGAATGAAGATTGAACCTGTTCATAAGCAGAATGTTTCCATAGTAGCTTTTTTTCTTTCTCCCTGATCTATTCTATCCAGGTAAAATATCTCATTATTTTGAATAAATAAAATAAATAAAAAGAAGGATTAAGTAGAGAACTGTTGCAAAGTAGAGAACATGCTCTTTTTTGTATCTTTTATAGTGCTGACTCCTGTTGACTGGCTGGACAAGTTGCTGGAGATTTCTAGGCAATAAAGATAGTCCTTGATTAACAATGGCCATTTGGACTGGAATTCCCGTCATTAAAAAATGCAGTCCTAAAGTGCAATTCAGCTAATAATGATAACCGACTGCAGGGTTTGCTATCACTAAAGCAATGTGGTCATGTTTTATGACTTCATTGCTTAGCAATGTGGACCATTTGCCATTATAAGTCAAAGACTTCCTGAAAACCAAACTGGCTCTTCGGAGTTGTGTTTGTCAATCTTGGCAACTTGAAGATGTGTGGATTTCAACTTCCAGAATTACCCAGCCAGCCTAAGGAATTCTGGGAGTTGAAATCCACATATATCTTCAAGTTACCAAAGTTGAGAAACGCTGCTCTAGAGAATATGCTACTGCACTAATAACAATTGGTGTTATTCTACCTATTCACATGGATTGAAGAGTGGTAAGAAAATTATTACAAGGGCAGTGAAAGAGGTAACGCTCTCTCCTTGTGGGTGTTCCATCCTTCCACTGGTGCTTCCGGACAGACTTCTTTCTGACCTTGTACCTCTACACAGAGGTCTTCAAACTTGGCAGCTTTAAAACTTGTGGACTTCAACTCCCAGAATTCTCCAGCCAGCTGGCTGGCAGGGAAGGTTGCAAATAGTGATCACATGATTGTGGGGCCCAGCAACTGGTTGTAATTTGCTGGCTGGAGAATTCTGGGAGTTGAAGTCCACAAGTCTTAAAGCTGCCAAGTTTGAAGACCTCTGCTCTACAGGAAACTCTGTAAATCCTAGTGTCAAGTGACCAGTTCATTCTTATGCAAATTGGGTAGACTTAACTAGATACAAGGCTCCTGCTATTATTTGAATGCCCAATGGTCATTGCAACCTAAACAAAACTGCTGATCATCGTTGCGCTTAATATTATTTAATATGAATATTATATATTAATATATAATATGATTTAGTAATATTATTCAATAAATTTATTGGGCTTCATTGCCGTAATTTTGCCATGTTAAACTCTTTTTATATCAGTGAGAAGTGTTGTTTGTGAAGAATCAGATAACTTTAGGCCAAGCCCCTCATCCACAAAAAAGAGTTATTTCCAATCTGTTTCCTTATGTTCCAACAAGGCACTGAAGTTTCAGAAGTTCTCTTTGTTGGGATGGAGTGATGGTGGAATAACTGCACTCATTGCAGCTGCAAAGTATCCAGAATTGATCCACAAAATGGTGGTTTGGGGAGCCAATGCGACCGTTACAGAAGAGGATGTGAAAATTTACAGCGGTATGTATCTGTCAGCCAGTGATGGGTTTCAAAAATTTTTACTACCGGTTCTGTGGGTGTAACTTGGTGGGCATGGCATGGTTTGGTGGGCGTGGCTTGGTGGGCGTGGCAAGGGAAGGATACTGTAGAATCTCCATTCCCTCCTGATCAGCTGGGACTTGGGAGTGTTGTGGCCCCGCCCTCTGAGCCTGTCCCATCGGAGGAAGAAAGCTCTGAGCATGAGGAAGAGGAGTCAGCCAGGCCTCCCTCTCCAGGCCCCTCCCCTCTGGCACTGTCTCAGGTGCCGGCCGAGGGAGAGGAGATTAGCAGGGAGACAGGTGGCTCGGATGAGAGCGATGGAGAAACATCATTCCTGGACGCACGCCTCCGAAGGCATGATAAACGATTGCAGCAGCTCAGGAGGCATGCTAGGGATTAGAACTGAGTCACCGGACCACACCCCAGAGACTATATAATAGAGGGTGGTGGCCAGTGATCCTTGTGACGAACAAAAAATAAACCTTGGATAGTCACTAAAGCCTCGTCCGGAACTGCTGAGAGGAATATTTATTGTTGTTGGACGTTTGGACGCTGAGTATATTATCTTTCTGTTTTCTGTGGAAATAAAAGCACTTGGCAGACGGTGTGTATATCGCTCCCAAGTTGGAGATAAAGACCTGGGTGTGTTCCAAGTGCTTCCTTAACCCTCGGCTGGCTGTGTTTGTGTGTGTGTGTGGACGGGGACAGATCAGGGAGGCACAGAATAGATGGGGATGAGGCCACTCAGAATTTTTACTACTGGTTCTCCGAACTAGTCAAAGGTTCCACTACCGGTTCTCTAGAACTGGTCAGAACCTGCTAAAACCCACCTCTGCTGTCACCCCTTTGAGGTAGTCCAGACAGGAAACCAAACCAGGAGTAGTCACACTACTTTTATTGAAAGGTTACAACAACAGAATCTTGCAAGTCTGAAAGCGCTTCTCTCCTCCTTTCCTTTTTGTTCCAAGAGAACTAAGGAGGGTCCCTTCTGAGACACTTTCTCTTCCCCTGTTCCAGGGGTGAAATCCAGCAGGTTCTGACAGGTTCTGGAGAATCGGTAACAGAAATTTTGAGCAGTTCGGAGAACCGGTAGCGGCTGGCCCCAGAGTGGGGTGGGAATGGAGATTTTGCAATATCCTTCCCCTGGAGTGGGGTGGAAATGGGAATTTTGCAGTATCCTTTCCCTGGAGTGGGGTGGGAATGGAGATTTTGCAGTATCCTTCCCCTGCCATGCCCACCAAGCCACGGCCACCAAGCCACACCACACCACGGCCACCAAGCCACGCCCACAGAACCAGTAGTAAAAAAAATTGGATTTAACCACTGCCCTGTTCTTTCTGTGGGTTGAGAGATCTCTTGCCTGACCGTTGCTCTGGCTGTGGATCTTCCTCTTATTTCTCAAGACTATTCTCACAGAGTATTATAATACAAATGGGAGGGGTTGTGTAGGTCTGATTATATGTGTGTACACCTTCAAGTTTGTCTTGACTTCTAGCAACAGTCTGGGCAAGTCGCTGCAAGTTATCTTGGCAACTTAAGTGGCTTGTTGCCTTCTTAGACTGACAGAAGGCGATAGGCCCAAGTTACTGAGCTGGCTTTGTGTCTTAAGGCAGGACTAGAACTCCTGGTTTATAGCCCAGTGTCTCTAACCAGTACACCAAATTAGCTTTCTTTTCTTTTTGTTGTTTTAAACAGTAGTAAATTCCTTCTCCCAGAGATGAGGAGAACACCCTCTCTCCTAGGGTTCTAGAAAGCTCTTAATATCTGGCTTTGGTCCCAGGCCTGGGCTTAAAATATTGTATTTTCAGGAACTGTGTTTTGTTTAGTTTACTTTGATTTGTGTCATTTTTAAATTGTTTTAGTCTGTGCTTTCTGTGTGATTTTAAGTCTTATCTGTTTTTATGGATTTTTTTCCTGTTTTGTACATTGCCCAGATTCCACTGGAGTTGGGCAGCTATAATAAATTTAAATTAATAACAATGAGAATTTATATTAAAGCATAAGGCTGCTGTAAGAAAAAAATATTTAAGTGCTAAATGCATCAATACGATATTAATGCATATTTTAATCCATATAACTTTTAAATTATAAATTTCACATTACAATAATATATGAATGTCATAATTTATACCATTAGTGGTCATCGGTCACACCGGACTTGTGTGATCTTGTGCAGTGGTTTGGACAGCAGAATTAATAATAAATAAAAATGTTGTGCGATTTCACACAAAAATGCCAAAATCCTATTTATACTTCAGGATTTTCAACTGAAATATAATATGATGGATTGGTGGTTGAGTCTCCCAGTCTGTTAATACTTGATAATTTCAGTCTTCCTGAAGGAGTGAGGTGCCTTGAGTTTTTTTGGTTGCTATGATAACCACAGGCCTGTCCATGGATTGGTCATCATAAGCCATACATCATACAGAGGAGTCCACACATTGGATCTAGTTTATGTTCCAGAGCAGCTCAGAAGTGGAGGATGTTGAAATCAGTCTGTTGTTGTGAATTGATCACCAATGGAGTTAAGTGGCACCATCAATCTCTGTAGAGAGGATAGATCAGTGATAGAAGTTCACCCTAATCACTTGATGAATCCCATGGGTTTTCCAGAGGGAGTTTCATTACATTATAACTTCTCTGCACTTACCTATTGGATGCTATCCAGCAACCCTTTTTAGGGTGACCAGGACTGTGTCAGGGAAGAATAACTGAAAGAACCACTAGAGGGCTGCTACAACCTTTTAGAAAGGCATTTGACAAATAAAATTCACATTTGTTTGCAGTTGGAAGCCAATTGGACAGATTCTGTAGCGTGGATGGAGTAATATCCTGCAGTGTCATGTCAGAAGGCATTTGAGTTTGTAGATGTTGATGAAGTAGACATTTCCTGTGAGATGAGATGTTATTTGTGACCTTCAACCAACTTTTGGGGGATATGCATTGCCATGGGGTTTAAATCTCGCCCTTATTTATTTAACATGTACATGAACCCATTGGAAGAAATCATCCAGTAGCATGAGATAGGGTGTACCTGGAGGGGAAAGACCTCAGAAACATGACTTATGCTCTCATCTCTAAATCAGTTTGAGATACTTTGACAGCAGAGCATTTGTATATGGCACACTGCTAAATTCTGATTCATACATGCATGCATGCATAGACATACACATACATACATACATACTAGGCTTATATAAATATTTAGTATAGGCATATATTATAAATATAGTTTTTAAAATAATAACTATATTTTCAATAAAAAAAATCATTCAAAAATAAAGTATTTTGCGTTTCTTTTTCTTTTTTTTTTGCCCATTAACTGCATTTAACTGAATGAGAGATTTTCATTTGAGCCTTGTTCTAAACCAAGCTAAATTTAAAACCCAGCAAACCAAACAAGATACTTTCACTTAATTAAGTAGCATGGTGTATGGCTAACAAATGAAACACAAAAACAATTACTACAACTTTGTTTTTCAAGAAAAATCTAGATTCTCTTAATGAGAAATAGCGCAGCAGGCAAAAGAAATAAAAGTAGTTACAATCTTTGAATAATAGATTACTCTGTGGAAGAAAATAATCCAATTAACACAATAATTATACATTTTTTTCCTTTTCTACTCAGCAAATGCCAGTTAAATGGATACATTACTTTCTTGGTAAAAAGTAATAGAGCTAAGATTTCTGAAATGGGTTTGTAAGACAAAGTTCTAATGTTGCTTAAAGCATCTGAAGTTGATAAATATTTAATAGGCTACATTAACTGCTAAAGACACTGGATATGAAAATGGTCTAAATGTTGATTACTTTCTCTAAGGAAGTGTTCAGTTTGAACAACTCCCTCCCTACGCATCCTTAGTTCAAATGTGTCCCTGTGATAATTGATTTGCATAGCTCATGAGTTTCATATAGTTGTCTGTGTAATTTTGAAATATGAAACTGTACATTCTGTTCAACACCACTATATTGTAAAATCCTTTTGTACCAATTTACTGAGTGGCTGAGCAGGATCTAGGCAATATTTTCCATGTTAAATCAAAGAGCTAAATCAAAGGGATCCAAATGCCTTTTCTGAAGCTGCCTAATGCTTTAGGTATAGAATCCTGAAATATATTACACCACCAACCAAACTATCGTAAAAGGATATAAAAGCAGCTTTTGAGTTTGCTAAAACTAGTTATTAGACTAAATGAAAAAAATGAGGTATGGATGGGATTATATAGCAGTGATGGCTAACCTTTTCTGGACCAAGTGCCCAAAGCGTGCGCACGTATTTGGGCGCCCTAACCCCAAACCCCAAAATGCAATGTGCATGTGGCCCCGCACATGCACCGTGTTCCCCTGCATGCACCCCACCCTCCGCGTATGCGTGCATGCCCCCTCTGCACCTGCCCTGCCCCCCTTACATGCACGGCAGAGACCTCACAACCAGCTGGCCGGCAGGAGGCGCGCGCAAATGCATGGCAGAGCTGAACTGGGGTGACAGCTCACTTGCCCACAGAGAGGGTACTGTGTGCCACCTGTGGCACATGTGCCATAGGTTAGCCATCACGGCTATATAGGCATCTATACAAACCACAATTATCCAAAAATAAGGAAATACCACAAACCTAACCCTGAAGTAGACATAATAGGTTACATGGTTTCCATTGTGATGTCACAATATGTGTTTTGCCATCCCCTTGCAGCTGCCTATAGATAGGAAGAAAATTATGTCTTCATTTATAGTCTCAATGTAGAAAGTGATGGGAGGCAATATATATTCTAATTAGGTAAATTTCATTTTGTGCCTGGAAATTATATGATGAGAAAATACAATAATCATATTAATCCCTTATTTTAAAAATGTAAGGTCCAAAGTCCTCTTCTTACATTCATAATATATAAACATGAAGGAATCAGGTTCACCATCTCTGTGCTCGGAATGAGATAACTCACCACAGCCAACTCACCATGGGACAACTATACTGCGGGACAATTCAATTATTTAAAATAATTAAAAAATATTTTAATTTTTGTCATTCACATTTTATTTTGTCCCTCCTTTGGCATCCTTTAATGATTCAATTAGACTATTTTTCCCCCTATATTAGTGTAACTTTTGTCCTGCGGTGGTGAGTTGTCTCACAGTGAATTAGCCAAGGCAAGTTGTCTTGTGACGAGTTGGCCATGGTGAGTTGTTATAGACCCTCTGTGCTTATATTACATATTTATCTAAATGTTCTACAGTGACAATTGTTCGTTGAAGTCATTAGAAATCCTGCCTTATGATTCTCGATAATCTAGAAATCTGTTAAACCTTTCTGCCTCTTACAAACTCATTTCTCATGCAAATATTTCCAAAGAGGTAGTCATATTTTACAGGAGCAACAATAACCCCAGAGATATTTTTAGTGCCTGGAGAGTAGAAAAAAATGTTACTAAAGCATATCATAAACTTCTATGGATCAAATCCAAGTAATCAGATGAAATTCCGAAGACCATAATTAACTGAATAGATTGGATAATCCAAATTGAATAAAGAGGTTTTTGCGTTTAACCTCCTCAAATAACTCATTGCTTAATTCAGTTCCTCAGAATATACATTTTAAGAATAATATAAAATATATAAAATCTCAGTTCTGCAGCCAACATATCAAAATATGAGGTATATTGTATGCATTTAAAAAGTCTCTAATTGTTTTCAAGCAGTTTAATCATTTTTAAAATACCCTGTGGGTTCAAAATGCTCAGACAGGCATTTAAAAATTGCATACCAGGTCAGAGATAATATTGAGGGGGAAACTGTATTTTATCATTACATACAGGTATCCGTGATGTTTCAAAATGGAGTGACAAAACAAGAAAACCTTTGGAAGAAATGTATGGACATGAATATTTCAGCAAAACGTGTTCAGCTTGGGTAGATGGAATCTTCCAGTTCGTGCAAAAATCAGATGGTAAGAACCTGGAACTGCGGCCTAGTTTGTTTTATCTCATTTATTAAAAAAGTAATATTTTTGTGTTCCCATATCCCAAATACATTCTCTTCCTGGCTTTGCTACAACTTTTCATTCCTGCCATCTTTCTCTTGATGTTGTTTTCAGGAAAAGATGCATGTGAAAGAGAGACTTGGGAGGGTGGGCGGTGTCTATGACATAGTTGCTTTTAGAAGATCATGGTGCTATGATCTTTGCATCCATAAATGACCATAGAGACTGGGAACGAATAAAGAAGTGTCTCCGAGCCTAATGTTTTCAAGAGGGGTTAGACTATAAATTCCATCATCCTCAATCAGCATTGCCTTCCACTCACAGCAGCTGAGTTGGAATATTTAATTTAACCCAGTTGAAGGCCATTTGATTTCAGGAGCTGCCCTTCCCAGTAAAGTATAACCTTGTAATCAGCCCCTCTGTGTCCTCATTTTCTCTTAAGTGGAGAACTTGAAGTGCCAAAGGGTAAAGTATTTATTGAATACTTTTGAAAGTACAGGCAGCCCTGGACTTACAACAGTTTGTAAGAACATCTAGAAATAGATTTTTGTATGGAAAAATTATAAACTCAGGGCAGCTTAGTCCATGTGTGAGTATATTTTAAAACTATAGCTTAATTATGACTTTTCCGCTCCTGAACCCAGATTGCTTTGCCTCCCCCATATTAGAGACATGCCCAGTGATCCTGACAGTTAGAACAATTAACCAGTGGAACAACTTGCCTCCATAAGTTGTGAATGCTCCAACACTGGAAGTTTTTAAAAAGAGATTGGATAATCATTTGTCTGAAATGGTATAAGGTTTCCTGCCTGAGCAGGGGGTTGGACTAGAAGACCTCCAAGGTCCCTTCCAACTCTGTTATTCTATTCTATTCTATTCTATTCTATTCTATTCTATTCTATTCTATTCTATTCTATTCTATTCTATTCTAAACTCATTGTAGATAGTCCTTGACTTATGACCAGTTGACTGCCACACGACCTTGCCACAGTTGCATTTCAGACACTTGGCAACTGATTTGCATTTACAACTGGTTGAAGCACCCCGTGGTCATGTGATCATGATTTGCAATGGCAAAAACCCCCATTAGATTTGCTGGATTTGGTTAACAACCACATATTTCACTTAATGATAGCCATAAAATCAAATTTGGCCACATGGGGCCTCACCTTATGATTGCAATGACTTACGACTGAAATTCCAGGCTCTATTGTGGTTATAAGTCAAAAATTACCTGTACTGTTCTGGAGCATTCTGATGGTTTGGGGGCCAGGATTCTAACAAAGAAAACCCATCCTTTAGTGAAATAAATTATTCAAGCCAACCTTCCATGTAAAGCCACACAGCACCCCTGAAGTGTTCCTTTCACTGATGAAGAATAAACTTCAAAGAAATGGTTGCCTTCCAAAGTATATAGAAGAAGTGGTGAAATCTAAAATTTGTTACTACCGGTTCTGTGGGTGTGGCTTGGTGGTGGTGGGGGTAATGTGATGGTGGGCGTGGCCTCTTTTTTTTTTTACTTTTAAAACCATTTTTTCTACAACCTCTTCGGTGAAGAGGTTGTAAAAACATGCTTTCAAAAGGCTCTGACGATCCCAGCTGAGTTGCCTGATCGTCAGAGGCTTTTTAAAAAACCCTCTGCCGATCAGGCAACTCGGCTGGGATCGTCATAGCTTGGATCGTCAGAGGCATTTAAAAGAAAAAAAGCCTCTGATGATCCTGTGGCTCAGTTGGGCATGGGGGGTGGGGGCAGGGATTTTTGCTACCAGTTCTCCGAACCCCCCGCCTCCATCACTACCGGATCAGGCGATCCAGTCCAAACCGGGAGCATTTCACCCCTGGATAGAAGGCCTCAGCTGTGTAAACAGTTCTCTAAAATCAGGATTTCTCACACTGACATCTTAACTTCCCTTAAGAGAGTAATTTTTTAAAAAAAATTACCAAGAATTACTAATGTGTCCTGTTTCGTGAATGGAACAAAAATGTTTTGGAGCCCAACAAATAGTAGCTGAAATGCTCCTATTTCATTCCTCCTTTATTGAGTCAATTATACTCTGCAAAGCACATGATATAAGACTCAGACTGGTTTTTGCTTCTTAATTCCAGGCTGGATCATAAGAACAACACAGGTGTGATTGTTTTAATTATTCTAATTCATTCATAACCTGAGGCAATGTTCAGTTTACCTAGAGAAGTGTGTGGGGGTTTGAAAGAAAACTTCATTTTTAAACGTCCTAAAATAAGTCTCCAGCCCCTCCCCCACTCCACAACAGCCTTTGCTAGGAATGTAGGAGAGAACAAGAAGTTGCTTTATTGCATATGAGATGCTTGTGTTGTTTTATTTCCATTCTAAATATGGCACATATTAACTTTACCAATTTCTGCTTCTCCGGAGCTAAGTCAATCATTGCCAGTAGTAGTTTAAAAGCAATAATTGTTCAGAACTAATTACCACCTGGTTGGGTTTTTACAACAAGGTCATCTTAAGTGCTTTCTGCTTGGAACTGTTGTTCAACATATCAAGGATGGAAAGGTTAAATTAGGGGAAAGCAGTGGTGAAATTCAAATTTTTCTACTACCAGTTCTGTGGGCGTGACTTGGTGGGCATGGTGTGCCTTGGTGGGCATGGCAGAGGAAGGAAACTGCAAAATCCCCATTCCCTCCCCACTCCAGGGGAAGGAAACTGCAAAATCCCCATTCCCTCTCCACTCCTGGGGGAAGGATATTGTAAAATCTCCATTCCCATCCCACTCTGGGACCAACCAGATATGGTCTTTGCCGGTTCTCCAAACTACTCAAAATTTCCACTACCGGTTCTCCGAACTACTCAAAATTTCTGCAACCGGTTCTCCAGAACCTGTCAGAACCTGCTGGATTTCACTCCTGGGGGAAAGATATAGAATTGACATCTAGACTGGGAAATGAACCCAGCAGTCATCATTACTACCGTCTGTTTAACGTTTTGGTGATTCATTGAGTTACTTCCAAGGTGGGCGGCAAATAAATGTAAGAAATAATAATTTCCAATTTTCCTATATGCCCAACCATACCCCTTTAGAATGGTAGTTCTGTCTAAAATGCTAATCTGTGATTTCAAAGTTCAGATGAAATCTTTAGATTCACATCTCACAGACTTTTCATTATGGTCATGGCCCAGATGTCTTGTTTCAACCATCCATGAAGTTTCTCGTGTAGGTATTTCTTTTTGCGCCTGTGCTTACACCAGGTCATGTATATGAACATTGTTGTTCCATGTATGAAGAAAGAGCATCAAAATTTAATCTTCTAGATATATTCGGAGATGGGAGGGATGCAGAAATTTTCTGAATCATGTTACAACTGTAATTTTTAATTGTGCAGACTACATTTAATGACAAATCGGGCATTGTTTATTTTCCCTTCTCATATAGAAACAATGAAACAAGATACACAGAATGAAACACTGGTAGTTTATTTGGAATTATTATTTTTTTGCAATTTATATTTATATAAATTGCAAAGGGTATAATTCTTTTAAATTTTTAAATTCTGTATTGGATGTTTTTTACTTGGCTGTGCACCGCTCTGAGTCCACTAGAAGGGCGGTATACAAATTTAAATAAAATAAATAAATAAATAAATAAATAAATAAATATACTGGTCACAGAGTTTGGTTACTTTGTCAGATGGATGTAGGCTACTTTAAAAAAGACAAGAACTACATTAAATCACCCCAAAGGCAAAATAACCTTCAGTTTACACGAAAATCAACCAGGTTCTCTTTAGGCAACCCATAAACATGGTTTAACATTATGTGGAGAGGCAATGACTAGTCTGTATCAACTGCAATATATTTTGTTTGCACTGAATAGAAGGCAAAAAGAAAAAAGAATAATTGGGATCACCCTATTGATATAAAATGTCATTGCATTAAACTGAATGGGCTCTGTCATTTAACTGCATTTGATTAACTGGAGTGCTCATTATTGGGAAGGAATCTGGAGAGAACCAAAAACAAAAAAACCACTGTAGCTGTGATTAAAACAATGCAAAATGTTGTTCTTGGCTAACTGCTCTCATTTGCTATCCCAAATTGCTCATCAGTGATGTTAATGTTAGAGAAATACAGCTGTTTTGCACTGGGGAGATACATTCTGTTTTCACGTTTTGCCTGTTTTAAATAAAAAGATTCATTTTAGTTCAGTGCTTATAGAGATTCTCAATCATCCAGGTCATGGTTGTCCCAAAGGTGCTTTTTCAAGAGGCAATTGGACTTTCTGGTTTTTCTTTGAAGACATTTCGCTTCTCATCCAAGAAGCTTCTTCAGCTCTGACTGGATGGTGGGGAATGGAAGGATTTATATTCCTTGCAGACAGCTGGTCATTTGCATTCTTTTAGTTCATTTTGTTCCTCCACAGGTGATATCTGTCAGCATCTGCTGCCTCATATTAAATGCCCAACGCTAATTATACATGGTGAGAAAGACCCACTGGTACCTCGTTTTCATGCAGAATACATCCACAAGCATATCCAAGGTTCACGGTAAGTCTCATATTTTACTGGTGGGATGAGAATCTGATGTAATGAATATTTATCATTTTGTAAAACATTAACCGCCTCCCATGTCTTCCTGCTTTTGTTATAGGTGACTTCAGGTGCTATAAAATTTTTAAGAGTGCTGCAGCAGAGATATACAAATATTTTTCCAAGGTGGCTAAGGAATTAATAAGATTTGCACATTAAGTTCACTTTACAGTTTCCCTGAAGCACAAATCTCTATTCTGCTTGAGAATGCAAATTGGGAGCCAGTTTGGTCTAGTGATTAAGGTGCTAGCCTAGATTCGGTACTAGGAGTCTGCAAGTTCTAGTTCGGTCTTAGGCATGAAAAACCAGTTGGGTAACTCTGGACCAGTCATTCCCTTATCAGCCCAATTCACCTTAACAGGGTTGTTGTTGTGGGGAAAATAGGAAGAAAGGAATATTAAGTACATTTACTGCTTTTGAGTTATCTATGAAAATAATAAAGGCATGATAAAAATAAATTTGGAATTAACAGCAATAAAATGAAATGTTAATTGGGTTATCCTCTTACTATCACCCTTTCATTCTGGCAACATACATATAACCAGGGTAAACTCATTGATTGTGAAGCCATTAAGGCCCAACAGCAATAGCACTTAAGACTTCTATACCACTTCAGTGCTTTACAGCCCTCTCTAAGCAGTTTACAGTCAGCCTATTGCCCCCAATAATCTGGATCCTCATTTTACTGACCTTGGAAGGATGGAAGGCTGAGTCAACCTTGAGCTGGTGACATTTGAACTGCTGGCAATTGGTAGTCAGCAGAATTAGCCTGCAATACTGCCTTCTAACCACTGCGCCACCATGGCCCTTGTCAAAAAGGTTGGTACTTATGGTCTGAGACAAGAAACTACAGGAAGAAACATCAAGAATTGCTTCTTAGAAAGCAGACTATGGGCTTTTGGTAGTGGTAAGGCAAATCTATAGCCTTCTTTCACTGAACAGAAACATATTTCTAAGAAAATTTTTTATGGGACAAAAACAGGCCCCTATTGGTCCCCAATCTGTTGCTTGTAGATGCTTTAGACTTCAACCTCCATTACACCCACACCCAGCATAACCAAAGGGAAAGTGACATTTGTTCATTCAGTGTTTCCTTTGGAAGGAGTTAAAATCAGCCATAATCTCATTTAGGTTCTTCAAAGAAACAGATCAGTTCTATTGCAATACCTATGCTTACAGAGGCCTAAAGAAATGATCAGGCCTTAGCCCACAGGATACTTACAAATACAATGATTTGGCTTCAGATCATGCATTTCTGTTCCTCCACTGATTGGTTTCTATTGCATCAGCCTATTTCTCCATCTCTCTACAAGTATGTACAGTAATCTTTACTAACCCAGTGTTCCCTTGGTGTGCTAGAACTCGCAATGCCTAGAATGACAAAGTGGAATTTCCATTGGCTGCATGGGCCGCCATTTCTAATTTTAGTGTCATTTTGGAAAACGGCAAATTAAGGTTGGCTGGTACCAGTTTCCTTGGCATACTTTAACCTATTCAACCTTTGTCATTGCAGGTTACATTTTATGCCTGAAGGAAAACATAATTTACATCTACGGTTTGCGGAAGAGTTTAACAAAATGGTAGAAGAATTTCTTGTGTAAAGCACCTATTTCGTTGCTGTTCCTGAGAGATTGGTATAGTTCAGCTGAAACTGGCAACAGCGAACTGCATTCTTAAGGGAAAGAGTGCAACAAGGGAACTTACATTGTTTGCCCTACCCATCTTTTCTCCAAATGGGAGCAAAATTGATGTATGCCAACAATTCTGGGATATAGAAAATGATTAAAAACTGCTGGAAGTGGGAATATTATCTCAAAAGCTTTGGAGAAATGTTAAGGGAGCCGCATAAGTTTCAATAAATACTTTTATTGCCCAGATTCAGTCTTGAAGAAAAGCACAAACAGAAGTCATTATCCAAAATGCATGCCTTGATACAGGGTCCTCAACATTGAATACCACACAAAAGCCATTGTAGAATTTTACTGCGGACATTCTTGAAGTGTTTACACAATGCACAAAAGAAAGCAACGTAAGACAGTGCCACAGAAAACATGCTCAATTCCAGCTGTCTGAATTCATGCCTGCTCTGCTAGTATTCTAGTTGCCAATTGTGCTCGTTTCTTCCTCAAAATCTTAAGGGTTTTTTTTTTTAAAGATAAAGGCTGAAGACATGATTTGGAACATACAGTGATTCCGAATATGAAAAAAATACCTTAGTTCGTAAAGTGAGAGGGAATAAGCTCCTAACATTACAAGCCAATGATTTCCTGTATTACAAAAAAAAATAAAAAATAGTTTCAGAATCCAGTTATTGCAATACTTGTGTCTTTTGAGGAGCCTGATCCCAAAAGTTGGAAATGATCAGTTTGAATCACAAAGTGTTACAAGTTACATGCAGAATTCTAATTGCAACTGTAAGCACTTCTATCCAGTGTGCGTTCATGTGAAGGCACAAGATAAGGAAAAACCAATCAAAGTAAGTTTACCTACTGCCTCTGCAATTGTGTAGAATATTCTTTAGAATATGCAAAAATACTTCATGGGATAGACCCCCCCCAAAAAAAAGATTTCTGCTTACTCTAATTGGTAGAGAAATCTATTACTAATTTATTTCTTGATTACTGCCTTTCCAATGGAATCAAAATAAATGGTCAATAACGAGGGATAAGCAAGCCTTCTCCAATGTAATCCCCTCCAGAAGTGTTGGGACGCAAGGTCCTATATTTCCCATGAAAGAAATCTTGAACGATCTAGAAAATCTGGGAATTGCAAATTACAACACATCTAAAAAATACCAATCTAGAGTTGTTTTGTTTGCAAAGCACTCTGTAAATCTCTTTATTAGTTTAGATAAAGTATAACATCTCTCTTTAATAAAACTTTAATCCCTGCAGGAATTTTCCTTGAGAATTATCTTAATTAGTACCAATTGGGGTGCAGAATGTATAGGTGCATAAATATGGAAGCAAGTTTATTCTTAAGATTTTAATATATAGTGTAGAGCTGGTCCTACTGCCAGCACCTGTTGAAGGGTTCAACTTCATAGCTCTCAAATTGAATAGGATTTGTATCTTCCTAATTAAATCATCTTGCCAGTTTATAAATATTAAAGTAATAGAGCAGGGTCACAAAAACTGTTGACAGAGGCAACAGTGAAAAGCACCAAGAATAACTGGAAAAGCATGCACTCATACAGCTGAACAGCTCTCACCTTGGACACTTGCCTATGAACTAACCCTACTCAACCTCTAAGCTTCATCCTCCTCTCCTTCCTCCTCAAACTCTCCTTGCTCATCTGCAGTAGCATCTTGATATTGCTGGTACTCAGAGACCAGGTCATTCATGTTGCTCTCGGCTTCCGTGAACTCCATCTCATCCATGCCTTCGCCAGTGTACCAGTGCAAGAAAGCCTTCCGCCGGAACATGGCTGTGAACTGCTCAGAGATCCTCTTGAAGAGCTCCTGGATTGCAGTGCTATTGCCGATGAAGGTGGCAGACATCTTCAGGCCTCGGGGAGGAATGTCACACACGGCCGTCTTCACGTTGTTGGGGATCCACTCCACAAAGTAGCTGCTGTTCTTGTTCTGGACATTCAGCATCTGCTCATCCACCTCCTTCATAGACATTCTGCCCCGGAAGATGGCTGCCACCGTCAGGTATCGGCCGTGGCGGGGGTCACAGGCCGCCATCATGTTTTTGGAATCAAACATCTGCTGAGTCAGCTCTGGGACCGTCAGGGCACGATATTGTTGGCTGCCACGACTCGTCAAGGGAGCAAAGCCTGGCATGAAGAAGTGCAGACGAGGGAAAGGCACCATGTTGACCGCCAGCTTGCGAAGATCTGCGTTCAGTTGGCCGGGGAACCGGAGGCAGGTAGTCACTCCGCTCATGGTGGCAGACACCAAGTGGTTGAGATCGCCATAGGTTGGAGTTGTGAGTTTCAGTGTGCGGAAGCAGATGTCATACAGAGCCTCATTGTCAATACAGTAGGTTTCATCCGTGTTCTCTACCAGCTGGTGAACAGAGAGGGTGGCATTGTATGGCTCAACCACTGTGTCTGACACTTTTGGAGATGGCATTACACTGAAGGTGTTCATGATCCTATCGGGATACTCCTCCCTAATCTTGCTGATGAGAAGTGTTCCCATGCCAGATCCAGTGCCCCCACCCAACGAGTGGGTGAGTTGGAAGCCCTGTAAGCAATCACAGCTTTCAGACTCCTTCCTTACTACATCCAGCACCGAATCCACTAGCTCAGCTCCCTCTGTGTAGTGGCCCTTGGCCCAGTTGTTCCCAGCACCACTCTGGCCTAGAGGAATAATTAGAAAGAAAAGAGATGCTTACAAAACCATTTACACGCCAGGAATGCTAGAACAATATTCATGTTTGATCTATGGACCAAATTCAATCCAAGGTAAATTTGTCATCTGGCCCAGCAACAGTCAATTTATTCGATCCTACATCTACAGCATGGAGAGATGAGAAATCACTGCATTCAATCTAGGAGAGAAAGAGTGGAGGACATTAGTCTAAGATACAAAATTTTGGAGATCTCTCAAATTCTGTAATTTGAAGGTAAAAGATTAGAAATGGATCAGGGAGATTTTTCATCTGATAGCAAATGTGGTGATCATATTAATTAGGGCAGCCTGTAGTTATACCATCTTTTTGTTATCTAGGCAGTGATGCTCATTTCAGTTATGGTAATATAGAGGCTGAACTGATCAATGGATCTTTCAAATGGTACATTTTTATATATTTTATTAGATCTATAAGATGTAGAGCAGGATTGTCAAACTCGCATCCTCATGGTGTTGTCACGTGATGTATTGCAACTTTCATTCCCTTCGCTAAACCAGGCGTGGGCGTGGCCAGCATGTGATGTATCCAGCCCACGAGTTTGATACCCCTCATGTAGAGGAAGGGTAAGCCTCCAGGTGTTGCTGATCTATAGTTCCTAGCAGCTGGGACCATTGATGAGGACTGCTGGAAATTTAAATTTTGCAACACCTAGGGACTCATAGTGCCTACCTTTGACTTAGAACAAATTGAACAGTAGGAATTATGCTGCAGCTATTTAAGATATAATCGTAGAAAGGCATAATTAGTATTACATACCAAAGACAAAGTTATCCGGTCTAAAGATCTGGCCGAAAGGTCCAGACCTGACTGAGTCCATTGTGCCCGGCTCCAGGTCAACGAGGATTGCCCGGGGAACATACTTATTTCCTGTGGGGAAGAACAAAAGCTAGCCTTATCTAACAGCCTTATAAAATACCTCCCGACTTACAGTACCCTTGGTGACTTCAACATTTCAAAGGATGGCATTAAGTAATTCTTTGTGGAACAGTTTTTTTTTAAAATCTCACTCTGGAAGTACAACAAACACATCAGCCATGATTAATATTCTCTTTAAGTTTCCTGCACCAGTTTGCATCATATTATGGCCTCTTTGTCTCAGATGGCTATCTATACTATGCAGAGAAACAAAACTGCATCTCCAAAGTGCTTGAAATGGGAGAACTTTTCACCTTCGCCTTCGCTACTGCAAAAGGGAGAAAAAACTGCTTGGTTGGGAAAGGAGAAGAGGTGGGTTCAAACAGTGCAGTGTCCTGGGGTCATATAATCACCTTTTGTGACCTTCTGACAAACAAAGTCAATGGGGAAGCCAGTTTCACTTAACAACCGTGTGTGACTAACTTAACTGCAGTGATTCACTTAACAACTGGCAAAAAAGATCGTATAATGGAGCAAAGCTCACTTAATAAATGTCTCATTTAGCAACAAAAATTTTGGGCTCCATTGTGGTAGTAAGTCAAGGACTGGCTCTATGGCCTTCGACCATAATCCAGTCAAATAATAGCATTCACCTTTTCCCTTTGATGCCTATAGAAATGCAACATTCCATATCACTGTATTATTATGGAACTCTATGAACAAATATTTCCCAGATTACCAGGGATCTTTTAGAATCTCTTAACTCCAACATCGCATAACTTCTAGGTTCCACCTGGAATAGCTATTATTATTAAAACTACTAAGTCAACTTTGAAACTCAGTTTGGTGTAGTGGTTAAGGAACAGGCTAAAACCAGAAGACTGCAAATTTTTGTTCTTTTCTTGGGCACAAAACCAGATGAGTAATCTCTTTCTCAGCCCTTGGAAGAAGGCTAACCATTTTCAAAATCTTGCCAAGAAAACTGCAGGAACTTGTCCAGGCAATTGCCAGGAGTTAATAATGACTAGAAGGAGCAACAAAGTTGATATAGTTTAAAAATACTCTGGATTTATTACCATTTAGTTACATAGAACATGCATGATGTACCATGTGCTCTGAGACTATCCTGAAATCTTGTTAAAAAAAGATTGTCATAACCTCACCAAAATTCCACAGTGATTTCCTGTCCTATATAAAATTAAGATTTGAAATTAAGTCTTAACTAAGCCAGAGAAAATTAAATATGGCCCTAAAGAGTCTAAACTAAACCTCTCATGTCACACCAAGTACTTATAAAGGAGTCAATTTATTCTTATTTCCAGAAAGAGGCAAACCTTCTTAGAGATTCTCAACTGCCTTAGTTGTTTTCACTACCCACACAAGAGGAGGAATGGTGAAAAGCACAAAAAGATGGTGAAGGGAGGGGCAGTCTGGCCAGCCCACAATGGCAGCCGTGAGGGATGGTTCCTGAGGAGTGGGAGGTAATGTGATGGACTACAGTGAAGCAGCAGTTTCCCAGGAAGGAGGGAGCCCATTCCAAAACCACGGCGGGGGGGGGGCAGACAAGAGACAGCACAGCCTGGAGCTGGATAGGAGACAGAGTGAGACAGACACTCCTTAGAATCTCCCTAATGGGTATATATCCATTAGGATGAGAATAACTTACATATTCTCTGGCAAGATTCTGTTTATTGTGTGTAAGCAAATAAAGAACTGAACTCTAGGTGGATTGTTCTACTTGTTTTTGGGTTAAGCTTGACCACAGCATTGTCATTTGCTTTGGACAAAAAAAATGAAAAAGAACTGGGAAGTAGCAGTCTTTCCCTCTGGAGAATTTAAAAAACGGATCACCAGGTGACATTTTCAGCCACTGTGTACTGCTGGACTGCAAAGCTGAGTCTGTTCCTGGGGAAGGAGATGTCTGGTTCATTCATGGTTTACGAATAAACCCAGAAAATTTTATCTGTGAGCTTCTTTTACTTGCTTTCAGTTATGGAAATCCCAAATTGTTTTTTATTACTAACATTTCCCAATTGAATAAACACTTGATTGCTAGTAAAATTGCAATCCTATGGCTGGTCAGAGGAAAAGTGTTAATTTGGACTGCCCATTCTCACCTTCTGCACCAACCTATGAGACAGAAGCAGGGAAGGATTTGGCAGACATGTTGAAGGCAGACCATAAGCTATGTTGGAAGGAATAGGATATTAAAGCTTTTAAAAGCAGGAAGTCAAAGGCACTTCTGCCCATCATAGATATGGCTTAAGATAAATCTCTTCATTATTTCCAGAGTTTTAACCTGGAGGTTGCAGTGGGTTAAAACAGCCTCATTTCCCCCAATGCAATCAGAAGCAGCAATATCTTAAAAGAGGAACAAACCAAAAGCAGAATCACAATTCTGTTTTTTTAAACAAGGTACACAATTCCGATAAGGTGACTTTTCTGGTCCGAAGCTACCCCGTGTAGGTTTGTTTTGCCCGATTTCTACTACCTCACACAGCATTTACAAAAACCTCCAAACATTTTTTCAAAACAGCAAGAGACAGGAGAGGTTACCAGCTGCTTCATTGTAGTAGACACTGATCCTCTCCAGCTGCAGGTCACTGTCTCCGTGGTAGCTGCCCGTGGGGTCGATGCCGTGCTCATCGCTGATGACTTCCCAAAACTGGAATGGGATTTTGGAGAGTTATTCGCCATTTCCTTTAAAATACCAACAAGGCTGCACCGGCACGTGCTGCAGCCACACCTTAGCGCATTCTGCAGCCGTGCCCACCTCCCCGCTGCTGGAGTTCGCTTGGTCATGTCCAAGTGCAGCTTTAACCTTACAAAAAGGGGCTGTTACAATAGGTATCTGCAGCACTACAGTTGTGGCAATGGCCCAAAGCCACTTAGAATTGCATCATTACCCCCACCCCACCCCCAAGAAATTAAAATTATACTTGGGTGGTTTTGGCTTTTCTCCCTTTTTGGAGGAGAGAATCTATACTCATACCATTTGTCTGCAAACCCCGCACCCTTTGTGGCAGGCCGCCTCTTAACCAGGTTTCATCCTCTGAAAATGGGTGAGGCAATCAAAAGGCTGTTATTAAAAACTGAGCCAGGTTCCCAGCTAAGAAGCCTTGTTACTACGGGGCTGAAAAGAGAATTTCACTAATAAAAGGTTCGCTTCTTTCCCCCACACCCCAGTGGAAGAAATGTGGGGATCCTCTTTGTCTCCAAACAGACCCACTTCTACTAAGAAGATGCAGGGAGGGAAGAGGTGAGCATGGCAGAAGCCTCTGAGATTTTTTTGGGGAAAAAGAATAAATTAAAAAAAGCATCTTCACTGGTTGAGCTTGTTTTTTCAGATTAAATTCTTTTCTCTGCCTCCGCATTAAAGGTGGCACTATATAGAATTTATTACAAGCGCAGCAACCGCCGCCTCCCTCCTTCCCAGCTACTACCTTCTCTGCCTCCTTTCCGAAAATCGGACAGAAATTACTGGTTCCCACGCCCAAAATTGATAAGGTGACGGCCTCGGACCTATTTCCCTCCAGAAGCTTTGCACTACAATTCCCATTACCCTCAGCTCAGGAGGGCAATATAATTCATCTCTTATTTTGAGACCATCATCAAAGCTGACAACAATGGAAGCTCCCCTCGCCAAACGATACCTTGGCTCCGATCTGGTTCCCGCACTGGCCGGCTTGGATATGCACGATCTCACGCATGGCTGCGAAGGTGCCTTCGAGCTCCCACCCAACAAACTACCTGCAGGAGAACAGCTCTTTACACGCCGAGCATCAGCAGCTGGGAAACTGGGCGCGCCTCGCCCGCGGCTCTAATTTATACCCGGGCTCGGCGTGGCTCCGCCCCCTCCATTCACAAAGGGCGCCGGCCCAGCTCTCCTGCCCAGTCGGAACTGGGCGGGCTTAAAGGAGCCGCGCCGCTTCATTGTATTTTGCAAGGCGTGGAGGAAAATTCCCAAATCTACCCTAACCTGCCCGCAAGGGAGGAGGGGGAGGGTGGGGACGCTCCGCCTACCGGGAACGATCCGAGATGCGAGTTTTCCAAAGGGAGCAGTCAGGTGTAGTTGGTTGGCTTTCCATTCCCGTCCATTCATTCCTCTGCCTCAAACGGAAAGGGACCATTTTTTGGAGACTCCAAAAGACGCGTTGCACCACCCTCCTGTGCAAAAAATAAAATAAAAAATAAAAATAAAAATAAAGCCCCTATAGAAAGAACGGTGGGAACTGAAAGGACCATCTGCAATTGTGGAAAAATCCGCCGCGGCTGCTGGCTTTCTTGCATGGAAAGACGCCCCTTTCCTCTCCCGCCCCTACTCGGGTTTGACAGGCCTTCAACAGCCCTGTTAGTACGGGACGCAGAATTGTTAGAAAATTAGGCAAGTCCCCGGGAAATAAATTCTGTGCAATAAATTATCACCCTGGCTATCTCTCCCTCCCTTTCACAGGCACAGGGACAGAGAATGACCCGTGTAAGGTGTCCCAGGAATTCACAAGACCCATTTGTTGTATTTGGATGATTGCAGTCCTAGGTCTTAAGAAAGCCACCATTTCATATGCATGTGATGCTGGTATTTTTAAACTTTAAAGGCCCAATAATTAAAAATGAGGCAACTGTACCATTGCCCTGCCTTTGTCTGGGCGCATTCTTGTCTTTCATTTGCAACCATCCCTCCCTAGAAGACATTGATTGAAAATAAGAATCAAATGTACACCTGTTTTTACTAGCAGGCAGGATTAGGAACTGGCAATGCTAGGGACCCTCTATCTGCCCCTTGACAGAGGTTTAGAATGATTGGCTTTTCAGTTTGGGGGGCTGGTCAAATTTGGTCTGAATCATCTTATATGTTCTGGCATGTGGCCTCTTCTACCATATTCCAGTTCTCAGGGAGGGAGGGAGAGAGAGAGAGATGGAGGTTGCATAGACTTTAGCACTAATTGTGACATACTGTAATTTTATGGATTACAGTTCACTTCATCAAGGATTATCCTCAGTGTGTCTGTGTATGAATATTGTAATTATACAAGGGTAATAATAATTAGTATATAGAAAGATATACAAGGATAGTCATTACTATAGTAAACATGGTAAACTACAGAGCCATAGATTCTGTAATCTTTCTACACAGGTACAAGTCAGGGGTGGGTTCTACTTACCTTTACTACCGGTTTGCAACGGGGCTGCACGTGCGCTCTTCTGCGCAAGCGCAGAAGCATTTTGATGATGTCAGGGTTGGTGGGCGGGGCCTCCCGCCGGTTTTACTACCAGTTCTATAGAACCAGTGTGAACTGGGGACAATCCACCACTGGTACAAGTTCACAAGTGTACAGGTAACAGCAAAAGTAATTGCCAAACATAGCTTTGCTTTGCTAATTTATCATCATACATTATAGCAAAATGTTTGATCTTGATTGTTTGCATTAAAGATTATTGATCAAATCTAAAGCTGTGTTCATTAGATGCATTAACCCATACTTCTCTGAGTCATGGTTTATAAACCCAGGTTTATGAACAAATCATTAACTAGTTACGGTGGGCTGAATTTGCATAACAGATTGTGCTAAATTGCAGTTAGACGGTTTGTGGTTTATTGTGTCCAACACAATAAACAATAAAGCTGAACACAGCTTTATTAAATCATTCCATTCTGGAGTGCCATTTACATCTTTCCTTGATAAGTGTATATTTTGGATTAGAACTACAGGCTTGGGGAGTGCTAAAAGTTTTTCTCACACATTTACTAAACCTACAGTATTGTTTTCAATCTCAGAATTTTTGCTTACTAGTGTTGTGACTCCGACCCCCGAGGCCGATTTATCGGAGGGAGAAGGCTCGGAACATGAAGGAGAGGAGTTGGCCAGGCCTCTCTCTCCTGGACCCTCCTCTCTGGCAATGCCTCAGGTGTCTCCCAAAGGAGAAGAGATTGGCCAGGAGCCAGGTATCTCCTCGCAGTCGGACAGTGACGGAGATAAGTCTTGGCTGATCCACACCAGCGTTGGAGAGACAAGCGCACGCAGCAGAAAAGGAGGCGTGCCAGAGATTAAGCTGAGTCACTGGATCACACCCCACAGGGGATAAAAGGGGGTGAGGTGGCCATTCAGACTCTGTGACGGACAAAACTAACTACTAGCGAGTCACATTGTATCTTTGAAACAACAGATTTAATACGGACTGGACTTGACAATTCTTGAACTGTGTGTATCTTGTTTGGGTTTATCTGTCGGAGGAACAACCCCTCCCTCTATGAGTAAAGTTCTTGGCAAGCAGCTACTGGGTTGCTGCCAATCCTCTTATTGAAAGAATTTGTTGTCTGCCAGTTTTATTTAACCCCTGGCTATCTGTTTCTGTGCGTGTGTGAGATGGGGACAGAACAACTAGCACTCCTTATAAACCTATGGTTTATAAAGTCGTTGCTGAAGTGGTGTACTGCCTTGCGTTCAATTAAATATATATATTTACTTACTTATTTATTTATTTATTGGTTCGATTTATATGCCGCCCTTTTCCAGAGACTCAGGGCGGCTTACAATGCGTTAAGCAATTGCCATTAGTGGTAATCATGGAAGAATATTTTATGATGAATAATCCATGACTTTTTATCCTCGTCTTTTCTTCTAAGATACAGACATCTCCCCCAAAGCCATGAGTTATAGCCCAAGGTGCAAGACAGGCAAACAACTTATATTACCATAGTTAATATCTATTTTATTATTTATTAAAAGGTATATATTCTTCTTTAAATCTCACCTTACACTTTCATTCTCATAGCCTTGCAGAACGTGAGAGAAAAACTAGATCGATATCAAGTTTGTGGGATTTCTAGCTACATTTTCTCAGTATAGTATGGTTTAGTTATATATCTGAGTGATGTGAATGTTTTACTCTGGTTAGTATACAAGGTTTCAATTAATTATGTGGGGATTACTAGCCTTGTGCCAGAAAAAGGTTTCTAAGCAAATCTGGCCTATTCAGATATAGGAAGTCCTCCCCTTACAAACAGTTCATTTAGTGACCATTCGAAGTTACAACGGCACTGAAAAAAGTGACTTAGGACCATTTTTCACACTTACGACTATTGCAGCATCCCCATGGTCACGTGATCAAAATTCAGACTCTTGGCAGCTGACTCATATTTATGACCATTGCTGTGTTATGTGATCCCTTTTTGTGACCTTCAGACAAGCAAAGTCAATGGGGAAGCCAGATTCACTTAATAACCAAGCTACTAAGTTAACAACTGCAGTGAATCACTTAACAACTGTAGCAAGAAAGGTCATAAAACAAGGCAAAATTCACTTAACAACTGTCTCACTTAGCAACAGAAATTTTGTGCTCAATTGTGGTCATTAATCAAGGACTATTTGTATGCAATAAATACTACAGGTAATCCTTGACCTACGACCACAACCGAGCCCAAAATTTCTGTTGTTAAGTAAGACATTTGTTAAGTGAGTTTTGCTCCATTTTATGATCTTTCTTGCCTCCATTGTTAAATGAATCACTGCAGTGGATAAGTGAGTAACCCGGTTGTTAAGTGAATCTCGCTTCCCCATTGACTTTTGCTTGTGAGAAGGTCACAAAAGGGGATCACATGATCTTGGGACATAGCAATGGTCATAAATATGAAGCAGGTGCCAACAAGCATCTGAATTTTGATCACATGATCATGGGGATGCTACAAAGATTGTAACTATGAAAAATGGTCATAAGTCACATTTTTCAGTGCTGTTGTAACTTTGAACAGTCACTAAATGAACTGTTGTAAGTCGAGGACTAACTGTACAAAATTGTACAAAACCGTACAAAATTGCAAAAGAGACTATTTGAAATGACAAATAGTCAATAGTACATCACTTTTTAAAATGCATGTTCTCTATGAACTAACACTGAGAAAAGACCTACCTGATCAGAAAGCAATTTGGGGCAGGGGAGAAAAACCTATGTGCCTAAATGATATTGATTGCAGTGAGAAATGAGGCACTGTACATCCATTAGTGCAAAGAACAGAGATATTTTTATCTGTTGGTCCAAAAAGAGGGGAAATCGCACACACAATACCCAGGAGAAGAGAATGCAAAAATACAAACAGACCTTCAAAGCGATGCCCCTTGGGTAGAAGGGACTGTGGGGTGATCTCTCCCAGGAGCGTTTCATCTCCTGGCAATTTCAGCAAACAAAAAGTCTTAACAAATCATTAAAGCCAAACAACTCATTAAAGGTAACACACCAAACACTTCTAAGGTATGTTGTTGTTAAATTGTTAACTTGATTTGGTGGCCAAAAAAAAAGTTCAGTTTTAAGGTGAAGTGTGATTTTATCAAAAGTGCACAATGTTATTTTGCAGAAAGTAAGGGTCTGTGTATAAGAGGGAGAGAGAAAGAACTCAATCCAGTTCAGCAGCTTCTTCTTGGAATAAATTAAGAGAAGCACATTTGCATATGTGAGCCACTTACAGGGTTCTTAATTGGTTTTCAGAGTTCTTCAAACAATAAGAGACAGTGATTCCATCTTGATTTTGTACATGGCAGTTTAGTCAGCTGTACCCCAGAGCTATTTAGCATGTGATATTCAGCATTGCCTTCTGGAGTGTTTCCATAAATAAAGGGGGCAGGTCTAGCAATAAAGACCAAAGCAATTGTTGCAAGGCTCCTGACATCTTTACTAATGGTTTTGCCATGTGATTTGCAACCCAAATGCAGCATTGTCTGCATTTGAAGCATCTGTAGAAGTAAGATTGTTTACTTGAGATAACTCCTTATGACAATACAATATTCGTATTTGGCCTTATAGAGTCAGTTTCTTCTAGTGCAGAGGTGTCAAACTCGCAGCCCGCAGGCTGGATGCGTCATGCGCTGGCCACACCCACCCCCGGTTTAACAAAGGGGAGGGGAAAGTCACGATATGTCATGTGATGACAATGTGACACCACGAGTTTGACACTCCTGGTCTAGTGGTTAAGGCACAAGGCTAGAAAGTGGGAGACCATGAGTTCTAGTCCTGCCTTAGTCATGAAAACCAGCAGGGTGACTTTGGGAAGTCACTCTCTCTCAGCCCAATGCACATCACAGGTTGGTGGTGGTGGGAAAATAGGAGGAGGAAGGTGTGTCGCATATGCTTGAGTTATTTGTGAAAATAATAAAGGTGGGATAAATAAATACCCCTGCATCTAGTGTCCAAATTCTTTCCAATTGGGGATCTAGTACAGATAGTCCTCATTTAACAATGGTTTTGTTTAGTAACTGTTCACAGTTACAAAGATAATAAAAAAAAATAACTTTATGACCAATCCTTGCATTTATGACTTTATAGGTTCTATAAAGCTAAGGAAAGCTGGAGTAAGATTGGAAGCACTGTAAGTTTTTGCTTAGCAGCTGCTTCACTTTAACTGAGTTGCTGGTCCAAATTGTAGTAGCTAAACGAGAAGTACCAGTAAATTATTACATCTATCCACACTGTGCGGTACTGTCTGTGCCCTTCATAAATAGGTTCATGACAGAGGTAGCATGAATTTTGATGAATCTCAGGAGGAATTAATATAAATAAGCACCTGCCCACATGCTCCCACAAAATAATGGTTGCTGGAATGCACCTGTTGAGGTATTGGAAAAGAGGGGTGGATTGTTAAATACACAAAAACTTCTTTCATAGTATATTCTGATTTCAAACAAGGCCATTCCGACTGTTGCAGAAATGGTTGAAGCTTTAAATCAATTTGAGTGTGTTGGTTGTGGTCTGACCTTGAAACAACCCATCTTAAATGTTCCGAAAGTTCAATTTTCTTTCCAGTTGAAGTCCAAATGCTTTGTGAGGAGATGTTTTCTCCTTTCTTCCAAGGCACAACTTGGGAAAGTATTCTGAGCGGTGCAAGATTCCTTTTCAAAATGTTGGCCAGCAGAATGGGTAGCTATTAGCCTCTGCTTTGTCTCAGACTGCATAATGGGATGACTGAATTCTTTGAAGTAGCCAACATTTATCCTGAAGGTAGTGTTAACCTAACAGTATAGTTAGCCTATGGTTCAGTGTATTATGTGTCTCCAGAGTTCTAGGTTGAGCATCTTGGTTCCACTAACACTGGATTAGTCAATTATGCAACAATAGTTGCTAATTGATAGGCATTGTCTCCCACCTGAATCCCCATTCTGGTTTCATTTTAGATAGCAACTATTTTGCATTATTCTTCCCCTTCCCCCCCCAACACAATCCCCCCATAAAAATACATTGTGTAAACATGGTGAGGCTTTGTACTTGTTTGACTCAAAGAGCAGCCATTTCCCATTTAACACTGCTTTTTTTGGGGGGGGGTTGTACATAAAGGGACACGGTGGCTCAGTGGCTAAGACGCTGAGCTTGTCGTCGAAAGGTTGGCAGTTCTGTGGTTCGAATCCCTAGTGTCCTGTAACGGGGTGAGCTCCTGTTACTTGTCCCAGGTTCTGCCAACCTAGCAGTTCGAAAGCATGTAAAAAATGCAAGTAGAAAAATAGGAACCACCTTTGGTGGGAAGGTAACAGCGTTCCGTGCGCCTTTCACGTTTAATTATGCCGGCTGCATGACCACGGAGACATCTTCGGACAGCGCTGGCTCTTCGGCTTTGAAACGGAGATGAGCACCGCTCCTTAGTCGGGAACAACTAACAAATATGTGCAAGGGGAACCTTTACACTTTTACATTCAAGTCAGTGTTGACCCCTGGTGATTGCTTGGACTGCCGTTCCTGCAGTTTTCTTGGCAATACTTTGGAAATGGTTTGCTATTGCCTGCTTCCTAGGGATGAAAAAAAGGGACTGGCCTAAGATCACCCACCTGACTTTGTGTCTGAGGCAGGACTAGAATTCACATTCTCCCACTTTCTAGCATGGTGCCTTAACCATTATATTAATCCGGCTCCAAACACTGCTTTAGGCACTTTAAAAAACAGTTTCTAATATGGTGTTGGAATCTATTGTTCAAAAAAACCCACAACCCTTCAGTATCTTTCCTTTGGAATACAAGAACAACTGGATTGGACCATTCTGCACAAACATATTGCTGTTTTTAGTGGCCAACCAGGTTGTTTTCAGGAAGTCCACAAGGAGGACTTGAAAAGAATAAACTCACTTCCAATTATTATTGCTATCAAATAGCACCTCCAGGGTATCTGAGGAATCGCCTGATCCCATTGGGACTAACCAGTCCAACTCATTACAGCAGAAAGGACATACTTCAGATCTTGTCAACCAAAGAATTTTGACTGACAGGGTCCACAGAAGAGATTTTGCTGCTCCCCTACCCCTTTCTGGAATATTCTCCTGTCAGAGGCAAGATCTACCTTCACACTCCTGGCCTTCTGGAAGAGACTAAAAACTTGGCTGTGCTGCTTGGCCTGGGACCCCGAGAGGCCCGCTACACTGGGAGTGGCTGACAGGACAAAGATGATTTTCATTCCCAGGCTGCCCATCATCCTGTTTTTTTTTAGTTTTTATCTTTGATTATAATTTAATTGCTTTTTGCACTTTTTAGCTTTTATTATAGCCACCCAAAATCACTGTATCATTGAAATGGGTGGTATACAAATCCAATAAATACAGGTAGTCCTTGACTTACTACTTACTTGACTTACTAAGTCCTTGCTTAGTGACCATTTGAACTTACGACGGCACTGAAAAAAGTGACTTATGACCATTTTTCACATGTATGACCTTTGCAGTATCCCATGGTCATGTGATTTACATTCAGTTGCTTGACAACTGACTCACATTTATGACAGTTAAAGTGTGCCAGGGTCAGGTGATCTCCTTTCGCGACCTTCTGACAAGCAAAGTCAATGGGGGAAGCCAGATTCACTTCACAACCGGGTTACTAATTTCACAATTGCAGTGATTCACTTAACAACTGTGGCGGGAAAAGTCGTACGTACAATGGGGCAAAACTCACTTAACAAAGTTCTCACTTAGCAACATCCATTTTGGGCTCCGTTGTGCTCATAAGTTGAGGAGTACCTGTAAATAAATTCTGTTTGTGATAAGTCCAAAATCATTTGTGATGTGTTGCTTTAGAGGAAAAGCTTTGATTAGAGAAACATACCTAGATAACACTAACATTATGGTGTGTGGAGTCATAAATTTTATGTCCTCAAACAAATAGAGCTCCATGTCAATCTTTCATGCAAATAGAGACCAGAAATGCAGAATCCAACTGCTGCATCATTAGTAGTGATTGACTTTATTAGCCTAACACATTGAGCCATGTAATGATTTGACCTAGCTTATTATCCAACCAATTCCAGGAATCAAACTGCTGTTAAGGCAGACTCCTCTCCATTTATTTTTATCAACCTCAGGGGACAAAATACGTGATCAGGAAAGCATCTGACTGCAGGCATCTGGTACAGACCAAGATGATGAAAAATAATGAAATGTACATCATAGCATCCATCACATTACACACTCCAGCCTTTTGCTCATTCATAAATCTCAAGTTTGTGCTGTTATGGTGACGATACACATCATTTGCCCTGTCATGGCCTGCTATGGATACCTGGTATGTATTTATTGGATTTACCATATCTCCAGCTCACTGCAGTTAACCCATTGCCGGGAATCTTCTGATTACATTCAACACTTCTCTTTTAATTTAATTAGGGAAGTGTGAATCCTAGTATTATGAGAAAAGGAAGACTTACTCCATCTCTTTTCTAGTTAACAAACAGAAAAAAGTACTCTCCTTAACTAACACTAGCAATAATGATGTTACCTAGTTAGGGTAATGAAACATATGCAAGAAAACAAGCAAGCTCAGAGAACATCAAGGACCCCTCTCCTTTAACTAATAGTATTTTGGTTCTTTTCTGAAGTCTTCCAATTCTAGAATATTCTTGCTGGGGTAAAGCAACAGAGCTTCCTACAGCACAAATTCCTTAAACCTATTCCTTCATCTATACATCATATGAAAATGCATTACTCACAGAACAGGGCTGGGCTTCCAACCCCTAAACTCGGTATCTAGAAATCAACCACGGATGCTTCAGAAAAAAATGCTTATGGATTTTCCTTTCAGGGTTTCCAAATATGTGGATGTTGGGAGGGCAGGGATGCATCTGCATAACCCATTCTGTGCTTCAGGGACAGATGTCAATTCCGATTACTTGGACCCAAATGCAAATTGGACCCAGATTGTGGGGGCAATAAACTGACTTTGTATAAATATACAAAAGTATGAAGGCTATTGCTTAACACATTGTAAGCTGCCCTGAGTCTCCGGAGAAGGGCGGCATATAAATTTAAAAAAAAAAAAATGGTATGAGGACATCTGAAGTATCCCCATGAACATTCATGTCAGCTGCAAAACTTTTTCTTGTATCAAATCTCACAATTTGCCTCAATATGTCTTTGTCCCTATATTTAAAGGCTGTTGTAACTACAGAAGGTCAAAAAAATACTCTTATTATTAGATTCCTAATATTTCCAAGGAATTTGAAGTTTTAAGTTACGTTTACGATAACTTTTCCTCAAAGGAATATATTCAACGAGTCTAATATAGTTACTGAAAACAACTGTATTCTTTCTACCTTAACGACATTAAAATTATAATTTGGAATAAACTGAATTTCTTCAGTCTTAGCAGATCTTATTTTCTATAATGAGGCACTGGGAAAAGATAATCAAATGAACTACTAATAAGTTCTACACAGTGGTGGAATTCAAATTTTTTTGCTACTGGTTTTGTGGGTGTGGCTTGGTGGGCGTGGCAGGGGAAGGATACTGCAAAATCCCCATTCCCTCCCCACTCCAGGGGAAGGGTACTGCAAAATCCCCATTCCTTCCCCACTCCTGGGGGAAAGATATTGCAAAATCTCCATTCCCACCCCACTCTGGGGCCAGTCAAAGGTTGCATTTCCGGTTCTCTGAACTACTCAAAATTTCCGCTACTGGTTCTCCAGGACCTGTCAGAACCTGGTGAATAGCACCCCTGGTCCTACAACAAATTAAGAATAAACACTATGGAGGAGAAAAATTCAGAGCCTTGATAGTACAGTGGTTTGGTGCACCCTGTCATTAACACAGCTGCCTGCAATTTCTGCTGGTTCGAATCTCTCCAAGGCTCAAGGTTGACTCAGCCTTCTATCCTTTCTAAGGTAGGTGAAATGAGGACCCAGTTTGTGGGGGCAATAAGCTGACTTTGTATAAAATATACAAAAGAATGAAGGCTATTGCTTAACGCATTGTAAGCCGCCCTGAGTCTCCGGAGAAGGGCGGCAAATTTAAAAAAAAAATTTATATTCCTAATTAAATGGAGTTATTGCTGTCCTGCAAAAACTCAAGATGGCTTTTGTCTCCATTTTCTTTCAAAGTAGGAAAGAAAGAAGAAATTTATACTTAAAAAAAATTAAGAGAAAATTATACTTAAAAGAAGTTTAGTTTCCTGTATCATCACCATACACTAGCTGTCATACTTTTTATTCACAAAACATCTTCTTTCACACCATGATTTCAAAATATTTACAGTGATTTCATGGAAGGTCCACACCATACCTTAATTATTCCTTCTCCCTGTGAAGTTGAGAAGCAAGCTCAGTCTTGTTTTCTGGATTTGAATCAACATCCACCCTTTTCTCAACACCAGTTGGCTTCAGGCTGAGGTCTTGGCTCTTCACATTGAAAGCAGAGTTAACTTTGTGGTTTTTAAGATGGAGTTTGAATGCTCATGAAATGAACATGGAAGGACTAGGGAAAACATACCAGTTGCTTCAAGTCATTTATGTGTGAATGGTTTTGCTGTAATTATACTGCCGTGCACTGGGACAAGTTAAAAATAATTATTACCCTTAAGACAGATTTCACTTTAGAGGCAAAACAGCGAGGAAATTTGTTAGATGCAGTTTTCAACCATGCCATCACAAGTATCTTCATTTTAAAAATTATACCTCCTATTTGTGTCTTTTGGTTTTTTTGCTTTAAAAGGATAGCCAACTATGCCATTCCAGGATGTGCATAGCATGTCATGAACACCTCTCCAATTATCTTTTTGCAGTTTAAGGCTGCAAAAATTCATTCGCATCCTGGACATAAATTGTTTCAACTTTTACCCTCAAAACAATGCTGTAGAGCACTGCATACCAGAACAACTAGATACAAGTAGAGTTTTTTCCCCCAACACCATGACTCTGCTAAACAAATAATTCCCTCAACACTGTCAAACTAGATACTAAATCTGCACTACTATTAATCTTCTCATCATTCCTATCACCTATCTCCTCCCACTTATGACTGTATGACTGTAATCTTGTTGCTGGTATCCTTATGATTTATATTGACTGTTTCCTAATATGATTTGATTGCTTATTTGTTCCCCATGGCTATCATTAAGTGTTGTACCTTATGATTCTTGACGAATGTATCTTTTCTTTTATGTACACTTTTATATACACTGAGAGCACACCAAGACAAATTCCTTGTGTGTCCAATCACACTTGGCCAATAAAGAATTCTATTCTATTTTGCTTAACTCTCACCAAGACCCCAAAATGCAGAAAAAAGGGGAAGGAGCTGGAATTTTCAGGCACCAGGAAAAGCATCAAAAATCAAACATCTATAACCAAAGCCCATAAATTTATTTCCTTAAAATTGTGCTAAAAGACTATACCCCAGTGATGAATATGCATTATAGTGAAAGAATGAATAACTGCTTGGTTAAAATTCCTTAAGAGCCATTGTTATTAACAGGGAGAAATATAAACTACAAAATCACTAAGGAACAATATTCATATTTTTTACTGACAGTCCACACTATAAAGGCAAAAGGAAATCAGTATCAGTTTGCCATACCCCTTCAATTAGCTAAAAATGCCTTATGACATTTTGTAAGAAAAGAATCCAGACACCAGTGAGAAACACAAATACTTTTTATGTTTGATCAGACATTGAAACAGAAGACTTTTTTCCCAGAAATCTTTTGCAACTACTGTTACATAAAGAGTGAAGTTACAAAAACTGTTGACAGAGGCAACAGTGAAAAGCACCAAGAATAACTGGAAAAGCATGCACTCATACAGCTGAACAGCTCTCACCTTGGACACTTGCCTATGGACTAACCCTACTCAACCTCTAAGCTTCATCCTCCTCTCCTTCCTCCTCAAACTCTCCTTGCTCATCTGCAGTAGCATCTTGATATTGCTGGTACTCAGAGACCAGGTCATTCATGTTGCTCTCGGCTTCCGTGAACTCCATCTCATCCATGCCTTCGCCAGTGTACCAGTGCAAGAAAGCCTTCCGCCGGAACATGGCTGTGAACTGCTCAGAGATCCTCTTGAAGAGCTCCTGGATTGCGGTGCTGTTGCCGATGAAGGTGGCAGACATCTTCAGGCCTCGGGGAGGAATGTCACACACGGCCGTCTTCACGTTGTTGGGGATCCACTCCACAAAGTAGCTGCTGTTCTTGTTCTGGACATTCAGCATCTGCTCATCCACCTCCTTCATGGACATTCTGCCCCGGAAGATGGCTGCCACCGTCAGGTATCGGCCGTGGCGGGGGTCACAGGCTGCCATCATGTTTTTGGAATCAAACATCTGCTGAGTCAGCTCCGGGACCGTCAGGGCACGATATTGTTGGCTGCCACGACTCGTCAAGGGAGCAAAGCCTGGCATGAAGAAGTGCAGACGAGGGAAAGGCACCATGTTGACCGCCAGCTTGCGAAGATCTGCGTTCAGTTGGCCGGGGAACCGGAGGCAGGTAGTCACTCCGCTCATGGTGGCAGACACCAAGTGGTTGAGATCGCCATAGGTTGGAGTTGTGAGTTTCAGTGTGCGGAAGCAGATGTCATACAGAGCCTCATTGTCAATACAGTAGGTTTCATCCGTGTTCTCTACCAGCTGGTGAACAGAGAGGGTGGCATTGTATGGCTCAACCACCGTGTCTGACACTTTTGGAGATGGCATTACACTGAAGGTGTTCATGATCCTATCGGGATACTCCTCCCTAATCTTGCTGATGAGAAGTGTTCCCATGCCAGATCCAGTGCCCCCACCCAACGAGTGGGTGAGTTGGAAGCCCTGTAAGCAATCACAGCTTTCAGACTCCTTCCTTACTACATCCAGCACCGAATCCACTAGCTCAGCTCCCTCTGTGTAGTGGCCCTTGGCCCAGTTGTTCCCAGCACCACTCTGGCCTAAAAGAAAAAAAATACCCAGAAGAAAATAGTTAATTATTATTTCACAAATATTACCTTGCACCACACATATGTAGAAACTATTTGTACGCTTCAGTTGTATTTTGGTCAAATTCTAAAAACAGCTCTTTAAATTACTATGCTATCTAACACACACACAGGAGATGCATTACTATTAATATTTTGAAGGTTGTCCTCGTTTAGTGACTGCCTCAGACAGCGACTGTTCAGTTATGACGATGAAAAAGTTTTTAATCAATCCTCGCATATACAGCCTTTGCAGCTGAAGTTCAATCATGAAATCTGATTTTTCACTCAGCAACCACTTTTCTTATCTACCAACTTGCTGGTCTCAATTGTTGCTAAATGAGGACTGCTTGTATAGTCTTATGATCAGAGAAGATGCAGCTATTTTAATGAGCTACCCACAGATCCGATGTCAATGTCCTTGCACATACCAAATCATTTTCTTTCCTTTATATCTGAGCACTCCAAGGCTGCATTTAAATATAATCAATTTCACACATAATACTAAAGCCAAAATGAAGCTTTTATTCTCAGCCTAACGTATCACATATATCCCGCCCCTGTAATTTATTCAATCTGAGCCCAGACACCATTTATTATAAATAGGGTAGATACTGCTACTGATTTTTGGGCTGTAACCTATTCTAGGGAACTAATTTCTCCAAGGCTCCAAGACTTATTTAGCCTTTTAAACCACAAATTTCTCTTGCCTAGAGATGGTTGACTCTTTTTTGGGTCTACTTTCAATAAAGAGTGAAAATGTTTTTGTCCCATGCAGGTGAAGTTGATTTAAAAGAATCAGTAGTCTGTCCTTCACATATGCTCTTTATATATGTTGAATTCAAATGACTTAAAACAAGTCTAGGTTTTCACAATTCATGGAAACTACAGCAACTGGCTTCCCTCAGCACGGGCCATGCTGCTGAGGAGTGTTGGAAGTCATTATTTAAAACTGTATGGAAGACCACGTAGTGCCCACCCCTGCTCTTGTGCCAAAAAACAACACCATCCCATTATTTTCCATTGACAGTTTCCATTGAGAATGGCCAATTTGCTTTTCAAACACAATTGAGTATTTTTAAAGAGAAGCCATGTAGATCAGCTACACACCAAAGACAAAATTATCAGGCCTAAAGATCTGGCCAAAAGGTCCAGATCTGACCGAGTCCATTGTGCCAGGCTCCAAGTCAACGAGGATTGCACGAGGAACATACTTGTTACCTGTGTGGAAAAGACAAAATACCCAGTATTACTGATCCAACCAATTAAAAGAAAAAAGAAACACAAAACTGCTTCCATACTCTTGGCAACTCATTGCTATTTGGTGAAGAAACACACAGCTATGATACAGACAGATAGAAGGGGAGGTGTACATTTAAAGGAGACAGCCTGATGCACGGATGGCCAATCTTTTGGCTAGCCTGGGTTACTTTGAGGAATTGTCTTGGGCCACATATAAAATATACAATGTAGTAATGTATATAAATCACATGCAGGTAGTCCTCAACTTACAACAGTTCATTTAATGACCGTTCAAAATTATAGAGGCATTTAAAAAATGACTTATGACTGCTTTTCACACTGATGACCATTGCAGGATTCCCATGGTCATGTGATCAAAATTCAGATGCTTGGCAACCGGTTCACATTTATGACGGTTGTAGTGTCCTAAGGTCATGCAATCCGCTTTTGCGACCTTCTGACAAGCAGTCAATGGGGAAATCCCAATTTACTTTAACAATCGTGTTACTAATTTAACAAATGCATTGATTTGCTTAACAATTGTGAAAAGTCATAAAATTGGGCAAACCCACCTAATAAATGTTTCAGATAGCAACATAAATTTTGGGGCTCAATTGTGGTCCTAACTCGAGGACTACCTGTAATAGGGTTTACTATCTTGTGGGCCACATTATTAGCTGTCGAGGGCTGCATGCGGTCCACAGCCAGACATGCCTGAGCTAAAGAAACAAGGATGGAATTTCAAGTAGGCATTCATTCTTTGCGAGGGATTTAACCAGACTGCTTTGTCAACGATTTGTCACACTTTGCTCTCGGTGGCTGCCTTCTTTCTTCTAATGTAAAATTCAGGGCATAACGTATCATAGATTTTCTCTTTCCCACCCCCTACCCCAGTTACCAGTTGCTTCATTGTAGTAGACATTGATCCTCTCCAGCTGCAGGTCGCTGTCTCCATGGTAGCTGCCAGTGGGGTCAATGCCATGCTCATCGCTGATGACTTCCCAGAACTGGAATGGGATTTTTGAGAGCTGTTAGCAACTGTGTTCAAAATGCCAGGAAGCTGCAGCAGCACGTGCTTCTTGGAAGGCAACACCCTGTCTAATTCTGCTGTCAGAGCTGCTGTTGCTACCCTAGCAGAAATCAAGGCAGCTCTGTCAAAAGGAAGGTGACTTTAAAGTACAAAGAGATGACACAGTTACAGCTGAAGGCAGAAAGAGGTTCTATCTGTCATTGACTTGCCATTAATTCTAAAAAAAAACCCCATTCTTCTGTATTCTTGCCCAGGAGGAGGGTTGGGGACCATAAATGAAAGACAGCAGCTGTTCCTGCTCTTTATTATTTTCAGATACGTTCTAGTTAAAAATAGTCCTGTTTTTCCCCTTTATGTTCTATGTTCTTTACGAAACACTGTACAATTTTACATCGAAGAGTCTTTATTATCACCTGTCTCTAGAAAGAAAATGAAGAAAATATTTTGCCCAGACTTGGTGTTCCACATTAGAATAACTGAAGATGTAGGATCATGAGATTCACACACCTACCTACAAAACAAAACAAGAAAACCTAGTTTTCTTTCCCAAAATATAAAATAAATGTTCACATTTGACTTCATCTGATTGAGGTCCCTTAAAAAAGGAACCAGTGGTCCTTAGTATTTTTAAGATCTACGGAATGCGTGCTGAACATTTTCCGACTGCCTTAGAGGGGTGGGGTTGCAGAAGGTTTAAAACCGCCCAGCGCTGGATCGATCCTATTTCCAACCTTCAGAGCAGCTAATGATTTGGGTCCCAATTTTCCCAGGAGACTACCCAGTCTGCTTCTGTGTGGTGGTGTCAAAAGCACCAACAATGGGTACCACCAACCAGATCTGCCTAGATGGCAGCGATGAGTTAAGATTCTTTTCTACCCGCAGCCTCCAATTGTTAGCTGCATTTCACATTCAATATAGTCTCACCAGCCTCCTAAAAAATTAACATGTTAGAATAGCAGGGGATTATTAATTCTATACCTTGTGCCTTTTGCTGGAACTGAAATTCCAGAATTCTGTTCCAATTAAATTATATGTAGTGACTCCTCTAGTTTTCTAGGTGAAGGTTCCCCTCGCACATATGTGCTAGTCGTTCCCGACTCTAGGGGGCGGTGTTCATCTCCGTTTCAAAGCTTAAGAGCCAGCGCCGTTTGAAGACATCTCCGTGGTCATGTAGCCGGCATGACTAAACGCCAAAGGCGCACAGAACGCTGTTACCTTCCCACCAAAGATCGTCCCTATTTTTTTCTACTTGCATTTTTTACGTGCTTTCGAACTGCTAGGTTGGCAGAAGCTAGCGCAGTCTATCTCCGCATTAATATCTAATAGAGGATACGTCTGAATGGAAGGGGAGTAAGTAAGGGTGTGGCCAAGGTCTCTACTTGGCTCAACAGAATCCCTGTTTTCTCACCAAGTCGCCCGAACCTGACATCTCTTTTTTTTCCCGATCGCGCATTAAAAAGCAAGGGGGGGGGGGGACACGCCTTTTTTCCCCCTCCCTGGGTAAAGCTCGCCTGCCGGCTACCTTTTCTTTGTGCCACAGCGATGAACCTGACTATGAACGCCGAACAAGCGCTCTCCCCTCCCTTCCACTGAAGCGGAACAAAGGAAAAAAAGGTGCAACCGATGATCGATCTATCTATCTATCTATCTATCTATCTATCTATCTTTCTTTCTTTCTTTCTTTCTTCAGAAAGAGAGAAATGTGGATTTGGAGAGCACAGTATTGGGGTTACCCCACCATCTGCTGCAGGTGGAAGGAAACGACTGCCCCGCCCCCAGATGCAAAGACACCCGGGGACACTTTTGACTCCCATCCCGCCGCGAAGCCATCGTCCCCTCTCCTCTCTTCGCCCAGAGTACCTTGGCTCCGATCTGGTTCCCGCACTGGCCGGCTTGGATGTGGACGATCTCACGCATGGCGACGGCTTTCTTCTGGGCTCACACCCACCCCCTCAGTGGCCGCTGCTTCAGCCTCCTGCCTCAACCCCACCTGCTCTCGTGCCGGCAACCTGCGACAGGGAAAGGGCTCGTTCCGCGAGCCTCCTTTTATACCGGGAGCTCGGCTCGCCGCCCTTCTGCAGCCCAAGCCCCGCCCGTTTCCACCCAAGCCCCGCCTCTCCTCGGGTGATGTAATGCGGCTCTGGACAGACGCGCAGGGGGCGACCGCGGCAAAAAAAAAAAAAAAAAAAAAAAAAAAGAAGAAGGCTGGGAGTCGTCTATGCTACCACCACGGGGAGAGGCAGGTTGCTTGCAGTCTTTTTTTTAATTATTATTATATCGACGGGGGAGGTGGGTGTGTGTGTGTGTGTGCTTCGCGATCCATCAAATTGACTCCCTTCTTCTATTCCACAACCGAGAGTTCGACAGCAAAAAAACAAAACAAAAAAAACAACCCTCCACTATTGTACTAGTCGTAGTAATATAATAGTAAAGCGTAGTGCAGAAATAAGTGGGAAAAGCGGTATCGAACTTTCTTTCGAGGGCTTTTCCCGACAGCAAGAGAGGCGGAAAGGGTGTTCGATTCCTCAAAGCAACCACCAGATCCATTTTAAGCTCGCGGGTGGGGGCGATCATCACAGTGCCCCACCCCGTGGGGGGGGGACATAATTCCTCCATGCGTATTGCCCTCCTCTGCCGATTTGAATCCCACCCCTCTTCTCACCCCCACCCCCGGCAGAGAAAATGCGGCTCGGATCAGAGAAGAGACTGAAAGAAATGTCTGGCTTTGGTTCGAGCCTCCTGCTGCCCTTCAACAACCCCCCAATCCTCCTCCCCCCCGCGGTCTTTTTTAGGGTTTAGCTGGCAGGAGGAGTCAGGGTGGGTGGGGAGCGCTCTCAACTTTTTTTTTAAGGCTGAAGCAGCGCTTTGTTCTTGCTTTCTTCTCCTCAGGGGGAGGGGAAAAAAAAGAGAGAGGGTGCTAAGTAAGGCGGTAAGGAGGAGGGGGGAGGAGGAGGAGGCGAAAAAAATAAACTGCAACGTCTGGGCTTTTCGGGCTCCGAGCATCCATCAGAGAGCGCTTTACACCGCGCCCTCCGACTCCGGTACCCCCAACTCTTTTGTTCCTTCGGAGGTTCGCCCGCCCCCTTTGCAGCAGCAGCAGCAACAGCAACGCTGCAAAAAGTGGTCGAGAGCAGGGGCGTGTCCATCGCTGCAGCGTCTCCTGTTTCCCACGTGCTTTTCTTTCCCGCGCGCGCACATACACACACAAAAGCCCCGCGCCCTTTCGAGAACCTACTACACCATCTGTTTGCGGATCGAGCCCTCCGCTTCTTCGCTTCCTCCAGGAGCCCAGCCTCAAGCGGCGCTTGTGGGAAAGAAAAAAAAAAAAAACCCCAACTCTGGTTCCCAGCTTTATAGACAACTGGTAGCCTTCGTTAATGTTTCCCCCACCCCCCCCCCCCATCTTCTCTCCCGCCCGCCACGCCCCGAATTGCAGCACCGGTTCTCTTGGTATTGAAAGCAGCTTTTTCGAGTTTTTCAAACGGATCGATCTTGTATTTTTGCACGGCGGGTCTCGTCAAGGTCGCAGTATTGTATTAGTCATAGTAATCGGGCAACTGGCGAGCCGGGAGAGGAAGATTTGATGGTGATGCGATCCGAAGTGTAGGGAGATAATAGCTGAGGGAGGGAGAGACAGACGAGTGGAAAAGGAGGAGAGAAAGGCTATGAGAGGCTTTTCTCACGCGGACTGGGATTTTTAAAGAACGGAAACCGTGTCATAGCATTAAAGCACTCCAGTGGGTGCTAAGCGAAGTATTAACTCTCCGGTTTCCAGAATGTTTCAGACTGAAGAGTATTATTATCCTTCCTATTATTATTTTTTTTTAAATGCAGTTGGTTTAATTCGGCGGATTAGGCAACTCTTTTGTCAAATTGCACAAAAGGGTGCCCACTGCATCGCTTTTCCTAGATCCGCTTCTTTGTAGAGGGGTGAGGGGTGGGGGGAATATGGGCTGAATATCTCCCTCAGCTTCCCACGTTTTGGGGTGGGGGGGGGGGAAACAGTCGGTTGTCCTTCAACAGATCCAACAGCTGTGATGAGAAACGGAATAGCGCTGGGGGTGGGGTGGAGTATTCTGTGCTGCTGGTTGTTTCTGCCAATTCCTACTGTTAGTAGATGTAACTTGGAAGGAAACATAGCTCACACCCCCTGTCATCCGAGTGATCCTAAGCCACGGAGTAGCCTTTTTGTATTATTACTGGAACGCTGCTCAGGAAGTGAGTCAAGGGGATTTCATAGCTGAGGCTTTCACATTTGCATTGGTGCAAGCCTTAATGCAGAATCTATACCTCCAGATTTTTAAAAAAAATATATAATAGGCATCTGGATTCATTATATACTGCATAATGTATGCATTATACTGTTTAATTTTGTGCACAAAAAATGATGTTCATCTATTAAGCAAATAAATAAAGCCACCCATTCCTGCCCAAGGGAACTCTGGATGGCAAGCAAAAATTAAAAAAAAAAGCAAATAGAATTGTCAATATTTATTACAATAGAAAAAAATGTCACTCCTGTAGAGCAAACACAACCATGCCTGCTCCATCAGCATCCTGGATCTTGGTCTTCCCTGCCTTCTTGTAGGGAAGCTGTCAGGGCCAGCCATATCTTCCCATCATTCCCATCACCCATCTCCTTCCACTTATGACTGTATGACTGTAACTTTGTTGCTTGTATCCTTACGATTTATATTGATACTGTTTCCTGATTGCTTATTTGTACCCTATGACTATCATTAAGTGTTGTATCTTATGATTTTTGATGAATGTATCTTTTCTTTTATGTACACTGAGAGCATATGCACCAAAGACAAATTCCTTGTGTGTGCAATCACAGTTGGCCAATAAAAAGTTCTATTCTATTCTATTCTTGGGGGAGGAAAGCTGTTTCACAAAGCACCATGATTAAAAAGGGGGAGGGCTGCTTTTGAGACTCATAAAGAGACACGACTTCACCAAAGTGACCTGGGACATGCCCATCCTCTTTCAGATCTGGTAAGATAGTCACAAACCTCTGAGGATGAGCAATCCTGCAAGGAATATGACCCCTATGTACAGCTTTAAAATGATAGTATTAACAATTGGAAATTATTATTTTACCTTGACTATCACAGGATCTGTAGATTCATAATCACATGACATGGAATGTTATTTTTGGTGTGGGAATTTAGAAACTGAATATTCTTTTTTTTTTTTCATTTCAGCACTGGGAAAAATGTGGGATAAGATTGTGTGCATTATGTCTGTCTTCTTTTGAAGAAACTTTCCTCCAAGGAACAAGCAGACACATCTCTATATATCTATGTGTGAAGATAAATATAGATACCATGTATATTATTCACTTTCAATGTATTTCCTACTTGTTTTGAAACCTGCTAAATTCACACAATATTAATCCACATTTTAACTGTAGCCTGTTCACACATAACACTAATTTCATGCATAACAACAAGCTGTATTGTTAGGAAGTCACAATGCTGAGTTCACACTTTTTTTAAAAAATGTCTTTGAGTCAGTCTTGATTCCTGGCAACTGCTTGCAGTTTTCCTGGCAACAAATTCCTGCAGTTTTTTTGGCGAGGTTTCAGAAGTGGATTGCCAATGCAGGCTTTCTAGGAGTGAGAATGAGTGACTGGCCCAAGGTCACAAACTGGCAGGACTAGAAGTCTCTTCGTTTTTAACCTGGTACCTTAATCACTGCACCAAATTAATCTTCTCACTTATTTATTTTTTTAAAAGGGGGTGAGGGCTTCATATCAGCCTTGACTCCTGACACCAGCATGGGCAAGTCCCTGCAGTTTTCTTGGCAAGATTCCAGAAGTGGTTTGCCATTGCCTCCTTCCTTGGACTGAGAGAGATGACTGGCCCAAGGTCACCCAGCTGGCTTCATGCCCAAGTCATGCCTAGAACTCACGGTCTCCTGATTTTCTGATGCCTTAATCCCTAGACCAAATTGGCTTGCACTCACTTATCATAATTTAGCTAAAAGGAAACAAATAGTCTGGTACAATGTGTGAAACTCAGGAAAGTGCGCTGCAAAGAAACACATTCATTGGAATGTGTTGTTTAATCACATATACTGCTATGTATATTCTATACCTATGTGGAAAATAGACTTAGTAAATTGAAGTATTTATGAGAGTCAGTTTGTTCTAGTGGTTAAGGCATTAGGCTAGAACCAGGAAACCTTGTGTTCTAGTCCTGACTTAGGCATGAAAGCCAACTGGGTGACTTTGGGCCAGTCACTCACACTCAGCCTAAAGAAGGAGGGGGGTTGTCTCAAGATACAAACCAGTTGGTCATTTCCTATTGCAACCAATGGATCAACATTTGATTGATCTGAAAAAGCAAACCCTGCACTTGGAGGAAAAATGCTAGGAAGGAGAATGAGATATATGAGTGTTGCAGGTAAATCAAGATTATCTGGGAATAAATGTCCTGGGGCATCTAAAAATATTTTAGAGAATTATGTGCATCTATAACAGTGGTGTCAAACCTGTGTTGTCATGTGATGTATTGCAACTTTTTTTCCCTTTGCTAAAATGGGGGTGGACGTAGCGCAGCACTTGATGCATGCAGCCTGCGGGTTGTGAGTTTGACACCTCTGATCTATAACATGACTGGTCCATGATCTGGTAGCTGATTGGGCCCTTACAGCTGAAAATGTGTCCATTCAGACAACACTAAATCTTAACATTGGCATTAAAGTCGGTATATAAACCTGTAGTCCTGTGCTCATTTTCCTATATGTTAGTCCCAGGGAAGAGAGCAGAACTAATTTTGCAAATGAAATTGAGTTTTATTATTTAGTTCATTTTCCAGATCTTATTTAACAGTTCGGTCATCAATCCTTACACCTTTAATTAAAAATTTTGAATTCTCGATTCTTCAGGCTGCCAGCTACAGGTATTCCTTGATTTATGACTGGTTGCTTGGTGACCATTGGAACTTATGATGAATCCACCTTGGGGCTACTTACAACCCATTTCCAAAGTTACAACAGCTGGGCCTCTTCCATAGTCATGGGACCGAACTTTGGGGACTTGGCAACACGACTGCGTTGATGCCCATTTGCAGCGTACTGCAGTCATGTTACCACATTTTATGCTGGTTTTGCACAAAACTGAAACTTCAGATTTTCAACAAACCCATGGTTTACCCTTTTTATTGGTTTATAACATAAAATACAAAAGCAAATAATGGGAAAAATAGAGGAGGGAAAAGAAGGGAAAAAGAAAGAAAAGGCATTAACTTCAAACTCCCTTTGGCGCAGTAGAATAAGATGGTAACATCAAACTTCAACTTTTTATTTTTACACAATAATATAAACTAGCCATTTCTATAACAACAGATCTATCTAAATCAGTAAAACCCAAAATCAAAGTTTCATGTTTTTCTATCTCAAGCACAAAGTCCAGAAATGGTTTCCATAGGTTTGCTTTACAACAACTGCATTTGTTTTGTGAAAGCTGCAAAAAAGGTCATTAAAAATCAGTTTGGTCATGTGATTGACCTGTTTTACAGCTGTCACATCTTATGACTTAAATGGGTAGATTGCATTACAACCATATGTTGAGAGCCACCTGTAGGTGATTATGTTTCAAATCCATTTTTATTAGGCAACAAATCTCTAGATCTCACAATAGCATTTTCCTGGAATCCTCTATTCTCCTTCCAACATTTGATTAATCATCTTTAAAAGCCTTGGGGTTTTTTTTGTTTTGTTTTGTTTTGTTTTTTTGGTTTTTTTTAGCCAGCTCAGTTTGCCAAAAATTGATTACCGTATTCAGGTCTGAGGGGAAACTTACTTGAGACAATTTTGCTACTTGATTGTGATCCCCATGCCTTTTTCCTAGCATCCTTCCTCTAACTATAATATATGAAGGAGTTACAGCATAGTCTTACTGAGAATCAAATCAGATATTAGCTACAATCCAGTATAACATTACTGGAATGAAAGTTGACCGAAAGAAACCTTTCCTACTTTGGTCTTGGGTAAAAGTGCCATAAGTTTTAAGGGACAAATATCCTCCATTTAAGTAAACTGGGAAATCTGGCTGACTTTATTTCCAACACACCTACATCATGGTATATGATGCAAGTCAGATGAACAGGTAGTCCTCAACTTACAACAGCTCACTTAGCGACTGTTCAAACTTACAACTTCACTGAAAAAAGTGACTTATAACCATTTTTTCACACGACCGTTGCAGCATCCCCATAGTCACGTGATCAAAATTCAGACAGTTGGCAACTGACTCATATTGCAGTGTCCCTGGGATCATGTATTCACCTTTTGCAACTTTCTGACAAGCAAAACTCAACGGGGAAGCCAGATTCACTTAACAACCGTGTGTGACTAACTTAAGTGATTCACTTAACAACAAATAAGAGGCAAAGCTTACTTCACAAATGTCTTGCTTAGCACCATAAATTTTGGGCTCAATTGTCATAAGTTGAGGACTACCTGTAGTTGTGTCCTCCAATAAATCTGCAATTGTAGAGAGACTACCACAGGGTGTCAAACTGGATTTCTTCGAAGGCCAGATCACCATTGTAGTTTTTCTCCACGGGCTGGCCAGTCGGGAGGTGGGTGGGACAGAATGGATGCTTCTTGCAGCACCCTACCGGCCAAAACGGGGCTCGGGGGGCTGCATGCGGAGGCACCGTGAGCCAGTCTTTTGCTATTTCCAGGCTGGCCCTGTGGGCCAGATTTAAGCACCCTGCAGGCCAGATCCAGTCCGTGGGCCTTGAGTTTGACACCCCTGGACTACTGCATTCAAGCAGATTTCCCCTCACTCCAACCTGTTAAGGCCACTATTTGATGAATAGAAATTTGGATCCAAGAAGAGCTGCTTTGTGAGTTGGATTGGTCTGCTTCAAGGCTGGCATTACTGCTCCATCAAACTAGCATGAATAAATTAAGATAGACAAGGAGCCAAGAGAGCCACAATGTTTTATTAACATCCTCAGATCCCAGAAGAGTAACACGATCCATGCTATTAAACCGAGTGATGCAGCAGTCAGAAAGAACTACAGCATGTCAAAAGCAGGTACTCAAACCAGCACGAATATGAATGATTTGATGCTCTGTTCATCCACTGGATGATGGCCAAGGCCATAACTGAATAATTAATTCCTTGGTTATGTGTGTAATATATATCCATCTATCCCAAAACCTGACACACAAATACCGTATCAGTTTCACATCACACATAAAAATGGAAGTGGGTTGCTTCCATGAATTTTACTAGCAGACATTAAGAAGATAATAGGCCCTCTGAACAAAGAAGATGTCTCCAAATAATAGTGGTGATTCTTTCTGAAAGAAAGTGCTAGTTTTTCTGACTGTACGTGTCTTGTGCCCTAAAAAAAGAAAAGCAGACTTCCCCTCCCCCATCTCCCCTCCCAGGATGGGAGTGTTAGAAACTGAACACATTTCATAGTTAACAGTAGTTAGAGGAGCCATTATACTGAATAATAGCAGGATTCTATTGTTCTCAGCAAGGCATCTTGCCTGATCCCAGTCTCTGCTACATTTCGAACGTACGCAGTTATTTTTATGCACAACTTCACATTACGCGCTAGGAAAGGAATTGCCCGGAATTTGCATTTTAAATTTTTTTGCTTCTCTTCAATTTTATGCCTTCCTTAATTCTTCAGAGACCGTCTCCCTCCTTCATTGAAACGCTGGCCACAGATCCCTGACGCTCTCGGTCTGGCCACACATTGAATCAGATTCCACCTACTGCGGTTTCCTAGGCAACCGGTTTAGCCTTGGAAACAAGCTGCAATGAAGGGGGGGAAGGATCCCTCTGTCTCGTCATCCTGTAACATTTTTGGTTCTGACAATGCCGTCTCATGGCTTAAAAAGCAAGAATATGGAAACAAGTGAACGTCTCCCTTTGTTATTTCTCCCCCCTGAATTTTGAAGAAAGGGAGCAGAGAATTGCTCGAAATCGATGCCCAGAACAACATTTATTTTTTCTATGCCATTTGAGCATATGGCTATGGTGTTCAAATATAAGAAGGCATTAAGACCCCAGTGCTATCAGTTTCCTTGCTGGCAGGTCACAAAAGACTTTGAAATTTCAGAGTTCAGCAATACAACCACCATGGACATCCTTTGGGGGGGGGGAGAAGGGAGGGGGAAATGATAAAGCACACATGTTGCAATGGAAACTTTGTTCCTTCTGTAGGGGGGTTGTGATGTTTTGCTTATGCACATAAGAGGTAGAACATACATTGCCATTTTGGCAAAAATTCTATCATTTAGACTGCATTTCAGACTGATATCCATTTATGTGGCCATATGTCCTATTGAACTTAGTGGGATTTCATTCTGAATAGGCACACATCAGATTGCAATTCTATCCGGGGCCTCATGGCCTCCAGATGGGACTACATCTACCTTCAATGCGGTTAGTTGGGAGTTATAATCCAACCATCATTCATTATAGCCTTGGCAAGACACCTAACTGGGAAATCTCATTGTAGACTTTGTAGAAGGGAATTTGGGTTCATCTATGATAGTCGAAAATCAGAAAGAGTCTGGTAGCATCTTCTAAGAAAAACACATTTTATTATGAGGCATAAGCAGTGGTGGGATTCAAGTAATTTAACAACCGGTTCTCTGCCCTAATTATTTCTTCCAACAACCAGTTTGCCAAATTGCTCAGAAAGTTAACAACTGGTTCTCCCGAAGTGGTGCAAACTGGCTGAATCTCAACACAGGGCCTAAGTACTCATGCAGATGCTACCAGGCTGATTTCTAGCTGGGGAAGTCTATGAAAACCATCTAAAACTAACATTCAGTATGCCATATTTTTCGGAGTATACCATATTAGTTTTTGGGGAGGAAAACAAGAAAAAAATTCTGCCTCTGCCTGATAGCATCCATCAGTATTCCTCTGGCTATCATCCTTGCAGCAAATAGCAAGCAGCCTGTTCAGTTTCAGCACATTATTGCAGTCTGATTAAGTATGAGCAGCTGATTGGTGGTGGGTGGACCAGCCTCCCGGAATACCCCCAATTAGCTCTTCCAGGCTGCAGGGATTGCCACAGACCATCTCCACCTCTGTGCCTCGGGTTTTTGGCTGCCAAATGCTCCGTTTTAGACCCTTCCAGGCTGCGGGGATCACCACAGCACATCACTGCCAATTGCCACCTCTGTGTGTCGCGTTTTCGGCCTCCACATGCCCTGTTTTATGGCCTCTGTGCATCGCGTTTTCAGGTGGTTCCAGGCGGCGGGGATTGCTGCTGGCGCCAATCCCCACAGCCTGGAACCATCTGAAAGCCCCAATCCGCGCCGCCTGGAACCGCCTGAAAATGTGATGTGCAGAGGCCAAAAACATGGCACGCAGAGGCCGAAAATGCGATGCGCGGAGGCTGAAAATGCGATGCGCGGAGGCGGCGATTGGTGGCGATGTGCTGTGGTGATCCCCGCAGCCTGGAATGTGTCTAAAACTGAGTTTTCTCAGGCCGAAAACCCGATGCACAGAGGCAAAAAATGAGATGCACGGAGGCCGAAAACGTGAGGCACGTAGGCAGCAATGTGCTGTGGCAATTTAGGTTGGAACAGGTCTAAAACAGTGTGTGGTGGGCGAAAACGGCCTAAGAGTGTGGGCCGGCAGGTGGGCGGGGCTACATTTGGTGTATAAAATGCACCCAAATTTTCACCCTCTTTTTTTGGGGGGGGGAAGTGTGTCTTACAGTATACTCTGAAAAGTATGGTAATTTTATGCTGTTTTTCATAGATGTAAAGTTCACAGATTTAGCGACTCTTACACTGCAGTACTTCAGTGTTAAGTACCCTTTATCTACGGGACCGCCTACTACCACCAATAGCCTCCCGCCGGCCAGTACGCTCTCATAGAGAGGGACTCCTCCGGGTGCCGTCAGCCAAACAGTGTCAGCTGGCGGCCCCTAGGGAGAGAGCCTTCTCTGTGGGGGCACCTACCGTCTGGAATGAGCTCCCCCCAGAGATACGGAGGATCCCGGATCTGCACACCTTCCGCCGCGCTGTGAAGACCTTTTTATTCCATCAAGCGGGCTTGGCCTAATCTCCTCCCTCTTTTAATATGTAAATTTTAATCCATTTTTAAATTATTGGGGTGTTTTAATCTGTCCGGGCCAAAATGATTTAATTTGATTTTATCTGATTTTTAAATTTTGTGTATTTATGTATTTTATTGCTTGGCTGTTCACCGCCCTGAGTCCTTCGGGAGTAGGGCGGTATACAAATCAAATAAACTAAACTAAACTAAACTTTATCTCAATGAAATCAATAGTCACTTTGGGTATTGGCCTGGGTGCTGCTAACAAAAAAAGGCATTTTCAATCTAAGAAAGGATGAAGCAGCTGTTTTTGCTGATATGTTGAAGACTGAAAAAAGAAACCAGAGCCTTAAAGACTTTAGTTAACCATAGCTTCTAAATCTGGTGTCCTTCAGATATGTTGCTCTGACACAGAGGATAATGGGAATTACGGTATGTGATGAAGCATTTCTGTTTGTTTTTTTTTAACCACAGTTATGTAAAATGCTGCCTTCTGTGAGTACTTATATTAGTCTTGAGGACAAGGCAAAACAAACATGCTTAAATCCAGCAACAAGGGAAGATCATCATCAGCTGTTCTGTGTGCAGATAGGGTTTCATCCCTGGCAGCTACAGTTAGGAGTGGATTTGGACTTTAAGATCTGCCGGCATCGTAAATGAACACTGAGCTTGTTGTCCACATGGTCGTAGCAGTTCCCTGGGTTCCTATTCAGGAACAAAGGTGGATTGAAACTCTTCCTTCCAACTTGCAGAAAGGGAGGTTGAGGGAGAAGAATCTCAACAGATCCATATCAAGCATTCATCGAGTGGATAAAGAGCTTCTGCCCAGCCTATTGACCGCTTAACAGATACACTGCAATGCCTCGAGGCGAGATGGGTGACAATTCAAAAATAATAAAAAATAAAATAAATAAAAATAATTAAATTAAATTAAATTAAATTAAATTAAATTAAAAAATAAAATAAAATAAAATAGTTGCCTGGAGCAAGAGGGCAGCACATGCTGACTTTAGAGACCAGATATTTTTTCCTCTCCTGATTTCATAAGAGATGAGAACAAGAATATCAGCTCTTGTCTGGTGTTTGCAAAAGGAAGTAAGAGATATGGAGTTTCCTGAATCATTTTGCTTAGATAATTGGATTTTTCTAAACAGTAGAAATGTGTGTATTCACTGAAGGATTAATATTACAAGAGCACCAGAGTAAGAAGTGGGCTACATCCCAAAAGAGTAATTCTTAGCTCCTAAATGTAACAAGGGAAGCTTGTTAAACTTTCCAGGAAGAAAAATGGTTTCATAGTTAAACAGATTCATAATTTGTTACAAAGTTCCTGCCTGCTGTAATGTTAGAAGGACAAAGAAAGCTCTGGGGACTTTGTTATGCTGCTTTTTTTTTTTGTATATATGTAATAGAGAATAAAAAAAGGGATACGGTGGCTCAGTGGCTAAGACGCTGAGCTTGTCGATCGAAAGGCCGGCAGTTCAGCGGTTCGAATCCCTAGTGCTGCGTAACGGGGTGAGCTCCCGTTACTTGTCCCAGCTTCTGCCAACCTAGCAGTTCGAAAGCACGTAAAAAATGCAAGTAGAAAAATAGGGACCACCTTTGGTGGGAAGGTAACAGTGTTCCGTGCACCTTTCGGGTTTAGTCATGCCGGCCACACGATCACGGAGACGTCTTCAGACAGCGCTGGCTCTTCGGTCTTGAAACAGAGATGAGCACCGCCCCCTAGAGTCGGGTACGACTAGCACGTATATGTGAGGGGAACCTTTACCTTAATAGAGAATAATAGAAGTATAAAGATGCAGGAAAACTATGGTATTTCCAGAAAACAACTGGCTCCCTCTTTCAATACAAACTGTTACCTGTCTCTATGCAGCAGTATATGCACAATACATTCACTTGTGGTTAACAGAATTATCGTTTACTTCACCCAATTGCCTGCAACATCTCATTTAATCATAAGCTTGCTGGGCTCAGTCTGTCCTCTGACGTATATCCACTGGTACATGAATCTGATAGATTCTAGATATGACAGTAATCCATTAGGTAATATAAAAAAATCCATTTGCTTCCAGCCTTCAAAACATTTCGAGAATTTAGGCTCCATTTCAGGGTATCCAAGCGGTGCCTTTCCCATTCTTCTGGAATTGAAGCACGTAGATGTTTATCTTGGAAAAGGGACCATTGCAAGTCACATAATAGTTTTCTTAAAATGTATGAGGTTTTGTTACAACAATGGAGCAATTTGGTTTTTCCTCCTTGTCACTCCAGGAATGAGTTGTCTCAATTAGTGGCAATTTTTGAAAAAATGCAAAATACATTTCATCTAGAGCACTGATGGTTAACCTTTTTGGTGCTGAGTGCCCAAAGCATGCACGAATGCACGTGCCCATGCCTGAACCCCCAAAATGCAATGAGTGCCCCCCACCTATGCTCCAGCCCCCCTGCGCATGCGTCCTGCCTCCCTGCACCTTATTTTGGCTTTCAGGCTGGTGCAGGAGGCTTTCCAGGCCCAAAACGGGACACGGGGGGGGGGGCTCATGCAGCATCCCCTGCATCCCGTTTTGGGCCTGGAAAGCCACCTGCACCAACCTGGAAGACAAAACATTGTGGACGGCTACTTTGGGCCTTTGTTTATTTATTTATTTATTTGTTTGTTTGTTTCCATTTATATACTGCCCTTCTCCATAGGACTCAGGGCGGTGAACAGCCGAAATAAAATAATAATAATAAAAAAACAGAACATACAAAATTTAAAAGCAGTTTAAAATGATTAAATATTTTTGGCCGTAATTTAAAACAACCCAATTTAAAATCAATTAAAATTTAACTCAAGCCAGCCCGGCTAGTTGAAATAAATAAGTTGTCAGGGCACGACGAAAAATCTGGAGGTCTGTTATTGTACGTATCTCTGGGGGGAGGTTGTTCCAGAGGGTGGGTGCCATCACAGAGAAGGCTCTCCCCCTGGGGGTCGCCAGCCAACACTGTCTGGTGGACGGCACCTTGAGGAGGCCCACTCTGTGCGAGTGTACTGGCCAGTGGGAGGCTATTGGTGGCAGAAGGCGGTCTCGTAAATACCCCGGCCCTAAGCCATGGAGCGCTTTAAAGGTGGTCACCAACACCTTGAAGCGCACCCAGAAGACCACCGGGAGCCAGTGCAGCTCGCGCAGGAGAGGTATCACATGGGAGCGCCCCGTCGCTCCCATAATCCCCCGTGCGGCCGCATTCTGAACTAGCTGGAGCCTCCGGGTGCACCCCAGGGGGAGCCCCATGTAGAGAGCATTGCAGTAGTCCAGGTGGGAGGTGACAAGTGCCTGAGTGACCGTGCGTAGGGAGTCCCGATCTAGAAAGGGGCGCAACTGGCATATCAGGCGAACCTGATAAAAAGCCCCCCTGGCCATGGCCGTCAAATGATCTTCTAAAGACAGCAGTGCATCCAGGAGGACGCCCAAGTTACGAGCCCTCTCTGTGGGAGCGAGTGATTCGCCCCCAATAGCCAGCAATGGCACCAGCTGGCTATATCGGGATGCCGGAAGCCACAGCCACTCGGTCTTGGAGGGGTTGAGTCGGAGCCTGTTTCTCCCCATCCAGGCCCGCATGGCCTCCAGGCACTGGGACATCACTTCAAGGGCATCATTGGGGTGGCCTGGGGTGGAGATGTACAGCTGGGTGTCATCAGCGTACTGATGGAACTCCACCCCGAAGCCACGGATGATCTCACCCAGCGGCTTTACATAAATGTTGAACAGAAGGGGCGAGAGGACCGACCCTTGTGGCACCCCACAAGCAAGGTGCCTCGGGGTCAACCGCTGCCCCCCTGTCAACACAGATTGCGACCGGTCGGAGAGGTAGGAGGAGAACCACCGCAGAACGGTGCCCCCCACCCCAGCCCCTCCAACCGGTGCAACATGATACCATGGTCGATGGTATCAAAAGCCGCTGGAGGTCTAACAGGACCAGGATAGAGGAGCAACCCCTATCCCGAGCCCTCCAGAGATCATCCACCAACGCGACCAATGCCGTTTCTGTGCTGTGCCCAGGCCGGAAGCCGGACTGGAGTGGGTCTAGATAGACAGCTGTTGATGCAGCTGGGCATGACTCCGCCCCAAGACCAGTGGTGAAATGTAAAATTTGTTACTATCGGTTCTGTGGGCGTGGCTTGATGGTGGTGGGTTATGTGACTGGGTGGGCGCGGCCAACTTTTTTTTTCTTTTTTAAAGCATTTTTTTACAACCTATTCAGGTGAATAGGTGCTTTTAAAAGGTTAAAAAAAGGCTCTGATGATCACAGCTGTGGCGCGCAATCGTCAGAGCCTTTTTTTTTACCTTTTAAAAGCAGGAAGTAATGACACCCGGGCGGGTGGGTGGAGCCTCGCATCGCCATCGCTACCAGTTCTCCGAACCACCTCTTTGCTGGCACGAACGGCCTGCAGCCACAGCCTATTTGTCGGTGCGAACAGCCTACAGCTGCAGCCTATTTGTTGGCATGAACGGCCTGCCGCCGCAGCCTCTCTGCCAGTGCAAAGGGTCTGGAAAGCCTCCTGTATCAATCTGGAAGCCAAAATGAGGTGCTGGGAGGCCTCGCATGATGCCTGTGCCCCATTTTGGCTTCCAAGTTGGTGCAGGAAGCCTTCTAGGCCCAAAATGGGGTGCGGGGGGTGGGTGGGTGGGCACATACACAAGCCCCCCAAATGCAATGCGAGCGCCCCCGTGCATGCGCCCTGCCACCCATGCATGTGCTCCACCCCTCGCTCATGCATGGCAGAGACCCGAAGATGAGCTGACTGGTGGGAGGATGCAAATGCGCTGTGGAGCTGAGCTGGGGAGACAGCTGGCATGCCCACAGAGAGGGCTCTGCATGCAACCTGTGGCACACGTACCATAGGTTCGCCATCAGGGATCTAGAGCTTACAAATGATTTTCCAGTGATACCAACTGCTTGTTGTATGGAAACTGGTTGATTCTCCTTCATTTGAGCCCTGGTAGTGCAGCGGTTAGAATGTAGTATTGCAGGCAAACTCTGCCCACTACTTGGAGTTTGATTCTGATGGAGCATAAGATTGACTCAGCCTTCCATCCTTCTGAGGAGGCAGATTGTTGGGGGGGCGGCAATATGCCAACATTGTAAACTGCTCAGAGAGTGCTGTAAAGCACTATGGAATAGTATAGAATTGCTATTGCTATTTAAAAATATGAAGGGAAGCTTCATATTGTAAAGGGTTGTAAAGGATTTCCTGCATTAGTAGTAAGATTGAACACGATCTTTCAACTCCATTATTCTGTTTTATGAATGAGACAATATGTGGACAAAGCACTTTCCACTGTGGAGGAATGTAGTCTGGAGAGAGGGAGTACATTCCAGAGGAACAAAAGCCAGCTAAGTTTAGTCTGAGTGGGAGGAAGACAGCCAGAACAGCTCCTCCCTAGGAATTCTCAGAGCTTATGTTTAATGGTGTAAGTAGTTTGTTTTAGTTTGGCAATATTTCTGTCTATGGGAGGAACAATAAAGGAATCTGTTTAGAACAGGGGTGTCAAACTGGCGGCCTGTGGGCTGGATGCGTCACACGCAGGCCACGCCTACCCCAGTTCTGCGAAGGGAAAAAACGTCACGATATGTCACGTGACTGCAATGTGACATGGCAAGTTTGACACCCGTGGCTTAGAAGAACTTTGGTGTGTCTTTGTTGGTTTTTGGAGCCTGACATCCACAACCACTTCTGGAAAAAGCTGACTGAGATTGTAGGAATAGCTGATATTTATAACTGCTTAGTTTATATTATTCTTTTACCATGCAAATCTGATTTCCTAAATATATACAATTTCCATTTAAATTCAGCATAAAATTTTCCATAGTAATAAAAAAACCAGTATCAGAATATTTACAATAGGTAGAGACTCCAGATAGGAATAATAAAATTTCTCCATCTAGTGGACAGATGAACTATCACATCTCCGGGTCTTGGGTATAAGGCTGACATTTACGCTGCGATAATCCAAAACAGCAATGATGTTGCAGTTTTTTAATAAATGAAAGGCTTCAAAGTCAGTATTAACAACAATATAGGCAGCAGCATTCACAATTTGCACTGGGTTTTCTTGAGTTTTGCAGATAAACATGAAATGCTATTTGTAAGAATTTAGGAACATTAAGATTCAGCATTATATATTGATTAATCCTAGCTCTTTTTCTCCCTGAAAACCAGGTTTTAGCATTTATGCAATATTTAAATCTAAAATAGTAGACATGACCACATCAATGCACGTGTTCATGAATCTCTGTGCTTTCAGGTCATTTTTTTCCTAATGCCTATAGGAAGTTAGCACCTACCCCTCTCCTAGAAAAACGAAATATTCTAGGAAATATTAAAAAGGCAGAATATTATATTTTCCCTAAAGGAGAAACATATTTCTATAGACATAAACTCAGAGCCTCATCTCCCTGCCCCTCCCCAGCAGATATTTTGGTGCCAACCTTTCTACAAGACAAAGCTGGGCCATCTTATCTACAAAACAAAAGATATGGCCCTCAGGACATGATAAGATTAGCCCTCACTCAAGATCCAAACCAGGACAAAGCCATTAAGCCATAATAGGAATTGCCCAAAGCCCCTTCATTACATTATCACCTAGCAAGATTCAACCAGGACTGAGACTCAAGACAACCTACAAAGTTACCCCTGCATGGCCCCATGGGAGTCTGACAATCAATCAGAGTACATTTTTTACACAGGAACAGGAAGCTCCAAGGCGAGGCCCAAGCGAGGGTATAAATCTCTCTCCCTCTCTCACCCATGTGCTCTCTTTGCCCAGGATCTCAAACCATGTGGTCCTGTCCACCATTAAACCATCTTTCCAAGCAGTCTACATGTTTCCAGTGTCTTTCTTCTCACTTGGAATTGAACCCAGATGGACTAGTATGCCCATTAATGGAATAGGAAGTAAAACTGCAGTCGTCACTGTAAATAGGTGTGGGTATAAGCAGATAGAGATTTGCTAGTAGATCTGTAGTGTCTGTTCTTGATTCTCCATCACCTGACAGATGTAATTGCACTAGGATTATTCTGTCACTGAATTCTCCCAGCACTCAATGTCTTCTCCAATAAAATCTGCATTCATATTATATTTAAACTTTATTAATAAATATTTAAATATTTAAACTTCCCTTTTATTATTTGTGCCTCTAGTGAGTGGTCTGGTTTTACTTCATTTAGTACTGAATAATATCTTCTTCCTCATGATATATTCAATAATCTCCAGGATCATAATTCAAATTTTCTTCCTTAAGCTTTTCTGATGTTCTAGCTTTCACAGCCCATATTACAAATACAAAAACAGTGGTCTTGACAATATAAATCTTTATAGTCATTGTGATGTCTCTGCACTTTTTTTGTAGAAATGTCTGCCTTTCTTCCAAGTGCAGATGTTTCTTTGTTTCAAGACAGTTGTTAAGTGAGTTTTGCCCCATTTTATGACCATTCTTGCCACTGTTGTTAAGTGAGTGACTGCAGTTCTAAGTAAGTAACACAGTTAAGTGAATTTGGCTTCCCCATTGACTTTGCTTGACAGAAGGTTGCAAAAGGTGATCACATGACCCTAGGTCGGACACTGCAACCTACATAAATAAGAGTCAGTTACCAAGTGTTTGAATTTTCATCATGTGACAATGGAGATTCTGCAATGATTGTAAGTGTGAAAAATGGTCATAAGTCACTTTTTTCAGTGTCATTGTAACTTCAAATGGTCAGTAAATGAACTGTTGTAAGTTGAGGACTACCTGTATGTCATTCTAATTTTGGCTTTCTGGTCATGATACTAATTCTTAAAAAAATGACTGGAATATTTATGTTTTTAAAGTACCTACAATCTACTATGGTCTACAAAATCAAAAGCCTTAATATAAACCCATAAAGCAAATTAGGCATCTTTTTGGAACTCCCTTTTCTTTTCTAGGCACCATACGTTAATAATATGATCTCAGGTCCCTCTGTCTGTTTTGAATCCAGCTTGTACACCTGGCAGTTCTCATTCCATGCATTATTGAAATCTGGATTGCAAAAACATTAGTTTACCAGCAGATGAGATACTATGAACATAGTACCTACGAGACCGCCTTCTGCCACTGAGAGCCTCTCACCGGCCAGTACGCTCCCACACAGAGGGGCTCCTCAGGGTGCCCTCGGTCAAACAATGTCAACTAGCGGCCCCCAGGGGGAGAGCTTTCTCTGTGGGAGCACCTGCCCTCTGGAATGAGCTCCCCCCGGAGATACGGAGGATTCTGGATTTACGTACTTTCAGCTGGGCCCTCAAGACTTTTTTATTTCAACAAGCCGGGCTGGCCTAATTTCTCCAATTGCTTAATTTTAATTTTAATTTTAAAAGGGGTATTTTAATTATTGGGCCAAAATTGTTTAATATGTTTTTTAAACTGTTCTTAAATTTTTGTATTCTGTGTGTTTACCTTTGGTTCACAGCCCTGAGTCCTTCGGGAGAAGGGCAGTATATAAATTTAAATAAATAAATAATTTAGCACTGCCCTGTAAACTGGTCTTTTACCATCCCTTGGCCACTGCTCTGCTTTCTATACCTGTTTACAAACCACCAGTAGTACTTTACCTGTATCACCCTTTTGTAGGATTATAAAAGTACAGCTGGTAAAATTATTCCATACGTGCAGCTTTGTTATTAGTAATATTTTATAGGACCTTTTTGATTATCTTTGCAAAGTGTTTGGCCGTAGTTCAGTGACCAAATCTTGTATGTATCAGTGACTGGGAGATTATTTATGCATAGTTATTCCATATATTTGCACCATGTTTTTTTTCTCCAGTAAATCTTTGCCTTGTCTTTTCTCATGCTCATCTTTGCCTAAATATATTTCTAGATATTTTTCTAATTTTCATCTCTCTTATTATTCATTTGCTTGTTCTTTGCATTATTTATAGAACTCTTTCTTTTTGTTTTTCCTTTCTTTTTGTTTTTCTTTTTGTTTTTCCCTGAAAAGATTTACTGAGGCAAAATTCTGTCTGTTTCTATTGCCTTTTGCATTCTGCCTTTTATTAGATATTTTCAATATATTAACAGTGTTATTTTGCTCTATTTATTTTCTGTTCTACGTTTTGGGTACTAGTATTTTATTTGCTTTATCTTCAATGATTACCACAAATGTCAATCCCAAATTCTTCAGGCATTCTTTTTAACAAACTTAATCCATTGAAGCTAATCCTTTTCTCCATTGCACAATAATATGGAATATTGCTGAAATTATATTTTATGGGGCTGATGAGTCTATTGATTTGTTTTAATTATAATTTAGCAAGGAGTTTGCAGTCTGAACTGTAGTCACCACAAGGGATTGGTGTTTGCTGACTTCAATGGAGCATCTTTATTTTTGCTTGTCTGAGTATATAGTCAATATGATTTTGTCCAACAACAAGCAACAAGATACTCAAAAGGCTGGACAATGTTTGATTTTAAGACGTTGCCTGCAAGACAGTGTCTTTTCTGAAGAGAAAAAGGAGGGCATGTCTTCTTTTTGTCAGACATCTGGAAACCTTGACTGAAATTAAGATCATTTCATCAGCTAAATTCTTATCCTTTTCTTGATCTCCGTTTCTTCTATGATCTGCTCGTTTGTCATTTTAAGGATCCCAATTTTCCAGAGCATTGGGTTAAAAGAAGTTAATCATAGATTCCTTGTGCAGGAAGAATGGACAGGAGTGCAATTTAAACGCCAACACTCTTTTGAAGTAACTGCTGTTTCTTTCAGCTAAATTTGCACAACAAGGTGGTTAACCAAACTGTGGTTATGGTCAGCGATGCGTGAATTGAATCCAATCTAACCATTCCTTTACGGTTCAGCGTGTATTAAGAAAGAAAGAAAGAAAGAAAGAAAGAAAGAAAGAAAGAAAGAAAGAAAGAAAGAAAGAAAGAAAGAAAGAAAGAAAGAAAGAAAGAAAGAAAGAAAGAAAGCCGTTCACGGAAGCCGAGACGCCGCTTGGGAGAAAGACTAAAAAGTAAGCGAGGGCCACGCCCGCTTCTGGCCCACTGACAACCAGGGAAGGACAGGCGTGATCGGGGATCGCTTGCTTTGGCCTACCGTTGCCAGCGGCGGCTGCTTAGTGGCGGCGATGGAGGAAGCGCAGGAGCCGGGAAGAGGAGATACCGCCGAGCGGGTCTCGGCTCCCGCCCCGCCGGCCGAGGAAGGGGGAATCTCGCTGCACAATTTCTGCGGGCGTTTAGCGGAGCAACTGGTGCATTTCCACGCCATGCGCCTGCAGGACTCGCTCTTCCTTTGGGTCGGGGACGCCCCGGAGCTCAGCAACTTGGCCGTGGCCATGTGCACCCCCCGCGTGAGTTCCGGACCTTTTGCCCATCTGAGGTTGCAGCTTTGGGGGGTAAAGGAAGTAGGAGACGATGCACATCGTACTGTAAAAGTGGGGTAGCTGCCGGTTGGCTCCCGACCCAGCTAGCAACCATTTTCTCCGCAGATGCAAGCCGTGGTCTGTCTTGTCTTGTCTTTTTTTTTTTTTTTTTAACAGAGCTATGAGGAGGCGAACTCGTGCTGCAGCTCAGCTTTGTGGGTGCAAGTAGTCCTTAACTTACGACCACAATTGAACCCACCCACCCCGCCCCACCAATTATGTTCCTAAGTGAGAAAATTAGTTAAGTGAGTTTTGCCCCGTTTGATGACTTTTTCTTGCCATGTTGGTTAAGTGAATCACTGCAGTGGTTCAATGACAACTCAGTTGTTAAAAGTGAATCTGGCTTCCTCATTGATTTTGCTTGTCAGGAGGTCGCAAACTGGGAAATCACGTGACCCGGGGACTCTGCAACCGTCATAAATACGAGTCAAGCATTTGAATGTAAATCATGTGACCCTGGGGATGCTACAAGGGTCATAAGTGTGAAAAACGGCCATAAGTCACTTTTTTTCAATGCTGTTGTAATTTCAAACAGTCACTAAACAAGCGTTGTAAGTTGTGGACAACCTGTATATCCGCAGAGGTTGATCCCATGATTTCCACAAGGCTTAGTCACATGAAAGTAGATAGGAGGGGACATTGCAGCCTTAAACTATTCTTATAAGAAAAACACACCACTCCTCTTAATCTTTAAAGAACCCAAGTGGGTTCTGAGGAGAGACACATCATTTCTACTCCTTGGAATCATTTGTGTATAGGTGAGCAGAGACAACCTGCTTCCCAATTCTTGTTAAGAGAAGGACTTGTGCTGTGTCTGGTGCTCGACTCTAGGGAGTCGATACACCTTAGCACAGTGATGGCTAACCTTTTTCTCGTCATGTGCTGAAAGCGTATGCATGTGCATGTGCTGGCACCCATAATGCAGTGCGGGGGCCCCTGTGCATGCACACATGGCCTCCTTCATGCTCCCCCCCATGCATGCGCACGTGACCCCCGCCACCCCCTGTTTTTGGCCTAGCAGACCTCCCTGCAGCCTCCTGGGCCCAAAAACGGGCCATGGGGAGTGCTGCAACTCCCGCCCCACACATGTATGCGCCACCCCTATGCATGTGCGTGCCACCCCCCTGCGCATGCGTGCACATCTCCTGGATGCACCCCTCCCCCTGCACATCCCAAAAATCAGCTGGCCGGTGGGAGATGCGTACACCCATGTGTGGTGGAGCTGAGCTGTGAGACGGCTTGCGTGCCTGCAGAGAGGGCTCTGCGTGCTAGCTGTGGCATGCAGGCCATAGGTTCGCCATCACGCCATCTTCCTGCCTCTTGCACTGATTTTTGTTTTCTCTAATGCAGCTCCTGGTTTATCTGAATGGAACACAGTCAGATTCTTCAGGATGACTGTTTCCCAAGTTTCCGGCAACAAAATAAATGATGGGGGTTTCTATTTTTCCTTTCAGGATGGGACTCTGGGATTGATCCCTGAGATAGTTTTCTTTGACAGCCTCAGCAATCATTATTGAGGTTAAGCTGTGGGTTTGTGCGTCACTCAGAGCTACACTGCATTGTGATTCTGTCCCATTTGGGGATGCAAGATACCTTTTTCTCATCTTGGTGGACTCATAACTTGATAGATTGGCATGCTTATTGATTAAGATCAGTGAATTTGTTGCTATCCTAATTTTCAGGCTATGTTCATTTTATATCAGGAAACAGTTGAGTTAGGTATTCTAATCTATCAAAGAGAAGGGCTGGGGGCACACGATAACACTCTTCCATGATTTGAGGGGCTGTCTCAGAGAAGGGGATTTTCCAAAGCACCGGAGGGCAGGACAAGAAGCCTTGGTAGTACAGTGGTCTAAGGCACCCTGTTGTTAAGCTGGTTATTAAGACCAGCTGCCTGCAATTACTGCAGGTTTGAATCTCGCCAAGACTCAAGGTTGACTCAGCCTTCCATCCTTTCTAAGGTAGGTAAATTGAGGACCCAGTTGTGGGGGCAATAAGCTGACTTTGTATAAATATACAAAAGAATGAAAGCTATTGCTGAGTGCATTTTAAGCCGCCCTGAGAAGGGCGGCATATAAATTAAAAAAAAAAAAAGAAAGAAAAAAGTAATGGGTGGAAGTTTATTAAAGACAGATCCAATGTAGAAGAAAGAATTTTTCTGACAGTGAGAACAGTCAATAGAATAGCTTGACTCCTGAGGTTATGGGTGCTCCATTATTGGAGGTTTTCAAGAAACCTCAAGACTGGACAACCATTTGGCTAGGATGGCATAAGGCTCCTGCCTTGAGCAGGGGGTTGGACTAGAAGACCTCATGGTCCCTTCCAGCCATATGATTCTAATGTATCTTAGGTTCTGAAACCTAGAGGCCATAGGGTTGAGCTGTTATTGGTGTCAAAAAAGGCTGTACAACATTTGATGTACCAATTAATTACCTACAATTGGTGCGTATGATTTCACAGTACTTGTACAGCTTTTTTTTTTGTTGTTGCCCAGAAGAAACTCCATTTGGCTACTGTTTTGTAGTTTTTTAATAGGAGCTTCTAAAGATTGTTGGCATATATATGTAGGATGGAAGCAAATTATGCCTAGGAATAAAAGTATTAATGGATAAATGTGTAAGGAATGCCTGTTGTTACAATGGCATAGGCATCTGCTCCTCATTATGATAGTGCTAAAATGATGACTCATGTGCCACGATGGCCTTTTGTACTTGCATTGTGACACTGTAGGCACCTACGTAAGGTTTACATCCCTCATTCCCATGGCACACATTTATAGATGGCAAAAGTGTATTGGTAAAGGATATAAGTGAATGTGCACATTTGAATGTAGATGATACCTTGTAATTGACAGAATCTGAATTATTGCAGAGAATATTAACTAGATTGCGTGATGCAGTGAGGAACATGTGGTTAATGTATCAAAACCCAAGATGGTTGCATTTGACAGGGAAAATGGAATAAAGAATTTCAGAAATAGTGAAAAACCAGGGCAGGTAGATGAATTTGTGCATCATGATATTGTAATATGTTTTATAAACAAAAAACGTATTTTCATACATCTTTGGAGCGAGATTTTTAGAAAAGAAATATTAAGTAAAAGGATCAAGCAAAATTTGTATCTTCAGTGGCATTAACATTGGGGAAAATTCCTTAATTACAGCAATAAATATACCAATATACCAACAATCTCTACTCACAGTCACTCATGCCGTAGTCACTTCCCGACTTGACTATTGAAACATGGTGTACACTTGAAGGGCTGCCCTTGAAAAGCATCCGGAAGCTCCAGTTGGTGCAAATGCAGCGTCCCACATGGTTTTGTGCAGACCCCAGTGCTCACATATATGAGCACTTTTCTGCAGGAGCTGCTTTGGCTGCTAATTTGCTTCCAGGTGCAATTCAAGGTGTCACCTTTAAAGCCCTTCATGGCTTGGGACCAGGTTCCAAGAGCCGAGGTGGCACAGTGATTAGAGTGCAGTACTGCTACTGCTTCAGCTGACTGCTAGTTCAGCAGATCAGTGGATCAAATCTCACTGGCTCAAGGTTGACTCAACCTTCCATCCTTCCGAGGTGGGTAAAATGAGGATCCAGATTTTGGGGGCAGTATGCTATTTAGTATACTGTCTTTGGTGTAAGCCGCCCAGAGTCCTCGCGTAGAAATATGAATAATAATAATAATAATAAAAATATCCGAGGGACCGTCTCTTGTCAGTTATATCTACCTGACCCATTAGAGGGGGGAGGCAGGGAATGTTGTGGGTCCCATCCCCTAGGGAGATACACCTGGTGGGACCAAGAAGAAGGGCCTTCTCCGTGGTGACCCCCTCTCTCTGAACAACATCCCCACAGAGATTAGAATGGCCCCCACTCTAGCACTCTTCCGGAAGGCACCGAAGACCTGATTCTGTCAGCTGGCCTGGGGAACCCAGAGTGGGATGGAGCCCATTAAATGGCTCGTGTGAGGTGCTGTCGCCGGGGCGGTGGGTGGGAGGTAATTTTAGTATATTAATTTATTATATGACTTCTTTTGTTAGTTTTATTGTTTTTATATGGGGTTTTATATTCTGTAAGCCGCCTTGAGTTACCATGTGCGAATAGGCGGCAATATAAATTCCCTAAATAAATAAATAAATATATATTTTTTTTTTTCTGAGCAGAGGATCTATGTATGTATGAGTGCATAGAATTGCTCCTAAAACCTTTTCTTTATTCCAGGACTCCATTCCAGCAACTACCTTACTTTTTGGCAATGCTTCTGACAATACCTCAAATTCTTTAGCTCAAAGACTAGGTACGTATGTGCATGGATTTTTAAAAATTAACACAGGGAAATGGAAGAAAAAAATCTATGACCGCATAGGTTTGGCTTGATTGACAGCCTTTGTATGTGCTGGGCACCATGATGCAAAAGTTAAAAAAACCCTAATGGCTCAAATTATATGGCATCATCATAAACCTTGTGAGGTTTAAGCAATCTTTGAGCACGTTTATTGTTTTAAATCGGGATGAGGAACTATGGCCCTTTCATGACTTTGTGGAATTCAACTCCCAGAATTCCTAAATTCCCATGCTGGCTCAGGAATTTTGGGAGTTACAGTCCACAAGTCATAAAGAGGCCACAGTTCTCCATCTCTGCTTTAAAATAATAATAATAAACATGCTCAAAGTTATTCCCAGATATTCCCTGGGGATATTGAAAGGAATTCAATTCCTGTTTAAAGTAAGCTTTTTATCCTGAAGAACTCCCAAAGCTTTATGTGGAGAATTTATCCCAAATGTAAAGGAATGTAAAGCAACTCACACCCATTTTTTGTCAGCAACTGTGAGCTTGGAACGGTGGAAAACACATGACAATATTTGATTTCTGCTATGCCTTCCGTCAAAGGTTGATAGACTTGTGCTTTGTTTATGTTTTAGCCAGCAAGACGAAAAAACAGATTTTTGTCAGCTATAACATTCAAAATACTGACAGTGGCTTTATACTACTTGTGGAAAATCGTATCAAGGAGGAAATGGCAACATTCCCAGACAAATTTTAGTTTGGGATAGTCACATTTTTTTGTTCATATTTGTTTTTTTCAAAGAAGATTTTTTTAAAAAAAATGTCACTGAGATATTTGGGATGGCAAAATGCATTCAGTTTAATTGAGCTTCTTTTTGAACTAATGAATGAATCTACATATATAATGAAAAGGAAAGAAGTATTCAGCTCTTCAGATATTCCGGTTGGGAGAACATAGAACTGGAATAAATGCTGCAATATTTGACAGATGTTGCCACCTACTGTTTCTGCTTGATATGGCATAGATCTGTTTTGAATTTTCCATTCTTATGCAATCTAGTTCTGTGGCATCCAATCAATGATAAAGCAAAACTGTTCAGTGGAATGTATCAGATTTGAAATGGATTCATTGCAGAATATATGCCCATAGTGAACAAAATACTGTATTTTTCAGACTACAAGACACACTTTCCCCCCCCAAAAAAGTGGGTGGAAATGTCTGTGCGTCTTATAGAGTGAATGTTGCCAAAACCCCGCCCACCCACCAGCCCCCAGCCTTCGGCCTCTGCCTCCCAGCAATTTGCCTCCTTGCAGCAAACAGCTGGTCAGCTTCAGCATAGCCTGATTTAGCACAAGCAGCTGATTGGCAGTTGGATCTGCCTCCTGGAATACCACCAATCAGCTGTTCCAGGCTGCAGGGATCCCTCCCTATGGCGCCGTCCATCGCTGCTGCCACCTATCGCTGCTGCCACCTATCACTACCTCCTGCGCCCCATTTTTGGGCCTCCGCGCACCCCATTTTTGGACTCCGCACGTCCTGTTTTCGGCTCGTTCCAGGCGGCAGGGATAGGCTGCCTGGAATGGGCCAAAAATTGGACATGTGGAGGCTGAAAATGGGACGCGCGGAGGCTGAAAATGGGACGTGCAGAGGCGGTGATAGGTGGCAGCGGCACCAATGGCACCGATGGGCAGTGGCGATCCCTGCAGCCTGGAACAGCTGATACAGTATATGGTAAAACTTACTCAATAAGTGTGGTCTTACCAGCTTCCCTAGCAATTTTTGATGGAATGATGTGCAATGGGATTGACTACTTTCCCATTGTATGAGCACAAGTGGTGAGCAGGCTTACATTTTTTTTTCAAGAAATGGGGAAGCATGTAGAAGAACATCTGTGAGATGAAGCAGAAAAGGAGTCATAGGCTCTTTCTCAGAAAAATGAATTTCAATGTATAAAGTAAAATAGCTAGATGTAGATTGTATTACAAAGAAAACCACTTGTACTGTCAAATTTAAAAAAATAACCAATATGTAATATTTACTGTATGTGCTTTGTGATTCATCCATTAAATCAATAACAAGACAAGCTACATTTCAGGTAAATTTAGTGAAATAAAGTTAGAATGTTTTGCTGATCCAGGTCCACAGACCACCAATGGGCCTCTGGGACCCTAAGTTAAGAATCCCTGGTTTACAGTGGAAATTTCAGTGAAAGGCTTGTAAGGAAATTGTGCTCCTTATGTCGTATTGGCTAACATTCATTGCAACTGAGAGCAAGTTTAACTCTTATTTTTACATAAATGCTGCATAATTCCTAGAGGCTATTTACTGTTTGGGGACAGGATTTAATCTTGGAGGACAAGTTTGTGTTGTTGTTTTTTGCTTTCCAAATCTCTAAAACCTATACTTAAGAAATTCAAATCTACCCTGTTAGATAATGGCAAAAGTCTATTTAATCCAGTATTCTTTGCCTCAAGCTGCCAATCAGTTGCTCTAAATCAGAACTTTTTTTTGGGTGGCTTTTAGAAGTTTTCTCTGGAAGTTTAATAGCTGTATTAAAGCTATTGAAGGCTTCAATGGCCATTTTCCTTCTTATTTACATAATCCTCCAGCTCTTGATTTTAACAGAGCATTCTTAGCAAGGCAAGGAGTGGCATGGTGGCCTAGAGATGAAGATGCTCATCTTGCACTTGGAAGGTTGAGAGTTTAATCTTAGGTAGTGGCAGATATTTCTCTCCTAGAGCATAAAGACAAAATATCTGCTGCGAACGCCACATGGGTGTCAGGAGGGGCATCCGGCCAGTAAATGCTCAGCTTCAATCAGTCACCATGGTTCTACCCTGAATAGAAAAAAGTGAGGTATTCTTGGAAAGGTAAGGGGTGGGGAGGTCTCCATGGAAAGAACTTTGGGCAAAGCAGCATCTGTAATAGTGCAAAATGGGGTAATCCTAATAGAACAGATGAACACTGAGTCCAGCAATAATGGAACAACGTCTTTTATTCCTGTACATTTACATACAAAGTTGTTCAATAGGTACAACGGGTGTAACATCATGCAGACATTTAGCTTTTAAGACTGTTCTCCAGTAGTTGATTGTTAAGCTTGTGCTATGAAGAAGCACCAACTACTCATGATAAAAAAAAAAGTACAGTAACAACGATTAGTCAAGAAAACATCATCAGAAATTGAGGGAAAGGGCGGGGATGTCATCCACTACAGACATAGCACATTACTCTGTTCCAAAAAGTTTTCACACAGTACATTGAAAAAAATGAGGTTTTGTTAACTTTATTTTTTTAAAAATCAAGTGTGAAACATACTCAACACTTGTTGTCTTTCTGTCCCAGCTATAGATGCAACTTGATATGACATTCAGAGTTCATTTTAATGGCACTTCTGAATTTGGTGACTTTTTTTCTTCTTTAGTTTGGCTTTAGGATCTTGCGACATAAATAGTTGGTAATTTAAACAACAACACGAAAACAAAATCGAGCCAACAATTCAGAATACTCTTAAGAATTCATTCTTACAATGACTCATAACAAGGTTCTCTGCACCATTTTCAAAATGCTTTGATACCAAATGGCACAGAAAGTCTTGGAATGTTCAATTTTGATCTGAACTTTCTTGCTATTAAAAAGGTTTCTAATAAATTAGTTTCAAATATACCTCCCAAAAAAATGGCTGAACTCAAATGACCGAAAGCAGAAGTAGAAAAATTGGAAGTGGACAGAACAGATACTGATGGTCTCCCTGTTTTGGATAAATATAAGGATTTATTTTTTCTCTTCCAGGGCAAGGCAGCCTGCTAGGGCTTCATAGCTGGAAGGTCTGATTTATGGTTCTTAAGATCTTTCTCCTTTGGTTTTCTATGAAATTGCCAAACAAGATATGCCATTTTTTTTTTTAATTTGGCAAGAACCAAGGATTTGATCTGTGTTCTGCAGCAGTCAGTTTTCAGGCATTCTTGTGCTAAAGCTGGTCTTGAAATCTGTGCAACTAGAGAGCATCGCTCTCCTTTTTGTACACCCCATTGCAACAGCTTGTAGGTGATGCAGCAGAAGCTTTATCTGACGAGCACATTCTGTGGTTCTGCAGATGGTTAAGCTTCAAGGCTGCTGCAGGGAAAGGCCGTAGTGGCACTGGTGTGTTGTTGCTTGGTCTCCATAGGACAAAATGGCATCGGGTACACAAATCAGTCTCAAATGTTCATTTTTAATGGAGCGTTCAAGCCATCCTCACATACAATGAGTATGGTAGTGGCAGTCGAACCACACTGATGCTGCAGTATATTTGCAGACACAAGTTTCCTACCACTTCTGCTGAACCCATTGAAAGGAACGGCTAATGACACACTCCCATTCCCATTTTCATTGGGTAACAGTGTTCTTGTTGATCAATCTTTTCCTATTAGAGAACAATATTTTAAACTTTTTTTTTAAATTTAGATTTAATACATGTATTGCCATTCTGTCCCAATTGAACATTCAAACTGGCTTACAGTTCAAAACAACCGGGGGGGGGGGGGGAGAGAAACAGACACCACCCAATTAAAGACAGTGTTGTGCTAAAAAGGTGTGAATGGATCCTTGTGGTACATGGCTCATTCTTGCTGGCTTCCATTCAATTTTGAAGAGCAGAAAGACCATAAAACCTGCTTTTCAGACTTAACAAGAAGAATGAAGCTGTACATCACATACCTGCAACGTTTCACACGCTGGAAAAACTAAAACATCAATAATGCCTAATAAATACAGCCAAGTCCTGTGAGGTTGCCTGACAGTTTGTCAAAGTTACAGACTTCTGGTGGTGTGCGTGCAATTAGCTATAGAGCTAATTAGGGACCTCTGCCAATGTCTATGGACGATGCTAAAGCTGTAAAAAACAATAGACCTGTCCAAATGCTTGATAATCTACAATAAGTAGTTGATTTTCCAGAAACAACCTGGGGGCCAAATATGTAGTAGTCCAGTCTTAAGAAGAATACTTGAATGGGATGGTATGGAAAAATATTGCCAATGGTTTGCTGTGAGCAAGCCTCCAGCAACATGCAGCTTATTATTGGAGGAGATAGCAGCAGAGACCCACCACACCACAACTGTAACAAACTTCTGTGAGTCCTTGAAAATGGATCGAAGTTCAGGTAGGTCAAGCTCTATGAGTAGCCTTCAGAATCTAGGGTTGCACTTGAGCACATTCAGTAGAATCCTGTGGTCCCGTGGATAATTTTATGCCCACTTACTTCATCAAAAAATAATTTAAATTTAGGCGTGCAACATAATTTATTAGAAACATGTTCTACAAAACCGTCTTCAACAAAAATGCTGTGATGACTCAACTGACAGTCTTCAGGGAGGCAAATTGCAAGGGACGTTGGGCACGAATAACAATACATTAATTCCAAATACCAGATTCAGATCAAAATAATAAAAATGACATCTTGAAAACATTTTTTTTTTAAATCACCAAGTGCTCCTCTCTTCTTACAATATACAATCTCCAACCGTTTGCTCTCTTTCTCTGCTTGTTTGTAAAGTTAAGGAGCATCACATCAGAAAGTGGTGAGGATTGTAGGTGACAGAATGAACACAACGGGGACCTTGAACCGTGGTAAAATGCAAGAAATTCCCTATATTAGTGCATGGTTGTAGTAAAGACTATATGTACAGGAGTGGGGAATTTAAAAAAAGCTACTCCACAGCATACAGACTGCAAAAGTGCTCTGTGTTTACTTGGAGCCTGGATGTCAATAATAAATCTCCCTCCCCCCAAAAAACACAAGGCCCCACTCCACTGAAAAATAAATTTATACTAGAAACTTGCTGTTCCTGATATATCACTTAATAACAAGCATCATATAAAAGGCAAAAGGCGTCACACAAATTTGGCACATGAATACTGCACAATTCAAAGAGCCTTATTTTTTGAAAGTGATATCAAAGAGATTAATAGAGGAGGGGTGGTCATGTTAAAACCAGACAGTTTACTAGAGTGTGCAAAAAAAAGAGGGGGTGGTGGTGGAAAAACAAGTTCTACTGAGGTGAACATAGCAGTAGCAACTGAGCGGGGAAACCCACAGTCCTGAAGCTGAACAAACCAGTTGCTTTATGTTTCCCTCCTCATCTGAGTTTGCAAAGGATTTCCCCATGCTTTTCATTCTGTGTATGAGAGTTAGCAGCTTTATGACATTATTTCTCTTTTCAAGTATTTCAAAAGTCTCATCTCTTCTGCGGAACCATTTTGCCCATCAACATTGGAAGCTGTGTGATACTTGCTACTGGATGCAGGTCTATATCTACATCAGGGATGGAGAATGATGGTCCCTTTATGACTTGTGGACTTCAACGCCCAGAATTCCTGAGCCAGCAAGGCTGGCTCAGGAATTCTGGAAGTTGAAGTCCACAAATCATAAAGGGACCATCTTTCCCCACCACTGATCTACACAAAACAAGTCTGACAGAAGAAGTAAGAAGATACACAGAGAAGTCAACAGATGATATACAGAAAGAAAGAAAGAAGGGGCATAACAAGGAAGGGTGCACAAAAATGGGTCCCTAACACTTTACTCACAAATGCAAAATATACATCAAACAAAATGACCACCAAGTGACGAGCTCTACACATCACCACATTGGCTGCTGCGTTGATTTAAGTGGCAGTCCTGTTGGGCAATCAAGTCTCATGATGGCAATGTTAGTAAAAAAAAAAAAAGAGAAGTAGGAATAGTTTAACTAGCCACAAGTTCAGATCTTCTTGCCTGAAGCTGACTTTGGGTGACTCTTGCGTAAGAAGCACTGCTGAAACAGCCAAGGCTTGAGCAAGAGCAGAGATTTAAATTGCCAGCAGATATTATTGATGAATCTGCGGGGAAGAGGAAGGAAGAGATGTTTTGTTTCATTAGCTTCCTGCTCTTAAACACAGCTGATGCAGAAGCAGCTGTGTTTCAAGAGCAGTTACCTTCAGGTTTACTTAGGACCAGGGAGTTAAGAATCTATTTTCAGCCCCAGTGATCAAATGGGTCTTGGCTTTTATTTATTGTAGGGTAAAAAAATGAAGAATCCTACAAGAGCACTTTGGATTTTGTGTTGGTGCACTTATGGCGGCCGTTTTGAAAGGTTTCAATAATAAAAAGGGTAGCTGGCTGACAATATATGCAACCTAGAAAAATGATTACTTCGGATGTCACATGGTGCTCCAAAATCTTCTTAAAGGGGCCTTTTCAATCAGTTGCTTCCCATTTTTGCCTGTATTTTTCCCCCTAAACTTGATCTTTAAGTCATTGCACTCATCCATCAGAATCAAACATTCCTTAGAACAAGGATGATGATGTTGGGGCTGCCTAGAATTCCAGCCCATGGCTTCTGGGACAACCAGTAACTATTTTGCCAACATTTCTCCCCTTCTCAGCTTGGAGGTAATTTTCTAAAAAGCATTACCTCTTTCTTTTGAAGTTAAAAAATAATTCTTGATAGTGTTTATTTTCGAGTAGGGCTTTTTGAAATGGCTTCTTGTTTTTAATTAGCAGACACTTGAAAGAATCATCAATAAAAATCTTTCCCACTTAAAAACCGTATCCATTTAACTTCTTGAAAAAGAAATTACCTCCTTGTGCAGTGCTTTTTATTTTTACTGTAAACAGCAATTTACATGTGGATTCCTCAACTTCTAAATTAAGAGCTGTTAAAAATACCCTAGGGCTTCTGATCCAAACTTTTCTTTCTGCTACTTAAAACACAGTTGGAATTTAGTTTTATGTGCACACTTTCACAGTAGATAGGACTAGGAGGTTGGAAGGAGGAAATATTAAATTATCTGGAGAGATCAAGGAAAAAAAAGATGACTCAAAATGTCAGTAGCCAACAAATTCATTGTTGCAGTAAGAGATGCCTCATACTCCTAGTAAAAACACAAAAATAAACAATAAAATGAAACCAAAATCATACCACCTCATGATTTCTTTCTTGGAATGGCTGCTTTTCTTGAGAGTAACATGGCTTCATATTTATAGTCAACAAGAGAAGAAGAACAGAATAAAGTGCTTTCATGGGGAAAATCAACAAAATAAATAGAACTATTTCATGGCAGGAAAAAAAAATGGACAGTGATCTCCAGCCAGTTTTTCTGAAGATGCATTTCCCCCCATTACTGTGCCTCAAAGCAATTTGTACCCCCATCACAGATTTCTAGAAGTGGCTTTAGCAGCAGAGTCTAATTTCCCTGTATATCCATCCCTTCTTCTCAATGGTTTTTAAATCTTGGACGAGAAGCAAACCCACAGCTAAATGCTCCTCCTCCTCCTCCTACATTGCTTTCATCCCATTGGCAGTGACGGTCTCGGTCACCCCATCATTCACGGTTGCCGAATCATGGAGGCCAGAGTAATCTTTAAGTTCAGAGTTCGTCAGCAGCAGGGGCTGCTCCCCCTTCTTATGCGGTATGAGAGGCTGCCGGGTATAATGTTCACCATCTGGAATGTTCTCTGGCAGGTTCTGGTTTTTGCTCTCTGGTAAGAGGAGAATGCAGATGATGCAGATGAGGGTGCAACAAGCAAAAATCACATGGTGGAGGAAGTAGCCTTTCTGGTTGTGAAGTTCCATGATGGGTGCTGTCAGCATCCCAAAGCCTGCACTAGCCAGGACGAGGCCAAGGCCGCCACCCCTGTGGAAGCAAGCATAGTTCTTCAGTAGAGGCCAACTGTCCATGCAATATGGGAATAACATTAGAACAGCTGCACTTGAGCATCTGCTTTCATGGTACACAGCCCCTCCTCCTTATCTCTCAATTCGGCTACTTTATCTAATACTTTTGTTTAACATCAAATATATAAAAATGTTTTTTAACATTAAAAAAACCATCACAATTTGCAACCATTGAAGGATTACAATAAAAGTATAAGAGGAACACATATGGAAAAGAACCCTTTAATTACTTAACTGAATTATAATAATGATGGCAACTAGTCGTCCCAAACAATTTTTCCAGCATCTGCCCGGAATATAAAAGTCTACCCAATTATATCCTTGACCCCAATAGAAGCCAAGATAGTCCTCTTACTATTCACTTTTTAAAATATTTGGTTACACAGTACATGATGGACCATAGCCAAGACTATGAGGACTTATGTTCACTTGTTGGTCTCCTTCTGCCAAGGTTGGCATGGGTCATAAAAGCAAAAGGAGTATCTGATTGGCTAATAAGTGACAATAAGTGACAACAATTGACAATAGCAACAGTCATGGAATCTGAATGTTTCCTTCAAGAAATATTTTCAGAAATCAAATGAATTTTTACTCAAGAAAGTCTTATTGTGCCAAGCCTGTTGCTTAGATGTTTAATACTCTCTATTCCTGTGATTTATTGTATATGTATACTTTGCACATCTTTGAGTAAAATACACATAAAACTGAATGGAAGCATATAGGTGAAAATTATTTCATAACTCAGTTTTAGCAATAATCAGCAGAAATGAGGAAATATCACAATGAAGTGTTCCGCTGTCTGCTTTAAATTTGCATTTATCATCAAGTACAATCCAAAAATAGGTAAAATATGTTATTAAAATTAATAGAATAACTTAAAATGCCCTCCCTCTTTTCTGTGTATTTGTATGTGGACATGCATTAACTATTCTTATATTTCACTGATCAATCTTTGTTTTCTATCCTACCAAAAACAGAAACTTGGAACTTATGTAATTCTTCGTGTTATCACTAGAGAGCAAGCTTTCCTCAAATTTATTTTATAAGCAATATAAAAGCAAGGAGCCAGATTACTGAAAAAGATATATTGATGACAGGCTTCTTAATCGGCATGCCTGCTCACTTTTCATTGTCACATTTTATATCCACTATAAATTTGAAAGTCCTTCAGGAACTATCATTTTTTAAAAAATGTTTCTTTTAGCTAATGAATTAAGTACACATGAATGTGTAGATCAATGACAATACTGGCTTAGATCCAAATATAACAAATGCAATGACAGAGGCTTTAATCACAAGCAAACTCTCACTGATTTCTAAAAAAAATATTTTCTAAGTCTGACTCTCTGGATTTAACACATTATTCAGAATAAACCATCCTTTGATCAAACAGTGGAAGACAGAACAATTTCTATCCACGTTTTCCATACTATCCATGAATTCAGATACTTTTGTTGCATCCACATTTACTTATCTTTTATCTACTGTCAGCCTCCAAAGGTTTTTTTTTTTTTTTTTGGTAAGGAAGGTACCAAATAAATGTATCTGCCGTTTTCTTCATATTTTTAAAAATCTTTCTATAACAGCCATCTTGAGATCAAGTGATCACTGTTTCATCTCCTAAAATTCAGCCTGTGGAATTTATTATCCATTGATTTCTAGTAGTGCTTAAAATCAGGAATCTGTACTAATATATTGGCTCTGTCAGGATTCTAAGTTAGGCTTTTTTGATGAAAAATGTTTTTATTTATATATTCACACTTTAGGGAGTTTCTAAAAGCTGCTCCTATACTTTCATGGAATATACACATATACTTCAGTGGAACATGGAATATGAATAAGAAATCACTCCCGAATAATTTCAGGGATTACTCTCTCACACATTCTGAATGCTGCCTCTCTCTATTTCTGAAATTATTGGGAGTGATTCTCTTTCAGCTTCCTTGTCCTCTTTACAGAAGCAATCAAGAAAAGGGCAAAATAAATCCAGGTTTTTCTATCTGGAATGAAGAGAGAAAATGTGGTATAGTAATAAAAGTGCTGGACCAGAAACAGGGAGAGTCAAGTTCTGGTCCTCCTGTAGGACAGAAGCCAGCTGGATGACTTTGGGCAATCATCCTCTCCATCCAAATTAGCAAGCTAGATGAAAAGCACAGTCTTTGTCACAGCACACACTGATAAGCTTCACTGAAACAACAGTGAAGCTAAGAAGAACAGACTCTTAGCTGAGACAATTTCAATTTTGTTCCTTTTGCCCACATTCCGATCTGGGTAAAGAGATTGAGAAATGTTTCAAAGGGGAACAGCTTCTTAGCACCTGTACCCTCATTGAACCTTTTTCTTCCCTCATAAATATCTCATCCTATTAAAAAGAATTCTGCTTTCAGTAACCAAAATAGTTATTCCACACCAAAAAATACTACAGGAGATTTAGAGTGTTCACTTTGCTAAACGCTTGAACACATATCTATTATCAATCCCTTGTAATGTGGAATTAGGATTCTTCAGAGATGTTTAACTGCTTAGCAGCTAGAAGCTAAAAAAAAAGGCAACCAGAATTAAGGGATCTATCTCAGGGTGGGGAACTATGGCCCTTTTATGACTTCTGGACTTCAACTCCCAGAATTCCTGAGCCAACCATCTGGCTCAGGAATTCTGGGAATTGAACTCCACAAATCGTAAAGGGGCCATAGTTCCTCACCTCTGATCTATCTGAATGAATGAGACTATATCATGAGCCTTATTAAGAGATAAGAGAATTTTACAACTGGAAGGGCACGACCTATTGAGAGGCTGGCATGCCTACCTCTGGGACAAAGGAAAAGGGACAGGGATACGTTTCCACCAACATAAAATTAGAGATACATTAATGAAGACATGGAAAGAAATCAGGCATAAACATTATTTAAAATACCCAAAATGGATATCCACAATGGAGGCACTGATCCATCCAAATGCGTTAGGTAGGGAGAAAATGGTCACCTACCAAGATATCTTGGATAACAGTGGTAACCTTATACCCAATGAGATGCTAAAAGAGCAAGGGATCCATATAGATTGGTGGCCCTATTTACAAATTAAATCCTATTATAGTAAAGATAAACAAGAAAATGGAATAGAGATGGGGACAAATAGTTTGGATAAGGTATGGCTAGCTAGTGAGAACAAATTATTAGCCAAATTATACTCCTACCTCCTCGAATACGACAGAGAAGGAGAAATATTAAAAGATCAAATGATCGCTTGGGGGAAAAACATCGAATCAAAGATAAATCTTGATGATTGGGAAGAAATATGGAATAGCAATCTTAAACTGAAAAGAGCAACAAGCTATAAGGAGAATCAGTATAAGATGCTATATAGATGGTACTTAGCACCATCTAGAATTGCTAAGATTTACCCAAATGCAAGCCCCAAGTGTTGGAAATGTGGTCACCACCAAGGTACCTTCTATCACATGTGGTGGACGTGTCCGGAAGCGAGGAAGTTTTGGAAAAAAATACAAAAATGGATCCAAGAAATATTAAAGGAGCATATTAACTTCCTCCCGGAAATCTAACTCCTGGGAGTGCTAAAATGAACATTTGGAAAGGACAAGAAATATTTGATTATTCATATTGTCACAGCTGCTAGACTCTCCTATGCCAGATATTGGAAAGAGAAAAAAGGACCAACCGAGGAACAGATAGTCAATAAGATACTTGACTGCGCAGAAATGTGCAGATTAACGTATGTGTTAAACGGAAAGGAGGATTCAGAATTTTATACAATCTGGGATCTGTGGTGTAGGTGGTTAGAAATTAAATGCAAAAGTTAATACTCATGTGGAATAATGCACAACAATTAGTTAACCCTATATATTATTGTACTCTAATTAAACAGTAATTAATTTTACACACAAGAATTTTTGTACAACTGTATAAATAATTAGATAATTGATTAGATACCGCACCTGTAAATATACAATATGACTACATGTTGCCGAACCATATAGTTTGAATTGTAATATGTTCTTAATTCAATAAAATTTCATTAAAAAAAAAGAGACTATATCAAAGGATCTCCACTTCTCTTTACATTTCAGTTTGAAGTTGTTCACAGCAGACCTTTTCTTGTAACAACTCAGGTTTTAATAAATGTCGTTAATTGCCCCTCTAGTCAATACCTTTGATTTTTGAAAGTTTAAAAATGTTTTTATGAGCTTATCTTCATCAAATTTGGAGCCAGTAAAATTATACAGCTGAGGAAAATGAACAGGAAAAATCAAGACCCAGAAACACAATTTTAACGGCACAGGTTTATTGTAAAGGATAGGGTATTGAGAAGATTTTATATTACTTCAATTTGAGTTATGCTGTTCTTGAAAATCAACTGGGTTTATATCCCAAATAAACCTAAAAATATTTTCCTAATAACTTTAGCAAGAAAGTAATTTAATACTTTATGCCCTTCAATGTTTTCCTTTTATCAGCAGAGCTAAGGGGAACTTAATCCTCTCTCCTCCAATATTAATTTGATTTACTACAAAGTTATATAATAACAGTATGCAAAAAATTGTATATCCATCCTCTCACTAATATTTACAATGCTCTTTGACTACAGTGTTTATGATAGCAATACAGATGCAAAGTCTAATATAATTGCTAATATCTCATTTGCTGCAGGCAAAATAACAGCAATAATACATGCGTTAAAGGTATTGGAACAGCTTACATTCTGTGACAATACCTTTAGCACACTCACATTTGCCTATCCCAGGTCCTTGGAAAAGACTTGATAGATGGATAAAAATGCCAAACCCACTCTGAACATTTAGCCGACTGCGTGACAATAATAACAGTACCGGTATTAGCAGGAACACCGGTACTACTTGGAACAATGCATGCATTACCATTTCTTTATGCAATTTATTATCCTAATTTTTTAGGAAAGATCTGATAGTCAAAAGTACTAAATCCAGTCAGAGATATCTGGAGGGATAAATAGATTGAGTGGGATGATTGGTCCTGGAATGGGACAATTTGGCCAATTTGTCAAGGCCAACTCACCACAGATAATTTGCCATGGCCAACTTGCCATGGGACAATTCGCTGCAGGACAATTCAATTTAATTATTTAAAATAATTTAAAAATTCTTTTAATTTTTCTCATTCACATTTAATTTTGCCCCTCCTTTGGCACCCTTTCTTTAATGATCTCCGTGATTTCTCCCTGATTTCCATGCTTTCCGCCGTGCCCTCAAGACCCTGATGTTCCAACAGGCGGGGCTAAACATATGAACATGTGAATGAATTTTTTAAATGTTATCTGATTCTGGGTTTTATTTAATTGACCAAACTAAGTAATAATTTTAATTAGCAATTTTATGATGTCTATATTTTTCTTGACTGTACACTGCCTTGAGTCCTACGGGAGAAAGGCGGTATAGAAATATAATAAATAAATAATGCTTCTACTCCACTATTTCTTCAATATTAGTGTAACACATGTCCTGCAGCAAGTTGTCCTGCAGCGAGTTGGCCATGGCAAGTTGGCCGTGGCGAACTGTCATAGACCTGACTGGTCCAATGTCACCCTTAAGGCTTACATGCATATGGGATGACAAGGTTCTGGGTCTCTCTCCAAGCCTAGCTAGTCCCTCAACCACTACACCACATTGGCTCTCCTTCAGTGAAGCTTCTTCTGCAGATTACACCCAGTAGATAATGCAAGATCTCACCAAAGCTGATGGTAATCACAAAGCACCCAGCAGCTGCCACCAAAACTGGACAGAGCATTCAACCACTAGCAATGAAATTATGAAATCCACCTTTATTTTATACAAAAATCATATTTTTGTCTAAGGAGTTCAAGCCATCACATGGCCCTCCAAAAAACTATGCCTCCTGCCCTTCCCCTTGCAACAACACAATGACTCTTCAAATCATGTGATGGTGAGAGGGAGTTTTTTTATTTTAAAATGTACTGATAAGAGAACATTAGGATAATGTATGCAACAATTTGATCTCATCATTATGAATTGATTAAAAGTGTACATATTGCTTCTTACGTACACACTCCTGTAATGGCTGACCACAAAACCAGGTAAAAAGAACAATAATGAGCTAACTGTTTGGTTTGGCAATATTCTGAAGAACACTATGGCATGGCGAAGACCTTTTAAAAAGTATACGGTTGTGATAATCCGTTCAAAACCAGCATTTTGATTGGACTAGAAGACAAGGCTTAAGGAGAGACAGATTAAAATTTCCATTAAACTAAAAAGCTCTCTGGCTATTTTATAATTTTTATACTGTTAATTCATTGATAACTGAAATCTTTGGTATTCCCCAAGCTCAAATCATTTTATGAGGCTCAAAGAGACACTGGGCTATGTACACTGACTGGAATATAGATTAAACAGAAATAAAACAGAAATGCAGAGGACAACTGGAGAATAACCACAATCATTTCCAATGATTGTGTAGCCAGCTTTACTTTCATTAGCTTTAAGGATCAAAGTTACTATATGGACTAATCACAGGTGGTATACAAAACAACAAAACAATGTCCTTACTAGTTTTTGGAAGTTTACATATCAATCATAAGATTTAGTTGCCCCAAAATGTCTAACCCTAAAACTAGTTGATCAGAGGACCAGAGTCTATATAAGGATAGAACTTCAAAATGTGTTTTCTTCGTAGAATGAACTCTTATTGAAATACCTTATTACTGTAGGGGTGATCTCTGCACAGAAGAATACACTCAGACTTCCAACTGCGTGCGATGAAAACATCCCCACGATGGAAAACGTAATGGAGAATTTGTCCTTTACAGTGTCACTCATACCTGCTTAGAAACATGCAAATATGTCATTTGTATTCAGCTCTCAAGGACTGACAGCTCCCTGTTCAAAGTGCCCTCTACCAACTACAACTGTTGGCTCTTGTACATATTTAGGAGAGTGTAATGAAGAGGAAGTGTAAGGCAACATGAGGGCCATTATGCACGTTCGTTTGCCTTTGTGAATTGGTGTTTTTGAATCAGTGTTGACTGCTGATGATTGCATGCGCTAATTCCTGCAGTTTTCTTGGCAAGCTTTTGGAAGTGGCTTGCCATTGCCTTCTTCCCAGGCTTGAGAAGGTATGACTGGCCCAAGATTACCCAGCTGGCTTTGTGCCTAAGGCGGGATTAGAACTCACAGTGTCCTGGTTTCTACACCAGAACCTTAATCATGACACCAAACTAGCTCTCTTATCTCTCATCTGAAGTATGGAGAGATAAACCTGCCTTTACCATGCATGGTACTGAAAATAAAGTGACCCCCCCATTCTTATGTAATTTTAATTAGTCTAACAAGAGAAAAATCAGGACATAGTTACACACTCAGGTAAAATATGCCTTTGGGCTCAAAAAATAGATATTCCCATGCCATTAAAATCAAGGAGGTGCAAATTTAGGAGGTGAAGCTGCCCAAGGATGCGCTCCAAAAAGGAGACACAGCCAGGAGAAAGTCTAAACTTGATTCAATTAAATTTACATTAGATTAAAATTTATTACACATTAATATTACAGATATTGTAGTTATTCCCCATATGTTTGATGTTTTCATCTATTTTGTTACCTGAAATTTTGTGGGAGTTTTGGGGGAGTGCCTTGACCAACAAGTTTCTGCCTGTTCACCCCCGATTTAAAAGCATGCTTCTTGGGGAAGTTAAAACACAACAATAGAAATTAAATGGAACCAAGGGACAAATCTATGCTGAAATAAGGGGGAGATATGAGTGAAATAGGATTCCCTCAAAGCTGACTAACAGTGCTTAAAATAGTTGAAATGTACCCCGAGAGCAAGAAAGTTTGTTAACATTAAATAAATCCATATTTTAGTATATCTGGATCTGATCTGGAAACTATACCTGAGTCTGGAAGTTGACTGTATTTTCCTATCACTGGATTCCGAACGAGAAGATGATTAAAACATAGGAAACAAAAAAAGAAAAAAGAATTTATGAAGAAAAACACACATCCAATAGCAGTTGTTTTGAAAAGTTACAGTGCAGAATTGCTCCTCTAGCTACCCCAGCACATTTGTTGTTTAATGATTTGATAAAGTGGAAATATATCCTTTTCCAAGACAGCCTGCCCTGCGGTTTAATCTCCAATTCCCAATAAAAAGATAGAATTCTAATGAGATTATAATAATGAACTGCATAATGGTGAAGGATTCCAGGCCAAGAATTAATGCAAAGGCTCAACAAAAGCTTTTATATTGATAATGTAGGGAAAATAGAGAGAGAATACCAGACAGAAACAGATTCAGTATTAAAAAACAAAACTCTGAGATTTTTTAGGCAAGTTTTACTGGAAGGGACCTCCCACAAAATCCAGTTATTGTAAATCTTAGGACTCAACCCTTCTTGAATGCCTGCAGGTAGAAACATGACCTCCATTTCTTTTCCTGTTTTCCAAGACATCTTTGGGTTATTTCAATATTATTTTATGCATACACTATGTATGTTATATACAGATATGTAATGTGTATAGATATATTATATTACATATAGCTATGTAATATAACTAGATATAAAATTTTACAGAGCTGCTTTGCTGTCATTTGCATTTATATGAAGATAACATTTCCTTGGAGTTAAGCTTGACCTGTGTGTCTACATCAGTGTTTCTCAACCTTGGTACCTTGAAGATGGGTGGATTTCAACTCCCAGAATCCCCCAGCCAGCGCTGCTGGCTGGGGGATTCTGGAAGTTGAAGTCCACCCATCTTCAAGCTACCAAGGTTGAGAAACACTGGTCTACATGGATAATACCCATGAGTTGAGAAATAGAATGGAAATTATTTGTTATACTGTCTTCTTCCAAAGAAATGTCTCCCCTACAGGCTGAGACTCTCTACTATTCTTTCTTCTTCCTTCCATGTATGAAATGTCTACAATCCTGCTTAGCTTCCAAATCCGGAAAAATCATCCTTATCCATCTGCTAAGAGCTGTATGTGGTATGTTCAAAGTTTGATGTAGGCATAACTCCTGTGGAAATTCTGCTAGAATATGCCTTCCAAAAGCCTGATGCCATATTTCATTATATCTGTCATTGACAGAATCACCTGATCATAACTATCTCAGAGGCGTTACTAAAAGGCACACAAGGCCAACATTAATTTAGGCTTTGAAAAGAGAAAATGGTATTGGACTAAAAGTAGAAGGTCAAAGATGAATCCTGGTCACTATGATCTTCTAATGGTAATTTATAGGTGAGGGTTTTGTGGGATCTTGTGATCTCAGCATCGGCTCTTCTCAGCCAAATTCAAATTAACACAAAAGGAGTTGAGATGTTTTCCATTAAAAATAGCAAAATCTCTAAATCCCAGGATAGTTCTGGCAGAAATGGAAATGTATCATCAGCCAATGTTTTCTTTCTCCCCAATCTCTGAATTTATCCAGACTAGACACAGACTATAGAAAATGAATCTTGCAGAGATCCAAGATTTGGCTGTATATGTGATGCAACCTAAACCCTACAGAAAATGATAACCTTGAATAAAAAATGATTGGCTATAACTAGCAGCTTGCATGACATACCACAAACCACAATTACACAGGGCACAACTATCAGTTTATACTTTGCTCTTTCTCTCAGAAGGAAGCATTTGGAGTCTGTCAGTGCACTGCATGAGCCTTCTAGCTAGTGCAGAGGTCAGCAACCTGCGGCTCTGGAGCTGCATGCGGCTCTTTGGGTCCTCTGCTGTGGCTCCCTATCAGGTGATCCCACCAGTGGCTGGCCCCGCCCCTCGCTCTCCCCTCCCAGTCACTCCTTGCCTGGCCTGAGAAGGTAAGGGCGATGGTGGGGGATGGGAGAAGCAGTCAGGGCACAGACAGAGAGATACAGAGAGACGGGGAGAGAGAGACACACATAGAGAGATACAGAGAGAGAGGGAGGGAGAGGAGAGAGAGATATGTCAAAAGGATTTTGTGGTTCCTGGCGTTTTTTAACAATGGGTTCTCTGCCCTAACGGGTAGGCATGGCTAGGGTGTGTGTCATGTGACTGGTGGAAGTGAATGACATCAAGTTGGCCACACCCACCCAGGTTTTGTGGCTCCCAGTGTTTTCTTTTCTGTGGGAAACGGGTCCAAATGGCTCTTTGAGTATTTAAGGTTGCATATCCCTGAGCTAGTGGGATGTCAGTATATTAGCTTGTAAGGTGATATCCAGAGATCCTAGCCTGCATAGAATAGCTTGCCATACCTGGGATAAAACTGGCATTTGTGATACCCTGACCAAAATATCTAAAGCAACACTGTGATATACAAGTGTAGATATGCAGTATTTGGTAATAGGCATTCTGATGTGAGGAATGAAAGGCTATCAAAAGAAGTAAAAAATGGCTACATATTAGAACTTGCTTCTGCTTTGCTATATGTGAGAATAGGGTAGGGCAAGGGAAACACAACGTAAATTGAACGCAGTGGAAATAGGGTTCTTAGAATGCATGCAAAAGAAGAAGAGACTGAGTCAGGGTTGAGTGGGTAGTGACTGAATGTGTATTCAGTGAATGAGCATCATGACAAAAGTATGTTGATGGTTTGGCCATGTAGAGAATGCAAATCAAATCACAAAAGAAATATATAAAGTGTGAATGGATTGAGGGCAAAATGAAATCAAAGAAAGTCATGCTTGTATGGACTTCAGAAAAGAGAGGTGAGAAATTTCAGGAGCAAAAGGTAATGTATGAAGAAGTGAATGGATATTTGGTAGAAGTGAGGAATGGTTGCAAAGATAGAAAGAATAGAATAGAATAGAATTTTTTATTGGCCAAGTGTGATTGGACACACAAGGAATTTGTCTTGGTGAATACGCTCTCAATGCACATAAAAGATACATCATCAAGAATTATAAGGTATAACACTTAATGATTGTCATAGATATGAAGGAATGCAGGGAATGGCTTCGACGTAGAATAATTTAACTATGCTTCCCTTTCTTTTCATTTTCTTCATAGTTTTAATGTGTGTTGTTCAATAATTCATACTCTTTTTTCCCCTGAGCTTTGCATAATGGTGCTTTCCCTAAAGGGCAAGATATATATGAAAGGCTCTGTAATTGAAAATGTGTTTGCATAGGAAGCAAATGGGGAAATCAGAAGGACTAAAAGGGTCTGGTTTGTTTTGTCATAATGAGATCCAGTCTACCTGTTATCCATACAACAAAGGTGATGGAATTTTCTGCCTTTAATTATAACATCTAATGCTCGTTACAGTGTGACTTCCTTTGTAGCATATGGATAACAGCCTCAGTAATACAAGATGAGGGAAGTCTCCATTGGAGGAGACTTGATACAGGTACTCCTTGTTTAGCCACCACATTGGAGCTGGCAACCTGGTTGTTGGGTGAAGTGGTTGCTAAGTGAAACCATAACTGTGCTTATGATGTTGCTTCTGTTTTCCTTTGCTTTACTGACTTGCAGAGGTTGTAAATGCTAGATTGCTCATTAAGTCACTTTTCCATCCCTGACATAACTGAACAGTCACCGAACGAGGTAGTTATTAAAAAAGAATTACTTGCAGTAGAAGTTATATAGCAAAACAGCAAGGACGGTCCAAGACTGTCTGAGGCACATTGCCAAATACAGTAGCCAGTCAGATGCAAGGCATTCTTTACTTCAACACACAAGCAATGGGCTAGCATCCTCCATGCAACTGATGGCTAACATGGACTTAAAGGATCCAAGGTAAACTGCACAGCACACAGCACTTCAAACATCATGCTGTGTTGCTCACTCCTTTCTCCAGCATCTGTCATCAGAGTCAGCTGCTTCACTTTGCTTAATGACAGAGCCCTCTATAGCCTTGCTAGAAGTTAGATTGGGAAGATGGGCAATCAGCTACAATCAAGAAGACAAGGTACTATACAGGGACTCTATTAAGCTTTGCAAAAAGAAAGGTCTAAAGAAATGTGCACATTGGCATTGTTCCTTCTCCCCACCCCCCTTTATTCATAATGAGGGCTTCTAACTGCCCATTGTGATGGTTCTCTTATTTTTCTACGGGGTAGCAATAAACCGGAAGTAATTCTACCTAATTAAGGTACTAATAAATCAGAAACCCTGTGGTAATCTGAAAGTCAGGGCCTGGTGAATCTTAGTGTGGCCCACTGGCCAGCGGAGCTGGCAGCAGAGTCGGACAGCGAGGAAGTTGGGGAGGAACATGGGCCAGTCCTGGGGGCTGGGGAAAGCACGGATGAGGGCTCTGCATTGGAGGCAGAGAGGAAGATAGACAGCAGTGAGGCAGAGGAACAGCTGGAGCTCGTTCCCAGTGTGTGCATGTACAGAGCTGCCAGAAGACAAGAACAACTCAGAAAGCAGGGTCAACTTGAGAGTAAAGCCACACCTTGGAGGTAATTTGCCCCTCCCATAGGAAACAAAAGAGGAACAAACAGGGAGTGGGCTTTTGCAGGAAACAATTCGTTCATTCAGTCATTTCAAGAGTGGAAAGTTCTGTTTGTGACTCTAAGAGACTCTGTGCCAAGTTTTGCTTTACACTGCGTTTGGAAACAAGTTACATGGCAGCTTGCCAAGCGAGATAAGATGTGTTGATGAATATTCCTTTGAAAATCTGTTTGGACAAGCCTTGCTGACTGTGAATGAAAATAATGCACAGTCGTGTAAATAAAAGAGGTTTTGCCAGGACCAAGATTCTGCTTCCTGCTTTTTAAGGGAGCCTAGTTTAGAACAAATCTGAACTAAGCTTTGCAACAGTTCGATGCTGACACTCACAGTTGAGAAGGCCCAATTGTAAAAGAGAAGCCAGAGCAGTGAGGATCATGAACAGCAGGAGACCCCCTCTTCTTCCGAGAAAACCAACCACTGGGCACATAGCCAGGCAGGACACCAGAGTGATGCTGGCCATGGTGTAATAGTCCGCATAAAAATTGTTGGTAAAGGACATCATATCTTCATGACCCATCATACTCTTTGCAAAGCAGTGGTGTATTCCATATCCAGTCAGCCTGTGGGAGACAACATGAGGCAAATAACAGGAACCATTCCTTTTATGACTGCACAGTAAATGATTACTTAGGATTATCAGGTGGAATTTAGCCAGGGGTGAAATCTACTTACCTTCCTTACCAGTTCGGAAGCGCACATGCCATGTGCGTGCATCACAGGCACGCGTAGACCTGCACATGCGCAAAACCATCTGCGCATGTGCAGAAGGTAAAAAACATATTACTTCCTGGTTAAAACCAGGAAGTAATGACACGCAGGCAGGTGGGTGGAGCTTTGCTCCGCCATCATTACCGGATCGCCGAACCACCGGCCAAAATTGCTACCGGATCGAGCGATCCAGTCCTATCTGGGAGCATTTCACCTGGATTTAGCCCAATCCCAAAGAAATAGGTCTCCTTTTTAAGAGTCATGGGGTGGGAGAGGACCCTAAATGATGTATTTCTCCCATTTGCTTGGATATCAGGACCAAATTTAGCTTTATCATACCAGTATTGTTCTAGAACCAACTAGGAGAGCTTGGTATGTGGACCTCTACATGCCAAGACTTGACACGCAAGCTACAGTGCCATACAGTTCAAACCCCCTACATGAGAAATCTCTCTCCTGTGAAAAAAGACACAGTCGCAATAACCAAGCAACCTGCAACAAGAAAACTATACATGAATGCACTCCCAAAGATTTGCTTAGATTCATGATGGACCATTAATTCTGCTCAATATATCTATAATGAGCAAAATTATTGTTCCATCATGAATCTAAGCAAATCTTGGCATGGAGTAGCTGTAATTTGCAATTAGTAGTACCTGATAGGAATCTTTTGTTTTTAATCTTTAGTGTCTAAAATCTGCTGGTATTAAATATCCAAATCTGTGAAAACTCATATTAAAATATAAATATTCTAAGACATGCTTATCTTAGGCAGATAAAGTGAATTGCATTGTTTGCATAATCTATTGTACTCCTCCTTAGCTAGGGAAAGAACAAGAAACAGTGCAGAATAAAGAAAACGTATTCTTGTCCATATGAAACGAGCTGCTTTTTTCAACATTATTTCACTGATCATGGACCAAATCTTGGAAGCCAATGGTCACAACCAAGAGGGAATATAAACTTACTTTTAATTTTTTTTTAAAAAAAGCAGTTTTTGGCCAATTAAGAATTCTATTCTATTCTATTCTATTCAAATAACAAATTCTCTGTTTAAAAAGAGACATTTTTCTACTCTAGCAAAGAACTGCAGAATCTAAAGGCTAACAAGAAGTCATGTACAATTAGATGGTGCAGAATCCTATTTCATTTCATAGTTCAGTTTGTCTTTCCCACAATGAACAATTTACATTAGATTAGCGCATCAGTTAACACAATCAAAAGAGCAACAAATATTTGGATAATTCCTGAAATCAGGGACTTGTCACAGTGTGTTGATATCTCCATAGACACCCCTTGTTCAAACAACTCAGGCAGTTTGATGGTTTAAAAAAGACTCTGTATTTGAGGTACCGCTGAGTGATATGAGATCTGCATCAGGCATGTTGGTAGAACATTTAATGCCATGGTCACCAAACTATGAATATGCATATGCAATCATTCCTAATATGGGTCCTAAAGAATTTTTAACATCCTCACTATTTAGATAAATAGATGCCTTACATAAAAATATTATGCTGGGGACAACCTGTCTCCAAAATCAACCTTCCAACTCCAAATCAAAAGTCTAACATCCAAGCTACAGGAGTTGCTGGTGCTAATAGGTAAAACATTTTCCCTATTTTCCTCATTGCCTACGGAGATGCTCTTGATAATCCTTCTGGGAGGCACGTTCATACTTACGAATTGATGCAGAGCACAACAATGTTTTTCCACAGGTTTCTTGTTCCCACCACTTTAACAATGCAGACTTTTTTTGGTCTCCTGGCAAGCTCTTTCTCTAGTTCTGAAACAAAAACATTTCATTATTTAAAAGGTAGGCATTTGGGAACGAGGCAGATCAACCCAGTGGAAAGAAGGAAGTTCTAATTAAAGCTCCTTGTCTCCTTTTTTCCCAAGGTTCCGTTAGACAGTGAATTGTGTTTAAACCACACAAGCCATGGTTTCTGAGATTTGGGAACCTTGCAATAGAAAAAAGAAAGTAATATGCCTCCTCTAATCTTGATCTCATTTCTGAATTAAGAATTAATTGAACCTATTCCCCTTTTCTTTTTGAGCTATCAAAGACTTGAAGAGTTTTACGATTAGATTAATGAGGCATAAATTTCAAGATTATGTTGTGATTTCCACAACCGCAGCTGGGAGAAGATAAAATTAAACAATTCTTAACCCAGTCATTTAGTTTGATTACCAGAAAGGAATAGATCTCATATGCTCACAAAAAATAATTACTCCTGATTTCTTATTTCAACTTGATATAGTTCTGGCAATGTAGAATCTATCTGTTATCCCCTTCTGTTCTGCCCATCCTTGGATTAAATGTTCTATCTTGTCTTCAGAGAGTTGTTAACCCTGTTAAAAATGAACGAAGCCACAAAAATGTTTTGAAATGGACACGGATTTAGAACTGGAGCAGGCTTATAAAGACAGCCTTTGGCAAATTAGAAATGCCAGCAGTTGACCAGGCCGAGTAGGGAGATGGGTTTTTTTAAAATATGTATTTGTTACTAATTTGAAGATGAGAACCATTGAACTACTGAAAATGTTCTGAGGTTTAGCATTTCTTCTAAATTTTATTTGCAAGGCTCTGTTCCTACATACTATACAGTCACTGTGTTGAACTACCTGATATTAATGTGTCCATTCAAGCTGGAATTAATATTCATTGAATACAGGAAGGAATAACTGAATAACACAATACTCTGAGACTGTGATGTTGTCTGGGGGAAAAAAAAACTGTGTAGAAGAATTATTTGGATCTACTTATTGGGAGTTGATAATTCCTTCCTTTCTCTCCTTTCACAACCAAGAATACAAAGAGATTCAACTTTTGTACCAGGAAGTAGCAATAGCAATAATAACACTTAGACTTATATACATTGCTTCACAGTGCTTTACAGTCCTCTATAAACTGTTTACAGAGTCAGCATATTGCCCCCAACAATCTGGGTCCTCATTTTACTGACCTCGGAAGGATGGAAGGCTGAGTCAAGCTTAAGCCAGTCAGGCATTTGGCAGAATTAGCCTGTAATATTGCCACCATGGCTCTTATCTCGAAAGTACAGATCAATAACCACCTGAATTAGCACAGGAACCATAAAAGCACTAACAGACAATTAGATTTCAGTGTCCACCAAGCCATGTTCTCAAACAATAGAAGAAGAGGGAGGTAAAACCTTCTTGATATTTTATATTTTGAAACAGGATTTTTCCATTTATTATTCTAGTATGCTTTTTTCATATCTAATTCATTTTGCCTAGTTCTAACTGAATAATTATTTCACATCTTTTTTCTATTTTATCATTGTTAGTCTGACCCTATATAGAAAAATGGTTTTCCCTTTGATTTTTTTAAATAAAAATATCAGTTTTAAGAAGACTTCTGCTTAGCTTTAAAACTTCTATGACCAAGCCATAAACACAAGTGAAATAAAGATATCGGTAATTGCTTTGGCATTGGCATAGACCTATTTCCCCATTCCCTTGAATCTTTGTAAAGTTCAAGAATCCTTGAATTAGTGAAACATCTCTCAAGCACAGGAAATCCCATATAACATCAAGAAAAGACCAAAAGACAAAAAAAGATTTTTCAATTCATCTTCTTGTAAACATTACTGACTTTCTTAGATAGCACAGATAAGATAGGGTTGAGTCAACAAAACAATCAGACAGAAGGCCATTGCAGAACTGGTTTTTCTTGGTTTTTCAAAAAAAACCCCTATGTTTGTGGATATATAGACTTGAAAAAACTGAAATACTTGTTAGGTTACCTGTAGGTTTTCAGTGTGACAATCCTTCACAGAAGTTTTTGTGAAAAGGAACAAGGATCTGTAATTTTATTTTCAGAGGGGTTGGACATTGATGATTTTCTGATTAGACTTATCAAGAGGTTGCTGGCAAAAACATTCTAGAGAGCCAGTTTGGACTAGTGGTTGAACACCAGGCTAGAAAGCAAGAGACCATGAGTTCAAGACCTGCCTTGGCCCTGAGTGTCTTTGAGCCAGTCACTCACTCTCAGCCCAACTCACCTCAAAGGGTTGAGGTTATGGGGAAAACAGGAGGAGGAAGGCGTGTTGGATACCACCTTGAGTTATTTGTAAAAATAATAATAATAAAGGTGGTATATAAAACAAACATGGCAAAATCCATCGTCGGCTTTTCTGAAAATTACCTTTCTATTTATACCTCCACAACACAAAGGATAGATTGCCAGTTCTGGTTCTTGTTCAACATGTGAACAGACAAGCACTATAAAATCTAGCAGGCAGGAAGTTCTATAATACCTCTGTCACAATAAATAATAAAATGTGACCAGCAACTTTATGTATCACATCATTGTTGTAAATAACAACTTGGGAACCACACTAAAGAAAGAGAGATTCCAGCCAATGGTAAAGAAATGTAGCCAGAAATCGCTTAAATTAGAACCTTTTCTAAGCCCTCTCCTGAATGTTTGAGGTATATCTGAATTAGGCAGTTTGCTCATAAAAGTCACACTGTTGCTGTTTTAGGGCTAAATCTACTATTGCATAATAAAAAGAGGGCTGTGAAAACGTCTACAGACCCCTCACATCCTGGACATAAATTGTTTCAACTTCTACCTTCAAAACAACGCTATAGGGCACTACATACCAGAACAACTAGAGACAAGGACAGTTTTTCCCCCGAATGCCATCACTCTGCTAAACAACTAATTCCCACAACACTGTCAAATAATTTACTAAAACTGTATTACTATTATCCTTCTCTTCTCTTCCTTACTAGTATCTATCTCTTCCCATTTATTACTATAACCATGTCGCTTGTATCTTTCAATTTATATTGTTTTTATTTGTTCACTAGTACGATTTGATAGTTTATTAGTAACCTTGATTATCACTAAATGTTGTATCTTTTTATTCTTGACGAATGTATCTTTTTTTTATGTACACCGAGAGCATATACACCAAAGACAAATTCCTTGTGTGTCCAATCACACTTGGCCAATAAAGAATTCTATTCTATTCTATTCTATTCTATTCTATTCTATTCTATTCTATTCTATTCTATTCTATTCTATTCTCAACAGAAATTTTGGGCTCAATTGTGGTCGTAAGTCTGTCTCATTTGCACCTGACATCTATGCCATGAGATTGGCAGTTGGACACGAAATATCCATCATTAAGTCTTCAAACTGGAAGCAACACAGCTTTCCACACATGAAATTAATGTGACACAAGAAAGATTCTACTACAGCTTTATCTCAAATATACAAAGAACAGTATCATGTAACTATATTTCCCACTGAATTCCCTTTTCCACACGTGTATTTTAAAATGGAAGTATGCATTCAAATATTTGAATTGAAGAGCAATCTGTAGCTCATCCATGAACTAATCATATGAGTGTGCTAATCCCAGTCTCTGCTTCTCCATGAATTAGTTGTATGGAACTTCTGTGTCTGGCAGCCTGCTCATACATTACCTCCAGCTTGGCTGCTTCCCATATCCCCCATCTGGCACTCTCTGGCAACAAAGCCATTAGAGCTCCATGACATGCTGTCCTTTTCTTCACTTCCTGACAGAGCTGTGGGCAACCACCTGTGGCCTGTGAGAAGGAGCCAATCAAACAGGTAAAGGAAGCACGGTTTGACTGACAATATCAGGAAACAAAAACAGCATTCTCTTAGTCTAAGTCACAGTCTAGCAAAAGAACATTAAAAGCAGTGTGTTTCCCTAAATAAACCACATCCGTGTAAAGGATTTTCTTTCCTAGGAGCCATGACCCTCCAGTTCAGATAAACTATTGTCCTCAAAAGTATAGAACATTCATGCATGCATAAACTAGGCTGATTTCCAGGCAACCAAGCTCATTTACAAGAAGGGATCATCCTTATCTCCCTTCTGCAGAGTTTTACTATTTAAAGACTAATGGAGTATGTGTATACACTGCACAGGTCTCTCGGAGTGTACTTGAGGAAAAATTTTGCATCCTTTTTCACAAATAAAATAAAAATGGAAATCAAACATGTACTCAATACACCTATTTTCCTTCTGTTTTCCAGAAAAAAACAAAGCACTGAATATTGGCAGTTCAAGCCAGGTTGTGCTACACACATACAAACAGAAACAAAGGCTCTGTAGGAGGCCCATTTTTGCAATAATGGATAGAAGTGGAAGAATGGCTTTTATAGAGTCAGGACTCTCATAGGTAGCAAGCCTGATAAAACAGACCTGCAAGGCCAGCATACAAGCTTCAGCTAACAAAAGGCCGATAGACAATCATCCGGGAAATTGCAAAGTCATGGACTGGATTTAACATAGCTAGTTATTTAAATGTTATCTATACTGCTGCAACTTTCTTAATTTATCACTGCAATAACAAAGGCTAAGAAAACAGTCGTATTGAAAAATAGATCTAGCTCCACGGATCATTTGTATATCCAGAAAAATATATAAAAACTTGTGAATTTTCATCTATGGAGCAAAACACCTGGAAAAATACACCATACTTCACTTAAACATTTGGGGGAAAGATTGAAGGCAAATGAGGTCCAGGCAGAAGAAGAACATCATGGCTTCAAAATCTAAGGGACTGGTTTGGATAAAACTCAGCAGCACTTCTTCGTACAGCTGTTGATAAAAATAGGATCACCAACATGATTGCCAATGTCCGATAATGGATATGGCACAAAAAGGAGCAAAACACAGCAGTTCCAGCATTCAGATGTCAGATCATCTGGAACATCATAAATGTCACTTTTGCTGCGTAAAAAAGGGCATTATATGCATGTAATAAATAAGGATAACACAGAGATGTTCTAGGGCAGAAGTGTGGAACTACGACCCCTTTATGATTTGTGGACTTCAACTCCCAGAATTCCTGAGCCATGCTGGGAGTTGAAGTCCACAGGTAATAAAAGTATCTTAGTTCCCCACCCTTGCTATAAGGTATACATTTGCTATTGAGAACTGATATCTCCTTATTGGTTCAAATAGATAATCCAAATACACTGTATCAGAGCACAGCACAAATCACTCTACCTATTACATTTAGGAGAGTCCATTGTGTATTTACTTTTTATTCTAAAGCAGCCAATGGTAATGTGGCTACAAATTCGCTTTTATAGACATCCAGCTGGTCACCTGATTCAGAAGCATACTTCTCCCAAAATCCAGTTCAAGGCAGCACACAAAATGTGAATTAAAGGGAACACAAGGGTCAAATTACAATAGAGAACAAGGCCATTTAAGTGACAAGTGCTTTTCTATATTTCACAGTACGGAACAAAATATCAAGCTGAGATACATATGGCATTTGATGGGAAGGAAACTAAAGTATATTGATAGGGAGGTTTGGACAAGATGATGCTTCTTCTATTGTAATTCTTGAATCTGCTATACACATTTCAGTTTGGATAATCAGAGACCAAGTAACTTTCTGGGATAAATGAACATTATAGTCAATGATTTCTAAAATTCTGCTGTGCAAAAATGAACAAAGTTACCATCTGGAGTTGTCCAAATATTTTGAGGTCACCATTCCTTGGCCACCATCTTGAGCAAAGTACCCATTGCCACAAAATGGTATTCCTAGTTTGTTTGTTCTCTTGTCTCTTTCTGGCTTTCTAAGATATTTTTTCCTAATGGTTGTTCTCTCAGTACTTTAATTAACTTAGGAAGAATGAGAGACATTTTCTGTAAAATCTATTGTGAAAATGTGCTTTCTTGACATATTTGTCCTTGACAAACTCATGTGCACACAGGAAAGCACTTAACATATGGACTTTTGAGATAGTTTAAAGGAAAAAAAAGTGTTGCGATAAGAACAAAAAGGAGAGAGAGGGAGACAGAGATGAAAAAGAACACAAATTTATTTGGTACAGCTACAGAAACAGATGTGTCCTGTTTTCTAATATTACCTAAACAAAGCTTGTAAGAGGTAAGATAGTGGTATATCTCTGCTAATGTTGTGTGCATAGATAGTTTAAACCTTTAGACCTGTGAAGCTGTTGATTGTTCTTTCTTGGAAGTAATGTACACAGCTCATTTAGAGGATTATAGGTAGTCCTCTACTTACAACAGTTTATTTAGTGACCGTTCAAAGTTACCGCAGCATTGAAAAAGTGATTTATGACTATTTTTCACGTTTACATCCATTGCAGCATCCCTATGGTCACATGATCAAAATTCAGACACTTGGCAACTGACTCATATTTATGACAGTTGCAGTGTCCCAGGGTCAAGTGATCACCTTTTGCGACCTTCTGACAAGCAAAGTCAACGGTGAAGCCAGATTCACTTAACAAACGTCTTACTAAGTTAACAACTGCAGTGATTCCCTTAACAAGTGTGGCAACAAAGGTCATAAAATGGGGCAAAATTAACATCTGTCTCACTTACCAACAGAAATTTTGGACTCCAATGTGATCACAAGTCAAGGACTACCTTTATTCCAAAATAATTTAGTTCTTAGTATGAATGAAATTCGAATTGAATTGAGTTGAATTGAAATGAATTTACCCCATATTTAGATATGGAACTTAACTGATGGGCAAAAATTTCTCCTGTGAACCAAATAATTCTTTTCGCCATTTTGTTGGTTAAATAACCCGAAGGAAAATAGCACGAGTTTGGTATCCAATTTTTTTCCCAAAGCAAAATTGCAATTTTTAATCCACAATCTATAAAACCATCTTTGTGTACTTTCACTGTCCACTTCCCATAGCTTCACTTACCAGTCATCACTCCCTTAATATCACACTCCGTGTTCATCCTATTCCTGTGAGTCAGACGAAGGATGAGCTTCTTTGCAGCTTCAAACTGCTGTGTGGCCATCAGCCAGCGAAGAGATTCTGGGAAAATACTTCAAAGAGGGAGAATGTGTTAGTGAAGATTCTTAAAGGGTCGCTAGCCTTTTAAAAAAAAAAAAACGTTTTTAATAGCATCTTCTTTTTCTGTCTGGATGTATTTTGTTTTCTTTTTTTAATTGAACTATGAGTAATAAATATTATCAAGTAGCTAAATTAACCGAAATCCAAGATGCATAAAGAAAAAAGATACTAAATACTAAATAAAAATACTAAATAAATACTAAATTAAAAAAATCTACTAAAAAGTAAGTAGAGAAACAGGTACTACACATGTACTTACCATACATTAAAGTATTATCCTATTGTAATCTACTGTTATTGAGGTAAACCATAAAAATATGGTTGATAGAAATATGGTTCCTGTCTCTGTTGTCTCATTAGTTTAACTTTGCCTGTGATTTAAAGACCACAGCTGGAAGATAAATGGCGGAGGAAAAAAGATGGCACTTGCTCCTCCCACTATTTCTCTCAGTTTCCATATAAAGAGTGTCATGCAGTGATGGTATTCAAAATTTTTTACTACTGGTTCTGTGGATGTGGCTTGGTGGGCGTAGCAGGGGAAGAATACTGTAAAATCTCCATTCGCACCCCACTCCAGGGGAAGGTTACTGAAAAATCCCATTTCCTCCTGATCAGCTGGGAGTCAGGAGGCAGAGAATAGATGGGGGAGGGGCCAGTCAGAGGTGGTATTTACCGGTTCTCTGAACTACTCAAAATTTCCACTACCGGTTCTCCAGAACTGGTCAGAACCTGCTGAATACCACCTCTGGTGTCATGGAAATTTATGATCAAACACCTCATTTCTCTCGTAGCATTTGGCTCCAAACATTCGCCTGTTACTAATGAACCCCTTCTGAAAGTAAAGAATCACAGATACTTACAACCAGTACAGTAACATCAGCAGGAAAGGGCAGATGATCACGGCTTGGAGAATTTGCCAGTCCTTGCAGAGGGCAGCCAACCCTGGCATCAGGAACTGTCCTGCCATTGCTACAAAGCTTGCTATCATTGTGATCATGAAACGTTGGTTAGGAGGGCAGAGCTCTATCCCTGAAAAATTGAAAGACCATTTTTGAGAGCAATAGCAATCAAAAAGGAAAAAAAGGACAAAATCTTCGCAACAGTCACTCTCAAGTACTTATAAAAATAACTCAGAGAGGATAATTCCTATTTGAAATATTCTACGCCACAAATTTTATTTTAGGGCATAAGCAAAAAGTGTAAAGTTACTCAGCTGCTGCTCTGGATCTCTCTCAGAGTGACAGTCTGCATTTTACAATTTATTTACATGAATACAGGTGTAAAAAGGAAAAGGGGCCACCGAAGCACCCGCTGGCTGGACACTGTAAAAGATGAGACTGAGATGACCATGGCGGATCTGAAGGAGGCAGTGCAAGATAGAGGGGCATGGAGAGTGGTGATCCATAGAGTGGCGGACAGTCGGCCATGACTGAATGTCTGTTAGCGTTGATGATGATGATGATAGGTGTTAGTAATAGTTAATCACATCAAAACCAGTTAGACTTGACTTAACCAAGAGTCACTGTTTTCAATCAAATTAGTCATAATCATTTCACTTGGATCCAGACTATCTTTACCACTGGAAAAAAAGTAATATTTTTTTTTTGGTTTTTGATTTTTAATAGCCACCACAAATACCAAATATTCGCTTGGCATCATAAAATACCTATTCCCATTTGATCATCCCAGAAAATCGTTAGTGGCATGAATATTTGGCTGTCAACAAATAAACATTTGGATGTACCATAGTTCACCAAATTAAATGGCACCCAACATATTTAGAAAATATTTCTACTCTGTGTTTTGGAAACACAGTTGAAGGCATTATTTTCCTCTAGACCTTATCAGTCAGACTGTATTGAAAGATAACACTGGCTTTAAAAAAACAACAATTGTTTCCAGTTTAAAATATTGATAGTTCTTCCAAGCTCAACTGTTATTCAGTTTGGCTGCACTGTATTTATTCTTCACAAAAGAGAAAAAAAATCTACAAATATAATATATGCACAGTTGTTTCTGCCACCAGCAGGGAACAACAAGAAAGAGCTGTATTGTCCATTCTGCTTATAATAAGATGCACGTAAACGGTCTTGGATGGAAAAGATTGCTCACACATGCTGCAGTGCAAAGCAGCATAAAGGATTGATTGGCATTCATTCTTTAATTTTATTTTTTCCCCTTTGATAAAAAAAGAAAAAGAAATGTAAAAGGGGGAAAAAAACCCGAAATCAAAGAAAGCCAAGCAATCTCACACTGCTTTGTAACAAAAACACAGGAGGAATGTAATAGTATTCAATAAATTATTCCAAATTAGTTTACGAATGAAGGCAAATATACATGTCCAAAGATAATGTTACAAGATTGAATCTGGATCAGTCACTGGGACCAGAGATTTACTCTTCCGAGCTTTTGGACTCATGCTGGAGCCATCTTCAGATAACTTCTCTCTACTGGAATATGTGCTTTGGGCTATCCTGTGAGTCATATTTATGTGGTGCCTTCCTACTGGCTGATTGGTGTGTTGATGTCTGGCGATTGCTGTTGTTTCTTCATGCTACCAAGCCTTCATCTCCTAAGTACTTGATAACCTAGGAGCCAAGGGCTTAGCAACAGAAGGAAACAACAGCCAATCACCAGCTATCAACACATGATACGTACATCTCTGACTGGAGTTAAAAATTCAGCCTGTATTTAATATATTTTGTCAGTTTTCCCACAAAGGTACAGATTGGAGGCACTCAAAATTTGAGGCACCCAAAATATTTCTTGGAAGGTTACATACCAACTCCCCTCCCACTCCCCTCATATTAATTTTTCTGTTTAATAGCCACACCTATTTCCTCCTGGCTAGTCTCTTCCTTGGGAAAAGGTATCACTAAAACACTATGTGTCTGAGAAAATAATTCTATCAAACCAATGATTATATGACAACCATATTTAGATTTTGGGTAGAGTTTTCAGCCCTTGAGATTAATTGGCTTGGCGATATTGTATTTCAGCAAATAGGATTGGTTATAACGGTACAATAAAGCCAGATCAATCAGGATGGCTAAATATGACATCATTAAGTCAATTCAAACTGAGAAGAAACATTGCCTTACTTTGAAGGAATGTGAGTTAGGAGGAAGGAGAATACAGTAAATGACATTTGGGCATCTGTGATATTTTTGTTCTTATTGCACTCTCAACTGAAGGAAATCAGGATAAACATTTTATTTTATTTTTTAAAAAAGGATAAAAAGGATGTGTGTGTGTGTGTGTGTGTGTTTGTGTGTGAGTGTGTTATGTTCCAGCATAACTCTGGAACACCTTGAGCAATTTCAACCAAACTTGATACACAGATGACTTACTCTATGGAAAAAAAATACTGTGGGAGTAAGACACCCCTAACACTCCTCGGGGTGTGTACGTATGTGTGTGTGTATTGATGTATATAAGCAGGCGTGAAATGCTCTCAGTTCAGACCGGATCGCCTGATCCGGTAGCGATGGTGGTGGGTGGTTCGGAGAACCAGTACCAAAAATCCCTGCCCCCTCATGCCCAGTTGAGCTGCGCCATTATCAAAGGCTTTTTTTTTTATTTTTAAAAGCATTTTTTCTACAACCTCTTTGGCCGAAGATGTTGTTAAAAAAATGCTTTTAAAAGGTAAAAAAAAAGCCTCTGACAATCCCAGCTGAGTTGCCAGATTGTCAGAGGCTTTTTTTTTTACTTTTAAAAGCATTTTTTTCTACAATCTCTTGAAGAGGTTGTAAAAAGAATGCTTTTAAAAGCCTCTGACGATCCCAGCTGAGTTGCCTGATCGTGAGAGGCTTTTTTTTTTCTTTTAAAAGCATTTATTTTACAACCTCTTCGGTTGAAGAGGTTGTAAAAAAAAAAAAAGCTTTTAAAAGCCTCTGACTATCCCAGCTGAGCTGCGCAATCATCAGAAGCTTTTTAAAAAAACTTTTAAAAGCATTTTTTCGGCCGAAGAGGTTGTAGAAAAAATGCTTAAAAAAAAAAAGCCTCTGATGATTGCACGGCTCAGCTGGGCATGGCGGGGGGGAGCAGGGATTTTTGCTACCGGTTCTCTGAACCACCCACCGCCATCACTACCGGATCGGGCGATCCAGTCTGAACTGGGAGCATTTCACCCTGATGGAGGCGTGTCAGCCAAGGAGAATAGTCAGTGGAGAATCGCCCAAGGGAGGAACCCTGGAGGAGAAGGAGTGGTGGCCAAAGGTATGAGACAAAAAGTCCCATTCTGGTACAGGATAGTGTCTCTATGGCATGCATGCATTATTTCGGTGGGGAATACCTAGCTGATATTAACTTATATTATTCACTTTTGGTAAGGATCAGGACTGTCATCCCGATGTGAATCTTGTATTTGGCATCACTGATATTTCCTCTGTTTCATGATTACTGCCATCATCTACTTTAGCCAGCCTGATATTTCTACAACCTGTAGTTATTTACTTAGTAATAGTAGGTTCATAAACTAAACTTCCAAGTTACTGTATATCGCTCTAGGGAAATCACAGAACTGAGCTGTCACAGTTTCCTTTGCAGGATCTCATTTTCTCACTGCTATATTCTAATCGAACAACCTCCATCAAATTACAAGAAAGCATCCACCTATTAAATGTATCACGGGAGCAACTAAGATCCTGTATTTCCCACTTCGATTTGACTCGGATGAAATATGACAGCTGCTTTCTGAATCCTGGGAAACATAAACTGTCTTCAGGGGTTACAATATTGCTTCAGCTCCATCTCCTCAATCCTATCTATTCTGTGCTGACACAGGAAGTCTAAAATCACACGGTAAACAGGTTCGGCTGAACTTGGTTGCAAAATTTAATATATATTTAAATCTAGACAAGATGCTAGAGAGCAGGATCATGCTCAGCTAAACATTGGCCTTTTGATCATTCGGGCAATCTAGAAGAGTCAAAGGAGGAGGACAGGAGGTACAAGTAGTCCTCAATTTACAACAGTTCATTTAGTGACTGTTCGAAGTTACAATGGCACTGAAAAAATTTGACATGACCGTTTTTCACAATTATGACCTTTGCAGCATCCTTATGATCATCTGATCAAAATTCAGATGCTTGGCAATTGGTTTATATTTACAACTGTTGCTGTGTCCCAAGATTATGTGATCCTTTTTGCAACCTTCTGATGAGCAAAGTCAATGGGGACACCAGGTTCACTTAACAACCTGTTTATTAACTTACAACCTACAGTGATTCACTTAACAACTGTGGCAAGAAAGGTTGAGGCAAAACTCACTTAACAAAATAAATTTTGGGCTCAATGGTGGACATAAATTGAGGACTACCTGTATTACAAACTACAATTCCCTAATGCTTTATTTAAAATGGTTTGTGGTAAAAAAAGTAAGAGAGGAAAAGATGGAAAGAAGATATCAGAAACCATAGAGTTATTAGTAGGCAAATTAGTCAAATAAAACCATGCTAGACTTTGCACAGCAAAGAGAAGGTAATTATAATAAAATGTTCCTCAAAATAGACCTGGATTATCATCAGCACTATTAATTTATTACTGCAATTTTCTCTCTAACATTTTACATTCCGTTTCTAGTCACACTTTCATTCTTACAATAATACCCACTATTTTTAGCAGCAAGCTACTAAACACACACCTCCCTTTCCCTATCCATGATACCTTAATCAGAGCTTTCTGATTTTATTCCAAGGGGAAATAATATTCAAGCTATTAGGTACATATTTTGCCCAACTCAAAAAGACTTCCCTCTCCCCCCCACAATTTCTATTCTTGCCAGCAAAATAAAATTCTGTCTGGCAATATGCAGGTATAAGAAGTTCTAAATATAGAGTTATTAATTGGAGCATTTGAATTTTAGACCAAAATGCCAGTTGCTTGAAGTTTTTTTCTTGTGTTGTACATGCACAGAAGGAGAACATAGCGGCTGACTCAGGAGCTTTTAGCGGCTTTTATTAAAACATAAGTCTTGATTTCTGTCTCAAAAATAAAAGCAAATTCAACTAATAAAACATGGGAATTGAACAAACCTCCTTATGGATAGATAGATCTATCACTATCAGAAGGAAGGAAAGCATCTATTGACTGCAAAGATCTGGACAAACAGTATATGCAGCAAAGAGTTAACATTTTGGCATCTCTTTGCTGCTGTGTAGTGGTCAATTGGATTTCTGTAGACTATCACTTTGGTAAACAAGATACAGTATAGTTCTGAAACAGGGCTATTAATTTGATCACACATTTGAGATAGTTCGTTGGCTGTTGCGTTCTGCTATATTGATTTGCACACAAAAAGAACAGTGAAAGAGACAGGTAGGTATGAAATCAGAACACAAGACAGAGTTCATACTACGGATATAAGCTAACCTACTGTAAAATAGCTTGGTTTTCTATGCTCCTAATCTATGTAATACATAAGGTCATCTGAAGGCCAAAATAATTTATAATTTAACTGTATCACATCAGCAGCTTTCTAGTTTGAACATGTCTTCTTTCTGTCTTCCAGTTTCTGGTAAGGATAAGATGAAAGAACTTGATTCTATTAGTAAGGATAACCTCCAACATGGTTATCCTTAAATGTAAATAGGGATTCTGGTATACTTTTAAAGAACTTCTGCTCTCAGATATGTTTAAGGAAACCAGATATTTGCCCTTATTATGTTAAATGTTGCTACTGCTTTTTTCAATCTATCCAGCATTGGATATTGGAGCAGAGTGTGTTAGTAAATTGAGCATGCAAGTTAAGATTAAGCATATTTTAAAAGAATGGCAATAGAATAGAATAGAATAGAATAGAATAGAATAGAATGCTTAGCTTGCAATAAATTTAAGGGTCCTGAATGGAAAAAAAAATCTCAGAAAAATTCAGAAATATGTATTATTTATGGAGACATAAGTTTTGTTTTAATCTAGTTTACTCGCCACATGAAGGGCTAAAAAGTGGCAGAAATGGATGGGTTGGTATGCTCCTCCAACAATGTCCGTGGTTTGTGATGGCCCTGACGGTGTGTGTGTGTTTTTTTTTAAATCTACTCTTGTGAAGGGAAAAGAAGCAGAAAGGAAGGAAGCTACAGACTTTTGGTCTATTTTGCACCAGCTGGGGGAGCTAAAAAAACCGGCTGGCAGAAAACTGATCAAGCCATCGTGTTCATGCCATTTGGTGCAAGAGGATAGATCAGCAGGAATGAAGAGGAGATGACTCAATAGTGATGTCATGAGACATCAATAATGATGTCATGAGACCACGATCGAATATTCATTCTTGGTCATATTGCAAAGATAAAATGCCTGGGTTTTATTACAGATGAGGGAGGTGTGTTCTATAGCACCAGCAGGTAAAATGCTTTAATCTAATCCTATTCCTGACACATTGCTGACTGTATGGGATCTGAGAGAGTGTCCTTCCTCAGTCCTTTCCCCTGTATGGGCTGTCTATGGAAATATTCTACAGGCTTCTTCTCCACTGAAAAAAACCGAGATATCTTTGAGGAAGTAGATTTGGTTTATGGTTCAATGTAAGATATAAATTCAATCAACCATGGTTGATTCATCAAACCGCAAAAAAAATAAAAAAAAATAAAAAAAATCAAACCATATCTTAGCAACGTTTGTGAACACAGCTGAAGAAAACACACCTTTTGAAGTTACCTCAGAAGCATCTCAGGCAAATGATTCTACTGTACCTCTTATAAAAGAGAAGGGAGAATATGAGTCTCTTATAAAGCAAACTACTCCCTCTTATTTTATTTTGCTTTCTCAGTTTCTTTTTTGATATACACCTTCTGCTGGAACATCTTGTCTTTTAATCTATCTTGCCCTTTACATTCTTAGTGAAAAAAAACACAGGCAGGTGTTATCTCAGTTAAATATTTGCTTGGGGGGTGAGACGGGACAACAACAACAAAGTCCTCTAGTTGCTTGAACAACTAGAGGAATTATTCCAAAGTAGGTAGCACTTAAATCACTGTTCCAAAATAGAACTTCAGTGCATTCTTGCCTGAGATTCTTGCATATGAAAAAAGTCAGCACGAATGAATATCTGTCCTAGTGCCAAGGGATGGGGTGGGGGTAGGGGGTTTATATGGTGGATTTTTAAATATTGTAAGCTACTTTTGTGTGTGTTGGGCAGCCATATGAACTTGTCAAACAAATAAATAATACCCCAGGTCATGCAAACTGTCATTGCTCCTGACATGAGTCCTTCACACAACAAAATTCATGGCCTAAGCAGTGAGTATAGAAAATTTAATATAAGGGAGGAGAGGAAAATCACTTGCACCAAGAAGCACAAGAACGTTCTTAAAAAAAAAATTAGGACAGGAAACTGAACTTCATTCTTTCAGATTCCTCCAACTTTGCATTTAATACCTAAATCCTTGTTAATAAATCAGCAGTGATTTACAAACATTTTGACCTTAGGATCCCTTTACATATTTAAAAATCATTGAGGATCTCAAAACGGTTTTGATATATGTGGGTTGTAATTATTGATATGTACTGTACTAGAAGTTAAAACAGGAAAATGAAAACAAATAATATTTATTATTTGTCCTTGCAGACCCTCCTAGACCTAGAAGGGTCTTCAGATGTCCAGAGGTCTCCAAACGCTGATAATCCTTGACCTATAGGATTTGGAGCCTACATTTGGATTTCCTCTGCACTTGTAACAACAATAATTTGGACAAACTTTTGAGTGGAAGAAGCCACTAATTCTGAGAATCAGTAATTTAAGTAGACAACGGATAAACAGGAGAAGATCAACTCCTATAGGTAATTACAACTCAGTGCAGGAAAATAAGTCTGTGCTGCCATTGTTTTTACTCTAGAACTTGTATTATCAGCTGTTCCTCCTTTCTATAGGAATGTCCCTTCTTTTAGTGAACTTTTTCTTCATTTTCTTTATCCTTTTATAACATTTACAGGATATTAAATGTATTTATTTTTGTTTTAATAGACTATAGGTTACTTAGAAAAGCACAATTGACTGGGTTCACAATTGACTTGGGGAAATCAAAACCAGGTAAATCCATACTGCAGCCTTGATGTGTTTATAGCAAACAACTAAGGGGAAGCGCATCTCAACTCAAAGTATTTGGTAAGCCTCACTGGGACTTCCTTCTGAATATACACTTGCTGGAGTCGTGCCTTGCACCTCTGACATTTCACTAGAACATAAATAAGTTCTTACAGCAGCTAAGCACTTGAAGAGTGTGTGTGAGCAAGACAGAGTCTGTGCTTTTATGGAGGAGGGAATTACATTTCCAGAACAAGTAGGCAACAAATCTGGAGGGAACCTGCCCCCACAACATTTCAAGTATCCATAAATAGTTTTGTGATATTCTATGCCTGTTATGGAATATAAATACAACAAGGAACAAGCCATCTGCCTCACCATGTTTTTTGCCTTTTTATTCTAGATTCAGTTTAGCTTAGTATCCTTGTCCATCTGTGGAAAATTCTTTTTTTTCCCTTGGGCATCTTAAAAAAAACACTATAACAAACCTTGCATCATTCATTTTAATTGCTTTTAATTTCAAATTTTGATTTTATGCATTATTGTAAATCAGTAGTTGTTAAATATTCATATAAGTTCTAGATACTGGGCTAGAACTTATAAACCAGCAGCTATGTGCTCTGTTTTATTTCTTAACAAGATGGTTTCAATGTACAGTAACAGCTCTTACTTATTTACAGTGGTACCTTGGTACTCAACTATTTTAAAACTCATTGAATTTGGTACTCAACACATTTTAATGTAAACATTTTGTCCCAGTACTAATCGTTTATTTGGTATTCAATGCACAAGCTAGAACTTGCCATTGTTGGCTGCCTTGTGACTTACTACATTATTTATGGGAAAAATTTGTTTGGTACTAATCGTTTTTGGTACTCAAAGTGCTTCCTGGAACAATTAAGGATGAGTACCACGGTACCACTGTACTATATTTGTAGGATGCTCATTCCTAGAGGCTCTAAGCCAATGATGGTGAACCTATGACATACTGTATAGGTCAAAGGTGATATGTTTTCAGTGACATGCCAGATTGCCAGAGTTCACCAACACCCCACAACAACTTTTCTTAAAAGCAATTCAAAAGAGTTGAACTCCCAACAAGACTCAAAATGCCTCATCAATCCCTAGCACTGCTATTTTCAGTAATATTCCTTGCTCCCAGACTGACTCTAAAAGCCATCTGATAAAATAAAAATGATGGGTAGTTTTGCTTTGCAATGCTTTGTTGGGAAACTCCCAGAGCATCCTGGATGAACATTAAAGGGTATAATGGACATTGTTATTGATATTTTTCTTATACAAAAGCTCTCTCTCACACACACCTGTTGCATTTTAAATTGTGCCTAGGTTAGTTTGTTTTTACAAGGATTTTTTAAAATGATGTATACACTTTATTTAGGATGTTGTATTAGGTACAGGAACATTCTGAGGTTTGTCTTTTTTGAAGCAAAATGCCTCAGAGGTTTTTATGGGTTTAAATATGTGAAGCTTACAAACAAGGCAACTGTCTTCCATCTATGATTGGCAGTTTGCTTCTGAAAATTAGAATTCGGTTAAAAATTAGCTAAAATAAGAGCTGTACTAAAACCTCCTGTTGAAAGATAAGATTTAAAATTCTGGAAGCAGCAGAGACCACCTTAGATTGTTCAAGCAGTGTTCTCTCATCTGATATAATGTCTAGATCTACAAAGAAAATTTAAAACTGGAGGGTCTGGACAATACCAGAATGGAGAAGGCTGCTGAAAGCTATCTATAAAAAGATTTTTTAACTGAAATCTTAAGGGAAAAAAGTATTTTTGTACAATCATTATAGTTGTAGACAGGTGGGAGCTCTTTGTACCATCTGTATAATTACGTTCAACCTGTGATTCCTATAGAAGTTATTCCTGTCTAGAGGTTGAACAATACAGGAATGAAGTACTTATCCTATAATGCTTCCTGGCAACACTGAATTCCTGGCATCTGGAAAGCAGAAATTAAACACCAACATATGGTATCAATAAACAATATATCAAAGTACTATTTTCTGCTTATGATCTTGCTATTCCTTCCATTATTAGAATTATCAATAAAACACACTCTTTTGCAGACTCTTTCCTTTAAAAAAAAGTAGTACAAATATCTACAAATAAGAGAAATTGATATCCAAGTAAACAGACTTATGAAAAAGCCTAAAGCAGGCTATAAAATAATATACAATCAGTTTTTAGTAGGCTTTGAATCAGGGGAACCTAGCAAACCACACTGTGATTACTATGTCATAAATTTTAGGACACTGCACAAATCAAATCTATGTCTTTCATTAGTAATAGCAATAGCACTTAGACTTATATACCACTCCATAGTGCTTTACAGCCCTCTCTATGTGGTTTACAGAGGCAGTATATTGCCCCCAACAATCTGGGTCCTTGTTTTACCAACCTCAGAAGGATGGAAGGCTGAATCAACCTTGAGCCAGTCAGGATCGAACTCCTGGCAGTGGAATGTAGAGTTAGCCTGTAATATTGCATTCTAACTACTGCACCACCGTGGCTCCATTATTGAACATTTTATTTTATTAATCCCTGGTTTATTAATCTCAAAACAAGCATTGAAACTAGGGACTGTTCTTCAGAATTATATGCCGATAAAACAAATGGCAATGAAAACAAAAAATTCAGTAACGTTTAGGCTACCTGAGGAACCATCTCACTCCAATGGGACCACCTCGCCCAACCTGTGCTGGCAGAAGGGGCATGCTGCAGGCCCCATCAGTCAAAGAACTTTAGTGGGTGGGGTCCAGGTAAAGAACCTTTTTTGCTGTGGTCCTGCCCTTTGAAACATCATGTCCCCACTGCCCCCAAGGTGAGATCTGTTCCCATCCTTCTGACCTTCCATAAGGGTCTGAAGCAGAGGTGGGTTTCAGCAGGTTCTGACCAGTTCTGGAGAACCGGTAGCGGAAATTTTCAGTAGTTCGAAGAACTGGTAGAAAAATTCTGACTGGCCCCGCCCCCATCTATTCTCTGCTTCCCAAGTCCCAGTTGATCGGGAGGAAATGGGGATTTTGCAGCAACCTTCCCCTGGAGTGGGGTGGGAATGGAGATTTTACAGTATCCTTTCCCTGCCATGCCCACCATGCCACACCCACCAAGTCACGCCCACAGAACCGGTAGTAAAAAAATTTGAAACCCACCACGGGTCTGAAGTCCTGGCTTTGCCAGCTGCCGGGGGTGTGTGTGCCACGCTGGAGGTGGTTGACGCATTAAAAGAAGACACCACCTTTTCCTCCTGCGCATCTTGCTCCCTTCCTCCTTATCTCTTTAATTGAATCTTTACCATTATTAGAAATATTTATTCTTCATGGTTTTACTGGCTTTTATTGTTGTAAGCCTTCCAGAGTCACCGGGAAGCCATATGGGCGCCAAAATAGCTAATAAATAAATAAGTATACTCTCAATTTCCAAATTCTCCCAAGGGCTCCAATAGCCCAGTGGATTAAGGGAGCTTGCTATAGACTTTTCTAATAAAATGCCTTCCAGGTACATTGGAAATACAATATCTTGAATATTCAGCCAGCAATGCATCTAAATGTCACAAGGTTGCATTAAATATTGGAAATTGAACTAAACAGCAGTGCTCTAATCATAGCTTCTTTAATACTGGCAAACAATCATGACCTCACAAGGAAATATCTGTAATATTTCTGAGAAAGCATTCTAGGAGCACAAAATGTATGCCTTCTCATGATTTTCACAACCCTGGAGTTTGGCAGAGCTCAGATTGTGCATTTTACTATTAAAAAACCTGACCTTCAGTAAATCACATCCTCTTTTTCGGATGCAACCATCAACATGCCATAAAATGTTTATTACTACCCCAAAAATGATTAAGTAACACATTTCTTTTCAATAAGAAGTAACCACAGGGAGTCCTCAATGTATGACCACAACTGAGCCTGACATTTTGGTCATAAGTGATTTGGTCATTAAACAGGTCACCATGTGACTTGACTTAATTTTACAACCGTCTTTACAGTGGTTGTTAAGTGAATCATATGGCTATTAAACAAATCGAGCATATGCACCAGGCAGTTGCAAATTGTCTTGCCCATGACCGCAAGATGCTGCAACTGGTCACGGATAGGTATTAAGTGATTCTGGCTTCCACATTGACTTTGCTTGTCAAGGGGAACAAATGATTCCGGGACATGGCAACCATCATAAGTATGAACTGGTTGCCAAGCATCTGAATTTTGATCACATGATCATGAGGATACTGCAAAGGTTGTAACTGTGAAAAACAGTCTTAAGTCACTTTTTTCAATGCCGTTGTAACTTTGAATGGTCACTAAACAAACTGTTGTAAGTCGAGAACTACCTGTATTGTATCTTAAATATACCCAGATTAATTATATCTGCTTTTCTATTTTGGATAAGGTATAAATTTAGATCTACAGCTATTTGAATTCATATTTGAAAAGCTAAAGGAAAAAATCCCTAGGATCAGCTAGAACGGTAGCAACAGTGGTCTATATGAAAAAATAAATTATCTTCAATAGTCAAAATCTTACCATCATATCTTAACAAGTAGCTATACAGGCAGTTCCTTGACTTATGACCGGTTGTTTAATTAATATTTGCATTTATAACCAGTCTTCTAAGCCTTTCAGGTGTTCGCTAGCTTTTTCCCTTCTGGAAGGGAGGGAAAAACATGGCCCAGCCAACTCACCGACACACTATGTCCAGGAAGCCTGAACCAATGGTGAAATTCAAATTTTTTTACTACCGGTTCTGTGGGTGTGGCTTGGTGGGTGTGTTGCAGTGGTGGGTTCCTCCCGGTTTGGCCGAGCCAGTAAGTCGTCACCGAACCGCTTCTCTTTGTTCGGGAGCTGGCCCTCCCACCCCCCTCTGCCCCCCCTGCATTATTCTTACCTTTTATTTGGCCCCACCCCCAATCTATTGCTGCCTCCTGAGTCCCAGCTGATTGGCTAGAGGGAAAAAAACTGTTTAAACTCTTGCTGCGGGGCTTCAAAGGGCCGCCCTACAGCTGATCAGTGTTAAAAGGCAGTGTGGTGGTAGACCGGTGCCTCCAAAAACAAATGAGTAGACCGGTGCCTCCAAAAACCAATGAGTAGACCGGTGCCTCCAAAAACAAATGGGTAGACCGGTGCCTCCAAAAACAAATGAGTAGACTGGTACAGCTCTGAAAGCAGTTAAAAGCCTGGTAGACTAGTACCTCTGCTAAATCCTAAAGAATTGTCACATGATCATCAAGCCATGCCCATAAAATAAGCCATGCCCACAGAACCGGTAGTAAAAAAAATTAGAACCCACCCCTGGTGTGGTGTGGCTTGGTGGGCGTGGCAGGGGAAGGATACTGCAAAATCTCCATTCCCTCCCCACTCCTGAGGGAGAGATACTGCAAAATCTCCATTCCCACTCCACTCTGGGGCCAGCCAGAGGTGGTATTTGCCAGTTCTCCGAACTGCTCAAAATTTCCGCTACTGATTCTCCAGAACCTGTCAGAACCTGCTGGATTTCATCCCTGGCCTGAACCCTTTTTCCTTGTGCCCCACTTAAGGACCCATACATTTAATGACAATGGGAAGAGCCAGGATTGTGGTTATTAAGCAAAGGGGGTCACATGGTGACTGCTTCACTCAACTATCAACATCCTGGACTTCCTGTATCCTATAGATGTATTTATCTATCTGGCGTTTCTAAAGATATTTTAGAATTCTAGCAGCAAGGATTTTCTACCAGCATGGCCTATAATCTTTACTAAAATATTCTTTCCTATAGCTTAGTGAGGATCCAGAGAATTTGATCGCTCCTCACATCCTATTCTGAAGTATATCTGCTATTTAAGAAAAAAAAACTGGATGTGAGAAACTCCCCAAGCAATTCAATGAACAAATAATCAATCAGAGTGTATTTTCTTGGTGCTTGGCAGATACTAGAAGACACATAAACAAATTGAAATGCTCTTACTTTTTTATTTCCAGCTACCCAAACGAAAGAATTTGAAGAGTGGCCTAAAAAGTTATGCTTCTATAGCTCCCATCTTGACTGAATTACTAATGTACACAATATTTCATCCTTCTCCCAAGTTTTCAGAAAACAGCATAGCTTGTAAAGCCAACAGAAAATCTCAGCTAGTTCTTTGACACTGCTGCATATAGCATATAAAATATTCCCACTGTGTAAACTTTTGGGAATGGAAATATCCATTCTACCCAACTCATCTTCTCTGATATGCCTCAATTAATTACACAGTCCCACTGATGCTTCAGTAATGTTGCAGCTTTTTTCATAATGAAGGGCCGGGACTTTGTCATTTAAATTCAGCTTCACAAAGATTACTGTACTTCTCATTCCAAGCTCAGTAGCTGTTTGCCAGAATGCACACCAGCGTTCTGCAATTTGGTCCTAAGATGATAAGCAAGTAAGGTGGAGAAAGTCATACAAGGCCGGTTCTGGTATATTTTTTGGGGGAAAAATTGCTACATTTAAGTACAGGTAGTCCTCGATTTACAACCGCAATTGAGCCCAACATTTCTGTTGCTAAGCAAGACAGTTAAGTGACTTTCACCCCATTTCATGACCTATCTTGCCACAGTTGTTAAGTGAATCACTGCAATTAGTAATATGGTTGTTAAGTGAATCTGCTTTCCCCATTGACAGACAGTGTGCCTCGATATTTGTCCAGAAATTTTAAGTTGGACATCTTTTGTGATAAGGTCCAATACCAAAATTACAAGGGACGCTGATCAGCCATGCTCCTATTTAAAATTATCCTAGACCTATGATGGAGAACCTTTTCCAGACCGAGTGCCCAAAGCATGCCCTAATCCCCAAAATGCAATGTGCATGTGCCCCCTCGCATGTGCCCCCTGCGCATGTGCACGTGCCCCCCGCATGTGCTCCGCTTCTGCGCATGCGCGGCCAAAACCCAATGACCAGCTGGCCAGTGGGAGGCGCGTGCACATGCATGGCGGACCTGAACTGGGCGACAGCTCGCATGCCCACAGAGAGGACGCTGTGTGCCACCTGTGGCACGTGTGCCATAGGTTCGCCATGACAGTCCTGGATAATTAGCTCAGTCACACAGTCATTGAAAATTCTCGTTTGCAAATTAGTTAATTTACTCACCTAAATATCTCCCTAATAGATACTAATGGCCTGAATCAGATGCTTTGAGCCAGGTTAATAGGACACAGTATTTAATGATTTAGAGGGGGTGAATCAAGTGCTATTCATCCAACGCCATCAACTTTTGAGAAGATCACATTGGTATTTCAGAGAGGGAATATTACTCAGACTTAGTTCTTAAATTTATGGAGATTTCTTAGTTGAAGATCTCTTTCTTGGAATAATTTCTTAGGGAATAATCATTATTTTCAGAAATGTTGCTAGATAATCTGCATAAATAACAACCATGTAATTAAAGTGACTGAAATTAATTTGGGGGTGGGGAAACAAATCTGCAAGAATACAGATAATCAGAATTTAAAATATATGAACAAGCAAAAGTTTAGAATCGTCTGGCACCGTTTATATTGTAACACGTTGGAGAGCCTCATGTGCTTTCTTCAGAAGAAGGAGTGGGGGTGGGATAATGACAGAGCTGAGTATTTTTTTATTTCTGTGGTTCTAACAGGAGATAAACAGAGCTTAAGGTAATGTGAAGATCTTCAAGATTGAAGGTTTCTTAAGAAACCGGTCTGATTGCTTTCCCCTACTCTTTTCTAAGGATAGACCTTTTTGATTCCAGATGAAACCTCAAATGACCTATGTAACTAAGAATTCTTATTTGATTTCAGTGACATTTGTTTTCATAACCTAATGCCATAAGAAATGTGACAGAACAAAGCAAATTTATGACCCATACTGTTCTGCCCCAGCTACGGACCACAAAGAACACAGCACACACAAAGTCCGTACAAACCTTAGTTTACTAATTAAGGATTACTAATGAGCTTTCTTAGTAATTGTTCAAACACAAGTATAGTTTAAATCAGTCTTTTCTGAACAAGGGCTGTTAATTTAACTTCATTAACAGCCGACAAGAGTCCAAAAAATAATAACTCAATTCTGAGGTACAGTCTTTCAGTTAACCATAAGCTTACTGTGGTTGGCAGAATGCCCAGAAGCAATTTGCAGGAAAAATGATAAGAGAGAAGCATGAGCCCATTAGACGTTTCTGGAGTCAATACACTGAAGGAATATGAACGAAGTTGTTTTCTGCAAATTGCCTCAGTCATCATCATTCCTTAAATAGGCTAGGGGAGTGGCCAATTAGCCCCAAGCCTTACTCTCGAGGAGACCTCCTCCTGAGGAACCATTCCTGCCTTTTGGCAGCTCTGCGCGCCCGTGCATTGAGAAGAGGCTCCTCCTCTTCTTCCTCTTCACTTATGGGAGCTTCTGGAGGTTCTGAAGGCCCTGGCTGAATCCCCGCCTCTGGCACCAGCTCTTCTCCAGCCCCCTCATTGTCTGACTCGGGTGCCAGCTGCACAGGCTGCTGGCGAATCACACCAGCCTCCTCGCTGTCGGAATCAGCTACCAGCTGCACAGGCCACTGGAGGGCCACAACACATGATTGGGCAAAGAACAAATGTTAACACAGCACACAGACATCTGCAGTCTCAAACTACTTTGTTACTTTACAGGAGATCGTATTAAAGCTCATATAAAATTTATCAATTATTGTGTGTGTGTGTGTGTGTGTGTGTAAGAGAGAAAGAGAGGGAGGGAGGAGAATGAGAGAGAGTGAAAGAGAAGAAAGAGTGAGTGAGAGAGAAATCCAAGTGTTTGAATTATTATGTCTATAAGTTATCATATAATACTGGAGACTTAAAAGAGAAAATTGCTTTCTGTAATTTCCTACATGCAGGGTGTTCCGAAAAATACAAGTCCATTTGAATTATTATATTAAAAAGATCCTCTCACTACAGCCAACTTATGAAAAGATGACACAAAGACATGTTTTACTTTCCTCTTTTAGAGAGCATCAACTATGACTTAGTTGATTGAACTTAGAAAAAATTCAATCGATTTAAAATAGTCACAGAAAACTCCATTCAGTCAATATTAGAAATACGTGAAGCCCAAGCTCATATATGAATGAAATTCTGTGCATTAATCTAACAGACTGTCTCTCCAACAAACGCCGATTGCTATTGTTTCCAAATCCTAGGTATGTGGAAGTCCTCAGTCAGCAACACCATACGAATAACGTGTCCATGACTGAGGTCCACTTGGTCAACAGACTGTGGAAGGCTATGGAGTTATAACACTACATACTCTGTATATAGTTGAGAGCCAGTTTGGTTTTGTAGTTAAAGTGCTGGATTAGGAGTTGAACAACTTGAGTTCTATTCTTATTTTAGCACAAAAACCAGCTGGATGATCTTGGATCAGTTATTCCTTCTTCATCCTTATGAGAGCAATGGCAAGCCACTTCTGAAAATGCTACCTAAAAATTGTATAGATGTGTCCAGATAATCACCAGAAGTCAAGTCTGATTCAAAGGTAAAAAAAAAAAGTATACAACTGTATTCATTTCAGAAATATTACCAACTTTTCTCTGTTTAGCATTACACAAAATGGAATACTCTGACACAATGATGCCCCTAGATCAGGGGTATTAAACTCAAGATCTGGGAACCAGATCCAGCCCATGGCGTGCTTAGATCTGGCCCGCAGGCCCATCCTGCAAACAGCGACTCACAGTCAACAACTGTTCTGCCTCTAGAGTAATAAAAGCAGCAGTATTACATATATATCTTTTACTCAATGCTTATTTACCAATGTAGGTTTTTTATACTATGTAATTCAGCCCAGTGAAGTAAAATTACCTGATTCTAAAATTCTATTCAACAAAGTTTTTCTTCAGCGCTGTAATGCAAAACTGGTGGGTTAAATGTTCCCAAGAGTAGGAATACTGCCAAATCTCTGGACAAAATTATTTCTTTCAGGAGACAGATTATTTATTAATATCTATATACATCAGGCTTTTATTTATTTTCAGCTGTGTTTCCTTAATGGCTGTTAGCAAAAGCTCACTTTATCATACAGTTAGATCAAAGGCCAGAACTTGAGAGCCGACTGTATTTTTTAAACAATCAAGTTCAGAAATAAACTGAGCATAAGAGAGATGTTGTCAAACAAAACATAGTCTAAATTTTCATTTAGAATATCATAAATTTTATGAGTAGCTATGACAATATTTACTATCCAGAACCAGTGAGCTTCGCACACAGTTGTACATACAGTACCTACTTTCATCTGGCTGAATGTAACAGAAGTTCAACTATTCTAAAGGAAAGTCTTTGTTCCAATATACCGTATTTTTTGGTGTATAAGACGCACCGGAGTATAAGACACACCTTAATTTTGGGAGAGGAAATCAAGAAAACAAGAATTCTACCTCTGCCTACCAGCATTTTGGAACGGTCTGGGGGGAATCTGCCTGGCAGCTTCGGGGAACAAGGCGGGTGCCACGATTTGAGGCTGGTAACCCTTTGATCGCCCAGCAGGCAGCTTAGGGCAGGCAATGGCCACAATGACTTCACTCCTCTGCAATGTAAGAGCTGCCGCCTAAGCCCTCTGTGCCCAGGACCCGAGCGAGAGCTCCTAAAGAAAAACGCCCCTATTTTCCAGCCACCGCTGCCCGTATTCCCCAACGCAATAATCAGAGCCGCGTTTCAGGTGGCAGGCAGCCAGTTCCCCTGCAATGTGCACTGGGGAACTGGGAACCGTTTTGGATTCGGAGAGGGGATTGCAGCGCTTCCGCCTGAAAGTTGCACATTCCCAACGGGAAGAAAAGCACTTTCAGGGGGAAGCGCTGCAATCCCCTCCCGAATCCAAAATGGTTCCCAGTTCCCCACTGCACATTGCAGGGGAACTGGCCGCCCACCGCCTGAAACTCGGCTCTGATTATTGCGTTGGGGAATCTGGGCAGCGGTGGCTGGACAGGAGGGGCGTTTTTCTTTAGGCGCTCTCGTTCACTCGGCTCCTGGGTGCAGAGAGGCGGCAGCTCTTCACATTGCAGGGGAACTGGCTGCCCGCCGCCTGAAACGCGACTCTGATTATTGCATTGGGGAATCCGGGCAGCAGTGGCTGTAAAGGAGGGGTGTTTTTCTTTAGGAGCTCTCGTTCGGCTCGCTCGGCTGGGTGCAGAGGGCTTAGGAGGCAGCTCCTACAGGGGAGTGAAGTCATTGCGGCCATTGCCTGCCCTAAGCTGCCTGCTGGGCGGCTAGAGGGGTGACCAGCCGCAAATCGTGGCACCCGCCTTGTTCCTCGAAGCTGCCAGGCAAATTCTGCCCCCCCCCAGACCATCCCGAAGAGGGTTGTTCCTCAGGCTGTGTCCCGACCCAGATCCCTGCCGCCTGGAACTGCCCAAAAATGGCCGAAGAGTGGGGGCCGGTGGGTGGGCGGGGCTACATTCGACGTATAAGACGCACCCGGATTTTCACCCCCTTTTTGGGGGTAAAAAGGTGTGTCTTATACACCGAAAAATACGGTAGTTTAGTTTGAGATGATATACAATGTTCCTGTAGGAGAAAATATTAAATCAGTCACTGCAACATGAAAAAAATTGCTTGCTCACAAGTAATTAATTAAATGAAATTAATTAAATTTTGATTAATCCAAAAATATATTTCTCCTTATCCCATATTTGTGTGTGTGTGTGTGTTTGTGGTATCCTGGTATTTTAAAGAAAGGCTACATACAGCTCTTAGCCTGAAAAGTTGAAGTGAAGTGAAGTGAAGTATAAATGACCTAATTTCTCCTGTGTCTGTGCCAAATCTTACTTCAGTTTCACTACTAAGAAAACTGGACTTCAGAAAGATGAACCACATCCGTCTTGAATTTCTCGGTCATCAATAATTTCAACAACTCTTTAGAATAGGCTGTTAGGAAAAGTCATTGAAGGGAATAAAAGGTCACCATCTAAGATAACCAAACAAATATCTTATTTCAGATAATTTAAGAAGTATGTCAATCCACATCCAGTTAATATTATCAAGATACGTACACAAATCTTGGCTAAAAGGTTTTCTGGAAGATATATATTCTTGGCAAACGTCTTGGCCACTTATAACATGGCAGAGAACGGCATGCCAGAATACATTGCCTGCATAATTTTATTCTGCAAATCCAGGGATGAGCTCCTGGAAGCTGTTTTCTTTTTACTTCTACTTCCAAGATCTACTAACCAGAATTATAGTTTGAACATCAATGATTTTTCCCCTTTTGCACATGCCTGCTCCATTGCACGAGTCAAAAAAGAGGGCTGTCAAAATATTTACAGACCCCTCGCATCCTGGGCATAAAATTGTTTCAACTCCTACCCTCAAAACAAGGCTATAGAGCACTGCACACCAAGAACTGTTTTTCCCCGAACGCCATCACTCTGCTAAACAAATAATTCCCTCAATACTGTCAAACTATTCACTAAGTCTGCATTACTATTACTATTAGTTTTCCTATCATTCCTATCACCCATCTCCTCCCACTTAAGACTGTATGACTGTAACTTGTTGCTGTATCCTTACGATTTATATTGATTGTTTCCTAGTATGATTCGATTGGTTATTTGTACCCTATGATTATCATTAAGTGTTGTACCTTATGATTCTTGACGAATGTATCTTTTCTTTTTATGTACACTGAGAGCATACGCACCAAAGACAAATTCCTTGTGTGTCCAAATCACACCTGGCCAATAAAGAATTCTATTCTATTCTATTCTATTCTATTCTATTCTATTCTATTCTATTCTATTCTATTCTATTCTATTCTATTCTATTCTATTCTATTCTATTCTATTCTCATGATCACCCATATACAGTATACAGATGTATACAGTATAATGTATACAGTGTATCCAAAAAGAGAGAGAAGGGAGAGGAAGGACAAAATTTTATAACAAAATAGGGAAAACTGAAGTCCTCCTTGAACGAGGGAGAAAAAGAGCTTAATGCAGTTATTATACTTTTTCAATATATAAAGGTAGTGGCCTGGATGCATCATTGGGAAAGTCCTTGTGGAATAAGGTTTTTTTGCTTTTATAAGCTGTTTCAGAAAGAGGCTTGGCCTCTCAAAGGCCCCCACCAACAGCTTCCCATTCTATATGGTGCTTTGCTATGTTTTTATAAATCATCAGACACTCAAAATCATTGTGACGAAATAGGTGGCTATAGTAGAATAAAAGATAGATTAAGAAATACATGAGGATAGTAAGGCCTCATGTCTGTCTAAATAACTAAATAATATATTGAAGAGGAGAGAGGAAAGTGTATTTGTGTGAGAGACAGAGAGAGAGGAAGAGAAATCCCTTTGTATTGTAAACACAGTGACTCAGTTAATTAATAATAGACCAGATGAGAAACAGAGAGGCATGTGTGAAGACTCTTCCACTCATCTATTGTATCCCTAGTGGTGAAAAAGACACAAGTATGCAAGGAGATAATGTCATCAACAATGGGTCTTTATGGAAGCTAATCTTGTGTCCTGTACAGGTAGTCCTTGATTTACGAGCCCAATTTTTGTTGCTAAGCAAGACAGTTATTAAATGAGTCATGCCCCATTTTCCAACCTGTCTTGCCACAGTTGTTATGGGAACCACTGCAGTTGTTAAATTAGTAACATGGTTGTAAGTCAATCTAAGTTCCCCATTGATTTTGCTTGTCAGAAGGTTGCACAAGGTGATCACATGACCCTGAGACAATACCACTATCATGAGCCAAGCATCTGAATTTTGGATCATGTGACCATGGGGATGCTGCAAGGGTCGTAAGTGGGAAGAACAGTCATAAATCACTTTTCACTGCCACTGCAACTTTGAATGGTCGCATAGAAATGATGGTCGAGGACTACCTGTATAGACTTTTTAAAAATGCAACTTGCACAATGCCTTGCCATTAACTGATTTTGCTTCCCCCCCCCAACTTTGCTGTAGACCATACATATGTTTGCTTCCAAAATGTCTAGGAGATATAAAAAATGGATGGTTACCCCCCCCCCTTGCAATTCTAGAATTGCAAAGATCTAATAAGTCAGAAGAGACCGCATCTAAACTTTCTGCACAAAAATTCAGAGCAAATCCGTTTGAGGCAAATTTCTGACATCATATTATTGATGTAGATATCAGATCTGCATTCTGCAGATGTACAAAATAGTAAATGGTCCAAAAATGTCAACAAATAAGCAGTAGTAATATTTTTTTTAAAAAAATAAAGAAACAATGGAATGGTAAAGTAAAACCCCCAACAGTATTATGCCTGAATTCTACCGTATTTCTCTGAAAATAAGACCAGGTTTTATATTATTTTTCGATGCAAAAGTTGCACTAGGGCTTATTTTCTGGTTAGGTCTTATTTTGAGGGAAATACGGTACTAATTGCGTCTGTCTGGCTGATGATCTTAACTGGGTCTTATTTTTGGGGTAGTGCTTATATTACGATGATCTTGAAAAATCATGTTAAGGCTTATTTTCTGGTTGGGTCTTATTTTCGGGGAAACAGGGTATGTCTACTTTGTGGATTCACTGAACTGAAAAATCAAAGGTTATTCCTGCACATTACTTGAAAAGCTGCTACTTGCAGCCACTCCGAGTTCTTTACAGAACTTCCTTTCCTCCATAAACTTGTGAGAGGAAATCTTTATTGAAAGCTTCAAGGAAACCTCTGTAATATTTCCTGTGGCTTTCGAAATTTATGGATCAGTTCAGTTCCAGTTTTATTATAATAACAATTTGTTGTGTTACATATAGTAGAAAACATCTTGGTAGTTTTCACAAGTTACATATCGTGTTTCCCTGAAAATAGGATATGTCCTGAAAATAAGGCCAAGCCTGATTTTTAGGGTGGGCCTAAATATAAGCCCTCCCCCAAAATAAGCTCCCCCTCTCACACATATGCACACACAGGTCCCTCACCCCCCAACCCTCCCAAAGTAGCCACATCCCTGCAAACTCCTGCAGCCCCCGCCCCTTTTGACCGTAGACCTCGAGTGCCTGCTCCTGCGCCATAGTGGCAGCCCACCCGCTCTCGTCCCCGCACCCAGGTGCCATGTCCACATAGCCCACGCTACCGAGCACCCACCACAACAGCCCCAGCGCAAACATCACTGCCCCAGGGCTTCCTTGGCAGGGCGGCCACCGGTGGCAGAGAGGCCTCCATGCGTGGCGGGCAGTTGCGGAGGACTACAATGGCAGGCCTGGTGCATCCTGCAACTGGGCGCGGGTCTCGGCAGGGATGGCTGAGGCGCTGCAGGTGTTGCTGCTGCTGCCGCCGCCGCTGCCTACAAGCTCAGCTGCGGGTGAGGAGCGTTGCCCATGGCTGGGCCAGCTGAGCTGTGTCTGTTGGGGCTGCCCTCGGCATGGCTGCCCAGCACCTGGAAAGAATAAACTGGACCTGTGGGAGGAAGGGAAGGCGGGCAAGTGTCCTCCAAGGCTCCCTTCCCCAGAAAGTCTGGCCTGATCGCCATCCAGTCCAGTGACTCCCGAGGCAGAGAGACTTCCCAGGCTCTCTAGTGGGTGCTCCAGTGGGTCAGCGCTCCGGTGGGGGGACTGCGGGATGATCGGAGTGTGGAGGAGCAGGGGGGAAGGGGAGGCCTCCGGCCACCATCATCATAGAGTGGGACGCACACTCCCAGAGGGGCCGCTGCCCTGGCTCGGGTTTGGAAGCCACAGAGGCAGAGTTTGGGGGGAGAGAAAGAAAGATTTCTGCTGCTTCTGCTTTTGGTTGCATGCAAGGAAAGCAGCAGAAACAGCAGAAGTCTTTCTTTCTCTCCCTCAAACTCTGCCTCTGCAGCTTCCAAACCCCAGCCAGGACAGCGGCCGCTCTGGGAGTATGCTTCCCATTCTATGGTGATGGCTGGAGCTGGACTCTGCAGGGGAGCTGGACCAGGCCATGGCTCCCACGTGGGTGCTGGTGGTGAGCGGCGGCAGCATTGGCTACGAGCTCAAGGACCTGGTGCTCACCGGCTTCGCCCACATCGACGTGGTGAGGCGTGAAAGTGGGGGGTGGGGACAGGCATTCACACAGCTTGGTGCCTTTGGGCTGCTCGCGTTCTACACACACACACACACCGCGGGAGGGGAGGGGCTTAATGGCGGCACACGAAGGGAGCCTCTCTCTGCCGGACTCCCGGCTGTGAGTACGCAGGCCACCCGGGGCCTCCTGCACCCTCAAAATAATAAGACCCCCCAATAAGGCCAAGCCCTTATTTCGGGGTTCAAAAGAAAATAAGACCCTGTCTTATATTCGGGGAAACATGGTATTGTTGAAGGAGAAAAATCTGCATATTTTTCATGAATTGCTAGATTCGTTTTCCCCCATCTTAAAGCCATCACATTTTTCCTTTAGCTCTTTAATAACCTTACTGGGTTACTGTCATCTTAATTTAATTTCTTTTGGCTGAATTAGAAAAAAAACACTGCCTTGTTAAAACATTGAATTACAGCCATTCTATCGTAGTACTATAATTCTATTTGATTTAACAGTTGTTTTCATAATATTTATTTTAAACACAGGATACATTACCATTTTAGCACAGTTGAAATACCAGGTAAACAGCCTCATAAAATGGCAACCACCATAAATATTATGTTGAATCTTTGCTGAAACGTGAGGGTTTCACCTATCTAGCATTTCCATCTACATCATAATAAGATTTTTTAAAAACAAATGGGCAATCAAAATGTCTCTTTGTGCACATTTCAACATTCCTGCACCTTCCTTGGAAAAAAACCCTGTAAAATGTGCCAGAAACATTGATACATTTCTGTCCTTCACATGTTTGTGTGTATCCCTGCATGCATGTCCATCTTTCTACCCTGTGGTCTATTGTTATGTCTAGTCTGGTAAAAAGAAGGACTAGGAGAGAGATGATAGCAGTGTTCCAATATGTAAGGGGCTGCCACAAAGAAGAGGGGGTCAGCCTATTTTCCAAAGCACCAGATAGCAAGACAAGGAACAATGGATGGAAACTAAGCAACTTAGAACTAAGGAGAAATTTTGATGAGAAAAATTAACCAGTGAAGTGCCTTGCCTTTAGAAGTTCGCTGGAAGCTTTTAAGAAGAGATTGGACAGTCACTTGTCTGAAATGGTGTAGGATTTCCTGCTCGATCAGGGGGTTGGACTAGGTGACCTCCAAGGTCCCGTCCAACTATGTCATTCTGTGTTATATCAGTTTTGATCTACAAACAACAAGGAAGGACGAATTGGGCTGCTAATGCCAATGTCTGACAAGTCTGTTTTTTTTTTTTTGTTTTTAGTACATTCTGAGTCCAGGAAAAAGATTCACCTTGTGTAACTTTTTAGCAATTAAAGTGCAGGTATATTTTCTTCTTCCCTTTGTCCTGTTCACTAGAAAGTTTACAGCAATGCGAATGACACCACCGCAACTGAGACCAAGTCTACAGATAGTCTTCAACATACGACCACAATCGGGACTGGAATATCTGTTGCTAAGTAAGGTGGCTGTTAAATGAATTGCACCTGATTTAAGGACCTTTTTTTGGGGGGGGGGGCACAGTTCTTAAGCAAATCACTGAGGTTGTTAAGTGAATCAAAAAATAATTAAGTGAATCCAGTTTCCCCCATTGACTTCGTTTGTTGGATTCTGGGTGGAAGGTTACCAATGGCAATCATATAACCCCAGGATGCAGCAACAGTTGTAAATATATATTGGTTGCCACGGATTCGAATTTTGATCACATGACCATGGGAATGGTGTGACAGTCAAAAGTACTAAGACTGGTCATAGGTCATTTATTTTCAGCTACACTGTAATTTCAAACCAGTGCTAAACAAATGGCTGTAAGTTGAGGACTACCTGTATCTTGCCTGTATGGCACCCTTCCATTTTCCCTTGGGTGTATTTCAGTCCAGAGATATGCCAGTTATTTTGTGCCAACACACAGAGGCTTATTCTCTACACAAACAAAGCTATTTTTAGAGCCCAATCACCTGCTTATTCTCACTTGTGCTTCATAATTCTGCAGCGTGATTTTTAGTGCAGCCAATTTTTTTGAATCCTCTACAACTCTGTGTAAATATGTGCCATTGCTTTTTATGTCTCGCACACTGAGGTTAAAGTCATATTAGACACAGAATGAATATGACAATTTTAACCAGAAAATGAGGGATCTCATCTCTGAGAGAGAGGGAGAGAGGGAGGGAGGGAGGGAGGGAGGGAGGGAGAGAGAGAGAGAGAGAGAGAGAGAGAGAGAGATGGGTGGTTCAAAAGTTTGATATATAAATAGACAATATAAATACAGGTATTCCTTGATTTACAACAATTCATTTAGTGACTGCTTGAAGGCACTGAAAAAGTGACATGACTACTTTTCACACTGAGGGCCTTTGCAACATCCCCATGATCAAAATTCGGATGCTTGGCAACTGACTCGTATTTATGACAGTTGCAGTGTCCCAGGGTCATGTGATCCCCTTTTGTGTCCTTCTGAACCAGATTCACTTAACCTTACTACTTACTTACTACTACTTATGAACAACCTTACTACTAACTTAACAACTGTAGTGATTCACCTAACCATTATGGCAAGAAATGTTGTACAATGGGGCAAAACTCACTTAACAACTGTCTTGCTTAGCAACAGAAATTTTGGCTCAATTGTTGTCGTAATTCGAAGATTTATCTGTAATAATCATACTACTATTACAGCTGTCAGGAGCACCCTCACCAAAAAATGGAAAATTATTTTCACATATATGTAAGATTTATCTTTTTTGCTAGCAATTATTACTATTTAGATTTGGAAACTTTAGAAACAATAAAAGAGGAAAGAGAGAAGAAACATTTATTGAAGTAGTGTTCTGTCCCCGTCTCACACATGCACACAGACAGCCGGGGGTTAAATAAACTGGCAGACAATCAAATTCTTTCGATAAGAGGATTGGCAGCAACCCAGTAGCTGCTTGCCAAGACTTTACTCATAAACAAAATACACACAGTTCAAGAATTGTCAAGTCCAGTCCGTAATTAAATCCAGGGCAGATAGTGTTGTTTCCAAAGATGCAATGTGACTTGATAGTAGTTAGTTTTGTCCGTCACAGAGTCTGAATGGCCACCTCACCCCCTTTTATACCCTGTGGGGTGTGGTCCAGTGACTCAGCTTAATCTCTGGCACGCTTCTTCTGTTGCGTGCGCTTATCTCTGCGACGCTACCGAGGATGCAGCCAAGACTCATCTCCCTCATTACTGTCCACCTGTGGCTGCGTGGACATGCTTAGCCCCGGGCCTATCTCTTGACCTTCGGCGGACACACGAAGCCATTGCCAGAGAGGAAGGTCCTGGAGAGGGAGGCCTTGCCAACTCCTCTCCTTCACTCTTGGAGTCCTCTCCTGCCGATGACACAGGCTCAGGTAACGGAGCCACAACAAGTAGAACAATGAAGAACAGTTGTGAACTTCCAGGTATTATTGGACTCCAACTCCCATAAATCCCATGCAGCTTACTAATTGATTAGGAATAAGAAGAGCTATTTTTGGAGAACATTTGAAAAAAACCAAAGCTTCCTTAGCACAGTTATGGGGAGCCAGTATTCAAGATTGAGTATTCAGAGAGCGAACATATACTATCCTTAAAATTAATAGAATGGCTGTGACCAGTATAAGATAGGAGTTAGTCAGCACTGAAAATAATCAAATGTTATTACCTCCAGCCTTCCTGACTGCTCAATTGCTGATGAGTAATTTTACTTCAATCACAGTAACTAATAGGGTAATAATCTTACATTTGTCTATTCAGAAAGAGGTATATTTGAATATTTTATTCAGTCTAAGTTTTTAATTTCCCGGACTAACAAAGAACATAGCTATTATATGATTGTCAATGTCTCCTATATAGTGAGGAAATTCTGTGTGAAGAATACACATATTTGTGAAATTGGGGATAAAATACATACAATTATAAACTTTGACAAAAATACATTTGGCAATTAGGGAGGTGTGAATACTTCTATATAGAAATACACTGTTGTGTGGATTTTTTTAAAAAAATTGCTGATCAAAACAGAAATTAGATGAAATGGATTTATAAATGAACATATGTCAAACTGATATGGACTATAAAGATCAGTTTAATTCTGAAGTGATACTTAGGTCCAAGGAAGTGATCACAGGATTTCAGCAGGACTGAGGCACTAAGTCCTCATACATTCATACCCCTAATGATAATCCATAATGCTTACGGAGATTTAAAGAGGGCTATTGTGGTTTGAGTTGATTTTTTAAAAAAAGACTAAAAAGAATACATACAATCTGAAAATACCGAAAAACATTGTGTCACAAAGGTGAAAGCTTAATTATTATAGATTGGCAGGATGCAATTAAAGGGGTGTGTAACACTGAATTCTGTTCTGTGGTGATATGGTACACAGAATGAAAATAACTGCCAAGTCATAATTATTAAATCATAGCACTGACAAATACAGTCAGGTAAAAGCTGAACAGAATGAGAAATTCGTAACCTGGAACATAATTCTAGAGCTACTTTTTGCTTAGTAGTTTGAAAGTAGAGTCAATTCCCCAGAGATGTAGTAGGTTCCCTTCATTGAAAATTGTTTTAAGTGGATACTAGACAGCCATATGTCAGAAATGTTTACATTTCAATCTCTGCGTTAAACAGCGGGTTGGACTCAACGCCCTAATGGTTCCTTCCAGCTTGTATGATTTTATCACATTCTGACAGATTCATTTTCAATTACAATTAATTTCACGCCTGCTAGAGCCATACCCAAATGTATTTTTTGTATTAAAAAAAACCCTATAGAAAATAAGCAACTTTTGCATAACAATTCAGAATATAAATTCAGCTAGTCAGTACTTCTCAACCTACTTAACTACATTACTTTCTTATATGGTTACATTATGGGAAGGAAGGAAGGAAGGAAGGAAGGAAAGAAGGGAGGGAGGGAGGGAGGGAGGGACTTAATAGATTCCAAGGTTTTCTGGGAATATTACTTTTCTTCTTGGGCTATCTGCCCATATATTTAGCTACTGCAACTCAGTCATTAAGCAAAGTGGTTGCTAAGTGAAACCACAACTGTGCTTATGATCTCCCTTCAGCTTTTCTTTGCTTTATAGACTTGTGAAGGTCATAAATATGAGGATTGGTTGCAAAGTTATTTTTTATCACTGTCATAACTGTGAATGGTCACTAAATGGGGCAGTTACTAAATGCCCCACTACTCAACTTAGCCATGGAGATATCATTTGAATCTAAATAAAAGTTTGCTTGTAGTTGTGTACATTTTTACTTTTGTTTGGGAAGAAAAAAAATCAGGTTCCATAAAGTGCTTTGGAAATAGCTATTATCTCTTATAACTAAAGGAATCTAGTTGGTTCATAACTTATTCAAGACTAATTTATACATTCTTCCCCCGCTCCAAAAGATTACACCTAGATGTGCACTTTTTCAGAAGAGCGAAGTCTTTGATAGACATGTACTCCTGTTGGAAAGCTAGGTTTGACAGATGTTTTCCTGCTATTTAATTCTTAAAAATAAAGCAAAACCGGGGGGGGGGGGGGGCATTCTGTAAACATTCTTTCCAGAAGTGTGTGACGTCACTGTTATACTATACCATGAAGCCTTACAAAAGAAATATTTAGTTTGTCTTGAAAAATACTTCAGATTCTGAACAAAGATATAGCGAATTACATTCATAAAGGCAGTTTTTAACCAGCTCATGCCCTGACTGAATTAACTGATTATGTGCCATCAGGTCAATATTGATTCTTAATAACCACCCCGATATATTTTCAACCGGACAAACAGTTCTCAACCTGGTCCTCCAGGCCTTCCAATGGTACACCAGGGCCTGGTGGCTCAGCAGACTAAAAGCATTGTGATTGACACCAGCTGTCTGCAATTACTGTAAGTTCGAATCTCACCAGGCTCAAGGTTGACTCAGCCTTCCAGGCTCAAGGTTGACTCAGCCTTCCATCCTTTCTAAGGTAGATAAAATGAGGACCCAGTTTGTGGGGGCAATAAGCTGACTTTGTATAAATATACAAAAAGTATGAAGGCTATTGCTTAACGCATTGTAAGCCGCCCTGAGTCTCCGGAGAAGGGCGGCATATAAATCAAATTAAAAAAAAAAACCATAACTGTAATTAAATCAATCCAACTTATGGGGGGGGTCATCTTTCCTTCCCTTTCCTTGCAACTCACACCATAAATCACAATTTTTTGAATTCTATTAAGAAGTGCTATGTGCCAAAAGGATTGCACATTACTCAACACAGATGTCAATCAATTTGAAGTCCACTGGGCCATGAAATTTCAGTTTCCTTTCCTACTGATTGAGGAATTTAGCTTGGCAAAGTATTCATATTAAAATTGTAAACAACGTTCCACTTTTGAGCAGTTAAATGATGGATTCTGAAGATGATAGGATTGCATAAAGCATTTTGCGTCTGTAATCTAGATTAATTGCATGGTTCTTAATGATTAAACATTTCCCCCGACACCCTTCCTACTTTCTTTTAACTTGGCAAGCACCATTCATTAGATTTCTCTATTGGTTATAACACTTTAAACATGATGTAATACTTTTTTTGAAGGTCCCCTCAAGGGCTTTATGGTGAAAAAGCAGAGTATGCATCTTTAAACAAAAGAAGCAATATTGTACTGAAGTGGGCTTGGTTCCAACAATGTTGTTTAGCTAGCAGAAAGATATTCTGTTCCTAGAAGAGCTATTTCTGATCAGGTGAAATTATACTGTGTCAAAACAAGGACCACAAATCCTAAAGTCTAATTGTTCAAGATAATCTCTAAAAATCCTTTGCGTCACATTATAAATGGCATGCCTGTATCTTTTTATGTGGTATTGTATCTTGTGACCTACATTCCATTCCTATGTTCCCGGTATTATGTATTATGAGAATTTTGTTCAGTTCACCAAAATATCAAAGGAAGCTGTCTTGGGTACTATATGTGGACATCCAATCTACTCAGATTCAGAATTATCAACTATCTCCTGGTTCATCCAACTCAGTAAACACAGTGTGATTTGGGGACGAGATGGAGTTATATAAACATAGTCACTGTAGTTTGTTAATCATGGCCTACAGCTCAATGCAAAACTCAATCAACTGTGAAAAAGTGTTTTCCAATAAACTATCCTTAGTTAAACCATACCGTAATTCAATTCAAACCGTTATTGTCAATACACAACATGTGTACAATGAAATTGAATGAGTCTCCCTTGGGGCAGCCCACCCAAGAATGCAGAATACATCTCAATAAATCAATAGACAAAAAAGAAATCCCTAAAGTAATAAATTAGCACACATTTACACACACACACACACACACACACACAATATTATATTACACTGGTATATACATGTTGCACTGGCACTATAAATCTATCACATTAAACATGATTGTGGTGTTATGTTGCATTTAAGAGTGACAGCCCATGGATAAAAGCTATTTTTCAAGCTATTTGTTCAGCTGACTATGCTTCTATATCTCCTGCCTGATGGTCCAGGGTGTGAATCATCCCTAAGGATTTTCCTCACTCTGCTGAGACAGCGGGACCTGGCGATGTCATCCAGTAGGATTAGGGGGCAGCCCATGATTTTTTGTGCTGTGCTCATCACCCTCTGTAATGCCTTGCTGTCCACGGCTGTTAAGCCAGTGTACCATACCATAACACAATATGTGAGGGCGCTTTCTATTATGGACCAGTAAAAGGAAGTCATCAGCCATTGTTCCACCTGATTTTTCCGCAAGACCCTAAGGAAATGGAATCTCTGTTGGACATTTCTAACCACCTGGGACATGTTATTTTTCCACGTGAGATCTTGGCTAAGGTGCACTCCCAGGAATTTGAACGAGGAGACCCTCTCCACACAGCCACCCTTGATGTAGAATGGGGCAGGTTCCTCTCTCTGCTTCCAGAGGTCCAACACCATCTGTTGTGGCCCGTCAGCGGCCTGTGCAATTAGTAGCTGATTCCGACAGCGAGGAGGCTGGTGTGGTGCTGCGCCAGCAGCCTATGCAGTTGGCACTCGAGTCAGACAATGAGGAGGCTGGAAAAGATGTGGTGCCAGAGGCAGGGATTCAGCCAGGGCCTTCAGAACCTCCAGAAGCTCCCATAAGTGAAGAGGAAGAAGAGGAGGAGCCTCTTCTCGATGCACGAGCGCACAGAGCTGTGAAAAGGCAGGAGTGGCTCATCAGGAGGACGTCTCTTCGAGAGTAAGGCTTGGGACTAATTGGCCCCTCCTCAGCCTATTTAAGGAAGGACGACGACTGATGCAATTTGCAGGAAACAACTTCGTTCAAATTACTTTGCGTCTTGATTACAGAAAACGTTTGATTTGGCTCTTGTTTCTCTCTTATCATTTTTCCTGCAAATTGCTTCTGGGCATTCTGCCAACCACAGTAAGATTATGGTTATCTGAAATACTGTGCCTAGGAACTGAGTTATTATTCTTTGAATTCTTGTCGGCTGTTAATGAAGTTAAATTAACAGCCCTTGTTCAGAAAAGACTGATTTATTGTACTTGTGTTGAACAACTACTAAGACAGCTCATTAGTAGTCTTTAATTAGTAAATTAAGGTTTGTACAGACTTTGTGTGTGCTACGTTCTTTGGGGTCTGTAGCTGAGGCAGACACCATCTCCTTTGTCTTGCTGGTGTTTAGATGCAAGTTGTTTTCTGACCACCATGTAGAGAACTTCTGAACTTCTTCCCTGTATGCTGATTCGTCCCCTCATGTAATAATACCCAGCAGAAGTATTCAAATCAGTCAACTTTTTAATGAGAATGTCCAGCAATATGGTGTTAAAGGCCGAGCTGTAGTCTATGAAGACCATTCTTTTGTAGTTCCCAGGTTTCTCTAGGTGTCTCAATAAAGTATGTAGGGCAGTGGCAATGGCATCGCCTGTCGACCTATTCCCTCTATAGGTGAACTGATGTTGATGGAAGTTTGATGGAAGACATGACCTGATGTATTGAAGAACCAGTCTCTCAAAGTACTTTATCACTACAGATGTTGGTGCAATGGGTCTGTAGTCATTCAGGCTGTTTATGGCTGTTTCCTTCTGGACTGGGATGATGGTGGCTGCTTTCAGGCATGATGGAACACTGACCATTTGCAGGGAGATGTTAAAAATCCTTGTTAGGACCTCTGATAATTGGTCAGCGCAGATTTTTACCACTTTCCCCAGCACCCTATCTGGACCTGCAGCTTTGTTGGGATTCATGGCCTTCAATACAGCTCTCACTTGGTTTTCATGCAGGGTGAGTAGCTGGAAGTTGGAGGGCTGGTGGGCTGGGGCTGCAGGGTCAGGTCTTTTGACCTCATAGGGGGCGAAGATGATGTTCAACTCCTTCACCAACGAGGCATCTGTGTTGACTGTCTACATTGGGTTGCCCTTGTAGTTGGTTAGATCCCTGCCACACCTGCCTCAGATTGTTGTCTGCTAGATGGTTCTCCACCTTCTGTTTATATTTCTGTTTAGCTGCCTTAATGCCTCTCCTTAGTTTTGCCCTGGCCTCATTATATTTATCTCCTTTACCTGCCTTAAAGGTGGAATTCCGGACTCTCAGAAGTATCTGTACCTTTGCTGACATCCAGGTTTTACAATTCCCATAGACTCTGTTGCACTTATCCACTGTTACATTATCTGTGCATGTTTTAATATATGAGAGTACAGTGCCAGTGTATTCAAGAAGTTCTAGATGTTCAAATATACTCTACTTATTGGTTTCAAAGCAATCCTGCAACTGGCTGAGTGCTCTCTCCGGCCAGATTTTGACAGTTTTCATGACTGGCTGTATTCTTTTTCTAAGAGGGATATACTTTGGGCACAGCAGCAGAGAGAGATGATTAGATGTGCCCAGGTGGGGGAGGGGAATTGCTCTATGGTTTCAGGGAATATTCCCAGGCCTATCTCAATGATAGGAAGTGATTTCTTCCTATACTGATTTGAAAACCTTTAAACATTTGCACTTTTCAAAATTTTACACACAAAAAGTATACTGTATGTAGCAAGGTAGCCATTAGAGGGATGTGTGACCCAGATGTTTACATTTGCGAAAAGGAATCTTCCAAGAGGTTTACTTTTAAGAACACTGCTTGCAAAAAGTCCACAGATTTATATTGATCTTTTAAGCAAATATGCATGTAAACATTAACATGGGCTTAAGTTGCAAATGAGGAAGAAAATGAGAGAGAAGAGGTTTAGCAGTTGGAAAATAAGAATTCGATAGCGACTAACACATACAACAATTGCCTCATCTCTTTATCTCGTCAGTGTCCCCAGAACAGTTCTAACACACTATTTTCCTTTGCTTAGAGAATTTTGGATACAAGCCATTATTATGACCTTTTAGGCAGTGCAGTACATTCTGTACTTAATTTTCAGGTGTAACTGCTAGAATTGATTCACACGCACCAGGTTTTCTGACTGAATTCTTTTGAAGTGAGCCTCTTCCCTTCCCTCTTTGACCAAGAAAAGGAGTTGGTGTTTAAGAAAACTTTGAAAAAATGTAAATAAAGCATGGCTATTTGGCAAATCCTATCCCTATGCCCATGATGGCGAACCTATGGCACGCCATATTAATGGACATGTGAGCTCAGCTCCTGGGCCCAACAGAAGTAGGGAAACAGGCTGTTTCCTGCCTCCGGAGGGCCTCAGGGTGGTGGTGAGGAAGGCCTGTTTTTTTTTTGCTGTCCCCAGCCTCCAGAGCCTTTCTAGGAGTCTGGGGAGGGCGAAAAGAGCCTTCCCCACCCCCCAGAGGCCAGAAACGGCCCATTTGCTAACTTCCGGTGGGACCAGAAGGCCCGTTTTTTTTTGCTGTCCCCAGCCTCCAGAGCCTCTCTAGGAGTTTGGGGAGGGTGAAAACGGCATTCTCCACCCTCCAGGAGGCCCTCTGGAGGCCAAAACGGCTGGTTTTCGCATAGAATTATGGGTGTGGGCACGCACGTGCGCAACCCCTCTGCCCCTCCCTTCCTGGCACGTGATGGCAAAAAGGTTAGCCATCACTGCCCTATGCGGTGGAAATATGAAGATAAGAGCAATATTGATGAATATTTCCTTATCCTAACTGCCACATGAAATTCCATTATTAACTTTACTTAACTGGGCTCTCCCTGAGCCTAGAGTAACCATAATGAAAATAGTAAAAGGAAAAAGATTCAGCAAAAAAAATGGGAATGGATTTGCAGAACAAACTTGCATCATTGCATGGACGACATGCTATTTGTATTCCTCTGAAGACCATCTAGCTGACCTTATCCAATCTTACTAAAATTAGTATTTGGTTAGATTAGGGAGCCCAGGAAAAAAAAGACCATAAGAATCTAATTTGATTGTTGCCAAGAAATTTACCATTGCCGATAAGTATGTATAGTAGTATATATGTCCAAGCCTGGTAATTGAGGGGATCTTTAATTTTATCCCATTAGAGGGAGACAGAGAGAAAAAATTGAAGATTGTAAAATCCAGGCAAACTGTATTAGTACGTTAGCTGGACATAACCATAAACTGGTTTAATGAATTCAGTTTCACTGATTTCAATGGGATCAGTTAAAGATGGTATTCAAACACTGTTTTCTCTGGACAGATTAACAACTATTATCAGAAAAATAGCCTCTTCTGATCTCTGCACATACTGTCTGAAGTCTGGTTGGAGATCTGGGTGCATAGTATTTTGTAGGTTGAGTAGGTTGGGAAGGGGAAGAGAATTTTTAATGTGAAATGTTGGCCTTGAGCTTACTTGCAATCGAAATATGTTTTGGTGCAGTGGCCAATGAAAAAGGTATTTGGCTTCAGTGCGTAATTATTTTTAATGATGAGATGGAAGAGGCATCTTATGTAGTCTATATAATCATGCCCTACCCACATACTTCACAGAGCATCTAATTTGCCACACTTGGCTGGTTAGATTAAATGTGATCCAAGAGAATGTATCTACCCTGTTGTTAGGTTATCTTCATTCTGCATCACTTATTCTGGTGTTCTGTCTAATACCATAGCTGCACCAGCCAGTTTGACTAGTTTCTCAGTAATATAACACAAGAAGAAATTGAGTAATGACATATATATCATTACTACCTGATGAGAGCTAAATAGCTTGAAATAGATCTATACTAGTCTCCCTTTATTTCTTTATCAGTGAAATATAAATTTGGTATAAAATGGTTTGTCGTGAATGCAACTGCTTGAGGGCTCCTGGATTGGAGTTGAAAGGCAAAAGGGATGCATATGCTCCCTCCCCTCCCACATGCCGGGGTAGACCAGGTGTCTCGATAGAAAAACACTTAATCTCTCCCGTGGCTCAAGATGATGAAGAGAGGAGAACATGTGGCTCAGAGGTTAATACAACTGCCTAACATGCAGGCAGCCCAAGTTCAAATCCAAGTAAGGGTATGGCTAGCTGATGAGAGCTAAATAGCTTAAAATAGATCTATACTAGTCTCCCTTTATTTCTTTATTAGCAAAATATAATTTTGATATATATATGTTTGTGTGTGTGTGTGTAGAATTGGCATTCAATCTTCTTAGCATAATCATATGAAAACACAATCAACAACGACATGAGGCTTATAACACAAATATTTTTTAGAAAGGTATCCAAGATGTATTCTGAAGACAATACTCACGTAGTGCATACAAGGAAAGGGTTATTCCAGCCAGGCAAAACCCTTCAAAAAACCTGAGTGTGCTGAACATGGTCACATTCACTGAGAGGGCCACTGTCAGTCCAAATATTAAGATGAGCAACACTGAGAAGAGCAGCACTGGACGACGACCAACCCTGTCAAAATAAAAGAGGAACAAAAGGAAATGTATGCATTGATGTGTTATAGGTTCCATATTATCCATTTGCAAATTAGAATTCTGCACCGGGTGCAATGTTCCCCAGCCAATTTCAAAGAATCCATGATTGTAAACACTCTCTTGTTTACACTCTCAAAATGTTTTGGGAACAGTATGTTACTGGAGATTCATGATTCAGATCGGGTGTATTTAACAAAACAACAATGATATAAATTGATTTTGGATGTAGAATATATATTCTGTATGTAGAATATAAATTGTGGTATGAAAAATAAGCATCATACAAAAAGGGGAGGGAGGAAGAGAATATGTCTGAAGAAGCTTTGTTCCCTCCTATATCTTTTGAAAAATACCTGCATAAAAAAAAGTTCATCCTGGCTAAAATCATGTTACACTTTGGCTGATATTCTATTGCTTCTACGTATTTATTTTTAAAGTTTATATGCGTCCGTTCAAAACCAAGCTTTCCTGGCCCACAAAAATGAATGTCATCAAATACAACTGGGAATAAATAATGTTACAAGTATGGTGGCCTTCCATACAATAGACATGTGAATCCAGTTTGTTTTGGAAGAATCGTGTGTGTGTTTTAGTTTTGTTTATAGATGTTTATAATCTTCTGGATTTTATTCTAACTCTCTGTAAATTAACAGGAGGACAATAGAAGTGAATATTCTCTGCTTTTAAATTTGCAAAATAATTGATACGGAAAGAGTGAAAGGGCTTCCGCTCTTTATTTAGTTATACAAAAGGTCAGAGAAACCTATCTCTCCTTCTATACAACAACCATTTCACCAAAGGGTTATCCCCGAGATAATTACCTAAATATTTAGGCATTGTATGACTTAAAATTTAATAATTTAATTCTAAAATATATTATGTACATAGAACTAGATATATTTGGTGTAAGAGATGTATGTTTGTTGAGCCTTCCTTCCTTCCTTCCTTCCTTCCTTCCTTCCTTCCTTCCTTCCTTCCTTCCTTCCTTCCTTCCTTCCCTTCCCTTCCCTTCCCTTCCCTTCCCACTTTTTCTCTTTTCTTTCCAAATAATTACAACAATAATATTTTTTTAAAAGCACAATTGTTTTTATTTGATGCTTCACCCTCATTTTATGCAACATGCATGAAAATGCTGCAGGTTTCTTATGCTAATGAACTGTAATTCTCAGGCGCTCTAGTCACATCGTTAAAACTAACGATGAAGAATTGTAACTCAGTGGTATCTGGAAAACCAGAGTTTTTCCATCTCTAATCAAGACCAGGACTCTGCAATCTTCTTGCTCTACATGTAGTCCTCGATGTACAACCTTTCATTTAATGATCGTTTGAAGTGACAACAGCACTGAAAAAATTGGTTTATGATCATTTTTCACACAAAGATTGCAGCCTCCCCATGGTCATGTGAGCAAAATTCAGATGTTTGGCAACATATTTATGATGGTTGCAGCGTCCCAGAGTCAGTGGGACACTGCAACTGTCAGTGATCACCTTTTGTGACCTTCTGACAAGCAAAGGCAATGGGGAATTTAACAACTGTGCTACTAAGTTAGCAACTGCAGTGATTCACTTCACAAACTGTTGTAAGAAAGGATATAAAATGGGGCAAAACTCACTGAACAGCTGCCTTGCTTAGGAACATAAATTTTGGGCTCAATTGTGGTCATATGTCGAGGACTACCTGTATTTCACATTTTGAGATCATGCTATGGGGCACTCAAAGAAAAAGATTTCTTTTCTTTTCTTTTTTTGGTGGGGGAGGCAGCTAGTGAGTATATTTACAGATAATCAATCATTCAACATTTTTATTTTCTAAGAAACACAGTCTTTACTTTAACAACTGCATTGTCTAGTGACTGTTCAAAGTTATGATGATGCTGAAAAGGTAACTTTACAAACAGTCCTTGCACTTACAACCACTGTAGTGTTCCTCAGTCATGTGATCATCATTTGCAAGGTTCACAGCTGGTTTCCAACAAGCAGAGTTAATAGCGGAGCCAGCAGTAAAATCTTAAGTCGTGGTCACGAGATGTCTCACTTAACGACTGCAGGTAATTTACTTAATGACCACAGCAAAATAATACAATAAGTCATAAGGCTATTTGCATAATGACCACATCACTTAGCAATGGATTTACCAAGCCCAATTATGGTTAAATGAGGATTACCTGGACCTATGAGAACCTATGTAGAATCCAAAGGAATTCTTTGCAATAAAGATTACTTTATTGGTTCTTCCTTTAGAACAGGGGTGTCAAACTCATGGCGTCACATGACGTATCGGGACTTTTTCCCCCCCTTTGTTAATCCAGGCATGGGCATGACCAGTGCATGACGCATCCAGCCCACAGGCCACAAGTTTGACAGCCCTGCTTTAGAACATGCTGGCTTCCCTTTTAATTTTATTTAAAATAAGCCTTTAAACAACTGAAAATTACTGTAGAGTTAGGATCTGGAAGATGAAAAGATGAAATACAATGTGAATGTGTCTTGTTTAATGAAAACATTAAAAAAAAACACCAAAATATGTTAGTGAGTACTGCAACAAGATGAAAATAAAAACAGACATAGACACTATGCTTGTGTAATATGCTTTTTTGCAGGAGTGAAATGCTTCAAGTTCAGACCAGATCGCCCGATCCGGTAGGCGGGTGGTTCGGAGAACCAGTAGCAAAAATCCCTGCGCTCCCCCAATGCCCAGCTGAGCTGCGCGATCATCAGAGGCTTTTTTTTTTTACTTTTAAAAGCATTTTTTCTACAACCTCTTCGGCTGAAGAGGTTGTAGAAAAAATGCTTTTAAAAGTTTAAAAAAAGCCTCTGATGATCACGCGGCTCAGCTGGGATTGTCAGAGCCTTTTAAAAGCGTTTTTTCGACGACCTCTCTGGCCGAAGAGGTTGTAGAAAAAAATGCTTTTAAAAGGCTCTGACAATCTCAGCTGAGTTGCCTGATCATCAGAAGCCTTTTTTTCTTTTAAAAGCATAAAAAAAAAAGCTTTTAAAAGAAAAAAAGAGCTTCTGGTGATCAGGCAACTCAGCTGGGATCATCAGAGCCTTTTAAAAGCATTTTTTTTACAGAAAAAATGCTTTTAAAAGTTAAAAAAAAAAGTTGGTCATGCCCACCCAGTCACATTACCCCCCACCAAGACACGCCCACACAACCGGTAGTAACAAATTTTACATCTCACCACTACATTTTTGTGTTGTTCTTCCAAAAGAGCCTTGGTAGTATAGTGGTCTAAGGCACCTTGTTATTAAGCTGGTTATTAAGACCACTGCCTGCAATTACTGCAGGTTCGAATCTCGCCAAGGCTCAAGGTTGACTCAGCCTTCCATCCTTTCTAAGGTAGGTAAATTGAGGACCCAGTTGTGGAGGCAATAAGCTGACTTTGTATAAATATACAAAAAGGATGAAGGCTATTGCTGAGCACATTGTAAGCTGCCCTGAGTCTCCGGAGAAGGGTGGCATATAAATCAAATTAAAAAAAAAAAAACCTACAGAATTGCATCAAGCAGCCAGTGAATTGTGTTGGTGTATTTCACATAATCAACTTCGTAGTATTTTTTAAAAATATCCTAGAATAAACCTACTTAACATTATAGTTTCTTAAATGTCCATTCACCACATAATTACCCTAATCTACCCACAGAATGACAATTCTAGAAGGATTTTTAGAAAATAATTTGTTTTGGTTGATTTTTTTTTTTTTAAAGGAAATAAAAAATACCTAGTCACTAAAATAGTCTGCTTTCCAAGTCAGCCAAATCTAGCTAGGAAGCAGAACCAGGTAGAAATGACACTTATGATAACCCTGCAATAGACTGCAGCCGTTATCCAGATAAAAAGCCCCGATGTCTAATCCAGATTCAGGTACCTGGCATGCTTAATAAAACATAGTCGCAGTCTCTGCCGGTTACCAAGCAACTATAAAATGCTCCTATCAAACCTCTAAATCATGATTTTATTTCATGGTATTGTTTACCCAATTCAAATCACAAAATCACCATTAGGTTAATTACCATATTAATCCTATAAAACCTGAAGAAAATACAAGCATCTTATTTGGATGATTTCCTGATGATTGCTGATGAATATATAATTCTGAGTAAATAAGATAAGTATAAGGCACATTTGTTTGGCTTCAGTTAATAGTACACTCATACTTCTTTCCTTCCCTCCCTTTCCCATTAAATTCTTGATCAAAACAAGCGCACTGAAAAGCTGCTTGACCAAGTTATCAATTATAAAAACCAATCTGGGGAAATTTCAAGTTATGACATCAAGGCAAATGGAAATACGTGAAGCTGGTGCTGGCAATTTTTTGCCCAGGTAGGACTCCTGGCATTAGGAGCTGCAAATGTAAATCCGGAATGCACTTGATTACATAGCAGCCTATGGTATAAAAGCTGTTTGAATTGCATGGACACATGTATGAATGTACAACTCTCTCTGCGTTCCAAAACAAGTAATGGCTGAAATATATATATTATGTCCATAGAATGAAAGATTTCTATTGTGTGCTTTTCTAAATTTAAGAATGAAAGTAATCTCTTCTTTAAGTCTTTATTATTAGATATTTCTTTTCAATTTTATCTACAACTCCTAGTTCAACTCCTACAAATTCCTAGTTCTTTTCTTACTAGCAATGAACTCAGTGGCTAGCTATAGTGAAATAAATACCTAGCTGCATTAAAATTCCATAGAGGGATAGAATATTTTAGGTAAGAAGTATTGTCATTTTCTCTAAACTACCTGGGAGATATTGGAAGCTGAATTTAAACATAAAATGGAGCTGAAAATAGCTTTAATTCAAGCCATCCCTATTGTCTCAAATGCTTCTTCTATTTTTTAAAATTACTTTATTTAGCACAGCAACAATATCAATAAATGGCAAATCATTTGTGAAATACTATGCTTGTGTATGTGTGCACAAACTTTATTGAAGTTGTTTATATTAATAAAAGTTAGATGTAAAAATATATAAACCAGTTAGAAAAATGTGCAGAACCAATTAGAGAATGAAAAGAAGAAAAAGATAAAGAAGTGACTTTTGATCTTATTCACAATTGCAAATGAATTTATTATCCCTTGTCCCTCTTTAAAATTATATTGCAGAAATTCCATCACATGTTCAACCCTTTTTTTTCCAATCAGAAAATACAAAAATCACCATTTCACTTTTTTCCTCTTTTCAGCAAAAAGTCCATAAACATTTTTCAGTCTTTTATAAAAGCACTTGTGGTTTTATCCTGAACAAGACAGGTAGGTTTTTCTCATTTCTGCTAATTCTACTACATTTAGAATCCATTCCTCCATTGTGGGTATGAAATATTGGGTTTTTGTGCATTGAAATGGAAACGTATGGAAAAAATTCAAACATCACCGGAGGTGAGAAAATGTCATTTCCTCATGGAGAGCAATTTTGCAGTGGTTTTAGTTAAACTTACCAATCAGCTATACATCCTGTTATTAGGTAGCCAAAGATTAATCCTACAAGCAGAGAAAACTTCGCAATGTGAACTTTCCAGGCAGAGTCACAGACCAGATCCCACTAAAAGAAACAAAAAAAGAAAGGAAAGATGATGCATTTAAAGGGGATAGGGTTATTTTCATATACTTGGAGCCAAAAATCACATAAAACTATCTAGTACAGGTAGTCCTCTATTTAAAACCATTCACTTAATGACCATTCAAAATTATAATGGCACTGAAAAAAGTTTTTCACCATTTTTCACACTTATGACCACTGCAGCATCCCCATGATCAAAATTCGGACTCTTGGCAAGTGGCATATATTTATGATGGTTGCAGTCTCCTGGAGTCATGTGATCACCTTTTGTGACCTTCTGATAAACAAAATCAATGGGGAAGTCAGATTCACTTAACAACCATGTTACTAACTTAACAACTGCAGTTATTCATTTAATAACTGTGGAAAGGCTGTAAAATGGTGCAAAACTCACTTAACAACTTTCTTGCTTAACAACATAAATTTTGGATTCAGTTGTGGTTGTAAGTCAAGGACTACCCGTATGTTGACTACAATGACTATCAATAATTTTATCTTGGTGTTGTCATGTTTACCAAAGGCTAAGAATTGTTATTTCTTACTGAATTAAGATTTTTCCCTAGAAGCAGCTGGTTAAAAACTTACAGAAGCTGATAACCAGACCATTATAAGATTTTACAATTCTAGTCATTTCACTCTTCCTTCCCCCTCTGGCGTTTTGAGAGTTTTGAGATATATTCTCTGAATATGGAGATCTTCTGTGGTAAATATATCAATAATAAATCTGTCTAATTTTTAAAAGCAGACGATGTATTTACTAACATTGTCTGCTTTTGGCACTAACTTGTGCCAAAAAGAAGTGTCTCCTTTGTCTATTGAACTAGTTTATTGGTTTATTTCCATCACTCTGTTTGCCCTTTTCTTTTTCCTTTTTCTATTTCCCATAAGAAAATATTCTAGTGGCTCTTTAAAACAGTACCCGGAACTCATTTTTTTGTTCTTCGGTGGAGGTCGATATCTAAGGTCATGTAAGTGAATGGTAAACAACCGTATTATTTTTCTGTATTCAGAGCAAGTATTAGCAGAGGTTTGGCCAGATCATCTGTAATCAGAGAAGGAAGAATTATTGTTAAGCTGTTAAGAGTTCTGGGAAGCTTGTATATATATATACAGTAACATGAAATGACTGGATAAAATGGCATCTTCTATAGCTAGACTTCACCTTGAAAAAAATGGGAAGAATTTCAGTTTGTACTGTTAACTACTTAAGGATTTTTAAAGATAGTTTCACATCTCTGAGCCATTTAAATAAAGATTACAGTATCTAAAAGGAAGCAATCTAAAAGCATTTCTTTGATCAAATATTTAATTCAAACAAATCTTCAGTTTAATCACAATTTCATTCAAGAAGATTTCTATCTATATTTTTTTAATCCTGGAAGCTCTTTCAGAACAGTCAGTTCAGACTGAAAAGACATATTTAAGTGCAGTTGTTTAATGATAGTTCCTTCAGGACTCCCCCCAAATCCTAATGGTTTAGTAATGGTTTTAGGCTAAGCAGGGATAGAACTTCAGACAACCAATAGTCAATTTGACAGGAACTATTTTCAGTGTTCCCACGTCACAAGAGGACGGAGGCAGAAAGGAAAGGAAATCAACTAGATTAACTAACACAAGCAGAAATCTCAGGCAAAATTTGCTGCAATGAATTTTACGTAGCATCAATGCCAACCAAACTAGATACCAATTCTGCCCTATCTTTCATTAAATGCCAATAAAAACAATTGCTCATTTAAAAACCCATTACTATTTTTTGGAGAATGGGGTGCTTGAGATCCTGCTACGAAAAATCTTCATTGCACGACTCAAGAAAGCTGTTCAACCAAACCAGCACAATAAACAAATGCAACAAACTGCCCCATTATCCAAATCTCTTCAATGAACTGTTTAGAGAAGGTCTGTCAGACAAAATGGGCAGGCAGGAATATAGACAAGAGCACCAGCATCTGATCCCTTTGTTGAGATAATAGTTCCGTGGCACATCTGCTAGCTAGCAGGCATGTTCGTTGCTGCATCAGGAGACAGTGTGGCTATACCACAACAAACTGGGTTTCCTAGATTTCTCCACAAAGGCTTCTTTCATGGCAAGAACAATCTAACCAAAGTTTTCTTCATGAAGGAAGTTCATCAACAGATACGAGATTTTGCAGAGAGGATTCAAGCCATGTGCAAAAGACGAGCAGTTTGGCTCTGATCCTCTAGACAGATCAGAACACTGTTGTAACTTCTGCACATGCGCTGCTCCACTGAGTTATAGCACAACTGCATCGCTTAGTGATGGCATTCCCTGAAGTTCCAGTTGCTATGGTTAACCAAATCCCACAGTTGCTAGGGAAGGTAACTTCCTCCTGGCTTCCCACTGACAGCCAAGTCAGTGGGGAAGCTAGCAGGAAATTGCGATTCCCAGGTGACTCACAAGCAAGCAGAGGCAGATAAGGTGGCTGCTGTCAGGTGGGGAAGGTGCAAGGGAAAGGTGAGGAAGGGTACACATATGGCCAGTGTGGTGCAAGCACAAAAGGGAAGGTACACAAATGAGAAAGACTTGTGACCTTCTCTGCTGGCTTCCCTATTGATGGTCTGGGGAAGCGGCAGGGAAGGTCGCAAATGGTGATCATGAGATCATGTGACACTGCAACTTGTCACATGTGTGAGCTGGTTATCAAGGACCTAGACTGTAAGGGGTGCTGGGACTGCAGGGGTGCTGGGACAGTCAGACTGTCCAGTCCATAATCACAATTGATTTAGCACTGTTGTAACTTCAAACAGTTGCTGAATTAATGATGATAAGTGAAGGACTATCTGCCATAGCAATGTATCTGCAACTCATTCCGCCAATACCATGAAATGAAACTTGGAAAGAAGCAGATAGAAGAGGTAAATTTTTACATCTATCTTGACCATAAAATCGATACCGCACACAAAATTGACAAAAAAATATTGCATAGAACAGCAGCATGGCTCAGCTTTAATTGTGTAAAAACAATACTCCAACAAATGGGCAATGCCAGGGTAACAGCAAGCACTTTCAACACCATGGGTTTTCTAGGCATAATGGGAAGGGTGTGAAACAGAAAAACTTGGGTATCATACAGTGTGCAATGGAAAGATGAACCCTAAAGATCTCTCTCAGAGACCAGTTCACAAATAAGGAAATTCAGCTCAGCAATGGACTACTTTTAAAAGTGTCATAAAAACAGCATTCAAATCAGTGGTGGGTTTGTACCGGTTTGCCCCGGTTCGGGGGAACTGGTAGTAGCGGCAGCAGGAGGCTCTGCCCATCATCACGAACATTCTATGCATGTGCAGAAGTGCCGCACGCAAGCGAAGCGAGCGCACACACGCACACGCTCACAGTTCCAAACCGGTAGCGAAGGTAAGTGGAACCCACTACTGATTCAAATCTAATCTAAGTAGGCAGGGCACATTGTACATTTACCTGACAATAGGTATACCTGGTGGCAGGGTGGATTTGATTTAAATCAAGTCGATTTAAATCATAATTTTAAAAGAGCAACTGTCATCTCTGTCCTGCAGCAGCTCCTCCTCTGACCCACTGTTGACTCAGCGACAGTCCCAATATTGCAGAATGTACAGCCTCATGCTACATAACTAAGCTCCATTTCATGCTAAATAAACTAAATTATTAATGTATCTTAAATAGAAAACTATCTTTAGTTACTCCAAAAGCATTTTATTAAAATAAATTTGATAAAAATAAAAAAAATCCGATTTAAAATTTAAAAATCCATTTTTTTTATTTTAAATAAAATCATTGATTTTTATCCACCCTGCCTGGTGGTGCCCCCAAAATTACATACCTCTACTTTACTGATCTCCTACAAGATGGAGGATATAGAGATGGCCTTGATGAAGAGGGGAGATTTATTATCAAACCAATAGGGAGGGAAACATGGCTTATGCTCAAACAATGAAGAAAGTATGAATAAATATCAAAGACACCCCCCTAATTCCCACTCTGCCTGGTGGTGCCCCCAAAATTACATACCTCTACTTTACTGATCTCCTACAAGATGGAGGATATAGAGATGGCCTTGATGAAGAGGGGAGATTTATTATCAAATCAATAGGGAGGGAAACATGGCTTATGCTCAAACAATGAAGAAAGTATGAATAAATATCAAAGACACCCCCCTAATTCCCACCCTGCCTGGTGGTGCCCCCAAAATTACATACCTCTACTTTACTGATCTCCTACAAGATGGAGGATATAGAGATGGCCTTGATGAAGAGGGGAGATTTATTATCAAATCAATAGGGAGGGAAACATGGCTTATGCTCAAACAATGAAGAAAGTATGAATAAATATCAAAGACACCCCCCTAATTCCCACCCTGCCTGGTGGTGCCCCCAAAATTACATACCTCTACTTTACTGATCTCCTACAAGATGGAGGATATAGAGATGGCCTTGATGAAGAGGGGAGATTTATTATCAAACCAATAGGGAGGGAAACATGGCTTATGCTCAAACAATGAAGAAAGTATGAATAAATATCAAAGACACCCCGCTAATTCACATGAGTATAACAAAGAAGGAGGTAAAGCATAATCATATTTGCAAGATTCTGATATCATGGCCAATCATAGTAAAAAATAATTTGAGTTTTAATGTGGACTTGATTTCTGATCTATATCTTGAGGCTGTCAGAGAATAGATTGCAAAAAGATCTTAGTCTCAACTAGAATATTACCATGAAAGACCAAATAAAATATAAGTATTGGCCAAAGTCGCAACTTGACATCAATGCTATCCAGGTGAATAAAGTAATAAAGTGAATATGATAGGGAAGGGTCAGGCAAAAGGGCAAAGAATGTACATGCAGTTTTAAAATAAGGGTTTCTAATGTCAAAGAAGCTATCCTAAAGGATGCATGAGCTAATCTATGCCTGGTCATATATGAAATAGTCCCTATAGGTAATGAAATGGAGCTATTGTGTCCAATATAGGGATCAAATCTAAATATCAAGATGATGATTACTATTTAATTGTTCTCTTCCCATCAGGTACAAACAGTACCAGATTATAAATATCAAATTGTTTTCATTATTTAGAAATATTATTTGGAACATTATTTTATCAATTACTACAAAGTAACAGACTCTGTTCCAGTTATTTGGGCAGAGTGAAAAGCCAGAGTTAATTTCCAATCTTTCACTCAGAAATTCTTCTATCCAATGCCTCTCTACTTTATCTTACTAAAAAGACATTATTTCAATGTCCTAATTCCCTATTTCCTAACCTGCTGCTTTCTGACATGCATGGCACTGTAACTACCAGAGTCTCGAGGAAGAATGGCCCTACAGCCTAGAAATGTGCTGACTTGAAGTTACTTCCTACTTAGAGAGTATCAAGTTGGAAAAGGCTAGTCTTAACTTTTAAAATATTTGAAGATAGACAGTGATCAATCTTACTAATTAATAGCTCCTTTTGCAAGCAATGCTTATTTACCAGATTTTGAAGGCACCACAGCTACAATATACAAACATTCAGAGTCCTATCATCAGGCTCAAAACTCATCCAAAAGCCAATCTCAATAATTCTGAGATGCATCTTGAGTGTGACAGTGTACTAGCTTCGCAATATCTCCCTTTTTCTAGACTGCTCCCAGCACCTTCACCAATCCTCGTTTACCCAGGAAGACAACCCCAAATGTCTGACTCAAGTGCTCCTAAAGCAGGCCTCTTGCTGTTTGAATGGTGCCCTCAGGATACCGGTAGATGGTTGCCAGATGTTTAGACTGTCTTTGATATTTTTATTGAGTCCTTCCCAAGGATCTGGGATAGGCAGATGTTGTTTGATGGTGTTGAAGGTATTGTTGCAGAATGTAAGCTGTTCCAAGTGAAGTTGCCTTTTACAATTGACTGATGGTGGTTTTATCAATGCTCAAGTGGGGTCCAGATGTTTTAGAATTGTACCCAAGGCACCTATTACTATTGGTACTATAGTACTAATTTGATTTAGATAGGACTTTGTGTTTCTTCTCCTTTATTTTTTTATACTCTTTGGGATAAAAAATATTCCCAAGAATGTCAGGTCAGGCAGTCCCATTGGTAAAAATGCCAGGCATTCTGTGCTCTGCTATTCTCACCACCAAAGGAGTGTGAAATCTTACATTTACACCTTTTAAGCGAAAAGAGCAATTGTTAATTGACGCTTCAGCTACTATGTAGAATGTTTTGAAAAAGTAAAGCCATGAAAAAAGGCTTTTTATGGATTCACCTGAAGGAACAGATTCATGAGCAGAAACCAACATCTTTGTTTTTAAATAAATGCACCATTGCTTTATATACATGGGGTGGGCAGTAATTCTGGACAGTAATTACATTACATGTAAACTATATTTGCTCACATTCTTAAAAGCAGATCATTAGCTTGGATGGAGGCTTGCCCAGATGGAAGTCTAAGGAGATTCTCAATCATCCAGGTCAGTTCTCTCAAAGGTGCTTTTCGTAAAGGCAACTGGACTTCCTTGAGTTTCTCTTTGAAAATATTCCACTTCTCAACCAAGAAACTTCTTTAGTTCAGGAAAAAACCAAGAAAATCCAATTGCCTTTTGGAAAAGCATCTTTGGGATTGTCCAGCTTGAGGTTACTAGGATCAGAGGGCTGAGCTTCTAGGAATCTACTGTGAATTCCCCTGGCCATTGTGAAATGCGTAGCAATCAAAACTGTTGCTATAAAATACTTACGTCAATTAGAACCATAGATTTGAAAGGTACCTCCAAAGTCAGCTAGTCCACCTCCAGGCAGGGCAAAAAACCCATTAAAACGCTACCAATAACCTGGCCTGAACTTTGGCTTGAAAACATAAAGGAGGACATTTAATCAGCTTCCAAGACAGCCAGTTCCCTTCTCAACAGTATGCTGCACTGTCAGGAAATGCTTCCTGAATGTTTTGTTACCCTTTTTTTCCTTATAACCTGAACCCAAGAGTTGAGTTTTTTCTCTATTTTTGCTTAATTATTTTTCAAGCCTAGGTGATTTTTTGATGGTTAGGATCACCCAAGCCATTAAAAGCTTGCAGTTACACTTTCCATGTATTTACAGGCCATAGATGCAAGATGTTCATCCCTAATATAAATGACAGCTCTTCGAATATATGAAGACAGCTGACATCTCACACCTCATCAATCCTAATTCCAGACGAAACATTCCTAATTCCTCCAATCTTCCTCACTGACTTGGTCTGCATGAGCCAATGATTCAAAGGTTCCTCTGTCCAGATGTAGCACCTTCCTGGAGGAAACTATCTAAGTCATCCTTACCTATTTATAGAATAGTCAACCCAGAAGTTTCGAGATTTAGAAACATCTCAAAACATAATACCTTTACATGCATGAATCTAAGGTGGGGAAATATGTTGCAGGCTTCAGTATAGCAGGAGCCAGGCCATTATCTCTTTATAAGCATAACTATAAAGAGCTATCAGACGTGGATTTTATTGAAACTAGGACTTTTCTGCGGTAGCACCCAAACTTTGATTCATACACTCCAGAGCAGCTTTAATTAGCATGAGCTTCATTACTGAATCTGCTTGTGCATTCTAAACAAAATTCTCATCTCTTTATTTTATAGCTTTGTTGCCATGGAAATGTGAAAAGAGGAAGGTAATTTTGCCATATATTCATGTCATTACTCATATCACTTTTCATACTATTAACTCTTATTTTTTCCCATCTACCTTTTATCCATGCCTGACCTTTTTTTTCTTTCTTGTCAATTTCACTGGCCCAGGGGTCTTTATATTTTATGGTGCCGGGAACCTTTAAAATAACAAACTGTGTGAGAACAATCCTCTCCATGAATAATAGAGACTGTAGTGTTGGGACCCCCAGAAACAATAAATGATGTTGATCTCCTTCAAATCTCTTCTTGATTCATGACCTATGGTTTAAAAACCGCAGATCTAGCCTTGATACTGCCAAGAACTGATGCAGAGAATCTAGATCTAAAGCTGTATGTATATAACTACTTTATTAATTTCATACATTAGATTCAAAAATACTTCTGACTCATCGGATCAATGCTTGAATGTTTAACGCTTCAGTATAATCAAGATAGCCACTGCTCAAGACACAGGAGGTGTATACATACACTGGAAGGAATGCTCATTAAACTTGGCAGCTACCTCTGGGTAACCATTTATTATTATGCATTGCATATCCCATAATAGTATAGTCCCCAAGATTGTGATTCCTACATATTCTCTTGTTTTTCAGTGGCTATAAACCAGCTGAAGCAAAACTGAAGTCGATTGCCATTTCATATTACTTATTGATTGGGCAAACTAATTTACTAAGATAACCTACCCTTTTGACATTCTGTCATTCCGAATAATATAAATTGTTGTTACAGTTCATAACATAGTACCTGATAGAACTTCCCTGACCACAAAGCTTCAGCACTGAAAAGGCAGAAGGATGCTTTCAACCCAAATATTTGAGTGCACACTCTTTCAACAGGGCCTTGACATGTCAACCCACACCAGTCAGCATCATCACCTAGTTCCAAGGTCTAATTTCTAACTTGCCAGTTTTGTTTCTAAATTTAGAAATACATGCAAGATGCATAAGAGTTTTTTTGAAGCCTAATAATCACTGAAACAGGGTGTATATCAAGTTGTCATTTGCATAATGGCAAAATGCAATAACCAGGAATCCAAGACAGTTTATGATGGGTAAACGGTCATTACTAAAAATATTATGTTCCACATAATATTGCTGCCTCATTTTGGTGGGAGGCTGTTCCTGGGCAGAATGAGTGAAGAACATTGCTAGTGTATGCAAAGAGTGTATATTCTTAACAAGATGACCCTAGGTGTGAAGGACATCCCAACTGCAGGCCCCAAATTGGGCAGCAGCAATAAAGGAAGATGCTTGAAGCAGATGATCACTTAGACAATGACAAAGATATCAATTCAGAATCATGGATAAAATCTATTTATGTGATTGCTAGGAGTTGAAAAACTACTTGATGGCATATAATTAATCAATCAATCAGGATATATGGTAGCCAGCATCCATCTGCACATCCTCTCCATAAAAACAGAAATCCCAGGAAAACTGTCATAAATCTACATTCAATTCCTCCTATTCTTTATTTTTTATGGAACCAACTCAGAAAGGAAATGTGCTCTTTGCAAAATGTATGTGTTTCTTCTTAGTCTGAATAAAGGAAAGTTGGAAGTGAAAAAATTAAAAACCACCCCAAATGCCAATTAATTCTTGCTCCATTCCATATAATCCAGTTTCTGGTGGTGAATACAGAATGGCATTTTCAGTGTTCTGCAGCTTTTAACAGCAACAAAATTTACCATTTGTAGTGAATATAATCTCAATAAGATGGCTGGGAAGAATATTTCAAGGCAATAAAATAACTGAGAGATATATAGGCAGCTGCACAAAAGCCATTCATCTTATCCACTGCAGTGGACAAGAGAAAAGTGCCATCACAAAGCAATTAGCATAAACTACTGGTTCTTAAAAATATAGTACTTTTTACTGAGATCTGACAAGGATGAAAGGTTCTTCCAAAAACTTGTCATATTTGAAGATTCTCTACATTCAACATTTATATTTTGAATAGGCCTACAGTAAACAATGCAGATGCTGAAAATATTGGGAAACCTATTGAAAAGTGCCCGATTCAAGACTCAGCTTGGAATAGGCAGTGAACAATGCTCATTATCTGAGTGCATTTCTTGATTTAAACCACAGGAACACGGGTAAACACTGCTTCACACCCAATTACTCAAGTCTTGCTTGGATTCAGGAGTATTCATAGGAAGGGTAAAAAAAGAGACAGTGGCCAAAAAAATCCTATCCTTTTTTTTAATGTGTATTGTGACCTTTTTGTACTCTTCTGTTTGGGTCTGTCCTCTAGGATTAAAAGCCATGTTGCAGTTCTACCTACTGTAAAAGAGAAATAGAAAGCTAGAGACTACTTTAACAAGACAGAAATATATATAGTTCAGAAGCATCACAGCCACAGGTTCACAAAAAGTTATTTAGAATTGTTGATCTGCCCTATTGACCTTAACAACCAAAAATAGGTTTCCTTCAACATTAGATGGTTTGATTGTTTTAATTATAGCTTCTATTTTGCATCACATGTTTTACATTCAAAGAGGTGCACTTGAGTTATCTTAACATTTTACAGGTCTGGCTTAAGCAGCGGCAGAAGTCACATTACCGTCCTTAGGTCATGGTTTGTCAAATTAGCTAGAATTGGATAGTTTTCAATAACTGTGAAGTCTTTGGTGCTCTCTGGGCTTGGTTGCTTGCTTGTGGATATTTCATTACTTGCTTACAGAATAACAATATAACAAGAATAACAAGAGTGGAATAGGGATCTTGGAGCTCTTCTAGTCCAACCCCCTGCTCAGGAGGAGACCTTATACCATTCCAGACAAATGGCTGTCCCATGTCTTCTTAAAAACCACCAGTGATGGAGCATCCACAATTTATGGTTGAAGAGTTGAACTCTTGTAGAATAACAAGAGCTGAAAGGGATCTTGGAGCTCTTCTAGTCCAACCCCCTGCTCAGGAGGAGACTTTATACCATTCCAGACAAATGGTTGTCCCATGTCTTCTTAAAAACCACCAGTCATGGAGCATCCACAATTTATGGAGGCAAGTCATCCCACTTTATCCCCATCGTTGGGAAATTTCTCCACAGATCTAGGTTGGAGCTCTCTTTGATCTCTCCATTATTTCTTGTCTTGCCCTCAGGTGCTTTGGAGAATAGATTTATCCCCTCTTCTCTGTGACAGACCCTCAAATATTGAAAGACTTCTATCATGTCACCCCTAGTCCATCTCTTCATTAGATATTAGACAAACCCAGTTCCTGCAGCTGTTTATCATGTTTTAGTCTCCAGGACACTAATCACTTTTGTTGCTCTTCTCTCCACTCTTTTTAGAGTCTCGACATCTTTTTTGTGGTAACCAAAATGGGATGCACTATTCTTAATTGACAAGGGATCCACCCTAAGACTACCTGCTAGAACAAAAACATACAGTAGATCACTACAAAATTTGCCTTTGCCCTTCCATTGTCCATAAACTACAAGACAAGACAATTGTTTGCTGCAACAACACTTTGTAAATCAGCCATCAAACAATTGTGATTGTTCCACAGGAAACATTTAAGTAGGAGAAAGAGGGAAAGGAGCACAAAGGAAGAATAATTGGGTGAGAAGCAATTGTGCTGAGGACAGAATATGTAATGAAATGAAACAAAGAGTTTGGATTATACTTAACATATTATATATCCCTGTTCTCATCTGACACCTTTCCTGCTCTAGAAATACCTGTATATCTTGCCTATCTACCTTATCCTTAATATTGTACTTTACTTTACCTTAACAACATAATTGCTTACAGAGAAAGCACAATTAAGTTAGACACAAAACTGGGATGATAAATATAGTACCACTGGGTGCTTAAAAAAAACCTAAAAAAGAGGCTAAGTATGGAAATCGTGTTGATGCTCATTTGTTTGTACCGTATGTCCCTTTGAGTCAATGCTGACGCTTTGTGACTGTCGGGATAAGTCCCTGCACTTTTCTTGGCCTGATTTCAGAAGTGGTTTGCCATTGCCTGCTACCTAGGACTAAGAGGGTATGACTGGCGCAAGGTCACCCAGCTGGCTTTGTGCCCAAAATGGGACTAGAACCCATGGTCTCCCAGTTTCTAGCACTCTCTGATCTAGAGGCTAGGTAAAGGAACGGATACAATTCAAACATTGGTAGTGGAAATGAGGATTTTCCTTCTGTTTTTGCAGTCTCAATAGATGTGCAAAGCTATTATGGAGAAGGTTGTTTTTAACCAAGAAAGCAGCCTTTAGAGTGCTAAGATGTCTCTAAAAGAGAAAAGCTGCATTAATGCCAGGAGCCTGGCATTCTTGCAATAAATGAATATAGCTTGCGTGTAGGCTCTTTACGAGAAATAAGCACAGCCAACTTTTCAAAAGACCACAGCCAAGCGGTCAGACAAAAAAAAAAAAAAAAAGGTAAAAAGATGTGTTGGAGAAAAAGCACTGGTTTAAGTATGTTCTAAATTTAGGTCCTCATTGGGAGTTCTTTGGAAGATCAAAATTACTGCCTGTCCTCAAAACCTCTATATACAAGTACCACGCTAAAATGTAAATTTACCGTAATTGCAACGTGACAATCCAATGCCCTGAAAACACACACTGCTCTATTATGCTGCATTATAGTTATTTTTTTATTTTTTGGGAGGGGAGAGAAAGAACACCTATCAAATTACACAGTCATCAAATGACTTCCAAGTAAAAATTCCAGTTTAAGAACTGACTATAACCGTGATGGCGAACCTGTGGCACACGGAGTCCTCTCTGCGGGCACGCAAGCCATCGCCCAGCTCAGCTCCACCACACATGCGTGTGAACCTCCCACCAGCCAGCTGATTTTTGGGTCTCTGGTGCGGGGGGCCGGGCGCATGCTCTGGGGGTCTTGCGTACATGTGCGGGGGCAGAAGGGGGTTTTGTGTACATGTGCAGGGAGTGGGAGGAGCACAGGGGGGAACGGGTGCCCCCCGTGCCAAAACGGGCTGCGGGGAGGTACGGCGCCCCCCTTCCCCCGCAGCCTGTTTTTGGTCCCAAGAGGCTTCAAGGAGGCCTGCCAGGCCCAAAACATGCTGCAGGGGTGTGTGGCGCCCCCCGTGGCCTGTTTTTGGTCCCAGGAGGCTTTAGGGAGGCTTGCCAAGCCCAAAACAGTCCATGGGGGGGGTAATGCGTGCATGCACAGAGGGTGGGGGGATGGGGAGAACGGGGGGGGTCATGCGCTTGCATGGGGAGGCAGGGGAGTGCAGGGGGTCACACGCGCATGTGCAGGGGTGGGGGGATCACATACACATGCATGGGGGAGGTTGGGGGGTCACACATACATGTGCGGGGGGAGGGGTGTGGGGGGCATTGCATTATGGGTATGGGCACATGCGCCTCCTGCGCTCCCCCCGTTTTTGGCACCAATGGCAAAAAGGTTAGCCATCACTGGGCTATAATGTAAGTCTATTAGCTGTATTAACGATTTGCCATCTCCACATATTATCAATGCAGTGGTGGGATTTCAGCGCTCCTTTCTCAGAGAGATAGTTCCATCAGAGGCAACTAAGCAGGACTCTTAATTAAAGATCCCAGGGTTTGAGGTAAATAATTGGCCCTGACCACAGAAGAGCAAGAAGAGGAAGCCATTCAAAAACACAGATAAGAAGCATTTATTTTGAACCATCAGCCTCACAGAAACATTGTGAACTAGTAACTTAATCCAGTTAGGAACGTTGACTTTGTGCAATTATAAGTTTTACTGGCACAGACAAATGCATTCCAATGCATTTATTGGGACTTACCCCAGGTCAGTGTGTAATGGTAAAAAAAAAAAAAAAAAAAAAAAAAGGCAGGCCTTAACTTTGGCATTTACAGTTATAGAATCAGAAGATAAAAATATGTGAGGTATTTGTTGCTAAATTTTTTTCTGATAAGAGAGTAGAAATATGCCTTAGCTTCAAGGATAAGGAAGAGGAAAGTAACTTAATTATAACTTAATCAGGAAATATTCCAAATATCTGATTTATTCTACTATACTGTACTAGAATTTTCTGAGATAACGGTATTCATTACTGATTTATTACCGTTTAAATATTGCCTACTGATAGGATACTGGGTAGCTTACAATACATAAAACTAAAAACGTCCATTAAAAGATTAGCATTTCTTGGAGGCTGACGCTCCAAAGAAACCCTGGGGTTCTGTGAGAATTTGACAGGAAAGACAACAGGCAACATAAATTCACTTAAACTCATCCATAGTAATTTTTATAAATAACATCAGAAAGGGCAAAAATGATGTCCAAGATCTTTACCTAGGGAAATACCTTGGTCATGCAGTGTTCTCCTGTGGGAAAACCTCACAGCTACCATTTTGTTCATATCCACTCTTGTTTTCTGCCCTTTCCTTGAGTAAGCTCACCAGGAAGGAGCAGAGAGGCAGGCCATACTTAACTGGCCCTACTGTTATAGACAGGGAAATTGGTGGCAATTAAGAACAAAAGTTAATTTCCAATTTTCTATTTCTAGAACCAATCTTCCTTTCCTTTCCTTCTTTCCTTTCCTTTCCTTCTTTCCTTTCCTTTCCTTTCCTTTCCTTTCCTTTCCTTTCCTTTCCTTTCCTTTCCTTTCTCATTTATATGGCTGCCCATCTCAAAAAAGTGACTCTGGCTAGTCTCTTAATCAAGGGTTCTAGTTATTTTTTTTTTGTTAGTTTCTTTTAACTAATAGGTTTCCTGAAAAAAACCTATTTTTTGGCCTGGGGAAAAAATGGTTTAAACCCTCAGGATTGGAGAAATGACAATCCTGTGAGTCCTTGGTATTTCTTGATACAAGAACAGGTGTAACTGGTAGAGCTTTGGAAGTTGGGCAAAGGATCTCCTGGCCACAGCTTCACTTGCTATTCCAGAGAAGCTGTGAGTCCAAGAGATATCACAGGTTGTACACTAACTCCTTTAGGAGAATCAGGCATTTCAGAACAGTAGGCAGAAACTCCATGAGGGCATCAAACCTAACTCCATTTTGCTAGGATTCATCAGAGGTCTGTCTGTCTTTCTCCATCTAGGCCCTCATAGCCTCCAGTTACTTGGATAACACTTCCTCCACATGTCATGTCACCCAGAGTTGTGACCTAAGATGGGCAGCCATGTAAAACTTTCACATAGTTTAAATAAATATAGGCCGTAGAGGATCCTGCCAACACACTTAGTTCATAAGCAAAAACAAGTCCCAGATGGTGCTACGAGGCATTTACCTGTCATCTTGTGAGACTCCACCTATCTTGCAACCTTTATTCTCAAAGGGCTTGGCAAACTCTTCCCAGACACCAGCAGGAGAAATTTCCTGTGACCCAGTGAATAAATCAGTCTGCATTCAATCCAAGGAGTGAACTATAGGGTAAAGGTTCCCCTTGCACATATGTACTAGTCATTCCTGACTCTAGGGGGCGGTGCTCATCTCCGTTTCAAAGCCGAAGAGTCATCGCTGTCCAAAGACGTCTCCGTGGTCATGTGGCCGGCATGACTCAATGCCAAAAGGTGCACGAAACGCTGTTACCTTCCCACCAAAGGTGGTCCCTATTTTTGTACTTGCATTTTTAGATGCTTTCAAACTGCTAGGTTGGCAGAAGCTGGGACAAATAACCGGAGCTCACCCCATTACGTGGCACTAGGGATTCGAACCGCTGAACTGCCGACCTTTTGATCGACAAGTTCAGCGTCTCAGCCACTGAGCCATCGTGTCCCTTGGAATGAACTATAGCATGGTATTTAAGAGATCAAGTTGCACACTGGTTCAAATAGCTGCCAAGCCGTATATTTGCTGCTGGGTGACCTTGGACAAATCTCTGAATCTTAGATAGGCATCTCAAACGTACCCAAGGTGAGGCAAGGAATATAAATGGTCTACCTTAAATAAGTAAAGAAATAAGCTACTGGTGTCCTTGAATCAATTTTGACTCCTGCCATCTGCCTAGACTAGGTTCTGCAGTTTTCTTTTGAAGTGGCTTGCTACGGTCTCCTTCCTAGAGCTGAGAAAATGACTGGCTCAGGGTCACAGTCCCTCCATTTCTATCCTGATGTCTTAATCACTAACCCCAAACTCACTGAATGAGTATGTATGTGCGTGTGTATGTATACATATGTTGCTAGGCAACCTTATTTAGTCCCACTATGCTCAATGAGGCTCTGTTCATCTATCCCAGATATTCTTACTTTAAGACACAGGTAGTCCTCCACTTACAACAATTCATTTAGTGACCATTCAAAGTTACAATAGCACTGAAAAAACTGACTTGTGACTCTTTTTCAGTTACGACCTTTGCAACATCCCCATGATCATGTGATCAAGATTCAGATGCTTGGCAACTGGTTCATACTTATGACGGTTGCTGAGTTCCAAGGTCATGTGATCCCCTTTTGAAACCTTCTGACAGGCAACATGGAAGCCAGATTCACTTAACAGCTGGGTCTTATCAACTGTGGCAAGAAAGGTCATAAAATGGGGCAAAACTCACTTAAGTGGGGTGGGGAATTGTGGTGGGTGGGAGTGTGTTTGGGGATTGTTATGTGTGTTGGACCTGGTCTTTGGGTATTAAGTGAATTTCGTTGTATGAGTATATGGTGTATACACGTACAATGACAATAAAGTTATCATTATTACTAACAACAGAAATTTTGGGCTCAATTCTGGTTGTAAGTCGAGGACTTCCTGTACTAGCCTCAGCATTTCTTATTTCTATTATTACAAATAGCAAAGTGCTATTTTAAGTGCTGTGAAGTCGGAGAAATCAAATATTGTAAGGATTCCTACAGTGTTGTATGTATTCTGCATTTTTGGGGCACCCTATATGAGTGAAATTCAGGGTAAACACAGAGGAAATCACAATCACTCGTTTGAACAGCAGAGAATAAAGGGTCACTGTTACAAAAAGAGATAAATCTATATTTTGTCCTGAAATCAATACAGTAGTCAGTAAATGCATTTTCTTAACGGTAATATCAGCATGCTAAGAAAATGTAACTTTCCTGGATCCTCAACAAATGGGTAGTTAAGGGATCACTCTCAAAGCATCAATATGAAATTTGGAAAAACTGCCTCATTGTATACAAACATCTAAGAGTTTGCCCTAAGCAAAAATTACTTAAATTGGCATCTCATGTTAAATTGGGTCATTAAAAAAAAACAACTCATGGACAAGAAATTTTTAATTTTTAATTTTTATTTGATTTCTATACCGCCCTACTCCCGAAGGACTCAGGGCGGTGCACAGCCAAACAATAAAAACACATACATACAAAATTTAAAAGTAGAATAAAATCAAATTAAATAATTTTGGCCCTGACAAATTTAAAACCCCAAACTTTTAAAACCAATTTAAAATTGAATATATAAAATACTAAAAGATATTTAAAAATTAAAAATCTTTTATAAAAGAGGGGGAAAATTAGGCCAGGCTGGCTTGGTGAAATAGTAAGGTCTTTAAAGCGCGGTGGAAGGTGCGCAGATCCAGGATCCTCCGTATCTTTGGGGGGGAGCTCGTTCCAGATAGTAGGTGCCCCCACAGAGAAGGCTCTCCCCCTGGGGGCCGCCAGTCGGCATTGTTTGGCTGACGGCACCCGGAGGAGCCCCTCTCTATGGGAGCGTACCAGCCGGTGGGAAGCTATTGGTGGTAGTAGGCGGTCCCGCAAGTACCCAGGTCCTAAGCCATAGAGCGCTTTAAAGGTGGTAACCAAAACCTTGAAGCGCACCCAGAAGACCACCGGGAGCCAGTGCAGCTCGTGCAGGAGGGGTGTTACATGGGAACGCCATGTCGCTCCCATTACCACCCGCGCGGCCGCACTCTGCGCCAGTTGGAGCCTCCGGGTGCTCCTCAAGGGGAGCCCCATGTAGAGAGTGTTGCAATAGTCCAGGCGGGAGGTGACAAGGGCATGAGTGACCGTGCGTAACTAAATATCTGAGAGATTCTGTTAACCCCTACATTTCTACAATCTAAGCTGTGATGATGCTGTGTTCGTGGAACCAAAGCACTCCCCTCATGCATGACAGGAAAGAATTGGCTATCTTGGGGAAACCCAGGATTTGCAAAAGAACAAATAATTTTCAGAAGATGAAAAACAAACAAACATCTCAACACTAAATCATGTCCAGGATACTCACTGAGAAGCAGAAAATCATCACAAAGAAATGCTGCAGGATTTCACTTTGGGATATTTCAGAAACTAAGAAACTATATGTAACCTTCCTCATTCAGAGATGTGATCCCCATCAATTTTGCAATGCCTCCACAAGAGCAGGAAGTCCACTATATACAACAAAACAACCTCTTAAATATTAAAAAGAGGTTTCCAAGCTGACTTTCTTGGATAGGAAAATCCATCATGGCAATTACTGTTTTTTGAACTGTGTGGTATATCTCATTAGTTTTACTCTGTTAAAATATTCCAGGTCTTGCATTGTTCAAAAGAGAATATGAAGAAAGCATCTAGGTCAGGAGTGTCAAACTCAAGGCCTGGAGGCTAGATCCGGCCTGCGGAGTACTTAGATCTGGTCTGCAGGGCCACCTTGGAAACAGAGAAGGACCGATCCATGGTGCTTCTGCCAGTGAAAACAGGCTCCCATGCTCCATTTTCAGCTGCCACGGCCTCCTGCAGCCCTCTGCCAATTTTTTTTTTTTTATTTGATTTATATGCCGCCCTTCTCCGAAGACTCAGGGCGGCTTACAATGTGCTCAGCAATAGCCTTCATCCTTTTGTATATTTATACAAAGTCAGCTTATTGCCCCCACAGCTGGGTCCTCATTTCACCTACCTTAGAAAGGATGGAAGGCTGAGTCAACCTTGAGCCTTGGCGAGATTCGAACCCTGCAGTAATTGCAGGCAGCTGGTCTTAATAACCAGCTTAATAACAGGGTGCCTTAAACCCCTGTACCACCAAGACTGGAAAATGGAGTTCCATTTTCCAGCCGAAAACGGAGCACAGGAGCCCGTTTTCGGTGGCAGAGCGCTCGGGCCACCACAGGTGTCCCTAATATGAGTGATGTCGAGCTGGCCACGCCTACCCTGGCCACACCCACCCCGGCCCCCCAAGGTCAAACACAACCCTGATGCAGCCCTCAATGAAATTGAGTGTGACACCCCGCCCCCCCGGCAATCTAGGTGAAGGGCTTGCTCACATTGCTCTGGAAGATCACAAATCATCTCACAGAGTCCTCTACAACAGAGGTTCTTAATCTTGTTGAACCCCAGGATCCTTTGAGAATCTGATGAAACACAAAGACCCTTCTCAGAAAAATGTACTTAAATGCATAAAATAAAATGGTAATTCTCTTCCATCCAAGTTCAGGGACAAATCGATCACAGTTTAGAATCACAACTCTACAACAAGGACAGGATGCAGCAGAATCAAGCTGACATTTAGAAAATGTTGACCTATACAGTTGTTGTAACTGCTTTAAAAAAATCACACACAGAGAGACATGGAAATAATGAAACACACTAAATAAGACTTTCAAGAAATGTAAAGAGAAGGCTGTGTAAATTTTGGAGTGGGAAGAATCACAAAAATGTGCACTACATACACTGTAACACGAATCCTTGCATACTTTACTTAATACAGTAAGCCATGGAGCTTGTAAAAATTATGAACAAGTCCGTTTTTCACTGATGGGGTAAAAGAAATATTACTTTACTTATTTATTACATAGCATAGCTGGCTGGAGAATTCTGGAAGTTGAAGTCCACAAGTCTTAAAGCTGCCAAGTTTGAAGACCTCTGCTGTAGAGTCTGTGTGTGTATGAATATGTGTGCGTGCGTGCACACAAATGCATACCAAAGCTCGGGTCTTATAGACATTAGCTTTCGTAGACATACTTTCAGTACAAATATCTTTCAATCTGATTACAGAAATAGATGCTATCATGAAATTGATCAAATTTCCCATTCAGTGAATATAAAAATGTATAGACAATTAGGAACTTATCATAGGATATAACAGAGTGATTAAATGTACGTAGCCCGTATACACTATTGTTGTAAGTGCAGACTTGAAGGACTGGAAGTTATCTGGAAAATGTCTGAAATCTTTTACTATTTCTACTATTACAATCTTGATAAAACAAAAATGCAATTGTCCTTATCAGATGTTTTTGCTGATATTAAGCAAAACTGACATACCTAGAGGTTTTTTAAGGAGGAAAGAGAAAAACCTGTATTGTAAAACATTAAATGCATCTTGCAACACACATACACACACACCATATAAAAACCATAATAGAGACTAATTGCAGATCCAAAGGGAAGCATATTTCACAGGTCTTGCTGAATCCTGGGATGCTTTGCTTTGGCATGATGGCTGTATGAATCAGCCATTGTGATATAAAATCAAGCTTTACAACTTGTCTGTTCTCAGTCAACTGGGATGCATTCAATAAATCATGTCTAAGACTACACAGAATATTTTTTTTCTCTTATGCCAAGCAGGCATCAATAAACATTTACTCTGTTTATTTCTCTTATATCCTGCCTTATCTCTAATAGGTCAAGGCTCTATACACTATTCACACCGGAATAAAACACCATCAAATAGATTGGGCTGAAGCAACTGATTGGGCTAAAGTTACTAGGAAGAACCATAACTGAGTAGACAATGAATCTCCCTAGTCAAAGTCTAAATCACAGCTATCTATGTCATTTAGAGTTTAAAAGTTTCAAACAAATAATGACTGGCAATCAGAGCTTTTAGCATTGGGGTGATACAGTTGATGATCACAGTATCATTCATGAGTTAGCAACAGCAATATAGTTGCCATATTTTGCTCTAGCTGACATTTTTGGATACTCTTTAGGGTAATGTTTTAGTAGTAATGCAACTAGATATCAGATCAGATTAATTCAGTGTGCATGACCTGGCTCACGCGTTGCAGAAAGTTGCTTATGAGCTTTGCTTATTTGGAAGCTAGTGCTATGAATGAACTGATTACTCTTTGGCAAAACTACCATCTTAAATATACACAGAAACAAGAGAGTCAAAAAAATAATAATTATATCTTTCAAGGATCAACAACAGCCCCAAATTGTCTCACAAACCACTTCCTATGACCTTGAGATAACCCTAAAAAGCTCTGGATTATGCAAGGGACTTCCATGATCCAAGGACTCTCCATTCCAACAGCAACCCTCAAACAAATCTCTTTGAGTTTGGCCTTATCTCCTTCCATGTGTTCTGGAGTTTCTCAGCTATCTTGCATATCAAGAAAGGCGCTGCACTATAGAAATGTCTTTACTTTACAATGCCAATGTACCTTTCATTGTACAATGTACCACAACCTTTCACAAGGAAAGTGATATGCACCATATCAAATCTCTGGAAAAGGAAAAGCCATTAAATTAAATCCTGAATTAACATTAATTTGGAAATTTAGGAAACTCATGAGAACATGTAAAGATGTACAATGGTGGGCCTTACAGATCACACCAAGCTATAATGTGATTTGTCTGATTCCAGCTGAGCATATTGTATGTGGTTGATGCAGGGGTGAAATGCTCCCGGTTCGGACGATCTGGTAGCGATGGTGATGGGTAGTTCGGAGAACCGGTAGCAAAAATCCCTGCCCCCCCCACCCATGCCCACCCAATCGTCCAGTCCCCATTTGCCCACTTGGCAGCTTGCTGCTTCTTTTGGGCTTGCTCGCTTTTCCTGCCTTGCTTCAGCTGCTGCATCAGCAATTGCATCAGCTAGCAACTGAATCTGCCTGCCTGCAATCAATCCAATCAGTGAGCAACTGAATCTGCCTGCCTTGTGCCTTCAATTTGGTAAGTAACTGGGGTTTTTTTGGGGGGGGGGAGCTAGTTTTAAATTTAGCTGCTTTTATCTAAAAATATAAATAAAATAAAATAAAATAAAATAAAATAATAAAATAAAATATTTGTGCAGCTTTCTGAGATTTGGTGTGTTTCTGTAGTGTTTCACTTTAACTACACAAACACACAAAATCTCACAAAGCTGTATGTGGCATTTTGTGTGGAAAAAGTGTGAAAGTTGGTTTTTGGTACCTCTTATTGTTTTGTGCACTTTGTTTATTATTTTTATTATTTATTATTATTGGCCATGCCCACCAGGTCACCTGACCACCAAGCCACGCCCACCAATTAAGCCATGCCCACAGAGCTGGTAGGAAAAATTTTTAGATTTCACCTCTGGGTTGATGCTTCTGCTTTAGCATTATGAACATAACCAATTATGGATTTCTCCAAACATTATAGTTAAACCTTGTATGAACAAAATAATTGGGAGTGGGTTCACATATTGCACTAAGTCATGGTTTACTAAACAGTGAATTTCACAATAAAACACATCACTGTCTACAATTCTTTTCTAAATCCCATTTAGAGCAACAGGTTTTATTTTAATACCACAAGCAGATGGCCTCCAACACCCAACATCCCCAGCCAATACACTCAATAAGTGTGCCTGCTAGCTACAATAAAATAAAATCAACCTGGAAATTGAGAAAGTGACTTATAAGAATTATATCCTTGGTCCATTAGATATTTGAGTTCAAAAAGTGGAAGAATAAGAGGTTACTATTAACATTTTGTAATTAAGTAGTATTATTTCTTTCCCAAATACATAACAATATGGAAAACAACTAATTAATAACTCTACCACTAATGCAGTTTTCTCCCCTAACTGGACACCTAGGACCATCAATGCCTAATTAACAATGTGGTGTTATTTCGAAATCAGATGATGCTTTAATAGCCACCGTAAATCCAATTAGAGATTTAGAGATCCAATTCTCTAAAGGAATTCAGCTAAATAAATCTAGAACATAGAGATTTACTGATGCCCAACATTACAAGCTCTGCGTTATGACCAGAGTCAAGACCTCAACCCAGATCTGTGATTAAATACACTCACTGGCAGCTCTGAGTTATGCCATCAGCCACTTTTTCCAGTGCATTTGGTTCTGTATTATCTGCTTCAAATCCCAATTGCTAAAACTGACAGCTGAATCTGATAATGGGTTCAATGTCAGAATTCAGTCATAGCAGAAAGCAGGAATACAGGATGGGATCACACAATGTCAAGGGTATGCTTAATCATGATTTGCTGAATAATCACAACAGCTGAATTTTTCCATCTCACCATCATCAATCTAGGAGTAAGATATAACAAAGCTCCTAGATCAGTCAAGAAGGCTTTCCACAAACATATTCCTCACAGAAGAGCCATCCCAGTTACAAATTGTATTACAACCCCATCAATGACTAGGTATGATGGCTGTATCTGTAAACATATTGGTAAACAATGCAATGGGCATCCCACTGCTGTAGGATTGCAATACTCATTATTCCACAGCTGTCATGCAGCCTAATAGTGCTAGAACTCCTAGAGTACGGGTGTCAAACTCGCCGCATCACATGATGTTTCGGGATGTTTTCCCATTTGCGGAGCTGGGGTGGGCATGGCCTGCATGTGACGCATCTGGCCCATGGGCCGTCGGTTTGACACCCCTGTCCTACAGGCTATCCATTGGAGAAAGCTGATTTACTTTGATTAGCAACAACATACTTGGTCTAAAGCTCAGAATTTTCACAGCACCCATTTTCAAGAGATATTAAAAATTAAATTTGGGATTTTCTGCATGCAAAATAGATTATGCTATGTCATCACCAGTAATTTAGCTTGGTACCAATTTGGATCTTTCAGAAGAAATCACACACTGAATTTGGACTGGTTCACTAATGCTTAGCTATGGGTATCTGATGATTACACAAGAAGAATAAATCAAACCAATAAATAAATAAATAAACACACTTTCCTATATGAATTTCCAATCAGGAAGGCAGAGGATCAAAATGAGACATTTAATTAAATCTGGGTTACAGTGAGGAACATTACTAGAAAAACAGTGTACGATACTTCCGCATGAAATAAAACAGGGTTGAAAAATTCATTTCTGCCAGCAACTCAGAAATGCGGCCTATTTCTTCTTCTCACTTTTAAATTATTTTACTTCTACTTCACAAAAAGCTTTCGAAATATTCTTGGTTTTTCAGTCTAATAAACTAATTCTCCAGTAATCACTTTCAGGTTACACATCTTTCATTTGCTTCATGCAACTTGCTCTAAAATAAATGAAGAATATTTCTTTTACTCTAATAATTAGCACCTTTTTCAATAATGGAATTTCATTCCTACTTTCATTCCATACAGTACATATGGTTTCTCTGTAAAATTATGCTCCTTTTTGTAATAAATATATACTGTGCAATGCTTTGAATTTGATTTCCAAAAGATTTTCCAGAATGCAGTAACTCTCTCCCAGGAAAAAAAAACCCAAAACACTTGCTTTAAAATGTTGCTGATTGATGTTGCACTCCTGGAAATTGAAACAATTTTTGGGGAGCCTACATTTCTTCTGGCGGATCAAAAATGATATATGGGACTTTAATCATAACACAGCATTACAGGATTAATAAAAGCATATGGAAATATTATTTGTCCCTGAAGGAATGAAGTAACATAGAATCATGAGGGTGTGGAGGTTTTCTAGTCCAACCCTCTGCTCAAGGCAGGAGCCTTTTACCATCCCAAATTGCTGCCCAGTTTGTTCTTGGAAACCTCCAGTGATGGAAAACCTATAACCCAAGGAGGCAAACTATTCCATTAATTAATTGCTCTCACTGTCAGAAAATCTCTCCTGACTTCTAGGTTATAACTCTCTTTGTCAAGCTTCCACAGATTACTTCTTGTCCTGCCCTCTGTGTCCTAAAGAGTAAGAAAATAAATAACAATTTGAGTTATGGGCTTTTTAAAGGTCCAACAGAATGGGTGTGCCCCAGTCTCTTCCTTGGATAATGTCATCTGATGGGACTTAGGAGAATCTGTCTTTTCTGCTATGGTGCCTGCCCTATGGAACAATCTCTCCCACCTTCTGTTCAAGATTTGATTGTCCCCAAGTCTTGTTAGTCTTCAAGAAGGTTTCGAGGACTGGCTATTACCTCAGTTGTTGAGCCAGGATGTTAGAGGAGTCCATCTTGGGTGGTGAAATATATGTTGATGTGCCCCTACTGTGGATTTGTTGCCTTTATTGATTTTCAGTTCTTCTGTTGCAGGGGACACTAATCTCATTTTTATTATTGTATGTCCCCAGGAGTCACATTTTTGCAAGTGGAATACCTCTATAATTTCTTTAACAAATGTATTCCTAACCACAGTTAACAAATTAACAATGTAACAGCTAAAGCAAATCACACTCTGACAGGATACCATGTTTTACCTACCACCGTTGCTTCTCTTAAAAATAAACTAAGGTAGGTCTTCAATTACTTTCAAGAGGAATTGAAACAATATTTAATCCTTATCATCAGGCAGTGAAAGTTGCAAGATAAAGCAAGAATGCACTCACTTGATTAGCCTAAACCACCAGGCAGTTAATTCTAACACGGTTCCCAGAAGGATTGCATTTTGCTGAGCTTTGGTGTTTGGGGATTAAGGGAACTACAGTACAATCATGATGAACAGTTTCATTTTACAGTGTACTTGTTTATTTGAGTCATGCTGGAAAGGCAGGCAAACTCTCTCTTCAGTTGAACATGACTCCTGATGACTTCATGGTATCTTCATGCAGCTTCTTAGAAACAATTTGGAAGTGGTTTGCCACTGCCTTTTTCTGGTTTTTTTTTTTTTAACTTTCTACTCTAACCTATAGCTTTGGGATTCCCTAGTTAATCCCATCCAAATTCTATGCAGATCTGGCTCAACGTAGATGCCAGAGGCTAGAGAGGATGCAAAACACTGAAACAGATATCTGTCCCTTCCCCAAGAAAAAAGAACCAACTGTTAAAGGAAGCAAGTGGGGAATACATTCTAAATATTTAGAACGAGCTCCTGCAGCAAAACATTATACTGCAATTCCACCCTTAAGAGCACCAGTCCTATTTGTGATTCCTACTCTTCTGCATAATATGATAAAAGGTCCTAAATAAATTTAGCATTTATTCATATCAGAGATTATACCGAATTAGCATCAATATATCATGAATTACAGTGAAATTGTTTCGCTGTAATTTTGGAACACGATTTATTGGTGTCTTTGATAGAAATATTCATTCTCATATTGAAGTAGTCAGTATAACTCTAACTGGCTCCATCCATCCATCCATTAGGGTCAGTCATGTCAAGTTCTATTTGGCTTTAACCATGGTTTATTAAACTAGCAACTGACTAATTATAAATTCATGTTGATAAAACATAATGACTGGTTCACGGTAACCCATCAATCACATTACGAATTAGTGTACTATGTGAGTGTTCCAGACAATTCAATGACACCTTCACTTCTTCATAAATGCAAGGTTAGGATTTGTAGTCTAAAGGTAGCAGCTCTGTTAGTCCCCTTATGTATTAAGCTTGCTTTGTGTCAACCTGCTTTTCACCAAGAAATATATATCATCATCATCACATGGCAAAAGTGCTTATGAAGTAGGACAAGCAAAATTCCCAGGTGAAACATGCATGCCCTGGGATCTTTGTCTAGAAGCTGGGCAGGCATTGCCCTGTGTTGTACTAAGGGTCATCTGGTTTGTCTGAATGATTGCACTGAGAATCCAAAACTTCATTTATCATTTTGTTTCACAGCACTATTAAAAAGCACCTCCTTATTATAGCTTTGCTTAGAAACGTATTATTGATTTTCCCAAGAAAGGAAAAATAGGTGGTTTTTTTGTGTCTTCTTGGCTTAAAAATCTAAAGCAGGATAAGTTATAAAAGGATTGTGAAAATATATGCTCGTATCTCACTGATTTAAAGCAGTTAAAGAATTCTAAGGTAACAAGGGATCCTTTCACTTTAGTCATCAGAGGAAAGGACACCCTTAAGGGGGTATCCCTGAAAAAGGAAAGGTATTGTAGGAATACAGTTCAAACACAACCAACAGAAGTTTGGGGTGGGGGAACCAGCCAAAATGAGCAAACATTCTTGATTAGGTTCATGTCAATATTTTGTTTGAGAAGCAGCTGAAGAAATATTACAGCTCATAATCATCACTCCCATACAAATAGGCTGCTTTTGTACAGCTTAATTACCATCATTAATTTAGCCACAGTTATTCCATTAACCCAATTTTTCTGGGTTCACCTGACATACCAACCATTTAACTACAAGGGGCTGAATTCACACAACACAGTAGCTGAAAATGTGGTTGAATAGCTTATTATATCAACCTTTTCTTCACCACTGACCCCTTTAAATATCTTTTGTGGCCACAGACCATGTTCACCGACCCCCAAGATTTAACTCAAGAGTTAAATGATAGCATTTCTTCAAGCCTTCGGGGATCCCCTGTGATGACATTCCCCCCCCAAGGGCTCCACAGACCACAGGTTGAGAACCGCTGGTTTATATTAATCTACTTCTAATCTAGTCAATGTCACTGTTGCAATGTCCCATGATGACACATCCCTGTCCATTCAGAGGTATTAGAAATGTAAATTCCCTGCTCCTGTGCTAAATCTTGTTGCCCCCCCCCACTTCCTGCCATGCAGGCATACATTAAGCCTTTGCAGGACCAGAAAACCGCCACTCAAAGGCACCTCACACAAGAACTGCAGTCAAAGAACTGAAGCTACACATGATCTCATCCATTCATTCCCTGCAGCTAATGTAGACTGCAGAGAACTTCATCAGAAGTTGCAAGGTCCACTCCTCCTCTCCTCCGTCCCACATATAAGGGATACAGGTAGGAGGATGGGCCACCTTTCCTGCTTTACTGTGCTGCCAGAAAGAGGCCAATAGTCCCTATGACCCATACTGCCCCTGGAGAGAAGGCAAGGCGATTTCCCACTCTGCATCAGGCGGCCTCCTACCTCCATTACTCTTACCTTACTCACGATATTCTGCTGTAGGCCTGCAGGGATCCGGTGGTACCTCTCACTGCAGTGGCAGTAACTGTCATTCTTTCCCTCAGGTGTGGGCAGTTCCGGGGCGGCCAGGATCCCCCTACTATAGCTGTTGGTGCTGTGGTTGTAGCCGAGGCTGGTGGTGAGGCCCCTGGCTGGTGGCTGCGGGGGGAACTCGGTCCAGTTGCTCTGCCCATCCGTCCCCTTGCACCAAGAGATGGGCTGCACCAAGAGGAAACTGTCCGAGAACTGGCTGAAGCCGATGAAAAGCGCGGGGATCCAGGTGAGGAAGATGAAGGTTTTCTGGTGCCCGCCGCCCAGGCTCCCCAGGAAGGGCAGCACGGAGCCATCGTAATCCAGAAGCAGGGGGCTGCAGGACCCGGAGGGAGGCGTGGGAAGAGGCAGGCTCTGGATCTCCGCCGAGAGACCCCCTGCAGGGGGTGCGGCCGGAGCCGCAGCGGCAGGGTCCGCCTCCCCGGCAGGCAAAGAGCCGTTTTCTTCGGGGAGGGGCCGGCCCCCTCCGCCACCCTCCTCTCGGCGCCGGTCAATCGCCATCCAGCAGGAGGAGGAGGAGGAGGAAAGGCAACCTCACATAGAGGGGAGCCGGGGAGGCGGCGCCCGGGGCACGATCCGCGGTTTCGTAAGCCGGCCGGGCTGATGGACGGAAAGCTCGCCTGCGGGATCCTCGGCTAAGTCGCGCATAGGTGTTTAACAGCGCTTGAGAGGCGGCGAGATCCCCGGGAGACCCGAGGGTCGTCCGTCCGCCGGCCCACCTTCGCTTCGCCTCGCCTCGTTTTCCAAGCCTGCCCGCCCGCCTCGGCCGCCACACCCAGCACTCCCGCTTTCCACGTTGCCCTTAAAACCTTCCTGCGTCTCTTTCGCCGCACCCGCTTCTTCCCGGACACGCGGATACCGTTTCTTCCGCTGCCGATCGCCGGCGGGCCCGACTAGCCAGCCGGGTCTATGGACACGGGACCCGAGAGCCTGGCGATCGGATCTAAAAGATCTCTTTCTGGCCGCGGGAGCTGAGAGGAACCGGCGCACGGCTCCTGCGGGTCCCACGCCAGCCCGCGCTACCGCCCATTAAGCACGCCGGTGGGGAGTGGGGGTGAGGGGGACGGACGATATCCCTTCGCCGAGGATCGAGCGGGCGGAGCGTAGAAAGGAGCCGCATTCGCTGCGCTCAGCCAGAGCGGGATCCGGTCCTCTCGCGGCTGCGGATCGCCTCCTTTCTCCAGTTGGGGGTTGGGAGGCGCGTCGGCGGCGTCTTGCCTCCCTCTCTTTCTCTCTCTCTCTCTCTCTCTCTCTCTTTCTCCCGCCGCGGCTCTCCTCCGCTTGGCTCTCAACCTGCAAGCCCAGCCCCCTGACCCAGCTCCCGCCCCAGTCTCCTCCTTTCCCGGAGGTAAAGGTAACAACTGCAGCCGCCGCACCTGCTGCTGTTGCTGTTGCCGCCGCCTCTCCTCCTGCTGCCGTATTGAACCTCTGCGGCCGCTCGGCTCCCCCTGCAGGAGGCGATCGCGACGCCCTCGACACCGGGTCGCTTGGCACGACGACTGCAGGGAAGAGTTTCCAGCCAGGCCCGCCAATCTTTGGGGCGAGTGCCAGGAGGGAAAAAAAAAGAGAGAGAGAGAGAAGGAGAGAGAGAAAGACGGCTTGGCTTGGATAGGCAACGTCTGGGCAGAAAATAGGTCGGGCGCCTCAGCAAAGTATCTTGGGTTCACCCAGCACGCTAAACTGCAGCGTGGCTTGGTTGGGTTTTCGAGGCCACAATATCTTGTGAAGCTGAGGTATTTGTAACCTGGAAGCCATTGTTTAACGCTTAAACATGTTGGGTCAACCCACACCTCAGGCTAAGCCATAAACTGTGGTTGGTATCCAATTCATGGTATATAAGGGACAAGATGTAGAAAACTAGCCAATTGTGGGATAATAAATCTGGATGAGGCCCATCGTAGTTCAATGTGATGTGTGCACTCAATCTATAAAAGTAACCCAAGCCTATGGAATCTGTTTTAAGGTAATTCTTTGATGGGGTTTATCTTGATATCCTCTAACCATCTTCAATGCCGTGTCTTTTGTCTCAATCACAGCTGAGGCACCTTAAAATGGTCTTTAGCTTTAAAACTAGCATTTTCCCTCTTCTCCAGAGACCCTCTTTGCTGTGGACCCTAACCCTGTACAGGTCAGGTCATCCTTGACTTACAACATTTCATTTAGTGACTGTTCAGTTACATCATCACTGAAAAAAGTGACTTGCGACCATTTTCCACACCATTGTAGCATCCCCATGGTCACATGAGTTACATTCAGATGCTTGACAGCAGACTCACATTTATGACAGTTGCATTGTCCAGTAGTCACCTTTTGTGACCTTCTGACAAAGTCAATTAGCAAAGTCACTTAACAAATGTGGCAAGAAAAGTCGTAAAATGAGGCAAAACTCACTTGACAAATTTCTCAACTAACATAAATTTGGTGCTCAGTTGTGGTCATAAGTGGAGGACTACCTGTATATTAGGGTTGATGAGGTAGTCAATGTGGGGTTCCCTATTGGCCATACCAGGCTGCTGTAGGCACAGCCTCTCCCCTCCAGTCTTTAGACATTGCCCTTCTTGGCTGTTTGGGCTGCAGGACCAAACAAGTTACCTGATTCTTCAGAGACCTCTTTGTGCATACTGCTTTACTCCAGCACTTTTCAGACCTCATAGGAGGTCCTTTCATACACAGGTTTAAAGGTCTTGGAAAGTGCTTGGCCTGTGTTTAAAACAAAACAAAACAAACAAACAAACAAAAAACACCAGCATTTTCTTCCATTGCATATTCCACTAGGAAAAAAATCTCCTAGGTTCTACCAGCCACATGCTGTTGGTTTTGCTGCCAGAATGCATTTTCTATTTATTCTGCTGACAAGGGGCTTTTTCAAAAGGATTTTTATTGGGGTGGGTGGGGGGTGGGACTATTTTATTCACTTCACATGCTACTTCCAATTATAGTCAGCCACAGCTACTGAGGGGAGAATCCTTAACTTGTTCTGCCTTAAAACAATTAGAGTAATACCACTCTCTGGCTTCATTACTGAAGCAGAAGCAAAGTAAATAGGGAGATAGGGAAGGCATTGCAAAACATTCCACTTTGCTGTCTAGATAGGTGAAAGGACTTCCAGCACTGCATGTGCTTCCTCTTCAGTGGAAGATTAAATAAATAAAAACCTTCGATTTCCAAGGATTTGCATATCGACCTTTCACTAGGGTTTAATATAAGTGAATCCAGAGGCAGAGATAATGCAAGATGGATGATACCTAACAAGGCTGTTCATGTTGCAGAGATAATATGTTCTCTCTTGATGGGGCTTGGAGCCAGAACTTTTACTTTTTCAAAGTGCTTTACATAACCAGAAACACCAAAAGTGCTTCCTTAGTGCCTTCTCTGCTTAGTATGGTGTTCTGCAGTTTCATAAAGCTGCTTCAAAGTGCTATTTTGCATGAAACTTCATAGAAAGGATATCTTCAAAGAATTGTGCAGCCGTACTTAAAATCTCATTGATACTTTTTTGATGGGATTAACGCTTAGAAAGTGTGCAGAAAGGTTTTATGCAGTGCAATACTCTATGTGCCTACTGAAAAGTACATAATTCACATTACATTAAGACAGAATGTTTAAACTATGATTTGTTGGATAAGCCACAATGCACATAAGTACCTTAAATACTTCAAGATGCATATGAGCACTATCCAGTAGCACTCCTAAACCAAACAACCTCATTTAAAATTGTGTGTGAACCCAGCCTCTTGATAGTTTATGCATCAATTTGCAAGGAGAGTCTGTCATCTTTGCCTGTTTATGCAAACATTAGTTTTATTGATGGACAGAAGTTGGAGAAATTGCTTAGGATGTCACAAATATGAAAGGCTAAGTGTTCTAGGAACCGAAGTTGAAAAAAATAGCAAAGGAGAGATAGCAAAGGACAATCAGAAGATAGGAAATACTATCTTTTAAAGAGAGATGATAGATTATTTTTTTCAGAATTTAGCTTTCTTGTATAGTTCATAGATACCACATTAATTATTAAAAATTCTTATTAATCTGACCTAATGATCTAATGATTTCTTACAGTAGATATTTATGCTGAATGTCTTAATTTAGACCTGTCTCTTTGTAACCCTTTATACATGTGTGTGCAGATAACTAGTATCTACATGCGACTTTTTTGCACAAAGTAATGGAGAGAGGGATGCCTATTCAAGCACAGGCATGCTTGAAAGAAACCAATTATCTAGATCAATTTTAGATTAGCTTTTGGCCTGGAAATTACATTGAAGTGGTTTTAGTTGCCCTGAAAGTGACTGATGAACTTTACAATAGGGGCATGAACACAGAGGAATACTACTGTGTTGGTTCTTCTGGATGTTTCAGCTGCCTTTAATCATGAGCTATTGATCATGAAATACTGCTGAAGAAGCATAGTTGGAGTGGGAATTGGAGGCTTATATAACACTGGTACTTTTTATATTCTCAGCACATTATCAGAGAGTCACAGAAGGAGATGCCTGTTCATCTCGATGCCGCTTAAGTTGTAAAGTCTCACCAAACTTTTAGAAAGAGAAATATGTCTTGTTCCGGGGCAACCTAGCTTTCTCTCTAGAATAGAACCAGGATCCACCTTCCTGGTTCCTCTTGATTCTAACTAGCTTCAGTAGCTAAATAAGCCTATCTTCAACTTCGGTGGTGTGCTAGCTTTGGTGATCCATGATTTTAAAACTTCTCAATTGGATTACAGTAATCACTGTAAAGGAGCTATCCTTGCCGAGTGTCTGGGAATTTCAGCTGATACAGCATGCAACTACAGATTCTTAATTGGGACAGGCAAATCAGATCAAATAGCACAGTCATGGAAATACTGAGTTATAATCTGTCAGTGACCAATCCCAAATTAGGCCGTCAACATTAATCTGTAAAGTCCTAAATGGCTTGGAATCACGCATGTAAAAGATCACTGCCCAACACCAAGTTACATATTTTAACGTCAGCTTCAAAGATGCTGCTTTTGTGAAGAGCCAGTATGGTACAATGGTATTGTTCAGGTGAGTCCACCATCAGCCATGGAAGCCCACTGGATGATTTGGGTTATCACTTTCTCTCATTTTAGATCTACCTCACAGAACCATTGTTGTGAAGAAAAAGGAAAGGAAGAAACACTGCATAGGCCACCTTGAACTTGTGAATGAAAGGCAGAATATATTTTAATAAATATATAAATATATGGTCCACCAATGAACTCAACTCACAAAGCCAGGGGCCATGATTTGGATCTTCTCAATGGCAGCACTCCAGTTATGGAACTCTATTCCAAAAAAATTACAACTGCTTTCTCTTGTTTTAAAAGATCAAGGTAAGACAGTTGTATTTTAAATTGAAACCAGTTAGTATTACAAGTTATCCTGGACTAGATGGTGATTTTGGATAGCTTTTTAAATCAGACTCTTTAAAATTGCTACACTGTAATACCTTTTATGATTGGTGAATTTCTTGTTTTTATTGTTCTCGCGGACATCACTTCCTTTTTGTAGGAGGAGGATTAATACAAAATAATCCCATTTAGAGAAGCAAAACAATAAATGGACAGTTAGTTATTTGCATCTATTTTTAAAGGTGTAAATTAATTCCCTTGTGCAAAAACCATTTGTCTAGAAACAAAATCCATTGGGCCCACGGGTCCATAACAATTCACCATGGCCAACTCGCTACAGCCTCCACAGCTAACTTGCCATGGCTAACTCGATGTGGGACGGAGTTATCCCTCCACAGCTGGCTGTGGCAAGTTGTCCTGCAGTGAGTTGGCCATGGTGACTTGGCTGCGGCACGTTGGCCATGGCAAATAGGCCACAGCAAGTTGACTGTGGCAAATTGTCCCATTCCGTGGGACCACTGCCAACTCAGAGGGCAATTCACTTCTAAGGAAATGAATGAGATTGTATTGTACATTTATTTATTTATTTGTTTGTTTGTTTATTTGTTTGTTTGTTTGTTTGTTTCAATTTCTATACTGCCCTTCTCCAAATAGGACTCAGGGCGGTGAACAGCCAAAGTAAAAACAGGACATACAAAATTTAAAAACAGTTTAAAATAATTAAATATTTTGGCCGTAAATTTAAAACAATCCAATTTAAAATCAATTTAAAATTTAACTCAAGCCAGCCCAGCTAGTTGAAATAAATAGGTCTTCAGGGCCCTACGAAAAATCCGGAGGTCTGTTATTGTACGTATCTCTGGGGGGAGGTTGTTCCAGAAGGTTGGCGCCGCCACAGAGAAGGCTCTCCCCCTGGGGGTCGCCAGCCGACATTGTCTGGTGGACGGCACCCTGAGGAGGCCCTCTCTGTGTGAGCGTACTGGCCGGTGGGAGGCTATTGGTGGCAGAAGGCGGTCTCGTAAGTACCCCGGCCCTAAGCCATGGAGCGCTTTAAAGGTGGTCACCAACACCTTGAAGCGCACCCGGAAGACCACCGGGAGCCAGTGCAGCTCGCGCAGGAGAGGTGTCACATGGGAGCGCCTCGTCGCCCCCATAATCCCCTGCGCGGCCGCGTTCTGGACCAGCTGGAGCCTCCGGGTGCACCCCAGGGGGAGCCCAATGTAGAGAGCGTTGCAGTAGTCCAGGCGGGAAGTGACGAGTGCCTGAGTGACTGTGCGTAGGGAGTCCCGATCTAGAAAGGGGCGCAACTGGCATATCAGGCGGACCTGATAAAAAGCCCCCCTGGCCACGGCCGTCAAATGATCTTCTAAAGACAGCCGTGTGTCCAGGAGGACGCCCAAGTTACGAGCCCTCTCCGTGGGGGTGAGTGATTCACCCCCAATAGCCAGCGATGGCATCAGCTGGCTATATCGGGACACCGGAAGCCACAGCCACTCGGTCTTGGAGGGGTTGAGTCGGAGCCTGTTTCTCCCCATCCAGGCCCGCATGGCCTCCAGGCACTGGGACATCACTTCAAGGGCATCGTTGGGGTGGCCTGGGGTGGAGATGTACAGCTGGGTGTCATCAGCGTACTGATGGAACTCCACCCCAAAGCCACGGATGATCTCACCCAGCAGCTTTACATAAATGTTGAACAGAAGGGGCGAGAGGACCGACCCTTGTGGCACCCCACAAGCAAGATGCCTCGGGGTCGACTGCTGCCCCCCTGTCAACACAGATTGCGACCGGTCAGAGAGGTAGGAGGAGAACCACCGCAGGACGGTGCCCCCCACTCCCAACCCCGCCAGCCGGTGCAACATGATACCATGGTCGATGGTATCAAAAGCCGCTGAGAGGTCTAACAGGACCAGGATAGAGGAACAACCCCTATCCCGAGCCCTCCAGAGATCATCCACCAACGCGACCAATGCCATTTCCGTGCTGTGCCCAGGCCGGAAGCCGGACTGGAGCGGGTCTAGATAGACAGCTTCATCCAGGTACCGGGGAAGCTGTTGCGCCACCACACTCTCAACAACCTTCGCAACGAAGTGAAGGTTGGAGACTGGACGGTAGTTAGCCAAAACAGCCGGATCCAGAGAGGGCTTCTTGAGGAGGGGCCTCACAACCGCTTCTTTCAAAGCGGCCGGCAGGACCCCCTCACTCAAAGAAGCGTTAACAATCTTCTGGAGCCAGCCTCGTGTCACCTCCCAGGAAGCCAGTACCAACCAGGAGGGACATGGGTCCAATAAACATGTGGTCACATTCAGCCGTCCCAGAACCCTGTCCATGTCCTCGGGAGCCACAGGATAGAACTCCCCCCAGATAACACTCTCAAGATCTGCCTCAGTCATCCCATCCGGACATACCCAGTCAGAGGCCAGCCCTTCCCGAATCTGAGTGATTTTGTCATACAGATACTGCACAAAATCCTCAGCTCGGCCCTGCAAGGGGTCATCCCGCACTTCCAGATGGAGGAGGGAGCGGGTCACCCTAAACAGGGCGGCTGGGCGATTATCTGATGACGCGATAAAAGCGGCAAAATAGCTAGTTTTCACCGCTTTTATCGCCACTAGGTAGGTCTTAATATGAGACCTCACCAGTGTTCGATCAGATTCGGAGCGGCTGGTCCTCCAACTACTCTCCAGGCGTCTTTTCCGGTGCTTCATCTCCCTAAGCTCCTCGGAGAACCAAGGAGCTAGGTGAGTTCAATGCCGGGTCAGAGGCCGCAAAGGCATGACATGGTCCAAGGCCCCGGCAGCCGCACTATCCCAGGCGGCCACCAGGTCTTCAGCCGAGACATGAGCCAGAGTACATTTCCCATTGTACCACAATATTATGGATCCCTTCCTCATTTAATTAACTGGAAGCTTCTCCAAAAGAGGTGGGCATAAGATTTTTGCTAAAGTTTGCTTTTGAAAGTCCTACTAACAATTGTGTTGCTGATCCCTAAACCTGTTAAACCTGCTTTTTTAACGCTCATAACTGATTTCCTGATGGGTCACAGACCTGAGTTGATTAAGAATGGCTGCTTTTGACCACAACTCTTCTGTTGAAACAGGAAGTCAGACCTTCTTTAAAAAAGTTATTGCTCAAATCTTGGCTTGGATTTAGTAAACGGATTTCAGATGTATTAGTGGGTGGATGTAATTTCTCCTTTCCACACCCTGCTATAGCAACAAAAAAGCAAACATGGTGCACTTTATCTCATTCCATCTATATCTTACCTTCAAACAGATATGCATAACATTGCAGGCAAATTGTGTGAAATCCGTATGCCTAGTTAGATGTATAACCAGTGTTGTGAGCCATCTTTCTTACAGCCATAATTTCTATTTTTCAGTGCATAATTTGTTTGATATAATTCCTTGAATGTTTTAACAATTTTTCTGGAGGTATTTCTAAGGCTGAAATAATAAAATGAACAAAGCAAGGAGAGAACATATCAAGGGCAATAGAAGTGGATAGAGCATATTTGGTAGGCACAGATTATTAATTAAAACAGAAAAGGTAAAACTGGAGAACAGAGTGACTCTCCTGGATGGAATGGAACACTGAACAGGAACATTTTTAAGAGGGAGATTCATTACAGGTAATCTTCAATTTATAACAATTCATTTAGTGACCGTTCAAAGTTACAACGGAACTGGAAAAAAGTGACTCATGACTGTTTTTCACACTTATGAAAAGTGTGCTCTGTTGCAGGATCCCCATGGTCACATGATTAAAATTCAGATTAAATTCAACTGACTCATTTATGACAGTTGCAGTGTCCTGGGGTCATGTGATCACCTTTTTGTGACTTTCTGCCATGCAAAGTCAATGGGGAAGTCAGATGCATTTAACAAATGTGGTTACTAACTTAACAGCTGCAGTGATTCACTTTAGCAATTGTGGCATGAAAATGGGGCAGAGCTCAACAAATGTTTTACTTAGCAACAGAAATTTTCAGCTCAATTGTGATTGTAAATCAAGGATCAACTGTACTTGTTCCAGATTAGGAATGTAAAAAAAAAAAAGGTGTTTTTATTTTCCTGAGACTTTTAGGAACTGTTTTAAAATCTCTGCATTATTTTACACTTTCTATTTTTCTTCTTGGCAGTATTGTGTGCTCTTAGTCGTCATTATCCTGGGTTACCACCATGGGTTTATTGTTGTCCTGCATTTTATGTTCTTAATTTACACAGTGCCCAGGCAGAAAAATTTGTTTATTGGTGATTTAAAATGCACCAAATGTAATTAAAGGAATAAAAATGGAGCCAATATTCACTCTTTTAATTTTTCTTCTCCAGAAAAACATTGTGATTTCAAAATTTGCTGAAAGTAAAACTCTTTTAATCATTTCCACTCAAACCATAAGAATTGCCATTTCATTCTCTGTAATAAAAGTGCAATCTAATACAACATTAAGGTTGAGAATTCATTGTTGTTGTTTTTTGAAGATCAGTGCTAAGATCAAGCCATCATCTTGTTCTTAATACATTAAAACATAATTTCCTATTATTAATAATTAAATATAATTATAAACTATTATATAATATCTGCATGAACTTGGTCAATAGAACAAAATGTCTTGCCAACCTGACAGTTTAAATCAAAATTATGAGAAAATTGGTATGAGGCAAGGCAAGATTCTCTAAGGTTGTTTCCAAGACTGGTGAGCTAAGATGCTCTGGCCCCATTCTTCCAGCAGAGAATCAAATTATAGAATGTAAGAGTTGGAAGGAAACTCAGAAATAATCTAGTCCAATTGCTTGCCCAGTATAGGAATCCAGTATTCTTCCCACTGCCAAGGCAGTTTGTTCCCTTGTTGAGCAACTCTTACCATTTAGAAAGTCTTCCTAATGTCCAATCAATATTTGCTTGCTTTGCACTTTAAACCCATTGTTTCTAGTCCTTTCTTCTGGAACAATTAGACCATTATCTACATCTCAGTCTTTCAGATCCACCCTCCACCCCCCCCAAAAAAATTATCTCAGTGCCTCCAATTGTTAATCCTAGACCTAGATGGTTCCTTTTATTTTTCCAAAGAGTTTTTATTTTTATGTCTCAAAAACATATTTAAATGTACAATCTTTTATCCATCATTTTCCATTCATTTTCTCTTTTAACTTTCATTTTTAGTTGTTCGGGGCTGCTTTTTTACCATTTACCCTCCTTTATTTTACCACAACCTTTCCTCTTCTCCTCCCCTTCTCTTCTTTCCTCCATCTCTTCCTACTTTCTTCGTTCTTCCTCTCCTTCTCTTTCCTCCTTCCCCTTTCCCTTTCCCCACTCCTCTCCTTCCTCCCTTTCTAACCGTCTCTCCTACTCCTCTTTCTCCTCCCTTTTCTTCCTCTCCTTTTCCCTCTCTTCTATCTCTCCCTCTCCTTTCTTCTCTTCTCCCTTCCTTTCTCTCTATTCCTTTCCCTCTCTCTTGTTGTTTCCCTTTTCAATTCAGTCTAGAATGGTATTTGAGCAGCCCTGATTATCTATTTGCATCCATCTAGGTAAAGGAAAAAGGGGGAGGGGGAAAAGGGAAAAAGTGAGAATATTATAAAAGTGTACACAAATGATGAAATTACTAAACAAATAAGGACCTAGGTAGTTCCTTACAGGCCCCCTTATCAGATTGGATGCCATCTTCTTTGTGCTTCACTTCTTCAATATCCTTCTTAAAATGTAGTGCCTAGAACTGAATGGAATATTGTCTGAATCATGCTCAGAATGTTTTGGTCTTTCTGAACAGAATGTTAGCGGAACAATTGCTTCTTTTGATCTGCATACTCTTAATTCTATGGATGCAACCTAGGATTGTATTATTATTATTTTTTTGCAGCTGTGTCACAAATACAATTAAAGATACATTGCCTTTTGAACTTTTTAATCTTTTCAGCTAGAAAACACTTTGCTTTCTAGGACAAAGCCTCCTTAGCGGTAATGAGTTTCTGTTTGGATAATCATGCTGTGCAATTTCTATTTGGAAACCACTATCTATGGTCTGTTGTTTGTGAATCAAGCCACTAGGGCTTGTCCCACAAAACATGTATTTCACTTATTCTGTGAACCAGGCTATCTAGGGATCAGGATATATTAATCAGGGATGATGAAACAATAACCTTTAATGTGATTTAGATTCAGTTTCTATTAACAGGGACAACCAGATTTGGTCTATCCATCTACTGGTTATTCAGATTTTTCAGCCCAGACCTGGAAGCTTACAACAATTCTGGTCAGCATGGTACATATTATGGAAGAGGTTTAAAGTTTTAATTGTAAATGCTTGGAAGTTTACCAGTCTGCTCTACTGATTAAAATGTTTACCATTCCAAAGGATAGAGAAGCAACCTGGACTTTCTGGAGAAGCACCATCATTTTGCACTGGTCCCATGGTTGACCTGATAGCAGTCTTTCAATATTTATTTATTTACTTTATTTATTTTATTCATTTTATTTTATTTTATTTTTCAATTTATATACTGCCCTTCTCCCTAAGGACTCAAGGCGGTGCACAGCCAGAATTAAGAACATGAACTACAAATATTAAGAACAATTAAAATATATATAAATTTGGCCCAAAAATTTAAAAATCACAAACCAATTAAAACATTTACAAAATTTAAAAATTTCTTCTTAAGCCAGCCCGGCTTGCTGGAAAAAGTGGGTTTTAAGGGCACGGCAGAAGGCACTGAGGTCTTGGATTCTCCTTATCTCTGGGGGCAACTGATTCCAGAGTGTAGGTGCCCCCACAGAGAAGGCTCTCCCCCTGGGGTTCACTAGCCTACATTGTTTGGCTGATGGAGGAGGCCCTCTCTGTGGGAGCGCACGGGTCGATGGGAGGTCATCGGTAGCAGCAGGCAGTCTCAAAGATAACTAGGCCCTATGCCATGGGGCGCTTTAAAGGTGATAACCAACACCTTGAAGCGCACCCGGAAGACCACCAGGAGCCAGTGCAGCTCGCGCAGGAGCAGTGTTACATGGGAGCTCCCGTCACTACCCGCGCTGCTGCGTTCTGGACCAGCTGGAGCTTCCGGATGCCCTTCAAGGGGAGCCCCATGTAGAGAGCGTTGCAGTAGTCAAGGCGAGAGGTGACGAGGGCATGAGTGACTGTGCACAGGGAATATTTGAGGGGCTGCCACAAAAAAAGAGGGGATCAATCTATTCTCCAAAGCATCTAAGTGCAGAACAAGAAGCAATTGTGGAAACTAATCAAGGAGAACTAAGGAGAAATTTCCTGACGGTTAGAACAATCAATCAGTGGAACAGTTTGCTTTCAGAAGTTGTAGGTGCTCCATCTCTAGAGGTTTGTATGAAGAGATTAGACAGCCATTTGTCTGAAGTGATATAGATCTCATGCTTGAGCAGGGGGTTGGATTAGAAGACCTTCAGTGGTGGGATTCAAATAATTTAACAACCGGTTCTCTTCCCTAATGATTTCTTCCAACAACCAGTTCATCAAACTGCTCAGAAAGTTAACAACCGGATCTCCCGAAGTGGTGCGAACTGGCTGAATCCCACCACTGAAGACCTCCAACTCTTTTATACTGTTTTTGGTATTCTGTAAACAAAGATCTATTTCTACTTTTGACTAATAGGACTTTTCCCTCTCTTTGCCCGGCATCCCTATGGTTATACTGATTTCTTGTACACAGCTAGTCCTCAATTTAGGACCACAATTGGGTCCAGAATTTCGGTTGCTAAACAAGGCAGTTGTCAAGCACCCATCTTTACGATCTTTTTTGTCACGGTTGTTAAGCGAATCATACAATTTGTTAAGCGAACCTGGCTTCCCCCATTGACGTTGCTTGTCAGAAGCTGGCAATCACATGACCCCAGGACATTGCAGCTGTCATAAATATTTGCCCATTGCCAAGTGTCTGAATTTTGATCACATGATTGTGAAGATCCTGCTATCCTTGCAAGTGCAAGGTCATAAGTCACTTTTTTCGGTGCTGTTGTAAGTTTGAATAGTTGCCAAACCAATCATTACAAGGGGAGTACTATCAGCGATTTCCCTTTCAGACAGCCTGTAAAGGAGGGAAGCCTGTTAGCTGTTTACACAGGTGAACGTGATTCAGCATTTGGTGTCTAAATAATGAGCGTAGTCATCAATTTAAAAGCTGCAATGTTGCCCACAGCTAGGTTGTGCACATTCTAATGAAGTCACGAAGGTTTAAGCAACTGAATTGTCTTCTTTTTTTTTAGAGTTAATGACTCAAATTCTATATATAGTGGCATGGTAATAAACCTCTCTGAACTTTTAAATAAATATAAATGGGATGTGGCTTTGCAGTAATTGAGGTACTCCCAAAGCCACATACATAGATTAAATCGCTGGTTCGCATATACTAAACCACATTTTGTTAGCCATGTATTGCTGAATAATAATTGGTTGGGTTTGCACCATAATGCATGCTTGGTTATTAATCGCAATGGATAATAATTTGTCATTGGTCATAATAAACTATGTTCTGATATAGCATAATTTATGGCCCACACAATAATGGCTTGATGCAATACAACACCATAAGCCATGATGGTCTAATATATATATACATCATGCTGTACCACAATATAAATCAGTCACTCCAAGAGGACATAACAACGGCATAACAACGGTAGCTACTGACTGGATCTCCAAACTCAACATTAAACTTTGAAATGTTATTTCTGTTTTCCTTTTAGGTTTTCTTACTGCTTTTTTATTGTTTTAATTGTTTTTAACCTGTAAAAATGCGACCAGCCATACGCTAAATAAATAAATAAATAAATAAACTCCAAGAGGGAGAAGGGCCTAAATTTGACAAAAACCTAAAGGGTCAACCTAAATTTGACAAATGCATAAATAAAAGATAATGACTAATTGTTATTAGTCATTGCGACCAACATCTTAGCGCTATTCATTCGTAGGGTATGAACTAATGATGGTACAATGCAGAACTGTTGAAACTTGCAGATATAACCAAAAATGTAAACTATTTCAAGGGTTGGAGGAAAATATCCATCTGGTTCAGTTCCATGTTGGGAGAAATATACTGGAAACATGGAGGCTGATTGGAAAGATGGTTTATTGATAAAGCAGAACCCCCAAACCACATGTGATTCTGGGCAGCTGACAAAATGGAGTTTTATACCTTCTTTGGGCTTTGAATTTGAGCTTCCTGTTCCTGTGCAAGAACATGTCCTTTAATATTCTATTGGCTGTTGTCAGATTCGTATGGGGTTCATGTAGGGGTTATGTAGGGGTCATAGCTGGCTCTATAGGCAAAAGAGGAAACACAAATCCTAGGTGTTTGTCTGAGCTAATCTGGTCAACCTCTGGTTTATTGTTTATCTGAGCTCCCAGGTTTCTGTGATGTTGAAGTTTGGACTGCCCTTGGATCAGTGGTGAAATCCAATTTTTTTTTACTACCGGTTCTGTGGGCGTGGCTTGTTGGGTGTGGCAGGGGAAGGATACAGCAAAATCTCCATCCCCACCCCACTCTAGGGGAAGGATACTGCAAAATCCCCATTCCCACCCCACTCTAGGGCCAGCCAGAAGTGGTATTTGCCGGTTCTTTGAACTGCTCAAAATTTCTGCTACCGGTTCTCCAGAACCTGCTGGATTTCACCCCTGCCTGGGATGGTGCAATGAAGGGGCTTATGTTCTGAAAGGGTGTTGGGCAATTCCTATTGTGGCCATTAGCTTTCATCCTGTGTTGGATCTTGGGTGAGGGGCTGCTTTCTAATCCTACCATTTGGCCAAGGAATGTTGAAATACCCTGTCCTGAATGGATTTCTGCCTGCAGTATTTGCTTCGCTTATGAATAGAGCTATCTAGATATTTGTCTTTCAATAAGCTCTTTATCTCTTAAGTGCTGGCATTAAGTGCTCATTAAGTGCTGTGGGCTATTAAGAAAGACTTGGGGGCTGCTTTCTGTTTTTATATTATAAAATATTAGAATATTATATTTCTCCTTTAGTGAAATATAATATTCTGCCTTTTTAATAGTTCCCAAAGTATTTCATCCTCCTACGAGAGGTGGGGCTTCCCACCCGAGAATAGATCATTTATTATCCCAAACCACAGGTAGCCCCAAACCTCCCTTTGGTGGTCCTCGGGAACCTCTCTGAAAATTGTAGTTTTCCCATTTTGAAATGCAAAACACAATCCTAAAGTTGGCATGAATCAGTTACAAAATTAAGAGCATATAAACTCTCCCAACTCCGTTTTTTTTATTTTATTTAAATAAATTTTTATTATAGTTCAAAAAAACAAAAACAAATGTATAATAGTTTTTCTATCACGGTGTAACATCACCAAAATATCCATGTATATATACACCAATAATCAGAAAGTAAAAATAGAAATTATTTACATATTCTTATATACAAATTTACATTTCCAATACTTATTGATTACCCCCAACCCCGTTTATAACCACATGGATGATGCGGTCCTACACACTTTGTAAATCCTCAGCCTCACAATGTGAAATGTGGCCCTTGTCTACTCTTTTCAGTATTGTACACAAATGATTGTCCATTCTTTATGGGAGGGGAAAGAATTATATAACTTTGAAAAGCATTTTTGAAACACTGGGCCCTGCAAAACAAAGTTGAATTATAGTTGTATTTTAAATATATAAAAATAGGATCATAGGTAGCCAAAATTCCTGATGCATGCATGATGTTCAATCTGCCTCTCCTTGGCGCTCTCCAGATACATTGCAATAAAATGCCTTCAGCTATTAGAGCATGCAGGTAATCCTCAATTTACAACAGTTTCTTTAGTGACTTGTATGCTACATGCTAGTTATAAGATTTTGTTAGCTCATCTTTTGAGTGCCAAGGACTTACTTTAAAAGTTCTGTTTTAATGAGAGTTGTGTTGGATTTCTTACTCCTAGTTAGAGCACAAACATGAATCCAATTCCCTTCAGGGCAGGGGTGGGTTCTAAATTTTTTTACTACCGGTTCTGTGGGCTTATTTTGTGGGTGTGGCTTGGAGGTCATGTGACTAGGTGGGCGTGGCTAGCTGGTCAGAGTCATTTCTGGAAGGTCCTGGCACTTACGACCCGACTCATTTGTTTGCTTTTAACACTGATCAGCTGTATGACGGCCCTTTGAAGCCCCGCGGTAAGAGTTTAAACAGTTTTTTCCCCTCTAGTCATCAGCTGGGACTCAGGAGACAGCAATAGATTGGGAGTGGGATCAAATAAAAGGTAAGAATAACGTGGGTGGGTGGGAGGGCAGGGGGGAGAACCGGTTCGGTGACATCATATCGTCACCGCTACCGGCTCGGCCGAACAGGACCGAACCGGGAGGAACCCACCACTGCTTCAGGGTTTATTCAACTGTTATAGCCTGTTACCTTATGGGAATGGGGGAGGGTGTTGCTTGGCATTTCAGGTAGTCCTTGCTTAACAACCGGTTTCTTAGAAACCATCCAAAGTTATGACGGACACCCCCAAAATATTGACAGTCTGGATTTGAAAGATTGATGGTTGCTTCCCCCACCCCCCGTGGTCATGTGATCACATTTTGGCCATTCAGCAACTTGCCTGCCTTTACAGCCATTTGCAGCATCCTGAAGTCATGTGACCATGATTTCTGGTGCTTTTTGCTTGAAACTGGCATTGATTTCCAATTTCCGGCAAAAAAAACCCCAGACAATGTGTTCACTTAATGACTGTGGTGCTTAACAACCATGGCATTCTCTTAATCATGGCATTTTCTTAACGACCCCAAAAAAAGGTAGTAGAATCAGGTCAGTCACAGGAGGACCCGCTTAATGACCAGTGTGACTTATGAACATAATTTCAGGCTCAATTACAGTCATAAATTGAGGACTATCTGTTTGTGGACAAATATTTATCTCAGCCGCTCAGATTTGTATTATGCTATAAATGCTTAGCAAAATGCTAAATATCAGTCTCAGATTGAACTACCATAATATGATTGCAGCAGAAATGTAGAAGAATGCTAGCTATGTTCCACTTCCAGGGATAGGGGAGGAATTAATATACAGAAATAGATTTATTAGACCAACAGACGATAGCATGGAAATGTTCATATTTCTGAGAACATCTGTCAGAATGACTCTTCCTCCCGCCCCCCAAAAAATCTGGAAGATGGGAGAAGAGGAAAAAATGACTAATGTTTAAGATACATCTACATCAGATTAGTCTTAGATGAAAAGTAGAAGAAATGAGCAGACAGGCAAATTGGACCTATCGGATGCAGAAGCAGTATTGGCTAATTAAATTTCTTTTAATTTATTCCCTAAGCGCACACATTCTCATGTAAAAAGAAGAGATGAAAAAGGATGTGTGTACAAATTAGCTTGGATCAAATTATCTGAGAGATTGCTTTTCTTCCTTTGAAGCAGCCTGAATATTGTTATGTTGTTATAAACCATAATTCATAGCTTCATATTCTAGGTATAACTAGCATTTGAGAATAATGTCATAAAGTATTAAGGAAACCATGGCTAAATAGTAATGTGAGAATCAGCAATTGTACCCAGTTTTTAAATTCCCTCCCTTTGCTTCCATTCTTCATTTAGGCACAATTTATTATCTTATCTAGACCAATGGTTTCTTTATCCTCCAGCGACCAATTAACTGACTTTTTTGATGGTGTATTATTCTACTATCATTTTTAACATGCACTTTTGAAGTTTATTATTTATTTATTTATTTTTAATGGTAGCTACTTAGAATGCCTCATACATGGGAGTAAATAAATAATGTGGCACATATAGGAGTTATAATTACACTGAAATTCACCATGAAAAATAATCCCTTTTGGTCCACTTCTGATCATTTGATTTCAATTGATGTAGCTGCAGCTAGATGCATAGTAGAGCTCAGTGTATTATATATTCCTTTTGTTTTTTTCACAAGTGGCTTTTCCATTTTAACACAACAGCAAAATAACAGAATTGGAAGGGACCTTGGTGGGTTTCTAATCCAGCTCCCTGCTCAGGCAGGAAACCCTATACCATTTCAGACAAATAGTTGTCTAATCTCTTAGTGTTGGAGTACCCACTACTTCTGGAGGCAAGTTGTTCCATTGATTAATTGTTCTAACTGTTAGAAAATTTCTTGGTTCTAGGTTGGCTTTCTCCTTGATTAGTTTCCACACATTGCTTCTTCTCCTGCCTTCAGGCACTTTGTAGTAGGGGTCTCCAATATTGGCAACTTTAAGCCTGGTGGACTTCAGCTCTCAGAATTCCCCAGCCAGCAAAGCTTAGAGAATAGGTTCTTTGTGGCAGCCCCTTGTTGATATTGGAAGATTGCTATTGTGTCACTCCTACTCCTTCTTTTCTTTAAAGTCTTCTTTTCATTTAATTTTTAGGGCAGCAAATCAGCCTGTGAGTCAATGAGTATAGTTGGGGTCTGAATATCAGCATTGTGCAACTGGAAAAGAAAAAGACATGTTTTCAGCAGTCTGGATTTTGTCATCTCCAACCTCACATGGCTGCTCTTGTGACTAGGGTAGCAACCACACTTCAGAGATCAAGTTTTGGGAATGGCTTACTTCATTACCCCCAGGAAAAAACTTCATTGGCTGATGCTTTGTATGTCTAGTTATTTAAAAAGCCACAGCAGCAGACTATTAAAAAGGTTTCATATCATTTAGTATATGGCACAACATAGAATAGAATAGAATTCTTTATTGACCAAGTGTGATTGAAAACACAAGGAATTTGTCTTTGGTGCATATGCTCTCAGTGTACATAAAAGATACATTCATCAAGAATCATAAGATACGATTTACATGAATGCAAAACTGATGAATGACAATTGTGCATCTGTCTCTCTTGATGATCAACCAATATAGTTAAATTTTGAAACCTGGAGCCCATTATTTGAACACACATCTTCACCAATACTTAATAGAAGTTATTTATTATTTATTTATTATTTATTATTATTTATTAATTCAATTTGTATGCCGCCCCTCTCCGATGACTCAGGGCGGCTCACAGTGCATTTAAAATCATTATAAAAAACATTTAAAAATTAAAAACATTAAAAAGTTAAAGATTAATGTTCACATTGCCTAACACCTCAGGTATCAGATTGTTAAATGCAAGAGTTGTGCAGGTTTGGAAAGCTAGTCCTCTCTCATTCTTTTTTTTTTTTTTTATTAAAGAGTTTTACAAAAAAGAAAAAAATATATAAATATTTCCCCATCCCCCCTCCCTTCCTTACCCCCCCTACCCCCTCCAAACGTCCCAGAACAAAATACAGGGTATAACAATTAACAATCATGTGCTAAACTAAGCTAACTAACTATGGATTCCTATCCCCCTCTTCACACTTTAACTCCCCTTTTACAACTAAATATAAATACTCTTGATTTTTCTATTCATTCATAAGCTATTTGATACTTTTTAGTACGATATTTGTTTTGAATATAATCAATCCATCTTCTCCATTCCGATATATATCTTTCTTGTGAATGATCTTTCAAATATGCTGAAATTTTCGCCATTTCTGCCAAATTCGTTACTTTTAATGTCCATTCTTCAATAGTAGGCAAATCTTCCTTCTTCCAATATTGCGCCACCAAAAGTCTAGCTGCAGTTTTTAAATTTAAAATCAATTTAGTCTCTATAACTGTACAATCTGTGATTATGCCCAGCAAAAACAATTGTGGAGTAAACTTTATCTTCTTTTTAAGAATATTTTGGATAATCCACCATATTTTAATCCAAAATGCTTTAACTTTTTTACAAGTCCATCATATATGATAATAAGTGGCATCATCACAATCACATCTCCAACACTTAGATTGCAAATTCGGATACATGCAAGCCAGCTTTTTAGGATCTAAATGCCATCTATAGAATATTTTATAAAAATTTTCTCTTAAATTTTGGGCTTGCGTAAATTTTACATTTCTAACCCATATTTTTTCCCAAGTTTCCATCATTATTGGTTCCTGAATATTTTGTGCCCATTTTATCATACAATCCTTAACTAATTCCGTTTCTGAATCTATTTCTATCAATATATTATATAATCTTTTTATATGCATTTGACCTTGATCTCTAATTTGTTTTACCAAATTTTCCTCATTCATTTTTATTGTTGCTATTCTTTCCAACAGAGATAATTGTAGTTTTCTCCAATTCTCCATCTCTTTCTGTATTTTTTGCCATAATAATTCATAATTATTTTTTATATAATTTTACATTTGAAGCTGTAATATATACCCCTAAATATTTAACCTTTTTTACTATTTCAAATCCTGTTAATCTTTCTAGTTCTTCTTTTTGCTTTACCGTCATATTTTTAGTTATTATCTTTGTTTTTTGTTTATTTATTTTAAACCCAGACATTTGTCCATATTGGCTAATTATATCCATTAAACCTGTAACTGATTGTACTGGTTGAGTTAAAGTAACAACCAAGTCATCTGCGAATGCTCTTAATCTATAATCATGATGTCTAATTTTAATTCCCTTTATTTTATTTGACCCTCGTATTTTATTCAATAAAGGTTCCAAAGTTAAAATAATAATGGTGATAAAGGGCATCCCTGTCTTGTTCCTTTTTCAATTTTAAAAGTTTCTGTTAAACCACCATTAATTATTATTTGTGCTGTTTGTCTCTGATATATTTCCCTAATAAATTGTGTAAAGTATTCTCCAAACTGCATCTTTTCTATTATTTTCAATAAAAATTGCCAATTCAATCGATCAAATGCCTTCTCTGCATCCAAAAAGATAAGCGCTGCAGGGACTTGGTTGTTCCTTTCCAAATATTCCAATAAGTTTACAATTTGTCTTACATTACATTTCATTTGTCTTCCACTTATAAATCCAGATTGGTCATTATGAATCATTTGTTGTATGATTACCATTAACCTATTTGCTAATATTTTAGCAAAAATCTTATAATTAGTATTTAAAAGCGATATTGGCCTATAATTCTTAGGTTGACTACGATCTTGATCCTCCTTTGGAATCAATGAAATAAAAGCTGTTCTCCAGGAAGGGGGTACATCTCCTCCGGCTTGAATCTTACAAAATAGTTCCTTAAGCAGTTCTACCATTTCTGACTGCAAATTTTTATAACAAACAGCTGTCAGTCCATCTGTGCCTGGAGCTTTACCCCACTTTAACTGTTTAATTGCTAAAATAATTTCCTCCGAAGTTATTGGTTAGTTCAGTCCTTCCCTTTGCTCTGGTGTAATTACAGGAATATTCTCCTCCTATAAATATCTGTCACTAGCATATAACTTTGTATAGAATTCTAAAAAAGCTTTTTTAATCATATTTTGTTGATATACCTCTTTACCTTTGTATTCTATCTTTTCTATAGTACGTAGCTTTTGTTTTTTCCTTAACAAGTAGGCTAACAATCTACCTGGTTTATTTGCATTACAAAAAGTATTATGTTTAGCATATTGTAAGTTAGTTGCCACTTGGTCTGCCATCAACATATTAAACTGCCCTTGCAACAAATGTATTGTTTCCTTTATTTTCTTATCTGTTGGATTCAATGTAAGTGCTTGCTCTTTCTTTTTTATTTCCTCTTCTAAATCCCTCCGTTTCTTTTCTTGTCTATGTCTATATTTATTATTCAAATGTATTAAGATTCCTCTCATATATGCTTTACTTGCATCCCAAACCATTTCCATAGGTGTACCCTTGTGCATATTCATAATAAAAATTTCTTTCATTTGTTTTTTACATTCTTTCACATTTTCATCATATCTAAACAAATTTTCATTTAGCCTCCAAGACCTTCTATCTCCCTTTTCCTGCTCTAATTCCATTCACACCAGGCTATGATCAGATAAAATTCTTGAACATATCTTCGTCTTCTTTACCCTAGAAAAGAAATCATTATGATTAATATAAAATCAATCCTAGAAAAAGATTGATGTCTATCAGAAAAAAAAGTAAAATCTTTTTCTTCCACATTTCGTTCCCACCAGATATCTCTCAACTCCATATCATCCATCATATCAAAAAAAGATTTGGGCAATCTTGCACGATTTTGGGTATTTTGAAGTAATCCTTTTTTGTCCTTTTGGGTATCCAATACTCCATTCCAATCTCCCATTAATATTTATTTATTTATTTATTTATTTATTTATTTATTTATTATCAGACGATTTATAATTCCATTGTATTATTTTGGTATGCAAAAGCTTATAAAATTTTTCTTGCTGTTGATTGGGAGCATATACTCCAATTAAAAGTGTTTTCTTCCCTTCTATTAGAAATTCAATTGCAATGTATCTTCTTTGAGCATCTGCCTCAATTAATTTGGCTATTAAATCTGTCTTTAGGTATATAACTATACCATTTTTCTTCTCTGGAGCAGATGCAACAAAATGTGTCCCCAATCTTGAATTTATCAAATATTTTTGATCTGTCACTCTAATATGTGTTTCTTGTAGACAAATTACATCGTTTTTAAACTGTTTCAAATAATGAAATACTTTTTCTCTTTTGTGGTGAATTTAAACCATTGACATTCCAAGTCAAAAATTTAGTTACCATTCTTGGCACCTTAAAGCTTTAAGAGCGCCAGCTGAAGATCCTCCAGCACCTTTCTCTTCGGCCTTGCTCCTCCCACTGCTTCTGTTTTTGTAGCTTCTTGACCTTTCATTTGGATTTGCTGTATCTTTAAATCTTGTTCTTTTCGCTTTGCTGCAGCACGAGTCTGCCTTTGATCTTTTGGTTCTTCTCTTTTTTCTGCTACTTCCAAAGATTGAGCAGTACCAAAAAATTGCAATAAATCTTCTTCAATAAGCGAGGTCTCTCCTGCAGCTTGAGGCTGTTTACTTTCCTTCTGTCCCTGTATTGCCAGCTCTTCTTTTCTTCTCCCCATTTCCTGAGATGGTGGGCATCCAGCCTTTAATACATTAGTATAAAAATCTCTTGTCTTCTAAATTGTGTTAAGACAATGCCTTTCTCCCATATAATTCACCACCAGTCCAGCTGGAACATCCCATCTAAACTGAATCTGTTGATTTCTAAGTTCATCCGCCAAAAAAGCAAACTCCTTTCTGCTTCTCAACATTTTTGAGGGGATTTCTTTCAGCACTAAAATCTCTTGTCCTGCCATTTGAAGTTTATTTTTATAGAAAGCTTGTAAAATTTCATTTTGGGTCCTCCTTGTTGTAAAGTAAATCACAATGTCTCTTGGCAATTGATTCTGTCTAACAAACCAGGAATTGACATGATATATGTTGTCAATTTGCAATGAGAGATCTGCTTTTTGCTCCCCAGTTATCCTTGCAAAAGCCTCTGCAAAGATCTCTCTCAAGTTCTCTCTATTGTGTTCTCTCAGACCTCTTACTCTCAGGGCAGACTCCATCACTCTATATTGTAACATCACCACTTCATCGTCTGCCCTATCCACCTTGGTCTGAACTTCATCCATTTTTTTTTTCCAAATTCAAATTAGACTGATTAATTTCTTCTACTCTTTCATCCAACAATTCAATGTGTTTTGCCAGACCCTGAAATGCCATTACTATATCTTCTCTTATTTCCTTATTCCGAGTTTGAATGACCTCTTAAATTTCAACCATCTCTTCAGACACTTCCTTAATTTTCCCCTCTAAAAAAGATGTTTGTTGCTTCAAAGCCTCCTGCAGAGATTCCTGTAAAACTTCCAAAGTCAGTATTTGTGGGTTTGAAGTAGACAAAGATTGTAATTTTGATGGTTATGCTGGCAATCCTCCAGCACTTTTAAAGCCAGATTTTATTTGCTTAGAAGCCATTTTTAGCTTTCAATTTATACTTCTTACAGCAACCAAATCAGTAAGTCCAAATGTTTTTAAATCTTTTGTAAGTATTATAGTTTATTTAAAGTCCAAACTGTAGTCTTTCCACTTTAAATCTTTCTTTCTTTGGTGTAGAATCCAATAATCTTAAACAGCCTTAGAAGCACTAACGATGTTAACAATCACTTTCACTATAACTTTAACTTTCACGCCCTGTTACAATTCAGGCGCCATTTTTCCTTTCGTTTTTAAAAGTCTTAGAAGGAAGAAATATAGATACAGAGTTAAAATTCAGTTCTTGCAATTGCTAGGACTCCTGTTTTTGTTCTGCCTGCTGTGAGATTATTTTGAATCTGAATGTTGATTTCAGGGGTAGTTGCGACGTCTTGTTCTGCTTAAACCAGAGAAGTCCCGGATTCGGAGCTCAGTTGGACTACCAGGGAGCTCTCACCCTCCAAGCCCCAGAATTACTCCTAGGGCTTTTGGGGAGCTCTACCTTTGTCCGGCTGCTCGCCTTCCTCTCTTCTCCTGAGGGGAAGGTTCCCAAACCTCCAGACAGTTGATTTGCACTGCCTTAGCGGTTTTAACAAAATCGCGGGGCTGACGATCCAAAAGGAGCGTCTGTCAGCGCCTGCGGTGCCACCGGAAGTCAGTCCTCTCTCATTCTAACAGACAAGTATATGTATCCCTTCCTGGTCTAAAAATAAGTCTGCTTAAAAGTAGATCTTGAATGTTATTTTCCCCCCTGATCTCTCTGCTTCAGTGTAATGTGATACTGAATATATAATACCCATGGAATGATCCATACAGTTGCCACCTATGTAAAGTGAGCAGTTGCTACTTTTTCCCCTCTTGCTACCTGCAATACTACCTATCATTTCCTTATACTATGAGACTGAAGAATAACAGAATAATAGAGTTGGTAGGGACCTTGGAAGGTCTTCTAGTCCAACCCCCTGCTCAAGCAGGAAACCCTCTACTATTTCAGTCATTCCACTGCTTAATTGTTCTAACTGTCAGAAAATTTCTCCTTAGTTTTATGTTGGGTTTCTTCCTTGATTAGTTTCCACACATTGCTTCTTGTCCTGCCTTCAGGTGCTTTGGGGAATAGATTGACTCCCTCTTCTTTGTGGTAACTCCTCAAATATTGGAAGACTGCTATCATATCACCCATGGGGCCAGTGCAAAGGGATGGTGGCAGCCCACATATCAGATTGAATCAGATTCAGATTGAAGAAGGCTATTCTGTATGATTCTTGGACAGGGTTCCTTAAGAATCTTTTTCTCATATATGAATCTGCCCCAATACATACATTTGTAATGGAGGTTGTGTTCCACCATTCCTGGCTAGCTAATCTGCTCTCACTTGGCTTGAAAGATCGAATCAATCACAGCTCCAAACAAGAGCCCACCTTTGATTTTATTTGAACAAGTAATTTTAAAATTTGGACATGAAGAGGTGTTTTTTTTTTTTTAAGGAAAGATGCTCTTTAGATGTTAATTGTATATTGTTGGCCTTAATGGCTCCTCTGTCCATTCCATCCAATGAGACCCTGAGCTTCTGCTCTGAATTCTTCTCCCTTATAGGCATCCCTGAAATGAGCAATGAAATCTGTTCTATTGCAAAAAAGATTTCTTTAGTTCAGTGTCTTTTTCTATTGTATTTAAATATTGTTTCACCCTTGGATTTTATATTTGTCATCTAATTATTTATTAGATGAAAGTCATTAAGAAAGTCAATGCTTTGATTACAGTTTTCTTGCATACAGACTTACAAATGTAGGCAAAGTGACAATTTAAATGAGATGTCTGCCACAGAACAGCACATAGGCAATAAAGGTTTGTTTTTAAAACATGTATGACACCATATTTAAACGAAGCTTCCATTTTTAGACATTAAAAAATGAAGAAAGTTATTTCTGGTTACTTGGCTCAAACCAACAGGCATAAACATGATCAGCTAGAATTGCAACAAAGTTATACCAGGTTAATAACACATAAAATGGCATCTTCCCCTTTAAACAATGCCTGTTCTATAATATGCAATTAATTATGTTTTATTAAAGTTGTAGTTACAGGTTACAGCCTGTTCTGTGTACATGATACTAACTCAAAGAAGACATAACAAAACCACAATTGTTTTCCTTATGGTCTAATAGTTTTATTGGAGGCAGGAGACTCCAGTTTGCATTGGAGAATACTCAAAAGTGGAAAGAATTAACTCCTTCCTCCCCACCTCACCAATCCAAATCAAATTCATTAGCAGTCATGGGAATTTAATACATACAGATTTCTTTGTAAGAATGAGATGTGGCACAGTGGTGACATATCCTTATTTTCTGGAAGGTTGCTTGTTTGATCTTTGGAACAACTTCAGGTTTTTCTATAGGCAATTACAGATTTTTTTCATTCAAACAGAATTCTAGACTTATTGCTATTTCCTAATGAGAATAGAATAGAATAGAATAGTGTTAGATCGGCGCAGGAAAGGAAGACGTGACCAGCTCGTTACATTAGTAACTTTTTATTGAGAACAGAAACAGTAGCAAGACTGGCTGTGCGCTGCCGGGGCTCTCCTTATATTCGCTCCGGCAGACGCACCGCCCCCTGACAGGGATTCAAATCTTCCCGCCCGGTGGCTGGCAGCCAATCCGGGCGGATGTCCTTATAAGGACATAACAAATAGAATAGAATAGAATAGAATAGAATAGAATAGAATAGAATAGTTCTTTATTGGCGAAGTGTGATTGGACACACAAGGAATTTGTCTCCAGTGCAAAATAAGCTCTCAGTATACATACAAACAACAAAGTGATAAATCACAAATCATAAGATACAATCATAAATCATAAGATACAACCAACAAAGTGATAGTCATAACATACCAATAGGAGTAGGTAATAGGAAAGGTGAGAAGGATAATAGTAATGCTGTCTATACCTAAGATCCTGTCCTGTCCTATCCTATCCTATCCAGATTTAGCAAGTTTAGCAAGGACAAATTCCAAAACTCAACAAGTCCTACTATTTCCAAAATTTGTCTGGCTTACTTGAGAGGTAAGCAGAAAACTGAACATGGTCTAAGGCTCTCTTGACTTATTAAAATCATAAAATGGAATCAGGATAATTTTAGGGTTTTTTTTAATTCCATGTTGGGCTCTTATCGAAAAGCTAACAAGCTTCCATTTCTTCTCTACCATTTGATCATTAGCATGTATTCAGCTATAACTGAGAATGCTAACCTCCAGTCTCATTTAATAGTTTATAATGAGCAGAATTTCAAAAGATGGGGATTTCCCCCCCCTCCACTTAAAAATATATCATAAAATATGCATGCCCAGAAGAGATAACCTTATGGAATGTCTTGGATAGCTTTGGAGGGGAAGGAAGCTCAGTTCAGAAAGGCTAGCAGTCCATGCTGCATATAAAGCTGCCAACTGATTAGGAGGATTACCTGGTGTGCTTCTCTACCTTTGGATGTTCAAAAAGGAGCCGATCAAGCCTCTCTTGGAAGGGAGAGCCAATTTTATCACCAGCTCACCTGCTCAAACCACAGTCATGTTGCAGTAGCATCCATTTCTAAAGCTTACAACCCTGGCTGTGGTAGATGGGATTTCCCTCCCCTCCCCACTCCTCCTATGTGTTGCTCTCAACATACCCAAAGGCCGCTATAGAGAAACCAAATAATTTCCTTATTTCCATAAGTGGGTTGCTGATGCTGCTGTTTTCTTAATGCTTGTAATATAAACTTGCCAAATTCTGCAAGGAGGAGAAACCTACATGGGAAGCTTTTTCTGTCTTAGGAGAGAAACGTAATGGCTTCACAAGATTCTTTCTGCTGGTGTTAAAGGCTAGTTTTATCTAGCAAGTTTTGAGAAATAATGCTGCTAGTGATAAGAACAGCTGCAGCTTCAACAGAGCTTCCTGTAATTCTAAGAAAGGGGGGATCGTTTTTCATCCTTTCAAAATCCTTTAGTTTCCCCCTCCACTCCTGCATCTCATTAACATTTCCAATTAAAAGTCTTCGGAGGCTTCTGCAAAATGCACAAACAAATCAAGGTTTGTTCCCCTCAACTTTTCTTCTCCTCTTTTCATTCCATTCCCAATGCAAGTGGGTTCCCGCCCCCACTCCATTTGCCAAAAGAGAAGGAAGGCATTTAAAATCTCAACTGAGGAAGAGACCCTACAGTATCTGCAACCTGTTTTTGTTGTACTTGTTATTGCTTGGTCCAAATTATTCAGTGTTTGAAGGGTTAGCGCTACCCAGCAACTAGGGGCAAGGAAACCTTCTGATTGGCTGGAGGAAATAGAACTCAGCTTGGCGCCTGGGTGCACGCAGCTCAGCCTTCTAATCTGTATGAGGAGGAGAATGCCACGCTCCTTCACTTCCTTTTCAACATTCGTAAATCACCCAACAGGCATGGCTAACTTCAACTGAGCTCTGCTACAAAGAACTTGAGCAAAGCTGCGGATATGTCATGTAGATAATTTCTTACCTGAGCTGTGCTCTGAATACGTGATGAGTCCCCTGCCTGTGCTAGTTCCTTCCAAATCAATTGGGCAATGGTGTTTAAGCTCAAGGATCTATTAAGAAGGGGTTGCTGTGGACTCCTCTTTAAGTTATGGACAACAAGCTTTGAGACCCATAAGGCAGTTGCCAAGTTCCAGTGAGCCAGGGCAAGAATTTCGTTTGGAGCGAGGATTATTCCATGCTAAAAATTAGCCTGTCCTTGGTGCCACAAAAATGTTATTGTGTTAGGTGAAAATACTTGCAGATATCTATAGTACAGGCAAAATTGCATAAAAAGCCAGCTATTAGTAACTCTGTCCTGGAAGCTAGCCTCTCCCTTAATTATAAATCATATATCAACACTGTTTCTCAATTTAATGGAATGGGCATCATTTGGTTTACTGTAGGCACTGCTGTTATTTTCTGCAAGCTTTTTGAGAGACATCCCCCTTTTATCAGCTGTTAATAGACTATCCATTCAAACTTATTTAGGCATTCCATTTGACACATGCAAAAGAATCTATGGAAATTAGGTTTTGTATGAAGAGAATGCTTCTTGTATTATATACAAGTTTGTATTTAGGATGAACCCAATGAAAATATCCAATTCAGTCTATTGGAATTCAGTCTACTGAGAGCTTATGCACTGGAGACAAATTCCTTGTGTGTCCAATCACACTTGGCCAACAAAGTATTCCATTCCATTCCATGAGAAAGGAAGTTGGACACAAGTAGGTAAGGTGTACAACTTTATTTGTGCATACTGTCTATAATCTCTTATTTGGCTCCAACTACTAATAGTAAAACAATAACATAAGTGGAGTCCAAAGCTGAAAGCTTCTGGAATAGGAAAGTCATTGAAACATACCTAAGATAAAAACTCAAGTGAGCTTTTGGGAGGCTCCCAAAAAAACAACTTTGCTAATTTTGTTGCTGCCATCAAGAAGAAATGACCTTAAGTGATAACGATACAAATTTCTACCAAATTGATCTCTGAAGTTTATCTTAACTTCAGGTGGGTTCTTATGGGCAAAAGATAATCCTTAAAATATAAACATCTCAGGGCATGGTCTCACGACCACAATTGAGTCCAAATTTCCATTGCTAAGCAAGATGATGATAAAGTGAGTTTTGCTCCATTTTACTACCCTTCTTGCCACAATTGTTAAATGAATCACTGCAATTATTAAGTTAGTACATGGTTGTTAAGTGGCTTCCCGACTGACTTTGTTTGTCAGAAGGTTTGCAAAAGGTGAACACATAACTCCGGGACATTGCAACAGTCATAAATTCATGCCAGTTGCCAAGCGTCTGATTTTTGATCATGTGACCATGGGCATGTTGCAATGGTCATTGGTGTGAAAAGCAGTCATAAGTCGCTTTTTTTCAGTGCCATTGAAACTGAATGGTCACTAAATAAATGGTTTTATGTCTAGGGCCACCTGAATATGCTATTGGACCAGAAGTTAATATTGTGAACTATTATTTCTCTTAAGCTATTTTCTTGTCCTTCTAGCATTTAATGTAGTTTTAAAAGTATATAAGTAATGCAGTATCTTGTGAAATATTAACAGTGGAAGATACTACCTCAGCAACAAGATTCTATTGATGCACCCGCAATCATATGTTGTATTAAAAATAACAAAAATCCAGCAGTACCTTAATCAATTTATTGCTTTCATGATGAAATGGACTGTAGTACACACAGTGAATAAATAAACTTTCTGGTCTACAATTCCATAAGATTAGGGTTTTTAAATTTTTTTAAAAAAAATGTTAAAGAGAACTCAAATGGGGAGACAAACTAATACAAGGGGCAGATGAATCATTTTTCTGAACATCAGAAGAATTATTTAGAAAATGAACTTCATTGTGAAAATACCTGAATACTTGAAAATGGCACTGAATTATGTTACAATGGCCTTATATTCTCCACAAGCAGCTGCTTGCTGAGTAATTTTCTTTCTCTGTCCTTCCCTCAATTTTTTATTAATATGCTCCATATTTTTGAAGTTCTTCATTCTCAACTTGATGGCCCTAGGCAAGAAATTGTAGCTGTGCATATAAAACAAATTCCCAACTAACATTAAGATATTTTGATATCCATTAACAGTTCAATTCAGATCCTTTTTCTAGTTAAAAGAAAATTTGTAGACCACCCATTGCAAGCAATTATAGCATTTAATTTTGCTTAATTTTGTCCAAAGGAAAATAGAAGTCAAAGGGGGATTCTTTTTCTGCAAAAAGAATTATGTTTTGACTTCTATTGATTCTTTTTCACCCCTTCTCAAAACATAACAGATGTAACCTGCAGACTTTGAAAGTAAGAAAATACCTGTGTGTGCATAGGCACAAACCCACCCACACTGACTTTTGAATTCAGTAAAATGCTCTAATTTCCTAAAGCGTGAGGTTATGTTTGTCTCCCAGGGGACCTCGATGTTTAATTTGAACAATTATTTCAATTTGGGTTGTATAAAAGCAAGATAGTAAAGACTAAATTCAACTACCAGAGAGCCCCTCCCTCCCATTGTATATTTTTCTCGAAAGAGAAAAGGCTAGCTATAAGAACCCCTTTGTGAGCTTCACAATGGAGATCTACAGAACTTCATTTGGGGCCGTCACAGACCATTCCATTGTTTTGAAAACTGACATGCCCTCACAAGAATGGGGAAAGATGCTTTTTGGTTTTTTTTTTTTTTACAATAAGCTAGTCAAGATGTAGCATTGCCATCCCGTTGGACAAAGCAAATAATAGAACAGATTTTGGAAGGCAACAACATAAGCAGCCAATATTAATATCTATAGATCAGAGGTCTCCAAATTTGGCAGCTTTAAGACTAGTGGACTTCCTCTCCCAGAATTCCCCAGCCAGCACTGGTTTGGGGAATTCTGGGAGTCGAAGTCCACAAGTCTTAAAGCTGCCAAATTTGGGGACCTCTGTTCTATAGAACCGGTTGCCAAGATTCTCCTGAGCTGCATTACAGTTTTAAACTGCAATCCCCACCCCCACCCATCTATATCTCAATTGTCCTAACATCAGACCCCCATAGTCAACATTTAGGAATCTTATCTGCCTAGAATCCACACTGTATAACGGACATTAATACAATTGTCCAGAGGTATTTCACGAGAAGAGTATTCTCTGCTCACAATAGAATACCTTATGCCACCAGGTTTGAAATTTTGGACCTGGACAACCTAGAACTACGCCGCCTACGGTCTGACCTAAGCTTAGTACACAAAATTGTCTGCTACAACATCCTACCTGTCAATGACTACTTCAGCTTCAACCACAATAATACATGGGCAAACAGTAGATTCAAACTCAAAGTAAACCGCTCCAAACTCGATTGCAGAAAATACGACTTCAGCAACAGAGTGGTCAGTGCCTGGAACTCACTATCTGACTCTGTTGTTATATCCTCAAACCCCCAAAACTTTAACCTTAATCTGTCTACCATGGACATCACTCCATTCCTAAGAGGTCTGTAATGGGGCATGCATAAGTGCACCAGTGTGCCTACCATCCCTGTCCTACTGTTCCCATTTATCCGTACTCATTTATTATGTATATACTTATACCTGTTTATACTTATATGTTTATATGTTATGTTCATACTTATACTTGTTTTCTCATACATGCTTGACAAACTAAATAAATAAAATAAATGATTGGCTTTAAAAATAAAAGTGTTTATTTTATTGGTAGTGATATTCCAAAGTCAGATAATTTCCTACTGATTCCTAGATAGCCTGAACTTTGAAGGAAGCTAAACAGGACAGTGAAAGAGAAATATATTTTAAAATAAAGGAAGATCATTTTTGTGGTTAATTCTGATTTTCTTTAGAAGTTAGTGAATATGTAATGCATTTTCTTCATCTTAATACATTGAAAGCAGTAGCAGCAAACCCCTTAGTCACTCAACTTCGTGCCCTCTTCATCACAGTACCCAACTTGTTCATCTCTTGGCAACATTTGGCCATCCAACTAGGACCTCTTGTCCAGAAAGTGAGAGTAGTCAGAGAAAGCAAAGCCTGTACATCACCTGTCCCCAAGCCCCTGTCTCTCAAAGCGTGCAGTTCCTTGTATGCAGTAGTGGGTTCCACTTACCTTCGCTACCGGTTCGGAACTGTGAACGCACGGGCGGTGCTTTTGCGCATGCGCAGAGTGTCTGTGATGATGTCTGGGCAGGTGGGCAGAGCTTCCCGCCGCTGCCACTACCAGTTCACCCGGACCGTGGCAAACCAGTAGAAACCCACCACTGTTGTAGGGTAAGCATAGGCAGTTTATGACTGTCATATCATATGCAGCTCCATAGCCCAATGTTGACTCTTCAGGACTGTTCTATCCAAATGCAGCTGCAGAATTCTGAATAATAGTGTCATGATTGCTATCCATTTTCTATAAAACAAATGTACTTTTGCAATGCCTTTAAAACATATTCTCCACACAAAATAACCTGAGAAGGGATAGAATGTGTTGAAAGTCCAGCTCGGGCTTCTCAAGTGACATCATGACATTACTGAACATTTTCTCTAGCATCCCCTCAATAGAGAAAATAATAAAATCATAATCACTATCATCATCATCATCATCTGTATTACCTGTCCGCAAGATTATTGTCTCTGGTACAAGACCTATTCTGTTATTTGCTTGCTTTCTCTTTGCAATCCTGAATAGGCAGTTCTAACGCACTCTATATGGGGTTTCCCTTGAAGAGTAATCAAAAGCTTCAGATGGCGAAGATTGTAATGGCACGGGCAGTTATGTGTGCCTCTGGTATGGCATGCATTGCACCTCTGCTCCACAAGCTGCATTGGTTGCCAGTTTGCTTCTGGATTCAATTCGAGGTGTTGGTTTTGACCTTTAAAGCCCTTCAGAGCATGAAGCCTGGTTATTTGAGGAATTGCCTCTTCTCAACTACATCTGCCTGTTTCATCAAGTCTGGCAGAAGAGGTATGTTATGGTTCCTGTCTACTAGGGAGTTATATCTGGTGGGACCCAGGAGGAAAGCTTTTTCTGCTGATGGCCCTTGCCCTGTGAAACATCACCACCACCCCACCCTGAGGTAAGATTGGCCCCTTACCTATAATCCTTCTGAAATTCATCAAAACCTGGCTGGGTCAACAGGCCTGGGGACGGGGAGGGTCTTCCCCAGCCTTTTAAAAATATATCAATTTTAATTGTAGTTTTGTTTTAATATTATGGCTTTATTGCATGTTACCCAGAGTTACATTCTGTGAAATAAGTGGCCATATAAATATGATTTATATATAAACAAACCCAGCATTCTTTTTGCGTATATGTTTATGGGCCTTTGAGTCTGGTAAAAAAAAAACTAGACAAATCCCTGCTGTTTTCATGGCAACATTTTTGGAAGTGGTTTGCTCTTGCATGCTTTCTAGGACTGAGAGAGAGTGAATGGCCTAAAGGAAGAACCAGAACTCATGGTCTCCAAGGTTCTAACCCAATGCTTTTAACTACTTCAACAAATTGGCATTTTTAAGACTTATTTGTTATTACTGGTCTTATAAGCGGTCCTATTAATAGTTTGTTTTCGTTGTACTTAAATAATTTGCTCTTGATAACATGATCCATTCTGCAGAGTATAATCTCACATGAAGGCCCAAATGCAACATCTAAAAATAAAATTGATCAGATCTCATGAAATTATGGTATTTTAAAAGATTTCACATGAGAGTCCAAATGTCTCATGAGATGTTGATATATTTTAAGTTTGTCTGGGGAGGGTGTAACTTTGTTCCTTTTTCTGAATTCTCTGATATACATTATAGTATTAGGAACCTCTTCTTCCAAGGATTTTGGAGCCTTCTGAAACCTCTGACTGCCTCTTTCCGTTTGTTTGTTTGTTTGTCTGTCTGTCTGTCTGTCTGTCTATCTATCTATCTATCTATCTATCTATCTATCTATCTATCTATCTAAGAGTTATTGTTTAAGTAGCAAACTCAAATTTTGTCTATCTGCCAATTCCAAGTCAAAGTACCAGGTAAATGTGACTTAGTAAGAAAATTATACTGTATATAGTGTTGGGAATGATTTAGAACTGAATGCCAGATTAATCAATATTTCTCTTCTGTTAAAACATTTGTGTGACTGTCCATCTCAACCAAAGGGACACTGAGCAGTTTACAAAACACTTGTCAAAAGCTAACAAGAAGAATACAAAACTACAATATATAATCTGATAAACATGAAGAAATCATAAACACCCTTTCTAAACATTAGTAGGGTCAGAATCAACTGTGTAAGGAGGACAATAACTCCATACGGGGCACCACTGAGAAGGTGAGCTTCCTGGGTCTCACAAGACGACATAGTTTTGGTGAAGGGACCAAGAGGGCATAGTCCCTGTTGGAGCCTTTGGGGCAGGCAGATGCCCTGGGAAGAAGGCAGTCCTGCAAATAGCCTGGTCCTGGGTCATGTAGGGCTTGGTGGTACAATTATTCGAATGTAGTATTGCAGGCAAACTCTGCCCACATCCTGGAGTGGAGTTTGACCATGATGGAGTTCAAGGTTGACTCAGCCTTCCATCTTTCTGAGGTTGGTAAAATGAGCACCCAGATTGTTGGGGGCAATATGCTGACATTGTAATTTGCCTAGAGAGTACTGTAAAACACTACAGGGCAGTATATAAGTCTGCTATTGCTATTGCTTTAAAGCTAATCACCAACATTTTGAACTGCCCTGAGAAAGCCAACTGGGAGTAGTGTCACATGAGTATAATTACTTGTGCTGCTGCATTCTAGACCACTTGTAGCTTCTGTTCTCTTCAAAGGCAACCTTTAGCAGAATGCATTGCAATAATCCAATTGGGAAATGACTAAGGCATGAGTGACTATCAACAGACTGCCAAACCCTGAAAGGGTATAATTGGCACACAACATAAAGGCCCTTCTGGCCATAACTGTCACCTGCTCCTTAAGCAGGAGTTGTGAGTCCAGAAGATCTCCTAAATGGTACACTAAATCAAAGCTATCCCACTGGATGTATCTCTTCAAAGATGTAAAACTTTCTTAATTTTAAATGGTAAAGAGATGTTTTCAATCATATATAAATAATAAGAATCAAAATGTATGGGAGCGTAGATTGTTTCACTTGTTATACATTTTAAAGTTATTTTCAATGCTATGGGGCAGAGACTTTTGGTGAAAGGTTCTTTCACGGAAAAAGTAAAGCGATAGTTACATGTGAAATCAGAAGTGACAAGAAGAAAGAAGATGGGATCCATTTTGAAATTTCTGTTTAGATTTTTGACAATGTGCTAATAGCCACTGGGACAATTACCGCCATTTGATAATACACCCAAAAGATCAGTGAGATGATTATTCCATCAACATCAAATGCTACTTTCCACACCCCTGCTCTACATTAAACTTTGAAGCAATGTGGTAAGCTAAAGATAACTGTTTAGAAAACATTGCTGATGTTTGACATTTTCTACAATTGATATCACCCTGGAACACTTTACTCACAGACATTTTGTCCTTGCTAAATAGGGAGGAATTGCTCTGGCAGAAATAGAATCAGGAGAGCAGAAATCAAGACAAAGTTAGGAAGCCAAGAAGGATATCAATTATAAACCAAGGTCTGTTAAACCAAAGCTTTACGGTAACATCTTGCACACTTGAAATATTTCTACTTATTGGCACAAGTCCCTTCCCTTTTTTCTCCTTCAGAGTCCAAGGGCTGAAGGTTTTCATTTTTGAAGTATGGTTTGATTTCTTTGCAAACATCAATGTGTATTTTATTGGTTGGCTCTAAACACAGAGGTCTGTCATTCATGTCTTGCTGTAAAATCCACAGGGACATCCTGTTGACCATGGTGGGAACCAAGATGGATCACAGGTCTGTTCCAGCATGATTTTCTCTCTTAAAAATACTGGGGGCTGTGTGTGTGTGTGAGGGAATACAAGATTATATGTTCTGACCAGGGCATACTGATTTAATCAAATAGCTCTTATTAATGAAAGTTTTATAGCATTCGTTATATACCTTCCTGGCTTGGGAAATCTTTGTAACAGTGAGACACCTTTATTTATTTCCTACCATTAAGACTTGATTTTGTACCTGTAAAAAGATAGGGCAGATGTGTCATTGCTACACGATATAATGGTTTGTTTCTCACAGTCTTCTGTGCATTAAGTTGAGGTATAATCATTAGAGATGCATGTGAGAGCCTTGGTGGCACAGCAGACTAAAGTGCTGTTAAATAGCACCAGCTGCCTGCAATTACTGCAAGTTCAAATCTCACCAGGCTCAAGGTTGATTCAGCCTTCCATCCTTTCGAGGTAGGTAAAATGCGGACCCGGTTTGTGGGGGCAATAAGCTGACTTTGTATAAAAAAAGAACACCTCTTGGGTGGGGGGGAGCGAAAGCTCTGCTAAGCAGATATATACAAAAGTATGAAGGCTATTGCTTAATGCATTGTAAGCCGCCCTGAGTCTCTGGAGAAGGGCGGCATATAAATCGAACCAATAAATAAATAAATAAATAAATGTGGTTAAATTGACTCATGTGTAACTTTACTTTAAAAAAAAAAGATTTCATCCTTGCTTGCTTCACCTTGGGAAGAGTTGCAAGAATCTGCAAACAGTCAAAACTGGCCAAATCAATTCAGAACATTATCATGTCCTATCAGTGGTGGGTTGCTACCGGTTCTCCCTAGTTCGGGAGAGTTGGTAGTGGAAATCTTCATAGGAGAGTGAACTGGTTCGCTTTGAATGTCAGTTGGGTCCTCCCCCCCACCCCCGCATTATACCTACCTTTTTTTCTTTTGTTTTTTGGTCAGCTGTAAGGTGCGGCAGAGTGGATTGCCATGCCTTAGCTGGTTTTTTTACTCATTGCGTTTGCGTGAAGCGCAAGTTCGGCATGCGTGCAAGTGAAGCAACCATGCGCATGGCAATCGCAAGCAAAGCGTGTGTGCAATGTGAACTGGTGGTAAAACTGATTAGAACCCACCACTGTGTCCTATACAGAAAAAAAATCTATAAGGGAGATCTGTCAAGTCATCTTGCTCCTTGTGAGCACTTATGGAGATCATGCTAAGTAAGTCAGCTGAAATCCAAATGGGCCTAGTGAGTTAAGACTTCTCATTAATGTGGAAACAGACTGCCCAAAATCTTTGCAGAACTTCATCTCTTGTAAACAAAAATTTAGGATTTTTCCCTCCCCATCTTTTTAGCTAAATGAGTTTAGCTGCTGAATGCAGACAACTGTCAGCCTCAGCTTTGTCTGCTTCAGCTGCCATAAGAAACGGGGGGGGGGAGGGACTAGTTAAGGGGCGAAGGGGGGGAAGGTGCAGGAGGTGTTTTTTTTCCATTGTAGGACGTGTCTTCCCAAGAAACGAAAGTGAATCTCCAAAGGGGCCGGCTGACCAACTGCTCTACATTCCTGATGAATGACATTGCCAGACGTGATGCCACCTGACCTTTGGGAGACCTTTGGATTGGATGATGGTCAATAGACACGGGGGGGGGGAGAGAAGCTTAGTAGATGCTATTTCGCGTGTTTTGCTCACTTCCAGCTTTACCTGGGTTGCGATCATTTCATATTCAGTAAAAGTACTAATCTCTTCAAAATGATTGAGTTTGGGTTTTCCTTTCCTGGATAGTGAAGGAAGCATACCTGACAACAACATTGAATTCCAAAGTTGATTCTGGAATGGAGCAATGATCACATGTAGAAATGCTTAGAATCTGTGGTTTTAGTGGTCTGAACTGATACAAGCAGTTTCTTAGGATCATCTACTTCAGTGAAAGGAATGTGGTGGCAGTATTCTTTTGCCCTTTTGATTTTTTTCCTCCCATGTTTTTAACAATCACAAATTTTAAATGAGCTGGAGAAATGGGATGGTTTCACCATAAGAGAGTTGCATTAAGGCACTGGGCCCAATTGGCAAGGTTCCCTGTTTTACTGCTTATTTTGTCCTGCCTTTTTGATCAGCAATGTCCAAATCCACAGCAAGTCAAGCCAATAACATTTGTGCCTCCATTTGCTATGCAATATTGTAAAAATGACTGTTAAGGCAAACAGTGCTAAAAGCTGTATATTATTTAAATGGTGCAAGGAAAGAAACAATCTGAGAATGTAATATAGATGGGAAATATAAATGAACTGAACATTAGCAACCTACAGACATGTTCTGAGCTGAATTATTTAGTGAAATAATTCAGTTGAAAAGACCCACACAAATAAAGAAAAACCCTAAAGGAAGTGTAGAAATACAATATTATAATAAAATATTATACAGTACCTGCAGCATCAAGTATTAACATTATCTTTTGGAGTAAGGGGCCAGATTGTGTAAGTACAGCTTGCAATACTAGGAGATTACAAAGGGATGTATTATAATGAATCCATGATATTGCGCTCTATATCTGCATGACTAAAGCTGACTTTTAGGGTGACTCAACTTCAGGCTGACTCATTATAGTGCTTATTGTTGCTCTCAGCAGCTGTTCTGTGTATATTTTACATATTTTTATTGCTAGTTTTCAGGAGGTTGTCAGTTCGATCCTAGGTAGAGACAGATGTTTCTCTCTCTGGGCACACTGAGAATATATCTGCTGAACAAACATCTGGTCATTAAAACACTCTGCTAGCTCCATTCAGTTGCCCAGACTTCACCCCACAGGGGATTATGGGGTTGTTAAAAGACGAAGATGATTTTTATTGCTAGTTTCATGAGGTTTTTTTCCTGCTATTTTTACTAGTCTGTTTCTACTGAGTTTTAATTTTGTTAGCTATACACAGGAATTCTGGAAATTGAAGTCCACGCATCTTGAAGCTTTTAAGGTTGAGAAACACTGCACTAGCCAATGCATCTATTCTGCAAAGTTGTCCTGAAAGTAAGAGACAAAACTCTGACTTCAGGAGCTGATTCGGGCTGTATTTTAACAAAATATTGATCTATTTTCTTACTGAACAACCACTCCCTTGAAACGGGAGTGGATGTACCTGAGAACACACAAGTTAAGGTGTTTTTCCTGCAAACAAAAAGTCCATTTTTGAACTCAGGTTCTTCAACAGTCTTTATGTAGTGCAGTTTTCAGAGACGGAAGGACAAAGAACTCTTCTTCCCAAGTGCATCTAAACAGAGATCAAGGGTGTGGCCAAGTGGGTTAACCAGTAATTAAGGCAGTCTTAGGTAATAACTAAGGTGCTCTTAAATTCAAGAGTAGATTAAAGCAATCTTTTACCTTCCAAATCCTGTTCTTCCTGTCCTCTGATATAATTTCAGTCTTGTGATAGTTCTAAATTACAGCACATCACTCTGCTAGGCAGACTAAGGGTTAATTAGTTAAATCTAGTTTCTACTTGTGACAGGATGGGATAATAGGATGGTCCCAGACCTAAATCAAAACCATCAACATTCAGTCAAGGCACCTCTGCTGCAGGAAGCAATCCAGAGTTTTGTTCTCAGTCTTGTCAGTAGGCAGATAATACTCTAATTGTCCGAGGGAAGGACAGAGAACAAGACAAGATAATGCTAGATCAAGCTATTGCTGAGGGAACCTAGCTTTTGATTAATTTGAAAATTGTCAGGCCCCAAAACCAAGATATGACACATGCTGATTCCTCCAAACAGATTTTTTAAAATTGTTCTACACCTATCAACAAAATCTTGCCAAACTGAAGCACCCTATTATCTACATCAAACCTATAATCAGAGAACTATTAGGGAGGGGCTGTCTTCACCCTCTTTCTCTCACACAAAATTTCTAGACTGCGCTGCCTCTTATTCCTATGGAATGCATCACCTCCCTCCTGGGAATCCATACAACTACCATCCATCACAAAAAATGCTCAATGTCTAGTCTAAGCAATCAGGCAATAAATCAAATAGAACTAGCCATTAAGTTTTCACAACCCAATTTGGCAATCAGACAAAAAATAACTTTCACAATCCAACATTTTGTGGTGATATGTATCTACTGTGTCAGAATTTAGCTCAGAATTAGTCGTTCTTTTTAAATTGAAAGACTATAATACAATCCCATGGAGATTCTCAGTCATCCAGGTCTTGGTTGTCCCAAAGGTGCTTTTTCAAAAGACAACTGGACTTAGCCTTTGCTTGGCAGAACTGAAGAAACGTCTTGGATGAGAAGTGAAACATCTTCAAAAAAAAAAAAAACCCAAAGAAAGTCCAATTGCATTTTGAAAAAGCACCTTTGGGGGACAATTCTATGACTTGTGAAGCAGCAGTGGAAAAAAATTGAAGGGGAAATCTTGATTCTGTCTCCTGTTTTGTTTTGTTTTTTTAATTTGATTTATATGCCGCCCTTCTCCGGAGACTCAGGGCGGCTTACAGTGCGTTAAGCAATAGCCTTCATACTTTTGTATATTTTATACAAAGTCAGCTTATTGCCCCCACAAACTGGGTCCTCAATTTACCTACCTTAGAAAGGATGGAAGGCTGAGTCAACCTTGAGCCTGGCGAGATTCTATCTTACTTTAATTGCAGACAGCTGGTTTTTCTTCCAAGCTGATCTTTTCCCAAAATTGGTTTTAAAAAAATAACTTGTACTGCATCAGAATGACTTTAAAGAGAATATGGAGGGTTGGTGAAAGAGCACCTTAAGAAAATTACACACCCTAAGTATGTTTCTACTACAACTTTGACCCAGAGGAAAAAAATAGACTGTCAACTGAGCTTATCTAGATTAATTCACTTCTGTTGGATGGAAATGGAATAATAGAAAGTAAATAATTCTACTAAGATTTATTTTAGATTGTGGTAGTATATAAGTAAATCATCCCATAAAGGATGGAAAATGTCACTTTGGTTCTGTTCTACCATTATGTTGTTGCTAAGGTTAGGGAAAGGTGAAACCACTAATACTATTTGATCTGAGATATAATCAGAATGACATATAACTTAAAAAGGAAGAAGTGGAGGGTTATGACACCTATTAGTTTCAGAAAAAAATGCTTCAGAAGCATTTACTTAAGGGGCTTTGAAAAGTTGGTTCAAAGAGTCAGAACAGGAGCTGTTTCAGATGGAGTCAATTTTTATTTGGTTAAAAAAAGCAATAGGAGATAAATAATTTTGGAGAACATTGGTTCAGGATATGAACTGACTTTAAAATCAGATATGTACAACAACCAATTATGAGATAAGGGGCATCTCCAAAGCATCATCCACAGAGTCTTTCTTTCACTATATCTTGTTCATCACTTTCCCATCCAGATTGTTTTGTAATTTTCTCCTTAAAGTATATGCAGTTCAGTGGTGGGATTCAATTTTTTTTACTACCAGTTCTGTGGGTGTGGCTTGGTGGGCATGGTGTGACTTGGTGGGTGTGGCTTGGTAGGCATAGCAGGGGAAGGATACTGTAAAATCTCCATTCCCTCCCCAGTCCAGGGGAAGGTTACTGCAAAATCCTCATTTCTTCCTGATCAGCTGGGACTCAGGAGGCAGAGAATAGATGGGGATAGGGCCAATCAGAGGTTGTATTTACTGGTTCTCTGAACTACTCACAATTTCCACTACTGGTTCTCCAGAACTGGTCAGAACCTGCTGAATACCATTTCTGGTGCAGTTAGAGAAAAGATGGAAGAAGCAGTACAGAAACATAAGTGCTCTATGGACAGAAAGGCAGATGAGGAATAACAGTAAGAACAATGGGATGAATATATCTGGATTTTCCTGGTATTGCCTAAAGGTTACATGATAGAAGTATCTAAAGGCAGGATAAGAAGCAATAGAGGGAAACTAATCAAGAAAAGAATCAACCTAGAACTAAGGAGAAATTTCCTGACAATTAATCAGTGGAACGAATTGCCTCCAGAAGTTGTGGGTACTCCCAACACTGGAGGTTTTTAAGAAGAGACTGGACAACCTTTTTTCTGCAATGGTATAGGGTTTCCTGCTTGAGCAGGGGGTTGGACTAGAAGATCTGCAAAGTCCCTTCCAACTATTCTGTTCTGAGGATCAAGTCTCATCTGAAAGTGCTCAACCTGCTTACCAGCAGTGCATGCAAAATCCAGGAGTCACCTGCTTCTTACTTGAAATACTGAGGATCTGAGTCTCAGATGGTACACAGATTATTAACAAAAACTGCAGCACTATAGTTCTGCTGATGTTGTGAACCTAAGTATCTTTGGTTTACAAGTTAGTGCAATGCACCTTAGGGGACAAATATTTCTCTCTGACACAAAGTAGAAAAGAGAGCTAATAATAGGAGTAAGAGTCAGCAGAGCAGAAAATGGCACTGCTGACCAAGCAAGTACCTAATGGCATAGATGAATGCTAAGCTAGAGGCAGCAGCCATTTTTCTGACACTTGTAAACATCTACCTCAGATGTCTTGCTACCCTCAGGAGTCAGGGAAGGAGTTCTGTTGCCAATATTGAAAAAAAATTCCATTGTCATTCTGCTTAGTCTCTCCATATAGAATTGGGGAAGGACATCAATTTATCTTTGGACAGCAAAGTATCTTGAATCCAGCACATAAATACAAAAGCATCTTTTATATCCAGGCTGGGGATATTCAAACAACGCATTAGAGCAGTCTTAAGTAAGACAGCCACAGTTTTATTAAGATTGTTAGTAAAACACAGTAGACCAATAAAGTAACTCAGTTGAAAAATGAGTATGGTGGAAGTAGTGATTTGGACATTGTTGTTGCTGCTTCAGGATTCCATGAGCTTGGGGCAGGCCAGTTGTTAGAGGAAGACATTCTAAAGGTGAACAAAAAACGCTAAACTATTTTGGGGAGACACTGGGCAATAGAAATGGTGCCTTGTGGAAGTGCTGGTTGTGAGAATATGCAAGTCTGAAAGCAATTTATGACTCTTGGAAATGTCCCATGTGCAAGTCTCAATAATCATCATGTCTCGTGGCCTTTAGACCATCTATCATTTATCGAAGACGGTCAAAATTGGTGGCCATTACTACAACTTCTGACAGCAAATGACAGCATTCAACCATCTTTTTAAAAATTCTGTTCTGAATCTCTTAACATTAGTTTAGTTGGATAATCTTGGGTTCTAGTGTAGAGTGTATAGATGATCAAACTATTGTTTGTCCCTGTTGTCAGAACAGAGGCAAATACTAATCTAATATAAATTGAATTTTGTGAGGGAAATTACAGTGTTGCTGAGCTGGACGATCCTCCCTATAAATTGTCTGTCTACGTATCTTCATCTCTGTGTTCCTATGTCCATACAAGGCAGCATTTCCCTTATTGTTTCATTTCCCAAGCACATCTGCTCAAGATCACACAGAGTTGTGACTTTTTTATTCAAGGAGGAGGGAAAACAGGGTCTTGAGGGGAAGGCAGCAGTATTCATATTCAACTGAAGAAGAGAAGAAATCTCTTCACCCCTCTTTTACTCTCATACACAGCCATTAAGACTGTTTTGTATTTAAAAAGGCATGGAGAAAAGGCATCTTTCTGGTTTGACTGACAGTTTATTCTCATCAATTCTGATTTGTCACACAGCATGGAAATTGGAGTGGAAACATGTCCGGAAGTAGTAACTGAGACTTCTTCTCCATGAACTGGAATGGATAGTCCATAACTCCATAGACTTTTTCCACTTTTGAACCAGGGTGGGAGTCAACATTTCCCGGTCCCGTTGGGGTGGCTCAAGAAACTGTGACTCCATGCAGCCTCCTGTTAAACAAGCAGTTGTTAAGACTTCTTTTTTTCCTATTTGTACAAAGCTCAATAGCAGAACAGAGCAGGCTGTTGCTATTCTTTGGGGGAAATGAAAGATAAGGATCACACTGTGACACACAAGGAGGCTTTGTGAGCAGATATAGAGGAGTTGACACAGTCATCTCCCCACAGCTTGTAAGGGCAAGGTAGGTGGCTCCCTTTTCGGCTGGCACATGTTTCAGTTCTGGTTCCAGAAGAAAAGAAGATGAAGAGCGCTATTGGAAACATCTCCATTTTTGGATTGAAAGGCCATCAATTCAGCCTTGCCCTGTCTTGTCTTTTCAAGAAGTGCTGAATTACAGTTCCCTTCATCTATGCCGCAGATGGGGATTGTAGCCTATTACATCTGGAGAACATCAGGCAGGAAAGGCTAATTTGATTGTTCAGAATAACTGACCAGATACCTGGCTACAGTTTTCTCGTCCTTATGGGGTTTCCCCACCCCCCCTAACAAACTCTGGTTCTCCTACTCAAGTCTTTGTCTGTTCCTAGGACTTCTGCTCTCTCCTAGAGTTATCCTCCTGCAATTCTTCCATGCCACCTCTCCAAGCGTGAAAATAATATTGCCAAAGAAGAGAAATTATTTAAATTTCTTAAATTTCTTTCTTAAATTTAAATTATTTAAATTATTTAAAGTGACGAGGAGTCATATTAATTGCATTTACGCTATAGAGCACTGCACACCAGAACAACTAGACACAAGTACAGTTTTTTCCCGAATGCCATCACTCTACTAAACAAATAATTCCCTCAACACTGTCAAACTATTTACTAAGTCTGCACTATTATTAATCTTCTCATCATTCCCACCACCCATTTCCTTCCACTTATGACTGTATGACTGTAATTTTGTTGCTTGTATCCTTACGATTTATATTGATATTGTTTCCTGATTGCTTATTTGTACCGTATGACTATCATTAAGTGTTGTACCTTATGATTCTTGATGAATGTATTTTTTCTTTTATGTACACTGAGAGCATATGCACCAAGACAAATTCCTTGTGTGTCCAGTCACACTTGGCCAATAAAAAAATCTATTCTATTCTATTCTAAAAACCAATACAGGTTTTTTCCTTAGTCCTGCTAAGTTTGTCTGAGTGCGTCTCAAGGCCAAACAATATATCTCTTATGTAAAATGAGCATCTGTTTATTAGTTTATGTGACTATATGTGCTTTCGTGCGTGCCTAGATAGAATAAAGGTCAAATCGTGCATGAATACCAACAGCAGAACCAGCAAAAAGGTGTACAGTTCAAATGGCAGGGCAAATACTGTATTGTAGGTTATTGTGGTCCGTGTCCAGAAAACAACACAAATGGTATTGCAACCTTTCATTTTGGAATAATAATATATTCTTCTTACAGTTGTTCTTATATCTGTATAAGATATAAAAATAAAATGTTAAATAATAAGTATTATTTATTATTAAATAATAAAATAACTACAACAATAACATCTTGTTCTTTGCATCCTCTACAGCTTTCTGAGGAGAGTGAAAATGTTTAAAAATCATTTGTGCATCAGTTTAAGAAAAGACTTTTGAAACTAAGCAAATATGATCTGGAGCAGTGTTTTTCCAACTTGGCAACTTTTAAGACGTGTTCACCGCAACACTCAGAATTCCCTAGCCAGCATGTCCATACATCTTATAGAACTGCCAAGTTTGAAAAACTCTGATTCAGAGTATTAAAAGAAGTATCTCCCCAAATAATTAAGATTAAATGTCTTCCATAGTCTGCAACATGGACAGAAATGGGCGAGGGGTGGAGAGAGAAATGCATTCGTTTAACTTTCTAATATTATGACTCCCAAACTGTGGTCAGGAAGGTTGAGAGTTCAACCCTAGGTAGCGGCAGATGTTTCTGCACACACACAAATCTGCGAACTCCATGTAAGTGTCAGGAAGGGCATCTGGCCAGTAAATGCTCAGCTCTATCCAATCTGCCCCAAATAGAGTCTATGGGGTCATTAAAGGGAGTTTGTCATCCATCTCACTGCAATATCAATTATTTGTAATGAATGTAACAAATATGGAATATTTCATATACACCATTAAACCCAGAACTCATTAAATGGTTGAGATCGCAAGGGTTTACAACATCTCACAACATTTTGTATAACCTGACATTCATGCCCATATCTCAGAAGATTTCAATTAGGAATATGAACAGCTTGTGAAATGTGGTAATTCCAAGGGATTCGGCACATTCTTAAATTCTTTTCTTATGTAAACGTGCATTTTGTTTGTTGAGATGGAAATCACACATGCCATGGTGTGCACAGCTGCTATGTTACCAAGTCCTAGCTAATATGACAGTCATCAAATCCTTTAGAGCAGGGTTTTTGAACTTAGTGATGTTCTATGAAAAACAAAGCACAAGAATAAAAAAATTAATTCATTTAAAAACACTCAGGAACATTGATAAAACCTTTTTTCAAAGCTACATGTAGTCCTCAACTTATGACCATTTATTTAACAACTATTTGAAATTACGACGGTGCTTCACACTTATCAACATTGCAGCCTCCCTATGGTCATGTGATCAAAATTTGGGTGCTTGACAACTAGCATGTATTTATGATTTTCCAGCATGCCGGGGTCATGTGACTGTCATTTGTGACATTCCCAGGGAGTTTCCAACCTCAAAGTCAATGGGGGAAGCCAGATTCATTTAATGACTGTGATTCACTTAACAATTGTGGCAAAAGATGTCATAAAGTTGGACCTGACTCACTTAACCGTATTGCTTAGCGATGGAAGTTCTGGCTCCAATTATGATCATAGGTTGAGGACTATCTGAACAACTGAAAGGATTCGACTTGTATAAAAACAGGCCATGACAGCCATTTTGCAGATCAGATCTGGATTTATTTATTTTTCAGCAAATATGGCATTTCAACCTCTATGAACAGGCTGAATGGTCATAAAACTGTTTACTACAGATAGGATCTTGAACTACTCTAAAAGCTGGTCTAAACATTATATAATTTTGAAGAGATTGTGAACAAAGTTAGTAGAGTTTTTATGGTTTCTTTTGGTTTTGTAGAGTCTAACTTTCTAGCTCTCATATGTGTTGATATAATGGAACAAATAATTTGAATGTAATGATAGTCATGTTAGCAGTGAGCAGCGCAGTGGCCTAGAGGTGAAGGCGCTCACCTCCCACTTGGAAGGTTGAGAGTTCAATCCTAGATCGCACAGATGTTTCTCTAACAGGGTGCAAAGAGAAAATATCTGCTGCAAACTCTGCATAGGTCTCAGGAAGGGCGTCTGGCCAGTAAACACTTGGCTCTATTCAGTCGCCCCAACCCCATCCCAAAGCAAGTGATTACAGGGTCATAAAAAGAAAAAAAAAATATTCATATTAACAGTAATTAGCATTCCTACTTCATGCAATTCATGAAGAAAATCTATCCATGTGGTCACTAGGAATCAAAAACGACTTGATGGCACATAATCAATCAAACACTTTGCAGTAAATACTGGTACCAAGCTTTTTAACAAACAGATATATTTGTGTGTACAGAATATGTGCTAGCATGCGCCTAATTAGATTTTGTTCTTGATTGAATTCTTTACAAAGATTCCAACCCCATCTTGATCTTTACATATTACTTCCCTTTTAACTCCTGTCTCCTTTCCCTGCTTTTATGATTTCCTCGGTTTTGAACTTTAGATTGAAATTTCCTGAGGGCAAGGATTTATCTTCTTACATCCTATAAATTAAAGCATCATTCACACTGATTTGAAATAGTATACCACATAATAACTCAGATGGTTAAAATCTACGTAGAAGATTTTGTGATAATAAAAGCAGGATGTGGGGTGCTTTTTGTTACAGCATTTTTTTCTTTCCATTTATTATTTTTAACCTAAAAAAAATAAAACCAAGGCAGGGAGCCTAATAGACATAAAGGCAGTGTGAATGTAACACTGGGGATTCAGACTTTAAAATGTGGAAGCAAGAGGTTGGTTCACCACAAGGGATCTCACTATTAGTCGATCTGTCTTCAGTGAAGAGTCTTGGTGGTGCAGCGGACTAAAGTGCTGTTAAGTGCCAGCACTTAGCTGCCAGCTGCCTGCAATTAGTGCAAGTTCGAATCTCACCAGGCTCAAGATTGACTCAGCCTTCCATCCTTTCAAGGTAGGTAAATTAAGGACCCGGATTGTGGGGGCAATAAGCCGACTTTGTATAGAACAACACTGCTTAGGAGGGCCCAAAAGCCCTAATAAGCAGGTATATACAAAAAAGTATGCAGGCTATTGCTATAATGCATTGTAAGCAGCCCTGAGTCTACGGAGAAGGGCTGCATATAAATTGGACTAATAAATAAATAAATAAATAAATAAATAAATAAATAAATAAATAAGTGAATATGCCTGAAAAAGACTATGATGTACCACATCACATTATCAACAGTGATATCATGTTAACACAATCTAAACTGCATTTACTGTAAGTACTTTTGGATCTAAACAAGATTATTTGCCAGCAACAAATTTTAAAAGTCACTGCATTGGCCTTCGTAATGTCAGTGCAGCTATAAATCAACTTGGAAACAGCAGAAATTAAATGTCCATCTCCATCAAATTAAAAATAAACCAACTCTTTCTCTCCTGTTCACTCACATTCTATTTTGCTAATTCTTTAAATGAGAAGCAACATAAAAGTACATTATGACACTTGATTAATGTCTTTGTTCATCAGTGACTTGTACCTTATCCTGCTCTACACATTTCTTCCCAATTCCAAGTGCCTAAGGCTGGTTGACATCCAAGCTGAAATCACAAATATATTATGTAAATTACTACTGGACTACATGAATACATGTATTCATTTGACTTATGACTACAACTGAGCCCAAAATATCCATTGTTAATGTGAGACATTTGTTAAGTGAGTTTTGCCCCATTTTACAACCTTTCTTGCCGCAGTTGTTAAGTGAATCACTACATCTGTTAAATTAGTAATACGGTTGTTAAGTGAATCTGGCTTCCCCATTGACTTTGCTTGTTAATGGAAGGTTGCAAAATCAATCACATGACACCAAGACACTACAATAGTCATAGATGAGTTAGTTGCCAAGCATCTGAATTTTGATGAGGATGCTGTAACAGTTGTAAGTGTGAAAAACAGTCATAAGTCACTTTTTTGAGCGATGTTGCACTTTGAATGGTCACTAAACAAACTGTTGTAAGTTGAGGACTACCTGTAGATCAATAGTGGATTTCAAATCCTGTTGCTACCGGTTCGCTTGAGGACACTCGTACGCATGACGCTTCTGCGCATGCACAGAGAGGTCCGGGTGGGCGGAGCCTCCACCGCTGCTCACAGTTCGCCCGATCTGGGACGAAATGCTAGCAATCCACCACTGCTGTAGATATTTCACCCAGAGGCCAGCATGAGGTGCTCTCTTTTTTATCATTGTTTTATGTTTTGGTTTGAATGTTCTTTTCCCCACAAGGCAAGTGAATAAGGCAAGAGTCAGCATTTCATTTGGACCCCCAAAAATGGGTCCTATTGGGATGGCCTATAAGAATGCTCTTTATGTTGCAATGTATCACAACAGAACCTTTAAAGCTTGTCAGTTTTTCTTTACCTTATATCAAACAAATCAAGACTGGATTATTCTGAGGTGTTTTTTTTTTTTCCTCATGTGTTCTCTTTTCCTAGGACTGAGTAATTTTTACTGAACTTCTCCTTCCTTAACCTTTTGTTCATCCTTTCTTAGGATCAGGATGACAACCTATCACACCTGAAGAAGTGTTGATTTTGTTTTGAAGGACAAAAGAGTCTGCCGAGTGTGTAATACTAACAGCTTTCTCGGTGCACTAGGAATACAGTTTGAACCTGTCAAATTAGTTTTTGAAAAAAGTCATCTGGGCAGCTCCGGGATACAAAGCAGACCTCATTAAAGTTAGCTGAGTATAACTCTTCGTTCATCTATTACAACTGGAGAAATCTGTCATAATCTTTTTCTTTTCATTGGGGCAAGCAAACTGCAAAACAATTAATCAAACCTCTCATAAGGCAAAAACCATGCCTGACAGGATGCATTCAGTTAGTCAGTGACGCTTGCTACAAAGAGAGGTGGATAGGCCAATAGAAAAGTGGACTGCTTATACATGAGTATGCATATTGAGCAGAGTGTGTTAATAATAATATAGGAAATACTAATGCTCTGATGGTCATTTTGAAAAATCCTTTCTTAGTGAGCACTTAGAAGCCAAGAGGAACATACGTGGCAAATTTCAAGTTTGTAGGCTTTATGGTTCTGGAGATTTCGTGATTACGGCGTGAGTGGTTTTTGCTTTTATATATATATATATATATATATATATATATATATATATATATATATATATATATATATATATATATATATATATATATATATATATATATATATTTGCCACCCATCTCTTTTTAAAGCTACTTGTTTCGAATAGCATGGATAGAAGCTTAGAAGCCATGTATAGACAGAATCTAGGATCGTATATACCTGTAATTATACTGGAAATAAGTTAGAGAAGCACAAAAAACATGGCTTTTGAAATTCAATTCAACCAATATTTGCCCAGACCTGATGTCTGTATGTTGTCCAATGCAGAAAAACAACATGTATGTATTCCAGCTTTTCTTTTGGGGGTGCTCTGAATGTTTTTGTCTATGTGCACATTGAAAAATACGCTCAACACTGGATCAAATGATGAATGGGGACAAGGGATTTAAATCGAGAAGCTGGCACCAGAACCGTGGTGGCGCAGTGAATAGGATGCAGTATTGCAGGCTTATTCTGCCGACTGCCATCAGTTTGATCCTGACCAGCTCAGTCTTCCATCTTTCCGAGGTTGGTAAAATAAAGACCCAGATTGTTGAGGGCAAAATACTAACTCTATAAACCACTTAGAGAGGGCTGTAAAGCACTGTGAAGCGGTATGTAAGTCTAAGTGCTTGTTGCGACCCCGGCCCTGGAGGCTGATTTATCTTCACATGCTGATTCGGAGGATGATATGGAGGAGGAGGAAGGTGTCACAAGCTATGTGCCGGAGGGGCCGTCTTCACTGGTGAGTCAGCAAGAACTGACAGTTGCTGACGTGCCTATGGACCCCAGCCAAATTGAGGAGGAAACAGAGGCCGGTATGACGAGGGGGAACCCCTACTGGATGCAAGAGAGAGACGTAGGAGATGTCATAGAGAACAGCTATTGCCACGTCCTAAGAGGTGTGCTCAGGAGACATAGGGCCACACCCTACAAAGTATAAAAGGGGTGTGACTGGGCTGGAAAGGCGTGGTGAACAATTTGTTGGTGTTTTGGATGCAGTGGAGTTACAACTGTTAGTTTGGAGTTTTTGACAAGAGTCTGCATTCCTGCATTAGCCTGCTGCGTGTTTGCCAAGACCTTTGGAACATTGCCCGGTAACTATTGGACTGATATACGCTTTGGAAGAGAACTATTTATTAAAGGGCCAGCTTCAGTCTCTCTAGCCTGCGTTTGTTACTGCCGGGCTTTTTGAGCCTCTGCAAGGCCACTCGTGGGAGGAGACAGAACAGTGCTATTGCTGGCATTCCAAGTGGCCACCCACTGCTTCTCCCATAGGCAATGCATGAAGGATTTCATCTCAGTCCTCAATTGGTTCTGGCTTATTTTCAATCTTTCTTTCGCCAGCTCCTCCCACCATTTCAAATTTGGTTCCATTCTGTACAGTTTTTCATGAGCTATTATGAGGAAACAGAGATAGAATCTCAAACCCTTTGTCTAATCTCTTTCCAATTTCAGTAGAGTTTGAAAGAATAAAAACTGTTGCTGGGCCATCTTGTATCAAATGAATTTTACTGTTTCCCTACCTTCTGATCATTTTAACTGCATCTAGTAGAAATGACAAGGGTAGGTCCTAAAAATAACAGTGGATTCCCATGTCATATTAAGGCACGATTTGTTGAATAGCCTCACAGTTAGCTGGAATTGCACAATGCATTAAAGTATTAGCTGTGCTCTGAATACTGGGGCACAGTAACACAATTGAACCTCCTTCACAGTTCTGAAATTTGAATTCCACACCCACATCTCAAAGTTACAAACAAAACCAGAACTGAGGAGACACAAATGAGCTAAGCTTAAAAGAAAATGTCAAGTAGCATGACAAGAAGTGTAAAAATTTACATTGATGCAAATAAGCAAAAGCTAAGAAAAGCACAGGAAAAGGAAGCAAAAAGAATTTGTAGCATTTTTGTTCTACCTTCATGTCGATGTGCTTTTATTACAGTCAGGTAAAGTGAATTTCTCATCCCACCTGCACTGTTTTCCCCTGGTTCCAGATTAGCGACACACATAAAAAACAGGTGGAACTTCAATTACACATTGGAGCAGCCATCTTGACTCTTTTGATCAAACCCTGAAGACATCTTGACACTCAGCTACAGGCAGGTCAACAACTAACTACATTTATTTATTTATTTATTTATTTATTTATTTATTTATTTATTTATTTATTTATTTACGTACGTACGTACGTACGTACGTACGTATTTATTTATTTATTTATTTATTTATTTATTTATTTATTTATTTTGTATACCGCCCTTCTCCCAGAAGGGACTCAGGGCGGTGAACAGCCAAAAATTAAAAAAACTTAACTCAGTTAGGTAGTTAGCAATTACTATTAGAGCAATTACTATTAGACAATATAGGCCAGAAATCTCCAATACAGGAAGAGATTGCTCCCCATTTCTTAAAGCTGTAATAGCACTGCTTACAAAGATAGTAACATGTGGCTATCAGGAAGAAAATGAAGCACACAGTCCAAAGGAAGTTGACCTTGTCCTGTCTAGACTTCCTACAGATCAAAGAAGGAGTCACAGAGACCAGTTGAATGTGCACACAATTATTCATCAAAACAGAGAATGTTTCATTCAGTGAAGGACCTAAGACAGCAATTCTTATGACATTTTGGCCTTTTGTCGTTGTTTCTTCCACTGACAGAGTTCATTTTACTGAAAACCTGAAGACTGGTAAAAGGTATTTTATTATTTGAAATAATAGTTTAAAGGTCAGCCATCTGGTTCATTTCCAAAGGATATTGATAAGCTATTGAAAATCTTATTATACAACCATAAGCACAGATGATGTGAAAGTCCACCAAGAATATCTCTGTTATTTCCCAACTTTAGGCAAATTCTTTTCCAAGGTATTTGGCTTTTCCAATTATGGACAAAGCAAATTGGTGAGTGATTGGTATACATGGCTGGCTTCACTTAAAAAGTGATATTATGCGAGTAATGAAACCTTAGATGCCCACCTCACAGGATATACTGGCTCAGAATATAGACCAGCCATGTTAAAATTGCTAATCCCAGACTCTCTGCTGAAGCTGCAACAATGACTGAATTGTACAGTATACTGGTGTCCAAGGTAAAGTGTAACAATCAAGGACTATGTACTTTCATGAGGTTGCTCACAGCTCTAATAATGCTATGCCAGTTGTTCCAGATATGTAAATATTCCCTGGAGTTATAGAATGATTTTATCCTTCACAGAGTATCAAAAAATGGCATTACTTCTCCTTATGTACGGTCTCTTAGCCCAAATGTAAAGTTTTGTATATAGATGCAACAAAATGATCTCACAGGTTTCTAAGGCCAATTCATTTCCACTTCAGAGATATCCACAAGGTGCCGAAGAAGTCATTCATCTTGGAAAGAAGAAAAGATTTAACAGAAGTTAGAGCTCTGAAATATCGAATAAAGAAATCCCCCCTTCTTTCTTTTTAACTATATTTCCTCACGAACATCTTGGAGCCCAACACCTGCAATTCAACATTGTTAGTTACTCCAAAACTGACTTAAACAAAGCTGTAGAGCAGCTCCAGACCTCACTCAATAATTTACAAGATATCAGTTGATAAAGAATTGTAGGCATCTAGAGAACTTCTGGTCAAGAAATATAATAGCGACTTGCCAGAATGGCTTTGTGAGCATTTTATTGTAACAGAAATCTAGTGATAAAAATGAACAATAATGAAGTTACCCACTTTCTTGTGATAGGGAACTGTAATTTATTATCAAATTTTGCCGAAGTCTGCATTGCACGCCTGCTTGTCTTTTATCATCTCTATGACAGGGACAGCTGCACTTGTAAAGAGGCCATTCTCCAAACTTAAATCAGCAAAAAGAAACCCATCTGTGAAGTTAATATCAGAAGAACATCCAAGTGGTTTGTTGGTATTCTCAATGGCAATAAGACTTGATATTCCAATATAATTGATATATTTATAGCAGGGGTGAAATCCAGCAGGTTCTGACAGGTTATGGAGAACCAGTAGTGGAAATTTTGAGTAGTTTGGAGAACTGGCATATACCACCTCTGGCGGCCACAGAGTGGGGTGGGAATGGAGATTTTGCAGTATCCTTCCCCCAGGAGTGGGGAGGAAATGGGGATTTTGCAGTATACTTCCCCTGCCATACCCACCAAGCCACACCACGCCCACCAAGCCACGCCCACAGAACCGGTAGTTAAGGAATTTGGATTTCACCACTGATTTATAGATGGAAATGCACCAAAGAAAAATGTTTCATAGTTCCTTTGCAAGTTACTTCCATGCCTTCCATCTTCACATAAGGTAAAGGTTTCCTCTGTCTTACTCTAGGGAGCACTTCTGATCTCCGTTCCTTAGCTGAGGGAGCCATCGTTGTCCAAAAACACTTCCATGGTCATGTGGCCAGCATGAGTTTATATCAAGGCACACGGAATGCTGTTACCTTCCCACCGAAGTGGTACCTATTTATCTACTTGCATTTGCATGTTTTCGAACTGCTAGGAGGCAGGAGCTGGGGTGAGTAATGGGAGCTCACCCCATCATGCAGAGCTCGGGTCTCAAACCCAGACTGTCAGCTTTCCAGCTGACAAAATCAGTGTCTTTAACCACTGAGCCATCATGCCCCTTGTCCATCTGCAAACAGCCAAGAGTAAAAACAGGCCTTCTCTGTGATACTCCCACATTCTGAAACTCTCTGACCACAAGGCAAGTTTATCTCCCCTGTTCTGCCCTCAAGTAGATATTGAAAACCTTCCTATTTAGTTAGGCTTTTCCTACCCAAGCTATATTTGGGGGAACAGCATGTATTATTATAATTACTTTTAATTGGGGAAAGAAGAATTTCCCTTTTATGCTCTTTTTTACATATAGGGTTAATAGATACCTGAAGATCCAAACACTTGGAAAGGGGGACAAATGGGAAAAGGAGGTCACATTGTTTAATTTTCTTGGCATCTATGACAATAGACCTACACGCATATGAAATTCCTTTTTCCGTTACCACAAAGGTTGGTTTTCCAACCACAATATTTTTTCAACAAACCTTTATTTTCAAGACTCTACACTAACAATAATATAGATGCGCTATGATGCGCTTTCCGTACTTTACCATATGGCAAGTCACATGATCTACAGACTACAGTGATGATAATAGATTTGAAGGGGCTGGATTGAAGCTGCTTGTTGGAGTCAGGAAACAAATTAAATAACATAAATCTAGCTTGTTGAGCCTGTGAACAAACAAGAAAAGAAAGAAGCAGGCAATTTACAAAGTTGCAACATATCTCTTCTTCGTTTTCTCTATCAAATTTAAGTTCTTTGAGCTTTTATACATTAATTTTCACCCTTGCTCCAAATTATTTGAATTCTCACCAACAATATTGCATTATTTGCAAAGAGAATTTCATATATTACACCTCCAACCATGATCCCTCTAAGGTTACCACAAGCATTCTTTGGGTATTTTTCCATAAATACATTAAATAGCCAAGGGGACACAAATAACATTGTTAAATTCTGACTCATTGTTGAACTGTTCTCTAAGCATTTCATTTATTCTCATTCTATCATATACTGCTCTTATCACACTCAGCAACAAATCTTCAAGTCAACATTTGTGCAAAATGTTCCATAATTGAAGCCTAATCACTTTATAAAACATTTTGTCACGCTTCAATGCAGCACAACTGTAAATCTAGATTCTCCAGACTTTCTTATTCTGCAATTGCCTTACTCGGCAGTACGCTCTCTGACTGTGGGCTAGTATAAATATTTTATTGCAATCAAAGAGTGAAATCAACTACAGCAATCAGAATCTATAGATAAGTGAAGGGTTAAAGGATTTTTTACTTTCCAAGTGAACAAATCTTTTTGGTACTCTTCAGATCAGCTGGGATTTGTTTGACATTATCATTTTTATTAGAAAACCACAGCTCCCTGCTTCACCAGTTTCCTTCCCCACAAGCTTTCTGTAACATGCAGGAAACTTTCTCATATTTCTGATTTTTTTCCCCACATTTCTTATGTTTCTCAGGGACTTCCTGGAGAATGAAAATCTGGTCAGTGCACTTCCCAAATTTCACTCATTGTCACTTTTCATCTTCTTCAAAAGAGTGTTGTGTTGAGACCGCTTCAGATATACCACACAACGAATCCTGGCGTTTGCATTCACTTTTGCTACCCTTCACTTTGTACAGAGGAACAATTGTGGCATTGTTCTAAAAACCAGGCACATTCGCATAAGCATTTAAACAAGACGCCCAGCTATTCCTGAGCAAACCGCCTCCATATTTCAAGATTTCTCTGGTGACAGAATCAACATCTGAAACTTTATTAGTTTTCAACATTGTCTCAGCATGCATTACCTTCCTTTTTATCTTTTTTTTATTTCCTAAATAATAAGATTCATTGCATTCTTTTTAGTTTCATTCTTCAGCACTATCTCAGTTCAATCACTTCCCACAGCTTCTCATCCTTTTTATTCTTAATCCATTCACTCTGCTAGAGGCTTTTGATTTTGCCCTCTTCACTTACTTCAGAGCATTCTTTTTTTAGTTTCATAAATAAAATGCCTCTTGTAATCTTAACTATTCCTTAACCATTCCTTTGATTACCTTGTTTTCTCTATGTACATATTAGATAATTTCTTATTTATATACACTTTTTCCTCCACAATTTTTTTCAGTTCATCATCCCACAAAGCCTTCGTTCTCTTATTTCACACTACTGTAACATCATTGGCCTTTGTAACATTAATTATTTTAATCCTCAGCAGCTTCTGTATCATCCTTCCTTGTGCCCACTTTTCATATATTTATTCACATATTTCATTATATTTAATAAGGGTGACTGTGTATTAATACATTTTCACACACAGCTTGTATTTCTTCCCACTGTCAATTTCCTTTACTGAAGTTTCTTTCATTTCTTTCCTTTTCTGTCCTCCATACTATTTCCCCCCAAGATTCCCTCATGACCCTACCAAACACATCATATGTCTCATAATCAACCTTTTATGTCCCTTGAATTCATTACTATTTTTTTTCAGTCTTTCATTACAAACACCAAATGAGTCAGTTACATTCACTTTGTCATGCATGTGGTAACAGACTTGAACTGAAACCACATACTAAAAACAAGCAAGCAACAAACCTTTTCTAAGAAGTTAAGAGTAGTCACAACAGTCCCCATTTTCTTTCATTCTTGAGTCTCCCAAGTGATTCATTGACTTTCTCTGTACTCTCGTTTCATTCTCACCCATCCATTCATTCAAAGAATAACTTGCTTTGAGTGAATCATATTCATTCAAAACCTATCCCTGATTCTTTCATTACCACTATTCTCTGGACAGTAACATGCTATTATCAACAACCTATTAATTCTTACTTTCATACATGCCCACACTAATTTAGAAATCACAATTTCATACTTTGTGACATATATGTCACCCATTTTTCTCATGAAGAAATGTTCAGTTCTTGGCACGTATTCCACTTCACGAAAACTGAACACATTCCTTCATCTCTGTTAGCTTTTCCCTCTTTATCTTTACTTCACAAACACACAAATATATACCTCTTTCACCTTCTTAATGTATGTTCTTTTTATTTTCCATTTGTAATCATCCTTAGTAACCTGGTTGTTTACCAAATAACCTGTAGATAATATCTTCTGCCATTCATCATGGTGTTGCCTAACTGAGGCATTTGGATAACATTTGTCAGAGGAGACATATAGACTGTGTTTATAGTCTATATGTCTATATAGACTATGGGTCCCTATTTGGACCCATGTTGCACACAATTTTCTTTGCTAATGATAAGAACAGTAGTGGTCAGTGTTGGCACTTTTTGCCCCTGGAATGCCACAAATATATCAAATCTCAGTTTTATCCCAACTATGCTTAAAAAAATCCTATGCAAGCTAGGATTTTAAATCTACAAGTCACTTGAGTTTCCATTAATGCAGATATAAAACAATATGTGCCTAATATGTAGTCATGCATTATGCTCTTTGATGTAACTTTACTGATGAAAGGTAAAGGTGTAAAGTATGAAGGTCTGGGTCGGTAATTTTAAAAATGGCAGTGTTAGTAACTTCCATTAACAAAAATGTCTGGATTCATATTCTGAATTTTTCTTCCTCTCCACTATCACCACTTCCACAAAGAGAGAATATTTAGGCAGACACAAAATAATCCAGATTGCCCTAATCCATGTGGGCGACTAAGAAATGTAGGAATGTAATCAACTATTCTCTCTGTCACTCTCTGTCTCTGTCTCTCTCTGTCTCTCTGTCTCTCTCTCTGTCTCTCTGCCTCTGTGTGTGTGTGTGTGACTGTAGATCCCATGTAACTCATAAAAAGGTCAAGTTACCTTCATGTCTATACAGTATACAGTATATATGTGTATATACTTCAAATCTTTCTTTCAACACTACCAGCCATGAGCAAATAAAAAAGTGAGCTCATCAAACGCAGGCATCATAGGGTTTGGTTTGGTTTGGAAATGCCCTAAGTTTCACTCTACATACCAATTTGAAAGCTAGCATGCTGGCCAAGAGACTGGAGGAAGCATACATTTATATATGTTTGCTTCTTAAAAGGTTACGCTAGAAAATAACAACCCTCTAAAAAAAGAGAGAGATTGGTCTAGCAAGATTGTTTTTTTGAGAAATGGCAGCTATCACCATTGACCACACTGTAACCCAGAGGGTTCCCCCACCCCTTAACCCCATTCATACACAGAGAATGAAGAGAAAACAGGATTTTCCATGCAGCCTCATTGCTATCTACCAGCCTCCACATGGAAGATACAAAGAACAGCTAGAATAGTTGTTGGCATAATCTGGAATCCTGCTTTATTTGAGTCCTGGATATGCATCTTTGAAGCAGTGCGTATACCACATATATATATAACTGCATGGAGATGGATGAAAGAGGAGCTGCATATCCAATCCCATTTCCAATTCAGATCAAAACGAACTGTCAGCTCTACCAGATAGATCAGATCAGGAATCAATTACACATCAAGGTAAGGTTACTTGTATTGAGAGTTTGTTATGTGCCATCAAGTTGGTATTGATTCTTAGTGATCCCATGGATAGATTTTCTCCAGGACATAAAACAAAATGCAGTATGTAAACCAAATAAGAAATAAATTAAATTAAAAATGAACCAGTAAGAATAATAAAGGGGTTTTCCTTCCCAGATCTATGACTTTGTAGAAGTAGATGGAACAAATAAGAAGCAAGAAAAACATTCTACTCAAATGCTGGTTATTTTTTAAATCATAGCTGATGTCAACTCTTTCTCCCTCTCTCTCATTTTCAAGGGTATGCAGCATAAAAACATGCATACAATAAAATAGTTGGCCATTTCAAGTGATGTATTCTTCATGTATCACAAAAGCTATTTTCACTTTTATCCTCAAAATAAAGGTCCCAAAGTCAAGCTCAACTCAGAAACGATTTTATCTACTTTTACTTTGAGCTCTGAGGAGCACATGCAAAATGGACCTCACAATTACTATATTTTTAACTCCTCTTCAAAAGAGCTAAACCTTACAGGCTCCCATTAGGAGACTTCAGAAAAGGTTCCAAAGATAAAATTTAAGAGTGTAACTGAATTATCGGCTGCCAGCAGTTCAATTCTCACTGGCTGAAGGTTGACTCAGCCTTCCATTCTTCCAAGGTTGGTAAAATGAGGACCCAGTTGTTGTGGGTAATATGCTGACTCTGTAAATAACTGAGAGAGGCCTGTAAAGCACTGTAGAGTGGTATATAAATTTAAGTGCTATTGGTATCTGTCTCTCTGCCTATCTATTTATCTAATTCTTTATCATCTACCTCTCCATCCATCCATTCATCCATCTTCTGTCTGTCTGTCTGTCTGTCTGTCTATCTATCTGTCTATCTATCTATCTATCTATCTATCTATCTATCTATCTATCTATCTATCATCTATTATCTATTTATCTTCATCACCTTCATCTATCTATCTATGAATTGTTATCTATCTATCTGTCTGTCTAGCTATCTATTTTTCCATCATCTATTTCCATCCATCCACCCATCCATCCAGTGCTGTAAAGCATTGTAAAGCAGTATATAAGTCTAAATGCTATTGATATCTGTCTCTCTGCCTGTCTATCTATTTATCTAATTCTTTATCATCTACCTATCCATCCATCCATCCATCTTTCTTTCTATCTGTCTGTCTGTCTATCTATCTACCTACCATCTATCATCTATTTATCTATTTACCATCATCATCTATCTATCTATGAATTGGTATCTGTCTGTCTGTCTAACTATCTATTTCTCTATCATCTACCTCCATCCATCCATCCATCCATCCATCCATATCTATCTATCTATCTATCTATCTATCTATCTATCTATCTATCTATCTATTATCTATCTATCTATCTATCTATCTATCTATCTATCTATCTGCCATCTATTTATGTTTAACATCATCATCTATCTATGAATTGTCCCTTCTAAAGTGACTAAGCAGATGGGGGAATTATGTTTTGGGATTTCTTAGCAATGTCCTTTTGTGATCAAGATCTGAAGAGGCTCAGCATTTGGTCACAGAAACATGTCATCTACGTCAGTTGTTTTCTAATTATCTGACAGCCTTCTGCCAGCCAGCAGCTGATAACCCCCCACCCAAAAGCTGTGCACAGTCAGAACAACAGCTGACAGCAACAGCTGACAGTAACAAAGTTTAAAGTGGCTAAAGACTGTTACAGCTCATGCAATTTTCATAAAATTCTGTAGGAAGTATAAAAGCACTCAGTTGTCAAATACAGTATTCCATGTAACATATCTTTACCATGAGTGTTAAATTCAGAAATAAGTAATTTGTTAATCCTCGACTTCTGACTTCAATTGGGACCAGAATTTCAGTTGCTAAGCAAGGCAGTTGTTCAGTGTGTCATATCTGACTTTATAAATTTCTTTTGGCCATATTTGTAAGCAAATCATGACAGTTGTTAAGGGAATTGTGCGGTCATTAAGCAAATTGAGCTTCCCTCATTGACTTTGCTTGTTGGAAGTCACAAATGATGATCTCATGACCTTGGGATGGCACAACTATTGTAAATACATGCCAGTTGCCAAGCACCCAGATTTTGATCATGTGACCATGAGGATGCTGCAATGGCCATACGTGTCACAACTGTTTGTAAGTCACTTTTTCAGTGTCATCGTAACTTCAAACAGATGGGTATAAGTCTATGACTATCTGTAATAAGAACATTTCTGGAAACTTAAGGAAGGCAACAATAGCCTTTTTGTTGATTATCCAAAAGAACCACCTCACGGGGACCTATTCTTCATATCATCTCCAAATAAAAACACCAAAGTCAAAAGTAAATAATGCCAAAACAAATATTTAAAATATTAATTAAAAACCTATACTTTTTTGGAGCATATATATATATATATATGCTCCCTGAGCCAAAGCTGGCTAATTTTGAAAAGCAAAAGAGGCTTAATCTTGCTGAGATGGATTAGAGTTAGACTAGATGAAAAAAGAATATTCAACGATTTCCATATTGTCGCTGAGAAAAAATATTTGGGGTTTCCTTGGGATTGAGACTCAAACTCTACTCAAGGAAGATTTGATCTGTTTTCTATCATTCTCTCTCACTGTAAGTATTATGTATTGAAAAATCAAAATATTATAGTCACCCATATTCAACATGTCACTCCAAAATGACATTTGTTGGAAGCCTTTTAAGGTGGACAAGGTCAAAGAACAGGCAGGGCAGAGATTGCAGGAATGCTGTTTGATTGCTTCTGGGTATATTAATTGAATCGTGAAAGCTACTTTAAAATCTTTGCTGCCCATTTTAAGAACAACACAGTCAAACTGGGGCTGTTCTCACACTTTGTATTTTCCCAAGGCTAAGCAACTATATCCCTCTTTTCTTTCTCAAGGCTAAAGCTAAATTCTTCAACATTTGCATAGCTAAGGACAATTAGCTGTCTATTAGGAGCCTGGTTTAGCTCAACAGACAGAAGCACTGTAATTTAACACCAGCTGTCTGCAATTAAAGTAAGATCGAATCTCGCCAGGCTCAAGGTTGACTCAGCCTTCCATCCTTTCTAAGGTAGGTAAATTGAGGACCCAGTTTGTGGGGGCAATAAGATGTATAAATATACAAAAGTATGAAGGCTAATGCTTAACGCACTGTAAGCCGCCCTGAGTCTCCGGAGAAGGGCGGCATATAAATCAAATTAAAATAAAATAAAATAAATAAATTTATTAGGACGGGGTCCCCAATTCCTGGGCCATGCACAGGATTTAGGTTGCATTTTCCCCCCATTCCCCAACTTGTGGAAAAATTGTCTTCCATGAAACTGGTCCCTGGTGCCCAGAATGTTGTGGACCGCTGTATTAGGACACTAATAGCTTAATGCAGGTAATAAATTATTAGAAAGGCAATGGATCCTGTAGAGGCTGGCTGAGGAACTCTGGGAGTTGAAGTCCACAAGTCTTAAAGTTGCCAAGTCTGGAGAGCCCTGCTGTAGAGACCTATGGCCAATTCTCCCTACTCTAAACCACTTTTTCCTCATTGAATCCTGAAGTGCTGTACAATCCTAATCATTTTCCTTTTTCTGTAAAGCAGGTAAGACAGAAATTTCTGTTCTTTAAAAAAAAAAAACCTGCCAGAGTTCAGGGCACTGAATAAATGTCTACTTTTTTGTCTGTCAGAGGAGCCCTGGTGCCTTCTTGGTTTCCCCAGCCTGTTCTCAGCATGTTAAGGTCAAGAGGTGCAAACTGAAGAACAGAGCAATCTTCTCTTGGAGAGAAATAGAAATAGTGCCATCTAAAAGCAGCCCCAAATTTTTATTTATTTAAAAGAGTATATTCATTATCTTTTAAATAAATATATTTATTTAATGTATCTGCTTTAATATATTTAGAAATGTATATTGAGCGGCTTGATGGCCTAGTGGTGAAGATGCTCACCTCCCACTCGGAAGGTTGAGAGTTCAATCTTAGGTAGCAGGAGTTGTTTCTTTCCCAAGGTGCAAAGAAAAAATATCTCCTCACATAGGCATCAGGAAGGCCATTGGGCCAGTAAACTCTCAGCTCCATTCCAATCACTCCGAGTCTAATCCAAGTTAAGGGAGTACAGCAGTGGTGGGTTGCCCCCAGTTTGGACTGGTTCGCAAAAACTCGTAATAAAACCAGCGGGAGGCTCCGCCCACTGACTCGGACGTCATCATAGGTGATCTGCACATGCGATGTGCAGGTGATCTGCGGATGTGATGTGAACCGGTATTAAAGGTAAGTAGAACCCACCCCTGGACTACAGGATCATAAAAAGGGAGTTTTTTTAAAAACAACAACAACAACAAGATGTATATTGGAATATCCAACCTTGGCAACTTTAAGACTTCAGCTTCCAGAATTCTGCAATGTATATGGTTACCCATCTCATCCTGTGACTCTTGGTAGCTAAGAACAATTTAAAACCTAACAATAGCACATATTATAACAGAAGCCAATATAATGCTATGCTATTGAGGTCTACCTCAATTCCCTCCCTCCCTCCTTCAAATCCATATATCTATTGTGCTTTCAAAATGGCTTAGAATTCTCATTAGCAGATATTTTAATCTATGGATCTCCATACCTCTAGACAAGTGGAATAATGGGATTTGTGGCTCAATGTATCCAAAAGGGCACAAGGTTGGAGAAAACTGCTATAGAGTTTCCCTGGGAATGAAGTCTGGCTTAATTAATTTGAATGGGCTGCATATAATTTTATCTTTTAATAATGTAAGCTGCTTAGCATCCTACCGTGCAGTAGGATGGCAAATAAAATACATTTTACAAATAAAAATAATAAAATTAAAAAAAAATAAATTAAAAAAATAGGTGCTTCTGCTATACAAATTGCATTGCAACAGAAATCGCAACTAGGGAGGAACAAATCAGCTTCTCACAACACTGTCATTGACCTCATGTTGAGTAGGAATTATAGATAATCAAACAAGCCTGGAGTTTCCAATTTTGGGAGAGCATCTGAAGGACACTGGGAATTTTTATTATTCTGGCAAAAGAAGCTGGAGTCTTAGCAGAGAAAAAAAATAATTCAGTAGACAGGAACTGCTTTGTGAAATGGGAAAAGCAATATACAGTATAATTATCTAAAAAATAGCAAAAGGCTGCAATTTCTAAGTAGTTAATTGGGAAGGAACCCTCTTGAACTCAGTAAGAATATTATGTACTTGAGCTGTAAATGTCATTTTCTCTCCATTTGTAGGAATTTGAGACAGATCTAAAAATGATCTGTCAAATACATAGGAATCCAGTAGTGCAAAATGCAGTTCAAAGCCAGATGGTGCATATTGGGGACTAATTAGAAAAACCATGTTCCAAAGAAAGTCAAATATTGCATTCAGAAATGCCAAATTCTGCACAATATAAAGCAATATCTAATATTTTGCTATTTATATATTTTGCTACATCCAATATTTTGCTCATTTAAAGATTTAAAAGGTTTCGTTGTTTACAAAAAATGATGGAAGCTTGTCATAACAAAGAAGATTCTCTATTAATACTCATATTGAAGATTTCGTATATTTTTTGGTGAAATCCAAAATTTTTTACTACCAGTTCTGTGGGCATGGCTTGGTGGGCATGGTGTGGCTTGGTGGGCATGGCAAGGGAAGGATACTGCAAAATCCCCATTCCCTCCCCTGTCCTGGGGGAAGGATATTGCAAAATCTCCATTCCTACCCCACTCTGGGGCCAGCCAGAGGTGGTATTTGCCGGTTCCACAAACTACTCAAAATTTCCACTACCAGAACTTCTCAGAACCTGCTGGATTTCACTCCTGCTTTTGAAGCTTATCTTAACAGCATTACAGTTTAGACCTGTTTGTAAAAATACAATGTAATCACTGAGATTGTCACAGCTGAATCCCAGTTTTCGGGTAATCCTCCTAAAGAGGCCCCACTTTTCTTTGTCAGGCATTTTCCTGAATGGGTGAAAACTGTTGTGGCTCCGTTACCTGAGCCTGTGTCATCGGCAGGAGAGGACTCCGAGAGTGAAGAAGAGTTGGCAAGGCCTCCCTCTCCAGGACCCTCCTCTCTGGCAATGCCTTCGGTGTCCGCCGAAGGGCAAGAGATAGGGCCGGGGCCAAGCACGTCCACGCAGCCACAGATGGACAGTGATGAGGGTAATGAGTCTTGGCTGGATCCACGCCAGCATCGCAGATATAAGCGCGCGCAACAGAAGAAAAGGCGTGCCCGAGATTAGGCTGAGTCACAGGACCACACCCTACAGGATATAAAAGGGAGTTGGTGGCCAGTCAAACCTTGTGACGAACAAAGCTGAAAGCTTCCACGCCATTTTGCATTGCCTGACTTTTGCTATAAGACTTTGCAAGATTATCTCTGGACTTGATTAACTCCGTAATTATTGAGCTGTTTCTTTTGATGTATCAGAAGTGGTGAGAAGTTATCTCTCCTCTTCATAAATAATAAACTCTTGGCAGGCAGCCACTAGGTTGTTGCCAAGTTCCGTTATCATAAGGAAAAGGATTTTGCCGGCTGGTTTGGTCTTTAACTCTTGAACGTCTGTTGGTGTGTGTGCGTGTGGTTGGGAACAGAACAAGAACATCAAAGTGTGTAGAAGACAAGAGCATGTTCATGCTGCCGCAGCTCCTTTCTTTCTATGACTTGCACTTACCCAACATTGGGGAATCAGGGGTGCAATGGCTCAGCAGAACTTATCAGCTGGAGAGCTGGCAGTCCATGTTCGAGATCTAAGCTCTGCACAACAGGGTGAGCTCCTGTTACTTGCCCCAGCTCTTACCCACCTAGCAGTTTGAAAGCAGCCAAATGCAACTAGATTAATAGGTAGGCACCACTTTGATGGGAAGGTAACAGTGGTTTGTGCAGGTTTGGTGTATAGCCATGACCACAGAAAATGTCTTTGGACAACACTGGCTTCCTCGGCAAAGAAACAGAGATGAGCATCATGCCCTAGAGTTGGATATGACTGACAGGGAAACCTTTACCTTTAACAGTGGAATATCTGAAGGGAAACTGTTTACTCCTAGATCAACTCTGGTCAGACCTCCTATGTAGAGCTTTGAGGTTACAAGCTTCAGTTCTCTATTGATTTTTAAGCTTCACACATTCGGGGATATAATTTCATCTTTTAAATGAATCAGTAAGTGAAATCAACATCCAAGCAATATGACGTACTTCTCTGCTCTGCCTAAGCGAAAAGAGAAGACCTGCTGTCTGCCAGGTCACTTGATTTGCATTTGGGATATCATGTTGGCTGTTGAAGTGTTGCATTTTTAGGTTTATGCATTATGCTTACCTATGCCACATCTGCATTATGCATATGTGGTGCGGCCTGTGGATTAATATCCAATTTAGCAAAAATAGAATAGAAACATTTTCTTAGGTTGCGTAGGTTGGGAAGTGGCTGTATATTATTTCATTTTGTAATATCCATGTTCGTACAAAAATATTTTACCACAAGAAATAAGAGTACATAGATAGAACTCCCTTTTTAAAAAGGTTGGTATTGTGTAATTTTAAATGGATACATTTGTCTTGGGAGAAGAGCTAAATGATACTTTTTTCTATAAAATTCAGCTCAGGGAACTGAATTTGGAATAGGACACAGGAATATGATATATAGCGAGAGTGTAGAAAACCTTTGTTCCCCTTCTGGATTTCCAGTTCAAATTGGGAACTCTGTGGCTGTAATCTAAATTGCGCAAAAAACAATTCATTAGGATACTTATCTCTTTAAACACTGATGGAAAACTTGCAATATTCTGAAGATCAACTACAAATCCCAACAGTCTCCTCCACCATTGTGATAAATGCTAAGAACTGACATTCAGCAATATTCCAAGGGCTCTACATACTTGCTTTAAATTAAGTTTGTACTTTGGCCTTTACCTTTTACCTGTTCCATAAGTCACTTTGGAAATTATCTTGCTGCTGATTTTTTTATGTTCTTGTTAATCATTCCCTACCACACAAACACTGAAACTACCGGATAAGAAGGTATATTCATAAACAAAAGAGTAGTATGAATAAAGAACATATGGAATAAGGGCAAACTGAAGTTCTGAATGTACTGCTACTTCTGCTTGGCAGACAAATCTCAGCTATTTTTTATCTGATTCTTGCTGAGCTCTGCCACACCACAAAGTTTTGTAAACCCACCTATTTTTTCTCTGCTTTGTCTTCATCCTCAGGTTTGAGAAATGCTAACTAGGATTCAGGATCTATGCGGAAGAGGACAATTGAAATGAAACACTTAAAAAAAAAAAAGCAGACAGCCTTTGTTCCATCTTGGGGTCGAATTAAAAGTGTATTCAATCAACAGATCTTGATCATAACTAATATTTTTAGAACTTCTTCCTGATCTGGGTTTAAGAAACATGAATAAACGTTGGCAGTGGTGCCATAATAAATCTATAATTTATTACTACCAGTTTTGTGGTCGTGGCTTGGTGATGGTGGGTAATGTGACTGGGTGGGCGTGGCCATTTTTTTTTTTACTTTTAAAAGCATTTTTCTACAATCTCTTCAGCGAAGAGGTTGTAAAAAAATGCTTTCAAAAGGCTCTGACGATCCCAGCTGAGTTGCCTGATCGGCAGAGGCTTTTTTTCTTTTAAAAGCCTCTGCTGATCAGGCAACTCAGCTTGGATCGTCAGAGGATTTTAAAAGAAAAAAAGCCTCTGTCAATCAGGCAACTCAACTGGGATCTTCAGAGGCTTTTAAAAGCATTTTTTTACAACCTCTTCAGAGGTTGGAGAAAAAATGCTTTTAAAAGCCTTTGACAATCCCAGCTGAGCCGCGTGATCATCAGAGGCTTTTTTTTTTTACTTTTAAAAGCATTTTTTTCGGCCAAAGAAGTTGTAGAAAAAATGCTTTAAATTTTTTTTTTTAAAAAAGCCTCTGATGACTGTGCAGCTCAGCTGGACATGGGGGTGCAGGGATTTTTGCTGCCGGTTTTCCAAACCACCTGCCTTTATCACTACCGGATCGGGGAATCCAGTCAGAACTGGGAACATTTCACCCCTGAACATTGGCATCTCTCCAATTAAAACAACAGAACAAAGGCCATATGGGCAGAGGAAACACGCTAAAAGGTATGTTCTATGTGGCCTTAAAATGTAGGGCCAGGAAATCCCATTTCTTACATGTCGTGATGTATCACCATTGGCTTATTGTCAGCGGGTCATGATCAGTGGGGAAATAGCTAGTAGCCGAGAGATGCCAACTTCACTGGGGCTTTCCCCCTACTAAGTGAAAGTGTTTGACTCATCTTTGAGTCAGCACAAAACAATGCCAGCATGGAATTAGTTATCTCCATTGTCAATTCCTGTCCTGTTTCAATTCATTGCTTCCAAATCAGTGCCAATAGCATTGTTGATTTGTGGATAGATCATTAATTTTAAGCAAAGTGATTGGCTTTTTCTCTCTTTTTGCTACAGCGCGTATCTACACAGAAATCAGTCTGGCTTACCCCTAAGTAAATGATACAGGACAATACTATCGAACAATTAATTAATCTACTAATACTAAATCTAAAAAAAATTAACCCAAGTCAACACTCATTAACACTGGATGAAAATGAAACATGCAACATATACATGTTTTAGTCTAATTGACTGTTATAATCATTTATTTTCAAGACTATTAGGTTTGTCAGAACACCAATACAAACCCCTTATATAAAGGTATGAGATGGATAGATAGATGGATAAACAGACAGACACATACATAAATACACATGATAAACAGAGATGAAACCTTAATGGTGTTGGTAATATGTTTCTACATCGGTGCTGACACTTTAAACCCTTTCTTATAGTACATAAATTAATCTATTGGCATAATGGATGGTTTTAATTTTAGTATTGAATGTAAATTTGTTGATATAAAGCACTCCTATTATTAATAAAAATGTTTGCACATAACTGTAACAGATTCCCATTTTTTTCATGTACACAAATCCATTTTGGAAATCATATTTTTTTTAAAAAAAATCAGTGTTGAAAAGCTGTCAACTTGTTTCTGAATAAAAACAAGGAATTCGCTTCAAGAACTTGAATACCAATCAAAGAAAAACTATTCTAAGCTCTATGAGTTTGCTTTCTAGGCCAAAATTACTGGGTGCCTTTGCTTCAAAGAAGTCTTTCTTGAAAGCAAAGTTTCAGTTAAAATAATAATAGACAGCAGAATAAAAACATAGCTTTCCTGTAATCCTTTTAAAAAGTTGAAAAGCAGGCACAATCATGGATCTTTTCAGTTCAGGATGTTAGACAGATTATTCCTTATAACATGAAACAAAAGTTGGCATTCTTTAACACATTTGTTAGGGAGTAAATTCCCATCCTTGTGATGTGAGCAAATCTTCAGTTCAAAATCAATTTGTGAAATGTATTAATTAAAATGAATGTTACATTTTCCTGAATCCTGAACTCATTAGGAAGTATTTCTGAATAAGATTGTCTGTCTGTCTGTCTGACTGTCTGACTGACTGACTGACTGACTGACTGACTGACTGATTTACTGTAATTCCATTTGTACACAGGGTGACTCCCAGCAGCTCTGGGCTGTTTAAAAGGGCTGAATTGGTTTTGTTCAAGTTCTACATGAGCTTTTAAACCTTTTTATGTGAACATAAACATAAGTAAGTAACACTAGTATCTCATCTTGATGTCTAAAATCTTATAGTTTGGTGATATGCGTTACAATGAAAATTCCAAGGTTGAAAAAACTAATTCTTTCCAAGGCTCAAAAATTATCAATGAGTCTTCCATGTTGAAATAGTCCTTAGTTTCCAGTACAAGTGAGAAATGAATTAAGTTGATTTTTTTTAGGTTGTCCGTCATTTAGCATTATTATTTCTAAAGTCCCATATACTTGAGTTTTATTGCTCTAGCATCTATACTGAACTACAGGATTTTCATTTGTTCCAGAGTTTATCTTCTTACTAATTAATTTTCAGGCATTTTAAACTGTTATGACAGCTTTCACTGATTCATCATATCGAGTAAAGTTTCAGCCTTGAGGTCTCAATATAATCACTTCAGTTCAAAGCAATACTTATGTTTATGTTACTCATAAACATACTCACCAGGCTCAAGGTCGACTCAGCCTTCCATCCTTTCTAAGGTGGGTAAAATGAGGACCCGGTTTGTGGGGGCAATAAGCTGACTTTGTATAAAATATACAAAAGTATGAAGGCTATTGCTTAACGCATTGTAAGCCGCCCTGAGTCTCCGGAGAAGGGCGGCATATAAAAATAAATAAAAATAAAAATAAATAAGCCTTGATTTTTTTAAAAAAAATATATCAAGTAGTCTATAGTCTCGATTATATATTAGCTAGTCCAGATGTCAAGGGGATGAAAGGAGAAGTATTTCAAAATATACAGGAAGATTGAGTTTTGCAGAACAAAACCTCACATGTAAAAGATAATGGGATTTTGTGGCATGAACCAGCGGTGATATACACTTACCTTCTCTACTGGTTCGGGAGTGTGAGCGTGCATGTGCAGAGGGTCAAAAACGGGACGTCATGACATACCGGTGGGTGGGCGGAGCTCCCACCACTGCGCTACCGGTTCATGTGAGCCGGATAGATCCAGCTGGATTTCACCACTGGCATGGACGAGAGGTAGATTTCAGCAGGTTCAGACCAGTTCTGGAGAACCGGTAGTGGAAATTCTGACTGGCTCCACCCCCATCTATTCTCTGTCCCCCAAGTCCCAGCTGATCAGGAAGAAATGGGGATTTTGCAGTATCCTTCCCCTGGAGTGGGGTGGGAATGGAGATTTTACAGTATCCTTCCCCTGCCATGCCCACCAAGCCATGCCATGCCCATCAAGCCACACCCACAGAACCGGTAGTAAAAAATTTTGAAACCCACCACTGGCATGGACCAACTTAATTTTACAGAACATAATAGAATTAAGTGGTTTCCTTTGGGCAATTCTTTATGCCCAATAAATAATTACATAAAATGATCCCAAAAACAGTAGTCATCTGTTTTTTGATGAAGGCAGTTGGACTGCAACTATCATCATACACAAAGCATGCTTATATGTGGCAGATCAATGGTTCTGCACCCCGATAGATTTTTCTCAATTCCAGTTTCTTTTATTCTTGTAGGGGTTCTAGGAACTGCCTCCCAAAAGCAATACAGATAGTCCTCGAATTACAAGCTTGTTTAGCATCCATTTGAAGTTAACAACAGCACTGAAAAAAGTGGCTTATAACTGTTTTTCACACTTACGACCATTTCAGCATCCGCCTGGTCATTTGATCAAAATTCAGATTCTTGGCAACTGACTCATATTTATGACAGTGTGCAGCATCCCAGGGTCATACGGTCAACCTTTTGCAACCTTCTGACAAGCAAATCTAATGAGGAAGCCAGATTCACTTAACAACCGTGTTACTAATTGAACAACTGCAGGGATTCACTTAACAACTGTGGCAGGAAAGGTTGTACAATGGGGCAAAACTCACTTAAAAATGTCTCACTTAGCAACTTAGCAATTGTGGTTGTTAAGTCGAGGACTACCTATATCAAATGCCTCTTTTTGGAAAGCCACATGATTTAGAGCTGGAGCAGAGAATAGAAAATCTCCGAACTTAATTTAACATTGTTTAATCATTACATGAGATTCTTATGTGTTACATTGCCCTGGAGAAAGTTGAAGGAGGATAAGACTTGGCAAGGCTACATTTAGCCTTGTGAGCCATCAATCAATCATAATGTCCAGCTATGGCCATAGATTAGCTTTTTCCAACTAGACACCTCTGGCTGTGTAGAGTTTACAGTTTTTTACTTCTCTTCCTTTCTATTATATACCTTTCACTATATAGGTAGTCCTTGACTTACGACCACAATTGAGCCCAACATTTCTGTTGCTAAGTGAGATCTTTGTTAAGTGATCTTTGCCCCATATTTACAATCTTTCTTGCCACAGTTGTTAAGTGAATCATTGCTGTTGTTAAATTAGTAACACGGTTGTTAAGTGAATCTGGCTTCCCCTCCGAACTTGCTTGTCAGAAGGTCGCAAAAGGTGACCCTCGGACACTGCAATCATCATAAATATGAAGCAGTTGCTAAGCTTCCGAATTTTGATCATGAATTTTGACCATGTGATCATGGGGATGCTGCAACAAGTGTGAAAAACAGTAATAAGTCACTTTTTCAGTGCTGGTGTAACTTCGAACGGTCGTTAAATGAATGTCTGAAGTCGAGGACTACCTGTAATAGCTGGTGAATATCTGAGTATGCTAATCTCTCAAAGGCTGCCTTTCAGGACTCCTTCTGAAATACTCTATTAGAGAATTAGAATGCATTTTCTCATCTATTCTATGCATACCAGATTTAAAGAAAACTAAGTTATAGAATAAATTGAAACAGGAGCATTCCAGCTCTCTGATGACACCAATTCAAACTTTCGAAAATGTAGGCATGACTGCATTGATCAGATTAATATGAGCCACAGCTATATAGTTTCAGCAGTACCAGTGGTAGGCGAAATTGTCAGTCCTGCATAATCCAAGAACATTATGACCTGGAACAAAAGGAGAACTGGGTAAAGATTTCCATATCCTGGTGCTTTCAGGCTGTTTTGCATCGGCAGCTGATCCATGGCTATCGGCCATTTTCTTGCGTCATTAAAGGTTTTCCTCTGAAGCACACACAAGTTTATACTTTCACAGACTTCCAAAGGCTGGAATAATTGAGGCAGGAGGTCAATTTGTAGAGGCCTAGAGTTAGTTGAGCAGGAAGTGCAAGGGGAAAGACTACATCCAGCATGAGTCACTCAGTTACACATTGCTGTGCTCTTGTATCAATATTGACATGGTGTTTTTTTCCACCACCTTAATCAAACGAAAGCTTGACATTCTCTTGTAGATCTCTTGGGTTCACGGTGTATTTGCACCATAAGCCTTACCTTTTTCATGCCTTCATCCTCCCCCGGCATGTCTGTTCTTGATATTCTGACTGTAGTGTTTACTGCTATAATGATTCATATGTACTGAGTAGATTCTTTAAATCTTTCATCAGAATAGAAGTTTGTATAGCCATTTACCTAGCTGCTGAGGAAATTAGGGCTGCCAAATCCAGGATTGCAGTACTCTGGTTGACCACCGCATGTCAGGAAGAAGTTTCTCTTCACTGCCATCTACTGATTATCTGGACTTTTACAGCCATCTCTGAACCATGATGGTGAACCTATGGCACCCATGCCACAGGTGGCATGTAGCGCCCTCTCTGCGGGCACGCAAGCTGTTGCCCCAGTTCAGCTCTGCCGTGCATGTGCGCATGCCTCCACTCGGCCAGCTGGTTGTTGGGTTTCTGCTGTGCATGCGTGGGGGGGCATGTGGGGGGGCGTGTTTGCATGCATGGGGGCATGTGCGCATGCATGGGGCGTGTACATGCGGGGACACAAACACATGCGCAGGGGCCACACATGCTTGCTCGGGGGCGGGTGATTGTGCAGGGGCCATGCATGCATTGCATTTTGGGGATTCAGGCACATTTGTGCGCGTTCACGAGTGCAAGACCCTCACTTGACACACCCACACCCGAAGCCCTTATAACCAGAAGAACATTGACATCCCCTAAACTCCGCTGAAGATCTTACCTAGCCTGGTAACGAAACATTTGGAAACCAACACACAAGCTTGGGAAATGAACCTTCACCCTCATCCTACACCCAAGCTACAGATATTCACCACTATTGCATATAAAGTGAGCCTTAAGCCTCAAATATTACAGCTATAATACTATAATACAGGTAGTCCAGGGATGAAATCTACTTACCTTCCTTACTGGTTCAGAAGCACATGCGCCACACGTCACATGCGCGCGCAAACCTGTGCATTCTCAAAACCTTCTCTGCATGTGCAGAAGGTAAAAAACACATTACTTCCTTGTTAAAACCAGGAAGTAATGACACCTGGGTGGGTGGGTGGAGCTTTGCTCCGCCATCGCTATCGGATCGCCAAACCACTGGCCAAGATGGCTACTGGACTGGGTGATCCAGTCCGATCCGGGAGCATTTCACCCCTGAGGTAGTCCTCATTTAGCAACTATCTCATACAGTGACTATTTGCAGTTCCAACAGTGATAAAAAATAACTTTAGGGCCAATTCTGACATTTAAGGCATTCTTCCAGATCCATAAAGTGGAAAAAACCTGAGGTGAGATCATAAGCACAGTCATGGTTTCACTTAGTAATGTTTAACTTAACAACCAAGTTGCTGGTTGCAATTGTGACTGCTAAACAAGGACTACCTGTATTGCCATTTAGAAGATGGAGCAGCTCTTTATGTGTATGAAATAATATTTGAATGGCTGCACTCACATATTTGTGGCTTTTACTCCAATAATAGTTGCATAATAGTTGCAACTAATCCTGATTTGATCAAAGCAGTTAATGTAGCTATCTGTGCTAATTCTATCAGTTTTTCCAGCCATTCATCTGTGGGGTAAAATTTTAGTAAGAAATATGTATACAAACCTACTGCCATCCTTCCAGATGTAACAGAGGGAATGGAGAGAACCATGCCCTGACAATTATACATTATTCATGCTGGTATCAGTAGCTACTGTGGCTTCCTTACTCAGCCCCTCTGATTCTCTGCTACTCTCTTTGGTGAGTGAGTAATTTGCTTCCTAATTTATATTTTTATCAGAGCACATCTTTTACTCAGATATGAGTCCTACTGAGTTCAGCAGGATTCACTTTTAGGGGAACATAAATTGGACACATCAAGCTTTTGATGTACTGTGTTGCTACAGAGAATTCTGACAGTCAACAACAGAGACTTTTGAAAGTCTTAGCTGGTTGAACTTTTGAACTGACTTATGATATTATATCATTATGCATGGTACATATGTAAAGAGAGTTAAGGAAGATGATCTTGACAGAGATACAATATGAGGAATAGGAATAGGAACCTAGCTAAACTGATGCATTTTTAAATCCAGAACTACAAGATAACATTCAGAAGCAACTCAGGCAGAGGCCTTCCTAATTGTCTGGGGTTTAACAAGAAGGAGGAAGTATAACACGATCACACTCCCAAGATTCTGTTATTATAGCCAATCTCAATAAAAATAGTTTTAACCTTTCTCTGGAATTGATTTCATGGTCTGGTCTGCCTAATGGGGCTGACCATATGAGTGTGTCCATTTATCATTCCTTATTTGTTAGAGCTCACCGTGGTGACCCAAGTGTTAAGGGTTAAAATGTTAATGTGACAAAGTTATATCAAATTATATTCAGAAATATAATTTTGAAATTTTCTTTTTACTGGTGGATCGCATTTTATACATTTTTATGTTTTTAAGTATACAGTTTCCAGAGTCACTCTGAGTGTAAGGAGATGGTACCTAAATTTGACTAGATAGATAGATAGATAGATAGATAGACAGACAGACAGACAGACAGACAGACAGACACCGGTAGTTGGATGGATGGATGGGTGGATGGATGGGTGGATGGATGGGATGGGCAGGTAAGCAGGCAAGCTGGCAGGTGGACAGATAGAAATCTAGAATATTTCAATCTATGAAGAACTTATGAACAATGCTTGTGCCTTAGACTCTAAAAGACACCTTAATTAAATTTGCCAGCTCCCAATCTTTGAATTAAATTTCAGCTGAAAGAGAGGCAAGTTGTAACATTATAATTGCACATGGATTAGATTTAATTGGTTATTTTGAAAACAGAATCATAATGTTGATATTGATCAAATTTATATAATTTTAATTATCTCATATATTTGTGTTTTTTTCTTTTTCCTTTAATATATAGGTTTAGAATTAGATTTTTCATTTTCATTTTTGGTGTTTTTCCCCCCTCCTCTTTTTGAGTTAGTTTTTAGCCGTTCTCCCAGGGACAACATATCTTTCTTATTATTATTCTTGTTTGTTTGCTTGTTTTTCTTCCCTAAGTTTTTTCATTGCTTTTGTTTTCCCCCACTATGTAGTTCTTTCTATATAATACAGTCAATTTCTCTTTTATAATATTTTATAATGCAATTATCATAGAGTTATATTACTTACGTTATGTACAATATTACACATTAATTGTGCTTTTAAAGAAATGTTAATTATATTTTAATAAAGTTTAATAAAATTATATTTTAAAAAGTATAACTAAGAATGAGGTTCTAAAGCAAGATTATCCTGGGTTAAATGAAACATACGGTAGTGTTACTAATACAATTTGACCTACGTTCTGCAACTGATATTTTTCTATTCCTCTATTAGCTACAACATAATAATAACAAAGATTCCTTTGAGCTGAACTCAGTTTCTGGTGACTGTATCTATTTGATTTTTTTTGGCAATATTACCTTGGTGGCTTGTTACTGCCTTCTTTTGAAATATTTTTTGACTTCCCAGTTTAGCCAGCAGCCCTGCATATCCCAAGAGGTTCCAAATCCAAATATTCAATCAGCCAGGGTTGATTGAGCTTAAATTTTGAGTTATTGGGAAAATCAACCATGGTTAGACAGGTTCTTCTAGGAGCCAATCAAGCAGAAATAGCTTCTTCAATCATCTGCAGAAAGGAAGAAAAGGCAGAGCTTAAGAGTTTAGTGAAAAATAAGGAAACAGTAAAAGGTAGATGGTTTTGGTGGAACATTTCGATGGGAAATGCTGTGATACAATTATTGTAGGTGTGCTGACTCACTGGGGGTTTCCAGATGAATGACTCATGGCAGAGATGTCACAATTAGAAGAGCTGCAGACACCTTCTTCTAAATACCTTGGGCTGGGAAGAGCTTCTTAGAATGGTTGAAATCCAGGAAGAAAAAGTTATTACAAATGCAGAATTGGACTGTACTCCAGCTCCCCAGAAACTCAGGATTGCAAAGAAAACACTGGTCTTATTGCTGGAGTTTTAAATGCAAATCAGCTGCCCTGCCGATACTGTGGCTCACAGAGATCTAAGCTGCTTTTCATTCCAAGAGTACAAAGTGAGAATCCGAAATCCCAAGGGTGTCAAACTCAAGGCCCGCAGGCCAGATTTGGCCTGCGGGGTGCTTAGATCTGACCCATGGAGCCGCCCTGAAACTTCGAAGGAGTGGCCAGCAGTGCCTCTGACACTGAAAACGGAGCTCAGGAGGGCCATGCACGGAACTTGGGAGCTCTATTTTCAGTGGCAGCAGCCTGCAGCACTCTACCAGTGAAAATGGAGCTCGGGCAGGCAGCACGTGGCCCTCCTGAGCTCTCTTTTCACTGGCAGAGTGGTGCAGGAGGCCGTCGCAGCCAAAAACAGAGCTCGGGACTGTGGGATCCCAGTGCCTTGGGACTCAGAGCCAGGCTGTGCACTTGCCCTCCACTGCCTAGGGCTCTGGACAGCCTGCACCGCCATCCTCTCATTGCCTGAGAGGGATGGAGAGGCTCCTCTGGAGGACAAGGGTTTGGCACTCTCCCTGGTCTCTCCTTCCTCCACTGGAGACAATGGATTCCCCAAGCCCCGCCCAGGCCACCACAGGCACCCCTGACATGAATGATGTCGATCTGGCCACACCCACACTGGCCCCGTCCCCTTCTCTCCCCCCCCCCAGGTCAAACACAACCCTGATGCAGCCCTCAATGAAATTGAGTTTGACACCCGTGCGATACCCCATTGAACATAATGACTAAGCATTCATACCATTGGTTTGTTAATCTAAGATCTCTGCAGTTCCATTCCAGAGAAAGTTCAACAAGAATTAATCTAATTTTTACTAGGCCCTACATCAATCACTCAATCAGATTGTTTCAAACTAATGCCTATGCTTCACTGAACACCATGTGGAAAGTATTATCAGGTGAATTTACATCAGCCACTTAATGTCACATGTTTGTTAGTTTTGATAACATAAGTAATTTAAATGTCAGTCATTCCATTGGGATCCTAGGAATAAGAATATTGCAGTTACAATTCTTAGCTGCAATGCGAGGAGTATTGTTAGCATAAATGTACCATAAAAATTAAGAAATAGATTTTTAGGAAATCAATTTTTGTAAAAATAGTAGGCATTAGACAGCAAATTTTCTGGATCCCCTGACACTAATGTGAAGTCAATGCAGCATCTGTCTCCTGCCCTATTAATCACTAAAATCAATGTCCCAAATGTTTTTTTTAAAACCATTCTTTTAAAATACTGCTATTGCTACTACTGCTTGTGCAATATTACTATGACTACTAAATTATATGAGCCCAAGAAATCAGATTTATGCAGGCATTTTTTTTTCAGTGATTCTGTAATAATTGCAAAAGTTTAAGTTTGAAGAAGCAGGATAGGCATAATATTGATGCTGTTGAACTTTAGTGTTGGAGAAGACTCCTGAGAATACGATGGATAGCTAAGGAAACAAAGAAATGTATTATTGAACAAATCAAGCCAGAATTTGTCCTCAAAGCACCAAGGCCTAGACTCAAATTATTCTACTTTGAACATATTATACAAAGACCTAATTGGAGGAAAGGTGGAAGGAAAGAAAAGATGATGACCAGCAGCAAGATGGATGGATTAAATTACAGCAGGATGCCCCATTGGAAGGACCAAGTTGGGAGCAGTGTGTCCTGCAGAAATCTACTTGTGAAGACTAAGAGTTGATACAAACTTAAGGGCAATCAATCAATCAATCAATTAACCAATCAGATTCTAAAATAAAGCGTCAAGCTCCAGCATTGTCTTTTTGCTTCTGCTCTTGACCTCACAGAAAACTCAAGAGTTTCTTAGGAATTATAATACGTGGCTGAATTGATGGTCATACAATGAGGATCCTAAGCGGTTGCATAAAATCTACTGCTACTTTCTGGCTCCCCATCTTGAGCCATATTGCACCCCCAGCCCTACAAAGGCAGGAAGCCTTAGTGAAGGAGTACAACAAAATTATGAGAAACCCACTTGTTCCTGTGCATCAGAGGTGGATTTCAGCAGGTTCTGACCAATTCTGGAGAACTGGTAGCAGAAATTTTGAGTAGTTCGGAGAACTGGTAGTAAAAATTCTGACTGGTCCCACCCCCATCTATTCTCTGCCTCCCAAGTCCTAGCTGATTGGGAGGGAATGGAGATTTTACAGTGTTCTTCCCCTGGAGTGGGGTGGGAATGGAGATTTTGTAGTAACCCTCCCCTGGAGTGGGGTGGGAATGGAGATTTTACAGTATCCTTCCCCTGCCATGCTCACCAAGCTACGCCCACCAAGTCATGCCATGCCCACTAAGCCACACCCACAGAACCGGTAGTAAAAAATTTTGAAACCCACCACTGCTGTGCATGCTCACCTTCCTCATCTATCAACTGGCAGGCTTAAATCCAGGAAGTCCTCTCTGACACTCGCTCAACAGCTGTCTAACAACTTTGATATCAACACACTGTGGAAAGCCAAATGGGCTGCTGAACGCCCAGGTACAGGCAGTTACTTAGATGACCCTACACAAAAGGTGCCACGTTTTGACCTTCCTCATCAGCATTGGTCAACTCTGAACAGGATTTGTACCCAACATGGTGTCTGCCAGGACTCATTGTTTAAATGGGTTCTTATCTCCACCCCACAGTGTGACTGTGGTGCTCCTTGACAAAATATCCACCATATCGTGTCTGAACATCCATTAAGAGCTTACACAGGCCCAATGTCTGATTTTTTTCAACATAGACCACCCTGTCCCTCAATGGTTGGGTGGACTGGACATTAACATTTGAACTACTATAAGTCCATATATTTGCCATAACTTCCCAGTTTGTTTCTTTCACTTTTGAGAAGTCTGGACGATGGTTACTTATTCTTAAAAAAACAAAACAAGTACCAGGTACTGTGGTCTTTGGGGGTCAAAATGAGAAGACCCCAATGCTGACATGGAATACAGCTCTATTTTCTTTTTATAATTAATCAAGAGGAACGTACAGTTTTCCTCTTGTCCAATCTCTGTTTCTTTGAGAAAATGTTATTTTATTTTGTTGTTCCTAATGGCATGAGTAAAATGGTATCCATGTCAAGGTATTAGTGGAAGCACGGCTATCTTTTTTTCCACGGCCCAGAATGAATCAATGACTGGAAAGGCAAATATTGCTGTAAGTATACAAATGGAGTTGAATCAATTTCTCTGTATTTATAATAATGGCATGAGTCCTTTTATGCCTATATGCTTTTTTTAAAAAAAATTGATTTATATGCCACCCTTCTCCGGAGACTCAGGGCGGCTTACAATGCGTTAAGCAATAGCCTTCATACTTTTGTATATTTATACAAAGTCAGCTTATTGCCTCCACAATCCAGGTCCTCATTTTACTTACCTTAGAAAGGATGGAAGGCTGAGTCAACCTTGAGCCTGGTGAGATTTGAACTTGCAGTAATTGCAGGCAGCTGATGTTAATAACAGTGCTTTAGTCTGCTGCGCCACCAGGGCTCTTTTACAAATCTACCTCCATAAGTTTATACCCAAGAGTATAAAGTGTTCCAAACCTGGGATCTGGATGTACATCAATTTCTGATTACCAGCAACCAACACAATGCTCTGGTTGCTTTATGGTTCTAAGACAGGAATTCGTTTTTTAAAAAACCAGGGTTATTTGAATAAGCATAGTGGTTTAATCCACACAAGAGACTCAGTCAGAGGCTAGCAGTTTTTTGGTGATTGTCAGCTGTTGTTAACATTTGTGGGGAAGGCAACAGTTTAATAGGGGAAGGCCGTAAGACAAATAAGGGAGGTTGTGTAACACCAGGGCTCTCCAAACTTGGCAACTTTAAGACTTGTGGAATTCAATTCCCAGAATTCCCGAGCCAGCATGGAATTCCTGGCTGGCTGAGGAATTCTGGGAGTTGAAGTCCACAAGTCATAAAGTTGCCAAGTTTGGAGATCTCTGTGTTACACATATGAAAGCTATAGCTTTTGGGAAACTCGGAAGTTGCTCTTCACAGGGGATGAATCTGGGATTTTTTGTGTGTTTTCTCAAATCACGTGAAACCTTTTTTAGGAATTATATTGCAATTTTTGCAGCTTTGCATTACATTGTAACTTTTGCATGCCCTGCAAGGAATGGCTTCTACACCTTCACTACTACATCAAACCGGCTCTTTGCTGTTTAGCGTTATAGATCCAGGGCTACAAAACTTGGAAGATGTTTGGAAGCATTTGGTCTATAAGAATCAGGGTTTCCCTAGCTTATGTTAATTTCAAATTAGAGCATAGCAGCCAAGTCAAGATTGTCGTCCCCAGTCAGATGGTAGAGGATGAGGTAAAGCATCTCGGATACAGGATGATGATCTTCCAGTTCAGGCCTTTGTGCAGGACTCTGGGTGACCTGTTTAAAGAGAGCTTGGCACGGCTGTTTGCTTTAGTTTTTTCAGTTCTTCCTGGGTGTCATCCTCATGCTGAGTCCTGGCCTGTTATGTATTGATATTTTTAAGCGGGAGTTTCAAACCTGCCTACATTTCTGATTGGCTGACAGTCCCTCCTGGATTGTATATAAGAAGGGCTGCAGCCTCTGAGTTTTTGCTGAAGTCTCACTGTATATTAAAGAGCTGTTGTCACTTGCTTGCTTGTGCCTCTCATTATTCCCGAACCACTTCATTGGCGACGAAGGTGGGATTGAGGCTACAAGAAGCCAACCAGTGAGACCACGAGCTTCAGCTAGGCGACGAGGCGAACCACAGGAGGCATACCAAACATGTCTGCCTACGTTCCGCCCAAGACTTTTGATCCGACCCGCGAAAAATGGGTCTCGTACCTAACGAGGTTTGAATGCTCGCTTGAAGCCAGCGACATGCAGGGCCTCTCTGCTAATCGAAAGAGAGCCCTCTTCCTAAGCCACTGCGGACCGGACGTGTTCGAGATGGCCGAGTCACTGTGTGAGCCAACGCCGGTTCAAACCGTCTCCTGGGACACCCTGATGGCAATTCTCCGGGCTCACTACGCTCCCGTCCCCTCCAAGTTCGTGCAACAATACCAACTCAGACAGCGCGTTCAACGTGAGGGAGAACCGGTCAGCACGTACATGGCTAGCCTGAGAAAAGCCGCAACCCATTGCGACTATAGAGACTTGGACGATGCATTGCTTGAGCAACTTATCTGTGGTGTTCGGGACATTAGGCTGCAACGGCGCCTGCTCGCCAAGCCTGATTTGACGCTTGCTGGAGCCCTAGACGAAGCCAGGGCTCATGAAGCCTCCACAAAAGCCGCAGAAACGCTGCAGCGTCCGCTGACCAGCAAAGACAGCCCCAAGTCTGCCCCGGTGCACAGAGAAGACGCCGGATCCAGCTCGGAGTCCGAGTCGGATGAGGACGTCTTCCGAACGGAGCACCAGAGAAAAGACACTGGCAGCCCCCGGCGAAGCTGTCCCAGCTGTGGCGGGCACCATGATAGACTGTCCTGCAAATACAGAGAGGCTATTTGCAGGCGCTGCGAGAAAAAAGGGCACTTGGCGTGAGTCTGTAGAGCCATTCTGCCCAGAAAACACCAACCACGTGAGCGCCGCAGCCAATCGGAATCAGCGCGCCAGAAGCAGCCAACGAGAGAAGGCGGCGCGAGAAAACGGCACGAATTTGAACCGCGAGATGGCCGCAGCATACATATCGACCAGGCCAGCACGGCGATCGAGGACAAAGTCAGCACGGTGGTCGAGATCAACGGAAAGCCGTGCTCGATGGAGATCGACACCGGATCAGCTCTCTCCATAATGTCGTGGGCGACCCTAAAGACCCTCCTGCCGTCGTTCCGGAAGGACCAGCTCTCCAAGCAGAGACTGCGCATCCTAGACTACCAGGGGAACTGAGTCCCCCTCGAAGGCATGGGCACGTTCCGAGTCACCTACGGAGACTACGAAAGAGACCTGCCGCTGACCATCGTCACAAAGCAGCTCCCTAGCCTTCTGGGCATGGGGTGGTTCCGAGCCCTTGGCATGGGCTTCACCGGCGTCCACCTGATGTCCAAATCAACTCTGAAAGACAGTCTCCTGTCCGAGTTCCAGGACGTCTTCGGGGACACGTTGGGCAAGTATGTGGGGACCCCTATTTCACTAAACTTAGACCCCAACGTAGCCCAAGTAAGACTTAAGGCCAGACGAGTGCCGTTCGCATTGAAACCGAAGATCGATGCGGAACTGGACAAATTGATTAAGCAAGGGGTGTTGGTTCCCGTTGACCATGCCAAGTGGGAAACCCCTATAGTGACCCCAGTAAAGTCCGACGGCTCAATAAGAATTTGCGCCGACTACAAGTGCACGATCAACAAGGCTTTGCAGCCGAGCGCCTATCCGGTGCCGATCGTGCATCATCTACTACACTCCCTGAAAATTTTTGCCAAATTAGACCTGGCCCAAGCCTACCAGCAGTTACCAGTTGACGATGCCACGGCAGAGGCGCAAACAATTGTAACTCATAGGGGTGCTTTTAAATGCACCAGGCTCCAGTTTGGGGTGAGCGTCGCACCCAGCCTATTTCAAAGCCCCATGGAGCGCCTTTTGCAAGGACTCCCAGGAGTGGTGCCCTATTTCGATGACGTTCTAGTCAGCGCCCAGGACGAACGTCAGCTAGGGGACAGAGTAAGGAACGTCCTGTCCAGGTTCAGAGAAGCGGGACTGAAACTAAAAAAAAACAAGTGTATGATTGCTGTCCCCTCCGTTGAATTTCTGGGGTACAGGGTGGACGGCACAGGCAACCACCCTACCGAAAGCAAGGTGAGAGCTATTAAGAGCGCACCTGCCCCCAAATCCAAAGCGGAGCTCCAAGCCTTCCTTGGACTGCTCAATTTTTACTCCATGTTTCTGAAGGACAAAGCCACGGTTGCAGATCCCCTACACAAGCTTCTAGGGAAGAATGTACCATGGGTTTGGGGGAAACCACAGGCAGCCGCTTTTGAGGCAGTGAAGAGACTCCTGTCTGAGGACAGCTTTCTGATTCAGTACAATACAGCGCTGCCGCTTGTCTTAGTTTGTGACGCCTCCCCCGTAGGAGTTGGTGCCGTCCTAGGCCATAGACTGCCGAATGGCCTAGAGGCGCCCATTGCGTTTTACTCTCGCACCCTGTCCAGCGCAGAGCGGAACTATAGTCAGTTGGACAGAGAGGCTCTGGCTGCGATTGCGGGGGTTAAAAAGTTCCACGAATACCTCTATGGCCGAAAATTCGAACTTGTGACTGATCATAGAGCCTTGCTAGGACTTTTGGCGGGCGATAGGCCAACCCCCGCTGCCCTTTCCCCTCGTTTGACCAGATGGGCCATTTTTCTGTCGGCCTACTCGTATCAGCTCGTCCATCGACCTGGCGAACCCTGGGTCATGCGGATGCCCTTAGCCGCTGCCCCCTTCCCAACCTACTTGACAACCCAATGCCGGAAGCCTCCGTTCTTTTGCTGGACACTTTGACTTTGGGCCCTATCTCCTCTTGCGAGGTGGCAAAAGCCTCGGCTAGAGACCCAATCATCCGAACTGTTATGGGTTGGGTACTGAAGGGGTGGACGGTCAAGGTGGACGGAGGGGAGTACCAAGGTTATGCCAACAAACGCAACGAACTGTTTATGCAAGGGGGTTGCTTGCTGTGGGGTGACAGGGTGGTAATTCCAACGAAGCTACGGAATAGAGTTTTAGAGTTGCTGCACAAAGGGCATCTGGGCATTGTTAGGATGAAATGCTTAGCCCGCAGTTATGTCTGGTGGCCCAACATGGACCAAGTCATTTCCGAGTGGGTGGGGAAGTGCAGACCCTGCCAGGAGTCTCGTCCCGATCCCCCAGTAGCGCCCATCCGAGAGTGGGAGAAACCAAAAGGCCCATGGGAGAGGATCCACATTGATTTTGCCGGCCCTTTCCACGGGCAAACGTTTTTAATAGTTGTTGATGCCTACTCAAAGTGGCTCGAAATCATCTTAATGCCATCAACAATGGCCGAGGCAGTTATCAGGGTCCTAAGGAAGTTGTTTGCCACCCACGGCCTGCCGGATACCCTGGTATCTGATAACGGCCCTCAATTTACGGCAACTCTTTTTGAAGGCTACTTGGCCGGACTGGGCATCCGCCATGCCCTATCAGCTCCGTTTCACCCGGCTTCGAATGGATTGGCTGAACGTTTTGTTAGGACAGCCAAAGAAGCACTGTCCAGATTAGACAACGGGGACTGGCAGGCCAGGATAGACCAATTCCTAGCAGTCCAGCATGCCACACCATGCACAGCAACAGGGAGAAGCCCAGCAGAGCTCCTCATGGGCAGGAAGCTCCGGTGCGTGTTAGACAGGCTTCACCCTAACTACTCGCATGAAAACTTCAAGGGAGAAACCTGTGGCCTAAGACAGTTTCAGGTTGGGTCCCCGGTGTTTGCTCGCAATTATGCCAGCGGACCTCTATGGGTTGCGGGAACCATAGTGGGTATAACAGGCTCAAAATCGTATACGGTAGACGTAGGGGTGGACAGACTCTGGAAGCGCCACATAGACCAACTTAGAAAAAGGGTGGTCGGCGAGGCAAACATCAATTTAGACATCTCCGAACCCAACTATAACAACTTTCCCAAAACAGCTAACTCAAGCCCGGGTTCGCGAGAATACTTAGCTGACAAGCCCTGGTTCCAGCGCTGCCACAGCAAGTCGCCATGCCCAGCCGGGGATAACCACGCCCCGGACAAAATCCAGGAGGTTCCATTGGCGGAGCCAGGAGAGACGGAGAGTCCCTCCGACCAGCTCAACGCCCCACCAGACACTGAACTGCGCAGGTCAACTAGGGCGAGAACTCGTCCTAGGCACCTGGGAGATTTTGTGTGTACATATGTACATTTCTGAATATTAGTGCTTTCTGGGAAGGGAGGGGTGTTATGTATTGATACTTTTAAGCGGGAGTTTCAAACCTGCCTACGTTTCTGATTGGCTGACAGTCCCTCCTGGATTGTATATAAGGAGGGCTGCAGCCTCTGAGTTTTCGCTGAAGTCTCACTGTATATTAAAGAGCTGTTGTCACTTGCTTGCTTGTGCCTCTCATTATTCCCGAACCACTTCATGGCCCACAGCCCAGACTCCTGCTTCAGGCGACTTAAGCACTGCACTTCCTGTTTCTCTTCTAATTGCAGTGGGAGGCCAGAAAACTCTGCAGCTTGGAGTAACTGTTCTTTTATTAGTTTTTTTTAAAAAATCAATACCCCTATACATGGAAGAGAAGAAGGGAGTAAGTCCTCTAATCAGTCTTTTGTGCTGGGCGGGAGGAACTGGGGGAAGAGTGAGAATAGGAACAGACTGACAAATATTGTTGGAACTGGTTGTTGTCTAATTTAGATAATAATGCTGGCTCTCTGTTGCACATAAAAGCTGAGTGATCTTACAAAAACACCAAATTCTCTGTCTCAAGGACTCTTCAGATAACCACCTTTTGGGAGGCCAGGAAAAGAGTTACATTCTCAAAAACAAAAACAAAAAAACCCTCCAGAAAACTACATGGTCTGTATTTATTTTACATTTTTTAAATGAAGCAATAGAGGGATCCCAGTGAGCCAATGTCATATCTCACGCAAGGAAACAACGAGAGTGGTTTTCCTTCCTACACATGGAGCATCTGCTGTCTCCCCAGGCATGTCCTTGCCCCATCCTTCAGCTATTTCCACCAGCTGTCTGAAAAGAAACGGTCCTTGTTTCTCCCTGCCAATATGAAATCCCTTCAGTGTCACTGGCAAGGTAGCCAGGATCAGTGAAAAATTTTCCAAAGTCTTGGAAAGGCTCAAAATGACCAAATTGTAATCCTGACTGGGATTTCATTAAAACAGGGAAATTTGTTAAATTAGAACCTGGCTTTCAACAAGAAGTTTCTACATTGCTATTTGTGATGACAGCCTCCCCCAATTGAAGCAAGACATTTAAAGTTGTTTTGGCTACATAGCATTCTTCTTACCTCTTTGCTGTTCTTATATTTTAGGTCCCTTTGACACTGAATTGATAAAAGCAGGCATGGAATAGTGGTTAGCGTTATACTAAGACCTACTGGGTTTCCCCGAAAATAAGCCCTTCCGAAAATAAGCTCTCCCCGAAAATAAACCCTCCCCGAAAATAATCCCTCCCCCAAAAATAATCCCTCCCCAAAAAATAATCCCTCCCCCAAAATAAGCCCTCTCCTGAAAATAAGCTCTCCCCTGAAAATAAGCCCTCCCCAAAAATATATAAATGCATGCACAGCCGGTCTCCACCATTTCCTCTGGTTAGGGTTAAGGAGACAGAGCTGGAAATCAGATAAGATGGCAAGAGGAGCCCCATCCTGCCCCACATGCCCCAAAATAATAAGACCTCCCCAAAAATAAGGCCAAGCGCTTATTTTGGGGTTAAAAAAAATATAAGACAGGATCTTATTTTCAGGAAAACACGGTAGTAAAACTAGATTCCAATCTCCATTCAGCTATAATTAAGCACATTGGGCAGCTTTCAGCCACTTATATTTTACTAAACCCAAGTTTGATTCATCATGGTTTGGAGAATATATTACATTTATATATCACAATGGATAGCTTCATTTAGCACTCTAAGCAAAATAAAGCATATCCCATTATAAATTAATACAGTAAGTAAGCCTATTTGGTTTACTTCATTGGAGAGAACACTATGTGGATAGTCTTGAACTCAGAAGAACAGAAAAACAGTGTTGGAAGGAACCTTGGAGGTCTTTACTACTTCTAGATTTTACTGAGATGAATGGTCAAGGTGAAAACAAAGTTGCAGAAGCTAATGTAGATGGCTGACCAAGATTGCATATGTTGCATATCCTTGGTCTACAGCCATGATGGTGAACCTATGGGACAGATGCTAGAGGTGGCACGTAGAGCCTCTCTGTGGGCACCCACACCGCTGCCAGCTGCTCTTCTGGTTTCCGGCGTTCACCTGCCAGTGGTAGGATTCAAATTTTTTGACTACTTGATTTGTGGGTGTGGCAGGGGAAGGATACTGTAAAATCTTCATTCCCACCCCACTCCAGGGGAAGGTTACTACAAAATCCCCATTTCCTCCCAATCAGCTGGGACTCGGGAGGCAGAGAATAGATGGGGGCGGGGCCAGTCAGAAGTGGTATTTACCGGTTCTATGAACTACTCAAAATTTCCGCTACCGGTTCTCCAGAACTGGTCAGAACCTGCTGAATACCACTTCTGGCGCCTGCGTACCTGCCAGCTGATCTTCGCCCGGGTCGGAGCCCTGGAAAACTGAAGACTAGCTGGCATGCGTGTCGGCCAGCTGGTCTTCGAGTTTCCAGGGCTGCGGTGCACATACCCACGCACACATACATTCCGGTTTGGGCACTCGGTGCCGAAAAGGTTCGCCATCACTGGTCTACTGGTATCCATAGATGCCTAAGTTTTGGCTTGTCAAGAGAATTGACTCTTGTGGTCATCAGAAGTGGTAGAATGTAGCCTGGATTCAAAGGAGGGAGGGGCTGAATTCCAGAGGATAAGAGACAGCAAAGTTTAGATAGCTTGGTTGGGAGGAAGAGCAACTCCCTGGAAATTCTGAGAATATATCTTTAATAATGCAAGTAGTTTGCTTTAGTTGGGCAAGATTTCTGTTGATGGTTAAGGAACAATAGAGGAAACTGCTTTGAAGTAATTCAGACTGTCTTCCTTGGTTTTTGGAGCCTGACATCAGATTTATAAGATTAGATATACACGATTGAGTTTTGACCAGTATAGATAATAAAAATATACTTCCCCATGCATAATATTTCCATTATTGGTTGAAAGTTCCCAATGCTTGAGTTGTTTTCTTATGTTACACATTTAAAGGCATTAAATATGTTGCCCAAGGTCATCTGCAAATGGCTCTGGAACAATGCCTTTGTTAAACAGCTGTTGCTATCTTGTTACATTACTATTCTTAGCCAATCCATTTTGGAAAACAATTGCAGACATTGATCATCGTATGTAAAAAGTATCTGGATGTTACCATTATTTAACAGTCCCTTCATCAAAAAGGGTTGAAGCCGCTGTTCCTCAGCTGCCACACACAGGCCGCTCAGTTGCTAAATATTTTACATTTACATGGTATCCCCACATTAATACATTTAATACTTATTAGGAAAAATAATCTTCAGTTGGGGCCAAGTGGCATTTGTTATTACCCAGTTACTGGTCAAAACCAACATTTTTCATGTTATCTTTCATTCCCAGCCATATTCCTCTCAAACTTGAAGTTTCAGTAAATTATAGTAAAAAGGAAAGAATATAAGAGCAAATGAAAATTTAGCCATCTATATTCCTCTCAAAAAAGAAGAATGCAACCTTCTAAGATCCCAAAAGATCTCTCCCTATAAAGCCAAGAAACAAGTCATGAATGAGATGGCTTACATAAGAATATAGATTTGGTTAGTTTGATAAATTTTAGTCAGTTGGTCTAGTGGTTAAGGCATCGAACTAGAACAGTGATGGTGAACTTTTTTGCCGTTGTGTGCCAAAAGCGGGAAGAGTGCGGGGGAGCACGCATGTGCCCACACCCATAATTCAATGCACCCCACACCCTGCGCATGCGCGCATGCCTCACCCCTGCGCTCCCCCTGCTTTTGGCCCGCGATGGCATGGTGGGCTCAGTAGGCCTTTTTTCGCCCTCCCCAGGCTCCAAAGCTTTCTTGAAGCCTGGGGAGGGCAAAAACAGCCTTCCCCACCACCCCGGAGGCCCTCCGGAGGCCGGAAATGGTCCGTTTTCTGACTTCCGGTGGGACCGGAAGGCCCGTTTTTTGCTCTCCCCAAGCTCCAGAGCCTTTATAGGAGCCTGGAGAGGGTGAGGACAGCCTTTCCCACCCGCACGGAGGCCCTCCAGAGGCCGGAAACAGCCCATTTGCTGACTTCCGATGGGCCTGGAAGGCCTGAAAATCAACTGGCCAGCAGGTTCATGCATGCTGGAACTGAACTAGGGCAACGCTCGCGTGCCCACTGATATGACTCTGTGTGCCACCTGTGGCACGTGTGCCATAGGTTCGCCATCATGGGACTAGAAAGTGGGAGACCATGAATTCAAGTCCCATCTTATTCATGAAAGCCAACTAGTGTCATGTGGTTCCTTTTGTGACCTTCTGATAAGCAAAGTCAATGGGGAAGCCAGATTCATTTAACAGCCGAGTTACTAACTTAACAACTACATGATTCACTTAACAACTGTGGCAAGAAAGCTCGTAAAATGGGGCAAAATTCACTTCACAAATGTCTCAGCAACAGCACAATTGTGGTCGTAAGTCAAGAGCTACCTGCATTGGTTTCCCAACACTATAGAAAGGATATATTTGATTTTTTCTCCTACATACATATTCTTGATTTGTAATTTAAGTGATATTTTGGATAATATTGGATTAAATCTACTATTATCTGACCCTGGCAAAATCATAGCATCTCCAGAATACAATCACACACACAATGTCCTTGTTGGTAAAGCAAAGCAGGCAGAGAATGAGAATAATAGTTATTAAAAAATCACCTTCTAGCAGGATTTCTCCATTGAAACAAAGGCCTTCTGCGGATAGATCAAACATTTCCACTTACTGGTGGCAAAATACAGATCAGACCTACAATTAATGTAACTGCATTTATGAACTTGAAAAAGTCCAGCAGATGCCCTTTTAGGCAATTCTGCTGCATGAAAGCTTTCTAACTTTGGCCCACATTAGCCCAACTGCACAAAATCCACTTTAAGACAATTTCATACCACCGATTTTACACTCCTTATACTGTAATCCATGTTTGCTGCACAGTTAGTGGGTCACAATGTTTTGAAGTCTTACGAACCTTTGCTGTGTGTGGAAAAAGTCTTATTCTTCTGCACAAAACTAACATTTTATGCTATATTAAAAAAAATAATACAATTCACTGCCATTAAGATACATTTGGAAGCAAACCTGGCTTGAAGACAAATACTTCAAACTTTAGTAAAAGTAAAATGTCTGCATTTCAGCCAGCAGTGAATGTTGTATAGCACTGCAATATATTTTTTACCGGTTTAAAATAAAGTCCTACAGAACTGGATTTCAATATTTACTTTTAACATGAAATTCTTTTCTGAAGAAAATCCACATCTCATATTATGAATTTCTTCTTTGCTTTATGTTTAGGTCGATTGAAAAAGGAATATATGAATAGCAAAAAAAAAAAAAAAAAAAACTAATGCAAAATTTTTAAATGCTGGCACTAGGATTGCCAATACAATGCCAGCAGGAGCAGGCTTTTTCTGAGGCCTGTCATGCCCCTGCCTCACTTTATTTCTTTCATTTAAAACAATCTTTTTTATTTTAAACTAAATAAAATAAAAAAGGGAATTGGTGAATGTGAGAGATTGGGAGCCACAAAAGCATAATTTAAACTATTTCTATTGAATAGATTTATGGCTTAATTCCTAGCATAACAAAAACAGAGGTTGCAATTGCCTTAACGTAATAAATTTTTTAAAAAAACATGTTTTATTTCCATGGTTGCTTTTATTAAAAAGAATATTTTAACATTTGAATATATATTCAAAACTTGATCATGCCTCTAGAGATTTTTAAAATATTCTTATTTTGAACAGAATTATTTTTAACCAAGTTAAACTTACATACAGAAATGTCATCCTAAATCTCCATATGATCTAATATGCTCCCAGGTTTTCTAAGTTTTATATTAATAATAAACATTAGTCACTAATTTTTATGAAATCTTCTATTCATACGTATTAGATCATGCTGTTTGGTCTAATTTAAATAGCAAAAGGAACTAATGAAAGTATAAACGTTTCCCATTTCTATGTTGTAAATTTCCAGTAGAGTTATGAGAGGAAAAAACCCTTAAGCACAAGAGAGAGAGAGATGAGAGATAATTTATATAAAGACCAATACATTATATCCCTTTTAGTATTGAACTAAAGTTATGTGTAGGAATAAAAGGCGCTTTGTAATGATATATCACTGAAAGATGGCAAGGAAAGTATGAAAAGGAGAAGAACATAGAATATAGAATCATGGACCTGGAAGGACCTTAGAGGTCTTCTAGTCCAATCTCCTGCTCAAGGCAGGAGCCTTACATCATCCTGTTCAAACAGATGTCCTGTCTATTCTTCCAAACCTGAGGAAGCAAGCTATTCCATTGATTAATTGCTCTTGCTGTCAGAAAATCTCTTATTTCTCCTAGGTTGGTTTTCTCTTTAACAAGCTTCCACCCATTAGTTCTTATCCTGACCTCTAGAAATGAGGAAGTCTTACAGTTATTTGGGTGGGGGGGCACAGGAACATCAAAAGCTGTCATCAACTGTTAGGGTTGGGTAGGGAAGCACAAGGGACGTGGTGGCTCAGTGGCTAAGACACTGAGCTTGTCAATTGAAAGGTCGGCAGTTCAGCGGTTCGAATCCTTAGTGCCGTGTAACGGGGTGAGTTTCTTGTCCCAGCTTCTGCCAACCTAGCAGTTTGAAAGCACATAAAAAATGCAAGAAGAAAAATAGGGACCACCTTTGGTGGTAAGGTAACAGTGTTCCGTGTGCCTTTGGTGTTTAGTCATGCCAGAGATGTCTTCAGACAGCACTGGCTGTTTGACTTTGAAATGGAGATGAGCACCTCCCCCTAGAGTTGGGAACGACTAGCACATATATGCAAGGGGAACCTTTAGAATCTCTAGTTCAGAAACAGCACCCCTCATCATCATGACATGGAATGTTCCACTGAATATTTGGGTCAGACATTCATTTCCCATCAATCAAAAAGGAATATGAACACTGGAGTTTTAGGAACTATAGCACAGTATGCAGAAGCAATTATAGTGTGGACACAATCACAGAAGAAATTGTAGAGCCAATTGAAATGCACTACCAAATTTCTTAGAGAACATACATCTCTTCCTCACAATCTCGCAACATGAGTTTACAGATCTGATAGAATTGTGGTCCTCCTCTTTCCACATCAAGAAGTGAGCGCTATCCTTTGTGCAATCAAAATGGTATTACAGAGAGGGATGATAAAAATTGGGGGAATGTCATGATGTGCACAAGCAGAAAAAGCTGTAGAAACAAAGTCAAACCATGGTTGAATCCTGCCCTCCCCACTCAATAGCCCACTGAAGCTGATGTTCAGTAGTTATGGAATGTGCACTGTTGGTAAAACAAGATACTTATACCCAGCAGAAATAGAATAATTCATGAAGATGTCTGGCTGATTAGAACAAAAACTGGACATAGTTCACATTCCTATATTTTCTTGAAGATCTATTTGTTTTCCTATAGTTGCTTTAGCCTATGACCAAGAAGCAATGTGAAGAGTTTTGTAACATATATTTATTCATAAATATTACTGACAAGTTTAGACAGTAAATGGAAGTATGTACATTATTTTTTTCTTATGTTTCCCTGATAATTAACCTTTCTACACATTTTAAAAAGCTCAATTATCACACCATTCGCTGTAAAGTACCTGTAAATGGTTTACTTAAGGCAGAAAATTATTGGCACCAACATTAGTATTTGATTTTCTCCTTATATTGCATTAATCTTTACATTTTGGCAGAGCTCTGAAAATTGTATCTGTGGGGCTCACTGTACCACTGGCACCTCTTTTAATGTACAACAGGCTTCCTGTACACACTGGACTTCTGACAGGTTTAAGTTGGTTACTTCTTACATGCTAGTGAATATGGTAGGAAATACTATTCAGCCCGCGTAACTGGTTGGAATTAGAACAGCATTTACGTATATTACAAAATGAAGGAAGCTCAGAGAATCCATTTGATGTTCTTTTTACTAGATTTTACCAACTGGTTGCTCAGTTGATGCAGAGTCCAAGTACGCACTGAGTGCGTGGATACAATGCAGAAAAAGTGCCACTGGTTTATTTATTTACTCTCTATGGACTCTTCATTATTAGAACAGCCATGTCCTGGTTCCTATGGCAACGGCTACTCAGTGGCAGATTCCAACAAAATACAAGAGCAGGCTAAGAAAAGGGAAACAAAAGAATGTTAAGAGTTTGAATACATAAAAAAGAGGGTCTCTTTTTTTCTTTCATTCTCTCTCTTTCATTTCTTTAAAAAAAACTTTCATTTTTAAAAAAAATGATGAATTTTTATAAATTTTAAGAGAGAAATAATGCAGAACCCTGACAATAATTTCATTAGCCCAAAGTTCTGTTAGATTCCAGTTCAAGTATGTAATTTTGTTCATCTTATTGGTTGTACTGGTACTTTAGTCTCTCTGAGCCTGGCTCAGAGTGCAAATATACAGTTTGGGAGAGTAATGTGGCCATGTTGATGGTAACAAACAATCATTTGTGTATTTAGTGACTCTGAAATCATCCTTTGAAGGGGCTGATGTTCTTCCTTGTTCTAGAGTCTTGCGTATGAGAACTATCGTATCTCTCCAACTGATAAGAAGTACGAGAAAAAGTATCAGAACCTGCTGACCTTAAGATGGATGGAGGACAACAACTTTGTGTCTGTGTGTGTTTGTGTGTGTAAGGTAGAGCACTTTCTGGAATTCATGGGTGGTTCCTTTATCTTCTACATAACAAATCTTTCTCAACAAGGCTTTGAGAGTTTGGTTCTTGAGATTAACAATATGCAAGTCCAGGTTTGTAGTAGAGAAGTCTGACTTGGTCTCCAAATAGCCTTTCTTTTATTAGATGTGTGAGATATGGAACTAAATGTATAGGCCAGTTTAGAGTGTTTGGACTTTTTTGTTATGATGGAAAAGGGGAAGAGACAGTTTGGTCTAGTGGTTAAGGTACCAGCCTAGAAACTGGGTGACCATGAGTTAAAATCCCACCTTAGCCTAGAATTACCATGGGCCAGTCACTCTCTCTTGACCCAACCCAACTCACAAGATTTTTGTGAAGAAAATAGGAGGAGGAGGAAGAATATTATTACCTTGAGCTATTTGTAAAAATAATAGAAATGGGATGTAAGTCAATAAATAAAACATACACTTTGCCTGGACCTCCTGAAATAAAGGTGGAATATAAATCCAACAAACTAATAGTTGTGTATTATCTGAACGATTCAAATTGTGGGCTTAGTGTTTACATTCTGAATTACAATTGATGTTTTAGTTCATGTACGGTATGTACTTTTGTCACATAGGATCTGAAAATGGGAAAATAAGTTTGCATTGAAGCTGTTAACTTGTTGTGGCCCGCCAGCAGCCTGCGTGGATCATGGCTGATCCTGACGAGAAGGAGGCTGGGGTGGGGTCGCGCCAGCAGCCGGCGCAGCCGGCGCTTGCGTCGGACAGCGAGGAGGCTGAAGAGGATGTGGTGCCAGAGGCAGAGACTCAGCCAGGGCCTTCAGAATCTCCTTCAAGTGGAGAGAGCTAAGTGGAGGAGCCTCTCCTCAATGCTCGAGCATGCAAGGCTGCCAAAGGCAGGAGTGGCTACTCAGGAGGAGGAGGTCTCCTCGAGAGTAAGGTTTGAGGATAATTGGCCACTACCTTAGCCTATTTAAGTTGCACGCAGTTAGTAATTTCTTGCTGGAAACAATGTGTAATTATTAAAGAGCAGTTTGGATAGTGAGTGTCTTATCATATCTTGTTTTCTGGGATGGTTGCCAACCTTTGCTGGACTTTGTTTATTCTTGGTACATTATAACTTTGATAAGGACTATTGGTGTGTGTCACAATCCTTGGGAATCCGGAGCTGGGGCAGAACATAACTGTGGAAGAAAGAATGGCAGAACCTGGGGGTGGAGTGAAAAGAAGGACCAGCCTAGAATCCCTAGGTAGCTACAAATGAATTAATTCCATGTTGAGAGCTGTTGACCCTTACTTAACTCTAACCTGGGGATGTCCATTATCTGAAAAGATTCCTCTGCATAGACTTTTAGCAATAAATCAGCTTCACATGTGGACCTGGTGCGTCACACCTGACATTAACTTTCCTGTTTTTCTTTTTAAAAAGGAGAGAGGAAAAGCTAAAAATCCCAGTCCTGCTTCCTCTAGAACAGGGATGGCTAACCTTTTTGTTGTCATGTGCCAAAAATGTGCACACACATGACAGAACATGTGTGTGCCCGCACCCATAATGCAATGCGTGGTCGATCCCCGTGCGTAGCCCACCTCCCTGTGCATGTGCGTGTGAGCCCTCTGCGCTCCCCCTGCACCCTGTTTTGGGCCTAGTAGGCCTCCTTGCAGCCTCCTGGGAGCAAAAACGGGCCACCGGGAGGGGCTGCGGTGCTCCCCAACCCTGTTTTGGACCTAGTAGGCCTCCCTGCGCTTATAACCCATAATGCAATCCATGCATGACCCCCCTGAGCCCCCCGCCCATCCACACATGTGTGTGCGACCCCCCCCACTGCCCCTGCCCCTCAGTCATGCATGTGCATCTCACGCATGCGCCTCCCCCATGCACGGCAGAGACCCGAAAATCAGCTGACCAGTGGGAGACGCACACACATACACGGTGGAGCTGAGCTGGGGCGACGGCTCACATGCCTGCAGAGAGGGCTCTGCGTGCCACCTGTGGCATGCATGCCATATGTTTGCCATCACGGCTCTAGAACTTATATACTAAGTTCATTGTTTAGTGGCCAAAAGATTGCTCACTTCTGGAGACATAGTTCTATGGCAGTTTGTCTCTATAAAGGCAATGTTGGATCTGTACATTAGCATGAGGGTGGATCTGAAGGGCAGGATAAAGAAAAGTCAAAATGGCATATATGCGATCGAAACCCCATCTGTTTGGGTATGTGTGTGTGTGTGTGTGTGAGAGAGAGAGAGAGAGGTATGTGTGACACATAAGAAATAACAGCACTTTGATCCCAGCATTGCAGCTGTCATCTTAAATTTTTTTTTTAAGTAGCCCCCTCCTCATTAGTTTCTATCAAAAAGAGATCAAGGCAGATTTTTCTATCAAGAGAAACGAGGATAATTCTTCAGCTCTCCTTTGTGTTGTCCATATTTAACAGATACTGTTTCTGCTTTCAGGCAATATATTACTTACATACTGTAATAAGTAGCAGCTTCTTAAAACATTCCCCGATGCACAATTAAAATCCAGCCAGAAGTCTTTGAAAGAGAGAGGTGTATTTTTTTTTAAAAAAAAAAAAAACACCATTGCATCACACTGCTTTTCAAAATAATGGTGTTCTACTCATTTCCCCAGCAGAGCTTTACATTATGGTAAATAATTTTGAAGTTCAGAGAATTGGATGTTTAATATCTTTGAGACAAAATGTGTACAGCTTCCTCTTTTCCCCACCACTCAAAGTTATGCATCAAAATCAGTGTTGTGCTTTCCTGATGCTCTGTGTGGAACTGCATAGGTCAACGTGACCTTGTGTGTTATCCAGAGTTGTCTCCCTCGATTGTCATGGACACAACATTACTTGGCTGGCTGAGCAATAGATTTTTTTTTCAGCTTAATTCACCAAAACAGAACATGAGCAAATCTTCCTTGCTCAGGATTTCCAGCAACTGAATCCATCACATTCAGCAAGTTCCTTACATATTTCTGGAACATCTGTCACCAGCCTAGAGGTTGCTCTTTTTCCACAAACAATTTTTTTTAACAATAAGAATCAGCCGGCCTGCTGTGCCTTTAGTTGTATAACCAACTCCTTGGACTTTGTAGTAAGTACAACCCTTATTTTATAGATAGATTGGCAGATGACTAAGATGGCAGGGATCAAACCCACTTTATTTTCTATGTAAAAACAAACTAGACAAAAGTCAGGATTGTGTATGTCAGTTCCATCCAACTTGAGGTGGTGGTGATATAAGTAAATTCATTTTCGAACTTTGTAAACTGGTAACCTAAATTAATCTTTCAAATATTTGAAGACTATGGTGCAGGTTTACGGGAAAGCCACTCTACATAACATATTTTTTTGGAGTATAAGACACACTTTTTCCCCTCTAAAAGAGGGTGAAAATTTGGGTGCATCTTATACACCGAATGTAGCCCTGCCCACCTGCCGGCCCCCACCCATTGGCCTCTGCCTCCCAGCAATTTGCCTCCTTGCAGCAAACAGCAAACAGCCCGTTTCAGTTTCAGCTTCAGCACAGCCTTATTAGCACAAGCAGCTGATTGTTGGTTGGATCAGCCTCCCAACCATCAGCTGTTTCAGGCTGCAGGGTTTGCCATTGCCTATTGCCGCCTCAGTGCATTTTCAGCCCTCCACCATTTGCTGCAAGGAGGTAAATTGCTGGGAGGCAGTGGCAGATTTTTTTTTCTTGTGCTAATCAGGCTGTGCTGAAACTGAAAAAGGCTGTGTCACAAGTAAATGCTTTATTCTCCATCATGTAAATAGTATCTGTACAGTATATCAAGAGTTAACTTATTTCCATTGCTTAATGCATGTATGTCTAACCACTCCCATATCTAGCTCCTCCCCTTGTATATATAAGGAGCTGTATGCCATTTTTCAGTGCTTCTATTTGTGAATATTCAGTGAATATAGAATGCCATCTGTGATTAAACAGAGCTTTATTTAAACATATTATTCTTATTTTAATTATTGAGTCTGATCCTGAAAATATTGCAACAATTTGGTAGCAGAGGATGGTTAATTGACTCAATAAAAAATTCAACAATGTCTGAGAGAGAAAAATCAAAAAGCAAAAAAATAAGACCCAACACCAGGGCATATACTAAAGAAATGGAAGCAGAACAAGAAATAATTGATGAATACGCAACTGAAATATCGAGAGAATCTGAAGACTGTACTACAGACAATGAAGAAATAATAGATGAGAACAATGATCAAAAAGAAAACGAAATAGAAAATAACAAACTCAGGTCAGAAATACTAAAACTTTTAAAAGATCAAAAGAACGATGAAAACCTCATCGCGAACCTCCAAGACTTACTGAAAAAAAGCGGAGCAGCGAGAGAAAAGCACATCGTTACAGATGAAAATAAAGACTCAAAAAAGGTGAGCGATTTGTCTACAGACAAAAATGCAACGAAGGAGAAGAACAACGGTCCCGCGCAAAATTTTGAATGGCAGCCATCTTGGTTTCAACGAACCTTCAGTCTAAGCGATGAAGAGCCAATCAGAAGACAAGATTCAAAATATCTGGCGCGAAAGGACTTATTTGATGCTAAAAACAAAAGAGAAAAAATCCATACATCAGAAGAGTCTGACACAGAGACTGAAGAAGAATCAATAGAAAATCAACTAGAGTCTGCAATGAAAACGCTTTTTGCAACTTTTGGGTTAAAATTGAAAATAACTAAAGAATCAGCGAAAAACTGCAGTAAAAAAACAAAAGGAAGAACAGTGAGTAAACGAACTTCCCGAAGATCGCACGCCTCTATGCAAACAGCAAAAGCATCGATGCCTGAACCCAGAGAGCCCTGCAAATACCAACCTACACCGCAAACAATTCCAGAGACCAGCGCTCTCAATAAAAGGACTCCCATCGCCACCAGGACTCCCAAGGCTGAACCAGAGACCGAGTCTTCCGAAGAAGAACAATGCGAGGGAGCTGCAGCAACGAGAACCTTTCACCATGACTTCAGGAGCGAAATGGACAATGCGCATGTGCAAAGCTACACAGACAGCTTCGAAGCAAGAGAAAGACAGAGACTGCCATTTAAAGTCGTCGCTAGCATCCCCATGCCATTCTGCGGTTACCAACACTTAGAAGACCATGGACTTCCTCCAGTTGTAAGTAATGGAGCTAACAACATTGGGAATTTACCCAATGATTTCCCAAAACTGAGGGTAGATGGTGTTAATTTACAAGAGTGGTGCCAACAGCTCCAAGTTGTCTTTATGAAAGAAAATTTATTGTTTTTCATTACTAACCCTCCAAAAAGACCTTGGACTTTAAGATTGGACTGCCTACACCATAGAGCATTTTTCTTACTAATATCCAGTATATCTCCCGCTATGTATCATAGTATTAAGTCAAATCTAACTGTATCAGAAATTGTTCAATGCATGTTTAAGCTGTTTCACAGTGATAGTGTAGCCACTACAACAAGAATGTCTAAGGATTTCTTTTCAGCCAGGTTAAAATCTGGGGTCACCATAAGTGAACATTTAATATACTTAAACAAAGTCAGAGCAGAATTACAACTAAGAGGAGAAATAATTTCAGATCAAACAATGAAAAGTGTTATTATCAATTCATTAGACCCATCTTGGAATAATTATATATCCCATTTAGATACAATCAATTTAGGGTATTTATCCATAGAAAACCTTTCTAATAGGTTGATAGCTGAAGACAATTCGAGAAGAAATCGTTATAATAATCACATAGAGCATAAGCAATATAAGAAAGTGGCATTTCAAGAAAGGTACCATGAACCAATCAAATGCCATAATTGTGGGTCCAAGGAGCATAATAGAAGAGATTGTCCTAAATTCCTCAGAGATAAACATAGGACAGATCATAGAGATAGATATCACAACAGACAGTCATCCACTGACAGACATAGATATAGAAGTCCACCCATCTATAAGGAACATAGAGGGGGTAGAGATGATTCAAGGGATAGAAAATCTGGTTCATTGAATGGATTGAACAAACACAACAACAACAACATACATAGACCAGAAGATAACGATTGGCTCATTGACTCTGGTGCAACAAATCACACTACATACAACAAAAATATATTATCTTCGTTTGTTGAAGATAAATTTGTAATCAAAGTAGCTAATCAAGGGAAGGTCCAAGTCATAGGTAGAGGAAATATAATCTTACCTGGCCTAGGAAAAATAGAGGGGGTATTGTTAATACCTGAAATACCTCATAACATACTTAGTGCAATAAAACTAAGCAGAGAATCTGGCATAAACATAGTCTTTTCAAAAGGGAATGCAGCTTTAAAGAAAAATGAAACAAGCGTAGGTACTGTCATTATAAAAGGAGGCTTACCTTACTTAATAACAAATGAAAGATGTTTACACAATATTGATTCCAACATAGAGGATGACAATGACATAAATAACGAAGAAAATAGTAATAGTGATAATGAGGAACATGAGGTAGTTCATAACAACAAAAACTCATCCAATGATAAAAGACCTAATATAGGCAAACCTATTCCTGATGAATGTGCTCATATCTTACATAGAAAATTAGGACATGCTAGTTTTCCTGTAGTACAAAAAATGATTGAACATGCTGATGGTGTTAAAATAAAAAACTGTAAAAACTATCTAGAATGCTCAGTGTGTAAATCCACAAAACTCAAAACTAGCCCCAGGCCCAAAAAATCAACCAGGTCAACCAAACAAATCTTTGAATTAGTACACATGGACTTAGTTGGCCCATTGACACCATCAATCACATACAAAAAACGCTATTTTCTAACCATTGTGGATGACTATAGTCGTTATGGGTTTGTCTACACATTAAAACATAAGGATGAAACATTTCAGAAATTCAAAGAATTTTACAAACGCATAGAGACACAACACAACATTAAAATAAAACAAATTATGACAGATAGAGGATGTGAGTTCATGTCAAAGGAATTCTCACGATGGCTAAAAGATAAAGGGATGTTGCATTACACATCTAGTCCTTTCTCTGCATTCCAGAACGGAGTGGCAGAGAGAAAGAACTCGACACTACAAACCATGATTAGATCCACATTAGAAGATGCTGGTTTAGGTAAACAATTCTGGTCAGAAGCTTTACAATTTTCCAATTACACCCAAAATAGGACTTGGTCCAGCATAGTGAATAAAACACCATATGAAGTGATGTACGGTAGGAAACCTAAGTTAACACACATGCATATATTTGGAGTCACTGCAGACGTACATATACCTAAACAATTAAGGCGTAAAGGTGAAAACGTATCCAGAAGACTTAAATTCATGGGATACGAAACAGGCACAAAAGGATACAGATTTATTGATAACAATAACAGATTCATAATTTCAAGAACAGCAGTATTTCATGAACAGGCCAATTGGTCCAAAATACACCTTAATGAAATATTCCCAAACACCAATTCAGACACTGAACATCAAAATAAGAATATTGAAAAGAAAAACAATAACAGCACACGCAAAAACAAAGTTAGAACATGAACAAATAGTCAACACAAAATAAAAACTGATTCAGTAACAAAAAAGGAAGCAAGGTATTTACATGACAATGATAGTATACCAGTGAGAACAACCAGAAGTAACAGAAATCAGGTGCCTAATAAATACAAAGATTATGTAATGTGTATGAATGGAGAAATAGTAACACCAAACACTTATGAAGAAGTGCTGAAACTTCCCCCCAAAGAAAGAGAAAAGTGGGAATCAGCAATGACCAAGGAGATGAATAGCTTACAAGAATTGAATGTTTTTACACCCACACAAGCCCCAAGGGATAAGACTATTATTGGTACCAGGTGGATATATAAAATTAAGAATTTGGAAGGAGGTAACACACTGTATAAAGCCAGACTAGTCGCACAAGGTTATGCTCAAAAATATCCTGAGGATTATACAGACACTTACTCTCCTACTGTAAGAACTGAGAGTGTTAAAACAGCTCTAGTTATAGCATCAGCACTTAATCTCGAGGTATTTCAATATGATATACAAACTGCATATTTACATGCCAAATTAGATAAAGATATATATGTAAGAGCTCCTCATAGTCAATATACAAACAAAAATGATATATGGCTATTAAACAAAAGTCTATACGGATTGAAACAATCTGGCAAGCGATGGTATGAATGTTTAGTCAAAGTACTTAAAACTATGAACTTTGTTGCCACTACTGCTGACAATTGTTTCTTTGTTAAGAGTGAAGGTGATTCTCCAGAATTTGTATTGATTTATGTTGATGATATTCTATATATAGGCAAAGATACAAAAAGGAGAGAAACTTTTGTAACAAAACTCAATGAACACTTTTCCTTAAAATCATTAGGGAAAGTAAACAAATATCTTGGTGTTCAAATCAGCAAAACAAAGAAGGGATTCAAACTTTCCCAAAGGGATAAAATTATAGAACTCTTAAACAAATGTAACCTAAATGATGCCAAACCATGTGATACTCCCATGCAGACTGATTTTCTAAGAAACACTGATGAGTCATCTCCAGAATTTAAAGATAACACATTGTATAGGTCTGTTATCGGCTCTCTTCTCTATATCTCTAACTGGACTAGACCTGATATTGCTTTACCCCTTAACTTATTATCCAGACATGTCAGTAAACCATTATCATACCATTGGGAAGCTGTCAAGAGGATATTATGATACTTAAAAAATAGCTTAGACTTCTGCTTGTTATTAGAACCCAATAATACAAATGAACCCATTCTCACATGTTATGCAGATGCAGATTGGGCTGGTGATGTCACTTGTAGAAAAAGTACATCTGGCTATATATTTTTCCTTAACGGCTGCCCAGTTTACTGGTACACTGGTAAGCAAGATTTGGTAGCTACATCAACTACTGAGGCAGAATATGTTTGTCTGTCTAAAGCATCAAATAACCTAGTATGGTTTAATCATTTATTGTCTAAAATTTGGAAAAAACCTTCATTGCCTTATATCATACATGAAGATAACAAAGCTGCCATCGAAATATCTAGATCTGATGCTATTGGACAGCGATCTAGACATATAGATATAAAATTCAAACATGTAAGGCAATTATCACAAGACGGATTTATTAAAGCTATTCATTGTGAAACATCAGAGCAAATAGCTGACATCTTGACAAAACCTTTACCTACTAAACAACACAAATACTTAACTACCAAGCTACAAGTTTTATATTGTTCTGAATCTGAATGTAATTATTGTCATATGTCGAATCAGCATTTAGAGGGGGATTTGTCACAAGTAAATGCTTTATTCTCCATCATGTAAATAGTATCTGTACAGTATATCAAGAGTTAACTTATTTCCATTGCTTAATGCATGTATGTCTAACCACTCCCATATCTAGCTCCTCCCCTTGTATATATAAGGAGCTGTATGCCATTTTTCAGTGCTTCTATTTGTGAATATTCAGTGAATATAGAATGCCATCTGTGATTAAACAGAGCTTTATTTAAACATACTATTCTTATTTTAATTATTGAGTCTGATCCTGAAAATATTGCAACAGGCTGCTTGCTGTTTGCTGCAAGGAGGCAAATTGCTGGGAGGCAGAGGCAAATTTTTTTTCTTGTTTTCCTCCCCAAAAGAGGTAGGTGCGTCTTATAGTCTGGAGTATCTTATACTCCAAAAAATACAGTAAGGTCACATAAAGCGCCCAGAAACTATTTGTGTACATCAACATGAGTTCCAAGTTTTGTGACATCCCATCACAGAGTAGCTGCCCAACATCTGACCAGCATGCTGCAAGACCAGTTTTTTTGCTAAAATGGAGGGGACAGTAGAAAAGTGAGTTTGTCAGACTGTTACATCATTGAGAGCAAATGGGTGGGTGTCCTAGTTGTGCAGTGTCTTTTGCTGTTGTCATGCAAAATCCATGCAAAATCCATCATTCTATTGTTTCCACTGTCCTCTCATTAGTTTCCAAAATCTTAAAATGCAACTGAAAAGGACATTAGCATCCAGTAAAGTCAATTCATGCTCTGAAATGAAATTGATATATGAAATCCCAAAAGGAGCTATTATACCAATAAAAGAGAATATTTGCAGCTTCGGGGTTGAAATGAGGGGCCCTTGGCGCTCTCTGAGCTTGCTTGTTTTCTTGTAGATGTTTCATTACCCTAACTAGGTAACATTCATCAGAACTAGCACTGCAAGAAAACAAGCAAGCTCAGAGAGCACCAAGGAGCTATTATAGTACATCATATGAAACATCTTGACATTATGTTTTCCATTAAACCTCAACTACCATGATCATTTTTGCTTCATTGTCCAATAGATGTAAAACAACAACAAAAATAATAAGTAGCTGCAAAAGGCAGCTTTACTTGGAACATCTTACATCTTGTGACAATGCCTTTAACACTATCAAACAACAATATTTGCCTGTTCCAGATCTTGGGAAGGACTCAATAGATGAAAGTGACAAATCCAGTCTAAATGTCTGGCCAACCATCATCACTTGAAATCATCAAAATAGAACAAAGGCATCCATTGTCAAACTGGGCATCCATTACTAGTTCTATGCTGGATACTCCAATTTCTTAGTTTATGCCTTCCAACATTTGGAATACATTTACTCTGGATTTTAAACTGTTGTGTTTTCCTTGGTCATCTAGGGATTTTTCTATGTCAGGGTACTCAAACTCAAGGCCGGGGGGCCGGATGCGGCCCGTGGGGTGCTTTGATGTGGCCCACAGGGCAGGGGTGGGTTCTAATTTTTTTTACTACTGGTTCTGTGGGTGTGGCCTATTTTGTGGGTGTGACTTGGAGGTCATGTGACTAGGTGGGCGTGGCTAGCTGGTCAGAGTCATTTCTGGAAGGTCCTCGCACTTACGACCAGTCCTCGCACTTACGACCCAACTCATTTGTTTGCTTTTAACACTGATCAGCTGTAGGACGGCCCTTTGAAGCCCCGCGGCAAGAGTTTAAACAGTTTTTTCCCCTCTAGTCATCAGCTGGGATTCAGGAGGCAGCAATAGTTTGGGGGTGGGACCAAATAAAAGGTAAGAATAACATGGGTGGGTGGGTGGGTGGGTGGGAGGGCGGGGGGGAGAGAACCAGTTTGGTGACGTCATATTGTCACCGCTACCGGCTCGGCTGAACCGGACCGAAGTGGGAGGAACCCACCACAGCCACAGGGCCACCCTGGAAACAGCAAAGGACTGGCCCGCAGTGCCTCTGCCAGTGAAAACGGAGCTCTGTTTTCGCTAGCAGAGGTTTGCAGAAGGCTGTTGCAACTGAAAACAGAGCTCACGAAGGCTGCAGGAGGTCCTCCCGAGCTCCGTTTTCACTGGCAGAGGGTTGCAGGAAGCTGTCGCAATCAAAAACAGAGCTTGGGAGCCCATTTTTGTTGGCAGAGTGCTCGGGCCGCCACAGGCACCCCTGACATGAGTGATGTTGAGGTAGCCATGCCTACCCTGGACACACCCATCCTGGACCCCCAAGGTCAAGCACAACCCTGATGTGGCCCTCAATGAAATTGAGTTTACTCCTCTTCTATGTGATTCATTCTTTTCTTCCAAGATTATGTGACAATTCAATACAGTACCCATTTCTTAAACCCAAACTGCAACAAGTGGTTTATCCCTACGTTTCTTATCTTCCAAATAACTATATGAAAACCAAGTTTGAGCTTAACTTTCAAATATGCAAAAATTGGGGACATGGTGCAGTTCAACATTAGTACCATCTAGGACCATGATGGCGAACCTATGGCACGTGTGCCAGAAGTGGCATGCAGAGTCATGACTCCGGGCATGCAAGCCGTCGTCTGTTGCTATTCCGGCTTCCAGGATGGTCTTCGCATGCACAGGCACGCCAGAAACTGGAAGACCAGGTGACAGGCACACATGCGCAGGCCAGAAACTGGAAGCTCAGCTCCTCAGCTCATGCATGTGCGCCGGGGAATTGCTCTTCCGGTTTCTGGTACTCCCACTCACGCATGTGTGTGCTCCCGTTTTGGCACTTGATGCCAAAATGGTTCGCCAACACTGATCTAGGATATTTCACACTGGAAATGCTTGTACTGTTATGGGAAAACCTGAGTTTATACTACTTTCTTTTGATTCAGAGTACAGGCTGGAAGTACAGATGCTACCCACACCCACATCAAACAGCACCAGTTCAATTGGAGCAACCCAAAAATAATCAGCCATGCTACCACCCAGCATGCTTGTGAGTTCATCGAAGCCTGGCATTCCAAAAGCAATTCCATCAACAGATACCTTGACCTACAACCAGCCTACAAAACCCTCAGAATCCAAATCAACTGCACAGCTAACCAAAGACAGTACCAACCCTCAACCAAACCATGCACACACCACTAGCTGTTCACCTCCCAATGACCATGACCTGATGTAATCTCCTTATCACAAGACCCATCAGAAGACTCACTGATGACTCACACCTGACCATCACAAGAACTTCACTTGACACACCCACTCCTGAAGGCCTTATAAACAAAAGAACACTGACAATGGCATCCCCTAAACTGTGCTGAAGATATTATCTAGCCTGGTAATGAAATGTTCAGAAACCAGCCCACAAGCTCGGAGAACAAACCCTCCTGCATCGTTTTTTCTGGTTATCCCATTTTCTCCCTTGCTCAATTCTCCAGCCATCTGCTATGACCTGCTGTCCTCCTAGCAAATGTTAATCAAGTTTAGGATGGAAGCTCATAAACAGAAGCCCATAAGAAGCTTTATCTTCCCTTCATGAAGACATATCATTTTGCCCAAGAGAATACAAGTTCTAATCACTCTCAATTATTCTTCTTTCCTTGACTTGTGTTATATTCAACATTCAAAAGTTGGTAAAATGCCGACTAAGCAATCATTTCTTAATCTTTGAGCCTCAATAGACGAGAGAGAGAGAGAGAGAGAGAGGGAGGGAGAGAGAGAGAGAGAGAGAGGGAGGGAGGGAGGGAGGGAAAGAGAGAGAGAGGGGGGGAGAGAGAGATCCAAAATGTGATTCCCTCCCCCAGAAAATAATTTCTTTCAGCTGCAACAAAAAGTGAGAACCATATTTTTAATCCTACATATTAACCTCCCATTTCCCAAGCTGACGCCTGCCATATGTATAGGACTACAATACCTGTACATGGAGGTTATGGAAACCTTATCCTGGCCATGGAGGATGGCAGGACAGGAAACATCGGCTTAGAATGAAATTTGTCCAGTAAATGTTTACTCCCAAACCGGAAGCGTTGGAAGATCTGTCTTGTCCCCCTCCTCATCTCTGCTATGAATGAATGAATTTGTTTGAATCTGCTGGAATCCAAGACAATGTTTTTTGGTAGTACCAGTGGCCAAGAATAGCTTGATTGTAGCCTGTTATATTTTCAAACTGATGCAGGTAATCCTTGATTTACAATCATTTTTAATGACCATTCGAAATTACAATGGTACTGAAAAAAGTGCCTTATGAGCATCAGAATTCAGATGCTTGGCAGCTGTCTTATATGATCATGTGATCAGGGGTGGGTTCTAAAATTTTTTACTATCAGTTCTGTGGGTGTGGCTTATTTTGTGGGCATGGCTTGGTGGGGGGGTGTAATGTGACTGGGTGGATGTGGCCAACTTTTTTTTTTTTTTACTTTTAAAAGCATTTTTTTTCTTCAACCTCTTTGGCCAAAGAGGTTGCAGAAAAAAAATGCTTTTAGAAGCCTCTGATGATCAGGCAACTCAGCTGGGATCACCAGAGGCTTTTGAAGGCATTTTTTTCTACAACCTCTTTGGCCAAAGAGGTTGAAGAAAAAAAAATGCTTTAAAAAGCCTCTGATGATCAGGCAACTCAGCTGGGATCGTCAGAGGTTTTTTTTTTTTTTTACTTTTAAAAGCATTTTTTTCGGCTGAAGAGGTTGTAGAAAAAAATGCTTTTAAAAGTTAAAAAAAAGCCTCTTATGAGGTGGGCGGGGTAAGTGAGCTGTGATTGGGCTGGGGACCAGTTCGGGGGCGTGGCCAGCCAATGTTATTACCGGTTCTCCGAACTACTACAAATTTTTACTACCAGTTCTTGTGAACCGGTGCGAACCGGGAGCAACCCACCACTGCATGTGATTACCTTTTATGACCTTCTGATCAGCAAAGTCAATGGGGAGAAGCCAGATTCACTTAACAACTGTGCTACTAATTTAGCAACTGCAGTGATTCACTTAACAGCTGTGGCAAGAAAGGTTGTAAAATGGGGCAAAACTCACTTAATTGTCTTGCTTAGCAACAGAAATTTTAGGCTCAACTGTGGTTGCAGTTGCGGACTGCAACCATACCTGAACATAAAAAAGAAGAGGCAGATTGCATTTGACTTCACAATTTGTACTTAGTGCAGATTAGGTTAAACCTGGCTCAATAGTAGTAATTGTGAGAGGGATCTTGGAGTCCTAGTGGACAATCACTTAAATATAAATCAGCAGTGTGCTGTAGCTGCCAAAAAAATCGATGCAATCCTAGCTTGCATTAACAGAGGGATAGAATCAAAATCATATGAAGTGTTAGTATGACTTTATAATGCCTTAGTAAGACCACATTTGAATACTACATCTATTTTTTTGTTACCATATCATAATAAAGATGTAGAGACTCTGGAAAGAATGGAGAAATTAGGGGGCTGGAGGCTAAAACATATGAAAAACAGTTGCAGGAGTTGACTTGTCTAGTGAAAAGTAGGACTAGGGGTGACACAATAGCAGTCTTCCAACATTTGACCTATTTTCCAAAGCACCTGAAGGCAAGACAAGAAGCAATGGATGGAAACTAATCAAGCAATCTAAAACTAAGGAAAAATCACCTGACTGAGAGCATTTGACCATGGAAAGGGTTGTCTTCAAAAGTTGTGGGTGCTCCATCGCTGGAGGCTTTTAAGAAGAGACTGGACTTGTCTGCAATGGTATAGGGCAGTGGTCGGCAAACCACGGCTCGCGAGCCACATGCGGCTCTTTGGCCCCTTGAGTGTGGCTCTTCCACACTCGTGATGCCCTAGCCGGCTGTGGCTGAGCCGGGAGCGTGCACACTTGCAGGGAGACCCTCCTCAAGCGAGCGCCGAAGCTCAGGAAAGGTGTGCGCAGGGTGGGCAGCGGCTTGCTTAAGAAGGGTCTCCCCACATGTGCGCATGCTCCCAGCTCAGCCACAGCCGGCCAGGGCATCATGAGTGCAGGAGAGAAGCTGCCCTGTACCTACCTTCCTGCCACATTTGCATGTAAGGCAGCCTTTGCTTTCTGCTGCTTCAGGCTGGAGTTTGCACCCTCCGCACTCAGCCAAAGAGCAGCTGGGGGTGGGGAATGAAACAACAAGGCGATGGCCAGAGCATTAGTGCAGGAAAGAAGCCCCATCCTGTTAAGACCCTCCCAATCAAGCAGCTGCTCACCCCACGGGTGCCTTTGCTGTGCTTTGGTGCTCATGTGGGGAGAGTCCTCCCCACCCATGCACACGCTCCTGGCTCAGCCACAGCCATCCAGGACATCACAAGAGGAGGGGGAGGAGGAGGATGGTCACCCGAAGGGAGGGGGAGAGATACACAGAGAGAGAGAGATGGGGGAGAGAGAGAGAGAGACATAGAGACACATACAGAGTGATACATAGAGAGGGGTGAGAGAGGGGAAGAGAGGGAGAGAGACAGAGGGAGAGAGACATGGTGGGGAAGAGAGGGGGAGATAGGAAGAGGGGGAGAGAGACAGAATGGTTTTGTGGCTGGGTAGGCATGGCTAGGGTGGGGTCATGTGACTGGGTGAGTGAGTGACATCGAGTTGGCCACGCCCACCCAGGTTTTGTGGTTCCGGTGTGTTTTTTTTTTCTGTGGGAAACGGGTCCAAGTGGCTCTTTGCGTGTTTAAGTTTGCCGACCCCTGGTATAGGGTCTCCTGCTTGAGCAGGGGGTTGGGTTAGAAGACCTCCAAGGCCCCTTCTAAGTCTGCTAGGGTTTGGGTATACTCTTCTGCGCTGAATAAAACATAAAGGAGTAATGTGCATATATAGCGTAGCTGTGCATTTCTTCAGTTTCAAAAGGAAAATGGTGCTTTGGATTCCATGGGGGTATTGATGTAGCTGTCAGAAACTCTTTAGAGCAGCTGGGATCATGCAGCTGTCCTCTGCAGCTGCCGTACATTTTCCAATCCAGGAAAAAAGACAGAATTGAAGGATGGCCTTACATGCCCAACCCCATGTGTTCCATTGCAACTTTTTGCCTTGGAACTCAAAATACTGCACAATGCTAATGCATAGCTAAAAGGCACACTTTATGTATCCATGATCAGGGGGTCTCCTTACTGCAGGAATTTCAATTATATTGAAAGACGATGTGTCTCTTTAAGTGTAGAATTATAGATCTCCATTTACACAACTTCTACCGAATGAAGGGAAATGGAGTTGCCATTTTAGCTGCTATTCCATTTCATCTGTGAAATATTCTGTTTGCCTGTTGCTTTTAATAAATGAAAACCCCAGAGAATTCTCCACTTAACTAGGCAATAAGGGCTGGCTTCAATAAGAAAGGAAAGTACAAGAACAGTACAATTTATGACAGTAATTGGGACTGGAATTTCAGTTGTGAGTGAAGCAGTTGTTAAGCGAGGCACCCGCATGACTGCTTTGCTCAATGATCACAATCCCAGCTCTCCTAGTTGTAGGTCATTAAGCAATCACATGACTCATGAACACCAGAAGCTGAGGGAAGCCCTGGGAGATATATCTTCATCTACTTCTCCTCTGGATCCTTCCAGGGGTGCTATTCAGCAGGTTCTAACAGGTTCCGGAGAACCGGTGGCGGAAATTTTGAGTAGTTCGGACAACCGGTAAATACTACCTTTGGCTGGTCCCAGAGTGTGGTGGGAATGGAGATTTTGCAATGTCCTTCCCCCAGGAGTGGAGAGAGAATGGGGATTTTGCAGTATCCTTCCCCTGCCATGCCCACCAAGCCATGCCCACCAAGCCACACCACGCCCACCAAGCCATGCCCACAGAACCAGTAGTAAAAAAAATTTGAATTTTACCACTGGATCCTTCCCTTTTACTCCAACAGCAACGTCAGATCATATTTATTTTTCCAACTCCTTCTCCCTTTTATTATTTATTTATTGATTTTTATGCCATCCATCTCAGTAATATAGCAATTCTGGGCAGCTTACAATATAATGAAAGTTAAAATGAAACAAAAAGTTAAAAATTAAAATTAAAAACCAAGTTGATGGATAGCCTGGGGTAAGAATCTTCTCTATCTTGTCAGCCAACCCCAATGTCGGGTGTCTCTGTCAGGGCCCCAGGCCAAGGGGCAGAAACAAATTTTTGGACTCTTCCTGAAGGTCAGGAGTGTACAGGTGGATCTCACCTCTGGTGGGAGAATATTCCAGAAGATGGAGGCCACAGCAGAAAAGATTCATCTTGTAGATCCCACCAGCCTAAATTCTTTGGCCAATGGGATTTGTAGAAGGTCTCTTTCTGTTGGAATGGATGGGGCGGGTTAGTCTCATTAGTGTAAGGCAGTTCCTTAAATACCTTCCTTTAATTTAAGGAGTAAGTTTATTACAAAACTAAAGAGCAGCTATGTTGATGTTGTATTGATTTGTATACAGCCTACAGAAATATTCTAACATTTGGCAAAAATGTAATTTCCACTTAAGACGGTAACACCAAAGAGAACATGGATCACCCAAAAAGTGGGGTGGGGGAAGAAAACCTATTGTAGTAGCTAACAGTAGGAAGCAATATTTCCTTGAAGAGTAAAAAAAAATGTATGTGTTCTGCCCCTGCTACAGCCCCCAAAGAACGCAGCACACACAAAGTCTGTACAAACCTTACTTTACTAAATTAAATAAGTCTTTTTCAAACAAAGGCTGTTAATTAACTTTTTTAACAGCCTACAAGAATCCAAAGAATAAATAATTGTAATCTTACTATGGTTGGCAGAAAGCCCAGAAGCAATTTGCAGAGAACTAAGATCCAGACGCGAAGGAGAGTGAACGAAGTTGTTTCCTGCAAATTGCCTCAGTCGTTGTCCTTCCTTAAATAGGCTAACGGAGTGGCCAATTAGCCTCAAGCCTTACTCTCAAGGAGACCTCCTCCTGAGGAGCCACTCCTGCCTTTTGGTATGTCTGCGCGCCCGTGCATCGAGAAGAGGCTCCTTCTCTTCATCCTCTTCACTTATGGGAGCTTCTGGAGGTTCTGAGGGCCCTGGCTGAATCCCCGCCTCTGGCACCACATCTTCTCCAGCCTCCTCATTGTCTGACTCGAGTGCCAGCTGCACAGGCTGCTGGCGCAGCACCACACCAGCTTCCTCGCTGTCGGAATCAGCTACTAGCTGCACAGGCCGCTGACGGGCCACAACACTATGAGATAGATAGATAGATAGATGAAAGATAGATAGACAGACAGACAGAGAGAGATAGATAGATGATAGATTATAGATAGATGATAGAGATGATAGATAGGTGATAGATTATATATATATATATATATATATATATATATATATAGAGAGAGAGAGAGAGAGAGAGAGAGAGAGAGAGAGAGAGAGAGAGAGATGCAAATATAGAAATTTAATTGCCAATTGAGAACTGCCCTCTGTAAACCAGAAGACATGGTTACCCAATGTTTTCTAACTATTCAGAACCATTAATCTCCATTCACTCCTTTGCTGGTCGGGTGGAATTCCATAACTGAGTATAAAGGAAAGGCAGGAAAAGGAAGTCAACATCCTCCTGGTGTTTTTCTTTACAGACAGGAACATGCAAGTGTGCACACTGTAGGAATTATTTGGCAACCCTAGATGGAAAATACGTTCATTACAGGCAGCTGTGCATGTAACTCAGTTCCTGTAGGGAGCCAATGATTCATACTCCAGAAAGGGCTTTTGCTGATACAGTTTTGTTTTCAGAGGAAACATACGCTGTGAGGTAGCAGTGGTGATGATGGCAATGTGTCTGCTTCCATACTAGGGCCATTTCGATGAAGCGAAAGCAGATCATTTGTATCCAGGAAACTATGGCTTCACGCTGTCATCCAGTACCAAATTAACAGAATAACAGAACAGAATAGCAGAGTTGAAAGGGGCCTTGGAGGTCTTCTAGTGCAGCCCCCTGCTCAAGCAGGAAACCCTGTAACATTTCAGACAAATGGTTATCCAAACTTTTCTTTAAAACCTCCAGTGTTGGAGAACCCATAACTTCTGGAGGCAATTGTTCTGACTAATTGACTTCTTGACTAATTGTTCTGTCAAGAAATTTCTCCTTAGTTCTAGGTTGCTTCTCTCCTTGATTTGTTTCCATCCATTGCTTCTTGTCCTGTCTTCAGGGACTTTGGAGAATAGCTTGACCGCCCTCTTCTTTGTGGCAACCCCTGAGATATTGGAAGACTGCTATCATGTCACCCCATGTCCTTCTTTTTATACAACTAGACCTACCCAATTTCTGCCACCATTCTTCGTATGTTTTAACCTCCAATCCCCTAATCATCTTTGCTGTTCTTCTCTGCAGTCTTTCTAGAATCTCACATCAAATACAATCACATTGTCCACCTTAGCTTGTTTCATCTTTTAAGACATTTCTTGGAAACAGAAGGCAAAGGTATCAATTTAAAAATATGACGTCAAGGAGTTATGCGCATCCACCTGCAAGTTATGTCAAGCTGCCAAGTGCAAAGGGTTATATTGATTTATGTACAATGCAAAGGAAATGCATTTCGCTTTTCAAAATGGAAAATGACCAGGGAGGTGGGGATAGCGGTGGTACTTAAAGGTCTTGCATGAAATATAGGAGAGATTAAAGAAATATAGAATTTTAAAATAAGTAAGAGTTGGAAATCAAGTATAGTGGCCAATTTTATAGGGTGATTTGAGTATAACTTTTCTGGCTTCATCTACAGAAAACCTTTTAAAATAAGCTTGGCAGCCAATGTATTTGGCTGATCTTGAGCACAAAGCTAGGATAGAGAAAGAATTATTTTGCTGAAACAAAAAAAGACACACATATGCCAGATGTTGTATTTCTAATACAGCCACAAAGGAACTTGAAAGGTAACTCCCCTCCCACTTTTTATTACCAAGATTAATACTCCAGGATCTGAAAAGTTATTTAATATGCAATAGACTCAGTTCAGAGTTTTGAATGGAAGGTGATTAAATTGAATCTCTGAACTAAATCAGATTGTCGGTTCAGATCAAATTATTCAATATTTCCAAATCAGTCTGTCAATTTAATGGCCTTTTTCCTATGCACCATAAGTCTTTTTTTTTAAAACTGGAGTTACTTTCTGATCGAATTCCAGTCAAATGGCAATCTGAATCAAATTAATATGGAGATCCAAACTTAATTAAGCAATATGAATTGGATCACTTTGCCAATTCAAATCAATCTATACAATCCTATTATTTAGGGATAAATAGATGTTAAACATCCTTCTAACTTCATTTTTAGTTTCAAAGCCTATTAAATCTTCTTGCCATTCCATTATGAAGCTTTCCATTTCTTGTTTAGTTGCCGTGTGAAGAACATTTCCTTTTGTTTCAAAAATATTATTCGAATATTCTATTAGAGAAAATCCCATTTTAATAAATACGAGAAGAAAATTCATTCTCCACCAAGTCTTCCTCCAACTGCATTTTGATTAATTATATCCAAATTGCTGTCCAAAAGAAATAAGCAAAGTAAATCTGGCATTCTGTATAAAATTAATAAATATTAATAAAATGATAAAATGACTGAAGTAGATTAATGAGACATTTTTCTTCTAAAAATGGCAAATCTTGGGAACTTTTAGTACCTAATTTCAGAATCAGCAAGTCACAAAATATTCAGCTAGCATATATAGCTAAAACATAGCTGAAAGAAAGATGCTAATTATCCATATATTTTAACACCAGAAGAGATAGGATACAGGGAAAGCAAGAGGCACTGAATGCAGGAATGAGCAACAGAGAACCATTTTTTTTAAAGAAATAAAAATAAGATGTTGGTATCAAATTTATTTCTGTCATATGCATTCAGAAATAGATTTCATGTAGTCCTCGATTTATAACAGTTCATTTAGTGACTGTTTGAAGTTACAACAGCACTGAAAAAAGTGATTTATGACCATTTTTCACATTTATGACTGTTGCAGCATCCCCATGGTCACATGATTTACATTCGGATGCTTGACAACTGACTCAAATTTATGACAGTTGCAGTGTCCCATAGTCATGTGACCTTGCTACTAATTTAACAACTGCAGTGATCCGCTGAACAAACGTGGCAAGAAAAGTCATAAAATGGGGCAAAATTCACTTACGAAATTGCTCACTTAGCAACATAAATTCTGGACTTGAGGACTATCTGCACTTTTTCAGAGGCAGTTGTTATTTATTTGTCTTATTTATTAATCAACTGTATACGGCTGCCCGTCTCACCAAAAGCGACTCTTAGCAGTGCACGACGAGATAAAATAACAATTTGCTACCATTCTCATGAAAAGCACACTTTTAGCATTCTTCTTTGCTGAAATTCATTGAACCATTTGCCTTTTGATCGTTTGCTCAAGAAGAACTGAGCTACAAAATGTGTTGGGCAGCAATAAATTGTAATGTATATAAATGACTGGTTAACAGAAGATTCTTATCAGCTACTTCTCTATAGAAAGAGATTTTTTTTAATCTCCCAAGAACTCCACAATTCTCAGGCTGTTTCACTGAATGTAGAATTATTCAGCATTAGGACCAGGCATTACCATTTCTCTTGGGAATTAATTTACTTTTACTGTACCATTGATTAAGCAAATTAAGTGGGGAAGAGAGAAGCACACATGCACGACAACAGTAGTATGTACTGAGTATTGTAGTACTCAGACAAGGTATTGGAATGCCTTTGTGGATCTCAGCACAAGAAGCACTTTATAGAAAAGAATCAGTCAGGAGAAACGGTTGACTTATCGGAAGTTGTCTGAACAAGAACATGGAGAATATAAGATGGAAGTCTAAATATCAATTGATTGCAGAGGGATTTAGTTTCCAATGGTTTTCCTATATACAGCTAAGAAAAAGATTTTAATTAGGCAAAAAAACTGAACAATACAAGACGAAATTTGAAATGGAATTATGTGCAAATGGTGAACATATAATTGTTTAAATATATAAGCTTTTACTGAAATTTGAAACAGAAGAAGAATTTAAAGAGTGCATGAAAAAAATGGGCTAAGAACTTTGGTTACAATATACAGATGGATCAATAGGAAAATCTAGCAATAGCACTTAGATTTATATACCATTTCATAGTGTTTTACAGAACTCTCCAAGCGGTTTAGAGAGTCAGCAGATTGACCCCAACAATCTGGGTCCTCACTTTACCGACCTCAGAAAGATGTAAGGCTGAGTCAACCTTGAGCCAGTGAGAATCGAACTGCTGGAAGTTGGCAGAATTAGCCTGCAATACTGCATAATAACCACTGCGCCATTATGGCTCCTATGGGGCTAAAAGGACTGAAATTCACATTATGTTATAATAGAAAAGAGAATTTTTATAAAATGATATACTTTTGCTATATATGATACCAGAAAAACTTCATAGAATCTATAAAGGTATTTCAAATTTATGTTGGAAATGTGGGTAACATGTGAAGGGTCATTTTATCATGCTTATTAAAAACAGTAGAAAATTTTGGATTCAAATACACCCAGTGATAAAAAGAATTTAATAGATTAATGTCTATGGAGATTCTCAGTCATTCAGGTCATGGTTGTCCCAAAGGTGCTTTTTCAAGAGGCAACTGGACATTCTGGTTTTTTCTTTGAAGACGTTTCGCTTCTTATCCAAGGAGCTTCTTCTGCTAAAGATGCTTCTTGGATGAGAAGCAAAATGTCTTCAAAGAAAAACCAGAAAGTCCAATTGCTTCTTTAAAATTTAATACTCAACTGAAACCAAAACTTTTCTTGCTGGGATTAATGGACAAGCAACTAGAAAAGACTTACGGACAATTGGTCTTTTTACATCGTAACTGGGGCAAAATTATTATATGCACAAAAGTGGAAAATTCTAAAATACCCATAGTGGAAAAATTATTAGAAAGTATAGACCAGGAGTGTCAAACTCGCAGCTCGTGGACCAGATGCATCATGCGCTGGTCACGCCCACCCCTGGTTTAGTGAAGGGGGAAAAGTCACGATATATCGCGTGACAACGTGATGTCGCGAGTTTGACACCCCTGGTATAGACCATAAAGAAGAAAATTACACAGTAAATTTAGTAAAATATAAATGTTTTTAACTGCTGTAAAGAAGATCAGAACAGGCTTATATATAACTTTTCCTTTCCTTTCTTTCTCTTCTCTGGTTCTTTCTTTATATCTTTCTCTCTCTTTTCTTTCATTCCTGTTCTACTTATTACTTTTCTTTTTTGTTTGCTCTTTACATTTGTGTTGTTTTTACTTTGCAAATAGCTTCTTTAATCTAAATTAATTTAAAAGAAAAAGTGTTGGATTCTGAAGAATAATATTTTACACTTTTTCTCCCAAATCACATTTTAAAAAAAGTCTCCTTCCAGTCAATCCCATCTTCAAGACATCCTTATCAGTGGTGAGTTTCTACCGGTTCGTCCCAGTTCTGGCAAATCAGTAGTGGCGGCGGCGAGAGGCTCCGCCCATCCACTGAGACATCATCACGGACATTCTGCACATGCACAGAAGTTTCTGTGTACATGCGCACTCCCAATTCCGAACCGGTAGCGAAGGTAAGTGGAATCCACTACTGATCCTTATGTTGTTTTCTTGATAGTAAAACAGAGGTGATTGGTCATTAAATTATTCTAATATAGAGCACAAATATTCCCTGGAGGCATTCTATTAGAGTAGCAACCAGAGCTAGGCTCTTCTTAGCTTCTGGACAAGGCCTCTTGTGTCTTGTCTAAGTTCCATCATAGGTAGAGTAGAAAGAAATAAGCAATAGTTCTTAATCAACTAAAAGGGTTTATGACATGATTTTAAGTTCTTAGCTGCATATGTAGAAGTATTTACCTTGACTTTTGAAAGGAAGGCTAATATAAATATGCCCTGAATTCATTTTAGGGTTCATAACTCAGTTCCATTTTCCGCATTTCTACTGAAATGCGTAAGTTAAAGGACTGAGAAAAAGTCTACATCCTGTGACAATCACAATAGAAGAATACTAGAATACCTGTGTCAATTTTGTGCTCCCAGGTGGAATTGGATTACAATCCCAACAATCCCAGACCTCTAGAGAAGATGAGATTTACAGACAACAGTATCCAAAACTGAAACTGTATTTAAAAAAGGCCAACTGGCGAGCTTCTTTTGTGCAATTTTTCAAAAAAACGATATTCAATTGCAAATGTGACATTGAAGATGAGTAATACTTTTATTTCATTAAAATATAATGGAAACATATTTTGTAAAAGAGTTAGGGTTTTCAATAATTTATTAATATTTACAATTGCAAATGTTGCTTTACAGTTATTATACAAAAGATTCTGAAAAGCTTTAGCGATGGGGAAGATGTACCATATCCTTCCCAGCCAAGAGGGGGGGCAACAAAGAATTAATTTATAGAATGTACTGATTTCCATTACATTATGGACAATAATCTACATTACAAGCATGTGTTGGTTTAATACTGCCTTCACTGTCATTTCTCAATCCTTGTAAACTACAGTTTGGCATCAATAATTCACCGTGCTGTAACTCTAAAATACAGAACAACGGTTCCAGAACATCTTGACAAAGGAAGCAATGACTGAAACACCTGCAGATGGGCCTCTTGTAAATAATTCAATCACTATGAGGTTGACTGCTACCCTGTGGGCTCTATCTCAAATCAATGTTAAGGCAACAACACTCAGCAGTTTAAGCCCTGTTTTGACTGTTGTGTTTTCATGGGAGAATCAGTTCTCTTTCTCCATCCATGTCTCATTCGTGGCCTTAGCTCTGTGGATTTTACTTCTGCCATGCCTCTTTCATGGAAAGCAAGAGTTGTGCATTTTTTTTCTTCTGGCTTATGGCCACCTGAAAGGAAGGTCTAAGAACTACAAGGATCACTCCTTGGGGGAGTGATTGTATTCTTAACAAATGAGTACAGAAGTTCAATAAAGGCTGCATGTCAATGTGTTGGTGCTCTAGGCCCTCAATCTCCTATGCTATTATTACAGGAAAAGGAGTTCTTGTTCAGTTATTACACAAGATTATGTTACTTTCCCATTGAAGTGATACCTATTTATCTACTCACATTTGCATGCTTTCAAACTGCTAGACTGGCAAGAACTGGGGTAAGGATGGGAGCTCACCCCGTCATGCAGCACTTGGGTCTTTCCAGTCGACAAGCCCAGTGTCTTGACTGCTCAGCAATACATGATGTCGTGCTGGCCACATGACCACGGATACATCTTTGGACAGCGCTGACTCAATGGCCTCGGAACAGAGATGAGCACCACTCCCTATCGTCGGCAACAACTAGCAAAGTAAAAAGGGGCTCCTTTACTTTTACCATATCACACAAGATAAGCTGGGGAGGAAGGTTGATGCTTAAACAGAGCAGTGGGGTAACTTTCAAATAACGATAGCTGTAATAAGCTTATTGCTGACTGAGTGGGATGCTAACAGGTAACAGTAACAGAGTTGGAAGGGACCTTGGAGGTCATCTAATCCAACCCCCTGCTCACGCAGGAGACCTATACTAGGGATTCGAACCGCTGAACCGCCAACCTTTCTGATCGACAAGCTCAGTGTCTTAGCCATGGAGCCACCTAGCCAGGCGTATGAACCACAGCTTGCATTCCTATTATTAATGGAAGAAGATATTCTCTCCTTTCACAAATATTAAAGTTTTGCCACTATAAAATCACCTAATGCAAGGTCAGATTTTTCTCTGGGTTGAAGCTCATATAGCACACGCCAGTGATGTGCCACAGAAAGCAGGGTTTTTTTGTGGCACATAATTCATAACGTCAAAGCGATTTGATAACATGAATCCACCCCACCAAACTGTGAACTTCACTCCATATTCCTTTGTTGTTATTTATATTTAAGGGAGCAGTGCTGAAGATTACTCACCATGGATATCATACTTTTGGCAAGTTACTTGTTCTAGTCCTTGGAAAGTTAAGTGACAGGAAGAAATGTACCCCACCTGTGTAAACATTAATATTGAGAATCGCAAAGTGTTCCTATTGTGGAAGAAAAAAAATCATGGAGAATTCCTGGGGGAAAAAGGTTTGGATGGACCATTTAAAACTCATCAGCATTTCCCTTTCTCTTAGAGCTCGTTCGTTTCACTATTATTATTTATTTCAGGAGAAAATGATAGTTGCTCAAAAGATTAAAATCCTTGGTTTCAACTTAAGTTAAACTAAACAGTCAATTCATGAGCTTATTTCTTGTAGGCACACATTACATAAGGCATCACTTACTCTGGAATACTTCCCTGTAAACGAACTACTAGACATTTCTTGCAAGCCGTCATGAGAAATAATAATTTAAAAAATCCTCTAGTGTCTGATCATAATGAATCTTTCAATTAAAAAGAGGTTCAAAATGTTGGGTGGGATTAGAGACCACTTGACAGAGGAGGAACATGAAGTTTATTTTCAAATGTCACTGTAGCTATCGGTACCGCTGATGCCTTGTTTCCATTTTGGTATCATCAAAGTTTTATCAGTACATCACTTATTCTTTGAATCAATGTAGCTTTTGACGTCCTTGTTTCATTCTTTTTGGCCATATAAAAACTTCTTTGTCCATTAGAGAAGAAAAGCATCCTTGCAAGTTGACCCAGGCTCAGTGAAGACTCCAATAATGATATCAGCTTCAAGGTTTACCTTTTGTAGGAATCCTTTTCTGTCTTGCATCATATACTTGTAGCAGGCATGATCAGTGCAAAGCTAGGGAGGGCACTGAATGCCCCAAGAAAAGACAGTTGCCTGATGTCAGCCGTGAAGTCTGTTTGACAGTCTTAGTCCAAAATATCCGTTTCAAATGGAACCAGATGATAGTATGACAAGTTGGTGACATAAGCTGTTGGGTCATCAGTGTCCTGCAACTCAGAGGTAAATTCACTAACATTTTCAAACCTAAAAATGGACAAAGTAAAGAACTGTCATTCATACTACATACATACAATAAAGGAGATACTGGTTTATGTTTTCTATGTTATAACACCACCAAGATAATACCGTGTTTCCCTGAAAATATAATTATATTAATTTTTGCTCCAAAAGATGCATTAGGGCTTATTTTCTGGTTAGCTCTTGTTTTGGGGGAAATATGGTGCTAAATGCAACAATCTGGCTAACAATCTTAACTGGGGCTTATTTTGGGGGTGGGTTGTAGGGCTTATATTACAAGAATCCTGAAAAACCATGCTAGGACTTATTTTCCGGTTGGGTCTTATTTTCAGGGAAACAGGGTAGCCAGAGGTGGATACTATATAAATCATTAGCCCAGCTAGAATTTGGGGAATCCACATGACTGGTCAAATTTAAATGTCTTTTCAAAAAGATTCTCCCGTCTGAACAATCTACAAGAAAGCCTGTATATATACCGCTGGCCTGTGGAATTTGAACATCTTGACCTTGAAAGCAAATAAACCTCCCTGACCTTTGCTGTCTGCTCTGGATCTTGTTTCCTGCCTGATTGGAATGATGCCATTCTTTCTGTCTCTTTCAAAAGATTTATGTGTAAGGATTCCAATTTGAAGTGGCAGAGTGGGCTCTTCCTTAAAGGAGACTAACTGGATCTATGAGATGATCATAGATCCGTGATGGCGAACATATGGCACGTGTGCCAGAGGTAGCACGCAGAGCCCTCTCTGCTGGCACGCGCGCCGTCGCCCCAGGTCAAATCTCCATGACGTTTCTTTCGTGAGCTTCTGTTTCCCTGCAAACGATGAAAGAAGCTCATGAAAGAAAAAGATCTTACCTCATGCCGCACTGCCGGTGTTGGGATGCCCCACCTCCCGCCGGCCAGCTGGTCTTTGGGTCTCTGCAGCGCATGCGCACATGTCCACGCATGCACACATTCATGCATGTTCATGCATGCGTGTGGGCGCGTGGGCGCAGGCACCTTTCAGTTTGGGCATGTGCACGCACGTAGTTTGGGCACTCTGTGTCTAAAACGTTCACCATCACTGACATAGATCCAATCAACAAACAGCTACAAGAACATAACTAAATCTATGGCATGACTGAGGTCCATTTAATCAGAGATTCCTTAAACGTGTCCTTCCAAATCAAGATTTGGCTCCTGTAATTACCATTCCAGAAAAAAACATAAAACCCTGATTCCCCTTCCCATGGCACAAACGCCAAGCCCCCTGTCAACTGGCAAAATCCTAGAATAAATAATTGAAAAGCAATAAGAGTGATACGTTTGAAACCAAAAGGCTTCCTCTTTAAAACTCCATTCTTCAAGGAAGAGATCCAGCCCAATAAAGGACTCTCATCAAAGCCATTGCTATATGCTTACCATTCATCATTGGTCATTTGCAGCCATCATCCTCTGAAAACTGCGTTTACGTATCAACTGCCTTGGAATGTTGCTCATATTTGTTCATCATGGTAACTCACTATTTTTAAGACACTCACAAATGGGCGGGCACAAGCCATAATTTTGCAATCTGCAAGGGCTTTTTCAAATGATGCAATGGATGAATCACAAAGATTCATCTTCTACCCTGATTACATGCATTTTAATTTACAGATCATTATGACAAAGGGTTTTATCTATACATCAGGAGGCTCCCATTTTATTTTATTATGAACTTGAGTGAAGAATGAAGGAAAGAAGTTAGCTAGAAAGCACTTGAGCAATGAGTGATAGATCTGAAGCCCAGATGTTCCCATTTCACTCTAAAAAGCTTTTGGCAGCTGCTTTGAAAACCTTTATGCTTGGCAGAATGCAATGAAATTTGTAATTTTTTTTACCTCTGAAAGTAAAGATGGCATTTCTTTGATCATTGACTTTTTCAGCACTGAAATATAAATACTGCACTAACGATGAGATTTTATTCCAGGGTAAATTTATCCAAATACAGAGCTTCTTGACAATGGTATATCAGCCATACTAACATTTTGGTTAACTTGTTCTGAATGGAGCAAGCCTTGCAAATGGCCAGATTGGTATCACAAACTGTTTACAAAATAGCCTGTTAACCTGGACCTGTGGCAGAAGCCCTCCACAACCAACTTCTCAGGAAACTTGGATATTTTTGAACATGGGTTGTTGCATTTTTATAGAATGGTATTTAAAATATTTTCCAAATAAAAACATGTCAGAGAGAACATGGGGGACAGTAAACTAGTCTCCATTTCAGTCATGGACGACTGAGGCTTAGACCATTATTTATTTATTTATTTGTTCTTATTTCTATACCGCCCTTCTCCAAATAGGACTCAGGGCGGTGAACAGCCAAAATAAAAAACAATACATACAAAATTTAAAAGCAGTTTAAAATAATTAAATATTTTGGCCGTAAATTAAAACAACCCAATTTAAAATCAATTTAAAATTTAACTCAAGCCAGCCCAGCAAGTTGAAATAAATGGGTTTTCAGGACCCAACGAAAAATTCGGAGGTCTGTTATTGTACTTATCTCTGGGGGGAGGTTGTTCCAGAGGGTGGGCGCCGCCACAGAGAAGGTTCTCCCCCTGGGAGTCGTCAGCCGACATTGTCTGGCAAACGGCACCCTGAGGAGCCCCACTCTGTGCGAGCGTACTGGCCGGTGGGAGGCTATTGGTGGCAGAAGGCAGTCTCATAAGTACCCCGGCCCTAAGCCATGGAGCGCTTTAAAGGTGGTCACCAACACCTTGAAGCGCACCTGGAAGACCACCGGGAGCCAGTGCAGCTCGCGCAGGAGAGGTGTTACATGGGAGCGCCTCGTCGCCCTCATAATCCCCCGCGCGGCCGCGTTCTGGACCAGCTGGAGCCTCTGGGTGCACCCCAGGGGGAGCCCCATGTAGAGAGCGTTGCAGTAGTCCAGGCGGGAAGTGACGAGTGCCTGAGTGACTGTGCGTAGGGAGTCCCGATCTAGAAAGGGGCGTAACTGGCGTATCAGGCGGACCTGATAAAAAGCCCCCCTGGACACGGCCGTCAAATGATCTTCTAAAGACAGCCGTGCATCCAGGAGGACGCCCAAGTTGCGAGCCCTTTCTGTGGGGGCCAATGATTCGCCCCCAATAGCCAGCGATGGCGTCAGCTGGCTATATCGGGACGCCGGAAGCCACAGCCACTTGGTCTTGGAGGGGTTGAGTTGGAGCCTGTTTCTCCCCATCCAGGCCCGCACGGCCTCCAGGCACTGGGACATCACTTCAAAGGCATCGTTGGGATGGCCTGGGGTGGAGATGTACAGCTGGGTGTCATCAGCGTACTGATGGAACTCCACCCCAAAGCCACGGATGATCTCACCCAGTGGCTTTACATAAATGTTGAACAGAAGGGGCGAGAGGACCGACCCTTGTGGCACCCCACAAGCAAGGTGCCTCGGGGTCGACCGCTGCCCCCCTGTCAACACAGATTGCGATCGGTCAGAGAGGTAGGAGGAGAACCACCGCAAAATGGTGCCCCCCACCCCCAACCCCGCCAACCGGCGCAACATGATACCATGGTCGATGGTATCAAAAGCCGCTGAGAGGTCTAACAGGACCAGGATAGAGGAGCAACCCCTATCCCGAGCCCTCCAGAGATCATCCACCAACGCGACCAATGCCGTTTTCGTGCTGTGCCCAGGCCGGAAGCTGGACTGGAGCAGGTCTAGATAGACAGCTTCATCCAGGTACCGGGGAAGCTGTTGTGCCACCACACTCTCAACAACCTTCGCAACAAAGCGAAGGTTGGAGACTGGACGATAGTTAGCCAAAACAGCCGGATCCAGAGAGGGCTTCTTGAGGAGGGGCCTCACAACCGCTTCTTTCAAAGCGGCCGGCAGGACCCCCTCACTCAAAGAAGCGTTAACAATCTTCTGGAGCCAGCCTTGTGTCACCTCCCGGGAAGCCAGTACCAACCAGGAGGGACACGGGTCCAATAAACATGTGGTTGTGTTCAGCCATCCCAGGACCCTGTCCACGTCCTCGGGAGCCACAGGATCGAACTCCCCCCAGATAACACTCTCAAGACCTGCCTCAGTCATCCCGTCCGGACATACCCAGTCAGAGGCCAGCCCTTCCCGAATCTGAGCGATTTTGTCATACAGATACTGCACAAAATCCTCAGCTCGGCCCTGCAAGGGGTAATCCCGCACTTCCAGATGGAGGAGGGAGCAGGTCACCCTAAACAGGGCGGCCGGGCGATTATCTGATGACGCGATAAAAGCGGCAAAATAGCTAGATTTTGCCGCTTTTATCGCCACTAGGTAGGTCTTAATATGAGACCTCACCAGTGTTCGGTCGGATTCGGAGCGGCTGGTCCTCCAACTACTCTCCAGGCGTCTTTTCCGGTGCTTCATCTCCCTAAGCTCCTCGGAGAACCAAGGAACTAGGTGAGTTCGGTGCCGGGTCAGATGCCGACACGGTCCAAGGCCCCGGCAGCCGCACTATCCCAGGCGGCCACCAGGTCTTCAGCCGAGTCATGAGCCAGAGTCTCAGGAAATGGCCCAAGCTCCATCTGGAACCTATCAGGGTCCATCAGGCGCCTGGGGCGGAACCACCTGGTCGGTCCCGCCTCCCTGCGGCGGGGTGCAGCGGTTAGAAAGTCCAGTCGAAGGAGCGAGTGGTCAGACCATGACAAGGGTTCGATGGCTATATCCCCTATATCAAGGCCACTCAATCACTGACCAGAGACAAAAACTAAGTCCAGAGTGTGTCCCCCTGTGTGAGTGGGGTCATGAATTAACTGAGTAAGGTCCATGGCCGTCATGGAAGCCATGAACTCTCGAGCCACCTCAGACGTTTCACCGATAGATGGCAGGTTGAAATCCCCCATAATAACAAGTCTGGACCATAGATAAAAAGGATATAAATTTGTCCCAATCTGCCCCAAATCTCTTTTTTTAACGCTTTCCATAAGATTCATGATTCACGTATTTTAGAGTAGGTTGTTTACTGGATAATGGTTCATCTGCACATTTTCTGACTCATGATGTTTACTATGGGCTGATCATAACCTGAATTTTGATGTACAAGTGGATCATTTCAAACGGTCATAACTGCAGCAACAATCTCTGTACAGATAAAGGCACAAAGGGGAGAGACTGCCCTCTGCTGAATTAAAGTATCTCTTTTGGAAGGACTCGTGTTGAGTTTATCTGCTTCTTCTTTAATCAAAATCCAAATCACTATCCTTTCACAAGATTGAAAGTTCATCCGTGTGGAGAAATATAGTCAGTATGTTATTCAATCCTGTCTTTAGATTAAATGCACAGAAGTAGAAACGGCACAACTATAGTTTGGGATATGTAAAATGATTGAACAAATTGACACAGGATCTATTAAAATAACCACACACACACACACACACACACTCTCAGACAGACAGACAGATAGATATAAATACACACACACACACACAAACACAAACACACACAGGTACACAGATTTGTGAGCCTAGTACATACAACATACCTAACATAATAACATACCTTAGTAACATTGTTTTGTGATTAGTATTTTTTCTTATTCTGCCACCCTGTTCAAGACTCACTTTTTTACACTCCAGATGTCTGTAGAGATTCTCAGCCATCCAGGTCATGGTTGTCCCAAAGGTGCTTTTTCAGAAGGCAACTGGATTTTCTTGTTTTTTCTTTTGAAGACGTTTTGCTTCTCATCCAAGAAGCTTTTTCAGCTCTGACATGATGGTAGGGAATGGAAGGATTTATATTCCTTGCAGACAGCTGGTCATTTGCATCTTTTTAGAGGATCCTTAAGTCACTTGGACTGTGTGTCCTCGGGATCATCTGAGTAATAGTAGGAATGGATTTCCAGAGGAAAAATTACAGACTACAAGAACCTGGAGGACTACTCAGGTGACCCTGAAGACACAGGTGCTTCAACGACCCCCTAAAAGGATGCAGATGACCAGCTGTTTGCAAGGAATATAAATCCTTCCATTCCCCACCATCATGTCAGAGCTGAAGAAGCTTGTTGGATGAGAAGAAAATAAGAAAAAAATAAGAAAGTCCAGTGGCCTCCTGAAAAAAGTACCTTTGGTGCATTCCAAATATTTAAACTCTTGTAAAATTCTGGCAGGGATGCATTCATCACCTGCCACAATAGAATTACCCAGGACTCTTCTGTGAAACAACTCAGACTGTCATCATGTAATCCACAAAGATTTGTATCTAGCTGATCTAGCTACTAACCTATAAAACCAGCTCTAGGCATGGTAAAGACAATCTAGAAACAGAAAAGAACATAACTGCAGGCAACTGCAGCTCCAATTCTGCATTGGTAACATGGTCTCTAATTCCCCTGTACAGGAATCTGGTGGGGAAGGAAGAGCCAATTCATCTTTGCTTTTAAAACTAGTGCAATATTTAATGCAGAGCAACTAAGGAAAAATGCGTAATTTAGAAATATTTTTTGGAGAAAAAGGAAACAAGTCTTGAAATGGAGGCCTGTAAGGGTGGAAGGAGGATTCACTGATACAGGTAGCCCTCGACTTACGACCACAATGGAGCCCAATGTTTATGTTGTTAAGCAAGACATTTATGTTTTGCTTAAATGAGTTTTGGCCCATTTTATGGCTTTTCTTGCCACAGTTGCGAAGTGAATCGCTGCAACTGTTCAGTTAGTGACACTGTTGTTAAGTGAATCTGGCTTCCCCATTAACTTTGCTTGTCAGAAAGTCACAAAAGGTGGATCCCAGGACTGTTATAAATACGAATCAATGGGCCAAGCCTCTGCATTTTGATCATGGGACCATGGGGATACTGCAATGGCCGTAAGTGAAAAAAACGGCCATTAAGTCTTCTTTTCCAGTGTCATTGTAACTTTGAGTGGTCGCTAAGTGAACTGTTGTAAGTGGAGGACTACCTGTATTCACAGGTTTATAAAGACTACTTTGAGCTGCAATGGATGTGCCCCCTGATCCCCGTGACTGGAAAAGGACGGGGGACTTAGAATGTATCTGAGCTGCAAGAAATGCATTGGCCTCTGATCCTATCTGGACTACAGTACAAGGAAGTGGCAATACGCTATCTTCCTCCTCCCTAACAGGAGTTCAATATTTTGTTTTTCGATTACACTCAACGTGGGGGAGAAAAAAGAGGAGGTGGTTTTATACCTACAGGTGAAGGTACATATCCAGAGATCACGATTACTTACAAGTGTTCTGCTGAATCGGTGTCCAAGTGTCTTTCTTTGCCGTTCGGTATACTGTGATCGATCACTATCGTTTCAGTATTTGCTAAACAAAACCCATTCGAACGCATGATTTCTGAAAAAAAAGAAAAGCTAAAGATTACAAACCTGAACCATATTTCTAAAAGTTACATGCTTAAAGGTAAGTAGAATATCATATTTCAGGATGTACGGTCTGGGGAATTTACAGGATCACTTTAAAAACGATCAGGAAATCCCAATTTCCTGATGCTTACTCAGAAGTTAAGTTCCATTGATATAGAACTGCAGCTCAACTTCCAAGGAAGACAACAATAATGTGACTTTTCTTTACAATTTAAAAAAACAACAGCACACATAATCCTTGAAAATACAATCATAATACAGACATTCTTTAATGAAGGATGACAGAGAGAGAGAGAAAAGGAGGAGGAGGAGGAGGAGGAGGAGAAGAAACTACTGTATTTCTAAACCCTGTTTATACAGTTTGATGGCAAGCAGCAATGGAGCTGGCAGTGTTCCTGAAGCCTGGAAGCTACTCAATAGTATGTCCCTTGGGTTGGCAGTCGCAAGAAAAAATTAGGCAGGCGCTTTTCTTACTATTTGCAAGAAGATATTAAATTGATCTCTTCTGGCAGTGGTAAGATTTCGCGACGATGGAAAACAATAGCAGGGCTGCATAAGGCCCCACGTAGCCTACAAGACGAATATTGTGCAGATCTGTTCTGAAGTAACTTGTACCACTCTTTGGGAGTGAGATAATGTCTGAAACACTGAGGGGAGTTGGCCAGAGTTTCTTTTAATAGGAGCTGGATTATCAAGGTTGAGAGCAAAAAAATATTCGTACCTCCAAGAGTCAAGGGATCACCCTCTGCAATTTCGATATGCGTTTGAATTATTCATTAAATAAATTTTAAAACAACACTTTATTTTATTAGAGTTTGGGGCATACACAGAACAGCGGGTTACTTTCCCATGATCAGTCTGAAATGTTATAGAGCAGGGGTCTCCAACCTTGGCAACTTTAAGACTTGTGGACTTCAATTCCCAGAATTCCACAGCCAGCAAAGCAAAGCTGGTTGTGGAATTCTGGGAGTTGAAGTCCACAAGTCTTAAAGTTGCCAAGGTTGGAGGCCCCTGTTATAGAGTATTAATCTGCATCTTGAATTTGTTTTTATAAGTTCCAAAATAATTTTCTAAAAGTATGATGCATGTTAGTCCAGAGTACATGTATTCCTTAATAATTTCCCAATCCCATTATACACACAACACAGTTCACATGCGTACGTGAGCACACACACACACTCATGGTCTTTTTTGGGGGGAAATTGGAGCCAGGTGCCCCACCAAACCTTTTCCATTCTATAACTTTTTCTGTGGTTCTCTAGGATCTCTATGACTTTTTAATTTTAATGGTTTCGTCTTGGGCAGCAACAATTGGGGCATGAACAGTTTCAATTGGTGTGAGAGGCTGAAGTTCTCCTGAACTGAACAAAATTTTGCCAAGTAATCTCTGCCTTAAGAACTGTTTTTCAATGGGAAAAGAACACAAGAAAGGGCTCTTGTATCTTACATGTCAGGGTTTTGTACTAAAACAATGGAGATTTTTCTCTAAGCATAGAAAAACTTTCATAATCAGAAATGCTTATCTGTGAATCCCGAAGTTTTTGCTCACTGTTTTTAGGGGATGTGAATATGTAAGGCATAACTAAACTTTCTTTACGTATTCTTCCTATCTAATCCTTAAACATATAGATGATTCTTGTATCAATTCCAACTTTGTTTCCTCTATTCCCCACACCAGGAAATGCAGTTAAACATGATTTATTGCAAGAAGGAAAGAAAAGCAAAATCTTAGCCTTGTTCTTCTCCTTCCTTTTCAGGCTGGAGAGGGACTGTTTGGGGAAACAGGCTTTTTTTTTTTTAACAGAACATAAAGTTATATCCTTTTCACTCTTTTGATGATGCAAGCAAACAAGCTAAACAGACCCAAAGTGAATTGTGACCGGAAGGCCTTTTTTTCCTGTTCTCCCTAACCCTTCTTTTGTCAAATTAAATATTATCTTGTTGCATACCATCTGTTCTGGCAAACCTACCAGATACGTTTGCTCTGTGAGATTCTGAATTCAACAGCACATCAAGAGAGGCTAAAGGAATTTGCTTGATTTCTCCATTCATTTCCAAAAAATAAATAAATAGGAAAAATCTTACTAGTGTGTGTGCCTTAAATAGTACACAAAGCGTGCCGTGAATAGTTATAATGAATATATTTATATTTTATCCTTTCTGTTCTGCCACAACCAAGGACACATTCTTTTCCTTTATGCCCAGACCTAAAAAACACCATTCAATATTATGTTTCAGCTCACAGAGTGCTTCAGATTAAGCCAGCCTTCCCAACCTAGTAATCCTTCAAATAGGAGGAATTTATTTCTCAGAAGTCTCGACAATGGTCACAACTGCTAAGAATTCTAGATGTTGAACTCAACCAGGGGTGGGCTGCTGGGGGTTCGCAGGGGTTCGGGAGAACCTCTAGCTAAGATTCTGTGCAGTTTGGAGAACCCCCAAATCCCATTCCTGGCTGGCCCCACTCACCCCGCCCCACCCCTCTCAGGAGTCCCCATGCGCCCTGTTTTGGATGCAGGTAAGTGTAGGGCACGTGTGGAGGCTTGGAGAGGTCGAAAAATGGGCCTACTGGAAGTTCGGGAAGGCTGGAAACAGGCCCATTTCTGGCCTCCAGTGGGTTCCGGAGCCTGGGGAGGCTGTTTTCATCCTCCCGGAGGCTCAAGAAAAACCTCTGGAGCCCAGGGAGGGCAAAAACAACCCCCCCCCCCCGCCGTAATGCAGGAAGCCAACTAGGCCACGCTCTCCATGGCCATACCCACCCAGCAGCTGGGCAGAAAACTCCTTGCTAAAATTTTTGAAGCCCACCCCTGAACTCAACATACAACTGGAGACTGCCCAAGTCAGGAATGTTGCATTAGGCTGGTGACTCTTGTGGTGATAGTAATCAAGTATTCAGTCACTTCCAACTTTTCATAACTTCAAAAGATTGTTGGGAACTGCTTGCATTTTCGTACTTTTTATTTATTTTATAGATATTTGAAAGAAAGTGTAAAGGGGGGTGGTGGGGAGAATCAAAAAGAATAAAAGAGCAGAAAAGTAATAGAAAAGAGATTTGCAAGCTGTATAAAACCGAGTAAGAGTTAATATTAGACTGGTACTGCATATAAAGGTGACTTTTAAAATCAATTTAGCACTTTAAAAACCATTCTGAAAATCAAATCAATATTCAGTAGTAAAGTAAGGCCGTCAATAGGATAAACATCATTGCCTGAATAAATAATTCATGGGAATTTACGTGTAATCTGAGAAAGCCTGCCCGTATTATAATGAATAAAGCTTTATGTTAAGAGAAATCCAGCCTTAGGATGTGGTAGAAGTGTATATGCCCAATTATACTCTATAAATAGTTTCCAGTTTGAATTAAATCCAATACCCTGGATTATTAACTGCTTTTATGAGTTCTTGCAAAACTCATGCTTGTGTCATTAGTGATAGAATCTAGCCATCTTATCTTCTATCAGCCATTTCTTCATTTGTCTTTGATTTTCCAAACACTGGTGTCTTGCAAGATTTTATATTGTTTGGCTGGCATTTCAGAAACTCCTGCAGCTTTGCTACTAACAACATTTTTGAGAGCGCATTGGTTTTTATTTTCACAAACATCTGGTTGTAGTTCTGCGAACAAACCTTTGTGTCGTTACATAGATGCATCTCCTTGTCTCTTCTTTCTCTTTTCTGGAACTTAGCAATTAGGTAGGCATATTTTTCTGTGTTTGAATTGCCTTATGGGTGCAACCATACAAATAATGAATTCTATGGGCATTTATTCCTAAGAACACAAATGTAAAACTGCAGCCTAAGTGTGATATGATTGATTCGACCTCACTCAGAGAAGGGTTTACCTAAGCAAAAATCTGAATCAGATTTCACCTGTACAAAACTGTCAATTTCTTCAAACTGGAAGACCGACAATAACAAAATGTAACATCATTTTGGCTTCCAAGATGTTGATATGTGTAGTTTAGTTTCTTACATTTTAACAACCGGTATCTATAATTAAGGCTGTAGTGGTAAAAACACTGTTCAGAGAGGGAACAAGTCTAAAGTGAATAACTGTAGTTGGTTCTCCTAATGAATAATCCAAAGTCTATTCTGGACATTCTCATCCTTCTTTTTTATGCAGATCATTACCTTGCCATCAAAACCTTTTGCAGACAAAAATGTAATTCAGCAGTTACCATTGCAATGGTACCTGCTAAACAAGTAACATCCCACTAATAATGTCCATAGGACCCCAAAATGAAATACAAATTGATTTTTTTGGGGGGTGGGGGGGGCAATGTAAGCATGAAAACAGTTAAATTTTCTGAGATCATAAAATCTCATGAGATTGAACATAAAAAACACCATGAAGTATTCTATACTCCACCAGTTCATATTGAGTTTGTATTGAGATGAATCACAATTCCTAATATTATCTAATGCAGCTTAAAGCATACAACTTAAACCTTACCGGATATTTTAACTGGACTCTGGAAACTTGGTTGGATTTTATGAACGTTGTCATTTTTTAACACTTGATCTAAAGGAGACCTTTCGAAAAAGGTGAGGACAACTTCAGATCTGGAATACTGAAATAAAATTAACAGAGACAATTATAATCATGGGAGGAGGAAAAATAACATATGAGGCATATTTTATGGGCCAAACTAGATGTTCAATTCTTAGCACTTGCAGATAGGACCAAGAAAGATTTCTGCCTGAAATTCTACAGGTTGCAGACCTGGGAATGCTGCAAGTTGTAGTTCCAACAAATATAAAGATTGTGGAAATTCGAAGTGGGTAATGAGCTTGACAGAAAGTAGACCATCTATAGATCTGCATACTGTACTATACGTAACAGTTATACTGTTCTGCTAAAATTCAGCAGTAAGCTATTGATAAGTGGCTTTTTGTTTATTTTTAGTTTCGGCAAAAAACAAACAAAAAGGTCCCTTAAGTCTTTATTTAGGTTTTACCCACTTAAAATATCTACATTCATAAATCACAAACAGCCAAGAATATTAAAATTCTCAACCAACCCATGTCACCAACATCTGTTCCTGATTACCCTAATACAAGCCTTGGAAATTCCCTTAAAACCGTGATGGCGAACCTATGGCACGTGTGCCAGAGGTGGCATGCAGAGCCCTCTCTGTGGGAACATGCGCTGTTGCCAGCTGCTCTTCCGGGTTCCGTTGCACGCATATGCACTGGCCAGCTGCTTTCTTCCGGGTTCTGATACACGCATGAGTGCCGGCCAGTTGCTTTCTTCCGGGTTCCACCCCGCGCTCCAGTTTTGGCACTCAATGCCAAAAAAGTTAACCATCACTGCCTTAAAAAGTACAATCCTTGGTCTCTCCCAAAGGAAGGCTACCTGCTTCTCAGCTATACAACCTAATGGTCTAGTTCAGTGATGGCTAACCTTTTTGCCATCGCGTGCCAAAAGCGGGGGGAGCGGGGGTGGGTCGCACACATACGTGCCCACACCCATAATTCTATGTGCCCCATCCCCACGCATGTGTGCACGCCCCCCCTGCGCTCCCCCTGCTTTTGGCACGCAATGGCATGGTGGACCCGGTAGACCTGTTTGTTGCTCTCCCCAGGCTCCAGAGCCTGTCTAGGAGCCTGGGGAGGGCAAAAACGGCCTTCCCCAACCCCCATGGAGGCCCTCCAGAGGCAGGAAACAGCCAGTTTCCCTACTTCTGGGTGGCCCAAAGGCCCGAAAATCAGCTGACCAGCACACACACATGTGCGCCACAGCTGAGCTCGCATGCACACCAATATGGCTCCGTGTGCCACTTGTGGCACGCGTGCCATAGGTTCGCCATCATGGGTCTAGATTTTGTATCAGGAGGACTTTCACCTACAACAAATTTACTCTACAGTTTATCCTTGTTTAATGATCATTAGTTCAGTAATTGTTTGTACTGAATGAGTGGTAATTACAACCAGTCTCCAAACTTACAACCCGCTGTAGCATCCTCACAGTCATGTGATTGCAATTCGGATGCTTGGCAACCGGCATGCATTTACGATGTTTGCAGCATCCTAAAGTCACACAACTCTGATCTGCAACCTTCCTTGCCAGTTTCCCACCAGCAAAGTCAATGGGAAAATTGGCAAGAAATTGGCAGTCACAGTCACAAGAAGTCCTTGCTTAATGTTTGCAATTGGCACCGTCGGACTGCTGTTGCTGAATGGCAAGTCACATGGTTTTCAACTTATGACTATATCACTTAACAACAGGTTTCTGGTCCCAATTAGCATTTCTATTTGACCTGTATTTAATTATGCCTTGCATGTGAAGCAGCCCCAATTCTTGAAAATAATATGAGAAATATAAACCCTGAACAACACATGCAGGGTTTCTGTAACTGGCTCATAATACAGTTTCTTTGGTTTCTTCTTTCTAGTAGTTCATGTACTAAAAAGGTGTCATAGTCCAAGAAGTTATTCCTTCTAGTCTACAGCTATATGGAAGATTCATTCCCAGGGATATTGCCTAGCCCACTTGTGCTTTTAAAAAAAAGCACAAAAAGGCAGTGGCAAAATAGTTAGACTGATAATATTCAATAGCCAAGGCAGGGGAAATAAGTTGGGAAAGACAGGCCTTAGGGCACACCGATTCCCAAGAAGAAGAGTAACATTTGCATTTCCCCAAATCAACCACAACACCTTGGGAAGTGCTCAGTTCTAAAGCCCTTAGAGATACAACAAGGGAGTGGTTTCCCTTTCCCTCAAGGCTAGGGTGTTAGCTGGCCTTCAGATGGGAAGCTGGAAACATCTTGTGATGTTCCATAGCCCTACCTCTTTGCTCTGAGGAACAAGGGAATGTTCGTTGGAACTGGTCCTCTGTAGACCTTCTGGGTTGGGAGAGAATGAGAATTGCAGGTATAGCTGTGAGATGGGAGAAGGTAAATCAGTCCTTGTAGGGATAATGCAGAAAAGAGAAAAAAAGGAGGAGGGGAGAGAAGGGCTGGATACCAAAATATCCAGTTGAGGAAGAATTGGGCAACTCTAGAATGGACAATGATCCTATCTATTTTTTCCTAAGAGTAAATCCCATGGAACCACTTGTTTTCTAATTTAGACAACAAATCTGTGCCTGCCACAGATATTAATCATTTTAGCAGTAATTAACTACGGTACTCTTTTCCTCATTCAGGATGAAAAAAAATCCTCAAGTGTTACCCTAAACAGAAATGTTTCTGCTATAAGCTTCACTACATCCCTCATAGGAAAAATGTTATACATGGGATATTCAAGGCTATGATCTAATCAAAGCTTCCTTGGAGAAACTTCATTAAACTCAAGGACACTCAATGCCCAACGCTTACATTGAATGAATTGCTCACAGCCTCACTATCTGATATTTTTTATAGGTGCAGAGTGGGGTTTTTGGAGGTGGGATGACATAATATGCAGGAAGGGAAGTTTATCTCTCTCAGCCAGGCCCCCACACTAATAAATTATCTCACTAGCGCAGCTAGGAACATTATTTTAAAATGGAATGAATGAGATTTTCTCTGTAATTATCCTTGTTTAGGGGGAAATTCTGGTTCCTTCCAAAATTACCCATTGAATTCAAAGAATAAGTAAGTGAAAAGTAGAACTGGGATGTGCAGCTTAGTCCTTACTTCAGCATAGATATTTTGTACAACACAAACTAGGATCTCCTGTGTACCTTCAACTCAAAGGGATGGAGTGAAGTGATATTGCTCATGAAAAATAAAGCACCTTATTTCAATACCTGCAGCTAAAGCTTTACCTCAACCACTTCACTTTGATGGAAATGGCTTCTCTGAAAGTGTAAAAGAATGCTGCTGGAAGGTAGCTGTTCTCCTATTACACAGGTGTCAAACTCAGTCACGTATCGTGACTTACCACAATGCTTTTTGCCTTTGCAGAGCTGGGATGGGCGTGGCCTATGTGTGACGCATCTGGTCCGCGGGCCACATAGGACTCCTATTACATCTAGAAATGGGATATCTATCTGCTTTACAGGGCTGTATCAAGAGCCGTTTGTCTCTCACGTGGAAAGGAATTAGAGCTGAATCCTGTAGCCACACAACTTGACACTATAGGCCATGAAGTAGTGCTAGAGAAATCATTTCACTTTCCTTTGTGATATTTTCATCCCTGGAAAGGCACAACAGAGGGAAGATGCCAAGTGAAGCTCCTTTAGGAAGACAGAGAGGAAGATCAAGATGTAAAAATCTTCTGAGAGAAAAGGTTTGAGATCTCCATCCTTGTACCACAAGGTCTCAGCAGGTTTCCTATAACCCATAAGGCCCACTTTAAGGTTTACACTATGGTTTTAGTGTTAGCTTGTAATCTAGGCCAAAATGCAGCCATTTGTGGCTTTCTTCCAACTGTAATTCTTAAGACTAATTTAGTGGACATTTTAAAATTTCACTGGTTTTTCATGTCTCCCAGGTAATAAAAATCGAACAATTGAAAAATCAACATTGCCTAAACTTTCACTGAAGGTTATCATTCCTCTTACTTACCTTCCAAGGCATATTTATAATATTCTTTAGGAGCTTCTCTACCTCGTTCAGCCTGGCTTCTATTTCATGAGACTCTTTAATTGTAATTAAGCCTAGAAAAAAAGGAGAAGAAAATCTTTAAGGAAGTATTCTGAGGGAAAGCTACATTTTTATTCTTGATTATACACATTTCAACCTGTATTTTATGTTCTCAATATATGAGAATATAACTTCAGTATGTAAGAATGAATAAAACAAAATAATCCCCACTTACACATATAAAAGATGTATGAATAACAAAACTTATTCATATGCGTTAACCCTTTTCACCATTGCTCCTAACAATAACAGTTTAAAGAGAAAACACCTTCAGGTTTTTAATGCCTTCTTATCTCATACCTTGTAATGTGAATATAAGTCACATCATTGGTCAGAATATTCGTCTATGTTTTAAAAAGCAGCATGAAGGAGAATTTAAAACTATCTGAAGCCTGAGCTTTATAGACCAAAATACCAGAAATAACACACGATTGATCCTGAAGGTTAACCTTTTCCAGATGTTCATCTGGATCTCCCTGGATTACACCTTCACCTTGAACGAAAAGACCTCCTTCTGTAAATCCCCAGTGCTGATCTACCAGAAGAAAAGAATAATTTAAGACTTTCCATCAGCATGGATCCCCAGAATATGCATGCCTGTATTTCATACTTTTATTAATGAATGATTGTGTGGAAAGCACATTGCCTCCCCCTTGTTAATGAGGAAGCAAATTAATCAGATGCCTTGTCCTTTACTGCAACTGATTACAAAACGTGTTATATCCTGACAAACTCAATCTTAATAACTGATTTTTGTTTGTTTGTTCTTAATTTGCTAATTTCCTTATATTTGACATCTCAGCAGAAGGTGGCACTGGATGACCTTGAATTATCTCAGAGGGTAAGTTGGTTGGGCCTGGTTGGTACTTGGACAGAAGCCTACCAAGAAATATCAGAATTGTAGGCCAGAATGGGAAGTTGAAAAAAAAGAGAGTGGCATGTCCATTTCATATTCTCGCCCAAAAAGCAACACAAATGTGTTGTGTCAAGGAGTCAAGGCTGACTTTATAAAAACTTTGCACGTATGTTTGTCAGTTCAAATCGTTTACACTCTTTCCCCAGAAATAAGAGGACCGGTTGTACAGCAAGTAATTAGTTTTGGTTTTCTAGTTCTATAGGATCTAACAGGGTACACAATCATGGTAACGTCGGCCTTCTCCATTCTGGTTCTACCACTGCCTTTGGTATCTCCCTACATATTTCTTGCTTTTACATCATTTTAATTTGGGAATGTCAAAATGGAGTATGAGAGAGGACAAACAAACTAGTCTAGAAAAACCTCAGGTAAAGCCTGGAATTCAGATCTCCTAGATTCATGCTGCACTGCCCAGGAGTGAAATCTACTTATCTTCCCTACCGGTTCAGAAATGCGTGTGCCCTGCTTGCTTTGCGCACACGCCATCGTCACATCCAATTTTTGACCCTCTACGCATGTGCAAAGCCTTCTGCGTGTGCACAGTGGGTCAAAAATGGGTTACAAGGAGTAACTCTGATGTACTCTATTGTAGGGGTTACCAACCTTTTGGACCTCAGGGACCACTAAATTCATAATTTTAAATCCTGCGGACCACTAATATGATCTGCCTAATGACAGGCTGCATGGCGTGGCTAGGTGGTCATTTGACGGGGTAGGTGTGGCCAACTCAATGTCACTCACATCGAGGGGTGCCTCGCTGACCTCCACTCACCCCTTCCCTCCGAGCCACTCCTTGCCTGCCCGCCCAGGTTCCTTAGGGCCCCAACAGGAAGCAGTTGCTGGAGCTAAGCAGCCACCATGAAAAAGAGTTGGCAAAACAGCTCAGTTCAAATTTGATCTGACCAAGAAGGAGGCTCAGCAAAAGCACCTCATTGAGGACTACGAGCATAGCCTTTCTGAGCAGAGGGAAGACCTGTGGGAGTGCAAGGCTAGGTATCGGTGCCTGGAGGCTCAGTGGGCTGAGATGGTCAGCCAGTTCCAAGCCATGAGGCAGTCCCACTGGAAAAAGGTCCTCTGGCTCTTCACCACCAGCGGCACTTCCCTCCAGCCTTCGCCCAAACCCCAGCACCATGAGGCCGAAGCAGACCCCCAGTCAGAATTTCTGCCCCCCTCTGACCCACAAAAAAAGACCCCAAAGGGGGGGACTCTGCAGCAACACAAACATTCATTGCACGTATCCGGCCAAGGGGCCATAGTTTGAGGACCCCTGATTTAGTGCAATATAAAAAATGCAAATAATTTTTCTGCAGACCACCAAAATTTTCTCGCAGACCACCAGTGTTCCAAGGACCATCAGTTGGTGACCACTGTATAAAGTTAGTATAAATTTCTAACTTTAGAAAATCTCTGAACATGAGGTCTTTCCACTGCAATTTGGACAGTATCCAATAGAGGGAGCCATACCTCCACACATTGCTACTTCTAAAATCTATGGAACCTATCTGAACACACTTCTGTTAAATTCAGCTATTTTGTCCAATTGCATGTCCTCACATGTCTGGATAAATTACACAGATGGAGGTTTATACCTAAACTAGTAGACCATCTCTTAGTTAAATGCCTCTCCACTTAACTGAAGTGTATTCAGCAGAGAATCAACCATCTAGCAATGCAAGATACTTTTTTTTTTAATAGTAAGTTTATTTCCATTTTTAAAAAACCAATTCTTTACATATATACATACAAACTTATTGCAACGAACGTACACAAATGTGCGCCTATACAATTTAGATCACTGATAAGATCCATTTCATTTCCCTCTCTTTTCTTTCACCCAAATATACCATAGGTTCCAACATTCATAATAATCAGAATCTTTTTGGTTCCTAAGTAATTTCGTTAACCGATCTGCCGCTGCGCATCTGAAATTTTCCAAATCAATCTATTCTCTGTGGGTATTAATTCATTTTTCCACTCTTGCACGTATAATATCCTAGCTGCAATAGTGGTGGAGGATCAAGTACCACTTTTCCTTAGTTATTTTATCTGGTTTCATTCCCAATAAGAAAACCTCTGGTTTCAGCTCTATATTATAACTTGTAATTTCCACTATCTAGTTCCAGACCTTGAACCAATATTTGCCTGCTTTAGGGCAGGTCCACCATTGGTGGTAGTATGTCCCATTACTGTTCCCACATTTCCAACATGCCGGAGAAGCTCCCGGGAACATTCTTGCAATTCTTGTCGGGGAAATATGCCAACGATAGACCATTTTATAAATATTTTCCTTGTAGAGGGTTGCCAAAGTAAGTTTCATATTCCTGTTCCATATCGCCTCCCATTTATCCAGATCTAGGGAAGATCCGAGGTTCCTCCCCCAGGCAATCATGGTGTCTTTAATCACCTCCTCACCAATCCATCGTGATACCAAGAATTGGTAGCACCTTGAAAGTAATTTCTTTTTGATTCCCAGTAAAATTTTATTTAACTCCTGTAATGACCTATAGACCCTCCTTTCCTTTGTCTCTTCTGACTCTTGATTGTATTTGGCCATAAGCCCACCAATCTACCTTCTTGCCCTGGTTCATAAGCTCTTCACGGGTCTTCAATTCCCCTTGGGGATCGAGCAAGTCCTGATATGTCAATAATATTTCCTTATTATATAGTGTGGAGTGTGTTACTGCCTCTAGTGGGGCAAACCAAATCAGGATCATTGAATAATACCTATTCCTAACCCCTTCCCAGGATTCTAATAAGATTCTCCGAAGGTAGTGTCTCTTAAAGTATCCACATTTCTTACCCCTCTCTCTCCATGGAAAATGGTGCCAACCTTGACACAAATCATAACCCTCCCGTGTAAGAATCCTCTTCCTATTTAAAAGCATCCAATCTCTAATCCAAGTTAAATTAGCCTCTTGGTAGAACTCCCATTTTGGTGAACCAAATCCCCCTCTACATGGTGCCTCTTGAAGCATTTTAAGTTTTATCCGGGGCTTCTTCCTCTGCCAAACAAATTTCCTCACATAGCTATCTAACCGTTTAAAAAAAAAACGCTATCCAATCTCGCGGGGGAAGTCTGGAATAAATAGTTCCATTTCGGGAGCACATGGGTTTTAATCGTAGCTATCCTACCGAGTAAGGAGAGTTGCAGGTGTTCCCACTTCTCTAAGTCTGTCTTTGTTTGGGCTAGCAGGGAGATATGAGGAGAGGATGATCCTGCACAGAGTAACCTAATTGTTCAGCAAATATTAGGTACTTTTTTATCTCTTTTCACAATGCAAGCAAGAGCCTGGTGGCGCAGCAGACTAATAGCCTGTTATTAACATTCAGCTGCCTGCAATTACTGCAAGTTCGAATCTCCCCAGGCTCAAGGTTGACTCAGCCTTCCATCCTTTCTAAAGTAGGTGAAATGAGGACCCAGTTTGTGGGGGCAATAAGCTGACTTTGTATAAATATACAAAAGTATGAAGGCTATTGCTTAACGCATTGTAAGCCGCCCTGAGTCTCCAGAGAAGGGCGGCATATAAATCAAATAAAAAAATAAAAATAAAATAAAATAAAAAATGTAGGGGACTTTATAATAAGTTAATAATAACTTAATATTGAGGGGAGGCAGAAATGCCTTGATGACACTCTCTGTATTAACCACTCTCTCTCTATTAACCTGAATCACTCTTTCCCTGCTCTTTCTTTTTTATAAAAGAAAACAAGCTTTGAGCTTGTTGGTTTGACACTTGGCTGAAGTTTTTTGTCCCTTTAGCGCAGGGATGTCAAAGTCGCGTCATCACGGCATCCTCATGTGATTTTTCCCCCTTCGCCAAACTGGACATGGGCTTGGCCAGTGCGTGACACATCCCGCCCACGGGCCGCAAGTTTGACAGCCCTGCTTTTGCGTGTATGCAAGTATAGTGTATACAGGTAGTCCTCAACTTACAACCCCAACTGAGCCCCAAGTTGCTAAGGGAAACATTTGTTAAGTGAATTTTGCCCCATTTTACGACTTTTCATGCCATAGTTATTAAGTGAATCAAAGCAGTTCTGAAATTAGTAATATGATTATTAAATGAATCTGGCTTCTCCTATGACCTTGCTTGTAATAAGGTCACAAAAAGTGATCATATGACCCCGGAACATTGCAACCGTCATAAATATGAACCAGTTGCCAAGCATCCAAATTCTGATCATGTGGCAATGGGGAGGCTGTCAACGGTCATAAGTGTGAAAAACAGTTGTAAGTCACTTTTTTCAGTCCGGTTGTAACTTTGAATGGTCATTAAATGAACTGTTGTAAGTTGAGGACTACCTGTAATTAAGTACTGTGTTGCTGAGCAAGTATGTCCATATGATTTAGAATTATTCTTTTCTAAATGCTAGCAGTCAAGCAAGATCTGTTTGCATGTGCTTATTTAGTTCCTTCCTAATCATTCAACAAGGGAAAAAAAACTATAGTTCCTGTATATATATATATATATATATATATATATATATATATATATATATATATATATATATACATACACACACATACATACATACATACATACATACATACATACATACATATATATTTGTTTTGACATCCAGCCAGGAAAAGACCAAATTTGCAGATGAAGCTTTAAATATTGGGATGGATGCTGATAGTTTAATATTCCTGCCTGCAAGATTGGCTTTAGGCATGGACAGCACAGACTTAGGTGGTGGTTATTTTTTAAAAAGAAATCTCCTTAATGACTTGTCTGGAATTAATGTAATGGTTTCAGCCAGAATGCTCTCCTGCCCTGGAGGAGGTAATTGGTCAAAAGAATTCTACTGTGGGGAAAATTGAAAACGCAGAGCCTGTCTTATTTTTCCTACATTCTGCTTAATTAAAATGTCTCTACTTCTAAGCAAATTGCTGCTCAATGTCCAAGAAAGACTAGGGCAAAAATCTAATCTAAAATGTGGTTAATTCCTCCCCCTCCCTCCGAATATAGTAATTTCTTTTAGGTGCAACAAAAAGTGAGAACTATATTTTTAATACTGTGGGCATATTAACCCATTTCCCAAGCTGGCACATGTATAGGACTACAATACTTCCTGTAGATGGAGGTTATGGAAAACTTATCCCTTTCTCCTTCCCTCCCCCCTCTCATATAGCATGTCTATACGCTCTCATCTTTCCTTTTTTGGCGGTGGCCTGGCCCTTCCCTGGTATTAACTGACAGCCAGGGGAATCCATGGAAGGTCAAAAAAGTCAAGCTAATACCAGTATCCATGCAATTAGACCTCTGATCACATAGTCAACTGCTTCCAAACTGACTTTTTCAATCACTCCCTGTCCCCATCTGTGCATAAGCATGAGGACAGCCTCCGGACAGCATAGCTTTAAAAAACATAAAAAACCAGAATTTTCCCAAAATGGCTTTGTTGAAATTTGGCAGCAAAACCCAAAAAATAGGTGTCATGATTGCTCATGAATTTTCCCTATTTTACTTTAAAATCTCACTCTCCAATTGCCTCCAAATTCATTTTTTCCCCCCCTTGGAAAGAAATAGAACCAAGCAACTAGGGACACAGACTGTGAAAAAACTGTATTAATTTTTCAAGATGCTGTTGGATTTGATGTTTCCTAAAATTGGGTTTTATTTTTATCTTTAGAAATATTTATTAAATTCGACTTTGGAACTTCGTTCACTAAAGCTTACAAGCACACACACAAAAATCTCATTGGGATTTATGCCACGATCTTTGGACCAAACAGCTATGGAGTGCATTCTGAAACTAACCACAAGTTATTCTGAAATACATTAGTATGATCGTTGACACACAATATGGAAATGAGGGCTATTTCCTCTCTCTTTAAACACCATCTGAAAAATCAGTGCATCCTGCCACTTACTCATAGTTTGACAAACATCTGTTCCTCTACACAGAGTATGCTTATTCTTAAAAGTGCTTTCAACAAAATTCCATTTATCTCCCTGCTATGAAAAAACAGATGAATTTTCTGGAATTGTGATGATTGCATCTGTGTTCAGTGTTTTGAGCAGAATTTTATATAATGTTGTCCTGAGTAGTTGACTTGAGAAACAGCAAACTAGCAAGAGCAGTAGCATTTAGACTTATATATCGCTTCACAGGGCTTTACAGCCCTAAGCAGTATACAGAGTCAGCATGTTGCTCCCAACAAACTGGGTCCTCATTTTACCGAGCTCGGAAGGTTGGAAGGCTGAATCAACCTTGAGCCGGTCAGAATCGAACTGCTGAATTGCTGGCAGCCGACAGTCAGCAGAATTAGGCAGCAATACTGCATTCTAACCACTGCACCACCACGGCTCATATGAAGCCAATAGAAAAATATGTGGCATTAATTGTAATAATTAAATTACTCATACATATGCACAATGTGTAGGATCGTCTTCATGGGTTATGGAAAACACCTCTCTTGCTTTACATTACAATTACTATGGTAACCAGAAACATTTTTGGATACTTTGCCCAGTGATTGAAATAGGCTGCATTCCCAAAATATATTTTAACTATTAGAAACATTTTTCTGTGCAGATACAACAAAGTTGGTTTTGTTGATTTCTTCAAGGGTTGCCACCAGATATCATTTTAGAGTGGTAACTGTACATTGTATCCATACCAGCAATATACTGTGCTATCTCATACAAGCTCACCTTACTAGAACAAGGAAAATGATTGTATCTAATGTGAAGAACACCAAGAGTCCTCTGGTTGAATTTGATTATAGGTAGCCAGTGGTGGGTTGCCCCCAGTTCGGACCGGTTCTATAGAACCGGTAGTAAAACCGGTGGGAGGCTCCGCCCACTGACCCTTCATCAGAAGCAATATGCGCATGAGCAGAAGCCGTTCCCATTGCGAACCAGTAGTAAAGGTAAGTAGAACCCACTCCTGTAAGTAGCCCTTGACTTATGACCATTTGTTCAGCAACTATCTGCAGCACTGAATAAATGATGGTTAAGACTGGTCCTTGGATTTCTGGCTGACCTAACACCTCCACAGTCATGTGATTGTGATCTGAGCACTTGGCAATAGATTTGCACTTATGGCCGGTTACAATGCTCTGTGGTCACATGATTATCATTGCAACCTTCTCTGCCAGCTTCCCCAGAAAGTGACTGGGGAAGACAGCAGGGAAGATTGCCGGTCTCTTGGGTATGTCTCCACCCATCCATGCAACCCCTAGATTCTGTGTTTGCACCATGCCAGGCGCTGGCATGTGCACACTCCCCAACCCATGCTACACCTCTCACAAACTCCCTTGCACACCCTCACTGACACCCACACCTTCCTCAACCCTCCTCACACCTCTTAAGCACCCCCATACCTCTTCTCCTAGCTTGCAGGTTCCATTTAGCTGCCTACCACTCTGGAGCTTGCGATTTCCTGCCAGCTTCCCCACTGACTTTGGTCCCTTAACAACTGTGGGATTTGGTTAACAGCAATTGGGATAGCAGGGATTTCCATTACTAAGCAATGTGACCAGGCTTTATGACTGCATCACTTAGCAATAGCAATTTCAGTCCCAACTGCCATTGTAAATCAAGGACTACGTACTTATAAAGAGCTGTCTAGTGTAGCTTTTGCTGCTATCTAGTAGTAATCTGGATGTATGGTAACACTATCTTAAGATTCACTTTTCAGTCAGATGCCTCTAAATCTAAGGAATTGCATAATTGGGCAACAGTCTTTTGTTGTTTGGGGAAAACAATATAAAGCCTATGTATTTACTTTATATAACATTAACCATGCAAAAGATTTTTTTTTAAAAAAAGCCTTTCCTCTCCATTCAGACAACATCTGGTTATACAGCATATAATCAATTGAATCCAGTCTTAGTAATACATGTGTGAATTAATTGAAATCTATGGGGCTTAAATTGGTTCTGATTGCCTTAAGTACCACAAATAGCCATGGATTTATTCTAGATACTGCTATGTTTGCAGAGGTAAGTACAGTAAAGTTATTACTGATGGAGAGCAGTATTTGCACTGATATTTTACGATGTAGAAGTAAATTAGCTATTTCCACAGACAGTAGCTGCTGTTGCTATGCTGCAGCGATAAAGATTAGTTTCACAACAGATAAATTGCATCAACTGTGACACATTTTATTGTGCCAATGTCAAGAGTCCATTAAAAGAAAGCCCTGCCTGGTAAACAAGGGATCGGACTCTTTAATTATCTGACTGAAAGTAAATTTTAGCTGTATTATTCTCCTGTAATTGCTGTTGTTTTTAATGGTGGTGGTGGTGGGTGTTGAACATCGTGAGGCGCAGTACACAGAATCAGAAGCTTGTTTGCATTTTTGGTAAGAATCAGCAATGCTGCATATATTTTAGCCATTCCTAGGATCGTTTTTAAGGAATATAGGTAGCCATGATTTAGTAACTACAATTGGGACCAGCAATTCGGTCATTAAGAAAAGTGGTCACTTATCTTATAAATCTTATAAGATTATGGCATTCTTCTCTTTTAGATCTCACAAAAACATCGAACAAAATAAATAAAATTTGACAAGTCTAGGAGGATTGTTGGATGTCATCCTTATTTTATACGAATTTGTAATCATCTGAACTTTGGCTTAGTGTCCTATAGTCTTTTGCATGACGAAATATTGATGAAATCAATATTTATTATTTCATCAATAATATTTAACTGAAGGGGAGGGGATACAATACAGAGGAAAATATACCATGTTTCCCCAAAAATAAGACCCTGTCTTATATTTTGTTGAACCCTAAAATAAGTGCTTGGCCTTATTGCCATGTGCTCAAAAGCCCGATTGGGCTTATTATCAGGGGATCTCTTATTTTGGGGAAAACAGGGTATATTTTATAAGGCTATTATAAAGGGCTCTGCCAAATGGATGAAAGTTTTATGCTTGTAAAACAAGCCTTTGCTATTCAAATTCCTACAGATTCCTACATATACAAATAGCCATGGTGGTGCAGTGGTTTGCAGGCTAATTCTGCCGACTGCCAGGAGTTCGATTCTCACCAGTTTAAGGTTGACTCAGCGTTCCATCCTTCCGAAGTTGGTAAAATGAGGACCCAGACTGTTGAGGGCAATATGCTGACTCTGTAGACAGCTTAGAGAGGGCTGTAAAGCACTGTGAATCAGAATATAAGTCTGAGTGCTATTACTACTGCTGTATTGTCTTTTCAAAGGAACTAAATTATCTTCTCACCTATCCTGCAACTTCCATCTAAAATCCTGCAAAGTAATACTCAAGATTCACCAGGTGCCTGGTACAAGGAACTTTGTCAAAATATTTCCATTAAGCTTTCTTTAAATCTACCGTAAAGTATTAATATTGAGTGTCTATGGAGATTCTCAGTCATCCAAGTTGTCTCAAAGGTGCTTTTTCAAGAGGCAACCTGCCTCTTGAAAAAGCACCTTTGGGATATTTTAATATTGAGACTGAAGAATTGCATTTTTGTTGGTTGGTAGGTTTCCGCAGCAGTATCGCAGATTTGACTGCAGATGGCATCTTAGGATGGTGAGTCTCTCCAAAATTCTTTCAGCTTCTTGCTTCCAACTGAGGAGAAACAAATTTGGGAATAACTTCACATTCCCAAGATCAGAGAAATGAGAGATGAACCCCAACAATATAATGAAGATTACGTGGCAGAAGTAGAGGAAAGTGAAACTATCTGAATCCCCGAGAAATAAACTGCAATACTGCAGGTTACCAGAAACACCTGAAATTTAATTGAAGATAACAGGCTTAATACTGCTAAAACAGGTAACTCTTTCTCTGTCTAACAAATATAAGAACCTCAAGGGAACTAATTCTCTGGCTGGGAACTTTCTCAGTAAACTAATTTTCTCTCTGTCATCAAGTAGTCCTATGTAAATGCAGACATGCTTGTTACCCAAATCATTCACCAGAGTCCACTGGTGTCTGCAAGAATACAGGTAGTCTTCGATTTACAACAGTTCGCTTAGTGACCATTCAAAGTTACACTGAAAAAAGTGATTTATGACCATTTTTCACACTTACGACTGTTGCAGCATCCCCAGGGTCACATGATTTACATTTGGAGGCTTGGCAACTGACTCACATTTATGACAGTTGCAGTGTCCCGGGGTCATATGAACCAGTGGTGAAATCCAAATTTTTTTTACTACCGGTTCTGTGGGCGTGGCTTGGTGGGTGTGGCAGGGGAAGGATACTGTATAATCTCCATTCCCATCTCACTCCAGGGGAAGGATACTGCAAAATCCCCATTCCCACCCCATTCTGGGGCCAGCCAGAGGTGGTATTTGCCAGTTCTCTGAACTACTCAAAATTTCCGCTACCGGTTCTCCAGAACCTGACAGAACCTGCTGGATTTCACCCCGGATATGAACCCCTTTTTCAACCTTCTGACGAGCCAAGTCAATGGAGAAACCAGATTCATTTAACAATTGAGTCACCTATTTAACAGCTGCCATGATTCATTTAACAAATGTGGCAAGAAAAAAGTTGTAAAATAGGGCAAAACTTGCTGAACAAATTTCCCACATAACAACATGTAGTTTGGGCTCAATTTTGGTCCTAAGTCGAAGAATACCTGTACTGTAAGAAGTTCATGATGTAGAATTATTTTTTCTTCCTAGTGCTTTCCTCCAAGTGTAAGGTATTTTGCAGGGGGGAGGGAGGGAGATCAACTGAGTATCGATTGATTGATTGTGTCAGGAATTGACTGACCAGGTTATCACCTATGTTTGATTTCATGGGCTGTGAGGCACCCAGACAGCTTTCATCCCTAAGGTGGAACTAGAACTCACAGGTTTCCTGCCTAATCTCATGCCTTAACCACTAGACAAAAGGTTCGCAAAAAATGAAATAAAAGCTAAATCTTGCAAAATTTCCCCTGTTCATTTGAAGTCTTGTGTTCTTGGTCAATCCTATGCATCATTGCCAACTCAGATTCTGACAAGGAAATCAAAAAAGAGAAGCCAGTTCCTGAATTGCTGGACAAAACCCTGCCTGAGGAGGAGGAGATTGGACAAAGGAGATTGTGCCACAGTGGCCGCAGTAACCAAGAGACCCAGCTGCCCCCAGTCTCTAATGATGAGTTGAAGCTGCCACTCCCTCTCAGCACAAGGGATCATTGTGAGGTGAGCAGAGCAAAGGCTCTCCAAGGCTCTTTGCTAGAAAGGAACCTCAATCTTCCAAATGACCAACATGGGGTTGCTTCTATTTAAGAAGAGCAGGGAACTCAAGCCTTTCCCAATGGTGACAACCATTTCTTGACCTACAACTTGAACGTTTGTTCATGTTTGTGACTCTGGACCTGGACCGGCTGGTGACCCTATCTGGTTCTTGTGCCTGCTGTTTTTGATTTGGACCCTTTCTCAAGGCAAGCTTCCTGGACTTTGGAGGACTTGATTTTTCTTGTCTGTGCATGCTCGCACACACAATTCCTTGGCTGCTTGTTTATTTGCTTAAAAACTTTCTAGTAAAATTTGCAAACCTCTCTAGGGGTTGCATGTGTGTGGCCTGAGACAGAATACTTCTATCTTTTTTTTTTTTGTTGTTGTTACATAAGCTTAAAAATGAAACAATGCGTTTTGGGGATACTGTCTAGAAAGAGTCATGATGCCAGGAAGCGTCACATAATTAATGCTTATTTATGTGCTGGTCTTTAAAAGCCTTTGATGATGCTGTAAGGGCATGCACAAAGAAGAATGATGGGAAATGCTATTGCATACCCGATTGATTTCTGATAAATACTTAGTACATAAGGCTAGCTCATTCTCCTAGTGGCCTCATTGGAAAATCAAATGTTCTTGGAAATCTTCTGATGAGGCCACCAAAAGCATGATCTTCTAGCCTTATGTACTTAATCTTCTATTGAGAAGAACTGTAGTTCCGAACAGTGCAATTCAGAACCTCAATCTGATAATGATGACATAAATGAGTATCCGGATGATATGAATTAGTTCCTTACCTATACAATATCTCCCTTTCCCCTCCCTTCATCCCAAAAGTCCCAAAAGTCAGGAGCTTATGCATAGTATGCTAAGCTTGATTAGCTTTAACCCTGGTTTATTTATGATCATAACATTATGAAGTTCACCCATTTGCTTAGTAACTGTACTCTATAGATTGCGTGATTAAAGGAACTCTGAGGGAAGATCAATTTCTAAATTGTTACCATACATAATAAGCTTGACAGTGACACCATTCAAATATATTGTGGTCAACTGGTTTCTAATTTTACTGACCAAAGGAAGCTCAAAGGGTGTTCTATTGACCAAAGGAAGTACGGTGTGTGAATTCTGCCCTTAGCTAATTTAATCCTTTAATAAACTGTGATCATCAACCAACTAGAGAAGATGTGATATACTTCTAAGTTATATCTTCTGGCCATCATATAGTTGCCAACTCAAAAGGCTTTGCAACATTCAGCAAGCTATTATTTGGGCTGCTATCCAGACTTCCAAATCTGAGACCACTTCTCCAACCAGAAAAAGAAAACCGTATGAATCCAGTCACATCACAAGTGCTTTACTTAGTGGCCTGAGAAATATTACTTGAACTATCTATATCAGTATGAAATCAGTGTTGTCAAGATGCTTTATTCCTTATGAGGATTACGATGCATTTACAGCCTGACCACAAATGCTCAAATTTCACTAAGGATGGTAGCCCAGAGCAAAGAACTAGCTACGAGGGTCTTAGCTGTGATTTTATGCTACCTAGCCAGGAGATCAGTCCACAGAGTTGCTGAAACAGAGGACTTCATCCATTTTTCTCCTTCTGTATCTATCTATTCAGTGGTTTCAGCAGCAACTATGCACTGTCTGTGTACATAGAGCCTGAGTACCCCGTTCAGTTTCCCAGCAATCAGAGCCAAAGTACAACCACAGAATTAACAACAAAACTGCCTGCCAAGGATTTTAACGTGACTTGACTGCACTGCTTGTTCTTACGGCCATCCACTTGCCATCTTATACATGACCCCATGCAAAGCTACACAAGGAACAAGCAAGGCCTTCCACAACGTAGCATTTCATTCTTCTTCTTAAAAACAATTATCAGAAAACACAAGTTGTAACTGAGGCTACAATTTGGGAGGAACAATGAAATGGAGAGAAAACGTTGCAAAAAGGGGTCTATATTTAAGTTTAATTTTACATCAACAATGGATATTATACATGTTTTCTCTACTTTTTGTCAGTTAGCCTTTTTTCTTCTTTTTGTCACATTTAGATAAATATAGGATTTTTTTCTTTACTGTATACCACTATCATTTTTCTTTTCTTGAGTTTCTTTGCATTTCATTATTATAAGCAAACTACATCTTTTGGAAAAATCCTTAATCCTTTTTTCTTTAATTATGTTTCTTTTATTTCAGTTAAAATCAACTCCAAAATGAATAAAAAAGAGTTTTTTAAAATATACATTGGACTGGGAATATCATCCAATGAAGAGAAGTGTTATGATAACAGGAATATATACATATATATATACATACATATATATATAATATACGATGCTTACATTTTCAAAGTGTTTTAAATACATTTAAACATTTGACTCTTACAAATGTTACCAAATAGCCGGGAATCAAAAGCCCTTTGTTAGAACATATTTTACACATCAAATTAAATGTGAGAAACACATATATTACTTGAATAGATGCATACATGATGGATGGAGAAATGGATGAATCATATGAATATCAAATGTAAAACTTGCCAATGTGGTGATTACATCTGTATTACAGAGTCAGGAATACAAAACTGTAGCCCTTAATTGCCCTTTGTGACAAGTGTTTTTCGGGGATTATCTTCGATAATTACCTAGATGATTATTTGATTTCAAACAGAGAATCAGTTTATCACAAGGATAAGTTGGTTCTGAGGATCTGCTCTGTCATTCCACCTGAGTCATTTTTGTTTCAACTTTTGTTTCTTATAATGAATGAAGGGTATTCCTGGGAGCTGCATTATAATTATAGGATTCCCTTTGCAAACCCAGGTAAATTCAGTCCCTGCAACACTTACAATCTTGAAACAGCATGGAAAAGCTGGTTGGTGACAGCACATTTCTTACAAACTGTACTATTTTAAAGCATCTACCGTGTTTCCCCAAAAATAAGACCCTTTCTTATATTTTTTTGAACCCTGAAATAAGTACTTGGCCTTATTGCCATGCGCTCAAAAGCCCGATTGGCTAATTATCAGGGGATGTCTTGTTTTGGAGGAAATAGGGTATTTTAATGTATGTTTCAAAGTGTCCAATAAGTGATTTGAGTCAATGTAGTAATTTAAAAATCTGAAGGAGCAGACTAAGGCTGGAAGGGATAAACAGTTCATTTTCTATATTTATTAAATTTATATGCTGCCCAGCTCACTGTTCAAGCAACCTGGGTGGCACAGGGCAATTCTGGGAGGCTCAGAAGGATCATCTGTCCTTTCACTTTGCTATCATGGATTCCTGGATTAATGTCACTTAATTTGAGTATCATAGTTTGCTTCACTTATTCTGCTGCAATAACTGTTTAGCTACTTGTGTAGGTAAACATTTGACCAATTAGGATGTCCAGCACTCATACCAGCTACACACAGAGGTGATTACTGAGAGTTCAAAGAACAAACACAACTCACTTGTATCAACAACCAGTAATTGGTATCCATAAAACAAAATGTGTTATGAGGCTATTTCTTTGTTGTTTTCCTGTTATCAGCATCCCTACCAGTTATGAGGTTGAAATTTAAGGTGCATTGATAAAAGGTGGGAACCCCATGCCAAAAGTCAGAAAATCCAAATAAATGCACATTACATCACAACTCCCCATACAACAGCAACCCTAACTATAGTAAAGTTTCATTTTAGGAATGTATCTGTACAATCCTCAGAATTAAAGGGCAGTGCAACAGGCCAACCATTTTCAACACCCACAGAAGCCTCCATTCAGAAAGACCCACACAGGACTTCTCTGTCTCAAGAGCTGAACTCAAGGAGGTCTCGGGTGGAGCTGACCAGCCACGTGGCTCTCTGCCCCCCTCTATTCCTACAGTCCTCCTTCACGGCTAAGGAAAAAAAATATTATGGCCCCATTCATTCCCATCCTCTTTCTCAGTTCCCATCCTCTCTCTTCTCACTCCCAGAAAAAGAATTATCGTAAGTATTTCAAATTCCCATTTTTGTGGCGAAGCCTTGGGGGGAGGCGCTTTTAGTATGCCCAGAGACATTCTTTTAATCATGAAGGTCAAGGACTGACTGAGACCAGGACCAGTTCTGAGTGTACGTTTGAAATGGTATAGTATAGGGCTTCCTGCCTGAGCAGGAGGTTGGTCTAGATGACCTCCAAGGTCCTTTCCAAATCTTCTGTTCTGTTCTGTTCTGTCTGTCCTGTTAGAAACCGGCTTATAGACACTCTGCCCTATCCTACTACTTTGCCTTCCTCTACTACAAGGAAGGATTCAGAGAAAACGTCGGGTCTATTTAGGCTTCGGCAGCAAACAGGTTTAATAGGAGGCGAAAAGTTCCCCCACACCCCACCCCAATCCTTCAACTGTGGCGGGAAGGAAGCGCAGCTCCTTCTCAGGGAACTTCCTCTCGCCTTAGCGACGATTCGCCAAGTGGGCAGAGGATGGAGGGGGGCAGGGGGGAAAGAAAGTCAGAAAACGAGGCGGCCGGCAAACCTTGGAGGAAGGGGGACTGTGACAGCTCTGGGCGATCCTCCGGGAAAGAGTCCAGCAGGCGCTTGAAGAGGCGGCCCAAGTCCGAGTAGCTGCGGTGCAAGTAAAGGACGTTCCGGTCCGACCACTCGGTTCGGATCTCAAAGAACTCCTCCTCGTCCCCGCGTCGGTTGACGATCAGCCTCCGGATGCCGTTCACCCAGCAGCCCCGCACGTACATGTTCACCAGCGAGGTGCCCTCAAACACAGCCGAGGCCATCCCGCCGCTGCCCGCGCATACCAGCCCGCTGCGAGGGGGACGGCGGAAAGTCTCCTCCGTCCTTCGCCAAGAAGCCGCTCGGCGTCAGGAAAAGGGAGCCACCATGGTCGAAGCTGGGCGTCGACGGCACAAGGCGCTGCCTTCAAGCTCCGCGCAGGGCGGCCACAGGCGCCTCCGGCATTCTTCGCCCAGGCAAAAAACGGGGAGGGGAGGGCTCAGCCGTCCTCCTCCTCCTCCTCCTCCGCCGCCGCCTCCTCTCCCTGACTACAGTCGCTTTTTTTGCCGCCACCGCTTGCTAGTCACAAGCGCGGGCTGGGGCAGAGGAGCTGTCGGGCAAACCAGACGGGCTTCTGCTTTTCAGGCCGAAGGGGACAGGCTTTTTGCTCGCAGGGTGGCGTTGCGTTGCATCTTGTGGCTTTGACGCTTCTTCCTTCCTCTCTCTCTCTCTCTCTCTCTCTTTTCTTTTGGGATCTTCCTGAATGTTTGGGAGGCAGAGCGAAGAATTGGGGCTGAATTTATATATATTATATATAATATATATATTTTATATACATACATACTATATATATATATATCTCACACGAAAAAGGGCGGGGGGTTTGGACTCCAAGCTTCTTTCTCCCCCCCCCCCATCCGAGGTTTTCAACACGTGGAAGAAAAAAGAAAAGTGGGGGGGGAATGTGGGGGGGGAGAGAAGCGAACGCGTCCCGCTCCCTGGACTCTGTAGTCCGTCCGATTCTCGTGGCAGGGGAGGTGCTAGACGGGGAGTTTTCTCGATCAGATGTTGGCAGGCTATCGATTTTGGCAGAGGCAGGCTTTAAAAATAAAAAAAGGCCGTGACGCAACCGGCCGAGAAAAAAAAATAATAGATTAGTTTGCTCGCTTTACTGGAGAAAGAGGGTGTGGGCGGAAAAGACCGCCGAGATGCTGGCTTTTTTCTCTCCTCAGTCGTAGGTTTCCCGCGAAACTGGGGGAGCTTAAAGTTAACTTCTCCCGGTTTCTTTGCAACGAAGTGGTTTTCCGGAGGAAACCAAGCGATCTTTCCCGCTTCGGAGACACCCAGTCCCGTCTCCTAGTCGACCAACTGGCGCGTCTCCCAATTTGCTCGCCTTTTTTCTTTCCGCCCAGCGCGTGTTAAACCTAAGCGTCGACAGAAGCGTAGCGTGGCGCGGTTACCACGCGCGACTCCCACTCCCTGCGAGGGTTATTTTTCGGAAACGGGAGTCCCAAGCTCTGCGTGCAACAGCTGGAAGGGAGAAGATCGGATCTGCCTCCTAATCGATCCAGACTCACAAGCCACAGCTGAAAAAAACCAAGTAGTAGACTTACAACAGTTCGTTTAGTGAACCATTCAAAGTTACAACAGCGGTTAAAAAAAAGGTGACTTTTGTGACCATTTTTCACAGTAAGACAACTTTTGCAGCATCCCCGTGGTCACATGATCAAACTTCAGATGCTCGGCTGCTGGTTCATGTTTACCAGGATTGCTGTGTCCCCGGGGTCATGTGATCACCTTTTGCCACCTTCTGACAAGCAAAGTCAATGAAAAACTGAAATTCACTCAACAGCCAGGTTACTAACTTCACAATGGCAGAGATTCACTTAATAACAACTGTGGCAAGAAATGTCATAAAATGGGGCAAAATTCAAATGTCTCACTTAATAACAGAAATTTGGAGTTCAATTGTGATCGTAGGTCGAAGACTACTGGTACCAATTATAAGAACCGGCTTCTGCTAAACCACGTATGCCATGGTTAGCTTCAGGTTGGCTAGACTTAGGGCCAGTAGGTCTCCATAGTGACCTTACTTAAGATTGGAAGATGGCACAGTGTACAGTACAATATGTGTCTTCAAGTCATGGATAACTCCTGGCCACTGCCTAGTCCGTCTAGTTTTCTGACAAGATTTTCAGAAACTGTTTGCCATTGCCTGCTTTCTAGGGTTGAGAAGCAGCAACTGGTCCAAGATTATCTAGCTGGTTTAGTGAGGGACTAGAATTCCTGGTCTCCTGGTTTTTAATCTGGTGCCTCAACCACAACACTAAACTGACTGTCTACACTTAGGTCTACCCCCAAAACACTGGTTGCCTGAGTTGAAACAGTGTCCTCCCTGCTGGCCTGGCATAATATCCAACACAGTTATTTTGGGGCCCTGAGACCTAATCCCACAGCAGTTCTCCTACCAGTTAAAAAGCAGTAACAATAATTACCAATTAGCTGCTCTTTCAGGACATCCAACATATGCTGACTGCTACAGATACCACACTGTCTGATGGTAGGGTCGGTGTTGTGCCTTGCTACCACTTTAAATTCCTATTGTGGCCTGATTAAATAGAAGCTATGCCTAGTCATCCAGCAGTGTTTGGAAGAGAGGATGGAAAAATGGTATCAAAGCCTATTTTAGGTCCAAACACTGGGCTTTTCAGTGCCTGGTGATGAGGCAACTCCTACCATCTTCACATCATTGTAGAATTTGCCTTCAGTTTACACAGATGCCTGTGCTGGACAATCTTTTTTCTTCTTTCCCTCAACAGAAGGTCATGTCCAGAAAAAGGGTAGTTGATAACCACTAGTCTGGAACCATTGGTCCATCCTGAAAATGAGTCCTAAAAAGCAGTGGATGATGTAGCTATATCGTTCAAAGCAATACTTAAATAACTAAGTAGCCTAAAGTACAACAAGTGCCAGAATCAGTGGTGGAATTCAAATTTTTTTACTACCAGTTCTATGGACGTGGCTTGGTGGGCGTGGCAGGGGAAGGATACTGCAAAATCTCCATTCCCATCCCACTCGGGGGCCAGCCAGAGGTGGTATTTTCCGGTTCTCCGAACTACTAAAAATTTCCGCTACCGGTTCTACAGAACCTGTCAGAACCTGCTGAATTTCATTCCTGGCCAGAATCCCATATGGGATTATCCATTCTAAGGTTCCACTAATATTAGCTGGCGTGGGACTACTTCCTGGTGGATTTCAGCCAATATTATTATTGGAAAAGCTTATCAACAGGATTTTTTTATTTAGGTATTAAGCTATAAATCAGCTCTAATGAAGCCACTTTTTCATCCTTCTGTTCTTTATGGTTCCTTACATATCAAGAGGAAACACCATAAAAACTCTTAGAGAAGTTTACCAATTGTTTTTTAAACATATGTTCTCCTTGAAATTAAAATATGTGAAAAGTTTTAAAGCTGGGAAAGACTTTTGCCTTTGCTCTTGCTTAGTGCCACTGACCCACCACAGACATAATTAATGGAGGAAGTAAAGTTTTTCCCTCCTCCGCCTCAGGCTGGATCGGAAGAGATGCCTCATCAAACACAAGCACAGATGTCTGGTCTTGGCTCCGGCTTTCAGGAGAGAGACAGATTTTACTTTTTTAAAGATTATGTGGAAGAAAATCTGACGTGGGAAGCCGGGGCTGCAGAGCAAAACCTCTCGAGGGAAGACTAGGCTGACAATGAGGACACGGTGAATTGAGGCCTTGCATCAGCTTCTCCAGAAAGCAGCCTTGGACCAAAGCCCAGGGTGATGCAATGTTGCTGGAGCGACAAAAGTTTTGGCTGCGAATGCCAGTGTTTGACAACACTGGTAACGAGGGAGAAGAGGAAGTCAAAGAGTTTTACTTTTGAGAAAAGAAAGCCACATTGGAGAGTGGAATGGGGATGTGGCGGGGGAGAGGGGGAAGGCTTGGTTACCTTTCTTAGAATTGAGTGGGATGGTTTTAGTCTGCCTGGAAAGAGTGGGGTGGCATTTCAAGGGGTTTGGATTGTTCCCAGTTGATTTTAAATCTGATGCCGAGAAGGCACTTCCTTTCTACAAGCAGATTATTCCAGCAGGGTGCAATTATATTACATTCCATAAAAGATAAAAGGATGGCAGCCATTACATTGTTGTTCAGTTTCACAAATAAACTTAAAGTTACAGTAATTATGGATATTTGTCAATTATGTAAAGTTGAAAAATAAGCCAGGAATATTCAGACTGGCCAAAGATATTTCTAAAAATTGACTGTTGTGAAGCAGATGAGTCGTGGAAAATCATAATCCTCTTTCACACATTTCATTTTTTTAAAATACACTTTTACTGCAGCTGCCGGGAACTCATTTTAATGTGCACTACAGTGTTTGAAAAGCGATTAAAACCCTTCTGAACTCTATTTTTCTCTGCAGAAATTCAGTTTAAAAACCTACCCCTGTGTGCACTTAATCAGGGTATAAAGATGGCTTATTAGCCAAAATAGCCTCCCCCCCAACCTCCGTAAAATCGTTCATATCTTGTCCTCAGCCCATAAATGAGGCACACTTAAATCATCATTAACTGTACTTGGTATCGAAGTAACATTTGCCTCTTTATTCCAGTTCTAGCAATGATGTAAAAAGATGTAAAAAAATCTGCCAACTGTTGTTTTGGAGACAAAATCAGGTGACCAGTAATACATTTGGCTTCTTTGACCTCTGTGACTTGTAAGCACACTCTGTCCTTTGGTCACTGTTCCTTTTCCAAATTTTGCTTGTTTCCCAAGCTCCTTTCTTGTCTGTCATTTCCACCCTGTTCTCTTTTTTTGTATCAGCTTCTCCACAGGTTTCCCTTGGGATAAAATAGCTTAATGTAAAGAAAAAGAGGACATGTATTTGTGATTCTCACTATTCATCGGTTTTGATCATTCCCTTCACCCATTGTATGAGAGATGGCTGCCTACCAGCTAGAAAAAACTTTTTTTCTCTTATTTTGTCGGACACAGCTAGTTGCAGACTATGGTCTCGTCTTGCATGTTTCTGCACTTCACATTTATTTTAATTTGGGCGATGCCCAGATCGGGTGTGGAAGTCCAAGCAGCCTGGAGAAACTGGGAGAAGCCTTGAAGTCAGATCTTCCCATTCATTCTGACTGGTAGATGTTATCTCTGCTGACTGGTAGCATGTTGGCAGGGGAGGCAGCATAATCAAGGGAAAATCAATCATGTTTTCAACAGCAAGTGGAGAATACCATTCATCAATGACTCAGAAGAGATACAATAAAGGCACAAAATGAGTTAGCAACTGGCAGCATCACTCATGTTGGCACTGGAGGCCAGCAAACTTTATGCCTTGTGCTGAGCTTAGTTTGGGTGCCTAGCAAGGGAGAACAAATAGTGCACTGCACTATTTGTGTGAATGTAATATGGGAGCTGTGAATTTTCCTGGTGAATTGCTATGGATAGGGAGACCACAATAGTGCTTGAGAGGGCTATTCCCTCAACCTCTCTTGCTAAGTTGATGCAGGGATGCTTCTTGGTTTACTGAAGCACTCCAAGAAATCAAGTGCATGAGGAAATACTTGGAGTGGTGGAAGATCAGAAATGAAAATGGTCCAATATGTAGGTGGACTGAAATGTAAACGTACAAGCAGAGAAACACCAGTATGTCTCCACATTTATTGAGTCTTTGGGATGCCAATCAGCTTTGGGATGCCAATCAGCTCTGTTATTAGGATGACTCAGTTCCTCTTAAGAATTCTGGTCTAAATGTCTTCCTGTTGTTCACTGTGGGCAGTTTACAGGCACAATCGCTCCCAGCCACTTTGAGGTAGACACCATATTGGTGGGTTCTCATGAAATGACAAGGCAACAATTTATGACATTGTTTGGAATTCTTATGAGCTTGTGATATCTAAGGAAGTGAATAGGATCTCCTGTGGAATGAATTCAACCACTTGCAAATTAGATCTGCACACTTCCTGATTCCTGGACAGGAAGTGGACTTGAAAGAGGAAGAAGCTTTCCTCTTTTTCAAAACAACTTTATTTTACCAAAATGCCCTAGACATTTAGTTGCCAGTTTCCCATCTGCTTTTTTTAGATAAGTTTGTAGAGATGGCGATAATGCTGTAAGTACAGACAGCCATATAGATTAACTGATCTATATGGTTTCTACCCCCTGCTTGGTCCAGTAGATGTCTCTTTCCTTTGGGATACTGGACCAAGCAGGGGGTAGAAACCACCTTGGCAACTTCTGTGGATGACCTGCAACAGGAATCCAATAAGTGTGATGTAAGATCTCCTAGTCCACTAGATCTGTAAATAGCATTCAGTGGCATTGACAATGGTATCCTTTCAGATTGGCTGCAATAATTATGGGTTAAGGACAGTGGTTTGGTTCCTTTGGAGTTAAGGGAGGAGAAATGGAGCCTGCAGAGAATTCATATAGAGTGTTCCAAAGCTTGACCCTTTCCACCAGGGGTGAAATCGGGGTGAAATGCTCCCGGTTCGGACCAGATCACCCGATCCAGTAGCGATGGAGGCGGGTGGTTCGGAGAACCGGTAGCAAAAAATCCCTGCTCCCCCCCCCCCCCATGCCCAGCTGAGCCACACAATCATCAGAGGCTTTTTTTTTTTCTTTTAAAATCATTTTTTCTACAACCTCTTCGGCCAAAAAAATGTTTTTAAAAGTAAAAAAAAAAAGCTTCTGATTATCGCGCGGCTCAGCTGGGATCATCAGAAGCTTTTAAAAGAAAAAAAACCCTTTTTTTCTTTTAAATGCCTCTGACGATCCAAGCTGAGTTGCCTGATCAGCAGAGACTTTTTTTCTTTTAAATGGCTCTAACGATCAGGCAACTCATCTTGGATCGTCAGAGGCATTTAAAAGAAAAAATCCAAGCTGAGTTGCCTGATTGTCAGAGGCATTTAAAAGAAAAAAAAGTCTCTGCCAATCAGGCAACTCAGCTGGGATCGTCAGAGCCTTTTGAAAGCATTTTTTTACAACCTCTTCGCCAAAGAGGTTGTAGAAAAAATGGTTTTAAAAGAAAAAAAAAATTGGCCATGCCCACCCAGTCACATTACCCCCTCCCCCACCAAGCCATGGCCACAGAACCTGTAGTAACAAATTTTCGATTTCACCACTGGGTGAAATCTAGCAGGTTCTGACAGGTTCTGGAGAACTGGTAGCAAAAATTTTGAGTAGTTCAGAGAACCGGCAAATACCACCTCTGGCTGGCCCCAGAATAGGGTGGGAATGGGGATTTTGCAGTATCCACCCCCTGGAGTGGGGTGGGAATGGAGATTTTGCAGTATCCTTCCCCTGCCACACCCACCAAGCCACGCCCACCAAGCCACACCCACAGAACCGGTAGTAAAAAAATTTGGACTGCTTTCCACTATACTTTTTATATTACAAGAAGCCTCGGGATGAAGTCATCTGTGGCAGGATCCCTAACCCCTGGGCCATGGACCGGTATCGGGCCAGGGCCTGTTAGGAACCAGGCCATACAGCTGGAGGTGAGCAGCAGGCAAGCAAAACTGCACATATATAAGGCCTAGGTTGAGCGATACTCTCCCCCCACAATCCAGTCCATGGAAAAATTGTCTGGAAAAAGGAAAATGGTTTTTGTGCCAATTCAAGGTTAACAGTAACAGAGTTGGAAGGGACCTTGGAGGTCATCTAGTCCAACCCCCTGTGTGATCGTGGTTATCTAGGAAGCTCTATATGTGTGACTTGAATCCTTGTCCTCTTTGGGACTACTTGTTCTAGAATGGAATCTGTTCCCACAACAAGTTTTAATTATGGAGGGAGAGTAGACCAGTTGCTTTTTGCTGAGAGATCAAGGTGACAGGTGCGATAAAATGGCCTTCTCAGTAAGAGCCACCTGATTGTGGAAGAGCTTGTCACCCAAGATCAAGATAAACCCTATCCTTCTATGAACCATCTATGAACCACACACACACACACACACACACACACATATATGTATATATATGTGTGTGTGTGTGTGTGTGTGTATATATATATATATATATATATATATATATATATATATATATATATATATATATATATATGTCTCCTGCATGAGCAGGGGGTTGGACTAGATGACCTTCAAAATCCCTTCCAACTCTGTTACTGTTACTTCTGTCATTTAGAAAGGCATTGAAAACAATCCTTTTTTTCTAAGGCGGATTTTATTGATAATACGTTATTAATTTTGTTGTTATGTTTTAGGCACATAAACTGTCTAGAGTCTGGTTTGTGGACAGCATACAAATTGATGTAATAAATAAAGTATATCGCAGATTGTGGTTTGTACATTATATTTACTTACCTCAGTGGAACAGTCACACAAATAACTCTGCTAATGCTGGTTATTAATATTGTTTCATAATTTTCATCTTGGAAGATATATACTTTTTTTAAAGATTAGATTTGATAAATTAAGACTGCCTCAATCTATATAATTGAACTACATCTCATTCAGTTTAGCACCAATTATTTCTAAATAATCTGTATAACATCTGGCTGAATCCCACTTGATTATTGCACAGAGGGTGGATCAATTTGTAGGGAAAGGTTGTAAACTATCATGACATAAGGAAGGCCCTAAAACCCGCAGCCATTCAGTCTTGTCAGGATTGAACCAAAGCCTCATCCAGACCTGAAGTAACTCCAGGCACTGAGAACGCATCGTGATGACATCATTTAGACAACCCAGGACAGAGCTGATATTTTATGTCCATGCTGATGGATCATCTAACTCAACAGTTTCATGACAATGTTAAGTGGAACAAGAATAGAGCTGTTAACCCTGTGAGGTAGTTGAGACAAGAAACACAAGTAGAAATATTGGCTTTTACACACCAGTTGTCCAATCTGCGGCTCTCCCTCCTGTCTGCCAAGTTCATTCCCACAGAGCATTACGAGAATCAAGCCCTGGACTTCCTTCCCCTCCACCAGACTGACTAAACCATGGGTGTCAAACTCGCGGAGTCACATTGCTGTCACATGACGTATTGCAATGTTTCCCCCCAGTTTGACACCCCTGACTTAAACTGATCTTGAAAGAAGGACAACAATGCACAAATATGTTTCCTGCTCCTAATCTAACCCCTCAACTGGCTCAAAAGGGAACCATGATTGACAGTATTGAAAATTGCCAAGAGATCGAGGAGGGCCAAAACGGATATACTATCCTCAACCCAAGCCCACCAAAGCAGTGGTGAAATTTAATTTTTTTTTTACTACCGGTTCTGTGAGCGTGGTGTGGTTTGGTGGGCGTGGCTTGGTAGGCGTGGCAGGGGAAGGATACTGCAAAATCTCCATTTCCACCCCACTCCAGGGCAAGGATACTGCAAAATCTCCATTCCCTCCCCACTCTGGAGCCAGCCAGAGCTGGTATTTGTAAGTTCTCTGAACTACTCAAAATTTCTGCTACTGGTTCTCCAGAACCTGTCAGAACCTGCTGGATTTCACCCCTACACCAAAGGTCAATCAGTGCTATGGCCCATTTTGAAACTCAACTGTTACATGTCCAGATAACCCACTTTTTCCATAGTTCTTCTGAACAACCTTTCTTAAAAAGGGGATGGTTGGAAACTGGACAAAGATGAGTGTATAGACATTATATAGATAGCTAGTCCATCTTTCCATCCTTGGTAGATGTTTTACTAATGCAGCAAGACAGAAAAAACACAGTAATGAAACACAGAGTGTCTGAAACCTTGTAAAATGTTGTGCATGATGCAATGTGTATGATCAATAAAAGACTCCATTTTATGAATTATTTAAAATTATTTGACATCTATTTTTAAAGATAAAAAAGAAATATCACCATACATTTGACCAGTCAGAATATACAGTATCAGGCATGTCCAACCTTGGCAACTTTAAGATCTGTGGACTTCAACGCCTGGAATTCCCCAGCCAGCCATTAGCTGAAATCCACAAGTCTTAAAGTTACAGAGGTTGGACACTCCTGCAATATATTATGCTGTGCTACATCAGTTATCTGAGACTAAAATATCAAGAAATTGAAACCAAGACATAGTATTCCAAGCCATCTTTCTTTCCACAATACTTTATGGTGGCATGATTTGGTTTAGGACTATATAATTCTTGAGGAAATCTGTTGATGCAGCAAATGACATCTTGCCTAGAAGAAATACAAGTTTAAAAAAATGATCACTCTCACAAGGAAAAAAATAGTGAATTTTCATCATGGTATTACATGGAAGATGAAAATATCTAACTTTGTTTTTCTGCTATGTCACCCCAGTGCTTGACTATTTGTTTCCTGAGGCTATTCATTTTACACTTTTTCTAAAGAGAGGATGATCATTTATATTCAACTATCTCTGCAGAGAATTGAGAAAAGAAAAGAAAATCTATCTGCTTCTCCAAGGATAATTGGAAATATTATCCACATCCCAAGGGACAGGCTTCTTAATAAATACAATTTTCTTTCATCTCTCAATTTCTTCATGCCTTTTATTTATACTGAGAATAGAAATGCTAACCATCTTTGAGCGATCTAGAGGCACAACTTCTGATATTATTTCTGTCTTAAGAACTATAATCATCAGAATGTGTTAGCTACTTCTGTGGCTATTTCTAAAATTTATCTCTCTTATTAAAGGAATCAGCTGTTGCTTGAACAATATTGATATTCCAGCACATTTAAGACTTTCAATGTGTAGTCTCCAAGTATATTTCTTCATATCATGTGATATTGAAGAAATGACTGTCTCAAAAGATGATCACTTTAAAAGATAAGCCAGTTCTCTGAAAACAAATGTTTTGAACATTTTTATTGAAAAGATTGATAGAAATGTTTGGTAGAAATTGGTAGAAACCAAGTTTGACATGTACTCATTTATGCATTCGTTTTTTCAATAGGTAGTCCTCAACTTACAACTGTTCGCTTAGTGACCATTTGAAGTTACAATGGCACTGAAAAAAGTGACTTATGACCATTCTTCACACCTATGACCATTGCAGCCTCTCCATGGGCATGTGATCAAAATTCAAATGCTTGGCAACTGCTTCATATTTATGACGGTTGCAGTGTCCCAGGGTCATGTGGTCAACTTTTGTGACCTTCTGACAAGCAAAGTCAATGGGGAAGCCAGATTCATTTAACAACTGTGTTACTAACTTAACTGCTGCAGTGATTCACTTAGCAAGAAAGGTCAAAAAACTCACTTAACAACAGGAATGTTGGGCTCAATCGTGGTCATATGTCAAGGACTTCCTGTATTAATTTCCCATCTTTCCTTTAACCAGGAGTTCAAGGCAAGATACATGTTTCTTTCTCCAATTTTTCCTGGCAAGAATGACTGGTCCAAAATCACCTCCATGACAGAAGATGGACTTGAACTGGAATTTCTCCAGTCCTACTTCAACAGCTTAATTACTGGTTCCTCAAACCACCTGTAATTTGAGATGTAAGCCTTGCACTATAATCACTTAAGAATAGAATTGTTAGAAGATCCGTTGATATCGGGACCGTGTCTGACCCAGGAAATAGAAAAATATGGTAAAGTGGCGGGATTAAAAGTCAATAGGGAAAAAACTAAAATTATTGCCAAAAATTTAACAGTAAAGCAAGGGAAAGAATTAGAAGTGAATTTGGGGTTCCAAATTGTAAACAAACTAAAATACCTAGGCATTATTATATCAGTCAAATGCTCCACGATCAAAGAAGACAACTATCTGAACCTTCTCAAGAGAACAGATCAGGATCTAGAAAAATGGAAGAGCATACAGATATCCCTAGTAGGTAGAATAGCAATTATAAAAACTTATATACTTCCGAAATGGATATACCTATTCTACACAGCACCAGTTAGACTGGATAACAATTTTTTTAAAAAATTAAATTCCTATGTCCTTAAATTCATTTGGCAAAATAAAAAACCCAGAATTAAACTTAAAATGCTTCAAGAACTTAAAGAAAGAGGAGGATTTGGTGTTCCAAAATGGGAATACTACTATCAGGCCGCAAATTTAGTCTGGATCAGGGACTGGATATTGCTGAGAAGGAGGAGATTGTTGATTTTGGAAGGTGAGGGGTTACATCAAGGATGGCATTATTTTCTTTGGCAAAATAAACTCCCAAAGCACAGGTGCCTTGCAGGACATTATGTGAGGAATATTCTAATTGAGTTGTGGAGGAAAATTAAGGGTAAATTTTACTTTTCAGTCCCCTCCTGGTTGGTCCCACTCGAAGCTATAACGTATAGGCCTCTATATAACAAAGAAAATCACCTCTCTTACCGGGAACTTTTGGACCCCCATGGCAGTCTGAAAACAAGAAATGAGTTGGAGTTGCAGGGAAGACAACTGGATTGGTGGGCTTATGCCCAAATTTGCTCGAAATTTAAAAAAGATAGGGAACAAGTTGGTATTAATTTGAATCAGCATGATCTGGACAATATCATTCTAGGAAAAGAGGATAAAATGTTAACGGGTGCAACCCGTTGTGCCCACGTGACACCCCTCCTGCGCGAGCTGCAGTGGCTCCCAGTGGTCTTCCAGGTGCGATTCAAGGTGTTGGTCACCACCTTTAAATCGCTCCATGGCATAGGACCCGGGTACCTTCGAGACCGTCTTCTGCCACCAATAGCCTCCCACAGGCCAGTCCGCTCCCACAGAGAGGGTCTCCTCAGGGTACCATCGGCCAAGTTATGTCGGCTGGCGACACCCAGGGGGAGGGCCTTCTCTGTGGGAGCCCCAGCCCTGTGGAATGAACTGCCCCCGGAAATTCGTAAGATTTCTGACCTCCGGGTATTTCGCTGCGCACTCAAGACCCTATTGTTCCGCCAGGCTGGGTTAGCAACATAATTTTAAATTGGATGTTTTAAATTTTTGGGGTTTTAAATTAAGCCAAATTATTTAATACTTTTAAATTATTTTAAATTGATGTTTATTCTGTTTTTAAATAGGCTGTACACCGCCCTGAGTCCTTCGGGAGAAGGGCGGTATAGAAATAAAATTATTATTATTATTATTATTATTATTATTATTATTATTATTATTATTATTATCAAGGATATATAAAATTGTAATAGACTATTGGATAGGGGATGAAATAGTTAAAGACTCTATGATTGCCTGGGGGAGAAATATTGGTTATCCAATTGATTTGACCAAATGGGAAGAAATCTGGCTCAAACATATGAAACTCCTGTGGGCAACATCATATAAAGAAAATGTGTACAAGATGCTGTATAGATGGCACCTTCCACCTGCCCGTCTTTCTAAAATGTATTCAAATCTCTCACCAAACTGTTGGAAGTGTGGGGAGATCGGCACCTATTTCCACATGTGGTGGACCTGTTCCAGGTTGAGAGAATTCTGGAAAACCATACAGGCATGGATTATGGAAATCACAGGTTATAACCTAATTCTGAAACCAGAGTACTATCTACTGAACATTAGGCCAGATAATATAGGCACAAATATATGGTGTCTGTGTGTATTTATCACCACGTCAGCAAGAATATGTTTTGCCCAACATTGGAAGGGGAAAGACCTGCCGGCTGAAGATTTGATTTTGGAGAAAATTTTGGATTATGCGGAAGCCGACAGACTGACTAAAGCATTGCGAGATCAAAAGGACTCCGTATATTTCCAATGTTGGGACAAATGGTATGTTTGGTTGAACAACAGACACCCAAAAAGTCAAGTATAACCAGGACTATGCTTAATATTTCTTAAATTTGACTGAAGTCTACATACCGTAGAAAGTGTAAATATCATGTAAAGTTTCTGTCGCGATCGTTTGTTTGACTATTTTTTTTGTTTGATGTACTGTTTTAAATAAATAAAGAAAGAAAGAAAGAAAGAATAGAATTGTTAGAGACTGCTGCCCCACTTGTATAAACCCTGTGAAAATTGAATAATAGAGAGTTGTCTGATCATCACCACTGATGATCAGACATGCATATTTCATGTACAAAAACTTGCTAAAACAAAAATAAAGACTATGTCGATTCCAGTTATTGTTAGGCTGAAATTCCCTCACTGGTAGCCATGATCCTTTGGAGTGATGGAAATACAAAGGTGATGTCCATTCCCATATTAGCATGCCATGATGTTTGTCATCCTGGAATCTCACTGTCTGCACTTGAGACAATATACCTAACAGAGTTAATAAAAGTTCAGGTAACAAGTTTAGGATTACTTTACAGTTCAACGTATTGCCACATTATGCAAATGCAGACAATTCAGTAATCAGGTTTAGTGCACTGTATAAGGCTAGCATTTGGTGTGCTTGGGCCAATTGATGTTGTACCCTACCTCATCTCCTCCATTCCTCTGAACTGTTGGCTGTGTTATTATGATGGAGGGTGCAGCCGAAACAAAAACAGGGAGGATTGTCAGCAGTAGCATTGCAGTTTCCCAGTGAGGAGGCAGTACATTCCAGAAAGAGGCACAAGAGGCAAGAGACTGCATGTAGGGTAGGGTAGGCCCGCCCGCCTCTGCACTATACTGACCTTTATTTCCTTTGTTTGAAGCCCAGCTGATCGGCGCGGCAGAGCAGCCTGCCACATCTCAGCTGTTTTACCCACTGGGGCTACAGTAAAAAGTAAGTTTTAGAGCTGATTTCAAATGCACTGCGCGGGTATGTTACACCAGTTGAATCCCATCACTGCCTACAGTGTCTATCTCCAGATAGTTCCTATAGCTCCTACAACCAGTATAATCAAGGGCAGGTATTATGGGATTGTAGTCCAACTATGTCTGTGGCAATTTATTTTATTTCTAATATACAGTTTTACAGAGAAGCAATGCATTCTTCATCTGGTCTACCATTAAGCACCTCTCATCCTGGAATGAAACTCCTTTGAAATCATTTTTGAGAGGAAGCTACAGATTCAAAAACTATGGTAGTAAGGGCAGAAGTCTTGGTAGGAAATAAAGCAATGCTTCTGAATGGAAGTCGAATGCAGGGGCTGAACTGTTTTGCTGGCCTCTTTCACTTTCATCCATTCATACGAGATGGATAGCCTCAGGCCTGAAACGGGATGCATTTAATGACTTCTTCGTTTTTTTTTTCAAATAGGGAAAAGGACACTTAGTAACTTAGAAAGCCAGTGGGCTTATCTCATCACCTTTTTGTTAATAATGTACCCACACATACAGAGAGAGAGATTTTCCGATTTCCAGTAGCATATACCATGTCTGAAAGTAGTTTGAAACTTTCTCACTTCCATCCTTTTAATAGTAATGCTGAATTTCATATAATGGATGAGACAAAGATTCATGCCATTAAAACATCTCTCATAAAAGTTCAAGGATGCATGAATAGCCTATAAAGCCGGCTGTATCAATGCCATAGGGTGATTGTGTTCCATCTAAAAGATAGTGCTTTCTCAGAGAAAAAAACAATGTTGTCTTGTGTAAACTTCAGATAACAAGGAAATTATCTATGAATATTGCAAGAGTTTCATTGTCAGATTTTTGTGAACAGGGTTATGAACTTATATTTCTTAACGACAGTGTTCTCTATCCTACAACCTTCCAGATTTTGGGGGGGATATATATCCCATTATCATCAGTCAACACAGAGAAGCATGTTATCAGAAAGATGCAGAATAAATTACATTAAACATTACAGAGAGAAAAGAGGAACTGGACATTGTTTTGTAGGGATGGTCTGCCTATTGGCTGATGGGACATCACTGATGTAGGAAGGAAAGCTTCTTTAAAACCCAATATTGTACTGCTTTATTTAAAATCATATCCGTTCAACTTACTGATGCCTGATTTTCTGGTCAGGTGTGTACTTTTCTAAGTAAAGCACTGAATTGTAGTCCTTTACTTGTAAGAATGCCTCTGGAATATACAGTAGATTCCAAACCAGCAAGTAATGCTTGAGGTTAGTGCTTTGATAGCTTACCATTTCTTACTTTTAATTTTAAATTAAAAATAAATAAATAAGATATTTAATTTAAAAAAATCAGCTCAGGTGGAATCATCAGAGGCTTTTAAAGCCATTTTTCTACAACCTCTTCGGCTGAAAGAAATGCTTTTAAAAGCCTGTGATAATCAGGCAACTCAGTTGGGATCGTCAGAGGCTTTTAAAGCATTTTTTCTACAACCTCTTCAGCCGAAGAGGTTGTAGAAAAAATGCCTTCAAAAGCCTCTGATGATCCCACCTGAGCCGCGCAATCATCAGAGGCTTTTTAAAGAACTTTTAAAAGCATTTTTTTCGGCTGAAGGGGTTGTAGAAAAAATGCTTTTAAAAATTAAAAAAAAGAGCCTTGATTGCGCGGCTCAGCTGGGAATGGGGGGGAGGGGCAGGGATTTTTGCTACCGGTTCTCCGAACCACCCATCGCCATCGCTACAGGATCAGGCGATCCAGTCCGAACCAGGAGCATTTCACCCCTGATTTAAAGTAGGCTAAGCGATGGTGGTGGTGGTGGTGGTGGTGGTGATGATGATGATGAAATCCATTCAATCATGTCCATACTTCTTTGAGTTTTTCTATGCTCTGGCTGGGTCAGCTTTGATGGTGTCCAGCCCTTGTGTTCTTTGGTGGCTTGGTTTACTTTTACCTCTAACTCTTCTTAACGTAATTGCTTTCTCCAGTGAATTCCCCCACATGACATGACCAAAATAAATGAGATACAGTTTTGTAATTTTTCGTTCCTGGTGTTATGCACTCCAGGACTTGCTCACTTTTGCTGTCCAAGGAATATGCAGGAGCCTTCTCCAGTGCCATAGCTTAAATGAGTTGATTTTCTTCATATCTTGCTTTTTAAGGTCCAACTTTCACAACCGTAGGTAGCTACGGGGAACACAATAGAACAAATCAACCTACATTTGATGTCCTTGATTTTCCTTATTTGGCTCATGTTCATCATTGCTGTGCGACCCACCCAGCGCAATCTGATGTTTTATTTTTGGGTTGCATTCACTGTTTTGAGCAATCTGCGACCCTAGGAATGTGAATTTTCCCATGCATTCTCTCTCTTCACCATCAATTTCTATTTTGATTTTTCCATTCCTTGCAGTGGTCATGAGCTTGGTCTTTTTGTTGTTCGGAAAGAGACCAAAATTCTCACTTTCTTCTTCGATTTTCTTAACCAGATGTTCCAAGCCTTCTTTGGTTTCTGAGAGAAGAGTTTATGAGGACGAACCATCTCATAAACCTCAAGTCTGAGCAATTATTTCAGGCATAATTCTAGCTTTTGAGGAAAAATCGGAACTCTGCCATTCTGTTTGAAGGCGAGCTCTTTCCGTTTTGCTTTATGTATTCAGCATATTGGAAAACTTTTCTAAAATCTTGAATGGACATTTAAAAAAGCTAAAATCACAGGCCTTTTTTGATATTTGGGTAATAGCTCAAATGAACTTCTTTCTGTTCCCAAGAAGACTCTATATGACTAATACATAGCCCTTCTGGATTTATCACTTTAAACGTTTCATGTCAAAACAAGTATAAATGATTGGAAGTGTCTGACTAGCATAATTAGAGATGTAAATGATTTCTTGTCAGAAACTGGAGCATTAGACTATGTAATTACTGTACATGAATTACACATGGAATTATTTCAGTTTAAATATACTGTAATACACAGCATTATTATGATTTGAAAATCTTAACTTCAGGCCAACATTTTTAAATTATTTTATCTGTCAAAATTTGAAACTGCCCAATTCCCTCACAGAGATTGACTATTTTTGTTGAACATTTCAGTTTAAAACAGTTCTTTATTGATATTTTTTAATAACACCTGGAGGGATGAGTCAATTGCCAATATTTATTCAGCTACCTTTCCTTTATGAGGGTTATTTCTAATTATCTTAACTCCCAAATTATTCTAACTATACATTATCTGAATTTTGGAACTTTAACTGTTAATTTAGCCAATCCTCGAAACGGTCCCAAATTCTGTTACTCTAATGAGTATTGTGCCCTGTTTCCCCCCAAATAAGACATCCCCTGATAATAAGCCCAATTGGGCTTTTGAGCGCATGGCAATAAGGCCAAGCGCTTATTTCAGGGTTCAAAAAAATATAAGACAGGGTCTTATTTTTGGGGAAACACGGTACATACGCATTAATAAAAATATTGAGGAATGTTTTGGTTTTTGCAGTTCTGGTTACAAACAGGTTTTCAAGTTAAAAATCCTTGTTGGCTTCTTGGTAAAGAAATAACTAGAACATGAATATCTTGAATCTATCTATATTCTTGTGGAAAAAGTAATTCCTCATTTTTTACATTCTTCTTTATTGCATAAATGAAACAATCTTTTTCCTATTTCTAAATGTTCATTATTGTCTCTTTAGGTATTTTAGGTAATTGACTTTGGACAATTCTACATGGCACAATAAAATGCTGGGATTCAGCTTGCAGAAAGTGTGCCAGCTTAAAGAAACACTTCAGAAAAAAGAAGACAGGGTGCGGAAATCATTCCCCTGGAGCCAGCAGATCATTCTTTGGGATCAGAGAATGGGCAGCAAAGTAGCCATTCTGCACTATTTCACTCCTTCTCCATCTCTCTCTGCTTCTTTTGCTATGGATAGCTGATGAAGTGGGAATGGAGAAGGAAGGAAACAGGTCTTTTGCTATCAGCTCTCCTGTCTGATGGAGTGATCAGTATTTCTCAACCTTGGTAATTTTAAGATGCGTGGACCTCAAGTCCCAGAATTCCCCAGCCAGCATGCCAAATATTCTAAACATACTGCAGTAGTTACTCAGCTCATCAATGCAAGAATGTCTGTGCCACACTTAATAACTATTATGTTGTTGCTCTCTGCCATTAGATGAATTATCACAGTGTTGTCATTTCCATTTACATGCAATCCTCATTTAGCAACCACAAATGGGATTGGTAACTCAGTTGCTAAGTGATGCAATCACTAAGTGGAAAAATCACATGACCATGACTGTGGTCACAATTTTACTTCAGCTTTCCTTCCCCCCCCCCCTTGCTCCTCCGCCCTTTTGAATGCTCACCCAGGCACTGGGATGAATAGCAGGAAGGGAATTAATGTTTGTATTTACATTCATTGAGGAGGAAAGAATTACAAGAGAGTCAACAGGCATACAATGGGGAATACACATAGAAAGGAATGCTGCGCCAGCTGTTTGTCTAGCATGCTCAGGGCTGGGAGCTGCAAGCATACTAGGCAAACAGCTGCTATATTCTCCATTGGGTGCCTACTTACTCTCTTACAATCCCTTCCTCTCCAATATCTCCACTCTGCAAGTGGGAAGGGAGAAATAGTATCTCCACTCTGCAAGTGGGGAGGGAGAAGTAGTATCTCCATTCTGCAAGTGGGGAGTGGAAAACTATCTCTTAGAAGAGATTGTCTAAATCAAACTCCTGGCCCGTGGTCCGGATGTGTCATGTGCTGGCCACACCCACACCCAGCTTAGCGAAGGGGGAAAAAAGTCCCGATATGTCACGTGACAACACTGTGACATGAGTTTGACACTCCTGGCCTAAATAGATTGCTTGTTTAAGCTATCTCTCCATCTGCAACATGGGCAAAAATAAAGGTGGGGGGAGGGAACAGGTCAGGCACAGAAGAGCTTGTTTATAGAGATCACTTGTTTAAGCAATCTCTCCACTCTGCAAAGAGAGAGAAAAATGGGTCAGGCACAGGACAATGCATACTGACTGACTAATGGTCAACATGTGATTGAAAGGAAGATATGTGAAGGTCATAAATGCATACCTTAGATGCAAAATAGTTTTTTTCAGCAGTGTCATAATGAGACTGTCAATAAGCGAGGTCTACCTGTATTATGATGGTTTATTACTCTTCACATCCACTCAATAATGGTGTACATGTATTCTGTTTTCAAAGTAATGTTCTTTATATCTGATGAAATGGACTATGGTCCACATGATCTTGTGTCATAATAAACATGGCATAATTAAGAAGCCACAAGATTGCTTTTAGAAAAATGGAAAACCCAGAACATCTCATGCAGGTCCTCATGTGAAACTATAGTCAAATTAGGAAACCACAATACAGACAGAATATGGTGAACCAGACTGGCTCCAGGATGACAAAGCAATGAAACAGGGCCATATATTCTCCCCTTATTTATGCAACTTACGAACTGAATATGCATTAAGGGAAACTGTTCTGGAAGAAGATGTGCATGGTTTTAAAGTTGGATAAAGAAAAATCAAGTACCAGTGCTATGATGATGGCATTGCTCTGATAGCTGAAAATGCAAAGAATTTACATACTCCAGTAATGACAATTTAGGCAGGAGCACAGTTAACGGAAGAATGGGACTAAAATGAAACATAAAGCAAACCAAACTAATGGCAACAGGTACAACAACATTGTTAGAATTGATAATTAAGATACTGTATTGAACTGGTAGACAGCTTCTGCCCTTTTGAGTCAACCATCAACAGTAAAGGAACAAGTACTCAAGGAATGTGGCACAGACAGGCAACTTAGGAAGGCCTTGGAGAAGGTATTCAGGTGCTTTGATGACCTACAAAGGTTGAATAATGCAAGCAATGGTATTCCCTGTGACATTCTCTGGAAGGGACAGTTGAAAATGCCTGGTAGAAATTGACACTTGAATTTTTGTGTTAGAGAAGGCTACAAAAAAATACCACAGACAGCCAAGAAAACAAACAAATAGATCTTCAGACAAATCAGCTGAGAGTTCTCACTTAAGGTAAAGATGATCAAGCTCAAATGATCATACTTTGGACACTTTTAGGCAAAGAACAAGCTTTCTGGAGAAGGTGCTAAGGTTAGGAAAGAGAAGATGACCAGCAGCAATGTGGATGGACTCAGTTACAGTGGTGGTAGGTGCACTGTTGGAAGACTTGAAGGAAAAGGTTAGGGATAGATGGAGAGCATTTATGTGATCGCTAACTCTACACCAACTTGATAGCACATAACAATGAATAAAAAATTAAGCTAGCATTCTATTTAAAGGGCCTGCTTCATCTGCTGGAGCTCAGGAGTCAGAAAGAAATGGAGACAAAGGCTTCTTCTAATGGGGAAATGGATAGTTTACAGCCTCTCCAGATCCCCTGCAACTTCTGATGGAGGACTTTGATTACATCTTAACTGAGGTGGAAATAAACTGTGGGACTACAGATTCCTGGAACTGCTTATGAACCGCTTCAGATGTGTGGATGTTTCTGGGAGGCTAAAATAGACTACATAATGGAGTACATAATATTTTCCTTTCAAGGCAAAAGCAAAATTAAAGTCAGAATTCATTTCTGGAACTTATAACTTAATATCACTGCATATATTTTATTTCCTATCTCTTCATCTATTCAATTCCCCATCAGCAACCAATAATGTGCAGTTGAAATGTCAATGTAATGGATTTTATTTCAGGGCTAGAAGTAAGAGAAGAAGCTACACAGAAAGATTGGCTTTATCACCTTCATTGATGGGTGGGTGATGCTAGTAAATTACTAGTGAAGAAATGGCAATCTCAAATTCAGGACAACAACCTAGGGAGGAAAAACTTAAGGCAACATGATCAATAAAAACTGTCATTCTATATTGTTACTATCCATCTTTATTCCCATGGAAAGCATACCCAGAGAAAGGCTTTTGTGAAAAATATAAATATATGTGTAGATTCAAATAAGATTCCTCCTGAAACATGGGGAATGGAATAATCTAGAATTAATTGCAAGGTTACAAAGGAAAAAAGTCTTGAATGCTGATCGAGCTTAAATGCAAGTCAGTCCCCAGGCTTTGCCCAAATGGCATAATCTAAAAGAGAGAGGTCATAGAAAGATTAGCGAACCGAAAGGCAAGTACGAGTTAAGCTGAAGGTTTAGCAAAATAAGATCCATTACAAATTCTATTCCCAAGGAAACATTTACAATTATTTATACATGCAATGAATGTATTGATGTGGAAATTGTATTAGTTGAATAAACAAGTAATAAATATTGCAAAGAACTTTTGTGTACCAAGTGTGTTAGACATCAATTCCCATACTTTCAATGGAACACATGTCCTGAAACCAAAAGTAGGAAAATTTTAGATGAAGAACAAATATTAATAGCCAAGCATAAATCCTACAAATTGTATCATTTTTATATAGACTCAATCTGAATAATTCAATAGAGCTGGTTGAATAAAATCACCTTATAGAAAATCCTATGTTGCTATTTTGTCAAGCTGAAATAGATTTGATTATCATAAACAAATATAACATAATAAGCTTGAATAAGCTTTTAAGAATTCAGTGCACACCCATTGGTAACCAAGGCACTAAAGGAAGGACATTCTTTTCCTGCTAAGTCAGCCAATTGAATTATCTACATTCATCATTTCTGCTTTGAAAGAGTATTTTGATTCATTAGATCAACTGTCATTCTAGTTAGTTCAGTTAACTTGCCTTCCAGGTATGTTCACTGGGACCTGCCCAGGATATAATTTCATTGCTTTAAAGGGTGTAACATCAGAGGGGGACTAATAGAAAAAATATAATCCATTTCAAGTGGGTGTGCCTATTCCCAGTTTGTCTTCTGACCCACACTTGTGTCCATTAGAATGTATTTTGAAAGTCTAAACACTGAAACTTTTCAAACCACAATGATAAGCCAGAATTTCTGGTCTGATGGGAAAGTGAAAAAGTTTATATAATAGATCCATATATCGCTAAAGGGTTGATTCAGCTATTACCCTGTTGTGCAGAAAGTGCCGAAAGATTTTTCCTCAGGTTGCATTTCACACAGGAGCTGTCACTGGTTTTTGTTTTGTTATGAGCAAATATTATAGATCTAACAAGATAAAAATTCCCCTTTGGGATTCAACTCATTGCAAGTGTTGAACCAGTGGTCTGAAAGATCTTAGATAGAAATCCCGTCTATGAGCCATCATTTGCCTAAGATGGAAATTATATCTTAGATAGCTATTTGGCACCAACAACCCAAAATACTGTTTATTCTTTCAGATTAGCTCTGTTCTTTAGCATGACCAACTGGGAGATCTGCTCTTTCTATGTATGCTCAGCCATTGTCTCTGAATCTACATTCCAGATGATTACCAGTGCAGTGGTGGGTTGCCCCAGTTCGGACCAGTTCACAAGAACCGGTAGTAAAACCAGCAGGAAGCCCTGCCCACCACCCCGGATGTCATCATCAGCAATCTGCGCATGCGCAGAAGCAAGGCAGTGCACAAGTGAAGTGAGCGTGTGTGATCCTGTTGCGAACTGGTAGTAAAGGTAAGTAGAACCCACCCCTGAACCAGTGATGCCAATATATGACTATAACTTAGTGTGAATGGAGCCATTTGAACGGTGCTGCTGAATGGATGCTTCATTCTGGAAGTTATCCTTGTTGATGTAATGATGTGGATACTCAGCATAATTCAAAAAAAAGAACTACAGGATCTTTTCCAATCATAGGAGCAAGGGTGAAATCCAGCAGGTTCTGGAGAACCGGTAGTGGAAATTTTGAGCAGTTCGGAGAACTGGTAGCAGAAATTTTGAGTAGTTTGGAGAACCAGCAAATACCACTTCTGGCTGGCCGCAGATTGGGGTGGGAATGGAGATTTTGCAATATCCTTTGCCTGGAGTGGGGAGGGAATGGAGATTTTGCAGTATCCTTCCCCTGCCACACCCACCAAGCCATGCCACACCCACCAAGCCACACCCACAGAACCGGTAGTAAAAAAAATTGGATTTCACCACTGCATAGGAGCTACATGGGTTGGACAATTACTCCATGGGAAAATGCACTCAGCCCATCTGCTTCAATGTCCTTTGATACTCACAGACTCCATAACTACTACTAAGGCGACCTCTCTTTTTTCTCACTATGCTCAAATGTGAAACCCCATAATTTCATATCATTTCATAATTAAAACAGTTAATTTTAGCAGCAATTCCTCTCCATCCCTCGTGTAACTAGTAATTAGATTCTTGGCAGGGAAATCACCTGAGTAAAAACAAAACAGAAATTGTAGTGCCATATTCATAGATATCCCGTGGGGACACCGATTGAGAAATTGCTCAGTATGACCCACACAGGGTTGAATACACAGAAAATGAGAATAGTTCTGTTTGAAAAATAGGGCTACCAGTTACACAAATTACTCATCTGAAAGCTCAGAAAGAAAATGTTACCGTAGCAGAAACAAATCCTTATATTATACTGTCATGCATAGAATAATTCTCTTGGCTGAGAATTTGTAACCAAGGTGGTCTCCTTTTTCTCCTTCTCCTTCTCCTTCTCCTTCTCCTTCTCCTTCTCCTTCTCCTTCTTCTTCTCCTCCACCTCCACCTCCACCTCCTCCTCCTCTACATATTTGCAGTTCAGAGGATCTCTCCAAGCAGGCTGATGTTTCTTTCTTGTTATAGGTGGCTACTCAAGAAAATGGAGTTGCCATCATTACATGGCTCAAAAATTGATTGAATGAAAACATTTTCTTAGATGCTGAGGCAATAATGTAGGATATTGTTCATGGGTCTAAAATAAAAAGGGGATTATGTATTTTTTGAAAATTTGGATTTAAAATTCATTTTTCAATATCCATAAAATAAAAATATTAAAAATATCAAAAACAAGCATCAGATCAACTAGGGGAGTTATAGCATTTATTTAACCTCAACCAGAATCAACCTGATGTATCTTTTTGAGAATGGGGGCTAGAATCTTCCTCTTAGTAATAAATAGTAATAATAGTAATAAATAGACAATGGGCTAAAAATAAAACCATATAAGAACAGATGTGGCTTCCTAAGGACATTATCCTATGTATAATACAGATCTATTACTGAGGTTGGTGATCTAGAAATAGCATAAATGAATACCACTCAGTTTATGCCTGAATGGCAAATTCCACAGACAGAAGAATCATACAATTCCACAACTTTATGTTGCAACCAGTGAAACAGACTAAAATTAAATGGTACAATTGCTGTCATATCTCAACAGTAGAGCCATTGAGTCTTTTGTTATTTCTAGAGAAATAACTGAAGAAATGCATTGCAGTATAAAACCACTTATTGTTATTTCCAAGACAACAAGATTTATAGGAATCCTTACCAGGCAGACAGATTAGAGACAACATAAGAATAGTTATGAATGTTTTGGAATACTACGAAACCCATATTGATAAACAACTGGCCCTGGTATTCATGGATGCACATAAGGCCTTTGATCGTGTGAACTGGAGCTTTGTAATAGGTTTACTGCAACATATGCAATTTGGAGAAAGATTTATTCGGGCAATCCGTGCAATTTACTCGAAGCAGACTGCTAAAATTTCAATTAATGGTGATGTATCCGGTCAAATTGATATTGAGAAAGGAACTAGACAAGGGTGTCCGCTTTCCCTGTTGTTATTTATTCTATCATTAGAACCCTTACTGAGGGAAATTAGATGTAATACGGGGATAAAAGGTCTTTATATCCAAAATCAACAATATAAGGTGCAGGCTTACGCTGATGATTTAGTATTTATATTAGAAGATCCGTTGATATCGGGACCGTGTCTGACCCAGGAAATAGAAAAATATGGTAAGGTGGCGGGATTAAAAGTCAATAGGGAAAGAACTAAAATTATTGCCAAAAATCTGACAGTAAAGCAAGGGAAAGAATTAGAAGCGAATTTGAGGTTCCAAATTGTAAATAAACTAAAATATCTAGGTATTATTATATTAGCCAAATGCTCCACGATCAAAGAAGACAACTATCTGAACCTTCTCAAGAGAACAGGTCAGGATCTAGAGAAGTGGAAGAACATGCAGATATCCCTACTAGGTAGAATATCAATTATAAAAACTTACATACTCCCGAAATGGATATACCTATTCTATACAGCACCAGCTAGATTGGATAATATTTTTTTTTAAAAAACTAAATTACTATGTCCTTAAATTCATTTGGCAAAATAAAAAACCCAGAATCAAACTTAAAATGCTTCAAGAGCTTAAAGAAAGAGGAGGATTTGGTGTTCCAAAATGGGAATACTACTATCAGGCCGCAAATTTAGTCTGGATCAGGGACTGGATATTGTTGAGAAGAAGGAGGTTGTTGATCTTGGAAGGTGAGGGGCTACATCAAGGCTGGCATTATTTTCTTTGGCAAAACAAAATTCCAAAGCACAGGTGCCTTGCAGGACATTATGTGAGGAATATTTTAATTGAGTCCTGGAGGAAAATTAAGGGTAAATTTTACTCTTCAATCCCCTCTTGGCTGGTCCCACTCGAAGCTATAACGTATAGGCCTCTATATAACAAAGAAAATCACCTCTCTTACCGGGAACTTTTGGACCCCCATGGCAGTCTGAAAACAAGAAATGAGTTGGAGTTGCAGGGAAAACAACTGGATTGGTGGGCTTATGTCCAAATTTGCTCGAAATTTAAGAAAGATAGGGAACAAGATTAATTTGAATCAGCATGATCTGGACAATATCATTCTAGGAAAAGAGGACAAAATGTTATCAAGGATATATAAACTTTTAATAGACTATTGGATAGGGGATGAAATAGTTAAAGACTCTATGATTGCCTGGGGGAGAAATATTGGCTATCCAATTGATATGACAAAATGGGAAGAAATCTGGCTTAAACATATGAAATTCCTGTGGGCAACATCATACAAAGAAAATGTGTACAAGATGCTGTATAGATGGCACCTTCCACCTGCTCGTCTTTCTAAAATGTATTCAAATCTCTCACCAAACTGTTGGAAGTGTGGGGAGATTGGCACCTATTTCCACACGTGGTGGACCTGTTCCAGGACGACTGAATTCTGGAAAATCATACAGGCATGGATCATGGAAATCACAGGTTATAACCTAATTCTGACACCAGAGTACTATCTATTGAACATTAGGCCAGACAACATAGGCACAAATCTGTGTGTATTTATCACCACGTCAGCAAGAATATGTTTCGCCCAACATTGGAAGGGGAAAGACCTGCCGGCTGAAGATTTGATTTTGGAGAAAATTTTGGATTATGCGGAAGCCGACAGATAGACTAAAGCATTGAGAGATCAAAAGGACTCCGTATATTTCCAATGTTGGGACAAATGGTACGTTTGGTTGAACAACAGACGTCCAAAAAGTCAAGTATAACCAGGATTTTGTTTAATATATGTTAAATCTGACTGAAGCCTACATACTGTAGAAAGTGTAAATATCATGTAAAGTTCCTGTCGCGATCATTTGTCTGACTATTTCTTTTTTTTTTTTTGATGTATTGTTTTAAATAAAAATAATAATAATAATAATAAAAAAGATTTATAGGAATCCTGTAAAAGGAACATCAGGTGGAGAGATACTATTTAGGCTTTCTGCATTACTAAACTCAAATAATGCCTCACAAATATATTAAAGGTTTGTCTGACACAAGTCTGCAATCTCTCAAAATATCCATCTAAACACTATTCCATATGTTCCTACTTTCTGCAGCATGAAGATGCTCCACAGGCTTCTTATACAGAATGTCTCCTAATGTTGCCTCCATCTCACTCCATCTCCTGCCCCCAGCTAAGACAACCTAGTTAGCTTAGATGTTGCAATGTAGAAGTGATGTCTTCCCACTTAACCTCGTGCAAGACTTCCTATGAGGATAATTTTGGTGCCCAAAGAACATGACAGTCTATGTCTGTGATGGCGAACTCTCTGCAGGCACGCCAACCGTTGCCCCAGCCCAGCTGCACCATGCATGCGCATGTGCCTCCCACCAGCCAGCTGGTCTTCAGGTCTCTGCTGCACATGCGTGGGGAGTGGGGGACATGTGTGTGCATGTGCAGGGGGTGGGGCGCAGGAGGTGCAGGTTGGTGTAGGAGGCTTTCCAGGCCCAAAATGGGATGCAGGGGGGGCCTCATGTGGCACCCCTGTGCCCTGTTTTGGGCCTGTTAAGCCTTCTGCACCAACCTGGAAGCAAAACACGGCACAGGGGGGTGGGGTACATGCGCAGGGGGGTGGGGCACATGCGCAGGGATGCGCATGCATTTGCGGGGGCAGGGTGCATGCTCAGGGAGTGCTCGCATTGCATTTTGGGGGTTCGGACATTCGCGTGCATTTGTGAGCATGTGTGCGTGCTTTGGGCACTTGGCACCAAAAAGGTTAACCATCGCTGGTCCAGGTCAACCATCTGCTTGGGTCCAGTTGGCCAACAGGCCTGTTGTGGGACTGTCCTTTCCTTTCAGATTTCTGAGCTTTGTAGCTATGATGTTGCTTTGGATGCAAGGCAGAACAGAACCCTGTCTTCCAAAACTGCTTTATTTGCTGTTTCTAAAGAAAATATTAAGTTATTGGTCTATAGAGTTGGAATAAGAATATCCAAAACACTTTGCAACTTAATTTTGACTCTTCAATGATTTATTTAGCAGCTGCATCTGGGATACACAAATCCAGGTGACCACTACATGTGGCCAAAAGAGACAGAACATATTCATTCTTTGCTACCAATTAATGACTGATAGTGTGAAAGTTGGACCATAAGAAAGGCTGAGCGACAAAGAATTGAGGCCTTTGAACTATGGTGCTGGAGAAGACTCCTGCGAGTCCCTTGGACTGCAAGGTGATCAAACCGGTCAGTCCTAGAGAGGAGATCAACCCTGACTGCTCTTTAGAAGGCCAGATCCTGAAGATGAAATTCAAATACTTTGGCCACCTAATGAGAAAGAAGGACTCACTGGAGAAGAGCCTAATGCTGAGAAAGATTGAGGGCAAAAGAAGAAAGGGACGACAGAGAACAAGGTGGCTGGATGGAGTCACTGAAGCAATTGGTATGAGTTTAAATGGAGTCCAGAGGATGGTAGAGGATAGGAAGGCCTGGAGGAACATTGTCCATGGGGTCGCGATGGGTCGGACACGACTTCACAACTAACAACACTAACAAGATTAGCAATGTAATGAAATGTGCGGATGTCCTTGAGGAAGAGATGCTGCCTAGGACACAATAGGACAAGAAAGACAGGGGCCCTCAGTGCCTTAACAGTCAGAAACTTAGGAAGAAACTACCGTTATAGTTCAAGCCATTAAAAGTGGCAGCAGGAAGTTTGTACTTTCAGACCTGCAAGATTCTGTTAATGTATCCTTAAAATAAAGTTGAGTTAGAGTAGTTCATCTAATTATGTTTCCTGTCTGGTTTATCTGGGACAGCTGACAGGTACTGATAAGCCTTTTCTTAATTGAAAGATTTAAAAAAAATGTGAATGGTCAGATTGCTTGGAACACACAAGCATCAACCGGTATATATTCATATGGTAATCGATTTTCAGCCAAAGAAATCACAGTCACTGCCTTTATTGTCTTGCACAGTAGAATTGTAGGATCAGAAGTACAACAGAGACCCATTTTGGATGTACATTAAGGATATGCATTAATGATTCTGACTGTCTGAAGGTTGACTCAGGCTTCCATCCCTCTGAGGTCGGTAAAATTGTTCGGGGCAATATGCGAACTCTGTAAACCGTTTAGAGAGGGCTGCAAAGTACTGTGAAGCAATATATAAGTGTAAGTGCTGTTACTATTGATATATGCAATGCGAGCAAAATGATTTATGCCAACGTGATTTTCCAGTGGTTCACATGGCAAAACAGTTATATGGATGAGACATTTCTGTAAGCCTCTTGCCCCATCTTTTTTCACCTCCATTTTTTAAAATATCTGATATTAGAAACAGCACATCTCTAAAGACATGGCTACGCAAAAGTACTGCACTTCCAAATGCCTAAGAGAGGTAGGGCTTTGTGTTTCTAATGGAACTCTTTGCTTCTCTTCCCCCGACACCTTCCCTATTCACTTTCTCTGAACACACTTTTTAGAGTGAATATGTAGGAGTCTTAGATACCTGCTAAACATTCCAGGACAGGTAGTCCTCGACTTATGACCATAACTGAGCTCAAAATTTCTGTTGCTAAGTGAGACACTTGTTAAGTGAATTTTGCTCCCTCTATGACCTTTCTTGCCACAGCTGTTAAGTAAATCACTGCAGTTGTTTAGTAAGACAGTTGTTAAGTGAGTCTGGTTTCCTCGGTAACTTTACTCGCCAGAAAATCGCAAAAGGTTGGGACGCTGACATCGGGACACTGCAAGCGTCATAAATATGAGTCAATTTGATCATGTGACCATGGGGATGCTGCAATGGTCAGAAGTATGAAAAACGGTTATAAATTACTTTTTTCAGTGCCATTGTAACTTCAGACAGTCACTAAATGAACTGTTAAAAGTCAAGGACTACCTGCATTTTAAAATATTACAAGAACAGAATTGTAGAACGTCACTCTGAAAAAATGCTTAAGAAGAAATTACATTCTTTTTGTGTATATGTTGTATAAATGATTGTTGTGTATATGTTACGTATGTCTTTTTTAATATTTATATTCAATAAAAACTACTTTTATAAAATGTTACAAGAATAGACTAGAGATAGACTAGAATCTAGATCAAGAAACAGATTCCAGCAATGCTACTACATTGTTGTAGGGTATATTAACCAAATCTTGAAAGTTCGTTCAAAATCTTCTCTGGCCCTTTTTAAGGACAATAAGGTTACAGCAGAACTGTTCTGAGTTTCTTTATTATACTCTCTAATTCTCAAAGACTGTGTAACCCTCTTACCTCCTTCTCAAGGCCAGAACTCAATTTGTCTTTATAAGATGAAAGGCATTTTGACATTTGCTCAGAGCTTATCTTTCCATATTTTCTTTCCAGAATGCAAGAAATATGTATCTGTTTGTATACAGAGGTAGACAATTTATCTGCAACAATGCATTGAAAATAAAACCCAGCTTTTTCATAGCCAGCCTTAAGGCAATCTTGATTCTATACAGGCGAAAGAGAAGAAGTATCCTCTTCTATCAAATAAAATCTAGAGTTATTTCTTTTACACAATATGAGTGATTGTGGGGAGGCAATGGAAACAGTGGAAGAAAACAGAGACATAAACAATCAAGAGACTGCAGTGGCCAAGTCAGCTGACAGCTTATCTCAAAAATAACACTTCAGCTCAGGTGATGAGAAATTTGGGAAGAAGCATTTTAAGATATTCAAAAAGACTCTGCCTTATTAACTCACAATAAACAAGGCTGGAAAAATTCTTATTACAATTTTATTTGAGTATAGATAGGCCTCAACTTACAACCAGTTGCTTAGCAACTGTTTATAGTTATGAGAGACCTCAAAAAGCTACTTATGACCCAGACTCAAAGTTCCAATGCCCGGCCCTCTCCAAAGTCATGTGACTGAATTTTGAGTGCTTGGCAAACGACGCACATTTATGGCCATTTTTGGCATCCCATAATCACATGACCGTGATTAACAATGTTTTTGCCTGAAACCAATGCTTGCTTGGTATATTGGAAAAATATACCTCATGGCAAACAAGGGGTTTGCTTAATGGCAACAGCATTTGCTTAACAACCACAGCAAAAATGTTTATAAAATTGGGTATGGTCACAGGGTGATCTGCTTTACATCCATAGCAACTTTTGACTAAAATTGCAGGCTCAATAATGGTTGTAAGCAGGGGTGGATTCTACTTACCTGTTCTACCTTTTCTACCAGTTCGCAATGGATCATCCATTATGTTGTCCAGGTGGGTGAGCGGAGCCTTCTGCCACTTTTACTACCGGTTCACAAGAACCGGGCAGAACCAGGAGCAACCCACCACTGGTTGTAAATCGAGGTCTACCAGTAACGCATTCAAGACACCTTACAGGTACTCCTCGACGTACGACCACAATGGAGCCCAAACTTTCTGTTGTTAAGTGAGACATTTGTTAAGTGAGTTTTGTGCCATTTTACGACCTTTCTTGCCACAGTTGTTAAGTGAATTACGGCAGTTGATTAGTTAGTAACCCGACTGTTAAGTGAATCTGGCTTCCCCATTGACTTTGCTTGTCAGAAGGTCGCAAAAGATAATCACATGACCCCGGGACACAGCAACAGTCATAAATATGAGCCTGTTGCCAAGCATCTGAATTTTGATCACATGATCATGGAGATGCTGCAGAGGTCGTAACTGTGAAAAATAGTCATAAGTCACTTTTTTTCAGAACCATTGTAACTTCAGTCACTAAACGAACTGTTGTAAATAGGAGGCATATCTGTATTTCAAAAACAGCTTCATCTGTTATTACAATCTATACAGGAATGTCAGCCAGATGATTCAGAAAAGGATGTTGAATGGCTCGTGATCCTGGAATTCCAGTTAATATTTAAAAAAAAAGAGGTGCCCACTTGTAAGTATGAAAATTACCCTTAAGTGCTAAGTGCAGCTGCATACAAGGGAAGTGAAGAGGAGTAGGCAGTGTGGGAGTGAAGAAAAGCTGAGATGATCAGGAAAGAGCAAAGGAAGGGATTATATTTTAACAACAAAATTAGCAAGGGGGAGAGGGAGGCTGCAGCAGGAGCTGGGGAAGCCAGCTAGAAGTGCATAAAATAGGCTTCTGAGGGAGCCCAGCTCTTCAAGCACAAGGGAGACCATGTTGGTTTCCCTCAGCCTCAGGGAAAAGGTGTCAAACTAATAAGGTGTTACGCTGATCAAATTAAGTATTCTTGAGAGTTAAAGGGCAAAAGAAGAAGTCAGACAGTTGAGACTCCCTCCTCCAGAGAGATTAAATAACTTTCTATGTGTCTTTCTTTTTCTTTGATAATGTATTTTTAATCTTTGTGTTTTTTCCTGGGATTTTTTTTTAAAATAGTTTTTATTGAATATAAATATTAAAAAAGACATACATAACATATACACAACAAACATTTATACAACATATACACAAAAAGAGTATAATTTCTTCTTAAGCATTTTTTCAGAGTGACGTTCTACAATTCTACTTATAATATATTCCTTCACCTTTCTTTAATCTAATAATATTTTTTATTACATATATATGTATCAATCGGTAATATATCCCCTATGTTTTTTGTATATTTCTAATTTTTAACCAATTATACCAATTATTCCATATTTTATAATAGTCTGATTCTTCTTTTTCTTGTAATTCTTTGGTTAACCTATCCATTTCAGCGCATTCTAAAATTTTCCCTATTACTTCTGTTTCACTTGGTATTTTTTCTTGTTTCCAATTTCTTGCGTAGGTTATTCTTGCAGCAGTTAATATGTGAATTGTAAGATATTTGATATCCTTAGGGTATGATTTGTTAAATATTCCTAATAAAAATGTTTCTGGTTCTTTTTCAATCTGTGTTTTTGTTATTTGTTCCAACCATTTTTTGATATTAGACCAAAATTTCTTTGCTGCCGGGCACGTCCACCATAAATGATAAAAAGTCCCTTGTGCCTTTTTGCACTTCCAACAAATTGGGCTATTTTTAGGTTGTATTTTTGCCAATCTGGTTGGAGACATATGCCACCGATAGAACATTTTCAGTTGGTTTTCCTTGTATGCTGTTGCTTTCATTAACTTTAGGTTTACCTGCCAGAACTTTTCCCATTTTTCCAAAGGTATTGTGTGTTTGATATTTTGAGCCCACTTGATCATCGTTTCTTTGACTGTCTCTTCTTCCAATTTATAGCGTAGGAGAAATTTATAAATTCTACTAATTAATTTATTTTCTGAGTCTAATATAATTTTACCTATTTCTTGTTTTTGATTATAAATTTCATATGTTTTTATATGCTCTCTATATTTGGATTGTATTTGAGTGTAAGTCCACCAGTCTATTCCTCTGTGTAAATCTGTCTCCAATTGTTGTTTTGTCTTTAGTTTGCCTTGATAGTCAATTATATCTTTATATCTAATTATTTTTGTCTTATCTGTTAAATTTGGGTGCCTAATTGATTCAGCCGGTGCTAGCCAATTTGGTATCTTCATATAATGTTGTTTTTTAATTTTAAGCCAAATTTGTAATAGTGAGTTCCTTATTGTATGTGTTTTAAAATATGAATGTGTTTTGTATTTCTCATCCCACATAAAGGAGTGCCAGCCAGTTTGAAGTTCGTGTCCCTCAATTGTTAAAATTCTAGAGTCCTTTAATTCTATCCAGTCTTTAACCCACGATAGTACTGCTGCTTGGTAGTATATCTCCCAGTCAGGGAGTGCAGCTCCTCCTCTATCTTTTGTATCCTGAAGCAGTTTAAATTTTATTCGTGGCCTTTTCCCTTGCCAGATAAATTTAGATGTTATTTTATTCAGCTTTTCAAAAAATGGTTTATCTAATTTAATTGGGGTGACCTGAAACAAATATAAAAATTTAGGTAATATAATCATTTTGATGGCCGAAATTCTTCCTAGGAATGAAATATGTAAGTTTTCCCATTTTTCTGAGTCTTTCTTTGTTTGTTCTAGTAATTTATCATAATTGTTTTCTTTAATTGCTGATGTTCTTGTAGGTAAGCAAATTCCTAGATATTTTATTTTTTTTGTTGTTTGAATTTGTATATTATCTATCAATTTTTTTTTTTTGGTCTTTATTTTAAAAAGCAATAAAATAAAAAATAATATAAATAATTAAACTGTTCTGACAAAAAGTCTCAGATAATTTTCTCCTTGAGTCCATAATCCAAGTCTAGCCAAAGTAATTTAGCAGCCAGCCAGCAGGCTGCAGGTCTGTTTGGGGCTGTTGTCCTGGGTCTCAGGTAACTGACTTCCTAGGGCGAAAGGCGTATACTACTTCAAGGAGCTTCCTTGGAGTAATTGTAGAAAGTCAGCACCCACCCACCCTCCTAGAGAATGAAATATTTTGGGGAATATTAAAAAGGCAGGATAGAATATTTCCCCTAAAGGAAAAATGGGGGGAAATATTAAGGGAGCAGAAACCAGCACCAGTTTCCCTGCCCCAAGCAGAAACTGAGGAGGCCAGCTTTTAGAAATGCAGATTTGGTAATCCATTCAGAAAGGCTGGGTCAGACAGAAACTCTGGATAAGCAATTAGGCAAGATTAGCTCAGACAAACACCTAGGATCTGCGTTTTCCCTTTTGTCTATAGGGCCAGCCATGACCCCTACGTGACCCCATAGAAATCAAAAAGGTATAAAAACCCACCCTACTCTCAATTCCATTCTGTCAGCTGTCCCAGAACTGCATGCTGTGTGTGTATTGGTTCTGTTCACCAATAAACAGAATCTTTCTTTCCAATCAGCCTCCATTTTATTCCTGGCTTGGAATGGAGCTGGATTTTTCTCCCAACATAGTATACGCTAAGCGGTCAAGGGGTCAGAAAAGAGAGTATTTCCTGGAGACCATTGAAGGAGGACAAGAATTTTGCAGCTATTTAATTGTCAGTAAGGACTAGCAACATAGGAGTGGCAAATCACCTTGCTGATGGATTATAGTAACCAAATATGGTACAGAATGCTGGCAATAAAAGACACAGCTCAGAGGGATGATGGCTGAGCTCATCACAATAATGACATAATAAATAGGGTGGTGTAAGTCCTTTAAAAAGTTTTTGAGAAAGCACAGAAGCACATGCAAAGACAGCAGAGAGATGTTTTCAAAATGGCTTCAGAAGTTCTGGAAAAGGAAGCTGCTGTTTCAGCAGTGTGAAAAAAGGTGCTATGTATATGTATTTGCATACTTTGCTAAGCACTTCTTTCAAAGGATTTTGCACAGCCACAACAACAAACAAATATTGATGTACCAAATTCCAAGAGGGATTTGATCATTGATGCTTAGCCTATGGATTGTATCCTTAAATATTTTTAAATAAAGTGTTTCTAGAAACCAGTGGTTCGGACCGGTTCGCAAGAATGGTAGTAAGACCAGCGGGAAGCTCCGCCCACTGACCCCAATATCATCAGGATGCTTCTGTGCATGTATAGAAGTTTCTGCGCATGCGCAGAAGCGCAAGTGCACGTCTGAGTGAAGTGAGCGCGCACGTGCTGCCCTGTTGCGAACCAGTAGTAAAGGTAAGTAGAACCCACCCCTGCTAGAAACATGAATTAGTTTCCTAACTTGGGAAAAGTTGTTTGGACTGAAGAAAACAACATTTGACTGTCTTCTGGTTCTCATTCCTCTCCAAACAATGTCAGTGGGAGTTCAGCAGATACTTTTAATGGAAGCATGACCAAGCCATTTGAACTTCTTTTCTTTGCAATCCAAAATTAAATGAATTGGCTTAAGGTTAAAAGTTAACCGGATGAATATCTAGAGGGAAGATATGGAGAATGTTTCAGACACTGAGCATAATACTGAAAGCCAAGCAGTGTTAAAGGAGGTTGATGGAATGTTCTGATGGAATGCATACCACTTCTAACCCATGAAATTTATACCAGCAGTTATTTTCATGAAGAAAACTCTGAGGAATATTACTTTCTTTATTTGGAAGGGAGTTTTACGTCATCTGCATTTCAATCTCGCTAAATTGGATCCAAACATAAATGACTGCATAAAGAAACTGTCTTCCATGAAGGCTATGTTATACCTTCTCCTGAGAATACTGTATCCCAAAATTGAAACCAGATCAGGGGTGAAATCCAGCAGGTTCTGACAGGTTCTGGAGAACCGATAGTGGAAATTTTGAGCAGTTTGGAGAACTGGTAGCAGATTTTTTTTTAAATTTTTAATTTTTCAAAAACACAAACAAAGCATGAAAACCAAACAAAACATTATCATTCCATACATTTACAGACAGTGTATCAGTCGGTGGCATTTTTGGGCTCCTCCTCTCTTCGATTTATCACTAAACAAGCTAGCTTATTTCCAAAAATTTCAACATCCATTTATATCATAATTATTTCCAATTCTTATTCTCTATCCATTGGTAAAATAAATCCCATATCAAATAGTATTGTCTATCTTCCTGCTCTCTTATTTCAAATGCCAATTTATTCATTTCAGCACATTCCATCATTTTCTTAATACTTTCTTCATCATTAGGTAACTTTAGGTAGCAGAAATTTTGAGTAGTTCAGAGAACCACCCCAGAGTGGGGTGGGAATGGAGATTTTGCAGTATCTTCCCCTGCCACACCGACCAAGCCACGCCCACCACACCACCAAGCCACACACCAAGCCCACCAAGCCACGCCCACAGAACCAGTAGTAAAAAAACCTGAATTCTACCACTGAGCAAGTTGCCATATACCAGGTCAGTAACCTTTATAAACGTCCTGCTTCAACTCCAAGGATTAATTATTTCAAGGTGGAAGCTCACTGTGAAGACTTTACATAAGTAGAAATGTCATTCTACTTCAAATTCATTCACGTGCAGGAGAACCTGATGGCTAGTGAAGTGGCTTATTCATAGGGAAGAAGAGCTCTGATGTAACACCTAAAGCGGGCACCACTTTTCCACAGAGATACATTATAAAGGGAAGCTACTGTAGAGAGTAAAGAAAATGACTGATGGAAATATACAAAAACCTTTACTTAGGCAAAAGGGGCTGAAACTTTTTTTTAAGTCCAGAGAAACAAGGCAACGTTCAGAAATGACCCAGGCAAATGTTGCCCTGATTCACTGCAATATAAGAAGGAGAAGCACAATCAAACTTGCAAGATTCTGTTATTACAGCTAATATCAATAAAAGCAGTTGTAGCCTTCCTGTGGAATTGGATTCTTACTCTGGTCTATTTAATGGGGCTGAGAGCAACATTAAAACTTGATCAGAATAAAGTGCCTTTTTGTATAATCTCACTGTTATGAACATGGAGCCAAGCGGCCTAACTAGCAGTTGCTAACTAATGTTTTGTTCTGCATCTCACCTGCTACCCAGGTGTCGTGGACTGTCTTTATCTGTGCTGCATTACTGACTTACTGGCTTTTATGAACCTTGGGGTATTCTTCATGGCTGAGTAAACGTGCTATCTACCAATCCTTGAGCCAAAACAAAAGCATATATAGTGCCATCATCATTGGGAAACTGGGCCTTCTGCAGCGGCTCTAGAACAACTCACTGCGGCCAACTTGCCATGGCCAACTCGCTGTAAGACAATTCCCTGCAGGACAAGAGTTACACTAATATCAAAGAAATGGTGGAATAGAATCATTCAAGAAAGGATGCCAACAGAGAGACAAAATGAAATGTGAGTGACAAAAATATTTTCTAATTATTTAAAATAATTGAATTATTGAATTGTCCCAGGGTCAGTTGTCCCACAGCGAATAGGCTGTGGTGAATTGTCTTGTGGTAAGTTGGCTGTGGCAAGTTATCCCATTCTGTTCTGCAGCACAGGACTAATGCTCTTCCAAAAGAGCCTTAAACCAGGGGTGGGTTCTACTTACCTTTACTACTGGTTTGCATGGCATGCTCTTCTGTGCATCTGCAGAAGCTTCTGCGCATGCACAGATCTCCTATGATGACATCCAGGTCAGTGGGTGGAGTCTCCCACCAGTTTTACTACCGGTTCTTGCGAACCGGTCCAAACCGGGGGCAACCCACCACTGCCTTAAACCGATATGTAAAAAAACCCCCAAATCTAGCACTCTTTTGAAAATTCATATTGATAAGGAGCCCATGAAAGACTTGAAAAATACTAGGGAAGAAGCTAAGGAGGTATTACATAGACAAATGCCTCTGCATAAACCATGTGTCAGGTCTCTCTCTCTCTCTCTCCTTCAGCCCAAGCCCAAAAGACAGTGGAGAGTAGTGATTAGTGAATAGGTTGAATGTCTAGCAGCCCAAGGTGAACAATAGGAGCTGGTGAGATTTCAAGATTCCAACTCCTACAGGAGCAACCATAGAGTCAATGAAGTATAGCAGATTGCATCCATAGAGAGAAAAAAGTGGTTACAGGTCATGTTTGTGCCATAAAGGTAACGGTTCCCCTTGCACATATGTGCTAGTCGTTCCCAACTCTAGGGGGTGGTGCTCATCTCCGTTTCAAAACCGAAGAGCCAGCGCTGTCCAAAGATTTGACTAAATGCCAAAAGTGCACGGAACACTGTTACCTTCCCACCAAAGGTGGTCCCTATTTTTTATACTTGCATTTTTTATGTGCTTTTGAACTGCTAGTTTGGCAGAAGCTGGGACAAGTAACAGGAGCTCACCCCGTTACGCAGCACTAGGGATTCAAATCGCTGAACTGCCAACCTTTCGATCAACAAACTCAGTGTCTTATCCACTGAAACACCACCTCCCTGTTTGTGCCATAGTTAGGGCAAATAATGAAGACTCTTTAGAGGCAATTAAGTAAACACTCAACATTCTGTATAGATATAGCATTCCAGAGAAGATGGACAGAATATCCAAGCAGCTGCTTATATACTGACTTTTCATGCCAGTCCTGTGTTTAACCATGCTGAGAAAAATACAGGTATCCTTCCAAATCTGATATTCTAGGCATCTGTTGAAATTACAGTTTCCAGAATTGTAGTGAGTCCAATTACCCTGATTTGGTCACCAAGCTGAATTTTATTGAAGGAGGTTTCCCTATTCCAATATTTAGTATCTGATTCCGGTTTGAGAAAAAAATAGTTTGGATGGGAAAGTTCCTACATATGATATAATTCAATTAACTTAATCTGATTCCCCAGTATTATTAGACGATCCTCTTCCAATATAGAAAGAACATTATTATTTGTGGGGAGGGAAACACTGATAACTTTTAAGAGCAGTTGTAAACCTCTCATTGCACTGAAAGAACAAAATGAAACTATTAATAAATAAAAAAAGAAACTTGTAAATGTTACAGTGAATGCTTTTTCAAATTAATTATATACAAGATATGCCTAATATTTAGAGTCTTGGATTCAAGGCTATCGATCACACAGTTGCTGAGATACGTTAACTGTAATTAAAGCATTGAGGTGGGAGGAAATTTTCCTCCTTTACTTGGCTAATTAAAAATAGCACCGAGGTTGCGGGGGCATAGGCTCTGTAGAGAAGCTTTGTATTCTATTTGCAATTATAACTGATTTTCTGCTTCAGCCCTTTCAGCTTTACTAGGAGAGAAATTCATGTGCTGGAAAAATATATGTTCAAGTTACCATCCATAGGTAACTGTTTTCATGAATTTTAAAGAACATACATACTCACTAACATGAAATCAAATATCAGGGATGGTTAAAGCAAAGTGCTGCAGGATTTTTTTTAAGACTGCAGAGGAACTATGTCAAATATATTCTTCAAGCCCACAATGCATTTTGTGAGTGGGAAGGAGGAACATCTAGCTATAGTTTTGCATTAGAAGTGAAAATATTTTTAAATGCCACTGAAAGGTATTTATTTATTAGTTCAATTTATATGCCGTCCTTTTCCAGAGACTCAGGGAGGCTTACAATGCGTTAAGCAATAGTCTTCATACTTTTGTATATACCTGCTTAGTAGGGCTTTCCCCCCACCCAAGCGGTGTTCTTTTTTTATTACTGTTCTACAAGGTTATGCAAGCCTGGCATAAGCCTGATTTTCATGGCCTGCTCTTTAACCCTAACATAATGTGGACCCTAGGAACATATGGATAAATAAATAAAGAAATTGTTATAGAATATGACTCTCTGGTTTTAATAACTCCCTGGGTATGGTGTCTTTATTTCTTACAGGTCTATTATCTGAAATATGAACATTTAGAGATTGTACTTTGTAATATAATTCCGATTAATTAAAGCCTCATTTTTATTGCATGAGTACATATAACTTTCTCTCACTCTTGTCTGGTCTGCACTTCTATTCTCTGTTATATTTTCATCATTGGGTCTTTCAAGATATTTTACAACTTGAACCAGAGTAGAAAACGAGTAAGCTCTTTCTCACTCCAATCAACATACATAGAAGCTGAGCCAGGCAAATGGCTTAGGTATAATGATTTGCTTTTAAATAAAATTTGTTTTTTAAAATGTCAGCGATCAGGTCTGGCAATTGTCAAGGGTGAGGCCCTCAGGAACCTTGGTGCTTCCAGGTGAAAAATTCAGGATTCTAGACATAGTTCATCGGAACTGTATACTGGAAGAGAAATTAAAAGAAACTATACACGAAAGAGAGTTTCTTGCCTTAATAATCCATCTTGCTATGAAATGCTTATCAAACCTGTTTCTGTTGAATTGTAACCCATATTTTCAAGTTCTACAAAGCTGCAAATGTTGACTTTTTAAAAAAGTAAAAAATAAAATGTGATTACAATTTCACCGAAAGGATGTTATTACGTGTATAGTAATACAATTCCCGTTGATAGCAAGGAAAAGTTGTTTTGCCATTTTAAACATGAAAAATGGTGCATTTGTTACCTTTAAATTCTTTTTTCTTCTTCTTCTTTTCTACTCCTCTTCAAACTTCTGAATCATATGAAAAATCCATGGCAACGTTTTGACATTCCAGCCATTCTCTTACAATACCGTCACAACAGAAAAAAGAATTGTCAGAAGTTCTTCATAATTGAGGAATAGAAAAAGAAGAATCTCCTCATCCATACTTAAAATCAGTTTTCCTCTTTATTTTTAATGGCGGGTCGGAAGAAACCATATAGGTTTTAACAAGCAACCACATTGCATTAAAAAAGGAAAGGTTATTACAACAAGAACAAAAGAGGAAGAGAGAAAACAGCAGAATTCTCAAGGAACCACAAAAACTAAAGAACAGTTTGGATGTAAAATGAAAACAAATATATGCATATACACAAGCATATATAAAAGTTGTATACCATGTCTTTATTTTCATCTCATTACATAATTATAGCTTCATATTTAAAATGGAAGGACAACTATTTCAATTTGAATTAAGGCCAAAGTCCCATTCCTGCAGGCCCTATTCTAAGGTGCGATACACTGTCAGTTCAGACTCTTGGCATCCACCTGTCAACTATTTATATTTACCTAAGAGATGTCTTTTTCATTCAGGACATGTCAGCTCATTCTCTGGCACTGAATTCAAAGGATTTAATTTAATTTAATTTAATTTAATTTCCAATTTATATACCGCCCTTCTCCCTGAGGACTCAGGGCGGTGTACAGCCAAGATAAAAAACATAGAATACAAATATTAAAACATTTAAAAATATATATAAATTTGGGCCGAAAGTTAAGAATCACAAACTAATTAAAAAATTTAAAAATTTCTTCTAAGCCAACCCGGCTTGCTGGAAAAGATGGGTTTTCAGGGAACGACGGAAGGCATTGAGGTCATGGATTCTCCTTATCTCCGGGGGCAACTGATTCCAGAGGGTGGGAGCCCCCACAGAGAAGGCCCTCCCCCTGGGGGCCACCAGCCTACATTGTTTGGCTGATGGCACCCTGAGGAGGCCCTCTCTGTGGGAGCGCATGGATCGATGGGAGGTCGTTGGTAGCAGCAGGCGGTCTTGGAGATAGCTAGGCCCTATGCCATGGAGCGCTTTAAAGGTGATAACCAACACCTTGAAGCGCACCCGGAAGACCACCGGGAGCCAGTGCAGCTCGCGCAGGAGCGGTGTTACATGGGAGCGCCATGTTGCTCCCATCACTACCCGCGCTGCTGCATTCTGGACCAGCTGGAGCCTCCGGGTGCTCTTCAAGGGGAGCCCCATGTAGAGAGCGTTGCAGTAGTCAAGGCGAGAGGTGACGAGGGCGTGAGTGACTGTGCACAAGGAATCCCGATCAAGAAAGGGCCGCAACTGGCGAATCAGGCGAACCTGATAAAAGGTCCCCCTGGTAACAGCCGTCAGATGTTCCTCCAAGGACAGCTGCCTATCCAGGAGGACTCCCAGATTGCGAGCCCCTTCAGTGGGGGCCAAAGACTCGCCCCCAATAGTCAGCGATGGAGTCAACTGACTATATCGGGATGCCGGGAGTCACAGCCACTCAGTCTTGGAAGGGTTGAGCTTGAGCCTGTTCCTCCCCATCCAGATCCGCACAGCCTCCAGGCACTGGGACATCACTTCAAGGGCATCGTTGGGGTGGCCTGGGGTGGAGATGTACAGCTAGGTGTCGTCAGCGTACTGGTGGTATCTCACCCCAAAGCCACGGATGATCTCGCCCAGCGGCTTCACATAAATGTTGAACAGAAGGGGCGAGAGGACCGATCCCTGCGGCACTCCACAAATGAGAGGCCTCGAGGTCGACCTCTGCCCCCCTGCCAACACAAACTGCGACCGGTCGGAGAGAAAGGAGGAGAACCACCGCAACACAGTGCCTCCCACCCCCAACTCTTCCAGCCGGTGCAGCATGATACCATGGTCGATGGTATCAAAAGCCGCTGAGAGATCTAACAGGACCAGAACAGAGGAATAACCCCTGTCCCGAGCCCTCCAGAGATCATCCACCAACGCGACCAATGCCGTTTCCGTGCTGTGCCCAGACCTGAAACCTGACTGGAACGGATCTAGATAGGATGTTTCCTCCAGGAATTGCGGAAACTGTTGCGCGACCACACTCTCAACAACCTTCGCAATGAAGCGAAGGTTGGAGACAGGACGATAGTTGGCCAATATTGCTGGATCCAGGGACGGCTTCTTGAGGAGAGGCCTCACCACCGCCTCTTTCAGGGCAGCGGGGAAGTGACCCTCACTCAAAGAAGCATTAATGACGCCCTGGAGCCAGCCTCGTGTAACCTCCCGGGAAGCCAGTACCAACCAGGAGGGACACGGGTCCAGTAAACATGTGGCCGCACTAAGTCTCCCCAAAATCCTGTCCACATCATCGGGAGTCACAGCATCAAACTCCTCCCAGATAACATTCTCAAGACTGTTCCTCGTCACCCTGCCCTGATCTACCCAGTCAGAGTCCAGATCCCCCCGGATCTGAGCGATTTTGTCATACAGGTATTGTCCGAAATCCTCCGCCCTGCCTTCTAAGGGATCCTCCCGCACTCCCAGATGGAGCAGGGCGCGGGTCACCCTAAACAGGGCGGCTGGACGATTCCCTGATGACGCAATAGAGGCGGAAAAGTAGTTAGACTTTGCCGTCTTTATCGCCACTAGGTAGGCCTTAATATGCAACCTTACCAGTGTTCGATCAGATTCAGCGAGACTGGCCCTCCAACCACTCTCCAGGCGTCTTTTCCGGCGCTTCATTTCCCTCAGCTCCTCAGTAAACCAAGGAGCCGCACGGGATCGGCATCGGGTCAGAGGCCGCAAAGGCACAACTCGGTCCAAGGCCCCACCAGCCGCCCGATCCCAGGCGGCTACCAGGTCCTCAGCCGAGTCATGTGCTAGATCCTCAGGAAATGGCCCAAGCTCCGTCTGGAACCTATCAGGATCCATCAGGCGCCTGGGGCGGATCCATCTAATTGGGTCCGCCTCCCTGCGGCGAGGGGTTGCGGTTCGAAAATCTAGGCAAAGGAGTGAGTGGTCAGTCCATTACAAGGGTTCCACGTCTATATCCCCTATAACAAGACCACTCAACCACTGGCCAGAGACAAAAATCAAATCCAGAGTGTGACCTCCCCTGTGAGTAGGGCCATGAACTAACTGGGTCAGGTCCATGGCCGTCATGGAAGCCATGAACTCCTGAGCCACCTCAGACGTTTCACCGATGGATGGCAAGTTGAAATCACCCATGACTAAAAGCCTGGGTGTATCTACTGCCACCGTGGCTATCACGTCGAGTAGCTCAGGTAGGGCTGTTGCCACGCGGCAGGGAGCCAGGTACGTAAGCAACAAGCCCATCTGAACCCCACGGCCCCACCTCACAAGGAGGGACTCACATCCGGCTATCTGAGGCACAGTGGTCTCCCTCGGACTCAGATCCTCGTTAATAATAACCGCCACCCCCCGCCCCTCCCCTGGGCCCTCGGCTGATGGAATGCTCTGAAGTCTGGTGGGCACATTTCCACCAGAGGGACGCCACCCTCCGGGCCCAACCAGGTCTCCGTAATACCCGCCAGGTCCGCTCCCCCCTCTTGTATAAGATCGTGAATGAGGGGGGCCTTATTGACCACGGACCTGGCATTGCACAGCATCAGCCAAAGGCCCAGCTCCTGAGTATCTAAGCCACCTAGTATCCGAGCGGAGCCTTGATACAGAAGAAAGGAAAAGCTTCTTTGGCTGAAACCCCCAGAGTAGCAAGTGATCGCAGCAGACAATGCTTCTGAGATGGACAAACGCAATGACCTGATAGGAAATAGCTTCCATTGAATGTTCTCTCCAAATCCAGTGGCAGGTTGCTTTAAAAACTATGACATTCATTTATTTTGAACTCAAAATGCAAGTTAATAGAGCAGAAAATCTTGTTTTGTGTATATGGAATACTTCAGGGAATGTTTTTTCAAGAGTTAGCTGCTGCAGCCTTCGGAGATGCAGTTCAGAAATTGAAATATTAATCTTATGGTTATGGCTTTTCCTCTTACTGCCATATTTCATGCAAAAATTCCAAGGATTGTCAATAGGACTTTATAGTGCATATCTGTATCCTATGGGTCTACGACAACTCGCCATGGCCAACTCGCCACAGCCAACTCACCATGGGTCAGCTCATCGCAGGACAAGAGTTGCACTAATATCAAAGACATAGCGGAATAGAATCATCAAAGAAAGGATGCCAAAGGAGAAACAAAATGAAATGTGAATGACAAAAATTAAAATATATTTTTAATTATTTTAAACAATTAAATTGCATTGTTGAATTGTCTCACAGTGAGTTGTTCCATTACCCGAACTAGCCCAAATATGGACTCAAAGCAATTGATAGACAGGCCTTCTGGATGTTAGAAGAAATGTCCTTTTAGGTTCAGTTCCAAGTGAGGAAAAAGACACTGGAAACATGGTGGCTGTTTGGAAAGATGGTTTTAATGGATCACATGCCTTGAAAATGTTGGATGCAGAAAAAAAGGGGAGAGATGCTGAGAGTCTCTGGGTTTTATACCCTCTCTGGCTTTGAACTTCCTGGGGCACAGGAAGAGCTGTGACCCTCGGAGCCTTTTTTTTACATTTTAAAAGCGGTTTTTTACTACTGTCTCAGGTGATTAGGTAATTAAAAAATGCTTTAAAAGAGAAAAAAAGGCGCCAATAATCGTACGGCACAGCTGTGATCATCAGAGCCTTGTTTTTACTTTTTTAAAGCATTTTTTTACTACCTATTTGCCCAAACTAGTAGTAAAAAACTGCCTAAAAAGTAAAAAAAAAAAAATTTCCAACTATCAGCTGAGGGATGTCGGAACTTTTTTTTTAACTTTTTAAAGCATTTTTAACTACCAGTTCTGACATGTACCCCTGCATGTGCAGAGGGTACAAAACACATTACTTCCTGGTTCAAACCAGGAAATAATGACAACCAGGAGTGTGGGCGGAGCCTCACACCAGGATCGCTACCAGTTCTCCGAACCATGCGCCACACTCGCTACCAGATCGGGTGTTCCGGTCCGAACCGGGAGCATTTCATCCCTGGGCCCAGACCTTAATGGCCCATTAACAAAGGTGGGGGGCTGAGTCTCTACTTCTCTGAGTTTCTACTTCTCTTTTAGGGGAAATATTCTGCCTTTTTAGTATATCCTAAAATATTTCATTTTTCTAGAAGAGGGGTGGGTTTTAACTTCCAACATGGGAGAGCGCTAATCTTGTGTTCCAAAAAACACTAAACAACAGTTGTGGGGAGAGTTGCATCATGAAACAGCAAAGAGGGATCTGTCTGTTTGGGTCAATTCCTTTCCACATTCTGGTTTGAAAGAACCAGATCCTTCTGCTACTCCGACATGAATGACCTTGGTGGAGAGTGGCCAGAGATGAGGAGAAGGGCATGTTCACTAGTAGGAGCTAGACTGATCCCAATTCCCTAGAAGTCTCTATGTGAATGAGATATGCCAGATTGTATCAACAACAAAAGTGATGTCAGGTTAAGAATGGAAACCCCTAATTTGAAACCAAAAGAATGTTGACTTTAAGCCTGAATGATTTAAGGTTGCCTCCGGGATGGGATGGGGATCAAATGGAAGTTACTGCATGTCATGAGGATAGTGCACAAAAAAGAGGTTGCTGAGGCATGTCTGTGCCATGGTTAGATACAAGCAAGGACAGGCAGTAAGAATTTTGCTGCCTGGAGCATAGTGTTGTCTCTGCTCCGTTCTTATTGCAGAAAGCGACTGGACTTATAATAGAGATTTCACCACTGTTGATGTGACGGAATTTGCCAGCTCATCTAAGACCAGGAGGGTAGGTTAAGCAGTGTTTTCAAGGAACACATAGTTCTGTCCATCAGTTGAGAGGAACAACCAGACTCTCCTATGCCAGTTGCTGGAAAGAGAAAGGATGTCCAACTGAGGAACAAGTAGTCAATAAAGTATTGGACTGTGCAGAAATGTGCAGATTAACGTATGTGTTAAACGGAAAGGAAGACTCAGAATTCTACACGATTTGGGATCTGTGGTATAGGTGGTTGAAAAATAAATGCAAAAGTTAACTTTTATTAGGACAATGTATAATTACTAATTAAATCTATATATTATTGTTGTATTTAATCTTACAAATTCATGTATAAATTGTATAATACTTAGATAATTGATTAGATTCCATATTTGTAAATATACAAGATGACTACACGTTGCCGAACCGTAGAGTTTGAAATGTTTGAGTTTGAAATGAAACCGTAGAGTTTGAAATGAAACCGTAGAGTTTGAAATTCTTTATTCAATAAAACTTCATTTAAAAAAAAAAGAGAGAGAGAGGAACAACCAGGGATCTGCTATAGCTGTGACTTTGATGCCAGGTGTCTGAGGTCATTACCACATTCTGCCTAATAGTAGGGCTGGACTTGGTCAAAAGATGAGATATGGTTCTAAGTAAATTGATAGCAGGTTACAGCAAGACAAGTCTGACCCTCCTGTGGTACATTATTGTCAAATGGTACACATTACTCCCTTCTCTTTTTTTCTTGTCTGACTTGAATGCCTGATTCTCCTCCCTCCTTTCCTTGTTTTATTTATTGGTATTTCATTCATTTTAATTGGATCTCCTGTTAGCCTTTTGTGCTTGTTCTCTCTGAAACCATTACCTATCTCTAGAAACAGCTGAAGGCTAATTTGAGGCATGAAATGTTTCTGCCTGTTGTAACTTGTATCATTTAAGAGAAACTGCTAAACTTTGGGTTCGTCTTTTCCTTCTTCAAGATCTACTACTGATATTTAACTGGAGGACATCTATAGGAAGACAAAAAACTGGAAAATAATTTATGCCTCCAAATACAGCTCCTAAAAGAAATGGATACTGTTCTGAAGATCCTGTACATTTTCAATCTTGATGCTGTTCAAATCAAATCAAGTAGAGATTTGGATTTGATAACCAGCTCTTAAGTTTCACATTAAGAAAATGATGAAGGATACTCAGCTAAGAAATGAGGATTTTCTGGAAGTATTTCAATGTTAACATATAATTGTTCATATTTTATTTTATTTACAGTATATCCCAGATCTATTATTTATGTTGGCTCAGCAAGTTTGTAATGTGTTTAATATTCTGTATATGCCAGATCCTAAAATACGTCCATTTAGTGAAATATTACAGATTTGGAAAATATTTCAATTCTTCCGAGTTGAAAAAAGAACTCCTGTCACTGATCCAACATAATTTAGAAACCTAATGCAATATGTCCAGTAAATTATGGTCTCTTACTATCAGACATCAGAGTATTTTTTTCCTGGTATATGAAGAATCAGAAACTAAAATATAGGATATAGTCAGAGACCTGTGGGTAGAAAAATTATAAAATATGAAAGCTCATTTATTTACAATTTTATGTAAGTGGTAACCGCCAGAAGTTTCTGGAAGTCAGTGTCATATAAATTTAATTTATTTTATTATGGTTGGTTACCCAGTCAGACAGATATTTGGGCTGGTTTTCATCTTTTTATCCATCTATCAAGTCTTTCCCCAAGAATCTAGGATAGAGAGATATTTTTGTTTGATGATGTTAAAGGTATCTTCACAAGATGCAAGCTGTTCAGAGTAAAGCTGCCTTTTGCAATTGACTGGTGGTGATTTTGTCAATGATGATGCTATTTACAATAATATTCCAGTTGTTTTGAGATTGCACGCAAAGCTCCTATCACTATTGGTGCTACCTTTGCTTTCTTTTGTCACAGTCATTCTACTTCTGTTTGCAGGTCTTTAAAAGGCATTAAGAATTGTTAACCTAAACTTGTGAAGCTTCTTCTCCGGTAACATTGTATTGCTAACGAGGGCATACAAAACCTTTGCCAGACCAATTCTTGAGCACAGTTCATCCTCCTGGAATCCACACTGTTTATCGGACATTAACACGATTGAGTGGGTCCAGGGGTATTTCACGAGAAGAGTATTCCTCTCCTCTCAATAGAATCCCTTATGCCACCAGACTTGAAATTCTGGGCTTGGACAATATGAAACTGTGCCGCCTGTGGTCCGATCTAAGCATAGTTCACAAAATTGTCTGCTACAATGTCTTTATCTGTCAACGACTTCTTCAGCTTCAACCATAATAATACATGGGCAAACAATCAATACAAACTCAAAGTAAACCACTCCAAACTTTATTGCAAAAAACACGACTTCAGCAACAGAGTGGTCAATGCCTGGAATGCTCTACCCGACTCCATTGTTACAGCCTCAAACCCTCAAAGCTTCAACATCAAACTGTCTACCGTGGACCTCACCTAAGAAGTCCGTAAAGGGGGCGTGCATAAGCACACCAGCGTGCCTACCATCTCTGTCTTACTGTCCCCATTTATCTGTACTTACTTCTTTTGTTTATGTTTATACCTATACTTGCTACCTTATACATGTTTGACAGAATAAATGAATGAATGAATAAATAAATAAATAAATAAATATTTTGTGATTTTCTCCAGTTTTTTTTCTATTCTATAGAATTCTATTCTATTTCCATGTTGACTATCCAAAAAAAAAATATTCTCTTTCTTATTGACAATTGTTAAGTTTGGGGTGTTATGTGGCAGCTGGTTGTCTGTTTAAATTCTAAAGCCCTGGAGCACTTTAGCTTCCTCATTTTCTTTTCTTTTGTCTATTTTGTGGTGCTACCTATTCTTCCTTGCAGGCAAATGGTATTTCCAATGCACCATTGATACTACTTTGTCATGCCATTGTTTGTAATCAGTCTCTGCAAACTTCTTGCAGCAGCTAACTAAGATCTACTGTTTCTTTAGCTGCTTCCAGAGGTGGGCATCACATAATGTAACAACCGGTTCGCCCAGCACCAAAAATGTCGGCCCACGCACATGCGCGCAGCTTCAAAAACATGGTGATATAGGATAGATTAGCGGTGGAGCGGGTGGGCGGCAGGCTCACCCGCTGGTCATCACTACCAGTTCACCCGAACTGATCCGAACCGGCAGCAGCCCACCTCTGGCTGCTTTGCATTTGCTGTCTGTTGCTAACACCTCAATTCTGGATTTGTATCCATTTGTTCTTCAGGCTTAGTCTTGTTCAGCCAGAATTAGACCCTTTGACTCTTTGTTCAAGTTTTCTGTACTTACCCATTGCCACGCTAAGTTGTTCTCTGTTATCTTGCCTGCTATTTTTTTTAATATACTGGTCGTGTACTATTATTGCTATTCATTTGTTTATGTAATAATTGTTGAAACAATTGATAAATGACCATTTGCAGTTTGATGCCTGAGTTTGGATATAGATCAGGAACTGAATTTCCATCTAGAAGGGCTTTTTTTCTTTAAATAATTGTCCATTAGAATAGAATAGAATAGAATAGAATAGAACAGAACAGAACAGAACAGAACAGAACAGAACAGAACAGAATAGAATAGAATTCTTTATTGGCCAAGTGTGATTGGATACACAAGGAATTTGTCTTTGGTGTGTATGCTCTCAGTGTACATAGAAAGAAAAGATACATTCGTCAAGAATCATAAGGTACACCACTTAATGATAGTCATAGGAAACAAATAAGCAATCAAATCATATTAGGAAACAGTCAATAAAAATCGTAAGGATACCAGCAATAAGGTTACAGTCATGCAGTCATAAGTGGGAGGAGATGGGTGATAGGAACGATGAGAAGATTAATAGTAATGCAGACCTTGTAACTAGTTTGACAGTGTTGAGGGAATTATTTGTTGAGCAGAGTGATGGCATTTGGGAAAAAATTGTTCTTGTGTCTAGTTGTTCTGGTGTGCAGTGCTCTATAGTGTTGTTTTGAGGATAGGAGTTGAAACAGTTTATGTCCAGGATGCGAGTGGTCTGTAAATATTTTCACAGCCTTCTTTTTGACTCGTGCAGTATACAGGTCCTCAATGGAAGGCAAGGTGGTAGTAATTGTTTTTTTTCTGCAGTTTTAATTATCCTCTGACATCTGTGTCTGTCTTGTTGGGTTGTAGAACCAAACCAGACAGTTATAGATGTGCAGATGACAGACTCAGTAAAGTTTGGGGCTAGTAAGCCTCAGTGTTCGAAAACTGGGCAGTATGAATTGGCAAATGGTTTAATGATATAGATGTAAGAAAAAATTGGATGCAATACAAGAAGTGTTTGGATAGGATAAAATTGCACTCAATTTGAAATACTCGGTGATCCAGAGCAGGCTATAATGATAATAATTGATTTGGGGTTTTGAATATTTTCCTCCACTTTTAAAAAATACTATATTTTTTTGTTGGATAACCATTTGTCTGAAGTGATGTAGGGTTTCCTGCCTGGGCAGGGGGTTAGACTAGAAGACCTCCAAGGTCCCTTCCAACTCTGTTATTCTATTCTATTCTATTCTATTCTATTCTATTCTATTCTATTCTATTCTATTCTATTCTATTCTATTCTATTCTATATGTGATATGGTATCCTTTCATTGGATCTTGGGACCACTTTACAGTCAAGGATATGGCTTCTTTCTTAGTCTGTATGAGGATACCAAGACAATGATGTAATAATGATCCTATTTATAGCTAGCCCTTTCTTTCTTCACTGGAATCATTCCAGGTTAATGACATGATCCACAGTTCCTTCCACAAATCTTTGGAACAAAGCAAAAATCTTGAAATTAATATAAGTCAGCTTTTCAAGAGAAAAGTCAACAGATTATTGCTATAAAAAGAGCAGGGGGGAAATGTATTCATAGGAATGTACCAAAGCATCTGGTCCTTGGGATCAAATAGAACCAGCTCATCTCAGCCATAATTGCTAAACCAGGCTTAGAACCTATTGCTCGTTTCCCAGCAGAAAAGTATTGGAAACTCACGGAACAACTTTGTACCATTTGCCCTTTCAGTCTAACTTAACTCTCTTTGCAAGTTTGTTTTGCAAAAACTAAGAAATGCTACCTAGATAATATGAACATAAAAAAATAGTAAAACGAAATGATGCTAATTTAAAAATAAATATGCTGTGCATCTACTTATTAATCATTGTGTAAGATTCTCAACTATTTTGATATTCTTTTTTTTAATTTAAAAAGTTTTACAAATACATTTTCTCCCCAATTTCCCCCCCCCCAACCTCCCCATACGTTCCCTAGCCCTCCCCTTTTCCCCCCCAGGACTTCCACAATATAAAATCCTAATCGAAAAATACATTTTATAAAACTTAAACCCCTCCACCCCCATATACTATTTATACCTTCATAAAACTCTATTAATTTGTCCCTGCATAATACATTCATTCAGCTAAAAGATATCTGATATTTCTTAGTTTGATATTTATTCTGCACATAATCTATCCACTTTTTCCACTCCTATACATAAGTCTTTTGAGTTCGGTCTTTTAAATATGCTGAAATCTTCGCCATCTCCGCAAACTATTTTGATATTCTTAATCAAGGAAGAAAATAAACTAATGTACAGGTAGTTCTCAACTTACAACTGTTCGCTTAGTGACCGTTCGAAGTTACAATGGCACTGAAAAAGGTGACTTATGACCATTTTTCACACTTATGACCATTGCAGCATCCCCATGGTCATGCGATTTACATTCAGATGCTTCACAACTGATTCACATTTACGACGGTTGCAGTGTCCTGGGGTCATGTCATCATCACCTTTTGTGACTTTCTGACAAGCAAAGTCAATGGGGAAACCAGATTCACTTAACAGTATTACTAATTAGCAGTATTACTAATTTAACAACTGCAGGGATTCACTTAACAAACGTGGCAAGAAAAGTCGTAAAATGGGAAAACTCACTTAGCAAATGTCCCACTTTAACAACATAAATTTTGGGCTCAATTTTGGTCATAACTCAAGGTCTACCTGTACTAGCCAGAACTAAGGAACAGGATGCTAGTGGGCATCCCTGCTGCATCCTACTCTGCCTGCCACATCTAACTTTAATTTTTAAGGCAGGTTTATACAGTATGTTTCTTTGTTTTAAAGAGGGAGGTCTCCAAGCACACAAGGACACAAACCAGGTTCTAGCTTCCTCTTCATTTACAGATGTGCCCTTTGCCCCCACATGGACATTCCTGGAATATAAAAAGAGTGGATGGCTGTCACCCAGGGCTTTGTGTGGAAATGTACCAGCTTCCCCAAAAAGGGAGGACCAGAACCAACTTGTCAAGCTGACGAGAATCCAACAACTTCAGAGAAGTACCGTGTTTCCCCGAAAATAAGACCCTGTCTTATACTTTTTGAACCCTGAAATAAGCGCTTGGCTTTATTGCCATGCTCTCAAAAGCCCGATTGGGCTTATTACCAGGGGATGTCTTATTTTGGGGGAAACAGGGTAGTTCTTATTGAAGAAAATTTAGGAAGGCACAACGGCAGAATTCTAACAATCACTCTATTTCAAAAGCAAATCCTATATATAGAAAGAATATTAAAACTGTTTTTGCCTCTTTTTCTTTTTCTGCCTTATTAATCAACTACAGCCCCTCTTTCAGACAAAAAGGCCATTTTTCATTTTTCTCATGCTTTTGTGCAATGATCAGACTTGTGGTTGCCTTGTTTTCAATGACCCATAGAAACTAACTCCCAACACTACTGCATCGGCTTCAGTGGTGGGTTGCCCCTGGTTCACACCAATTCTATAGAACCGGTAGTAAAATCGGTGGGAGGCTCCACCCACTGACCCTGACGTCATCAAAATGCTTCTGCACATGCGGCCCTGTTGCAAACCAGTAGTAAAGGTAAGTAGAACCCACCCCTGGTCGGCTTATCTTCTGGTATATAAGTGTCTTGTAACTGGTTGTGCCCATCATGGCAATCATTTTGTGAGTGAAGTCCATTCCATAAGATGTTGTCAGCATTTCAGAGGTGTTTACCAAACTACAGTTAAGCTTATCCTTTTGCCAAAGGGAATCAGAATACAGAATAACAGAGTAGGAAAGAATCTTGAAGGTCTTCCAGTCCAACTTGAGCAGGAGACCCTCTACTATTCTGGACAAATGATTATCCAATTTCTTCCCCCAGAGATGGAGCACCCACAACTTCTGGAGGCAAGCCATTCCACTGATTAATTGTTCTCACGGACAGGAAATTTCTCCTTAGTTCTAGGCTGGTTCTCCCTTTGATAAGCTGCCCTCAGGGGTTTTGGTGAATAGGTTGATTAGCATAGTCTTCCTCTCATCTCCCATTTTCAAGGGAGGACAGAGAAAAAACCCAGCACACTCTCATGCTGTTATGTGTGCTGTATGTTAGAAAAAGAAAAAGCAATTCAGCATTAACTGTTCAGAGATGTCTCAGACTGGACTCTGTAACTTGTTGTGTTTTGCTTGGTGCTTTATTTCATCAGCCTTAGATTCTTGTTTAAATAAGCATTCTCTTATCTGGGGCAGGGGAGGGGAGAGTATTTACCTTTGATAACATCATTTGTTTTGTAGATGCCTTGTGTGCATTGGGCCTGGCTCATCATTAAAACATCCACCAATTAGAATGTAGTATTTTGATTTAACTTTCAAACCTTCAAAAAGTCAACGGGTGCCTCATCTGTCTAGCTCAGGGGAGCTTAAATCCGGCCCATGAGGCCAGCCTGGAAATATCAAAGGACCAGCCTGCCGTGCCTCAGCTGGCAAAATGGGCTGTGTGCGCCCCCACCAGCACAGCCCATTTTCAGCCTCCCTGGCCTCCTGTAGCACTCTGCCGGCCGAAAACGGGCTGCATGGGGCAGTGGTGGGTTCCAACAGTGTTACGACCGGTTCTCTTCGCGCACGTGTTTTGCATGCAATCACCGCGCAAGCACATTAGATTCTGCCCAGCTGAGGTGCAGCAATCCACTCTGCTGCATCTATCAGCTGGGCTAAAAAATGACAAATAAAGGTAGGTATAACACGGCAGCGGGTGGGAGGTCCCAGTTCACAGCCATAGAGAACTGGTTCGCTGATGTCACATCATCACCACTACCAGCTCACTTGAACCGGGCTGAACCGGGAGCAACCCACCACTGGTGTAGGGGACCTCAGAAGGCCTCCATGCAGCCCATTTTCAGCCGGGAGAGTGCTGCTGGAGGCCATGGAGGCTGAAAACGGGCTGCATGGGGGCCTCAGAAGGCCTCCACACAGCCTGTTTTTGGCCAGCAGAGTGCTGCTGGAGGCCATGGAGGACAAAAACAAGGCCCAGGGAAGCCACATGCGCCCCCCTGCGCTCCGTTTTGGCCAGTAAAGTGCTGCAGAAGGCCATCAGGCCGAAAATGGGGCTCCGTTTTGGCTGGCAGACTTGCTTTGTACTACATTCTTCTCAGCAATAGCTTTTGCTAAAGAATTTTTAAACATTTAATGCACTTTTTTTAAAAAAAAAAACTATTTTATCTGAATAAACAGATTTATGGCAATTGCCCACCCTTCTCTGAAGACAAAGTGTCTTTCTGTAACTATGAATTGGCTGCTGCTTTAATTGGGCTACATGGCAACATATGACAGCCAAGTTCTAAACTATGACTTCTGGGTTCTCTCTGCAGTATGCCTATCATAACAAGGCATTTTGTAACTAGTTATGACTCACATGAATGCTAAATATGCTTCATTTCCTGGCTGTGATCCCATGATCTTGTGCCATCAACAGAGAAGGGTCAATCCTTCTGTTCATTGGGCAAACAACAATAACACTGAAACCATTCTATAGGAATGCAGATAGTTAGCTACAAGACTCTGATTTTGTAATCTGTAGCTAAATTTGACAGATGCATAAACATTGTTCTCTCTAAAAGTTTCCAAATGAAGGCAAAGGTTAAAAAATTTAAAGCTTGATGGACTATTTAAGACCTAATAAATACATCAGCTGGACTTTATTATGCTTTCTGTAAAATTCGATTATCTTTCTTTTGGAACATTATATTGAAAAGATGTGAACTGTGCATATGGAGGACTTATGAACTCTCTGTGCAAGAGAGGAAATTCCAATTAACTTGTGTTTTCCTAGCACCTGGAAACAATAATATATAACTTTCACAAGCTCATTCATTCATTCATATTAGCACGAGGGAATAGAATATATTCAGGAGTTATGAATTTATTTGCTTTCCATTCACCAATCAATCCTTGGATAGAAGTTCAGTTGAAATTCAGTGTGAATGTATCTAATCTATGAGGGAATTAACATCATACCTGTTATTCATTCACCCTCCCATTGAGAAGTATGGAAAATACCTGTAAACATCGGCAAAATTCTTGCAAACAAAGGGGTGATGTAATTTATATTATGGAATGTTCACTTCTGATAGATTGTTTTCCTAATGTGGGAAGCACCCCCCCCCCCCAAAAGAATGACATATTTTGAGGAATATTAAAAAAGGCAGAATATTATTTTTCCGTAAATGAGAAATGGAGAAACATGTTTTTAGAGGCAGGAAGCAGATTCAATCTTTCTTAATAGCCCCAGCAGATATTTTGTGCCCATTAAGAAAGAGTGGGCTGGCCTATTCAAAAACCAGTCCCAGTTTCCCTGCCCCAAGCAGAAACTGAGGAAGCCAATTTTTAGAAATGCAGATTTGGTAATCCATTCAAGACAGGATATTTTGAAACTCCCTGCAGCAAAGTCTGAACAAAGCCAGAATGGTAGGATTAGAAGCAGCCCCTCACCCAAGATCCAACACAGGTTGGAATTGCCCAACACCCCTTCAGAACACAAGCCCCTTCATTGCATCATCCCAGAGAATCCAAACTTCACCTGGGAGCTCAGATAAACAATAAGCCAAAGATTGACCAGATGAGCTCAGACAAACATCTAGGATTTCCATTTTCTCTTTTGTCAATAGAGCTGTGATGGCGAACCTATGGCACGTGTGCCACAGGTGGCACACATAGCCATATCAGTGGGCACGCGAGCTCAGCTCCGACACGGCCTTCTGGGCCCACCAGAAGTAGAAAAACAGGCTGTTTCCTGCCTCCAGAGGGCCTTGGTCGTTTTTTTTTTTTTTGTTTGTTTGTTTGTTTGCTTAATTTGATTTATATGCCGCCCTTCTCCGGAGACTCAGGGCGGCTTACAATGCGTTAAGCAATAGCCTTCATACTTTTGTATATTTATACAAAGTCAGCTTATTGCCCCCACAAACTGGGTCCTCATTTCACCTACCTTAGAAAGGATGGAAGGCTGAGTCAACTTTGAGTCTTGGAGAGATTCGAACCAGCAGTAAATTGCAGGCAGCTGTGTTAATAATAGGGTGCGTAGACCACTGTACTATCAAGGCTCTTGATAGTGGGGAAGGCCCGTTTTTTGCTGTCCCCAGCCTCCAGAGCCTTTCTAGGAGTCTGGGGAGGGCAAAAATGGCCTTCCCCACCCCCTGGAGGCCAGAAATGGCCCATTTGCCAAGTTCCAGTAGGACAGGAAGTTGGCAAACGGGCCATTTTCGGCCTCCAGAGAGCCTCCGGGGGGTGGGGCAGACTGTTTTCGCCCTCCCCAGGCTCCTAGAAAGGCTCTGGAGCCAGGTGAGAGAGAAAAATGGGCCTACTGGGCCATTGTGTTCTGGGAGCGGGGGGGTGTCGCACACGCATGCACGGGGCACATAGAATTATGGGTGTGGGCACGCACACATGTGACACCACCCCTGCCCCCCCTCCTGGCACACAATGGCAAAAAGGTTAGCCATCACTGCTATAGAGCATAGGTGACAAATTTGCTATGTTCCATTGCCATCACGTGATGTTTTGTGAGGTTTTCCCCCTTCACTGAGCTGGAGTGGGCATGGCCTGCACCAGAGGTGGGTTTCAGCAGGTTCTGACCAGTTCTGGAGAACTGGTAGTGGAAATTTTGAGTAGTTCGGAGAACCAGTAGTAAAAATTTTGACTGGCCCCGCCCCCATCTATTCTCTGCCTCCCAAGTCCCAGCTTATCGGGAGGAAATGGGGATTTTGCAGTAAGCTTCCTCTGCCACGGCCACCAAGCCAAGGCCACCAAGCCAAGGCCACCAAGGCCACCATGCCCACCAAGCCACATCCACAGAACCAGTAGTAAAAAAAAATTTGAAACCCACCACTGGCCTGCACGTGACGCATCCCGCCTGTGGGCAACCAGTTTGACACCCCTGCTATAGAGCCAGCTATGACCCGTACATAACATAGATGGGAGGGGCAGATATGGTGGGAGCAGGGGACCATATCATGTGTTGGGGGCTCGCACTCGCTGTTTGAGAGCAATTGCTTGCCCTGGTCCCCATGGCTCCTCTCGGAGACTAGGTGGCTTAGACACTCAGGATCTGGGCCTTCGGCTGATGTTATGCAACGCTAGGTCCGTGGTAAATAAGGCCCCCCTCATTCACGATCTTATACAAGAGGGAGGAGCGGACCTGGCGGGTATTACGGAGACCTGGTTGGGCCCGGAGGGCGGTGTCCCTCTGGCTGAAATGTGCCCACCAGGCTTCATAGCATTCCATCAGCCGAGGGCCCAGGGGAGGGGAGGGGCGGTGGTGGTTATTATTAACGAGGATCTGGGTCCTAGGGAGACCACTGTGCCTCAGATAGCCGGATGTGAGTCCCTCCTTGTGAGGTGGGGTCGTGGGGTTCAGATGGGCTTGTTGCTTATGTACCTGGCTCCCTGCCGCGTGGCAACAGCCCTACCTGAGCTACTCGACGTGATAGCCACGGTGGCAGTTGATACACTCAGGCTTTTAGTCATGGGTGATTTCAACTTGCCATCCGTTGGTGAAATGTCTGAGATGGCTCGGGAGTTCATGGCTTCCATGACGGCCATGGACCTGACCCAGTTAGTTCATGGCCCTACTCACAGGGGAGGTCACACTCTGGATCTGATTTTTGTCTCTGGCCAGTGGTTGAGTGGTCTTGTTATTGGGGATATAGACGTGGAACCCTTGTCATGGACAGACCACTCACTCCTTCGCCTGGATTTTCGAACCGCTGCCCCCCGCCACAGGGAGGCGGATCCAATTAGATGGATCCGCCCCAGGTGCCTGATGGATCCTGAGAGGTTCCAGACAGAGCTTGGGCCATTTCCTGAGGTTCTAGCACATGACTCGCCGAGGAGCTGGTAGCCGCCTGGGACCGGGCGGCTGGTGGGGCCTTGGACCGAGTCGTGCCTCTGCGGCCTCTGACCCGGTGCCGATCCCGCGCGGCTCCTTGGTTCACTGAGGAGCTGAGGGAAATGAAGTGCCGGAAAAGACACCTGGAGAGCGGTTGGAGGGCCAGTCTCGCTGAATCTGATCGAACAAGGGTAAGGTCGCATATTAAGGCCTACCTAGTGGCGATAAAGACGGCAAAGTTTAATTACTTTTCCGCCTCTATTGCGTCATCAGGGAATCGTCCGGCCGCCCTGTTCAGGGTTACCTGCTCCCTGCTTCATCCAGGAGTGCGGGAGGATCCCTTGGAAGGCAGGGCGGAGGATTTCGGACAATACCTGTATGATAAAATCGCTCAGATCCGGGGGGATTTGGACTCTGACTGGGTAGATCAGGGCAGGGTGACGAGGAACAGTCTTGAGAATGTTATCTGGGAGGAGTTTGATGCTGTGACTCCTGATGATGTGGACAGGATTTTGGAGAGACTTAGTGCGGCCACATGTTTACTGGACCCGTGTCCCTCCTGGTTGGTACTGGCGTCCCGGGAGGTTACATGAGGCTGGCTCCAGGGTGTTATCAACGCTTCGTTGAGTGAGGGTTACTTCCCCACCGCCTTGAAAGAGGCGGTGGTGAGGCCTCTCCTCAAGAAGCCGTCCCTGGATCCAGCAATATTGGCCAACTATCGTCCTGTCTCCAACCTTCGCTTTATGGCGAAGGTTGTTGAGAATGTGCACGACAGTTTCCGCAATTCCTGGAGGAAACATCTTATCTAGATCCGTTCCAGTCGGGTTTCAGGTCTGGGCACAGCACGGAAACGATATTGGTCGCGTTGGTTGATGATCTCTGGAGGGCTCGGGACAGGGGTTGTTCCTCTGTTCTGGTCCTATTAGACCTCTCAGCGGCTTTTGATACCATCGACCATGGTATCATGCTGCACCGTCTGGAAGAGTTGGGGGTGGGAGGCACCGTGTTGCAGTGGTTCTCCTCCTTTCTCTCCGACCGGTCGCAGTTTGTGTTGGCAGGGGGGCAGAGGTCGACCTCGAGGCCTCTCATTTGTGGAGTGCCGCAGGGATCGGTCCTCTCTCCCCTTCTGTTCACCATTTATGTGAAGCCGCTGGGTGAGATCATCCGTGGCTTTGGGGTGAGATACCACCAGTACGCTGATGACACCCAGCTGTACATCTTCACCCCAGGCCACCCCAACGATGCCCTTGAAGTGATGTCCCAGTGCCTGGAGGCTGTACGGGTCTGGATGGGGAGGAACAGGCTCAAGCTCAACCCTTCCAAGACTGAGTGGCAGTGACTCCCGGCATCCCGATATAGTCAGTTGACTCCATCACTGACTATTGGGGGCGAGTCATTGGCCCCCACAGAGAGGGCTCGCAATCTGGGAGTCCTCCTGGATACGCAGCTGTCCTTGGAGGAACATCTGACGGCTGTAACCAGGGGGACCTTTTGTCAGGTTCGCCTGATTCGCCAGTTGCGGCCCTTTCTTGATCGGGATTCCCTGTGCACAGTCACTCACGCCCTCGTCACCTCTTGCCTTGACTACTGCAACGCTCTCTACATGGGGCTCCCCTTGAGGAGCACCCGGAGGCTCCAACTGGTCCAGAATGCAGCAGCGCGGGTAGTGACGGGAGCAGCATGGCGCTCCCATGTAACACTGCTCCTGCGCGAGCTGCACTGGCTCCCGGTGGTCTTCCGGGTGCGCTTCAAGGTGCTGGTTATCACCTTCAAAGCGCTCCATGGCATAGGGCCTAGCTATCTTCGAGACCGCCTGCTGCTACCGACGACCTCCCATCGACCCGTGCGCTCCCACAGAGAGGGCCTCCTCAGGGTGCCATCAGCCAGACAGTGTAGGCTGGTGACCCCCAGGGGAAGAGCCTTCTCGGTGGGGGCACCTACCCTCTGGAATCAGCTCCCCCCAGAGATAAGGAGAATCCAGGACCTCAGTGCCTTCCGTCGTGCCCTTAAAACCCATTTATTTAAACAAGCCAGGCTGGCTTAAGATGAAATTTTTAACTGTTTTAAATGTTTTAAACGTTTTAATTGGTAATGAGTTTTAATTGGGCCAAATTTATATATCTTTTAATTGTTTTTTAATATTTGTCTTGCATGTCTTTTTAATTCTGGCTGTACACCGCCCCGAGTCCTCAGGGAGAAGGGCGGTATAGAAATTCAATAATAAATAAATAAAATAAATAAAACCCTTACATGACCCCCATAGGAATCTGACAACAGCGAATAGAATATTAAAGGACATGTTCTTGCATAGGAACAGTAAGTTCAAATACAAAACCCAAAGAAGGTATAACCCCCCACTCTTGACTCCATTTTGTCAGCTGCACCAGAACCATAAACACTGGTGGTTCTGTTCATCATTAAACCATCTTTCCAATCAGGCTCCATGTTTCCAGTGTCTTTTTCTCAGCTTGGAACTGAACCAGATGGATTTTCCTTCCAACACTAACATGTCTTCAGGAAACCAGGTCAGGAATATCTGATTTAAGAAGTCTTGCAAAAGCACTTTTATAGGTTGAAATTGAATATAGTTCCTATTTCAGCTGCTTCCAGCCAATTCAAAATCTGAACATATGATCAAAGCATACAGGCTTCAAAGGGGAAATTAAACTATGGAAAAGTCACCATAATATATTGTTTTGATTCAGAAAACTGGTAAAATAAAACATACAGAAAGCACTGGCAATCTCTTCATAGACACCTTTTATTGTTAAAATATTTCTTATTGTTTCTACATCATCCAAGTGCCCTAAGGAAAGCATGTAAAATTCACACCGATGTTCATTTTATTGCTATAGTTGCATTATAATATATAGCAAAATCTTGCCCCATCAACATGCAATGTAGTTTTGGCAAAAGATGAATCTTTAGACGGAAGGAATGAAAATAACTTCAAACACGGTTAATTAAAATATTATTATATACTGTTTTGAATTAGCCCAAATTTCTCATCTTTGCTTTATATAACATGTATTTTGAAAAACCAGCAACTGATTTTCTCTGCATTTGCTTGTAGCCAGACGGCATGCTTGAAATCACAGGCTAAAATTAACAGAATTGGTTTCTATTGCTTTTCTTAAAACAAATAATTGCTTGTTAAATTTCAGCAGAGTATAATTCCACCCACCCCCCACTCCCAAATACTCACAGGCACACATGTAATGTTTTCCTGATGCTTGAGGGCTGACATGTATATCACTGCTATTAAAGTGGCCCTTGTGGAATATTTATCAGTGCTATTGAACAGTTATTATTACTCCATATTCCATATGGTGAAGGTTGTGATCTGTTGACTCAGTTATCTGCAGCAAACAACCATTTAACATTTCAATAAGCCATCACAAATGGATATGTAGGAAAGCCAAAAACAATTGGGTACAAAGAAAAACCAGAAAGTCCATTTGCACCTTTGAGACAACCATGACCTGGATGACTGAGAATCTCCATAGACAATTGGACACAAATGCATATAGCAACAGCACTTAGATTTATATACTGCTTCATAGTGCCCTTTCTAAGAGCTTTACAGAGTCAGCATATTGCCCCCAACAATCTGGGTCCTCATTTTACCAACCTTGGAAGAATGGAAGACTGAGTCAACCTTGAGCCGGTGAGAATTGAACTGCTGGCAATCGGCAGAATTAGCCTGCAACATTGCATTGTAACCATGTTGGTTCAACATATTTTAAAGATTAAGGTACAATTGAAACCAGAGGCTTTTATTTTTAGACTAATGGGCAGGAAACTAGAAAAGGGTCATGGAAATTTATTTTTATATTTGACAAGTGAAGCAAGACTATTATCTGTTAAAAAACGGAAAGCTGCAACATTATCCACAGTGGAGGAATGGTTAGCAAAGATGATGAAACTTGAGGAGATGAATTAGAAAAAAGGTAATATTTACTGTCTTCCAATTGGTTATGTCATCTCTACACAATCAAGACACAGTTTACGGTAGTCTAATCTGTAGATAAAGGGAGGCCATAAGAAAGTAAGCAGCAGATGCACTACTAAGATCTGTGTACCATGTTGATCTTCAACCCATTTCATCATACCCTCCTGTTGTTTTTCTGAAGAATACAAGTCTGACTCTAGTGGCAGCTGAAAAGCTGTCATTTGTTTTATGGCGTGACTTAACCTGAGTCTTTTATGTTTTGCAAAGTCATGGCAAAAACCAATTGGGCTGAAGACAGATGTTCTTTATTCTGAGACAGATGCATCTTTCCTTTGTCTACTTTCTTTATAGCCCCCTGGCAGAACTGTGATGGCATCTTTTTCCCTGAGTAGCAGCAGTCTGACATCTGCTGGAGTTGGGAGTTGGGCCTCACCAAAGCTTTAAAGGGCCTCAGATAAGGGAGCGCCACAATCCTTCTGTACAGAATCCAAGAATCACCTGCAGGGTTTTTGTTTGCTGTGCTGGCTGATGTCTTTTTGCGTGTAATAAATCTGCTACTTGAGATAGCTGGGGGGAAGGGAGAGGAAGTGTGGGGAGGAAGAACCCAAGTTATTCACAAACGTTGCAGTTTTGCTGGGAGACGCCCAGATTTAAATATTGCTATGGCTATATCAGATTTTATTCACTCACATGCTTTACCTATGTTCTTTAAGTAGGATTTTATTCACTCACATGCTTTACCTATGTTCATTAAGTAGGATAAATAGGATTACCTGAAATGTTAACCTAAGTAATGCATGAAAGTTTAAACAGCTCGTCACTCACGTAAGCATCCCAAATCACACATGGTTTAAAATCCTACGGCTTCTTATTCCATTATCACCATCAAAAAAGGGTGAGGAAAGCCCTCCATCTCTTGGCTTTCCATAAAGGGATCGAACCTTGGCTCTGCAACCTTGGGGTGGGGGGCACACAGGGGACCTTGGAAACATAGGATTGTTAGTCTCTTGAGAGCCCCGCCCCAGTCATAATCCAATACTAAATAGCCATTTTAGGATTCCCTTTTGATATTTAATTGTTATTATTCTATAATTTTAAAAATTTAACCCTAATTTAACCACTCTTTGAGAGAGTTGAGTGGTTTAGAAATATAAAATATATGTAAATATAATTACATAAATACAAACAAAAACAAAACATCATCAACCTTCTGATGCAACCAAAAAGGGAAGAAATTGCACCAAAAATGGGAAATGTTCAATAGTAACATGTTTTAAATTACAACATTCAATTAGAACATTCAAATAGAAGCTGTTGAACTGAACTTAAAACTAGGATGAATTAAGTTTAGACATGTAACTAGAATTCAGTTATAAACAGAAGAAAGCTGGTTTCATTGGCACTCGGAAATCTGCTTTTAATGGGCTTTTTGTAGGAGAGGGCATTCATTATTATCCAAAGTCCAGGAAATCAAGCAGTTTGTCATCCCACTGATATGAATAATGCAAACGAGGCCTTTTGTTATTATGAAGATGATGTACTTTGTGCCATTTACATCATTAGAAATATGAAATAAATTATAACAAAATGTGATCCATTGCATGGGGAGCCATTACAATGAGGTTCTGAGAACTGAAGTTTCATTGTAGTATCATCAGGTTATTACAGTTAGGGTTGGCTTACTTATTTCTGTATATAATGCTTCAGTAGAGAAATGAAATATAGTCATCTTGTCTGTCCACTTAAGAAATCATTATAAGCAAATCAGATACAGAAGGGCACATTTTGATTTTAAAAAATTGGGACTCCAGAAGCAAATGAATGTTGGATAGAAACACACAATTCCAGAAATTGTGTAAAACATATGTAAAACAAATGAACAGAATCACATAGAAAATACAAATCAGTGGTGGGTTGCCTCTGGTTCGGACCGGTTCACAAGAACTGGTAGTAAAACCGTCAGGAGGCCCCACCCACCACCCCGGATGTCGTCATCGGCAATCTGCGCATGCGCAGAAATAAGGCCATGCGCGAACAATGAGAACACGCGTGCATGATCCCATTGCGAACCGGTAGTAAAGGTAAGTAGAATCCACCCCTGATACAGATGTGCATTTTTAGGAATACAATAAGAACATTGGATACACAAATGCAAGTGAGAAAGCTCCAATTCTGGCATTTTGAAAGATAAAGTAGCTTCCCAAGGCTGTGGTTTTAAGCAGCAGATGACGAGTGGGATGGATGGTTTTACAAAATGCTCTAACATACGTATATAACATACCTCCTGTTCTTTGTTGCATTCGAGGTGCCTGTTTACTTCTACAAACTTGTGCTGGGTTTATAATGGGAGGTGAGTGGGGGAAAAAAACCAGACAGCAGAAAAATAATTAACTTTCCCTGATCCTTTCTTCATTGCCTGCTGTTCTTCCACTCAAAATGTCAGGTGTTCATTTCATTTTAGTGTTTGATTTAATAGGAAAAAATTAAATATGAAATTGCAGCTGGAAAGCTTGGCATGGGGGGGGTTCCACTGGAATTTTGGACTACAAGTTCATTTACCCCTGTTATAAATAACCAGTATAAACAGATTGTACAGAGAGAGTGGCTTCACCCCTTGCACGACAGTGTTTGCCACAGCTGCTGAAAATTGGACAAATCCAATTGCACAAGATCTCCAAGGTCTCCAATCCATTTGTACAATTCCTCCCAGAGTTCTAGATCTGATTATTCCAGAGACATATGTATCTGTATGAAAAAAGTTGGAAAGTTTGCCATCTGTTGCTCCTTTTCCTGCACTTCAGTCCAAACCTATATACCAGGGATGTCAAACTATTTCATTGAAGGCTGCATCAGAGTTGGGTTTGACCTTGGGGGGTCGAGGTGGGTGTGATCAGGGTGGGCATGGTCAGCTCGACGTCACTTGTGTCAGGGGCGTCTGTGATGGTCCAAGCAATGCCAGCGAAAATAGGCTCCCAAGCTCTGTTTTCAGCTGTGACGGCCTCCTGCAATCCTCTGCCAGTGAAAACAGAGCTTGGGAGTGCTGCCCGCAATCCTCACAAATTTCATTTTCGGCTGCCTCCTGCAACCCTCTGCCAGTAAAAACGGAGCTCAGAAGGTCACATGTAGCCCTCCCAAGCTCCATTTTCGCTGGCAGAGGCACCGTGGGCCGATCCTTCTCTGACCCAGGTTGGCCCCATGGGTCAGATATAAGCACCCCACAGGCCAGATTTGGCCCCTGGGCCTTGAGTTTGACACCCCTGCTATATACAGAGGTTGTAATGTTCCATGTTCTATATTCATAATCTGTATATAAAAAGAAGAAGAAAATGCTAGGCTACTGATCAGGAAGAGATGATCCCTGGACATTTGTACAATGAAACGTAAGAAAGTGCATTGTTCCAGGTGAACCTAATCCTTAAGCTCTGTCTTAGAGACTGACAACATGTTCCTAATATCTCATGCAATTAAGAATCTTGCTGATTATTTTTTTAATTAGAGACATAGCAGAAACGGAACCTGCACCTTGTCATGCCCAACATATGTTACATCAATTTAGGGAGGTTCCCTTAAGAGGTCGGGGATATCTTCACTACAGACAATTGGCATACTTAATTCCCAGAATTTTTTTTTTTTAAATTAAGTAGATGTTGCAAAAAAAACAGGCCAACTGCAGCAGACTGCAGTCAGAACTTTGTTCAGATACTAACAAGTCTGGGGTTTTTTGCTGGCAAGCAGTAAGATGTGTTTGTGCAGTATCTGAACATGTCCCATGATGTAGGCACATAAAGGAAGGGCTTGTGCAGTGGCAATGCTATGGGACAGAACTTGCAATATTTTGTTCTGCTTTGCTGCAAACACTTCTAGGTACAATCCTGTATTAAATAGAATGGGAAGAGATGTGTTTGAAACACTAAACAGGTGGGTGGGTTTCAGCAGGTTCTGACCAATTCTGGAGTGGAAATTTTGAGTAGTTCAGAGAACCAGTAGTAAAAATTCTGACTGGCCCTGCCCCCATCTATTCTCTGCCTTCCAAGTCCCAGCTGATCGGGATGAAATGAGGATTTTGCAGTAACCTTCCCCTGGATTGGGGAGGGAATGGATATATATATATATATATATTTATTTTGATTTATATGCCACCCTTCTCCGGAGACTCAGGGCGGCTTACAATGTGCTAAGCAATAGCCTTCATTCTTTTGTATATTTATACAAAGTCAGCTTATGGCCCCCACAAACTGGGTCCTCAATTTACCTACCTTAGAAAGGATGGAAGGCTGAGTCAACCTTGAGCCTTGGCGAGATTCGAACCTGCAGTAATTGCAGGCAGCTGTTCTTAATAACAGGGTGCTTTAGACCAGTGTACTACCAAGGCTCCTTATTTTACAATATCCTTCTCCCGGAGTGGGGTGGGAATGGAGATTTTTACAGTATCCTTCCCCTGCCACGCCCACCAAGCCACGCCATGGCCACCAAGCCACGGTCACAGAATCCGTAGTAAAAAAATTTGAAACCCACCACTGTTTAGTGACCTATGTATGAAAATGCAGGATAGAAATCAAAATAATGCACAAACAAACAAGCAGCATTTGTATTTTTTTACATTAACATGCTGGTTGCAATATGGTCACTTATTCTTCCAGTTTCATAGTTCTTGGAATTATATGGGGTAAATTTTGGTAGTTTAGAAATTGCATATTGGACATTTGTGAAAGTTCATGACTTCCGCTGAAGCAGGACATCCCTTTTCCCCACCATCACGCAGTCTTGTATGACCCCTAACCCCCCTGGGTAGACTTGGGAAGTGCAGGGAGGAAGTGAGAATCCGTTTGGTTGACATATATTGTTTCTTCGGTAGAATGACTCCACCAGGTCTGATCCCTCATATGTGTTAGAGGAAATGGGGTGTATGTTTATGTCATTTAATGAGTAAACAGATTCAGAAACTGGACAGAATGAATTTGCAATTAAATATATCTACATCTGATCATAATTAAATAAAGATTGAACTGAAAATTCCTCAAGCTGAGTATATACCCTTCTCTGACCAAAATATAGTGGGAGAGCAGAAATGTAGACATCACCCATTACTCGGGAATTGTATTCAATATTTGAAGTGCCCAAATATATCTGAAAGGTGTGTGTGTGTGTGTGTGTGTGTGTGTGTATATAAAGAGAACAATAAATTATATTTCCAGGTTGTGGCTAAGGCAATTCTATATTTGAAAATTCCTATGTAAGGGAGAAACAAAGAAAGATTGTTTTTTCTCCTGATATGCTAGCTTTCTACTTATGGAGTTTCCCCTTCCACACAAGACAATTCCAACAGTTTATTTCCTCCAGAAAACCTAGGATAATTTATCCGATGATCACAATAACTTAGTCCCAAATTCTGACTGATCTTTTTTTCTTCTACAGAACACAGAATCATAGGTAGATATTCCAATTGCTTTCTTGTCACCCAGCTTGGCAAGATACTTTAGACACACACACACATACCGTACACACACATACAGACACGCACAACTTTCCGGAAAGGAAACAAATAAGCTTCTGTAGTCATACTAGGTAAACAACCCATGGGAAATAAAGGCAGAACTGAAAGTAGATCTTTGTTCCATTGTGGACACATTCAGGCAAGCATTCCAAAGCACAGCAGCTTTCAGTTATATTACGTAGCCCAACTCCTAAGTTAAAGCCACATCGTTCTTTGCTCTGTAGCTCAGTTGCCATATGACCTGTGTATCCTTTTGCTCTGATGCACCCTCTGCACTTTGACTCTATGATCCAAATGGAACATGTAAGTCCAGAGGAGGGAGATGCTGCACCATATGCTATCAGCTAGGATGTAGGGCCTAATGAGATGAATGCATATGTTTAACTAGAGACAGTGTGGCAGCCCAGAATTTTAGGATGGTGGACGTTTAATTCTTTCTCCTCAATTCTGACCACAGACAGTCTAGTCCGGTGATGGCGAACCTATGGCACCCGTGCCACAGGTGGCACGCAGAGCCATATCTGTGGGCACACAAGTGTTGCCCTAGCTCAGCTCCAGAACGCATGTGCGCACTGGCCACCTGATTTTCAGCCCTTCTGAGCCCACTGAAAGTCAGGAAATGGGCCATTTCCGGCCTTCGGAGGGCCTCTAGGGGGTGGGGAAGGCTGTTTTCATCCTCCCCAGGCTCCAAGAAAGCCTCTGGAGCCTGGGGAGGGCAAAAAACAGGCCTACCGGGCCCACTGTGCCATCATGTGCCAAAAGTGGGGGGGAGCATGGGGGGGTCACACACGCATGCGTGGGGGGCGGGGCTATTGAATTATAGGTGTGGGCATGCACGTGCGCAAACCCCCCCGCACTCCCCTCGCTTTTGGCATGTGACGGCAAAAAGGTTAGCCATCACTGGTCTAGACCAGTGGTCCCCAACCTTTTTATCGCCGCGGACCAATCAGCCTTTGATAATTTTACCGTGGCCCGCTGAGCGCGCGCAGGGGTGGGGGGCGTTGTTCGCGACGACACATTGATTGTTTATATATCAGATTGTTTTGATTAAACAACTTTTATTTTATTGTATTTAAACATTCCTTACAAAATAAAATACAATTACATAAATATAAAGTGCTTTAACATTTTAACAGTTAAACTTTAACTAAGCGCTCTAGTTACTAGAATCTAGTGAATCAATGAGAACCCTGAGCTTGTTTTTCTGCAACGAGACGGTTCCATCTGGGGGTAATAGGAGACAATGACACCCGAAGTGTCTTGCTTATGTCCAGTTTATTTCGTTGTTTTATTTTGGTTGCTGTCACTGCAGAAAACCCCGCTTCACACAGATAGGATGTTGGAAAAGGCAAAAGGGACTTAAGAGCTGTAGTGGCAATCTCAGGATATTCCGCCATGACTTTAATCCAGAACACCGGCAGAGTTGTTGTCTCAAATACAGTTTTAAGGCCGCCGTCATTTGCAATCTCCAGCAGTTGATCTTCTTCTTGTACAGACATGCTACATTCGTCTGGTTTGTTGACAAATGGGTCGCGGATCCATTCCTTACCAGTTCGTGGGTCTTTTGTGGTTGGGAAGTAGCGCTCAAACTTTTCTAAAAGCAAAGACAGGTGATCGTGCACCAACTGGGAGAATGAACGCTCAGGCTCAGTCTCTCCTAAAATCCCCACTAATGTCTGAAACATGTCCAAAATGCCTCTGTTCACACGCCGTCCCCACAACTCCAGTTTGGCTTTAAATGCAGCTACTTTGTCAGCCAACTTGAAAACAGTTGTCATTTTCCCCTGAAGGGACAGATTGAGTTCATTGAGCAGGCTAAATATGTCACACAGGTAAGCCAGTTTTGCAAGCCATACCTTGTCACTGAAATGTGCTGCCAGTGGTGACTTCTTTTCTGAGAGAAATCTTTGCAATGGCTCTCTTAATTCAAACACCCTGGATAGTGATTTTCCTCTGGATAACCATCTTATTTCTGTGTATAAGAGAAGGCATCTGTGCTCTGTGTCCATCTCCTCACAAAGCTGCTCAAATAGACGCGAGTTAAGGGCGTTTGCTTTGATGTGGTTAATAACTTTAACCACATCATTCAATACACTGTTAAATTCTGGTGACATTTTTCGGCTTGCCAGCATTTCCCTGTGAATGATACAATGTGTAGATTCGCACTCAGGTGCAACCTCCTTAATCCGAGCGGTTAAACCAGACAGCCGTCCGGTCATGGCAGCAGCTCCGTCTGTGCATATGCCGACACAAAAGGACCATTTTAGTTGTCCTGATATATAACCGTCCAGTGACTTGAACAGTTCTGCTCCTGTGGTGTTGGTTGGCAAAGATAGTGCACATAATAAATCCTCATGCACATCCTCCTGATAAAGATATCGCACATAAACAAGTAGTATTGCCTTGTTGTCGATATCTGTAGATTCATCAACCTGTAGTGCGTACCACGGTGAAGTATTAATCCTCTCCAACAATTGTGTCTCAATGTCTTCAGCTATTTCATCAATGCGCCTAGTCACGGTGCTAGCCGACAAAGGCACATTTGCTACCTTTTTTACAGCAGCCTCTCCTAAAAGTTCACGACAATTGTCTTTAGTGGAGGGCAAGATCAATTCTTCACCGATAGTGAATGGCTTTTTAGCCTTAGCAATACGGTTAGCCACCAAATATGATGCTCTCAGAGCATTCTCCTTTATTGCTGTGGTGGCCCTCAGAAATATCTTCTGTCCTTCGTGTTCCCTTTTTTTTCTTTCAAAATACTGCAGGGGTTTGTCTTTTAATCCAGGGTGCTTGGCATTCAAGTGGCGAAGCAGTTTTGAGGGTTTCATTGCCTCATTAGAGAGCCGCTCACCACAAACTATGCAGAGCGGGGTTGGCGCGTGGGAATCACCTATCCCGATAAATCCATATTTCAAGTAGGACTCATTGTATTGTCTGTTAAAAGTTTTATGTTTCTTTGATGCTGAAGGCTCTTCTTCTGTCTCTTCACTGGGCCTTTTCTTTTTCCCAAGGAAACTTTCTGACGACATCTGTTTCGTACTCATCTTTGCTAATTTGTGGGTTAAATTTGAGCAAAAACAATATACACCTACACCAATTACTGTAAAAATGAGAAAGTACCAGTGAAAAGCGAGAAGAGCTAAAAAAACAAACAAACATCGGGGTCCTGTGCGGGAGGGGGTTTCAACCTCTTCTCCAAAGCACCTGAAGGTAGGAGGAGAAACTGGATGGAGCAAGGAGATAAGCAGCCTCGAACTAAGGAGAAACTTCCTGACACCCAGAACAATTAACCAGTGGAAAAGCTTAGCCTTCAGAAGTTGTGGGAGACCCATCACTGGAGGCTTTTAAACAGAGACTGGACAGCCATTTGTCTGAAATGATATTGGGTCTCCTGCTTGATCTGGGGTTGGAATAGAAGACCTCCAAGGATCCTTCAAACTATGAGCTCCTCTGTTACAAACCTCCAGGGATGCAGCACCCACAACCTCTGGAGAACCAACCTCCACTTGAAAGAGGCTTTTTCAATCTTCCCACCGGCAGAAATTGCAGCCACCAGTTTCCCAGCCTGCAGCACCAGTGGGCTTCCATTTGGGGAGGGAAGGAACCTGCAGCAGCAGCAGCTGAGAGGCTTCAGCCCAGTTGCTTCTCCGCTTCCAGGCCGTGGAGGGAACCAAACAGCCCGACTTGCTCCCGGACTCTCCTCCCACCTGCAGCCCTCAACTCACCTGCCAGCTGCTGCTTCGACCATGGAAGCAGCACAAAAGCCGCTCTGCACACCAACTTCCTCCCATAAGTCATCCGGAAAAGGAAGTTCCTCTGCGCTTCTCCTCTCCTCCCATCCTTTCTATCAGTACGGTACTCGATGGTTTTAACTCCTTTATTATGCACTTTTCAGGCACAGAGGTTGCCTACCGGCCGCTGCAACAATCATGTCCCCCGGCCGCTGCAGCGATCATGGCCCCCGGCCGCTGCGCGGCCCGGTGCCAGGTACTCCACGGCCCGGCACCGGTCCGCGGACCGGGGGTTGGGGACCACTGGTCTAGACAAATCCGTTTGTCTGGTCATATCATTTTCCTTTTTCATATAAAGCCCCTATTGGTGTGGATGGATTCCCCTTGAAATGCAAATAGTAGCTTCAGAGAAGCCATTTTTTTTTTTACATGGTTATATGAAAAAGAGCTTCCAGGGTCATGAGGCAGCTCAGGCTCTGTTATTTTTAGAACAACAACAACTGTTGTTTTTAGAACAACAACAACAAAAACCTCCACATTATATTTACTCAATTAAGGATTCCTCTAGTTTAGCCATGGGAAGGCTTTGCAACCATCTAGATGCACACTGCCACCTAGTGTTAAATTTTTAATGTGCAGCTTTTGAGCGTGTGGGAATTGCTAGGAAAAGAGCATTTTTAAAATCTGCGCTGGAAATAACTTGTGAATGTGTCAGTGGCTGCACGTAATCTGTTCTCTGTAGGTTGGCAGCAATACAATAGGCAAGATATGTTTTTATTTTGCAGTCATAAAAAAACAAATGGTGATATAGTCAAAGCTGTATATGAGGAGGATTTTGCAATTAATTTACATTTTGTTTTTGTTTTTTAAAGAATGCCTAAAGAAAGGTACACAACAAAGTGTACATTTTTAGAATATCTTCCCACACTAACATACATATGGTCCTAGAATATACAATTTTAAAAATGTATATTTGTTTGCTGAACTGCACCTTAATGTTCTTAAATGGAACTATTAAAGGACTACTGAAATTCATTCAGGGGTTTTGATAGCAATATCTAAGTGATATTGCTTATATTCCGCTTTGTAGTGCTTTACAGCCTTTCTAAGAACTTTACAGAGTCAGCATATTTCCCCCAACAATCTGGGTCCTCATTTTACCAACCTCGGAAAGATGGAAGACTGAGTCAATTGTGAGCCAGTGAGGGTCGAACTGCTGGCAGTCAGCCAAATTAGCCTGCAATACCACATTCTAACCACTGTGGTGCCACGGCTCTTCATGGTACTGATCAGGTGTATACGTCAGAAAGTCAAGACAGTCCCTGTACTCACATGATCAAAGACTCAGCCCTTTTTGTACATGCTAGTGCACATAAAGAGGCATGATTTTGACTGTTTTGTGCACACATGCTAGTAACACCCCTTGCACCTTTAAATATATTGAATCAGCAAATCATATTTATTTTAGAAATGGGGAACTCCTTATCTAAGGTGACCAGACGTCCCGCTTTTGGTGGGACAGTCCCGCTTTTGAGCAATTTGTCCCGCGTCCCGCGGCGTTTTAAAAAAGTCCCGATTTTTCATTCTGCCTCCTGAATCCCCGCTGATGGCTAAAGGGAAAAAAAACTCTTTAAACTCTTGCCGCGGGGCTTCAAAGGGCCGACCTACAGCTGATCAGTGTTAAAAAAAAAATGAATAGACCCATGCCTGCAAAAATAGAAAAAACAGCCCCTGTTAACAGCTTCCGCTAGGTTAATTAGCTGCAAAAAGCTGCAAAAAGTTCCTGGAGCAGATTTCCCCCCCCCCCCCCAGCTATACTGAAAACAAAGGCGAAAGCGAAACTAAACCTGCAACATGACAAAATGAGGCAGAGAGAGATTTCTTTCTTTTTCTTTTTCCTCACCAAAAAAGGTAGGTACAAAACTGCAAACAATGGGAAATTTTGGGCAAAAGAGGAGAGTTCAAGATTTTAAAACACAAAAGAAAAAAAGCTCTATTTAACTAGGGAATTGTAATAATTGAGATACTATTAATAATTGTATATTGTGTTGAAAGCAGAAATGGTTAAGTTGTGGTTTGGAGGAATATATGGGGGAAATTATTTGGTTTATTATTATTGGTAAATATAATTAATTGATTTGTAAGAAATTGGATTGCATGGAAATAATTGGAATATTCATGTTCATATTGATTAATATACAAAAAAGATAGTTATATAACTAATTGATTTATATTAAAATGTTGAATTTGTATTAAACAACTGTATTACATAATTACATAATTAACCAATGTGAGGATGGATATAAAAATAGATGACAATGGGAAGGGGTATAATATAGAATAGAAGGGAAAAATTGAATTTGATTAAGATTAGAGATGAGGATGAAGGGTAATATTGTTTTTTTAAAAAAATAGATGAGGAATAAATATGGCAAAAAGGAAATATAGAAATTGTAAATGTAATTGAAATGACTAAACGCTGTTTAAATTTGTGAACCAGCCAAATATTCTGTTCAAAGAAAATACATTGCATGTTTGTATGTGTGTTTCTAATTATTGCTATTTATTCATATTTGTTCTCTTTTATTCTTTAAAGTTTAACAATTCATTCTTAATCTTAATATCTTTATATTTGCTTGGGGTTGGCTTTCTTCCCTTTCATCTTTTTTATTGTACAGCAATCTTTCTCCTCAAACCTACCACCACTCTCTTTTCTTTCCTTCTTACTTTCTCTTCCCCCCACCCTCTTTTTCTCCTCCCTACTTCCTCTTCCTTTCTCCTTCTCCTCCTCTCTTCCTCCCTCTCTTACCCTCACTCCTACTCTAATTTCCATTCCTTCATCCCTCTCTATTGCTGTATCCTTTAATGCATATGGACTACTCAGAGGGCTGAAAAAGTTATTTTTGACTGGTCCTCACACTTTTGACCAGTCCTCGAATTTATGACTGTCCTCACATTTTACATTTTTGCCCTATCTTGTCATCATGGTGAAGAGAAGCAGTTGTGAAATGAGTGACATGGTTGTTAAGAATGCTGCACGGGCATAAATGTGAGGATGGTCATAAGTGTGAGGACCAGTCAAAAGTGCGAGGACCTGTCAGAAATGACTTTTTTCAGCCCTCTGGTTAGTCCTTTTGTGCATATGGACTACTCAGAGGGCTGAAAAAGTTATTTTTGACTGGTCCTCACACTTTTGACCAGTCCTCGAACTTACGACTGTCCTCACATTTTACATTTTTGCCCTATCTTGTCATCATGGTGAAGAGAAGCAGTTGTGAAATGAGTGACATGGTTGTTAAGAATGCTGCATGGGCATAAATATGAGCATGGTCATAAGTGTGAGGACCAGTCAAAAGTGCGAGGACCTGTCAGAAATGACTTTTTTCAGCCCTCTGGTTAGTCCTTTTGTGCATATGGACTACTCAGAGGGCTGAAAAAGTTATTTTTGACTGGTCCTCACACTTTTGACCAGTCCTCGAACTTACGACTGTCCTCACATTTTACATTTTTGCCCTATCTTGTCATCATGGTGAAGAGAAGCAGTTGTGAAATGAGTGACATGGTTGTTAAGAATACTGCATGGGCATAAATGTGAGGATGGTCATAAGTGTGAGGACCAGTCAAAAGTGTGAGGACCTGTCAGAAATGACTTTTCAGCCCTCTGAGTAGTCCCTATACACATAGCCATGGCCACCCGGTCACATGACCAGCTAGCCACACCCACCCAGTCACATGACCTCCAAGCCACGCCCACACAATAAGTCACGCCCACAATGGTGTCCTTCTTACCAATGTTAAAATCTGTTCACCTTACCCTATACGCATAGCCATGGCCACCCGGTCACATGACCAGCTAGCCACGCCCACCCAGTCACATGACCAGCTAGCCATGCCCACAAAATAAGCCACGCCCACAATGTCCCTCTTTACCAATGTTAAAATCTGGTCACCTTATCCTTATCCTACATTTCATTTGTTCTAAAAATCAGATTTCCTTCTTGTTTTACACATAAATGACTGTGCAAAAAAGGCTTTCACGTTTCAATTTCTATGAACTTTTAGTAGTTTACATTCTGCCAAATTGATCTGGCTGGGCCCTATCATTAGACCAAGCTGAGCATTTACTTCAGCTAGTTGAAACTGGGACACTGCTGGGATTCAGCCAGTTCAGGCAAACTAGTAGTTAAATTGCTGGCTGCGCCCTCCCCTCCCTGCCCCTTCCATGTCCCCATGCACCCCATTTTGATTCCCAGGTAAGTGCAGGGAGGCCTCCTAGGCCCAACATGGGGTGCAGGGAGGTGCAGTGCCCTACCTCACAGCCCATTTTCGCTCCCAGGCGGCTTCAGGGAGGTCTCCTAGGCCCAAAATGGGGCACGGGGGGTATGGTTTTTGCCCGTTTTTGCTCCCAGAGGGTTGCAGGAGATCAATTGCTGCCTGTCACACCCCCTGGCCACACCCACCATAGCCACACCCACGCAGCCAGTCATTAGGTTGTTAAATTATTTGAATCCCACCACTGACCTGGGAGATAGTAGAAGAGAGAGTGGTGTGTCATTTGACCTGCTCAGCACTCTTGAACCAGGTTAAATATGGAAGAAATATGACAAGGTCAGTTTTAAAGAAAGATTCTATCAGCAGTTCCTAATCTTGTTTGGCAAAGGAGGGGAGATACCTTCTTCTTTCTCACTTAGCAAAAGATTTGGAGATGGTGGGTTCTGCTGATTTTGAATTTGGCATTCAATGCATTTTGACATGAAAATTATGAGCAGATTTGGGGGGAACTTGAATCTTATCCTATTTTTTTTTCATTGAAAAGTTTGGCAACAGAGTGACTGCATATTCTAATGTAGGAAGTTAACACCCACCCATCTCCTAGAAGAATGAAATATTTTAGGAAATATTAAAAAGGCAGAATATATTTCCCTGAATGACAAATGGAGAAACGTTTATTTATTTATTTATTATTTATTTGTTTGATTTATATGCCGCCCTTATCTGGAGACTCAGGGCGGCTTACAATGCATTAAGCAATAGCCTTCATACTTTTGTATATACCTGCTGGCTTTCGGCTCCCCCCTAAGAGGTGTTCGTTTTTATACAAAGTCAGCTTACTGCCCCCACAAACCGGCTCCTCACTTTACCTACCTCGAAAGGATGGAAGGCTGAGTCAACCTTGAGCCTGGTGAGATTTGAACTTGCAGTAATTGCAGGCAGTTGGTGTTACTTAACAGTGCTTTAGTCTGCTGCGCCACCAAACATGTTTTAAAGGCAAAGCAGCTCCCACCTTCCTGCCTCCCCCCCTCACCTTTGTCAATGGGTCAGAGGCAGAAATCCAATTCCCCCCCACTTTGTCAATGGAACATCATCTGCAACACAATAGGACCCATCTAGCAATAGAAACTCACCTCATGGTACCTGGGAAGATTACATCAGCCAGCAAGGCTAGCTAAGACCCCACCCCCTGGGAGTCTGACAACCAATCAGGATACTCTTTCGGGGCCCCAGGAAGTTCAAAGCCAGAGAGGGCATAAAACCCGGGGACTTGCTGCATCTCGCCCTTTTCTGTTCAGGAACTCAAACCATGTGATCCTGTCCACCATTAAACCATCTTTCCAAGCAGTCTCCATGTTTACAGTGTCTTTTTTCTCCACTTGGAGCTGAACCCAGACGGATATTTTTTCCAACACTAATTTACAGCTGATATTTCTTTGTAAGCTCGCTGATCAAGGTTGGACTTAAACACCCTTCATAAGGAAGAAAAGGACTTTGAACTCGTCTGTTGAGGCAGGCAAAACCTGGACACAGGTTACCTGGTCATTAGAATATGGATTTCTATTTAAATTGGGGGATTTATTGTATTATGCTTATATCTAGTCATTTGTATTCTTGTTGAGTTGTGTAACATATATCCCTGTTTTGCTGTCCTTTTGCTGTCTTGTATTTCTTCTCCTTTTTTTGTTTTTGATAGAATTTTCAGTCACCATTCAAACTAAGGAAAGATTTAAACACTCTCAGTATCTTACGTTTTAACAGTTTTATTTATTTAATTGAGGAATATGCTGCACCTCATTTTCAACTATGAGCATAGTTTAAAATCTCACTTATTACATTTGTAATCACCTTGAAGTATAGAACCACATATGGAAATGTTCTCTCTCTCTCTCTCTCTGTCTCTCCCCCCTCACCCCCGGCAAACAATGGCTAGGTTTTGTCCTCTCTTTCCTCAGAATCAGCTTTTTATGCTAACTAAAGGCTGGTTTTCTAGTTCCTATATTACTAAACAAATATCATTTTTCTTTGAGGCACTGTACACCTAATGATATACAGTGCTACTTTGGTACTCAACTGCCTTGAAACTCATGGAATTTGGCATTCAACGCATTTTGACATGAAAAGGTTGTCCTGGCACTCATTGTTTGTTGGACACACATTGCACAAGCTAGAACTTGTCGGTGTCAGCTGCCTTGTGACTACATTATTTCTCATGGGAAAAAATTGTTTGGTATTCAATGTTTTTGGTACTCATTGTGCCTCCCGGAACCAGTTAATGATGAGTACTGAGGTACCACTGTAAGAGACTGCCAACAGAAAAGAAGATAATTTTTTAAAATCAATATGGTATTAGTGGCTAGAGCATTCAAATAGGACCTTTAAGTTCAAGTCAGTGGTGACATTCAAATTTTTTCCCTACCGGTTCTGTGGGTGTGGCTTGGTGGGGGGGGTGTCTTGTTATTGAATGGGCATGGCCAACTGAATGTCACTCATGGCCCCGGCCACTTAGTCACAAGACCCCACCACCAAGCCATGCCCACAGAACCCGGTAGGAAAAAATGTGTGTATGAGCACCAGAAGGGCTGGTAGTGAATGCTGTGACAGAGAGAAGCTGAACTTTTCTCCCTCCATTCACAGTGGAGCTGCTGCTCCCTTTATGGTCCCCCCCCCAGGCCCCCTCCATCCCGGGGACTACCTTAAAGGGACAGGCTGCAGCAGTTCTGCTGTAAATGGAGGGAGAAAAGTTCGGATTCTCTCTGCTGCAGCATTTAACGTTGAATGGGTCGAGTGGCCAGAAGGGGCGAGCGAGCGGCCGGAAGGGGTGAGCGGCGAGGGGGCAGGCATGGGCAGGGCCAACCAGACGTGGTTTTTACTGGTTCAACAAACCAATTCAAATCATTCCTACTGGTTCGCCTGAGCCGGTCTGAGCCGGTGAAATTTCACCCCTCAGTGTTCAGTATGTTCTCAGAGTATTCAGTAAGAATACTTTGGATAAATCACTCTCTCTCAGTCCAGCCAATTTACTGGGTTATTGTTTGAAGGAATTTGAAAAGGGACTGTTGTATTACTTACCTTTTCCTCTAAGAGGAAAGGTAGGATGTAAATCTAACCTCCAATTAACTACATAAATTAAAAAATTATTTTAGCACCATCAAATTGATAGTATTAATACTGAAATTTTAAATAAGGATTTCATTTATGATCATAATTTTTTTCGTATGGAATCAAAATCTATTGATTTATTTACTCAGGCTTATAGCACCACCCTGCCCCCATCAAATAAAGGCCAAAAGCAACCTTAAGGAACTTCCCTAAAGTTTTTTTCCCCCATTAAACATAGAGGAGCCTGCTTCTGAGTAAGCTGCCTAGGGCTGAATGGAAAGCCACAGGTAACAAGACAATGCAAAGTTTTCAGTTCAGTTTGGAAGAGGTGACTTGGAATGTATGGGATGGTGCACCTGGTATTATGAGCTTCTGAGGACGGATCTAACAAGGTGCCACCTCAGGAATTAAGAGGCAATCAACCACCTGAGGCTGACTCAGCAGGTGCAGGAGAAATTGGGTCACAAAGAACCCGGTACTGGCAAAGTACCATGCCCCAGGACATGTTGGCAGCATCTGACAGCTGAGCAGAGACATCAGCAACCAGAACTGAGACACACTTGCATCTGGGCTAATTTAAGAAGAAGCCACCAGTGACAGGCCCTTTATTAGAAAGGACTCATCAATCTTAAATCTATATCCCTGTATCCATATTTCCTACTCTGCTCCTTGACTATTCTACAAATCACCTGAAGGCAGGACAAGAAGCAACAGATGGAAACTAATTAATGAGAGAAGCCACCTACAACTAAGGAGAAATTTCCTGACAGTGAGAATAATTAGCCAGTGGAACAGAAGTTGCCTCCAGAAGTTGTGGGCGCTCCATCATTGGAGGTTTTCAAGAAGAGACTGCATAGCCATTTGTCCAGAATGGTATAGGGTGTCCTGCTTGAGCAGGGGGTTGGACTAAAAGACCTCCAAGGTCCCTCCCAACTCTGTTATTCTGTTACACTTCCGTTCTGATTCTCGACTCTTCAACGTGGAGCAACTAACTAGTCTCTCTGGTATTTGATTCCTAGATTATCATGGACCTTGTTCCCTTTCTGCTGCTGCTGTGATCCATTTTCCTCAACCTGAGTTCTATATGTCTCTTATACCTAGACTCTGAAAGCAGATTTTACAGCAGTAAAGTCAAGCTGACTCACCTTTAATGTCTTAAGTAGATATATCACTCTTCGTAATGACAAATAATGTTCTAATCTAGCAAATCCAATCTAGCAAATCCAAATTAAATTATTGCATGACATTGGAACTGTCTTCCATGCTGCATTTTCCTTGTCCCAAAGCATGATGGATTATATTCTTATTTAAGGGGATTATTCCTGTCTTCAGTTTATTTGTATTATTGCCTTGTTGGATCAAGTTTAAAAATATATAAATACTGAAACAACCATAGTTGAGTACAGAATGACATTTGTTTTAAATGTCATTTTCGATAAACCAATGCTTGTAAGAACTTAAAGCTTCGATATTTGCAATCACTGAAACACTTAAAAGTACCATTTATAATAAAATAAATTAATAATAATTTATTAAGAAAGCAAAACATGCTTTCTTAATAAATGATTCAGAGTTCATTAATCCTATCATTTCTCATTACAGTCAGGTATATACATTCTGGAAAAGCACAGCAGTATTTATGGCCAAATTAATATGACAACAGACCAAATGCATCATACATATAATTGTCTAATATTTTAAGATTATTGCAAGCCTCTGTCCAGGACTGCACAGATGGCTTCTAAAATCCCATTTATTTTTTAGGAGCCACAGATGGCTCCTAAAGTCCCACTAATTTCAACCAAATTTAAGCAGCCCAATCAGGGGTGAAATGTAAAATTTGTTACCACCGGTTCTGTGGGCGTGGCTTGGTGGGGGGGGGTAATATGACTGGGTGGGCGTGGCCAACTATTTTTTTAACTTTTCAAAGCATTTTTTCTACAATCTCTTCGACTGAAGAGGTTGCAGAAAAAAATGCTTTGAAAAGCCTCTGAGGATCCCAGCTGAGCCGCATGATCATCAGAGGCTTTTTTTCTTTTAAAAGCATTTTTTCGTCGGAAGAGGTTGTAGAAAAAATGCTTTTAAAAGTAAAAAAAAAGCCTCTGATGATCGTGCGGCTCAGCTGGGCACGGTGGGGGGGCGTAGGGATTTTTGCTACCGGTTCTCCGAACCACCCACCGCCATCACTAATGGATCGGGCAATCCAGTCCAAACCAGGAGCATTTCACCCCTCAGCCCAATCATATAAATAGAGTTGAGTTGAGTTGAGTTGAGTTGAGTAGAGTAGAGTAGAGTAGAGTAGAGTAGAGTAGAGTAGAACAGAACAGAACAGAACAGAACAGAACAGAACAGAATCCTTGAGATATCGGAACACTGCTATCATGTCACTCCTAATCCTTCTTTTCATTAAATTAGACATATCCAGTTCCAACAATAGTCCCTTATATGTTTTAGTCTCTGGTTCCCTAAACATCTTTGTTGCTCTTTGCACTCTTTCTAGAGTCTCAACAACTTTTTTACATTGTGGCAACCAAAACTGGCTGCAGTATTCCAATTGTGGCCTTACTAAGACATTATAAACTGGAATTAACACTTCATGTGATATTGATTCTATCCGGTGGTGAAATCCAATTTTTTTTACTACCGGGTCTGTGGGCGTGGCTTGGTGGGTGTGGTGTGGCTTGGCTGGGTGTGGCTTGGTGGGCGTGGCAGGGGAAGGATACTGCAAAATCTCCATTCCCACCCCACTCTGGGGCCAGCCAGAGGTGGGTATTTGCTGGTTCTCCAAACTACTCAAAATTTCTGCTGCCGGTTCTCCAGAACCTTTCAGAACCTGCTGGATTTCACCCCTGATTCTATCCCCCTGTTAATGCAGCCTAGAACTGTGTTGGCTTTTTTGGCAGCTGCAGCACAATGCTGCCTTATATTTAAGTGATTGATCCCAAGATCCCTTTCACAGTTACTACTGTTGAACAAGGTGCCACCTATACTGTACCTGTGCATTTTGTTTTTCTTGCCTAAATGTAGAACCTTACTTTTTTCACCATTGAATTTCATTTTGTTAGATAGCCCCCAATGTTCTAATCTATCAAGATCCTTAAATCTTTGTAAGCATCATACCAGTTGCATCTGAATCAACTCCAGACCTATGCAATCACATGATATTAGCTGGTTTTTTAAATCTTATGATAGTTTATTTACATGAGAGCCCAGCTAGTGTTCTTTTTGGAATATTATAACACTGCTAATTTTGTGAGAATTTCATTCTCTCATCAGCAAGAATTTAAGATGAAACCTGAGGATGGAACCTGTTGCCCTCCCACTGGGAATAAAGGGAGAAAAACAATGAATACCAATTTCTTCCCCTCTTAAAAAGCAATGCAAACTTAAAGAATGGATGAAAACTCTTTGTGTGATAGGAAAGGATCTGAAGCTATGCCATCTGGGAAATTTCTCACTTTTTGGGGAACTTATTTCTTTATTGCAAAGGAGGCACAGAAGTTATGTATGTGTATTTGTGTACTGTATTTGTGTTTGTGTAGTGATGTATGTTTATATAATGGAAGACAATCTCAAAGAAACTCTGGATCTAATTGACAGAAAGGCTAAAATATACTACATTTATTAAAAGTGAATAATTAGAAATAATTGAAATACACTATTTCAGAAGTTAGCATAAAAATCATGCAGTTACTGTATACTGTATTGTTCCACACTTACATGACCTCAGATCAAATTCCCAGGCTACTCTGTACCTCTTCACTGCAACCTTAAACACTCAAAGAGCCATTTGGACTCCTTTGCCACAGAAAAGAAAACACCGGGAGCCACAAAACCCTTTTGATATCTAAAATGAAGATAATTTAAAAAAAAAAAAAAAAGATTTATATGCTGCCCTTCTCCGGAGACTCAGGGCGGCTTACAATGCGTTAAGCAATAGCTTTCATACTTTTGTATATTTATACAAAGTCAGCTTATTGCCCCCACAAACTGGGTCCTCATTTTACCTACCTTAGAAAGGATGGAAGGCTGAGTCAACCTTGAGCCTGGTGAGATTCGAACTTACAGTAATTGCAGACAGCTGGTGTTAATCACAATGCTGTTAGTCTGCTGAGCCACCAGGCCGCTGCATGCTGCATATATCGTTTTTTACCTTTATGCTATGTATAAAAAAATTATAGTGTGTTGCATTTATGTAAGCAATGAACTGCTATCGAGAAAACAAATTTTTATATCTGCATGCAACAAAAACATTTTGAACTCTGAAAAAAAAATGGGTTGAAAAGCTCAATAAATTGCATGCCGGTGGGTATCGCACATTGTGACACATGTTTTGAGTGACAGGGAGCCACAGCAGAAGGATGAAAGAGCCACATGTGGCTCCAGAGCCGCGGATTGCAGACCCTTGCCCTATATCTATATCTGTCTGTCTGTCTATCATCCTGTCTGCCTATCATCAATTATCCTCCCTTCCTTCCTCTCTCTAGACTTTGTGAAGAAGCTGCTTGGATGGACGTGGGTTAAGGAGGAAGTATAAATATATTGTCTTATCCAGGGCTGTCTTTCCTCAAAAGCAGCTCTGCTTTCATCAACTGAGGGGGTGAGGCTTTGACGTATGGAAATATATACTTCAATTACCTGCTGAAACTTGCAAATCTAAGGATGGCTGAAAAAAAAACCCATTTTCTTAAAAATCTCCAACTTCACATAAGGACTTGTGGCTCAGTAAAAAAACTGTTGACTCAAAGCTGGGGGAGCAAATGGTGGAACCATCTCTTTTCGCACAACATTATGATTGATCTGCCTGAAAATCCAGATGAATTTTTTTTAGCACTGAACCACAATGGTTTGGCAAATCATGAGAAAGGCAAAACAATTACTATCCATTAAATAGACAGCCATCCTCCGAGTAAATGAGTGTTGTAGCCAAGTGCTCAGGTATGGTGACTGAATCAGCAGAAAGAAGATAGAGACTAATTCGCCATGATCATTTTTCCCCCGCTGTGAGATTATTCAGGAATCTCCACTCTTAACTGCAATTTCATGAGGATAATAAAATGTGCATTGAAATGTCATTCCCAAAGGTGCTTTTTCAAGAGGCAACTGGACTTTCTGGTTTTTCTTTGAGGATGTTTCGCTTCTTATCCGAGACGCTTCTTCAGCTCTGATTGGCTGGTGGAGAATAGAAGGATTTATACTCCTTGCAGACAGCTGGTCAAGGAACTGTCTACAAAGAGTATAAATGCTTGAACCAGCTGTCTGCAAGGAATATAAATTCTTCCATTCCCCACCTTCCAGTTAGAGCTGAAGAAGCTTCTTTGATGAGAAATGAAACATCTTCAAAGAAAAACCACAAAGTACAGTTGCCTCTTGAAAAAACATGTTTGGGACAACCATGACCTGGATGACTGAGAATCTACATAGACATTGAAATGTCATGATGCAAACAGGACTTTCCACAGGCACATAAAACATTGCACAATGAATTTACAAAAAGGGGATTAGATAACGATGTTGCAATGTAAGTTTTGTCATTTGACCCTTTGTGCCAACAGTATAAGGGTATATACCCAGAGGGTCAGGCTTTTTTTATCACAGAAAATCCAATTATGAAAAAGGATAGGCATAGAATATTGCTGAATATGGTAATTATGGAATATTTTATCAGAGCTTGCATTGCATTGAATAGAATGGGATGCTTTAGAAGCATTTGGGGGAATAGATACACAAAATTCCTTTCCTTTTATTATGTAACATCTCTCAGGCAATTCTCTCAAATCCTTTGGAACATGATCCATTTTTTAAAAAAAATTATACCCTTCAAACTGAAAAGGAATGTCTGAAATTTCCAAGTAGAATTGTTGCCCAGATGAGAAACCTATTTTGATTTTTTTTTTTTTTTGCATCTGTATTTTCAGAGAACACCCTGTGCTGTTGCCCATTCAAAGATGCCACACAATACAGGCTAAACTTTTTGTGGTTTTGCTCAGAGGTGGGTTTCAGCAGGTTCTGACCAGTTCTGGAGAACCGGTAGCAGAAATTTTGAGTATTTTGGAGAACCAGTAAATACCACCTCTGATTGGCCCTGCCCCCATTTATTCTCTACCTTCTGAGTCCCAGGTGATCAGGAGGGAATGGGGATTTTACAACATCCGTCCCTGCCACGCCCACAAAGTCATGCCCCACAAAGCCACGCCACGCCATGCCATGCCACGCCACGCCACACCCACCAAACCATACTCACAGAACCGGTAGTAAAAAAATTTGAAACCTGCCACTGGTTTTGCTCCACCTTTTGGTGTTTGCTGTGAATCTATCTTTGCTTATGATTCTCCTTCAGCTGAAGTCCCTGTGTCTCATTTCCCATTGCAAAACTTCCTAAGCAAATAACAAAATTTGTGTTTCTTCTTTCTGACATGAAGGGAGCTGATCAGAGAGGACTTTATAAGAGCTACATTTTTAAACAAATAAATTTGTTTCAGCACAGGAACAGTTACCTTTGGGGTTATTTACTTTATAAAAAAAACCTTTGGTGATGCAAATTATTGAAGAACGATTGCATCTAGCTGCATACGAAATCTAGTCATTTCAATGAAATCTAGTCATTTCAGTGGTGTTATGTTAATTTACATTCTTAAGAAGGAAGTGGGGAGACTGAGTATAAGCAAGATTAGACTGAAAACAAAAACATTGATTTAACAGCTAATTTTCACTATGTAATCCCTTTGCCTCCATTCAGAAGGGATAGCAGGACAGGGGAAGGAGGAAGGAACAAGAAGACAACTGTGTGATTGAGCCTTTGACTTTTTTGAAACCTACTCCTCCCACCCTGCAGAATTCTATTTTTGGTACAATCCAAAGAGGTTTGTACTTCATGATTGTATTGATTATATCAACTGTTAAATGCACTGATCACTTTGGCTGTGAAGGAATAAAATGAGACTTCCATGTAGAAAAGTAAACCACCATTTTACTTCAGAAAAACCTTGCAACTATTTTAAGAAAGACATGCTTAAAACAGGCTTTTAGAAAATCAATGCCTTGTTTTGAAGATTCATTTGGGGGAAAGGCACCCTCTCACTTTTTACGGAGGAAGTTTCAATGGTCAGAAAAGAAAGCTTTAATTTTGCAGTGCTAAAATTGTATGATAACACATTTTTCTCAGGGTAATGTATGAAAGCAGTTTAGTCTACTGGACATTTGCTTGCATGGACTCTGTTGGAATCAATATGTTTGGCACAGTGGTGAAATCCAAATGTTTTTACTACCGGTTCTGTGGGCGTGGCTTGGTAGGGTTAGGTGCCATGCCCACCAAGCCACGCCCATCAAGCCACACCACACCACGCCCACCAAGCCACGCCCACAGAACCAGTAGAAAAAAAAATTAGATTTCACCACTGGTATAGAGCAATAAAGATAAAGGGGATTAAGCTAAAAATAACTCACTGAGTATTGAGTTGAGTCACTGAATACCTTTTTTCTGCCTCTGTGGCAGAATTAACCCTTAAAATAGAAAAAACAAAAGACCCAAAACCAGGATTAACCCACTAACACAGGAAAAACAAAACCCAGGGCAATCACCTCAGCTAGAAGCACATCAAAACCCATCAAACTGCAGGAGCTGCAGCGGGAAAATTAAGTATAAAAAGGCACAGGCTCACTGTACCAATCTGCTATCTAGCCAGGATAGCTGCGTCCCAGCTGATGAATGAACCCAGGAGATTTCTTCTGACAGTACATTTGCTTATATGACAATGGGATAATTATTTAAGAGGACCATTGGCTCAAGGAGGGAAAGGGAAAGAGAAAGAGAAAGGAGAGAAATGAAGATTTAAAAAGAGAGCTGAGACCAGTTAAAAGTAATACAGTCAAGTCTATCCAATATTATTGTTTATCACATCTTTGGCTGCACAGAATAACACAAACCACATAAAAGTTCTGTCATCCTACAAACTCCATCCCTTTCATATATGTACCTTATGCAATATCATGATGTATGTATAAAAGGAACAGGGCCTGCTTTCATTATTTGCCTCATCTTGCCCTGCTGTGCGGCAAATTGTTAGCATCAGATAACGTTTTTGTTTTTTTGTTCCTTGAGGAGTTACAACTTTAAGTGGGTTTTACAGGCTTTGTTCTGAAAGGCCCTTCATTTTGAACATGCTTTTGTCCCTTTGAATTCTCCATGAATGTCTTCTTGTATGTTAACAGAGGATGATGGAAGCAAATATTAAAGCTGTAAAGAGAGAACAGCTATTAAGTTTGGAAGGAAACTCATTCTCTGGCAATTATCAAAAGGTCTGAAGACCCCAAATGAATAAGCATTATACTCCAGGAATCCAATTTGGACAACTAATTGCAATTTGCACTCTGCATGCTAGCTTATTTCTTTCCTTTTACTGTAAAATGAACAAACTTAAATATTACCAATGTAATTGTATCAAATCCTATATATGCCCGTGTTTGATTTTATGAGATATTTTCCTTCCCTTCCTTTTTTCTGTTTGCATGTAACAAAAATTGAACTTAAAAAGATAACAAGTTTAACTGCTTTTTCCAGATTCATATTGTATGTGGATAATTTAAATATACATAACATATGCACATACATATGTAATGCTTGTGTGGATGAATATACAAGGCACTATTGTCTCCTGTAATTTTGAAAAATTCAACTTCCTTTTTTCCTTCCTTCTTCATTGTGGACCTCTGAAAGGTGGTCACATTGCAAAGCAAAGTCATAAGTCATAAGTTTATTTTGTCAAGCATATATAAGATAACAGGTAAAAGTATAAACATAATTTGAATACATGAAAAGAGTAAGTAAAAAGGAATATTAGGACGGGGACAGTAGGCACGCTGGTGCACTTATGCACGCCCCTCTTAGGAATGGGGTGAGGCCAACAAATTTAAGGTTAAAGTTTTGGGGGTTTGGGGAAGAAACTACAGAGTCAGGTAGTGCATTCCAGGCATTGACCACTCTGTTACTGAAGTCATATTTTCTGCAATCGAGTTTTGAACGGTTTACCTTGAGTTTGTATCTATTATTTGCTCATGTATTGTTGTGGTTGAAGCTAGTAGTTGAAGTAGTCATTGATAGGAAGAACATTGTGGCAGATAATTTCATGTACTATGCTTAGGTCAGACTGTAGTTGATAGTTCTAAGTTGTCTAAGCCCAAAATTTGGAGTCTCGTGGCATACGGTATTTTATTGCGGTTAGAGGAATGGAGGACTCTTCTTGGAAAATATCTCTGGACTCTCTCGATTGTATTTATGTCGGATATGTAGTGCGGGTTCCAGACAGATGAGCTGTATTCAAGAATTGGTCTAGCAAATGTTTTGTATGCTCTAGTTAGTAGTACAACATTACCAGAGAAGAAGCTACGCAAGATTAGGTTAACAACTCTTAATGCCTTTTTGGCAATGTTGTTACGGTGGTCTCGGGCACTTAAATCTTTAGAAATGAGTACTCCAAGGTCCTTGACAGAGTGAGGGTCATCTCAAGGTCATGTCCATCTAATTTGTATTTTATATTTTGGTTTTTTTGCCAATGTGTAAGGCAGAGCATTTGTTGGTTGAGATTTGAAGTTGCCACTTGTTAGACCAATTTGACACATAATCAAGGTCTTTTTGAAGGGTAGTTGCATTGTCGGTGGTGTTGAATAGTTTAACATCATCAACGAAGAGAAAACAGTTGCTTTTAATATGATCACAAAGATCATTTATGTAAAGTATGAAGAGTGTTGGACCTAAGACACTGCCTTGGGGAACACCACTATTAACATGTACAGGATTTGATAGAGCACTTCCTATTTTGACCACTTGTTGTCTATTTGACAGGAAGGCAGTTATCTATTTATGTAGGAGTCCAGAAATGCCATAGGATTTTAGTTTTAGAAGTAATTTGTCGTGCACCACTGAATCAAAAGCTTTACAGAAGTCTATGTAATCTGCGTCTATTGCTTTGCCCTGATCAAGATGTATAGTCCATATGTTTTTGCAATGTAGTAGTTGTAGATTACAGGATATTTTTTTTCTGAAACCGAATTGTTTGTTAGAAAGTAGGTTGTTTGTCTCTAGGTGTAGGGTAATAGATTGGTTAATGATTGATTCCATGACTTTGCAGGTGACACAACATAAAGAGATTGGTCTGTAATTTTCAACTAGGCTAGGGTCTCCCTTTTTGAAGATAGGGATGACCCTGGCTTGTGACCATTGGTAAGACGAGGTGCTGGTACTGAAAGATTTTTCAAAAATTATAGTTAGAGGTTCTGCAATTGCAGTGGAAAGCTTTTTTAAGAAGTATGCACATAGTCCATCAGGTCCAATAGATAGAGATGGTTTTAGATTGCGTAGTGTCTTTTCAACATTGTCTTCTGTAAAATCGATATGTATAAGATCATTGTAATTGTTGTAATTGTCTGTAGTACAACTGGGAAATATTGGGTATGTGTTGTTGCTGTTTACAAAGACTGAGCTGAAGAACGTGTTGAAGGGATTGGCTTTAACAGTTTCATCAATACAGTCTTCATTGTTTGGTCCTTTTAGGGGTGGGATGGATCTCAAGTCTTTAAGTTTGTTGTTTACAAAATTATAGAAGGCATAGGTGAATTTTGTGCGTAGAAGGTTTTCTTCTTGCTTGATGTGATAATTGGTGCATTCAATCTTGATTTGTTGGCATAAGTTTTTGTAGCAGTTTTTGAAGTTAGCTACATAGTTCGTTTTGTTTTTTCACCAAAGCGATTTTTTTCTGGATTGTAATTTCTTTATTGTTATTGGTAGTTTATTTTTTCTGGAATAAAAAATAAATAATAAGCTCATCAAAGCCAATTAAAACTATCTCAACCAATGTTTGTCCCTTGCTAGGAACAAAATGGGGGACCATTATTGTACATGTTAGATCGGCGCAGGGAAGCAAGACGCGACCAGCTCTGTTCCAATTCAGTACTTTATTTAAGCACAAGAAAAAGGCTCTTTAAATACGCTCCGGCAGGCTCAGCCGCCCAATGACAGTTCTTTAAAGTTCCTGCCGGAGGATTAGCCAATCCCTGGCGGATGCCCAAATAAAGACATAACACTCCTCCCCCTTAGTCCAAAAAATGTCCATCACAGTCAATGTGCGTAACGAAGTCACGCAAGTAGGCGGGACACCTGCTGGTCCGGAATGACCTGCGCAGTTCAATCTGAGCTTCGCCGCCGACCTGAGTGGGCGAAGCTCCTGTCCTCTCCGGCTCCCTGGCTGGGGTAGCCGGGGCTCCGGCCGTCAAGTGTGCGGGACCCGTCCCAGCACCTCCGGCCGCAACGTCTGGAACTTCGTGCTGGTGTCGCCGGTCCTTCCCTCACCCGGAGTCTCTGGAACCTGGCGGCTGGACATCGCTGCTGTTCAGTGGGTGCCGTCTGAAACCCGGTAAGTCTACTGGTGTTTCTTTGGACTTCTGTGGCTCCCGTTGCAGTCGGTGTCGGGTGTGGTCGACCTCGCCGGGGTGGTGTTCGTCTCCACTGCCGGGATGGTGCAGGTCGACTTCGCAAGGTTGGTACTGGCCAACCTGGTCGGGGTGGCGTTTGCCTCCACTGTCGGGACGGTGCTGGTCGACCTTGCAGGGTTGGGGTTGGTCGGTCCGGCCGGGTTGGTGGCGGCGGTCTCCCTCACTGGTTGGTCTCTGGCTGGCTCTGTTGGGGTGTTGTGTGCTTCTCTCGCTTGGTTGTCCCCGGTCTACTTGCCTGGAGCGGAGGTCTCCCTGGCTGGGGTGTTGTTGGTCATCTTTGCTGGGGGGTTGCGCCTCTCCCCCCCGGGTAGTTGCAGGTCTACCCCTCGGTTGTCGTGGCGGTCCCTCTCCCTGGAGCGGCGGGTGCCTGCCTCGCTGGGTTGATGTCGCTGCCCCTCAGGCCGTAGGTACCGGTCTACCGCTCTGGACTATCGATGGTTCAGCTCTCGGTAGTGGCTGCGGTTGACCTCGTCGGGGGGTGGGAGGCCTACCTCGTCGGGGTATGGCAGGCCCACCTTGTCGGGGTGTTGTAGGCCTACCTCGTCGGGGTGTTGTAGGCCTACCTCGTCGGGGTGTTGCAGGCCTACCTCGTCTGGGTGTTGCAGGCCCACCTCGTCAGGTTGGTTTCCTTCCGATCCCCTCCACCTTTTCCAGAGCTGGTCGATGTGACGTCTACAGACCTGTCCATCTTCCAGCTCAACTCGGTAGGACTTCGGGCCAGTTGTGCTCTCTATTGTCCCCTTCAGCCACTTTGGAGAGCCATGGAAGTTTAGCGCAAACACCAGGTCTCCTATGGCGAAGGCGCGGAGCGGCCAGCTGGCCGTTGCTGTCACCTCTGGGTTGTACTGGGGGTGCAGCCGGTCCAAGGGTGACCTCAGTCGTCTGCCCATCAGCAGTTCGGCTGGACTTTTTCTGGTGGTGGCATGCGGCGTGATGTGCTGGGTGAGGAGGAAGTTGTCGATCCTTTCCTGCCAGTTGCCCGTGCCCATCTTGGTGAGTGTCTCTTTGGTCAGTCTCACCATTTGTTCCGCTTGTCCGTTACCAGCTGGCCTGTAGGGGGCTGAGAGGGCATGGCGGATGCCCAGTCCAGCCAGGAACTCCTCCATGGACTTGGACGTAAGTTGAGGTCCATTGTCCGAGACCAGGACATCCGGCAGCCCGTGTGTGGCGAACAGGCGCCTGAGAGCCTTGATGGTGGCTTTGGAAGTGGTAGATGCCATGGGGATGACCTCTAGCCACTTGGAGAAGGCGTCCATGACAATTAAGAGGTACTGCCCCTGCATCGGACCCGCGAAGTCGATGTGTATCCGAGCCCATGGGCAGCTGGGCGTCTCCCACTTCAACGATTGGTCTTGGGCGGGGGCAGGGCGTACCTCTTGGCACGGGTCACATCTGGCGACCCACTCTTCGATGTCTTTGTCCAGTGACGGCCACCAGACGTAACTCCGTGCCAGACCTTTCATTCGGACGATGCCAGGGTGTCCATTGTGGAGCGTCTCGAGCGTCTTCTTCTGCAGCGCGCTGGGAATCAACACCCGGTCTCCCCATAGGATACAGCCTTTCAAGGTGGACAGCTCCTGTTGCTTGCGTGCGAAGGGGCTGTATTTTTCTGCTGGTTTCTCGGTTGGCCAGCCTCGCAGGACCCAGGACCTTACTTGTTTGAGTATGGGGTCCCTTTGGGTGTGGGCTGCCACATCGGTGGACGTCACCAGGCAGTCTCTGTCGGCATCGATGTGAAGGAGGCTGATGGTGGGTGCGGGGTCTTCTCCTGGCTCCCTGGACGGGCATCTGCTCAGGGCATCTGCGTTCCCGATGGTTTTGCCGGGCCTGTGGACGAGTTTGTAAGAATACCCGGCAAGGAAGATGGCCCAGCGGGTCATCCTGGGCGACATGTAACCGGGTGTGGGCTTGTCACCCGCTAATAGTCCCAAAAGTGGCTTATGGTCCATGATGACCGTGAAGTCCCGGCCGTACAGGTACTCATGGAAACGCTTGACACCAGCCACAATAGCCAAGGCTTCCTTGTCCAGTTGACTGTAATTTCTTTCGGTGCTGGACATCGTTTTGGAAAAATAGGTGATGGGTGCCTCTGATCCGTTGGGGAGTTGGTGACTGAGGACTGCGCCAACTCCGTATGGTGAAGCATCGCAGGTCAGCAGCAGCGGAAGCGTCTCAAGGTATTGGATGAGCACGCTGTCTGATGATAGGAGTCCCTTGATGGTCTTGAAGGCGGCTTCCTCCTCTGTCCCCCATCTCCACGGAACCGCTTTCCCCAGCAATCGATGGAGTGGCTCAGCAGCTGTTGCCTTCTGTTTAAGGAACATCGCATAAAAATTCAGCAATCCCAAAAATGCTTGAAGCTCGGCTTTGTTTTTGGGGGCTGGAGCTTCGTGGATTGCCCTGACTTTAGCTTTGGTGGGGTGGATGCCAGTGCCATCTATGAGATAGACCAGGAACTCGACCTCCTGGACCCCAATGATGCATTTGTCTCTCCTAACTCTTAAGCCCTTCTCCTTAAAGCGCTGTAACACTTGTTTAAGTCGCTCAAGCAGCTGGGTTTTAGAGTGCCCGGATATTAATACATCATCAAAGTACGGCACCACCCCTGGAATGCCTTGGAGAAGGCGTTCCATCATAGATTGGAAAATCCCTGGGGCTGACTCCAAATTGGAGACGGTTACACTTAAATGCGCCTCTATGGGTGACAATAGTTTGTGCCTCCGCAGTTTTTTCGTCTACTGGCAATTGCTGGTAAGCCTGGGCCAGGTCCAGTTTGGCAAATATTGTCCCACTCCCAAGTGAATGCAGCAGATGTTGCACCACTGGAACTGGGTATGCGCTCTGCGATAGGGCCTTATTTATTGAACATTTATAATCGGCGCAGATGCGCACAGATCCATCATGCTTCATGGGAGTCACAATGGGCGTCTCCCATGCTGCATGATCGATTGGTTCCAACATGCCTTGGGCTATTAGCTTATCTAGCTGAGCATCTACTTTGGGCCTCAAGGCAAACGCAACTCTGCGGGGCTTAAGCCTAATGGGGGTAATTGTCTTATCAAGATTAAAGGAAATGGGTTTCCCCACAAATTTCCCCAGCTTACTGTCGAAGACTTCCTTGAACTCTTCGAGGAGGGTGTCGAGTTCATCCTGCCAGATCTGGTTAACCCCTTTAATCCCAAGCCCTAATGGCTTGAACCACTCCATGCCTAGCAGGGTTGGGCGGCTGTGTTCGACTATGGTGATGGGGAGGTTGCCTTGGAACTCGCGGAACGAAGTCTTCAGTGAGGTTCTGCCCAGGACTCCGATTGGGTTCCCTCCAAAATCGACCAGCCTGGAACGTAGGGGTGTCAGGTCCTTCTTTCGGATGTCTGGCTTGATACGCTTGAGCTTTGCCAGCCCATGATGGAGTAGATTGAGCCGGAATCTACTTCCATGGAGCACGGGGTTCCCTCCAGGTGTACGGTCACGTGGCACTTGGTGGTGGCGATGTCATCGTCGGAGAGGTGTAGGGCTGTCTGATGCACCGCTCTCCTCCGGGTCCCGTCGCTCTCACCCCGTCTGGACTGGTAGGAGGACCGTTTGGATGACCTTGCGTTGTCCTCCCGATTTTCGCGAGGTCGGTGGCTGGAGGGTTCTGGGGCTGGTTCCTCGGCTCTGCAAGCTTTGGCGATGTGACCTCTTCTGTTGCAACGTCTGCAGGTCGCATCTCTCCACTTGCAGTTTGCCCTGGCATGGTCCCCTCTGCAGCTGGCACAGCGCTCCCCCTTGTAGTTTCTTTGTGCAGTTTCCCGCCTTGGGGGTCTGGATACCTTGTGGACGGCGGATTCTTCCTCTGACTCCAAGCCAGCTGTGGAATCCTCAGTTGACGACTGTGCAGCTCTGTGAATCTTGTGGATTCCTTTTGCCCGGATGACCGCGGCTGCCGCCTTCTCGGAGATCTCGGCTGCGGTAGCTTCTTCCACCACGTCCTTGAGCACGAGCTTTTTCTTGCTTAGGAACTTTTTCTGTAGGGCCCTGTCCCTCATGCCAAAAACCACGCGGTCAGCTATGGCATTGTCCACGTGGTCAAATTCGCAGCTGGCTGCGATTTGGTGCAGGGTGGCCATGAACTCCTTGATGATTTCACCTTCCTTCTGGTCCCTCTGGTGGAAGGTGAACCGGTTTGCCACCGGTGTTCCCGTTGGGGCATAATGGTCCTGCAGGATCTGCAGCAGGTCCGTCCATGGCACTTCTTCGATGTCCCTGGGTGCCACCAGATCGATGGCCATGTTGAGGACTTCTGAGCTGCAGTTGGCCAGGAAAATACCCTTCTTGTGGTCGTCGTCGGCATCCCTGATGTTGTTGCCTCTCAGGAATTGCTGGAATTTGACCACGTAGGATTTCCACTTGTCCTTTCCTGGGCGGAAAGGAGCAAGGCTTCAGCTGCTGCCATGCCTTAGGAAATGCCTACAGTGATTTCAGCTGCTAAATGACTTAGCTCTTGAGGTTGGCTTCGCGCCACGAGGTTCGTCGCTTGGTTCTTAGTCCTTCGTCGCCAGTGTTAGATTGGCACAGGGAAGCATGACGCGACCAGCTCTGGTCCAATTCAGTACTTTATTTAAGCACAAGAAAAAGACGAGTGGCTGTGCTGCCTGGGCTCTTAAATACGCTCCGGCAGGCTCAGCTGCCCAATGACAGTTCTTTAAAGTTCCCGCCGGAGGATTAGCCAATCCCCGGCGGATGCCCAAATAAGGACATAACAGTACAACACTCTCATTTTATGTGAGGACTTCCTCTTGATATGTGAATAGCTCCCAGAAACTGAGTACAAGACTAAACAGTCAAACAGTATTTCAGTATGTAAGTGGAAGAGTTACTCACTTGGCTGGAAATGGTATCTTCTCATCTATGAAGTCATATACAGAAATGATGGTTAAGTAGTATTTAAAGATTAGAATGGCCCACAATCGCAAACAGCAGAAGCAACTGGAGAGCTCCATTTGTTGAGAGCGTCTCTGGATCTTGTTGTACCCGTAAAGGCTCTAGTGACAATTCTTAACAGTTATTGACCTCCTTAAGGTGCAGAACTTGGGAGTCCTCCTGGACTCACATGATGATATGGAGATAGAAGCTATGATCAGGATGGGGGCCTTTACTCAAGGGTGTCTACAATCTACAGCCCTGGGTTGTGTAGCTCTGGCAATAGTTACGACCTTGTTTTCATGCATTTTGTAACATGGTCTACAGAAGACTCCCTTTGAAGATATCCAGGAAACTGCAATTGGTAAAAAAATGCAACAGCCTGGATATTTGTAGGTGAGAGCCCCCTCCTGTAATATCACACCAATACTATAGTTATGGCATTAGGGACCAATTAGTTTCTGAGTCTAATTCAAATGATGGTTATGATCTACATGATTATATGATTTTTCTTTCATGTCTAAGTATATTCACCCATGTTGTATATAGTATTCTTATCCTTCTCATTTTTTCTACTACCCCTTCTTATTGGTATCATTATTATGATTATTATTACTTGCTACTTTGCATGTACTCTGAGAGCTTCTGCACTGGAGACAAATTCCTTGTATGCCTAATTACACTTGGTCAAATAAAATATTCTATTCTGTTCTAATTCTATTTTATTTCTATTCATTCACTTATGGATTGGCTCCTGGTTACCTTACAGAATATTCAATCCAGGTGGATTTGCCCAGTCTGCACATTCAAACAATAAGGAATTGCTTAGAGCCCTGCCCCCGAGAGAGATCAAACAGGCAATCTTTCTCCATAGTGCCTGCCTCTCTTGCTTTTGAACACCTTATCCATAGAGATAGATCAGATTCCTTACTAGATTTTTGCAGAACCATTAAAACAATGTTTTAGTAGCTACTTCATGAGTACTTATTAAATTGGAGTGTGTGTGTGTGTGTGTGTGTGTGCACGCAATCAGCTGAGGGCTTTGGGAGTTGATCAGTATGTAAATTGCTGTGAATAGATGTTTTTGGTACCATCTAACAAATGTCAAAATTTCTCCAATTGCAATGAAAGTGCTAACAGAAAGCTGCATTTTTCTTAGCCACAGAAGTGTGTGTTTGTGTGCGCGCAAAAGTTATTAATTCTCTATCATTAAAAACTAATCTTGAAGTGAGAACGAAAATTATTTGGAAACAGACCTTTATTCATAGTAGAAATAATTCATCCAACATAACAGTAACACTTACGCAATTTTTTAACAATGAAATGGTTGCAACACGAATGGAATTTGTGAAAAACAGTAAATATTTTATTCTTCGCTTCCATTTAATATTTGAAAATAAACTTTATTTATATTTCATATTTCTTAACTGCCCATCTCCTTTGTAGAACACGTATTATTCATATTAATATGCACTAATAGTTACATATATGGAGCTTACATAACTACTGCCCAGATGATAATAGAACTTTTAACCTATTTTAAAAAAAGTTTATGATTTATTCCTTATGCTATAAGAGCCACTTCATTTTGATACTTGTATATGCAATTTTAAATAAGAATATTCCTTTCCTTGTAAAGACAGACATAACAAATACTGATTTTTTTTAGTCACATAATTTTAATATTGCAGAGAGAAGCATCTGACATTGAAATTAAGTTCATTCTTCTTTAAGACAGAAAACTGAACAAGCCTACCAGAGTAAAAAAATTATCTGTCTCATGATTTAATGCTAATGTCTTAATATATTGGTGGCCTATTTCTCTGAATTCATTTACAATCCACAAAACCATCCAAATTCATTTTTGTCACCTAGTGACAACTGTTTAATACTAGACTTAACTCATTGTTCATAAATCCAGAATGTCATAATCAAAATGGCAGCATTGGAGCTTCCGGAGGAAAATGCTTGCTTCCACGTCTTTACATGGAGTTGGGGTTTTTCTGGAACGCTGACACAAAATTTAGTAAAACATTTTGCAAAGTCAGTGCTGATTCTTCATCCTTTTTCAATCATTCCCTTATATTGAAAAACAGATCAGGAATCAGGATATACTCTAAAATACCATGCATACTTGAGCTAGGGCAAAGAGACAGACACACCTCAGGAAAGGTGTTAAAGCTGTTAAACTCTGTTTAACAGGAGAGGCTATCCAGAACTCCTGGACTGGACTGGTCTCCTACTGCTTTCAGACTAGGGCTTTCCAATGTTTTAAAATTTAGAAATCCAAGATTGCATGCCTATCAAAGTTTTAACAAAGAGAGTAGAAATTGCTTCAGAACAGAGTATCCTTGTATCAGTCTTAACACAGCAAGCATCTGTTAAAATTCAGGGTTTTTAAAATATGGTTTATGATCCAAATATCAATTTGCATCCATGATTTAATAAAATTCCATTAACTTTTGCTGAATTCTAAGCATCACTTGTGCCTTCTTCATAAATTTACTTCGAAGTAAATTTATATTTTTATTTAAATTTATATCTTCGAAGATATATAAGCCCAAAACACATGTTCTTTACTGATGCTCCCTATAACAGAATGTCCCATTATTGCCTGGAATGTATAAAAAAACCCGTATTTTTTTGCTTTCTGTTTTCATTGGATCAAGTTTGCAGGATCTGGGTTTGGCTAGCCTGGAGAAAAAAAGGACCAGGGGTGACATAAAAGCAGTATTTCGGTATTTGAGGGGCTACCACAAAGAAGAGGGGTCAACTTATTTTCCAAAGCACCAGAAGGCAAGACAAGAAACAACGGATGGAAACTAATCAGGGAGAGAAGGAACCTTGAATTAAGGAGAAACTTCCTAACACTGAGGACAATTAAGTAGTGGAACAGCTTGCTGTCAAAAGTTGTGGATGCTTTGTTGGAAGAAAAATCCTGGTCCAGTTCCATGCCAGGAATAAAATGGAGGCTGATTGGAAAATATGTTTATTGATGAACAGAACCACCACACACAGCCTGCAGTTCTGGGACAGCTGTCTATTAAAATAGAGTTGAGAGTGGGTGGATTTTTATACCTTCTTTGGGCTTTGTATTTGAGATTCCTATTCCTATGCAAGAACATACTTTAATATTCTAATGACTTGTCAGATTCCTATGGGGTCATGGCTGGCTTTATAGGAAATGCAAATTCTAGGTATTTGTCCCAGCTAATCTTGTCAACCTTTTGCTTACCTAATTGTATTGCTTATCTGGAATATCTATCTGACCCAGTCTTTCTGAATGGCTTACCAAATCTGTATTTCTAAAAGCTGGCCTCCTCAGTTTCTACTTAGGACAGAGAGACTGGGGCTGGTTTCTGCCTTCCTTAAGGTTTTTTCCCCCATTTCTCTTTTAGGGGAAATATTCTATCCTGCCTTTTTCATATTCCCCTGTAGGAAGTTAGTACCCACCCCTTTCCTAGAAGAATGAAATATTTTAGGAAATATTAAAAAGGCAGAATATTATGTTTCCCTGTATGAGAAATGGAGAAGCATGTTTTAAAGTCAAAGCAGCTCCAACCTTCCTGCCCCCCCCCCCACTTCGTCAATGGACCATCATCTGCAACACAATAGGACCCATCTAGCAACAGAAACTCACCACATGGCACCTGGGAAGATTACATCAGCCAGCAAGGCTAGCTAAGATCCCCACCCCCTGGGAGTCTGACAACCAATCAGGATACTCTTTCGGGGCCCCAGGAAGTTCAAAGCCAGAGAGGGCATAAAACCCGGGGACTTGCTGCATCTCGCCCTTTTCTGTTCAGGAACTCAAACCATGTGATCCTGTCCACCATTAAACCATCTTTCCAAGCAGTCTCCATGTTTACAGTGTCTTTTTTCTCCACTTGGAGCTGAACCCAGAAGGATATTTCTTCCTACACCCCAAAGCATTTCATTCTCCAGGAGAGTGGGTGGGTGCTGACTTTCTACAGTTTTATCACTGGAGGTTTTTAAGAAGAGGCTAGACAGTCACTTGTCTGAAACGGTATGGGGTCTCCTGCTTGAGCAGGGGGCTGGACTAGAAGACCTCTAAGGTTACGTCCTGATTCCTATTCCTTTCCAATCCCTATTCCTATCCTGATTCCTATTCTATTATGCCATAACCGGGGCAAGAACATTCATAATTATATGCGAAATAGAAAAATGTTCATTCTTCTCAAGGTATTTTGTTGCATCGGACATGCCGCACTTCATCCAGCTCAACAAAGAGCAGGAAGTAGAGTCACCCATCTACCCTTAGTCGTCCGAAGATCTCGTATTCCTCGGAAATTATCGCCCTTCTCCAGGCTCGCGATGTTTACATCATTTCCGGTTTGCTGAAGCAACCAGCCACTTTTTCTGCCTTCGCCTTGCTGTCGCCTGAGGGGTTTTTTTTGTCTCCCTAGTGCGCATGCGCCACTCGCCAATCTCCTCACCGGCCCTCAGTGGCGGCGGCGAAGAAGGAGTTTGGGAGTTCAAAATGGCTGCCCCGACGTTGGTGGAGTTGGCAATGCGGGGACACGGGTAAGGTTGCTTTTTTTTTTTTTAATTTAAAGAGGATAACTATGTTTGGCCTTGTTAGTTGCCTTTCACTTAACGAGGAGATGGGAGGGAACCGAGGGGGAGGGGGGAGAAAATAGCGAGCGGTGGGCCTAGAACGCGCCATCGACGAGCTGTTATAACGGTCGCGGGGAGGCCTTGGTCGGGCCTGAGCCCGGACTTCTGGCTTCTTCTCAATTACGGAGGCCGGGCTTCTTCCCCTTGCCGTCGTATTTAGTCGTACGGTTCTGACCTTCCTGTCGGTCAGTTGGGAGAGGAAAACCTTAACAAATACTTGGAAGCTCGTCCGAGGCTTCGCCTTCGCCTAACGGCTGCTACCTTCTAATGCCCTCCGCACGATCCTCTGATGGAGGAGGGGGGGGGGGTTAGGGAAAATAAACCCCGACTCTTTGAAAAGAAAGCCGTCTTTGTCCTCGTTAAATCGTGTGCGGAAGGATTGGGGCATGTGTGGTTTTCCTTTCTAAATATACTCCCAAATAACATATGTACACACACATGCTCAGGAGGAATAACCTTACCAGTGATCGGCCTTTTTTTTTTTTTTTTATGGAGGAACGATATAACAAAAAAAAAATCAAGTGCAAATTAAGTGTTCGTGTGCACACTTATTTCAAAATGAATTAAAAAGGATTTTATTTTTTTTTAGGTAAATGGGACTTGGGTAAAATGGGAATGTGAGCCTCCATTTTGGGGGGAGGGGTTGGCAACTGTTAAGGTTGATACACTGTATCTCTGTATTCTGGATCGTTAATTTTTGCTTTTCACTGTTTAATGTGTTTCAGGTAACTGAGAGATATTGCTCTTTATGAAGGTTTGACACAAATTGTACTCCCCATAAACTACAGTAGTGTTACATAGGATTAGAAGAATTTGATCCTTCTTGACTGATTTAACAACTTGCACTAAGACGCAAGTGTGTTAGAGACTAGTCTGCATTATCCCACTGACTTTTGACTATAATGTTGAAGACCAATGGAGGTGGGCTCCAACAGCATAATGAGTTAGCTAGTATTAAATTCTAAGGTGCTTTGTACACAATGTTATAGAAGAAAAATTTATATTTTAGATATGAAACAATTTTAGATATGAAACTGACATACTAAATACGTTTTTGACAGTGAGGCAGTAAAGTACGGTATCTAAATGTTAAACTTCAGCTTCTTTAAAGTTCTATTCCATTTGATTAGTCAGTTGCTAAATACAGCGAAACAACTACAATGACTTCAAACCCCAAATAATGAATAATGATCAGTTTCTGATATGTCTGTACAGTTGTTCATTGTACACATGCCTTGGTGTTTTTCCTTCTTTGCACCTATTGCCATTCTTGTTCATTGTCCTTGAATCACTGACCCATCTAATGTTTCGAGATGGAGGAGGAAGGGTAGAAGAGACCCTGAGCCAAGCAGCATCTCTTTAGTGCTCCTTCTCCACCTCCTCAGTGATACAAAGGTGATATCTTGCTCCTCACCACTCTCCACTTAAGTTTTTTTCCATTCCTCTGTATCCCTGTCCAGCCCATCCTATAGCACCCCATTTCGATTTTTTAAAAAACAAATCAAGCTAGACTGATTTTTGTAGTAGAGTTTAGTAATTTATGCATTAATAGCGCAAGCTGAATTGGATATGTTTATACTTATGAAATTAATTGCTACTTTATCATTCAAAGCTAGATTCTTACTATTGTTTTCATAAGTCATGCCCATCATTTGGTCAGACAAAAACTGATCTGAGGGCAGGATGGCATAAATATAACATTTGGTGGAGGTGGTGCCTATTCATTTCCCTCATTTTCTCAAGGGGTAAAGATTTTGATAAGGTGAGATTTCTGATTTAAAAGGCTAATCCAAATATATACTCTAGTCCCGCCTTAGGTTTGAAAGCCAGCTTGGTGACTTTGGGCCAGTCACTTTTTCTCAGCCCTCACAGGATTGTTGTGGGGAAAATAGGAGGAGGAAGGAGTGTTAGATATATACACTGTCTTTAGTTGTTTATAAAAATAATGAAGCCGAGTTGTAAATTAAATACAAAAACTAAAAATTTTGATGTGGAGAAAAAATGTTATAAGAATTTTGTAAACCATGTTTCAGTATTGGAATCAACAGATTAATCAGTTAAATAATATGCAGTTGCAAAGTATTTTAAATGTCAAGTTTTTTTTGGAATAATCACCTGTAAAGCAAGCACCGTATATCTTAAGTGCCAGAGTTTTCTGTAATAGAACACATGGATTCCAAAAAAATTTCCATTCACATTGGTTAAAGACAGGTCAAAGGGAGAATGTTTTATACTGTCATAAGATAGCAAATCTGATTCCCTGGCATTTCATTTACTCATTTCTTTGTCATTTCTACCTTTTGTGTGAAATTCTAAATATTACATCTATATAACTGGAATCATTTTCTAGATAGTTTGACACTTGAATTCTATCATGTGACATTTATTTATCTAAACAGTAGAAGTAAACATATGTACACCCAGCAGATCATTTTGCTATCTCTCCGTAAAAATGATTTAAATTATTAAATATCTTAGAATTATCTGATTGGAAAATATAGCATAAAGAATATTTTGTTGTTTAAGTTTATTTAGATTCTGCTTTTTGAAATATATTTACAGAATTGAAGAAGCTGATATATCTGAACGAAGTGCAAATGAAGAAAATGGAGATATTTCAGAAGGAGACCAACCACAAATTAAACATAGTCGACATAAAAAAAAGAAACACAAACATCGAGGCAAACATAAGAAACACAAACATTCTTCAGAAGAAGATAAGGACAAAAAGCATAAACATAGGCACAAACACAAGAAACATAAACGAAAGGAAGTTGCTGATATCTCTGATAAAGAAGATGGGCCAGCAAAAAGAACTAAAATTGACTTCTTAGCTCCTCTAGAAGATTTAGAGAAACAAAGAGCATTATTAAAAGCTGAACTTGAAAATGAGCTAATGGAAGGAAAGGTTCAATCTGGGATGGGATTAATATTACAAGGATATGAGTCAGGTTCAGAAGAAGAAGGAGAAATCAATGATAAGGCGAGAAATGGAACTAGATCTGCAAATAAATCAAATGTTAAGGGAAAGCTTGAGATTGTAGACAATAAAAGTTCAAAGAAACGCAGTAAGAGCAGATCAAAAGAACGGACTCGACACAGGTCTGATAAAAAGAAAAGCAAGTCAGGAGTTGATGGTATAAAAGAGAAAGCTACTAGAAGTAAATCAAAAGAAAGAAAAAAATCTAAAAGCCCATCTAAAAGAATAAAGTCTCAGGATCAAATAGGAAAGTCAAAATCTCCAACCCTTAAAAGGCGCTCTCAAGAAAAAAATAGGAAGTCACGATCTCCTCCTGAAGATAAAACTAAAGCAGAAGATAAGATCAAATCAAGAGATCGTAAAAAATCTCCGGTTATTAATGAAAATAAAATTAGAGATCGTAGCAAAAGATCCAAATCTCCAATAGAACAAAGAAGTAAATCCAAAGATAGACAATCAAGATCGAAAGATCGAAAATCCAGGAGATCTGAGGCTGAAAAAGAAAAGAAGCTCATCAAATCACCTTCAAAAGATATGTCATCAGGTAAAGAAAACAGGTCTCCTAGTAAAAGACCTGGTCGTAGTCCTAAAGGAAGAAGTTTATCCCCAAAACCACGAGATAAACTAAGACGCAGCAGATCACCCCTCCTTAATGATCGCAGATCTAAACAGAGTAAATCACCATCTCGAAATCAGTCTCCTGTTAGGAGAGCAAAAAGCAGATCAGCAGATAGAAAAAGAAGAGAATCTGAAAGGAGACGTTTTTCTTCTCCAAGGTAATGCTGATGGAAAAAAATAATGATTTTGGTTTAGACATTATTCACAATTGTGAAAGTGGGAGTGGGTGGAGGATTTGCCAATATCCTTGCATGCTCCAAAAATCTGCTTTGGGATGGTATGTATGATACGATATAGGGGATGTAACAAATCAGCAAAATTCATGTCACTTCCTAGCTGTTAGTTATATTGCAAGCTGTCCATGAATAATGGATCCTGTTTTAGAAGATGAAGTCTGGCGGGACCTAAAGAATGTGCAATAAAAAATAAATGTTTATATTGGGTGCAATAGAATGGGTGAGTTGGCAGTGAATAGAAAAACCTTAGAATGTGTAAGCATGTGATTTATTTATTTATTTTTGTAGTGCCAGTCTGTGACTTGTATTATTATGAATTGACTCATTTTCATTAGTTTCCGCTACAGTACTATTCTGTTATTTTCAGTAGAAACTACCTGCCTAATGACGACTTACAAAAAAATCAACAGACTTAAGATAGTTTTACATAAAAATATATTCTACCAGTAATCAAACTCAAAGAGAAGCATATCTATGGCAAGAGTCAGTTTACCTTGAAGGGATTTAGAGCAATGTATATCATATAACTGCCATCAAGTCTAGCCGTGTTTTGTGGGTTTGTTTAAGATATCTGTGTTTTTGGGTTCAGTGAATGCAGATGGTTATAAAAGAGCCACTCTTTGATAATAAGGGCAAGCTGCAGAGGCAGTGCAATTCAGATATTAACTAGAAGTATCAGCTGGAAGCACCTGATCTGGTCCTAATTGGCAGATAAATTGCTGGGTTGTATGACAATCTGAGGTGTGATTGTATTGTTCAGAACAGAAAAACACATTGAACATAGTAATAAATATATTTGTATTTTGAGAATTCTAATTTGACTAACACATCTTTTCTTAAAGAAGATGTTAGGATTGTCCTCTTTATTCCTCTGTACTTGTCATTTAACAAACGTAAACAGGGATTAAATAACTATAATGTAAATTTAAAAATTTTTAGTAAACAATCCTCAGGTTGCTTATTGGAATCTAATTAGTGTTTGTGTTGCTATAATTTTATTTTGGGAATCAGTTCAATGATATCTGTCAATATGCTTCAATTAGTGAGCAGTCATTGAATATATTAATATGTCTTGTATTTTAAAATGCATATTTTAAAAGAATTTCAAATTCAGTGGAATTTATTTCTGTATAATTGTTATAAGACGAAATTCACAAATTACATGAAAACTGAAAATCTATTGAAGCAATAGATTCTTAGATTTTGAACCTCTTGACAGTGAATTTTGGTGATGTGTGTTTTAGTTTTGTGTAGCAGGCATAGGTACAGAAACAAATCTAAAATACTAAGTTGACACAAAACTTCCATATTTAACATAGAAACAATATCAGTAATCTTTTAATTATGATTTAATGTAAGATTTTAATGAGTTTGGATGGAATATAAGTAATCCTAAGAAATGCATTTTTATCAATATGCTGCTTGTATACTTTTTCTGATAACTTTTAAATGTCATATTTTATTAATTTGTTATTAAATCATTAAACTGGGAACAACTGTTGTGACACTTAGGAATTTACAGAAAGGAGATAAATAAGGAGGGATATGATTGAGGTATACAGAATTATAGTGTAAATAAAATAGACAAGGAGAATGTTTCCTTTTCCAGAATTCTAGAATCAGAATCATGAAATTGAATACTGGAAGTATCAGCACAGAGAAAAGGATTTTTTAAAAACTCAATGCATAATTAAACTTTGAAAATCATCAACATGAGAGTTTTATTAGCTGTCAGTTTGGCTAGCTTCAAAAAAACCCGGATAAGACCAATTCATTGAAGTTATAGGAAACAAGAAGAAACCGCTGGATTAGATGGGTCAATGTCTGATTTAGTAGGGCATCTGTTCTTATGTTAAAATCCATTTCACAACTACAAGAAGTCGAGATCCAATTCACCAAGTTTAACTTAGCATAGATCTAAGTTACAGTAATGAAAAGAAAAATATTTTCAATGATGAGAAGCTTTTGAAATTTGGGGAAAACAAAATTTTCAGGCTTTCCTTATGCACATTTTATACAGTATGATTAAGCTTAAGTATATTGAATGTGAGAAAGCAAAATAATGTCTGTTGAATTAGTTGTAGTATTGCTAGAGGCAATAAAATAGGTGAGGATTAAGTGTACACACCGGCTAATACTTCGCTGAAACCTAAAACTGCTGTAATATGTTGTATAATATGAAGGAAGTATTATCAGGAGATTAAATTTGCTCATGATAATATGCTTTGCTTATTGCAAGAATCTTTTTACTAATTCTGTAAGTAAAATCACATCATTTTTGTGTAGTGTACTACTTTTCAAATATATGTGCTACTTTGTCCCATTTATGTCTTGAAAAGTAGTGGTTGGAGTTCACACTTTTTTTGTTTCTATAGATATGCTTATACTATATCTTCAGTTTTGTAGTCCAGAATCATGTATATTGCTGAAATGCAAGACAGTATATTGAAAAGAAAAGAATAGATTTCTTTGCTGAGGAAAGCAAAAAATGTGATAGTTAAGAAGTGTTACTTTTTTGCCTCCCTCAGCTGATACCCCCCTCTTTAAACAGTAGATAATGCTTTCTTGATTCATGTTTCTAGATTAAGCATTTCAGTTTTTATCTGCCACACTGTAATCATTGTAAAGCTATCATTAGAGTTTGACTTTACTTTCATAGCTTTTAAAAAAACACTTATCCTTAACATTTAAAAATATTTTTCTACAACAATTTGGATAACAGTGGAGCCTGTTGTGAATTTTCACTTTATTATTTCCAGACTAGTTTTACAACTGTAATCTGCAATTTACCTAATTGCAGATTACAGTTGTAAAACTAGTCTGGATAAATTGGTAAAACTAATCCCTTCTGTTGCCCATTTTACCAATAGCTGGGTAGGAATATAATCACAATTGGAAGTTTAAAATATACTGTGAGTAGTGATGGAATAAAGCCACAGCTTGAGATTTAAAATACATATTAAAGGCAACTTTCTAGTGAATCTTATGCAGCCTAAGTGCATATACTCAATAATTACATTTTTGCTTAGTCTCTGGCTGATAGAACTAGGTCTTTCTCTACCTGGACCATCTCTGCAGGTAGATTCTGGTCCCCAGTCTAGGTTTCTGGATTGTACATGCTCCATTTGAGAAGCTATTCTTAAAATAAAACTGCTGACATAGATCCAGCCTCTCCAGTCCATCTCAGGATCAGCCAACATTGCCAGGCTTTCTAGATCCATTTTAGATTGTTAGCCACAAGTGTCCTCTATCAGAGTCCTGTTTCTTTTTATGGAGTTTTGTTTTTTCTTTATCTGTTCAGCAGCCCCCATTTGGTTTGTGAAGCTAACTAACTTCTATTCTCAGGTTCTGCTTATCAGCTCACTAGAACAAAGTGATTGTTTAGTTGTCTGGGCTCTTCATGATAGATTCACAAAGAGACATACCTCCTCTAGGCTATCATGCACATTAATAATTTTAGCACTGTTGGCATCACTGCAAACTTCAAAGAAAGAATCTATAGTAATGATATTTTTGCTTTATTACATGTTTTTAAAATATGTCCCTAATAACTACATAAACACAAGTGCAGGAGGGTTAAATTAATGTATATGAAAATAGAGTTTAAACATTTCATGTAAATGTAGATGCTGATAAATCATGATGTTTCATTCTTTAGAAATAACAGTCTTTAGTGTTATTTAAGTTTCCGTTTTCTAGATTCTTGATTTTAGAATGTAAACTAGGAAATAAGTCTTGAGTTATATTTCATTCCTTGTCAGCTATAAATTTAACTCAAAGATTGTGAAAATCTTTCCAGCCTGATATCCTTTAAAGCAGGGGTGTCAAACTTGCAATCCACGGGCCGGATGCGTCATGTGCTGGCCCTGCCTCCACCTGGTTTCGCAAAGGGGGGAAAAGTCCCAATACGTCACGTGACGCCACTGTGATGGTGTGAGTTTGACATCCCTGCTCTAAAGCTTCTGAACTACAATTTTGTCATAGCTCAGTTAGATTGCTAATCATCAGAGAAGATGAGATCCTAAGTCTGAGTTAGGTAACAAAAATCATATTTTTGTTTAACATTTTTCTTCTGTTTAAATTTATCTGTTAAATATTCTTTTCTAGTTTAATTTCAGATTGAACTTTTAAAGTGGCTTTCATCTAAGGTTATAATTCCTTTTTCTTTTTTACCTGCTTCAAGAACACGAACTAGAGATGACATCCTCTCAAGAAGGGAGCGATCAAAAGATGCCAGTCCACCTAGATGGTCTCCTTCAAGAAGAAGATCCAGGTCTCCACTTCGACGAAGATCTCGCTCTCCACTTCGACGTAGCCGGTCTCCAAGAAGGAGAAGTAGATCTCCTCGGAGGAGGTATATAAGTGGTATAGTTTGTAAGCAAAATAAACACTGTACAAGTGGTATTTTCCATTAGCATGAGGGGGTTGATTTTCTCCATCTGGCTTCCACCTGACATCAAAATACATTGGTATCCTGAAATCTCTTGTCCCTCTGAAGCAGATTTGAGAATATGTAATGCTCTGCAATAGGGAAGATTATGTTATTGTTTGTTACATGATGCAGTGCAATTGTATCTGTATGCTAAAAAATAATGATTCTTTTCAAGGTGAGTTTACTTTTTCCAATTTCATAGCTGAAACTTCGTGTCAGATTATTCTATATTTCTTTTTGCCAGTAAATGTTTGAATAAAAGTATGTTATCCTAATACGGCTGTTAAAAAATAGATATGGTTGTTACTCTAGATGTTTTAAACTACAGGTTCTGCAATTTCTGATTGTCTGCCACACTGGCTATACTTGAAACGTTTTGAAAGACATCACGATACCATGGTGTTACTGTTAAATCAGAAAAACTACTCTGGTATCTTTTCAGTGATGTATATGTGTATCTCCTTTTAAACAATTTTAGTCTTTGAATTGTAAAATAATAGTATCAAACAAAATGAATATGTTTGTTATGAAAGTACATATTTTGTTAAATCCATTTTCAGAGACAGGGGTAGACGTAGTAGATCTCGTTTGAGAAGGCGATCCAGATCACGAGGTGGCCGTAGACGACGGAGCAGGAGCAAAATAGAAGATAAATTTAAGGGAAGCCTTTCAGAAGGAATGAAGATTGAGCAAGAATCTTCATCTGATGAAAAGTAAGTGTTGTATTTCAATATCTCATATAGCGAGATACCCTGGAATGATAAGAAACCTTAAATTATGAGTTTAAGCTAGTAAGTAAAGTACATTGTAATGGATTTGCTTTTGTTGCATTAGTTATGCTGTTCCAGTGCTTTTTTCATTAAGATGGCATAGAAACATGGTAGGGAAAATGATTTTTTTCAGTTGTTTTAAAACTCTAGAAATTGGATTGGTATTGAAGCGGTTTAATAATATAACTGAATATTTACATATTAACTATGAAAAGCCCTGGGAACAGTTGAAATACTGGACGATTGTTGGATGCTAGATATCTGTATCAATACTTTGGGAAATCTTTAGAGTAGATCATAAGGGAGAGCTCTTCGTAAGCACCTTAAAAGCAGTGCAGTAGTCAGCATGGATTTGCCAAGAACAATTCTTGATAGACTTATCTTATATTGACCCCCCAAACTGGATTTTTAAAAAAATGATACATACCGAATTTATCTTGATTGTATCAAAGGTTTATCAAAATAGTAATAACCATTTAGTTTGCTCAGTGACTGACCCACAAAAAACCCACATAAAATAGGGTTACTCGCTTAACAGCCACCACAATTTACCACCATAGTTCCAGGGTAAATTACCGTCATAAGATGAGGACTACCTGTACAAGGGAGACTAGTCTTCCCTATATAATAACTGAAATAAACATAATTTGGGTAATATAATTTTTATTTATTGTAATTTTTTAAATCCCACCTTTATTATTTTTATAAACTCAGGGCAAACATATTCCTTCTTCCATTTCCCCAACAACAACAATCCTATGAGATGAGTTGACTGAGAGTGTGACTACCCAAAGTCACCCAGGTAGCTTCATTTCATTATGAAAGGGGGAAAGTGTTTCCAGTTCCCTGGAATTCCTTAAAATGAAATAATTCTTGTTCATAAAAGTGTAGAAACTTCCTGATAGTGATGGAGTTGAGAACTACGAAATGGACATGCATCCCAACATGGGAGAAAATCCCCTTTTCCCTCTAACCAGCTTTCTTCAGGAAGACTTTCTAATTAAGAAGCTTTTAAGATAAGGTAAAGAAAAATAGCTGCTGCCTAAGGACACAGATAATATTTTCTGTGAACTTCAGGCCAAGAATGTTGAATGTTATTTTGGAAATACATGTTCTTGTATCAGTACATACAGTACTAAGATGTCAAATGGTTAATTTATATAATAATAGCCTTGAAGACTTCGATGTTGAAGAAGAAGATGAGGAAGCTCTAATTGAGCAAAGAAGATTACAGAGGCAAGCAATTGTGCAGGTTTGTTATGTTGCTAATTCTACTCAGACCAGACTAAAATTTTAAGTAGACTTATTGGAAGAAATGTCATTTACTTGTAACATCTGGGAGCTGTCCAGAGTTTTCTTTAAGACGGCTATATAAATGTTTTAAATAAAAAGTTTGGTAAATTCCAGATGTCATGTACACAACATTGTAATTGTCAGGTGTAAAAATAATCCTACTATTCAAAGTTGTAATGGCTCTGAATGACATTTGTTAAAACATTTATAATGTAGGGCCTTTTTTTTAAAAGGTGACCTTTATGGGTTGCACAAAAGAAATCTTTGCAATTGATGAAAACTGAGGAATTCTTAAACTTGTATAACTATTGTATGTAGAACTAGATGTCTGCACATTATGGATAGAAAAGAAGTATGCCTCTATGTTGAATCATTGTCTTGTTCACTTTATCAAGGCATTAGCTCAAACAACTGCTGTACATTATTACAACCAGTGGAGAGATACAGTGAGCTTCAAAACGAATAGTTCATATTGGCTAGAGTGTGTTCAGATATTAAAATGGCCTTGCATTTCCAAATATTTTCTGACATAATTGGTTGCTACTGTGTATCTCCCCACATATGTGGCAGCTGAAAGAGGAAAGTAGTTAAGAAGAAATAGACTGAAAAAAGGACTTGCATAGTAAATGCCAGGCTATTGCAGTTTGGAATGTACAATATGAAATGGATTTCTCAGTCTAGAATTGACTGAATGTATATTTATTTATTTATAAATCAAATTTAGAGACTACCCATCTCACAGAACAACTCTGGGCAGTGTACAATTAAAAACATAAAAATAGTATATTTCAATAAGAGGAGGCAGTTACAAGAAGAATAGAACAAAGTTAAAAAGAGGGGGTGGTTGCCATTAAGGTGCTCTAAGTGAGGTGGCAGAGCCATGTATTCAAACTCTTCCAAAAGAGTATCTGCCATGTAGACCTTTAAAGCACATAACCAACTTCTTGAATTGGACCTGGAAGCAAACTGGTACCGAGTGCAACTTAATGTAACAAAACATTACATGCATCACTCTTGGGGCACCCAAATTTGCTTTCGCAGCCATATTCTATACCAGCTGAAGCTTCCAGATATTTTTCAAGGATAAGCCCCATGTAAAGTGTATTGCAATAGTTCAAGTGGGAGTTGACCAGGGCATGAGTGGCTGAAAGAAAGTCGTCCATATCCAAGAAGGGATGTAACTTGTGCACAACAGGAAGTTGATTTGCTTTTATAGCAGAATCTTAATTCTTGGGAGGTTGCTCTTGGGCTTCAGGAACGCAGCAAAAACATAAGAGATATAAAATGCAGATATATAGTGCAGGAGGGATAGTGAGTAGATTCTTTTATAATGCTGGAGGAAGTATAAATAGCATTTTTACTTATCTCATTATCAAATCCAATATAAATTATGGCTTTTTTCCTTTTTAGAAATATAAGTATTTAACAGAGGATAGTAACATGTCAGTGCCATCTGAACCAAGCAGCCCTCAAAGCAGTACTCGCAGTCGTTCCAACTCACCAGAAGGCATTCTTGAACGGGTAGCAGCTGATGTTAAAGAGTATGAACGAGAAAATGTGGACACTTTTGAAGCCTCAGTGAAGGCAAAACACAACCTCATGGCAGTTGAACAAAATAATGGTAACCATTACAGAGTTTTTAATACACTCTGAAAGAATGATTATCAAATAATCAACAGCAAGATATTTACATTAGGATAGCTAAGTAAAGCAATTTATGTCCTTAATTTATAATGGAATATAAACAATATTTTTGTTACTTGTAGCTAAACAGAAAATTAGCTAAATTATGACTGAAGCCACTGATGGACTTGAAACACTGAAGACAAAAATATATTCATCTTGATAGACTTAATTTATAGACTTTAAAGATTCCTCTTCAATCTTTAGCACAATAGGTGTACTATAGTGCTGGGCAGACTTCTGTTCCTGCAGTGTGATTTTCTCCTTTCATTCCTCTCCCCTTCCTGCAATTTTCTTTTGTCCTCAAAAATGTTCTGTCTAGGAACCCTCTGAAGTACATCTATAGAATTGAACCTAGTTTAATGTCACTTAATACAATATATCAGACAGGGACACTGTACATATTTCTAAACAGCACCATGTATTAGCATTTCAAAGTTTATTTAATACTGTAATAAATATAGTGGCATGTATTTAATATTAAGATTACTTAGAGTTAAAAGAAAAGTAGAAAATAGAATTAAACGTCCATCTCTCTTAGCTAGTATGAGTATTTCAGCTCACTGTCATCCTTACATTCTCAAAAACCAGAGAAACTGTTTCATATGCAATGATAAATTGATGTACTTTACCTAGTTTTACTGTCAAGAGCTATAAAACATCCTTCTAATTTAAAAATTAAGATGTACTAGAAAACCCATGCTCCGTTGGGTCATCGTTTCAGATATATTTCCTAAGCAGAGAAACCAAATGACCAAAAGCACTGGGAGTAGGGACAACTTCCAATTTTCTGCTGGCTTGCCCATTGAGTTTTCTTGTGGGAATCTGGCAGAGAATGTTGAAAACCTCCCCTCCCTTTTCCTTCCCAGCAAGCAAGGGAGTAAGGCTGCTGCTAAGTGGGGGAGGGATGGAGAGATTGTGTGACTGGCTGGGAAACTATCATGGAACATTGAAAATGATTGTGTGACCACAGCAGCAATGCAGCAGCAGCCAGAAGCATTGAAATAGTCACAGCTTTTCCAAGTTTCATTCCCTTAGGAGTCATACTGGATTTTAGACACATTCTGTAATTTAGCCCATTTGATGTACCTTGGTTCAAAAATTGTTAGCCTATGATGCACCATTTCGCCCAGTTCAAGATCATGATGAGAGCTTTAGTAGTATATAGGTTGCACGTTTTAATTTTGGAATCTCTAAAAGTTGAAATGAGTGTATTATGTAGTTTAAACTGTAAGAAAAGATGTTTGGGAGATTCAGCTCTTAATTCCTATCTTCTCTTGAGTTGAGGTAGCATAGCTTTCTCCATTCAGAATTGTAAAAGTAACCATCTTAACTTTAGTGCTCAATGAAAACCTTATTCTTCAGTCATTTCAAGCCCATAGATTTTAATTGACCATGTTGGTAGTGTTTGTTTATGGATTGTTGGTTTATTTACGGACTGTAATTGTGTATATGTCATCCAAGATGATCCCATTAATTGTACATTGAGTGTGTTTAAACTTGTTAATCATTTCATTTTCTTTCATTCTAAGTCTAATTATTTGAATATTTGTTTAAGGTTCATCTCAGAAGAAAATCACAGCTCCTGATATGTTTACAGAATCAGATGATATGTTTGCTGCATATTTTGACGTAGGTGCACTAATAGATATATTTTATCACGGTTGTTGAAATGCAGCACTATTTTAGTGAAACAAATATATAAAAACCTCTTAAAACTCACTAAATTATTTTGAGAAACAGTTTACAATATGATTCTAAATATGATTCTTCAACTGTTTTTACAATCTTGAAGGGGTGATAGTGCAATTTCTCAGTGGGATATAAATGGGTAAATATTAAAATATACTTAACATTAGTTAAATATGCACTGGTATCTTATTCTTAGGTTAGTAGATATTTAATGTAGTATAGGTTGCTTAATATTACTTTTAACAATTAATGTATTCTTGTGTGTGTGTGTGTGTGTGTGTGTGTATGTATGTATGTATCACTTAGACTTATATACTGCTTCATAGTGCTTTACAGCCCTCTCTAAGCGGTTTACAGAGCCAGAATATTGCCCCCAACAATCTGGGTCCTCATTTCACCGACTGGAAGGCTGAGTCAACCTTGAGCCTGATGAAATTCAATCTGCCAAACTGCTGGCAGCCAGTGATCAGCAGAAGTAGCCTGCAGTACTGCACTCTTAACCACTGCGCCACCGCGGGTCATACACACACACACACAAAATTCAGATATTTAAAATGTGATGAAAAAGCTTAAATCTTTATTTCAGAGTGCACGTCTTAGAGCTGCTGGCTTTGGAAAAGACTTCAAAGAAAATCCAAATCTCAGGGATAACTGGACCGATGCTGAAGGATATTACCGTGAGTACAGTCGCTAAATTTCTTTTGTGTTATCTGCTGAATAACACTGGTAAATTAATGTGTTTTATTATTAAAGTGTCTTCATTCTGCATAGCTAATTTGTATGTAGCAATGCTTTTGCTAGTTCTTGTGCTTTGTTTTGAATATACAAGGCATCTTACATGCTTTTCTTTTCCATTCTCTCCTCCCCATTCCAGGGGTTAACATAGGTGAAGTGCTAGATAAACGTTACAATGTGTATGGTTACACTGGCCAAGGAGTTTTCAGTAATGTGGTTAGAGCCAGAGATATGGCGAGAGCAAACCAAGAAGTGGCTGTGAAGATCATTAGAAACAATGAACTTATGTAAGTGAGAAAGTTCAAATGCTTTTGATTGTATTGAGCCATTCAATAATAGTAGCAAATAACAAATATAAAAGAAATTCTGTTGAGCAGAATTTATTTATTTAAAGTGTCACATTTATCAATCATATGTATAATTAACTGAAATTAAACTTCAGCGGTTAGTTTTAGTCACTAGAGAACAGGGTTTTTTCATATGCCATATTGCTTAAATCATTAATATATTTAAATCAAATGTTTTCCGTAATTTAATAAATAGCATGTTGGAAAATGCAAATTGTTTGGCTTCGTCTAAATATTTCTGGCATTTAACTTATTCATTAAATAGTGACTTAGCCACATGTTATAGGAAAAATTGAAATGTTGTCTATTTCCTTAACTTCAGTTGTTCTTTATATATTGATATGGCATTTGAAGGGAATTTTTGGCAGCTCTCTTATTTCTCTTAGTATTTAAGCCAGAAACAAGTGATTTCAAAATGCAACAGAAGTAAGATATTACTACAGGTGTGCACAGAATGAAAATTATATTTTGTTCCAAGCCTGCAATAAACTATCACTCCTAGAAGCTTGATTGAGCCATATTGGGTCAATTGCAGTTTGGCAAATTGAAAATTGGTTGACTTTTAGGGTTATTAATTTTTTCCAGAGCAAGTTGCAGTGGAATCCTGGCTTAACTGTGCAGGGCAAGTGCAGTAACACTAGTACACATCTCCCATGCTACCCTCAGCAGCTTCTACCATGCCAGATCTCACTGATCTGCTTCCTTTACCTTCCAGTGTCTTCTTTCCCGGCACTCCCATAGCTATTGCCACCCCTAGTGCTGTCCTCAGTTAAGAGCAGATTCTCAGCATGGCATATCTCATTGGCTTTTCTACCCATAACTTTTGCCAATTCCTTCCCTCCTCTGTCTCTTCAATTGCAACCAGTGCTCTTAATCTTCCTTTTCCCTTCCACTTAATTACACTGCCACCTCTACCAGGAACAGCCTGGATGTCACTGACATCCAGAATAAAGCAGTCCTATTCTGTTTTATGGACTCAATGTGCAATGCATTTTTCCTTTCAGACGTTTCTATGCTTGGAACACTGTATGCCTAAACAGTTTACATATCCCCAGATTTTGCTACATTTAATAGGAAAGGAATACATAAGGAATTAAAACGTTATTTCTCATAGTTCTTGCCCATGGTAACACAAAAAAATCCAAGTGCCCAGAATTTGCATTTTTATTAATTGATCTGGTTTTGAATGGATATGAACTTCAAATTCAAACATTTTTGAAATGTTGATGGAAAACTATAAGATTGAAAATTACATGATTGAATATAGATGGAAGAGGAGTTTGGTTTTTGTGTTCTGTAATAAATTATATTTTTTTCAGGCAAAAAACTGGTTTAAAAGAACTGGAATTCTTGAAGAAGCTCAATGATGCAGACCCTGATGACAAATTTCATTGTCTACGTTTGTTCCGACATTTTTACCATAAGCAGCACCTTTGTCTAGTGTTTGAACCTCTGAGGTATGTATCAAAAAGTAAATTTAAGCCCCTTTACAAATAAGTTTTATCATACTGATTTATGAAGTTTTCATAAATAGAAACTATTTCTGCTTCAGAAAGTTATTCCACCAGTTTAATGATAATTTTCATATTTAATGAACATATTTGAGGATTAATATAAATCTGTTCATGTATTCACAGTTTAAAGGTACACATGCACTGGTCTCTACTTCCCTGTTCCAATCAACAAATTTAAGACGATTCTTTCATATGTTAGCAGTTTTTATCAAATAGCTGTAACTGTAACATATAATTCTTGATTGAATAATAAAATATTAAATTAGTGAATTCTGACAGAAGAAACAGTATAAAACCAGTAAGTGGAAGATATAATTTTTTTAATGTGTATTTGAAGCACTTAACATAAAATCCTTTGATTTCTGTGCAAGTATTGAAGCAGTTTGTCAGCTTGAAAAGATAATTTGTTTTCTTAGCATCAAATTTCTGTCAGTTTTATTTAAGGTGGATGTTGAAAAATAACACTCTTCAGTTGCTAAGAAACATCCATACTGTAATTAATGCAAATAAGTTTCCACAATCACCCATCTGTTGCTTAGCTGCTTGGTTTTCATACAAATCTACTTAATGAACTTAGCACACCTGCTCTTTTCAATAGTCCTTTGCAAGTAATTTGAAGAATAAAAAATACTATGTAAACATTTTTAAAATATATTCATAATGAGTCATTTTTTAAATATTCTGCAGATTTTTGTAAAAATGAATTTTGTGTATTAAGTTTTGTTCTAGTTTCATTGTATTGGTTCTCAATTTAGTATGAATTTACGAGAAGTTCTAAAGAAATATGGAAAAGATGTTGGTCTCCATATAAAGGCTGTGCGATCCTATAGTCAGCAGTTATTCCTGGCCTTGAAACTTCTGAAAAGATGCAACATTTTACATGCTGATATCAAACCAGATAATATTTTGGTAGGTAATCTCAGTTATAGTTCTATAGCAGTTTCTTTGAAAGAGACAAAAGTATTCATCATGCGTAACATTATAGCTGAATTGCCATATCAGTTGCTCTCATTTTTTTTTTAATTTGATTTATATGCCGCCCTTCTCCGGAGACTCAGGGCGGCTCACAATGCGTTAAGCAATAGCCTTCATACTTTTGTATATTTATACAAAGTCAGCTTATTGCCCCCACAAACTGGGTCCTCATTTAACCTACCTTAGAAAGGATGGAAGGCTGAGTCAACCTTGAGCCTGGTAAGATTCGAACCTGCAGTAATTGCAGGCAGCTGTGTTAATAACAGGGTGCTTTAAACCACTTTACTACCAAGGCACCTGTCATTGCATTTTGTGTGTGTGTGTGGTCCCAACATAATCTAGGGATTACCCTGACAGATAAAAAAGAGGGATTTCTATTGAAAGTGCAAAACATTGTTCAGATGATATGTAGAAGAGTATTTTGCCCATTGTATATCAAAGTGGAAAAATGTGAATGCCTTATGGTTTGGATTATTGTGATTTCATTTTTTATTGAATTATCAAGTGCATAAATTCCAGTTTTCAACAATGTTGCCACAAACTCCTCTTTAATAGAAAATGTAGCACCTTCACAAGTAAGATCAATACATTGCAACATAGTCAACTTCTCAATATTTGACATTTTTGCTTCGAATATGAAAATAACTCACCTGGATTATAGACCAAGGTGTTATTGTGTCCACTATTCTGTTTCTTAATAGCCTATAGCAGATCATTTAAGTGTAATGATTAGCATATCTGTGTGTTATGTGTATAATAAATTACAAAAGAATGATTTCTATTGAAAGCGTGTGTGTGCATGCACACACACACATATAGTAGTGCCACTTATTATTTTTATCCATTATTATTTTTGCTTCTTTTAGGTGAATGAATCAAAAACCATTTTAAAACTTTGTGACTTTGGATCAGCTTCACATGTTGCTGACAATGATATCACACCATATCTTGTTAGTCGATTTTACCGTGCTCCTGAAATTAGTAAGTTAATTACTCTATTTAGGTTAAAATTATTAATAAACATTAATTTAACTTTAATAAAGTTAAATTTTATTAGTTTTATGATTGATATCATTCTTTGGTGTGATATCAGATATGTATAATCCTTAATTAATATGAAAATGTCTATAGAAATTGGAATCTGAAGTTTAGATTACAGCTGAATGGAAGTAGGGGCCATTTTAAAAATCTCATGGTTTGGGGGTTTAACCTCTTTAATTTCTTTTAAGTCCTCATATTTTTTTCCTTGTTGAGAACTATGCCACCACTTTTGCCTTTTTCTAGGATCCTTAGTTTGTTCTTCCCAATCTTTTTTTCCTCTTGGTTGATTCTCTCCTCACAACTTGGTTCATCTATCCTTCTTGGTCTTTCCTTCTGTTCACTGGAGAAGCCCCTGCATCATCTGAGTATCTGCCTGACAAATGAAGAATTTAACATGGAATTTTGCACGTGTGTTAACTTATTCTTACTCATCCTGCTTTTTCTGATTGAATGGAAGTCAAGAGATGCACATTTGAAACAGTATAATGTGACTCAGACTTTGCTACATCATGCAGTACTATTTTACCCAATTTCTCTTCATGTACCATTTAAGATTTTACGGAAGACAGCTAGTATTTCCATCAGTTATCTGTAAATGACAAAATAAGGAAGAAACAAGAGGAAAATTACTGTTAGTGACATAGACACTTATCTGAATTGATGACATATAGAAATACTCTAGACGTTATAATTCATTCTCTTTTCTGCCAGGCTGATTTTATAAAAAGTAATTACATTTATTGCAATTTAATATGACCAAATAGCCTGTAATCTAAAATTGTTCTCCTTCAGTTATAGGCAAAATCTATGACTACGGTATAGATATGTGGTCTGTAGGCTGTACATTGTATGAACTTTACACTGGGAAAATATTATTTGCTGGGAAAACCAATAATCATATGTTGAAACTTGCTATGGACCTCAAAGGAAAGATGCCAAACAAGGTAAAGAAATGAAATCCTTATAAAAATTAACAAAACAAGGTGTGCCCCCCCCCTGAAATATTCAATAGCCAGCCAACTGTCCTGTAGAAAAAGATATATAAGATTGGAAATTGCTTATAGATGTAATGCTAATTAATGTTAAATCACAAATAAACAGTATTTTAAGTAAAGAAAAAAGAAAAAAAAGAAATCCAATACTTTGTGGAAGGATGGGGTAGACTTGTTTCAGTTTTCTGGAGTTAAACTCATAGTGTATGACAGAATGATTTAAAGTTTTTTTTTTCCATTTTAAGAAAATGTACCAAAGCTCATTTTTGTATTCACCCGTCATTGAAATAAATGGATTTACTGTTTTTAGGATAAACACTTAAAAGCCGCACTTTTAACATTTTTTAATGCTGTTCTTTCCAGATGATCCGAAAAGGAGTGTTCAAAGATCAGCACTTCGATCAAAACCTCAACTTTATGTACATAGAGGTAGATAAAGTAACAGAAAGGGTAAGTAATAGAATAAGCAAGATTGCTTTCTGTGGCATCCTTAATTAAAATTTTTCATAAAGGTGTTATGATGTATAAGAATCTTCCACAAATAAAAACCTTTCGTTTACAGGGAATTGTGAGGTATAGTATAGTAGAGAATTCAAAATATACTAGGTTGTGCGTAAACCTGAGCTGACTAAAACATTTGTTTGGTTTAATTGCATTTATTTATAAAAGATCCTTCTGTCCTCTTCATGCTATTATTCTTAAAGATATAGGTTTTTTAACCCAGACATGAGAAACAGGTAACTATGACTCTAGGCTTTATGTTAACTTACAGTTCCATTCCTGAAGCTCCAGCACTTAGACTCTGAAAACATAAAAGATCCAAGGGGGAAAAAAAAGATGCATTAAAGTTTTGTAATTTCGAATGATCACTAAATGAACTGTTGTGAGAACTACCTGTAGTTATAATACTGTGGAAGTTTTGTTTTCCCCTTTCTGTTTTTCCAGTTGACAACACTAGGGCCATGGTACAGTTATTATTTGGGGAAAGTGTTTTGCTTTCAAAAGCCAAATTTCAATTGCATAATGTGTAATCTCTTAATTGGACTGGCCATTTCATATTCTTGGTAATTTTATTCTTATCTTGAAAATAAATGCTGGATGCCCTTGTCTTGGTAGGAAAAAGTGACTGTGATGAGCACCATTAATCCAACAAAGGACCTGCTTGCAGATTTAATTGGGTGCCAACGCCTCCCCGAAGATCAGCGCAAAAAGGTTCACCAGTTGAAGGACTTGTTGGACCAGATCCTCATGTTAGACCCAGCTAAACGGATTAGTATCAACCAGGCCCTACAGCATGCCTTCATCCAGGAGAAAATTTAAATCCAGTGAAGATATTCAAAGGGTTTGAATAGTTAATATACAAAGACTGATGAAGTTTCACTGCAATTTATAAATGTACATATAACATATAAATAATTCCCCTGCAAAATTGAGGAAGAATGATATATTTCAATTAACACAAAGGTGGATTATTTCTTTTAGAAATGTTAGAGTAAATCTGTTTGTCTCTCATGTGAAGATTTTTTCACTGTAGAATTATTTTAATTGCCAAGACTGCACAGGAGTACAGTGCTAAAATATATGGTTGCAGTTCCTCTCAAATAATACATACACACATGTGCACATGGACTATATATATATAAAAAAATCTGTGATGAAATATCAGTAAGACTGGGTGGTTGATTTTGGTTTTTAGCAAATTTGGCTTCATTTTTGTCTCTGAAAAATGGCCAGCATAAATGCTGTTTATATTACATTTTCCTAGGTGTGTGCGTGCAGGCCACAGCAGCATGCCCTTGGTGTAGTCAGTGCCGAAAGGGGTCTGTTCCTTCTTGAGCCTGCCCACAGGGATGGTCTCCTCTTTTAAAGCAGGTTGCGTACAACTTTCAGTACACTGAAGGTAAGCTAAACCATCAACATCACTGGTGTTTAAGATGTTAATTGTACTGGATCAACTGACAAACGAGAATCGGTAACTCTGTAGCAGAATTCCCTGCATGTTTTATAAAGGAGATATACCTATATATAAATATATATATAAATATATATATTATTTTCTGGCATTACAACTGTGGCATAATTCCAGCTTGTGTTTGATCATCACATTCAAAGAAAAAAAGTGGAGGAGTGTGCACTTGATGGAGAGAGCGCCTTCAGTGTACTGTTTATATTACTTTTTTAAAAATATCAACTTGCTACATAGACTTTATACCTTTTGTTAAATACAGTTCACGATGGCATAAAACCAGTACTTAAGTCATTTTCATTTACTAACAACAAATGCTAAGCTCTGGTTCCAAAAGTCCTTATCTCCTCTTGGCCAGATAGAAAGCACCACAATTTTTTTTAGCTATTTGTATGTCATTTGAAAATGTACTGCTTTATGCTAAAGGTGTTTTCATTTGTTCATTGTTTTCATTATTTGTGATCATGTTGTCTTTCAATACAGGCATAAACCTTCCACTCTTGAACAAAGCAGCTGCTTTTTAAAAGCGGTAATTGCTTCTTTACCTTTTATTTCTTTTGTAAATGAAACTTTAAGAAATGTGACTTTAAAGTGTTGTCTCTTGCATAAAATAGTTGACATTCACTTATTGTAAAGTGAAGATTGTTCTGCTGCATGTAAAGTGGACCATGCAGATTTCTGTATGTTTTCGGTATGCATCATTAGATAATAAAGTCTTTTGTGAACAAGGCATTGGTAGCCCTTTTTAAAAGATTTTTGTCTCCGGCGTTGCCGACTCAGGTAAACCATAAGAACTTTCCTTTTTAATAGTCCTTTAATTAAAACAATTACTAAAAGATGTGATCCCCTGAAAGAACTTTTAGACTATTAATTATTGACAATTCAATGTAAATATTGTCCCAAGCCCCCTGCAGATATTGTCTGCTTTCATTGTTAAGAAATTTATTCCTGTAGGTTATTGAATTAGATGCAGGTTTTAACTAATGTTTGTGCTGTTTTTCTTACTTTTCCTTTTTGATGGTGCTGAGAGAGACAAAGGAAAGCAAGTCACAGGCCACTCAACGCCTACTCCAGGGGGTCTGGTTTGCTGAGACACCATCTTCACCTTCCTAACAAGGTTATTTCTGACAGCATGTGTAGATAAACATTTAGCAACAACTTTAAAAATAGTTTGTTCATCATGAAGATACTCAACTGAATCAATTGTTTGCCAGCCCAATATTTTTTATTAAAAGCGGTTCATACAACAGATGATTCGTGTATGTTGCCTAGCTAAAACTTAGATGTTTTATAATATTCTGAAGTTTATAAGGATTTTTAAAATCCATAAAGGCATGTACTTAAAACGAAGTCATATTTAGTGCAGCCAAACCTATTGTTTGCTAATGGGATGCTTCCTAGGAGCTGTTCCCTACTATAATGGAATAACAAACTACGACAGTAGTTGATAATATTGTCTATTTTGAACCTCTACGCTGTCTCTCTAATGTTACTTAAAAAGTAGTAAAAGTGATTGTCAACTTATTTAAAATGTTTCTTGTTTGTGCAGGAAACAGAAAGCAACTTCACTGAAAGGAAGATATATATTACTTGATAGTCTTTTGCACACACAGTAAAGGGGCATGCTGTTTTGACAGTGCTATCAGCCTCCCTTGCACATCTAGTGGCAATATGACACATGTCATAAAATATGATGGTCTTCACCATTTGTTCGTGTCCCTGCTTCCAAATAATAAAAGACAGTTGTCATGACAATTCCAGTAGCAGCTACAACCTTCCCCCCTCCCCCACTTATGGCTACAAAAATTTTAAACTTTCCTAAGAAAAAACAAAGTTGCTTGTTTACTTATTCTTTGTGTTATAGATGCCGTTCAAATGAAGATGATGGCAACCAGAAGACATGAACAAAGGTTTCTGTTCTCTAAAAGATATGCAAAACATTCTTATGTCTTTTTTTTTTAAGAAAAAAAATCTTTTGTTCACAGCTCACAGATATAGACTTCATTTACACTTTCTCATGCCGGCAGTTCTTAGCATAGTACTCTTGTGGTGATGTTTTTTGGTTTTGGTTTTCTTTACACAAATGTTTGTTTCATTTCTGGATGATAAGATTTTTATTGTAGTAAAACAGAGATAGGCAACTGATTATATTTTAAATCCATTATAGAGCCTCCATGCACACCTTCAAAGTATAATCAAATGCTGTTATAGGATTGCCGACATAACTGCTTAAGACTTTATAATGGTATAGTCATAGAGGTAATATATTAAAGTATATTTGGGCTGTCAACTATTAATACTCTGTGACATAAATTATTCAGTCCTTTTGCATTGTTTTAAGCAATACAGTATGAATCTGGATGTCTGTATAAAAAAACCATCTGGATTCTGGTTTTGTTAAACTCTGCAATCTAATCCAATCCATACTGTACTGGTAGTTTAGTTTTTGCCTTATCCAGCAATCCTATTAGATGTTATGAACAAGGTGGCTTCACATGGAAGCCAATCTAAGTTTAACAAAAGATCTTCAAAGGGAGGTTATGAATAAGTGATGTTTAAAATTCCTAACTTCTGTAACAGTATTTCAGAGTTAGAAATATATTTTAAGTACTGTATACTTTATTCTGTTCATTGGTGTTTTGTGCTACTGCATAGATTGTTATAAGAGAAAAAATGTTTAGGAACAATTTTGGTAAATGATATTGAATACTCTGCTAATAATATGTTTCCCTTCCTATATAGGGTAAGTGGAAAATTTGTGACAGGAATTTACATGGCTTGATGTGAGCTCAAGAAGCTGAACCAGTCTGAAAATTCAGGATGATAATGTCTTTGCTGCTGAAATTGACAAGCTGTAACACGGAGTTTTGAATCAGCACGAAACAGAAATTTTCTTTAATAAAGCTTCATTTTCTATTTTGATATTGACTCTGATAAAGCTTATTTTTCAGTTTCTTTGTTTATTCTATATTGTAATAGATAGTAGTTCAGTAACACTATGTGCCAGCAGTCTGGCAATACAGAACCAATTTATTAATAGATGGTAAACAGAAACAGGTCACATTATTCATTTACTGTTTCTCTGGTGGTTGCTCCTCCCCAGTGAGAAAATTGAGATACTTTTTACAAACTAATCATGTTCCCTAGCTCACTATTCTTCAATCTATGCTCCTCCAGTATTTATTTATTGTTTGTATTGTATCTTTTAGTCAGGAGTTCAAGGTGGGGGTGGGGTGGCGGCATAGGGAATATAGGATACTATACTGCATGGGCTTTCTGACTTATTGGTTGGGAAATTTGGGAGCCGAAATCCAAACACTGGGAAGACTCAAGGCTGTTGTCATTTATGTAAATTCTCAGAAGTGTCTGAAGAAAAATGCCTGGAAGCCAATCTTACCTTATAAAATTACATTTTTATATAGATAGCAAACCTCGGTAGAAATAAAGATGTGACTGGTGTTGAGTCAAAATTTCAAAGAAGCTTGGGAAAGGATGCAAGCATTTTAAGAAGTTGAACTTGTCTTTCCAAACGTTTCTTCTGAATTATATTTTAAAGCATTGCAGCACTATCTGGTACTGGGTCCCAGTTCATGAAACGTGAACATCACCACAATGTATTAAATGTGCTATAATAAGCCTTCTTAATTTAACATTTTTCTGATACTCAGTTTGAATACAAAATATGGAAAAACATTTTGCTGCTTATAAATATTTGGGAGGTGTTTTTGGTAGAAATTTGATGAGATTGTTCTTCAGAAATTTCTAAACTATTTTCCACATACCATTCTCCACATACCCTACCACCATGGCCAGCAATTAAGAAAGCTGATAGTTGCATCTTGGCAACATCAGAAGCATCAGATATTTTCTACTCCAGGTATAGCAGTGGAAAATGGGATAATCCAATTTCTATTTAATTAGAAAGTTTAAAGCCACCACACCTATTGTCACTTCCTATTTTTCAGTCTACCCTGTTTCCCCGAAAATAAGACATTCCCTGATAATGAGCCCAATCTGGCTTTTGAGCGCATGTGCTAAAATAAGCCCTCCCCAAAAATATTTAAACACAGCTGGAAATCAGATAAGACTGCAAGAAGAGCCCCATCTTGCTGCACACACCCCAAAATAATACCTCCCCGAAAATAAGGCCAAGTGCTTATTTTGGGGTTCAAAAAATATAAGACGGTCTTATTTTTGGGGAAACATGGTATTTAAAATTAACAAAAGACCCTGCTCAATCATTTATTTTTCCTTGTATAGAAATGATTACTACTGCCTTCCACGAAAACAAGTAGTTCAGTAAATTCTGCAGAAATCGCACATGAACTCGTATAGCAACTGTTTAGAATGACACGACAGGTTTTCAACCCAGTCATTGTAGCACCTCCATCATGATTTGGCAACCGGCTTGCAGTAAAATAGTTGCAGGGTCCCAGGATCACATGATCACCATTTGCAATCTTCCCCGCCAGCTTTCCACAAGCAAAAGTGGAAGCCAGCACAGAAGGTTGCAAGTTGCTTTTGCCAACTTTTCTCCCAAGGGGACCTGCTATGGATTACAAGATCCCAGGGGTTTTGTACTCTGTAACGGGGGTTTCCAACTTTGGCAACTTTAAATCTGGAGGACTTCAACTTCCAGAATTCCACAGCTGCCTGGGGAATTCTGGGAGTTGAAGTCCTCCAGGCTTAAAAGTTGCCAAGGTTGGAGACTCCTGCAACACTAACCAACAACACCTGCTGTAGCCTGTCCACAGCCTTTAATCTGTCTGTGCCTGAGTGCTGGGTCAAGGCACCCCCGTAGCACCCGTTCCATCTTCTTACCCACCTGCCCATGGCATTCCTTGTAGCCTTCCCTGGACCCGGCTATATTATCAAATTATCGTCCAGTCTCCAATCTTCGCTTTGTTGCGAAGGTTGTTGAGAGTGTGGTGGCGCGACAACTACCCCGATACCTGGATGAAGTTGTCTATCTGGATCCGTTCCAGTCGGGCTTCAGGTCACAATACAGCACGGAAACCGCATTGGTGGATGATCTCTGGAGGGCTTGGGACAGAGGTTGCTCCTCTATCCTGGTCCTATTAGATCTCTCCGGCTTTTGATACCATCGACCATGGTATCTTACTGCACCGGCTGGAGAGGTTAGGAATAGGGGGCACCGTGCTTCGGTGGTTCTCCTTCCTCTCTGACCGTTCGCAGTTTGTGTTGGCAGGGGGGCAGAGGTCGACCTCGAGGCACCTTATTTGTGGGGTGCCGCAAGGGTCAGTCTTCTCACCCCTTCTGTTCAACATTTATGTAAAACGGCTAGGCGAGATCATCCATGGTTTTGGGGTGAGTGTTCATCAGTATGCTGATGACACACAGCTATACATCTCCACCCGAGACCACCCCAATGATGCCCTTGCTGTGATGTCCCGTTGCCTGGAGACCGTGCGGATCTGGATGGGGAGAAACAAGCTCAGACTCAACCCCTCCAAGACCGAGTGGCTGTGGCTTCCAGTGTCCCGGTATAGTCAGCTGGTACCATCACTGACAATAGGGGATGAGATCTTGCTCCCCACAGGGAGGGCCCGCAACTTGGGTGTCCTCCTGGATTCACGGTTATCTTTAGAAGATCATTTGACGGCCGTGGCCAGGGGTGCCTTTTATCAGGTTCGCCTGATCCGCCAGTTGCGTCCCTTTCTGGATCGGGATGCCTTGCGCACGGTCACTCATGCCCTAGTTACCTCCCGTATGGATTACTGTAATGCTCTACATGGGGCTCCCCTTGAAAAGCACCCGGAGGCTCCAACTGATCCAGAACGTAGCCGCGCGGGTGATTATGGGCGCAGCTCGTTACGCCCATGTAACACCTCTCCTACGCGAGCTGCACTGGCTCCAGGTGGTCTTCCGGGTGCGATTCAAGGTGTTAGTTATCACCTTTAAAGCGCTCCATGGCTTAGGACCTGGGTACCTACGAGACCGTCTTTTGCCACCAATAGCCTCCCACCGACCAGTTCGTTCTCACAGGGAGGGACTACTCAGGGTATCGTCAGTCAAATTATGTCGACTGGTGACTCCCAGGGGGAGGGCCTTCTCTGTGGGGGCTCCAACCCTTTGGAATGAACTGCCCCCGGAGATACGGAATATCCCTGATCTCCGTGCTTTCCGCCGTGCCCTCAAGACCCTGATGTTCCAACAGGCGGGGCTAAACATACGAACATCTGAATGATTTTTTAAATGTTAACTAATTCTGGGTTTTATTTAATTGACCAAACTAAGTAATAATTTTAATTAGCAATTTTATGATGTTTGTGTGTCTATATTTTTCTTGACTGTACACCGCCTTGAGTCCTACGGGAGAAAGGCGGTATAGAAATATAATAAATAAATAAATAAATAAACAAACAAACAATGCAGTTCTGAGGTTACAATCGCAGCCACAACTACTGCTGGGATTGCCACCCAAGCAAGGTGGCACAAAGTTGCCCTTTACAGCTATGTTGCAAGCAATGGCGATTCTGGTCCTAGTTGAAATAGCCATATTGTATGGCTGCATGGTGCTCGATTTACGATCACAATTGAGCCCAAAATTTCTGTTGCTAAGTGAGACATGTGTTAAGTGAATTTTGCCCCATTTTTTGACCTTTCTTGCCACGTTGTTAAGAGAATCATTGCAGTTGATTAGTTAGTAACCTGATTGTTAAGTGAATCTGGCTTCCCCACTGACTTTGCTTGTTAGGAGGTCACAAAAGGGATCACATGACCTTGGGACACAGCAACGGTCATAAATATGAACCAGTTGCTAAGCACCTGAATTTTGATCATGAGATCATTGGGATGCTGCAAAGTTTTAACTGAAAAATGGTCATAAGTCACTTCTTTCAGTGCCGTAACTTCACTAAACAAACTCTTGTTGAGCATTTGCAGGTGCTTTTTAAGCATTCCTGGGTTCTCTCTGCACTCAAAGGCAGATTCAGGGTCATTTAAGAGTCATACAGATATAAGCACTACTGAGACTCAATAATTTTAAGAGTTAATATACTGGTTGTAAAATGAATCTTAAAAAGAAATGACAATATTTTGTCAGTAAAGCAATAGCACTTTTCCTCAAATATAGCAATTTTCTACTCTTCAACTTAATGTTTATTCTCTGAAACAGAATGAGGCGATCACTAAGCTGCAATATACACCTTTCAGATGGGCTGTGATTCTAGATTCATAGAGTAGTCCAACACAGTAATATCCATGAAAGCTTTGCCTCTAAGAATGTCTATCATTTTATCTGTGCAAACAATTTCATGCCAATTTAAGCTCATCAAAGAACATAATCTTATGGAAGAAACAAGCAACTAAATCTTATTGCTACAAAATGTTTCTGTTCCATATCCTCATTCCTACTCATCTATCATCATCCTGTGTTTGCTGCAAGTTCCCTTAAAAAGATTTTTTCCCCCCCTTAGAATCCTGATGCACTTAAATTATGGCATGATGCCTACGAGGACTTTGAAGATGAACGTATAGAGGTTGCAGAATTTTTGTGACTGTGACACTGTTGACAAGTGCATTTTATAACGTCTCTTTCTGGCTTAAACAGGCAACACAAGCAATCAAGTGGCCTTGGCAGTTTTGATTGGTGTAACTCTTTTGTAGAAATCGAACGATTGCTAGCAGCCGAAACTGCAGAAACAGCCTCTCTTCTCTTTTCTCTTAAGATAGTTAAGTGCTGTAACCTTTCCATTTCTACAAGACGCGAGACAATTTTATCAAGTGAGTCATTAAGTGGTGGATTTATAGATGATTTCCAACTGTCAGACTTGGATAAGGACATTTTTTTTAAATCTAAATTATTATAGGGTGAAGGAAGAAAATCAGGGTATGGAAACTTGTCATTTTCAAGCAAAGAGAGAGCATCTTCCTGGTCCGAGAAAGGGTCTGTCTTTATGTTAACATTTAGATTTTTGAAATATTTCAGCAAAGCTATATTTCTTTTCTCACTCTCAGTCACTTCCTTTTCTTCTATTAAATGCTTGTTTTCTGCGTTAAAATTTCTTTTTTTCCATTTCCATTTACTTGCTGAATGTATGTCATCACTGCTACTATCCGTAGCAAGGTAAGAATCTGAAGTGGTAACTTCACTGGTCTTTTTGAGAGAGTCTCCGTCATCTTTTCTGCAGTTTTTTTCTAATGCGGTCTTCTTAGTTTCTGGATAAGAAACAGGGTGATATCTCTTCGTAAAAAAATGTACTGGCGGATTAGTAGTGGCTAAATTTATAAGACCGTCACTGGAGCCAGATCCCAATTCTGCATCAGGTTTACTGAAGTCTCTGAAGAGAAAATGAAAAGAAACTGAGATTGTGTTTGCACGCTGTCCTCTTTATGAAAAGGCATCACAAAATCTGTATGAAAAACTAGTTGCCCCTGAAGTGCCACATAGAATATTCTGAAATAAGAGTTTACACTTATTTATTATTTTTTTCCCAGAAGGGGCAAGAATCAAGCACACAAGTGACTGAAAATATATGGCACCTCATCTACTTTATCACAGTTTACAAATCAGAAGAATTCTCAGATGATAGGGCAGGATGTTGCTCCCAGTCAACACAACAGACAACAGACACCATCATGACTTGACAAATCTGAATGACTCTTATCAGCAAAATGTTATGCTCATCTGTAAGAACATCCAGGTCGGACAGCAACTGGTTTTTTATTTTTTAAAAAATAAGGTCATTGGCCTCTAAACAGCATTGCAGGATGACAACCTAACATCTTTTCTACTGCTTCAACTCTTGCATGTCACCAGGATAAAGGGAATTGCTGCAAGCTTGCCTAGAAATTTCTTAAGGGCCCACAAGAAACCAGCTAGGTACAGAAAGCACCTGGGCTGCATCATCTTAATCAGTCTATATGTACTGTGGAGATCTTGGGTAGCTAGTTTCATCTGGACTAGAAAGTGATCTCCCCTCCACGAAAGATATATATAAATGCTCCTCATATTCAACTTACTACATACCTGCTCCAAAGCAAAAGTGATTATGTGAATAGTCACCAATGGAGACCCTGAACTCCCAAATTCTGCTTAAACACCCCAAGAGCATGGCAATTTAAATTACTCAACATACAGACTTTTAAGATTGCTATTAATTATTAACAATTGCTATTAATAACGTGTTTCTCAGAAAGTAAGACCCCGTCTTTTTTTTTTGCTTCCAAATGAGGCATTAGGTCTTATTTTGGGGGGATGTCTTTTCCACTGAGTGACCCCATGGCAGCGGCACTGACAGCCCCGTCCAGCATGAGCCGGTGTGACTGCTGCTGGCCCACTTCTTCAGGCACTTGCCACTCGCATGTGGTGCCCCTCGGCCTCCGTTTTGCCATCAGAGGCCTTTGGAAAGGCCTCAGCAGCCAAAAACCGAGCTCCAGATTGATGTGCATGGCACCCCCACCCCCCTGGCCTGTTTCACTGTCAGAGGCCTTTGGAAAGGCTTTGCACCTGGTTGCATGAGGTGGGACGAGGTGCATGGATAAAAATCAAGCTAGGGCGGGGATGGGGTGGGGGGTGGAGCTGCCCTATATGCCCCGCACCCACTTACCTTAGGACAGTTGCAGCCAGGCCTCTCACACCCCGCCTCACTGGCCCACTTCGGCCGCTTGCACAGATCGCCCCGAGCCTTCATTTTGCAATCAGAGGGCCTCAGGAAAGGCCTCTGCAGCCAAGAAATGAGCTCCAGATTGACGCATGTGGTGCCCCCTGCCTCTGTTTCACCATCAGAGGCCTTTACAAAGCCCAGTCACCCAAACAATATTTTTTTTTACCTGCTGACAGAAGTATTGCCTTGATTAGGTAGATGGCTCCAGGAATGGAATTGCCCTTGTTTGTTGCTATTGGAATTCAGCTGAAAAATGTAAAATGGTTTAAACAAAAGTACAATTGGTATGCAACTTGGAAAAATTGTTGAAATTTAAGCATAAGTAATTTGTATTATGGAAAGAGTTTTGCAAACGTATACTACCTGTGTTGTCCTAGAATTTTTCGACGTGTTAAGAGTTGTCAACTGTTCAATTGCAGCTTTATAGTGGTCCTATAAAAGAACAAAGTCACTGTAATATTTATTAAACAAAACATACATTATAAAATTCAGTGACTATTTTGAGCTATGTGTTTTATTTCAAGCCTATACCCAATTCCACATGTTGGGCTGAGAAATTCCACAGATGTGCAACTCATACTTAAATATTGTACAATTACTTGAAAGAAAAATCAAGACTTCCCAACATTATTTACCTTTAAAGTCCAGTGAGAAGAAACTAACGATGTTTTTCTGTCTCATTTTCCCTTAGGGTAATTTGAGATAATCCAAGATAGTTTTCCTTTTAAGAAAATACAGTATATCTTTTTTCAAATGATTTTATGTGATTCCAGAATTCAATAAAATAATCTGTCTGGAAAGACTTAAGGCAAATGATAGACAAATGGAGACACACATAAGAATCAAAGAGGAAGTATGAATGTCTAGAGATCTCATTCCACTTCCTCTCTAACAGTTTTTCAGAAGGGGATAAAGACCTTCTGTTTAAGAGGACTTTTGGCAAATAATCCTATTTTTTAAAATCATTATTTTAAGATTTTAGTTATTCAATTGCTTTTTCTCTGCTGTTTTATTTTATAATTATTTTAATTTTAATTTATTTCATTTATGTTGTGGGTTTCTAGAAATCTCTAAAGAAGGGGGTCAACTTTGACAGAGCCTGGTTTATATGCTGAATGGATAAGGATCACAGTTGACATCACAGCAATGTTTATGGGCGGGAGACATAATATAAATAGAAGTGGGACAAGGATATTCCATTTGTTCTCCCAGTTTTGGGTGAAAGATTTTCAAACATTCCTTTTAAAAAAAAGCCATATTAAACCTATTTTTAAGGCTTATACTAGTTGTATTCTGTCTTGAATCAGAATAGTATGAAATTACCATCAATTTTCAACAGTGGTAGTAAGTGAAAGCTCCAATGGCTACAAAATGGGCTTCGGCCTAGTATTAAGGTTTCAAGTTCCCCACCTCTCCTAGGGAGATAAGTTGGAGATACATATTTAAGGTAAAGATGAATAAATAAAATATTCCTTTGTTTGTTTGATCAATCTGCACAGCTGCCCATCTCAACAAGGGACCCAGGAGATGAACAATATTACAATTGGTTAAAAACAATTCCAACTACGAATACAAAAACTAAAATATACAGAAGCTAAGGAAGGTATCACAATCAACAGGAGACAGGTCCCTTCACACACTCAGGACTCCAAGCCTAGGCCCAGAACCAGATCTTTTCAGCCTTATGAAAGGCCAACAGGGTCAGGGCCCTCCAAAAATTACTATTAGGTCTAAGAAAAATACTCAGTGAAAAGTCGTAAGTATTCATTGGGTGGAATTCAGAGACCAGTTTAATTATGGTTAAAGCTGTGCTACATTTCAATAAAAGAAAGCATAAATGAAGAAACAAGAAAAGATTTGTGTGGGTTCAGAATAACAGTTGTTGCTGAAATTGTTGGATTTACATGCAAACTACAATGGTTGCCTATTTACTGTTGAAACAGTTTAACATAACCTTACTACCAATACTAAAGTAATTCTATCTCTAAAACAGAAGGTTCCAACCACAGAATGTTTTGATTTATATGATTCCTTGCCAGCTGGCTAGAAATTATGATGAAAATAAGTTTGAGTCTTTAATCTTCCCTTTGCTTTAAATTCCAAACAGGATTGGGAGGAGGGACACACAAAGGCTTAAAATATATTAAACTCTTAAGTGTCTACTGTCTGTCTCCATCCTCACCCCATCTCTTTGGAATTTTCCAGACTTTAAAACAGCTTTAAAAAGACTTTAAAATATCCTGCTTACAATCTTTTTGGACATTTGCCTTCTGGCAAAAGATACAGAACAATTAAAACTCGGACCACATGTCTTCTGAATAGTTTTTATCCCAGAGCTATAATTGCACTCAACAATGAATTAAAGGGCCACCATCAGTGAGCTGATGGACAGCATTACTTGGTCTGTTGTGTGGATGTTAAGGGGGGGTTTAGGGGTGGGGAATTTTGGTGGGTGGAGGTATGTCTGGGGATTGTCATGTCTGTTGGGCTTGGTCTCTGGGTATTATGTGAATTTCGTTGTATGGGTATACTGTATATACGTACAATGACAATAAACTTTATATATATATATATATATATATATATATATATATATATATATATATATATATATATATATATATGGATTTTTTTTTATTTTTAAAATTTTTTGATTTATATGCCGCCCTTCTCCGGAGACTCAGGGCGGCTTACAATGCATTTTCCAGATGTTAAAACAGTTGGGCTCAAAAAGACAAAAGAGGCAATAAAATATTAGATTAACTGAAAGGGAGAATTAATATATGGCTTTGGGATCCAATAAGAGGAAGCAGGCCTCAGAACAAACATGCATGGGACTACAATATTGTGGATAACTAAAAGTCTAATGCATTTTGTGGATGGATTGGAAAATCAAGATTTAAATGGTTTAGAGAATACGGAAGTCAACTCATACCAGAATAATGTATGCAATACTTCCTTTGAAATAAAAATGATGTCAGTTTAGCATAGGTTGCTATAACATTATTAAAGGAGTTTAATAATTTTTGCCCTTACCTTGTAAAATGTGCTTGTAGGAGTACCTGCAAAAGACCAAAAGTTACCTTTATTTATATAAATTGTTTTTTAATTTCTTAACATAAAGAATATCTGTGCTTCCTGTGGCAAGCTTACCTTCTGGTGAATGAAATTTCTTTTCAGCAGAACAGTCAGTTTCCAGACTATAGACATACGATTCCTGTAATTAAACTCATGTTTAGTTTTGCTAACTGCATATAAATGAACCATACATTTTTACTTGTATTATTTTGGTAATAATTTTATTACCGTATGCCATCCAGAGTTATCCTTGAGTTTGTTATTCTTATAAATTAAACATTGCTACACTAGCTATGATGCAGTCTGAAAAGCATTAAACAATCAAATTGAGACCGCATTTTAGGAAAGTAAAATAACTACATTATTTTAGAATGTGGAGCTAACCCTACCTAATTATATCATCTTAAGTTTCCCTCAAATTGAGTTTGACTCAATATGCAGACAAGTCCTTTGGCTGGGGCAAGAATATGGAAATGGTTCACTATGGCCCTATTCTGGATTTTCTTTATTTTTTGATTTCCCAGTCTAATTATATATAGGTGATTCTCTAAATGGGAGAGATCAAGTATGTGGTAATACAGGTGCACATAATCAAAAGTCACATGAAATACAGCATATAAATGAATTTGACTTATTCTTAGGAATTTGATTTACTCTTACAAAATATTTTTAATCTTCATTTATTTTTCTTATTTATAACTTCTTTTGCTATAAAATAGTCAACATATGACACATGTACCTCTGAAGAAAAAGTTTTCTTTAAAAACAATGCCCAAACCTTCAAAATTTAACAATGTACTTGGTTGTATTCAGCATAGTATTAGTGACTGCACTACAGAAAAGTATTCAGTTGTGACTACTTTTGTTCAATTGTGATTGATATTAATACAGTGGTCCCCACCTTTTGCAGCTTTATGGCCCGCCAGAGAGGGTGAGAGGGGAAATGGCCTGGATGAGTGGTAGGCCAGCATTCACATGCACATATGCATAGTTTGACTTACACAAGTTAGTTCAACTTGTGCTCACCTCTTGTGCGGTCTGGTTGTGAATAAGCCTCGGCCCAGTAGTGGGCCGCTGCCCAAAGGTTGGGGATCCCTGTATTAGTATGTATCAAAATAGCAGGCTTCATTGTTTATTCAATATTTGACTGGTCTTTCTTTGCCTAATGTTCTGACTTGAGATGCGAGTATATTTTGCTTCTTCAAAAATGATAATGAAGTACATTTATAAGGCCATACAGCACTTTGAATTCAGCTTTAGGAAAGATGCTCCAGCAGATTTAGCAGTACAGGTGTAGCATTTGCCTGCAAGTATTTAAAGCAGCCACATCTTTTCCTGGAAATCATATGGCAGTTCTGGTGGGTAGATGCATGGTCCAAAGAAAAGGTACAATCGCTTTGAGGGCTTGCAGATAGCAGGTGATATGTTCCTGCTCCCATGTGCTCTGAAATATCTTTCTATAGCTATAATTATATGTGTTAAGGATATTCTTGGCTCATAACCGATGTTGTGGGTTATTGAGCAAAGTACCCTTTGAGTAAACGCATGAAAAGCGACTGGGAGTGGTTGTGAACAATCACAGTTAACATACAAACACACTGTGTTGTTGTAGTCTTTTACTTTTAGAAAAAAGTAAAGCAAAGTCCAAAAACAATCCAAGTCATACACAGATAAAACGAGAGTTAAAAGATCAATCCAGGGATATTTCAAATACAAAGTCTTCTTACCAGTTGTAGTCATACACAATAAAACAGTTCTTCTTGAGTTTCAAAATAGAAACAAGTTCAATATCAAAACATTCAATAAATAGTAGAAAACAACATGAAGCTATGATCAAACAGTGATCATGCAGAGATCAGGTAGAGAGTTACAGCAAATAAGCAAGTAAAATGGTGTAGTATCCACACAAGCCATGATCCTGATTTCCCTTAAATATATTGGCTACAGAGCTTAGCCAAACAGGATACAGAATGATGCAATACAGTCTTAAAGCAATATACCTTTCTGACTGCAAACATACATTGTTGGTTTATATATTACCTGACCAACTAGTTAGACAAATAACCATTTCCTAACAATATGACAAACCGTCCATTTATTATTAAACAGCAGATATGGTATAGAATGGGTTCTGCATACAAGAATAGATTCATTTAATAAGAGATTGATGTACCTGATGAGAGAAGTTGCTGATTGGCAGAGTTGTCCCATAAATACCAGGAATGGCTTCTTTTTTTTCCTTCAAATTGGCAAATTTGTCAACCTGGCTTTTTTCACCCAGCCTGTATGTTGATGAGAATTATGAGAGACACAAAAATATGCACATCAGGATGAACAAGTAATGAAAATAATAATAGAGTTGTTAATATAGGACAGTGCCAAATTATATTTTACAAGGTTTTGCATGCAAAGTTAAATTTAAAAAGCCCTCCGGAGTAGTGAGAGGATGTAGAGAAATTATGGTCAGGAATGACAGGCTGCAAAGCAACAGTAAGAGCAGTTGTTAAAGTAAGATCAGAGGACAGAAAAGGCAAAATTGAAGGTTTTGGGTTTTTCCCCCTAAAACAAAATATTCCTTACTTTAGCCCTCTGAAACATAAATCACATTTCTTCAGGAAGCACACAAAACTGGGTTTCAGCACGGCATAGGAGAAAGTCAGGTTTCAAGAAGTAAAAGGGCATTTCTAAAGGATTATCAGTCTGGAAGTTATTTTGGAAAGAAAAAGAAGCATAGCTCTAAGTGTTTGTTCTTAAAGGCAATAGTGTATTTAGGCGGTATGAGGCTGTAAGAAACTTAAATGAAGCAAACAAATCATAATCTTAAAAATAATTCCAAAATAATGGGAGGATACATGCTGTCCAAAATAGAACATTTGATAACTGTTTTCCATATAATACAAATAGTCACATTGGACATTATAGTAAGAATTCAATGAACACTTGATTGAAAGTGTATTAAAGGATCGGGAAAATTGTAACCCTGCAACAAAATGACTTCTGCAAAGATAGGCCTTCTCCCGAAACTACTGAAAATAGATAGTATATTTGCTTAGGAATGAATTGGGAATAAAGGACAAGATATTCTATGTATGGTAGACAGTAAATTAGATGTGATAAAAGTACAAACCCTATTTGATTTTCTTGGCTGCCTGAAAGGGTGAGAAAAAGATTACTGTATTTAGGAATGAATTAATTCAGAAAATTAGACTGCAGTGGTCATACTGACCGGAAGAGGCAGAGGTAGAAAAGAAAGGACAATATGGCATGATAAATACCAGGACAATAAACCAGCAGCCCCAGATGTTTGGGATTATAATCCTTTAATATTTGTATGCTTGTTGGAAATGAGACTAGCTATACTTCTAAGTATGCAGAAAGCATTAGGTTACCTATCAGGTGGAAAGGTAAACCTTTAATTTTATAATATTTCTGTGACTATTTTTAAAACACAAATTATGAAATAGCAGTAGATTAGGATTAAATATACTTTCTCACCAAAATACTTTTTACATTCTCATTTATGTTTGACTGTATACCTGCATTTTAAATATTTTACATGCATGCCACATGTAAAAACCTGAAGTGGGCAGTATAGTGTGGAGGAGCTGAGATTAAACCTGTTCCTCCTTACACCTGTAGTTGACTGTGCAATGTTTGAAGCAAGTGGTCCTTAGACCCACAACAATGAAATGTCAGTTGTGTCAAAGCAGTAGCTGAACTCTCTTTTCAAGCCAGAGTTGCTAGCCAGAGTCAATTCCCATAGGTTGCCCTCTTCCAAGCCAGAGTTGCTAGCAGGGCTTCCTAAAAAAACCCCAAGATTTCATGCTCAGATAAACCTGGATTCTACACCCATACACACAAAAGATAATTAAAAAATCACCATACAGTTTAAACTAACTTATTTTTACCTATTTAATCATGCTCAAATAAACCTAGACACGGAACAAAAAAAATCAAGATAACAAAAAAAAAACAATTTTTTTTTTGTTACCTGGGTTTTTATTAAATTTTTACCTATTTAATCAGTTTTGATTAAACCCAGATTCGACAGAAAAAAACCTCCCTAAATAATAAAAACACAATAACTCAGGTTTAAACTAACTAATAATATCATACTACTATATCACTAATATAATACTACCTAATAATATCATGTGATGTATAGAAAAACATTAAATTTGAAAATGTAAAAAATAAATAAATCTAGAGACCTAGGGAGAGGCAAGCGCCAAGCCAAGGGCGGCCCGACTTGGCCATGAGGCAGGCAGGAGCACCTCTCTTTGGGGAGTGCGGATCGCTCGAAGGGCGATTTTTTGAGTGGGGGAGTGTCGGGGATTCCCACCCGGCCTTCCGCCTGCGTTCCCTACCCTGGGAAGTTTGTGAAACTTCGCTGCGTTTCTTTCTTAGGAGGAGAAGCAGAGCGACCACTCGCTGGGTACATGCTGGGGCAGGACGCGGCGGAGCGGAATTTGGGTTTAGCGCCTTGCGCCTCCGCCTCGGCCTTCAGGGTGCGTGGCGGGCCGCTACTCGCCATGGGAATAACCCAGTCCCCGCCGCAGCCTTGCCAGGACCCTCGGGGTTTGTCAAGGGCGACGCGTCGGTCTCTTTTCTTTCCCCAGGCGTCGCTTTTCCCCGCGCCCACTCGGGTCCTTTCTGGCCGCTCGCTCCCTTCCTAATTCTGATGGGGCGCATCCAGTTGGCCTCTCGGGAGGAAAGAGCAACGGGAAAAGGTAGACTCTCGGGCCCAGGCAGTTCTGCCCTGGTGATGTGAAATGCTCCCTTCGCCTGGTTAGCTGGGTCATAATGAAGGCAAGTGGAGTGGTAGTCCCTGACGCGGTGTGGGGATTGTGCGGTGGAGAGATATAATCCATTGCGAGGTCTTTATAGGCGCCTTCAGTTCGGGGGAGCCTATTTGCATTTGGCGGGGAAGACTGTAGTCTAGTTAAAATCTGTGCCATAATCTTTGATGGGGGGAGAGGATAACGTTTCTTTGCTTGAACAGATTAGCTCATGCTATTCTTCCTGAAGCCATGCGACTTTTTTCCCCCCTCCTCTCCTCCCAACCCCTTGTTTTTTAAACCAAAATGAAGAGTTTGCGGAATATTTTATGAATCTGCGATTTAGCATAGGTGACTTTTTTGAAATTCTAACTTTTGTTATAGTAGGCCAGAATTGGAAACACGTTTTAAGTATTGTATCCTAGATGTTTTGTGCTACTGCATAGATGTAGATGTTGTAATGCAAAATAATTTGTGATAATACAAAAAGATGTTTAGGAACAATCTGCTCAGTGATATCAAATACTGTTAATAATATCGTTCCATTCTTATGTAGGGCAAGTGGAAAATTTTGGACAGAAATGTATAAGGCTTGATGTGAAGGCTGAATCAGACAATGAAAAGCCAAAATGATGTCTTTGCCACTGCAACTGATAAGCTGTAACACAGAGCTGTGAATCGGTGTGAAAGAGAAATTTTCTTTAATAGTTCATTTTTTTATTTTTTAATATTGTCTCTGATAAAGCTTACTGAAAAAGTTTATGTATTTATTCTATATTCTAATAGGTAAGTAGTTCAGTAACAGGATATGTCAGTAGCTTGCTTATAATGTTAATTTTTCTATCTCAGGGATATCAGTGAGGAATGGGATAATCTAATTTCTATTGGAAGCCACATCTATTATCACTTCCTGTTTTTCTGTCTACTTAAAATTAACTAAAAGGAACCCTGCTCAATCATTTTTTTCTAGGTGTAGAAATTATTTTGATTGCCTTCCTGTGAAAATAATGTAGATGTGCTGCCGAATTCATGCAAGAATTTGCATACAGGTAGTAACTGTTTAAAGTTATAGTAGCACTGAATGAGTGACATTTATGACGGATCCTCAAAATTCCAAATGTTGCAGCACTCCCACAGTCATGTGATCATAATTCTGCTGCTTGGCAACCACTTCACACTTAAGATGGTTGCAGTGGCTATTTCACCTGCCTCTCCTATATAGCGACATTTTCTTGATCACTCCTGCCCATTTAATTGTATAGTTTTTAGCAATTTTTAATGGGTTTTTTTTCGTCTTAAATTTAACATATATTGTTATGGATGAGACAAATATAAAGGCAAAGACACAGATAAAGAAAGGACTTTTTGTGGACTTGAATATGGGAATATTTTTAAAAAAAGGTCACTAGCCTGGACATTCTCCCTTTACCAAAGTCATTTAAACAACCAATGATAAAAGAACACTTTACACAAAAAGGATTTGTAGGTAAAATAAATGTTCCTTTTATTTCAAACAAATGTGATGTGTTAGAAATAGGCCTTCAAAGAGAATTGGAAAAAACAACTGCTCTCAGACTTTTATTTATCAGTTAGGGTAGGGCTGTCAAAGTCCTGGCCCATGGGCGAGATGCGTCACGCGTTGGCCATGCCTGGTGTAGGGAAGGGGAAAAAGTCCCGATATGTCATGTGACACCACTGTGACGACGTGAGTTTGACACCCCTGAGTTAGGGAAAATCTAAAGGGGAGTCATGCCTTCACTTGGGTGTCATCATTACAACTAATTAGTCCATCTACCAGCCTCTGGGGAATTAAAAACAAACTTAAAGACAAAAACCAAAATCAGAAGAAGGAGAGGCTCCTCTGGGAAAACTCAACAGAGTTCTTATTTATTTATTTATTTACTTACTTATTTACTTATTTATGTATGAATGTATGTATGTATGTATTAAATTTATATGCTATCCGTCTCACTGTTGAGCAACTCTGGGGAGCTTGCATTGGAGAAACAATGCCAATTTACATTATTAATACGTCACCAATCACCAGGATATTATGGCTCAAACTACAAAATGTGGATGCAGTCTGAGCAAAGCAAAATAAAGTGAAATTAGAAGTTTTTGTGACTTGAAAACTATGCTGTTATTACTGTATGTTTATCGATTATACTCAGTTTTAACTACATGGTAATATTTAAATCGTAATATTTAGTGCTGTAAAACACCTATCATTGCATTATTGGGAAAATAATACATGCTAATTTTGAGAGAAAGCTGTGGCTCTATTTCACTAACAAGAAACTCAAATGACTCCTTAAATGTCAGAGTTCCAAGTAACAGCCCAACGAAATAAGACTCCGAGGCTTGAAGTTCCTCAAAGTTCCATTTCATTAGAGATGTCATATAGAGATCGCTGCCATTGTGTCCAAACGGTGGTGCACTCCTCCCCCCCAGTCTCCCCCGCGGGTATAGGAGTGCGGAGCCCTGGACTCCGGCTGGTGTATCTAAATGCCAGGTCCGTGATGAACAAGGCCCTCCTCGTGCAAGATTTAATTGACGAGGAGGACGTGGACCTGGCCTGCATCACGGAGACCTGGTTAGGGCCGGAGGGAGGTGTCCCTCTATCCGATTTATGTCCCCCAGGCTTTTGTGTGCTGCACCAGCCACGACTCCAGGGTAGGGGTGGGGGTGTGGCGGTAGTCATTAGAGAAATTCTTAGTCTTAGGGAGGTCACTGTTCCTCAGAAGGTGGATGTGAATCACTCCTTTTGAAGTGGCACCCTGGAGTTCAGACGGGTCTGTTGGTTACGTACCTATCTCCCAGCTGCGTAACCTCAGCCCTGCCCACACTACTAGATGTCTTGGCCGAGTTGGCGGTTGAACTCCCCAGCCTTTTGGTTGTAGGAGACTTCAACATGGCATCGGTCGGGGAGACATCTGAGCTAGTCCGGGAGTTCATGACCTCCATGACGGCCATGGACCTAACTCAGGTTGTACAGGGCCCAACTCACAAAGGAGGACACACACTCGACCTGATTTTTCTCTCTGGACAATGGATAAATGATCGGGGTAGGGGGGATCTATCCATCTACCCCCTGTCATGGACCGATCATTCCCTCCTTAGGCTGGACTTTCCCTCCGCTAGAACCCGCCGCTGGGAGGCGGAACCAGTGAGATGATTCTGCCCCAGGCATCTGATGGACCCTGAAAGGTTCCTGATGGAGCTTGGGTCATTTCCTGCCTCCTTAACCCACGATTCATTCAAGGCCCTGGTGGCGGCCTGGGAACAGGCTGCGGTGGGGGCCTTGGGTCGAATCGCGCCTTTGCGGCCTCTGGCCCAACACAGATCCCCATGGTTTACCACGGAGCTCAGGGAAATGAAGCGTCGGAAAAGACGCCTGGAGGGCGGTTGGAGAGCCTCACGCTCTGATTCTGACCGAACACAATTAAGAACCCATATTAGGTCTTATCTTTTGGTGATGGAAGCGGCAAAACGTCATTATTTCGCCGCTCTCATTGCATCTGCAGAAAACCACTCAGCAGCCCTGTTTAGAGTGACCCGCTCTCTTCTCAATCATGGAACGAGGGAGGACCCCTTGCAGGGCAGAGCTGAGGATTTTGTACAGTTTCTGCAAGATAAAATCGCTCAGATCCGGACTGGGTTGGACTCTGACTGGGCAGAGTCCATCGAGGAGACAAGGGTTTGTCTTGAAGGTGACACCTGGGTTGAGTTTGAGCCTGTTTCGGTGGATGAAGTGGATAGGATCGTGGGTCGGCTGGGTGCCTCCATGTGTTTATTGGACCCATGTCCCTCCTGGCTTGTTTCTGCATCCAGAGAGGTGACTGGAGGCTGGATCCAAGCGGCCATCAACGCTTCTTTGAAGGAAGGGGTCTTCCCTGTCACATTTAAAGAGGCGGTGGTTCGACCCCTCCTTAAGAAGCCCACCCTGGATCCAGACTCCCTGAACAATTATCATCTAGTCTCCAACCTTCGCTTTATAGCGAAGATTGTGGAGTCCATGGTGGCACAGCAGCTCCCTCAGTTCCTGGAGGAAATGGACTACCTGGACCCATACCAATTGGGTTTCAGACGTGGTTACAGCACGGAAACGGCATTTGTCGCCCTAGTGAATGATCTCTGGCGGGCCCGGGATGGGGGTTGCTCCTCCATCCTGGTCCTTCTTGACCTCTCAGCAGCTTTTGATACCATCGACCATGGTATCCTACTGCAGCGACTTGGGGGGTTGGGGGTAGGAGGCACCGTTTTACGGTGGTTCTCCTACCTCTTGGGCCGCTCGCAGTTTGTATGGACGGGAACAAAGATCCTCCCCGAGGCCCCTCACATGTGGGATGCCTCGGGTCGGTTCTCTCCCCACTGCTCTTTAACATCTATATGAAGCCACTGGGTGAGATCATTCGTGGTTTTGGGGTGAAGTATCATCAATATGCTGATGATACTCAGCTTTATATCTCCACCCCGGACCACCCTGGGGATGCCCTTTCTGTGTTGTCCCACTGCCTGGAAGCGGTGTGGGCTTGGATGGGAAGAAACAGACTCAGACTCAACTCATCCAAGACTGAGTGGCTGTGGATGCCAGCATCTTGTGAACTAGTGGTCCCATCACTTGTGATAGGAGGGGAGGTACTCACTCCCTCAGAAAGGGCTCGCAATCTGGGTCTGGATTCACGGCTTTCTTTAGAAGATCATCTGACGGCCGTGACCAGGGGGGCCTTCGCACAAGTACGCCTGGTGCGCCAGTTGCGCCCTTTCCTAGACCGGGATGCCCTCACCACGGTCACTCACACCCTTGTTACTTCTCGGTTGGACTACTGTAACACATCTACATGGGGCTGCCTTTGGGATGAACCCGGAGGCTACAGCTAGTCCAGAATGCGGCCACGTGGGTTGTTATGGGGGCTTCTCGTTACTCCCGTGTGACACCTCTCCTGCGCGAGCTGCACTGGCTGCCGGTGGTCCTTCGGGTCCTTTTCAAGGTGCTGGTGCTCACCTATAAATCCCTATATGGCTTAGGCCCGGGGTACTTGCAGGATCATCTCCTGCCATCCTCCCATCGTCCCGTGCGCTCCCACAGAGCGGGCCTCCTTAGGATGCCGTCAGCCAGACAATGTTGGCTGGAGGCCCCCAGGGGAGAGCGTTCTCTGTGGGAGCGCCGACCCTCTGGAACGGTTTGCCCACCAGGCTTAGGCAACCTCCGACCTCCTGTCCTTCCGCTGCGAACTGAAGATGTGGCTTTTTTATCAAATCATTTTAATCAAATGATCCATTGGGGGATTTTTACATTGAAATAATTTTAATAAATTTTAATTGGATTTTAATTTTTTATGTAATTTTTGAATTGTTGAATGTTTTCTTTGTAAGCTGTCCTGAGTCCTTCGGGAGAAGGGTGGCATATAAATTACATAAATAAATAAATATTGGCACATCTGGGAAAACCTGAATCGAAAGTTTCCAGGTTTTCCCCACCCAAAGGAAAATCCAAGTCCCTGCCCAGCACCCACAAGTTCATTACATGGTCCAATCAAAGCACCGTCCCAACTGGAGATACCTCCCAGCCAAATCCCTCCAGGTGCAGGGCAAGATGTCCTTGGTCCATACAATCTCCCCTCCCAGTTTCCCACAGCAGTAAAGGTCTGGAAGCCATCTTTTGCATTATATCTTCAGGCCTGCCAGTAAGTTTCTTTCAGTCAAAAAGAAATAAAATCCCCTCATGGAAATTATGTCATCTAACAACAAGAACACAAAATTTCTGCATGGACTCCCATCTAAGAACTCTACAGATCCTGGATGTTGATCATGGCCATATTTATTTTTCTTTCAACAACTTTTACATGCTCTTCAATTTTGTCAAAATAAGCACCAAATGGAAACGGGGAGGGGGACATTTGCTAGCAATTGGAGTGAGGAATCGGCCCCCTCTCCTTCATTTCTCCTAACCACATGATCAAGATGCAAATCTACCTTAGCACACAAAATTGGAAACTTGCTGCAGTAGGAAGGGTTTTTTCTTTTAAAAGCCTTTGATGATCCCAGCTGAGCCGCCCAATCATCAGAGCCTTTTTTTTTTTACTTTTAAAAGCATTTTTTAAGAGGTTGTAGAAAAAATCCTTTTAGAAGTAAAAAAAAAAGCCTTTGATGATTGGGTGGCTCAGCTGGGCATGTGGGGGGGCAGGGATTTTTGCTACCGGTTCTCTGAACCACCCTCCTCCATCGCTACCGGATCAGGCAAACCGGTCCAAACCAGGAGCATTTCACCCCTGCTCGCATCTTTTGTGAGCACCCTTGGTACCTATTGCCGTGGTTGAGAAATTATGCATTTGAACCCATAATTAAAAGTCTTTTTGCAAGGGGAAGAGTACTAAAATATTTTAAAAGAACCGGCATAAATTGATTTTCTGGAAAACAAGCTAGAAAAACATTTCAGTGTCGTCAAACTGCATAAAAGCTTCTTCCAAGAATTATTCATCTACTTAACAAAGCCTTTTTTAATCAGAGCCATGACTTTGGGGAAAAGCAGAAAATGAGGTATAGGCAAGCACATTCCCAAGGATGTTGTGATTTACCTGCCTTTTGTAAGACTTAGTTTCTAGGTTTTCACTTCACCTCCCTTCTTATTACCCCATGTTTTTATTTTTGTTACTTTAGGGGAAAAAAATCAGTGATATGATCAGGGCTTGCATCACTGTGGACAGGTTCAAAGGATCATATCCACTTTTCTATTGCCCTTATTTAATCTCCTTCCAGCGTGGCTATGTATGTATGCATGTGTCAACTGAAAACTGAGGTAGCTACACAGACAGAATTCCAAACGAGGCCCTATTTTTATGGAGACATTGTAGAATTTCTCTATGATCATGGAAAGGAAAGGTTTTTATTTGGATGATATGACTCACTGGAGGAAGTTAATTTAACTTCAAACAGGATGGAGGTTTGGGAGTAAAGCTTATCCTCTCTGAATTAATAGGCTTATTCATTTGATCTAACTTACTCATTGAAACATCATGCTAATTCTTGGAAATCCAGTTCATCATGCCAAGTCAGCAGTGCCATTAAATATATTTTGATCGTATAGTTTCTGTCTCTCATTATTGCCTGTGACATCACATTGCTGTTATGACACTTGGATTACATGGCGGTAGGGGCAGAGAAAATGGCTTTTCACCACCAATATACAGAGTTCGATAGGTAGAGAAAGTCAAGGCCATTGTGTTCTGTATTGATAACAACTCCTTTCCTTAAAAAACTAAAAAAAAATCAGTACTTTTCAGAATGTTTTTTGGGAAAAGATCATGTCTTCACTTCCCACGACCAGCCACAAATCAGCAAACAGTAAAGAAAGGAAGCTTGCTTTCAAGGATCAGGCCTGTGACAAAATCTAGTCTGAACTTACCATCACTGGTCAAGTCTCAGAAGCTGAAACGCTGTGATAAGATGGATGAGATAAATGAAGTATTCCTAAAGCTCTCTATGCTTTACAACAATTTGCCTGATCCACTGAGAGATATATTGGTTCAATGTGCATGTGAAGATCAACAAAAGTGTAAGTTGTTATCACATATATATCCACTTTAGAGAATATTTCTACATGAAAATATGGGGTTGCCGATATTTTTACAGATTGCAATTTCTCAATTTTAATGAAACTGATCATCTGTGAATATACTTGCTTCTTGGGATGGGGAATAGGTGAGGTAGAAAATCTAGCAGGTACAAAGTTTATTTTTTTAAATTTTATTTAATGGAATCTAAAACCTGGTCCAAACCTGGAGGACTCCGTGTGGTGCAACAGCAGTGAATCAAAACAGAAAACATAACAGTAAAAACAAAATCAAAGTTAAACTGAAGATAAGCATGCCACAACCAGTCAAATGGATCCAAATTCTCCTTGAAACTGCTTTGTTTCCAAAATATCTGCAAAGTGGTAGCTCGGCCTCAGTTCAAGTTTGACTCAGCCTTCCATCCTTCCAAGGTGGGTAAAATGAGGACTCAGATTGTTGAGGGCAATATGCTGACTCTGTAAACCGCTTAGAGAGGGCTGTAAAGCACTGTGAAGTGGTATATAAGTCTAAGTGCTATCGCTATTTATATATTGGAGGGATAGGATGGAAATGTCATTCAGTGGAATGGAAACTACCATAAGGGCACTGTCTCTCCCACATATTCCCATGTGCCTTGAATGTGAAGCAGTGGGGAGTTTCAAAAGGATTTATCCAGATGACTGGACTAGATGAGTGGTTTTAGCTCTGGTGTAAGTGTTGCCTGATATATCCTCCCAATATTGCACCACTTAGGACTTTAAAGATACAGCAGGATTTTCAGTTGGGTTCAGAAGCCTACTATATTCCAATGCAACAGTTTTAATAGAGGCACAATTCTACACTGGCATCTCCAAAAATATGTGTACTCCTTGTGTGTTGAAGTTTCAGAAGCAATTCAAAATTCTGCTCTGGACCTCGCTTGACTGGTTGTGAGATGCCTATCTTGAGTTGAGGTAACTTTTGCCTTTTGTTGATGTTGGTTATGATGTGACTTGTAGCTTAGCTTCTGGATCATCTCCAAAGGCAGCACTATGTAAAGTACATTGTAGTAGCCTAATTGGGCATTCATAGAGGTGTGAGATAATGGAACATGAAGTTTGATACTATTGCATTAATTTGGGGATAAAGGAGATGTAGTTGTTAGTATGGAGTTCATATCTTCTGTAATTGGCTTAAAACAAAACAATACTATTTCAAAATTGCATTGTTGTAGTTTTTATTTGGCTGACCTAGATTCTAACAGTGACCGCATTGAGTTTATTTAACTGCTAACTTCTTAATAACTGCAGTCTGAAATGTTGTACCTACTTTTAAAAAGCTAATGTGCAGAAGAAAAATAATGTCTGAAGTGGGATAAAGAAAGGATTATATTTCAATAAAATTAATCTTCTCTGACAAGGAGAGCTTTTAATAGTGCCCAACTGGAAAATCCAATTCAGTGCTTTGGAAGAAAAGATCATTAAGAGATTAAAAAAAAAATTAATAGCAGAATAAGAAAGAAAATATTTGAAATTAGACTGAAAAAGGAAATGGGAAAACCAACAGCAAAAGACATTGAGTTATTTATTTTTTTATTGAAGAATCAAAACTCCACATTACAGCAATCCTTTCCTGGTTTGAATGTTATTTATAAATTATAAATTTAAGTTTGTTAATTACAGGTTAAAATACGGATCTGTTTCCCATCATCCTTAGTAGTATAATACTATTTAGTATAATAAAAAGCTATCATACAATTAAATATAAGGGCACATTCCTTCCTTCATTTCTGCCGCCTACTCTGAGCTGTCAATACCTTATCAGCCAATTAAACATTCAATACAATAAAAATCCTGCTTCTTTTAAGGAATCAAGATTCATATTTTCAGTTTGAGCCACAGGCACAATGGCACAATTTTAAAAAAAATCAACTTATTTTCAAAAGACTAGAAATGTAGGTGCTGTACTTCTAGAGCAGGGGTGGGCAAATGTGGCTCTTTTACAACCTGTGGACTTCAACTCCCAGAATTCCTAAGCCAGCTGTCTCAGGAATTCTGGGAGTTGAAGTCCACAGGTTGTACAAGAGCCACATTTGCCCACCCCCCACCCCCACCCCACTTCTAGAGAATGGTAATTCCATAAATAAAGGGGCTATTGTTGGAAGGACTTGCTCTCTTGTTCACACCTGATGTACCTCCAAAGTAGAGGGATTGTCAACAGGACATTCTGTAATGAATAAATTGGGTGTGTAAATTCTGAGCCTCATGTAACTGGAGTTGTGTAAGACTCAAAAGAGATTAGTGCTTTGAACTGAACTTGGAAGCTGACTGGTAAGCAATACAGCAATTTCAAAATAGAAGTTATCCTGTGTTGGTTGGGTTGATCTGCCAGCACTTTAGTCAGCTAAACTTCCTGGGTTGTGCCAGCTGTAGCTTTTGGATTGCTTCCACGGGCAGCCCCATGTAGAACATGTTACGGTATCCAGCCAAATGGTGACCCAGCTGTTCCAGACATGACCAACAAAGGCATAGTTTCAAGGCCAGTAATAAGGAAGGGAAACCCTACCAAACCACCAATACATTTTAAATTGCAGACAATTCTCCCCTTCTCTTCAGGTTATAAAGTTTCCTACTTTGACAATTTCTCGATGAATTTGATACCTAAAGAGGCATATTGTTCACCACCGCCAAGTCATATGCCTCTATCAAAAAGAAGGGTTTCTAACCAGATTGTCAATCAGCCTAGACCTTTAGGAGTCTATAGACAAGATATGCCACTAGCAACTATCATTGCAAGGTGAGATACAAATAAACAATTATTTTGAATCATTGCATCTCCTACACTACATTCAGTCTCTATTGTTCTTTTTCTCTAAGTTTCATTTGTCACCCATTGCTCCCAAATCTCTATTATTTTGCTACATAGACAATTCCTTTTCTAATACCAAGCAATATTAGAGAAACAGAATTTACTAATCTCTACAAAATATAGTATGACAAAAGTAGAGAATATTGATGTACAGCTGTGTTGAACTGTTGTTTGTGGTGTTTCTGAGTTTGACTGTTTTCATCCAGCCTTTCATTACTAGCTAAATAACACCACCAGTTCATAGAAAAGTAAAGTTTGCTGATAGTTTACATGTAGTGGCTTACCCTGCCAGCCATGGTTGGAGTATAGATTCTTCCTTGAAATTTCCTTGAGTAGAGCATTGTTTCTCCTTTTATTGTTTATTTGGCTATTTTTTGTTCAATTGGGTACTGGTTGCTAAAGACAATGGACTTTTTTTTTAACTTTTGGTTTTATCATTTAAATGGTGCATACATGATATTTAGCTTTATGTGTCTGTTGATGGTTGATTTATCAGAATGCCAAACTCCCAAGAATTCCTAACATTTTTGGATTTGACTGGATCTAAATGTCAAGTTTCCCAGTTGAAATTGTTGTTGAATTCATTCATTTATTCATTCATGATTCATCCAATTTCTATAAATGCCCATTAACATTTGTGACTTTGGGCAACTCATAGTTTAACAATTCAATAACACAACTAATAAACAAAATACAGGAAAACAGCAAAAACAGAATAACTCCTTAAAACCAAATGAAACACGTAATTAGAAGCAAAGCGAAAACCTCTCAAAATACAAAAGCAGGCAATGCAAGTTGTGGATCAATTTAACTAACTTGAGTTGTAAAGCTGTTGCTCTTAGCTGTAATGTCTCAGATGTTGGATTCAGAGGTAGTAGCTCTAAGGCATAGAATGAAACTTTATTTTTTTAAAAAAACTATGAAAAAGTGTGGAAAAAACCTAGTAATCTATGATTTTGGCTATGGCTACGACTGTTGCTATAATTGGCTTGACAAATAAAAAGGCACTATTAATTTTAGCATGGACTGAGTGCTGATTCATAGGGTCAGAGCTTCTGCTTATATACCTAAGACTGTGTCTGATGTTATTGATGACAAAATGAAAAAGGAATAGGCAGAGCCTGTAATGTGAAGGATAGAAACGCTGATATTGATTGGATTCTTTTGAGTCTTGATGAATATTCACAGGCTGACAGTGTAATAAAAGTTTTGAACATGATCCAATATCCTATCAACCTTTTTACTGAATAACTGATTTTCTATGGGAGATCTATGGAAGAGCCAAGCCATGGTAATGAAGGCCATCAGAACCTGACACTGTTTCTGCAGCAAGATCCTCGAAGTAAAGTCTGCTTATTTAACGCTTTGCAATTCAGCTAGCTTCAGCATGGAAAACGACAGGTAGTCCTCGACTTAGCACCGTGATTGGGACTGGAACTTTCATCGCTAAGCAATGTGGTCATTAAACAAGTTATGTCCAATTTTATATCCTTTTTGCTATATTCAATAAGCGAATCACATGACCCCAGGATGCTGCTGTCAGCACTTCAAGCTGCATTTACTCTAGTGCTGACATAAGGAGGAGAGGCGGAGGCGTCTGGAAAGGGACATTTGATTTTTCACCTACTTATTTTCCCTAGAGATAATATCCCCTAGGAGATGGGATGGGAGGGGGGAAATTCCTTTGAGCTGGAGCAATAGATTAGGGGTAGAATGACTTGGAAGATGGCCAATGAGTGCAGGAGAGTGGGGAACGGAAAGGGAGGGTTTTGGGTCTGGAAGTCAGTGTTGGCTTCGATGGACCCGGGTGTAGAATGTCGTGCTTAATAAACAGGAGTTTTCCATCAAAGATTTTGTTTGAAATGCAATTTATTTGAGACGACCTCGAAGCCTGACAGCTGTGACAATTGTGTATGAATCAGTTGTAAGTCATTTTTTAAAAGCACCATCGTAATTTCAAGTTACTAAATGAATGGTCATTAAATTAAGGACTACTTGTAATGATGAGTTGCTTGTCATCATCTTGGATGGAGAATATTGTTTCCCCCCATCCCAATTCTGATATTTGGCATTGTAAGATTAGCATTAGTTTCTGAGCAAAAGAGCACTACATCTAACAAGGAAACACAACCATCTTCCTACATCTGGTACAAATTTTCAGATGTTTGGTAAGTTGGTAGGCAATTGTGGAAGGAGAATACAAGGATCCTTATCCATATTTAGCTATGCTGGTATTCCTAGAAACTTGAGTTTTGCAGTAATTTAAAAATTGTGTACCAAGCCATATGTTTTGACTCACTCTGGGGATCAAGAGATTGGATTACTATATTAGCTCAAAATAGCATTTAATGTCCTCAGAATAGTTTGCTCACCAATGTCTGCATTCAGGGTACATAAAAACATGGGAACCTATGAATTACCAGTTGTACATATATAAGAGAACTACAACCACATTAAAAGTTTTAAAATCATATGGACCAAATGAGTGATATAGATGTTTCAAATTCTTCCTAAGTTCACAGTTAATATAGTAGTATAGTCACTGATGATATCTTGAGAATGGACATTGTCTTACCTGAACGTCCTTTTTCTGGGCGCTGCGTACACTATCCATGAATGGGTTAAATCCTTCAGCCTTTGGCAAACAACTGAGAGCGAATTAGAAGAAACTTCCCTTTCCCGGCTTCCTAGTCACGCCCCCCAGTCCCATGATACCCCAGTCTGAACGAAGTTGAACAAACCACAAACCTCTGACGAGTGAAAACAACATAACTTTATTAACAACCAACATAGTAGAACATGGGCAACATGCCCGGGCAGGCAGCCGTAACCTAGGGACGGTATGGATAGTGTAAGCAGCGCCCAGAAAAGGGATGTTCAGGTAAGACAACGTCCATTTTCCTGTGCGCTGCTCCCACTATCCATGAATGGGATATACCCAAGCTTAAACTCTACGGGCGGGAGGCTGACTGCCTCTAGTGTCCTCCTCCGTCAGGACTCGTTGGAGTACTCTGCGACCAAAAGACGCCTCCGCTGAATTATAGGCATCAATTCTGTAGTGTCGAATGAACGGAGACAACGATGACCAGGTGGCTGCTCTGCAAATGTCTGCTACTGACGCCTGTGTGGCCCAAGCTGCCGTGGTAGCTGCGCTGCAGGTAGAGTGGGGTAAAATTCTGCCTGGCCTCTGTCTTGAGTTTAGGTCGTAGGCCAGGGCGATGCAGGCCTTAATCCATCTGCTGACCGTAGAGGCCGAGATCTTCTGGCCCATGGAAGCTGGGTTGAATGACACCAGGAGGACCTCCGTGCGGCGAAATGAAGAGGTCCTGTGAATGTAGTGGCGTAGGGTGCGACGCACGTCGAGAGTGTGCCAGCGCTTTTCTCTGTCCCCTTGAGGCGAGGGGCAGAAGTCCGGAAGGATGAGTTCCTGAGCCCTGTGAAACCAGGAATTCACCTTTGGAATGAACGCCGGGTCAAGATGTAGTATCACCGTGGAGTCTCTGAAGATGCACAAGTCCTTGCGGATGGAGAGTGCCGCTAGTTTGGAGACCCTCCTAGCCGAAGTGATTGCTAGGAGGAAGGTAACCTTAAACGACAGGTATTTGAGGGCGACTGAGTCCAACGGTTCGAAGGGGGGGGGCGGTCAAGGCCCGTAGAACCAGAGGCAAGTCCCAAGAAGGATATCGGTGCACCGTGGAGAGGGGGCGCAGATTCGTGGCCCTGTGTAGAAACCCCTTGATAAGCGGGTGGTGCGCCAGGGACTGGTATGGTGCACAAGAAATGACTGTAGACAAGGCCGCTGTCTGTCGTCTCAGGGTCGCTGGTGCCAGTCCCTTATCGAGTCCCTCCTGTAGGAACACTAGTACGTCTCGTATTGTGGCTGTCGTGGGGTCGACATGATGGATTGACCCCCAGCGACAGAAGGCCTTCCACGATGCTTCGTAAATGCGAGAGGTCGATGGCCGTCTAGCCGCCTGGATGGTACTGACGACGGTGTTCGGTAGATTGTCTTTCATTAAGATGACCCTCTCAAATGCCAGACGGCTAATTGGAGCCACTGAGGCTCTGGATGGAAGACTGCTCCCTGGCGTAGAACGACCCGATGGCGTGGGATCACCCACGGCTGGTCCACTGAGAGGGCCACTAGGTTGGCGTACCACGGCCTTCTGGGCCAATTTGGGGCCACTAGGAGTAGGTTGGCCTTTTCTAGCAGTAGCTTCCTGATGAGCCGCGGGATCAGTGGGATCAGCGGAAATGCATACAGGAGGCCAGCCGGCCATTTACAGCGAAGGGCGTTGTGATTCTCCGCTTGAGGAGTCAGGTAGCGAGACATGAAGCGGGGTAACTGCGTGTTGTCTGGAGTTGAGAAAAGATCCACTGCCGGTCTCCCGAAGCATAGGGCAAGCTCCTGGAAGAGGCTGGGGTGGAGTTGCCATTCCACCTGGTCTATCGTTTCTCGACTGAGCCAGTCTGCTCTGACGTTTGTTTCACCCGAGATGTGGTCTGCCTTGATTGACAAAAGGTGCCTTTCCACCGACTCGAACAGGGCTTCTGACTCTAACATAACAAGCCGGGATCTTGTGCCCCCCTCTCTGTTCATGTGCGCCTTGGCTGAGATGTTGTCTGTCAGGATCAGCACGTGTTGACCTTGGACTGTGGCTTGAAACTTGCGGAGGGCCAGCCTGATCGCCCGCAGCTCCAGTAAGTTGATGCTGTTGAGCTGCTCGCAACGGGACCACTGGCCTAGATTGTGAAGGTGCGCGCCCCACTACCGAAGGCTTGCGTCTGTGGTAAGGACCAGTCTGTCTGGTTCCAGAAAGTCGGAGCCCTTGAGGAGAGCTGGAGTTGTCCACCACGTGAGGGAGAGTCGTACTTGGGTGGTGAGGCTCACTTCGCGGTTCGAATTGGCTTTTCCCGCTCGCTGGAAGGGGAGGAGGAACCACTGGAGCGCCCTCGAGTGTCTGCGTGCCCACGGAACGATACCAAAGCAAGAGACCATCTTCCCGAGAAGGCACGACAGCTGGAGTAGTGGCACCCTCTTCTTTGCCATTATCTGCTGGACCAAGGCTTGAATGCTCTGGACCCTGTCCGGGGACAATATGACCTGCTCTTTGACCGAGTCTATCACTGCTCCCAAATGGAGGATTTGGGTAGAGGGTTGGAAGTGGCTCTTCTTAAAGTTGATCGAGAAGCCGTGGTTTTGGAAGGCCTCCAGGACTAGCTCCATGTCCCTGACTGCCTGGTTCTGTGATGTCGAGAGGACCAGGATGTCGTCCAGATAGCAGAGGACTCTCACTGGGATGGCCTGAAGCCTGGCTGCCACCACCGCTACCAACTTGGTGAAGGTGCGGGGTGCTGAAGATAGGCCGAAGGGCATTGCTCGGTACTGAAAGTGCTGCCCCGCATACTTAAACCTCAGGTACTGACGGTGCTCTGGATGTATAGGCACATGTAGGTAAGCCTCTCGGAGGTCCACTGACTGAAGGAGGTCCCCTTGTCGCACCCCCGCCAGAATTGACCAGAGCAAGTGCATCTTTTTTTAAAAAAAATAAAATAAAATAAAAAATCTTTATTTACATTTCATTTAAAAAGAAAAAAACAAACAACATAAAATGACAGACAAAACAGTACTACAATAAACATACGTACTTCCATATAGTACCTTAGTGAACAAATATTTGGTACTATAACTCTAAATTATATTCCGGAGAAGACAGAACATCTTATATTTCTTAGTGCATCACTTAGGTCTGTCCAACCACACTTATCTTATATAATATAAATTTCTCTTTAAATACCAATCCTCAACTAATGTGGGTTATAGATTTCTCTTTTCTAACCATTTATAGAATTTGTCCCAAGCTAAACCCACTTGTGTTTGCTCTCTATCCTGTAATTTTTTAGTTAGCGTATCTGCTTCCACACCTTCCAAATTTTTTTTTATAATAGCCTCCTCTGTTGGGATATTTTGGTTTTTCCAAAATTGCACGTATGTCAGTCTCGCCGCTGTAATGATATGTAATACCAAATACCATAAGTCCTTTTTTATATTTTCCAGCTTGGAGCCGAGCAGGCATGTCTCTGGTCGCCAGTCGATTTTTAACACTAATAGCTCATTGAGCCATTTTTTAATTTTCCCCCAAAATATCACTGCCTTCGGACACGACCACCATTGGTGATAATAAGTGCCATGGTCCCCTCCACATTTCCAACAATCCGCCGACTGCCCAGAGAACATTTTAGCGAGTCTATTGGGAGGCAGATGCCACCTGTATATCATTTTATAGATATTTTCTTTGTAGGCCGTGGATACTACTAATTTCATATTATCCCACCAGATCTCTTGCCATTTATCTAGGTGTATTGGATACCCAAAATTCTTCCCCCAAGCGATCATAGAATCTTTGACTATTTCCTCATCTATCTCTAATTTCATAAGCAATTTGTAGGATTTTGAAATCATACCTTTTTCTTGACTCATCAAGATTTTATCTAATTCTTGTAATTCTCCATCAATCCCTCTTCCATCCCTATCTTTTTGGTATTTAGACTGGATCTGCAGATAACTCCACCAATCCATTTGCACTCCTTGGGCAGTTAATTCCTGTTTAGACTTTAATCTCCCTTGTACGTTCAGCAGGTCTTTATATGTTTATTTTTTAGCCACATTATATAAATTCGGATATGTCACTGCTTCTAAACGTGCTAACCAACAGGGCGTTTTAATGTAGTATTTTTTACTGACTTTTTCCCAATTGCGGATTAGAATCTTTCTTATATAATGTCGGGTAAACCATTTACTCTGTGGGATATTCTCACGCCAAAGTGCTTTATGCCAACCCTGTTGTATATCAAAACCTTCTATCTTAAGGAGACGATTATTTGATAAGGTAATCCATTCTTTTACCCAAGTTAATAAAGCAGCTGAATAATAATTCTCCCAACATGGTAATCCTAAACCTCCTCTTTCTCTTACTTCTTGCATCATCTTTCTTTTAATCCGTGGTTTCTTCCCCTGCCAAACAAATTTCGATATTATTTGATTCAACTCCATAAAAATTTTTTTAGATAAACTCACTGGTGCAGTCTGAAATAGAAAATTGAACTTTGGTAAAACATAGGATTTCACTGTTGTAACTCATCCTAGTAGTGAGAGTTGTATTTTACCCCATCTATCTAAATCTTTTTTAATTTGAATTAGTAATTTGTTATAATTGTCCTCCTGTATACTCGAACATCTATTAGTTAGCCAGATTCCCAAGTATTTAACTTTATTAACTACTTTTAGTCCAGTTACCACCTGTAGCTCTCTCTTAGATTCTTCTAGGATATTCTTAGTTAATATATTTGTTTTGTTTTTATTAATTAATAACCCTGCTACAGCCCCAAATTCTTCAATTCTCTCTAATAAGTATAAACAGGATTCTATGGGCTCTTCCAAAATAAAAACCATATCATCAGCAAAGGTCTGGGTTTTATATACCTGTTGTCCAATTCTAAGGCCTTTAATTTTTTCTTCATTCCTTATTTTACGTAATAGGGTTTCTAATGATAAAATAAAAAGTAAGGGAGATAGGGGACATCCATGTCTTGTGCCTTTGCCAATAGCAAATTCTTCTGCGGAGTGAGTGCATCTTGAACCTGTGGTATTGTACTGACTGGTTCAGACGCTTCAAATTCAGGATCCCCCTCCAACCTCCCGAGTTCTTGGGAACGAGGAAGAGGGTTGAGTAGAACCCCTCTCCGTGTTGGATCGGTGGAACCGGTTCTATGGCCTTGACTTCCAAGAGATGTGCAATCTCCTGAGCCATTAGCTCTTGGAGCTCTAAGGACTGTGGGACTGCACATTGGGCAAAGCGGTGGGGAGGCGGCCCCGAGAATTCGATGTAGAGACCTGATGAAGTCGTGCGCCTTACCCACGAGTCCGACGTTGATCGGGCCCATTGTTGGGAGAATAGAAGGAGCCTTCCCCCTATAGGGCCCTTTGTTGTGGCCCCGCCCTCTGAGCCTGTCCCATCGGAGGAAGAAAGCTCCGAGCATGAGGAAGAGGAGTCAGCCAGGCCTCCCTCTCCAGGCCCCTCCCCTCTGGCATTGTCTCAGGTGCCGGCCGAGGGAGAGGAGATCAGTAGGGAGACAGCTGGTTCGGATCAGAGTGACGATGAAACATCATTCCTGGACGCACGCCTCCGAAGGCGTGATAAACGATTGCAGCAGCTTAGGAGGCGTTCTAGGGATTAGAACTGAGTCACTGGACCACACCCCAGAGACTATATAATAGAGGGTAGTGGTCAGTGATCCGTGTGACGAACAAAGCAAACCTTGGATAGTCACTAAAGCCTCGTCCGGAACTGCTGAGAGAAAGATTTATAGTGTCGGACATTTGGACTCTTGAGTATTTATCTTTCTGTTTTACTGTGAAAATAAAGTCACTTGGCAGACGGTGTGTCTATCGCTGCCAAGTGGGAGATAAGACCTGGGTGCGTTCCAAAGTGTTTCCTTAACCCTCGGCTGGCTGTGTTTGTGTGTGTGTGAGGACGGGGACAGATCACCCTTGGATCTGGAGTCACTTTCCCCTCCTGGCGGTCTTGGAACTGGCTCCGCGGAAGGGACGCTTGGACTGCTGGTTTCGGCCTCTGTCTCGGAACTGCTGTCTGTCCTGAAATCTCTCCCCTCCTTGGTATTGTGAGCGGTGAAAGGAGGGCCCCCTGGACCCTGCGTTGTGATGAAAGGGCTGCTGGTATGGGTAGGGTGAGTATCTACGCTCGCGTCGCTGGAGGGGCGATGGGAGAACCTTCCTTTTGTCTTTGTCCTTGACCAGGACAGGATCTAGTGAGGCCCCGAATAAATCTGGAGCTTTGTATGGGGCTGCCACCAGCTTCCACTTAGCCTTGAGCTCGGCCTTCCAGGGACGTAGCCAGAAAAGCCTCCTGGCCGTGACAGTAGAGGCTAAGGATCTCGATGCAAACTTTGCCGAGTCTAGGGACGTGTCTGCTGCATATTCGGTGGCAGCAATTATTTTATTTACGTCCTGATGAAGTCTGGTGTCCTCGGGAGGAAATCTTTCTTGCATTTGCCTAAGCCAGATGAGGGCCGCCCTGTTGAAGAAAGACGTTGCTGTAGCTGAACGACTCGCCCAGGCCACTGCCTGGTGTGCCTTACGAAAAGCCCCCTCCGTTTTCTTGTCCTCTGCTTTAAGGCCATCCAGAACATCTGTGGGGATCATCGACCCCGATGCCAGGGACGCTACTGGCTGGTCCACTGTTGGAAGGGTCAGCAGTTCCTCCAGTTCAGGGGCTGAGTAGTACAGTTTCTTATCGAGGGATCTGGGTGTTGACAGTGAGGCTGGTTGACCCCAGGGGTCCTGGATTACATCTGCGAAGAGCTGTGGGCAGGGAATACAGTCCTTTTCTGGTTTGGAAGATTTGAAGAGGGCATCGTGGGGCCCCGCTGAGGAGGCTGCCCTGACTTCTCTCGGGATTCCCAGTCGTGAGGCGGACTTTATGGAGAAGTGACTTGAATAGCGCCGGACGGAAAAGCCCTTTGAAGGTTGGTGTGTCTGGCAGTAGGCCCTCATCCTCTGAGAACTCCACGTCCTCCGGCCCCTCCTCTGCTTGGTCTGACTCATCCGACGAGGACGCGTGGGGCTGAGAAGGATGGCTATGAGACTGGAACTGCTGATGCGACCCCTGGGCCAAAGAGGGGTTTGAGGGCTGTTGGGATGCCTGCTACCAACTGGCAGCTAAGAACGCAGAAAAAGCTGACGAAAACATGGCCTGAAAATCAGGTTGGCTGGTTGGTCCTGCACTCCCTTGTGGCCTGAGGCCCGCTGCTGTCAGAGTGAAGGTCGCTTCTGGTTGTAGCTGTTGTTGCGGAGTGGGGTGGGCGGCTTCTGGCAAGGGTTGGCCTGACCTGGGTGTGGTTGGAGTCACTGGTGTCAAGTTCAACTCAGCCAGGCTTGAGATGGCAGGTGCTGGCTCCCTAGTCGATGTGGGTGCCACTTCTCCCGATCCCGGCTCTGCACCAGGTGCAGCTGTAATTGCCTTTTGTGCCTTGGCCCACTGGCGCTCTAGTGCATTATGCCATCGTAAGGCGTCCCTATCCTGGGTAGGGGGTGCCTTGTCTGAACTGGTTTTGCTGCTGGAATTCCCAGGGTGTTTCACAGAGCTCTTTTTTGAATGATTAGCCCCCTTGCGAGGTGGGCTTGACTCCAATTCCATGTCTAAGGAAAAGGGTGAGTCAGACATTGTTTGCAAGCGAGCCGGGCCTGGGCTTCCTATAAAACGTGAGGCCTCTTGTCTGGCTTCGCTCCCCACTGCGCCTCTCTCAGGCAGGCCGCCCCTGGGGACAGGTCCTGCTGGCTCCTTATTGTACAGACACAAATGTGCAATTGGCTCCCTGGTGGTACAGGAGAAGACCAGTTTGCGAAAGGTAACCAAAATGGCAGCCCGGAGGTCCGTCAAAATGGCGTCCGCACGTGGTAGGAGGCTGTAACGAGGCGGCTAAAGCAGCGGACTTGCACTGGCGGCCCGAGGGTCCTACCAGAGGCCACGCTATCTCCGGAGCAAGAGAGGACTTTTCTATACTGTAGGGGGTAAAGGGAAGCTCAGCCCGATCACGTGGGTGTGCGCCGCTACACAGCGCCCCTGCGCTTAATCCTCCGATGTCCCCCGGCGAAAACAAAGGCAGGAGTTTTCTCTCGGCTCTGTAAGCAAGCGCCCCCTTCCTGGGCAGCAGCAAGCCCAGCCGAGTTTAAAAAGCAAGGTGCGCCGAGGCTAGATGGCAATGAGAGCGTGGACGGCCCGAGGCTCCGAGCCAGCCGCTCAGCTGATGTGCGCTTTGCTGGCTTCGGCACAAGCGCCCGTCTTCCAGAAGCTGCAGCGAGCCTGGCAATTTAAAAGGTCGCGCCGAGTGCTGAGCAGCCTGAGCGTGGGAGGCCGGAGGCTCCGAGCCCGTCTCCCAGCTGACGAGCGCTCTCGTGCCTTCAAAGCAGTAAAAGAAAAAAACGCACGCTGATGACTTCCGGCGGTGACGTCAGCGTGTTAGGGACGAAAGGAACGGATCTCCGTTCTCCAAGTCCCTAATATCTCCGATTTAGGAGCCGATTTAGGCACTATTGACCTCGGAGAGGCCAATAGAAAAAAGGGGAAACTCCGAGGACCTCGGGGAGGACAGCAATCCCCTCGAAGGTTCAGGAAATCCCCCTTAATCCTGATCGGGGAAAAACCAGCCACCCCGGCTGGCCAGAAACGTTGACAGCTGACTAAGAGGGAAGCGAAAAGCAAATAAAGAAGACTTCGGTGGAAAGATCGGGAAGAAAAAGAGCTCAAAAGGTATATTTATAATCCATAACGTGAGAATCGAAAGCGGAAGAAGATAAAACTCCAACTAAGAGGCGAACTTTCGCTAGATAAGCAGCGACTGAGAAATAAGCGGAGACGGACTCCATCTTGACAGTGACAGCGCACAAATTAACAACCGGCGAAATCAGAGGAAATCCAGGGGAAACTGAGGAGGAGAAAGTGATCCCAGAGAAGCTTGGATTTTGGATATTTGCTACAGAGGAGAGGAGAGGCGGAACTTAAGGAGAGAAAGGGATAAATTTGATAGACTTTGCCCTTTGTGGAGGTGACGAGGCAAGTAACATTGTTTAAAGTGGAAGGTAGTGACTTTTGGAGTTAAATCAAACCAACCTAAGTGGAATATTTCTCTTTGGACTTTTGGAATTTGGAGATTTGGACGAAAATTTGGACAGTACTTAGATATTGGGACTTGGACTATCTTTTCTTTTTTATCTTTTTTTTTTTGAAAGGTGGACACTCTGGAGTTTTGGAGTTTTGGTGGACATTGGACATTCAATTTAAAAGTATTGGGACATTAGACCTTGGAAGTAAATAGACAATAAATAAGAAGGATACAAACTTGAAAAAAAAAAAAAGAAGAAGAGAGTGATCTAGAAGAAGAAGAATCAACTGTAAAGTATAATCAATTGTATTAAAAGCTGATAACAAATTAGTGATTAATAAGCACAAAAAGTATTAATATTTAATCTACTGTTTTTGAAATCTTATATATAACCTTATATACTACATATATAATCATTGACTTAGTTCCATATTTACTCTAAATATATATTTATACTAACTTTAGTGCTATATTTTATCTTGGTAGTTAAATATCACATTGTTTTGTATGTTTAGTTTTGAAAAATTATATTAGACAGATTAATTGAATCTAGGATTGTAATTAAGAGTAATTGATTTGATAAATAGTAATTAATAAATTTAAATAAGACAGTAAGTAATTAATTATAAGGATAGTTAATTGATGAATTGCTGAAGTATTAGCCTTTTCCCTCACTTACTCCCTTTATATTTTACCCCCATGTTTAGAGAGTAATATAGGCAAAATAGCCATCAAGAATTGAAGAACTCTGTAAAACATTGAAAAGTGAAAGATAGAACTTATAGATAAATTTATATATAGAAAGTGATAGTGCGATAAGGAAACTCACCCTAGTTGTTTATCTCCCTGGGATTACCGGGATCACTGAAAGCCACCAATCAAACATAAATACTAAAAGAAATATAACAGCCCAAATAGTAATCAGTATATGAAAATCTGGGAGAAGATAGCAAAAGAAATACTAATGGCAACTACAAGTTCAACAACAATTACTAAGTTAAGTAAGAAAATACCATCAAACCAGATGATACTCACGGCCTCTCCAGCACAACAGAAAATAGCGGAATCTACGGAAAAAGATAAAGCATCCCCCACCCTTAGTATGCAAAACATCCATTCCGTACTAACGATGATCCAGGAAGGAATGAATAAAATGCAAGAGACTATAGCCCACAACCATGAAGAGACAAGGAAAAATCACGAGGAACTTAGGACGGATGTGGGAGAGATAAAGGATAACATTAGGAACATGGATGAGAAGATAGGAAAGATACAACAGAAAATAGAGGAAAACGAACAGAGGATTTATAAGGCGGAGGAGAGAATAGAACATACGAATAAGAGAATGGAGAAGATGGAATACAACCAAGCAGCCATAAATAAAGACCTAGAGAACACGTTATCATATCTTGAGATGGAGAAGGCATCCTTCTATTTAAGGTTTCAGAATGTAGAAGAGCAAAAGGAGGAGGACCTAGGAGAAATCATGACTGAGATATTTTCAGAAGTGACCCAGAGGGACAAGGAAGAGATACGAAGTGGAATAGATGAAATCTATAGAGTTCACACGAATTACGCCCGGAGAAATAAGTTACCAAAAGAAATACACATTAGATTTACAAAAAAATCGTTAAAAGAAGAGATCTACAGGAAGATGAGAGAGGATACAGCTATGTATAAGGGAAAAGAAATTTTAACCCTCAAACAGATACCAAAAAGGACAAGGGACCAAAGAAGGAACTACAACTTTCTAACGGTACAGTTGAATAAATTTAGAATAAAGTTCCACTGGCTAATACCGGAGGGCCTACTAATCTCCTGGGAAGACAAAAAATACAGAATTGATAATGTAGGAAAAGCACAGGATTTCTTCGACCAACACTTCGTCCTGGAGGAGGAGCAGGAGAGCAGAGAAGAAGAGGGACTTAAGAGGCAAGAGGAACAGTGGACAGAGAAAGAAGAAAGAGACCAGGAAGAGGGGAGAAGATTGGAAAGAGAAAGAATGGAGAGAGAGGGAGCGAGGGAAAAGACACAAATGATTACTAGAAACACAAAAAGACTGCAAACAACGAATAGATAAATAAAGAGAGATGGAAGGAGAGCTAAAACTTATTTCAATTAATATAAACGGACTTAATTCACCAGCTAAAAGAAAACAGACATTTACAAAATTTCAAAAGCTAGAAACAGATATCATAACACTCCAAGAGGTACATATCAAAAGACAGCATCAAAAACTATTGGACAACCAAAGATTAGGAAGACTATATGCAGCTCTAGGAGACCAAAAAAAGAGAGGAGTCGTAATATATGTAAAGAAACACCTAAAAACAAAACAAATATATGCAGATACAGAAGGACGTATCTTAATAATAGAAATACAAACAGGATCCAAAACAATATTATTAATATACATATATGCACCCAACGGAAACCAAAATGACTTTTTAAAAAGCTACATAATATAATTAAAGACCTGGAATACGAAACTATCTGCATGGTAGGAGATTTCAACGCAATCATGGACATAGAAAAAGACTATCGGAGTAACAAACAAAGTAAAACCAGAAAGAAAACTCTACCGGAACCTTTCAAAGACATGATCAACGAATTACACCTACATGACGTATGGAGAGAGGCAAACATGCAAACAAAACAGTACACATACTATTCGAACCCACACCAGTCATGGTCTAGGATTGATATGGCCTGGATGACTTCAGACCTCAGAGAGAAGGTAAAAAATATCAAAATAGCAGCAAACACCTGGGCAGACCATAACCCCATTAAAATACTATGGAAAGGACATCGAAAGCAAAGGAGGTGGATGATGGATACGGGAATAATAAAAGATAAGGAATACATACAGATGATTGAGAAAGAGGTTAAAATGTTCCTACAAATAAATACTAAAGAACAGACATCGCTTCAAAATCTTTGGGACACAATTAAAGCATACATAAGAGGTCTTACAATTGCGTACATAGCAAAAAAAAAATAAAGAGAAACAACAGTTAAGGAATAAGTTGTTAGAACAATTTAGAATATATGAATTAGAATTGCAGAAAGAGCCCCATAACAAAACAATAAAAGAAAAATTAAACCTTACTAAACATAGAATCAACCTGATTACACAGACAGAAATTGCACAGAAAATCAAACTAGCAAAACAGAAACATTTTGAGTATGCAAATAAAACGGGGCGCTGGTTAGCATATAAATTGAAAAAAGAAAAAGAAAGGAGAACAATATTTCAATTGCAGGACGAAACAGGACAAATATACCATACCAATCTAGACAAAAAACATATAGTCAAAGATTTTTTTCAAAGTCTCTATAAGAAAGAAGAGATTCGGGATGAAGACATTAAGGAATATTTATGTAAAACAAACACCACAAAACTAGAGGAGTCCCATAGAGAAGCATTAAATAGACCAATTACGATGTCTGAGCTGGTGGAAGCAAGGAAAAAGCAAAAAAACAATAAGGTTCCAGGCCCGGACGGAATACCAACGGAGTTTTATAAAAACTGTCAAAATGCAATGGATGAACTGTTACTCCAAGTCCTCAATGACGCATTATTAGAAGCAGAAATTCCCAAATCCTGGACTGAAACCATTATCACACTTATCCCCAAAGAAGACACGGACCCCACACAAGTTAAAAATTACAGGCCGATTTCATTGCTCAATGCAGATTATAAACTCTTCATGTTGGTTATATCACATAGACTGAAAACAATTATTTATAAATATATACATACAGATCAGAACGGTTTTGTCCCAAGAAGACAGATCAAAAACAACATAAGAACAATTATCAACGTCCTGGAATATTACGAGAAAAGAGTTGATAAACAAGTAGTCTTAATCTTTTTAGACGCCCAAAAGGCTTTTGACAATCTAAATTGGAATTTTCTCATATTGCAACTAGAAACCATGGAATTTGGTGTTAAATTTTTACATATGATTAGAAAAGTATACTCCCTCCAAACGGCCAAAATTATGATTAACGGAGATATGACTGAAAATGTGGACATACAAAAGGGTGTGAGACAGGGTTGCCCTTTATCCCCACTACTGTTCATAATTTCATTGGAAATATTACTAAATGAAGTTAGGAAAGATGCGGAAATAAAAGGTTTGAGAACACGGAAAGAAGAGTACAAATTGCAAGCCTTTGCTGACGATGTGGTGTTTATAATGGAGCAACCGGAAATAACAGGAATCAAACTGTTAGTGAAGATAGAGGAATATGGAAAAGTTGCAGGGTTTAAAATTAACAAACAAAAAACTAAAGTATTAACAAAGAATTTGACAAAGGCACAGGAGACAAAACTAGAAGACAAATTAGGAATACAAATTGTAAAGAGAGTAAAGTATCTAGGAATCTGGCTTACTGCAAAAGCAATAACAATTAGAGAAGATAACTATAACAAATTAATGAAACAAATTAGAAAAGATCTGGAAACGTGGAACAAATTACAACTGTCATTTTTGGGGAAAATTGCATCCATAAAAATGAATATATTGCCTAGATTACTCTACCTTTTTCAAGTAACCCCAATCTGGCCAGGAAAGAACTTTTTTAAGGACCTTAATAAAATAATAACAAAATTTATCTGGAATGGGAAAAGGGCCAGAATCAAAATAAAGTGTAAGACATTCGGGAAAAAGGAGGTTTAGGCCTACCAGACTGGGAGTTATATTATAAAGCAGCATCGCTAAACTGGATAAGGGACTGGATAGACCTTAAGAATAAAAGAATGCTATCACTAGAGGGCTTTGAATTACAACGCGGATGGCACGCCTTTTTGTGGGAGGGAAAGGACAAGCTCCACGGATATTTCCAGCAACATATTATCAGAGAATCATTGTACAAAACATGGCAAGAGATTAGAAAACATTATACCAAGATTCCACGATGGCTATCGACAATGGAAGCACTAATATATCCTAATGCCATGGATATAGAGAAAATGAGGACCTATAAAGAACTACTGAACAGTGAAGGAGAATTACAAACAAGACAAGAATTACAAAATCAGGGTATAGACATTGATTGGTGGCCATACATGCAAATAGAATCAAGATACAAAACTGATCGGGCACAATTTGGATTCCAAAATGAACCAAATGAATTGGATAAAATATTACAAAGTACAGATGAGAAAATGATTACCAAAATTTATAAGTACCTACTAAAATACAAATTAGAAGAGGAAGTTGTCAAAGAGAATATGATAATATGGGCCAAAAATATAGGATATACTATAGAATTGGATAAGTGGGAGAATTTGTGGAAGATAAACTATAAGATGACATTGTCTATACCCTATAAGGAAAACCTTTACAAAATGTTCTACCGATGGCACCTCCCACCGGCGCGCCTAGCCAAGATGTTCCCAAATACATCTCCGTTGTGCTGGAAATGTAAATCACAGAAAGGGACTTATTATCATCTCTGGTGGTTATGCCGTAGGGCAAAACAATACTGGCAGCAAATTAAAACAATGATTGAAGAAATCATGAAACAAAAACTTGAAATGAGGCCGAAAACCTTTTTATTGGGAATAATCACAGCAAAATATACCAAAGAAATAAAATATCTGATCATCCATATATCCTCACAGCAGCAAGTATACTCTTTGCCCAACATTGGAAATCTGAACAGTTACCTACAGAAGATAAAATAATAGCTAAAATTACAGAATGTGCAGAACTGGATATAAAAGAAATACAAGAGAAAGACGATACTGATTACTATTTAGTATGGCAAAGATGGTACAGCTGGCTGGAGGCAAAAATAGGAACATAAAGATAATTTTCGACTACTTAATAGAAATGCATAGAAGTAAATAAGGAGTCAATTATATATATACATATATAACCATGTAAACAGGTGATTGTAGATATTGATACAAATAGAAAGACGAAAAATAACCCACCATTGTAGTAACTTCTAAGAGTCAGTCATTGGACTGAATTGATGTTTGTTTGTTTTGTATGTTGTTTTAATGTATTGTTTTTTCTTTTTATTATTAATAAAAAATTTAAAAAAAAGAAAAAAAAACCACGCGCTAGGAACTTAATCAAAAATAACAGAAAAGCCTAAACGCTTTGGAAGAGGAAGGATTAAAAGAAACTAAGAGAGAAATTGGAAAGAAAAAGGGGAGAAAAATACCTGTGCAGAATCAGGAGCTCCCAAAAAACTCTTCAGCATTGCCAACAACTGAGAGAAGACTGGGGTATCATGGGACTGGGGGAGGGCGTGACTAGGAAGCCGGGAAAGGGAAGTTTCTTCTAATTCGCTCTCAGTTGTTTGCCAAAGGCTGAAGGATTTAACCCATTCATGGATAGTGGGAGCAGCACACAGGAAAAGATATGCCTATATTAACATCAAGGCCTAATCCAAGAAAGATGAACAAATGGTTAATGGATAAAGCTAAAAAAAATAATTTCATTTCTTTGCAGGATGAATAGGTTGGGGAACTGGTGTGATGACAACAGTAGTAGGAATGTGGAATGGATGAACATTTTAGATAATATTTCTAAAACAAACAGATCAAAAACAAGAACACTGTCACATACCATTGCTTATTTTAACGGGCCATTTTAATAAAAGATTCATATAATATTTCACCCCCCAAAGGTAGTTAGTGAAATAGAGTTGTATGTCAGAATTTTGCAATTATGCTAGCTATTAAAAAGGAAGTTGTCCAACAGTCTCCTTTCTTCCCACAGAACCAGTCGGTCTTGGAACCTCAAAGTCTCAGCTCTCCAAGTCATCTCCTGTGGCTCACAATACTTTGTAGGTTTTTGGGGAAGAAAGGCTGTGCACTCCAGGAAGAAGCATGCCTGGTAGTCACCCCTTTAATACTTACCTTATGTCAGGTTTTGATGTCGTCTCAAATAAAATAAATTGCATTTCTCTTCTCCTTCTTATGTCAGCACTAGAGTAAATGCAGGTTGAAGTGCTGACATCTTACTACTAACACGGTGGGTCTGTCAGCAACAATATGGCCTGTTAGGTTGAGCTGCCTCTTGTTCCAAGCTGCACTATCTTCCAGAAATTTGAGTTAAGGCATTAATGTGAGTAAGGCAAACAATAACAGGATAAGTGAGATTTTTCACCAGGAAAATACTGCATATAGAAAGAGTCCTTTTTTCCTTTTTTTCTGCATGTGATGATCTCAGTCTTGATCACAGATCCATACTTGTTCTTAGCCAATGACAACCTTGTTCATGCCTTTTCTTCTCATGACATCTTCAGCTTTTACTGTTAAAGAAGCCACCGTGGAAAAAACCCTTCAGAATTCCCTGAACATTTTAGGGGAGACGTTTTCCTGACTCTGCAATAAAATCTAAATGCCATTATGTGTCAGCGATAAGTTTTTAAAAAACTATTCAATGTCATATTTACAGTCATTAAAAACTATGCAAAACACATCAGAGACTAATGAAGTGGTAAAGTATTAATCCTTATTGTATGCATTTGAAAACAGATATTTGATCATCCTTTTCTAATACAGTTAGTGCTATTATTTTGTGTGTTTTTTTCCTTTCTCCACAATAGATGGATACCGAAGACCATGTCATTTCAATATGACCAGCAATCAACTATTCAAGAACTTGCGAATTTTGGTGACATTGAATCCCTCATCCCTTGTGGAAGACAAACAGTCATTGTCACATTCAAAGAAATTCGCTCTGCATGCAAAGCAGTGAGTGCTTTCCCGCCTAATGGCCCAAACAGGCAACTCCAGTGCTTTTGGCATCATAAATTCATGTCACAATACAAAATTCTAAAAGACAAAGAAAGCTAAGCTCTAGCCAGAATGAAGGGACCATCTGGATATGTATCCAAGGTATTCATTTAATGACAGTTTTTGTAGTAAGGGAACAGAAACAACTTACAGCAATTTATTTTGCATGATTGGCTAGAGACTAGAGCTTTGATTTCTTCTGTATGAAGCTCATTACGGCATTCATGCATTCCTCAGATAGCCATCTTTCCATGAGACATTCACATTCCTGAGAATTAACTTCATACAGCTTCTCTTTTTCCATGTTTCGTATTAGCTGCTTGGAGACTGTCAAAGTCTGGAGAGGTAAAAGAAATAAGCAATATTTGGTTAATATGGACCACAGCAAGTCCATCTGCCTGGTATTGTTAACTGATGATCAAGGAGAGAGTTTACGTAGAGAACTAGAGCACAACATCAGGGCCTGCCCTCTGCCTTTTCTCTGCTCAATCATTTCCCCTTCAGCTGACTTCTAAAACCAAAACAATCCCAGGGGAATAATTAGATACTTATCTCCCAAATGTCTATGTTATATTGCTTTCTTGGGCAAGAATAGGACTGGATCACAAATTTACTTACAATTACATGCGCTATACAACGACGACAACCAAAAAAACCCCTGGGTGTTGTTTCATAAATGAAGCAGACTGCATAATAGACTTTATTTTTATATTATTGAAGAAATTATAATAGAAATTGTCTTTCTGTTTATAGATGGTCAACAGCTGTCCCTCTACATCACAAGTGAAAAGCAGGAAGAAGGTAATTAGGACAAATAAAATCAGTCATTCCATATCCTTCTGCCTCTAATACTCATTTCTCTCAGTATATGTTAAAACCATCCGCAATACAAAAAAAAGTATCAATTTGAATTAGTTTACTGCATTTATTTAATGTCAAAAACTGCCGCAAATGCCATAAAGAGTCTTTAACATAAAGAGTCAGGCAGATATAACTATGATTTGAATTCAACAGATTTTTAATTGCAATTCTCTTTGTCTCCACATACATGCAGTCTTTCTCTATAAATATGTACTCAGAAATAAGTTGTAATTGGTTGTAAGAGATTTAAAACCAGATAGGGATGTACAGAATTGCAGCATGGATATAATTCATGGTTTGGTTGTTTCCAGGGTAAGATAGATAGGCTATGATTATGTCTGAAAAAATGTTAACAGACGTAGAGGCTTGTTAAATGGATAGTTTCAAGCTGTCACTATTGTCTATTTTATAGAGTTCCACAACAGAGGATTTGAAGTAGGATTTGAAACAAAATAAATGCGTAATATTTTTATTATATTTCTTTTCTTTCCTAGTTTGTTGTTGTCCCTCCACAACCATTTTTCAATATTCTGTGGGCACCAAGCTAGTTCAGAATCACTGAGATATTTTGGAATAACCCTTACATTCCTTTCCTTTTTTCTTTTCTTTTTCTAGTTCATTTGTTGTTTTGCAACCTTCTTCTGGGCTTCCTTATACTTTCCCTCCTGTGAATTGATGATGGCATTAGGAATGTACAAAATATTTCAGTCTTACAACATTCCAAAGGAAGCACAGATAGCTCCAAGAACAAAACATTTGCTTCAAGTGGTGTCATTTCAAGTATTCAGTTTGTTCTGAAGTTTTTACAGGTAATTCTTGACTTACAAGTATAATTAAGTCTAGAATTTCAGCCATAGGTCGTTGCAGTTGTAAGTCGAGGCATCCTGTGACTGGATTTGAAGTTACAACTGTTTTTTACAACGGTCATTAAATGGAGGCCACACTTGTTAAACAAATCTATCCCCCTCAATGGGCATCTTATGCCAGAAAGCAGAAGTAAAAGCCAGAAACCAGCGAAAAACACTGCAAGTTGTGATTGTGGGCCACTGCAAATGGCCATAAAAGTGAGCCAATTGTCAAGTTCCTAAAATGCAATCGTGACTATGGGGGTTTGTTTCCATCACAGCTACAAAAACAGGTCATAGGTAGCTCTGGAGAGGTTCATTGTAACTCTGAACAGTTTTTAAGTGACTGTTTTTAAGTGTAAATTGAGGACTACTTGCAATTTGCCCTTTTGTGATTGGAGACTTTTACTCTTTCCAGTTCAGCCAGTACTGTAATGGGGACCTGTCTTGTTCCTGCTGCTTCTGGTTTACCTTGAATGGAATAATATGGGATTGGAATATTAAGAGAAAAATAGACGTTCAGCATAAAAAAGTCTGCTTGCAGCTCCATCCAGTGTGCCTGGTTAAGGTTATAGCTGTTGATATTTTATAAGCTATTTGCTCTGAAAAGCTAGGGTTGTGTAGATAGGTAGGTTGCAATTAAGAGTAAGCTTTGTATATATGTTGAGTTGTGCCTTATTTTGCAAGCAAAATAAGCTTTGTAGGTGCGTGCAGTGCTGTGGCCAATACTCATAGCAATAGCAGTTAGACTTATATACCGCCTGATAGTGATTTACAGCACTCTCTGTGCAGTTTACAATATAAACATATTGCCCCCCCCCCAAAAAAACAACAATCTGGATTCTCATTTTACCGATTTCGATAGAATGCAAGGCTGAGTCAATGTTGAGCCCTGTCAGGATCGAATTCCAGGTTGTGGGCACAATTTGCCTGCAATACTGCATTCTAACCACTGTGCCACCAGGGCTCCTATTGATAAGGCTGAATAGAAGTAGAAACTAATAAAATTTTGGTTGGTTGCTTTTTAGCTTTGGTATGCAGGTGCACTTTGTGCAAGCTCATACTCTTGCTACTCTTCCTTTTAATTTCTAGAGTGCATTTAAAAATTAAAAAATGGTTTGGGATTGTTATTAACCTCTTGTCCTCTCTTGGTGAGGTTCTCTTCTGTTAAAGTGTTACTCACTTGGGCTGCGTAGGTATTTATCTTCTTGCCCTATTATTGTTTACTACTATTTTAGAATACATTCTGCTGGTTTCTTGAAAATCATATTTTTAACTTATGCTTTAAACTTTAATTCAATTTATTAGATAAGCAATTTTGCTAACACTAACCTTTTTAGGAAGATTGGCATAAGCCTTCAGCCTTGCCCACACTTCTTTTTGGAATGTACTGTCGGGAAAAACCTCAGTCACAAGCCCCTGCGAACAGGCTTCTGCAGCAGTTAGCTTCTTGTTGAAAAGCAGCATTTCAGTGGCCTGATTAAATGAGAAAAGAAACAACGGCTCATTCTGACTTTCCACTAATTCTAGTGCATTTGTTATATATAAGGGATAGAAGAACACTTCAGTGTATCATTCATAAACTATCTTAAGATTCAGTTATTGACATTTACCCACGACTTTGATAGGCAGCATAGGAGTAGGCCATTTGAACAGGACTGATCAAGAAGCAGTTTTGCTATGTGACAAGGCTGTTCCCTATGATATTATTACAGCATTAGTATATTTTGGTCAGCTAATTGCTCTGAATGTTAAAATGTTATTAAAATACAGACCTGATCATACCCCCATATGGCACATATGCCCATCATTACGTAAACTGGCCCTGTTCTTCATTTCTAATATGTATTCCTTCTTGAACAAATTCTAAGAGCATTTTTTTTCCCTAACTCAACCATCAAGCAGATAAAATGTTCACATGTACCTTAGTTAACCCCATAATTTTGGGAAATGTGTATGAAGAACATCCTTCTGGACTTTGACCCAGGTTGCTAAAAGGAGTATGAAAGGTAGCCTGTGGGGGAAAGAAATATTGTCAACATAGAGACTTTATTTTTCCTTAGAAGAATATAGCCATGTCATTTTCAAATGGTATGATTAAAAATTCTTGTCATACTGATAGCTCTAAGTATGAACTTCTCTGATCCAGTTACAATAGAATTGTTATCTAGAATTGTTATCTAGCAAGAGTAACTTTTAACATGTGTGTTAGCAAATTATCGTCCTGTCTCCAACCTTCGCTTTGTTGCGAAGGTTGTTGAGAGTGTGGTTGCACGACAACTGCCTCAGTACCTGGATGAATCGAATTATCTAGATCCGTTCCAGTTGGGCTTCAGGCCCGGATACAGCACAGAGACAGCATTGGTCGCATTGGTTGATGATCTCTGGAGGGCTCGGGACAGGGGTTGCTCCTCTGTCCTGGTCCTATTAGACCTCTCAGCGGCTTTTGATACCATCGATCATGATATCATGCTGCACCAGTTAGAAGGGTTGGGGGTGGGGGGCACTGTTTTACAGTGGTTCTCCTCCTTTCTCTCTGACTGGTCACAGTCTGTGTTGACAGGGGGGCAGAGGTTGACCCCGAGGCCCTTTATATGTGGGGTGCCGCAAGGATCGGTCCTCTCGCCCCTTCTATTCAACATTTATGTGAAGCCGCTGGGTGAGATCATCCATGGTTTTGGGGTGAAGTACCATCAGTACGCTGATGACACCCAGCTGTACATCTCCACCCCAGACCACCCCAATGATGCCCTCGAGGTGATGTCCCGATGCCTGGAGACCGTACGGATCTGGATGGGGAGGAACAAACCCAGACTCAACCCATCCAAGACCGAGTGGCTGTGGTTTCCGTCGTCCCGATATAGTCAGTTGGCGCCATCTCTGACTATTGGGGGCGAGTCGTTGGCTCCCACAGATGGGGTTCGCAACTTGGGCATTGTCCTGGACTCGCGGCTGTCTTTAGAAGAGCATATGACGGCCGTGGCCAGGAGGACTTTCTATCAGGTTCGCCTGATTCGCCAATTACGTCCCTTTCTGGATCGGGACTCGTTACGCACGGTCACTCACGCCCTTGTCACCTCACGCCTGGATTATTGTAATGCTCTCTACATGGGGCTCCCCTTGAGAAGCACCCGGAGGCTCCAATTGGTCCAGAATGCGGCCGCGCGGGTGGTGACGGGAGCAATGTGGCACTCTCATGTGACCTCCCTCCTGCGCGAGCTACACTGGCTCCCGGTGGTCTTCCGGGTGCGCTTCAAGGTTTTGGTTACTATCTTTAGAGCGCTCCATGGCTCAGGGCCAGGGTACTTACGAGACCACCTCCTGCCACCAATAGCCTCTCACCGACCAGTTCGCTCCCATAGAGAGGGGCTCCCCGGGGTGCCGTCGGCCAAACAATGTCGACTGGCAGCCCCCAGGGGGAGAGCCTTCTCTGTGGGGGCACCTGCCATATGGAACGGGCTCCCCCCGGAGTTACGAAGGATCCAAGACTTACGCATCTTCCTCCGTGCCCTGAAAACATTTCTATTCCAACAGGCTGGTCTGGCCTAACTCACCCTTTTAAATTGGCTTTTAAATTGGGTTTTTAAATCGGGTTTTAGATCTCTTTTAGATAAATTTGGATGTTTTGGTTTTACCGTATTTTCCGGCGTATAAGACGACTTTTTAACACATGAAAATCATCTCAAAAATCGGGGGTCGTCTTATACGCCGGGTGTCGTTCTCCTGTAACCAGGCAGACCAGCCCAAAAGACTCTAACGAGCCTTAAATGGCTCTGGCGATCGAAGCTCTGACGATCCCAGATTTGCCTGCTAATCAGGCAACTCAGCTGGGATGCCAGAGCCATGTTAAAGAAAAAAACTTTTTTCCTTTTACGTGACTCTGCAAGCTCTGACGATCCCAGCTGAGTTGCCTGCCAATCGGGCATCGCAGCTGGGATCACCAGAGCCATGATCCAAGCTCTGACGATCCCAGCTGCGTTGCCTGCTAATCAGGCAACTCAGCTGGGATCGCCAGAGCCCAGAGTCCTGTAAAAAGAAAAAAGTTTTCCCCCTCCAGCTTGCTTACCTTAGCTGGTAATCGCAATGCTTGCCTTGCTTCGCTTGCCTGAATCCATTCCATCAGCAAGCCACTCTCTGCCTGCAATCATGCAGGCAGGAGTTGTGGACTTCAACTCCCAGAATTCCTCAGCCAGTAAAAACAAAGCTGGCTGAGGAATTCTGGGAGTTGAAGTCTACAAGTCTTAAAGTTGCCAAGGTTGGAGACCCCTGTTCTATTGGGTAAGTTTTTTTCCCTTTGGGAACTTTAAAAAAATAGTTAATTGGGGTTTTTTTAGTTGTTCTTTTTTAGACCTAGCCATTTAAAGTTTAGGAAGTTTTAAATTTAGTTTTCATATAAAAATAAAAATAAAATAATATTTGTGCAGCTTTCTGAGATGTGGTGTGTTTCTGTAGTGTTTCACTCTAACTACACAAACACACAAAATCTCACAAAGCTGTATGTGGAATTTTGTGTGTGTAAAGTGTGAAGGTTGATTTTTTTGGGCTTTTTGTGGCTGTGTGAGGTTCCTGCTTGTTGCAGGGCCATTTTGGGTCTAGCACAGCTGCTTTTACATTGTGGATGAGCCAGTTGTGTTGTGTTGTGTGTGTGTAAAGTGTGAAAGTTGTTTTTTGCGCTTTTTGTGGCTGTGTGAGGTTCCTGCTTGTTGCAGGGGCCATTTTGGGTCTAGTACAGCTGCTTTTACATTGTGGGTGAGTCAGTTGTGTTGTGTTGTGTGTGTGTGTAAAGTGTGAAAGTTGTTTTTTTGGGCTTTTTGTGGCTGTGTGAGGTTCCTGCTAGTTGCAGGGGCCATTTTGGGTCTAGCACAGCTGCTTTTACATTGTGTTGAGGCAGTTGATGTTTTTTAATTTTTATTTGGTGTGTGTTGGAAGAGGGGTAGTCTTATATGGCGAGTATAGCCCAAACCCTATATTTTAACAGGAAAAGTTGGGGGTCGTCTTATACGCCCAGTCGTCTTATACGCCGGAAAATACGGTAATTTTTTTGAGCCTAAATTATTTAATCTGTTTTTAATAGTCTTTAACTTTTATATGTCTTTGTATTTATTTATGACTGTTCACCGCCCTGAGTCCTTCGGGAGTAGGGTGGTATACAAATATGAAAAATAAATAAATAAATAAACATACACAGGATAGTTCTGTATTTACAGGGAGGGTTTTATGTACAAGTGGCAAGACTCTGATGCTGAGATGTGTAAGATTCAGTGATTCATGGATGGCATATTTTAGTCAAATCTCCTCTGAGCCATGCTAACTCAGATGGAAACTGGCAGATTTTAAAAGGAAATTCCCTAAATCTGGTTTAAAGTAACCCTTGGAATAAATACCCTACTCAGATGTAATTATAGTATGTTCTTTAAACCAGAATTATCCACAATATTGATGTTTTATGAGACTGCTTAAATGAAAAAGGAATAGTGTGATGGTCATTATGTCTCTTATTATTTGATGGTGACGCTCCCTCGCGTTACAGGGGGAGCTGCATATATGAAAACTGGAATTTTCTTTGTATGAATGTAGCCTTCCATATTAAAGAATCTTATTTCTGAGAGAGCTGATGCTGGAGGCAAGGAAATTGACATGTAGACAGGGAGGGGGGAAAAATCCCTAAACCCTCTGCAAGCTGGCAATGTAAGAGAAGAGGTACATAAAACAAGGAGTAAGAAAACAGTGTTGCATGAAGATGGGAGGAGGGAAGGTCTTTCAGGTTCTGCCAGAGATGCTGCCCATGAGACAGGCAACTGGATGAGCAGGCAGCTTAGACAATCCACAGCTGATCAGCAGGAAGGACCAGAGAACCTCTGCAACAGATGAAGAAGAACTAAAACAGTACTGAAAAGGCACCCTTGGATATGTAGCAATGTAGTGCAAGACCCAGGAGGTTCAGGTGCAGGAGTTAAGAGTTTGAGTAAAAGGGACACATTCTTATCCCCTTACATTCATTTTTTTGGGGGGGAACCAGAGAAACCAGGTTAGTGAAGGAAAGTGATTTGTATCCCAAAGCAAACATTTACATAAGCAGTGGGGGAAGGTGGAAGAGGTTATCTTGTATTTTACAAGCTAAGAGTTATTAAGGTTTTCTTTGGGACTTTATTTTTGCACTTAAATATACAGTTTCATTGTATTTTTGGAGTTATAAATGAGTGTGCCAGCTTACAGGTACTTCTAGAGAGGTTTTTCTTTTTTAATTCCATGCCTACATGCCTATATCCCTACATTCCAGTATGAGAATTTTCAGTAAAAAATATAATTCAATTTTATGAAGAAAATTCCAGTTATTCTCATAGTAGGAAAAAAGGAGCTCTGTACCTTGAACAAATAAACATTATTCCAACAAGTCTATGTCCACGATGATCTAATGGTAGTGACAGGAATCAAAGAGAGAAAATTTACCTGGTCTGTAGCATATACAATGTCAAACAGCCCAAGCAGAGTTACAGAGATCCCAACAGCTGGCCCATTTACCATAGCAATTAATGGCTTTGGAAAATCAATAAAATGTTGAACAAACTTTCTGCAAATAGAAAGGAACAGAAATCGATTTACAAACAAGATAATATTTTGGAATGTCACAATACGTGAACATTTTTTCTGTTGGGGAAAAAAAACCCTAACAATTTATTACATATTTCTACAGCTGAATTTCCCTGAGAATTTACATCTTTCTGGAGTTTTAAATATACAATATTTACCTTGAAATCATTCTGTGAGGCATGAAGTGCCTTTGGTTTTCCTACTATATTATTCCAGTACTGAATTGGTGAAAAGTGCATCAGAAGATTTTGTTTAAAACAATTTTTTTAGTAATAATTTATTTCTAGATTGAGATGCACAAAGTATTTGACATATCTTTCTGCACTATGCACATAAAAAGGAACTAAGATGTACATTTTGAATAGTGGAAACTGGCTTCTTTAAAATCTATTATTTAATTAATTGTTTGTATAGGTATTTAAAAATAATTTGAGATAGCATATTTTCTTCCAAATATTCCAAATATTCTTGGGCAGAAAAATTTCTTAATTATTATTTATTAAATTTGTTTGCCACCCATCTCGCCACAAGGCAACTTACAACATCAAAAGCAATAATAAAACCACATACACACACACACCTTAATACAATAAAAATAAAAATTATAACTAAAAGATGGTGAGGAAGGGAGCAGGATGTAACTGACAATATGGGAAAACGGGGCGAAAATACAAGACAGGTATTTATTGAAGCAGAGGCTTCTGGTGAAAACTCAACAAAAGAGGATTTTTTTTCCAGTTCTGATTCCTATGCTGCACTCTGTGCAGTGATTTTTCTATATTAACTTTACGTGCTTCTGTTATAGAACTGCATAGGACCTTTTTCTGCTTATCATCCATTCTGCATATTCATTATATAGTTTAACAAAAATGAAAACAAGTCATACTTGAGCATCTCTGCACTATTCTTTGCAGACTCTTCCATTCCACCAGGTGAAACCTGGGTAAAGTTGTTCAGGTCATTTCCACTACAGTAATAGTCCCCATTGCCTATATAGAAGCAAATTTTTAAAAAGAATGAAATAAATACAAGTAGTCCTCACTTAATGACTACAATTTGAACCAGCAATTCCATTGGGACCACTCCCAACTCACCTCAGTTCCTCTGTGGTCATTAAACAAATCACCCATGATCGTTAAACATAAAGTCATATGACCAGAACTTGAGACATACAAATAGTCCTCAACTTACAACCAAAATTGAGCCCAAAATATCCGTTGCAATAGCTACAAATTCTAGGATTGCACATAAATCTGCTTTTTCAGTGCCTTTGTAAATTCAAACAATTGCTAAACAAAGAGGTTACTAACAAAGGGCTACCTGTATTAGTAGTACCTTTAAAAAGAGCGCTCTAGGCAGAACTAATCAATTTATTTTGAACAGGGTTCAACATTAGTTGAAAATTATTACACCACACTGATTTCAATGGATTTATTGAAATCATACTGGTCGGTAGCCTCCCACCAACCAGTACGCTCCCACAGAGGGGGCCTCCTCAGGGTGCCGTCGGCCAGACAATGCCGGCTGGGGGCTCCCAGGGGGAGAGCATTCTCTGTGGGAGCACCTACCCTCTGGAACGTGTTGCCCCCAGAGATACGGCAGATCCTTGACCTTCACGCTTTCTGAACTGCCCTAAAGACGTTTTTGTTTCATCAAGCAGGGCTGGCCTGACCTACTCTTTTTAAAAAGAATTGTTTTAAAAAATTAGGGGTTTTAATATAGGGTTTTTAACTATGGGCCAAATTGATTTAATTGGATTTTAATATTGTTTTAAATTTTGTATCTGTGTATTTTATTTGCTGGCTGTTCACCGCCCCGAGTCCCTTTATTATATAAATATAATAAACTATAACTATAACTATTTGTGTTGACTGAGACAGTGACTGGCCCAAAGTCACCCAGCTGGCTTTCATGCTTAGTTCTTTCCAGAAATCAGTAGCTAAATGGGAGCAATAATTTTGTCAGCAGTATGAAAAACTAGCATTCTGAAGAATCCTAGATGCTGTTACTGCATGTGAATGCAACTACTACCATATTCTTCCCCATAGTAACTCAAATTTGACTGAACAAGATAGCCTTTTTAGTTGCTTTTAGCTCCTCCAAAGACATCCCAGTAATATCCCTGCCATCCAGCCACCAATCTATCATTTGTTTTCTTCAGCCTTGTCAAGCAGTCAGATTTGTTATACACGTCCACTTGTATCACATGCTTAAAATATGAGTTTCTGATTCCTAACGCTTGTTTTAATGGTACAGTCAGTTTTTGTATATTCTCAAACCACCTTAGCTCTTCCTGCTGATTTGCTTTCACTCTTCTGATATTTGTTATCACTGAAATATCTCTACTCATGATTTTGCCTGTTTCTTATAGCCCCCTTTCCTAGTATTCTCCTTGATTTTTCAGCACACTGCCCATCTGAAATCAGTTTTGAACCAACACCTTCACTTCTTTATTGTCGACTGTAAATTTCCTATGCATGCAGGTTGACACAATCTTGTGTGTTGCTGTTTTGTTAGTATTTAACTTTGGCACAGATTTTAACTTTCATGGTAAAAGCTAATACCTGTAAGAACTGCTATAGCAGAATCATCATTTGCGGCTTCTTCAAGCGCTTTCATAATTTCATTGTACATCTGCACAAGAGAATTACAAATGAAAATAAATTCCCATTCTAGAATTCAGAAAGTTAGAGAACTGCTGAATCCTTAGATTATCAATATTATCCAAAGAATGACAATCTTTTTTTAAAGAACTGCTGTAGATACAGAACGTTTCCAACAAATAAAATTGAGAATAATGAAACATACAGAATATCAAATTGTGGTTTTTTTGTGTTTCAGAATATGTAAGTAACTTTTTTCTTCTATGACAGAAATGGAAAGGTAAAACATTATGATCTTTGTAATGAACATATGCAGCCTTTAAATATAACATGATGCAAGCTTCTGGTATGTAGATGACCACAGAAGTGAAGCACTCACAACTTCCCCAAATGTCCCTAAATTTTATTCCCTTGAGACTGATTGATTATGGCATTCTGTAAGTTATCCCATTTGTGGTATCTTGGTTGAAAAAAAATTACCCTATGATACACGGTTTCACCCAGTTAAAGAGTACACAGATACAAGAGGTTTGGTAGTATGTAAATATTATTAGCTGTCTAGAGCTTACAGGAATGAGCAACATAAGCAAAAGAAAAACCAACAAGCCCAATTATTTTGAGCATTTGGAGTTCTAAGAACATTTTAGTGGTTGTGCTAAATGGCTGCTGAGAGAATACTTGACAATATACCATAGGTGACTGATTATATCAATCAACGATTTCAAATAACTGATCCACCAGAATACTGCTTACTACTCCAATTAGCTTCTTTGACCTGAAAAACATTGCCTAGCGCACATAAAAAATCTTTTTTCTTGTTATTGACAGATAGATACACTTCCAAACAAAGCACTGGACTGAGTCTGTTCATTGTTTTTTGTTTTTGGAAAAAAAGCTTATGGACTTATCTGGATCTCCAGACTTCTTTGTGGTTGGCAGTTTTCCATTTTTAAAATTCAAATAATTGTTTAAATGTTTAAAAAAAAGGGGTGGGGATAAGTAGTTATCATTATGAATATGTGTAGCATTCCTGTGAAATTTTGTGGATCCAAGGTGAATACAAAGCAAAGTCCATGTGTACCTGATTCACCTGTTTTTGAAAAATGACGAGGAAAAAAAACCCCAAAATAGATGAGGAAAAGAGAAGACAGGGAAAGAACAATGCGCTGGGGTAACTTTTCCTCAGATGTCTGGGGTTTGTCTTTTGAAAAAGTATTTTCCTTCTCTGCTTTTATTTGCTCCCAAACTACAAAAACTACAAGCTTTACCTTGACATTGATAGCATTTTTCCTCTTTGGCCGGTTTAACATGATCTTTGTGATGTTGTCTTTAATAGTAACCTCAAGTGTCTCATAGATGGATGTGCTACCAGAGGGAATTTCATTAACTGGAGAAGTTTCTGTAGGAACCAAACTCGATACTAGTTCAATGTAGCTCTGTCTGGCATTGTCCTGTAATGAGAAGTCAGTATTAAAATAGAATATATAGAATATAAAAATGATATCAAGATAGAAAATGTAAACCTATAATTTGGCTTTGCTATCAGTTGATTAATCATCACGACTGCTGTTTACACTTATTTATTTTGTAGATGTTTTTATTCTTTTCATGTTCTTTTGTTTAAACTGTTTTATAATTTTTGAATTGTAAGCCATCAGAGTCACTTGGTTGAAGTGGGGCGGCTATAGAAATTGAATAAATAAATGAATAAATATAAACAAAGTGAAGGATTCAAAATTATAAATACTGTATTTTATGTTCAACATTTTAAATGACAATAGGGCAAATCTACTTGCTATGTTTTTAATTTTTTTATTAATTTGTATCTTTGGAAAATCCTTTGTTGGTGTATGTTGAATGCTATTATTTCTATGGCTTTTTCAGAATTAGAATACAAATAGTTTAAATTATTTTAAAATATATGCAATTTTCTTGTTAAAAATACAATTTGCATTGCAGATCATAATGAAACAATCAAAACAGGCATTCAACATAGTATAGCAAAATTAAGCATTTTGACATATTAATTTCAGTGGCACATTTCAACATTATTTCTTCTCTATAATATTATAAACTCCTAGCAGCTGTGATGCTACTAAATGGAATTATTTACTCTCAGTATATGCCAGGAGATTGATCTTTTATTTATTATTTATTACCTTTTTAATCTGACCTTGAGATGAGTACTTTTTTACTATTAGTTCTGCAGAGTAGTAATATATTCCTGAAGAATGGGGATATTACCCATAGATGTTGCAGTGGAAAGGGGGTGGGGGGGCTATTCTGACATAGTCTCTTGCTGCCTCTTTGCAGCATAAATATACCATAGTCTTAGGATACATCAAAGTACCATGTGCTAGTACTTGAGACAGCAGAAAAATATGCTGGCAATGCCTGGCATAAAATTCGCTGCCTTGTTTATCATTATTTATTTACTTGACATTTATCCTGACTATTTTACTTCATAAGTAATTCAAAGCAGTGAAGATATCTGATATTCCTTCTTCCTCCTATTTTCTCCACAACAACCCTGTGAGGTAAGTTAGATTTAGAGAGTGTGACTGGCTCCAAGTCACTCAGCCACCTTTCATGCCCAAGGTGGGACTATAGCCAAAAAATGTGATGGGGATTTTGAGAAATATACTTTATAAATGGAGAAATGAGATAATTAATTGAAGTAATGCTAAGATTAGGATTTGAAGGGCAGATGGTGATATTGTTTATATACTATTTATTAAGAAGAGATTAAGATAAGATAAAAAAGTAGGGAAAAAGAATATCATGGCAGAAATTGAAATATGTAAATTGTATTTGGAAAAAACAAAAAAGAAGATTGGAATAGATTATAAAAATCAATATATAACTATGTTATAAGTAGTATAAGATGTGACCTGGTCAATAAAATATGTAATATGTAAAAGAAAAATTTAATAAAACTTGTTTAAAAAAACCCCACTTTTTTTTGTTTAAATTAGAAACAAAATTAATTTTGTTTCTAATTTAACAGAATGTGCTCACTTTAGATCAGTTATGAATCTCCGTTACTTATGAAAGGTTTTACAATGCAGCCTTGAATAAAACAAGAAGATCCTTTTTTCCCCTCTAGTGGTGACATCTTTATTAAAGTCACCATAGAATAACATTTTCCTTTTGTTTCCTGTGATTTTGCATATTTTGATAAGGATCAAAATGTGTGTTCCATGGGCATTTTCATATAAAATAAATAAAATAATGTAAATGATACTAATTATATTTTATATTTTCAAAGATTATTAAACAAAATATTTAAAATGGGATCTCTCCACAACTTTTAATATCAAGTAAAAAAACTTGTACTAGAGGAAGTTATTTTAAAATTTAAGACTAAAATCCTGAAGCCACATACATAACAATTCATCATTTGCATAATTAAGTAACTAATGTAGCTATATCATCTGCATCTGTTTATACTATTTGCAATTATGCAGATTACATATTATCTCAAATTATGTAAATTACATTATTATATTAACATGGATATAATGGATATTTTGTTTTAAAGGACTCTTCCCACCCAAAATGTTAAACTTAAACCATTTTTGAGAGTATGCTTACCTGTGTCATACTGCCAAGTGAGTTCCAAGCATCCCATTTGGCTTTGTTGACAAAATCCAACATACTTGGTTTTGGAATATTACATGAGCCCACAGTAGCCTGTGTTAAATCAAATCAAGTTTAAACTAATTAGATAATGAACAAACAAAACTAAAACTGCTACTAGACTGCAAAGTATAAATTAATCATTTATTTTTATTCAAATTATGTCTATTCCAAAATTTATATGAACATTTCTCCTATATTTCAGGAGCAATTATGAAAAGTATAAAAATATGCGTGTGTGTGTGTGTGTGAGGGCAACCTGGTCTACCCAATTATGGAACAGAGCATACAGCTTCCATGTGTGTGTGTGGGTGAGAGAGAGGGTGAGGGGGGAGAGAGAGAGAGAAAGAGAAAGAGAAAGAGAGAGAGAGATTCCAAAGATATTTTTCAAAAATTTACATATTTAAGAAGGTAAATGGTTGTAATACCTGTTTATACAATGCATAAAGCTTCAACTTGATGTCATCGCTTGGCTCATCTTGCAAAAGATTTACTTGCTCTTTGGCCTTCTCAAAATCTTCCTGACTGAATTGCATGGTAGAATTAGTTGTGTGTAATTGCAGCACAGGGAAATGATCACCATGCACTTTACTGTGAAAAGAAAAAGGAGAAAAATAATACAAAATAAAATAAAATAAACTCAGATGAACTTGTCACGTGCTCAATATCATTCACAGTCCCAAAGATCAATTTACTACAAAGAAGAGCTAGTGCTGTTTGTAGTATAATTAACCTTTGAATAAGAAAGTTCTTATTCTCGTTCTTCTGTTAAACATTATGCTGTGAACTTCATTCCGATGCTACCAAAAAGGAATCTGGACGCTGTAAAGGTTTAACCATCAACCACACACAGAACACAACTTGGCTGGCTTTAGAAAGCAAAAGGTAAGACAATTCCTTCTCCTACTTGATGTTACATAAATATGCCTGTCAATGCATACCTACTATCGCTAGTTATTCATACATACATATACACCTCTCTCCTTACATATGCTCACATATAAATACCGTGTATTACCTGAAGATGAGATTCTTTCTCCAAATTGGAAAGGGCTTATTAGAGAGAGGCCTGTGCTACAGAAAATGAAAAACTGTTTTTAATTTTCGGTGCAGGAGGCCTCTAGAAACATGGCTACAGAGCTGTAGGGTAACAGACTAAGGTGCTGGCAATGGCATCTCTCTGTGTCATTACAACATTCCCAGATCCCACCCACACCCCATCCCTGCGCAAATAGTTTAGCCCAGGAACCTCAAACTTAAATAGTCATGAGTGTTGCATAATCACTAGTTATACAGAAGGCAGCAATGCTTAACCCTTTCCATACATTGGCAGAAAAGTCTCTAGAGTCAAAAATAATGTAAGACTATCATAGTTTGTCATTAAACAACTATGTTTGATAATTTAATAAACAACAAAGAAACAGTGGCGCAAAACAATGGTAGCTGAGAAACAGAATGATTTTGGCTGCTTAGGTAGCAGTGTTTCACATTAACCAGAATACCAATATTTAGTTATATTGCTGTACTAAGTTGTAATATTTCTTTAAGGTCATATCTAGGATAATGTACTCTAAGAAATCATTCCAAAGTTGCCTCAGTCCTACTTTCTTTTTCTTTTCTCTCTGGTGAACAGAAATTTTAATTTTATTCAATCCAGAGCAGTTGAATGGACACAATAATGAATGCATACAGCTAGTCCTTGACTTATGCCCAAAATTTCTGTTTCAAAGCAAGACGGTTGTTAAGTGAGTTTTGCCCATTTTATGACCTTTCGTCTCACACTTGTTAAGTGAATCACTGCAGTTGTTAAGTTAGTGACATGGTTATTAAGTGAATTTGGCTTCCCGTTGACTTTGCTTGTCAGAAGATTGAAAAAGTGATTACATGACCTTGAGACACTGCAACCATGATAAATACATGTCAGTTGCCAAGTATCTAGTTTTGATCATGGTGATGCTGCAACAGTCATAAATGTGAAAAATGGCCATAAGTCACTTTTTCAGTGCCTTTGTAACTTCAAACAGTCATTAAATGAATGGCTGTAAGTCAAGGACAACCTGTGTACAAAAGGGGAAAGGAAAGAGAGGCTTGCATCACAACTACACAATTATCACTACCTTGACTTTGCCGTCAGTGTCCCAAGTGTTTACACATTCAAGCATTATAAAATGGGTTGAAATTATTAAGGCAAAGAACAGAGTTGAGCCTTGCCTCTAAGTCAGCCCTGCCTCAGGTCATCAGTGTTGCTCAGCTGATGAATTTTTACTTTTGAAATACATTTTTGTCATACACACATACATAGGATTTCTCTCCTTTGCTTTCAACCATAGTTGAGTTACCTTTTCCCTTCACTTCATGTTCTTCCAGTTTTCTCTCCTTTCTTTCCCAGAATTATTTCTACTCCAGACTCCATCTACAAACCTCTTCCTCCTCTTTTCTTTTACTAGTTTTGCTGGGTGATGCAAATGAAAATGCAAAATGCAAAACTACAGTGTGGCCTGCATCTTTGGTTAGTGCTCAAACGTGTGCAAGCGGTTTAAATTGCCAGAAACATAAAGGGGCAAAGGTTAACAGTTCAGAGAATCGGTAGTGGTCACTATTAGTCCCAGTTTATCAGTAGCCTTACTGGAAACATTGGTACCAGGGCTGCACCAGAAGTAGGGGCACCTGGACCCAGTGGTGAAATCCAATTTTTTTTTACTACCGGTTCTGTGGGCATGGTGTGGTGTGGCTTGGTGGGTGAGGCAGGGGAACGTTACTGCAAAATCACCATTCCCTCTCCATTACTGGGGGAAGGATATTGCAAAATCTCCATTCCCATCCCACTCTGGGGCCAGCCAGAGGTGGTATCTGCCGGTTCTCCGAACTGCTCAAAATTTCCACTACTGGTTCTCCAGAACCTGTTGGATTTTACCTCTGCCTGAACCTCTCCTGCAGTCACTGGCACCTGCATTCCAGGTGGCTCCTCAGATTTCTTTGGCCTCTGTTGATTGCTTGAGTACTCCTATGATCCTATGCTGCAGGGAGTTTTAGTATTGGAACCACCTTCACTACAACTACTATTACTTCTATCTGCACTATTTCTACCTCTACTCCTATTGTTAACCTGTCAATAGCACCTACGATAGAGATTCTGGCACTACCAATTCTAATTAACAGTCCTCAACTGCACTTTTACATTTGACGTGTGTGTGTGTGTGCGTGCATGTGAAGGAGATCCAAAATCCTGCAGTGAGTGGAAATTACATGCTTAATTGTGAGCCAAGCTGTATTATAAGATTGCAGAGTGAGAATAGCACTATTGAGCTAAAATTGTTTGGATTTACACAATACTGAATTTCCATGCAAGTTCCTATTCTCTTTTAACATCTAATTTGAAATTTATGTTGTGACAGTCAGAACCATTTACAGCTGTTTCCATCTACATGAGATTGTCAAAAGCAACAGGAGTTAAAACAAAAGGAAGAAGGCAAGAGCTCTTTAAAAAGGTTGCCAAGCAGATAAAAATTGCTATTGTTGAAAAATCGCTGAAAATGCATTTTTAAAAATGGGATGATTATTCCCTTAACAACTGCATTGCATGTAAAGTATAAATTGCATATAAATTAACAAACACACATATAAAGCAATTCGGAAATTAGCTACAACCAAATAAGCTACAATCCTTGACAAATGGTGTTTCCAAACTCTTAACTTGGTTGTAGCCAAAGCATGCAGGTTTCTCCATGTTCATCACTGCACAAAGAATCAGCCCTTTTAAGAACAATCTTCAAATCTATAATTCAAAAGTGCAGCTTTTTCACTTACACCTTATTATTGTAAATATAACTACTTTAACTAAGCTTTGTTTGCACTAAATTCTTATTCTTCATGATTTTGTCTGTCATAGTCTTCCCTGTTTTCCCCAAAATAAGACATCTCCTGATAATAAGCCCAATTGGGCTTTTGAGCGCATGGCAATAAGGCCAAGCACTTATTTCAGGGTTCAAAAAAACATAAGACAGGGTCTTATTTTCGGGGATACACGGTTCTTCCCTGGGATTAATTACTTCTAGTATACTATTGATATAATCAATGAATTCTTTGCCTCTGAAAATGAAAGTATCTATTCTAACATCTTCACTTCTTATTGACTGAGTTTATTAAAAATGTAATTCATATTAACTTTGACTTCACTTTCCATTTTTATTTTCCTAGTGAATTCCTGTATTCTTTACTTTCCGCTAACGAAGTTGTGTAATCTGTATCTTAAATTGGTCTGTATTTCAACCTCCAGTTTTGATTCTAGCTGTCAATGCTTCTAATCATTCATTCTTATATTTAACAAATTGTGCTTCTTAAAATGATGTTCCTTTTAAATGGATTGCAAGTGCCACACTCCAAATGAATATGGAAATCATTACAGTACTTCAATCTCCCATTTGTTTGTTTATTCTCCAAGGATTTCAATATTATGAAATAACTTTTGCCCCTACAAGAAAAACCTCGTTAGCTTGGTCAATGAAAGTATATATTCATGATGAGATCAATGGTGTCATGCCTCTTGATGCTTAGATTCTAGATATTTTATAGGGGATTATAAAATACCTTTTAAATTAGATGAGTGACATAGTTACTTGTAAAAGGAAATTTCTGCAAGAGCACATTTGAACAGAATAGTCCTGGATCAATTTTAGAATTTAGAGCCAAATTATATATTACCTGTAAATCCATGCAGTGGTAATCTGATTTTCCCATTACTTGGAAAAGATACTCAAGGAAGGGATTATTTCAATTTGCAGCTGATTGTTTCAGAATACAAAGAGACAAACTGGCAAGAATTCATATAGGATAGTGTTCTACTTAAAGAGTCTCTGTAATAAACTATGTATGTAGGCTGTTGTTTAGAAACGACCTCCTTTTTCTTTGGCAGGAAAGTGAGATTGAACTAAAGACAGTGTTTTCCCCCCTTTTCTTTGTGTTAAACATTAAAAAGTAAATTATATGTTAAATCCTGTTTTTTTCACTGTGATTTTGAATATATCTCCCACAATTACTTATTTTCTGAAATAACTGTAGTCTTTTTGCCATAATTATGCTCTGAACTGTTGCTTAAAATAATCTTGAAATTAGTCAAAAGCTTACAGTATTACTTTGTTTTTAGAAGACAATGCTAAATCAGAGTGATAGTACAGTTGTCACAGGATTACAAAGATGCATACAAACTTAATGTTCTTGAAAATGCACTATTCATTAGAGATTTCACCCTTTTTATATCAGATATATATATAATTATAGTTACTTATGGTTATGGTTATAGCTACATATTTAGCCATAGCACCAGAGAAATTGACTTTCTAAACTACTACATATGTCCAAGAAGTTGTGATGGAAAGTGAACTACATTCCTTAACCACATGCTTGTGAAAAGAAGAATATTTCAGTTCTCTATTTCCCATGAAACTGCCAATTCAATGGTTGAGTTGCCGCTGCAGGTGGGCCTCACCATTACTGCATGAAGACATCACCTCTGTGGCCACATATAAGCCATTATTAGGATCACCAAGACTCCATTTTCTCTTTGCCTCACAATGAATACATGTATAAACTGAGGCAAAGAAAAAAAATGGAATCTTTTTATTTCTGATATTTCCATGCCACTCTATTCTAAAATAAGTTTGATCAGTGTACAACTGCATTATATAATCAGCAGAGGTTGATCATAAATAAAAACATATCCCCCAAATGCTGTTTTCAAGAATTAAAATGTCATCTATTTTTTAACTTAGTAAAGAGGAGATCTGGTTCTTATATGTGTGGGCAAGCTATGTCATAGGAGAAGTACCATGTTTGAGAAAACCCTGTTACAGAATTCCTGTAAATAGAACTCCGCTGGAGATGGGATCCTCCACAGAATTTCCCTTTCTGTAGCCCCATGCAGAATGTCTTGCAGTAGACCAGTTGAGAATTGTAAAAAGCCTGAGTGACTATCCATAATACCTCCTGGCCCAGGAAAAGTTGCAATTGGTATATACAAGTTAATTATGCAAAGGATATCCAGGCTATGTTCTCTACTTGCTGTTCAAGCAGGAGCTATGAGTTCCAAAGAACTGCCAAATTATGAGCCTATTCAGCCCAAGGGAACATGACCCCATTCAGAACTAAAGAAGCTATATCTCTGGTCAAAAGGTATCTATCCACAGCCATTCTGTCTTACTAGGATTTCCTATTCCTCCTCATCCAAACCCTAACAGCCTCTGGGCACCAAGTCAGGTATCTCAATTGAAAGGTATCTCAAACCAAAGGTGAAGAGATTTTATCTGCACATTGATATGGTATTTACCAAGCAGCTCCATGTAGACATTGAAAAGTAGGCGTAGAAAGGATTGAACCCTGTTGTAGTCATAAAATAGTCATAAGTGGACTTGTTTTCTCTTCACCCACCATCTCAGACTGTTATCAATTGCTTAGGAAGGGGGTAAACTAGTGATGCATTACTACACCAAATCTTTGTATACAGAAGGTTATCATGGTCAACGTAACTGAAGATCAGGACAATGACTCTTCCATCCTAATTTTACCAAAGATTACCTGAGTTACCTGCCACACTGTTGAATGTGATAATGTGTGTCTCCTATATTAAATTACTTTTATTTACCTGTTTTTGCTAGCTTGTGCCACAGCCACAAAATTTTTGTATAAGCTGCACATCTTTGACACTGTGCCAAAGCTATGGCAGGGGGAAGAATTCAGGCTGAGAAAAATGTTGTTCAGCGAAAGCCAGGAGTAGCAATTCTGAATTGCAAACAACCTGAACAACTTTAAAAAGGCAGCCAATTTTGTAGCCCAAGAGGCTCATTCTGAGTTCCCCTTATTGTCACAACACTAGAAATGGTTAGGTTTTGTTTCAACAAAACAATGAAAGGGCAAATGTTTTGAGGTTTTTTTTTTTTTTGGTGAAGCTGCAGCCAATTCAACTGAACTTTCGGGATGCAATATTTTTTTTCATAGGTGAAACAAAACAGATACTCAGTTTGTAGCCCTAAGATTCATATCCATCAGGAAATTCTGGTTAGAGCTGTCTTGGCTGTCTATGTTTATGCCTTCTTCACAGTGAATATAAAATTATGTACCTATACCTCATTGCACAAGAACCAATTTACATCTAGTGCATAACTTGCACAAGAACTTAGTACAGTATTACATGGCTGCATAGGAACTGGTTCAGGAACTGGTTCATATATATATATATATATATATATATATATATATATATATATATATATATATGTGTGTGTGTGTGTGTGTGTGTGTGTGTGTGTGTGTATATATATATATATATATATATATATATATATATATGCATATTCTTTCTAGCCAGGTTTTACCTACGTAAACTGAGTTGTTCTACAGCCCTGGTTCTGTGAAATCTCATTCACAAAACATTGTACCTTTACATTGTACATTGTACCTTTACAGGAAGGATACCTGAGAAGAGGGTGTGGCTCACTGACGAAGCCTTATAAGGCAGAAATAGCTATCTGAGTCTCCCAAAGGGCAGCACAGAGTCTGCTATCTGTCAGCAAGAAATAAAAAGCCCAGAAACTTGTGAATGAGATTTCACAGAACCAGGGCTGCATAACATCGTAGCTTACGTAGGTAAAACCTGGCTAGAAAGAATTTGCATATATATATATATATATATATATATATATATATATATATATATATATATATATATATATATATATATATATGTCTTTTTTCCTTTTTCGTAGGCTTTTAGGTGCATATTCTTTCTAGCCAGGTTTTACCTACGTAAACTAAGTTGTTCTACAGCCCTGGTTCTGTGAAATCTCATTCACAAGTTTCTGGGCTTTTCATTTCTTGCTGCTACGTAGCTTACGTAGGTAGAACCTGGCTAGAAAGAATATGCACATAAAAGCCTACGAAAAAGAAAGAAAAAGAAATATATATATACACACACACATATATACTGTGACTATAAAATATATGCTAGCTGCAATCAGTATATCAATATAGATTCTATGCAGACATGCATCTTCGATATATTTTAATGATTGAGTGGACAACCCTACATATGCCTAGGTCAGTATACTCCAAGTTTCTGAGACTTCAAACACTTATGTATACAATTATACACCGCAGAGCCAGTCCATAGTCCAATAATAGTGTAAAACTTGAAACATTGTCCCTGGAATATACACTATGCATAGATGGAAAAAAGATAAGAAGTCACTTCATGCTTCACATTTAGTATAGTACTCCCACCAGCAACATAATTCTAACAGAATGGCCATCTAAAGTGTGTTGTGTTGTTATTGTTGAAGTGCATTTCCTTTCTCACTGTTTCATAGCAAGATGAAATTTATTTATCTGGCTGCATACTGTCTAGAAAGAGATTACTGTGTGCTCTTTCTAGTGATATCTGTTTGCATGGTGTAACATGCAGACAATAGGGCATCTCTTCCTAAAGTGGACAAATACAGCTATAGGACAATGGGCTGAGAAACAGGCTCTGAGTGTCTTAAATAATTAGGAGCACTGCTGAGATCAAATTTTCAAATATGTACTGTCAAATAAGTGAGATGATATTTGATCCTGGATGTATTTGTAGATTCATCAAAACACAGCAGCCAAAAACTGATGGGAGAAAAAGAGGACACTTTAAAGTAAAGAATGAACATATTTCCGTGTCTCATCTTCCTAATTATTACCTCTATTGCTTCGACAGAGCTAAACTGGCCTAACCTAACAATATTATCAGATGTATTTATTTACTGCATAAAAATAAGCTGTTTTAAAACCAGGATTCCCCCAAAATCTGGATTATTACAGGTATCATCCTTATATCTATTATCCAACTGTTGCACTATACAAAGGGAGAGAGAGATACACAAACACAAATATATAAACCATAGTCACTTTGAGCATGGTTTTGAAACCCATCATAAATAACTATTTCAATATCATACAAAGTTTTAGCGTGATGAAATACTAACAGTTGAGTAGAGTCCAAGAGGATCTGGATTCTACAATTCCTGACTCTAAAACACATATATTAGTACTTATAGATAGGAAAGTTTTTCCAGCAGGCAACCACATTTTAAAACAGTGAAAATCATTTCACGTTACATCTTTGGAATATGCAGAAGCGGTGCAACTGTCAGCACTGTTTCTCCTTATCTTATTTCCCAATACAAACTTAAGAAACCTCCTTACTCGATCCTGTTAATTACTTTTAAGTCAACTCTTAAAAACACCCTTCTAGCATCCAGCAAATACTTCTTTTCCCTTTACTCCACGTTATGGTGGGGAAAATAAAATAAATAAATAAAAAATGACAGCGCCTGCTTTAACGCCCGGCATCTTTGCAAAGGGGAACCCTTATTTTCAGGCAATGCTGAAATCCAACATTTTAAAATAGACGGGACTATCATCTGTGAGAAATGGTGTGTAGAGTCTCCTGCTTGGGGGTGGGTGGGTTGGACTAGATGACCTACAAGGTCCCTTCCAACTCTTGTTAATCTGTATCTGCTGAAAATCAAGACAGCTGGAGGCGATGGGCATTGTAAATCCGATATATTTAAAATAGAAATATTCGGGCAGGGCTTCTTCTGGCGGACCCAACTTCTCCGCATGAGACCCCTTTCTCTCTCCTCCCGCTTCCCCCTTTAGGGAGCTCTTTCTGCTCCCCCCCTCCCCAAGACAGCGGCTCTCACCTGATCCCCCAAAGCGGTCTGCAAAAACGCAGCGGCTTGGGCCTCAGCAACTTCAGGAGGACAGCGGAGAACATGCCCCCAGAAAGTCAGCCAAAGAGACTCCGCCTCCGACCGCCCGAGCGATAAAGCCAAGCCGAGGCTCGCGTGTTTTAAGAGAAGCGGCCAAGGCCGCAAGGGGGCATCGTCGTCGCTCCTCCCACTGCTTGGGGTGGGTGGGGTGAAAGGGTGGGTGGAGCTGGGGAAGAGAAGGGCGGGGCTTCTTCCGGCGAGTCCATGGCGGTTCTCCCGGATTAACGCGGGACAATTGCGCGAGCGCCCTCTTGAGGGGAAACGGCGCGTTACAGGGGGTGGGAAACGGCTGCGGCAGCGGATGAGGCAGGGAAATAAACATGTTAGCTCTATGTCAGAGGTCTTCAAACTTGGCAGCTTTGTGGACTTCTTCAGCTATGCTGGCTGGAGAATTCTGGGAGTTGAAGTCTACAAGTCTTAAAGCTGCCAAGTTTTAAGACCTGTGCTCTATGTTAACCTGGACAGGTGACTTGGCTGGCTTCTTCCTAAAGGTTTTGTATTTATTCTATCAGTTTGGATGTCCTGACTTCATCTACTGGTCCTGTCCACGTGTAACATTCATCTGCTCGCTTGAGAGAAGCGCTCCAGAAATATGGAGTCCTTGGTGCTCTCTAGAGCTTGGCTGTTGCTGGCACGTGTTTTATGACCCAACTTTTTAAATGCCATTAATACTAGCTGGGTAAATGAAACGTCTGTAAACAAACAGCCAGGTGCAAGAGAGCACCAAGGACTCTGCGGCTGAGCCCTGAGTTATACTATTCTCTTCCATGGACTCCTTAGAAGAAGTCTTGACGAATTCCATACCCCACAGATTACAGGTAGTCCTTGATTTACAACAGTATGCTTCGTATAGAATAACAGAGTTGGAAGGGACCTTAGAGGTCTTCTAGTCCAACCCCCTTTTTAGGCAGGAAACCCATCACCACTTCAGACAAATGGTTATCTAATCTCTTCTTAAAAACTTCCAGTGTTGGAGCATTTACAACAATATAGATTTTAATCTTAAGGAGTTAGGTAGCCACATAAATACACAAAGTCAAATCAGATATATTAATTAGAGAGTCTCTTTGGTGTAGTGGTTAAAGCACCAGGCTTGAAACTGGGAGTCTGTGAGTTCTGGTCCTGCCTTAGATGCAAAGCCAGCTGAATGACCTTGGACCAAGCTCTTAGCCCTTGGAACATGTTCCAACATATTAATTAATTAAAATATTTAATAATTGAGTTTTGGCCCTGCAACAAACTAATGAAACCCGAATGATAATATCTGTTTGGGCTATAGATATATAAGATGATTGGTGGCATCAGTATTTACCCAGTATTTACCCTGCTGCCTTTCCTGTCCTCCTGGATGCTCACATTTTGATTTTTAGGCATTTTGGTATTGGTAACTCATAGACTCTAATGTGGAATGATGGAAGAAAATCACCATTTAAAGTCTTTTTTGCAGATTATTTATTTATTTTTATTTATTTTATTTGATTTCTATACCGCCCTACTCCCGAAGGACTCAGGGCGGTGCACAGCCAAACAATAAAATACATACGTACAAAATTTAAAAGTGGAATTAAAATCAAATTAAATAGTTTTGGCCCAGACAAATTAAAATCCCAATCAATTTAAAACCAATTTTAAAATTTGAATATATAAAATACTAAAAAATATTAAAAAATTAAAAATCTTTTATAAAAGAGGGAGAAAATTAGGCCAGGCCCGCCTGGTGAAATAAAAAGGTCTTTAAGGCGCGGCGGAACAGGCACAGATCCAGGATCCTCCGTATCTCCGGGGGGAGCTCGTTCCAGATAGTAGGTGCCCCTACTTTGTGAGATACTTTTATTATTTTTATTATTACTTTTATTATGAGATACTTTTAAATGGACTGTATTGATAATGTCTGCATATAAGTTTATCCATGATTAATTCTACCACGGTTTACTAAATAAAGCAACTATTAGGTTGATATAACATTGAGAAACTAAGACATTGATAGATTTGGCGCAATATGCTAATATAAAGGAATTTTGGCTTCTTTATGGAGCAATATGTTGTGTTAACTCAAGAAAACAAAAGCTAGGCAGGAACTGACTATCTACAGAGCACAATAATGTCTTTGTGTCCATCCCATTAGAAAAAGTCAAATGCTATTTTTAATGTCATAGCTTTTTCAAAAGGATTTCAATTTTAATTATAAATAAATAAAATAACAAGACTAGCCTTAGTTGAGGGAGATTCTGTGCTTCTTTTGCTATCCATCTCTCAAACTCTTTGGCCATCTAGGTTCCAAAATCTGAAAGTCAGAACCAGCATTTTGAATTGTTTTCTTTTCACTATATTTCTAAGTGGGTCAATGGGTTTATGTGTTGTGGGAACACCAAATAGGGTTCAATTAACCCAATCAAGCAATCTCCAGGAGGTTAAATGTAATGCCAAAGCAATTCGATTGAACTGATTCCACATAGCATGCTGTGATATGGGATCACCTAGTCTGAGTTTTCATAATAAGTTTTCAGACAAAGGAGCTAGAAAGAAACACCAGCTGAAAAGAAAAACCAATTCAATTATAGAACTTATTTCCAAGATTTGATAGCACTGGATACAGTTTCCAACATAATTGGCTGTTGTAGCTAAATCTCATTTTGTCCTGCTTGTCTGGAACAGGCAACCGATATCAGGAAACTTTGTCAATATGGCTGCAGGAGCTCATGAAGTTCTAAGCATTTTGCAGAGAAAATTGAGGGAAGTGTCAAGTCTGTATTGCCAAAATGGTGGGTTTTGACCATCAATATGATTATCTGTTACAAGAATATGCAATATATATTTACTAAATCTGTAGTTAAATGGAGTAAACCTGTGGTAGGAACAGGGAAATACAGAAAGCATTACTCAAATCCTGCTCAGGGATTGGAAAAGACACCTAGGTGAACAATGTGCGCTCTTCATATAGCATGTATCTCTTCTATGATGTGAATTAGTGACTCATGCAGGTATAAATTGCTGAAGTGAAATAGAGTGTTACTTACGAGTTAGAACATGGGAGTTTGCAGCAACTATCAGTTTCATCAGAATGATAAACTATATCTTGATGAAAATATGAAATGGATAGAATTTGTCCCGTCCCCCCTCACAACTCATATCTTGAGGAATATTTACATCTCAGTGTCAGCTATAGTTGGGTGGTGAATTGTCTAGAATTCCCCTCCAAAGGCAGGTTGGAGAAATCCAGTAAGAGAAAATTTAGAGGAGAATATTTGCAGCTGAGGATTGAACTATAGCAGTGATGGGTAACCTTTTTGCCATCGCATGCCAAAAGCAGGGGGAGCACAGGGAGGTTGCGCGTGTGTGTGCCCACACCCATAATTCTATGCACCCCACCCCACACATGTGTGTGTGACACCTCCCCGCGCTTCCCTCGCTTTTGGCATGTGATGGCACAGTGGGCCTGGTAGGCCCGTTTTTCACCTTCCCCAGGCTCCAGAGCCTTTCTAGGAGCCTGGGGAGGTCGAAAACAGCCTTCCCCACCTTCCTGGAAACCCTCCGGAGGCTGGAAATGGCCTGTTTGCTGACTTCCAGTGGGCCCAGAAGGCCCAAAAATCAGCTGGCTGGTGTGGGCATGTGTGCCAGAGCTGAGCTCCCATGCCCACTGATATGGCTCCGTGTGCCATCTGTGGCACGTGTGACATAGGTTCGCCATCATGGAACTATAGGGTCCTTAGTGTTCTCTGAGGTTGGTTGTTTTATTGCAGACATTTTATTATCAAACTAGGTAACATCATCAGAGCACTAATGAAACAACCAAGCTCAGAGAACACCAAGGATCCCACAAAAAGAAAGAAAGAGAGGCATGGGCTTGTGACAATGTTTTATCTCAACAAACAATCCACAAAGACCTAATTAGTTCTTAGCATTACCTCGCTTCTTAACACACTTCAAAAATGAGCCCAGCTTTATTCAGAATTCAGTTAAACTCTCTAGAGTCTAGCATAATGACAAAAATATGAGTTGATATACGTGTTTTCGTACTGCAGAAATGTGTGATAATCACTGTTTTCATCCATCGCTGGAAATGTTGAAACAGTGAATTGTTGTTCTTTTATAAAAAAAAGTAATAATCAGGAATGACCTTATTAAATAGAGAGAGAAGAAAAACCTATATAACTACATAAAAAGTATCACTTTAAACAGGTTAAAAGCTATGTATAATTTTTTATAATTTGTCAACATCTAGTATTTCATAACATTTTACAAACCTTTTTTAATATTTATTTCATACCCTACTTTTCTGGCTGTACCAGATGGCTCATAAAACAGAGTAACATTTCTTATGCTTAGGAAGTAGAATGTTAGCTTATTAAGGCTATAATCTTAAATAAAATTTAGAATAAGTAAGACCTGGTAGGAGTATGGAACTGCTCTTAACATGGTAGCAGTATGGAATTGCTGTGTTTGTTTGCAACTTTCTATGAGCCATCTAGTGATATCTTTTTGCATTTACTACCAATTTCTCCCACCTTTCTAAAACTTGAAATAATCTGCTTTATTTTATGATTAAGACTGGATGCTGAAAGTTTGGGTAAATTTTGAATGCTGGTTTTTTAATTGTTCAAGACATACAGCTTGTTACATTTATACCTTGCTGCAAGCAAACTAATCTTCGCAGAAAAAATGGTTATAAATATCTGAACTTTAATGGTAGAAACAAAATAAGTGTAAAAACAAGACAATGTAACAATAAAATAACTAAAAACACCCTCAGAAAAAAATATTATTTTTGTGGTATAATAAGTTTTTGAATGCTCATATGAGTTACTGGAGGCTACTCTGGAATTAATGCCCTCTAATACTAGAATGTTTGAGATACAAATTCTGAGTAGGTGAAAACACACTTTGAAAATACCTGTACTAAGTGTCAAAGAAAATTGAATTAATATTTTTACCTTGTTTTGTGTTAAGTGAAGTATTAGCTGAACTTCTTGCTCATAGGAGTAGAACTCATTGGTGGAAAGTCCCCTCTTTTAGGTTTGCATTACCTGAGTTTTAATTCTTTATTGAATCATAGTATTCAATAAATTAGATATCCTAATTCAGTGGTCCCCAACCTTTGGGGCACCAGAGACTGGTTCCGTGGAGAGAGGTTTTTCCACAGAAAGGTTAGTCTCCAACCTACAGTGATAATGCCAGTATTATTTTTTTTACTTCTGTGCAGGGGTGAAATCTGAAAATTTTCGCTACTGGTTCTCTGGGCGTGGCTTAATAAGTGAGCGTGGTTTGGTGGTCAGGTGACTGGGTGGGCGTGGCTTAATAAGTGGTGTGGCTTGGTGGTCAGGTGACTGGGTGGGCGTGACTTGGTGGTCAGGTGGCTGTGGTCAAGTCGACGTCACTTCTTTGCCCTTTTTTAACCTACAAAACACAACACAACACAGCTGGCTCACCCACAATGTAAAAGCAGCTGTGCTAGACCCAAAATGGCTCCTGCAACAAGCAGGAACCTCACACAGCCACAAAAAGTCCAAAAAAACAACTTTCACACTTTACACACACAAACTTCCACATACAGCTTTGTGAGATTTTGTGTGTTTGTGTAGTTAGAGTGAAACACTAAAGAAAGCTGCACAAATATTATTTTATTTTATTTTATTTTTATTTTTATATAAAAGCAACTAAATTTAAAACTTCCTAAATTTAAAATGGCTAGGTCTAAAAAAAGAACAACTAAAAAAAACCCCAATTAACTATTTTTTTTTAAAGCTCCCAAAGGGGAAAAAACTCACCCAATTGAAGAGACAAGGCAGGCAGGCAGGCAGGCAGATAGAGCTGCTCACCGATGAGCTTGATTTCAGGCAGGGAGATTCAGTTGCTTGCTGATGCAATGGATTGCAGGGATTACAGCAAGCGAAGCAAGGCAGGCGTTACAACCAGCAGCTCAGGATTTGGTCCGAAGAGTGAAGGTAAGCAAGCTGGAGGCTGGGGGGCAGGAAGGGATTTTTGCTACCGGTTCTCCGAACTGCCCGCCACCATCGCTTCCTACTTGCCCGAGCCGGTCCAAACCGGGAGCATTTCACCCCTGCTTCTGTGAGATCTTCCCATAATATGAAGAATATGGGGCATCAAATTTTTGTAATGAAGCCTTATCATTTGGTCCCATTCTGACATTAAAATCACAAATCATAGCAAAGTAAAATTGGGGTGCTGCATTATTGAGTCACTAAGCCAAATTTCAAAACTGAGCTAGGGCAACACTCGCGTGCCCACAGATATAGCTTTGTGTGCCACCTGTAGCACGCATGCCATAGGTTCGCCATCACGGCCCTAGATGGTCACATCTACAGATAGACACTACTTAAATGAACCAGATAATAAGATACTGATACCCCTAATGATTGGCCTCTCTTCAGACTTGTATGGGATGATAATGAATAATATGAGAAACCTCTAAGTCAGTGATGGCTAACCTTTTCCAGACTGAATGCCCAAAGCACGTGCGTGTTTGCGCAAATACATGCACATGCCCCCGAACCCCAAAATGCAATGCATGCACTCACCCCACCCCCACTCATGTGCGCGCAGCCCCCTGTATGCTCCCCACGCCTCGTGTCCCAGGCATCCGAATGCGGCGCCCTGCACGCTCCCTGCGCCTGCACATGTATGTGTGGCGCCCACATATGCCCCACCCCCTGCATTTGCGCGCGCACCCCTGCATGCACCCCCCCACGCATGTACGGAAGAGACCCGAAGACCAGCTGGCCAACATGCACATGCGCAGTGGAGCTGAACTGGGGCAATGGCTTACATGCCCACAGAGAGGGCGCTGCATGCCACCTCTGGCATACGTGCCATAGGTTCGCCATCACAGCTCTAAGTTGTAAGGATTCAGTATCCCATGTTTGCTGTAGAAATATTGTTGAAATTTGATTTATAAATTCTTCAAAACCCAAGCTAGAGTACTTGACATACTATTCAGCAATGTTCCAGTAGATTATACATGTGGGAGAGTTTGAAGAAGATGTTAGAAGATGGAAAGTCATTCTTAATGTCCAGCATAGAGGCACTGGCCAGAGACTGGGCATATGGACTACAGTGGCCCTGTAAGTTAGAGTCGACCAAATAGTTCTGTGCAGCTTTGGGGCCTGTACCCTGTATGAATCATCTACCTGGGAGAGAGAGGTACAAGATTTCAATGAAGTGTTCTTCTTAATTTATACACTTGGCTCTGCATTATAATCTTCATTAAGGAGCTTAAAAGGGTACTATTCATTAGAGCGGAGAACCACATTTGAGTGGGACATGTGGCATCATTGTGACAGCGTGACTGGAATAAGATCAATCAATGTGAACAAGAACAAGAATTCGTACGACAGGTAGTCCTCAATTTACATCAGTTCATTTAGTGACTGTTCAAAGTTACGTCAGCACTGAAAAAAGTGACTTATGGCCATTTTTCACACTTACAACAGTTGCAGTAATCCCCATGGTCACATGATCGAAATTCAGATGCTTGGCAACTGGTTCATATTTATGACGGTTGCAATATCCCAAGGTCATGTAATCACTTTTCGGGACCTTCTGGCAAGCAAGTTCAATGGGGAAGCCAGATTCACTTGTCACTAATTTAACAACTGCAGTGATTCATTGAACAACTGTGACAGGAAAGGTCGTAAAATGAGGCAAAACTCAGGTAACAAATGTTTCACTTAATAAAAATATGGGGCCCAATTGTGGTAGCAAGTTGAGGACTTAGTGTAGCTAGATCAGGATGTGCTTTGTGTTTATTAGGGATCTCAGCAGAAACAGCAGTATCTTGTCCACTGCTAAGTAAAGTATCAAGATCTTTTGGCTCCTCCAATCGCTAAAGAACAGTGACTTGTTTATTCTCAGACAGAAAGGCAGAAGAATCCACGTTATCAGTTTCTTCCAGTAAAACTGAAGAAAGTGAAGGGTTAAGTCATTCATAAAAGCAGTCTGCTCTCAGCTGTCCAAGGACATCATCTCCAGGAAGAAAGGCCAACTCTTATCCAAGTTTTGTTTTGCAAGATTACAGTTGGCAACATGCCCGGACTTGGAAAGACTCAACTGAGGTGTTATTAGTATGTCTGAGAACTTGATTGGAAAAAATTGAAATAAAGCTAAATAATTTCTCATTTTAAATAGCATAGATAGAATTGTGCACATATTAAATGAAAGCCAGATGGTTGACCTTGGGCCAGTGACTCACTCTCAGACCAACAGGGTGATTGTTGTGGGGAAAACAGGAGGAGGAAGATGTGTTAGATATGTTTGCTGCCATGAATTATTTGTAAAAATAATAAAGACTGTCTATAAATAAATAACATGTAAGTAAAACTGCACTCAATCCATGGTTTTCAAGTTCACCTAAGAGAGAAATATACAACAATAAGCTGAGGGAAAGGATTATTTTTCTGTCAGTATCCCATTTATCAGCATTCAATCTATTATTACAAACGATGAAGTCATTTGGGATGGTGGAAAAAGTATTCAAGGTCTCTTGAATTGTTTGTAAGAGAGTATGTTTGATGTTTGTTAGTCATTGTGCGGTTACTTTTGCATGGCTGTAGTAGACTTAGAGTCCAGTTTATCGTTAATTACATTCAATTCCTTATAAATTAAATAGACAATATCTGCTGTTACCATACATTGCCTACCCTGTAATCAGGCAGCTGATAGAGAAGGACTTTCTTATCCTGATTTTTAATATAAGGTTTTAATACGACAGGAGATATTGAATCATTCTCACTTTCTGTGTTCTCTCCCTCCCCCACCAGTACTAACTCATCTTGTAAAATGACCAGGCAGTCATAATAATTACTTAATGTGAATGAATCAGTGACATCTACAGCCCTACTGCTTTGTTCCTGGACCTAGTCATCAATCTTCAGCTGCTTCAGACTTTTCCTGGTGCTTATGTTGAACGACAATCTCTTCTTTCTCTTCTCCTCCTGTTATGAAAATCAATATTCAGGAAATTATAAATTTCCTTTCAAGTGCTCACTGAGAATTGGGTTAATTTATTTAGTCTAAAATACAGAGACTTATAAAGTCTTTTGAGCAACTTTATACTTCTTATTTGAGCTTATGTAGACTTTAATGCAAGAGTGGATGCTTCACTCTTTGAGCAGAATTTCAACTTTGAATACATTTCTTAAAAGTCAGAATGCACGTTATAGTTTCCCTTCAGATCATACAAATCTTTCACTTTCTATTAAAGGCCTCCAAAATAACTAAGAAGATCAAGAAAAGTGCCTTCTTCTTCTTCAGATCTTGATATAGAAATCATCACTGAGAGTGATCAATGTCATCTCCATTCTCTATTAAGGCATGAACCCTGACTGAAAAGGGTTCAGATAATCTACTTCAGGGGTGTCAAACTCAAGGCTGTTGGGATGGATCCAGCCCGCAGGGTGCTTAAATCTGGCACAAGGGGACTCTGTCACCCAAAATGGGCAATGGTGGGGGGCTGCACACAGGCCCCCCATGCCCCATTGTTTGGCCTGGATGGCCTCCTGCAGCACTCTGCTGACCAAAACAGGCTGTGGGGAGGCGGCCTGTGGAGGAGAACTACAATACTGATCCAGCCCTTGAAGAAATCCAGTTTGACTCTCCTGATCTAGGGTGCTCTACAGATGATCTGTGACTGCCATCTCAATAACTTTTCCCAAAAACGAAAGGTTGAAGATCAGGTGATAATTATATACCTGTGTGTCAGGGGATGGATATTCATCAGGAGGCGATATATTATTGCAAGAAAAATTCCCTCACTTAAGGAGATGTTGACATTATCCCAGATCCACATTACCAGTCTGAGCCAGGATAGGCATGGATCAAGCCTGCTACTGGCAGATGATAATCTAGAGAGCACCCCCTCTGCTTCCTAAGAGTTCAAAGCCAGAAGGAATCCCAGGAATGTAACAAGAGAACCCAGTAATCACTAAATTTTCTGCCCATGAGGAATCAAGATTCTGCTGAATCTGAGTGATTTTTACAAAATGCTGTGCAAATTGAGCAGAATGGCTTGGCAAGAAATCTTGGTATTGATTTTTCCCTAACAGAACATTAGTTACTTCAAACAAGACTGCTGGATGAGAGCCTGTTGATTTCTATATTTTTACACAGTGTATATTCCTGTGTGGTGTTTTCATTTATACTGACCACCAAGAGGCAATGTATGATTGGTTATTGGAAATCATCAGACCTATATGTCTTATTTATGACATACAGGCTCTCCTTATGAAATGTTTTTCCTCTAAAAAAAATCTGAAATCATAGAATTAAGGTTTAAAATAAAGCATGTAAACCTTAACATTACAGTGCCAATTAAAAAAAAATGCCTTTAATCCTGTTTCTGGTCACCGCTTTCTAGCAACATATTTTGATAGTCTAATTAAATGCTTCCAGGCTAAAATGTTTAATAACTTTATTGATTTGACATTTTAAAGGCTATCATGACAATCACAATGAAATTAATAAGCATTTGTATAATTAAATAATTAGGGTTATGTTCAGACTTATTTTTTCCCTGCTCAAGGTAATGAACATTTTAAAGCACACCCAGACCCACACATACATACACACACACTCTAAAAAGGCAGTATCTAATGGTGTAGAAAATGAATTATACATCCACTACATCACTTACAGCAGAGCAAATGGCTACTATTTCTGACTAGGCATGTATGATTCAGCATGTATTCTACTATACTAATAAAACTCTCTTTTCTCTAAACTTTAATTGGGTGAAATGGTGCATCAGAGGGCAAAACTTTTTAAATCAAGTTACCTCAAGAGTGTTAATTTAGAGAATGCATCCATAATCCAAGACCCATGACTCCTGTGTAATTTAATTTTTTGGCAAATTTTATAAAATATAACAGAACAAATTGTTATAAAACATTTTATGACATAAAACAATTCCTGTGGCCAATTATTGATGTTTGATGTGCTATACACTTCAACATGGGCTACTTCAGAGATATCTCTGAATCATCATCATCACCATCATTCTAGCGATTGTCTGTCCACTGCAGAATGAAGGCCTCTTCCTCATGTTTCCACCCAATACGGACTTGAGCTTTCTTTTGCCAATTGGATCCTCAATACTTGCTGATCTTGTTGATCCATCTTGTTTTAGGTCTCTTGTGGATGTTTTTTTATCAAGTGGGATCCATTCTATGACTGCCTTGGTCCACCTGCCATCAGTCCTCCTTGCTATGTGACCAGGCGATTTCCATTTCCATGGAAATATCTCTGAATAGCTCCCTGAATGTTTAAGAAGTTTTCCAATACATTAGGACAGGGGTGTCAAACTAGCGACGCTCAGGCTGGATGTGTCACACGCTGGGCACACCTACCCCAGTTTAGCGAAGGAGAAAAAAATCGTGATACATCACATGACTATGTGACGACGCAAGTTTGACGCCCCTGCATTAGAAGCTCAACCATCACTGAAGATATTGAGCAATCTGGTAAGGAAATATCTGAAATTATGACTCAATGGTCAATCCCCCCCCACACACACCTTCCCTGAACCCACATGGCATCTCTCACATACACATGTGCTATCTTTCCTGACACTGCCCACCACATGCCCTCTCCAACCCACATGGCATCTCTTGTACAAACCTATGCACCCTTTTCATCCAGCATGGTACCTCTTGCTCATCCCTATGTACCATTCACAACCTGCACCTCCACATACCCCATCATTCACTCCCACAACCAACAGCAGACATTCACCTGTCTGCTGGCCTTGGACCTATGATTTCTTGCTGGCTACTCCACTATCCTTCTCTGTGCAAGCTTCTCACAAGCAAAATAAATAGCTGGCATATATGAACAGTGATTCTATCTTGGATGGTGTTTTTCCATACAGCTTCATGTAAAGGAGGTGGGATAGCCTGGCAGATGTTTTTGATGTTTGATAGCCATGGCCTGGCTTGTTCAGTATTGGGGTTTTTTTTTTTACAAGTTTCTTATTTTTTATTTTTTTTACAAACATATCAAAATGTGAACAGTGTGGCACCTGGGTGTCATACTTTCTAATACAAATAAAATTAGTAGAATTAATCATAGTTATTACATTCAATCAACTTATATATTTCTAATAATGATGCACATTATGCAGTCTGTCATTATTCAATTATTCCATGTTTTCTCTTGTTATTGCTTTTATTTTATTACTGTATATACTGTAAAAGTGCATACACTAATATTCCCCCTTCTCTTATTTCTATCTCTTATTCTAACTTTTAATCATGTCACCCTTTATTAAAAAAATACTTTATTAACAACAATACTTGTTCAGTATTGTTGAAGAATCAGTGCAACAATGAACAGTAGTCACGAGAGTGAGTCTCCTTGAAAGATTCTTCTCTTGATACGGTAGTAGCCTCTCCGAGTCTACCACCATTGACCAGCAACTAGGTCTTCTATTATGCCCTTGATTTTTCCACAAAGCTTCTGATGCTTCTGACTCCTGTTATTCCTAGGCATTTAATCACGGATGTCAAACTCGATCGTGTCACGTGACGTATCATGACATATTGTGACGTTTTTTGCCTTTGCAGAGCTGGGATGGGCGTGGCCTGCATATGATGCATCCAACCTGCAGGCCGCCAGTTTGACAGGCCTGCATTTGGTTATCCAATCATATGACAAGGAGTCAAATGTTTTCTTTCAATGAATCCAAGTTACAGTCAAATTGGTTTTCCTTCTCTTGCAGTTTTGCAGAATCATCTTGCCAATTAGGAGTTGATCTTTTGTTCCCTGCTGTTTGGGCAGTCTCCTTTCTATTCAGGTGGTAAGAGTATTATTATTATTATTATGGTTCGTTGCACAGTCAGCCAGATGTTCAAACTGGATATGGCCTGTTTGTAATCAGTTTAGGCTACGTTCAAGTTGGTCTTCCTTTTCTTGCAGTTTTCCAGAATCATCTTGCCAGTTAGGAATTGATCTTTTGCTCTTCTGCTGTTTAGGCAGTCTCCTTTCTGGTGCAAAGAGCTTGTTTTCAACTAAATACCGTTGGACTGCATCAGCTACTATACCTGTTCCCAATTTGAAAGTTGTTGGTTAGTAGGTAATTGGCCTGTAATTGCCTGGTGCTGCCCCTTTTGCTGGATCTTTCATTATCAGGTAGGTTTGCCAGATGTTAGCCACTCTTCAATTTCACCTCCTTGTAGTTTGTTCTTGAACTGCTTGGCAACAAGTGAGTTTAAACCAGTCAGATTTTTATTATTATTGTTGTTGTGGTGGTTGTGGTTGTTATTATTATTTCTTCCTCTTTCTCGTTAGCACTTACAACATAATAAAACATCCATGATAAAATTAACTCACAGCCTCAGCATGTTAAACAATATAAAATTCATAAAGAATTTTTTAAAATCCCAATATATGACAGTTATACTACACAGTACAACAATTACAGTTATAATATGCAACATTACTCATCCGTTTTAAAGATACAACTAGCAATTGTAAGAGAATATTTTTCTTAAATCATTATCCATAAAAACTGACAATGACAGCTGACAAAATGATTGTCATATACTTTGTAACATAGTATTCTTTTCTGTGAATTATGCTAATTGAAGAAGGTTAATGTTACCATTAATTTTTCTATGCTGGAACAGCTCCAAAATATTTGTTTGGAAGTAGCACTCTATAAATTAATTTGCTAGTCCAAAGTTATTTTTCTTTTCAAAGGCACATATTCCTGGAATAAGACATGAATCTACTACTTCATTGCAGCATACTAATGTTGCAAAGGTGTCATACAGATAGTCCTCGCCTAGTGACCATTCAGTCAGCAACCATTCAAAGTTATGACAGCACTGAATGAGACTTACAACCAGTCCTCAAAATTGTGACACTTGCAGTCCTCCAGTCACATGATTGCACTTTGTGTACTTGGCAGTCAGTTCATACTTTTGACAATTGTAATATCCCACAGTCACATGATCACCATGTGACATTCACAGCTGGCTTCTGACAAAGAAAATCAATGGGGAAGCTGGCAAGAAGTCATGTGACGTTCATGTAGAGTTACACTCAACAACCACACATGATTTGTTTAACAACTGCAACTGGCAACTGCCAGAAATGTCCTTGTAAGTTTGTGCAGTCATGTGATTTTTGTTTTGTTTTGTTTACAACCACCTTACTTAGCAATACAGTTGCTGGTCCCAATTACAGTCATTAACTGGGGACAACCTATAAATAAATTTTAAAAAGCTATTTTTTCTGTTCCATAATCATCAGTACTAGTCTATGCAGTTATAGACTGTCAAACACTCAAACATTATCTCCATCAACAAAAAGTTTCTAGGCTAAATTAAAAAATACAAAAGTTACTAAATAAAAAAGCTACTAAGGAAATTATAAATTTTAGGTGTAACATGCATAGCATCAGATGCTATGTACTGTGGGCTATATTTAGAAAAGGCAATGTCCGTCTATTAAGTTATGTCATTTTAATTGTCACTGTAAGACCATCTCATGATTATGCTTGGAAAAGAAATACATAGCATGTTATTTATTGCTATTTATTTGCTTTAGAAATAAATACATTTGCTTTAGAGATAAAAAAAGATGACAAAAACATACCAAAACACAAGGGAAAATGAAGAAAAAAGAGCATGATCCAGAACCAGGTGTATAAAAATAGCTCAGTTGTGAACACAGCATTAAACCTTGACCATACAGAATATTATTGATCAGTCTTTTCATTCCTTTGGTAGAGAGTCAGTTCATAAGCTGAGAGCAAACACATATGATCAATCTAAGTTTGTCTTTTATTGTAAAAAGGTAATTGCTCTTTGCTCAATAAATCTATACTTCTTCGCATAAAGATAAATTCCAAATGTTTGATACATTATTCAAAATCATGCTGACCTCTTTAAAACAGATTATTCTCCAAAGTGGCCTTCGAGAAGCTGCTAGTAGGAAGAAATTTTTTGAAGAATATTTTGAGGATGGAAGGTAAGTCCAAATTGAGCTATTGTAACTTTAACTTTGATTTTTAATGCAATATTTTTATTGTTCTATTGTAAGACAGCAGGATTGGGACAGGGGTGAAATCTAAAATTTTTTGCTACTGGTTATGTGGGCGTGGCTTAATTAGTGGGCGTGGCTTGGTGGTAAGGTGTGGCCAAGTCAATGTCACTTCTTTGCCCTTTTTTAACCTACAAAACGTAACACAACACAACTGGCTCACCCACAATGTAAAAGCAGCTGTGCTAGACCCAAAATGGCCCCTCCAACAAGCAGGAACCTCATACAGCAACAAAAAGCCCAAAAAAACAACTTTCACACTTTACACACACAAAATTCCACACACAGCTTTGTGAGATTTTGTGTGTTTGTGTAGTTAGAGTGAAACACTACAGAAACACACTAAATCTCAGAAAGCTACACAAATATTATTTTATTTTATTTTATTTTTATTTTTATATAAAAGCAACTAAATTTAAAACTTCCTAAACTTTAAATGGCTAGGTCTAAAAAAAGAACAACTAAAAAAAATCCCAATTAACTATTTTTTTTAAAGCTCCCAAAGGGGGAAAAAACTTACCCAATAGAACAGGGGTTTCCAACCTTGGCAACTTTAAGATTTGTGGACTTCAACTCCCAGAATTCCTCAGCTGGCTTTGCTGGGAGTTGAACTCCACAAGTCTTAAAGTTGCAGATAGAGCTGTTCACCGATGAGCTTGATTGCAGGCAGGCAGATTCAGTTGCTTATTGATGCAATGGATTGCAGGTATTACAGCAAGCGCGTTGCAACCAGCAGCTAAGGTAAGCAAGCTGGAGGCTGGCAGGGAAGGGTGGGGGGAGAAAAAAAAGAAACTTTTTTCTTTTAAATGGGTCTGATTAGCAGGCAACTCAGCTGGGATCGTCAGAGCTTGGATCGTCAGAGCCATTTAAAAGGAAAAAAAGGCTCTGATGATCGCGCGGCTCAGCTGGGAATGGGCGGGGGCAGGGATTTTTGCTACCGGTTCTCAGAACTGCCCGCCGCCATCGCTACTTACTCACCCGAGCCAGTCCGAACCGGGAGCATTTCACCCCTGGATCGGGACAAAATAAACCCATACTGTATAGGATGTGTGTGAAATTGAATAAATAGTATACTCTTGCTATAAAAGATATGAAAATTAGCATGCATCCAACAAATCCCAATATTTAAAGTTTTCCAAATATAAGAATTAAATTTAGCTGGAACAGTATTGTAGTAGATGTCCAAAAGGTGCATCCAGGACAACCAGGACCTGGATGACTGAGAATCTCCATAGAAATTTACTGTATTAGATCTAACAAAGGTTCTAAAACTGATTATCACACACACACACACACACACACACACACACACACACACCTAGTTAAAAACTGTTCAAAATGTCTATGTAAAACCTCTGGAAGATCCTTAGTTGGGTCATAGTACAACTCTGTTCTGAGAACTACGTGGGAGGTTTTTCTGTTACAATCATATAATAAAATATTCCTAAAACAGTCCATGCAGTGAAAAAAAACGCTCAACCAGTGGTGAGTTTCTACCAGTTCACCCCAGTTCGGATGAACAGGTAGCTGCGACGAAGGGAGGCTCTGCCCACCTGCCCGGACATCATCATGGATGCTCTATGCATGCACAGAAGGTTATGCACATGTGCAAAAGTGCCACAAGCGAAACGAGTGCGCGCACACGCACGCTCACAGTTCCAAACAAGTAGCAAAGGTAAGTGAAATCCACTACTATGCTCAATGTTTTATACAAATGAAATATACATACAGGCAGTGGAATATATTTTGGGGGAGGGAGATTAAGATCATAAATTTGATTTTTTTTTTTCAGGGAGAAACTTTAATGCCTTTTATCTACTCATCTAATATTATTCTTCAAACTGGTCCCACTGTGGTAAATTGATTGTATGCAGGATTTCTTTTTCCACACTATGTGGACAACAGAAAAGACTGGTTAGAAATAAAATAGAAAAACATATTTTTTTAAAAAAAATAATAAAACTATTTAATGTTTTGGAAGAAATGTCCATCTGGGTTCAGTTCCAAGTGGGGAGAAAGACACTGGAAACATGGAGGCTGACTGGAAAGATGGTTTAATGGTGAAGCAGAACCCCAAGCATTGTGATTCTGGTAGCTGACCACATGGAGTGAAGAGTGAATGGTATTTTTACCCTCTCTTGGGTTTTGAACTTGAGCTTCCTGTCCCTGTACCAAGAGCATGTATTCTATTGGTTGCTGTCAGACTCCCATGGGACCATTTGGGGTCATGTTTGTCTTGAAGTCAAATTTGGTTGAACCTTGGGCTGATGTAATATAGGTAGATATAGATATAGATAATCCTATTATGTCCTGGAGGGTCATGTCTTAATCCCATCACCTTGAAGCTGGAGGTCTTTTGTCTTGTAGATAGGCTGGCCCAGTCTTTCTCATGGGCACCAAATATCTGCTGGGGGAAGGAGCTGCACGGAGCTGCTCTTTGTCTTTAAGAACATGTTTCTCCTTTTCTCATCCAGGGAAATATAATATTCTGCCTTTTTTAATATTCCTCAAAATATTTTATTCTTCTAGGAGGTGGAAGTGCTAACTTTCTACAAATGTATCTATGTTTTAGTCAGTAATAACAAAAAAGCAAAACCCACTATATATTTTGCTGGAAAGTATTTCAGAGAAAATATTATTAAAATAAATGGAAACTGTGCAAGAATTTGATGCACTGCACAAAACAACAACTTCCCACAGTATTTGACTCGTCAACAAAATTGTTCACAGGATGACATTCTGCATATTGTATTTATTTGTTTTATTTATTTAGTATTCGACTGAGAACAAAGTTTTGTTTTTTTTATTACAAATTTAATTAGTCAATATAGTGAAGACTGTTTAAACCTCAGTGAAGATGCTTATTTTGTATACATTGTTGTAAAATGTACTTGTATAAAACCAAAATAGTAAGCTCGAGTTATTTTATTCTTTAAAAAGAACAACTAAAAGCTTAATTTTAAACATGCTTAAAACTCAGTTCCTTGAGCTGTTTTTAGAAGCCAGGATGCTTGCTAGTTCTTGAATTCTTTATTGCTGCAACTCAAAATTCTAATTGGAATCCTATAACACCCTATCTCCCCTGCAACAATTGTTGAAAGGTTTATTGCCTGTGAAGCTGGTGATAATTGCTACTACCATAGTTACAATGGTTATATAGTGTCATTCACAACTTTCTTCCTCTTACAGCTGTCCAAGTTGGGCTGATGACTACCTTTCATAATTACACTCTCTCCCGCCCACACACACACCACCATTTCATGATCAGGAGAAGGAAAAGTTCTCTTGTGGCAGCTGCTCCTTTAACAAATGTGTGGCATCTCCCTTTGGTTGCCTAGAGACGGTGTTTAATGGTCAGGGATGACTTTGCTATGGCCTGCTTTCTAAAGATTCCAAAATAGAAATACTTTATTTAACATGTTCACAGGAAACATGAACTATAGTACAGATGAATTTGTTTTGGGTTGTTTTCTGTCAAAATAGTTTAGTGCTTTAACTAGGGCTGTGTAGGAAGTTAGCACTCACCCCTCTCCTAGAAGAATGAAATATTTTAGGAAATATTAAAAAGGCAGAATATTATATTTCCCTGGATGAGAAATGGAGAAACATGTTTTAAAGACAAAGCAGGTTCCTGCCTCCCGCCACCTTTGTCAATGGGCCTGAGGCAGAAACTCATTTTTCCCCACCTTTGTCAATGGACCATCATCTGCAACACAAAGGACTCATCCAGCAACAGAAACTCCCCACATGGCACCTGGGAAGATTACATTAGCCAGCAAGGCTAGCTAAGACCTCCGCCCCCTGGGAGTCTCACAACCAATCAGGATACATTTCTTATACAGGAACAAGAAACTCTGAGGTGGGGCACAACAGAGGGCATAAAAAACCAAGAAATTCCAGGAGACCGGAAGTGTCGTGGCGAGACTGGCTGGGAAAATACCAGGTTCTAACGAGCATGGCGAAACTCAGCCAGACGAACCGCTGTCGGGGTGAGGGGGGGTCTTTGGACCGGAACCATCCTGTAGGGACGGTGAAAAAGGAGAAGCATCTCGGACGGCTAAAGAGGAACAGGCAAGTTCCTTGGAAAGCCAGAGAAAACTCTTCAATCCGACAGTGGGGGCAGCGGCCATTGTGACCGCCATGAAGCCGGGGCATCCGGAATACGAATTGTGCAGGAGTTAAGATTTGGACGGAGTATTGGTATCGGGTGAGTGATTGCCAACTCACAGGTAATAAGAAAAAAAAATGGAAATTTTTAGAGCTATCCCGGCATGGAAACAGCAGCTAAATACCGTCGGGGGAAGTTAATTGATAGAGAAGAGAGAAAGCGGTAGTAAAAAACACTAAAGCCCAAAATGGAGTTTGATGTTTAAATTTTAAAGGTGGATACTGAATTTGGAGAGACTAAATTCATTATAAGAAAAAGAAACCCAAAAGAAGATACTTTTGGAATAGGATTGGATATAAATTGCAAGAAAAATGTTGAACTTTAAAGGAAGATTAAAGAATAAAGAAAAACCCTTAATAGAAAAGCCCTGTTAAAGATTTTAAATTGAACTTGAACTGGAATATAAAATTGGAAATTGGAAAGTATAAAAAACTTAAAAGAGAAAGAAAGAAAGCTAATTGGACTCAATATACAAAACTGGATATTTTGTTAAATTTTTGATTTGGAACTTGTGGATTCTAGAGAGCCATCTACTGGCAGGAAAAAAAAATACTACATTGAACACTTTAAATATGGGAAATTTACTGTGTCCTTGAGGAACGAGCCGTGAGAGTTTGTAAGGAGGACTTGTTTGTCTTTTCAACAACTGAACATTGATAATACAAGAGGCGGAAAATAACAAACTTTAAATTGGAGTTAAAAAGTAACTAGAATGTCAAAATGTGTCAAGAATTAATCGAGATGGTTCAAATGGTATGTTTATCATTTGATGTGGACAGAGAAAAATCAAGAATTTTTCCGGAGCACAGTCAACGGGATGAACAAGCTACTAATGAGAAGCAAGAAAATAACACTGAAGACAAAGACACTGATGAAAAATTAAATGATTACATTGGGAATAGCAATGAAAAAAAGAGAGTGATTAATAGTTTCAATGATTACACTGAGATTAACAGTGCTGAAAATAGAGAGGTCAGAAAGAAGCAGAGAGGAAAAATGGGCAATAGATTATCTGAGAATAGGGGGCAATCTAGGCAAGAAATGTTTTTTTAATGATTACATTGGGATTGACAATATTAAAAATAGAAAATTCAGAGAGGAAAAATTGAATGATTACATTGGGATTAACAATGGGGAAACAAGGTAGGTAAAAGGAGAAAAGGGGAATAGAACAGAAGAGAACAAATATAACTATAAAAAGAAGAAAAAGAAAAAAAAGGGGTGGTATATTAGATGGATCAGGAGAAAACAGTGAAAGGGAGTAATTAATGGATAGGAGGAAGGGTAATATGAAATATATATAAAGTAATAATTGTATTAACAATGGTATTAGGATTAATATTGGTGACTATTATTTGAATAAGAGGAGATTTGGTAAATGAAATGGAAATGAATAAAATTAAAAATATTGGGATTTTTAAACTTGAACTTAAATGACAATATATCTGATTTGATATAAAATGATTTATTTAACGGGAAATTATTGGGATTGTAAAAATTGAATTATATAAAATGTATTATAAAAACAAAGGTGAAGGATTATATTGTTTCTGGTGTTGGATATATTTAGAAGGGATTAAAATATTGAAATTTAAATGAAATGGAAATGAATAAAGTTAAAAATATTTGGATTGTTAAAATTGAATTTAACTGCCAAAATAACTGATTTGAGATAAAATGAAGGGGAAATTATATACAAGTATAATAATAGCTGTATAAATAATTATGTTAGAAGTAATATTGATGATTATAGTATTTAAATAAGACGAAAAGAAATTGTATTAATACTGGGACTGTAAAAATTGAATTATAAAAAAGGAATTATTTGAAGGGGAAAGTTGGAATGAATTTGAAATGGAAGTTAGGTTTACTTTAAAAGGGGGTGATAAAAGTAAATGGAAAGAATGGTATTGTTTTGGGTAAAATGGTAAAATGATTAATTTTTAGATAAAGGTGATGTAAAACAAATATAAAGAAATATATGCTTAAAAGGGTAAAATAACAGATAAAGTAGTAATATTGTGAAAAATTAAATGTTTGAATGACTGTGCTTAAAGTAAAGGGTCTCAAAAGCTTAAAAAAATGTGATAGGTGAAGGTAAGGAGGCAAGGGCGAATGGTAATATTGACTATATATTTTACAAAAAATATAGATAAAAGGGGGAAAGTAGAATATTGGCAGAAATTGGCGTATATATAGTAAATATGGAGAAAATAAGCTGTATGAATTTTGACTGGGTCAATACTCTGTTCAGAAATTACCGTATTTTTCGGAGTATAAGAGACACCTTTTTACCCCCAAAAAGGGGGTGAAAATTTAGGTGCCTCTTATACACTGAATGTAGCCCTGCCCACTCACTGGCCCCCACCCTTTGGCCTGTGCCTCACAGCAGTTACCTCCTTGCAAGCAAACAGCAAGAAAAAACAGCTCCTTTCAGCTTCAGGATAGACTAATTAACACAAGTTGATTAGATCGCCTCCCAACTCTCAGCTGATTTGATCTCAGCTGTTTTGCTCAGGGCTCTGCTGCTTGCTACAAAGAACTAAATTGCTGGAGCAGATTTTTTTTCCCTTGTGCTAATCAAGCAATGCTGAAAACGAAACTGAAAGTAAAGCAGGCTGTTTGCTGTTTGCTCCAACGAGGCAAAATTAGGCAGAGACACAGGGAGATTTCTTTTTCTTCTTTTTCCTCACCAAAAAAGGTAGGTACAAACAATGGGCAATTTAGGGCAAAAGAGGAGAGTTCAAGATTTTAAACACAAAAGAAAAAAAGGAGAACGAATAAGGCAAAAATAAAAATGGGAAGGGAGAAAAAGAAATGAAAGAGAAAAATGTTATACATATTTAGAATTGAAATATGAATAGTACTAAGAAATAAATGGGAAATCATGATTGTAAAAATGAAATGAATAATAATTGGAATATTTGTCTTTGTATTTTTGAAATCTAGACAATGATAAGTTTTTATTTTTTTTATTTTTTAAAAAAATATGAATAAGTATAAACTGTAACAATTGAAATACCTTTAATGGTATATGGTGGTGAAAGTAAAAAAGGATTAAATTGTAGCTTGGATAACAGCTAGAACATTTTTAAATTTAATTAGGGAAATTGTAATGATTGAAATATTTTTAATTATATATTGTGATGAAAGTAGAAATGATAAGTTGTGATTTGGAGGGTTATAGGGGCAAAACTATGTGGGTTATTGGGAGAGTTTAAGATGTGAAAATGAGTAGCATAAGAGGGGAAATTATTTGGTTTATTATTATTGGTAAATATAATTAATTGATTTGTAAGAAATTGGATTCCATGGAAATAATTGGAATATTCATGTTCATATTGATTAATATACAAAAATATAGTTATATAACTAATTGATTTATGTTAAAATATTGAATTTGTATTAAACAATTGTAATATTACATAATTAACCAATGTGAGGAAGGATATAAAAATAGAAGACAATGGGAAGGGGTATAATATAGAATAGAAGGGAAAAATTGAATTTGATTAAGATTAGAGATGAGGATGAAGGGTAATATTGGTTTTTTAAAAAAATAGATGAGGAATAAATATGGCAAAAAGGAAATATAGAAATTGTAAATTTAATTGAAATGACTAAACACTGTTTAAATTTGTGAACCGGCCAAATACTCTGTTCAAAGAAAATACATTGTATGTGTGTTTGTCTAAAAAATTTAAAAAAAATAAAAAAAAAACAACCAAAAAAGGTAGGTGCGTCTTATACTCCGAAAAATACGGTATGAATTTTATGTTTGTATGTCTGAAAAAAATAAAAAAATGTTTAAAAACAAAACCAAAACTAAGGCACTCCCAGCATCTGGCTCTTCTTTTTTTTACTCAGGAACTCAAGCCATGTGATTCCTCTCCACCATTAAACCATCTTTCCAAGCAGTCTCCATGTTTCCAGTGTCTTTTTCCCCACTTGGAACTGAACCCAGATGGACATTTCTTCCAACAGCTGAATTAGAGGAGAAATGCCTTCTTGGGTTTAAGGCTGCAAGTGGTAAGTGCCGATCCCAAAAAATAAACATTGATTCAGTGGGGTTTATGTATTAGTGAATGTGCACAAGATTACACAATAACAGTTAATGGCATTTGCCCAACATTCCCCAACTGATCGCTAGTGTATATATTTGAGCTTTACCCAAACTTTTAAAAAGTATGGTGGTAAAAAAATCACAAATCCATGGGAACTATTTATTGCCATTTTATTTGATTAAGTGCAAAATAAAACCATTTAGTAGCAGTAAAAAGTGATATTTTCTTCATTTGACAGTATGAAAAACCGCAGAAGACAGATGTGGTTTATAATAACTGAGAACATGTTGGTTAGGAATTTTCCAATCTGCTCAAAAGAGATTCAAACTAATTCCTCTGCGAAAATTTTATTTAAAAGGAAACCTAAATATTGAATCTATCAGGGACTAAAACATGAGTGACAGAAGAATAATCAAGAGCAGTAATAAAACTAGTATAATGTTCATGCATGGAATATGGAGAACATGAGAATTGTATGCGTATGTATACACATGTATGTATGTATGTATGTATGTATGTATGTATGTATGTATGTATGTATTTGCCTTGTCCTCAGTTTCTATCTGTCCATATTAGGCAAATGACTTGAAGGCATAAGATTTCATAAGATTTGAAATATATTAAAGATAAATACCAGGTACTCAGATACCATGGGTTGCATTTGTTGATAAACTCTGGTGAGATTGGAATGGAGTAGTGCTCTCCTTGATACTTTGCCCAGATTTTTATCAGTACTTTGGCATGCCTAACAGACCTTAAGAAACAGTGACAATCTTGGTGAGTTACGGAGGAGATAATACTGGAGTACAAAATTACAGAGAGAAAGCAGAGAGGGAGAGAATTTTTATTCCTCTCTTTTAGAGCCATCATCAAATGAAGCTAAACTGCCAATGATCCACACAAGGTATAATTAAACTATGAAATATACTGCTGCACTTGTTAGAAAGGTCACCAATTTTTGTCGCTTTAAAAGAGATTAGACAAATCAATACTGGATGAAACCGTTAGTGGCTTCTAATCATCCTAACAGTAACCTTCAGACTCAGAAACAGCACACTTCTCTGTATAAATGAATGGGAGGCAGTTGTAATAGCAATCTTGTCAGGGCTTTGCTGGCTACCAAGGAACAGAATGCCGCTGGATTCTTTAGTAGGGCTATATCTGTTTCAAAAATGACTAAGAAGAGCTGCTTTGGAAGATGCAGAAGAGCAAGCATAGCAACTTTTTAAAGAAGATGTTGTTATGTCCTTATATGGGCATCCGCCGGGGATTGGCTAATCCTCCGGCGGGAAATTCAAAGAGCTGTCATTGGGCGGCTGGAGCCTGCCGGAGCGTATTTAAAGAGCCCCGGCAGCCCAGCCGCTCGTCTTTTTCTTGTGCTTAAATAAAGTAATGAATTGGACCAGAGCTGGTCGCGTCTTGCTTCCCTGCGCCGATCTAACACTGGCAACGAAGGACTAGAACCAAGCGATGAACCTCGTGGCGCGAAGCCAACCGCAAGAGCTAAGTCACTTTAGCAGCTGAGTCACTTTTGTAGGAATTTCCAGAGGCATGGCAGCAGCTGAAGTCACATTGCCAGCCCTTGCTCCTTTCCGCCCAGGGAAGGACAAGTGGAAATCCTACGTGGTCAAATTCCAGCAATACCTGAGAGGCAACAACATCAGGGATACCGACGATGACCGCAAGAAGGGCATCTTCCTGGCCAGCTGTGGCTCAGAAGTCCTCGACATGGCCATCGACCTGGTGGCTCCATGGGACATCGAGGAAGTGCCATGGACCGACCTGCTGCAGATCCTGCAGGACCACTACGCCCCGACGGGAACACCAGTGGCAAACCGGTTTACATTCCACCAGAGAGACCAGATGGAAGGGGAAACCATCAAGGAGTTTGTGGCCGCCCTGCGCCAAATCGCAGCCAGCTGCGAGTTCGACCACGTGGACAATGCCATCGCTGACCGCGTGGTTTTCGGCATGAGGGACAGAGGCCTACAGAAGAAGTTCCTGAGCCGAAAAAAGCTCGTACTCAAGGATGTGGTGGAAGAAGCCACAGCATCCGAAATTTCGGAAAAAGCAGCAGCCGCAGTGATCCGGGCCAAAGGGATCCATAAGATTCACAGAGCTGCCCAATCATCATCCGAGGGTTCCACAGCTGGATCGGAATCCGAGGAAGAGTCGGCCGTGCACAAGGTCTCCAGGCCTCCCAAACGAGACACCGCTCAGAAAAGCGATCGGGGAGAGCACTGCACCAGCTGCAGAGGGGACCACGCCAGAGCCAGCTGCAGATGGAGAGATGCAACCTGCAGGCGTTGTAACAGAAGGGGGCACATCGCAGAGGCGTGCAGAGCCGAGGAACCAGCCCCAGAGCCCTCCAGCCATTGGCCTCGCGAAAATCGGGAGGACAACGCGAGGGCACCCAGATGGTCTTCCTACCAATCCAGATGGGATGAGAGCGACGGAAACCGGAGAAGAGCAGTGCACCAAACCACAATACACCTCTCCGACGACGACGACACCGCCACCAAGTTCCATGTGACTGTGCTGCTGGAGGGAACCCCTTGTTCCATGGAAGTAGACTCTGGTTCCATCTACTCCATCATGGACTGGAAAAATTTAAAGCGCATCAAGCCAGATGTCTGCAAGAAGGACCTGAAACCCCTGCGCTCCAGGCTGGTGGATTTCGGAGGGAACCACATCGGAGTCCTGGGAAGAGCCTACTCCACGTGTCTTACCGAGAATTCCAAGGCGACCTCCCCATCACCATCGTCGAGCACAGCCGCCCGACCCTGCTAGGCATGGAGTGGTTCAAGCCACTAGGGCTCGGAATAGTAGGGGTTAACCAAATTCGTCAGGATGAACTCGACACCCTCCTCGAAGAGTTCAAGGAAGTCTTCGATGGTAAGCTGGGGAAATTTGTGGGAAAGCCCATTTCCTTTAATCTTGATAAGACAATTACCCCCATTAGGCTTAAGCCCCGCAGAGTTCCGTTTGCCCTGAGGCCCAAGGTAGATGCTCAGCTAGATAAGCTGATAGCCCAGGGCGTGTTGGAACCGATCGATCATGCAGCATGGGAGACGATCATTGTGACTCCCATGAAGCATGATGGATCTGTGCGCATATGCGCCGACTATAAATGTTCGATCAATAAGGCCCTATCGCAGAGCGCATACCCAGTTCCAGTGGTGCAACATCTGCTGCATTCACTTGAGAGTGGGACAATACTTGCAAAACTGGACCTGGCCCAGGCTTACCAGCAATTGCCAGTGGATGAAAAAACTGCAGAGGCACAAACTATTGTCACCCATAGAGGCGCATTTAAGTGTAACCGCCTCCAGTTTGGAGTCAGCACAGCCCCAGGCATTTTCCAATCGATGATGGAACGCCTTCTCCAAGGCATTCCAGGGGTGGTGCCGTACTTTGATGATGTGTTGATCTCCAGGCACTCCAAAACCCAGCTGCTTGAGCGACTTAAACAAGTTTTGCAGCGCTTCAAGGAGAAGGGTTTGAGAGTTAGGAGGGACAAATGCATCATTGGGGTCCAGGAGGTCGAGTTCCTGGGCTATCTCATAGATAGCACCGGCATCCACCCCACCAAAGCTAAGGTCAGGGCAATCCACGAAGCTCCAGCCCCCCAAAACAAAGCTGAGCTTCAAGCATTTTTGGGATTGCTAAATTTTTATGCGGTGTTCCTTAAACAGAAGGCAACAGCCACTGAGCCACTCCATCGATTGCTGGGGAAAGCGGTTCTGTGGAGATGGGGGACAGAAGAGGAAACCGCCTTCAAGACCATCAAGGGGCTCCTATCATCCGACAGCGTGCTGATCCAGTACCATGAGACGCTTCCCCTGCTGCTGACCTGCAACGCTTCACCATATGGGATTGGCGCAGTCCTCAGCCACCAGCTCCCCAATGGATCAGAGGCGCCCATCGCCTACTTCTCTAAAACGATGTCCAGCACTGAAAGGAATTACAGCCAGCTGGACAAGGAAGCCTTGGCCATTGTGGCTGGAGTCAAGCGCTTCCATGAGTACCTATATGGCCGGAACTTCACGGTCATCACAGACCATAAGCCACTATTGGGACTGTTAGCGGGTGACAAGCCCACACCCGGTTACATGTCGCCCAGGATGACACGCTGGGCCATCTTCCTTGCCGGGTATTCGTACAGACTCTTTCACAAGCCCGGCAAAACCATCGGGAACGCAGATGCCCTGAGTAGGTGCCCAGCCAAGGAGCCAGTAGAAGACCCCGCACCCACCATAAGCCTCCTCCACATCGACGCCGACAGAGACTGCCCAGTGACGTCAGCAGATGTGGCCACCCATACCCAGAGGGACCCCATACTCAGGCAAGTGAGATCCTGGGTCCTGCGAGGCTGGCCAACAGAGAAACCGGCAGAACAGTTCAGCCCTTTCGCACGGAAGCAGCAGGAGCTGTCCACCATGAAAGGCTGTATCCTATGGGGAGACCGGGTGCTGATTCCCAGCACCTTACAGAAGAAGACGCTCAAAACGCTCCACAATGGACACCCTGGCATCATAAGAATGAAAGGACTGGCACGGAGTTACGTCTGGTGGCCATCCCTGGACAAGGACATTGAAGAGTGGGTCACCAGATGTGACCCGTGCCAAGAGGTACGTCCCGCCCCCGCCCAAGCCCCAGTGTCAGAGTGGGAGACGCCCAGCAGCCCATGGGCATGGATCCACATTGACTTCGCGGGTCCGATGCAGGGGCACTACCTCTTAATTGTCGTGGACGCCTTCTCCAAGTGGCTAGAGGTCATCCCCATGGCATCTACCACTTCCAAAGCCACCATCAGAGCACTCAGGCGCCTATTCACAACACATGGGCTGCCAGATGTCCTAGTCTCAGACAATGGCCCACAACTAACGTCCAAGGCCATGGATGAGTTCCTGGTGGGACAGGGCATCCGCCACGCCCTCACCGCATTTTACAGGCCAGCCGGAAATGGTCAAGCGGAACGCATGGTGAGACTCACCAAGGAGACGCTCACCAAGATGGGTCCAGGCGACTGGCAAGAGAGAATCGACAACTTCCTCCTAACACAGCAGATCACCCCGCATGCCACCACCAGGAAGAGTCCAGCTGAGCTACTGATGGGCAGACGCCTGAGGTCACCCCTGGACCAGCTGCACCTCCAGTACAACCCCGAGGTGACAGCAACGGCCAGCCGGCCGCTCCGCACCTTCACCATAGGAGACCCGGTGTTTGCGCTGAACTTCAATGGCGCTCCGAAGTGGCTAAAGGGGAGAATAGAGAGCACAACCGGCCCAAAGTCCTACCGAGTCGAGCTGGAAGATGGACAGGTCTGTAGACGTCACATCGACCAGCTCCAGAAAAGGTGGAGGGGATCGGAAGGAAACCAGCCTGACGAGGTAGGCCTACAACACCCCGACGAGGTAGGCCTACAACACCCCGACAAGGTAGGCCTGCGACACCCCAACGAGGTAGGCCTGCAACACCCCGGTGAGGTAGGCCTACAACACCCTGGCGAGGTAGGCCTGCGACACCCTGACGAGGTGGGCCTACCACACCCAGGCGAAGCAGACCGCTGACACCCCGACGAGGCCGGCCAAGCACATTACCATGCACTAACCCATCGGCGATCCAGAGCGGTAGACCGGGACCTGCAGCATGAGGGATGGCAACACTACCCCGGCAAGGTGGGCACCTGTCACCCCAGGGAGAGGGAGCACCACAACAGCCAAGGGGTAGACCGGAACCTACCCAGGGAGGAAGAACCACATCCCTCCACCAAAGGCGACCAACGACAACCCTGCCAGGGAGACCTCCACTCCAGGCAAGTAGACCGGGGACAACCAAACGAGGGAGGCGCACAACACGCAACCCGAGCCGGCCAGCGACCGACCGGCGAGGGAGACCCCAACCAGCATCCGGGCCGGGTCGACCAACAGCAACCCTGCAAGGTCGGCCAGCACCACTCCGGCAGGGGAGGCGCACACCACCCAGACCAGGTTGAACAGCACCACCCCGGCAAGGTCGGCCAGCACCAACCCTGCGAAGCCGACTGGCACCAACCCAACTGCGGGGACGAACACCACCCCGACGAGGTTGACCACACCGGCAGCGACAGCGATGGGAGCCACAGAAGTCAATAGAAACACTAACGGACTTACTGGGCTTCGGACGGCACCCACCGGGCAGCAGCAATGTCCAGCCGCGAGGTTCCAGAGATTCCGGGCGAGGGAAGGACCGGCGACTCCAGCACGAACTTCCAGATGTTGCGGCCGGAGGTGCTGGGACGGATCCCGCACACTCGACAGCCGGAGCCCCGGCCACTGCTACTGGGGAGCCGGGAGAGACAGGAGCTTCGCCTGCACAGGCCGGCGGCGAAGCTCAGACTGAACTGCGCAGGTCATCTCGAACAAGCAGGCATCCCGCCTACTTACGTGACTTCGTCACGTACATCAATGTTGATGGACATTTTTCGGACTAAGGGGGGAGGAGTGTTATGTCCTTATATGGGCATCCGCCGAGGATTGGCTAATCCTCCGGAGCGTATTTAAAGAGCCCCGGCAGCCCAGCCGCTCGTCTTTTTCTTGTGCTTAAATAAAGTACTGAATTGGACCAGAGCTGGCCACGTCTTGCTTCCCTGCGCCGATCTAACAGATGTAACCTTTTTGGGGGGGGGGCTTGTGTACCACTTGGTTTTATTTAACAGCTCTATTTGTAAAAGCAGCTACATCTTTAACGTGATCCTTAATCACAAAAGCAGCTGCATTTTTTTTTTAAAGCTCATCAGGAAGTCTGTGAAAACACACACATACACACACATATACACATTGCTTTTGGGAGCTCCTCTTCTCAATTGTTTCTGAAAGACTCATAGCTTTATTAGTCAGTAGATCCTTATAAAATATGCTCAAGATAGTTTGCAACACATGTTTGCATGAATACCCCTTCTTGGGGGGGGGGGTTGAGAGAGCTACATCCTTTGGAAGAATAATTTCACGGGCTTGCCCAAACTATATATACAGACACAGACACAGACACAGACACACACACACACACACACACAGAGGGAGGGAGGGAGGGAGGGAGGGAGGGAGGAGAGAGAGAGAGAGAGAGAGAGAGAGAGAGAGAGAAATACAAAAAAATACAAAAAGCCTGACGAGGTAGGCCAACAAAGTTAGGTGGAACTACTAGCAAAGCAAAGAAGCTATACATGGAATCTCACGTAGATACAACATGAGAATCTTCAAAGGAGCTTCATCAGTCTCTGAGAATGTGCCTCCTCAGTGCTTTGATGCTACTGCCACAGTCCTTTAAATGCTTTGGAAAACCCTACAATTTTGCAGTATTCTCATTGATCTGTCTACATGGTTCTTTCTATTGTGAAGTTATATTCTAAAATCAAGGGTTTTTTTTAATTGAAGAAACCAACTGCATAATTTTAATTTTTTGAGGGAAAGGGATGGTATTTGAACATTTCAGTCCTGGGTTAGGTAGGCAGGGATTAGGTGGGTCAGGTAGATAAGAAAAAAGAGATGACAAAAAGTTGCTTCCATCCAAGCAGCTGGTCAAATAGGAGAGAGGCAGCTGAGAAATGCAAACAGGTCATGGGCAGAGCAAGATTATGTTCTGGCATCCCTACACTTCCCCACAGTGTACAATTTGTGTATTCTCTGAAATTCACAGATCCTACTTGGAAAACATATAGACTCCGTGACTCAGAAGGCTGTTGCACACATCCATCCTGTCTGCCAATTTCACCAGGTGGGAACGCCCAACTGATGGTCATTCATTCCATACCTCCCTCTTGTCTGGATTTTTGCAGTGCACTCCACATGAAAGGTCCTAGTGAGCCACTCTAAAGTGACATTTGGTCCAGAATGCAACACCATGGCTAATTAGGGACATACTACAGTACACACATGTTAACATTTCATGACCTGCACTGGTTGCCAGTGGTCTTCCAGGTACAACACATACAACACAAAGGATGCCATCCTAATATGAATTGCCATGGTAAATTGATTGACAGGAACTCTGATGTTTTTAAATATTTTGAACTGGTTTTCTCCAAATAACAAGAACTTGAGTGTAATCATGGTTATTTTTGTGCTCTTTTGTGAATTTCCAGTATTTCCTGTTTATATTCACAACAATTTTCTTATGATGTTTACCTTCCTACATTGCCTGCAGAACAAATACAGATTAGGCTGTATATCTGATTTTTTTTTGTTCTTGTCAGAGCTTGTAAATATAGCTGAACTCATGAGTATCTGAATCATGAATGTGATCTTTCCAAGCCACAAGCTGGGGAACTATTACATGAAATTCAGAAAATTCAATCTGGCAGCCTTGAAAAAGAATAATCACGATGATGAAAGGGAGACATGCTGTTAGGAACAGAGTTCAAATATTTTGCATTGCTAGGCTGAAAGAAGTCTTTCAATTACTTTTCACACATATAATTAGATGTCTTTAATATAGAATTCACTGGCCAGTGCTGTTCTAGCAAAATGTTCAGGAAATATAGGGGGGGGGGGAACACCTAAAATCTGCTGTACAAAAATAGAATTTTCTTAGTACAGACTGGAGACTTTAATATTTAAATTATAGTCAAAATACATTTTTAACAGAAAATCAATATTTTAAATAATATTTTGTACCAATTTTATTCAAAAGTAGCTTAATCTAAAGCTTCTGTTTGATGAAAATATACTCAAAGTTTGTGCCATAATAAACGCTATAATAATAATTTGTGGTTTTATTCTGTATGTATCTATGTTAACATAGTTAAATTTAATCTAATCTTAGGAAATTTCATCAACATTTCCTTGTTTCCTAGCCGTACTGGTTTGATCAATTTGTCTTCTAAAGTAAATAGTTACACCTGCTGTGTAAAATTTTCTGTGACTTTTTAAAAAAAATTATCTTCTGAAATGGTAGATTTTTGTTTCTAGAAACTGTCTGGAAAGAACAAGGCTTCAAATATCATAGATATCATTGTGACAAAATGAGATAGTGGATTTTGATAGATGTGTCTACTCAAAAGTAACTGCAATAATGAGATCCAGATAAACACACACGGTATATAGGTTAACAATCTTTTGGAGACCTCATTAGATGTTCTTCATTAGAGCCAGAAATTACAAATTTATTTATTCAAATTTACTGGCTACCCAACTCAATGGACTCTTAAGAATCAGCCTATTAAGTGTAATAGTACATACTTTTGAATAGTCAGGCATTGGATTACTGTCAAAGATCCAAAAATGCATACCGTATTTTCTGGCGTATAAGACGACTTTTTAACACATGAAAATCTTCTCAAAAGTCGGGGGTCGTCTTATACGCCAGGTGTCATTCTCCTATAACCAGGCAGGCCAGCCCGAAAGGCTCTGATGAGCCTTAAATGGCTCTGGCGATCCAAGCTCTGGCGATCCCAGCTGAGTTGCCTGCTAATCAGGCAACGCAGCTGGGATTGCCAGAGCCATGTAAAAGAAAAAAAGTTTTCCCCCTCCAACTTGCTTACTTTAGCTGCTAGTCGCAACACTTGCCTTGCTTCGCTTGCCTGAATCCATTCCATCAGCAAGCCACTCCCTGTCTGCAATCAAGCAAGCAGGGAGTTGTGGACTTCAACTCCAAGAATTCCTCAGCCAGCAAAGCAAAGCTGGCTGAGGAATTCTGGGAGTTGAAGTCTACAAGTCTTAAAGTTGCCAAGGTTGGAGACCCCTGTTCTATTGGGTAAGTTTTTTCCCCCTTTGGGAGCTTTAAAAAAAATAGTTAATTGGGGGTTTTTTTAGTTGTTCTTTTTTAGACCTAGCCGTTTAAAGTTTAGGAAGTTTTAAATTTAGTTTTCATATAAAAATAAAATAAAATAAAATAATATTTGTGCAGCTTTCTGAGATTCAGTGTGTTTCTGTAGTGTTTCACTCTAACTACACAAACACACAAAATCTCACAAGGCTGTATGTGGAATTTTGTGTGTGTAAAGTGTGAAAGTTGTTTTTTTTTGGGCTTTTTGTGGCTGTGTGAGGTTCCTGCTTGTTGCAGGGGCCATTTTGGGTCTAGCACAGCTGCTTTTACATTGTGGGTGAGCCAGTTGTGTTGTGTTGTGTGTGTGTAAAGTGTGAAAGTTGTTTTTTTGGGCTTTTTGTGGCTGTGTGAGGTTCCTGCTTGTTGCAGGGGCCATTTTGGGTCTAGCACAGCTGCTTTTATACTGTGGGTGAGCCAGTTGATGTTTTTTAATTTTTATTTGGTGTGTGTTGGAAGAGGGGTAGTCTTATACGGCGAGTATAGCCCAAACCCTATATTTTAACAGGAAAAGTCGGGGGTCATCCTATACGCCCAGTTGTCTTATACGCCGGAAAATACGGTAATAGCAGCCCATTTACATAAAATGTAGTCAATCTGTGCCCATCTAGATGATGCTGAATTACAATTCCAAGCATCCCTAAGTACTGATTATATTGGCTAAACTTGAAGGACTTCTTATGAAGGTGCCCTGCTTTTGTTAAAATGTAAGTTTTCTCTTGCTTATATATTGTGTTAATGGCAGCCAGTTAGGACATAGTGAGTTCTTTAGGAGTCTTGGACAACAAGCTAAAACCAGAATAAAATGTCAAAAAGGATTTAATTGAGAGTTACAGGGAAACATGTACCCCATTCCTGTCTTTTAAGTTTATCAGTAATCCCCAATGTGCTACCAGACAGGTTCCTGGGCCAACAGTTATACAATTCCTTTTTCTCCAGGATTTTAGGTCTATTCTGAGGTTTAAGCTACCTGGGGGATTTTGCCTCCATTCCTAAGAGACAGGAGGTACAGACAATAATATGTGAAGATGGCTTGATATCACATCTTATCAGAGACTTGGCCATAACTTCAGACAGTAGACTTTTTAAGAGATATTTTTAAGCATCCCTAGAAACCAATGCAATATCTCTGGTTGATAACTTGGAAACACAAATAATTGACTTTCTGCCAAAAATAAGGCATCATTTCTAACAGACGAAACCTAGGGATAGTTTGGTATCTCCAATCAATAATCTGGGAACCCAGATTAAGTGACCCCTTTGCTAAAAACATTTTTAAGGGAATCATTGTTTTTTAATGTGTGGCCATTGCTCTTATACCTAGCTCCCCCCAAGATGTTAAATTAGATTACATGCTGGTTTTATTTTAATGATTACAACTAGGAATACACACAGGGGTAGTATTCGCTTACCTTCGCTACCAATTCGCAAATGTGAGTGTGTGCACTTGCTGTGCTTGTGCATGCCTCCACTCATGTGCAGAGGGTCAAAAATGGGATGCGATGATGTCCGGGTGGGTGGGTGGAGCCTCCTGCCACCAATGCTACCAGATTGCGTGATCCGGATAGAGCTGACTGAATTTCACACTGAATAAAAGGCTCACAGCTAAGAGTGAGTTACAATACAGTGATGTAATCTGTAAAGCTTGCTAAGTAACTTTTTCTAAGCATGCGTGATGTCACGCTTTTAAAGCAGACCAGATCAGGAGACACACCACACATACCATAGGCCACAGTAACAGACTTCTGCAAATCTGAGACCAAGCGAGTCTGGGATGAATCATCCTGAGACTCTTATTAATCTTACTTCCCTTCTCAAAGAAAAGAAATTTTAAAAATGCTTCTGCCCTCTTTGTTTACATAATTGTTTCTGAATATTTATTTCAAGGCTATCTCCCTGGCTCTCTATATACGTACTGTAGAAGGGTTAAAATTAAAGATGTATTGCTGGCTAAATAACTCTTGCTATACAAATATTTCTTACTAGCTGGATACCCCTGCTTCGCTACAAAACTATGTGATCGGGCTTGATAAATTAGCACTTAAAGCTTGTGGGAGAAATACAGAGACAGTCTTGCGGAAGATGTTAGACGGCTAATGGAGAGAGATTATGGGGATGCCCAATTGGTCCTCCAAATTGTTTACAACCAATGCCTTATCCTTCTTGAGGATATTGTCATATCCATATCACTTCGGATTTCCACCACCTTCACGAGAGCAAGGAGCCATTGTCAGCAACCATCAATACCTGAATGAACTGTCTTATAATACCGTTCAGCTGAGAGAAGCAGTTGCTGTGATTGTTCCAAAATTAAATCAAGAACAGAGGAAAGCCTACGATGAAATCATGCACAGTACTGCTTCTGATTCTGAACAGTTGTTCTTTCTTGATGCTCCTGGTGGCACTGGCAGAACGTTCTTGATCACTCTGTTGCTGGCCAAAATTAGGGGCAGAAGGAATATTGCCTTTGCCGTCGCTTCCTCAGGAATTGCAGCTACCTTGATCAACGGAGAAAAGACAGCTCACTCTGCCTTCAAGTTACCTCTCAACCTGAATCATTCTGAGTCTGCACTTTGTAATATCTCTAAGCAGAGTGACATGGCTCAGGTGCTTTGAGAAGCCAAAGTTATCGTGTGGGATGAGTGCACCATGATTCACAAAGGAAGTATTGAGGCTCTAAACAGGACACTTGAGGACATTAGGGGCAGCAACCTTCTTATGGGTGGAGTTATGGTGCTTTTGGCTGGTGACTTTAGACAGACGTTGCCTGTTGTGCCATGAGGAACACATGCAGATGAAATCAAGGCCTGTCTCAAGTCATCCATTTTATAGCCTAATGTCAAAGTCCTGTTTTTGAGAGTTAACATGCATGTCCACCTTCAACGTGATTTGAGGACAGAAGAGTTTTCTAACTTATTACTTGATATTGGTGATGGCAAGCTTTTGGAAGGGGGGGAAGAATAACTATTCCAAGTAACCTTTGTGATGTTGTGAGAGATCTGATCAGCTTGACTGACAGAATATATCCCAACATTTATCAGGCTAGAGTAGATTGGGCTTCATGGCTGAGGGAAAGAGCTATTCTCACTCCAACAAACGATTCAGCCAATAGCATCAACAACTTTCTGCTGGAGAAGCTGTCCTCTGAGCATATGAAGTATGAATCTGTGGACTTGGTAATGGAGGTCGAGGATGCTGTACATTGCCCTGTGGAATTCTTGCACACTCTCAACTCACCAGGATTACCACCTCATGTCCTCTACATCAAGGTTGGCACTCCAATCATGCTGTTACACAATCTAACCCCTCCAAAACTCTGCAATGGCACCAGGCTTCAGGTGAAGACTCTGTACAAACACATAATCAAAGCCATGATTTTCACAGGCATTAATCAGGAAGAAACTATGTTACGATATTTTCAGGATCAGACTCAATAAGTAGATTAAGAATTAGATATTCAAATAAAGCACTGTTTATTTACAGAAGGCATTCTATATTCACTGAATATTCACAGATAGGAGCTCAGAAGGAATGCATACAGCTCCTTATATATACATGGGGTGGAGCTAGATATGGGAGTGGTTGAATATGAATATATTAAGTAGTGAAGAATAAGTTAACCCCTGATATCCTGGTCATGTACTATTTACATAATAAAGAATAAGGCATTTACTTGTGACAAATCCCCCTCTAAATGCCGATTCGATATATTACAACAATTACATTCAGATTCAGAACAATATAAAACTTGTAACTTAGAAGTCAAGTATTTATGCTGCTTAGAAGGCAAAGGCTTTGTCAATATGTCAGCTATTTGCTCTGATGTTTCGCAATGAACTGCTTTAATAAATCCATCCTGAGATAACTGCCTCACATGTTTGAATTTTATATCTATATGTCTGGACCTTTGTCCAATAGCATCAGATCTAGATATTTCAATAGCAGCCTTGTTATCTTCGTGTATGATAAATGGTAATGAAGGTTTCTTCCAGGTGTTTGACAATAAGTCATTAAACCATACGAGGTTATTTGAGGCTTTAGACAAACAAACATATTCTGCCTCAGTCGTTGAGGTGGCTACTAAATCTTGTTTACCAGTGTACCAGTAAACTGGACAATCGTTAAGGAAAAATATATAGCCAGATGTGCTTTTTCTACATGTGGTATCACCAGCCCAATCCGCATCGGCATAACATGTGAGGATGGGCTCTTTGACATTATTAGGTTCCAATAATAAACAGAAGTCTAAACTATTCTTTAAATATCTTAATATTCTCTTGACAGCTTCCCAATGATATAATAATGGTTTGCTGACGTGCCTAGATAACAAGTTGAGAGGCAAAGCAATATCAGGTCTAGTCCAATTGGAAATATATAGAAGGGAACCGATGACTGATCTGTAAAGTGTATTATCTTTAAATTCAGGGGATGACTCATCTGTGTTCTTCAAGAAATCAGTTTGCATGGGAGTGTCACATGGCTTAGCATTATTTAAGTTACATTTGTTCAGAAGTTCTATAATCGAGAAAGTTTGAATCCCCTTTTTGTTTTACTAATTTGAACTCCAAGATACTTATTTACCTTACCTAATGACTTCAAAGAGAAATGTTCATTTAGTTTCGTTACAAATGTTTCTCTCTTCTCTTTGTGTTTACCTATATACAAAATATCATCCACATAAATTAACACGAATTCTAAAGAGTCATCCTCTTTTTTAACAAAGAAACAGTTATCAGCAGTAGTGGCATTAAAATTCATAGTTTTGAGCACTTTGACTAAACATTCATACCATCTTTTGCCAGATTGTTTCAGCCCATATAAACTTTTATTTAGTAACCACGTTTCATTTTTGTTTGTATATTGACTGTGAGGTGCTCTTACATATATCTCTTTATCTAATTTTGCATGTAGATATGCAGTCTGTATGTCATATTGGAATACATCAAGGTTAAGTGCTGATGCTATGACCAGTGCAGTTTTAACACTCTCAGTTCTTACTGTGGGAGAGTATGTATCCGTGTAATCCTCGGGATATTTTTGTGCATAACCTTGAGCGACTAGTCTAGCTTTGTATAAGGTGTTGCCTCCTTCTAAGTTTTTGTTTTTATATATCCACCTAGTACCAATAACAGTTTTATCTTTAGGTGCATGTGTAGGTGTGAATACATTTAATTTCTGCAAACTATCCATCTCTTTAGTCATGGCTGATTCCCACTTTTCCTTTTCTTCAGGGGGAAGTTTTAGCACTTCCTCGTATGTGTTTGGTGTTGATGTTTCTCCATTCGTATACATTATATAATCTTTGTATTTGTTTGGTATTTGGTTTCTGTTATTCCTGATTGTTCTTTTTGGTTTACTATCATTGTCATGTAAATACCTAGCTTCCTTTTTTGTTAATGAATCTGTCCTTATTTTGTATTTACTGTTTGTCCATGTTCTGTTTTTGTTTTTATGTATGTTGTGATTGTATTCTTCTCCAGTTCTTTCCTCTTGGTGTTTAGTGTTTGTATAGTTGTTTGGGAAAATTTCATTAAGATGTATTTTAGACCAGTTGGCCTGTTCATGGAATACAGCCGTTCTGGATACTATAAATCTGTTATTATTATCGATAAATCTGTACCCTTTTGTGCCTGTTTCGTAACCCATGAACCTGAGTCTCCTAGATACGTTCTCACCTTATGTCTTAATTGCTTAGGTATGTGTACGTCTGCAGTGACTCCAAATATGTGCATATGAGCTATTTTGGGTTTCCTATTATACATCATTTCATATGGTGTCTTGTTAACAATGCTGGACCAAGTTCTATTTTGTGTATAATTGGAATATTGTAACGCTTCTGACCAGAATTGTTTTCCTAAGCCAGCATCTTCTAATGTGCATCTAATCATGGTTTGTAATGTCGAGTTCTTTCTCTCTGCCACTCCATTTTGGAATGCAGAGAAAGGGCTAGACGTGTAATGTAACATCCCTTTGTCTTTAAGCCATTGGGAGAATTCTTTTGACATGAATTCACATCCCCTATCTGTCATAATTTGTTTTATTCTAATATTATGTTGTGTTTCTATACGATTGTAAAACTCCTTAAATTTCTGAAAAGTTTCATCTTTGTGCTTTAGTGTATAGACAAAGCCATAACGACTATAGTCATCCACAATGGTTAGGAAATAACGTTTTCTATATGTGATTGATGGTGTTAATGGACCAACTAGGTCCATGTGTACCAAATCAAAAATTTTGTTGGTTGATCTTGTTGATTTTTTGGGTTTGGGGCTAGTTTTGAGTTTTGTAGATTTACATACTGAGCATTCCAAATAGTTTTTACAATTTTTTATTTTAACGCCTTCAGCATGTTCAGTCATCTTTTGAACTACAGGAAAACTGGCATGTCCTAATTTCCTATGTAAGACATGAGCACACTCATCATGAATTGGTTTACCAATATTAGGTATTTTGTTGTTGGGTGTGTCTTTGTGATTATGAATAATCTCATGTTCCTCATTGTCACTATTACTACTGCTTTCGTTGTCTATGTTATTGTTATCTTCCATGTTGGAATCAATGTTGTGTAACCATTTTTCTTTTGTCATTAGATAAGGTAGACCTCCTTTAATAATCACAGTACCTATGTTTGTTCTGTTTTTCTCTAATGTTGCTTTTCCTTTTGAGAACACAATATTTATGCCAGAATCTCTGCTTAGTTTTATTGCACTAAGTATGTTATGAGGTATTTCAGGTATTAACAATACCCCCTCTATTTTTCCTAGGCCAGGTAAGGTTATATTTCCTCTACCTATGACTTGAACCTTCTCTTGATTAGCTACCTTAATTACGAATTTATCCTCTACAAATGAAGATAGTATATTTTTATTATTTGTAGTGTGGTTGGTTGCTCCAGGATTGATAAGCCAATCATTGTCCTCTGTCTGTTGTATGTTAGTGTTGTCATGTTTGTTTAACCCATTCATTGAACCAGACTTTCTATCTTTTGAGTTATCCCTGCCCCCTCTATGTTCCCTATAGATGGGTGGACTTCTATATCTATGTCTATCAATTGATGACTGTCTGTTTTGATACCTATTTCTGTAGTCAGGATTTTTTCTATTTCTGAGGAGTTTTGGACAGTCTCTCCTATTATGTTCTTTGGATCCACAGTTGTGGCATCCTATTGGTTCATGATATCTTTCTTGAAAAACTACCCTCTTATATTGTTTGATCTGAAATTATTTCCCCCCTTAAATGCAGTTCTGCCCTAATTTTGTTCAAAGATATTAAATGTTCACTTATGGTAACCCCTGGCTTTATCTTAGCTGAGAAGAAATCTTTAGATATTCTTGTTGTAGTGGCTACACTTTCACTGTGAAACAATTTAAACATGCATTGAATAATTTCTGATACAGTTAGATTTTGCTTAATACTGTGGTACATGGCAGGAGATATACTGGAAATTAATAAGAAAAATGCCCTATGGTGCAGACAGTCTAATTTTAGAGTCCAAGGTCTTTTTGGGGGATTAGTGATAAAAAATAATAAGTTTTCTTTTAGAAAGACAACCTGGAGCTACTGACACCATTCTTGCAAATTAATGCCATCTATTCTCAGTTTTGGGAAATCATTGGGTAAATTCCCAATATTGTTGGATCCATTACTTACAACTGGAGGTAGTCCGTGGTCTTGCAAATGTTGAAAGTTACAAAATGGCGTGGGTATGCTTGCGACGATTCTGAATGGTTCTCTCTGTTCTTCATGTCCCCCGAAGTTGTCTGTGTAGTCTTGCACATGCGCGTTGTTCATTTCGCTCCTGAAGCCGTCGTGAGAGGTTCTCGCTGCCGCAGCTCCCTCGCATCGCTCTTCTTCTGAGGAATCGGTCTCTGGCTCGATCTTGGGAGTCCTGGTGATAGCAGGCGCTCGCTTTCTTTGATTGAGAACGCTGGTCCCTGGGATCGTCTGTGGTGTGGTGTGGTATCTGCAGGGCTCTCTGGGTTCAGGCGTCGGCGCTTTCGTCGTTTGAATAGAAGTGGGTGGATTCTGAGATGTTTGTTTGCTTGCTTGCCTTTTCGTTGATTCTTTAGTGATTTTCAATTTTGGTCCAAAAGCAGCAAAGAGCGTTTTCATTGCTGATTTTACTTGCATATCTATCGAAGTCTCTTCAATCTCTGTGTCTGATTCTTCTGAGGTGTAAATTTTCTCTTTTTCATTTCTTGCATCGAGTAAGGCTTTTCGCGCCAGATATTTTGAATCTAGCTTTCTGATTGGCTCTGCTTCGCTCATCTTAGGGGTCTGTTGAAACCAAGATGGCTGCCATTCAAAATTTTGCGCGGGACTGTTAGTTTTCTTTTTCGCTGTATTTTTATTTTTAGGCAGATCGCTCACCGTTTTTGAGTCTTTGGGATCATCTGTTACGATACTCCTTTTTTTCGCTGTTCCTCTGTTCTTTATTACGTTTTGGAATTTCGCGTTGAGTTTCAGCAGTTTCAGTACCTCTGATCCGAGGGGGCTGCTTTTCAACTCGTTCTCCTTTTGTTCATCCATTCCATCAATTATTTCCTCGTTGTCTGTAGTGTAGTCTTCAGTTTCTTTTGGTGTCATAGTCGTGGATTTATCGATCTTTTCTTGATCTGCTTCCATTTCTTTACTGTATGCCCTGGTGTTGGGTCTTTCTCTTTTGTTTCTGGAGTTTTCTCTCTCAGACATATTTAAAGTTTTATTGAGTCAATCAAACCATCCTCTGCTACCAAATTGTTACGATATTTTCAGGATCAGACTCAATAAGTAGATTAAGAATTAGATATTCAAATAAAGCACTGTTTATTTACAGAAGGCATTCTATATTCACTGAATATTCACAGATAGGAGCTCAGAAGGAATGCATACAGCTTCTTATATATACATGGGGTGGAGCTAGATATGGGAGTGGTTGAATATGAATATATTAAGTAGTGAAGAATAAGTTAACACCTGATATCCTGGTCATGTACTATTTACATAATAAAGAATAAGGCATTTACTTGTGACAAACTATTTTCATACCCCGAATTCCTCTGATCCCATCAGACTACTACTTCAAGTAGTTGCCTGTTCTCCACGGTACTTTTTTGCAGCTTTCCTTACTTGTGTTTTCCTAATCGCATCTGTAAATCTTTTCCTGCATTTTTCCCTTCTTTTCCCTTTAACTGGTGTTACAATAGAAGGAACAGATTCATCTGAACTGAGGAGGTCAGTGTAAGAAGTGATTTGGGGCTGGGACACTATGCAGGAGAAATTCGGTTCACAATCCATTGGTGGTCGGTAATTGAAACTCATAAGGGAATATCTCTCCCACCGCCTTGAGTTTGGAAGCAGTTCCATAGGTGGAAGACATTTTGGTGAGGTAGCGATGTTTAGTACTGTAAGGATCCCCAGACCGCTACTGAGTGAAGGAGTGGAACGTCTTGTCAGTTTGAACTGAGGTAACGGAATATAAGGCAGTTGGAACAGAGTTCTTTTCAGGTGGGGTGGGGGAGTAGAATGTCTAACTCCTTTGCATCAGAGCATGTGAATATAATACTGTATATGAAATACTAATGATCTGATGGTCATTTCGAAAATGTTAGGTTAAGAAAAGAATCTGATACATAAATCATATCCAGGAAGATAGGGTTCTTTCTGGTATGAACTCTACCATCTGTAAGCTTAATCCATGTCCCACATAGCTCCTTCTGGCAACTGGACAGACCATCAGCAGCTATATTTAGGACATGCCCAATGCTTATTTAAGGGAGAGTGTTAAGCCAATGTCTCTGAAAAACATTATTTAACCTGTCCTGAAGAAGTCATTTCTCGATTTGGCCATCTTTGTTGACTTTCATCCTGTCCTAATTTCCCCTTTGGCATTTAGAGGAACGGATAGCCAGTACTATCTTTACAGGTAGTCCTCAACTTACGACCACAATTGAGCCCAAACTTTATGTTGCTAAGTGAGAAATTTGTTAAGTGAGTTTTGCCCCATTTTACGACTTTTCTTGTCACATTTGTTAAATGAATCACTGCCGTTGTTAAGGGAATCTGGTATCCCTACTGACTGCTTGTCAGAAAGTCACAAAAGGAGATCACATGACTCCGGGACATTGCAACGGTCATAAATATGAGTCAGTTTTCAAGCATCTGAATGTAAATCATGTGACCATGAGGATACTGGCAATGGTCATAAGTGTGAAAAATGATCATGTCAGTTTTTTCAGTGCTGTTGTAACTTTAAACGGTCACTAAAAGAACGGTTGTAAAACGAGGACTACTGTGCGTTATTTAAAAATGAAGATTGTTGATAAAATTGCAGTAAGGTTAGCATCATTTTTAATTTTAACAATATATTCTTCAGTTACTAATATAAAGAGGAAAGATTTCAGTAAGCCTGGTAGAGCATGGGGCTACTTTACAATGAAAAACAGAACAGCTACAATATATATAGTCAAAGGTGCTCTATTTTTTTTAAAATGTTAGGCAATCTCGAGTAATACTGTTGCTGTAAGAAAACATGCATTAAGATGCATTCAACCAATACGCCTGTGCTGAAATATTTCATTTATGCAATTATGAGTTATTATTTCTGCTTTCTTGCTCTAAACAGACTTTTTGCTTAATTCTTCACCTTTTATAATTCATAACATTTTTTCCAGGTTTCTTTAGATAAACCGGATTACCTAAATGTCATATTTAAACAGAAGGTGTAATTAGGTAACATAAACACTGGACTTGCAAAGGGTGTGAAATCAGAATGTAATGTTATGCTTATGCTTACATAAAATACGAAAAGGGAAAAGTGAAATATTGTGGGTGAAAAAAAATGCTGCTAGAAAATATTGCCCTGATCAAATGCCGGCAAACTGCAGTTAGCTCCATTTAGCAAAATCGGGAGGAGGGTGAAATGCAAATTGAAAGAGCTTTGACAAATTAATAGGAGAAGCAACAACCTCAGGTTATTTGGAATTTCGCACACACACAAAAACCCCACCAACGCTGAAACCAATATAACTGTTGTTGCATATTTTTGGGAGAGTTCTGGTTTTAACCCAGATGCTTGACAAAAACATGGCTACCAGTTTGACATCTGGAGACATTCACTCAGAGGTATTGTCATGAGTGTTTTTAGGATTGCTGTGGCTACTTGATCAGTCACAAACAGTATGGTTTCAATCAAGCCATCTCCTGTTTGCAATTACCTGCAAGCCTTCCCCGCCCTAGTTAATTGCAGGTTAACTCCCCATATAAGCAAGGACCTTTTCGCTTGCTACTCGGGCCTAAACGCTGTTTAGGCCTAGATGCAGAACTCCTGCTGGAAGCTGGATGCAGAGCTCAGTGCAACGTTACAGAAGGGAGGTGAACACAGATAAAGACTCCAGACGCTGTTGCAGAGATACTCCTACGGATGCTTGCCTTTTGCTGTTTTGAAGCACGCAAGCTGTTATGTATTGATACTTTTAAGCGGGAGTTTCAAACCTGCCTACGTTTCTGATTGGCTGACAGTCTCTCCAGGATTGTATATAAGGAGGACTGCAGCCTCTGAGTTTTTGCTGAAGTCTCACCATATATTAAAGAGCTGTTGTCACTTGCTTGCTTGTGCCTCTCGTCATTCCCGAACCACTTCATTGGCGACGAAGGTGGGATAGAGGCTACAAGAAGCCAACCAGTGAGACCACGAGCTTCAGCTAGGCGACGAGGCGAACCACAGGAGACATACCGGACATGTCTGCCTACGTTCCGCCCAAGCCTTTTGATCCGACCCGCGAAAAATGGGTCTCGTACCTAACAAGGTTTGAATGCTCGCTAGAAGCCAGCGACATGCAGGGCCTCTCGGCTAATCGAAAGAGAGCCCTATTCCTAAGCCACTGCGGACCGGACGTGTTCGAGATGGCCGAGTCACTGTGTGAGCCAACGCCGGTTCAAACAGTCTCATGGGACACCTTGATGGCAACTCTCCGGGCTCACTACGCTCCCGTCCCCTCCAAGTTCGTGCAGCGATACCAACTAAGGCAGCGCGTCCAACGAGAGGGAGAGCCGGTCAGCGCGTACATGGCCAGCCTGAGAAAAGCCGCAACTCATTGCGACTACAGAGACTTGGATGATGCGTTGCTTGAGCAACTGATCTGTGGTGTTCGGGACATTAGGCTGCAACGGCGTCTGCTCGCCAAGCCTGATCTGACGCTTGCCGGAGCCCTTGATGAGGCCAGGGCTCACGAAGCCTCCACAAAGGCCGCTGAAACGCTACAGCGTCCGCCGACCAGCAAAGACAGCCCCAAGTCTGCCCCGGTGCACAGAGAAGACGCCGGATCCAGCTCGGAGTCCGAGTCGGATGAGGACGTCTTCCGAACAGAGCACCGGAGAAAAGACACTGGCAGCCCCCGGCGAAGCTGTCCCAGCTGTGGCGGGCACCATGATAGACTGTCCTGCAAATACAGAGAGGCTATTTGCAGGCGTTGCGAGAAGAAAGGGCACTTGGCGCGAGTCTGCAGAGCCACTCTGCCCAGAAGACTCAAACCACGTGAGCGCCGCAGCCAACCGGAATCAGCGCGCCAGAAGCAGCCAACGAGAGAAGGCGGCGCGAAAAAACGGCGCGAATTTGAACCGCGAGATGGCCGCAGCATACACATCGACCAGGCCAGCACAACGGTCGAGGACAAAGTCAGCACGGTGGTCGAGATCAACGGAAGACCGTGTTCGATGGAGATCGACACCGGATCAGCTCTCTCCATCATGTCGTGGACAACCCTAAAGACCCTCCTGCCGTCGTTCCGGAAGGATCAACTCTCCAGACAGAGACTGCGCATCCTAGACTACCAGGGGAACCGAGTCCCCCTCGAAGGCGTGGGCACGTTCCGGGTCACCTACGGAGACTACGAAAGAGACCTGCCGCTGACCATCGTCACGAAGCAGCTGCCGAGCCTCCTGGGCATGGGGTGGTTCCGAGCCCTTGGCATGGGCTTCACCGGCGTCCACCTGATGTCCAAGTCAACCCTGAAAGACAGCCTCCTGTCCGAGTTCCAGGACGTTTTCGGGGACACATTGGGCAAGTATGTGGGGACCCCTATTTCACTAAACTTAGACCCCAACGTAGCCCAAGTAAGACTAAAGGCCAGAAGAGTGCCGTTCGCATTGAAACCAAAGATCGATGCAGAACTGGACAAACTGATTAAGCAAGGGGTGTTGGTTCCCGTTGACCATGCCAAGTGGGAGACCCCCATAGTCACCCCAGTTAAGTCCGACGGCTCAATCAGAATTTGCGCCGACTACAAGTGCACGATCAACAAGGCCTTGCAGCCGAGCGCCTATCCGGTGCCGATCGTGCACCATCTACTACACTCCCTGGGCCCCGGAAAAATTTTTGCCAAATTAGACCTGGCCCAAGCCTATCAACAGTTACCGGTCGACGACGCCACGGCAGAGGCGCAAACGATCGTGACTCATAGGGGTGCATTTAAATGCACCAGGCTCCAATTTGGGGTGAGCGTCGCACCCGGCTTATTTCAAAGCACCATGGAGCGCCTGTTGCAAGGACTTCCGGGAGTAGTCCCCTATTTCGATGACGTCTTAGTCAGCGCCCAAGACGAACACCAGCTAGGGGACAGGGTACGGAACGTCCTGTCCAGATTCAGAGAAGCGGGACTAAGACTTAAAAAGAACAAGTGCAGGATAGCGGTCCCCTCGGTAGAATTTCTGGGGTACAGGGTGGACGGCACAGGCATCCACCCTACCGAAAGCAAGGTGAGGGCCATCAAAAGCGCACCAGCCCCCAAATCCAAAGCTGAGCTCCAAGCCTTCCTTGGACTACTAAATTTCTACTCAATGTTCCTAAGAGATAAGGCCACGGTCGCTGATCCCCTTCACAAACTCTTAGGGAAGAATGTACCATGGGTCTGGGGGAAACCGCAAGCGGCCGCGTTTGAGGCAGTAAAAAAACTCCTATCTGAGGACAGTTTCCTGATCCAATACAATGCAGAGCTGCCGCTCGTCTTGGTTTGCGACGCCTCCCCCGTAGGAGTTGGTGCCGTCCTAGGCCATAGACTGCCGAACGGCCTAGAGGCACCCATTGCCTTCTACTCCCGAACTCTGTCCAGCACAGAACGAAACTATAGCCAATTGGACAGAGAGGCTCTGGCTGCGATTGCGGGGGTTAAAAAGTTCCACGAATACCTCTATGGCCGAAAATTCGAACTTGTGACTGACCATAGACCGTTGCTAGGACTGCTAGCAGGCGACAGGCCAACCCCCGCTGCCCTCTCCCCCCGTTTAACTAGATGGGCGATTTTCTTATCGGCCTACTCGTACCAGCTCGTCCATCGGCCTGGGCGGACCCTGGGTCATGCGGATGCCCTTAGCCGTTGCCCCCTTCCCGACCTGCTGGACAACCCAACACCGGAAACCTCCGTCCTGTTGTTGGACACGTTAACCTTGGGGCCCATCTCCTCCGGCGAGGTGGCGAAGGCATCAAATAGAGACCCTGTTATCCGGACTGTTATGGGTTGGGTTTTGAAAGGGTGGCCGGACAAGGTGGTCGGGGAGGAGTACCAAGGTTTTGCCAACAAACGAAATGAACTGTTTACGCAAGGGGGGTGCTTACTGTGGGGTGACAGAGTGGTAATTCCAGCAAAACTACGAGATAGAGTTTTAGAATTATTGCACGAAGGGCATCCTGGCATCGTTAGGATGAAGTGCTTAGCCCGCAGCTATGTCTGGTGGCCCAACATGGACCAGGTCATTTCCGAGTGGGTGGGGAAGTGCAGACCCTGCCAGGAGTCTCGCCCCGATCCCCCAGTAGCGCCCATCCGAGAGTGGGAGAAACCAAAAGGCCCATGGGGGAGGATCCACATTGATTTTGCCGGCCCGTTCCATGGCCAAACGTTTTTAATAGTAGTGGATGCCTTTTCAAAATGGCTCGAAATTGTATTAATGCCATCCACAACGGCCGAAGCGGTTATCAAGGCCCTAAGAAAGTTGTTTGCCACCCACGGCCTGCCGGATACCTTGGTATCGGACAATGGTCCCCAATTTACAGCAACCCTTTTCGAAGGCTACTTGGCCGGCCTGGGGATCCGCCATGCCCTATCAGCCCCATTTCACCCGGCTTCCAACGGATTGGCTGAACGATTTGTCAGGACAGCCAAGGAAGCACTGTCCAGATTAGACAATGGGGACTGGCAGGCCAGGATAGATCAATTCCTTGCGGTTCAGCATGCATCACCATGCACAGCAACTGGGAGAAGCCCAGCAGAGCTCCTCATGGGGAGAAAGCTCCGGTGCGTGTTGGACAGGCTTCACCCTAACTATTCGCACGAAAACTTTAAGGGAGAGACCTGTGGCTTAAGGCAGTTTCAGGTCGGGTCCCCGGTGTTCGCTCGCAATTATGCCAGCGGTCCTCTGTGGGTTGCAGGAACCATAGTGGGGATAACAGGCCCAAAATCATACACGGTGGATGTGGGGGTAGATAGACTCTGGAAGCGCCACATAGACCAACTGAGGAAACGGGTGGTTGGCGAGGCAAACATCAACGCAGACATGTCCGAGCCTAACTATGACCACTTCTCCAAAACAGCTAACTCAAGCCCGGGGCCGCGAGAATACTTAGCTGACAAGCCCTGGTTCCAGCGCCGCCCCAGCGAGTCGCCACTCCCAGCCGGGAATAACCACGCCCCGGACAAAATCCAGGAGGTTCCATTGGCGGAGCCGGGAGAGACAAAGAGTCCCTCCGACCAGCTCGACGCCTCACCAAACACTGAACTGCGCAGGTCAACTAGGGCGAGAACTCAGCCTAAGCACCTGCGAGACTTTGTTTGTACATATGTTAATTTTTGAGTGTTAGTGCCTTCTGGGAAGGGAGGGGTGTTATGTATTGATACTTTTAAGCGGGAGTTTCAAACCTGCCTACGTTTCTGATTGGCTGACAGTCTCTCCAGGATTGTATATAAGGAGGACTGCAGCCTCTGAGTTTTTGCTGAAGTCTCACCATATATTAAAGAGCTGTTGTCACTTGCTTGCTTGTGCCTCTCGTCATTCCCGAACCACTTCACAAGCCATCATCAGAACTGCTGCTGCTGGACATTCTTCCTCCCACAAGCTTCAAGCTACGTTTGCTGATTGAAATTGTTTTTTCTTCAGGTGATTTTTTTAGCTGTGAAGTTTATGCTGCCGCTCTTCTACTACCTCGATGATGTATCGACACTGAAGCTGCTTATTGTCATGTTAACCTTTTTCTCTTGTGAACTGTTTTGGTATTGTGGAGAGGAATCTAGGGAGATAGCCTGGCTTCACATAACCAAGATAAGACTTTGTTACTAATGTACTTTTTAAAAGACATAGTGCTTTTTAAATGTTTTAAAGTAAATTATATTTTTACACAAGACGCCTCTGTCAGATTTATTTCAGTCCTAGTGTGTTTGCTCATGAGCTGGTTCACGGTCCAGGGTACTCCTCAACCCACTTCCTAACAGGTATGGCCAAGTTAGCACTACATTTCAACTAATTTCTATTAAGGGATTAAAGGAGACAAAATCACACAGAACAGCCAAAGATAAAAATAAGTAAGGCATATGTTAAGTGAGCATAACAGAACATCATATTAGTTCCAATGTTTCATTTGAGACAAGGAGATAGAATTGAACAATATTGTAATTATATTGCTCATTGAAGTAACTCACTTAATCCACCAATGATAGTTTTCTTGAAAATCCTGGAAAGGCTACCAAGAGCTACTTTTGACAGATATTGCACTTGTAACAAGAGTTCTTGGCAGTGCTACTGAATTATATCTTTTCCGTTTTGTGGTGAAATGTCTATGTTCAAGTAAATCTAGTTAATCTTGGCATTAATCTGTGGCAGCTTTTACAAAATTCGTTGATGTGATGATCTTGAGAAAGGCACTAACAATAAGCCTCCACATGAATTTGGTACTACACATATGTATGCAATTGGCATTGTTAAGATCATTAAACGAGCATCTGAGGGATCTTTTTTATACCCATTTTAATGTGCATTCCTCATTAAATTCCTCATTGCTAGGAAAATATACAAGCATATTTTGTGCTGTCCTGACAGCTGAGTCTAATCTGCCTTAGTAACAATGCCTGTGAGGGCTCTTATCTTTATAGTTTCACTCCTGAACAATTTAAGAGCAGTGACTTCCTTCACTTGGCAAAAAGAGGAAATTGGCAGTTCCCCACTATACTCTATAAATGTGGTGAAAGGTGTAGCTGGCTGTGAGTAGCCATAGTGAATAGTAGTCAGAAATAGCCCATGAAATGGCACTAGAGTAGGCAAAATTGAATTGTTTCCCTCCCAAGGTAATAAATACAACCAGACAACCTTGCACTATTGGGTCATTGTTTTAAAATATTTCCTTATTTAAACAAAGAAACAGAATGGCCACAAGTAGGCAAAAAACTTGGGAGCTGGAGCTGTTTCTGACTTCCTGCTGGCTTCCCCATTGAGTTTTCTTGTGGAAAACTAGCATGAAGCATCAGAAATCTTCCTTCATTCCTTCCTTTCTCCTTTCCTTCCTTTCCCCCTTTTTTCTTTCCCTTCTGGCAACTGAGTGGTTGCTGCTGGATGGGGGAGGGAGGGAGGGATTGGGAGAGCGGCTGGGAAACTGTCATGATATGTTCAAAATGAACATCATTTTGTGACCTATCTGACCACAGCAGCACCCCAAAGCAGCCACAACTTCTCCAACTTTCATTCTCTTGGGAATCGTAGATCCCAGATTCTGCCAGTTAGCTATCTGAGGTACTCAGCTATCTAAGTACCTCAGATACATTGGTTCAAATTTTTTGCTCTGTAATTCACCATTTTGCCCAGATAAAGATCATGATAATGAGAGTTTTGGTAGTAACATAGAAAGCATGGGCATGCAAATCCACTTGTTGGAAAAATCAGCAGAAAACTTGTAACAACTCATTTGGGACGAAACTACCAATACATCTTTTAAATTGACTGGCCCATCCCTTTTTTGTTTAGTTATCAGACAGTTTTACAGGCCTTTTGAAAGACTATTAAACATATGTTCAATAACAAATCTAGTAGATGTCCAGTGTATTTGAGGAGCTCATGTAATATCTGAATGGTGCTTTGTTATGGTTGTTGTAGTTAACAGGTCTCTTTAGGATTGCAGTGAGCAGGAGAGATGATAACTCCACCATGATAATGTCACAAAAGATCCAGAAGGGAAGCCAATAAAGTACATACAAAATAACTGTTTTTGAAAAACAAAGGTAGGTGCAATATTTGTGCAATGTTTAAATACTAAACAAGCAATAAATTACAAGCAATTTATAATGTCACCCAGACATTGCTATGGCAATATAAAACCTGTCTCTATTAATGATGTATCACCATAAAAATGCTCTATAAATTCCTAGTGTGGAAATAGTTAGTAATTAATACCATTATTAGGTATACGGGTACAAATTCTGGACAAATTGAAATGGAAGGACAAGAGGAAGGTCATATATTCCTTTACAGGAATTGCAGAATTGCCATTATTGCTAAATGCACGAGAAAAAGAAAAAAAATAGGGAAAAAAAGAGTGAAGCAGGGTGGGTTAGGTTAAGAAAAGAATCTGAAACATAAATCATATCCAAGGTGACACTGATAACTTTTCAGTAAGTTAAGTAAACAAAGAAAGAAAAATCTTTTCACGCCGATCTTTTTCACCCCTTCACTTGTGCTGTACTGAGTAGTAAGTCCTGAAGTAGACATTTTAATTGTGTTTGCTCAAGCATGAGTTTAATTTTTTTCCCCCACGCAGCCAGGATCCTGATAAATCAGAATTCTTGGTCATAGAAAATATTCTACTTAAATGAATGTATGTGGAATCCTGTTTCAAATCTTCCGATTTCACAGAAATGAAAGACTGAGTGAGGCCACACATTTCTCTCTCTATCTCCAATTTGGATTGAAAGTATTGAGCTTGTGATAAAACTGAGTTTATTTGGTCAGGAGTGTCATAATTTCACATTCATTTATTTTGTAAAAAAGGAAATACAATTTAAAATAGTTTAAAATGCCTCACTAAGAATAACCTGCTACAGGTAGTCCTCGACTTACAACAGTTCATTTAATAAATAAATAAATAAATAATTTTATTTCTATACCGCCCTTCTCCTGAAGGACTCAGGGCGGTGTACAGCCAATTTAAAAACACAAGACACAACAATGATTAAAAATTAAAATAATTAAATAAATTTGGCCGGATTAAAACCCCAAAAATTTAAAATACCCCAATTAAAATTATTATGTTGATAGCCCAGCTTGGCGGAACAACAGGGTCTTCAATGCGCAACGAAACACCCGGAGGTCGGAGATCTTACGTATTTCCGGAGGCAGTTCATTCCACAGGGCTGGGGCTCCCACAGAGAAGGCCCTCCCCCTGGGTGTCGCCAGTCGACATAACTTGGCTGATGGCACCCTGAGGAGACCCTCTCTGTGGGAGCGGACTGGTCGGTGGGAGGCTATTGGTGGCAGAAGACGGTCTCGAAGGTACCGTCCTATGCCATGGAGCGCTTTAAAGGTGGTAACCAACACCAGTGACCGAAGTTACAACGGCACTGAAAAAAAATGACTTATGACCATTTTTCACACTTATGAGCTTTGCAGCATCCCTCCCCCCGATGGTCATGTGATTTACATACAGATGCTGGTTCATATTTATGACAGTTGCCGTGTCCCAGGATCATGTGATCCCTTTTGCAATCTTCTGACAAGCAAAGTCAATGGGGAAGCCAGATTCATTTAACAACCATGTTACTAACTTAACAATTGTAGTGATTCACTTAACAACTATGGCAATGAAGTTTGTAAAATGGAGCAAAACTCACTTAGCAAAAGTTTCATTTAGCAACATAAATTTTGGATTCAATTGTGGTCGTAAGTCAAGGACTATCTGTGTAAACATTTAGAACAGGGGTCCCCAAACTTGGCAGCTTTAAGACTTGTGGACCTCAACTCCCATAGCTGGCTGGCTGGAGAATTCTGGGAGTTGAAGTCCACAAGTCTTAAAGCTGCCAAGTTTGAAGACCTCTGATTTAGAAGAAGAGTTGTGATCAAAGAGGGCAGGCTTGGTTGAATTCTTTGTTTGCTCTTGAACACTTCAGGGAGAGCGTTTACTGAAATGAACACTGAAACTGAAAAGTTTTCTCATACCCATTCCAGGTAGCCCTCTTTCTTAGATTCAATTGAGGTATCTTCTACTACTTGGACTGGGAGAAAAATTCTTGTTTAAAACTTCAGAGTGTCATAATTTCATTGTGGGTCATTTTGTAGCAGGAAAATGTCTCTTGTGCCTGGCTTTTTAAGCCTTATCATTTGCATTCATGACTCTTGTTCCATCCATCCGTTTGCTGCATGTAATAGAAAGAGGATGTTGAGCAGAATTCAGAGGCTGTCAAATCCTGTTTGAAAGAATGGGAGTTGGCAACTTCTTCTAACAGCTGCTGGGATCAACCTTTTGTGAAAACATAACACTGGACCCAGAAGATGAAAATAGTTATGGGGTAATTACTAACATTTTCCTTCTGAGTAAGAAGCCTAAATGGTTCCTTAGTAACTTTGGGTGCATTTTGATGAAACTACAGCCATTTCAATCCAATTTTAGGCCTAGCTTTGGAAAAGAAACTGCCTTGATCACATTCTGAAATGAAACTGTCTTTGAGAAGAGAGTGAGAGTGCTATCCTGTTGATTATTTTGGGTCTATCAGTGGGCTTTCAGAATCCATCAACAATAGTTTCTTCTGGATAAATGAATGGGAAAATGGGAGAAATATGGTTCCGTTCCTATTTGGAGAGCATACTTAGATGTCTCTTGATTTTTCCCTTATTAGGATTTCTCCCAGTAGACCAGACAGTGTAACTGTCAAAGATGCGAGGAATTATAGTTTAGCATTTAGAGGGCCACAATTTCCCCTACCGTAAGGCCTTCCTTGCATCCAGAAACTGTAAAGAAAGAGCTGAAGTCCTGAGTTCAGATCCTTTCAGCATTCTTTTTAAGTGTTGCTCTACAAAAGTGGAAGTATAATAATAAAAAACAACAACAACCCTAGCAGGCCAAACACAACGTAATCTGTATGGGTCCCTCTTTCAGATATACGGTTCAGACTCTGAGAAGAAGTTGTAAGTCAGGACCAACTGAGACACAGGAGGATCTGTCTCTTATGTTTCATCAGGTGGATTCAGAAGGTAAGGTTTGGTTTGCTTAATGACACATTTCTCAGAATGTCTGCACCTATTAGGGTAGAATCATCTCTGGATGATTCTGTAAGGACTTTCATAATTTGTCCGTAAAAAAGAAGAGTGGTCATATAGAACTATTGAATAGTACAATTATGCAACTTATGGAACAGAGGAAAAACAAAAACTTTATTATGCTTTACATAGCATAAGGAAAAATACCACTAATTTCACATAAGCATGGTAAGCAATAAATCTTAAACATATTTTATATGACCCAGTAGCTGGTTTATATATCATACTAACCAAGCAAATTAAAGTATGGCCTAGTATGTTCTGTGAAGCCAGGCAATGGGTGCTTTCAGAGAGCCCCCATGCTATCATTCAGAAGCCATTGTGAGCTATTCTGCTTGGCTTCCTAAACTAAATATTTGAAGAGAAGCTAAAAAGACAGTAAAAGCAGTGGGAAAACACAGGTAGGTTCCAAACAAAAGATAAAGATATCAGGATCCTTTCAGCCCTCATAAATTTCTATGATTGATTGGAGGCAAGAAAACTGCACAGTAAAAGCTTTTTAGGAAGTGCCCTTAAGCATTCCACACAATAATAAATGTCCTCGCTCTTGTTCTCATGTATTGTTAAAATGTATTGGCTTTATTCTAGTTCAACAGCTGTTTTTAATTTGAGTTCTGTATTTTGCCTTGAGTACAGAGTTGGTAGTGTTCTATAAATACAGCGAATAAAAAATTCAGAAGTTTCAGTAGTAAAATGCCTTTGTTCTCTAGTCTGGGAGCATTTTCTGTTGACCAGCTTTTCCATTCAACATTTTTGAATTCTCTTGAAAATGCAGCTGTAATTGATGTAGACAGTTTTGACTGTTTTCATATCTATTCAGACATGAGGATGCTATATGCCTGGACATGTTTATCACTTTGCAAGTCTTGAGGTCACACAGAAGAATTGCCAGCCAATCAGCACTGTCTTAAACAATTGCTGAGATTGATCAACCAATCCGTGTCCACTTGTCTTCCAGCAACTGAGTGATTTATCCTATCTACTTGTTGTTAGATTTAAATCTTGCCTTTTGTTCAGAATCTCAAGGCAGAGTAAATTGAGCCCCTCCAATTACCGTACTTGTCTGGTAAACAGGGCTGAGAGTGATTGGCCTGAATTCACTATGGGAACTTTTATGGTTGAGGGTGGGGTTGTCTGGGTCTCCCCTGAGGAACATCTCAAGTCTACACCTGGCTGGCTCTTATCCTCTCTATGTAGATCTCTGCCTAAAAACACATCTTTTTTTCCTTTTTCAGAACAGTAAACTCATCCATTGCGGGCATTTTGTTGTGTAGTTTTGAAATGGCAAATTTACCTAGCTCTCTGGACTCCTAAAGCTCTGGTGTTGGTAGTTCTGCATTTAGTAATTTTTTTTAATTCACCAAGCAGGGGCTGCTGCGATGGCTCAGTGGTTAAAGACACTGAGCTTGTCAACTGACACTCTAGGTTTGAGACCCAAGTGCTGCACGATGGGGTGAGTTCCTGTTACTTGTCCCAGCTCCTGTCCACCGAGCAGTTCAAAAGCATGCAAATATGAGGTAGATAAATTGGGTACCATTTCTGTAGGAAGAAAACAGTGTTCCCCATGCCTCAGCATATAGTTATGCTGGCCATGTGATCACGGAAATGCCTTTGGGCAACATTGGCTCCCTCAGCTAAGCGGAGATGGGCACTGTCCTGCAGAGTCGGAAACGACTGGACAGGGGAAACCTTTATCTTTACTTTTATTCACTGAGCAAACCCACTGCTGCAAAATCACAGGACACGGAAGGCAGAGAAATCTCCTTCCATGAGCATATGCCTCACCCCATCGAGCACAAGGCTTGATTCCTTGCTATATCTAGAAACAAACTTGGAATGCTGTTTTTAAATCCACGCACATATTGCCAATACCCTGGGGTTATACAGAAAATACTTGCAATTCAAAGCCCCAGTTATGACATGTGATCACTTTGTGAGAATGATGGATCTAACCCAATAACTCATAAGACAGAAGTATATCTTCTTTTAACTTCTTTATTGCAGGGCTGATCTAGTCCTAGACCCATTCAGTTGATAACGACTGACCTTTGTCTTTCTCTTACAGGTACACATCTGGAACTGCTGGATGGCCTCGTGATGGGACCTCTTATACCCAGGGGGAGGAGTCAGAGGTAAGGTGGGATGATGGGATATGTGGTTATGTTAACCCTTGCAGGACTATGAGGGGATGTGATATGAATGAGTTAGACATTTAACTTGACACACTTCATCCTGCCCCATTGTTGAGATGGAACCTTTTTAAACAAATTTGATAGATTTATACTGCACAAATCTGGCTGATTCCAGATTGTCATATACTGTAAATTCTTTTAAAGGATCTGTAGACTTATTTTTTGGAAGAACATTCTCTGTCAGCAATTTTTATTTTCCTCCCAAGCAGGATTTAGTTGTACTGCAAAGATTTTCTGGGAAGAGAATTAATCTGGCTAAATCCATGATTTTGTGCCCTTTGTGAAATGTTTTCTACATCCCAATAAAATTAAGTCCACAAGCAGCGGTCTCCACAGAATATGGTCAAAAAAAGTCAAGATGTGGGTTATGATGGTATGATTGAAGGCCTGCCTCTTTGGGATGTGTGTGCAAAGTGCATAAAAAATAGGCAAAGCTTTGAAGAAAAAACCAACCTAGAACTAAGGAAAAATTTCCTGACAGTGAGAGCAATTAATAAGTGGAACAACCTGCCTCCAGAAGTTGTGGGTGCTCCAACACAAGAGGTTTTTTAAGAGATTTGGACAACTATTTGTCTGAAATATAGGGTTTCCTTTTTGAACAGGGGGTTGGACTAGAAGACCTCCAAGCTCCCATCCAACTCTATTATTTACTTCTGATTAAACATTCTGACCATCATCTTGGCTTTTTCTACACTCCCTGCAGACACCCTGAGGAGTGTTGGAATAGCATAGTTTCCACAGTAGCCATCTCTTAAGGGCCACAGTTATTTGCATTCATAAAGCATAGCATAAATTCTTGCAGTGGCAGATAAGGCTGGGTTGACTGTACAAGCCTGGATGCATGAATGATGTAACACAGATGGTTTGCATAGCACATCAAGGCAAAATGCCTGATTTATGTGCATTGCTATTTTACCCGCTGAAGTATGCAACTCTCTAGCCAAAGTCTTATGTTTAACGCTAATTATCTTTATGTATCAGATAAAGTGAAGTACAGTTTACAAAAATTTAATTTTTGTTTCCTTTGTTTTCATGAAAATAAAGGAAAGCGTCAGTACAAAATAACAAGTGAACACATTAAAAAAACTAATTGGAAAATGCATATACACAATCTTGAGGAGACTTAATGCCCCAAATATTTGTACAGATAAGACAATATATTAGGGTATACATTGTTAATATACTTAACAAATGTGATTAACCCTCACTGAAATTGTTACTCATTTTAGAATTTTGAGGGTTCTTTGTTAATTTTCTAGCTAGAACAATTTCCCAAATTTATAAATTCCGCTGATCTAACATAATATATTTGAATTTTCTAGAAAAACAACTTAATTGTGTTGTTTTGGATTATTTTTATGCATTAGGAAATATAAATAATAAATTGAAAGGATTAATGATCAATTTATAATTTTCCCATTTTTTTCACTGTGGGCATTCTTCCCAAAGGTGATATGTCAGTATTTTCAGATGTTAAAAGAAATGCAAAAAAGATGTCTAAACCATAGGTTTGGAACTGTGTTGTATAAGTATACAAATCTATTGGTTTATTTTTTTAATCATCAAGGTGCAGGTGCATGCCTTCACATCACATGGACAAACCACTGTAATTTATCAGGATAGCCTACAGCAATTAAAGAAAAACAAGACAATTTCAACCAAGGAAAAGTTAAAATTAGAACTTATTTTATTTTATTTTATTTTATTTTAAATTTTATTTTATTTGCCATCCATCTCGTTTCAAAGCGACTTTGGATGGCTTATAGCAGTGATGGCTAACCTTTTTGCCGTCGGGTGCCAAAAGCATGGGGAGCACGGGGGATCGCGTGTGCGTGTGCCCCCATCCATAATTCAATGTGTCTCGTCCTCCTGTGCATGCGCACGTGACCCCCCACACTTCCCCCTGCTTTTGGCACGCGATGACACAGTGGGCCCAGTAGGCCTGTTTTTCCCTCTCCCCAGGATATGGATGCCTTCTAGGAGTCTGGGGAGGGCAAAAATAGTCTTCCCCATCCCCCCGGAGGCCTTCTGGAGGCTGGAAATAGCCAGTTTCCCAACTTCTGGTGGGAGCGGAAGGCCTGAAAATCAGTTGGCCGGTGTGCACATGTGCACTGGAGATGAGCTAGGGCAACACTCATGTGCCCACCAATATGGCTCCTCATGCCACCTGTGGCACCCGTGCCATAGGTTCGCCATCACTGGTTTATAGCACAAAAACATCAACATCATCAAGAATAAATATTCCAAACGTAATAAAATGACAATAAAACCAAGTAAAATCATGATCACAAGGTCTATTTCAAATTTCTAGGCCATTAAATCCAATGACTCTGGGAGTTTAGAAATATATCATTGACATCCATTAAATAAACAATAAAAAGGTTGATAAAAAGTACTCCCTCAATCCTCATACGTAAATATACACAAGGTGACCCATCTCAAGTTCCCCTCAAAAGTACACACACAGCCCCATGGAGTCACCCAACTAGCATCAACCTCCCATCCCAGACCCATTTTTTTTTAATCCCAGAAGCAAAATGATGCAATCTATTAACACAAAGGCTTCATTGAGTAAAATCTGTTACATTTATAATCCTTCAAAGAGAGCTAGCAGCAGCTGTTATCTTTACACCTCTTGTTCCCAAATGTACTGGTGTGGTTTGGCAGAGGATACATTTGTCTTAAACCCAGGGAGATGATGACGCAATGTTGAATGTGTTCAAGGATCGCGCCCAATAACTCCACAAGCAGGTATTCATCAAATCAGATACTGTTTATTAACAAGGCATCTTATCATTACAGGTACAAGACTGGAACTGCAGCAGGACCGCATGGCTGACCCTTAAGTACCCCCTGGGCGTGGCTAAGGTAAGGAGGGGTTATTGGGTTAGGGTGGACCTTGGGAGTTGGCTTGCCCAGCCCCCCTGCCTCTAGCTCTGGGTCAGAGGCAAGGCATTTATTCCTGACAAAACCCCCTCTAAATGCCTGGCCGAGGTGTTCTTGGGCGATGCATACCTGAGGTGTCATTTTTAAGAGGACACCCAATTTTGATGTTAGATATGTATGCTGTTTGTTTTGCAATGGTTTTGTTAGAATGTCCGCTGTTTGTTCTTTGGTGTCGCAATGTATAACTCTTATGAATCCTATGCTTGCGAACTGCCTAACGTGTTTGTATTTTATGTCGATATGCCTCGACCTTTGACCAACTGCTTCAGCCTTTGATATTTCCACAGCGGCTTTATTGTCTTCGTGTATGGTAATTGGATAGTTGGGTTCGGCCCATATGTCCGCGAGCAGGTCATCAAACCAGACCAGGTTGTTGGCAGCTTTGGACAAACATATGTATTCGGCCTCTGTTGTGGATGTAGCCACCAGGTCCTGTTTGCCCGTGTACGAATGTACTGGGCTGTTGTTGAGGAAGAATACGTAACTTGAAGTGCTCTTCCTGCTTTTCACGTCCCCAGCCCAGTCAGCATCTGCGTAGCATGTGAGTGTGGGTGTTGTGATATTCTCGGGCTCTAGTGCTAGGCAGGCATCGGCGCTATGCTTTAGATATCTCAATACCCTTTTGATGGCTTCCCAGTGATATACAGTGGGTTTACCTACATGTCGAGATAGCAAGTTAACTGGCAGGGCGATGTCTGGCCTTGTCCAGTTCGCAATGTATAATAGAGAGTCTATGGTGGATCTGTATAATGTGTTGTCTTTGAACGCCTCAGCCTCATTGTACATGTCCTTTATGAAGTCTGGTTGCATTGGCGTTTCACACCCTTTGGCGTTTGTCATATTGCATTTATGTATCAGTTCCAAAATGTTGTCTTTCTGTGATAGTTGGAAACCTTTGTCTGTTTTTGTGATTTGCACCCCCAAGTATTTATCTACCTTACCCAATATTTTCAGTGAAAAGTGTTTTCCCAGCTCATTGGTGAAGTCATTGCATTTGCTAGCCTGGTCACCGATATACAGTATGTCGCCAATGTATATCAAGACATATTCGAGAGAGTTGCCTGACTTCTTGGTGAAGAAGCAGTTGTCAGCCGAGGTGGCTGAAAACCCCATGGACTTCAGTGTCTTGGATAAGCACTCGTACCAGCGTTTCCCTGATTGTTTGAGTCCATACAAGCTTCTGTTCAAGACCCAGGTTTCCCCCTTCCTGGTGCTTTGGCTAGGTGGCGCTTTCACGTATATCTCCTTATCGAGCTCAGCGTGCAGATAAGTGGTTTGCACATCGAATTGGTGTACTTCTAGCCCAAGTAGTGATGCAATTACCAACGGACATTTTACGCTCTCAGCCCTGACTGTGGGGGAGTATGTTTCAGTGTAATCATCAGGGTATTTTTGAGCGAACCCCTGTGCCACCAGTCTAGCCTTGTAGAGGACTTTGTTTCCCTCTAGTGTTTTAACTTTGTAGACCCACCTGGTGCCTATGGGTGTTTTGCCTGCTGGGACTTCAGAGGGAGTGTATATGTTTAGTTCCCTCAGGCTGTTCATTTCCCTTTCCATGGCTTGTTCCCATTTTGCTCTTTCCCCATCTGGTAACTTCAATACATCCTCATATGTGTTGGGGGTTAATTGGTTAGTGTGGAGGGATAACACGTAGTCCCCTAACCTTTCTGGCGCTTTGCCCCTGTTTGCCCTGATTGGCCTGGCAGGGGGTGTCTCAGTGTCATGCATGTACCTAGCTTCTCTCTCTGTGAGTGAGTCCACTTTGATGCATGGGTGGTTCTCCTTCCACTCCTTCACTAGTATTTCCCGTCTCTTGGGTTTGCCCTTTTCCTGCTCTGTGTCCTTTCCTGCGTTGTGCTTTATCTCGCTTTGGCCATCCCCTGGTCCGTCCTTGCTAAGGGATACCTCGTTGAGGTGTATCTTGGACCAGTTGGTATTTTCGTGGAAGACAACTGTTCGTGATATCACAAACCTGTTGTTGCTGTCTATGAATCTGTATCCCTTCGTCCCTGGTTCATACCCCATGAACCTCAACCTTCTGGATACCCTGTCTCCCTTATGTCTCAATTGCTTGGGGATGTGCACATCTGCTGTGACCCTGAATATGTGTAAGTGTGATACCTGTGGTTTCCTTTGGTACATCAACTCGTATGGAGTCTTATTCAGTACGCTGGACCATAGCCTGTTCAAAGTGTAATTCGAATAAATGAGTGCTTCTGACCAGAAATGCTGCCCTAAACCGGCATCCTCTAGTACGCACCTCACCATAGTCTGCAGTGTTCCATTTTTTTGTTCTGCAACGCCATTTTGAAAAGCGGAGAACGGAGAAGTCGTGTAGTGGACTATCCTGCATGTCTTCAGCCATCGCGTGAAGTCGCTTGACAAAAATTCAGACCCCCTGTCCGTCATTATTTGTCTGATCTTGGTGTTATGTTGTGTCTCCACCCTTGCATAGAATTCCTTAAATTTTTGGAATACCTCGTTCTTGTGTTTTAGTGTGTACACGAAGCCATAGTGGCTGAAATCATCTGGTTCCTATGGTCAGGAAGTACCTCTTCCTGTATTTGATGGAGGGCCTTAGTGGCCCCACTAGGTCCATATGTATGAGTTGGAAGATTGAATTGGTTGTGCGCACTGACTTTTTGGGCCTTGGTTTGGTTTTTAATTTGGAGCTTTTACAAACAGAACACTCGAGGTAGTTCTCACAATTCTTTATTTTTGCACCTTCAGAGCATTCCATCATTTTCTGCACCACAGGGAAGCTAATGTGTCCTAGTCTTCCGTGTAACAGGTGTGCACAGTTGTCATGCATTAGCTTTCCTATTGCTGGCTTTTCTTTCCTGGGTGTCCCCTGCTCACTTGAGTCACCAGTGGTGTGTGTGTGACTAACCCTCTCTACTTCCTCACTTGTGTTGTCTGGGTTGTCGGGTTTTACCTTCCGGTGATTGTTTACCTTGGGCTGCATGTCCCTGACTGGGTGGAGGAATGGCAGGTCCCCACTGATCACTATTTTCCCTATGCTTTTGCCCCCTCTAGTTACCTGTGCCTTTCCTTCTTTGAATGTCACCTCGACATTGTTGTCCTTGCTTAGTTTTAGTGTGGCAAGGATGTTATAGGGTATATTTGGCACTAATAGCACCCCTTGTATTACTCCTATCCCTGGCACGTATGCGTTGCCTTTCCCTGTTACTTGCACATTGTTCTGGTTAGCCACTTTTATTATAAAACTTTCTTCCATAAATGAGGTTAGTAAATTACGGTCATATGTGGTGTGGTTTGTGGCCCCTGAGTCCAGCAGCCATGTGCCTTCCTTCCTGTCCTGGCCTTTGTGTTGTTCTTGGTCTCCTAGGCCATACAGTGACCCAGTCTGGCTCTCCCTGGAGCTGTCCCTGTGATTTCTCCTGTCCCTGGGGCTAGGGGAGTCCCTGCGCCTGTGTCTGTCCTCTGGCGAGCGTCTGCTAGTGTATCTTGCCCTTTGTTCTGGTCTGTCCCTTCGGTGTGACCTGTCCCTGTCCCCTGTGTTTCTAGGGCAGTCCCTTTTGTAGTGGTTTTTTGACCCACATATGTAGCACTCTGTGTTTCTGTGGTTCCTACCCTGTGGCTCAGTCTTTCTGCTGGGTCTTTGTTCCCTGCGGCTTAATGAGCGGTCTTTCCCGATGCTGTCTTCAGCTATGAGTTTGCTTGTTAGTAATTCCAGTGAGAGTTTCCCTGACCCTAGGTTGTCTATCTGCGTGATGAAGGTGTCCCAGCTGGGATCCAGGGAATTTACAATAATGCTTATCATGGTTCTCTCACTTATGACCTCCCCCCTTTGTGTCAGCTGGGCCCTGGTGGCATTTAGGGACAATAAATGCTCGCTCATTGGGGTCCCTGCTTTAAGTTTGGTGGCATAGAACTCTCTGGATAATCTAGTGGTGCTTGCTATGCTTTGGCAGTAGAATAGTTTGTGCATCCTCTGTATTACCTCTAGAGCAGTCAAGTGGTGGCTAATGCTAGGGTAAATGCTGGGGGTAATGCTAGCAATAACAATACAGTATGCTTTATGGTGGGTGCAATCTAATTCAAAAGTCCAGGGTTTTTCTGGGGGGTCAGTGACTAGTGATAATAGATCTTCCTTCAGCAGGGTGACTTGGAGCTGTTGGTTCCAGTCCAGGAAATTCTCCCCATCTAGTCTTAGATTGGGAAAGTCACTTGGCAAAGTCTCTGAATTGTAAGTTAAATTACTTACATTGTGTCGCTGTCCATGGTTCCTCACGTAAGGATACTCACAATAAGGCAGAGGAACGACTGTGGCAAGTCTGAACTGACTTGCTTCTATGTGCTTGCGTCGGTATAGCTCTATGTCTCGCTCTGTTTCTCTAGCCGGGAAGCACTGAGCATGCGTGAGGTTCATTCCTGCCCAGCCGCCGTGGAGTGAGGAGCTCGTCTCTGCAGCTCCCAGGTGAAGGCCCCAATCTTCCGGATGGGCCTTCGGTTCTTTCTTGGTCGGCCTTCCTTGCTTGAAATCATCGCGGATCACCGTCTGGAGCCTCGGGAAGTGGTGAGGATCGCCGGGAAAGGTCGGAAGTCCCGCTTGGGCCGCGAATGGTCCTGGATGGCCCGGCCTTGCGTGGGTGTCGCCTCCGGGTGTCGGGCCGAGTCTCCTGCCCGCCGATGGATGTCCCCTGCCTGCGGATGGCCCCGTGGGCCATGGATCTGGTCCCAGTCGTCGGTCTGGTGAGTAGTCCCATCGCCTTCAGTGCCCCGTTCCTATGGGAGGGCTCCTTGGGAGTCCTGGGTAGCCCTGGGCCTGCGCGGTGGCGATCTGCTCCCCTGGGTGGGTATCGGTGCTGGCCCTCCTCACGTTAGGGTCCTCTTTGCGCTTTGTCCTGGTACCGGGGTGCGTGTTTGGTAACTTCATTTTGTCCCCTAGGGCCGTGGTGATTAGTTCGATGGCTTTGTTGACCTCGGGCTTGGTAGGCGGGCCTGTAGGTTTTGGCTTTGGGCTTTCCTGTTTGTCGCAGTAGTTTTGGGCGGCTACTTTGGAGTAGGCCCCGATTCCCGCCATGAGATTTAAATCTCGGGAATCCATTGGTGGTTGGTCGGCCATCTTTGGTGACGTCACCTCCCAAGATGGCTGCCGCAAAAAGGGCGCGAAGTCTCCTTTGGCCTTTTCGGTGGGTTTTTGGTGGGGGCAATCCTCTCTTACCGCGTCTTCGTCGCTGTAGTCGGATTCATCTTCATCTTCCTCACTCGCTGCTTCGCAGCCTTTGATCAGGCTCCGGAGTTCCGCAATGAGGTCGGTGTTGCTCTGAGATGAATCTATCAGTTTCAGAAGTTTTCCTTTCAGGTCGTGCATTTCCCCTTTCGGGCTCTCGTGTTCCTTCCACCCCTCGTCGCATCTGGCTGGGGTGCATGGGTGGTGGAGTAGGCCGCTCGTCTCAGGTGCCTCTCCTTACGTGGCTTCGGGTTGGGCAGGCCGTTCTGCCATCTTCTTGGTGAATGCCCTAGTATTCACCCTGTCTGTTGTGGTCCTTTGCATGTTATGGAGTATTAGGATTGGGCTTTTAAACCATCCTCTGCTACCATTTTGTTGAATGTGTTCAAGGATCGCGCCCAATAACTCCACAAGCAGGTATTCATCAAATCAGATACTGTTTATTAACAAGGCATCTTATCATTACAGGTACAAGACTGGAACTGTAGCAGGACCGAATGGCTGACCCTTAAGTAAGGGTAAGGCTAAGGTAAGGAGGGGTTATTGGGTTAGGGTGGACCTTGGGGGTTGGCTTGCCCAGCCCCCCTGCCTCTAGCTCTGGGTCAGAGGCAAGGCATTTATTCCTGACATGCAATGTCTATATACTGTACAGAGATTACACCCAGGCAAATTTTATGCTGTCTTGGTGTTGCAAAGACAGCTGATCCTGGAGGCAACTACTACCTTTGCAACTGTTCCCCCAATGTCTGCTGATGTGATTTGGGGTTAACAAAGCATTCCTGTTCTTATTTTAACTAGGGCTATACTGAACTGAGAAGAAAGATTTTTCAGCTTTTTCACACTCCCGAAAATTATTGCAAAAACATTTTTAAAGAGAAAATTGGAGAAGCTACAATTATGTCTTTCCCCTCTAGTCAGTATTTTTTGAAAAGTGCAGTGTTAAAAGCTTCTCAAAGAGCATTTAATATTCAAAACTAGCCAGTTAAAATATAATAAATAAATACATCTACTGAATAAATAAATCTAATAAATAAATAGTAAGAGAATACCATTCCATACACCGCTATCTTAATATCAGAAATACTAAGGAATTCTTTTTATTAGAGCCAGTTTTCTTTGCCCAAACCCAAAGATGTTTGTTTAAAAGCACTCTAATCATTCAAAAAGTGTTGCTTGCCACAAGAGGGAATAAAACATTAACCAGCATTCTGGGTTAAACATGAAGGGTATTGAGAGCATCAATTAACAGAAGGTTGACAAAACCTCTCAAAGAGTTGAGAATATTTCAGGTAGGACAGAAATAGGACAGCATGGCTGATATAGCAACAGGAATATAAGGAATATTTATTGAATCCTTCAGTTCTCAACAACCTTAATTATCTTACATTGGAAACATATGGCAGGATTTGAAATGTATAGATTTGAAACCAAAGACAGGATTTGCCTCATTTAAATCTCTGAAATGACCTCATATTAAACTTGTTCTGTGATCAAATAATATTATTGGTCTCCATGCATCTAGATTTGAAATTAAGGGGTCCTCAAGTGTAATCAAATGTGATAACTACCACCTTACCTAATTCTTATAATTTCCCTTTATAGAGACTATAAGAGTAGAATTTATGAAGACAAAATTATCCAGGGATTTATTCCTAAATCAGAAGCTAAAAAGACGAGTCATATGGATAGCAGATAAATTTCCCTTGCTTGGATAGTCTTCGGATTGCTCCTGGTTGAAAATGATAATATATTTCTTATTCTTTTCCAGTACTGTATGGAATACATAATCATGGTTAAGGGTATTTTAGGCCCTTTATTTATCATTGAATTCCTTCTTCTTTCTCTGTATTTTAGTCAAAGCTTCACATTTTGCTGTTTCTAGTTAGACAAATATTTTGAATTGGTTCTGTGAAATGAAACAGACTTATTACGTACCAGGTATGAGTAAACATTTATTGTTTTGTTCTCATTGAGCTAAAATGTTTCTTTTTTCTGGTCCATTCTGATTATAAATTTATCTTATTCATTTTAACTTTAACTTTCCAGTAACTGCTGTTGTCATCATTTTCAATAAAATGATTTAACAATGAAACAGTAATATAATACTAATATAATTACTAATTAGTTAATCACTAAATAGTTAATTGTAATTGAGTATTTAGTTCTTGTTACATTTTATGATATGTGAAGTTAGAAATTTAATTCAGTGAATCAAAGAATTATTCTCACTAGCATAGACTGATTTTTATACCAAGTGTTCAGATGTTCTTAATTTCCAATTTTGAATCTTTCTAGAAAGGGGCTATGTTACTTCAGTAAATAAAGATACACATGCCATTCACACATTTATTTAACAAATCAACAGAAAATAACTTTATAAGGCACATATTGATTTTATTTTGGAGTGGGAGACAATTGTTCATATGCAGAATTAAAGTCAGGGGTCATAAAATGGTTTCAAAACTCTTCAATAATTAGGTTTACACAGATGTAGAATTCCAATCATTCATAATGATTGGAACAGGATCCCACAGGGATTCATTCTGTCCAGGCCCTGTTGCAGATCAAAATATCTTCAGTTTATATATTAAAAAGATGCAATAATTATTATTAATAATAATTATTAATAATTTAATTTAAAATTGAGATTAAGATCTTAAGATTTATGAAAATACAGTTTTAATTAACAGGCAACAATGAAACAAAAATATTAAATACATTTATGTGTATTATTATTTTACTCTAGTGACATGATTGCTCCAACAGATCAGAGCATCTTTCTTCTAGTCATTGATCAGAATAGCATACAGTTTTATAATATGGTTTATAGAACTTACATGGCAATGCATAAAGAAATTATTAAATTGGGAAAAATAAAGCCAGTAATAAAGCACAAGTGCTAGAATACTGCAACATGAAATACCTAAGATTGAATGATTAGGCTATAAAACTACATTGCCAAGATATAAAAGGAAAACATACTCAGTACAAAAATAATAAAATAATTTTAATATAAAATAATATCAAAATCTGGCTATAATTACATCGTTTGTTTCTAGCCAGACTGTTTAATTATCTGTGAACGTGATAACATCTGTGAAATAAAATCTAGCAGTTTAAAGATCACATAATGATGGTCTGAGAGAAGAAATAAACTACAAATATAGGATTTATCTCTCCAACAGAAGTGAAGTTAGAAATAGGTGAAGAATTTTGTTATAAAATTGGTAGTAGGCTGACATTAGACCCACAAGTTCAACAAAGCCTCTGTGAAATGAAATTAATACAGCCTCTTCCTTACAATAAGGCTGAAGATAGCGTGCTAAAATATGTTAGGATAAAAGCCCTGTGAGAAAATAAAATGGTAATAATAAATGCTTTGTAGCAATAGCACTTAGACTTATATACCACTTTACAGTGGTTTACAGCAGGGGTGAAATGTAAAATTTGTTACTACCGGTTCTGTGGGCGTGGCTTGGGGGGTAATGTGACTGGGTGGGCGTGGCCAGCTCTTAGTTTTGTTTAACTTTTCAAAGCATTTTTTCTGCAAATGCAAAAAAATGCTTTGAAAAGGCTCTGCCGATCAGGCAACACAGCTGGGATCATCAGAGCCTTTTCAAAGCATTTTTTAAACCACCTCTTCTGCTGAAGAGGTTGCAGAAAAAAATGCTTTAAAACTCTCTCTGATGATCCCAGCTGAGTTGCCTGATTGTCGGAGAGACTTTTAAAGCATTTTTTTCTGCAACCTCTTCAGTGGAAGAGGTGGTTTAAAAATGCTTTGAAAAGCCTCTGACGATCCCAGCTGAGCCGCACAATCATCAGAGGCTTTTTTTTTTACTTTTAAAAGCATTTTTTCGTGAAAGAAGTTGTAGAAAAAATGCTTTGAAAAGTAAAAAAAAGCCTCTGATGATTATGCGGCTCAGCTGGGCATGGGGGGGCGCAGGGATTTTTGCTACCGGTTCTCCGAACCACCCATTTTACCCACCTCGGAAGGTTGGAAGGTCTGAGTCAACCTTGAGCCTGGTGAGATTTGAACTGCCAAATTGCAGGCAGCTGGCAAGCAGCAGAAGTAGCCTGCACTATTACACTTGTAGGAAGTTAGCACCAGGGGTGGGTTCTACTTACCTTTACTACCGGTTTGCATCACGCCCGCGCTTCTGCGCATGTGCAGATCACATATAATGATGTCCGGGTCAGTGGGCGGAGCCTCCCACTGGTTTTACCACCGGATCTTGCGAACCGGTCCAAACTGGGGGAAACCCACCACTGCTTAGCACCCACCCCTCTCCTAGAAGAATGAAAGATTCTAGGAAATATTAAAAAGGCAGAATATTATACCTCCCTGGATGAGAAAAGAAGAAACATGCTCTTGGAAGCAGCCCCCACCTTTGTTAATAGCCCCAGAAAGACTGGTGCCAACCCATCTACAAGACAAAAAACTGGGCCATCTTATCTACAAAAGACCTTCAGCTCCAGAGTGATAAGATTAGCTCTCACTCAAGATCTAAACCAGGACAAAGCCATTAAGCCATAATAGGAATTGCCAAAGCCCCTTCATTACATCACCCAGCAAGATTCAACCAAGCCTGGGACTCAAGATAACCTACAAAGTTACCCCTGCATGACCTCATGAGAGTCTGACAACCAATCAGGATACTTGCCCTTACACAGGAATAGGAAGCTCCAAGGCGGGGCCCAAGAGAGAGTATAAATCTTTCTCTCTCGCACACCCATGTGCTGGATTGCCCAGGACCTCAAACCATGTGGTCCTGTCCACCATTAAACCATATTTCCAAACAGCTTCCATGTTTCCAGTGCCCTACTTCTCCTCACTTGGAACTGAACCAGATGAACATTTCTTCCAACACACTCTAACCACTGAGCAACCATGGCTCTGTAACTGTTCTATTTATAATTGTCACTCTCACAGACACATACCACCACCAATAACAATACATGCAATCTTTTGTCACTAGTTTTCCATGTAACATCACTACTGTGCATAACACCAAACATTTGGGCCACTTCGAATATATGGTTTCTTTCTTTCAACAAGGCATTTCATTGCATTCCCTGGGAAGTTGAGGCTGTTATGAGAAGTAACAATGACATAAGGCAACGTGTCTCAACCTGGACAGCTTGCAAATGCATAGATCTTAACTACTAGAATTCCATAGCCAGCATGCTGATAGGGGAAGTCCACACATCTTCAAGTAGTCAAGATTTAGAAATATTTTCTACGTGATCATACTTTTTTGATGTTCCAGTGCAACATTGAAGCCTTATTGAGATAACTCATTTTTCAATTGTACTCTGGATATGGATCTATTGCATTAACATAAACTTGTTATTCTCACAGATGGAAAGTAACAGTAGCCTGTGAGACCAACTTGGGGGTATCTGACTAAAAAATCTGGGCTTTAATGATAAATGCAGTCATTCATCTTGACATGAAAGAAAGACTAACAAGGCCTTGCCGGATCCCTTGAATATTTTTTCCTGGGTTTCTATCCATTTCAGCTTCTAATTAACCTCCTGATCATAAACACGAATCAGGGATTGAAAGCCATTAGCAGGTTCTTATTTTAAGATAATAGCTTACTTATAAAGCCTTGATAGATGCAATTTGTAGGGAAAAGGGCTAAAAACAACATTTGCTTTGATGGATATCTTGATTAAAAAGCTATGTAACATACAACATCTTTGGGCGACAATTGCCTCCTAGATCAGGGATGTGTCAAATCTTTCTTGTCTACATTTTTCACTTTGGCTAATTTAAATGGAACAAAATGACTGTTGTTAACTCAAATTTTGGCGTCTATACATTATTACTATTTGCAAGGCAATGGGTCAGGATTCTGCAATGTAAACATTGCTTTATACTCAACATAAGGTTGATAACGTATTTTAAAATCTGTTAATTTGGTCAGCGGGGAAGAATCTGAGCAGCTCAACATTTGATCTTGGCCTTGTGATGATTACAAGGATTTTATACTTGATTTTGCAGCAATTTTTTTACCAAGCAAAAAAAGTGACTCCACTAAAAGAAATCAATAAAACATTGTCCTCCATTTTGAACAACAATTATTACAAGAGTGTTCTCTCTATCCAAACCAGGGGTGAAATGCTACCTGTTCAGGCCAGTTCGCCCGAACCGATAGTAAAAAATGCTATAGTTCGCCTGAACCGGTAGTAAAAAAATGCTTTAAAAAGTAAAAAAAAAAAAAAAAAAAAGTTCTGATAATCAGCTGTGCTGGGCAATCCTCAGAACTTTTTTTTTACTTTTTTTTTTAGCATTTTTTTTACTACCGATTAGCTGTGAGACAATCAGCTGTGCCTGATTGTCTGTGAGGTTCCTGGTTGTTGCAGGGGCCATTATGTATGAAGTCCAGCTGCTTTTACATTCTACCCACAGCCTGGAGTTTGATCTTGACCGGTTCCATCCTTCTGAGGTTGGTAAAATTAGGACCCAGATTGTTAGGGGTAATATGCTGACATTGTAAACTGCCCAGCATATAAATCTAAGCAGCATATAAATCTAAGTGTTATTACTAGTGCAGCATATAAATCTAAGTGCTATTACTAGTGCTATTGCTATTCTGCCCAACTTTCTCTAGGAGGCCGCGGGCCATTCTGAACAGACAATTGAGCACTACATTTTTTCCCCCAAACATGATCCACTTCTTTGCTATAACTGCACATTTTACTGAACAAATCTAAACGTTTTGTAAAACAGATGTAGAACTATATAAAAACTCATTTCAAATTGATGTTCTGTAGCTTAAATAATTGATACAATAGAATATTTTTGGCAGGACCCTTGTCCCTCTGCTAATAATAAAAAAGCAGTTGGAGAAAGGGTTTTGCTTCTCGTCGCTGCCAGACGGTCCCTCGGGACCGCCAGCCCCATCGCCTGTAAAGAGCCGCCTATACAACGGAAAGGCAGCTCGAAAAACTCCATTTCCATGAGGAAATGTGAGATAGAGCCGGCGTGGGTAGGTAGAGCTCTCTGTGAAGCCCCAGAAGTTTTTTTTTACTTTTGGGAACGAAGCAGATGAGGCTCCCTATTTCCCCCGCCGCCGCTCCGGGCTTTGGGAGACCTCTGCCTTTTTGCAGAGCTAGGCGACGAGAACAAGCCTATTAAAGAAAACTAACAGATTAATTAAAGAGGATGAGAGCTGGACCTGTGACCCTGAATCGCAAGTATTTTCATTTATTTTATAAAAGTTACTGAAGAAGGAAAAAAGAATTTTTAAAATGGCGATTGCTGAGGCTTGAGAAGGGGCTGAAAGGGAAAGTCCTTCCGTTTCATAATAAACTACAAAGTAGCGGAATAAACATTGTTGGCTACAACTGAAGAAAAAGTTCTACTTTTATGTCTTCTTTTTCCTGGAGATTTGATATTGATCTTGTCTGGAAAGAAGCTTTTTTTCTCTTTCTTTGCTTTTCTTTTCTTTTTTAAAAGAGTTTGTCTGTGTGGAAATATGATGTTTAGACTTACAAAGCCAGACAAACAAGCAGTGGGGGGGGATTCCCCCATCTATAAATTATATGAACAAGCTCTAAACCTACAGACTCAGAAAACTGATTTTAATATAATTGAATTTCTCTTGGAGGAAATTGTAAGAAGGGATGAGATTGTGAATCAGAACTTTGAAAAATTTAAGCAGGAAATTAAAGAATTGGTGCAATTAAAGTTTGATACTTTGCAACGAAAGATTGTAAAAGTGACTAATGGTTTTTCAGAAATTATTATGAAGTTGGATACAAATATTAATTTATTAGAGTCTAAAATGGAGGAAATTGAGGATAATTTGGACAATAAAATAAAAAGAATTGAAAATGATTTGATAAACACTCAAGACAATAGCTTAGAAGAAAAACCTAAAATGGAAACTGATCAAAAGACTTGTAATGCAGAAAACATAAAACAACGGATTGAAAAAGAAGTTTTAATGATGCAATATAATCTCACAGAATATGCGATTAGACTGAGAGGATTACAGGAAAACAACAGAGGTGACTTAAGGAAAATATCTTCTGAAATTCTGGCTGGGATCTTAAAGGTTCACCCTGAGGAAGTATTTTGTAGGATTGACAGAGTTTATAGAATAAATTCCTGGATTGCAAAGCAAAGGCAACTGCCTAGAGATGTGGTGATTTATTTTACAGATAAAGAAATAAGAAATAATATTGTGCAAAAATCTTTTAATACTACTTTGCAATTGTTTGGTAGAAAGATTTGGATATACAAAGAGCTACCGCCTAAGATGTTATTGGAAAGAAAGAAATTTGGTTTTCTGGTGACTGAGCTTAAAAAACGAAATATCTTATTCAGGTGGGATGCTCCAGTTGGTATAATATTGAGATATCAAGGAGAAAGATACCAATTAAATACTGTTGAAAAAGCGGAAGAATTTCACCAAAATTTTTTGAAAATGAACTCAACATCTTTATGCACAACACAAGATAAGCAGAAGGAGTTGGAAACAAAGGAAGAACATCGAACTACAGAGACCTTTGTAGATGAATCACCTTTGGACTCTTTAGACACCTCAACTGGATTATCTATAAATAAGAGAGATGTGGTGTCAGATTCTAACGTGATGATTCATCAAGTCACAGACAAGCATGGAAATCAATTAGTTGATACACAACTTATAGAAAAGAAATATGAGTCACAAAAGCAAAACCAACAAGATCAAGTTATAAATCAGAATGAAAACCGATCAGTCGATATACAACTTGTAGAAAGGAGATTAGGATGGAGATCAAACCCACAAAAAGTCAAGAAAAAAAGAAATAGATCTCGCAAAAACAAAAATTCCTAAATTAGGCAACAGTGAAGCCAGTTATTTAAAAGATGACTGAATACATGAAAAGATAGTTGAGGCGAAGTATTGGTTAATATTATCCTGAGGATAGTGACAGACCTCTGCAATGCTACAATTTTGGGATGTGAAAAGGGCCTTAAATTGTTGGATTGGAATTATCTATTTTGGATTTTTTTTTTTGATAAATATATCATGTTTATGCTGAGCTACATGGCAAGAGAGTTATGCTGGGGCATGCAGAAGATCTGGTTGTTACCCCATTAAGATGGTGGGAATTAATAATCCTGAAGAAATCCACTATTACAGATATTATATGGAATACAATTATAATGTCACTCGGGTGGTTGTTTTCTTTTTTTTTTATATACATGAAGATATTTATTATTGATGGGGGCAGATGATAACCGAGGATTTTGGACACTCTGTTGCAATCAGGATGTTACGTTATCCTAATACGGGTGATGGAGTTAATAATCCAGTGGAAAGACATCAAGAAGACATTATATGGATTATAAATTTAAAGTTATTGATTTTATCTATATAAGGGAATATTTTTTTAGTAGGGTGGGCAGAAGAATAAAGATATTAAGAATTGTTATGTATGGTAATTTTGTAGGAAAGTGGGTGGAGACAGGCTAGTTTATTGACTGTTTAGTTTAAGAAAAGGGATGTTTAAGAGATATATTTATGGGAGTGGTGGAAATGGATAGACTATGAGTTGAATAAATGTTAAACTAGGATTTATTATATAGTTTTATAGTGGAAGGCTGCTTTGAAATGTTATATTAATATACACAAAAGATTAAATGTTAAATTAGGATTTATTATATAGTCTTAAAGTGGAAGGTTGTTTTGAAATGTTATATTAATATACAGATATATGTATGGGGGAGGAGAAAAAGGGCATATTATTGCTAAATTGGGAGTTATAATAATATTACTATGCTAAATTAGAAGTTATGTTATAGTAGAATGTTATTTTGAAATGTATAGTAAAAGGGGGATGTAATAATATTATTAGAAAGAAAGGGTCAGTATTAGGGGGATGGAGTAAGGGGATGGTAAAGTATTATATAATCTGTTATGAATCTGGATCTTACTATGTAGAAGTCACAGGGGGAGGGGGGAGGGGGGTTAGGGAGGAGGGGGGAGAAAAGAGGGGGAAAAATTTGTATTTGAAAAACTTTTTCAATAAAAAAAAAGCAGTTGGAAGACTAATTCATAAGCAATATTTTAATGTCTGAGCTCAAGTAGTCCAACTGAGGCAATTTCAAAATATTAAAATAAACTGTTTTTTTTAAAAAAAATTAAAATCCACTTTACTATAAACCAGAAAGAAAAAAAACAGAAAAAGGCAGAAAAAAGAATTATCTTCCTAATGGGGAGGGGAGGAAGAAACAAGAGAAAGAAGAAAAGTATTCTGTTACATAGGGAGAATATAATTCTGCCTAATTTGGAAACGCTTCATGAAACACTGATTGCACTGAATAATATTGACCTGCCTTTCCATTTCACTGACAGGAAATGAGCTTATAAAAATCAAAAATGCACGTTCTGTTATTCTTCCAGGATTGCATTTCCAGAGTTACGCTGCCTTTTCAGCAATGAGTAGCTCATGATTCTCAGGGATAACCGATTGTTTGATCCCCCACTCCCACCTCCTAAATTTACTGCTGATTTTCTTTTAACAGTGTAGTGTGGAGGGGAAATTGTTTTGTTGTTGCTTATTAGTAACAATTTGGTAATCCAAAAACCTTGCTTGTCTGCTGCAAATTAACCAGAAATGTTTCAAGAGATTCAATTTACCCTCTTCCTCCCTCATGCAACATCCCTCTGTACTCTGTTTTAGCTCATGGTAACAATCTTTGATATTATGCGGAACAGATAGTGCAGATCAGTATTTTTCTTAAACTGATCACAGAACTGAAATCTGACTGATCCTAGTATACGATTTTATTCTGACACAGAATTGAGATTAATAAATGGTTCAGCATCCAGCACTCCTTTTTCTCTCCAAACCACAAAGCAGAAAAGATTTCTACCATATAAGAACAAAGGCTTGTCATTGACTGTAGAGATGAGCAGAAAGTGTTTTGACAGCTGTAGGATTAATTTCCATTGACACCCTAACATAGGGGGAGGGGCAGACCTAGGAAAAAATAGGTACTCGGTGAAGGGAGGCATTTTCTAATTCAAGCATTTGTGCACTGGGGAAAAAACAGCTTCCATGGGTTTGAATCTAATGCAAACTTGCTGCAAGGATTTTAAAAAGGCAACTGAATGAACTGAATGATACGTAATAGTCACGTATCTCTCCTAGAAAATATTTTACTATATTACCATCAATGTCTTCTTATTGATGAGCTATTTAAAATAAAATGAATAGAAAATGTGTTGTGTGTTTAAAACATAATATCATGTAATGTTTTCCAGTATATATTCTACAAGACAATTCACATGTTTAAAAATCAGAAAATACTATATAACCTGTGCCTTGTTGGGTCATCATCTTAATTAAACAGACAAACAGAATTATGATGGTGGGCAAAAAAGCAGTAGGAGCAGGAGTGACTTCTGACTTCCTGCTGGCTTCCCCATTGAGTTTCCTTGTGGAAAACTGGCAGGAAGAATCAGAAATCCTCCCCCTCTCCTTCTTCTCTCCCACCCTTCCTGAACTGCTGCCAGCTTCCCCATTTACTTTGCTTGTAGGAAGCTTGAGGGGTAAATCAGTGGTGAAACCAGCAGGAAATTGCAAGTTCAAGACCAGTAGGCAAGTACGTGACTACTGCTATGTGAGGGAGGGAGGAAGGGATTGAGAGACTGGCTGGGAAACTGTTACAGAATATTGAAAATTAAGATCATATGGCCTCAGCAGTAGCATAGCAGCATCCCCTGCTGAATCATGTTCATTTCATGACCCCTACTAGGGGTCATGGGTCCTAGATTTTGGACACATTCTGTAAGATAATGTATTGAGGCATCTTGGTTCAAAAATTACTGCTCTATGATGGACTATTTTGTCCAGTTAAATATCTGGAGAATGAGACTTCAGTAGTATATAGATATTAGATTTGAAAGGTAAAATATGTCCTGGAATAATTTAGGGTCTGGAGTACCAGGCTACACTTGCTGTAGCAAAATCTAATACCACCACTTAGTCTATCTGCACACTAGTCATATTCCTAAAAGGGGCAGGGGGAGTGTCACAGGGCACATACTGTATATTCTTAAGTAAGTAGCTGACTTTCTTGGTATCATAGGATGCAAAGTCATTTCAACAGTCTCTACTTCCATTATCTCTTTACATCAGAAAAGCTTTAGAAAATAAAGGCAATCAAGTGTTTTAAGATGTTTCCATAATTTTTATTGAGTTCTTGTTAAAAAGAAACTTATTATAAACAGAATTGGACCCACAATAGATACATTTCTGCCCATGGAACAAGCTGGCTTTCATCATAATCACAGTTCTGTTGATCAGGTGCTGAGCTTAACAGGACATATTGAGGTTGGTTTCCAGCGAGGCTTAAAAACCACAGCTGTGTTCATCAACCTTACTGCAGTATACGATACTGTGTGGAAGAAGGATCTGCTTTACAAAGTGAGTCACATCATCCCCTATAAAATCTTCTATTGCCTAATAAACAACATGCTCAGCGCTAGATCCTTTCAGATCATTATGGGGGACAATGTTAGCAAGTTAAGAAGACTCAACAACGGTCTTCCACAAAGTTCTGTACTGGCACCCACACTGTTTAATCTTTATATCAGATATGCCAGCTACAAGGGGAGGTAAATTTGGATATGCAGATGACCTGGCCCTAGCAGTACAAGATACAAACTTGGGAGTTTTGGACTGCCTCCTCTCTGAGGACCTGAAGTCCCTGGGAAAATTCTTTGCTGACTGGAGACTCATACCCAGTGACAGCAAAACGGTGACCATCTCAACAATAAACTCGCCAATGCCACCCTGAAGGCCTACCTGAATAACAACCTACTCCCTTATGATCCTCACCCCAAATACCACTGAGTAACTTTGGATCGGACTCTCTCCTATAAGAAACACCTAGAGAACATGTCTGCTAAAATCAATACCAGGAACAATTTACTCCAGAAACAAAGAGGATCAAGATGGGGAGCCTCAGCCTCTACTCTCAGAATATCAGCACTAGGGTTGATCTACTCCACAGCTGAATATTGCACCCCTGTTTGGCTTAATAGCTCCCACACTAGCAAGATCGATGCTAGACTAAATGATACAATGAGGATCATAAGCGGCTGCATAAAATCTACTCCTACTTGCTGGCTCCCCATCTTGAGTCACATTGCACCACCAGCTCTACAAAGGCAGGAAGCCTTAGTGAAGTAGTACAACAAAATTATGAGAAACCTACTTCTTCCTGTGCATGCTGATCTTCCTCATCTAACAATTGGAAGGTTTAAATCCAGGAAGCCCTCTCTGGCACTCGGTCAACAGCTGTCTAACAACTTTGACATCAACACCCAGTGGAAAGCCAATTGGGCTGCTGAATGGCCAGATACAGGCAGTTACATAGATGACCCTACACAAAGGCTGCCAAGTTTTGACCTTCCTCGCCAGCATTGGTCAACTCTGAACAGGATCGTACTGAACATGGTGTCTGTCAGGACTCATTGTTTAAGTGTGACTGTGGTGCTCCTCTACAAAATATCCATCACATTGTGTCTGAATGTCCATCAAGAGCTTACCGGCCCAATGTCTGATTTTTTTCAACATAGACCACCCTGTCCTTGAAAGACTCGGTGGACTGGACATTAACATTTGAACCACTATAAGTCCATGTATTTGCCATATGCTAAAAAAATATATCCGTAATTTTTTTCAACATGATTCAAATGAATGTCACAACTCTTTAGGCAAGAAAAACAAAATGCACAGGTACAGTATATGTGGTACCTTGCTCAATAGAAGTAACTGTGAGATGTCTCTTGGAGTCCTGGTGGACAACCAATTAAATATGAGCCAGCAGTGTGCTGCAGCTGCCAAAAAAGCCAGCACAGTTCTAGGCTGCATCAACAGTGGGATAAAATCAAGATCACGTGAAGTGTTAATACCACTTTATAATGCCTTGGTAAGGCCACACTTGGAATACTGCATTCAGTTTTGGTCGCCACGATGTAAAAAAGATGTGGAGACTCTAGAAAGAGTGCAGAGAAGAGCAACAAAGATGATTAGGGGACTGGAGGTTAAAACATATGAAGAACGGTTGCAGGAACTGGGTATGTCTAGTTTAATGAAAAGAATGACTAGGGGAGACATGATAGCAGTGTCCCAATATCACAGGGGCTGCCACAAAGAAGAGGGAGTCAAGCTATTCTCTAAAGCACCTGAGGGTAGGACAAGAAGCAATGGGTGGAAACTAATCAAGGAAAGAAACAACTTAGAACTAAGGAGAAATTTTCTGACAGTTAGAACAATTAATCAGTGGAACAACTTGCCTCCAGAAGTTGTGAATGCTCCGACACTGGACATTTTTAAGAAGATGTTGGATAACCATTTGCCTGAAGTGGTGTAGGGTTTGCCTGAAGTGGTGTAGGGTTTCCTGCCTAAGCAGGGGGTTGGACTAGAAGACCACCAAGGTCCCTTCCAACTCTGTTAAAACTGTTATTCCTACCTGCTCTTCCCGCTCTAGAGCTTACTGAAGTACTCACTGAAGCCTTCTAGCATCTCCACCCACCCACTATCCACACCTCCTCCCACAACATGTACTGAATAGAAAGGGGGTGCCAACCTCTTCCCTCCCCATTTTCTCACTGAGGAGGGATAAGCTCTCTTACAATTCACTGGCTCAGTGTTTTCATAGTCCTGATGTTTCATAGTCCTGTATTTGGGCAGCCCGAGTATTTTGGTCAATGTAATGCATTGTTTGTTTGAGCTCACTCTGATAGTAAAAGCTGACACTTTTATGTTCTACAAGGAGGCTAGGAGGCCTGTAAACTGGTCTGGACATCTTTCAGTGACCTCTTTTTGCTCAGTAAACTTCTGGAAGCCATAAGGAACAAAAATGATATTGAAAGGATATTTTCAAAACCAATGGTCTTTTTGTGAAATCATTTTTAGGAAATGACAGAAAACTCCTTTCTGACAATTCTATTAAACTCTATCCATTTATTCCAGCATAAATAAAGAAGTCTTTATTCCATCAGAAAAGCGATTATACAAACCAGACACATTTTCTGGCTAATAATTTTCATTGTTTCAATGTTACAGTAATCTTTCCCTAACCTTTCCTCTTTTTCTGCTTTTAAAACCATTTTTTTCTTTACACCACAGAGACTTATACTTTAACAATTAGGAGTTGAAACAGCATTAATTTAACCAGTGTGATCAGATTACTAATTAATCATATTTTAGGCAAATAGAAATTCTTACCGGGTCCTTTTTTATGAAAAATACTTGTTGGCTGGAGCTTCACAGCTTAACTTTTTATATTATATTTGGCCCTTTTTGTTGTAATATTGGGAGGGCAAGGGAATTAGGAGGTGGTGTTGGATGCAATTGTGTGTTGCCTATGGAAAGAAAATCTCCAACTTGGTAAAGACATAGGAGGAGCCCTTCTGTGTTAAAACCCAGGCATGGTAAGTCCTAAACAACATATTGATCTGCTGGAAATAGTCCTCATGAACATTATTAATACTTTCAAACTGTTGTTTAGCATTTGTAAAACTAAAGACATAGCTTAAAGGAAGGAATCATAATATGTTCAACATAAGATCTATGCTAATTGGAATCTATATATAAACCAGAAAGGAAGGATGTCATAATAATGTACACAAAGACATAACATCTATACTGTATTTTTCTAATCCTGAATATGAAAGAAATGGGTTAATTTTAGAGACAAGAATAACCTGTAATATCAATATTCCAAGTTTATCAGGTGCTGCCAAAAGAAAGCTTTTCAGTCAGGATAATGATTGCTAGATCCTGTTTACTAGTGTTCATTTGGTTAAAAAGTAGCCTCTATTCTTCCTCATTCCAGAGAGGAGAAGTTGTTCCTGAAAGCATGAAGTCAAGACTTGGCTTTGGTTTCTTTTTCTTTATTTACTTTTTTTTTTACTGTATCTCCCTGAGGAGATATAAAAATGTTCTTCGGTCATTCAGCAAGAGAAGAAGAGATGCAGATTCACATGAACAAATTATCTTCTCAAAGAAGAACAACCATCCTTTCTACTCACTCCCCATCCCCACTTTCTCTCATTTGTTTTCATTCATGGAAAGAAAATGTATTCCTGCAATCCTGCCTCCTCTCCCTTCTTTTTCTTTTCATCTAAAAGCAGAGTAGAACTCCTGCTCAAATGAGCAATTTTCATTTCTCCTCACTTATACCCCCCCTTTTTTTTATCCAAAAGAAGTTAAGCCAGCTTCTATCTCCATCAATTTCTATTTCTGTCCAAGCCAGCAGGCAAGAATAAGTAACTCCTTGATGTTTTTCCTAAACCAATTGATCCAGAAATAAAGTATTTTTTCTCTTAATAACTTTTTTCTTCACTTTTCTCTGCCAATGCAACTTCTGCAAAATCTTCTCCCTTTTCTTTTTCTTACGCTAACATTATTTACTCGATTCTCTCCTTTTCTGCAGTCAGTCATTTTAGCTTAAGGTTTCTCTGTTAAACTTTAATATTTAATATTTCTGTGTTAGCTGTTAACTGGTCATTCTCTGGATTACCCTTGCTAACCAGTCAAGGAATCTCTTCTAGCCTTGGGGCTGTTAAATGAATGTTGATGCCATTAGTCTCAAATGTTCTTCAATAAATGGTATTGTTTGGTTATCATATTTCAATTTCTGGATCCCTGGAATGCTTAAGCTTATTTAAAAACCTGTCCTGTCAGAATTGGTCTTGTGGGAGGCCCAGGTTACTACAATAAAGAAATCAATGAGAAACAAAAATGAATTCTTATTCTTTCTTTACTTCTGAGGAAATAGGAAAATCCCATGTCCAAGTTGGCTTTTTCTGTAGGAAAGCCACAAGAACTAACCCCCTGTCCTTGCTGGGTAGCTTTGAGTCAATGTTTCTCAACCTTGGCAACTTTAAGATCAGTGGCTTTCTTGAAATTCCCCATTCTGGATGGAGGGTTCTGGGATCCAAGGTCCATACATCATGGAGTTGCCAAAATTGAGAAACGTTGCTCTAAATCAGGGATGTCAAACTCAAGGCCTGGGGGCCATATCCGGCCTATGGGGTGCTTCGATCTGGCCTGTGGGACCACCCTAGAAACATCAAAGGACCAGCCCCTGATGCCTCTGCCAACGAAAACAGAGCTTGGGAAGGCCACTTGCGGCCCTTCCAGGCTCTGTTTTTGGCTGCGAAGGCCTCCTGCCATCCTCTGCCAGCAAAAACAGAGCTTGGAAGGGCCACATGCGCCCCCCCCAGCTCCATTTTCTCTGCCAGAGGGCGGCAGGAGGCTGTTGCAGCTGAAAATGGAGCTCTGGAGCCCATTTTCGCTGGCAGAGCACTTGGGCCATCACATATGCCCCCCATACAAGTGACATCAAACTGGCCATGCCCACCCTGGCCACATCCACTCCTGATGCGGCCCTCAATGAAATCAAGTTTGACACCCCTGCTCTAAATTATAACATGTCAGCAATTCATCATTTTTTATTTTTAGAAGATAAAATTAGATTCCACAGAGTATCTCGCTGTGTCTCCTCTTCTTTTTCATTAATGTTTTATAGTATTTTTATTTGCTTTTTTGTTAAGTATTCAGAACGGAGCATCAATTAACGTACCTACTCAGCCTGTGGCTTTTCATTAAATTATTTCTGGGTTCTGTATATATTCCTGGTTGTATTAGAGCTTTGACTGAATTATTTCCCCTAAGATGGCTTGCATCTTCTTGATTATTTTATGTTATATTTTTAAAGCTGATTCAAAATAAATTCCCCAGAACAAAAGGTAATGGTTAGAGATGGAGTTAGCATCCCACCCTATAGTTAACCAGTGCAAATTGTTTCCAATTAAAAGGCATCATGACAGCACTATGACACAACAGCCCAAGAGCATATCTCTAATCAAATCCCTCATTCAAAAACAGAAATTTAACTTGCTCCCATACTATTTATTATTAACGGTTATGCAATGATGCAAAGCCTTACCAAGAGGGTGTTCAATTCCCTGAAGTTGTAAGACAGACCCTCAGTTGTTCTCCCTTCTGTGGATGACACCTCTGTACTATCTAACTCTAAAGAGACTGAGAAGAGAGACCTTCCTAGATATAAGCGGTAAAGGATCACCTAATAACAAGGAAGAACAATGAGCCAGTCAAGTCCTTTAAACAGCTAGAGATTATCTTATACAACTACCATAAACAAGTTAAATGAGTGACAAAGAATACCCAAATGTATTACAGTCATTCAAAATGTGCCTGACACGCTTGGGTGGGAATTACATACAACTATTCTTCAAGTTTTTAAAATTATGGTCACTTTGTCAAAATATTACATGGGTCACAAATTTCTGTTTATAAAAATTATTGACCTTTGAGAATTATTTAATCACAGTCTTTTTTTTTTAGGCAGCCTGGTATATTTGTAACCTTTCCACGTGTTTGGAAGCCCAGATTATCCCTGTTGAGGCTTGCGCATGGATTTATTACCTCAATTACTGGCTGAAATATAATATGTATATCTGGATCCCTCACGTATAGGATTCTGTTGGATAATATAAATCATCTTGAAAGAAAGAAATAGAAGACCAACTTCATTAATGTAGCGTTTCTACTAAATAGCTGATTTCTCTGTGGTTAGAGGGGATCATGGCTGCAGCGAAAAATATTTACCAGTGAATTTTAGAAAGAACTGAGTGTGGCAACACCTGTCTGAGCTTGAAGAGAGCCTGGAAAGATTATATTCCATCCAATTATTTGTTTAATAATTTATTGTACAAATTTAGGAAAAAAATTTCATTTGACATAGTTCAATGTTTTTACTTTAATTACTTTTACTTACTTTTACTTTACTCAAACAGTTTTTTTTCCAATTTGATTTATATGCCACCCTTTTAATTTTTTAATTTGATTTATATGCCGCCCTTCTCAGGAGACTCAGGGCGGCTTACAATGCGTTAAGCAATACCAGGGGTGGGTTCTACTTACCTTTACTACCAGTTTGCAGCGGGAGTGCACTTGTTTTTTCGCATGCGCAGAACCTTCTGTGCATGTGCAGATCACCCATGATGACATCGTGGCAGATGGGCGGAGCCTCCCACCGGTTTTACTACTGGTTCTATAGAACCTGACCGAACCAGGAGCAACCCACCACTGGGTTGTACTAGAAGACCTCTAAGGTCCCTTCAATCAATTTGATTGATCGATTGACTGATTCACTTTTGGTGTCCATCAATTGCAAGGAATGCAGCCTTACTCCTAATTCTGAATATATTTGTCTGTTCAAAGTTGCAGGGTCCTTCTTGTAAGGATTTTTGAGATGTTTGCATAACATTTGAAATGATGGGCAGGACAGAGGAAAACTATCTTTCTTATCCTTTATTTAACCAATGCACAGATTTACAGAAAATATTAAGTTTGTCCTGCTATTTTGAAATGAAACAATCGTTTCACCTTATTAGCAGTACTGACTGAGAATGAAATATGTGATATAGAGGTGTAAGCCCTTATTTTTATGCTGGTCTCTGACATTGGTGAACTTTAATATAAAATTAGCTGCCCATCTAATGTTATTTGAAATCAAATACGCCTTATCATATATTACTGCAACCTCCTCTAATTCTTCATATGTGGTGGAACTATTGCAGCCAGAATTTCAAGCTATTGGTCAGGCTGCCAAAAATACTAGAAAATGTAAGTCAAACATTCCGATACAATACTATATTAAAGATAAGCCTAGCACTACATTTCTGTGCTAGTTCTGTAGACAATTTGCCTTTATCAACTTCACAAATCCCCACACGAAGGGAACATTGGAAATAGAGTAAAAGTTGTCAAAAGCTTGATCCAAAGAAGCATTCTTCAGGAGGGAGATACTACCAACTCCTTTAAGACAGGCAGCTTTTTGCTGTTCTCCAGTCCACCACTATCCCTCCATTTGTGTCTTTAACTGTTCATTATCCCTAGCTGCTTAGTAAACGGGTTGTGCACCAGTTACGTCTTTTTCTGGACCAACATTCCCTACTTATGGTCACTTATGCCCTAGCCACCTCCCACCTTGACTATTGCAATGGTTTCTACATGGGCTGCCTTGAAAAGCATCTGGAAGCTCCAGTTGGTCCAGAATTCGGTGGCCCACATAATTTTGTGCAGACCTCAGTGTGCACATGTGTTACCTCTCCTGCAGGAGCTGTATTGGTTGTTGATTTGCTTCCAGATGCAATTCATGGTGCTACTTGTTACCTTTAAAGCCCTTCATGGCTAGTTGTTACCGTTAAAACCCTTCAGGTTATCTGAGGGACTATCTCTTGCCAGTCTAATCCACCTGACCCACTAGAGCGGGTAGGCAAGGAATGTTGTGGGTCCCATCTCCTAAGGTGATACATCTGGCAGGACCCAGAAGAAGGGCCTTCTTCATGGCGGCTCCCTCTAGAACATCATCCCTCAGGAAATTAGACTGGTCCCCAATCTGACACTTTTTTGGCAGGCCCTAAAGACATGATTCTGCCAGTGGGCTGAAGTAACCCAGAGCAGGATGGAGCCCATTAAATGACTGGTATGTTGTCAGGGTGGGGGGATTATTATTTTTTTAAAAAATTCTTTTATATTGTGTTTTTATTTGCTGTAATTTGCTTTGAGTCACCATGAGTGAATAGGTGGCAATATAAATTTTCCAAATGAATAAATTTCCAAATAAACAAAGGAGATATTTGGAATCAGTCTCATCTGAAGTTCTGGTTGTTTCCATATTTCGGTGATCAGCAGATATGTTACACAAAATGAGACAGAATTACCTGCCAAATTGTCTGAACAATCCCCAAATGCCTTCTGGAAAGCCAGTACATCCATTAGATACATGAATTGACCAATCTAAAAGGTCCATCATCATGACAGAGATTAATGACCACATGTTCTGCACCTTGAGAAACAAACTATACATTAAATTAGAGACAAATGAGGAGTGAGTGGGATTTTTTTCTTTCTTTTTTTTTTTTTTGCCAGTTAACATTCTTCTTATTTATTTATTTATTTATTTATTTATTTATTTATTTATTTATTTATTTATTTATTGGTTCGATTTATATGCCGCCCTTCTCCGGAGACTCAGGGCGTCTTACAATGTGTTAAGCAATAGCCTTCATACTTTTGTATATACCTGCTTAGTAGGGCTTTTGGCCCCCACTAAGAGGTGTTCTTTTTATACAAAGTCAGCTTATTGCTCCCACAATCCGGGTCCTCATTTTACCTACCTCGGAAGGATGGAAGGCTGAGTCAACCTTGAGCCTGGTGAGATTTGAACTTGCAGTAATTGCAGGCAGCTGGCAGCTAAGTGCTACTTAACAGCACTTTAGTCTGCTGCACCACCAAGGCTCCTAAGAGATCTATCCGATCTCTTAAGAGGTTATGTCCAGGTTGATTTCTGTCCTGCTCAAACAGTTAGTAGCAACAGTTATGCAAAGAATGGCTAAGTTTAAACCACAGCAATTTAACCACAATTCCTTTCGTCTTGCTCTCTAATTGCTGGCTACTCTAGTCTTCCAAAACTGGCTGATTTGCCTAAATCAGCTTTGATTATAATATTCCCATCTGCCAACAGCACAGCATCCAGGAATCCAACATCGACCATCCAAGAATCCAAATTATAGCTTCCTAAATAAGGGTCTGATAAATGAAATTTGAATTAGGAGGAGGAAGGGTGGCAAAAGGCTTAGAAGGAACCCTCCCTAGTTTTTAGGAGAGTAAAAGCAAGGAATGGCAGGGGTACTTTCAAACTACAATATTCTTTTAATGTTTTTTCCCTTCTTTTCAATTATTTCTAGGTTGAATCTCTCCTTGATCAGTTTCCATCCATTATTCCTTGTCTGGCCTTCAGGTGCCTTAGAAAATAACTTGACCCCTTTCTCTCTGTTGCAGCCCTCAAATATTGGAACACTGCTATCATGTCTCCCCTGGTCCTTCTCTTCACTAGACTAGCCATGCCGAATACTTGCAACCGTTCATTGTATGTTTTAGCCTCCAGTCCCTTAATCATCTTGGTTGCTTTTCTCTGCACTCTTTCTAGAGTCTGAACATATTTTTTATAGTGTGGTGACCAAAACTGGATGCAGTATTCGAGGTGTAGTCTTACTAAAGATCGATTGATCTATCTATCTATCTATCTATCTATCTATCTATCTATCTATCTATCTATCTATCATCTACAATCATGTCCAATTGTTAGAGTCTGTCTGGACAAGTCCTTGCAGTTTTCTTGGCAAGGTTTTCCAGAAGTAGTTTGCCATTGTCTCCTTCCTAGGGCTGAAAGAAAGTGACTGGCTCAAAGCCACTTAGCTGGCTTTCTGCCTAAAACAGGACTAGAACCCACGGTCTCCCCATTTCTAGCTTGATGCCTTAACCACTATCCTAAACTCATTCTCTCTTCTAATGTAACCTTGCAATAAATATAGAGCTGGTACTCGTAGTTGTTCTTCTAGTCTGTACTACCTTGCAAGGCTGACATGTTGCAAATCTGAAAGTATTCTTCTCATAGCAACAGCATTTAGACTTATATACTGCTTCATAGTGCTTTATGGTACTCTCTAAGCAGTTTATAGAGTCAGCATATTTCTCCCAACAATCTGGGTCTTTGGAAGGATGGAAGTCAAACTTGAGCTGGTCAGGATTGAACTCCAGGCTGTGGGCAGAATTTGCCTGCAATATTTCATTCTAACCACTGTGCCACCTTTTATTAGGAATTGAAAACTAGGGAGGGTTCTGATGACAGAGACGCCGCTTCCTGATTGGCTGAAACGTAGCTATTGTTTGCGCGGGAGTCCCCACGCCTCCTGGTTGGTTAGAGGTGTCTGATAGCTACTATAAAAGAGCTGTCAGATGTTATTATTGTAGACGGCACTTAGAGTTATTGCACTTAGAGTTATTGGTTTCTGGTTGTCTAATAAAGAGTTGTGTTGCAGTTTGTGTCACCTCAGTCATTGCTCTCCACTCCCAATTCAACAGGTCCCTTCTGAGATTCTTTCACCACTTCCTTCTTTGGACTAATATTTCATTTATGAGGCTCTTGTCTATGCTGTGGCTTTTTCTTGAGTCTCCCAAAGTCATCCCCACATTCTCATTATATTTTCCTACCAAAACACTTCTATGCCTTCATTTTTCTGTCTCCATCTCTCTGTTGGTTGGTCCCTAACAATATGAATACTTTAATTGTTCTACTGCAAGTTGCTCCTCAGCTGCCAGTTTTGACAGGGCTGTCATTTTGGTTTCCATTCCTCAACAGCATGGCTGAAGAAGCAAGTCAATCTACTATCTTTGTAAATGCATGCCTGTCATCTCTTCCTGCCTCTGAGAATGTAATCCATTTCCTTTCCCACTTACAGATATATGGCACAGTAGGAATAGCACACTGTCTTAGTGGTGTCAACTGCCAAGCCTGCCCAAATTAAGTGATATAAAGATACAGATAAGGTTAAGTACTTTTATCTAGTTGTCAGATGTTGAAGGAAACTCAATGACCAAGAAAACAGATGTTGCTTGTCAACAATTGTTCATGATATTGGCCAAAAAATGTGCATACAATTAAAATATGGTTTCAGAGAATTATAAAGTGCATGAGGGGAAAAAGTAGGGTTGAATAACAAATGTTTAATTCATTAAAGCCACAAATCTTCAAATGTTTCCAAGAAAAAAAGAGATGCAGAGACCTCAGTGAGATTTCCAAACAGAAGCATACAGATTTGTTCTATTCAGTATTTGGTGTAAAGTTTAAGTTATGAACAAACAGTATCGCGTTGCTTATTGTAAGGGACATTCCTAGCCTTTCCATCTCCCAGCCTTTCTGAAGCCAATTTGAAAAGCACTCAAGAATGATCTTGGCAGTGGTGAAATCCGAATTTTTTTACTACCAGTTCTGTAGGTGTGGCTTGGTGGGCGTGGTAGGGGAAGGATAGTGCAAAATCTCCATTCCCACCCCACTCCAGGGGAGGATACTGCAAAATCTCCATTCCCACCCCACTCTGGGGCCAGCCAGAGGTGTTATTTGCCGGTTCTCTGAACTACTCAAAATTTCCGCTACCAGTTTTCCAGAACCTGTCAAAACCTGCTGGATTTCACCCCTGGATCTTGGCCATTTTCAGATCTACGTGAAGCTAATGGAGCTTGCTGAAAACTTCCAGACAATCTGTGTTTCCCATTTTGGGAAGAATAGCTAAAGCTTAGTAATTTAATCATGCTAGTTAGTAGTACAGCTTCTTTTCTCACACTTGTAAGTGTGTGACTATTTCTTCTCTTCCTCTTCCTCCTCATGATCAATTACTGGTACTTCCATGTGCATTTGTGCCCTTCCCAGTTGCAAATCTCTGTTGCCTTTAAAATTTTTAAAGTTGGCATACTGTCAGTGTTCTTTTGACTTCTTTTTTTTTTTAAAAAAAACCATGTCAGCAGAATTTCAGAGCTGGGAGACAATGTGGGAAAAAAAGGGGAAAGCATTTGGAAGCTACAGCTGGGTGCAGAGTATGGCAGCATGGGTAGTTTTGGGCCCCCCAAGAATGGTCCCTGTAACATCACTGCTCCACGAGCTGCATTGGTTACTAGTCTGCTTCTGGGTGCAATGCAAGGTATTGGCGATCGTCTTAAAAGGCCGTCATGGCATGGGTCCAGGTTACTTAAGGGACAGTCTCACTCCATGGGATTGGTCTGTACCACTTGTGCTGGCAGAGGAGGCATGCTGTGGGTCCCATCGGCCCAATTTTTCTAGAAGGTGGGATCCAGGAAGAGGGCCTTCTCTGCTCTTTCTCCTACCCTCTGCAACACCTTGCCCCCCAAGTATGAAGTTGGCCCCAACCCTCCTGTCTTTTTGTAAGGGCCTAAAGACATGGCTCTGCCAGTTGGCTTTGGGCCCCAGTGGAGGAACAGCACAATGGAGGTGGCTGAGTGAGTAATAACATATCCCTCCGCCCCACTTCTGCCCTTGCCTGTTGTGGTCTGCCAGCAGCTTACGGAGCTGGCAGCAGAGTCAGACAGCGATGAGGCTGATGAAGAACATGGGCCAGTCCTGGAGGCTGGGGAAGGCCCGGATAAGGGCTCTGCATCGGAGGCAGAGATGGGACCAGGGCCATCGGGGAGTGATGTGCAGACTTCGGAGCCTCCAGAAGCTGACAGTAGAGAGGCAGAAGAACAGGAGGAGCCTGTTCCTAGTGCACGCATGAGAAGAACTGCCAGAAGGCAGGAGCAGCTAAAGCAGAGAGGATGACTCGGAGTAGAGCCAAGAGATGATTGGCCCCTCCCATAAGGCTTAAAAGACCAGCAACGGCTCTTGGCCTCTTTGCCGGAAAACAACGTTGGGAGAATTGCTTCTTGTTTCACTGTATTCATTTCTTGTTGGCGTCTTCTGCTTCTGAACTTTTGCCAAGAAAAGCCTTTGGCAGTTTGCCTAATTATCCCAAGGTCGGTGATAAACTGAGGAATGGTGTTTTGAAGAATTTGCTTTAATTTAGTTTGGACTACGCTGAGAATGAGTTAATTCTCAGCTGTTCTAATAAAGTCTGCTTGTTTTTGAACTGTTTGTATTTAATACTAACTACTTGAGCCTGGATCACAACACTGCCTTCCTCATATGTCCTTGGTTTTAATGACTGATTTTAACTTTTTTAATGATTTAACTATATATGTAACTGTAAGACATCCAGAGTCATCCTATGGTAAGGTGGTGACCAATAAATTCTATAAACAAACAATAATGTCTCTCAATAAGGACACAGATGATGCTTAAAACCTAAGATTATAAGATGTGCCCAGTGTTTGCTGATTTGAAACAGCATTTGAAATAGTGTTTCTCATTCACAGGTATACTGGGGCAGGGGTATAGCAGAACTATTCATGGCTGCTGGGCTGGCCCTCTGTATAATGGCATGTCTTCAGAAGAACATTCAGTCCACCTGATTATCAGGTGGGAAGCTTCATCTGGAAGACCAAAGCATCAAGATCTGCCTATAATTTATAGGAAAGATACCTACCATCTCTTGTAGAAGACTGAGAGCACTTTCTCTGCACCATTTCATTTCTATGCTAGGTTGAAATCCAACCATCTGAGAAATGTTCACATTGAGTCTTTTGCTTGTACTCACAGTATCATTATTTCAGGATAGGCTAGCTAGGTCATGAAACAGGGAACCCAGGAATGGTCTTTATTGGTAAAATAGAATTACACAATCTTGAAAACTGTCCAAGCTTACCTCAGTGTGGGGTTATTTTGAATGTCTTTTTCAGGCATCCCTTTTTCTTAAGTAATATTTTCTGCCAGTCCCCCATTGACAGCTTGCTCATTCCTTCCCCAAAGCCAGTTCTGCATTCCTTTACCCACACTTTAACAGGAAAGTCGATTATTACCTAAATTCAAAATTCATCTTCAACAGTCAGTGACAATCTTGAGCAAGTTATGCCCTCTCAAACCTCAACTCCCATTCTGAAAACATAAATCATACAGGTCTATCTTTTGGGAGTAGGTATGAGAAACAGTGAATCGTGATAGATTGGCGATTTCCAATCTTAGGAATCGTTCCTAGGATCACTTGCTTCAGAAAGATGAACAGCAAGCATGACATCTCAAAAGCTGTGCCTTAATTAGTGAATCATCTTGATTCAGCTCTAAGAATATTTTGATGTCTTGGATCACCACTTCTCAGTTGTCAGGGTAATGAGAGAAATATGTCCAAATCATGTAAATGAAGCACAAACGACAACAAACAGTTCAGCAGCCAATACTTTCTCTTTTCCAGTTCTGAGATGTCCTAAAAATAAAACCGGGGAGTGATATTAATGCCCTAAACATATATCATTGAAAATGATGAAAAATATAAAATGTACAGGATTCAGAGATAGAAACCTCTTTCCAAATCAGAACAAAATGTGAAGACTGAGAGATGAGGATTGAGAAACTTCAAGAGAGACAGAAAAGAAGGAAGGACAGAGCAGCTATCCGCAGTTTAACAAGCAGAGACTGACGGAATTGAGCTTTGTTTATTTATTTAATTAAATAATTTATATGGATGGCAAGTGAAAAACAATACAAAAAGCATCATAACACAAACAAACAATAATGCAATGCAACTGAGATTCCTATTTTTTCCTCCTTTTTATAACTCTTTAATCCCTTTATTCGGAATGGAGTTCGGGCAACTGAATGGAACTGAGTGTTTGCTGTCCGGATGCCCTTCCTAACACCTACGTGGAATTCGTAGCAGATATTTTCTCTTTGCACCCTGATAAACATCTGCTGCTATCTAGAATTGAGCTCTCTCGACCTTCTGAGTGGGAGGCGAACATCTTCACCTCTAGGCCACCAATTCAGACTCCTAATAAACCATCTCAAATTTTATCACAATAGATATCTAATTCCATTAATATCCTGGCCACAGAGACTGAGAGTAAAGCCATATTTGGAAGGTTAACAGGTCCATCTGAATCTCAAGGGGGATACCTCCGCTGCTACATCTGATGAGATTATCATCAATAGGAGCAATTGCATAAAAATGGTTTCAAAACAAGAACAGGTGCATAATTATGTCATCACACAAACACCATAATTACATTCATGCATCATTATGTTTCATATTTAATGCATGGGAGGTGACATCATCACATGTGTCATCGTATGCCTCCTGGCAGTAACTAATGCCTGGGAGAGAGAGTAATGAATTCACAGGAAATGCAATTCACCAAAGCAGACTCATTCTTGTTCATTCTTGAAATAAAGCAATAATCCTACTATTTTAGCTTTTTTTTCTTTCTAATTTAAATGACTGGTCTTTCATTTCCAATTCTTAAAACTTTAGACTTCCTGTTTAGTTTAGAGTTTTACATCTGAGTAAAACTTGGTAAATGTTGCAATCATCGCTGCTTCAGTTGCATATTAATTGTCAGATTGACTTTACTCAGAGAAAAACGTGGACTAAATTTCGATCAGCAAAATCAAGAGCTGAGGAACAGGTACTTATATTCTTAACCAATAATAATATCCAGAGAGAGGAAATACAGCTGCCTCGGTTGTTTCTTGACGTAGAAGATCAGCTGCTTTGTATACAAGTTCAGTGCTTAGTAATAATGTTTTTTTTTAAAAAAAACCTTAAAACAATTGTCCCTCTCTCCAGCATTTACAATTCACCTCTGACTCTTGATAAAGTGTTGTCAGACTTTTTTTTATAAAAGAGAAGAACCATCATTTATGCATTTTAACTACACTTAAGAAGTAAAGTGTAGTTAAAATGCATAAATGATGGTTCTTGAAATGGAGATTGGTTGAAATGTAATATGTTTGTCTTGTAGCAGAACAGCCTATTAGCTGGGTTGGTTCAAGTTGTTCCCTTCTCTTCACTTCCCCAAATGGCTCCTTTGAAATGTCTAATTCTGATTTGCTATACTATTCCGGCCACAGTTGTAGTAGCAGCTTTACTGCTGCTTTTTTTTTTTTTTTTTTTGAATAACAGCAATAAGATTCTGCAGGTAGCACACGCCTGTTTTTCCAGGATGAAAACATTTACAGACTCTTGCAAATGATTGCTATTGGATATAGTTTCCAGTTTAACAAAAGTTTTACTGCACTTGGGGCTGAGAAGATTACTTGGTTTTGTTGACTGCAAGACTTTCTCTGGTATTGTCTTTGCGGGTGTCATTTACAAGCTGTTGTATACAACCTCAATGGCACCCAGGCTCCAAAAGGCTTTTCTCTTATTTTCATCCTATTCATTAGCTTGCAAAGGAGCACCGCGCAGTTGCAAATAGATATTAAATGAGGTTTGCGCATGAGTTGATCTTTGCAAATAGACATCGCCTTACAAAAGCAAATAATCAGAAATCAAACAAAAGACAACTAGACTCTTGGGAGGGCACAGCAAGAATTACTGTCGAGTACTTTTCCTGCTTTGTATATGCTATTCAGGAGTTTACAAAGGCAAGCTCCCCAATTAAATTGCCCCTCTCTTGCTACCTACGCTTCAATTTATTCTTTATCTTTCAAAACACTTTTATAGTCTTTTTTTTTTTTTGCATCCATTACATACTTTTCCACTGTCGACATGAAACCCTGTCATTTTATGAATAAATAATTCTGGATTTCTGCATTTTAGTGTGTGTGTGTGTGTGTGTGTGTGTGTGTGTGTGTGTGTAAAATGTTGCAGAAATGTTCCATATAGTCAAGACCTCTCTGGTAGCAACTGATTTGACTGCTCAGAGGTCCTGAAGAAATTTGCTTCATCTCCAAGCACTAAAAAGAATTGTAATGTTAGAGGCTCTGCAACAGTTCAGATAATCTAATAGTAGCATTTAGCTCTAAGGCTCATGAACAACTTTTGCTAAAATTATTTTTGTGTTGTTTCGTTGTGTGAGTCCAATGGGCACTTTGTTAGTCCAAATCAACTGAGTAGTCTCAAAAGGAAACCAGTAAGTAGCACTGTCATCAATATGTTTTATTTTGAGGTTTCTGTCCACTCAATTTACTAATCTTATGTTCAAATCATCATCAAGAACATGCAAATTAGCAAGAATTTCCATACTGCTTAAGCATATTCTATACAGATGGAGCTTTCAATTAAAATTGATTGCTTCTTTAAAAAAGGGGGAACTATGGTAATTTGTTCATACATAGGAGGAAGAGAATATTATGCCACTTGCCGATATTAATATAAGAGCCAAGCCAGTCTAAATGTGTCATTTTAATCACAGTAACAGTGAAGTAGGAGGTCTGTTTTATTGGTTTGTAATAATCAGCTCTGAGTGAATAATTTATTTGAAGATGCTATAAATATCTTTTTGTATTAAGAATGGTTCATTTTGTATATGGTTTCTTGATTAATGTCTCAGCCTCAGTTTAATTATAGCTTTGGTTTTTTTTTTTAAATGAACATTTTTAAAAAAAAAAAGAAATTGGCTTGGAGATTGGTAACAAAGTCAATCAATGATACCGTTTCGGCAATAACTTGGTTATTTAGGCTACTTTTTACTAGTTGTACTGTGATGATTTAGTGCACAATTTCGTATAACATTATTTCCTATTCAATTCAAAAAACTGAATTATAGAACAGAGTCATGACAATCATATTTGAAGCCCTGATGGCACAGTGGTTAAAGTGCAAGCAAACTCGGCCTACAGCCTGGAGTTCGATCTTGACAAGCCTCAAGGTTGACTCAGCCTTCCATTCTTCCAAAGTTGGTAAAATGAGGACCCAGATTGTTGGGGGCAATATGCAAATAATGCTTATATTGTAAACCATCTTTTGGAGAGCTCTGATATCAGAGCTTCCTGGGAACTTAATGCTCTACCAGTTTGAACCTAGCAGGATATCAGAAAGGGGGATTCCCCTCCCAGAGTTTTAGAGTCAGTGGGTCCCTCTCCTTGTTTCTAGCACATAGGTGTTTGCTTTTCCAGTGTGGCCTTTTCTGACATTTGAAAGTGTAGGGGGGAAAAGTTTCTGTATTCTTGCCATCCCTCGCCATTCATAAACCAAGCTGAAACCAGAAATTGCGAAGTTGCAAGTCAGGAAACAATGCCATAAGAGAAAGCGCTTAAAGGTCTTTTCAGCTGAAACTGATAAAACTGCTTCTCTCTCTCTCAGAATAGCAAACGGGCAATTTAATTAAAAAAACTAAAGCCCTTCAAGATACAGAGCTTTCCTGAAGTAGCCTGTTGTTGACAAGGGTCTACAGTGTCATATCATCCTTAGTCATGTATCTATAACATCAGTGACAATGATGGATCGAGAAAGATCTCCAAATTGGAAATACCTTCAGGAATGACCCCACCTACAGAAGTTGACAATAATTAATTTGGTTAATTTCATTAATTCAAATATACCTTATTCACAGAATTTCCATCTTGTCCAATATAAGTTTTAGTTTTATGGCCCAACCAAAGTTTCCCGCACCACTTCAGGGAGCGCTCCTCGAGAAACGAGAGCTTGCAGGAGGCTGACCTGGCATTTGCAATGGAGAGCAAAATGTGGCTGCTCCCTGAACCAGACACTGTTTACTGTTCCGAGTCCCAAGTGGCAGGAAACGAGGGCTGCCTTGGCCACCAGCTGGCACAAATATACCAAGGCAAATGCTCATGCCACGCAAGTTCAAGTAGTGCTTCGCTCTCACACTTCTTCCGGCCCTTGTTGGTGCTCCGTGCACCTCGGTCTCTCAGGGAGATGCTTGACTTCCTCTCAGCCCCAAGACACTGGCTGGCCCATGAGATGAGAGAGAGAGAGAGAGAGAGAGAGAGAGAGAATGAGAAAGAGAGAGAGAAAGAGAGATAATCAGAATGAGACAGAGAGAGAAAGAGACAAAGAATGAGAGAGAGAATGAGAGAGAGAGAAGAGAGAGAATCAGAATGAGACAGAGAAAGAGACAAAGAATGAAAGAGAGAGAAAGACAGAATGAAAGAGTGTGTGTGAGAGAGAGAGAGAGAGAATGAGCGACAGAGAAAGGGACAGAGAATGAAAGAGAGAGAATCAGAGAATCAGAGACAGAATGAGAGAGAGAGACAAAATGAAAGAGAATCAGAGAGAGAGAGAGAGAGAATCAGAATGAGAGAATCAGAATGAGAGAAAGAGTGGGGGAGAGAGAGAGAAAGAGGGGGGAGAGAGAAAGAGAGAATGAGAGAGAAAGAGAAAGAGAGAGAGAGAGAGAGAGAGAGGAGGGAGAGTGCCTGAAGGACCCCAACCCGTCACTGGAAGTCCAGATGCTTCAGCAAGCGGCGTGCTGGATTCGTATTAGTGATCCGCGAAATTTAAAATTATGAACTTGGTGGTCCCTGAGGTCCAAAAGGTTGGGGACCCCTGGTATAGGGTCTCCTGCTTGAGCAGAGGGCTGGACTAAAAGATCTTCAATGTCTCTTCTAACTCTGTTATTCTGTTCTATCTTGAAGGCAGTTGATTGGGGAAGGCTGCTTTAAGGCAATGTGTATCATTTAATTATCTTCTACACTTCTTAAGAATAGCTGCTTACATTATATTAATACATTACTTGTTCAAGCATTGATCAATCCATGCCAGAATGCTACTGTAATAACTTAGTATAGCTTTGAATCTCTATATTGCCATATGCATAGTACCTATTTGTATATATGATTTTCTCACTCAATTCCAGATATTTAATTACAGGGTGAAAGACAATAGTTTTTCATAATAAAATCTCTACTAGGTTCATTTCAGTCCAGTCACTTTTTGACCTGATGGTTTTATTTTAACAGTGTGGTAGCCTAGTGGGGAAAATGCTTATCTCCCACTAGGAAGATTGAGTGTTCAATCCTAAGTAGAGGCAGATGTTTCTCTCCTAGGGTGCAAAGAAAAAATATCTGCTGCAAACTCTGCCTAAGCATCAGGAAGGGCATCCGGTCAGTAAACACTGAGCTCCATTCTGACTCTACTCCAAATTAAGGGATTGCAGGCTTGTAAAAAGGGAATCAGTCAGTAACCACTTTGAGTTCTTGGAAGCTAATGCTTCTGTCATCTAGCCACATTGTCTTCTGTTAGACTTATTTTTTATAGCTCTCAATTTTTCCAAGCTTCAGGGTCTTCTTCAATTACTCTTGCCTTCATGCTACATTTCCATTTTAAGCTTTATTTTCATTCTTAAGCACCCAGTGAGCAGCCTGGTTTTACTTCAACTAGTGCTGAATGGCATGCAATTCCAGATACTTTTAATATTTTTCTCCTGTAGCACAATTCCAAGGCAATATTTTTTCTTCATTCAGCTTTTCCAACGGTCTAGCTTTCACAGCCATGCGTTTCAACTGGGAAAAACAATGGCCTTGACAATGTGAGTCTTGAGATATTGCTGTACATTAATATCTCTTTTTTATATCAGCCTTTCTCCCAAACAGCATATATCTCTTTGCTTTGTGGCTTCCTACAGTCACCACGCCTATTACATTTTGAAACTAGGAAGATAAACTCTGTTACTACTTCAACTTCTATTTGCACTGACTGTTGACATAATGTTAGCTTTTTACTTACGGAGCATTTCCACTTATTCTTTTCACTTTCAGCAACATTTTAGACTGATACAAGTGTTTCTGACTTCCAACGTTGTCAGTGTATTGGAGATTCTGGTTAATTTCCCATCAATTTTAATTCTAATGTTTTTTTATCTTCTGGTCCAGCTTTTCGTATGATATATTCTGCATATGATTGACATGTGCACATGATGCCCTAGCAATTCTTTTCTTCTTCATGGAGCTGATCTCCTGCCCCAGTAGTTTACCAACATTTAGCTAGCAGTCATTACTTGATCTGACTGTGAGTCCTCTGGGGCATCCTGATTTTGTTCTACTCTGATCTGATAGCATCTTTCTCTGCAGCCTGTTTCCAATAAGTCAGTGTAACTCAAATTATAGTTCCTCACCTGCCTCTGTCTAAAAAGACAACAGTAATTAGGCACAGTGCTTATTACTGCTGTTGCAAATATCCAAGCCAGGCTTAGTGACTGTGTTAACATTCCAGATGCAGGCCCTCACCTCTTCTGCCTTTTGACCTACATTGAAAGAGGCATCATAGTTGTGAAAAGGCAATAAGCTCCCTCGCTTGGCGGCTCCATGCACCTGACTGTATTCCATGTTATTGCAGAAACTGGAAAGGACAAACAATGAAACTTGCACTGAATATAATATATAACCAGTGGTGGGTTTCTACCAGGGGTGAAATCCAGAGGTTCTGACAGGTTCTGGAGAACTGGTAGCAGAAATTTTGAGCAGTTTGGAGAACCGGCAAATACCACCTTTGGCTGGTCCTAGAGTGGGGTGGGAATGGAGATTTTGCAATATCCTTCCCCCAGGAGTGGGGAGGGAATGGGGATTTTGCAGTATCTTTCCCCTGAAGTGGGGTGGGAATGGAGATTTTGCAGTATCCTTCCCCTGCCACACCCACCAAGCCACGCCCACCAAGCCACACCACACCCATCAAGCCACACCCACAGAACCGGTAGTAAAAAAAAATTGGATTTCACCACTGGTTTCTACCGGTTCGCCCCGGTTCCCGCAAACCAGTAGTGGTAGTGGCGGGAGGCTCTGCCCACCCACCTCTGCCCACCCACCGGGACATCATCATTGTCAAGGTGACGATTAATCCCATTCTGCTTTTGGGTAATCGCACCTTGATTTAGAGGATGAATCGAGGCTTTTCTTTGAAGTATACTTAAGAAAATAAACCCGAAGATATGTTTTCTAAGAAAAAATCATATATTTGTTATAAAGAAAATAAAACATCTCACTAGTCTAATTAATTACATTTTGGCAACGTTCCTGCCGGCCACCTCTCTTGGCCGGACCTCTCCTGGCAGGAGAACAAAGAAAGTTAGAAGAAAGTGAAGGAATGTAGACATGCGCAGTTAGCTTAAAGATAAGAACTTGGCAAGCTACGGTAAGTCTGAAAGTCCAAAAATATGAGCTCATCTGGTAAATACAAAAACGCAGTGACAATCATGGACACTCTGTGCATGTGCAGAAGATTCTGCACATGTGCTCCTGGTTCCAAACTGGTAGCGAAGGTAAGAGGAACCCACTACTATATATAACATCCTCAAAATGATATCCTCCCATGGATGCAGTAGGATATGAAACATAACATTTGCTTGGCTCCATTACCTTATTCTTGATGTCAGTCTTTCTTTCCATTTTAAAGGTTATTTTGTTAGATGGGGGCGGGGAGAATGAAATTAAACCATTTTCTCAGTTCTCAAGATATAGTGTGTTATAAACTAATCGGCTGATGGGTATGGCTTATGATTCAATGCATTTGTTAAAGGGATAAAATGGCTCAAGCCAATAACCAGATTAAATGAATCGTATGAATGCAAGTTATGGGTCCCATGTTACTATAATTTGAAATTCATTATTTGTAGTTTTTATAGCAATTTTAACAAGGAAGGTTGGGAGTAATAGCAGTACTTATTTCTCCTATTAGCATTCTCTGTGGAGAAGCACAGATCCTTTTGAGCTTACAAGTTATCCTAGTGACAGAAAATCTGGCTACAAAACCCTGATAACATAAAGATTTTTGTTTTTCAAAAAGAACCCTTTGATTTTCACTCTTGAAAAGGAAAACAATGTTATATCATTTTTAAAACTTCCTCCAAAACATGCAATCTCATTTTACTGACCCATTGTGTGTAGGTAAATTCAGAGTTCAGAATTTATTGGGCTATGTTGCTACAGAATTAATCGAAGACGACATTTGATTCTTAAAAACTCCTTATCTGTAGATCTTTCCTATTTAGAAATGTGAGATGGGCAGTTTTTGAAATGCTCACAATAGTCACTCTTCTCACAATTGTGTCCAGCCATCAGTGTTTACCTAGGTGGAGCTCTGAGAAATTAATTACCACTTACTGCAGTGGTAATATTACAGGAAGAACTTGAAAAAGAAAAGAAAAGAAACAGAAGCAGCCCTTTTGAAATGACTTTTGAAAGTTTTCCATTGAAGGTATTCTCAACAGCAGAAGACGCACCCACTCAACCCAGATGAAAGCAGCTTATACGACATTGATGGCCTCTGAACCATCGTTCCCAGACCTCCCACAGCTAAATGGCACAGCTAGGATTCCGGGAGTTTCAATCCTAATATATGCGGAAGGCACTAGGTTTGGAGCAGGTTGGATTAGACTTTGTAAGTGCTTTGGGAGAGGCCGGAAATTACTAGCACCTGTATGTGTTTTTAGGCTTTGTTATTACTAGTACAAACACAGGTAGTCCTCAATTTACAACAGTTCATTTAGTGACCAGTCAAAGTTACAATGACACTGGAAAAAAGTGACTTATGACCATTTTTCACACCGCTGCAGCATCCCCATGGTCACATGATCAAAATTCAGACACTTGGCAACTGACTCATATTTATGACGGGTGCAGTATCCCAGAGTCAAGCAATCCCCTTTTGCGACCTTCTGACAAGGAAAGCCAATGGGAAGGCCAGATTCACTTAACAACCATGTCACTAACTTAACATCTGCAGTGATTCACTTAACAAGTTTGGCAAAAAAAAGTTGTAAAATGGGGCAAAGTTCACTTAAGAAACGTTTCATTTAACAACCGAAATTCTGGACTCAGTTGTGGTCGTAAGTCAAGGATCATCTGTAATACATTTACAGAAATCTATTTTCACATCGGGATAACACTGAAATGGGGCACTTATCTCTGAGTTTCTTACAGAAACTGATTCTATTCTAGTGTAGGGTTGCTCATGGTTCGCACCGGTTCATAAGAACCGGTAATAAAAATTTGTAGTAGTTCAGAGAACCGGTAATAACATTGGCTGGCCATGCCCCCGAACTGTTCCCTGGCCCGGTCGCCGCTCGCTTACCCTGCCCACCTCATTAGAGCCTTTTTTTTTTTTTACTTTTAAAAGCATTTTTTCTACAACCTCTTTGGCTGAAAAAATGCTTTTAAAAGTAAAAAAAAAAGCCTCTGATGATTGCGCGGCTCAGGTGGGATAGTCAGAGGCTTTTAAAAGCATTTTTTCTGCAATCTCTTAAGGTTGTAGAAAAAATGCTTTTAAAAGTAAAAAAAAAAGTTGGCCACGCCCACCCAGTCACATTACCCCAAGCCACACCCACAAAATAAGCCACGCCCACAGAACTGGTAGTAAAAAAATTTAGAACCCACCCGTTCTATTCCTACATCCCGATTTCAATTGACATACTGAACTACCTTGTACAATACATATTCTTTGCTCACTGATGCAAATGGAAAATACAAACTTTAAAAGGTCATAAAGGAACAAAGAAACCGCTTACATGAGTGGCAAACCGTACAGAGAACAACCTATGTCACCAAATGGTGGAAGTAGTAATGTAAGAAAACTGAAAAGCCATTGTTATAAAGAAGTCTATTTGCACATTGGAGGACATACTAAATTTACTTTAGATGTGCCTTAAATACTTTAAGGGACAAACAGGTGCTTATTATAGCCATAATCAAGTAAAAATCTGGATGCTGAATTGCTGTTCTGACCTCATGAAAATGTAAATTTGAAATCTGGAATGTGCATCAACATCATGTTTTTTTGAAAATAAGTGTATTGTTTATAGTAAGTATGTAATATGTAAATGTAATATGAAAGCTTTCATCTTATTCAAATATTGGAAATGCAGATGAAGTCCTGCATTGAAATGGATAGTCCTGCATTGAAATAATGGGTAGAATGAAGAACTAAAAATGAGTTGTAGCTTACTTGGCATAGACAGCTTTTCAATCTGTGATCACAACTTAATAATGTAGGATCTAGGGCTGTCTGGTACAAACACTGATCTCTGGGATCTCTTTAGATCAGGTTACTTCTAGACAGGGTGAAGTTTACTTACCTTCACTACCGGTTCGCAAATGTGAGCACACGCCTCCATGCATACACAGAGCCCTCTGCGCTTGCACAAAGGGTAAAAAATAGGCGTGATGATGTCCGGGTGAGTGGGCGGAGCCTCCCGCCGCCGGTGCTACTGGTTCACCTGAGCCGGATAGAACCGGCTGAATTTCACCACTGCTTTTAGGCTTGTCTAAATGGCAGAAGACTTTAGAATTTAAGTAGCTGTGGTAATATTTGGTCACAGCTGTAATGTACATAGGACAATTGATACTAGATAGGGTAGATTAAAGAGTTTGAGGCTAAGAAAAAGTAGGCTATGAGGCAATGGGGGAGACAGAAGAATTGCTTTAAACACAAGTAACAAAAACAAAGCAGAAATTTAGTAATTGCAAACTAAATTTACCCTTATGGAATGAAGTTTAGAGATGATGATGATGACGACAAGACCTATGTGTATGGGTGTGGCTATGGATGTGAGGGTGTACATGCGTAGAAATTCATATTTGGCAAGTCCCAGGAAGCAGGCCTTCTCTGCTGTGGCACCCGCCTTATGTTCCAGACATCCCTCAAAACTTGGTTATGCTATTAAGCCTGGGGTCCCAGAGAACTGGAAACTTGTTTAGATGGCTCTACTATTGAAGTGGATGTACTCATTTTCTCTCTGCTTGGGGTTTGTTTTATGTTTAGTTTTAATCCTCTTCCTTTTTAATGCTGACTTTTCTATTTTTAATATCTGTTTTTATACATGTGTTCCAGTTCTACTTACCTTTACTACCGGTTCTGTTACAATTGAAAATAAATAACAGGTTCGCATTGGGAGCATGCTCAGATCACCTATGATGATGTCCGGATTGATAGATGGAGCCTCCCACCCGTTTAACTACCGGTTCTTGCAAACCGGTCCGAACCGGGGGCAACCCACTACTGATGTGTTTTATTGCATGCCGCCCAGATTCACCTCTCATGAGATGGGTAGCTATATACATTTGATTAATAAATAAATTAATATTTTTCTAAATAACTGATAAGCTTGCAATAGAATAGGACTGGGTGTTGTTGGTAACAGTGGCATCCCCAGTTGGCCTCCATGAGACCCAAGTTAATATATATTTCTAAATTAAGCATTAACAAAATAGATTCAATCAACACGTATGAGAATGCTAAAACAAGAATTTGGTAAGGTTGCTAACATCTCATAAGTTTTCATGCTTTTGCAAGATTGTAGCTGTGTAGGGGGAAAAAAAATAGGGCCTGAATGATCACTTGATCCTTGTAAACTCCTGCCATAGAAATTCTATGCAGTAATTTTGGTTGAAATCATAAGTAAATTGTATACTTATTTTATGTTTGAAACTGCTACTAAAATGGGAAGCAATTTGTTTGTGAATTACCAGTTCCCCATTGGCTTTGAGTTGCAGAGGCCAAAAGGAACTGCATAAACGTTTCATTTCTACCTGCTGGCTAGAATCCACAGATTGTCATATTTCTTCCTGGGCTCAAAAGTGTATATGGTATGTAGAACTGTTAGGTTTACAAGTAAGGCAGTGGGCTCCATAAACCCACATACATTGAACAAATTGGGGTACCCTGTAAGGAAAATTCATTTATCCGATTGTTGTCTCTTTGTATTAACACATTGGTATTTTATTACTTAATTTTCCTCCTATCTCATTCAGAATTTAGACTGTGTATTGTACTATATTTTAGCTTATTGATAAAGTCACAAGACTAATCAATAAATAAACTACTACTACTACATGGAATTAAATTTCTCATATCTCTATATCAAGCAAAATCAACAAACATATAGAAGTGAGGGTTCCATTATAATAACTAAAATTGTACATTTTACATGTGTTTTCACAAGACATATATATATATATATATCCTGTTGCTTTCCCATTTCCTCCAGAGTGGACATGTTCACCAGTGGTGGGTTCCTCCCGGTTCGGTCCGGTTCGGCTGAGCCGGTAGCGGTGACGATATGATGTCACCGAACTGGTTCTTCCCCCCCCCCGCCCTCCCACCCCCCCACCCACGTTATTCTTACCTTTTATTTAGTCCCACCCCCAATCTATTGCTGCCTCCTGAGTCCCAGCTGATGACTAGAGGGAAAAAAACTGTTTAAACTCTTGCCACAGGGCTTCAAAGGGCCGTTCTACAGCTGATCAGTGTTAAAAGCAAACAAATGAGTCTGGTCGTAAGTGTGAGGACTGGTCGTAAGTGTGAGGACCTTCCAGAAATGACTGACCAGCTAGCTACGCCCACCTGGTCACATGACCTCCAAGCCACACCCACAAAATAAGCCACGCCCACAGAACCGGTAGTAAAAAAATTTAGAACCCACCCCTGATGTTCACCCTTCCAAACTTTCCATGCAAAGCCCTCAGCAGTCTTGAACAAATTTTATGTAAAATATTTCCAGATGGAATACAGTATCTGGGAAACTTTGAAGTATATGGGGTCCATTTATGCAGGGGATTCCATAGGCCAGTATTTCTTCATCAAGTTCAGAAAAGTTATCTGCCTATATTTAGCGCAACTTTATTGGTTACAACAAATGTCTTTACTCTCAGAAGCCTTTTAGGTCAATGCAACCTATGGTAGCTTCATGTTCTGCCTTGGAGTAGTGGCTTTGTTGTTACTACTGCCATTCTTTCAGGTTATGTCTCTGGCAAGTAAGCTTCACCTGACCATGATATGTGCCAGAGATAGGGCCCCATTGCCTATGAATCTTAAAGGCAAGTGAAAGAAAAAAATGTGATAAAAAATGGAATAAATTCTGTAGACACCTCTCTGTTCACCTTCATCTTTTTTTCCAATCATTTGAGATAAAAGGGTTTTATCCTTTCCCTTTGGAGAAAAAAGCCTTTTACGTTAAAATGACTGGAGAACCAATGGAATGGTATACTGCTGGAGTTGGAGCTATTAAAAATAAAATAAAAACCCAGAAAATTTGATAGCTCAAGGGAGGAAAACTAGTGATTTGGTTTTTTAAAAAAAAGATTGGTTGAGTTTTGAGCCAGCAACTTTCTATTTATAAGGCAACTGTAATAACCATTGTGCTGTGGTAACACTGCTTATAAAGACCATCCTAGAACAGGGGTGTCAAATTTGTGGTGTGACAGCAGTGTCACATGACGTATTGCAACTTTTTCCCCCTTCGCTAAACCGGGCATGGGTGTGGCCAGCCCATGATGTATTAGGCCCACGGGCCAGGAGTTTGACATCCCTGTCCTAGAAGGTATTAGAGATCACAAACCTGTAAGAATTTTTATTATTTTAAATCTGGTTGTTATACTGGTATCTATGTACATGTGCAATTTGATACTTTAATTTTGTATATATAATTTTGTATGTATGTATGTGTATACTTTTATAAGTACATGTATACAAATATATATCTCCTATATGTGTGTGTGTATAATTTTAGTCCATTTCTTTGCATATGTCTTAGCAAAATTTATATAAAATTACAACAGTCCAAATTCAAACCCCCTAAATTTAACCGCAGTGTCTATCAATATCTGCATTCTTATCTTCCTCCAGTCATTATAAACAATGCAACTTATTTTGTTACATGTTTGGCTACATCAGTCAAATACATTTTTTCCTATGTTGAACTGATTTAGTTGGATTAACAAAGGCATAGTAAATCTTGTTTGGGTTCCTGATATAATTTGCAATGTGAAAATTCTTCCACTTGTAAATTATCACCAAAGCCTAAACAGCAGGCAATTCATAATCTTGTATATCTTCTATCCAAATAGGCTGTTCGCATTGTCTGAAAATGAACTACTGTGCAAGCTTGTTTCAGGGAATGGGATGTAAGAAACCCCAAGACTCTAGTGGTGGGTTGCCCCCGGTTTACACCGGTTCTATAGAACTGGTAGTAAAACCGGCTGGAGGCTTTGCTCACCAACTCCACCGTCATCAGAACGCTTCTGCGCATGCGCAGAAGGGTGTGTGTGCGCGCGCGAAGCAAGCACAAGTGTGCGGCCCCATTGCGAACCGGTAGTAAAGGTAAGTACAACCCACCCCTGATCCTAATCCTAATCCTAAACCTAAAGTTAGGGTTATAAATAAGATACATTCTTTTTTCACTTGACCAATTTAAGCTTGTATTTGTGCTTTTTATTTTATCTAAAATCTTTTTAAAAAATTACCAATCCCTCAATAACATATGGTATTTTATGCCATTCAACAGTTCCTGATTTTTTAAAATAGACAACAATTTACCCATCCACTATTGTTTCCGCACACACCCCCGCCATTTATTTATATATTTTCTCTTTACATATAATAAGTGCTTGGTGAACAGCGTACTGTCTGAGTCAGTTTGTTTACATCCTAGTTTTTTAGGATCCTAGTTTTCTACTTCTGTTAGCCAACCATTGATAAAACAAGTCCCAAGTTCGAAAATACTCTGTGTCTTCTTTTTCATTTATCTTCAATGTTAATCTGTCCATTTCTGCACAGTCTAATATTTTTTTAATTATATCATCTTCTGTGGGTGTTTCCTCATTTTTCCAGTATTGTGCAAATACAATTCTTGCTGCTGTCAAAACATGTAATATCAAATATACATTTCCTTTATCATATTTTTCTGGTATTATGCCTAACAAAAATAGTTCTGGCTTGTAATCTATGTTGTCTTAACATTTTTTCTAACCACGTATGCACTTTTGTCCAAAATCCTTTTGCTTTTGGGCACATCCACTACATGCGATAGTACAGGTATGTGCTGGGTATTTGATTACATTTCCAACATTTGCTGGACATCAGTGGTGGGTTGCCCCCAGTTCTGTCCGGTTCTATAGAACCAGTAGTAAAACCGGTGGGAGGTTCCTCCCATCCGCCACGACATCATCATGGGTGATCTGCACATGCTCAGAAGCTTCTGCCTCCCATTGCGAACTGGTAGTAAAGGTAAGTAGAACCTTCCTCCCCGATTCAGGCAGGTGTTCCTTTAACAACTCGGTACACTCCCTATGTTAAACACTTCAGTCCTTTCACTTCTTGGGCTTGCTTTTCGCCTGCAGAAAATAGGAACTTCCTGAACTTCACAGAAGTCCTGCACCTTGACCTCACTGGTGTCTGTTCTGTTCTTGCTAAAAGCTGCAATCTTTGTCACCAGCCAGTCGATTTCAAGGATCTTTCTTTCAGATCCTACTTCCTCCTGCTGGGTTCTTGGCTTCAGTTATACCTGGATTCACACAGCAAGTCCAATCCACACAGCATGCTTAAATACTACCAAGTTGTCTATTGCCTAGTTTCTTCCCTTTTATACCTTTTCATCCCAAAGCAGCTTACCTATTCTCAGATGTTCTTATTCAGACAGGAGGCTCCTAAGTGACTATGTTAGTTTTCCTGGTACTGACAAGAATAACAATAAAAGAGTTGACCTTGAGAGCTTTTTGTAATGCCTATGTCTATCAGGGGAGGACAGACTTTATTGAGATAGGCAAGCAATGTGGTTTGGTTGAGGCATTTCCTATTACCCCAGGCCTGGTTTAAGAAAGGTGCAATGCAACACCAGTTTTAAATGCTTCCCCCAATATTCAGATTAATATTGCTGATTGATCCCTGCAAAATAAGCTGTTTTATTATACAGAATGGATGGAATATCTATAGAACAGGGATCTCCAAACTTGGCAACTTTAAGACTTGTGGACTTCAACTTCCAGAATTCCCCAGTCAGCATGGCTGGCTAAGAAATTCTGGGAGTTGAAGTCCATAAAGTTGCCAAATTTGGAGACCCCTGCTATAGAACTTGAACTAAAAATTAAAACTATATCAGGGAGAATTGTACTGGTTATAAAGTCCCATCCCAGTAATATACTGCTTTGGAAAATGAACCCATCAGGCCTAATTACCATTAGCTACCAAAAAGCTGTATTTATCTATGTCTGCTTGAAAAACCTTTCTATCTATTGGCTAACATAGAACTATGTTTGCTAATAGTTAGGCCTGTATGCAAGAATACCTCAATGGCCCAAGGCAAACATGAATTGAATTCTTGAGGATGGAGTGAGTGAAACAAATTGGGACAAGAATTTCCATTGCTAAACCTGATAGTCGTTAAGCGAATCGTGCTAAATATTACAATATTTTTCCCCACGGTAGTTAAATGAAACATTGCAGTTGTGAAGGATGAGATTATTAAGTGAATCTGGCTTCCCCCATTGGCTTTGCCGGCTGGGAAGATCAAAAATAGCAATTATGTGACTGCAAGATATTACTACAACCTTTGTAAATATATGTTGATCAAAATGCTATCCACATTGGCCGTGACACTTGACCATGGTGACCATGTGATGATTGTAAGTGTAAGAACTGGTCACTTATTTTAGGGCCATTGTAACTTCAAACAGTTGCTAAACGAACGGTTGTAAGTTGAGGACTACCTATAGCTGTAACCACTTCACTTTTCCACCATTGCTCACCCCTAGGCCACTTAAGGCCCATAGGTCACTACTTTTTCTTTAGGTTCCATATGTTGCAGTACCCTTTAACTGGGTCCCATCAAACATTCATCCAGCACTTCCTTTAGGCAGAAGAAACTCTGTGCCGGAGCAGAAACAATAGCAATAGTGTTTAGACTTATATACTGCTTCATAGTGCTTTTACAGCATTCTCTGGATGGTTTACAACTTCAGCATATTGCCCCCAACAATCTGGGTCCTTATTTTACTGATCTTGGAAGGATGGAAGGCTGAGTCAACCTTGAGCCAGTCCGGATTGAACTGCTGGCAATGGGCAGACTTTGTTCTGTCCCGTACTCCACACGCACCCCCACAGACAGCCCGGAGTTAATAAGCCACACGACAAAACTCTTTGATGATAAAGCTGGCAGCAACCCAGTGGCTAGCTGCCAATTCAGACTTTACTCATACAAAACAAAGATTAGACTGCCAGCATTCCGATAAAACAGGCAGACTGTCAACAATACAAGGATTAATCCAAATGCAGTCCGATAAAGCAGGCAAAGTCCAGTAACACAGAGATCATGGAGTATTTCCAGTTTTTGCTCGTCACAAACTGAACCGGCCACCACACCCACATTTATACCTTGTGGGGTGTGGTCCAGTGACTCAGCTAATCTCTGGCACGCCTTCCCTTCTGCTGTGCACGCTTCTCCCTGTGCCTCTTGTTGCGGGTCCAGCCAGCACTTATCTTCTTCATCGCTGTCCACCTATGGCTGCGGGGACGTGCTTGGCTCTGAGCCTATTGTTTGGCCTTCGGTGTCCTCCGGAGGCATTGCCAGAGAGGAGGGTCCTGGAGAGTGAGGCCTTGCCAACTCCTCCCCCTCACTCTCAAAGTCTGCATCTGTCGATAGCCCAAGCTCAGGCAACGGAGCCACAACAGATTTAGCCTGCAAGACTGCATTCTAACCACTGCACCACCACGGTTCCTTCGCACTAATGGGACTATCACAGAAAGCCTCAGGAATGAAGTGAAACAAAAGTAGTGTGTGACCCACTTCGTATGCTTTCACTCTTAGAAGTGGAATGGGCTGTACTACTTTGTAACACAATGCACTGGATACCTCACAAAAGCCTTTGCCCGAAAGCAAAGTTCCCGTTGAAACTTGGCAGCAGCCTAAAATTAATATCCTGCCTCTATCTTAATGGTTTGAAGCAAGAATAAAAAAAAAATACATTAAATAGGAAGAAAAAGTCATCTGAATCAATAACATTCCTTTTTCTTGTAGAAGCAATGCTTTGGGCATTAGAAATCATGCTTAAATTTGGCAGCTGAGAATAAAACCAGAGAAATGGTATTGGATTAATCTCAGTATTTATTTTGTGCAGGAGGGAAAGTTCAGATAAATCCTAAATAAACCTCAAATAATTCTTAAGTAAACTTAAGATGAGGGGAGGATAGTTTTCCTATATTTAATGTTGTCCAGAGTTGAAGACTCAGTTCCCTGGTTGACTAAGACAATTAGGTAGTTTAATCCCAATGCAACTGGAGAATCTCATACTGAGAAAAGATAATCTCTGTTTTTGCTGTTCCTATGTTTTCAGCAATTTAGCACATCATGTGAACTAGGCAATGTGGTTTATAAATATGTCTGTCTCTCATTGTATTGCATTAACCTTACCTATTATGTTGTATTAATTCAATAAACCATAGTTAAATATAATTATGGCTTAGTATAGTATGGAAAGCCGTTTAGGAATCAGTTAGGGGACATATGTGTGTAGATACACTGTCTGTATCAGGGGTCAGCAACCTGGGGCTCTGGAGCCGCATGTGGCTCTTTCACCCCTCTGCTGGGGCTCCCTGTCACTCAAAATATGCGTCACAACCGCCAATGTGCGACATCCAGCGGCATGTGACTTATTGACCTTTTCAACCTCCGGTAGGCCAACTGTGGATAAATCCAAGAAAATAAAAGTTTCAGAAGAAAACAGAAGGTTTAATTCAACTACATATGCTAGTTTTGTGGCCGCTCAAGACATAGTCAGGCACGGGAAGGGTTTTGTGGCTCCCGGTGTTTTCTTTTCTGTGGGAAATGGGCCCAAATAGCTCTTTGAGTGTTTAATGTTGCAGACCCCTGGTCTGTACATTGCTCAGTTGTATGTGGAACTTGAGGATACACACAAATCAGATACAGGTAGTCCTTGATTTATAACCATAATTGAGCTTAAAATTTCTGCTGCTAAGCAAGACAGTTAAGTGAAATTGCCCCATTTTACAATCTTTCTTGCCACAGTTGTTAAGTGAATCCATTTTTCCCATTTCTTTGCTTGTCAAAAGGTCACAAGAGACCAGAATTTATGTTGCTAAGTGAGAAATTTGTTACGTGAACTTTGTTCCATTTTATGATTTTTTTGCCATAGCTGTTAAGTGAATCACTGCAGTTGTTAAGTTAGTAACACGGTTGTTAAAATGAATCCAGCTTCCCCATTGACAAGGTCACAAAAGATGACCACATGACCCCAGGACACTGCAACTGTCATAAATATGAAGCAGTTGCCAAGCATCTGACTTTTGATCACGTAACCATGGAGATGTTGCAATGGTTGTAAGTATGAAAAACGGTCATAAGTTTCTTTTTTCAGTGCCATTGTAACTTTGAACAGTCACTAAATGAACTGTTGTAAATTGAGGACTACCTGTATTTATCATAAGGCAGTATTTCTCAACCTTGGAAGCTTGAAGATGGGTGGACTTCAACTCCCAGAATCCCCCAGCCAGCAGTGCAATCTTCAAGCTTCCAAGGTTGAGAAACACTGTCATAAGGGCTGATTTTATGATCAGAAGCACAAGATAAGAATGTTGTCTTTAGTTCTTATCCCATTTTTTGACAAAATAGCTGAATTGCGTTGCTTGCTGTAGTTTCATCTGCGCAATTGCACCTGATCTTAATAATTTGGGGAAAGAACATTGATTAATGTTGTCTGTTAATACTGATACCACCCTTTTATATTTTTGTTTATCTGCGGTTGGTTTAAACTTAGCTGACGCCAGGCAGACTCAGATATTTATGTTTGTGATACTCATAAATGGGCTTATTCTTCACATATCTGGCTAAAATTCAAATCACACTTGGTTCAAAGTGTTTCTACTATACTACAGCTGCGAGGGGAGAAAAAAAAATCTCCAAATACAATCAGTGTGCCTATTTATTTGTATATCCAGTTATTTAAAGCTGTATATAGGGCCTCTATTTGCCATGACAAGATAAGCTGAAGTGTTGTTCCTCATTCCACAAATCTGACAGAGGCAGATCTGTGATTGAGTGGCTTTGTGTCAAGAGAAAGAGAAGAAATATCTCTACTGTAAGCAATTTCCTCCTCCCACAGACTGGTAAATTGCCTCTTGCAATTTTTTTAAAAATAAGCTAGTTACAGGATTTGTTTCTATCATCTTCCCTAGTCTAGTATCCAGAAATATTGAACTATCTTCTTCCTCTTTCTTCTCTTTCATCTCCTTCAAAAATGCTATCCCAATTATAACCTGCCTTTTCTCTGACGTATACAGAGCTGGATATTAATGGGTACAACAACAATCCTCTCTGTCTTTTAAGGCGAAAAGTTGGAATGGGACAACTTGCTGCGGAACAAATTACCACAGGACAATTCAACAATTCAGATTAATTATTTAAAATAATTGAAAAAAATATTTAAATTTTTTGACATTCACATTTCATTTTGTCACTTTTTTGTCACCTCCTTTTGCACTTTTTTCTTTAATGATTCCCTTCCACCATTTCTTCCATATTAGTGTAACTCTTGTCCCATGGCGAGTTGACCCTGGCAAATTGGCTGTGGTAAGTTGGCTGCGAATCACAAGTCACAATTGACAAAAAATTTGAAGCTGTTTTGAATAGCCTGAACTAAAACCAAATGTTGCAGTTGTTTCTCAAGTAATTCAGTGGCAAGCTAAGACAGCTTAGTAATCAGATGATGTTATATACCTTAATGGTGAACCTATGGCATGTGTGCCACAGGTGGCATGTGGAGCCATATCAGTGGACATACAAATGTTGCCCTAGCTCAGTTCTGGCACGCATGTGCACGCTGGCCAGCTGATTTTCGGGCCTTCCGGTCCCACCAGAAGTCGGCAAACAGGCCATTTCCAGCCTCCAGAGGGCCTCCCGGGAGGTGGAGTCAGTTTTCGCCCTCCCCAGGCTCCTAGAAAGGCTCTGGAGCCTGGGGAAAGCAAAAAACGGGCCTACCGGTCCCACCGGAAATCAGCAAATGAGTCGTTTCCGGCCTCCAGAGGGCCTCCAGGGGGCTGGGGAAGGCTGTTTTCTCCCTCCCCAGGCTCCAAGAAAGTCTCTGGAGCCCGGGGAGGGAGAAAAACGGGCCTACCCAGCCCACCGTGCCATCGTATGCCAAAAGCAGGGGGTGGGGCACACTGAATTATGGGTGTGGGCATGTGTGGGCACGCGTGGGCATGACCCCCCGCACTCCCTCCACTTTTGGCATGCGATGGCAAAAAGGTTAGCCATCACTATTCTATACAATATATTTATTTATATCCCGTCTTTATTAATTTTACAAGTAATTCAAGGTGGCACAACAGCAACTGTGTGAGGTGGGTTGGGTTGAAAAAGAGTGACTTGGCCCAAGTCAACCTAACTGGTTTCCATAGCTAAGGCAGGATTTCAACTCACCCATCTCTTAGTTTCTAGCCTGGTGCCTTAGCCACTGGGCCAAACTGTCTGTCTAGCCTGCCACATTGCAAAGTTTCTGTACTGTGTATCTATTACAATGAGCCTGCAGTACATCTAGTAAAAAAATCTATTGAGGGTAAAGCAAAAAGGCATACTAGATTTTATCTCAGCAGATCAAACAAGAGAGCTGTAGTGTCTTTCAGCTGATGGTGGTGATTGTCAGCTACAAAATATGTGAAATATAAGAAATCCAACTAGAGGTATGTATGATTCCATTTAAGGTCAAAGCGTTTCTTTGTAGCACACAAATCTTATCTACAAATCATCCTGGCTGTTACAAAGAGTAGGTTTTAACTTGCTGTTTACATTTGAATATTCTTTTAAAAATATATAACTACCTGGGTTTGGGAGTATTGGTAGGGTAAATGCCAAATACAACTTTGGGAAAGCTATGTTTCATAAGACGTTGCACAGAACCACAAATCTATCATTGTAAGCAATCTACGACACCAACATGTATTAGTGATTGTATCAGGCAAGGTGAATTGGCTCTGCTGACATCTTTAGCATTCTTGCTGAAAACATTTCAGGGCCCATTATTTACAGGGCGATTCAATCAAGGGCCGGATAGCAATAATGCTGTAAACACACCCACATAGCTATGGAAAAGGCTCCATGAAAAACTCCATTGTAAACAAACCATTAAGTGGAAAGCCAAACAGAAACGACAATACCTTGAGCAATGTATAACTGGATTTATGCATTAGTATAGATAACAGCCAAAAAGACACATACTTGTGCTCTGCAAAATCAGAATAAACATGCATTTTTAGTCCACGGAAAAAGGTATTTTTTAAAAAATGGATTTCCTTGCAATTAAATTCAAGTTTATATAAATCAATAAACCTGGAAGGGTTGATGGCTCATGCTTTGTAGACTGATAATTGAATTAGGGTTCAATATTCGTTTTCAGTGCAATGTAAAGATTCACCTTGATTTGCTAAATAATAATGGATCTAAAGTAATAATGGATGTAGAGTAAATTAGCCAGGGCTCTACTAAAATATTTAAAAATTATTTTCATTAAAAGTTTCTATATGCTTTCTTATCTGTGTATACTATTAAAACTCTCCTGTCTGTTTGTAACCTTCAATTAGACAAAATATGGCATCATAGGACAACCATTTTTGAATTGATAGTACTGCTTCACAATGCTTTACAGCCCTCTCTAAGCATTTTACAGAGTCAGCATATTGCCCCTAACAATCTGGGTCCTCATTTTACTAACTTTACAAGGATGGAAGGTTGAGTCAACCTTGAGCAGGTGAGACTCAAACTGCCGAACTGCTGGTAGTCGGCAGTCAGCAGAATTAACTGGCAATACTGCATTCTAAACACTGCACCACCAGGCTCTTCAAAGTACTTCATATCATCTAACTTAAAGAATGCCTAGAAAATCCATGACCCATTACTCCTTTGCAACTGGAAATTTTAAGGATCTTCATACCAATTGTATCCACAAACTTGTGCCATTTCTGTGCTGCTGTGGTCAGTGGGAGGTCATGTGATAGTTATTTCTAATTCTCTCTGTGCCAGCCCTAAGCTGGCCTGACTGAGGCCATTTTGAGACTTCAGCGCTGACACTCTGGAGAAGAGGGACAGGGAGGGGGGAATAGAGATAGTTGTGGTGTTGTAGTCAAAACAAAATACTTTATCTTGGAAACCAAGGACATTCCTGCAGGTGCTTGGAAGGAGGGGACTGGAGTCACCTAGCAACCAGACAGTATCCTGATTGGACCATGTGGCTGGTTGTTTTGAGAAAGTGAAAAACTTTTACTTTTAAGTAGGTGAAAACAGCGGGAATAGTCAGAGTCAGTTTTCACCAGTCTGTACCAATATGACATATCCAATAAACTTATTATTTGCGGAATCTACCTGCCTCAATAACCCTGACACCCTGCCAGTTTCCCACAAGCAAAGTCAATGGGGAAGCTTGTGGCATTGGAAGCAGGGGAAGCTTCCCATTGGAAGCTTCCCCTGGCTTCCAATGGGAAGCCAGGGAAGTCGGAAGTCACTTCTACTCCCATTGCTGTTTTGCCCACCCATGACCATTCTGTTTACTCATTTGGATAAATAAGAATTGACAAAGGAAAACCTGTTTTGTCTTTATAAAAGTTATATTTCTTTGTAGTTTAAAAGCTGATGTCAAGTGCAGCTTCTTCTCTGGAAAAAGCCATTCTCAATTGCTCTGGATTCTTCCTACCCAGACATGCTTAATCCAATCAGACACAACCTAGGCATATTTCACATCTCCAGCAGTTCTACAACATACCAGCACATTAACTGAATCAAAGAGTTGGCATTTGGAATAATATGGAATTCCTGCCTTCAGTCCTCTCTGGTATCCTATCAAACCTTGGGCCAGGAATATCCTGGCAAGGTTTCAGTATATCACTGATTGTCCCTATTGGCCAAATAGACAGTAGTAGGCATAGCTTAAGCACTGTTGCCAGTCATTGTTTGAGGAATATGATCTCTGCCGCCAAGGTTTGGCAGTGAGTTCCGTAATTAAGTTTTGTCTATTTTTTTTCCCAGTCACTCTATATTTCCAGCACTTTTTCTTGGAGGATTGATTGGGCAGGATTTGGAACCGGCCTTGCAATCAAGGTTTTGTTCCTTGCACAACACAATTGACAGGGGAAAATATTTTAATTTATCAGATTAAATTAAATGGGGCTGTAAATACCTGGCTGTAAAAGTACAGGCAGCATTTTCCAGATTTTGGCACTTCAGATTTTATAGGTCTGATTTAACCTGTACCTTGGAGTTTTGCTGGTTTCAAACTAATTCTGTCAGTCCCTATGCTAATTGAGTTTGAAGTTCACATTGCACACCAATTTTATTCTAGATCTAGTTCAAAGTGCTGGATAGACCATCTAGTACAGGGGTATCAAACTGGAGGCCTGCGGGCCAGATGCATCACATACAGGCCATGCACACCCCAGCTCCGTGAAGGGGATAAACGTCATGAAACATCACATGACGGCAATATGACGCAGCGAGTTTGACACCCGTGATCTAGAATTTTAAATTCTATTTTTAAACTATTTATATGCCATTAGTCAAGATGATAATCCCTTCCTTGTGTGCTTAGATTTCATTTACAAATAGAATTAAGACAAAAACTAATGTGTACAGTAATATATATTGAAATGTCTAGAGTCTCACAGGATAGTTGGTGGCAAAATGGGATAATAGATAGTCTAGAACAGCCAGTTTCTATTTCTCTCTTTTTTTTTTTAAGAGGTCCATCTATATAGTGCAGCAGGAAGAAGAGGTTTACACTAATGCATATTACATCAACCTCTCCTATTCCTATAAGTAAGCTATCACATTCAAACGTTCAGAATGCATATACTTGTAGTACTCAATTAAGATTAAGTGCCTCCAGGCCAGAATATCACAATTTTCAGCTGTACCTCTTGAGACCTGAAAAAAAATCTGGTACTGATTTTTGAAAATAGATTTTAAAAGGTCAATTTAAAGAACATCAGGCTTGAGGACAATTTGGAGTGGCAAAATAGCACACAGGGCTCAGCTGTTACCATCCCTTCTTTTCACCAAAATCAGAGCCGCTTAATGGAGTATCTGATTGTTCTATTTTACAAAGTTCAGCTGGATATTTTGAAAGCTATTCTTATTTGCCCTCAGTTTATGATAATCCACTCAGTAAATTGTGAAGTTTTATAGGCTGACTCTTGTGCAGAGACACAGGGCCTGTTCCATTTGCTGGTATGTCAGCTACGATCAAAAACATGTACTGATAATGACATATTTTTGGTCAACAATAAAGCCAAGAATTTTGATCTAGACACTGAACAAAAAAATATACTGTCCCTTACTTTGCAAGAGTATTATTATTGTGGTCCTTTGATTTCTATTTCCTGCCTGGAAGATAAAAGGCTCACAGGTGAGAGTGATTTGCAACACAATGATGCAATCTTGCTAAGTGGCTGAGACTAACTGTCCCTTTCAGTAAGCATTATCTGTTCAGTCAGGTAGCAATTCTTCAAAACTTCACCCAGGAATCATTTTGATCACCTTCTTCTTGATCTTTTAAATTGAAAAATACGAGGGATGAAACCTGGTAAATGAAAAAGAAAAAAGAAAATAGATGGTGACAAAGCGTGAGTTAGAAGCATGGCAAATGCTGGAATGTTCTAATGCTCTCAATTTCAGCTTTAGAATAGAAAGCATACAAAATTTCCTGAGTTTCATGTGGGAATAACAGTGGGGAGATACAGAAGCGTCCTTTTGGAAGATCACAGAAAAGTACAAAGAAGTGTAACTTGCGCTTCTTGTTTCTACTCTAATTGTACAGCAATAAGCAGAGAATTACTATTCTGTAATTAATTCAGTTAATAAAATGTATTAACTTCAAAAACATTACAAGCTCATAAGTGTTCTAATTAACCAATAGTCATGGTATAAAGGGAACGATAAAGGTTTCCCCTTTCCAGCCATGTCTGACTCCAATGGTGGTGCTCATCTCCGTTTCTTAGCCGAGAGAGCCAGCATTGTCCAAAGACACTTCCATGGTCATGTGGCCAGCATGACTATATGTTGAGGCACATGGAACGCTGTTACCTTCCCACGAAGGTGGTACTTATTTATCTACTCACATTTATGTGCTTTTGAACTGCTAGGTGGCCAGGAGCTGGGATAGGTAATAGGAACTCACCCCATCATATGGTGCTCAGGTCTCAAACCCAGGCTGTTGGCTTTCCAGCTGACAATCTCAGTATCTTTAACTGCTGAACCATTGAGCCTCTTAGTCATGGTATAGTCTACCCCAAATTGATCTGTTTAATTTATTAATATGAAAAAAAACCACCATGTCTTGTCTACATTCATAGTGTGAAGTTCTGCTTTTCTTCTCACAGTTGATGAATACACTCATCCCTATATAGAGGAATACAGATAGTAGATTAGAATAGTAGGCATGAATATATGTATGCATAATTCTTCATAAATACCTAGATATACCTGCTGCAATAAAATCCCCAGGGTGGTAGATGGTTTATATTAATGCATTCAAAACAGGTTCTTTTCCTGAAGAGTTTACCATATAAATAACTACAAATTTAATGGTGCATATGCCTCAGTTTATCATCATGGCAGATCTCTGGGTGATTCATGATGCATCTAGGCAAAACAATTCACTTGGCATTTTGAAAAACTCACTTGAAAATGATTACTACGACAATGAACTTCTTGAGGATATTGCTCAATGGCAATTGGCCTCAAAACAGTGCAAAATGAGAAAGAGTGTGAAAATAGGAAGGTGCGTTAGATACATCCGCCATCCTAAATTACTTGTTAAAATAATAAAGGTGGGATAGAAATAAAGTCAATTTTTAAAACCATGATTCTGAACCAACTAATTTGAACTAATAAAATGTCCCATAGTTCATAAGAGGAATAGAGAATTTACATTGTGTGCAGCAAAAATTCTAACGTTTAGGGAGCAGAGTTGTCAATAAGAGGAAATTTGCAGGTGGGTGAGGAACATCAGCTGTCCCTCAATGAATAATAATGCACAGTTTCACCTTTAAAACCAGTCCCTAATTTTTTCCAAATGATACTTGGACGTAATTACTAATCCTCCTGTCATAAGAAAATGCTTTTTCGGTATTAGTAATGAACAGGACTGGGAATGAAAGACATGCACACTGCCTGGAAGTGGAAGAGTTTTGAGTTGTTCTTTTTAAAGTAACTTTTGGTGGAAAGTGATTGCTGCCATTGGTGCAGAATTTAGGTAGCATTCTAATTGTGAATTTAGGCTCACATTCTAACTGTGATCTTTGGGCCTCACAATCCGCAGGACCTCATAAAATTTTAAGCTTTGAGGTTTTGTTTGGATTTTTTTTTTGGCTTTTAGAATTTACATTTAAGTATTGTTGTCAGGGTATGTTATATTGTAATCTATGAGAGAGATCATAGATTAGCCAAATGATAAATATGTAATCAGTAAATGCATTCATTTGAAAATAATTTGTATTTTTCACTTTAAATGCTTTCAGTTTTGTTGTGGATTCTCACTTTTGTTGTGGATATTATTTTAGGGTACACCCTTGTGAGATCTCCTAGTGTAACTTTAACAAGGGACTCCACACTTCATATAAGGCTTTGCCTAAATCTGACATTGGCTGCAACATTAAAAACATGAAAGAAATCCAGGGTTTTTATGATGTACTTTTTCTGCTAAAAAAGCAAGGATTAGTAGTATAAGAGTTTGAAATATTTCTATCACAGGCCTTACTTTAAACAATTCTTTTTTTACAATGTCTTGCAATGGCCGAAGAAGGCATTTTATGGCCATGATTTGCTGTTGTTGTTGGATTACTCAAGGCTGTTTGGACCCATTTTGGAAAACTCATTACTCATTACTTACTAATTACTCAGCCTTGAGTAATCCAACAACAGCAAATCATGGCCATAAAAAGCCTTCTTTGGCCATTGCAAGACACTTACTATCTATGGGTCACCAGGTAGATCAAAACGCTGTGTATAAAATTCTATTGTGCCACAGGAACTCTTGTTTCCTGCATTTTCCTGAGGTGGTTGCCATTAACCGTTTGAAGCCCCCCTTGTGTGTGCAGAAATGGCTTTATATCAATCTACGCCTCCTGTGGGCGTAAGGCTCGCCATTGGTTGCTTTCCTGCATACGTTATAGGCTTAATTAATGCTCTTGCTAGATCTTATATTTGAGGCTGATTTTAACCGTGTTATTGCAATATAGGTACTGATGAGTTAATACAAAATGCTTGCATCTACCTCTTTTCGTCTTTTGGCTGTATTGTTTAAATTCTGTTTTTTTTCTTTTTCTGAATTTTTAAACTTTATTTTTAAAATTATCATGCTGATAAAGTTGATAAAGACATTGCAAAAAACAAAAGTGGAGGTAGGGGACTAAATTGCCATTTTTGCCAATAGTGCCAGAATTATTATGCCTCAGATCAGGAAGAGTAGCAAATGACAACTCTTCACAGTAGTCGACATTCTTATCCAACATTCCAATGGATTGATTATAGTAATATATTAAGGACTTGAAGGATTTATGATGCATTTAAATACAGTATGGTGTTAAGCTCTCTTAGAGCACATCTCGGTGTTGAGTGTTTCTCAAGGATAAAAATTATGCTGTGAAGACACCTGACTCTCTTTTGTGTTACCTAGACAGCCAGGCTCTGGCTCATACTGGGTTCTGTAGCATTACACAGAGCATTGTGTGCCTTTTAAAAAAAAACAATTATTCAGTAGTTGTGATTGTTTTTGTGCATTTTTTTTAATTAAATGTTTTATGTGGCTCAGAGTTACTCTCATGAGAGATGGGTGGTTATACAAATATGACAAATAACAATTATGTAATTATTACTACATACATATACATACACACATACATATATAAAATGTAGGCAGCCTTTGAATTTGGAGAGCATACGGCAAACAGGTGTATTCATAAAATGGCTGCCAAGGGTGATTTGCCTACTTCATAAAGGGCTGGTCTCCAAATTCCTATTTACCAGAAGGTGAGCAAGACTTTCAAGTTGCTTCCTTATATTCTAGTAACAATTCCATGAGCCCTAAAAAAATAAGTCTGATAATAGAAGGTGGTGGGATACATCACTGCATGCTTGTTTTTAAATAACTTCTGAAAAATTAATGTGGGTCAGGGAATCTGAGAGGAGTCACACTGGATGCGCATGGAGGTCACACTGCATAGTCTGTCAGTGCAGCACCCGCTCCCCCATTTATTTAAAACAGCATTTAAATAACTATTTAAAAAAACCTCCAAGACTATCCTATAACACAGTTGAAGCATTTCAATGTTTTTATTATCTAAACCATCCTGAAAATATTAGGAGGTATGCTGAACTTGAAGGATGCTTATCAGTTGTGTCTGCTGGGAGATTTGTGTACTCTGTATGCCTCAGTCACCTGCAGTAGCAGCAGATGAAAATAATGAGTTTGTGTACTAAGCTGCAATGTTACAGAAACAGTTGTTTTTCCCTGGCAATCTGAGCCAAAAGACCAACGGTTATCTATTCCCTTGATAAGCAAGCTGGCTTCATAGCGAGATACCACAAAAATAGCATTTATAGTCTTTTGTGAAGCAGCAGACTTCACTTTCCAGAATCCCTTTGCTGAATAGCACATGAACAACACCCTACTATAAAGGTTTTCTGCTTTTAAGCAGCTAGCTAACAGCTGACTCCAGTGCATGACAGGATGCTATCAGCTGATGCCTGTTTCATGAAAAGCGGCTTGCATGATTCACAGGGAACTTTTTCCAGTCTAAATAACTCAGTAGGGTAGAAATATCTCTGGAAAGGGAAAGACTGTATATCAGATCTGAAGCTAAGTTGTTGTGCTCTTACACAACAGGTACTTCAAAGATGCAAGCAAATGAGATTATAAGGGGCCTAGAAGGAAAAACACATGATGAATGGATGTGTGCAGCCCAGAGAAGACTACATGGAAATGGGGTAGCTCTGCTCAAGGATCAGAAATGCTTTGAGTATGGTCAAGGGGGCAGAATTGTTTAGAGTTATTCCAGAATAAACAAAAGTGGATTTAAATTGCAAGAACAGTTAGACATCAAGAAACATTTCTTAATTGTAATCAATGTTCGACAATGCCACCATCTGCTATGTGAGGAGGTGGTTGCTTGGAGTCTGGAGGGAAATGTCAGCATCTACAAGATGGTGGATGCAGCATTGCAATAGAAATCTTGTTTTTTCAGTACATACATGTTGTCAACCCTGAAGTGAACCTGGTTGAGGCCATCTTTGAGGCTTCAGGGTTGCCACAAGGCAGAAGAAGAGACAGGAAGGAGGAATGTAGATAGCTGGGGTTTATAGTCAAAACAAAAAGCTTTCCTGTGAAAACCAAGGACATTCCAACAGGTGCTGGGGAGAGGAAGAGTGGAGTAACCAAGCAACCGGCCAGTACCTCTATTGGACAATGTGACTGATGACTTGGGGGAAGGGGGAGCTTTCATTTTTTAATTAGGTGAAAACCACAGGAACTTTCAGTCTGTTTTCACCAGTTGTGCCAATATTTAAATAACCTCTGAAAATACAATACATTGTTCTTTGAAGAATCTACCTGCCTCTGAGTTCTGCTTTCTATGGGTGCATTACTTGGAATTCTGACACGTGTGAGTTCATTGGAGAAGAAAAAGTTGCAACTGCGATTTGCAGATGTTGATATGCACACCCCATGGATATTATCATGGTGAATTCTCCTTTGTGGGGACATGTTATAGAGAAGCTTTCGGCAGGGATTGGAGTAGAGGGCACCCAAGTCAGTTCTTTCTAAGTTAGTTTGTCCCATGATGGCTGGTGAATTCTGGGACTTAAAGTCCACCTGTCTTAAAGTTGCCAAGGTTGAAAAACTCTGTTCTAAGTCTTACATTTTACAGAATGTGTTATTTTTTTCTGATCCCATTCTAATACAGAGCAATTTAAGTTTATCTCAGGAACAACTCCACTTGCTAAGATTCTGTGTTAAATAAACACAATTAAAATTATAAAAAGAAGCTGCAACTCTGGAAATCCCTTATTCCCTCAGCATTTCATTGTTATTATTCATGCAACCTGCTGCAACTGAATTCGTATTCATTATTTTATACTTCTATCATAATTAAGGATGATGGGAATCACATCTACAGAAAAACTAAAAGAAGGCTTAGCTAGTATACTTGTTTGTTTATATTAATTTCATTGATACTTTCCCTCCCAACTGAAAAGCTGTTTAACATTAACAAACAATAACAATTAGAATAAAAAAGTAAAGGTAACACCACAAACATACAACTATAATATTATAAACCAGTTTAAAATTAAAACCAAAGATCCCAAATGGCACCGTCCAATTTACCCAATTTAAGAAACAAGAAATTTTTAAAAATGTATATGGCATCAAGAGATTATCTCAGGCAGCATGTGGGCATGAAAGCTATGGGGGGAAACTAAAAAATTAAAATATGTTTTAACGTTTTTGTTCAAGTGTAGTAAGGAAGAGGCCATCTGAACAGGTGGAAGAAAGAAATTCCAGGATCTTGCCTACATATTGGTAAGGAATACAGATATTTGCTAAAAACATTAAGCATCAGAAAAAAGACCATTTAAATCAAGGGTGTCTAAATCTTGGTAACTTTAAGACCTATGGACTTCAACTCCCAGAATTCTGGCTGGGAAATTCTGACAGTTGAAGTCTTCAAGTTTTAAAGGATTGCCAGGATTGGACATCCCTAATTTAAGTTGAAGAAATGGAAGAGGAGAGACAGTGTGTTGATAGTGTTTATTGGGAAGAACCAGTTTGAAATCCCTGCTGGGATTTGAACCATTGGCTTTGAATCATTTTCTCTCAACCAGTCTATTTACTCAAGACTTTTGTGAGGAAAATACAATAGTGATAGGGAGCCTTTTGTTCCTGTATGCAACAAATAACAAAATAAAGAACTCAACTTGGAAGGGTTGGAAAAGTGAATAATCAAGAGTTATGTAGTATCACAAAGGTGCTTCATCTTTTTCATACTTTATTTCAAATAGTAAACACAAGACAATTACATTATATATTGTGGTTATTCCTTAAGCATTTAATACATTTTCTTTACTGCCTCTTTAAGCATTGCATGTGGTGTCATTTTTTTTAGAGTGGTACCCTGGATCAAATCCAACTATTTTGGAAATGACCTGCCACTCTGGAGATTTCAACTTGGGCATTTGTGCAATGCAGTGTTATGCTTCCTTTCATGAAATGTGAACATGCTTGTGCTTGATGGAAGAAAGCATAGTAGCTACACAACTGCAGTTTTAATTAATTAACCAGTGTGATTCGTTGACTAAAACATTAAGGACGCAATCCCATTTGCCTTCTGACTAAATAGCCAGTAACCTAGAGTTAGTGTCTTCTCATGTGCCCAGCTGTTGTGATTCTAACTGGAGCTTGACACATAAACAATGTGGAAGGCTAAGCTTTTCCTGGCCAGGAAATAAAGCAATGGGAAAAGATTCACTTGCTTAATTTCTGTATGTCAAGCTACAGCTAGAGTCATAGGAACAGGGCCAAGAGTTCCCCCCACCCCCCCCCACCCCACATATTTTGGCAGTTCTAAATGAGTATGATGACAAAAGCTTCTGGCTCTCTGGGGATCTGTCACTGTTTAGGCTGAATTGCAGAACTGGGTCAGTTCCAGGTTTTGAAGGCAGGGAGGGAGACCAGCTCATCCTAAAATTGACTTTTTAGTGTTTACTATGTGAAATAAGGTATAAAGAAGAATGAAGGACCTTTGTAATACTTTATATCCCAGGATTACTTGCTTTTCCATCCTAAAATTAGAGCACTGTCTCCAATTTATGCTTCAAGAAGGTGGCATACCTATTGCATTTCAGATGAAAATGCAGTGGGATACTTTCCTGAGAAAGTGGATATGTTTAAGTCCCATGAAAATCAATTTGGATGAGTCAGCATTAAGCAAATAAAACTTTTCCCATGCTTTTAATTCACTGCATTTTAAACAGAAACTTGCACATGTGACTCCTCTAAGAATTATCATTTTTTTTCCCCAACCACCATGAGTAGACATTTTTTTTGATTACACAGATTCTAGATATTGTTGAATTGGAGTGTTTGTGAATGCTCACATCTTATCTTCTACATCTCTCCTAGGGCTCTCTGTTGATTATATTTTTGGCAGGTGAGCGCTATTCATGCTGAGCAATTGCGTCTCAGTGTAGGAGTCCTGGAATCTGCTAAAGTTTTCTGGGCTATTATTAGCAATTTTCATAAAAATAGCCAGCTCAAGATCATCAGGCTCATGTCTTATATTTTTTGTCTAAATGTTCCCATTTTCTTTTTTCAAAGAAAGATGAAGACGTTTAGAATTTCTTTTCCCAATTGCATTAACTATTTTTAAAGTACATTGGACAAAGATTTAGCTCTGTCCACCGGATTATGATACGGTTCATCAAACTCTGCATTAACTAATAGAATTACTTGCTAGAAAAATAAATCAAAGATGAACAATGATTTAGGACAGAAAGAATATGATTGAACCTGAGCTTCTCTCCCAACAAATCCTTTAGTATAGGGATATAACTCACAAAAGAAACAGTCAGTGACACTTTATACTTGCAAGTAATATATGACTCCCACATTCTGGCAAGATAGTGTATGTATGTAGGGCATTTCGACACCACTGGACTCCCTTTCTTTAATCCCTCAAAAGCAGCTTGAAAATTATTTGTAACCATCTTGAAATCTACCAAACTGAAACCCCTGAAAACTAGCAAACAAAATTCCTAAACTGCCACAGGTCCTTCGGTAACAAAAATCCTCTCATTCTCACTCCTGCAAAAAGGAGATAAACTAAATTGCCTGAACTACTCCACCCCAATATTCGTATTTTATTTTGTGTGCAGCTGCCTGGTTGTATGCCAAAATCCCCAGTGGTTCATATGTGGGAGAGATGAGAAGGCAGCCAGCATTTTGCTCTGAAAAAGCTGAAGCGAGAGTCACAGTGATGTGGCTCCTGCAAATGGGGATACAACCCACCCACACATTCACACAGCGTAGCATTTGAAACAACAACAATAAAGAATGGTTTGACCATAGCTTGAAATAGCCGAATGTGGGTCACAATTGAATTGGCTCCGTTCTCAAACATGGCTGGTGTGGTGTAATTCCAGAGATTCAGATCTCCTTTAGGGTAGGGGTCTCCAACCTTGGAAACTTTAAGGCTTGTGGACTTCAACTCCCAGAATTCCTCAGCCAGCTTTGCTCATCTGTATTCTTTAATGGATCACCCATCAGCTTCCTGCTTTTGAATTTGAAAGCTAGAAGTAGATTACAAACATAAGCGTTTTAGAGGACACCAATAGCTATTTATAACATGAAATATATTTGGACAGAGGAAAAATAACGAGGCTGCTCACACTCCAGAGAGTAAAGCAGCAGTAGCTGGTGGTATGAGCTGCTTTATTCAGATAAGAATGTCTTTCTTCATAAATTCCATTTTTAAAACGTTCTGTTAATACAACATGCTTGTCAAGAAACCTTGTTTAAAAGGCACCAGGCAATTTTAGACTTAAGGCCTTTGCCACATATTGTTCTGATATTAGATATTCCCTCAGACATGGTGTCTAGACCTAGAGTAAACCCATCAATGTAGTTTTTCTTAATATGATTTTATTTGTTTGTTTGTTTATTAAATTTATATATCTGCCTACTTGTTTGCAACAACTTTAGGTGGCTTACAAGCAATAAAACACAGTATAGAAAAAAAAATTGAAAATAAAAAATACCTCTCCCCATTGGTGACAACACACAGCCAAATGGAGTCCTTGGAGTCTTAGTGGACAACCATTTAGATATGAGCCAGCAGTGTGCAGCAGCTGCCAAAAAAGCCAACACAGTTCTGGGCTGCATAAACAGAGGGATAGAATCAAAATCACATGAAGTGTTAATACCACTTTATAATGCCTTGGTAAGGCCACACTTGGAATGTTGCATTCAGTTTCGGTCACCACGATGTAAAAAAGATGTTGAGACTCTAGAAAGAGTGCAGAGAAGAGCAACAAAGATGATTAGGGGACTGGAGGCTAAAACATATGAAGAACGGTTGCAGGAACTGGGTATGTCTAGTTTGATGAAGAAAAGGACTAGGAGAGATATGATAGCAGTGTTCCAATATCTCAGGGGTTGCCACAAAGAAGAGGGAGTCAAACTATTCTCCAAAGCACCTGAGGGTAGAACAAGAAGCAATGGGTAGAAACTAATCAAGGGGAGAAGCAATTTAGAACTAAGGAGAAATTTCCTGACAGTGAGAACAATTAATAAGTGGAACAGAAGTTGTGAATGTTCCAACACTGGAAATTTTTAAGAAGATGTTGGATAACCATTTGTCTGAAGTGGTGTAGGGTTTCCTGCCTGGGCAGGGGATTGGACTAGAAGACCTCCAAGGTCCCTTCCAACTCTGCTATTCTATTCTATTCTATTCTATTCTATTCTATTCTATTCTATTCTATTCTATTCTATATAAGCCATTTGATGGGCTACATCCTATTCTGGGTTCCTTAGACACACTGGCAAAACCAAGTCTTCAGGGTCTTATGAAAGACTGTGAAAGTGAGCTCCAGTCTAATTTCTGAATGGATGATATTCCAAAGAGAGCGAGCTACCATGGAGAAGGCTCTTCTTCTGCATCCCATCATATATACCTCTTTAAGGGACGTGATCCACAACAACATTTCTTGCCTCCCCACTCTAGTGGACCAGGTGGATGTGACTGGCAAGAGACAGTCTCTCAGATAACCTGGTCCCAAGCCATGAAGCAGGGGTGAAATGCTCCCGGTTCGGACCGGCTTGGACGAGTAGGTAGCGATGGCGGCAGGCAGTTCAGAGAACCGGTAGCAAAAATCCCTGCCCCCGCGCCCCATACCCAGCTGAGCTGTGCGATCATCAGAGCCTTTTTTTCTTTTAAATGGCTCTGACCAGCCAAGCTCTCACGATCCCAGCTGAGTTGCCTGCTAATCAGGCAACTCAGCTTGGATCGCCAGAGCCATGTAAAAGAAAAAAACTTTTTTCTTTTTAAATGGTTCGTAGCAAAAATCCCTCCTCCTCCTGCCCCTCAGCTTGCTTACTTTAGCTGCTGGTCCCAACGCCTTGCTGTAATCCCATTGCAAATCCATTGAATCAGCAAGCAACTGTATCTCCCTGCCTACAGTCAAGCAGGCAGGGAGTTGTGGACTTCAACTCCCAGAATTCCTCAGCCAGCAAAGCAAAGCTGGCTAAGGAATTCTGGGAGTTGAAGTCCACAAGTCTTAAAGTTGCTAAGGTTGGAGACCCCTGTTCTATTGGGTAAGTTTTTTTCCCCTTTGGGAGCTTTAAAAAAATAGTTAATTGGGGGTTTTTTTTAGTTGTTTTTTTTTTAGACCTAACCATTTAAAATTTAGGAAGTTTTAAATTTAGCTGCTTTTATATAAAAATAAAAATAAATAAAAATAAAATAATATTTGTGCAGCTTTCTGAGATTTAGTTTGTTTCTGTAGTGTTTCTCTCTAACTACACAAACACACAAAATCTCACAAAGCTGTATGTAGAACTTTGTGTGTGTAAAGTGTGAAAGTTGGTTTTTTGGGCTCTTTGTGGCTGTGTGAGGTTCCTGCTTGTTGCAGGGGCCATTTTGGTTCTAGCTCAGCTGCTTTTATATTGTGGGCGAGCCAGTTGTGTTGTGTTGTGTTTTGTAGGTTTAAAAAGGGCAAAGAAGTGACATTGACTTGGCCACGCCCACCTGACCAACAAGCCACGCCCTCCCAGTCACCTTACCACCAAGCCCCACCCACTAATTAAGCCCTGCCCACAGAACTGGTAGCAAATTTTTTTAGATTTCACCCCTGCCATGAAGGGCTTTAAAGGTGACAACCAGCACCTTGAATTGTATTCAGAAGCAAATATGTTGAATTTGTCTGTGGGTGCCATTACGTTATTGTTGCTGTTGTTATTTGCATGTGCTTTTAGTTTTAATGCTGTGTTTGCCACTCAGAGTTACAATGGCAAGATATATGGCTATATAAATTAATGAAATAAATTACTTAATAAAATAAATTTAGAATTCTTATAACCTAGATGAAACTGGGGCACATTTTATAAAAATTACAATTAGTTTTAATATTTGTGTGTGTGTGTATGTGTGTGTGTGTGTGTGTGTGTGTGTATGTAGGTCTTTGGTTATTTGGGTCTTCTCCCATGTAAAATTGGAAGTGTCTTGGTGACGTTTCGACGAAGTCTCATTTGTCATCTTCAGGCTGGTGTTCTCGGCTTCGTGCTTCCAGGAGCAATGTGATATCGCAGCTGTCTCTTCCTTTTAACTGCTAGTGGGGGTGTGAGCTGATTGGGTGGGAACTTGGCTGTGTTCTGATTGGGTGGAGGTATGTTCTGATTGGTTATGGGCTTGGCTGTGCTCTGATTGGATGGGGGGTTGGTTGTGCTCTGATTGGCTGGGGGTGTGTTCTGTTTGGGTGGGGGCTTGGTTGTGTTCAGCTTAGTCTGAGTTGCAGGGGGATTTGAGCTGGTGAGCTCACGAGAGCCACACAGGATGTCACCACCACACATCCACGCAGAAAGCAGACTCAAACCCACACTGATAATGAGCCACGACCAAGGACCAGAAGCCAGACCGCAGCTGCATCATTAGCCACTTTAAACCCCTCCAATCCATACATGAAGCAGACTGACACCCACCATGAAGAGCTCGCACGGCCACAAACACGAAGCCAAACAACAACGCAGCTCACCGGCTCAAATCCCCCTGCAACTCAGACTAAGCTGAGCACAACCAAGCCCCCACCCAAACAGAACACACCCCCATCCAATCAGAGCACAACCAACCCCCCATCCAATCAGAGCACAACCAACCCCCCATCCAATCAGAGCACAGCCAAGCCCATAACCAATCAGAACACACCTCCACCCAATCAGAACACAGCCAAGTTCCCACCCAATCAGCTCACACCCCCACTAGCAGTTAAAAGGAAGAGACAGCTGCGATATCACATTGCTCCTGGAAGCACGAAGCCGAGAACACCAGCCTGAAGATGATGAATGAGACTTGGTCGAAACGTCGCCAAGACACTTCCAATTTTACGTGGGAGAAGACCCGAATAACCAAAGACCTACATACAAACACCCGCGAAAACCTGAGAGAATATATATATATATATATATATATATATATATATATATATATATGTATGTATGTATGTATATATATATTTACATTTTAGCTGTCCATTTAAAACAGCAGGAAGTTCTGCAAGAGGCAGTATTGCAACTGTAAATTAGATGCAACTAGCTTCATCTTGGTAACTCTTTAGCTTCATTTATGACGGGAGCACCTGGTGCGTGAGATACATTTTACATTTTCAAGAGTAAAGAGCCTCAGTAGGCAGCTCTTCAGGGTAGTCCAGAACCAAGAATACTAATACCAGTACTACTTTTATTGTAAGGTTACAGTCCAGGGGTGAGTTCTACTTACCTTTACTACCGGTTTGTAATAGGAGCCTCTGCACATGCGAAGATCGTCAATTATGACGTCCGGGTGGGTGGATGGAGCCTCCCGCCACTTTTACTACCGGTTCGCAAGAACCGGACAGAACCGGGAGCAACCCACCACTGTTACAGTCATATCACAAGTCTGAAAGCAAACCCTCCCTCCCTTGCCTTTTCATTGTAGAGAACTAGGGAGGGTCAATTCTGACACATTTTATCCAGCCCATTTCTGCTTGAGACTCAGATTTCTTTCACCAGACTGTTACTTAGGCGGCTGCTCTCCTCCTGTCTCTCAAGGTTACACAACCCATTACACAGCCCAAAGGTAAGGGAAAATGGGAGTTTCAGATCATTTTAGTGGAAATGCTTGTTATTGTTGTTGTTGTTCTCATATTTTTCTGCATGTAGTAAACTTGTCTACTCCATTTTCTTAATGGATGAGGAAGTTTATTGTTTGCTAAAGAATTTTAGTAGGAAACCTTGGTGGTAGATGATTCAGGGCTTCAAAATATGGGCTCTGGAGACCAGAATGCAGATTGGAGATTACCAATGCTCATTGGGTTCTTTTTATTGTAAGATATTCATTTATTTTTATATTATAATCGTATTATGCCAGTTTATTCTGACAGCATAGCATTCAGTGGAATTATCGAATAACATACAGATGGAAGATGAAATATAGAAGTTGAATCAAAAGCCTTGCTTCATTTCCCCAGCTGCTTCTTTGTTACAGCCATTTGCTCTGTTGCCAGATTGACAAATTTATTGGTTCTTTAAGCTGCTTCCGATGCATTACTTTATAATCCATTGTCTTAATGGATGTAGTAGCTTCATCATTTTCCACTCTTTCTTGATCAAAGTGACATTTTCAAAAAGGAAAGATTTCATTTACTGTTTCCCAGCCTTCTGAGACCTTGCTAGTCCTCCATGTCTCTTCTACATGATAAATATCTGTGGCTCTGAGGCTTCCTCTTCCAGTTCCTTCAGCACCCGGGGGAATCATTCTTCAGTTCCTGCTCAGTGAAGTTCAACCAAATGTACTGAACCAAATGTTTCCTTCTGTGCTTTTTTGTTATTCTCACCTCCGTGCGGATCTTACTGATCTCATAACACTTTGAATTTTGAAGAGAAAGAAAAAAGATAAACAGTAAACAAAGCATACTGTTTGTCTTGTTTGCTCTTTTATTAATTTTTTTTCTCCAGCAGAAATATCATTATTTGCTCTTCCTTTTACTTTTCCTATAGTGCTTGGGATCATTTCCCTGTCTCTTCTCCCCCACCCCCCAAATCTACTACAAGAAACAAACTTCTCTAATAGTCTCTTCTATCTTTTTGCCCATCCTTTTTCTTGTCATTTTTGGTTTATTTACAAACATCATCCAATGTAGTGTTGGGTGAGTTTCTATCTGTGCAAAGTAATTCAGAATGCTGGGTTTTTTTTGTTGTTATTGTATGTATTTTAAAATTTATATATTTTATATTTATGTTTCTGTATTTTAAATTCTGCCTTTGAGTTTTATTGGTGTGAAACTGTAAATAAATGGTGAACTGAAAATAATGGGTGAGATTTCTCCTTTAGCCTAGTTCAGCAAGTTCTCAAGCAAAACAATTTGTTCACAAAGGAAGTGGAAAGTACAGGTAGTCCTTGATTTACAACCAGTTGCTAAACAACCATTGGAAGTTAGGACAGATTTCAAAATAACTATTTAAGACTCAGCTCAAAGTTAGAACTACTGTCCCCTCTAGTCATGTGTTTGCATTTCAGGTGCTTGGCAACTGACCTGCATTTATGACTGCTTGCAACATCCCACAGTCACATGATTGTGTTTTGTAATTTTTTTCTGCCAGTTTCTGACATTTTTTTTTGCTGGCAAAAAACCACCCATTTGGAAGAATGAATTAACTTAATGACCACGTGATTTGTTTCACACTGTGGTGACTTGCTTTACAACCAATGTAAAAGTGCTTATATATCTGAATCAATTTTACATCTGTGAGAATTTATAACTAAAATTCTGGGCTCCATTGTCGTCCTAAGTTGTAAATCGAGGATTACCTGTACAGGTAGTCCTTGACTTATGACCATTATTGAGCCCAAAATTTATCTTGCTAAGTGAGACATTTGTTAAGTGAATTTTGCCCCATTTTACAACTTTTCTTGCCACTGTTGTTAGGTGAATCACTGCAGTTGTTAAATTAGTAACACCGGTTGTTAAATGAATCTGGCTTCCCCATTGACAGATGTTCGCAAAAGGGGATCACATTAGCCCGGGACACTGCAACTATCATAAATATGAACCAGTTGCGAAGCATCTGTTGGTAAATCACATGACCATGGGGATGCTGCAATGGTTGTAACTGTGGGAAATGGTCATGAATCACTTTTTTTGCTGTACCCAGCTTCCAGAGCCTCTGTAGGAGTTTCTGGAGGCTGGAAACAGCAAAAAACATCACTTCCTGTCCAACTGGAAGTTGGGAAATGGGCAGTTTCTGGCCTCCGAAGGACCTCCGGGGGGGTGGGGAAGGCCGTTTTCACCCTCCCCCAGACTCATAAAGACGCTCTGAGCCAGATGAGAGAGAAAAACGGGCCTAATGGGCCATTGCGTGCCAGGAGTGGGGGGGGCCCACGAACGCATGTGCAGGGGCAGGGCACATAGAATTATGGGTGTGGGCACGCGCACGTGCGACCCCCCTCCCCCCCTCCCTCCCTCCTGGCACGTGATGGCATAAAGGTTAGACATCACTATTCTAGTCCATTTTCAGTCATGTTCTCCAAAACTGATAGTCCAAGCTTCACTGCCTCTGAAAATATATAGTTATCTGTTGGTGATTTGGCCCTCTAATTTTGCCTTCACTTCTTTCAAAGCCATCTGAGCTAGGGTCCATTATATTTTGTGGCACTGAATCTCATGCTTTAATTATATGTATTGAAAAAGATAATCAAATTGTCCTTCTTGCTCTAGGCCAGACTATGAGAAAGTAGGGTTATTTGTCAGCTAAGCTTCTTCTGGAACAGATTACAGATAGTCCTTGATTTACAACAATTCATTTAGTGATTGTTCCAAGTTACAATGGAACTGAAAAAAGTGATTTATGACCATTTCCCACAGTTACAACCATTGCAGCATCCCCATGGTCATTTACAACTTAGGACGACAATGGAGCCCAGAATTTTAGTTATAAATTCTCCACCACCTCCCAGGCCCTCCAGAGGCAGGAAACAGCCTGTTTCCCTACTTCTGGTGGGCTCAGAAGGCCCAAAAATCAGCATGCACATGCTGGAGCAGAGCTCGCGTGCCCACTGATACGGCTACATGTGCAACCTGTGGCACGTGTGCCATTGGTTCGCCATCACTGGACTAGAAGATGGATATCCCTGCTCCTAATCCATGTACTTTAACTACTACATCATGCTGTCCTCTATGTTATTAAAGGGCGAAAGGCAATTGAATTATTACTCCCCACAGCCACTTGATTCCCATCTGTGCAATGCTGACAAAAAAAATGGGGAATGAATTGTTTGTGTATCCATTGGCCATTTTATTCATTTTTTCGCCATTGCAGAAGACTGGATTTCAAATCACTTGGCTACTAAGGTTCATAAAATTAGAGCTACTACCAAATACTTTGTTTTTTTTATCAGAATACTGTAGATCTGGTTTATAAAAGGAAATCCAGTTCTTTCAGTTGGAGACTAAACAAAATGTTGTTGCAGAAAGAAGGAATAGTGGTGGATTGTAAAAAGAAATTAAAAAATATTTCGAAGATAATTTAGATAACAATACTGATTTAAGAATGGTTTGGGATGCAAGTAGAGCTTTTATCAGAGGATGTTTCATACAGTTCTTTCTGAACTCAAAAAGAAGAGAAAACATGAGAAGAATTAAAGTACATTCCTGAAATAAGTATTTCTCAACAAATTAAACTTTTACAACAACAGTTATCTTTGTTAATAGTATGAGAAATGGAAATAAAAGTAAATATATAAGGCAAAAAAACCCACCTTCTTTGAGTTTGCAAATAAACCAGGGAAATGGTTGACTACGAAAACTATGAAAAGAAAAAGAAAACAAAATGGTATTGAAACTACAAAGCAAGATACTGTATTAATAGATAACATGGCTAGGCAAAAAGAATTTTATCAATATTATTCTAAGTTGCATAAAGGAGAAGATATTTCTCTGGAAAAAATAGATGAATACTTAAAGAAACAACATTTATTCAGGATTATAGAGGAACAGAAACAGATTATCAATGGACCTATAACAATAAGGGAAATCTGTGAAGCTATATATAAAAAAATTAAACTAGGAAGGTTCCAGGACCAGATTATCAGATTCTTATTATAAATGTATTGAGGATGAACTGTTACAACCTCTATAAAATACAATGAATTCTATTTTACAGGGAGGAAAGATGCTAGAGAACTGGAAAGAGGCCAATACAGCATTAAAGAGGGACAAGATTTGACTTTAACAATAAAGTATAGGCTGATGTCATTCCTGAATAATGACTGCAAGTAGTTTACAATGATTTTGTCTGATTAGACTGAAATCAGTTTTGCAAGAATTTATTCATGAGGGTCAGGGTATGCTTCTATGTAAAAGACAGTTAAAGGACAAAATTAGAAATGTGTTGGATATTTTGGAATATTTGGAGCAACATAATGAAAAAGAAGCCGTATAGATTTCCTTAGATGTAAAGAAGGCCAGTGGCCATTTGAACTCGACTTTCTTGTTCAAAGTTCTGGAAGAAATGAACTATGAAGAAAACTTTGTAAAATGGGTAAGATCAATTTATACTTCACAGAAAGCACCAATAAGTGTTAACGGAGATCTAGCAATGCATTGTGAAATACAAAGATTAAAAAGAAACTTGCAAGTTAAGGGCTTTTGCAGATCTTAGTGTTGGTTGTAGAAAATCCTTTAAAGGGAATTGAAACATTAATGGAAAAAACTGAAAGAATTTGGTAGATAAGCAGGTTTTAAGATCTATAAACACGAGATGAAGATGTTAACAAAGATATGAAAACACATGATCAAAAAGAATTGACAAATAAAACAGATTTAAATGGCTGTAAAATATCTGGATATCATTATGACATACATGGATTGTATGTTATTTCAAATTTACTCTATTAAGACATGAAATTAAATTAGAAAATGATGTGCTAAAGTGGAAGAAACTACACCTGTCATTATAGGGGAGAATTTCTGTGATAAAAATGAATGTCTTGCCTAGAATGATGTTTTTGTTTCAATCAATACCTGCTTTGATTACTGATGCACCATTTTAAACAGTGGAAAAAGGGTATATCTAAGTTTGGGTGGCAGGGGAAAAGTTATGGGTTAAACGTATGGGGTTACAAGAAGCAACGGAAAGAGGAGGATTGGATTTATGTGGTTTGAAGTTGCATTTTTCAGCTTGGTTTGAAGGAGAATGAGATACTTTTGAGAAGTAGAAGGCTTTTGTAGTTAGAAGGACATGACCAGAGATTCCCTTTCTGCCTCTTATTCATACATCTACATGTCTCTGATGGCACAATTGAAAGAAACCCAGACAAGAGTTTCCAAGGATGCCCCATTTTTACTATCTAAGACTTTGTTTCTATCTCAGGAGAACGAATGGGAAGACACCACCCTATTCCCAGTAAACTACTTGAATAATATAGTTGACCTGAGAGATCTGTTTTAGTCGTAAACAGCCTCGGAGTGTTCCGTGTTCATATAAAGTATAAAGTATTTATATTCATATAAAGTAGCATGCTAATCTTTTCCCATGACCCAGTTAAGTATATTATGCAAATAGGGTCACTCTGGAGTTTGCAAAGACATATTTCTTTTCCTTAATTTATATATCAGTCCTTTGTCTTCATAAAATATTTCACATCTATTTTAGTAATATGTGATAAACTTCTTACTAGTTAATCTCTCACATGTTTAAAAACATTGTAAGTGGGGGGGGCGTAGAACCCTGATCACATGTTCAGGCTCTAATTATTTTCTCTAATTATTTATGCAGTTAGACAGTTTATTTAGACAATTTATTTCTTTTTCTTCTTAATGGCTCATCACTGCAGTGGGGATAATTCTTCCCCAACTGTTGTTCTCCAACTGTATTAGACTGCAAGCTCATAGTACAGTTGTATTTAACAGCGAGAATAATTTCTGAACTATTTTGCAGCCAAATCCAATTGGCTGTATCTGTTCAATATCCAAATCACCCAAATGTTAGCATATTCTGGTGAACATTCACTCATCTAGATGAAGTTAGGAAATAAATAAATAAATAAATCCTCTTTCCTAGCTCTTCAAGGAATTTTCAAGGGGGAAATAGTGAAACTTCTCCTAACTACTTGAGTGTAACTCAAAATCACAGTAAAACAAGTGCAGCTAAAACATATATCCCAGTTCAGGAAAATTAAAATCATATCCAGGGAGGCCTCATATATCAAATTCAAAGAAAATATTAGAGAAAAGACAATTCTCAGTGACAGAAAAAGCCTAAGAGAGATAGAAAGAAGAGCAAAAGTTATGCCAAAAAAAAAAAAATCAATATAACCCAAAAACAAAGACACAAACACTCGAGAACAATAATAAAAATCTATGAAACATTTTCTCATGAAATAATTGAAACTACCTAGTGATAAAAGTGGATCCTTCAGAAATATGTATGGTGACCAGTTTTGTTTTGTTTTTTAATTGGGTCATTAATTATTGGAGGGTAGAGATGAGCAGTACAGTAACTAAAAAGTTGTGAAGAACTCTGAGGGAACTTTTCAAACTCACTAATTGAGTGTTAAAATAGCAAATACAGTTCAATGCAAAACAAGAAAAAGTAAAGTAATAGACTAACTTAAAACACACACAGAAACACATGGATGTGCTTGTAATTAATGTAGGTCTACAAGATCTGGCAGAAGTCCAAATGGTAGCAAGGAAATTTTAAAAAGTTCTTGACTTGTACTGATCCTGATGTTTACGGTCTAGATAGGTTAGCTGAAATTAATAAAGATAATCTGATGAAAACATAGACTCTGTTTGTGATCGCATTAAAGAGCAGCCGAAAGTAAGATTGTCAACGCTATAGCATAATACAGGAGTCTGGTGGCGCAGTGGACTAAGTGCTATTAAAGTAGCACTTAGTTGCCAGCTGCCTGCAATTACTGCAAGTTCAAAACTCACCAGGCTCAAGGTTGACTCAGCCTTCCATCCTTTCGAGGTAGGTAAAATGAGGACCCGGATTGTGGGGGCAATAAACTGACTCTGTATAAAAAAGAACCCCGCTTAAGGGGGGGCGAAAGCCCTACTAAGCAGGTATATACAAAAGTATGAAGGCTATTGCTTAACGCATTGTAAGCCGCCCTGAGTCTCCAGAGAAGGGAGGCATATAAATCAAATAAATAAATAAATAAATAAATAAATAAATAAATAAATAAATAAATAAATAAAGCCTTAAGAAAAATCTGAATGGAACCACATTGTGACTATTAAGCACAGCTCTGTTTGGCGGACCACACAAAGGATAGAAAAATGACCTGGAGCCATATTTTAAGAAGATAAATTTCGAAGAAAGGCTGGAATTGTAAATAAGAAATAGGTACGGTAGATAAAGGGATATATGGTAGAGGAATGTAAAATTATATGTGCCGAGGTGAAACTTTTTCTTATACTAGAGAAGCTGAATGGTTAGAGATATGAGAGAAAGGAAATACCGGTAAGTGTTTCATACATTTCAGTGGGATTTCCTACCATCAGAGATGTGGGATAATAGACTTCATTTTATCTATTGCCTTCTTTTGCACCCCCTTGTTAGGTTCTCAGTGGCTCTGGTATATCAGTTTGGGGAAGAAGATGCTAAGCTAGGAGCACTATCACTTGTTGTTTTTTACCTTGCCTTTGAAAGTGTATTTACCCGCTGGGGCCCGTATTACATCAAGAGCAAATCATATCTGTGACATAGAAAACAATATTCCTGACGCCTGTAGGAGAAACAGTTTACTTCTTGTATCTTGCTTCAAGCCTAGATGTACTGTTTGGTCCAGCGTGTTCTTTTTCACTTACTTCTGGGCATTGGGTTTATCATATCCCAATCTCCTGGCTCTCATTTCATTTTAGTAAGAATTTTGAAGGGAAGGGAGGTTGAAATGCAGTTTTAAAGCTCTTGCTTGATTTTAACAGGCTGGATGCCTACCCCCCACTTTTTTTTTTTTTTGCATACAGCTCTTTTACACTATTCACATTTCTCCCCCTTTTCACGCATAAGATTGCAAATCTATTCAACATAGCAACCTGAGTGCTATTATAAATTCATCTCCATTTGCCATTACTTGCTTTCACGTAAGACTGCTTGAATGAATATATTATTGAAAATTATATTTGTATTTGCCTTAAACTTTCTACCATCTGTGCTAGGTTTTTTTTTTTTTTTAAGCACAACAAACACATTTCTTTTAAAAAGCTGTTTTACTTTCAAGCAATAGGTATACTTCCTGTATGGCTTTGAATATGAATTATCGTATTATTTTATTTCATCTTGCAAAAGAACACCGCATACTATTTAATGAAATGGTAGCAGTGGCCATTATAAACAGCATTAACACTTGGCATCCTCTTCCATGACAGGAGCAGAAAATTGTTCTTATCTCTTTCAGAATTTTCTCAAGAGAGAATCAAGTGGCATTTTTCCAAAGCTTCTTTCCCTTTTTACACCCGCTCTTTATAAGGCACGTAGTACATTGTGTTTCTTTGTGTTTCTGTTGATCGCAGTTCAATTGTTCTTCCATTCAGTAGGTACACACGAAATAACAAGTGAATGGCGCTGCTGCCACTGTGGAATTAAAGTGAGCTTGTAAGAGTACTATTGACTATCACTCTACATTAGGTTAGTTCCCAGCTGCAGTTCTGCAGAAGTTTGTTCCCCCTCCTTCCCTTCATATACTTGGTTTACTTATATATATTTGCAGCAAAAGGTAATTAATTGTTCTAGCTAAACTGGAAAAGCATAACTTACTCTCACTGTGTAAACCAATAATCAAAGAAGCACTGTAGTTTGGGACAATAGTGTTTATTATTATTATTATTATTATTATTATTATTATTATTATTATTAATTAAATTTCTATACCGCCCCCTCTCCCGAAGGACTCGGGGCGGTGAACAGCCAGAATTAAAAACACACAATACAAAGATTAAAATACATTAAAACAAAATTAAATTATCTTAGGCTTCTACAATTTAAAACCCCGTTACCCATAAAATTCACCCAATTAAAAAATTTTTTAACCCAGCCCGGCTTGCTGAAATAAAAAAGTCTTCAGGGCCCGGCGGAAGGTCTGGAGGTCCGGGATTAGTCGTATCCCTGGGGGTAGCTCATTCCAGAGAGCGGGTGCCCCCACAGAGAAGGCTCTTCCCCGGGGGGTCGCCAGCCGACATTGCCTGACAGACGGCACCCTGAGGAGACCCTCTCTGTGGGAGCGTGTTGGCCGGTGGGAGGTTATCGGAGGCAGAAGGTGGTCTCGTAGATAACTGGGTCCTAAGCCATGGAGCGCTTTGAAGATGAGAACCAGCACCTTGAAGCGCACTCGGAAGACCACTGGAAGCCAATGCAGCTCGCGCAGGAGAGATGTCACGTGGGAGCGCCATGTCGCCCCCATAAGTACCCGCGCGGCTGCATTCTGTACCAGTTGGAGCCTCCGAGTGCTCCTCAAGAGGAGCCCCATGTAGAGAGCATTGCAGTAGTCGAGGCGGGAAGTAACGAGGGCATGAGTGACCGTGCATAAGGAGTCCCGATCCAGAAAGGGGCGCAACTGGCATATCAGGTGAACCTGATAGAAAGCCCCCCTGGCCACGGCCGTCATATGCTCTTCTAAAGACAGCCGTGCGTCCAGGAGGACACCCAAGTTACGCGCCCTCTCTGTGGGGGCCAATGTCTCGCCCCCGATAGTCAGCGATGGCACCAGCTGACTATATCGGGATGCCGGCAGCCACAGCCACTCAGTCTTGGAGGGATTGAGCTGGAGCCTGTTCCTCCCCATCCAGACCCGCACCGCCTCCAGGCACCGGGACATCACTTCAAGGGCATCGTTGGGGTGGTCTGGGGTGGAGATGTACAGCTGGGTGTCATCAGCATATAGATGGCACTGCACCCCAAAACCACGGATGATCTCACCCAGCGGCTTCACATAAATGTTGAACAGGAGAGGTGAGAGGACCGACCCTTGTGGCACCCCACAAACCAAGTGCCTTGAGGTCGACCTCTGCCCTCCAGCCAACACAGACTGCGACCGGTCGGAGAGATAGGAGGAGAACCACCGTAAAACAGTGCCTCCCACTCCCAACCCCTCCAACCGGCGCAGCATGATACCATGGTTGATGGTATCAAAAGCCGCTGAGAGGTCTAATAGGACCAGAACAGAGGAGCAACCTCTGTCCCGAGCCCTCCAGAAATCATCAACCAACGCGACCAATGCCGTTTCCGTGCTGTACCCGGGCCTAAAGCCGGACTGGAACGGATCTAGATAGATGGTTTCATCCAGGTACTGCGGGAGCAGTAAGGGTGGATGTTGGTTCTCCGAGCCTGTGGGCTGGTTTCTGAATGTTTCCTTACCAAGCTAGGTAACATCTTCAGCAGAATTTAGGGAATATCAGTGTTGATGTTCTTCTGCTTATAAGGGCTTCATATGGTCAGTAGCTCTTGTGATGGATGGGCTTGGCACTCCACAAGCAATTCCATCAACAGATACATCGACCTACAGCCAGCCTACAAACCCCTCAAATCAACCACACAACCAACCAGCAACAGCACCGACCTTCAAGCAATCCACACAACCCCCCACCATCAGCACTTCACCTCCCAGTGACCCTCATCTGACGTGACCTCCCCATCACAAGACCCTCACCTGATGTGACCCACACCAGACTTATCACAAGACCCTCACCTGATGTAACCCTCCCATCACAAGACCTACTGATCACACAAAGCCTTTATAACAGAAGAACACCAACATTGACATTTTCTAAATTCTGCTGAAGATGTTACTTAGCCTAGTAATGAAATGTTCAGAAACCAACCCACAAGTTCAGAGAATGAACCTTCACCTTCATCCTCCACCCGAAATACAGATATTTGCCACTATCACAAAGTGTTTCTTAAATTTTTCAAGACACAGAACATCAAATAATCAACATATGCTTTTGTGCTGTGTGTGTGTGTGTCGGGAGAGAGAGAGAGAGAGAGAGAGAGAGAGAGAGAGAGAGAGAGAGAGAGAGGAACATATCAGATTATTTTATTTTTTTTAAATTAAGCATCTTTACTAGGATTGAATTGAAGCATCTGAGGCAGCGGTGAAATCCAGCAAGTTCTAACAGGATCTGGAGAACCAGTGGCGGAAATTTTGAGTAGTTCGGAAAAACCAGCAAATACCACTTCTGGCTGGCCCCAGATTGGGGTGGGAATGGAGATTTTGCAATATCCTTCCTCTGCCATGCCATCAAGCCATGCCCACAGAACCGGTAGGAGAAAAATTGGAATTTCACCCCTGATCTGAAGAATAGGTGAGAATCTGGATTACTGGGTGATAGAGCTGAAGTCTCTGATGTTTTGCTATGCCTCTACTTCCAGTTGACTGAAGGGAACATCACAACAAGAATATAGGAATTAGCAAAATCAGTGAATCTTGACTGAGGAATTAACCTGAGTTAGCACCTGGGCCTTAGGTGAGAAAGTAGTGGGTCCACTTTGTTCAAATGCTTGGTTAGTTTGGTCAAGGAAAAGGTTCCTGGCAGGCACTGTGGCAAAAAGAAAATAAGTTCAGACTCTTTTCTAGGAATGACAATGCGTGGTAACATCATGGAGCTCCAGGAGACTCATGATATGGGCTAGGATCAGGAGTGGGTTCTACTTACCTTTATTACTGGTTCCCATTGTGCCTGCTTCTGTGCATGCGCAGATCACTTCTGATGATGTCCGGGTCAGTGGGCGGAGCTCCTGCTGGTCTTACTACCGGTTCATGTGAACCGGTCTGAACTGGGGGCAACCCATCATTGGCTAGGATACAAGACATTTTGCCTGCAGGCTTTTGGGTTCTATCAAGTCCTTCCTGTACCTTCTATCCAACAGTGCTGTCATACAAGTGGATAGAGTGCTATTACTACAGAGTACAATCTTCACTGATATGCCTTAAGAGGATCTGTTCAAGCACTAGTCCCAAGGTTTGTAACACCCTGTAGAACTGCACTGAGACACAGAACATATTTCTGTCCCAATGAGATGATCCCCATCCCAGGCATTGCAATGTTGACCAGAATGACACATGGGGCAAACAATTAGTTGAGATGATGACCAGAATGACATCATCTCAACTAATTGTTTGCCCCATGTGTACCACTATCCTTAGTAGTAGAATAGGAACAGCAGCACATGTTGGATTTTCTAAACAACTGTCCATTATGTACCTGCAAGAAATACTGGTTTACAGGGCAAGCTTAAACTGTAGTTGATGTGAGTGGATGTACCAGTGGTGAAATCTAAAATTTGTTACTACCGGTTCTGTGGGTGTGGCTTGGTGGTGGTGGTGGTAATGTGACTGGGTGGGCGTGGCCATTCTTTTTTACTTTTAAAACCATTATTTACATGTAAAACCATGTAAAGAAACGCTTTCAAAAGGCTCTGACAATCCCAGCTGCGTTGCCTGATCGTCAGAGGGTTTTCAAAAAACCCTCTGCCAATCAGGCATCTCAGCTGGCATTGTCAGAGCTTGGATCGTCAGAGCCATTTAAAAGAAAAAACCTTTTTTTTCTTTTAAATGGCTCTGACGATCCAAGCTCTGACGATCCCAGCTGAGTTGCCTGCTGATCAGGCAACTCAGCTTGGATCGTCAGAGCTGTTTAAAAGAAAAAATCTTTTTTTCTTTTAAATGGCTCTGACCATCCAAGCTGAGTTGCCTGATCGGCAGGCAACTCAGCTGGGATTGGCAGAGCTTGGCTCGTCAGAGGCATTTAAAAGAAAAAAAACCTCTGATGATCGCGCAGCTCAGCTGGGCATGGGGGGCGGGGGCAGGGATTTTTGCAACCGGTTCTCCGAACTGCCCGTCGCCATCGCTACCTACTCGCCCAAACCGGTCCGAACCGGGAGCATTTCACCCCTGGGATGTACCCAGCTGGCTTTCATGTCTAAGATGGCGCTTGAACCTTCAGTCTCCCAGTTTATAGCCTGGTGCCTTAACCACTAGACCAAACTGCCTCTATATAAAAGTCTTTCAGCAAACCAGGAAATGGAAGACCGAGACAGAACCGAACCCCTATTGGCTCTGTCTCTGGTCCCACAAATTTTTGGGGGCCTCCATACCATATACATCACTACGAGCAGTGGCACAAATAAGGTCCTTGGCTAGCAGAATCTTGAACTCGTATGTCTTCTTCCTCATGTATAAAATTCTTGCCCTCTGAATATATAGTGAACTTCTGATATAACTCTATTTTAAAAATTCTACAATATACAATTCAAATCTTTGCTTGCATTTTCACTCTAGGAAACGTTTGTATCTCTTAAATATTTAGTCTTATTCTCATTCTAAGCTAGCAGAAAGTCTTGGCCTTTCCCCCCAATTTCCTTCTCTTCTCATGTCATTTTTTAGATTGTGAGCCTGCAGGCAATGACTTCTTTTTTTTTTTCCTCCTCCCCTACAGTTCATATTGGGGGCTTTTATAAATAGTAATATATTTGACATGCGCCAGCAAGCAGTTGATTTGGAGAGAGCTTCTATCTCACATTCCAGATACTTCAACCCAGTATTCCCATTGATAGCATTCGGTTCTCATTGAACATGTTCAGTCCTTACTGTGTTACAGATTGTCCTCAATTTATGTCCACAAGTGAGCCCAAAATTTCTGTTGCTAAACAAGACACTTGTTAAGTGAGTTTTGCCCCATTTTATGACCTTCCTTGCCACAATTGTTAAGTAAATCACTGCAGGTGTTAGTAAAACGTTTGTTAAGCGAACTAGCTTCCCCATTTGCTTTGCTTGTCTGAAAGTCACAAAAGGTGAGCACATGATCCTAGGACACAACAATTTTCATAAATCTGAGTGAGTTGCCAAGTGTCTAAATTTTGATCATGATCGTGTGGATGCTGCAAAGACCATAAGTATAAGAAATGGCCATAAGTCACTTTTTTCAATGCTGTTGTAACTTTGAACAGTCACTAAACAAATTGTTGTAAATCTAGGATTATCTGCTTTAGCTCTCTGAAGTGTAATGACTAATTATTGCCAACTTGAGACCTCTTAGAGATGTTAAACAGTAGCTTGAATCATCTCCAGGCCATACAGATAAGCCAGCAATAACATGCATTTTTGGAAGGGCAGAGTTGAAAAATATCACGAGGACCATCTGAAATATAATCAGTATTGTGGGATGATGATCCTGAGTTGATCAGAAAAGAAACCTTATGCCAAGAATCCTGTTCAGCCAAAAAGCAGCGGTGGAGATAAACTTCCCAGCATTGAGTCTCTTGATGATTGATGATCCACAATGACCTCTGGGTAATCTGAAATACAAATGCACATCTATGTTAAACTCCTGAATTATTGGACATTTTTGCCTAAACTTTTGAGGTTTGGGTGGGTTTTTGTGAAATCCGACTCTTTTACTTTTAGTATTTTCAGATTTAAAAATTTTTACTGTTGGTACTATCTAGAAAAACACAGAGCCAATGTATGTAATATAAGAATATATTATATACTGGAGTGCCATATTAGAAACCAAGAGCAATGAAAATGTGAAAAGTTGCTACTTAATGACATCAGGAAGTAAGGAATTTAAAACAATCATCAAATGTCCTTCATTTCCCAAACAAATTGACAGTATTTACCCAGATTCTGTTGTCTGTGAGCAAGAAGTCTCCTGGGGACTAAGTATGGCATTTCTGTTATGTTTGAATCTATTTACAAATATACATGTACTATAGTGGAGACACACAGTTTTATACATCAACAAAGCAGACCCATTAGTTCTGCATCGGTTCCCCAGAGATGTTGTTCTAGATGCTCTGAGCTTTCCAAAACTTATAGCTCGTTTTTTGTAGGCTGCTTCCAGGCAGCTCCTAGTGCTACAAGGTCAAAACTCATTACTCTGTCTTTTGTCAACAACTCTCTTTCTTTTTTTTTAAGGGGAAAAAATTATGGGAACAAAGTGGAGGATGCTGTCCTCTGGATTCTCTGTGAAATCGTCTGAATGAGGCAGAGAAAGAGCGGAATTAAAGCCTTGCCTGGCAGTGTCTCGGGATATGTCCCCATCCCCACTCTTTTCACTCTCCAATCCTTTAAAAGCAATTTGGAGCTAAATTGCATTGTTTTTACTGCTGCTGAAGTGAAAGCATTCGGTCTGCATCCCTGCTCTTCTGTGCTTTTGTGTTGTGTTGGGGTCATGTTAGGTGCAGTCATTATATATTTTACAAAACTAAATCATATTGATTGATCTAAGGCAGGATGGAAAGCCATCAAGGTCCTATCTCTGTGCTACATTTTTTAAAAAATGCCTGTTGCTGAATTTCTGTGCCGTAAAAGTAGAAGCTTCCTTGGGCTCAGGAGCAGGAACAGTGTGAGGGATATTCCTGCTCACGGGGGAAAAAATAGCCTGCTTACAATCTTTGCAAAGCTTCAGTTCTGTTTCAAATACATCCTCTGTGAGCCAGAAATGTGTTTGTTCAGATGCCAAACATAGATAATGTTTGGCCAATATTACTCAGCTCCAGAGCTGATTTTGGAATAGGGCAAAGACCCCATGTGAAAGTACTGGTATTAATTGTTTCCATATTTATCATGTATATCAAACACCAAGATTTTACTTATATTGATCTTCACCAAAAAGGGGGGGGGGAGGGAGGGAGGGAGGGAGGGATTTCCCTTTGCCAAAATAGCTTTCACTATCTACAGCTAATACACAAAGTTCTGGGCCATTTTAACAACCAAAAACACAACCTGCAACTTCGCCAGTTAACACTTAGGCTGCATAAACAGAGGGATAGAATCAAGATCACGTGAAGTGTTAACACAACTTTATAATGCCTTGGTAAGGCCACACTTGGAATCCTGGATCCAGTTTTGGTCGCCATGATGTAAAAAAGATGTGGAGACTCTAGAAAGAGTGCAGAGAAGAGCAACAAAGAGGATTAGAAGTCTGGAGGCTAAAACATATGAAGAACGGTTGCAGGAACTGGGTATGTCTAGTTTAATGAAAAGAAGGACTAGGGGTGACATGAAAGCAGTGTTCCAATATCTCAGGGGATGCCACAAAGAAGAGGGAGTCAAGCTATTCTCCAAAGCACCTGAGGGTAGGACAAGAAGCAATGGGTGGAAACTAATCAAGGAGAGGAGCAACTTAGAACTAAGGAGAAATTTCCTGACAGTGAGAACAATTAATCAGTGGAACAACTTGCCTCCAGAAATTGTGAATGCTCCAACACTGGAAGTTTTTAAGAAGATGTTGGATAGCCATTTGTCTGAAGTGGTGTAGGGTTCCCTACCTAAGCAGGGGGTTGGACTAGAAGACCTCCAAGATCCCTTCCAACTCTGTTATTCTATTCAAATGTATAAAGAGATATTGAATTTTTCAGAGTACAGTATTATTGAATTTATGACAAATGACTATCTTTTCAGCTTCGTAATGTCAACTTTTTGTAATAATAAAACACATGTGGTATCTATTTCTGTTGCTCTCCTATGAGTTTTCAAATGGCTGATATATAATTCAAAAAGACATATGTATCTCCAAAAACAATGTGTCTTCCAGAACAAAATTAAGATTTGAAATAGCTTCTGTCCAAAAGGGAAGTACTGTGGCACACAATAGTAACATACAATGGACGGTTGCATTTTAAGCATTACGTCTCCAACCTGCAAGTGAACCCATTGATTTTTTTTTCTTATAAGGATAGTACATGAAAGAAAAAGAAAAAAAAAACCCTTTATTTTAATTAACAACCAGTATATAACAAAATAAAATAATAAAATCCAATAATCAATATAGTAAATTATACACAACATAAAGTTATACATGTTAAATTTACAAAATCAGTAAAAGTAATCTAAATAATAACAAGGAGTCAGAATATTTTGTTGTTGAAATCACTGTACTTTTAAACATGTGAAAATATAGAAAATATGAAATATAGAGTCAAGCATGAAAGACGAGATCCACACACGAAGGTCCAATTAAACTGATGTATTGCTAAACAGCCTATGTGCAGGAACCTTCTCAACTAATGGCTAGCACATGCTTGGAATTAGATGAGGTCCATGGAATTTGAGTGTGTGTGTGTTAGATTTAGTCTGTTTATGGCTAGGTAGGGAAATTAGGCTGATCTCTCTTTTAACTCCACCCCCAGGTTATTCCTCTCCTTCTCTTACATATAAGTACCAAAATAATCTTCCATTCACCTAAATTTATTAGACAGACTGATTCCTTATTCAAGGAATAATATGTGATCTATAATAGTTTATATTATATCTGCAATATATTTTGGGAGTGATAAGGGTTAAACATCAAAACATCTTTTGACTGAAGATAACGCCACTCTGCACTTTTTTCTCAAATGATGCTAATTTAGCAGAACTTATTTTATCCTTTGAAGTAATAATTGCAGCTGTTATTGTCCTTGCTATTCATCATTTCTTCATTCAGTGGCCACCCTGGCTGCCCATACCTTCTACCACAGTAGAAACTCAGTGGAAAGACTCCCCTCTTCAAACTGAAGTGAAAGTATTGGAAGCCAAGGAGGATATAGGTTTATACTGGAAAATTCAGGACATTTATATACATCATTGCTTCTAACTAAAAACGACAGCACATACTTTTTGAGAACTTCACTGAAATTTTCTTTTGAAAGAACATTAAACGCAATAATGTTTTCATCAAATTGAATGACAAAGAATAAAATTAAAAAGCAAGGTTTTTTTTCCCCTGCATGTCACTAACCCTGATTCTGATATATTAGTCCTTGCCGTTTGAAGGATGGTGGAGATGGCCAATGAGTGCACCGTTTGACCCCTAAGGACATTCAAGTTTTTGTTCTGGTTTTATGTAATATTGGAACATGACTTCTAAAGAAGCAATCCAACATTGACTGATTGCTTTAATGATCTTACACTGTATATCTATTCAGAAGCAACATTACTGAAGTCAATATGGCTCTCTGGTATACCTAGGCCTAAGAACATTTTTCTTTGTAGACTGGCAATTCAATATTATATGTGATCTTGTTCTCTATTTTAAAGATTTAAAAGAAAAGGATTTAAACGTTTTTCTTCTTTACTTTTATCCTTGTCTGTGAAACAAATCTCTACCAGCAGCTTCATTAGCTAGACAAGCGATATTCCTGAATTTTGTACAACTTTCATAACTTTTTATGGTTGCCAACCATTAAAGCAATTTAATTCCTACAATGTAGCAATATCTAGAAAGACTGCTTAATTCTGAATTGTCTCCAGTTCTCTACTGTACTGCTGGAGGCTTTTAGGCATGATGGATTTTTAAGTCACTTCATTAAAATGTGTATCACTAATACTCATCTTCCATATTTCTTTTCATTCAAGTACTTTTCATTAAAATGGTAAAGGATCTGCAGCATTCACCTAGTTTTGGTGAAAGGCCACAGTATACATTTTAGCAAAATTCTCCAGCTCCAAGCTGGAATATACTGAAAGAGAATTATGACTGTGTGTACACAGTGATGGTATAAGCACCTAGAAAGAGAAGTCTTGTAATGACCATGGCTTCTTCCAACTAAGTGGTAGATAAACCTGGTTTAATATAAAAGACAAGAGCAGCTCTGTTGTTCTTGAAAAACAAAACATAAGTGGCGGAGCCAGTGGTGGGATTTAAATAATTTAACAACTGGTTTGCCCAGGGTCAGGTTGGCTGTCATGGGAGGCGTGGTCCATCCCCATCCTCCAGCTCTGCCACACATGTGGGAAAAGCCTCCCACGACAGCCAACCTGACCCTGGGCGAACCAGTTGTTAAATTACCTCCCCAATCAAAGTGGATCCTGGGCGCTGCACTGCAATGGAGAAATGGGCAACAGAGCAGCCAGCACAAGGGAAGGAGGAGAGAAAGCAGCCTTCTCCTTCCCTTGTGCCAGCAGCTCCATTGCCCATTTCTCCATTGCAGTGCAGCGCAGCACCCAGGATCCACTTTGATAGCGGGTTGGGTGGGTGGGTAATTTAACAACCGGTTTGCTTGAACCAGTGTGAACCAGCTGAATCCCACTACTGGGCGGAACTACCTGGGAAGACTGATGATTGGAAGAAAGCCATTCCTGTACTCCTCCACAAAGGGAAAAGTAGCAAGTGTGAATGTCCAAACTACATGGGTTTCATTTATTAACTGTCCTTGGGAAGGTGTTTGACAGAATTCTAATCCAAAGTGTATGAGGGGTGGGTGGGGCTGACAATGGGCATGGCTAAGTCTCCAGGATAAACATTTTGAAGTTTCAAATCTCCTGACTCGTAAGTTCTCTGGGCTTGTACATCCTAGCCCATCTTCCTGCCTTGTAATAATTGCTACAACCATATATCACAACATCCCCTCCTCAACCCTTGGGGAGGGGAAAGGTATGAACTTTCCAATCTAGGCATTTTACTGATCAATAGAACTAAAATCAGAAGATAAAAATCGAGTAAGTTTTATACTGCCAGTACCTCGCCTTGTGATTTGATGCATGTGATTAGGGAGATCATTCTCTCTCCTCCCCCATTTGAGAGCCAGCTTAATCAATATGACAAGGTATAATGTAAAGCCGACTTTATAGAGAAAAGGGAAAAAAGGAAATGTAAACATTTATTTCTAATTTTAGGTAGTCAAGTATAAATATAATCCGTAGTGAATGAATTGAAAATAATGCTACTAAAATCACAAGCAACTTAAAGGAATTTGCCCTAAAAAGCTGTACAGCAAAATGTAAGTATGAGACCATAACTTATGATACTCAGAAACTCCAAGAGGCATCAAACCTAAAATAATTTAGTTGCATAGATATCATAAAAATCAGAAACAATGAAGTTCTTAGTACCACATGGAAAAAGAAATGAAAATTAATTTCATACCATAAAATTTAGCTTGAGTTTTTTTTTTACATATCCTTCTTGAAGTAATTGTTGCCTGAAACAAATTTCTCTCCATTTCAATTATCTTTGTATCATCCCTCCAGATGGCTTATGAGGATTCCCGTCAGATAATTTCTCACCAGCCACAATTCCCAACTTCTTTTACAAAAGTTTTTTTTCCCCCTATTTAACAGAAAGCGAAAGGGTGGAAATAATCGACTTGTCTATATGAGCCAGAACATGCATTTCTCTTGCTTACTCAAATGTATTCAAATCCAGGCAAGTAAATATGGATCCTGAAAGCTTTCAATTTGCTTAGCTTTTTACTGACATTCTGAAATACTGTAAAGGGAAGCTAACTTTATAATGGAGCAAAATTTGGGAAGCGCAGTATGGTTTTAGGCCAGAGAAGACAAATTTTTCCTTTTCAGCAGGATAGCTGAATGTGAACAATGACAACAAAAAGAACAAAACTAAACAAAACATATTGTATGTTTTATGATGTAGAGAAAGTATATTTAAAAAGTAAATAGAATTGAATAATCGATTGTTCTGCTTGAATGTGAAATTGACAGATGGAATTGATGGTTGTTGAATGCAACAGTGTATGATGGAAGTAAAGTATGTCTGAGAATAAATGGAATTTCTCTCAATGGTTTAATATATTTATGGATCAATCTGTAAGGAGTCCTTGTGATACAGGAGGTTTGCTTGTGATGCTAAAGGTTTGCTGATTGGGAATGTGAATGTATGTGTGTTTTTGTGTGCAAAAGATACCTGTGTTGGCTGAGGACCCCAATGATGATTTGCAGCAACTATTAGATTGTATGAGGCAATGAGAAATATGGATCTGAAAATTGATACTCAAGGATCAAAGCTAGTTAGATTTGATAGAGAAAAGCAAGTAGCAATTGCATGTTATATAAAATGGTGAAAGTAGATGAATTTGTGTAGCTTTGTAAAATGTTTTCTAAAGTCAGAAAAATGGATGGAGAAATTTGAAGATGTGGAGTAACTGGGTAGAAAAGGATTGAGTAGTGCTTTATATAGTCTACTGTGGGGAATTAGTGGTTTTTTTATGAAGTAAATGAAAATAGAGGAAATAAGTACAAATTTCTTCTGTCAAGCACTTTGCTTAAAGCATTACAAAAATTGTTCTTTAGAATCTGAGACTGATGACCACTATGGGAAGTAGTAGCTCAGTAAGAGATTTTGAAAAGAGAAAATTCAGTGGAAATGGAATGATAATACATATCGTCTGATATCCAAGAGCATGGATACTCTTACTGCATCAATATATTACTTATATAAACACAGATACAAATATGAAGACATTGGCTGATTTCGAGATGGTATGATATCACCTCCACAAGGGATTAGAATATTGGTATTCTGCAAAACAGCAGGAAGAGGGATCTCCAGTTTTAATGCTACATTATTTTTGGCAGTTCTTTCAGGCTGAACAGCTCTCGTGGCCATTAGATGAAGGAAAGCTGCAGAGGAAACAGAAGGATGCCAAACTGTTTCTGCAGCTGTTAGGAGTGCAAGAGAATTTTGAAGAAAGTGGGCATCTATAACCATCAAGAAGGAAAAAATAAAAATGGAATTCATCCATGTTATCAAAAAGAGGGGTCTTTGATCCTCTCTGAGGCTGGTTGTTTTCTTGCAGACGTTTTCATTACCCAAGCCAGGCAAGATCATCCATGCTGTCAGGACAAACCCATTTTGTATAGGCCTAAAAAAGATATTTTAAAAAGTTAAATGTTTTGACCCCAAAATGCATAGGGTCAGAGTATCTTAAACATAATTCCTGGAATTTTAAAAATATGAATCAGATGGACCACATTCCTTAGTGTTGTAATGAGGAAGGGTGATATATATTTTTTTAATCATCAAGGCTGACCGAACTCATTAAAAAAAGGAGATAAGTGAACAACCTGAAAATGATGCATGAATAAATTATTTTAAATTTTCAATGATTTCCTAAACAGCTTCAAGCAACCATCCCAGGCTATTGAGAATCTTTTGCATTGTTTTGCCAAATCCTGCTCTCACTTCATCTGCCGCTTTAAGACAAAACTGTAGTAACCCTGGAGCAAGTTCATGACAATAATATTTTTGGGAAAGACAATATTGGGCTTACTAAAGCACAGTTGGGTATGATGGAAGGTGATCATGAAGGAATAAAACTAGGACATGGGGCTACCCTGCTTACATAGGTCAACTAACAGCAACAGCCAGGGGCTGATGACTGGATTCCTCTTATCCATCATCCATTAATCACTCTCACTCTAATGTGGTGGAGACAGAATTGCTTCCAGATGGATGTTGTTTTGTATTACCAAGCAAAAGATGTTGGGTGGCTGTTTCATCCTTCTTGCCCCTTAATGGATTTTCTATGTCAAGAAACAAGGTGGAAGAAACAGCAGGAAAAACACTGGAGGGGTTATAAGTAGAAGTCGACCACTGTAGACTTTTGTCGGTTTTTGTGAATGAGGTTGAATAACGATACAGCTTTTAAAGCTTTGCTCTGCGGGAGGAAGGTCAGAGACAGAGAGTGGCTGTGTGTCCTAGTTTATACAAGGCTGTCCTCTATTTGATTTAAAAACAAAAGGTATGAAAAGAGCATGTAAAGAGCAGTTGGCATCCAGACAGCAGATAGAACCAGATTGAAGGTTATCTCGCCACATGCTCCCATGCTATTTCTAAACTCCTAATTGCTGCAAAAATGCAGATCTTTTCAAGCAAGTAACCTTCATAATTGGTTAATCGTAGACAATACTTTAGGGAAAAGTTATTGTATGACATTGGAAGAATAAATCTACATTTGATTTCAGGGAATGAAATGTTAGTATTTGTTATCTTTCAACAACTGGATCAGTTTTTTTTTTTTAAAGTGGTAAAGAAGGTAACTGAATTTTTCTGTCACAATAAAAAAAGTTTCCAAACCTTTAAAAAATATTTTATTTTGACATCATGTTATAAACATTGCTGCATGCATGTATTTTCTTCTGTTAAATAAAATAATAAAGACTTTTTAAACAAATACAAGCGGTCAGAATGATGTTTTTAAAATCAGATTAATAATTTTTAAATTTGCTTCTGTACTGTATACATACATTAACAGATACAACTTTTGTTCAGCTGAGTGGTCTTTTTTAATGATTATTTTGACATATTTCTTCTTTTTCTGCAGTTCCAAAAATTATCCATCCCTCCAAGAAAAATCAATTTGCCATATCTCAAATTTCAATTAGGGAAAGTTAAACTCCAGGCAAAGGATACAAAATCTTCTCAGTTGGGCTAACATTTGCCTCCATTATATCTTGTATCCATTATTCCTTTGTAGATATAGAACTCCAATGGCAGCAATTGACTAGGAATGGCACTTGTTCAAAAGAGAAAGACTTTTTACAAGTTTATCACAATCAGATTGTAAGAAAGACCAGAGATTCATATTCCAAACATTTTTTTTATCATCAAGTCACATGATTTCCTTTGGATCAAATATTTAATATAAAAAGTCCAAGGTATCTGAATATAGTCGAAGCAAAACATTTCTGTTATACCCATTATAATGCTAGGTGATGCTCATTTCAACATGCCATCTCCTTTCCACAAGACATGCAAAAATAATCTACATTAGCAGGTTGTATTTATAGACAGGCATTAAACAGAGTGGAACTGAATAATGGATGTTGCCAAGAAAATATTGTATTGGCTACTGTTCATTTTGTATTCTTTTTACATGTTTGTTTCTATTAAGTGAGATTGCCCTGTGTCCAGAAAGCTCAAAAGATATCAATTCTTTAGACAAAATAGGATTAAGTCTAAGCATGAAAATTATTTCTAAAGTTGTTGCAATAAAAATTAAGATTTCTAATTATTTGGACCTTCATGCAATTTTTGGAATTTATGTGAGAAGTTATAACATGCAACCAGGTTGTAGCCAGCCTGACACTTTCATAGGAAGAGGCAAAATAAGTAAGAGGTATCTAATCTGATTTTGCAAGGATAATTTACAAGCTATGGAGCAGAGTCATGAGAGATTAGTGGAGTGTCATCTTGCAATTATTTTGAATGTGGGACCTGAGGAAGTAGATAAATGTACTCTGAATATGAGCTTTATCACCTCTAGATTGGATTCATACCCAATTTGGTTTTTGGGGCTGGTTTGAATTATACATATGTAGCTGCATTCTGGAGATTGTTACTCCCTTGTTAAAGAAAGTGAGATGCTCCGTGTATTAAGAGAGGGTATCCCTCAATGCAATCATTCTGAACAATTTCTGCCCAGGTTCTAACTTCCCCTTTGGGGGAAGGTTGTTAAGGAACTGGGCGGCAGAGGCATGCGGCAGAGTATCTTTGAAAGTGTCATGGGTAAATGCCTTATTCTTGAATGGGGGAAATGTATGTGCATAGAGTATCAAGGGTTAATTTATTCTTCCTTCCCTAATGTATTCATCTGTAACCACTCCTACTCCCTAATCCCGCCTCATTGATATAAAATGAGATACACGCTCCTCCTCCTTGCTTCTATCTTCAATCACTCAATGAATATAGAATGCCTGCTGTAAATAAACAATACTTTGTTTGAATACTATAATCCTGAATTCTTTATTGAGTCCGATCCTCGAATTACGGCAACAATTTGGTAGCAGAGGATGATTGGCTGACTCAATAAAAAACAGACATGCCAAAGAAAGAAAACTCCAGAAACAAAAGAGAAAGACCCAACACCAGGGCACACAACAAAGAAATGAAAACAGATCAAGAAATGATTGATGAATCTACAACTATAATGACAAGAGAATCTAAAAACTCCACTACAGACAACGAAGAGGTAACCGATGAATCCGACGACCAAGAAGCGAGCGAGATAGAAAACAACACTCTCAGATCAGAAATACTAAGACTGCTGAAAAGCCAAAAAGACGCCAAAAATCTCATCGCGAACCTCCAAGACATCATAAAAGATAGCGGAGCAGCGAGAGAAAATCACACCAACGCACCAGAATCTAAAGATCTCAAAATGGTAAGCGAATTAGATGAGAGTATAACTAAAAGAAAGACTAATGGTCCCGCACAAAATTTTGAATGGCAGCCATCTTGGTTTCAACAGACCAGCAAAGTGGCCGAATCAGAACCAATCAGAAAGCAGAGTTCAAAATGGCTGGCGTGAAAAGCTTTACACAGCATGAAAAATAAAAAATAAAAATTCTATTCTTCAGAAGAATCTGATACAGACACCGAAGAAGCACCAACCGAACTGCAAATCAAAACAGTCATGAAAACACTTTTTGCAACTTTTGGTCCAAATTTAAAAATATCAAAAAAATCGACGAAGGCAGCCGATCAAACAGCGAAGAAGAGACAAGCAGCACAATCCAAAAGCAAAGACGCAGAAGCAAGCAAGAAAACGTCTCGGCATCTATCCGCTTCAACCCGAACGGCAAGGACACCAATGCCCGAACCCAGAGAACTCTGCAAGTACTCGCCCACACCACAAACGCTTCCGGGAGCCAGAAGCCTCAACCAAGACGACTTCGATGGAAAGAAGCAAGCCCCGATCATCACCTGGACGCCTAAAGTCGAGCCAGAGAGCGAATCATCATCAGAAGAACACTACGAGGGAGCTATAGCGACAAGAACCTCTCCCGATAGCTTCAGGAATGAAATGAACAATGCGCATGCGCAAATACACGCAGATGAATATAGAGACAATGAAGGACAGAGAGAACCATTCAGACTAATCGCAAGTATACCTACACCATTCTGCAATTATCAGCATTTACAAGACCATGGACAGCCTCCAGTTGTAAGTAATGCAACAAATAACATTGGAAACTTGCCTAATGATTTTCCAAAATTGAGAATAGACGGTATTAATTTACAGGAATGGAGTCAACAACTCCAGGTTGTTTTCTTAAAAGAGAATTTATTGTTTTTCATAACTAACCCTCCCAAAAAACCATGGACCCTAAAATTGGACTGCCTACACCACAGAGGATTCTATTTACTAACATCTAGTATATCTCCTGCTATCTATCATAGTATTAAGCATAATCTAACTGTCTCAGAAATAATTCATTGTATGTTTAAATTGTTTCATAGTGAAAGTGTGGCAACCACAACAAGAATGTCTAAAAATTTCTTCTCAGCCAGGATAAAACCTGGAACTACTGTAAGTGAACATTTACTATCACTAAACACAACTAGAGCAGAACTTCATTTAAGGGGAGAAATAATATCTGATCAGACAATGAAAAGCATTATCATTAATTCATTAGACTCATCATGGGATGATGAGTAATTACATATCACATTTGGACACAATTAATTTAGGATATCTATCTATAGAGAGTTTATCAAATAGATTAATAGCTGAAGATAATTTGAGAAGAAGCCGCTACAGCGCATACAAAGAACACAGACAGACCAAAAGGGTAGTATTTCAAGACAGGTATCAAGAACCAATTGAATGTTATAATTGTGGATCCAAAGAACATTATAGAAGAGATTGTCCAAAACCTCTTAGAGAAAGACAAAACCATGACACTAGAAACAGATACCATAACAGACAATCATCTATTGACAGATACAGATATAGAAACTCACCAAACTTTAGAGAACGTAGAGGGGGCAGAGATAACTCAAGAGATAGAAAGTCTGGATCATTAAATGGATTAGATAAGTACACTATAACCAAAAACCAAGACTCAAAGGATAATGCCTGGCTCATTGATTCCAGGGCAACAAATCACACAACACATGATAAGAAAATATTATCTTCCTTCATAGAAGATAAATTTGTAATTAAAGTAGCTAATCAAGAGGAAGTCCAAGTCATTGGAAGAGGAAATGTAGATTTACCCGGTCTAGGGAAAATAGAGGGGGTTTTATTAATACCCGAAATACCTCATAACATTCTTAGTGCAATAAAGTTAAGCAGAGACTCTAACATAAATATAATATTCTCAAAGGGAAAAGTAACTCTAGAGAAAAACAAAACAAACTTAGGTAATGTGATTATCAAAGGAGATTTACCATATTTAGTCACAGAGGAAAGATGGCTACACAACATTGATTCAAACATGGAAAATGACACTAGCATAGAAAATGAAAATAACAGTGACAGTGACAATGAGGAACACGAAACAGAACATAACAATGAAACCACATCTGTTAACGATACACATAATAACAAAAGACCAATAATTGGAAAACCAATTCATGATGAATGTGCACATATATTACATAGAAAATTAGGACATGCTAGTTTTCCTGTAATACAAAAAATGATTGAACATGCTGAAGGTGTTAAAATAAAAGATTGTAAAAATTACTTGGAATGTTCAGTATGTAAGTCCTCAAAACTCAGAACTAAACCCAGACCAAAAAAGGCAACAAGATCATCAAATCATATTTTTAACTTAGTACATATGGATCTTGTTGGTCCATTAACTCCATCAATTACATACAAAAAATGATACTTTCTCACTATTGTAGATGACTATAGTCGTTATGGCTTTGTCTACACTTTAAAACACAAAGATGAAACATTTCAAAAGTTTAAAGAATTTTATAAACGTGTAGAAACACAACAAAATGTAAAAATAAAGCAGATCATGACAGACAGGGGATCTGAATTCATGTCAAAGGAATTCTCCCAATGGCTAAAAGACAAAGGGATGCTACACTTCACCTCTAGTCCTTTCTCTGCATTTCAAAATGGAGTAGTAGAACGTAAAAACTCGACACTACAAACCATGATTAGATGTACATTAGAAGATGCTGGTTTAGGCAAACATTTCTGGTCAGAAGCACTATTATATTCCAATTATACTCTAAACAGACTTTGGTCTAGTGTCTTAAATAAAACACCATATGAATTGATGTATAGTAAAACACCCAAGATAGCCCACATGCATGTATTTGGAGTTACAGCGGATGTACATATACCAAAACAATTGAGACGTAAGGGAGATAATGTATCTAGAAGGCTCAGGTTCATGGGCTATGAAACAGGCACAAAGGGATACAGATTTATTGACAATAATAACAAATTCATAATTTCTAGGACAGCTGTATTTCACAAACAGGCCAATTGGTCTAAGATACATCTTAATGAGATACTTCCAACAACAAGACCAGACATTAAAACCCAAGGTAAGACAGAAAGAGAAGAACATAACTACAGTACACAAAAGGGCAACAACAAAACATGGATGGGAAATTGTCCAAAAATCAAAACAGATTCATTAACACAAAAGGAAGCAAGATATTTACATGATAACGATAGCAGACCAGAAAGAACAATTAGATGTAACAGGAACCAAGTACCAAATAGATATAAGGATTACATAATGCATATAAATGATAATATATCAACACCCAATACATATGAGGAAGTATTAAAACTCCCCACAGAAGAAAGAAATAAATGGGAATTAGCCATGGCCAAAGAAATGGACAGTTTGCGAGAACTAAAAGTATTCACCCCAACACCAGCTCCAAAAGACAAAACAATTATTGGCACTAGGTGGATATTCAAAATTAAAAATCTAGAAGAGGGCAACACGTTATATAAAGCAAGACTAGTTGCACAGGGCTACGCTCAAAAGTATCCTGAGGATTATACCGACACATATTCTCCCACTGTAAGGACTGAAAGTGTTAAGACAGCGTTAGTAATAGCATCAGCCCTTAATCTTGAAGTCTTTCAATACGACATACAAACTGCATACCTACATGCAAAACTCGATAAGGAAATATATGTAAGAGCTCCTCATAGCCAAAACACAAATAGAAACGAAACTTGGTTACTAAACAAAAGTTTGTATGGATTAAAGCAATCAGGCAAATGTTGGTATGAATGTTTGGTCAACGTACTCAAAACTATGAACTTCAACGCCACAACTACAGACAATTGTCTCTTTGTTAGGAGAGATGGTGATTCACTAGAATTTGTGTTAATTTATGTGGATGACATTTTGTATATTGGCAAACATAAAGATAAGAGAGATACATTTGTAACTATATTAGGAGAACATTTTTCATTAAAATCATTGGGGAAAGTAAATAAATATCTTGGAGTTCAAATTAGTAAAACTAAAAAAGGATTTAGATTGTCTTAGAAGGATAAGATTATTGAACTCTTGAACAAATGCAATATGAATGATGCAAAGCCTTGTGATACCCCAATGCAAGCTGATTTTCTAAGAAATATGAATGAATCATCTCCTGAGTTTAATGATAATACACTTTACAGATCAGTTATTGGTTCCCTTTTATATATTTCTAATTGGACCAGACCCGATATTGCTCTACCCCTTAATTTATTATCCAGATATGTCAGTAAACCTTTAATTTATCATTGGGAAGCCATTAAACGAGTGTTAAGATATTTGAAACACAGTTTAGACTTTTGCTTACTGTTAGAACCCAGCAATGCTAAAGAGCCTATTCTCACTTGTTACGCTGATGCAGACTGGGCAGGCGACACTAAGTGCAGGAAGAGTACTTCTGGCTATGTATTCTTTCTTAACAATTGTCCAGTCTACTGGTATACTGGAAAACAAGATCTAGTAGCTACATCAACGACTGAGGCAGAGTATATTTGCTTGTCAAAAGCTTCTAATAACCTCGTATGGTTCAATCATTTATTATCAGATGTTTGGAAGAGTCCTTCATTACCATTTGTTATACATGAAGATAACAAAGCTGCAATAGAGATATCTAGAGCAGATGCTATTGGTCAGAGATCTAGACATATAGATATCAAATACAAGCATGTAAGACAATTATCTCAAAATGGTTTTATTAAAGCTATTCATTGCGAAACCACAGAACAAATAGCTGATATATTGACTAAGCCTTTACAATCTAAACAACATAAATATTTAACTTCAAAATTACAAGTTTTATATTGTTCTGAATCTGAATGTAATTACTGTTGTATGTCGAATCGGCATTTAGAGGGGGATTTGTCATGGGTAAATGCCTTATTCTTGAATGGGGGAAATGTATGTGCATAGAGTATCAAGGGTTAATTTATTCTTCCTTCCCTAATGTATTCATCTGTAGCCACTCCTAATCCCTTAATCCCGCCTCATTGATATAAAATGGGATACACGCTCCTCCTCCTTGCTTCTATCTGCAATCACTCAGTGAATATAGAATGCCTGCTGTAAATAAACAATACTTTGTTTGAATACTATAATCCTGAATTCTTTATTGAGTCCGATCCTCGAATTACGGCAACAGAAAGAGCAGATTATGTAGATCCTTTCTGAATCAGGATACAGTCCCAAACAGTATGGAACATGTTGCAACGTGGGTACCACAAAACTCTGTCCTGTTTATGAAACGTTTTAGCATTTTTATCATTGGCATCCAACCTTTTTGCTTGCCTGGATGCATTGAGTGAAAAGGAATTGTCTTGGGCTCCATATAAAATATATAATTTAGTTAATGTGTCTAAATAACAAACTTCTTTTATTTTTAAATATTTTTTTATTATTTCTCATAGGGTTGCATAGGGACTACAAGATCATAAACAGGGAGTTTTATGGAAGTGTATCAGTGGTGGGTTGCTACCGGTTTGCACCGGATTGGGCAAACCAGTAGCGGTGGTGGTGGGAGGCTCCGCCCACCTGCCTGGATGCTTCTGCGCATGGATAGAAGTGTTGCACGCACAAGCGTGCACACGAGCACAAGCAAACCGGTAGCGACGGAATTTGGAACCCGCCTCTGGAGTGCGTTACCAGTTGTGGAGGGCCGCATGCGGCCTGTGGGCTGTGGGTTGGACATGCCTGATCTAAAATAGTCCTCCGCTTACAACACTTCATTTAGTGACCATTTGAAGTTATGATGGGCCTGAAAAAGTGAGTTATGACTGTTTTTCACACTTATGACCCCCATGGTCATGTAATCAAAATTCAAACACTTGGCAACTGATTCATATTTATGACAGTTGCAGTTTCCTAGGGTCATATGATCACCTTTTGCGACCTTCTGACAAGCAAAGTCAATGGGGAAGCCAGATTCACTTAACAACCAAGTAACTAAACAACAGCAATGATTCACTTAACAACTGTGGCAAGAAAAGTTGTAAAATGGGGGCAAAACTCACTTAACAAATGTTTCACTTAACAACATAAATTTTGGGCTCCATTGTGGTCGTACGTTGAGGACTACTTATATATGAAGATGATGGGAAAGGATTAGTTTGAGATAAACTATCTATTTCCATTGCTTAGTATGACAGTTGCTAAGTGAATTTTGACCCATTGCATAACTTTTCTTGCCACAGCTGTTAAGCGAATCACTACAGTTGTTAAGTTTGTAACATAGTTGCTAAGTGAATCTGGCTTCCCCATTTTTGTCAGACGGACGCAAAGATGATCACATGATCTTGGAACACTGAAGCCATAATGGTCCTAAGTCTTAAGTCACTTTTTTCAGATCTGTTGTAACTTTGAACAATCACTAAATGCACGGTTGTTAAGTCGAGGACTACTATAATAGTTTATCTGAATTTGGAGTAGAAGTGCTACTTCTTCCACATCAACCACACTCAATGATATAGAGACCTTGGGATTGACAAGCCTACCTTTTCTGATGTTTGAAAAAAGTCTCCTTTATTGCCAGGATTTTACAGACACTTGCCAAGACCATCCTGAATGTTTTTGGAATACAGAATTGGAAGGAAGGAAGGAAGGAAGGAAGGAAGGAAGGAAGGAAGGAAGGAAGGAAGGAAGGAAGGAAGGAAGGAAGGAAAGAAGGAAGGAAGGATTTTATGTTTCCTGAAAAGTCTGTAAATAGATTATGCCCTAGGAATGACTCAAAGGGAAGAGGTGCTTGTTGAAATATCTGTTTTATGTACCAAAATAACTGACTGATTTTGAGTGTTCTGATCCCCGGGCAGCTGATGGGACATCATTTTCTATCCTGCCTCAGGCACAGAATGTCTTTGACAGCCCCAGCCTGCCCATTCCTAATTAAGGCTCTATTTTTGGCTTCAGAGTGAATTTTGGAGCAAGGGAATTCTTTTTTAAAACCTGTTTTGGCATCAAGCCATTGGATCGATCCCCCCTTCCCCTCCACACACACCCAACCAGCCTTAGCAAACATATAATCTAGCACAGATACTTCTAAACAATCTCAAAATAGCTTGGGAAGATCAATCACGATGGAGTCATAATTTAGCTGTAAAAGAAGAACACATCACACCATCCTGTACCTTGGCCAGCCGGTTTGGAAAGACAACATGAGATTAGAAAAGCTACTCCCAAGGAGAAGCTGCCACTGATGAATTGTCACTTTAATTTATGACTGCAATAACACAGCCTGCATGGATTCTCCGTGATTCAATAACAATAATCTCTTATTTCTGCAAGCTGCTCGGTGAAGCTGCATCTTTGTCCCGGAATGAAATGCATCTCAATGTGGCCATCATTCCTTTCCCTCTGAAAAAAAATGGTGATTTCCAATGCCATCTCGTTAGATTGCACTTGACAATATTCTTGTCATCACCACCAGAGTAAGCCATAATTATTGATTTGGGTTTATATGACATTTAAAAGCAGATAACCTTGAAGCTGAGTTATAAAACATGTTTACTGGCTGCCTTCAGACTTCCTGGACATCGATCATATATTTTGATCAATTGCTTCACGTTTAGGTTAGTTCAGCAGAAAAATTGCTACTGAAAACGATAGTCAAGTCTAGACAGGCATCCTGGCACATTAAATCACATCATGAATAAGTTGCCTGTTGGTGGACACAATCTGATTCTTCCTGTTTCTGTTTTCCAATTTGGCGTGGATACTTGAATCAGATATCCAAACCTAGGATTGCTAGTTTGTGTTTATGGTACGCCTTTCTCTGGCCACTCCCAGGATCTTGTCTTTCACTCTCATCTTTTTAAGTGTAATTATTCTGTAAATGTCAGTGTACATATTTTGGTGGAACAACCTTTTAGATGAAGCATCGTAATTTGCTGTTCCAATTGTGAATGCCTTATGAAAGTCTGATGTCAAACAAGGAAGTCAATGTTTGTCAATTTTGTGTGTGCAATGTAAATCATAAATCTTATAAATGATGTAGAGTCAGAAGATTGAAAACAGTTTACTCTTGGTTTCCTCCTGTCCCTGGATTAATTAATTGGAGATTGCTTCATTCTCTCAAGGACATACCTGATAGCAAGACAAATGCTGGGAATTAGGATCTGAAAATGAATCTGAACATATGGTTGACTACTCACTCTAGGTCCCTTTTGTCATCACAGTAATAGTGCTACCCTTTCTATCTTAAAAGTCATGATTCAGTTGCTTCTTGTGCGTCAACTGTGGGTGTTCTTTTCCTTTTTGCTAGAAATCGTGTTGGAAATAAACGTCATCTATTAATCTAAGAAAAGATGTAGGAGCACAACTTCCTTTGGGAGACAAAAAGAATTTCAGATTGGTTCAAACAGACTCCTGATATAACTCTATATCAGGAGTCTCCAACCTTGGCAACTTTAAGACTTGTGGACTTCAACTCCCAGAACTCTACGAGTTGAAGTCCATAAGTCTTAAAGTTGCCAAGGTAACTTGGAAACCCCTGCTCTATATCACAATGGAGAACAGATTCCACACATAATTTTAATAAATTCTAGAGAGTGTTCCTATAGGACTTTGGCAGGTCCAATAAGACAGAGCCTTGCTTTGCTCAGTTCAATTGCATCTAGTTTGCAGAAACTGTGTCTCATGACTAATAAATCTACTAGTGGAACATAAGGTGTCATAGGAAAGTGCTTAATTCATCTGAACAAGAGGTCTTATTGGACAATACAAATTCTGTCATTGTTTCCCACATTAGGAAAAGTTTTCTTGGAGGCTACAGCCTTCTCAGTTCATTCTCATTCAGATACTAAATTTGGCTTTCAGAATCCAGATTTCACATTTATAGTATCTCTAAGTAGGAAGCATACTACAAGGCTCAAGTGGCTATACGATAGACAGACAATATCTACTGCAAGACAGAACAAGTGAAGGGCCTTATAGGGCTCCAAGTACCCTTTCAGTATTTCCCAGATTGTGGTGGGAGAAATTGACCAACAATGCCTAATTTTCAACTGCGTAGTTTATCTTCAATTGTTAAACTCCAAAAGGGCTCTGTAAGGCTTAACATATACAGGCTTCAAGCCTTTATATCTTTACAGCTCCCAAACTCTGAGAAATAAACATTTTCAGTCCTATCTATCCAGTGACATTATCTTATCTTATCAAGAATATCTCCAACTGGTTTGAAGCTCCCTGTCTTGGTTTCAAAAGCCAGATAGCCAACTACCAATTCAGATAATTAATTAGAATATACTATTTCTGTGTATTAATTGCATTTATTTATTAATCAAATTTATATGGCTGACCGTCTCATGAGAAGCTACTCTTGGCAGGATGTCATAAACTGCTTTATTCCTATAGAGTTGCTAAGCAGAATACTTTACTTATAATATAGGTGATGGCATTATTGGCCTAAAGAAATATTTGGTAAATGAAAGATGTTTTAACTCTTCCAGCTAATATCATGATCCTGTTTAAATTAGTAATCTGTTCTTTTTCCTAAGAGAGAATCTAGCCTTGATACAGTATTATTGTAAAGCCTCTATTAAACAATTCTTATCCCACGCCCACTCAAATGAATGCAAAGAGGAAACAATATACTATTTGCTTACTCATTGCTAAATATGTAAATATCTAAATAAGACCCACGGGGATCATGACAGAAACCTTTTTTAAAGGAAAAAAGTCTAAGATGAAAGAAAAAAGCAGTTGTAAGAATGTAAGGCAGAGAGTGAAAATGAACGATATTGGACAGGATGTATGCCCGACCGATGAGGCCTCACTTTTTCTGAATATTGTTATTTCTTTCTATGATAGTCAGGCAAAACTTCAGCAAATTTAACAGGACCAAACCCATAGTGGAGCACGATGGCTCATGTGGTTAGGATGCTGGGTTGACAAATTGCAATCCGTTCAAAGCCTGAGTACTGCTATATGTCAGGGTGAGCTCCCGTCATTTGCTCCAGCTCCTGCCAACCTGGCAGTTCAAGCATGCAAATGTGAGTAGATAAATAGATACCACTTTGGTGGGCTCATTAATGGGGATTTGAAAGGAGCCCCCAACAGGTCATCTCCTGGCAGTAGTGATGTTGCCAGCTGATCCTTTCACCATGGTAACACCTCGGTGCTTCCAACACAGAAGTAGTAATAGTATCAGTATTGGTCAAGACAAGCAAAATCCCACCTTGAAGTACAATAAACCAGCCCAGGTATTTATAATGCCAAGGCAATTGCTGGGCTCTTAATCCAGACACTGTTTCTTTTTATTGAGGTAAACAATAGGAATAAACTGCATTCTGGATTTTTCACTTTTCCTGATATTACCCATTTTATGTATTTATTTGCACTCCTATACCACTTTTATTACAAAGAACTCTGAAGGGTTTTGCAAAATGTTAAATCCAAAAAATATGTCGGATTAAAATTGCACTTAAAATCAAAGTTACAAAAACAGAATAAAATCTCTTTAAGAGTCAAAACCAGAGCAAAAGGAGGAATAGAAGTACTACAATAATTTTATCTATTATTGCTTTTCAAAGTTTAAGCAAACAACTAGACAAAATAACTGGGGAGGCCATTGACTAAGTTTGGGGATTAAGATTGCTGGATTTCAAAACAAAACAGAAGAAGTGTATTATTGGATTTATATTTGCAAGATCCCTCACTGACATTTGATATACTGTAATTGATCATGACATGTTTTCTGGATGGTTTAAATGGCTGAGTTGGCTGAATTTTTCCCCCAGTTTTGCTGTTCCTTGAAGAATTGGTTCCAGAAGCTAGAACTAAACAATAATCCTAGTTCTTTCTTTGTTAAAATTTATCTTGCCTGTTACGTGGTTTACACAGCTTCTGTTTTAAAAGTTGTGAAAATAAGTCTCCTTTAATTCAAAAATGCAGTTAGCACAATAGACAAGTATTGATATAGAAAAGCTGAATGGTTGATTCCTTCTTTCAATTTCCTATTACTGTACATTCAGTCTATATTTTTGGTTAATACTGGTATACCACTGAAAGATGAATGTGATATTTTGTAGCTTTGTTTGCATAGTATTAGCATTTGTCTTTGTGATTAAAGCAAACAAATCATTACCTTTGGAATAGATCACCTTAAGATCTATAGTTCTATATGAACAGAATAGACTTCCGGTTTGCTGCTGGCCACCGCCAGACGTTCCTCTGGGATCGTCAGCTTCCATTGCCTGTTAGAGCCGCCGTCACAGTGGAATGGCGGCTCGAAAAAACTCCGTTTCCAAGAGGAAACGGAGATAGAGCCAGCAGGGGTGGGTAGAACTCTCTGCAGAGTCCCAAAAGTTTTTTTTTTTACTTTTGGGATGGAGCGGATGAGAAGCCCCATATCCCCTGCCGCTGCTCCGGGCTTTGGGAGACCTCTGCTTATGCAGAGCCAGGCGTCAAGAGCAAGCCTGCGAATTTAACAGAATAATTAAAGAAAAGACGAGCTGGACCCTTAATACTGAATCGCAAGTATTTTACCCTTCAAAAAATTATTTAAGAGAAAAGAGGAGAGGAAAGAGCGAAAAAGAACCTTTTAAAATGGCGTCTGCCGTGGCTGGAGAAGGGTTGAAAGGGAAAGTCCTTCCGTTTCTTATTACTACAATGTAGCGGAATAAATATCACTGGCTACATTTGTAGATAAAACCTCGCTCCTGTGTCTTCTCTTGCTGTTGATTGAAAAGAAGTTTTTTTTTTCTTAAGGGAAAGTCTTTTTGTTTTCTACTTTTTCTCTCTTTTTTTGCTAAATCTTGTCTGTGTGGGAAATGGCATCGGGACTTACACAGCTGGACAAACGGGGGGGGGGAACTTCCCCCATTAAGAAATTGCACCAACAAATTCTAACTCTCCAGTGTCAGAAACCTGACTTTAATATATTAGAATTTCTCCTTGAAGAGATTGTAAGAAGGGATGAGATTGTGAACCAGCAATTTGAAAAATTTAAGCAGGAAATTAAAGAAATTGGTGAATTGGTGAAATCAAAGTTTGACTTTTTGAATCAAAAGATTTTAAAATCAGCTAATGGTTTATCAGACTTTTTGATTCGGGTGGATGCAAAGACTAAATTATTAGAGTCTAAAATGAAGGAAACTGAGGAGAATTTGGATGACATGACTCAAAAAATTAAAAAGGATTTGATAAACACTCAGGATAATAGCTCAGAAGACAAACCTAAAATGGAGGTTGACCAAAAGAATGGTAATGAAGAAAATGTGCAACAGAGGATTGAAAGAGAAGTTTTAATGATTCAATATAATTTTACAGAATATGCAATTAGACTGAGAGGTTTGCAGGAAAATAATAGAGATGACCTAAGGAAAATATCTTTTGAAATTCTGGCTGGGATTTTAAAGGTTCAACCTGATGAAGTGTATTGCAGGATTGATAGAATTTACAGAATAAACTCCTGGTTGGCAAAGCAAAGGCAATTGCCTAGAGATGTGGTGATCTATTTTACAGATAAAGAAATTAGGAATAATATTGTGCAGAACTCTTTTAATTCTACTTTGCAATTTCATGGAAGAAAGATTTGGATTTTTAAGGAGCTCCCGACTAAAATGCTGATGGAGAGGAAGAAATTTGGCTTTCTAGTGACTGAGTTAAAAAAAAGAAATATCCTATTCAGGTGGGACACCCCAGTTGGTTTAATATTGAGATATCAAGGAGTAAGATATCATTTGAACACTGTTGAAAAAGCGGAAGATTTTTATCAAAAAATTTTAAAAATAAATTTAACACCTTTAGGCATAATACAGGATAAGCAAAAGGAGTTGGAAACAAAAGGAAAATATCAAATTATAGAGACTGTTGCAGATAAATTGTCTTTGGATTCTCTGGATACCCCAGCTGGTCTGTCTATAAATAAGAGAGTAGTGTCATCCGACACCAAGCTGATGAACCATCAAGTCACAGACAAGTGCGCAAATCAATCAGTTGACATACAAGTGACGGAGAAGAAAGATGAGATGATAAAACTAACCCAACAAGAACAACCCATAAAGCAGAATGAAAATCAACCAGTTGACACACAATTGGTAGGCAAGAAACAAGGATGGAAATTCAACCCGCAAAAGAAAAAGAAAAGAAATAGATCTCATAGAAAAAGCAGTTTCTAAACCATGCAACAGTGAAGCCAGGGACTTTAAAAAACGAATGAATATTTGAAAAGATAGTGGAGGCGAACAATTGTTTAATACTATCCTGAGGATTGTGGCAGATCACTGCAATGCCGTGATTTTGGGATGTGAAAAGAGCCTCACTTTGTTGGATTTGAATCATTTACTCTGGATTTTTTTTTTTTTTTTTTTTGGTAAATATAATTATTTTGAGTTATAAGGCAGGAGAGTTATGTCGGGGCATGCAGAAGATCTGGATGTTACTCAGTAGGATGATGGGAATTAACAATCCTGATGAATACCACAACTATAACTATATGGATATAATTATAATGTCACTCGGGTGGTTGTTTTTACTTTTATACAGATGCGAGGATATTTACTACTGATGGGGGCAGAAGATGATTGAAGATTTTGAACAAACTGTTGCACCAGCATGTTATTTTACCCTATTATGGGTGATGGATTTAACAATCCAGTGGAAAGACACCAAAGAAGATACTATATGGATTATAAATTTAAAGTTATTGTCTTTTTTCTTTTTACAAAATGGAATGCATATATAGATATGTGTATATTTTAGTAAAATGGGCAGTGGATTATATTTAGAATTGTATTGTAGGATTTCAACTCATATATTTAGGGGAGTGGAGGAATTGGATAGAATTGAATAAATGTTAAATTTGGATGTAGGGAGAAGGTCGCTTTAAAATGTTATATCAATATATATAAAAGATTAAATGTTAAATAGTAATAATATACTATAAGTTTAGGGGAGGAGAAAAAGGGCAGATTATCGTAAAAATGGGTGTTATAAGAATAATATGCTAAGGGTCAGTATTCTGAGGAGGGAGTAAGGGAAAGGAAAGATATTATGTATGTAACTAGTTATGAAATAGCCTATTGTTGTGCAGAAGTCACAGGGGGGGATGGGTGGAGAGGGGGGGTTAGGGAAGAGGGGGGGGAAAGGGGGAAAACTTGTACTTGAAAACTTTTTCAATAAAAAAAAACAGAATACATATTTATTTAATAAGGTGCTGATATAGCATCTTTAAGAGGGACATGGTGACAAGAGGGACAATATCAGTGGTTAAGACACTGAGCTTGTCGATTGAAAGGTTGGCAGTTCAGCAGTTCAAATCCCTAGTGCTGTGTAACGGGGTGAACTCCCATTACTTGTCCCAGCTTCTGCCAACCTAGCAGTTCGAAAGCACGTAAAAAATGCAAGTAGAAAAATAGGGACCACCTTTGGTGGGAAGGTAACAGCGTTCCGTGCACTTTTGGTGTTTAGTCATGCCGGCCACATGACCACGGAGATGTCTTCAGACAGCATTGGCTCTTCGGCTTTGAAACGGAGATGAGCACTGCCCCCCTAGAGTCGGGAACGACTAGCACATATGTGCGAGGGGAACTTTTATCTTTACCTTATGGCATCTTTCATCTTTGGAATTCCCATCCTCCACAAACCCCACTTTCTTCCGCCATGGAAAGCATACTTAAACAGATAAGTATGTATAGCCAGGATCCCTGCCTCCAGAACAAATAATAAAAATTACTCATAAGAAACGAGGCTTCTAAAAGAGTGATATCATATAGATTTCAATATAATACTTACCAACTCAGTCTAAGGAAAAATCTTAAGAAGTCAGTAGAAATACAGGTAGTCCTCGACTTACAGCAGTTTATTTATTGACCATTCAAAGTTACAACAGCACTGAAAAAAGTGACTTATGACCATTTTTCACAGTTTGGGCCTTTGAAGTATCCCCAGGATTAAGTGATCAAAATTCAGATGCTGATTCATACTTATGGCCATTGCTGTGTCCCAAGGTCACGTGATCACCTTTTGCGACCTTGTGATAAGCAAAGTCATTGTGGAAGCCAGATTCACTTAACAACCAGGTTACTAACTTATCAATTTCAGTAATTCACTTAACTGTGGCAAGAAAGGTTGTAAAATGGGGCAAAGCTCACTTAACAAATGTCTCACTTCACAACAGAAATTTTGGGCTCAATTGTGGTCTTAAATTGAGGCAATGGAGAGGAAATCGGAATGACATCTATAGGCATGACATGGCACAAAGAAGCCCCTTTTTGTTTTCCTCAAAATATACCTCAACTTTAGTCCCTATTTGGGCAGATCTTAGCTATTGCAGCATTCTTATGGAAAGAGACATCCTTGGCCTATCTTAACTTCAGTCCTTTGGGCTTTAAAGGTAACCAAAGATCTTGCTGCCAAAGGCCAAAGTGGATATAACATGTTACCTGAATGACAAAGGAGAAATTTTCAGCCCTCTCCTCCTCCAAGTGTGTGTCTGTGCATGTGTGTTTTTATTGGTTCATTTTTAGCATCTTACTAATGTTAACTGTTTTGAGCGCTGAGTGTCAGGGTTCCAAGTAATACACCCATAGCAAACAGAACTCAGAGGCAAGCAGTTTCCTCAAATAACAAGTTTATTGGATATATCATATTGGCACAGACTGGTGAAAACCGACTCTAAAGGTTCCCACAGTTTTCACCTAATTAAAGGTAAAAGTTTTCCCCCTTTCCCAAACAATCAGTCATACGGTCCAATCAAGGTACTGTCCGGTTACTTGGAAACTTCACTCCTTTCTTCAGCCATCTGTGGGAATATCCTTAGTTCTCTATTTTGTTTTGGTTACAAAACCCCAGCTATCTCTATTCCCCCGCCCCCCATCCCTCAGCACCATTGTGGCAACACTGAAACCTCCAAGATGGCCTCAGTCAAGCTTCAGAGTTGACACTGAGTCCTTGAAGGAAAGAACACACACACACAATATGCAAAATGCATGCCTCCTTCTGCCCTAAATACCTCAGAAGAACTATCCTGCTTTTTACAGGCAGCTTCAGACAGAATTACCCTTGCCAGGTGTCCACTATTTGAGTGGACAGTCAGGTTTTTTCACATTATGTTCACTATTTTTTTTCACAAAATAGTGGACATTTTTTTTATTCAAAAGCTTTATGATGAAATGGTACGTAATCTAAAGCTGTACAGTCTAAGAGAATAAGGATAGGAGAATCGCGTTTTGTCTTTTTTTTCATAAGTTAGAATGAGACAAAGATCGAATATCCATTGAACTCGAAAAAATTAATGATGAGATTAAAATAAAAATATATTATATAATTATGTACAGTTCACATTTTTAAAATGTATTGTAGCTTGTGTCGACTGACCTAAAATGGCGTCGAGTGATGAGAGTGACAGCGACGAGATTTCGAATTCTTTAAAATGAAAGAGAGGAGTGTGCAAATACACCAAAGACTGGGAAGCTACTTTTGCATGGATTATCAACAACGAAACCGACAGAACAAATACGACGGCCTACTGTAAATTGTGTCAGAAATCGTTCACAATTGAATATAATGGTATAAAAGCTGTCGCACAGCATGCAAGCACAAAAAATCATTTAGATAAGGAGAAAATAGCTTCCAGCAACAAGCGAATCAATTCGTTTTTCATTGTTAAAGACTCCTCTTTCAGTGAGAAAGTGACTGCAGCTGAAATGGCTGAAACTTACCATGGGATCAAACACCATATTTCTTTCCTGGCTCAAGATTGCAGTATTAAGTTAATGAAGCAAATTTTTGATGATTCAGAAATTGTAAAAAAGATGTCTTGTGGAAGAACCAAATCATCAGCTATTGTCAATGAGGTTTTGTATCCTTTTTCTATTGAGTTGGTTCTCAATGATCTTAAAACTGGAATTCCATTTTCTCTCTCCACTAATGCATCAAACAAGGGAAATCGCAAAATGTATCCCGTTGTTGCACAATATTTTACTTGTGAAGAAGGACTGTGTGTGAAAATTTTAGACTTTATGAGGATTCTTTCGAAGATTCTACATCAATAAAAAATCAGCTGTGTCAAGTTCTTAGTGATAACGAATTGGAAATAAATAATGTTTCAGCTTACTCAGCAGATAATGCATCGGTCAATTATGGAGTGAACAAATTATTACCAAAAATTATTGCTGGACAATAATGACAATATTGTAGCTGCTCATTGCAATAATCACATTTTACACAACAGTGCAAAAAATGCATTAAAGCAGTTATCTTTTGATATCGAAAATGTAGTGTTGAAGGTTTTTGCCGAATTTTCAAATTCTGCGAAGAAACGAGAAGAGTTGAAATCATTTTTTGAGTTTTGCGAGTCAGAATTCCATGAAGCTTTGCGCCATGTTCCAACACATTGGTTAAGTTTGTTTAAAGCGGTTGAAAGACTTCTTTTAAACTGGATACCTCTAAAATCATATTTTATTTCTCTTGGATCTGATGAGTGCCATAAGGTTATCTGGAACCTTATTTCAGATCAGGAAAATGAACTCTCAAAGGACGATGAACCAACAATTTCAGAATTGTATTTATATTTCACGCACTTCTTCATGTCAATAATGCAAGACACCCTACTGAAGCTGGAAAGCAAGAAAATTCTTGCATGTGATCTTCACAATATCATGTGTAAGCTGCGTGATTCTTTGCAAAAAAAATATGATGAGCAGTTTTTTGGAATGAAAGTTTTATTTGCCTTACGTAAAAAAACATTTGCCTGAGAATGCCGTGCAAAAGTTCAAGAAAGAAGCCATCAACGTGTATCAAAGAGCCATTGCGTACCTAGAAAAGTGGTATAATTTCACCGATTCAGTATATGAGACGCTAAGTTGTTTCAATCTAATTGATCGCAATAATCCTCCAACTTTAGAAGAAATGACGAACATCTGGTTATTATCACCATGGTGAGAAGAACTTCCACCCAACACTCTCTTCAATGAAATTTCTGCCTTAGAAGAAGTTTATGTTCATCTGCAGGGCGATTCATCCCTTGATAAGTGGACGTACTTTTTCAAGAAAGAGCCAGCTCCGAGTTTACTGAAACTGTTCCAGTATTGTGCATCAATTCCGGTATCAAATGCAAACGTTGAACGAATTTTCAGCATCATGGGAAATTTGTGGACTGATGAACGTAACCGACTGCTTGTACCATTAGTTCGAAGTGAACTTTGTATATTTTTTAATATTTCTCAATGTTGTATTGAAATTAAAGAATTATTCCTTAAACACAAAGAATTGATCAAAGTTGCGCAGTCAAATAAAAAATACACACGACAGCAAAGTAAAATGTAATTTAATATTTTACATATTATTATAATATATTTGATGTTTTGAATTTTAAGTAAAGTTTTGAAGTGATTATTTTAATACGTGTTAAAATGTTTGTAAGAAAATATATAATTTAATTGTAAAATTTTTTATATTTTTTTTACTACTTAAACATCCCCCGCCCCCCGCTTGTCTGCTATTTTTTGGAAGCAGACCTGGTAACCCTAGACAGAATTCAGTGTAATAATTTTGTCTTGTTATATGTATATCTATGCTATGTTTTCAGGAAGATGTCATCCAAGGGAGGTTGAAAGATTAAAATATTTATTAAAGGGTAGAGCAAAGGCTTTGAAAATACCCATCAATAGTAAATATCTGTTCCATGGGCTGTTTGGGAACAGTGTGCTCATATAAAGATACATTTTGGGAAGATAATTTTAGAAACTGTATTATAAACAATATTTTTAGAATTTCATCACTATTAGAGTAATAACTATGAAAATTACTAGCTACTGTGCCAAGTACAATTTTGTGCTTTCATCATATTTCAATGTCTTGTTTGACAAACTCCCATCTGACAGAACAAAAGCTTAAAACCACAGATTCTCATGCTAGTTTACAGTTATCTTAAATTTTATGATTTTTGGAAATGTTCTTATTTTCTAGCCAATTAGCTTTCTTTGTTGCACTACTTGGATCATATCATTTGACAGTGGGATCCTACACTGAGGATCTGTGAAAACAATTTTATTCTACCTAGATTGGGACTCTAATCTTTGTGAGCACCTCTCCTCTCTCTGTATTAGAAATTCTGCCTAAAATGGTGGAGGCAGATATTATAGGATACCTAAAATTATCTCTTATCGTAAAAACAGTGTACTTTGTTTCAGTTCTACTTTTTGCCAGATGAGAAATTTTATATTTCTAAAAATGCATTGTTTCTTTTGTTTCTTCATCCCTAATGCCTTTTGGAGATCCCTATTGTAACTAACACCAGTTCAGCATTTGACAGAAAGCAATTTGTCTACAGAATATTCCCACATTTCCTCCAAAACTGCAGAAATTGATTTAAGACAAGCCACTTTCCATCCCCCCCCCCCATTTTTTGTTTTTTGCAAACAGGCCTCGTGAAATGTTTTTGAGAATTGAATGCTCACATACTCTTTTATAAGTTTTTCGAATTGGCTAATATAGGTACCTTAAGATTTATATTGGCTGTTTCCTAATATGATTTGACTGCTTATTTGTTCCCTATAACTATCATTAAGTATTGTACCTTATGATTCTTGATGAATGTATCTTTTCATTTATGTACACTGAGAGTGTATGCACCAAGACAAATTCCTTGTGTGCCCAATGACACTTGGCCAATAAAGAATTCTATTCTGTTCTGTTCTGTTCTGTTCTATTCCACTGATTTAATATGTTCTTTGGATGTTCTATACAAATTGAGACACTGGGTTTGTTAACAATCATGTGCCATCAAGTGCAATTGATGATTAGTCGATTATGTGCCATCAAGTCATTGTTGATTCTCAGCACCGACCTAGACTATCTACCCCAACCTCATCCTTCAGGTCTTCCAATGCACTCATTGTCACTGTAACGGAGTCCATCCATCTTGTTGCTAATTGACCTCTTCTCCTTTCCTTCCACCTTTCCCAGCATTAGAGTCTTCTTTTAAGAACGTCTTTGCCTAATGTGTCCTAAATAGGATAAAATGAGCCTGGTCATTTGGACCTCGAGTGAGAATTCAACTCTGTGTTGGATCTAGCGCAATACTGACTATATAAACAAACTATATAGAAGTACTTACTGTAACATCTTTATAGTACTCAATTCTAAAACTTTATCTATTTATAAAAAACAACCTACATATATAGATTAGTATGAGTACATGTTTATCTTCCTTTCTGGTGGTATAGAAATATTTGTCTTATATGCAGCATTAACACCATATCTTTTAATTAGAAATGATATCATTTATTTCCTTTCTATCAGATTCCAGAACAGTGGTACTGCTGAGCTTTTTGAGCTACTCTGTGGTAGATTAGGTGTGGGCAAACAAACTCCTGTTTTACCCAGTTCAGTAAAATGTCTTTGTGACCAAGGATATGTTCTCAGACTTTCAACACTTGTGCCAACTGCAGCTTTTTCTGAAGTCATCCTTGGCCATGGTCAGAATTGTCATGATACTGTCTTTGAAAAGGATTATCTTTTCAAAGTATTTTAATTGACAATATGATCATTCTGTTACCTGGCCATGTTTTACTGATTTCTTTCTGGGGACACTTGGAGGAACTTATTATTACCTTTAAATATATAAATATTTTGGATCTGGGATATTTAAAAGATAGTGTGCTTCTTCATGATCTTGCCTATTCACTGAGATCAATAGATGTCCTGTCCTGGCCTATAGTGATTTACACATGATAGATATACTACACAAAAATTTGGGGTTGTGGCACCAAATTGTGAAATTTACCAAAACAAAACAAAAATACATACAAACATGGATACATTAAGACAATACCAAAAAAAAGAAAAAACCAACCAACACTAACTCAGTCCACTGACTGACTTCTGAAAGCTGTTGCATCGGTGGTTGTTTTCTATTTTGTCTATTTTTATCTATACATATCTATTTTAGATGTTTAGACATTTATATCTAAACATGTTATTAGACATTTATATCTAAACAATGTTATTTAGACATTTATACATATCCAAGGTTTCTTTTTTATGAAAATATCAACTACATTTATATAGCTTTCTAGAAATCCTTCTAGGTATTTATCTACACATTCTATCCTGCCTCTTACATAATTGTCTGTGTTTCTTGGTTAGATTGACAAAAAGTATTATTTGTTGGTCCTATCTTTCCCTCTAACCAGGAGTACCATCTTTGCCAAACTAAATAGTAATCGGTATCATCTTTCTCTTGCAATTCTTTTGTAAGTCTATCCATTTCTGCACATTCTGTTATTTTCACAATTATTTTTTCTTCTATTGGTAGTAGTTCGGATTTCCAGTTTTGAGCATATGCTATATGTGCCGCTGTTAAGATGTGAATAATAAGATACTTCAGCTCTTTATTATATTGTGGTGTGGTCATTCCAAATAAGAAAAACTCCAGTTTCATTTCAACCTTCTGTTTAGTTATTTCTTCAATCATTTTCCTGATTTCTTGCCAATAACATTCTGCTGTAAATCTTAATATAATTCTTGTGATTTTATTGCTGCTCCTCTCATAATTTAAATTAATTGCCTATATAGGTCATTAGCTTCTTTAGATAAAAAGGTTATATATAAACAAATAAGTTCCAATTTATTTGTATTCTTAGATTTAAGAACTATATAACATACAAGAATAAGGATTGGACTACTATAGTAAATCCTTTTAAACTAATAATTTAATCTCTCCAAATTTACCTTCAAATTATTTTGATATGCTTTTTGGATCTTGATTATACCTGCCAAATTGTCTATCCGGGTGACAGAAGAGCATGCTGTCAACAAGAAACTTTTTGCAAAATTTCCCCTAATTCTGAGCGGCATGAGGAAGAAGTATTTTTGTTAAATCATCCCTTGAAGATAATACAGCATAAACCGAGCAAAACCTTTCTAGATGGAATTTTTGTTTTTATCTTGATGGAAAATTGTCTTATAGTGATAATTTATCTTGAGCTATATTAACTGTTGGTGTCCCTAGTTGCTGTCAGATAATTAAATATAGACATAAAATTGAATTCCAGTACATTAGTTTGAATATACATTCCATAATTGAACACTGACAAAATGGCTTGCAGATGCATAGGCTGTATCTGGGAGTTCATGCTAAGCAGGCCTCTCCAGAAGAGAACTGTGAAGCTTTTATTTGTTGAACCTGAGATGCAATAATCCTGGCTCAGAAACTGGAAAAACTAGTTCTCCTCAACACCACATATGCACAGCAATTGCAATGGTATGGCACACTCTCACAGAGCCAACCAGATAATTGTAGTAACTCAGTCAGCTATTTAGTAGAGGCGGAGAAATCCCCTTTCTCCCTATCCTAAATAGGTTCCCAGATTTATTTCAAGGGTATAATTGGAGCTACATATTTAACCTCAATAAATAGTCTTATGATATGAAACTGTATAATCAGCACTCGTTTATGCCTGCAGTTCCTATCAAGCTGGTTAAAATTGCAATGAACATTAGGTTTGTATCACATGATTGTGTAAATAGCAATTACATTGTATTATAATTATTTTCTTTAGTAGAATAATGTAGATGCAGATGTTCATAATAAGTCTCTCTCTGTGTGACCTTGAGTCAGGTTTTTTTTTTTTTAAATTCCTGGCAACTGCCTGATTCAGTCCCTGCAGTTTTCTTGGCAAGTGGTTTGCCATTGTTGCTTCTTAGATCCAAGAAAGAGTGACTGGCCCAAGATCAACCGGATAACTTCATGCCTAAAGCGGGACAAGAATTTACAGTCTCCTAATTTCTAGCCTGATGCCTTAATTACTACATCAGACTCTTTCTCAAAATAGCTAGCTATCACCAATTCAACATGGCAGTTACATGGAGCAAGATCCTGTTTAATGGTTATATTCTTTCTTTAGAAGGGGGGGAAATCTTACATTGACATTACATAAATAGATGGTAGTGTTGTGGCCTGTAGGCCACCGGCCCCTCCAGCAGCCGAATCACATGAGGAGGAGGCATGGGATGGGAGTCAGGGTCAGCATTAAGGCACCCTGAGAGCACTGAGGGGAAAGAGGGAATGGGGCTGTTAGAGAGAGAAACAGAGGCCGAGCCTGGGCCATCTGTCAGCAGCCTCCAGGTCTGATGGCTGATGAGGAAGAGGACGAACAGCTGGGTCCAGCACCTGAAGCACGGATGTGCAGAAGGCAGAGAAGAGGAGAGCAGTGGAAATCTGTGGGCTGATCCTTGGGATAGAAGAGCCACCACTACTAGCAATGCCCCACCCTAGCTCTGGGGATAAAAGGCAGGGGGGAGGAGATGAATAGATGTGGCAGACAACTATTCATCTCCTTGCTGGACAGACTTGTTAGCCTGCGGTGAGAGAAACATTTTGCTGGGGCTGCTGGCCCTCCTAATAAAGAATCATTGTTTTCACTTCAGAGGGTTTGTCGTGTTTGGGGAGCTGGGTCAGAACAGGTATAATCAAATATAATTAACTTGTTGTTTCTATGAAAGACAAAAGATAAAAGAATAATAACAGGAAAATAAATGCCTACTGCCCCAAGTTCAATCACTGATTTCTGTATTCGCATTTGATTTGAGTTAAGGAATGTCTAGTGAGCTATGAAGATAGAGAAGATTTAGGGTTTGCTAGTGATGAGTAGTTAATTTTACTTAAGTAACTTTTTTTTTTTACTGGAGCCCTTGATTTACTCTTTCAGGAATTTAGTAGCAGCCCTTTAGAATAAGGACAGTGTCATTTTAACAAAATGTCTATTATTTGATGGCAGGAAGATAGTTTTTCTTGAAATTAATAGTTAAACAATTGGACTGTAAAAAAGAAACTGGAAACATTCTTCTTGAAAGGATAGGAGATCCCAAAGAAGCAAGAAAGCCATAAACCTGTTATGGGCATTAACTAAATTCTGCCTGCTTAGATATCTGACAGAAAAACCTCTATCTTTAAAAAAAATGAAACCCACCTTCTGATGTCTATCATTATAACAAGAATAAAGGAAAAGGTTCACAAGAAGGCCTTTGCATGCTGTATTTTCTCTGATGAATGTTGACAGCTCCAGCTAAATGGTGTGAAAAGCAAGATTTAAACTCACACCATCAAAATAATTGGAGGCTCAATCCAGAGCTGTATTTCCAGCAAGAATGTTACAATTGAAAATACCTAACCTGTTTTCTGTATATATGTATATTTGTATATGAGTTAAATGTATGATGTCACTATGCTCCTTCCCATTGGTCCCTACTTACTTTATGCCCCGCCTCTTCTGTATATAAATTGATGTTCCTGCCAGAGCTAAGGCAGACCAAATGTAATTCTGTGGAAGATAAGAAACAAATAAATACCTTTGTTATAAGGAAGCCTCAAGTCTGTTAACTGGGCCTAACCAGAACAAAGAAATAAGTAAAAAATTGGTAGCAAGAGGATGGTTTGGTAGGCCCAAGCAACCTAGAAATGCAAGAATCACAAGAAGAAAAAAGAAGACCTGTCACTAGATATCTAACGAAAAGAATGGCAGCCCAGCTGATTCCTGAACACAATACACCAAAAGAAAAAATGAAGAAGAAAATACAATTCTACAAAAAAGAATTCCTGACAAACTCCAAACAATCACTAGATGGCACAGAAATAACTCCCTCAGCCTCAAACAAGGAAGGTGACATAAAAAGAAAAATACTAGACTTAATAAAAACAGCTCCAGATGACTCAAATCTGCTCACGAAACTCCACAGCCTAGGAAACGATCACGGAGCAGCGGCAGATGAAAAGACGAACACAATAAATATGAAAAATCCAGGGTAAGAAAGTCAACCCCTACAAAACTAACAATGAAGCTGCCGATGGTTTCCCGCCTTTTTCATGGCAGCCATCTTGTCTATCTAATCCTTCTAAATTGGCCTACCAATCATTAAAAGACTCCCGAAATTTAAATTAAAAGGCAGGAAACGGAACCTGCAAAGAAAATAACTACCCGATTCCAGAAAGAAATAAAAAACAACTATGTAACAAATATACTAATCAACCTACTGAACTAGAGATAGATAATGCCATGCAGGTGTTAACCCCAGCATTCGGGACTAAGCTAAAAATACCAAACCCACAATCAGAAGACGCAAGAAAACTCTCTAAACACCTAACAAAAGTCAAAAAGAATTAGACTACCTAAAAGAAGAACCAGCCACCCGAGAAAAAACGCGCTGGCAATCATACCCTGAAGAATACCACCTGAGGCCCACACAAGACGACCAAGACCCAAAGTTTAAAATATCATACTTGCCTGTCGCAGAACACCTCGCTGAGCGATCCAAACTCACCGATGCTGATTGTCCGAACCAGGCCCCGTTCTCCAGCCGCATTGAGGAACAAGACCGCCAGGCCTCCAATGAGGATTTCGCCGACCGCCACAGTTCCGGAGACTTCCCGACAAGCTGGACGGCATCCCAGGCAATTATCAGCCAACAGAGGCCTTCCAGAGCCAAAGCCGAAGACCAGAGGGCCGACTGGGGCTTCATCCCGGGAGCTGAAAGCACAGAGTCCTCTCTCGTCGACTGCTGGGGAAGAATGAGATCTGGGCATGCGCAGAACGAACCTGCAAGGGAGAAAGAAAGGGACATAAATACAAGTCAGTACAGATCCACCCCAAACATAGAGACAAGGCAATACAGACATGCCTCTAGTATACCTCTGCCTTATTGTGAGTATGCTAAGGTTTTAAACCATGGACAGCAACTGAATGTAAGTAACTATTCACACCAATCTGGGACACTACCTACAGACTTTGTAAAATTAAAATTAGATGGAAATAATCTGATGGAGTGGAGCCAGCAGTTTCAGGTCATATATTTGAGAGAAAATAATAATAATAATAATAATTTTATTTCTATACCGCCCTTCTCCCGAAGGACTCAGGGCGGTGTACAGCCAATTTAAAAACACAAGACACAACAATAATTAAAAATTAAAATAATTAAATAGATTTGGCCGATTTAAAACCCAAAAAATTTAAAATACCCCAATTTAAAATTATTAAGTTGATAGCCCGGCCTGGCGGAACAACAGGGTCTTCAATGCGCAACGAAACACCTGGAGGTCGGAGATCTTATGTATTTCTGGGGGCAGTTCATTCCACAGGGCTGGGGCTCCCACAGAGAAGGCCCTCCCCCTGGGTGTCGCCAGCCGACATAACTTGGCTGATGGCACCCTGAGGAGACCCTCTCTGTGGGAGCGGACTGGTCGGTGGGAGGCTATTGGTGGCAGAAGACGGTCTCAAAGGTACCTGGGTCCTATGCCATGGAGTGCTTTAAAGGTGGTAACCAATACCTTGAATCACACCCGGAAGACCACTGGGAGCCAGTGCAGCTCGCGCAGGAGGGGTGTCACGCAGGCACAACGAGTTGCGCCCATAACCACCCGCGCGGCCGCATTCTGGACCAGTTGGAGCCTCCGAGTGCTCTTCAAGGGGAGCCCCATGTAGAGAGCATTACAATAGTCCAGCCGGGAGGTGACAAGGGCATGAGTGACCATGCGCAAGGCATCCCGGTCCAGAAAGGGCTGCAACTGGCGGATCAGGCGAACCTGATAAAAGGCCCCCCTGGCCACGGCCATCATATGCTCTTCTAAAGACAGCCGTGCATCCAGGAGGACACCCAGATTGCAAGCCCTCTCTGTGGGGGGCAAAGATTCACCCCCAATAGTCAGCGATGGCACCTGCTGACTATATCGGGACGCCGGCAGCCACAGCCATTCGGTCTTGGATGGGTTGAGTCTGAGTCTGTTCCTCCCCATCCAGACCCGCACAGCCTCCAGGCAGTGAGACATCACATCAAGGGCATCGTTGGGGTGATCTGGGGTGGAGATGTACAGCTGAGTATCATCAGCGTACAGATGACACTTCACCCCAAAACCACGGATGATCTCACCCAGCGGCTTCACATAAATGTTGAACAGAAGGGGCGAGAGGACCGACCCTTGTGGCATTTTGTTCTTTATTAATGATCCCCCAGATAAACCCTGGACTTATGAAATGGACTGCCTCCACCATAAGGCTTATTTCATACTCATTGCATCTATATCCCCAAGTATTTTTCCTAGCCTTGAACATAACCTAACTGTGTCTGAAATATTCCAAAAATTATTTAATTTATTTTATAGCAAAAGTGTGGCCACAACTACTAGAATTTCAAGGGAATTCCACTCTGCCAGGTTAAGGCATGGTATCCCCATGAGCGAACATATTCTAAATCTAAACACAACCAGAGCAGAGCTCATTCAAAGGGGGGAGAATATATCTGATGGCAGTATGAAAAGTATTATAATCAATTCCTTAGACTCCAGCTGGGATAATTACATAATTTTACTTGACAGCTTCAGCTTAGAACATCTTACATTAGAAAATCTTGCCAATAAACTTATAGCAGAAGACAAACTTAGAAGGGAATGATCTATACATCAAAGGGAAGGCAGAAACCAAAAAAGAGTAGATTTCCGAGTCAGAGATAGATATCCACCTGAATGCACAATATGTAGATCAGAAAAACATCAAAAGAGAGACTGCCCTAAGAACGCAGGATATAGAGATACATATTATCACATAGATAGATCAGATAGAAGAATCCATTTCTCAGATAGAACTTCTCCTGACTACAGACATAAACGCAGGGAATCACCCTATTCAAAAGACAAAAAAAGATATAGAGACAACTCTAGGGAAAACAGATATGGGTCATTATATGGAATAAAAGACAATAATCCATCAACATCAGATTCATTCAACACATGGCTCATTGACTCTGGAGCCACAAGCCACATAACTCACAATCGAGAAATTCTCAACAACTTCAAAGAAAAGGAGTATTACATAAAGGTAGTGAATCAAAATAAAGTTCTAGTAAGAGGAGTAGGTAACACTCATATCAAAGGTATAGGGAAAATAGAGGGGGTACTATTTATACCCGAAATTCCACATAATATATTGGCAACTCTAAAACTAAGCGAGGAGAATGGAGTAGAGACCACATTCAAAAATGGAAAAGTATCCATGACAAAAAACAATAGGAACATAAACAAAATATTCATTAAAGAGGGACTAACATATCTACTGCCACGGAATAACGAATTAATCTGTACACACACTCAGGTAAAAAGCAAAGAGACTAAACCCAATAGTCATGGAGGGAGTGAAAATATGTCAACAAGTGAACCCATTCTGTCAGAAAAATTATACAATGGTAAACCAATACATGACAACGGTACTCATTTACTTCATAGGAAGCTAGGACATGCCAGTTTCCCTGTTATACAGAAAATGTTAGAATGTTACGAAGATATCAAAGTAAAGAGTTGTAAAAATTATTTGGAGTGTTCTGTATGTAAATCCTCTAAGCTCAAAAACAAACCTAAGCCCAGAAAGGCCATTTGTACTACATAATCCATTTTTCAATTGGTACATATGGATGTCATAGGACCAATGAAACCATCAATCAAATATAGGAAAAAATATTTCCTAACTATAGTCGATGATTACAGCAGGTTTGGGTTTGTGTACACTCTTAACTATAAAAATGAAGTTTTCAAAAAATTCAAAGAATTCTTTAAAAGAGTAGAAACTCAACATAATGTAAAAATCAAACAAATAATGACCGACAGAGGATCAGAATTTTTGTCTAACGAATTTTCCAATTGGCTAAAAATGCAGGGAATATTACATTTTAAATCCTGTCCCTTTTCACCCTTCCAGAACGGAGTCGTAGAGAGAAACCATGGTTAGATGTGTGCTAGACAATGCTGGTTTAAATCAATCTTTCTGGGCTGAAGCCCTTACATATTCTAATTATACCCTAAATCGATTATGGTCCAGTGTAATTAACAAAACACTATATGAACTCATGTATAACAAAAAACCAAAAATTGGACATCTACAAATATTTGGCGTAACTGCAGATGTGTATGTGCCTAAACAGTTGAGACACAAAGGCGAAAAAGTATCTAAAAGACTAAGATTCATGGGGTACGAATCAGGAACTAAGGGATATCGTTTCATAGATAAAAACAACCAATTCATAGTGTCTAGATCTGCTGTGTTCCATGAACACTCTAATTGGTCCAAAATATACCTCAACGAATTGTGCCCCAAGTCAGAGAACACAACACCCACTCACAGAAAACACAATTCACCAGTTACTGATCCCAAAGTCATAAAGACAGGCAAACACAATTATCAAAAGGTAATTAATGAGGAATGGAAAAAAGGGCATCCTATCTTGAAAGTAGACCCACTAACTGAGAAGGAAGCAAAGTTTATGCAAGGTGCTGAATCTCCTCCTGATAGACCCATTAGATCAAATAGGGGTACAATTCCAAAAAGATTTGATGACTACATACTATTTCTCAATGCCAAAAAATTAACACCCAATACATATGATGACATACTTAAATTACCTCTGGAAGAGAAAACAAAGTGAGAGGAAGCGATGAAAAAGGAGATGGATAGTTTGAAGGAACTAAACGTGTACACACCAGCAGATCCCCCCGCAGATAAGTCCCCCATTGCTACTAAAATGGATATTTAAAATCAAAGCGCTAGTGTCAAACGATGCGATCCGTTCCACCCTCCCCCCTGTGTGTAAGTGTTTCAGGACCACTGGTATCACAAACGGTCGTATCGGACCACTTACCATGGGGTCTCCAGCTGCGTCGTCTTCACTGCTGTCCGAGGCCACAGGGGTATCCCCTTGGAGCGGAAGGGACCTTGATTCTGCCGTCGGCCCACGAGTAGACCCCGATGTCAGTGTAGGTGTGGCCCCCCTGGACCAATCCAACGAGGAGCGGACTCGTTCTCGTTTCTTTCCTGCAGACGACGGTGTTTTGGAGGCAGCCGACACAGGTGGTACAGGACAATCAGCGGCACGATGACCCAGCTGGTTACACCTAAAACATCGGATTGTACCCCTGCCAACAGGGAGGGTAGAACGAGGAGGAGAAGACCCTACTCCCCTGGCTCCCACAGGCCGATCACTGCTGCGTCGGGGAGCGGTAGAGAAGCTAGCCACGCCTTGGGGTCGGAATTCTCGCAAGCCGACATCAAGGTCTACTGGCGCCTTAAACCACTCTGTGAGTTTAGGTGGCAGACCCCTGTACACACACGCTTGTCTCAGCTCCCTATCGAGACCTAAGCGGAATTGATGGACGAGCAACCGTTCAGGCCATGCTCGTAAGCGGCCTGCCATGGTCCGAAACTCCTTGATGTATTGTCTGGCAGGCAGGCCCCCTTGTTTCAATGTCACCAACTCGCCTTCCAACAATTGGGTACGTGACTGGTCTTCAAAGCGGCAACGTAACGCCTCCAAGAAGAGGCCCACATCAGCCAATTCCTTGGCGTGGTCGCTATGTAGGTCAGCGACCCAATCCGCAGCTTCGCCTGACAAAACAGTGGTTATAGCCACCACCATGGACCATTGCGATGGAAATAGATGACCGTACAAGTCCATGTAACTAAGGATTTGACTCAAAAACAACGAAACTTTGTCGGGACTGCCGTCGAAAGTGGCTTGTAGGGGAGGGGGGCCCCACAGCTGCTGCTGGGCGTGCCACGGGCCAGGACCCCATCCGGGGCCCGGAGCCAATGGCCTGACGTCCGGAGTGCCCCTGGCACCACTCCTACGGTGGATGTCTCTCTGCTGGCGATTATGTCCTTGCGGCCCCTGCTGGCTGAGCCATGGGGCCCTTGCCCTGTCTCCATCTCCGTCCTGGCCCCGAAGGCCCGTTTGGGATACGGTCTGGGCAGAACCAGGTGCTCCTTGGTCACGATACTCGAGCCGCGGCGTCCCCTCCCCGACACGCAACTTCGGACTCGCCAAACGAAAACGAGCCTCAGAGGCACTGTGAGACACTCTTTGTCCTTGCCATGGTCGCGTCTCTGGTATCCATGGTTGCCAGGAGGGGGCGTCCCGGAAGCTTGCCTCTCCAAACTTCTCCCTTAAAACCTCTAGCGTGGATGCCCCCAGTCCGGTAGAACAACTCATATCATAATCATCCTCTTCTGTCCACCTGCGTTCCCTCCACCCCTGGAACGCTGCGCCGCCCAGGTCAGGGGGGATTGGTGCCCATTGCTCTAGCGAATCCCTCTCACCTCAGGAAGACCACTCGTCCGTCGGGAGGGTGGCCCCGCCCGCCTGCGGCGCTTTCGGGTGTACGACAGTCATTTCTAGCTCCTCAGATGCCGGGGCCTCCGACAAGCCTTCCACGTCCGCATCTAACTCCTCCTCGGTCGCCGGGGACTCAGCTGCTACGCCCTCTGCCATGCCGCTGGACCGCCGCCGAAAGCAAGGAGAACACCGACTTTCTGTCAAACGATGCATTGCGTTTCCGTGTGTGCAAGGAGAAAGGATAACAGACAGTCTTAGCTTGCTGCAACTTCTTTATTTAGCGCAATCCTCCACACGAGACACGGCAAAGCTGACAGTAATGCAATTACACGAAGTCGGCGTTGGGAGCGGCTGCCTCCCAACGCCTTTTGAATAGCGTGCCGCTATTAAGACCATCGCCCTTCCGGGTTTACTGCGCATGCGCCGCAGAGCCGCTGTCCCGTTGCATCCACCGTAATCCCTCTCCCCGGCTGCCACCGTGTCCGTCCGCCTAACAGAGAAAACACCCCACCACCACCGTGTAGTCTTGTAGATAGTCTCCGACGCTCCCGTCGCTAACTCCCCCTGGTCATTGTCAACCGCTGCGGCTGGGTGTCGAGTGGATCGCGACAGCTAGAAGATAACAAATTCCTGTATAAAGCTAGGTTAGTAGCACAAGGATTTGCCCAAAGATTCCCTGATGACTACGAAGACACATATTCACCTACTGTTAGAGCAGAGAGCGTAAAGACTGCGTTAGTACTAGCTTCCATTTTGAATTTGGATGTGTATCAGTTTGATGTACAAACTGCATATCTACATGCCTTTCCTCGATAAGGAAATATATGTAAAGGCACCCCCAGGAAAGAATACTCAAAAAGGAGAAACTTGGTTGTTAAATAAGAGTCTATATGGATTAAAACAGTCTGATAAACGATGATATGAATGTCTGTCAAAAATACTTAAAGATATGGGTTTTATAGCCACTTCATCAGATCTATGTTTTTTCACTAAAAGAAAGAATAATTCTATTGAATATGTAGTAATCTATGTTGATGACCTATTGTATTTTGGACAAGATAAAATCAAATGTGATGAATTTGCTGAACAATTGGGTAAACACTTCAACTTAAAAATATTAGGAAAAGAAAATAAATATTTAGGAGTCCAAATTGATAAAACCGATAAGGGGTTCAAATTATCCCAAAAAGAAAAAATTATAGAACTTATACAAAAGTGCAATATGATAAATTCAAAAACTTGCGAGACCCCCATGTCAACTGACTTCACTAGAAACATGCACAACGAATACGAGCCATTTAAAGAAAACACTTTGTATAGATCTATTATTGGATCATTACTGTATATTTCTAATTGGACCAGACCAGATATCCCTCTTGCGGTTAATCTATTGTCAAGACACGTAAGCAGCCCTAGTGTATATCACTGGGAAGGAATCAAAAGAATTCTAAGGTATCTAAAATTTAGTGCTGATGTCTGTTTATATCTAGAACCATTTATTTCAGAAAAGCCCATATTGACTTGTTATGCTGATGCAGATTGGGCTGGAGACCCAAAAAGTCGAAAAAGTACCTCCGGTTATGTTTTCCTTATAAATGGTTGCACGGTACATTGGTATACTGGCACACAAAATTTAATTGCCACCTCTACAGCAGAAGCCGAATACATTTGCCTATCAAAGGCAGCCAATAACCTGACCTGGTTTGATGATTTGTTGTCAAATATATGGGCTGAACCCATTTATCCTATTATTATCAATGAAGATAATAAAGCAGCAATAGATATATCAGCTTCCGAGGCAATAGGCCAAAGATCTCGACATATCGATATCAAATATAAACATGTGAGACAATTATCAAGTATAGGATTTATTAAGGCTATTCACTGCGATACGAGTGAACAAATTGCTGACATTCTTACTAAACCCTTAGCAACCAAACAACATGTATTTCTGACTTCTAAATTTAATGTACATATCTAAAACCAGTGATTTATTATTAGTTAGGTATTTTAGAGGGGGATTTGTTACAATTGAAAATACCTAACCTGTTTTCTGTAAATATGTATATTTGTATATGAGTTAAATGTATGATGTCACTATGCTCCTTCCCATTGGTCCCTACTTACCTTATGCCCCGCCTCTTCTGTATATAAGTTGATGTTCCTGTCAGAGCTAAGGCAGATCAAATGTAATTCTGTGGAAGATAAGAAACAAATAAATACCTTTGGTATAAGGAAGCCTCAAGTCTGTTAACTGGGCCTAACCAGAATAAACAAATAAGTAACAAAGAATGGTATCTCGAGTTTTAGGAAAGCTGGCTCAGTCATTAATCCAGCCAAATATCATCTGGTTATTCTGAACTGCATTAGTTGGGCTACATAACTCTTCAACAAGTAATTAAATCAGAAGGCCAGAAGGTGCCAGCTGCCCAACAGATGCAATCTCCAACTATTAAGACAGAAGTAATGCCACGAATGGGATTCAAGAGGTACTACGGACAATAACAATAATAATAACTTCATTGTCATTGTACGTGTATACACAGAATACCCATACAACGAAATTCACTTAACACCCAAAGACCAGGTCCAACACATATAACAATCTCCAAACACACCCCACCCATCACAAATTCCCCAGTCCTAAACCACCCAAACATCCACACAACAGACTACATAATACTGTCCAACAACAAAATATAGCCTTCTGTTTCCCATAAAAGCAAATGCTCTCACAGACTTAACCAGAAAGAGTAAACTTAAAAAGATTTGTTAGATTTGTACATGCTGAAAAGCCTTTCAGAAGTTAAGAACTATTCTGTGTTAGTAGTTTTGTGTTTTGTGCCGCTGTCATAAGCAGTTGAATTTTAATCATCCTTTTGTTATATATGTTGATGTATCTGATATGGTGCATTCCTAATGCAAGAATTTGAAAGCTTAACATTTCCTTTTTACCTATTTTCTAACATTGTCCTCTTTCCCCAGGATGCCAGTAGCAAGGAGGATGAATTGATAGGTGAAGCATATTTGATCTGCTGCAGAGTTCAATATAAATTATCAGTATTAAAATAAAATAGTAAATAAAAGGTAAAATAATTTATCAGTTTCTTAGCAGAACAATCCTCCCATTGTCATGGATATATGTGACAGAATTCAACAGTGAATGGAAAAAGCTGAACAGACCTCATTTTCAGCTTTTATTTTTCTGATGTATATAATAATTGTCATAACTCTATTTTTAACTCTTAACTACAGACGTACTATTTCAGCTACGCTATTACAGACATGAGGTCATAATGACCTCAGTAAGAAAAAGACATTTGATGTTTTCATGGTTGGATCTAAAAATTGATATATGGAGCAGTAAACCAAAAAATGTATTGATCTCTATCAAATTCATATCGCGCAGGTCACTTTTTGTTTCTCCATCCTTGAACTTCAGTCTTTCTCCTCTAATTTTTACATTGGTCTTAGGGGTGGGTTCTACTTACCTTTACTACCAGTTCACAATGGGGCCACACAGGCTCTTCTGCACAAGCGCAGAAGCTTCTGTGCTTGCACAGAAGCATTTTGATGACATCAGGGTCAGTGGGTGGAGCCTCCTGTCGGTTTTACTACTGGTTCTATGGAACCGGTGCGAACTGGGGGCAACCCACCACTGATTGGTCTATTGAATGATGGTGCCAATAATTTCTTTAGAATGTAATAATTTCCAAATCTATAGGGGAGTAGGTGAATTTCTGAGATTTCTAGCTGCTGGCCCTAGTCCAAGTAATTGCACAACAATATTGTGACTAGTGGTTCTGGATCTATTGCTTCCAAAAGGTACAGAAGACTATTTGAATTTGTTCTTGCCATATAAATTATTGCATGACGTAGATTGTACCTGGTCATCAATTTCATTGGGAGCTTCATCATCGTTGATGTCAGTATTGGTGGCGGTGGCGGGTTCCTCATCGTCCATTACAAAATTTTTGTCACAATCCAATTCCACTTCACTCAGAACACTCTCTGCTTCTCCATACCATTTTAGAACAGTTTCTTCCAAGTTTGGATCACTAAATCTTACTCTTTTTGGCAGAAAACGTGGCCATGACATTATAAAATAAAAATACGTTAACAAAGATCTGCGGTCAAAATGACCGAAACTCAAATTCAAATGCCGCTACAGAAAATAACTGATGTAAGTGCAATCCTGCATACACTCTTATTGGTGGGAAAACAAAAGCTATTCGCAACTGGAATGGTCCATTTCTAAAAATAGGGGTGTTCCAAACATTTTGGAAAACTGTTGTGGTCACCATGACCACAGGTCTGTGGTTATGAGTTAAACCAACTTCACCGGCTGAAAGTTTTATTTCTATGTGCAATTCAAAGTGTTGGTTTTCAACTCTGAAGCCCTAAATGATTTTAAAAGAGGCTATTTTAAGACTCTACTCCTTCTGTATAATTCTGCCTAACCTTATTGAGTGCTACATACCTACAGTACATCCCCAGCCTTGCTTTACAATTGGATGAGTTGCATTTTGTGAGAATGAAAGAAAGGACCATTTCTGAGTGTGTTGCTATATTGTCTGTGCTTCCAAATTGTGGGGTGAGGGAAAAATATTTCAACTTGCAATATAGTCTCTAAATTTAAGATTATACCATGACCACATTTGGGGAACGTGCATGTGATATGGGTACACAACTAAGATTTTCACCTAATGTAGTCTATTTTACTAAAATGCATTATGTGAAAGCTTCCGTTGACAAAAACCACGATAGACCATGGATAAGTATGGTGTATGGAAAGTTGCAGCTTAAAAGGAGTATCTGGGAAAGAGCATGAAATAAGCAAAGCGAATAAGAAAAATAAAATAGTTTCTGTGTCTACAATATGAGAAAATGTAAGAAGTGAAAGGCATGAATGGTAGTCCATTTTTGTGGATTCGGATTGATGAACACATGTGAGGAAATGACGGTAGGCATGAAAACCAAGCAACAATAAAATAATTCGAAAATAAAACAACTCAAAAATAAAAGTCCAATCTGGTTAAAACAATTCTGGTTTCAACATCTTTCTGAATGAAATCAGGGAGGGGAGCAACCTAATCTTCACATAGAGACTGTTCCAACTGCACTGCAACTGAGAAATAGCATCTCCTGGCCTCAGTTCCCTTTATGTCCTCAAAATAGGGTACTAAGAGCCGTTTCTCCTTATGTGAGCAGATAGGTTGGGTTAATTCTCTCCTGTAGAGTAATTTAATTTGTTTAGGAATAAAAGCACTACAATATGTAATATGAATCTATATTGTTGGTGCATGTGCCTAGAGTTACTTTCAGCAAGATGGTGGCACATAAGTTTAATAAATAAATAAAAATAAAGAACCAGAGATAAGTTTGGGAAAAAATATGCAACACAGTGCATGGATACAATCCATGGGAAAAATAGTTATTGTATTAGGACTAATATACAGATAGGTAGCAATGAAATGATAGAATAGTGAGAAAATGATTGGGTAATGCAATACAGAAGAATAATGAGAAAAGTGATTGGTGAATATTTGCCTAGAAAAAGATATATTTATAAGTCAAATATAAATATATGTGTGTGTGTGTGTGTGTAATATATATAGAGATAGAGGGACAGAGCATTCATAGCTTTAGACTACACACACACACACACACACACACACATCTATAATCTAAAACTATGAATGCTCCCTCCCCCTCCCCCCTGTGTGATATTTGCAGGGAACAACTTAGTTCACATACCTTCCTGTCTTGTCTTGCTTATCTTATCAGCTTCCTGCAAATTGCTTCTGGGAATTCTGCCAACCATACTAATCCAATCAGGACACAGAGTTGCAGGCTAACCAGCATACGTCAGCAGCAGCGAACAGAGAAAAGCGACAACTCTGACCTCGCAGCATACCCACAGCTTCTAAACTGAAAGTAGGGGCCCGATGATGACAAGTTAGAGAGCTTGTCAAAAAGTTGCCAAAAAAACCTTTAAAGTGTTGGTTAGGATTTTAGCCAAAGTTTTTAAGAGACCTTACAAAGTGTTTTGTTAGGATTTTAGAGGATTTTGAGCTGGGATTTTAGCCAGGATTTTAAGATTTTAAGCATTTTAGCTAACAGACTTTTAATGACGCGGGAAAACACCCAAGATTTTAACTTTTTACATACACATGACTTATATTTAAATTACATTATCAAAAAGATCTTTTTCTAGGGAAATATACATATACACATAACATCAATGTTTTAGCTATTGTCTATGCACTGACTGTAGGATGGAGGCCTCTTCCACATGTTTCCAATCAATACAATCCTGAATTTTCTTTTGCCAATTGGACCAGTAATACTTGCTGATGTTGTTGATTCATCTTGTTTTAGGTCTCTTTTGTGGACACTTTTATCAAGTGGGATCCATTCTAAGACTGCTTTGGTCCACCTGCCATCAGTTCTTCTTCCTATGTGACCAGACCATTTCCATTTCAATTCTTTTACTCTCTTGATGATATCGTATACTTTTGTTTGTTCTTTAAATCATGCGCAGGTCTTTCTATCTTGTCTTGTGATGCCGAGCATGGTATCTTTGTGCCACTTGTAGCTTTTGTATCAGTTGTGAGGGTAGTATCCATGTTTCACTGGCATATGTTAAAGCAGGTAGCACACACTGATCGAAAACTTTTCTCTTCAGGGATAGGGGGAGGTTGTTCTTGAAAATTATGCTCAGCTTGCTGAAAGCCTACCAACCACATTTAGCATGCCATTCAATTTCCTTATTGTATCACTTTCCATTGAAATCCGTTGGCCAAGGTATATGTAGTGATCTACTACATCTACTTCTTCTCAAGATCTAAAAAAAATTCTTTCTTTGAATTTATGAAACGTAATTTGGCTCTTTTCGTATTTATATTTAAGCAAAATGGTTCTCCTGCTTTGTGCAGCTCTTGTATGTGTCTTTGTAGTTCTTCTGGGTCTGATGAGAAGAGAACAACATCATCTGCAAATCTGAAGTGATTTAAATAGGTGCAATTGATTTTTATTCCATCTTTGCCAAGTCTAGTTTATGAAATACTAAGAGTGTGTGTGTGTGTGTATAGAATTAGATGTGGTAGACCACTACATATACCTTGGCTAATGGATTTCAATGGAAAGTGATACAATAAAGGAAATTGAATGGTGTGTTAAATGTGGTTGGTAGGCTTTCGGCAAGTTAAGTACACACACACACACACATTCACATATACCCAGAAGCAATTTACAGGAAGCTGATAAGTTAAGCAAGACAAGACACGAAGGTATGTGAACTAAATTGTTCCCTGCAAATTGCTTCAGTTGGTGTTCCTCCTTAAATAGGCTAAGGGAGTGGCCAATTAGCCCCAAGCCTTACTCTCGAGGAGACCTCCTTCTGAGGAGCCACTCCTGCCTTTTGGCAGCTCTGCGCGCCCATGCATTGAGAAGAGGTTCCTTCTCTTCGTCCTCTTCACTTAAGGGAGTTTCTGGAGCTTCTGAAGGCCCTGGCTGAATCCCCACCTCTGGCATCACATCTTCTCCAGCCTCCTCATTGTCCGACTCCAGTGCCAGCTGCACAGGCTGCTGGCGCAGCACCACACCAGTCTCCTCACTAGCTGCAAAGGCCGCGTACGGGCCACAACATACACATACATGAATGATGAAAGGTTCTCAATGAAGGAAGAAACTAGAGTGAAAGTAATAAACAAAAAAAAATATGCATCTTGTGTAAAAAAGAAAATAGTTTAATCTCCCGACAGAATGAATGAAAAGCAGAAATAAGGAAATGGTACGTAGAAACTATTTGAAATATAATGAAAAAGAACTATGTTTTATAGTGCCATACAAACATGTGAAGTTATAAGGAGTATGTAAACAGACCACTTGGTGAAAAGTTGAAGTGAAAGTGGCAATGGATGAGAAAAATGCATATAAAGAAAATGTTGACTAAAAAAATAATGAGAGAAAATCACATAATGTGTATAAAGGAAAAACAATAGTTGTGTAATAAAAGAGAACAAGGGATGATTAAAATTAAGACAGGGAAAAATGAAAAAATATTTTGATGTTGAGGATCAGCGTAAAACAAAATAATTAAGGGGTGAGTAGCATAACCTTACTGGGACATCTTTAAAAGTTGCATTAGAATGGATATAAAGGTTTGGGGTGGGGAAAATCCAGCTAGAACTCATATTGGAGTTGTACTTCATTATTATCCAAGTCTACCAGTAGATAGAAAGCGGATTACGTTTTTAATCCGTATGCTGAAGAGAGTTGTTCCAAATTGTACCTCGGAGACATGGAAGCCTCATTGGTGCTATCGGAGAACACATAAATGTTATTGCAGAAGAGAAACAACAACAACAAAAAAAAAAAAAACAGGAAAGAAAGAAGGGTTTCAAAACTGCCACTACTGACAAATAAAATCAACAGTTAAAGCAAATTATTTCAATGATGTCAGAAAATAATGAGAAGGAATATTCCAATCAGAGTTCACTTGTATTGTTAAATTACATCCTAATGATTCATGTATTAATCACATTTTACTTGTTTCAAAAAATCTATTGAATGAACTTACCAATATTTAATTTCTTTTGACGAGAGGACACGGCTTCACACATCTTACTGTCTTTCAGTGCCCTGAATGCTTGTTTATTGTATTTCCAGAACTACTGCTGGATGGGGAAGGGGAAAAAAACTGCAAGGAGCTAAAGCTTATCAGTAAGTTCCTTTTATTTTATGCTCTTTGCTCCTTCAACAGCAGGAAGTTCCAGGATTCCTTTACAGGCCAATTGCTTGGCGAGTAGCAGATAGAGCTTATATAAATCACTCCTCTGAAGGCAACCATTCCTTATCCTTCAAATGTTCACACTGCAATTTTATGTAGACTATATTAAAATGCATTGTGAGGAGAAAGAGCCGATTCCTCAAATTTCAGGTTCAATTGCATTGGCCTTTGCCAGTTAAAAAATGTAGAGATATTGAATATCTTTGCCCGAGAGCTTGGAAAGTGATTGCCTACTGGAGTTCACAGCTTCGGGGAGAGAGACAAAAATATAGATGTACACAAATGTTGCACCCATAAGCACACTGATTACCTCTCTCTTGGAGCACATGGCATATACACTATCCGTTTTCCCGCAAAGGTCTATTTTTTTTTTTCCTCAGTGCTTTTAATGACAGTAGCTTTGGGCAGTTGAGGTGTCTATATATTGCCAAGTATGTGTTTCAAAGTTCTGTACTATCAATTTAATTTGCGAGAAACAGCTTGGAGAAAGTCACACTGTTTATATAATCAGGGAAAACCAAGCAGCACATTTTCCACAGGCATTGTGAAATAGAATGCAAGGAATTGCAACTGATTAGGATGGGATAATATTATTAAGCTCGGTTTCTGAAATTGACTAGAGTGGCATAGGGGCACCATTCAGAAAGGAAAGGCATGGTCTGGTTTCCAATTCCAACTAAAAACTGAGGCACAGTGAAGGATTGGTTCCTTTTAAAAAGTTGTGTGATTATTCGAATGAGTGTATCTGGACCAAGAAAGGGCTCATCATCAGCCATTCAGTTGTGTCCGATCAGTGGTGGGATTCAAATAATTTAACAACCGGTTATCCCTGGGTCAGGTTGGCTGTTGTGGGAAGTGTGTCCCATCCCCGTCCTCCAGCTCCGCCACACATGCAGAATGAGCCTCTCGCGATGGCCAACCTGACCCTGGGTGAACCGGTTGTTAAATTACCCATCCCACTATCAAAGGGGATCCTGGGCGCTGCGCTGCAATGGAGAAATGAGCAACGGAGCGGCTGGCACAACCGGAGGAGGAGGAGGAGGGAGAAGAAAGAAGGAAAGCACTCTTCTCCTTCCCTCGTGCCGGCCGCTCTGTTGCCCACTGCAATGCAGTGCCCAGGATCCACTTTGATAGTGGGGAGAGGGTGTAATTTAACAACCAGTTCACCTGAACCAGCTCCCAGCACTGGCTCCCAGCACTGTGTCCAATCCTTGGCTACTCTATGGATCAGCACTCTCCATGCCCCTCTGTCTCACACTGCTTTCTTCAGATCTGCCCTGGTCATCTGGTGTTTATAGTATCCAGCCAGCAGGTACTGGGAGGTGGGGAGGCTTCTCCTTTTTCCTCTGATCACTCCCAGCATGATTGATGTTTTGAGTGAATCAGCTCTCATGACATAACCAGAGTATGACAGCCTCTGTTTGGCTATCTTGGCTTCAAGTGATATTTTTGGTGAAGGTCTCTAGGACTTCTTTGTTTATTATTTTTGCAGTCCATGGGATGTGTAATGGTCGCCTCCAGCACTACAGTTCAAAGGCGTCCATCCTTCTCCTATCTGCCTTTTTCAGAGTCCACATTTCACAGCCATAAATAGCAATTGGGAAATTTCTACTTAATTGGAAAACTGGAAAATTGGAAAAGGGGAAACTGAAAAAAAAAGGGGGGGATACCCAGAAGCTCCTGGAGAGACTGCAACGGTATTTTTTAAAAAAATTGATTTATATGCCGCCCTTCTCCGGAGACTCAGGGAGGCTTACAATGCGTTAAGCAATAGCCTTCATACTTTTGTATATTTTATACAAAGTCAGCTTATTGCCCCCATAATCTAGGTCCTCATTTTACCTACCTTAGAAAGGCTGGAAGGCTGAGTCAACCTTGAGCCTGGTGAGATTTGAACTTGCAGTAATTGCAGGCAGCAGATGTAAGTGGATGTTAATAACAGTGCTTTAGTCTGCTGAGCCACCAGAGCTCCGTATTCAGGTATGTATGATGTATTTGTTCCTCTTTGAATGTGAATAATTTGTGTACGTTCTGCTTTATTTTTCCATAGTATCAAGGTGTCATGGCCATAGCCAATCGTTTATTTTCATTTTTCAGGACTTCACTTGTCAGATACAAAATATTGTTGGAGTGTTTTATACATTGAGGAGGTGTCGTTCGGTTACGGAGGACAGCACTCTTCATTCGGAGTGGCATGGCCTGAAGGAATTAGTAAGATCTCTGCTGTGTGACTGTCATTATGCTATTTCCATGCTATTTGCTTCCTCATCTCTTTTCCCAACAAATATATATTAAAATAAATCACTGTGGTATGTATTTCCTGAGATGAACTAGCCACATTATAGAGATGACCAGATAAAATGCAAGTATGCCCTGTATGATTCAGAATAATTGTCATTATTTCCTTATATTCTGTTTTTGCAACACTGAAATAATAATCTCTGGACAATTTTCTAATCCATATGTCAATGAGTAGGAAATATTTTAAATCTGTAAAACAGAGCAAAGCTACTTAGCTCAGATAAGAAACCAAGTAATATTACTTGCTAAGAAATTAATTCTCCTTTACATAGTACACCTGTTTTTATAATGGAAATACAGTCTAATATTTTCTGTGGGATACATTTGAATAGTGTTTGTTTGTTTGTTTGTTACATTTCTATACCACCCATCTCACTTAAATGACTCTGGGCCACCTAAATGACTCTGTCTGGCTGTCTATCATTTATCTACACACATACATTCAGAATGCCACAATGGTTATATTCATAGTGTTTAATTATGCTTGATCAACTAAGTCATCATGGCTAGGTATACATATGTTAAGCCATAAATCATGATATACAAATCACAATTAACTGGATTCATACAACATACCAATTCAAATCCAAACAAATCACATTAGAGTTTAGCCTGTTCTCCTTTTATTATTGATTGTTTAACTTTGGACTATTGGACAAAATTAGCCACCTGCAAAAAAAGTCAAATAATAGTTTTAGAGTTATCTTAATTTCCACAATTTTGATTATAATACAGTTAATTTTTATTCTATTACTGCAAATCACATTTTGCTAAATCTAAAAAAGCAAAACAGAGTCAACTGTAGTTTTTACTTTTGGGGTAGGCTTGGATTTTTAGGCTGGATTGGGAAGCTGGGGAAAAAAAATCCTGGAATAAGGCAATGGGAACCACTTTATTATTGCTGCCAAGAAGCCTGCATCAATGTGCCCACCTAAGGACTCATGTTCAGCTCAGTAGAAATAAAATAATTTTATTAAGAAATATGTGGATCTTGATCTATTCTAAGTAACTAGTTCAGATCTTTGGCTTATTGTGGACTAACTCCAGATGAATATACTGACTAAACTTTGCTGCTAAATAATTACACTTAGAATTACAAATATATTTATATAAACAGTTGACGGAATGGCAAAAAGGAGTGAATAAGTTTGTTTGGAATAAGAAAAAGCCAAGAGTTAAACTGAAAATTATGCAAGATGTTCATTAGAGAGGTGGTCTTAAACTTCCAAACCTGAGATTGTATTATGAAGCAGCAGCGTTTACACAAGCAAGTGATTGGTTTGGAAGGACAAAGACTGGAATATTGAATATTGAGAGTTATGATCTTGAATTTGGTTGGCATGCATATTTATTTTATGAAAACAAGGTGGATAAAGTATTCAACAGCCATATACTTAGAAGCTCCTTGATGAGAGTATGGAAGAAGCACCGACTCAAATGGGATTATAAAATACCGTTGTGGTTGGATCTTAGTCATATTATACGGAATACAAATATAAAGTCACTCGGGGGGGGTTTATACAAAGAAGTGCTTTTTAATGATGGGGCAGATGGCAATTAAAGACATTGAATACACTGTTGGAAGAAGGGATTAATTTAACTTGGTTACAGTATAATCAACTTCAACTGAGATGGAGAGAAGATCAAAAAATTGGATTAATGTTGTATGAAGAAGAACTGGTTAGACAGATAAAAGAGAAAGGCCCAAGAGAAAGGCATATTAAGAGGGTTTACAATGTTTTGTTAGAAAGAGATTCAGAAAATGAATTGGTTAAAGATTGTATGATAAAATGGGTGCAAAATTTTGGAGAGCCAGTTATGATGGAAACTTGGGAAAAAATATGGGTTCAGAATGTTAAATTTACACAGTCGCAGAATTTGAGGGAAAATTTTTATAAAATGTTTTATAGGTGGCATTTAGATCCTAAGAAATTATCATGTATGTATCCTAATGTTCAACCGAAATGTTGGAGATGTGATTGCTTAGATGCTACATATTATCATATATGGTGGACATGTAAGAAAGCAAAGGCTTTTTGGATAAAATTTTGGTGGGTTATGCAAAATGTCTTGAAGAAAAAAATTCAATTTTCTCCTCAATTGTTTTTACTGGGTATAGTTAAGGGTTTTTCAATGGGTGAAACAAAATTGATATTGTATATGGTGACAGCAGCTAGGTTATTGATTGGTCAATATTGGAAAAGGGATGATATGCCTACAATTCAAGAATGGACTTTGAAGATGGCCAGTTTTGCAGAAATGGTGAAGATATCAGCATACTTAAAAGATCGGACTCAAGAGACTTATGCATGGGAGTGGAAGAAATGGATAGATTATGTGCAGAATAAATATCAAACTAGGAAGTACCAGATTGCTTTTAGCTAAATGCTATGTAGAAATGTATAGTTTACAGGGAGCAAAATAGCCTATTGTTATGTAGAATTATATAGTACACAGGGGGGAGAATAGAGGGGTGGTAAACTGTGATATAATATAATGTGGATGGATTTCACCTTGGGGAAGTCATGGGGGTGGGGAGGGTTTGGGGGGGTAAGGGAGGGATGGGGGGAAATGGGGAAAAATTGATGTTTATAAAACTTTTTCAATAAAAAAAAGAATTACAAATATATTTTGTTCAAGGTAAATCACTGTGATCATTTCAGTGATTGTGTCTTTTGCATCATTTGCAAAGGCTATGTTACATCATGTGTATCATCTGCATCATGATTACATTATGCAAATTATATAAATCTTGGAAATTAGCCCATTGCTTGGTTGTATCAAGGTCTGTTAAATCAAGTTTCAGTATATTGATTCTCGAAAAAAACTAAAAGGAAAAACTGAAAGTTTAATTAACTCTTTGGAAAAATGAATGGAAATTAGCCATTTTCTGTAGTACATTCAAATATAATTTTATGTTTGTTTGCAGAGGATTTTCTAAATTGTTATTTTTTTACAGTTTGATAACTTGCTTTTTGCTATTTTCCCCTCTATTTACTGCAGCATTTTATCCTTAAAACCTTTTTTCTTTGTATTTTATACTTTGATAAATTAATAAAAAAAGGTTTTGATTCCCCCCCCCCAAAAAAGCAAATTCTTGGGTTAGCCCATCCAGTCAAAAGTAAGTTATATCCTTCCAATGAATTTATAGAGACTGGTGTATATATATGTACAGTATATATATATATATATATATATATATATATATATATATATATATATATATATATATATATATATATATATATATGTATATATGTATGTATGTATATATATGAGTGTGTGTGTGTGTATAATTGTATATGTGTGTGTATATATGTATGTATGTGCAGTATATGTATGTATATATGTACAGTATGTATATGTATGTGTGTGTGTGTGTGTAAATTGGAATATGACTGTGGATGTAGCTGAATTCATACATTATGGTAAACCAAGATGTGGCTTGTTTGGATTTGGTTTGGTGTATTCTATGATCCCAACCATGATGATTTGTAGACCATAATTTTGTTACATCTGAGTCACCATATTCTGCTTAGGGAATAAACATGATTAAACAAAATTTACTGAGAATTAGTAAAAACAAACTGAAAAATATGAACATATCACTTGGACTAGAATCTTCTAAGACAGTGTTTCTTAACCTCAATCACTTTAAAATGGGTAGATTTCAAGTACCAGATTACTCAAGCCAGCATGCTGGGTTGAAGTCTACCCATTTTAAAGTTGCTGAGGTTGAGAAACATTGTTCTAAGATAACATATCAATGCTGTCTCCCTTCTAGTGTAGGAAGGGAACACCACCAAGACAGTGTCAAAACCTCATCAACTCATGAAGGGGAAAACCCAGACATAAGGAAATGACCTTCCCAAAATAGAACACATAGATATCAGAGTCAGATAGAATTAAAAAGGAAATCCCAGGAAACGATACACAAAGACTCTAGACAAGATCAGGAAAGAAACTATTAACAGCAGAATAAAACAAAAGGTATGGCAGGGGATTAACCAAGGAAAAGATTTAATCAATAACCCAAAGCAATATGATAAGAGTCAAACCGGGGGTAAGGGCTTACCAAATAATAACATGATCATCTTAAGGGAGGAAGCAAATAATGAATCAGGAGAAAACAAAAGAATACCAAATCAGATAACACAAACACCACCTAGTCTGAAGTAGGAAACGATCAGAATAAGAAAAACAGAGCACACACACAAAGGAAACATAGACAAAAGTAACAATAGAAAACAAAGGATTCCCTTTGATCAAAAGGGTATAAGAATGTATGGTTACCTGGTAAAGATGTCAGCTCACCCAGGAACGCTGGTCTGTGCAGTCGCTCGATCTGACTTCCTGAAAAATAAAGAAAACTTGCTTTCACGCAGCTTGCTTCTCTCGCGGTTTTGCGTGGCACTGGAACGCTCTCCCAGCCGGGAAATTTGAATCCTTGGGGTAGGGGAAGAAAAGCCTTTCCCCCAATCCAACATGTGACGAAATGGGGTTGAGGGGTACCCCGGACCGTGAACCAGCTCATGAGTAAACACACTGAGACGGAAATGATTCTAACAGAGGCGTCTTGTGTAAAAATATAATTTACTTTAAAACATTTAAAAAGCACTATGTCTTTATGAAAACACATTAAAAACAAAGTCTTGTCTGGGTATGTGAGGCAAGGCTATCTCCCTAGATCCCTCTCCACAATACCGAAAACAGTTCACAAAAGAATAAAGCTAGCATGAAGGTAAGCAGCTTCGGCGTCGATACATCATCAAGGTAATCATAACGAGGGCAGCACGAGCCTCACAGCTGAAAGTCACCTGAAGTAAAAACAGTTCAAACAGCAAACATTGTTTGAAGCTTGTGGGAGGAAGAAGGTCCAGCAACAGCAGTCCCGATGATAGCTTGCGTGCTACAAAACAGCAAAAGGCAAGCATCCGTGGGAGTCTCTCTGTAACGACGTCTGGAGTCCTTATCTGCATTCTTCTCCCATCTGCGGCATTGCACCAAGCTTCCTGCAGGAGCTGTGCATTTAGGCCTAGAAGACTAGGCCCAAGTAGCAAGCGAAAGGTCCTTGCTTATGTAAGGAGTCAACCTGCAATTATCCAGGGCGGGGAAGGCTTGCAGGTAATTGGCAACAGTAGATGGCTTGATTAAAACCATACTGTTTGTGAGTAGGCAGATAGCCACAGCAATCCTGGAAACACTCGTGACAATCCCCTTCTCTGCGGCTATTTGACTCGTTAACAAACATACATTCTACATTGGGTACATATATACATCAATGGGAAGTACATTCACATAGCCATTGACATTTTACCCAGGAGATAGAGGTGTTGGTCACGGGGCAGCGGTTTGGTAAACACGTCCGCTACCTGTTCCTTGGTTTCACAATACACAGTCTTAATGAAACCTGTTTTCACCAATTGCCTCACATGTTTGTTTTGTATATCAATATGGCGTGATCTCTGGCCTACAGCATCGGCTTCCGATATGTTAATGGCAGCCATGTTATCCTCATAGACTTTTATAGGTTGCATGGGCTGCCTCCATAAGCTTACCAGAAGATCGTCAAACCAAACTAGGTTATTGGAAGCTTTGGACAAACTCACATACTCAGCTTCCGCTGTGGAGGTTGCAATTAACTTCTGCTTCCCAGAGTACCAATACACGGGACTACTATTTAGGTATACAATGTACCCCGAGGTACTTTTTCTAGATCTAACATCCCCTGCCCAATCGGCATCCGAAAAACAACTCAATCTTAATTCTCTAGTTGCTTCTGGTTCCAATAACAATGAATAGTTCACAGTACCTTTTAAATATCTCAGGAGTCGTTTGATTCCGCTCCAATGGTACTGTGTAGGATGTTCAGAATGTCTAGATAACACATTTACACTTAGACTGATGTCCGGTCTAGTCCAATTTGCAATGTACAACAACGACCCAATCACGGACTTGTAAAGGGTCTTATCCTCAAACTCCGTGCTCTCAGTGTACATATTCTTAAGGAAATCTGTTGCCATAGGGGTATCACATGGCTTCGCCTCTACCATGCTACACTTTTTAAGCAATTCCTGAATCTTATCTTCCTGAGAAAGCCGAAACCCCTTCTCGGTTTTTACGAATTGCACCCCTAAAAATTTGCTAATGTGACCTAGTGGTTTTAGAGCGAAACTCTTACTTAGGTCCTCAGAGAACTTCTTATGCCTGTTCTCTGATCTGCAAATATATAGTATGTCATCAACGTACAACAGTACTGTTTCCCTAATGTCCTGATCTTCCTTGACAAAAACACACTCGTCAGCTGACGATGGTAAAAAGCCCATCTCTCTCAGGCTTTTTGTGAGACACTCGTACCATCGTTTACCAGATTGTTTTAAGCCGTATAGGCTCTTATTCAACAACCACACATCATCTTCCCGATGGCTTACTCCCTGAGGAATCCTCACGTACAGCTCTTTGTCTAACTGGGCGTGCAGGTACGCGGTCTGAATATCGAACTGATACACATGTTCGCCTCGCATGGTAGCGATGGTGAGAGCTGTTCTCACGCTCTCAGGGCGCACCGTGGGCGAGAAGGTGTCCTCATAATCGTCAGGGAATCTCTGCGAGAATCCCTGCGCTACTAGTCTCGCTTTATAGACAAAACCCCCACCTTCAATGGGCTTTTGCTTGAAAAGCCACCTGGTGCCGATCACCCTCTTGTCTTTGGGCAATCTTGTTGGCGTGAATACGTCCAGCCTTCTCAGGCTGTCTAATTCCGTATCCATGGCAGCCAGCCATTTCTGTCGTTCATGGTCAGGTAAGGCCAACACATCCTCATATCTCTGAGGGGTGGCCAAAACCTGGTTGACTGAGGTAACAAAGTCGTTGTACCTCTTAGGCTTATTGCCCCTGGTAACCCTAACTGGTCTGCCTTTAGGAGAGTCACTGACATCAGAGTTGTCCGATGAGTCATCTACCTCGTGACTATCACTATGCGTCTCAGAAGCTGGGTGCCTATCCTTCCTGGCTACCCCCATCTTACGCTTCAATACCCCTTTCAAGGGTGCCTGGGATGCACGCTTCCCAGAACCAGATGTATCCCTATCCTCGGGTAGGTTCTCCGATACATCCTCCGCTCGCCTATGACAACTACGGGAAGGGTTCTGAGTAAGAATCTCATTGGCATGGATCTTACTCCAATTGGCCCCTTCGTGAAAGGTGGCAGACCTCGATATCATTAGTTTCCCGTTAGGGTAGGCAAACCTAAATGCCTTGGAGCCCTGCTCATAACCAACAAATCTCAGTTTAACAGAGATTGGGTCTTCCTTTCTCCTGAGCTCCTTTGGGACATGAACATCGGCCATCGCTCCGAAAACGTGGAGGTGTGCCAAGCTAGGCTTATGGCCGTATAGCACCTCGTATGGGGTCTTCTGCACTACGCTAGACCATACTCGGTTCAAGGTGTAATTCGCGTATCTAACTGCTTCTACCCAATACGCGAAGTTTAATCTGGAATCCTCTAGGGCGCACCGCATCATAGTTTGTAACACGCCATTGCGTCGTTCTGCGACGCCATTTTGAAACTTAGAGTAGGGCGCGGTGCGTAAGTGGACTATGCCCTTACTCCTCAACCAACTGGAGAACTGCCTGAAATTAAATTCAGTCCCCCTGTCAGTTAAGATCTTCTTAACTCTGACCTGGTGCTGGTTCTGGACTAAGTTACAAAATTCCTTAAACTTAGTCAACGTTTCACTCTTAGACATTAGGGGAAAAACGAATCCAAATCTGCTATGGTCGTCTACTATGGTAAGAAAGTACCGTCTCTTACCCACGGAAGGTGCGAATGGACCCACCAAATCCATGTGGACGAGCTGAAACGGGTGTTCAGAGTACCTCTGAGACTTCTTGGGCGCAGATTTTACCTTCAACTTTGCACTCCTACAAATTGAACAGTCTAGGAATGTGTTACAGTCATTGATCTTGGTTCCCCTTGAGTGTTCGGTTACCTTTTTCACTATAGGAAAACTCACATGACCTAGCCTGCGATGCATCAAGTGAGCACATTCATTGTGCAATGGCTCTCCTATAGAAATTGCATTAGCATTTTCAGGTTCCCTATTATCTGACTCTAAGTTAAAATTTAAAAACTTTTTATTAACTTTACATTTGTCTTTACAAGGCTTCCTCTGGTGAAAGTCTTGATCCTCATCACCTAGTTCTAACTGTGATTCATTGTTACTACCAATTGAGATAGTATAATTGCTATCACTGCAGGTCTCAGCATTCGTATTGGGGGAATAATAAGGCAAGCCACCTATCTTCAAAACCTCCCCAATCACACATTTGTTGTTTTTGATCACAGCTGTCCCTCCTGAGAACAGAATCTCCATTCTGGGGTTCTCACATATCCTCATTAGGCTTAGCAAATTATGATCTATCTCTGGTACATACAATGCTCCATGAATCTTTCCTATCCCAGGAATATAAACATCTCCAATGCCAACAACATTGACCTTTTTACCGTTTGCAACTTTGACCATGGATTGATGCCTTCTCATATTAACAAACAACCTTCGGTCACTGACAACATGGTTACTGGCTCCACTGTCCATTAACCATAGTTGCTCTCGCTGTTCCCTTGTAAGCTCTGACTCAGTAGTTTCCACTATACCTACAGAGCCATCATTAAACCTGGGTTTGTTCCCTTTGTTGCCTTCATTCGGCTTTTTACCCCTTCTGTGGTTAGGAACGTCTCCACTTGGCTTTCTGCCTGGAGGAAGTGACCTCCTTTTACATTTATTATCAGAAGGTGTCTTTACACTTGCCCTAGCATTTACATTTTGTGGGCAATCCCTTCTATAATGTTCTGTTGAACCACAATTGAAGCATTCCCCGATAGCATATGCTCTATCTGAACTATCGGGCCTTCTTAAAGGTTTTTCCTTTTTGTGAAAAGCCACCCTGCATTTTCGCAAGTTATCTTCTGCAATCAATCTACCAGATAACACTTCTAAAGATAAGTTATTACAACTAACATTATCCAATTGCGATATAAAATTATCCCAGCTAGGGTCAAGGGAATTGAGTATAACAGTAATGAGGGTTTGTTCAGACACTGTTTCCCCCATCAACATCAATTCCTGCCTTAACCTGTTTAAGTCACATAAGTGTTCATTAATATCTACTCCCGCCTTCAACCTTGCGGAATAGAACTCCCTATAAACTCTGTTTGTAACATGGGAGCTTTTTGAACAAAATAGCTTATGCAGTTTCACCCAAACTTCTGTTACGGTCAGGTTACTAGGTATACTGGGATATAGTGCAGGGTCAATGGACATCAATAAAATACAAAAGGCCTTATGATGTAAAAGATCAACTTCTAAGGACCATGGTCTAGGTGGGGGTTTTAACAACAACGATAAAACATTCTCTTTCATTAAAATTACTTGAATACTTTTAACCCATTCCTTAAAATTTCCTCCACCCACACTTAAACTTTTAAAATTAGGAGGAAGGACCTGTACATTATTAAACATGGAAACAGACATTAATTGGTGTTCAAAATGTGGTCCATCCTGGAACGGGCAATAAGGCATTGGAATAGAAGCACACAGCACAGTGTCTTCTATCTGGCATTCTGACAATCGTTCCTCCCCAATGGGAGGGATTAAAACTTCAGGTTGTGCGGATGCAAAGCTCATCCTGGTTTGATCACAAAAACTTGAGGGTCCTCTCTGGTGCACATCTCTAGGAATTTTTGGACGCGCTCCCAAATTCCTATCTTCAGTTGAGGCAGCCTCCGGAACCGTCCTGGATGTCGATGTCATCACGGATGGATATGTCCCACTCGTGGTGTGCGCTGAATTAGTTGCAGACATCAGGGGTGCTTTGGTATGTGCAGCTACTATTTGTTGAGCCGATGGTACCTGCAAACCATCGCCTAAAATGGTTGCCAAAGTTTCTATCACACTTGCAACCTTACGCTCAACATGAGAGTCTCTTAAATTTTTAGCAGAAGTCACTGACGTCATCAAGGGAGCTAAAGTCTTTATGGCCTGATCTATGATGGCTTCTACAGCAGGTGGCACAATATCAACTTGGCCATGCTGGTTTAACAAAGAAGCAGGAACATTCGAATCAGGCAGTCTGTTATCCCCCATTCTCCACTTATGGTCTGAGGTGGGGGTTTTAGGAAAAGATTGAAAGTCTCTTACCGATCCGGTGTTTTGTAGGACTTCGATCTTCTTTCCTTTCGCAGCTGGATTCTTTAATAATCCGCTAGAATCAGCAGTCGGGTTCTGACTTACTGTGGGCAAACCTAAAAGCTGAAGGATTGCCTTCCTAAACTCATCATCCACCTCTGTATTTGTTTTCAGGACCTGAAGTGGCGTTCTTCCAGTCTCTACTTCTTTAGGTGATGATGGTTTACTCACTATCTTGGGCCCTTCAAAAGTTGAGGCCTCTGCTCCAAAACTTACAGCTCCACTATTCTCTAAATCAATTAGAGTTTGGGGTTTTTCAGCCAAAACATTTTTGGCCTGAGCCCCGGACAGTTCAGTTTGTGACTTCATACTTTTCGCTGCTGCTGCCCTAGTCAACATCTATTCAACTGCAGACATTCCAGTCTAGCGCGTTACCACATGAGCGTAGGTTCGTTAAACCATCCTCTGCTACCAACTGTTGACGAAATGGGGTTGAGGGGTACCCCGGACCGTGAACCAGCTCATGAGTAAACACACTGAGACGGAAATGATTCTAACAGAGGCGTCTTGTGTAAAAATATAATTTACTTTAAAACATTTAAAAAGCACTATGTCTTTATGAAAACACATTAAAAACAAAGTCTTGTCTGGGTATGTGAGGCAAGGCTATCTCCCTAGATCCCTCTCCACAATACCGAAAACAGTTCACAAAAGAATAAAGCTAGCATGAAGGTAAGCAGCTTCGGCGTCGATACATCATCAAGGTAATCATAACGAGGGCAGCACGAGCCTCACAGCTGAAAGTCACCTGAAGTAAAAACAGTTCAAACAGCAAACATTGTTTGAAGCTTGTGGGAGGAAGAAGGTCCAGCAACAGCAGTCCCGATGATAGCTTGCGTGCTACAAAACAGCAAAAGGCAAGCATCCGTGGGAGTCTCTCTGTAACGACGTCTGGAGTCCTTATCTGCATTCTTCTCCCATCTGCGGCATTGCACCAAGCTTCCTGCAGGAGCTGTGCATTTAGGCCTAGAAGACTAGGCCCAAGTAGCAAGCGAAAGGTCCTTGCTTATGTAAGGAGTCAACCTGCAATTATCCAGGGCGGGGAAGGCTTGCAGGTAATTGGCAACAGTAGATGGCTTGATTAAAACCATACTGTTTGTGAGTAGGCAGATAGCCACAGCAATCCTGGAAACACTCGTGACACAACACTAGTATGTTTGGTGTGTAATATTACCGCTGTTTAATATCTTGTATTTTATGTATCATTTTGCTGGGTTTTTTAGATGATTCTCTCTTCAATTGCTTAATGGAATGCTCAGATATTCAAACCTGATCATTAATTGCACAGCAAAGTTTCAGAAACTATGCTACTGCTTTCTGGCTCCAGCTGCAATAAATTTGACTTGATTGATTCATTTATTCTTAATTTCTCTACCCTTAAAAACTCACAAATATTGTTGTCCTACATCTGCAACCTCTATGTAGAAAACAACAACGTAAGGCTGGGAATTCTTTTTATGACTGCAGTCTATATAGGAATCTGCACGCTCCAGACACATCGCAGTTAAACTTGGCCAGTTCCTACTTAGAAAAATGGCAGATGCTGTCAAAAATGTTTCCACCCTGTTGCCATCTTTATGACATTGACAAATTAAACAATGCTTGTTTTAATCTGAGGTACGAATAAGCTACTATAATGGAACAGTGTGTTCAGCAAACACCATCACTATGGAAATAATGGGAAGAAATTCTAGAAGCATTTTGGGAAGAAAAAAAAATACTGTAATTTGAGACAAATTTTTTTCCTGAATGAAAATCTAGTTGTCGTTTCAATGATTCCCTATGGAATACAGTACTATTCTTAAAGAAATTGTAACTTTCCAATATCATCAACTGAAAAAACGAAATGTCATATTTAAAGGTTTTGATCATCAGATGGAATGATGCAATAGCTCACTGCAAGTCTGTAAATGGCTTGGCCTACAGTCTTATTTGAATCTCCTGCTCAATAGCAAAATGGTTGGGTTTGGCCAAAGTGGTGGCTTTTGAATGAGACCATGTGGTGACCATTCTGGTTGGGAATTCTGGAAACTGCAAGTTGAGAAAAGCTGGAAAATAATTGCCTTTAAATTGCAACCCTATCAACATATACCTGGGAATAGGTTTCAATAACATGTTTTACTGTTCCTGGATACCCAGGTGGGCATATAACAATAATTACATTTATTCTTCCATTTAATTCCAAATGCATTCTTTTTTCCAAACATGGGTACTTATGTAACCAGTATGCTAGGCTCCAAAGACTAGAAATTCTGTTCTTTCAAATTTTCAATTCCTAAAATAGCCTATAATACCAATGTAATTAAACTTTTCAATTTATTACTAGAATCTTCCTTCCCCAAAGAGAGAAAAAACAAAGCAAATACTTAATCTTCTATTCTTCTCTTCTTTCTATATTTTTCCAGTCCTTTTTTTTATTAATTCTTTCAACATTCCTCCCAATTTTATTTTTGAAAATTTTAAAATGTTGATTTGAGGTTGATGTTTCTGAAATACTCGCTCTCTTCTTGAAATCACTTTTTCTAGTTTGAGATCTCCATTTCGACTCTTCTTGCTTGTATAATCCTTCAGTCCATTCCTTTGTCCATATAGCCAAAATTTGTTGCCATAAAGTTTGTCAGCTTGCAATAAAGAATCTATTTGTTGCTTTTCTATCAGTTGAATGGAAGCTTCTACCCAGTTCTTCGTTTCAGCTGTGCCAGCCTGCCTTTCAGTCCTAACAGCCTCTTGATCTTCCAAGGGCAGACTCCTCTGAAAAATTTCCTGCTGCCCATCTAACGACTCCTTATAATTTTCCAAGTTGTTTTTTAAAAAAGCTCTTTCGATTATATCCAAAAGCACAGAATTAAAGGATTCTAGAAGTTCTTGAAAAGCTTTAACAGTTACAGCTTGAGAATTTGCTGATTCACCAGCCCTGCTGTCAGCCATATTTCAGCCACTTTGTATTTATCCAGCTATTAGGTCGACAATTCCAACTATTTTCCACACAGTGTAAGAGCAAAATTTTAGTTAAAGTCAATACCAAATTCTTTTCCTCAGTACCAAATTCTTTTCCTAGGCGCTTCCACTTTAAAACTTTCTCTTAAGGTGTAATCCAGTAGCTGTATCAATGTTGCAAATGTTAACAAGTATAACAAGCACTTTCCCTTGTAGCTTCCTCCTCCCCCCCACCCCGGCGCCATTTTCTGCATTTTAAAATGGAATTAAAGTGTTACTTGCAATTTTTTTTTCTTTTTTCTCCTGGTTTGCTCTGTCTGCAATCAAGGTAAAGATGTTAAAAGTCCCCTCATTTTTTTCCCAGCAGATTTTGGTCGCGGCTTCTAACTCCGCTTTTGCGGAGTCATCCCTGGTCCGGAGCAGCTTGACAGGCTTCAATAGGGAGCCCACGCCCTTCGCGCCCCAGGATTTCTCCTGGCGTGCTTGGGGGGCTCTACCCCGCCTGTCGGCTCTTCTCTCTCCCCTTTGCCCGGGGAGAGGGTTTTTCGCCACCAGATAGCTGTTTTTCGGCTGTTCTGGTGGCATTTACGGAACCGGGGATCGGGCGCTCATAAAAGAGCGTCTTCAAAGCTTGCAGATCCAAGCGGAAGTCGCTAGAAATTCTGTTCTTATAATAACCAGAGTCATCCATTTGCCCACCACATTTTAACAGAATAACAGAGTGGAAGGGACCTTGGAGATCTTCTAGTCCAACCCCCTGCTCAAGAAGGAGACTCTACACTATTTCAGATAAATGGTTGTCCAATCTCTACTTTAAAATCTCCAGTGATGGAGCTTTCACAACTTCTGGGGGCAAACTGTTCCACTGATTAGTTGTCAGCTGATTATAGCATGCTCGGCAAATCCAATGAATATGATTAATTTACCATTCAGGATGTTGTGAAAAGCCCCCAATATTTATTATTTTGTCAGATATGATTAATTTTACTAAGGATAAATATGTTTTGCTGTTCCATCATAAGAAAAGGTTTTCGTAGGCTTAGAGAATTGAAAGATTTGCAGAAACATCATTTTTAAATATAGCCTAAATGGGCACCACACAAAAAAAGAGTAAAAAGAGAGTAAAATGCTCACGCCGTGAAACTTTTAATGGCCAAAGGAAAGGAAAGAGTAGAATATCTAGGAAAAGAAATGGCTGGAATGCTGAATTCATACAGCAGTGTCAAAGTACTGTAATAAGCTTCATAGTTGCTGCTCTGTACAAGGCAATTTATCTACCATCAATAGTACCAATTTTTCATAAGGATTTCATAGAGGATGCAATTCAAATAATTTATAATTCCATTTGTAACAAGCTTAATTAGAAGCCTCATTATTTCCTTGCAACTGCCTCCAAAATAAATGTGTGTATGAACAGATAGGTTTCTAATCTGATGTGTCGATAGAATTATATTTATCATGCAGACCTGAAGCTTTCTTGAAAAATGAAAATTAGATCTGAAAAGACTTCATTCCCATAAAACCTTACACTGCAGCTTTTTTTATTAATATTAAAATGAATAAACATGCTGAATGTCAGTGAAAAAAAACGTCCCAAATTGGTACATAAATCTTCCTAAGACTGGCATATTGTAGATTTGCTAGTACTACAACACCCAGAATTATGAATGGATTTAAGGCACCAGAAAAACAACATAGGCCAAAAGACGGATCACTTTTTTGCTAGCATCAAGACTGATGACTTGTATAGCTAAGTAGAAGTAGGAGAAACTAAAAACAGTTGGTGTACTGGAGTGATCATGCTTTTCCAATTGCAATTAGTCTAATGTCAGAGGCAAGGTTCATATATAATCTTAAATCATTGTTTGTTTAAACTAAAAATGGCACCTTTGCATTGCAGCAAGATTATTATATGGACAAGATGGAAAAATACTGACGAGCCCACAGTGGAGGAATGGATAGTGAAGATGGCAGAACTAGCAGAGGTAGCCTGTTGGCCAGGAATAAACTAATGAGATTGGAAAACAACAACAACAACAACAATAACAACAACAACAATTATTTATAATTATATTATTATTATTATTATTATTATTATTATTATTATTATTATTATTTTAAAGTTGAACCAGCTCTGATGGAGGTCAACAAGAGGAAGCTGCTCAAAGTGCAGCAAACCAAGACTCAATATAGGAAAACAGCGATGCAAACTCGAACTGAGAGCTGGTGTAACAAAGCACTGCATGGACAGTTCCTTGAGAAGATCCAAGGAAAAGTAGATAAGGAAAAGACCTGGTTATGGCTGACCAATGGAACACTGAAGAAAGAAACAGAAGGCCTGATTTTTGCAGCCCAGGAACAAGCCATCAGAACAAATGTAATCAAAGCCAGAATAGAAAAATCTGCTGATGACCCCAAATATAGACTCTGCAAAGAAGCGGATGAAACCATTGATCACATACTGAGCAGTTGCAAGACAATAGCTCAGACTGACTACAAACAACGTCACAATACAGTCGCTCAGATGGTCCACTGGAACTTGTGTCACAACTACCATCTGCCTGTAGCAAAGAACTGGTGGGATCATATGCCTGAAAAAGTGGTCGAAAATGAGCATGCATAACTACTCTGGGACTGCCGAACACAGATTGATAAAGTTTTGGAACACAATACCCAGGATATCATGATTGTGGAGAAGAAAAAGGTGTGGATCGTCGACATTGCCATACCTGGTGACAGCAGAATCGAAGAGAAACAACTTGAAAAAGTCACCAGATATCAGGACTTGAGAATCGAACTTCAGAGACTCTGGCATAAACCAGTGCAGGTGGTTCCAGTGGTAGTCGACACATTGGGTGCTGTGCCTAAAGACCTAGGAAAGCACTTAAAAACAATTGGCGCTGACAAGATCACCATTGGTCAGCTGTAGAAAGCCACCTTACTGGGATCTGCTCGCATAATCAGCCGATACATCACGCAGTCCTAAACGCTTGGGAAGTGTTTGACTAGTAATTTGGGATACAAAATCCAGCATGGTTATCTTGTTTGCTGTTTATCCTGTCAAGTTTGTGTATAATAATAATAATGCAATGCAATGCAATGCAATGCAATGCAATGCAATGCAATGCAATGCAATGATATAATGTAATATAATATAATATAATATAATATAACATAACATAACATAACATAACATAACATAACATAACATAACATAACATAACATAACATAACATAACATAACATAACATAACATAACATAACATAACATAACATAACAACATAACATAACATAATATAATAATGTTATAATATAATATAATATAATATAATATAATATAATATAATATAATATAATATAATATAATATAATATAATATAATATAATATAATATATTTGCTGAAAACGGAAAAAGAAAAATATTGAATAAAGGGTTGAACGCATTTCTGTAATGTTAAAGAGGGAAAGGGGATAAAAGAACTTTTCTTCTTCAGTTAAATTCTTTTCTGTACTATACCTTTTTCCTTTTTCTTTCTTTTCTTTATACTTCTATACTTGTTTTTTAGAAGACAAATATAGAGGAATATAAACAAGCTTTTAATAAAAAATTAACATTAAAAATTGCATAGCAGCTGAGTTATCAACTGTGGTTTACAAACCATAAAAGTTGGGTTTTGTATGACATGCCAAGCCAAGCCTTATAACCATATAATTGCATCATTTTACTGGACAAAGTTAAATCCTGTAAGTCTAGTGTGTCACCTTATCTTTGTTTATTTTATTTATTTGTTCCTATTTCTATACCGCCCTTCTCCAAATAGGACTCAGGGCGGTGAACAGCCAAAGTAAAAAACAGAACATACAAAATTTAAAAGCAGTTTAAAATAATTAAATATTTTGGCCATAAATTAAAACAACCCAATTTAAAATCAATTTAAAACTTAACTCAAGCCAGCCCAGCTAGTTGAAATAAATGGGTTTTCAGGGCCCGACGAAAAATCTGGAGGTCTGTTATTGTACGTATCTCTGGGGGGAGGTTGTTCCAGAGGGTGGGCGCCGCCACAGAGAAGGCTCTCCCCCTGGGAGTCGCCAGCCGACATTGTCTGGCGGACGGCACCCTGAGGAGGTCTACTCTGTGCGAGCGTACTGGCCAGTGGGAGGCTATTGGTGGCAGAAGGCGGTCTCGTAAGTACCCCAGCCCTAAGCCATGGAGCGCTTTAAAGGTGGTCACCAACACCTTGAAGCGCACCCGGAAGACCACCGGGAGCCAGTGCAGCTCGCGCAGGAGAGGTGTCACATGGGAGCGCCTCGTCGCCCCCATAATCCCCCGCACGGCCGCATTCTGGACCAGCTGGAGCCCCCGGGTGCACCCCGGGGGAGCCCCATGTAGAGAGCGTTGCAGTAGTCCAGGCGGGAAGTGACGAGTGCCTGAGTCACTGTGTGTAGGGAGTCCTGATCTAGAAAGGGGCGTAACTGGCGTATCACGCGGACCTGATAAAAAGCCCCCCTGGCCACGGCCATCAAATGATCTTCTAAAGACAGCCGTGCATCCAGGAGGACGCCCAAGTTACGAGCCCTCTCCGTGGGGGTGAGTGATTCGCCCCCAATAGCCAGCAATGGCGTCAGCTGGCTATATCAGGACGCTGGAAGCCACAGCCACTCAGTCTTGGAGGGGTTGAGTCGGAGCCTGTTTCTCCCCATCCAGGCCCGCACGGCTTCCAGGCACCGGGACATCACTTCAAGGGCATCGTTGGGGTGGCCTTGGGTGGAGATGTACAGCTGGGTGTCATCAGCGTACTGATGGAACTCCACCCCTAAGCCACGGATGATCTCACCCAGCGGCTTTACATAAATGTTGAACAGAAGGGGCGAGAGGACCGACCCTTGTGGCACCCCACAAGCAAGGTGCCTCGGGGTCGACTGCTGCCCCCCTGTCAACACAGATTGCGACCAGTCAGAGTGGTAGGAGGAGAACCACCGCAGAACGGTGCCCCCCACCCCCAAGATGTTGAGTTGGCATCTGCTGTAAAAGTACAACATTGGTTTCTGCCAACTTGCTGCGGTGAGAATGCAGAAAACAATGCCAGAATCGCTTAATAAGACAATTCAGTGGTTTAAAGTAAGTCTAACTTTTAACATATATGAACGGTGTTCAAATCCTGTCTGAACCATGAAAGACAGCTAGGTGACCTTGGGCAAGTAATTCTCTCTCAGCCCAACTCACCTCACAGGGTTCTTGTTAGAAGGAAGAAGGTGTGTGGATATGTTCACCACCTTGAGTTATTTATAAAAAAATAATCAAGGCAGGATACAAATAAATAAAATATAATTCAACAAAATGTGCTTGTTTACTTAACTAGTGAATGTATTTGTTTCAGTTTCACAATCCAAAGAAGTCACAATGTACAACATCAAAGAAAAAATAAAACACAGCAATAAAAAACCAAATTGATCCCATTATCAAAAAATTAAAAACAGCCACAACAGAAAGCCAAGAGAAAACCCATAAACTGCAATCAATCAATTGGGATTGAAGGCAAGATAAAATAAAATGGGTTTAATATGTAGGCAGAATTGCAGTAAGGTAGAGGCTGCAGGTCAGGGGTGGGTTTCACTTACCTTTGCTACTGGTACGCTCGTGCACACGCCACTTCTGCGCATGCGCAGAAGCTTCTGCACATGCACAGACTGTATTTGATAACGTCGAGGTGGGTGGGCGGAGCCTCCCGCCGCCTGAACCGGGACGAACCGGTAGCAACCCACCACTGCTGCAGGTACTTTGTGGGGGGAGTGACTATGAGGCAGGACTTCCCCAAAGAAGGCCTGTTTTCTAGTTCATATCTATAATGGTGTGTGGAAATGATTTGGGGAGATAGGAAGAATAGCCAGTCTGGACAACCATAGTGCAAAAGGTGTCTCAGCTCCAAAAGGAAAAACAGACGTAGGAAGAATCTCAGAAAGGACCCTCCCTAGTTTTCTGGAAAGTAAAAATAAAGAGGAGAAGTGCTTTCAGACTTGCAAGATCTTGTGACTATCATTTTACAATAAAGGTAGCATTGGTACTCATGGTTTGTACTTCTCATGTGGATTACTTGAAGGGTTGTAAATACCCTATGTACCTCTGTGTAGAGCCGTGTGTGGTGCAGTGGTTAGAATGCAGTATTGCAGACTGACTCTGCCCACTGCCAGGAGTTTGATCCTAACCGGCTCAGGATCAACTTTCCATCCTTCTGAGATTAGTAAAATGAGGACCCAGAGCGTTGGGGGCAATATGCTAACTCTGTAAACCATTTAGAGGGGGCTGTAAAGCACTTTGAAGTGGTATATACGGTAAGTAAGTGCTATTGCTATCCTTAAGAGAGGACATTTCTAGCAGGTCCTCTCTTAATGACTAGGCTGGCCAGGCAGATTCCACTCTGACAAGGTATGTGACCTGATATATCCTGATGCTGTACTGTATAGGGTTTAACTATCAGCATTTTGAACTGGGCCTGAAGCCTGCTGGACCTTAATATATTTTATTAATTTTATATAATTTTGGTAATTTTAGTAATTTTATATGGCAGGTTTCTCCTGCCAATCATCTTGTTGTTACTTTATGTAGGAGCTGCAATTTTCCGTTTGTCTCTATAGAGTGTGTTATGATAGTCCAACATGATGAATTTCCTAGTGGACGATGTTCAGAGAGTTAAATTTACCTAAAAATAATTGACTGCTTTGAATATTGCACATGACAGTTTTATTGTACAAACACCTGAATCAGCTACTACAGAAGGAACCTTGGCAGAATTTTGACTAGTACACTATCTTACTAGGATTTAACGGTATCATCATTATCATCTCATTGCATCTTAACATTGGAAAAAGAGTTTTCTTGATCTGATTGGAATAACTCTAGTTCCAGGAGTTTAGCTCAATTAGTCAACTCTTCCGAACAATGTTATCACATGCCTGATGATTTAAAGGGCTTATTCTTGATTTCGAATTTTTGTAAAAACAATACAAGAACGTGGTAGTTAAATATAATGATGAACCATTCATTTCTTTCCCATTACATGATAGAAATAAGAAATAACTCCTAAAAATTTCATATTTAAAACATTAATTTCTCAACTCCCTAGATCAGTATCTTCTCCCCTCCCAATCAAAGCTTTCTCATTGCTATATTTATGTTCCCTGTCCTTCCCTAACATTTAATCAAATCCTCCTCAGCTTTGTAAAGCTCTGGAACATAAACACATTTACTGGCAGATTTTTTTTAAAAAAAAACTTTTCCTGAAGACTATTTTAAGTTCATTTCTATATTTGTTTTGAACATGAACCAAGACAGTTTCTGAACATAAACTGAAGATTTCCTATCATCTATAATGTTTTGTTTTCTAGGACAGCATTACAGCATCATTGTACTTCATGCACAAATCTAAGTGCCAAGTTGGAAAATTCAGCAAATAAGTTAAATTGGCTTCAATTGCATATAGTTTATTCTGCTGCATTCTTTGAATTTAAACCTGTTTTTCTCTTTAAACAGAAATTCAGAGCAGACTATTTTTTTAACAACAGGCACAAGTAATTGCAAGAAGCCTGCCTTCCCTAGAAGATCTGTATATTGCGCGGTCAGAAAGAGAGTTGAGAAGATTTCTACATATCCCTCACATCCTGGACATAAACCTCCCTCGGGACAGTGCTATAGGGCAGTGATGGCTAACCTTTTTGCCGTCGTGTGCCAAAAGTGGGGGGAGCACAGAGGGGTTGTGTATGTGCGTGCCCACACCCATAATTCAATGTGCCCTGCCCCCACACACGTGACCCCTCCGCACTCCCCCAGTTTTAACATGTAATGGCCCAGTGGACTCGATAGGCCTTTTTTTCAACCTCCCTAGGCTCCAGAGGCTTTCTTGGAGCCTAGAGAGGACAAAAACAGCCTTCCCCACGCCCCCAGAGGCTGGAAACAGCCTGTTTCCCAACTTCCGGCGAGCCTGGAAGGCCTGAAAATCAGCTGGCTGGCACGTGCATGCATGCTGAAGCTGAGCTAGGGCAACACTCGCGTGCTCACCAATATGGCTCCGCGTGCCACCTGTGGCACGTGTGCCATAGGTTCGCCATCACGGCTATAGGGCATTGCATGCCAAAATAACTAGACACAGTGACAGTTTTTTCCCTCATGCCATTACTGAACACCTAATTCTCAGTGTTATCTAATGTCTATGTAATAGGGTTGTAGTATTGTTATTTCTCTTTCTTATTGTCTTCTTTACTACACCCTCTTATTGGTATTATTGTTGTTGTTATTGTTGTTGTTGTTATTATTAATTTAATCTTCAATTCAATCCACAGGGACTGGTAAAAACTATACAATTCAAGTCCTAACCAAGAATCTAAGAGCTGTTATGGTAACATATGAGTATATAGCCAGTTCCAAATGAGGTGGGTCTTTTTTGCAAAATCAGAATATTCAGGTCTAATAAATTCAAATAAGTTTCCATGTATCTAGGCAACTCTTTGGGTATTGCTCCAAGGGCTCCTATTACTATTGGTACAATCATTGGTTTCTTCCTGCACAATCGCTCAACTTCAATTTGCAGATTGTGGTATTTTTGTTATTTTTTCTAGTTGCTTCTCTTCAATTCATGCATCATGTGGTATTGCAATATCAATGAACCAGACTTTTTTCTTTTCCACAATAGTGATTTCAGACATGTTGTGGCCAAGAGCTCTGTTTGTTTAGATTTGAAAGTCCCATAAGATCTTGACCTATTCATTTTTTAAGAACTTCATCAATTTGGTCATTCCCAGTAATTTTTGCTGCGTCCAAACTTCTGCCAAAGCTTCCAATGTATAATTTTGGCAACTCAATCATGACGTTTTCTGTTGCTTTGTACGTACACTGAGAGCTTCTGCACCAGAGACAAATTTCTTGTGTATCTTATCACACTTGGCCAAATAATGTATTCTATTCTATTCTATTCTATTCTATTCTATTCTATTCTATTCTATTCTATTCTATTCTATTCTATTCTAATTCCTAGGTAGAATACACTACTAAAAGGTGAAACATTGTGGGCTATGGGAAGTTTCATTCTGAACTGGTTTGTTTCCTTAATGTCTGTAATATGCATGCTAATGGAGAATTGGGGAAACAAAATATTAATAAGACGCAGGGGAGAGTACACTCAATAGCTGCATTCACATAATAGTCTATGCCATTAAGTTTGACACTCTTTGGTGATGATGATTTGTACCTTACACAGTAACCAAGGCAAAAACTACTGCTTACGAATTTCAACTGGGCAAAACATTGAAAGAGGTGCTGGCTCAAACAAACTCCTTGAAGCCTTGAGACATCCACATCCTCCCAAGGCTCAACACTCTGCTTAGGGCTTTTCCAGTTTATCTGGGAATGGATGGAAATGTATAAATTACACTAAGACTGCTGATGAAGCAAAATAGCTCTATATATGCATATATATGTGGAGACAACCGGAGAAAACTCATATGGCATCTATGAAAAGTGTATCTCTTTTAAGGCGGTGCAAACTCTATTAAAATGGCAATGAACAAGGCTCACATGTTCCTCTGTCTTATAATATGGCTGTGTTGTTATTGTTGTTGTTGTGATAAAATGTTGGAAGGACTTTGGGAAATTGGAGGAAGACCTGCAACCAAGGCAACAATCTGACAAGAGGTAGTTCAGTCCACAGGTGGTGGGAAAGCATGGGAAGAGTTTCAAAAGGACTCTCCCTAGTTTTCCAGAGATGAAAAACAGAAAAGGGGGGGGGGATACTTCCAATCTTGCAAGACTGATATTAGCTCTTTGAGGTAGTCCAAGCAAGAAGCACAATCAGGAGATCAGCACTATCATTATTGTAAGGTTACATTAAACAGACTCTTGAGAGACTGAAAGTACCGATCTGCCTCTTATCAGACTGTTGCCATGACTGCAAGTCTTCCTTTTGTTTCCCAAGGTCATTTCCACATACCATCACAGCTGTGTATGCTCAATCAGTAGTTGACTCCACATACTGCAGTAGCTGATAGCTTGCATGACCTTGGCTTTTTAGAGAACTTCCTTCAAAATCATTCTTAGCCATGTATCACAATTTTCAAACCATGATACTTGTGTCCCAATATGCTAAACTGAAGTCAAGCCAATAAAATTATCGTTTTATGTATGACAACAGGTGACACACTCACTGTGTCATGTTGCCATCATGTGACGTTTCGAGATGTTTTCCCCATTTGCGGAGCTGGGGTGGGAGTGGCCTGCACATGACACATCGGGCCCATGGGCCGCCAGTTTGACACCCCTGTCTGTATGATGTCAACTCTGGCCAGTGTGGCTTGTTCAGTAAACTATGGCTTAGTATAAGGTTAAAACAGATCTGGGCTGCAAAATCTCAGAAGACCGTAGACTGGAGCAAAGACTAAGAAACCTATCTTTGTTACCTTCTATTGGTCAGGTAGATGTTTGCATCCCAGAACTGGTCATCCTATGTAAGAAAGTAATAACAGATGAACTCCATGTAATATATATACTGTACAATCAACAATTGTTGGATTAATTACAGAAGCAATGGTCTTTTCCACTCTCCCTTTTTGTTTATCCTCCCAAGTTCAGAATAATTTTTGTCACTTCCCCTTTGCTGCAAAGAACTTCAAATCAGCTCACAGTAAAGGATGACAAAAGTTGGCGTCCTGCCTACACCCTGTCGTAGTTCTCATTTGTACCTCATTATGTTTGTTTTCAGAGAGAGAAGAAGGCTTACTTCCTGGTTAACCTAAGATATCGGTGAAATGGTGGTGAAATACTATAGCTTCAGCAGAGAGAAAGAAAAACCAAGAATCCAGAAAGGGGCATGAAACAAACAGCTTACTAAACATCCCTTAACTATAAGGAATGGTCAAAAAGTCAAGATAGCACTATACGCATCTGGTCAAAGCCCAGGTCTTTTTAAAATTGTGCTGTATGTATAAAGTAGGTGTGACTCCATTTGTGCTTGCAGCCATCATCCTGACTTTTTAACTCTCACCCTACTCTTTGTAGATGCCCCTGCTACCAGGCAGCTCTAGCATACCTGTGCAAGCACAGGTGAGCTAACAGTTATTTCAGTAGTAGAAGAATTGTAGAAGCTTTATGATGGGAATATATAGATAGGGCACCAAGACTGCGTTGGTGAAAAGTTGCTCTTCGAGGGCCCCTAATGTCAGTGGAGCCTGTTTGGGAATGATGGCTAATTACTGAGAACTAAAGTAATCAGTTCTTTACTAAAGGTGCTTTTTCAATTAATTAATTTAATTAATTGATTCATTAATTGGATTAATTAATCCAATTAATTTAATTTAATTTAATTGGATTTTAAATTGGATTTTACTGTTTTTAAATTTTGTACTTCTTATGTTTTATCTGTTGGCTGTTCACCGCCCCGAGTCCTTCGGGAGAAGGGCAGTATATAAATATAATAAATAAATAAATAAATAAATAAATAAATAAATAAATAAATAAATAAATAAATAAATAAGCAACTGGACTTTCTGGTTTTTCTTTGAAGACATTTCACTTCTCATCCAAGAAGTTTCTTAGCTATGATGAGCTTCTTGGATGAGAAATGAAACGTCTTCAAAGACTTGAGATGGACAACCATATACATCAAATAAATTATTAATTAAATAATAAAATAACGCTAAAGAAAGCCCAAGTGCTTTGCATCACAGAAAACCCAATCGTAATTTGAAGAGGGAAGGCTCTAGAAATAGCCTGCTGTTTACGGTTTACTTTCTATATCTATAACCAGATAAGATCTTACTTGGATCGTCTACAAATTCCAGACCAGACTTTCTACTGTGGAGTTTAATGTTCAAAGAAGTTTTCTACATTTGTCCAGGTGGTGGGTTGCCCCCGGTTCGCATCGGTTCTATAGAACTGGAAGTAAAACTGGTGGGAGGTTCTGCCCACTGACCCTGACGTCATCAAAATGCTTCTGCGCATACGCAGAAGCTTCTGCACTTGCGTGCGGCCCTGTTGCAAACCGGTAGTAAAGGTAAGTAGAACCCACACCTGATTTGTCTCCTGCCTTCAAAAAGGAGCTCTTGTATAAAGAGGGGTTGTGAATAAATTATAATCTGGGTTCTCTTTATTGTGTACCTCATTTATCTTCTGACAGGATTCTATCAAATTTTGAAAAGCATTACACAAATGAAGCCAATAGTTCTTTTTTAATATTTACCAGGTTATATTTGCTCAAACTATTTATCAATGTTTCAGTGGGAGTAATTCCACAAATAAAACAAGATCAGCATTCTAAAATTTCCATGACTTTTCTTGAATATTTTTTCTTTATAAGCAAATATAGGAATCAGTGTGATGGTGTTCCAATTTCTTTGGTGCTTTCTGTTTTGGAGGATATGGTAAATATTTTGAATAGTGGCACTTATTATATTAAGATTAAGAAGGTAGCATGGATGTGGGAAATCTGAACTTCATGACCTGATATTCATGAAAAGATTGTACACATGGCACACTAAGTCTCTGGAGCCTCTTAGGGTCCAGATGGGAGATGCCAGATCAAACTAAATATTAGTTAGTTGGAGCTACTATTTGCACATCAGGGCTCCTCTACTTCCCCTGCGTTTGAGCCCATTCGTGCCAAGGCTTGTGAATTTGTCATTTTCTTTCTTTGAAAACAGAGAATAGTTTGTGTGTATATATACTAGTATATAAGACTGGAAACAATGATGCTCAGACAACTGAAAGTAAATTGGAAAATGAATCACTGCTTCTCAATTGTACAAACAGGTAATTTTAAACTCTGGAGATTTCAGGAACAAATTGAAGTGACTCTTGAAGTGACATGTATTACTTTTCAAATTAGGTCATCTTGCCCAAATGCATTGCAATGTTCCCTACTCAAGGAGCCCAAAACGTCTGCCCTTTCATTCAGCCACAAAGAGTCTCACTGACATTTCCCCTTATTTTCACAATTGGTAAAGAAGTTGTAAAGTTCTTCTGCTAGTCTCCCAAGCCTAACAAACCTGTGACCAGATCTGGCTATTGAACAAACTTATTCCAGGCATCTGGAAGTAGGAACATGTCTCCAACTATTTTACTGAAAACTATTCCTTGTCTCTACTCTACAATTTTAGAACAAGTCGTCTTAGACTTCAGTCCTGAACATCCTTTCCTGGGAATAAGCCCCAACAAATATTCCTCAGTCATATGCATTGCATTAGATTGCTAGTTTAATTACATTTACTGTATATGTGAAAATATGCCCATTTTTAAAAATGAAAGCACTGCTAAAATGCAGGGGCAATTTGTAACATATATACCTATAAAATTTACACCAGACATTCTGAATATTATGCAAATTAACATAGTAACATATAATTTTGTAATTCTTGATTCAGTAATTTGAGATAACTTGACAATAGGCTCTGCTCTATGATAAGAGATCAGCTTAGCTGAAAGTTAAGACCCCTTTGAGAAGCTGATCAACCAGGATGGATCCTGATTTTTCTTTCTTTCTTGCAGAAATGTAAAAAGTGCAAACGATATTTAAAGAGAGCGTATGACTGCTAGAGGTAATGAGAAATGTTATTGGAAATTATCTAAATTCCTATTATTATTTGAAACTTTGAGATGTAAAAATCTTGGGCTAGTAGTTCTCAGTGAATCTTTAGACCCAACAATCAGTCTGTCAAAGAAATTAGATCCCACTATAAGGGAAAAAAGGACATAAAAATGCTTGCAGGCATTGTTATTCATCAGTTTCAGTAAATTTCAAAGACATAAAAATATGCTAGAAAGCAATGAACAAAAGCTAACTGGAGCTGAAGCAATGTTCACCACTGTGGGAGCAATTGTTCCTTAAACTAAATAATGAGAGAAAGCAAATTAGCACAAAACATTATTTTATTTTGGCTGTTAAACCCAAACCTCTCCCAGGGTATTCTAATCTCAGGCTGTGCCAAGATGCTAATTTCCTTTTCATCCGTATCCTCAAAAGGAGGTTGGCAGCTCTGAAATTCCTTCCCTGTTCTATCCCACCCCGTCTCTCATAAACTGTTGGAGATGGGAGGTGCATTTGGACTACTAGTAGACAAGGACTGTCTTAAGTCAGCTAACCAAATCAGGGGGCAAAAGTTTTTGATTCATAGTGCATATCTAAGCATTTGTGGATATCTTTAATTCAGTCTTGTCTGATTCTTGGAGACTTCCCGTACAGATCCTGGAAAATAGCTGCCAATTACTCCCCCTCCCCCTTCATTCAATTGTGTCCAATTCTCTGAGATTTCCTGGTCAAATCCCTGCAGTTTTCTTGGTAAAAAGAAAGTGTGTTTTGCCACTGTCTCCTTCCTAGGACTGAGAGAAAGTGACTGGTCTTTGTGCCTAAGATGGGTTTAAAACTCATGGTCAGCTATTGCGTTGAGGCACATGGGAAGTGAAATGGTGAGCTTGATGTGGCTGTGCAGCTGTGTTAGATCACTTCTGTTTCAAAACCCAAGAGAGTTCACTGATTTGGGACAGCCCATCACAAGACATATTGCACTAAGAATAGGGAGTTGTATTTGGCAAAATATAAGGATGGGAGCCTGTTATCTTCTGATTTGTTTAAAAGAAATTTAAAGAAAACTTGGTTAACATTCATCAAATTTATCCATGCAAGCAGGAGCTGCTGAAAGTTGTAGTTCCCCAATACATGAAGTATCTGGGGGAAGGGGGAAGAAAGATTACTAAATCTGTGGACATTTTAACTTTGGATGGAACATGGTGGTACCTTGTAAATGGATTTGTAGATTGTATGGCAAATATTCAAGGCATGGATACAATTGTAGTTCTTTTCACATAAAAGTACTGAACAAAGTTTGGCACTTCAGATCAAGTATAGTAAGCTTTCTTGTATAGAATTATGGGTAAATAATCGGATATATACTGTGAGCTAAGAATCTCTTCAAAAAGGATCCCTCTTGGCTTTTATTTTTGACTAGACATATGCACTGTTGAAGGTCAGGGTGGCTAAGTGACTAAGATGCTGAGCTTGCCGATCAGAAGGTTGGCAATTCAGCAATTCAAATCCCTAGCGCTGCTTAATGGAGTGGGCTCCCGTTACTTGTCCTAGCTTCTGCCATCCTAACAGTTTGAAAGCACGTAAAAAATGTAAGTAGAAAAATAGGGACCACTTTGGTGGGAAGGTAACAGCACTCCGTGCACCTTCAGCTTTGAGTCATGCCAGCCACATGACCATGGAGATGTTTTCAGACAGTGCTGGCTCCTTGGCTTAGAAATGGAGATGAGCACTGCCCCCTAGAGCCGGAAACGATTAGCACGCATGTGTGGGGGAAACTTTACCTATATGCACTGTTGAAATGTTAGCTTAACATTTAAAACAAAATTCTTCTTTAATATCAATGGAAGTTTGAGGAAATGAGTGACTCTGCAATAAAATAATGTGTTTTACAATTTCAGTTTCGTACTTGATTATATTCTTGACTGTCTTTACTATTTGCCATGTACAATTGAATGTTCCCTCAGTGACATCTCAACCCTAACCCTGAAGCACAATAAGAAAATAAACAGAATAGAAAGGATTCTATCCTGCAAGCAATTAGCATCTAATTCAGTGTAATTGAGCTGAAGAATTCATTAAAATTAATAGTGGATACGCAATAACTAATATTTGCAATTATAATACAGACACATTGAACAGAAGTTGCAGAAAAGCCACTTCTATTGACTTTCTATGTTTGATGATCTTGAGTTCCACAATAAAAAAAGGCCCATATTTGGTCTGAGGAAAGGAAATCCTAATTGCAGGTTAGTCATAGTCCAAGAATGACTAATCATGGCTAATATATGGTACAGTTTATATCAAAATAAGACTAGAATATTTCTAAAATTATGACACCCTTGTCATAATGAAAAAGGACCAGCTAGAGAGGACACATGAATCTATCAACATCTTCAAAGGAATAAAATTCACAAGGGAAGAAGAAAACAACAACACACTAACATTCCTGAATGTCCTCATCAGCAGAGGCAGTGATGGTAAATTAGAAACACAAGTCTATCTTAAACCACCCACACCAATCAGGTGCTTCACTACCAAAGTAACAACCCAACCTCCCATAAGAGAAACTATTTAATAACACTACTTAAATGAGCACAAACACATTTCAACAACCTTGAACATTAGAAAAAGGAAACAGATCATCTATACAACATCTTCCAACAAAATGGATACCCACACAACTTTATCAAAAAGTGTCTGATCATTTAACCTAATATAACACAACCAACACAAGCTGTGAAAAAGATAACATTGCCATACATCCCAAAAGTGCTTTTCAAAAGGCAACTGGACTTCGTTTTTCCTTGAAGACGTTTCGCTTCTCATCCAAGAAGCTTCTTCAGTAACTGAAGAAGCTTCTTGGTCAAGAGTCAAATTCAACTAGGATGAGTGCCTGTTTAAAAAAATGGTAGACCAGAAAAGAGCAAATAAGCTGTGGCTGAATCCTGCTCCGACTGAGGATCTTCCTGGGTCTGAGAGCTCAATAATTTTCTGCATAACATATACGGACTTAACATTTCCACTATGGAATTTAATGTAGGGAGGGAGCTTCAAGGATACGTCTTTGTCCCTAGAGGCTCTGTGGATTTAGTGAGCCCCCTCAAATTTCACCAATTACCACTTCAAGTGATGTGCATTGATGTGGTGGCTCAGTGGCTAAGACGCTGAGCTTGTAGATCAGAAAGATTGGCAGTTCAGCGGTTCGGATCCCTAGCACCACGCATAATGGAGTGAGCTCCCGTTACTTGCCCCAGCTTCTGCCAACCTAGCAGTTCAAAAGCACGTAAAAAATGCAAGTAGAAAAATAGGGACCACCTTGGTGGGAAGGTAACAGCGTTCCGTGCACCTTCGGCATTTAGTCATGCCAGCCACATGACTACGGAATTGTCATCAGACAGCACTGGCTCTTTGGCTTAAAAACGGAGATGAGCACCACCTGCTAGAGTCGGGAATGACTAGCACCTATGTGCGAGGGGAATCTTCACCTTTACCTTTAAACAGGAATAGCCTTGCTCTTGACATTGGACAACTGGAAAGCACATTATGCACTTAATGTAACCCCCTGTATGTGAGATTACATTGGCCTTGAGAGGGATTTGGGAACTGCAGAGAATACAGAATTTAGCAGTTGGGATCCTTGGTGGGCTGCTTAGCTCATCCCTGAAAGCTGTGCACTGGCTGCCAATTAGCTATCAAACCATGTTTGAAATGTTATTGTTAGTTTATAATGTCCTGAGCAGCTCAGGACACGTTATTTCTTTCCCTTAGGCCTATCTGGTGTTTATGTTCTATGAAAGTTGCCTTGCTTATTACTCTACGGATTACTAATGCTCACTCAAAAGTGCTGTGGGGAACGGCATTGTCTGTTGTGGCACCTAATATGTGGAATGACCTTTCAATTTTGTCAGGGCTCCAGTGGGAATATTTCTGCTGGAGAGACACACATCACATGATGTAAATAAAATAAACCTACATTTTTTCCTGAGAAAATTCAAGGTCATTACAGTATGCCAAAGGCTGCACGTGGATGTAATGTTATGCTACACCTTCATACTTAAGGATCTGTCTTGTCTGGAATTTGCCAAAACTATTATTAGTGATTTAAAGGTATTTGTTTTAATGATATGGCTTCTTTGCAAGATTAAAAACAAAATTTAGTTATCCATGTCGAATTACTTAATTGCACGAGGACATTTTAAAATAACAGTGTTTTGCCCAACATACTCCTCTGCTCCCATGCATAATTTTCTCTGACTCTAAATAATGGGATTTTCATCCCATAGATCATCATATGAACTCAGGTCTTTGTTTGAGTGAAGGAGAGTTAGGGTTTGTTCTGCCTCAGCTCCGGATCCCAAGGAGTGTGACACACACAAAGCTCCAAAAACTCCATTTAATACAAACAATCCCCTTCCAAAATGCAGGCTTCCAGTTCAAATGTCATTATCAGCCTGCTATGAATTACAGGGAATAAACAAAGTCCAACAAGGGTTGGCAACCAGCCCAGAAACCAAGATATAACAAGAAACTCACTCTCAAAATGCTCTGCGTAGAAATTAAACGTTGTTTCCAGCAGCGTGTGCTATCTGTGAGCGAACTTAAATAGACTAAGGGAGTGGCCAATTAGCCCAAGCCTTACTCTCGAGGAGACCTCCTCCTGAGTAGCCATTCCTGCCTTTTGGCAGCCCTGTGGGCTCGAGCATTGAGAAGAGGCTCCTCCACTTCACTCTCTTCACTTGAAGGAGCCCTTGGAGGTTCTGAAGGCCCTGGCTGAGTCTCTGCCTCTGGCACCGCATCCTCTTCAGCCTCCTTGCTGTCCAACTCGAGCGCTGGCTGCACAGGCTGCTGGCGCGACACCACACCAGCCTCCTTGTCGTCGCGATCAGCCACAATCTGTGCAGCCCACTGGCGGGCCACAACAGGGTTAGGGTTAGCAGCAAGAATAAAGAATTTCTGTAATGGGGGTGCCAAGGAATGGATGAGGGACAGACACAGAAAATTCCAGTTTGAAAAACATACAAAAGCAAATCAATAGTAACACATACTTGTTGTGGTCTGCCAGTAGCCTGCAGAGCTGGCAGCAGAGTCGGACAGTGAGGAGGCTGGGGAGGAACATGGGCCAGTCCTGGAGTCTGGGGAAGGTTCAGACAAGGGCTCTGCATCAGGGACAGAGAAAGGGCCATCTGGGAGGTACGTACTGCCTCCGGAGCCTCCAAAGTCAGGCCTCAGCGAGGCAGAGGAACAGGGGGAGTCTGTTCCCAGTGCACACATGCGCAGAGCTGCCAGAAGGCAAGAACAGTTAAAACAAAAAGGATGACTCGGGAGTAGGGTTTGGAGATGATTGGCCCCTCCCATAAGACTTAAAAGAGGAGCGAAGGCATGTGGGCCTTTGTAGGAAGCAATGTTGTTAATTCTGTGCAGTTTAAAGTCTGAAGCTCTGTTTGATTCTGGACTTTGTGTGGCTTTGCCAGTTAGGTCTTTAGCAGCGTGTCAAGGGAGATAAAGGTGGGTGAGTATCAGCCTTATCACGAAGGACTCTTTACAACTATTTGCGGCTCATGTGTGAATGAACAGAATTCACAGCTGTTAAAATAAAACAGGTTTTTGGGATTACTTGTGTGTTTTACTGACTCAGGAAGCCTAGGTCAGAACAATACTAACCTGAAATGCAGAAAAAGATTTGGCTTTATTGTTTGCTGTTGAAATCTGGAGTGTATGCATCTTTCACTGGAATGCATGCATTTCTTCATGCATCCACTCACTTGCAAGACAGATGACAATTTGCTTTATACAGTAAATTTGCAGAATATAGAATGTTTCTGCATACTGTTTTTGTGGCATGAATCAAACTGCTAAAGACAGCTGACATTTGCATTATGAAGCTCATGAACCTCAGCATACAAGTTTGGCAGTATTGTTCTCATTTCTGCCCCTTTTCTAAAAATATATGGAAAGCTCTGCCATACCCAATCGAAAGCCTTGGAGCATTTTATTTTCTGTGGGTCCTTGAAAAGGCCACAAGTGATTGCAGTAGCGTTTGTTTCTTTGGGTCCTCCACAGTGGTGGATTCCTCACGGTTCGGTCCGGTTCGGCCGAGCCGGTAGCAATGACGATATGACGTCACTGAACTGGTTCTCCCCCCCCCCCCGCCCTCCCCACCCACCCACCCACGTTATTCTTACCTTTTATTTGGTCCTGCGCCCAATCTATTGCTGCCTCCTGAGTCCCAGCTGATGACTAGAGGGAAAAAAACTGTTTAAACTCTTGCCACGGGGCTTCAAAGGGCCGTCCTACAGCTGATCAGTGTTAAAAGAAAACAAATGAGTTGGGTCGTAAGTGTGAGGACTGGTCGTAAGTGCGAGGACCTTCCAGAAATGACTCTGACCAGCTAGCCATGCCCACCTAGTCACATGACCTCCAAGCCACACCCACAAAATAAGCCACGCCCACAGAACCGGTAGTAAAAAAATTTAGAACCCACCCCTGGTCCTCCAGCAACTAGGATATTAGCTCCAGCCAGTGGTGGGTTTCAAATTTTTTTACTAACGGTTCTGTGGGTGTGACTTGCTGGGCGTGGCATGGCTTGGTAAAATTTCCATTCCCACCCTACTCCAGGGGAAGGTTACTGCAAAATCCCCATTTCCTCCCAATCAGCTGGGACTTGGGAGGCAGAGAATAGATGGGGGTGGGGCCAGACAGAATTTTTACTATCGGTTCTCCGAACTACTCAAAATTTCCGCTAATCAGTTCTCCAGAACTGGTCAGAACCTGCTGAAACCCACCTCTGGCTCCAGCCAGGATCACTAATTAGCAATGGTTAAACCTTGTTTCCATGAATTTGCTAATCCTGTTTTAAATTGGAAGCCATCATTATATTGCAGAGAGTAGGATTATTCCATCAGAAATGGGGTGAAAAAGGGTCTTTTATTTTATCTTAATTTTATCTTAGTTAATTTTATCTTAATTTGTATAGCTAGATGTATAGCTAGAACCATATACAGTATTGTGTAGATGAAGATGGCGTAAGTGTAGTCATATTTTATTGTAGCCTTTGTATGTTTCTTTTCAAATTAGCTTTTAGGTTTGTAAGTAAATGAATTTAATAATACTTCAGGCTCACCACTTTCTAACTGTTGAAAGGGGGGTTGTAAAGCTAAAGGGGGAAAGTTGTGTCTAGGTGGCATTCCTTTCCCATGGAAACAGAGAAGATGCCTGCAGCTGGACGAAGGTGGAATTTGGAGTCACTGGACTGTTGGACTGAAGATTGATTGGAGATTGTGACTTGGGGTGGGGTGGGAGTTTCATACTATTGCTTTTATTGGGTGTAATTCCAGATCCTGTCCAGAGTTGGAACTACACCAAGCCCTTGCCAATTTAATGTGTACCTAATAAATGGATTCCTTGGGCCTTATTTTTTGGGACATGTTACTTGGAGGTTTAACATATTGCAGATGTAGTAATTCACAACATGTAATTTCTCATTTCAATTATCAGCATAATATCTATTATAGCTTTTTCTTGACCAGTCATCCCAGCTTAAATTCTATTACTGTATACTTATTTTGTGAAGCTATTTTGCCTCAGTATTCATCATGTTATACTAGTTTATAGCATTTAATTAACTTATTTATTTAATAAAACTACGAACTCCTCAGAAATCAAATCACCCACACAGATACAACACCAACCCTCAACCAACCATTCAACCCCCCAGCCAGAACTCCCAATTACCCTCACCTCAATGGTGGAATTCAAATAATTTAACAACCGGTTCTCTGCCCTAATGACTGACTGGGTAGGTGTGACTGGGTGGGCATGTGACTGGGTGCGCATGGCCAACACAACATCACTCATCACACCCAGCCCCGCCTCCCAGCCACTTGCCTCAAAGGCCTCAACAAGATACAATTTCCCCCTCTATTTATTTACTACTACTGAACATCCAAAATACATTATTTATTCCTATGTATATATGCCATATGTGTACATACACATTACATAGTATAGAGTGTGTATAGGCCAGGTGTTGGCAACCCATGGCTCCAGAGCTGCTTGCAGCTCTTTGGGCCCTCTGGTGTGGCTCCCTGTCCCATCATTTGCTGGCCCCGCCCCTTGCCCTCCCCTTTCAGTCACTCCTTGCCTGACTTGAGAAGGTAAGGGTGATGGTGGGGGGTGGATAAATGGCTGGGGCTAATCCTCTGGTGCCTCTCTCTTGTTGGAGCTTCTTCTGGCTCTTGTTGCTGTTGGGCATGCCTCAGTCACTTGGGGAGACACACAACCTGTTCTTCACCCCAAGACACTGGCCCAACCCGCCCGTGACCGAAGCTGGCCTTGCTAACATGAGGGCTGGCAGGGTGGGAATGGGATCCGGGAGAAGGGGACAACTGAAAGGGGGAAGGCCCCCAGCCATGCATTTAAAAAGCTCAGGGCAGCGAGAAAAGAGGGCTGGCTCCACTGAACCTCACATGCCCACTCTGGGGAGGTCAGGAAAGCTGAGGCTGTGCCAAGCTGGCGAGCTCTTTTTGGGGCTCTTCACTACTCCTTTTCTTTCTTCTTTTTGGAAATTTGGGCTGGCTGAGGAATGACCGTGAAGGCTTGGAGGCTTCCCTTCGGGCAACCCTCCTCCTTCTTCTCCTCTCACGACCCCCTGGTCAGCTGTGGTGGGACCAGGAGTGTGCACACGAGCAGGGAGACCCTCCTCAAGTGAGCCGGCGGGCTCGGCCAAAGCACAGCAAAGGTGCGCATTCGGTGGGCAGTCACTCACTTGAGGAGGGTCTCCCCACTCATGCAGGAGAGAGAGAGAGAGAGAGAGAGAGAAGGATTCCTGGTTCTCTGTCCTAATGACCACCTGATGTGAATGACGTCGAGTTGGCCATGCCCATCCAGGTTTTGTGTCTCCCAGTGTTTTATTTTCTATGGGAAATGGGTCCAAATGGCTCTTTGAGTTTTTAAGGTTGCAGACCCCTGGTATAGGCATACAAAAAGATACATTAGGTACTATATATACTGTATGTGTATGTACACACACGCACACGCACACACACACACACACACACACAGAGAGAGAGAGAGAGAGAGAGAGAGAGAGTTCTTCCAAAACTATACACATTCAACCCCACACACCTAGACTCCACTTTTTGCCATATATTTAACTATAATTTCTGTTCTAATGACATTCCACATGTTTTCAGATTTATGTCCCTAGCCTGCACATGACCATTAGAGCCAGGAGATGTCATGGGCATTGCCAGGGAACTCTGGTCAACAAAGGAGGTGTCAGCCGGTGGCGGCATTGGTCAACCAAAAGCACATGACTGGGGCCTACACAGCTGCCCTCCCCATCACCTTAATGAAGCCTATGTCCTTAGCGTACTAGCAGAAGCACTGGCAACACATAGTTGCCATCCATGCCAGTTGGAGGACACATGGCTGTGAGAGGAAGAGAGGCCAGGTGAACCGGACCCAGACACTTCCCAGCTCCCCTCATCCCAGAAGCACCAACCTTGCACTCTCCCTCTCTGCCAGCAGCTGCCCCCTTCTCCTTCTCCCTCTCCCTCCCCGCTGCTGGGTGATCCTGTGTTCCCTGCCACTGCCATTCCAGAGGGTGGGGGGGCAGCTGGAAGGCAAGGCACTCCTCCAACCTGACTGGGCAGGCGGGTGGAAGAGGGGCAATCCTGGCAAGGCAACCTCATAGCCCCTGGCCACTCCCATCTGCTAGCAGCTGTGGCAGGCAAGTCTGGGGGGGGGGGAGATGCAAGCTGGGGGAGGGGGCCGAGCAGCAGCTGCTCAACCTGGCTCATCTTCCTCTCTGCCACCAGCTGCGGCAGGAAGAAAAGGATAGGCGGGAACCAGGTGAGTGACAAAGGCAGATGAAGGCAGGCAAACGGGAAAGGAACTGGAGAGCAGCTGGGGTGAAGGCAGGCAAGTTGCAAGCAGGAAGTATCCAGAGGGCAGCTGGGGCACGGGTGCCACGTGGTAGGCCAGGGCCAAAGGCAGGCAAGCAGGGAAGAGCTGGTAGGGCGGGGCCAGACAGTGGTGGGGTTTTCCGATTCCCCAAACTGTGCAGAATTTTAACAACCAGTTTGCCCGAACTGGTCCAAACCGGCTGAATCCCACCTCTGCCTCACCGGATGTGATCTCCCCATCACAAGACCCATCACCAGATCCTAATCTGATGGGACCCTCCCATCATAAGAACTACTGAGTACATGAAGTCCTGATAAGCAAAAGAACACTGACTCTGACATCCACTAAATTCTGCTGAAAATGTTACCTAACCTGGTAACAGAGTGTTCGGAAACTAATCCACAAACTCAGAGAATGAACCTCCACCTCATCCTACACCCGAGCTACAGATATTTGCCAGTATTGCAAAACTTAGATTAGATTATATATTTTTTTCATTACACTGCCAACTTCCTCTGTTTGAAAGGGACCTAAGAAAGCTCAACCAGACTAAATTATGTGATATTATCAGCAAATTGGGCAACCACACACAGTCATCAAAGAGCACAGCCAATGAGTGTGAACTAGATTTTAACATTTGTATTAGGAAAGACTATTTTCTTCTAATCCTGTTTAGTAATAAGTCTTTCATGTATATTGAGGTCTACTGTGTTCTGAACATAGTGTCTTCTGATGCTTAAAAGCTTCTCTGTCAATTGGAAACAGGGCCCTCAAAGAAAGACAAAGTAAAAAACCTGTTGATAATGCTAACATGAAACTAGGAAAATATGACTTTACCTTATTGTATAAGAAAATATGCCAGACACAGAAGTCTTCTCCAGAGCAGACCTGCCATCAGTTCACACCCTGCTGATAAAAGCCCAGACATGCTGGGCAGGCCATGTTGCAAGGATGCCAGACCATCGCATCCCTAAATAGCTCCTCTATGGTGAGTTGTCTCAAGGAAAGCAATCGCATGTGGGACAAAGGAAGCAATACAAAGACATGTTGAAAGCCTCCTTCAAGTCCCTGGATATCGACACCACCTCCTGGGAAACCCTGGTACAAGATCGATCAACATGGCGCACATTGGCCCATCAAGGCTGCCAGACATTTGAAGACAGAAGAACAACCAAAGCACAAGCGAAGCAAGCACTCCGCAAACTCAGAGCTATAAATGCTGCAACAATGGTGCCCACACATGTCTGCCCAACATGTGAAAGAACCAGTGGTGGGTTGCTCCTGAATCAGGCGAACCGGTAGTGGCAGCGGTAGGAGGCTCTGGCCACCCGCCTGGATATCTCTGTGCATGTGCAGAAGCTTCTGCACATGTGCAGAAACGTGCGCGCACTCACACATGCGCACACCCACGAGCGAACCGGTAGTGGCTGAAATTGAAACCCACTACTGGGCAGGATATTCCATCCCATATAGGCCTTACCAGCCACCTGCAGACAAAGCATGATAGTCCACAACTGTTAGACGTCAAGGTCCTCTTTGAACACGATGGATGAACATCATCATAAGAAAATATAACAGTCAAGATTGAAGCTTTTTTTCAATAAAGAGAAATGCAAAAGACACAGAGATAAGATTAGCAAAAACTGTGGTCTGAATCCCAACAACTGCTTTGATTTGGGATAGAGAACCTCAAATAGATGAAAATGTAAGAGGTAACTTACAAAATCAAACATTAGGAACCAATGGATATTTTTAGATTAAGCCTTCCTCGTGATTATTTGAAGATCAATTATGGATTTAAAATTCTGGGACTATACTCCTCACAAACACATTTTCTACTATCTAGCTTTCTATTGGTAAATAAATGAATTTGATCACGTCTTTCAAACTACTGTTTACAGTCATGAGCCACTCAACTCTCAGTTCAGATGCTGGATGGGGAAATCAGAGTTCAAGTGCCATCTTAGGCACAAAACTATCTGGGTGACTTTGGCTGGTTACTCTCTCTCAGCCTTAGGAAGAAGGCAAGGCAATCCACTTACAAAAATGTTGCCAATAAAACTATATAGATTTGTTCATAAAATCACCAAGAGTAAAAATGGATTTGAAGGACTGGCATCCGCTTCCAATTGGGGTAATAATCTAGAAGCGATACATGTTTTTCAACTGTGCACTTGTGATGACAAGACTACCAGAGCTAAGCAGAGTTACTACCCATTTTGATGATTTAATTAGTGCAGCAGGAATAACAAGACTACACAGGAAAGAGGTTCTTAATAATCATGTCTTCCTGACAATTAATGCTAAACTTCCTCAGTTATGTAAGAGAGGTTTTTGAGAGGTGTTTGGCTGGCTCTGAAGGGCCTATGAAAGTAGGCATTTGTTGATACATAATAGTATAATTGATTTATACTATATCAAGACTTCTTCAAACATTGATTTGTTGAGTAAGCTAGAATTGACATATCAGACAAAATCAAAATCAGCCAAGCATTGTGCTTTAATGAAATGCATCAATCATCCTAAGAAAGAAAAGGATAGTTTGCATACTGCACATTGCCACAGAAGCTGATGCCTTATTGACATTTTTTGAATGTAATCCCCTAGCACATATGTGCTAGTCATTCCTGACTCTAGGGTGTGGTGCTCATCTCCGTTTCAAAGCCAAAGAATCAGCCCTGTTCGAAGACGTCTCTAGTCATGTGGCCGGCATGACTAAACACCAAAGGCGCACAGAACACTGTTGCCTTCCCACCAAAGGTGGTCCCTATTTTTCTACTTGCATTTTTTACATGCTTTCGAACTGCTAGGTTTGCAGAAGCTGGGACAAGTAAAGGGAGCTCACCCCATTACGCGGCACTAGGGATTCGAACCGCTGAACTGCCAACCTTTCGATCACCAAGCGCAGCATCTTAGCCACTGAGCCACTGCATCCCTTGTAATCCCCATACAGGTTGTCTAGTCCTTATTGAAAACGCAGGAATTGATTTCTCTACAGTTGTTTCTCTGGTGTTCATTATGGGTTCCATGAGATACTCAGATGTCAGGAACTCTGATATTCATACTAGTTATTACATATAACAAGTCATGGAGTTTCTGTTTGTTTCTCATATTTCATAGCTTCTGACAAATTTTTGTATCTGGAGGCCATTTAGCAACTTCAGGCAGCTGCTGGTATCTGGGCTTAAGGTGTGCTTTCTTTGGTATGAGCCATAAAAACAAGAATCCTTTGAGAGGAGCAGGGGACAGGGCAGCCAAAACATGTCAAATTGTAGCACAGCAATTTTCAGGTTACTCACCGTCCTCTATCAAACTGCCATAATGGATATGACCTGGAATAATATCCACAAATATTTGTGGTGCTTTAAGATGCCATAAACATGCAAGGGAGAAAAACTGAAACAAAAACAAAACATCTGTTTCAATTATTACCAATATAACTTAAGGCTGCAAATGACTTATGGGAGTTTTGTAATCATCAACGAATGAATGAGCAGATCAAGTTGAATTATTTGAAACAGAGTAAATCTTAAAATAGCTTCCCCTCCCCTCTCCTCGGACAGTAATTGGACTTTGTATTATCTTGCGATAAAACAAGTTGAGGACAGTCTGATGATATTGTGTTTTGTTAAATTAATGTAGCATTATTTGGAAAAAAAAGAAAAACAGTGAAGCAGCTCTATATAGCTAATTGGGTCTATCGGGGAAGAGGAAGAATTGCAGTCCCGAATGGCACAAAAATATTACCAGATAAGATATAGAACAAATTGTGACCTAATTTTTTGGGGTTTTTATCGAGGAAAACCCAGAACTCACTGCAAATAAACACTTTATGGCAATTGTGTACTTGTTTACCTAGGAGTAAAGCAGTGGTGGGTTGCTACCGGTTCGCCCTGGATCGGAAGCTCTGCCCATCCAATCAGACATCTCTGCGCATGGGCAGAAGCGTTGCGCGCAAGCGAGCACGAGCATCCACAAGTGTCCATGAGCGAACTGGTAGCAAAGGGATTTGAAACCCACTACTGGAGTAAAGTCCATTGAATTTAACAAGCATTGCCTCTTCTAAAATATTAGTAATTCATATCCAGAAGGGATACTATTGTAGGCTGTTGCTTGAGAATAAACCTGATAAAATTGATTGCACAACTTTATAAACCTAAAGGGCTGTTAAGAAAAACAACAGTTGGAGAAGCAGGCCCCTGAGAGACCCTTCATATCAAATACAATTCACACCATAACCTGTGCATGTTTATTTAGCAGCAGACCCACAAAATTCAATATATTAGCTCATGCCTAGGAAAGTGTAGAGAATAAATCACTTTTTAAAATACATCTACTTTAAAAATATTCAACAGGCTAAATGAGCAGTCAAAACTATGTGCTGCCGATCATATCATAATTAAAAGTAAACATATGTTGGGTCTTGCTGAGAAAATTATATATACACATACTTTTTATGTTACAAGGAAAATTTTGTGAAATACTCCAGAGATAGTTTTCTTGGAGTGTGGGGAGGTTAACAGATTAGCTCCGGATTTTTCGTTGGGCCCTGAAAACCTATTTATTTCAACTAGCTGGGCTGGCTTGAGCTAAATTTTAAATTGATTTTAAATTGGGTTGTTTTAATTTACGGCCAAAATATTTAATTATTTTAATACTGTTTTTTAAATTTTGTATGCTCTGTTTTTACTTTGGCTGTGCACCGCCCTGAGTCCTATTGGAGAAGGGCGGTATAGAAATTTAATAAATAAATAAATAAATAAATAAATAAATAAATAAATAAATAAATAAATAAATAAATAAATCATGCTCACATGATGAATGGAGTAACAGTAGCTTACAAATATTTACAGATGCATCACAACATACAAGGTATACAAGGTTCTTGACTTACAACCATTTCAATTGAGCTCATTTCTGTTCCTAAGTGAGACATTTGTTAAGTAAATTTTTCACATTTTACAACCTTTCTATTCTATCACTATTGTTGTATGTACATTGAGAGCTTACACACCGGAAACAAATTCCTTGTGTGTCCAATCACACTTGGCCAATAAAGAATCTTCTCTTCTCTTCCCTTCCCTTCCCTTCCCTTCCCTTCCCTTCCCTTCCCTTCCCTTCCCTTCCCTTCCCTTCCCTTCCCTTCCCTTCCCTTCCCTTCCCTTCCCTTCTCCTCTCCTCTCCTCTCCTCTCCTCTCCTCTCCTCTCCTCTCCTTTCTTCCTCTCTTCTATTTTCTATTCTATTCTATTCTATTCTATTCTATTCTATTCTATTCTATTCTATTCTATTCTATTCTATTCTATTCTTGCCACATTTGTTAACTAAATGCCTGCAGTTGTTAAATTAGCAACATGGTTGTTAAGTGAATCTGGCTTCCTCATTGACTTTTGTTGTCAAGTCGCAAAAGATGATCTCATGACCCCAGCATACTGAACGTCAACTGTCATAAATATGAGTCAGTTACCAAGCATCTGAATTTTGATCATGTGATGATGGGGATGCTGCAATGGTCGTAAGCATGAAAAACAGTTAAATTTTTCAGTGCTATTGTAACTTCGAACAATCACTAAACCAGGGTGTCAAACTGGATTTCTTCGAGAGCTGGATCAGCATTGTAGTTCTCCTCTTCAGTCTGGAGGGGGGAGCTGGGATGGATGCCTCCAGCAGCACCCTGCTGGCCAAAATGTGGTGAGGGGAGACACGTGAGGCCCCACTTTCCCCGTTTTCAGCCTGGACAACCTCCTGCAGCACTTTGCTGGCCAAAATGGGGCACGGGGGAACATGGGAGGCCTCCTGTGCCCTCTTTTGTCCAGCAGAGTGCTGCAGGAGGTCATATAGGCCAAAAACGGGGTGTGGGTGGCCCACTTGCAGGCTACCTGCACCCTATTTTGGCTGCCAGAGGCACCACAGCAGTGATGGGTTGCTCCCGATTCAGAGCAGTTCGCAAGAACCGCTAGTAAAACTGGCGGGAGGCTCTGCCTAATGACCCAGAAGTAGTCAGGAAGCTTCTGCGCAAGCACAGAAGTGCGCATGTGCGCGTAAGCAAAGCAAGCCCGTGCGGTCCTGTTGCGAACCGGTAGTAAAGGTAAGTAGAACCTACCCCTGCATCATGGGCCAGTCCTTTGCTATTTCCAGACTGGCCCCATGGTCTGGATCTGGCCTGCAGGTCTTGAGTTTGAACCCATGCACTAAATGAACTGTTGTAAATTGAGCACTACATGTATTGTACAGCAAAAGCTAAGGACTTGTGTAACTGTCATTGTCTTTGTTTTTTAAGCTTGTTTGCAGATTCTGACAGGAGAGTGTAGCTATTACATACATACCCTTGACCAAAGATTGGTATGCTCCTATCTGGGACTTCTTCAGGTGTGCAGCTTTGAAGACACCCCACATGAAATGATGGAGAAACAGGACACCATCTAGCCAGCCAGATCAGCCAAATCAACCCTAATAAATGTGGTGACAGATGTCACAACCAGTTCACTCTCACTTCAGTACTTATTAGACTCTTTCCATTAGAAAGATTTGGGATTAGCTTTTATTTTAGAGAGTTACGTATATGCTCAACTTTACTAGGACATTTTCTCCAATCTTCCTCTCTTCCATTTCTTCTTTTGCTGTACATTACATTGTGTTGTTTTACTAATTATGATAGCTGCCTCTTTTCTAACTTTTTGGCTGCACATCAGTAAATATAGTCCTTCTCCCAAGTAGCTGATATCTCTAGTTTATGATTACAGTCACTATCTCTTTTTTTGAGCCCAGGAAAATGACATGTATTACTATTTCTACACCTCTTATTTTCATTAAGTTGGTGTTGCCCGTTGAGATAAACTAAGACTGTCTGAGTGTGTGAAGCCTGGGTTTTGTACTTTCTTGTACAGATATTGTAAGTATGTGTAAGTATCATTTTTAGAAAACATGTTATAAAATATGAAAGTGGATATGCATCATAAAATGATGTGGGGGGTACATATATATACACACACAAATTATGGTCTGTGACTCTGTATATTTTCAATAGGTGGGTTAGATTTTGTGGGCAGGAAGTCGGTTTTGAGTGGCCAAACAGCAAAAGATTAAAAGGCCCCTTCTACATATTGCTCTTTTTTGGTTGTGATCATGTGTTTTAAGGCAACCTGTGGAAGAAAGCAATGGCAAACCATTTCTGAAAAAGCTTGCCAAGAAAACTGCAGGATCTTGTCAGACACAGTTGAAAGGAAGAAAACTAATAATAATTAAAAGAATAGTAAGGGGAGGGGGGAAACCACAGCATTGAGTGTGACAAGTGGTTTACTTCTTAGCCTTAAATACTATATATCTGAGGCCTGCTCTTCAGCAGCGATCTATAGTGAAATATACGTGGCAAATTTATGGTCCTATCACTCATCCACTAACCCATCTGAGACTCATGGAGATTTCATATCAGTAACTTCAAAATCAATCCGTCTGTCGGAGAAATGTTTCCTGTCTCACACACTATCAGTCCTGAAAGTTTGGCAGCTTTTCTTTAAATTTTGTGATGCACATTAAATTGGTTCCACTGCAAATAGTTTTATATTAATAGGCAAAATACTTTGGGGATTTGTTTTTAGCCATCTAAAGGTTAGCTAATACCACTTTATTTTTATTTTTATTTTTCCCCAGAGGCAATATATCGAGATGTTGAAATCCAATCTCGGTCATATGGGCTTATATTAAGAAATAAGGTCTCCAGAAGTTTGTGCATAATATTGCAGTATTAGAGATGTGAAAACAATATTTGTATCAACCATTTAAATATATATAGTAAAGAAACTGATAAAACAATTGACTTGTTCATTTACATACAGCTACATATTTTATCAAATGGTCAGCCTGAGTTTCTTCCTAACATAATAAGAAAATTATATACAAGGGCCATCATCTTTTAGTAAAAGGCATTTTTGTCCCTTTTGTCATTACTGAATCACTATGTAAATCACTGGGTACTTTAAAAATAGTCTTAATTTGCAGTTGTTTTGAATATTTTATTTTTCACATCTCAACCAATTAATCAACGAATGAATGGTCCAGCCAAAGCTGCTGTAAGTTATTCCAAAGTTGCTGCCTCAGCTCACTGAAGGAGTATTTTCTGTTCACTCTGCCATAACATTATTTGTCTTTTGGTAGGTTATAAGCACACCTGCACTCCCCTTATCTAAGGAATCAAGCATAGGTGGAAGATGAGAGGCACTTGCTATTGAACATAGAAATTGGCAAGCAAGAGATCCATGAAATTCCCCAGACCTGAACACTTTACTGAGAATTTTTCAGTTTCTCTTGGTTCTACTCACGTTCTCAAATTTGAGACGTGTCATTTCCCTATTACTAAATTTACTGTCTTCTAGAATCACATGATCATCATCTTGCCAAAGAACAATAATGATGAGAGGCTGGACACTACTTTAATAGTAGCTGGGTGATGCTTTGAAGGCACTTTAAGTCCCTGGCCAAAGATTCTAATTTCAAATCAGATTCCCCCAGAACTGAAGAAGCTTCTTGGATGAGAAGCAAAATGTCTTCAAGGAAAAACAAAGGAAGACCAGTTGCCTCTTGAAAAAGCAACTTTGGGACCCCCAATTACTACCTCTGATGCTGCAAAATGATTATCTATCACCATGTAAGTGTCTTTAATATTTAGAGTATCTCCAGCACTGATATTCAGGTTTACAGAATGTGCTAAACTCTTATTCTAGCAAATCATTTTAGTATCCAAACCAGTGGTGGGTTGCCTCCAGTTTGGACCGGTTCGCAAGAACTGGTAGTAAAACCACTGGGAGGCCCCACCCACCACCCCGGATGTTGTCATCAGCGATCTGCGCAATCCCGTTGCAAACCAGTAGTAAAGGTAAGTAGAACCCATCCCTGATCCAAACAAACCATGTTATTGCTTGGGACAATTTGGTCCACTAAACAAGCTAAGATAATGGCTGAATTCTGCCAACTACCCCAATCCTATTTTAGCACAGTTCCTACATTTTGGCAAGCTCAGCAGGTAAGCATCCAAATACATTTTACAGTGAATAAATTGATTTATTTTCCAGCTATTTAATGATTATGATCTAACCGATTTCCTGCTAACAATGCACATTGTGCTTTACAGAATTAGAATAAAGTAACATTCCTGACCTAAAATAGTCTAAAAACAAGCACTTTTAGGAAGACGAAAGCAACAGCATACAGAGAAAAAGTTGTATCTAGTTTTATGTATTTAAGCATGTGTGTATTTCTGGTTTAAATAAGGAAGTTACTCAGTTAAACAACGCCCCTCACCTATACAAAACTGTCATTAATTGGACAAACCACAAACTAACTTATATTATATACAAGGTTTATAACTTTCTTTTTCCCTGGAAGTATGGTTGGGATTTTGACCTCCTCGGTCATAAGTGGATAAACGATAAAAGTGCTGAATATATTTACTGGATCATTTGCAAAAAAGAATCCAGCTATTTGGGAATATTTTCAGCATAAATTATCCCATGGAAATTGAATACTCAAAATACTAAAACAAAATCAATCATGAAACTGAAAAATCTGCTAGGGAGTATCATTTCCTAAGTGAGAAAAAGGGCACCCTTACAGTTAAAGATTCAAGAATGTGGTGGTTCAAGATGATCCAAAAGGAATAGTTTCTTTCTATACATTTTGATCCTAAGATTTCTATACTTGGTGCCATATGGCAATATCTCTTACATTGGACAAAGCAGCAGTTGTGTTAGCTGAATATGTTTTTCAACAGCCACAGAGAAACTGAAAGCTTGCCACATTCTGGTAATATGTTGCCAGTTAGAAACTACAGTAGTGTTTGAAAGTTTGTGAACCAGGGGTGAAGTCCAGCAGGTTCTGACATCGGTAGTGGAAATTTTGAGTAGTTCGGAGAACCAGCAAATACCACCTCTGACTGGCCCCAGAGTGGGGTGGGAATGGAGATTTTGCAATATCCTTCCCCCAGGAGTGGGGGGAAATGGGGATTTTGCAGTATCCTACCCCTGGAGTAGGGTGGGAATGGAGATTTTGCAGTATCCTTCCCCTGCCACGCCCACCACACCATGCCCACCACGTCACACCATGCCCACCAAGCCACACCCACAGAACCGGTAGTAAAAATTTGGATTTCACCACTGTTGTGAACCTTTTTATTCCTGCATAAAAATGGCCTAAAACATGATCTATTCTTCACCCAAGTCCTACAACTTGATAAAGGAAATCCAATTAAACAAACAAATCAAAAATGTTATACTTGTTATGTTATACATTGATTTATTGAAGAAAGTGATCCAAAGCTACATATTTCTATTCTCTTTATCTATATTTAGGAGTTGGATGGAAAACAGATCATGTTTTAGGTCATCTTATGCAGAAGTATTGATAATTCAAGAGGGTTCACAAACTTTTATGCAACACTGTACGATATCCCAAAATGGAGGGCTGGTCTTCTTTTTTTAACCAAGCGTAATAGTAGTAAATCAAGATAGCCTATTTATTTATTAATTATATGTAGTCTTCAACTTATGACCACAATTGAGCCAAACATTTTTGTTGCTAAGCGAGAGAGTTGTTAAGTGAGTATTGTCCCATTTTACGACCCTTCTTGCCACAGTTGTTAAGTGAATCAGTGCAGTTAAAGTTAGTTTACACTATTCTTAAGCAAATCTGGCTTCCCTGTTGACTTTACTCATCAGGTCACAAAAGGTGATCACATGATCCCAGGACACTGCAATTGACGTAAATATGAGTCAGTTGCTAAACATCTGAATTTTGATCACGCGACCATGGGGGAAGGTGCAACAGTTGTAAGTGTGAAAAATGGTCATAAGTCACTTTTTCAGCACCGTTGTAACTGTGAACAGTCCCTAAATGAAGCATTGTAAGTTGACGATTACCCATAGTCTGTGCTAGAAAGGAGATTTGAGATGTCTAAGAAATCTGAACTGGAACACAAATTAGATGGAATGTGAATTCTGCTAGTATTTCATATTCAGTCTGAATATATGCCAATGTAAATTGTGTATCATAGTCATGCCACCGGTCTTCAGCAACCTCTTTCTGCAAAACCTGAACTCTAGATAAGCACCAGCCTTCTTAAAACTTCACCTCTCAGAAAAAGGATACTGTAAATAACAATTTATTGAGTAATCAATATACACATAAAATAGGCATATAAGACGGGTAATTTTTAAATCAGGACCTTCTACCTTGATATTTAACATGGTTCTTAACTTTCAAATTTTGGATTAGCAATTACTACAAGCAGTCCTCAACTTACAACCATTCGTTTAGTGAGTGTTCAAAGTTGCAATGGCACTGAAATAAGGGACATATGATTTGTCCTTGCACTTAGAACCATTACACCATCCCCACAATCATGTGATCAAAATTCAGGCATTTGGCAACTGACCTGTATTAATGACGGTTGCAATGTCCTGAGGACACGTGATGGTCATTTGCAACCTTCCCAGCCAGCTTCCAACAAGCAAAGTCAATGGGTCAAGTCAGATTCACTTAACAACTATAGGGTTTACTTAACAACTGCAGTGATTTGCTTAACAATCATGGCAAAAAAAAAAAAACTTTGTAAAACCAAGTGTGACTCACTTAACAACCTCTTAGCAACGGAAATTCTGGTTGTAAGTCAATGACTGCTTGCACTTCTAATGGATGAAATATGTATGACATTAAATAGGAAGGGATTCATGAACATAGAATACAAAGTAAAAGCTGATGTTATTAACCTGGTAGCTGACTTCTAAAAATAGGTATTTACTAGACAGCCACTCAAAAGTCTGGAAAGCAATGTATTTGGTAAAACAAATAAAGATAACACAACCTGCTGAGATCTACAATGCAGAATTTTGTGAAACAGCAAAACAATGGATGCAGCTGATGTTTGGATTTCCTAACGTCTAGAAGAAAGCATTTTATTCATGATCAGGAGGGATGACGAAATATGTCCTAGATACTGAGAAATTGAAATCTAAATATGGGAGATACGGCCTCGTAACACATGGAAGTATTAATAAACTTCTGTCTCATTTGGTAAGCAGCTGTCCAATGATATATAACTATAGCTATCTGACTGTAAATCTCTTCCAACCTGAATAGAAAATATGGACTACAAATAGCAAAAGAAATTCTGACAACGTGGAATGGCATACATTGTATGCCATACAATATCATATTCAAAATTTACTATACAGTAAAAAGTACAGCATTTACAGTAATGGCTTTTACTCATTGGAATGGAGAATTTAGTTAGGGCATTATTGCAATCTTATTTAGAAATGACATACTCACATACATACATAGATTACAATCTTGTTTAAAAATGACAGTGTGTGACTAATATATATATATTCGAGAACACCAGCCTGAAGATGACGAATGAGACTTCGTCGAAACGTCGCCAAGACACTTCCAATTTTACGTGGGAGAAGACCCGAATAACCAAAGACCTACATACAAACACCCGCGAAAACCTGAGAAAACAAACATTCGATATATATGTATATACATATGTATGTACATACTGTATATTATGTGTGTGTATATCAGTCATTAAATTCAAATTTTTTTACTACTGGTTCTGTGGGCGTGGCTTGGTGGGCATGGCGTGGCTTAGTGGGCATGGTAGGGAAAGAATACTGCAAAATCTCCATTCCCACTCCACTCCGGGGCCAGCCAGAGGTGATATTTGCCGGTATTCCAAGCTACTCAAAATTCCAGCTACCGGTTCTCCAGAACCTGTCAGAACCTGCTGAATTTCAACTCTGATATATATATATATATATATATATATATATATATATATATATATATATATATATATATATATATAAATATATATATATATATAATATGTGTGTGTGTATATATATATATATATATATACACTTATTATAATTCCTGCTTTAGTTCATTTATCAAATCACGAACATTTATATTAAATATACAAGACAGTTGTCAGGGTTTAAAGTAATGCTGATTGAACTATGATATGATGAACATGAAAGTTCTTAAATTGTCTGAAGAGGTAACACTTCAAGATACTCCAATGTTTGAGGCAGACTATAATGTGGCAGTTGTTAAATATCTTGTGTACCAAAATGCAGTTGTAACTGGACTTTTTTTATAACTGTAATTTCTTATCTATAAGGAGACAATGAAACTGCTGAAACATCTATACCTGCTACAGCAAATATTCCATATTTTCAATATAAAATTCAAAGACACCAGAGAGCATCTTGGTAGAAGACAAATGCATTACTCCTAGTAAGATTGAAAAAAGAATTAATAAGCCAGCTGTTTTCATTTCTTGTGATAGGATATTCAGTAGTGCAGGAAGCCTTATTAAAATGTTCTGTCTGTCCATCTATCCGTCCACTGGCTGTTTTCTTCCTAAAGTATGAAAAGGGAGCAAGAAATAGTAAACCAATTAAATAAAAGATAGGAGATGGGGGGGGGGGAGGAAATACTGTAGAGCTGAATCTACTGTACTTTATGTCAACATCACTCAGAATACAGCACCATCCTTGATACCATTTCCACCATGTCAATATTCTTCTCTATACATTGTGACATTTTATTCAAACCTTTTGCCTATCTTTTTGAGTTCTCATTAATACCATCCAACCACTGCTTTTTCAGTTTTCTTCCTTGTGACTCTTTTACTATTTCTTCATATATTTGTTCTGCATTTTGATCACGTTGTCTATGTATGAGCAAAATATCTCAGTGCATTTCTTGCTTTCACATTGAATCACTCATGTTTATATTCAGTTCACATTTATTGAGCACCTATTCATTCTTAACTCTGTCTTCTTTTATCATATTCCTTAGATACTCCATTTCCTATATGTTCAGGTTACTCTTATATATCTCCTGATATATCCAACCTTCACTTCCATGTAATAGTTAGGACAAGCTCACTTAACAATGTTCTAAAGTTATTTCAAGGAACATTCATTTTCCACAACAGATGACATACAAACTTCTAATAAGCATTTGCAATCTTAAAATTTTTCAATTTCCCATCTTTAGAAACATTCTATCAAAATATACAGTACATATTTTTGCTTTAGTCTAGGTATGCATATCTTGCAGTTGTTATCTTACCCATCAAACACAATCGTCTTGGTCACTGATATACCATCTTTCAAATCTATATTCCCAATTAACATTTGCAGTCAATCATTCAAGTTCTTAGCCAACAACATTACATTATTTGTGTCCTTAAAAAGAACACAAAGAACACATCTCTATCAACACAACTCTATCATCAATCCAAGCATCACAGGGATTCCTTATAGGTTTATTCATAAATGTATTAAACAAGCTTGTTTAATCACATATCCTTGTCCTTTTCAATGCTCATTTGAAACCTTTCAGTACAAATTCTATTAATTTTCATGCATGGTTTACTCCCATCATATATTTCTTTGTATTCAATAACCAATTTTTAACTTTGTACTCAGATAAAATATTCCATAATTTACTTTATCATACTTTTTCCCCTCAATCGACATAAATTCTTTTTTTTTTCATCCTTCTATTTGTAAATGACCCGTTGAAGAGCAAATCTGATCTTCATACCCACTGCTTGGCAAAGAAACATACTTAACTTCCCAAATTTTGTACTTCTTGTACCATTTTGATCAGAATTTTGCCAAACGTCTTCCCAGGCACATGTAATAAATTCATTGCCAGGTAATTTTGCATTCACGTATGCCACTTTTCCCTTTATGGAAGGGAACAGTAATAGCATTTTCCCAACTATCTGGCACAGAAGTAGTCTGCACACACTTAATAAACAAATTGCACAGCCGTTTCTTAACTATACTATAACTATATTTTAACATTTCCCCAGTTCTACCATCTAAACATGTAGTCCTGCCATTTTCTTCATTTTACCACAATATTTCTTTTTCATTATACTTCTCTTGACATTAATATTTGTAGGATTTATTTCAATTTTAGTTTTCAACATGCCACTATAATTCCATATGAATCTTTAAAATACTCCATCATTCCCTTATTCTACGTTTATCCCAAATTATTTTATCAGTTTTATTTTTAATTCTCTTCCTGTCTAGCTTTGGTTGCCTAATTCCAAGTCAGTTCTTTATTTCCATAAAATCTCTCTTTTTATCTTAAGTTTTTCTTTACTATATTTTTGCGACTGTATTTTTATGTACATGGGACAAAAATTTATTTTTAGCAATTGTTTTCTTTTATGCATTTTCTCATCCACATATTTTAATCCCATTACACATCTTTTTCATACTTCTCATTAGTGTAAGTTCCACACACTTATAACACAATTCTTTTCCTTCTCTCCCAACATCTTCATCTTTTCCCCATGTCTATTTTCCACTCATTTAGTTGAAACATTATCCTATTTTTAATATTTTAGACTAATATTTTATCTTCCTATGTTCTGATTTCATTCACTTTTCCTCTTTTCTTCCTTGTCAATTTTTTCCTAAGATCCTTTCTTGACATTACCCAAAAGTAGTCTATGTCTCGTTTAAAGTCTCTCATGCTACCATATGCTTCACTTATTCTCTCAGTATTTCAGTATAAACAATCAAATCAATCATGCTCTTAGATTATATTAATTCTTTTATCAGATGTACTATGAATTCAGTTAGGCTTAAACCACGTTTGAAACAAGCAGACATTTTTCCAAGTATGTACTCACCAAATAGTCACTATGCTCATCCACTTTGGCATCTCGAGTGGCCAAAAAACATTTTGCATTATGTTTCTAAGTCATTGCCTTATCTTTTCATGTCATCTAACAGAATATTTTTTCCCATGGATCATGTTCATTCAAAATGTTGCATAGATTTTCCCAAAACTCATGTCTAAGCGATTCTTTCATTATCATTACTGGAGCAGAACAGACAACTATCTCTGAATTCCTATGTTCATATTCTCCCATAACAACCTACAAGACTCCAGTTCAAAGTTTCTGACATACATTCCAGTCCTGTCATTCACTATTAAATCTATACCTCCATACATTCATCAAGGCCACTCCTCAAAATCACACTATTCTCATTCCTATTTTACTGTTCCCTTTCCTTTTAGACTGGTAGACATATTAATTCATAGCCTGTAGATTTATTCCTCTCATATTCCAAGTCCCCAAACCATGATCATCATCAGATTGGTTCTACTGCTGAAATCTTGCATCCAAGATGCAAATAATTGACTAAATTATTAATTACCCACTGTAAAAATTCAAGTTTTAACTATTCTTGGTACTATTCCTCTTGTAGACCTGTTTGAAAATCATTAAGTGTATCTATCAGGGCTCTGCCTTAATTGATGATAGATTATGGGCTTTTAGCTGGTCATTTCAGAGGCAATTTTTTTTTGTTGGCATGATGGAAGAAATTTGCTAAGAAGCACAATTCCTTTCACTATTCTATCATGTTCAAAATGCCCACTGATATTTACAGTAGTTTGTACAAGCAGGCAGAAAAACAATTATGTATAACCAATTGATGTTCTGGATGCTTTATATAAAATGACAGGAATTGATTTAAACAATGTGTAAATATATAAAAGTTAAATAAATAAATCTAAGATACCGATAGGTACCAAATGGATTGACAGAATCCATAGACAATAGAAGTGTTTAAGAGACAGTAACAATAAAAACAGATGATAATGACAATAAAGATGAATGGGAATATTAACAAAGAAATTGTATAAGGGTGATGAGTAGGGTTTATTTGTAAAGAAGAAATAAGCAAGTTCATATAGAATGGATTGGTTAAGAAAATAATGGGAAAGGATGGATAGTATATAAAAGGAAAAGAGAAAATGGATGCAAAAATGCTGAATTGATGAAAAGTGAGATAAAGAAGCAAAAGAAGATTGTATGCCATGAATATAAAACCGCAAAAAAGTTGTGGATGGATAAAAATGGCAGAGCACAATCCACATAGAGAATGCATATGGTTAGGTAGGAACCAAAAGACCAAAGAATATGATAATAAATGAAATGTGATGGAAGGACAACTGTTGACTGTATGAGAGAACACTTAGAAAAAGGGATTACAAGAGACCAAAAGAAGGTAAAGATGTCAAAGACCAAGCAAGACTATAGGAAAAGATTGAGATGAATGGAAGTGAAAAGTAAACAGGCTAGGCAAACGAGTAGATAGAAAAGAGGAAGCAAGAGCCATTATTCGCCAAAGTAATCAGAGAAAAGTGCGATAGCAGAGCTAGGTGGGAATCAAGTGAAATATAGGAATGAAGAGATGGAAAGGGAAGAGGCAGAGGAGAAACTGGTAAATGAATGTAACTGGATAACTAAATAGATGCAGGATACTGGGGTTCAGATGCCAATGGAAATGAAGATGAATGGGTGAAGAAAATGGAGGGATGAGCTTATGTATCAGCTTGACTGAAGACCAGGATGAAGAAAGGCACTTTTGTTCCTTCCTTAGAACCTCATGGGAGGTGGAGCTTTGGCCAGGAACGTCCCAAGAGCCTCAAAACTTGGGCTCAGTCTTCTCTTCAACCAACACCACCACCACCACCACCACTTCCTCCAACGATGCATATGGCAGACCGGCCCCTCCTCACCACTTTCCTCCCTCCTCCTCTTTTCCCTCCTCCCCTTTCGTTGCTCCTCCCCCTTTCTCCCGGCGGCCATTGGCCCAATCCCGGCCGCCCCCTCACGCCGCCGCTCAGCTGAGGAGACAATGGGCGATCAAAGGAGGGGAGGGGGGAGGAGGAAGAGGATGGCGCTAGACGAGGCGAGAGCCCGGCCGGGTGGCGCTTTCTCTGCGCTCGATTAGTGATCCTAGAGAAGGAGAGTCAGCCAGGCGCCGAAGCCAAGCGCTGGAAGGGACACCGAGTGGTGGTGGTGGTGGCGGCGGCGGGTACAGGGAGTCCTTGCTGCTGCAGCTGCTACCTCCTCCTCCTCTTCCTCCTCCCTCTCCCCGCTCTCCCGCGCCTCGCGAGCAAAGTGTGTGCGAGAGAGTGTGAGTGTTGAGTGTGAGTGAGCGAGCCCCGTTGCGCAGCTTGGTTTGCGCACAAGCACCACCAGCAGTGGAGGAGGAGGGCGGCAGAGGCACTACCACCACCACTACCACTACCACCACCACCACCAGCGCCCGGGCATTTGAGGAGAGGAGCGCTGTGGAGCGAGGCAGAATACACGCATATCTGAGGAAGGCGGGCGGGCGGGGGGGGGGAGAGGGAGGGAGGAAAAGCGAAGCGGCGGCAGCGGCAGAGGCCACACCAAGACACCCAAGTGAGACAAAAGTAGCTCCAAACCAGCACCCAACTCCACCTTGGGAAGCTGGCGGCAACCGGGCGCCTCAGCATGGCTTCCGAGGAACTCTACGAGGTAATCAGCCCCAATGCTTCCCCTTCTCGTCCCCGCCTTATTCCTTATTCCCGCCAGCCCCCACCCCCCGTCTCCCCTCTCTTTTTGTCGGGGCGTGTGTGAGGGCTAAAAACCCGGCTCCCCCTCTCCTCAGTTTCTTTTGGCTTCTGGCTTTTCTTGGCGGGGCCCTGTGTGTGTTATATGTGTGTGTGTGTGTCTGTTTCCAAACTGCGAGCCTGCCTCTCTATCTTCCCTCCCCCAGTTTCGCTAGAGGAGGACGGAAATATGACTGAAAGCAGGAGACGGTAAAGTGTAACCATTGGCTTGCGCTTTCTCTCGCTTCCCCCCCCCCTTTCTTTTTTTTTAACCCGACCCCCGACCCCCCCCCTCCTCTCAACTCCACGGCCACCCCCTTTTGCCCTCTCCGGTCTCGCCACGAGGAAGGGGAAAAGGGTGGGTGCCGGACGTTAGGTTAGCGGCGCTGACAGCCGCGACTTTGCCCAGACCCTCTTGCGCACAAAAGTGTTTTTGGTAGTGTGCAAAAAATGTGTTGCAGAAGTCTTGCCCGCTTTTTGTGGGGGGGTGGGGGTGGAGGGTGCGTGGGAAGGCGAAAGGAAAGGTTATCTTCTTCTCTTTTGAAAAGTACATTGACACCTTTGCCTGGTGAGCCAGCTGCGTTGATGCACAAAACACCAAACATCCAAAACTAATACTAACTCTGCATTCTTTAGCAGAATGAACAAGTTTGGGGAGTTTTTTTGTGGGTGGGTGGATGAAATGGGGAGGGGGGAGGGGTTGGTTGGCTGGTTCCAACCCAAGCTATTTTATTTGAGGGATGCCCAGGTGGATTAAGCGTGGTAGTAAATAGCTTCATTGGCTTTGCTTGAGGATGGAGGAAGGTGACTTTTTTAACTTTGAATTTCCAGTCTTTTGATGCCATTTATAAAATCTTCAATGTACAGGCACAGGATGGGCGGGGGGATTCCTTTTGGATGCAATTTCTTGGTTTTTGTTTTTTTTAAAAAAATATTTTATGGAGTATTTTGTTATAGGTTAATGCTTGCATTAAATTTTTGAAACCATTCTCATTCATTTGATAGGTAAAACTCATTGAAGAGCCTGTGCTAGTTTTCTTCTACCATGGACAAATACTTATGTAGATAGGTTTGATATACTTGTGTGTGAGTCTGGAACCTTAGAATTACTAAAATATATTCAAAAGTAGTACAGAACATAGGATACAACTCTCTTAACACATTTACTAGGGATTGTGCTGCCTGACTTTATAACTTTATTTATAGTAAAATAGTGTTGTACCTAATGTTGAACTCTTAAATGATGCAGTAGGAAGAATTTAGGAACTGAAAATATTTCCAGTTCAGCTGATCAGTGGAGAGTACTCCATGTCTATGGGTGAGTAGAGTTCAGTTTTTGAACAAATGAAGTTTTTGAACTAATCTGCTAGATGATTATGTGCCACTAAGTGTTAACTCTTAAGAGACCACATAGATTTCATCTAGGATTATCTATTCCCAATCTGGTCCTTTAGATCTTCCAGTAGTGTACATCGCTGTTCTAATGGAGTCCATCCATCTTGTGGTTGATCATCTCTTTCCTTCCACCTTTTCCAGTATTATAGTCTTCTCAAGAGAGCTAAATCTTTGCATAATGTGTTCCAAATATCATTTGAGCTTGGACATTTGTGTCTTGAATGAGAATTCTGAATTGATTTGTTCTTTGATCCAATAATCTGCAACCTCAGTTGATTATAAATTTATCATAAAAGTAAATTATGGCTAAAGACGGCAAAGATTTGAGGGATCTTTAGAGGGGAGTACAAACAAATTATTTGAGGGAATTGTCAGTAATATAATAATTTAGCAGCAGGTTCAATCTGTTGGGATTTTTGAACCTATATTTCATAAGTGCATATATTTTCTGAATTGTTTTTTTCTAGGAAGGTCATTGGACAATTTAATACAGTTCTTTATTTCTGATGTTGGGGATTCTTGAATCTGTTGTCCAGAAATGGAACTTACAAGTTGCTTATGACTGTAGTAACCCATTCTGTTGACTGCACAGAATGCCCCCCTCCAAGCTGCATTGTGTTTACTTTATCACTCAGTCATGTTAATTGGGCTATAGAAAGCTAACCCTATGAATTAAAGAACTTGGAAGAATATTTGAGAAAGCAAATTAAGACATTAAAGACTATGGCAGGTGCTTTATATAAGTACACCATTTGGACCTTAATTGGAATGGAAGAATTAACTAAGGCTATTACTGAAGATGGGTTAGGTATAGAAACTGTCTTTACAAATATTCTTGGACTTTTAAAAAAAGTTATAGAGTCTGCTTTACTATTGAAAAATTTAGTAAGAGAATTAAAAATAATCAGTTTCTTGATAATCATATCACATTTCAGATGGAAGAGAACTGAATCTCATATTTGTAAAAGATAATCACACTGTTTTCAGCTGAGATGTATGTCGTGTTCAGATAAATTATGATAGTGGGATTCTCTAATTTTTCAGTTTTTGGTTTGGAATTATTGCATTTGGAGGCAATAACAATCTGAATTAATTAAAACAAGATATACCCTTTTTTTTTGAAATTATAGAAAACTGTCAAAATGAAATATAAACTTTATAGTAATATATGTGATAATCCAATTAGGAAATGGCGTTGATAAGATTTCCAAAACATTTTAATTGGAAAAACATTGATTAATAAATTATTTGATTTTGTGTATATGTGTGCGACTGCGTACAGAGGATTGTAGAAAAGAGACAGCACTGCAGCTTATGCAAAACAACTTTACCAACCCTTGCTTTCTTATAAAAGAAGAAATTGCTTGGAGAAGTTGTGGATTAAATTTATTTGTACTGGATTTAATCATCCTTTGGTTTATAAAAGAGTTGAAAGGATGATATGAACTTCAAATGGAATTAAATAAAATTTATTCAAGATGCTGGATAAACCATGAGCAACATTAATCTTCCTTCTTTCCACCCACCTACCTAGCCACCCATTTATGATATGGGCATGCTTTATTATAAGAAATTCTATGCATTTTTTAAAAAAACTTGATGAAATTTCTTCCATTTATCTTCAAAAACTTTAGAAAATAATTGGTAAATTACTTGCGTTACTAAATGACCCAAGTCAAGAGCAAGCACATATTACCTTTATGAATGACTTCTCTTTAAGAAATTTAGAATCAGTAAGTTATATGGAGTTGTGATTCCAAGAACATTAAACCGCCCTGAGTCCTATATTGGAGAAGGGCGGTATAGAAATTAAAACAAATAAATAAATAAATAAATATACTATATAGTTTTTGACTTTATAGAGGTTTTATAGAAAAACCTTAATCTGTTTTAATGAAATACCTATGAATTTTTTTTGGGGGTTAGATAACTGAAATCTGAATATGAGTTCTATAAAGGCGAATACGGTGACAATTTACATTAACATAGCTTCCAAATCATAGGATATAATTCCACTTTATTTTGTTTTGACCAGATCTCACCTCAGATACTGTGTCTAGTTTTGGTCACCACACTTTAAGAAGAATTCAGCAAAACTGAAATAGAATTGGAAGGACACTGAGAATCATTAAGGGATTACAAATTCTTACAGAGATACAATAGGTTGAAGTAGCTGAGCATGTTTAGGGTTGGGAACTGACAAGGATACAATCACCCTGTAAAAAAAGGCTTCTGCAGGCGGTAATAAGGGAAAATGATAAAAGTAGCATCACCCAATTCCAACATCAGGATAGTGCATGCACATACAAGAGAGAAGAAATTTGTCACAGTTAAGTGATGCATAATTGAGTGCTTCTGTGGTCATAATTTGACAAAAATGCTGTATCCTGCAGATTCAATTAAATGCGGATCCTATTCAGGAAAAGAGACCTCGTGGAAAATGTCAGGACATATACTGGAATTATGGATTTAAGATCCAGAAAATCAAATTCCAACTGAATGTTTAGAAACGGCTTGTTAAGAGCATTTTGATGATAGAACTAAATATCCAAAAAGGTGCTGGGCCTTCTTGCATTGGATAAATTTAAGTAGAGGCTAAGTAATAATATGATGGGTGTACTTTAATTTCAATTCCTTCATTGACCCTGAGTTCAACACTGTGGGCTAGATGATCCCTTCCCAAACTGTCTTAAAATAATTTCTCAGGTGCAGTTTCACAAGTAATTTCCTTGACAGCTGGGAATACAGCATTTTCTTATGATGTCCTTGCAATGGAACTATTTCTTAGAGACTTTTGGATTAGAAATTAATAGATAATAAAAGTGTTTTTTGTTTATTAAATTTATGCATTCTGCTAAGCCATAATGTTCAGTATGTGGTATTATATATTGGTATTATACCAATATGTGGTGTAATCTCCAAACATTGAAGATTATGTAACAAAACATGGTAAAATAAATTTCGTATACAATGTGTGAATCAATCTTTTAGGTTTCATTTTAATTTTTTAAAAACATTTTTAAAATAAAATAATTTAAAATAAACAATTGGGAAGATGTGTTTATTTGTGTTCTTAATTGTTAGATGCTTTGCCCTTCTAATGAATGAATGACAATTTTGTATTTTTTTCTTATTTAGGTAGCTTTAATAATAGTACAGGTAGTCCTTGACTAACAACAGTTCATTTAGTGACCGTTCAAATTTCTAAAGGCACTGAAAAAAGTGACTTAATGGTTTTTACAGTTACAATCTTTGCACCATCCCCGTGATCATGTGATCAAAATTCAGATGCGTGGCAACTGGTTCATACTTATGATCATTGCAGCGTCCTGGGGTCATGTGATCACTTTTTGCAATCTTCTGACAAGCAAAGTCAATGTGTCTAATTCACTTAACAACCAGATTACTAATTTATCAACTGCAGTGATTCATTTAACAACTGTGGCAAGAAATGATGTAAATGGGGCAAAACTCACTTTAAAAAATTGTCACCTAACATAAACTTTGGGCTCAATTGTGGTCATAAGTCGATGACTATATGTATTATACGATAATATAAATTACTTTAAAATAACATAAGTTATATCTATTCAAAAATTATTCTTGGGATCTTTTAGTGAATTTGAAAAATAAAAGTGAAATACCTGTAAAATTGAAAAGTAGACTAGTAATAGTTCCTGCAATCTAATTAGTTAAAGAATTTAGAATTATAATAATTCACAATGCCTGGCAACTTCTCTCTATATTGTACATTGGTCATTTTATTGTTTGAAAATTGTATAGCAGAACAGATCAAATATGGCTTGAAACCTGTTGCACGTGATTCTTTAGGTCAGGAATCAGGAACCTATAATTCAACATCTGTAAGAGCCTGACCATTACATCAGTAGTGAAGGATGTTGAAAGTTATAGTAATAAAAGTAGCATTTAGAACAGTGGTTCTCAATCTTTTCTTCAGCATGGAACCCCTTTAAATATCTTTTGTGGCCACGGACCCCCAAGAGTTAACTTAAGATTTAAATCACAACATTTCTTCAAGCCTTTGCGGACTCCAGTGGTTGAGAACCACTGATTTAAAGAACCATAGTTTTTCCACTTTTGTTCAAGGAAAAGAAGGCTAGCCTCTGTGGTTTTGATTTAACTAAGTATTACATAATCAGGATAAATGTGATGAGATGGAAGAGGAAGAAAGCACATTTATTTATTTATTTATTTATTTATTTTATTTATTTATTTATTTTTCATATTTGTATACCGCCCTACTCCCGAAGGACTCAGGGCGGTGAACAGCCATAATAAATACAAATACATATAGAAGTTAAAAACTATTAAAAAACAGATTAAGTAATTTGGCTCAAAGATTAAAACATCCAAATTTATCTAAAAGAGGTCTAAAACCCGATTTAAAAGCCAATTTAAAAGCCAATTAAAAAGGGAGAGTTAGGCCAGACCAGCTTGTTGGAATAGAAACGTTTTCAGGGCACGGCGGAATATGCGTAAGTCTTGGATGTTTCGTAACTCCGGGGGGAGCCCGTTCCAGATGGTAGGTGCCCCCACAGAAAAGGCTCTCCCCCTGGGGGCCGTCAGTCGACATTGTTTGGCCGACGGCACCCTGAGGAGTCCCTCTCTATGGGAGCGAACTGGTCGGTGAGAGGCTACTGGTGGCAGGAGGCGGTCTCGTAAGTACCCTGGTCCTGAGCCATGGAGCGCTCTAAAGATAGTAACCAAAACCTTGAAGCGCACCCGGAAGACCACCGGGAGCCAGTGCAGCTCACGCAGGAGGGGAGTTACATGAGAGCGCCACATTGCTCCCATCACCACCTGCGCGGCCGCATTCTGGACCAGTTGGAGCCTCCGGGTGCTTCTCAAAGGGAGCCCCATGTAGAGAGCATTACAGTAATCCAGGCGTGAGGTGACAAGGGCGTGAGTGACCGTGCGCAACAAGTCCCGATCCAGAAAGGGATGCAACTGGCGAATCAGGCGAACCTGATAAAAAGTCCTCCTGGCCACGGCCGTCTTATGCTCTTCTAAAGACAGCCGCGAGTCCAGGAGGACGCCCAAGTTGCGAATCCCATCTGTGGGGGCCAACGACTCACCCCCAATAGTCAGAGATGGCGCCAACTGACTATATCGGGACAACGGAAACCACAGCCACTCGGTCTTGGATAGGTTGAGTCTGAGTTTGTTCCTCCCCATCCAGATCCGTACGGCCTCCAGGCACCGGGACATCAGCTCAAGGGCATCATTGGGGTGGTCTGGGGTGGAGATGTACAGCTGGGTGTCATCAGCATACTGATGGTACTTCACCCCAAAACCACAGATGATCTCACCCAGCGGCTTCACATGAATAGAATAGTTGAATAGAAGGGGCGAGAGGACCGATCCTTGTGGCACCCCACATATAAGGGGCCTCAGGGTCGACCTCTGCCCCCCTGTCAACACAGACTGCGACTGGTCAGAGAGAAAGGAGGAGAACCACTGTAGAACAGTGCCCCCCACCCCCAACCCTTCCAACCGGTGCAGCATGATATCATGATCGATGGTATCAAAAGCCGCTGAGAGGTCTAATAGGACCAGGACAGAGGAGCAAGCCCTGTCCCGAGCCCTCCAGAGATCATCAACCAATGCGACTAATGCTGTCTCTGTGCTGTACCCGGGCCTGAAGCCCCACTGGAACGGATCTAGATAATTTGATTCATCCAGGTACTGAGGCAGTTGTCGTGCAACCACACTCTCAACAACCTTCGCAACAAAGCGAAGGTTGGAGACAGGACGATAATTCACTAACACAGCTGGGTCCAGGGAGGGCTTCTTGAGGAGGGGCCTCACCACCGCCTCTTTCAAGACGGTGGGAAAGACACCCTCACTCAAAGAAGCATTTATAATCTCCTGGAGCCAGCCTCCCGTCACCTCCCGGGAGGCCAGTACCAACCAGGAGGGACACGGGTCCAATAAACATGTCGCATTTAGTCTGTTCAGTATCCTGTCCACGCTTTCAGGAGTCACAGGATCAAACTCTTCCCAAATAATATTCTCAGGACCTGCCCCTGTCATCTCCTCTGGATCAATCCAGTCAGAGTCCAGCTGTTCCCGAATCTGAGCAATTTTGTCATACAGATATTGTACAAAATCCTCAGCTCTACCCTCCAAGGGGTCTTCCTGCGTCTCTTGATGGAGCAGAGAGCGGGTCACCCTAAACAGGGCGGCTGGGCGATTATCTGATGACACAATAAGAGTAGAAAAGTAGTTACTCTTCTCTACTCTTATCGCCACTAGGTAATTCTTAATATGAGATCTTACCAGTGTTCGGTCAGATTCAGAACGATTAGCCCTCCAACTGCTCTCTAGGCGTCTTTTCCGGCGCTTCATCTCCCTCAGCTCCTCAGTATACCAAGGAGCCAGGTGAGACCGGCGCCAGGTCAGAGGCCGCAAAGGCATGACTCGGTCTAAAGCCTCAGCCGCCGCCCTATCCCAGGGGGCCACTAAGTCCTCAGCCGAGTCGTGTGCCAGATCCTCAGGAAATGGCCCAAGCTCCATCTGGAATCTCTCAGGATCCATCAGGCGCCTGGGGCGGAACCACCTGGTCGGTTCCGCCTCCCTGCGGCGGGGTGTGGCGGTTCGAAGGTCCAGGCGAAGGAGGGAGTGATCTGACCATGACAAGGGTTCAATCACTATATCCCCTATCTCGAGATCACTCAACCACTGTCCAGAGACAAAAACAAGGTCCAGTGTGTGTCCCCCCATGTGAGTAGAGCCATAAATTAACTGGGTCAGGTCCATAGCCGTCATGGAAGCCATGAACTCCCGAGCCACCTCAGACGTCTCGCCAACTGATGACAGGTTAAAATCCCCCATGACCATAAGCCTGGGGGTGTCAACAGCCACCGCGGCTATAACATCAAGCAGCTCAGGCAGGGCTGCTGCCACGTGGCAGGGAGCCAGGTATGTGACTAGCAAGCCCAACTGCACCCTATGACCCCACTTCACAAGGAGGAACTCACATCCAGCCATCTGAGGAACAGTGGCCTCCCTCGGTCCAAGACCTTCGTTAATAACAACCGCCACCCCTCCACCCCTCCCCTGAGATCTTGGCTGATGGAAAGCACGGAAACCTGGTGGGTACATATCAACAAGGGGGGCTCCCCCTTCCTGGTCCAACCAGGTCTCCGTAATACTCGCCAGGTCCGCACCCCCTCCTGAATAAGATCACAAATGAGGGGGGCTTTATTTACCACGGACCTGGCGTTGCACAGCATCAGCCGAAGGCCTGGGGCCCGAGGTTCCGTACAACCTGGGGAACGAGAAGAGCTTTGAGGGTCGGAGTGCGCCCCCGCGTGTAAACAATGTATGTATGTAGGGTCTAAGTCATATCAAATATTGTGTTGGTAGTACCCATATAATCCTTAGTCTGATTTTATTTTTCATGGTAGCTGTACTATTAGGTTTTTATTTATTATTAAATGTCAGCCTTCCTAGGTAGGCCAGACAGGAAACACAACAAGCTGTGCTAGTTCTACTTTATTGTAAGTCTACAGTAACAGAATCTTGCAAGTCTGAAAGTGCAAATCTCCTTCAGTCCCTTTTTACAGCTTGATAAGATAGGGAGGTTCCTTTCTGAGTTTCTTTCTCTGCCTATTATGCAGGGCTTATCATCTGATTTTTTTCCTAGGCAGCGTCTCCCCTCCCCTCCCCCAGGTTCTCACATACCATTGCATAAAACCAGTGTGTAACTTTTGGGTTATAAAAATTCTTCCCATCACAAAACATTAAGGTGGGCAGCTGTACTAATAATTAGTTAAATAGTGAATGTTTAGTTTTTATCAATCATAAGTGAAAAAATAAAGGAGTAAAATATATAAAACATAAATTGTAACAAAATATATTAAGATATAGATCATGAATGCTAAATACTCTTAGAAATGTAATATGCACATGCTAGAAGCTGCAAGCCATTCTGGCTCCCTAGTTTTAAGTACATAAAACATAATTTTACAACTAGTTAATTAATTGCAACTTTGATGAGATCTGAAGGAGATACCATTTGAGATGAGGTTAATCTAATAAAAAAATGTGTTAAAATTATTTAAACATTTCTCAAAGTGTGTCACCTCTTTATTTCACATTCCTCCTTTTAACTTTTCTCTCTTCTTTAAAATAATAGATATGTGTTTGTTATTATTGTTATGGTTTGTTGTTCAGTCAGCCAGATATTTAGACTGGATTTGGCATTTTATTCATCTATTTGAGTCCTTCCGAGTACTTGGGATACGTAGATATTTGTTGGTGTTAAAGATATTGTTGCAGGATGTAAACTGTTCCAAGTAAGGCTGCCTTTTGTGATTTTTGTCTGTGCTGATGGTATTCCAATGGTGGTCCAATCGTTTTGGGATTGCACCCATGGCAGCTATCACTATTGGTACTACCTTTGCTTTCTTTTGCCATAGCCATTCTACTTCTCTTTATATTTTCTATCACTTTGCCTATTTTGTGGTGCCACCAATTCCTCCATAAAGGCAAACAGTATTTCTTGCAGATATTCCAATGTGTCATTGTTGCTAATTTGTCATGCCATTGTTTGTAGTCACTCTGTGTGATCTTCTTGCAGCAGCTAACTAGGTCGTCCACTGCTTTGTCAGCTTCTTTGCATTTGCTGTCTGTTGCTATCTTCTCAATTAGTCTACTTTTGTTTTTAAGGCTTGGTCTCATGCAGCCAGAATTACCATAGCCCCTCTATCTCCTTCTTCAATTTTTCTGCCCTTGGCCTCTGTCAAGTCTTGTTGTTATTTGCTTGGTCTGGTATTTTTTTTTAAATGTATTGGTCATGTAATTACTTTGTGTTGCCATGTCTTTTTTCTGTTCTTCATTTGGTCTTTCTGGTTGACCAGTTTGGTGTCTCCAATATTCAATAAACCTTCATGGTATACTAGCTTTAGTGAATCTTCTTCACTCTCCTTCAGATATTCTTCCAATGTCCTTTTTTCTTCTTCAACTATCTGTACTTGCAACGTTCATAACCATCTATTTTCCTTGGTAAGTAAAGTCTGTCAGCATTATTACATAGATAAGGGCATGATTCATTGTTACTATTTTTCTTGTCTTCCTATCCAAGGTTTTTAGTTCTGCTTGAACCCAGTTGACTATTCCAGCTGTGTATCTAATGACATTGGAATTCCAGATATTAATCGCATTGATGTTATTTTCTCCACTAGGTTTGGATTTTAATATATTCTGCACTCTAATGATGTATTTACTTCTAACCTTCTTGACTTGAGCATGCTCAACTTGAGCATTCTTGTCAGCTTGAAGAATGCCCAGGTATTTGTAGCAAACTTCTTCATCCAAACTCTTGATATTATTCCCATAGGGCATCTTGATTCTTTCAGTTTTCCCTAGTTTTTCCTGTTTGATGGTAAGTGTGGTACATTTGTCCAGTCCAAATTTCATTTCAGTTTCTTGGCTATATATATATGTACAATATTATAATAACAAACAGTAGTGATTATAGTCTCCTTGAAGAATTCTTCTCTTTATATTATCCTCTTTATATTATCCTCTTTCACTCTATCACCATTGACCAGCAATTACATCTTCCATTGTGCTATTGATATTTGCACAAAGTTTCTAATGTTTCAACTAAGTCCTGTTATTTCTACTTGATTATACAATCATTTGGCAGGCAGTTGAATGTCTTCTGGTAATCAATACAAGCTACATTAGTGTTGGTCTTCCTTCTCTTGCAGTTTTTTGTTCTTCTGCTGTTTGGGCAGTTTCCTTTCTGTTCAGGTGGAAAGAACTTGTTTTCAACTAGATGCTGTTGACTGCATCCGCTAACACATAAATTAGCAGTTTGAAAGTTTGTTTGTTTATTTATTTATTTATTTATTTATTATTCAAACTTCTATACCGCCCTTCTCCTTTCAGACTCAGGGCGGTGAACAGCCAAAATAAAAACATTTATACATAACATTGCAATTAGAAATAGATTTAAAATAATTAATAAATTTGGCCCATAATTTAAAACTTGTCAATTTAAAATCAGTATCAAAATTTTAAAACCAACCCTAAAATCAAGACAGACTGGCTAACTGAAAAAAGTAAGTTTTTAGGGCCCGACAAAAAGTCCGGAGGTCGGAGATCACTCGTATCTCTGGGGGTAGATTGTTCCAAAGGGTAGGTGCCATCACAGAGAAGGCTCTCCTCCTGGGGGTCGCCAGCCGGCATTGTCTGGCCGATGGCACCCTGAGAACGCCCTCTCTGTGGGAGCGAACCGGCCGGTGGGAGGCTATTGGTGGCAGAAGGCGGTCCCGTAAGTACCCGGGCCCTAAGCCATGGAGCGCTTTAAAGGTGATCACCAACACCTTGAAGCGCACCTGGAAGTCCACTGGAAGCCAATGCGGCTCGCGGAGGAGAGGAGTCACATGGGAGCGCCTCGTCGCTTGTTGTGGGTTAGCAGGTAATTAGTCTATAGTTTCCTGGTGCAGCCCCTTTTCTTAGATCTTTCATTATCAGATAGGATTGGCCAGTCATTAATCAATCTTCAACTTCACCATTTTGCAGTATGTTGTTAAATTGCTTGGCAATGACTGGGTGGAGACCAATCAGATGTTTCAACCAAACACCATGCAGTTCTTCTGCTGCTGCTGCTGCCCAAATCTTGATCTTCCATGGTTTTTTTCCGCCATTTCTTCTGTTATTACAATTTCATTTATTTTACCTTCTTTTTTTATTCTTATCCAATTTCTGGTTTGTAAATGAAAACAATATCTGTGCTGGCTGATTCCTCCTGGTTTGCCTCAGCAGCCTGAGTTCTACAGTTCAGAACTCTACAGTTCTGGCAGGGCTTTGATTTCTTTGCCCTGGGTAGACCGTTGCAGTTCTTCCAATTCTGCTTCTCTGAATACTTCATTTTTTAAAAAGAAATTATAAATTGACTTTGATTTCGCTAGCCCTGTTCTGTTACTTCTGATTCTGGGTGTTGTTATTTGCAGAACTGGTGCATTTTTTAAAGATATCCTCTTGTTGAACTTGATTTGTAATAACCGATCATTATTTCTTTGTTTTCAATCTCCGTATGTTTGCAACAGGTAAACAACTTTTTAGTCCTGCAGTTTCTGGCCCCAGTTGCTCACCAGCAGTCTTGAGTTGTGTAGCTCATTGTCCAGGAACTCCAATACGCAACACAGTCCTTGTTAGCCTGGGTAATGACCAATCTGGTATGGGTTTCTGTAAATTATATCTTACTATATTGTTTATGGAAGAGAGATTCTTCATCTAGCTCCTCTGATGACCCAGTCCAGTATGTTTCAAACTCTGCCATAGATTTCTTCCTCTGATCACATTATTAGATTTACATACTTACATTAGCTTGAGGTTCTATCTCTATCCTGATAACTCACAGTGTTCTTGCTTCTTACCATCTAAGTCATCTTTTAATATTGCTTAATCTTCATATTGGATGGATGAGTGAAACTAAACTATATAGTTAAACCCATATAAGACAGTAACTGTATTTGAGAATTTGAGGTACTTGAGGTAACACTGTTTTTGATGGGATTGCAGTCCTCCACAAAGGACAAGGTCACACCTTGAATGTACTTTTTGAACCCAGCTATCACTATATTTACAGATGCCAACTATGGTGAAGAGAATATCTGCATACCTAGACAGGGATCACATCAGGGGTGGGTTCTGCTTACCTTTACTATCAGTTTGCAGTGGGGCTGCGCATGCGCACTTGCTTCACTTGTGCAAATGCACGCTCTTCTGTGCATGCGCAGAAGCATTTTGATGATGTCGGGGTTGGTGGGCAGAGCCTCCCACCGATTTTACTACCAGTTATACAGAACCTGTGCGAACCGGGGGCAACCCACCACTGGATCACATATCAGTTGCTGATCACTTTCTGTTTACGCCGTGTTTCTCAACTTTGGCATCTTGAAGATATATGGACAATTGCTGGCTGGGAAGTTTTGAGGGTTGCAGTCCACATATCTTCAAGTTGCCAAGATTGAGAAATGATAATTTAAGGTGTTAATGATGATATTTAAGTCCTAAACAGCTTAAGAATAACTTTCAAGGATAGCCCTTTCTTTCCATTACTTAAACGTGTTGCAATTTCCTTCTTGAAAATATGTCTTAAGTGAAAGAATGCAGTAATAATTTGAGAAATTGCATATATCAACATATATATGTAATGGCAGTGGCCATGTGTCTGCTTCTCTATATGTCTGTGATTTCTAGACGACATAAACATATGTCATTTTTGCTTATGACAGAATATGTAAGTAAGTGGAAATGGAAAATAGGCATAGAGGACAAGAGAACAGATGGAGTACAAGAGTTAAAATCCAGGTTGAGACAGCTCGTGCTAAGAGTCAAGTATTGTTTCTATAATTATATTGTATAAATGTTTATGATAAATGGAGAGATTGTTGATGAGAGGATTGGAGTAATAATTAATTTTCTTAAATCACATTTCTGAATGAAAAATAGATGTAATATTGTATATTTAACTTAAAATGCTCAAATATTTTAGATAACGTCAGATAATATTAGATAACATTGAGCAGTTTTAAAAATACTATACTTTCAGGGGAATATGAGTTCTAGCTTTTAAATGTAACTTTAAATCAAAATCTTGCTATTATAAAGATATATAAAGATTGTCAGTGTATAAGAGTTCATGAATTGGAATAGACATGGCAAGAGGTCAGCCAATGGGGACTGTTTGGTGACTCAGACAGTTTGGAGCCTTGGCACGGCTTAGCTTATTTGGTCTATATATAAGAGTTAGTTTGTCCTTGAATTATTGCTTCTGTGATTATATAGCTTCTGTGCTTCTGAATTCTGAGTTCTGGTTCTGGCTTCTGCTGCATGGCTATTGTATATATGCAATGCTTTATATTTATACTGTATATAAAAAAGCTTCTTTTATACATGAATCATGCTGAATTATTTACTTGTGTGCTGGTTGGATTGCTGCAAACTCTAACAGGTTATGGGCCCAGAGCACACCAGACACAGTAAAACTGAACTGTAATTAAGCTGAAGGACAGCCTGTGTTATAAGGAAAAGCGAACAAGGCAGAGAAGGCTTGCAGGATGGCTATTGAGTTCAAGGAGAGCTCTCTGCCTCGATTGGGACAGAAGAATTATATTATTTGAGCTGTAAAATTGGAATGCTTCCTGAAGACTAAGGAGCTCTGGGATATTGTTATTAATCCACCCCAGACACCATTAGCAGCAGCAGATCAAAGGCAGCATGATAAGGCACTGGCCTATATCATCTTAACTTTAGAAGATGAACAATTCTTGAATGTAGCTGATTTAAAAACCACAAAGGAGGTTTGGCTGAAATTGAGAAGTGTGCACGTGAGTGCATTAGCATGCAATATTGTGCAGTCATTGAGACAATTATATAGAGCCCAGTTGCAACCACAAGAGAATGTGGAGAAGCATTTTCTGCAAATGCAAACTTTATTTATTGAATTGGAACAGTGTGGAATGAAGATTCCTGAGTCTCAGAAGGTACTATTGGTGTTAAATAGTCTTGATGAAACGTGGGACATTGTTCAGCCATTTTTGAGTGCAAACAGGAACAGGACTTATGAATGGAAGCCACTAAAGCCTGTTTACTTTCTGAAGAAAACAAACACCATTTTAGAAAAAGCCATGAGAGGAAATTCCTGAGGTGGGGGCCTAAGGAGCAGAGAGAGAAAAGCAATAGACAGGATGTCTGCAGAGATCGGATTACAGCCCAGCAAAGATTTTCTAAAAAGGAAAAAATGACAGCAACATCAGAGGTGTTTCATATGTGGTGATAAGACTCATTTAAAGAAAGACTATTTGCAAGGAAGAAAGACAACAGATGGACAAGCTGCTGTTGCAAAAGTTAGCTATTGTAATAGCAAAGACAAATGTTTAATAGACAGTGGGGCAAGTCAAACAATCGTTAATAATTCAAAATTATTTTTCAGAATGGATCCAGCTGGAGGTGATGCAGTAGCCTTATGGCCAGAAGGCTAAAGTCTCAGGAAAAGGCAGTGTGCTGATTCCATGTCTGGAAGAAAAGTTTAGTAACATATTATGTGGGCGTGAAATGGAGCATAATTTACTGAGTGTCTCTAGTCTAGACAAACAAGGTTTTGAGACCACATTTGTAAATGGGAAGTTCTCATAAAGAGAAATGGGAATGTATGTGGACAGGGCATAAAACAGGATAATCTTTATGTGTTGTAGGGACAAAAGGTTCAATGTGCCCAAATGGAAATGTGGCACAACATGATTCATGTGTTCATCTCTTGCACAGAAAGCTTGGCCATGCCAGCTTCAGTTTTGCAAAAGATGTAACTGGAGAAGGGTTAAACTTAAAAGGGTGTAAGGCATATATGGACTCTGCAGTATGTAAATCATCAAAGTTCTAGGTATTTCCTGTAAGCAAGAGTAGCACAAGGCAGACAACAAGAACTCTAGAGCTGGTACATGCAGATTTGGGGGGAGCCAATGCAAGCCAGTTTGGGAGGAGCAAAGTATACACTGGTCATTGTAGATGATTACAGCAGATTTGGGTTCTGCTATTTACTAAAGAGTAAAAGAGAGGTGATACAGAAATTTAAGCAATGGGTAAGCTTCGTAGAAAGAAGATATAAACAACAGGTATGTCAGCTGAAAACTGACAGAGGTTCAGAATTCATGTCAACAAGTTTTCAACTGTGATTGGGACAGTTAGGAATAAAACACAGACTCACAAATCCGTATACAGCAGCTGAGAATGGCGTGGTTGAGAGATGAAATGGTGTGTTACAAACCATGAAGGACTCACTGCTGGAGGATTCTTGTCTATGTAGGTCATATTGGGATGAAGCCATGTTGACTGCTAATTATTTAATCAATAGGTTGTGGAATTCCTCAATTAATGATACTCCATATGCTGTGCTACATGGGAGAAAGCCATTTCTGGCACATTTAAGGGTGTTTGGAAGCAATTCATGAGTGCATATTCCAAAAGCAATCAGGAGAAAAGATCGATCAAAGGCTAGAAAGCTCAGGTTTATGGGCTGTGAGCCTGGCTCAAAGAGCTATTGCTTTAGCGATGGGAGCAAAAGAATAGTAATTTCCCGTTCTGCTAGCTTTGCAGAACAAAATTGGAAAAGAATTTATGCCAATTTTTGGAATAATCCACAGTGACGGTGACCCGCTTATGACAGTAACTCACTTAGTGACAGTGTCAGCGTTCAGGGAGGAGAAACTGAAAAAGAATAAAAAGAGTCAGGAGAAGATGATGACTCAGATATGAAGCAAGAGAGGATTGAAACACAAGAGCAATCAATGTCACGCAGGTCAGAGCGATGGAACAAGGGGATTCCACCTGACAGGTATTCTGCTGGTGAGGTTAAGGTGTGTAATGTGTGGTATGAACCAAGAAACTATCAGGAAATATTGGCATTACCCACAATTGAACAAGTAAAGTAGAAAGAAGCCATGGAAAAAGAAATGAAATCTATGGCTGGACATAAAGTGTTCACATCTATGAGTTTGCCACAAGCTTGTGAAGCCATAGGATGTAAGTGGGTGTACAAAAAGAAAGTATTACCCAACAATGAGGTACAATATAAAGCAAGATTAGTGGCGCAAGGTTTTTCACAAAAGAAAAACATGCACTATGATGAGGTATTTGCACCAACAGTGAAGAGTGAAAGCATAAAGTTGACAGTAGCATTGGCAGTGGCACGTGGCCATAAAATTTGGCATTTTGATATAACAACAGCATTCCTCAATGCAGAATTAGAGGAAGAAATTTACGTGGTTCAAGCACCAGGGTATGAAAGCAAAAGGCCTAACAAGGCCATTTATGGGCTGAAGCAGTCAGCCAGGAATTGGAATATATGTTTAGACATGGCATTGAAGGGTCTTGGGTTCAAGAATTGCAGGGCTGATGATTGCATATATACTGGAAAGATAAAAGGTGGTGATTGTCAATTATTAGCGTTTGTGTATGATCTCTTGTTTTATCGCAAAAGATTTGTCACAGGTAAAGGAATTTGCTAATCAATTAGAGGAAAAATTTGAATTAAAAGATTTGGGTGAAATAAAAAACGTGGTGTAGAGATACAAAAAACTGAAAAAGGTGATTATGTTCTCAGTCAAAGAAGGAAAATTGAACAGCTGTTGGAGAGATGCAACATGAAGGATTGTAATTCTGCTCCAACACCTATGAGCACAGATTTTCACAACAATTTGGGTGAGGACAAAAGTGAAGCCTGTGATCAAAAGATATATCAGTCTGCAGTAGGGACCTTGTTATATCTGTCACAGTGGTCCAGACCAGACATAGCTTGTGCTGTAATGGTGTTTGAGGATAATGCTGCTTGCATAAAAATGGCAACAGGTGACAGAATAAAAAATAAAAGCAAGCATGTGGATATTAAATATTGTAATGTAAGAGAAGCCATCAAATGTAAATTGATTAGCTTGCTTCACTGTTCTTCAGAGGACAATCTGGCAGATATAATGATCAAGCCATTGTGTGGAGTGCAGCATGGGAAGACTATTAAGTTATTTGGTTTTATGTCTATTCCAGTCGTGAAGGGAGGAGTGTTAGTGTATAAGAGTTCGTGAATTGGAATAGACATGGCAAGAGGTCAGCCAATGGGGACTGTTTGGAGCCTGGGCATGGCTTAGCTTTTCTGGTCTGTATATAAGAGTTAGTTTGTCCTTGAATTATTGCTTCTATGATTATATAGGTTCTGTGGTTCTGGCTTCTGAGTTCTGGTTCTGGCTTCTGCTGCATGGGTATTGTATACATGCATCATGCTTTATATTACTGTATATAAAGAAATTTCTTTTATACATGAATCATGCTGAATTATTTACTTGTGTGCTGGTTGGATTGCTGCAAACTCTAACAAAGATATATAAAATCCTTGATTTTAGTGAAATAACATTGTATGTTAAATATACCTTGGGTAAACATTTACCGTGGGTTAATTTGCTGCTTATATGCGTTTTGTTGTAATTACCTTATAGTTATTTCGAAGTAAAATATTGTGTTATCAATATACCATATTTTTCGGAGTATAAGACGCTTTGGACTATAAGACACACCTTCCTTTTTTGGGGAGGAAAACAAGATATACGCTAGTGCATGGATATGGGAAATAATGAATTTTTACCAGTTTGGAACTCTTTTAAGGTTTTTTTCTTTGCATAGATTGGTATTGTAATCAGAATAAGTAAGTTATTCAGCACACAATCTGTTAGATGTAAAGCTCCCCCCCCCCTTTATTTTCCTTCAGGTAACATTTTAATTAAGTTACTGAAATGCTTTTTAAATTCCAGCTAATTGTTGATTCTAGACAGAAATTTTACAACAAAAGGACATAAAGAAGAAAATAAGACCATCAAACATTCACTCTGCCTCTTCCTCCCAGTTTGCCTTGTTGCAGCAAACAGCCTGCTTCTCCCTTACGCTGCTTAGAGAGTCCATCGAATGGGTTAATCCTCGTCTGATAGGCCAGAGACTGCGTAAGAATTTGCATAAACACACCTCTTCTTCCTGTTTAGCCCCAGTTCCTTACTCAGTCCGGCCTTTAGAGACTTGTTTCTTTTAGCTCCATTCACTGGACTCTCTAAACTTGGAGAATTTCAACAATTTCTTTATATTTCATCTGGCTAAGAGCCCACTTATCTGCCGACAGTTTGGGAGGTCCCAATCGATGGAGCACCACTCAGCTGAGCTGCAGCTTTGCTTCTTTTGCCGCCATTGACACCAGGACTTCTTTGATTGCGATTTCAACCTAATCGGCTGTCCGTGAGTTGCCGGAGGAGCATGTGGGAGGCTGTATTGTCGGCCTCGCACCACGGGGATTGATGAAAGCTCCATGTTGTCAGAGCTCAGCTCTCCCTTGCTTTGCCCGTGCCGCCATTACTCCAGGGGCTGTTCTGTCGGCTCCGGTTCTCTGCAGGCTCGATTCAGGCGCCAAAGGGGCGGTGTTGTCTACCCTGCGCCATTTGATTGTACGAGACTTTGGGCGCTTCAGGAGCTGTGTTGTTGGCTCCGCGCCATCCCACAGGGCCTTTCTAACATTCACGGAGCTATGTTGCCTGCTCCCAGTCATTTGGCCGCCATTTTGTGACACCTGTGGATTGTGTTGTCGGCCTGGCACCATTTTGTCTGGCACTGTGTGAGGCTTTTTCTATAACGGGGCTATTTTTGCCAGCCTCGCAACATATTGACCCAGTTGGACTTTCTTTTGAGAAGGGATCTGCAGCATTTCTTCGACTTGTCTGCCTATCCCTGCTGGCCCTGACACTATTTGTTTAGTTCAGGAGTTTTCGTTGCCTGTAGTCCTGTATATTCAAGTATTATTTCAGCCATTATTTCTTCAAAGATGGCCGATCGCAGTCTCTCCCCATCCAGGAGATCTAAATCTCCCTCGCATCACAAGGGCAGATCCAAAAACAAGCATTCCTCCAAAGCTAAAACATCTCAAACTGCACCTTCTACTTCTGCTGCAGCAGAAAAGGATGCTAAGAGAAGGCATCTGGCGTTAAACAAACAATTCAACAAGGCAAAGAAGCAGGCAGAGGCCATCATCCAACCTTCACCTCCCACAATGGCAGCTCCATCCACCCCAGCCCTGGGGCAGGACACCTCCATTCAGACTCACCAGGATACCTCTTTCTGGTCTCCAAACATTTCTACTGAGGCTCAAGAGGACAAGACCATTGTAAGAGAGGTCTTTGCTCAGGGATCTGATTTCACCTCAACTATTGCTAGGCAACCACGTGCCTTTAAACCATCTGCCACCTTCACTCCTACGGCGGCAAGGCTCCGCCTGGAAGAGGGCCATACCTCTACCATCCCTCAGGAAATGTGCGACCTTATTGCACAAACAGTGGCTGGAGGCATTGACACGGCCCTCACCAAAAGGGGAATTCTGGCCCCATCATCTGCTCCTGTTCCAACACAACGGTCCTCCAGGGTTTCATCTCATCTGGACAGTGATTCTTCTTCAGCCATCCATTCCCCTTCACCCTCTCACCATAGTGACCAATCGCTTCTCGACGAAGAGGAGGCTTTTGATTACAGCCTCTCTGGTAACGAGGAGGAAACCCCATCGGTGAGGCCCCGTTCCACGGATCTCTTCCGACATGAGCTGTTTAAGACCTTATTACATAAGGCCAAAGTCACTGCCAATATGGGAGTTTCCCAGGCACGCACAGCGGATTCTTCAGATCCCTGTGACTCCAACAAGCTACTTTTTACAGAGGCTGTAACTGAACAGGAGGTTGTACCATTCCCAAAGCTCTTCATTGATATCGTCCAATGCCAATGGGCCCAGCCCGGTTCCATATCAACACCAAGTGGGCTGGACAGAAAGCTGTACATGGTGGAGTAGGAGCTCGAGGACCTCCTCAAGCTCCCCACGGTTGATGTTCCCATGGCCAGCGTGACCTCTCCCAGGATCCTACCATCCGATGCAGCCGAGGGACTTCGTACAGAGGATAGACGGGCCAAAATCTCTACCTGTAAGACCCACCAGGCTGCTGTGTGGGCTATCAAATCAGCTACAGCAGCCTCCTTCGCCAGGACGTCCCTCATTTGGTTCCGTCAGATGCAGGCTAGAGCGTCCTCTGAGGATGTCTGTCTACACCAGGACATCAATAAGATGATCGCCGCTACGGAGTATGCTGCGGATGCGACTCTCAACTCAGCCAAATTCGCTTCGTGCGCTCTGGCTTCCAACATTACATCTCGCCATCTTCTCTGGTTACATCAATGGCAGGCGGGCATGAGGACCAAATGGTGTCTCACTGCGGCCCCCTTCAAGGGTGGATCCCTCTTTGGAGAGGCCTTGGACCCAGTCTTAGTTGAAGGTAGGGACAAAAGGAAGGTCCTCCCATTCGCCTCCAGACGCTCCAATAGAGGGTCTGCTTTTCCCTATCGCAGACAGTCCTTTCGATCTTCAGACCCTGGATTCCAAGCTCCAGCCCCTCCATGACCGTTCAGTCACTCGACCGAGAGGTCCCATAACAGGCAGCCCTTCAGAGAGCGCACTCGTCAGTCTCAGTCCAGATTACCCTTTTGGGGCTCCAACTTTCGTCCCTACCGTAGGAAATAATGATCCCTCTCTTCAGGGACCCATTGGAGGTCATCTCGTCGATTTCTCTAACATGTAGTGTACTACGATCACCGATGCCTGGGCCATTCAGACGGTCTCCCTAGGAGTCACATTGGATTTCATTTCTGAACCCCCATGGTGTTTCCTCAGTTCTGTATCCACTGACCCTTCCAAGAGATCTCTAATGGAAGCCAGGATTCAGCACCTACTAACCATTTGGGCCATTGAACCAGTCCCTCTGGAACATCAGGGTGCCGGCTTTTATTCGATTATTTTCTTGGTGCAGAAGAAGTCGGGGGGGTAGCAGGGCCATTCTGAATCTGAAACACCTGAACGTTCATATATGGTACAGGTGTTTCAAGATGCACACACTGCATACTATTTTGGGCGGAATCAGATACGGAGATTTTTTGTCATCTGTAGATCTCTGGGAGGTTTATCTCCATGTTCCAATCAGACCATCCCACAGGAGATTCCTCAGATTCTGCTACCGGGGGTGGGGGCTCATTTTCAATACAGAGCCATGCCCTTTGGACTTTCCTCCGCCCTTCGTATTTTCACTAAACTCCTAGATGTAGTGGCGGCTCATTTAAGGGCGTTACTGGTCAGATTGCAATGCTACCTGGATGACATTTAATTCAATTTTCATCATTCCAACAGGCACAGAACGATCTCCAGGTGACTATCACGGCCTTCCAACAACATGGTTTCACCGTAAATTGGGAGAAAAGTCAACTGACTCCCTCCACCGACTTGGTCCACCTCGGGACCCGCATCGACACAGTGGCAGGTCTAGTATTCCTGTCACAGGAATGGCGATGCAACATCCAGGCCACGGTGCAACAGGTGAGGTCTCTATGCAGAGCACCTCTCCTCCTGCTCTCTCAATTGTTGGGTCAAATAATCTCGTGCTTGGCAATCGTCCCTTGGGTGAGATTGCACTCACAAACTCTTCAGTGGCTTCTATTACCAAGTCAAAAGGCGGGTATCAGCAACTCCAATTCCTGGATCAGGGTCCCACCAAAGGTACTCAAATCCTTCAACTGGTGGACGTCTGCAGCTCTGGCAAAAGGGCCAGAGCCTCAATGCCTGATTCTTACCACAAATGCCAGCCTCTTCGGCTGGGGCGCACACCTCAATACCCAGGTCACTCAGGGGCATTGGACGTCCAAGGACCTCCTCAACTACGTCAACTGGCTGGAGTTGCGTGCCGCCCATCTGGCCCTCCGGCACTTCCAATACCACCTGTCCGGGCACCACGTCCTTCTCAGGACAGACAACGTCACGACAAAGGCCCACGTGAACTGACAAGGCGGGACGTGCTCCAGGATCCTAATGAGCGAAGCAAGCAGAACACATAGCAGGAATCTCCCAACTTCTGAGCGGACTGGCTGAGCAGGACTACCATCGACCAGGTGGAGTAGCAACTGCATCCCGCTCTTTTCCATCAAATTGTGTCCCGCTTTGGCCAGTCTCAAATTGATCTGTTTGCCAGTCCGAGCAACACTCAGGTTCCTCGCTTCTCTCCAGGTACTGGATTCCGGGGGCCAAGGAGATCAACGCACTCCGCTGCAAGTGGTCTCTGGGTCTCCTTTACACCTTTCCCCTGATACCCCTGATACCAAGGGTTGTGCGGAAGACCTTGGAGGAGAGTGCAGAGGTCATTCTTATTGCCCCATATTAGCCTCGACGTCCTTGGTTTGCGAACCTCAGGGAGTCATCAACCACCCACCCATGGAGGATCCCGCCGGATCAGATCTCTCTTCAACAGGGGGCTGTGTACCATCCAGAACCCCAGTGGTTCCAGTTAGCCGTCTGTCATTTAAAAGGGAGATCCTGAGACAGGACCACTTCTCTGCTGAGGTAATATCCACCCTCCTGGTTTCCCAAAGAGGGTTCACCACTCGTATTTACGACGCAACTTGGTCTTCGTTTTGTCGTTTGTGTGTCTCTTCGGGGATTGACCCCACAAGAGCGTCCACTCCACAAGTGCTGGACTTCCTTCAAGCGGGTCTCAACGCTGGATTGGCAGTCAATACCCTGAGACGACAGGTCGTGGCCTTGGCAACTATTCTTACCTGTAAGGATTATGGTACGCTGCCTCAGCATCCACATGTTTGTTTTTTGATTACGGGGATCTTCCAACCTTCACCCTCCCCCTGTTCACAGATATCCCTCCTGGGATCTTTGTCTCCTCCTTCAAGTCTTAACAGCCTCACCTTTTGAACCACTGTCCTCTGCCAGCCTCAAGTTTCTGACCTTCAAGTTTGCCTTCCTGGTCGCTGTCACTTCTGCTCGCAGGGTGTCCAAACTGGCGTCTCTTTCTATACGCAAGGATTTGTGCATATTTCATTCAGATTGGGTCATTTTGCGGATGGATCCCACCTTCCCCCCTAAAATCAACACCTGGTTTCACAGAGCCCAAGTAGTTGTGTTACCTGACTTCTGCCCCAGGCCCGCTCATCCCAGCGAACAATGCTGCCACTCTTTGGATGTTTGTCGGGCCTTAAAAAATACATATTGCCAGGACAGCTCCTTTCCGTAAATCTGAATCATTATTCATTTCATTTCAACCAAGTTCCCTTGGCTCAAAGGTGTCTTCTCCCACTATCGCACGCTGGCTCAAGGCCTGCATTTCCCTGGCCTATGAACGAAAGAACAAGCCCCTTCCTGACCACATTATGGTCCACTCAATGCATAGCGCAGCTACCACCTCGGTCTGGGCCACCCAGGCTCCTCTTCTTGAGATCTGCAGGGTGGCCACTTGGATGTCACCAACGCATTTCATTCGCAATTACAAATTGGACAAGTTTACATCGGCTGAAGCTGTCTTTGGTCGCAGAGTGCTCCAACAGGTCCTTCCTCTGGAGGGTCTTCCTGCCTCTTCTTCTGCCCGCCCCCCCCGGGATATTTAGCTTGGGTATATCCCATTCGATGGACTCTCTAAGCAGCGCAAGGGAGAAGGAACATTGGACTTACCTGAAGGTTCTTTCTCCTTGCGCTGCGTGAGTGTCCATACCCTCCCTTGTTGGGGGTCCCGGACTTCTTTTAACTCCTTTTCCGTTCAAGTTTTTGTTTCTTCAGATCCAGACTTCGTTTCAGAACGGGGGCTAAACAGGAAGAGGAGGTGTGTTTATGCAAATTCTTACTCAGTCTCTGGCCTATCAGACGAGGATTAACCCATTCGATGGACTCTTATGCAGCGCAAGGAGAAAGAACCTTCAGGTAAGTCCAATGTTCCTTTAGTTTCATTTTCATTTTCAGCACAAGGAGAAAAAAAATCTGCCTCCCAGCAATTTGCCTGCTTGCAGCAAGCAGCAGAGGCCTGCATGGCAATAGGTAATGGCAATCCTTGCAGCCTGAAACGGCTGAGGTTCGGGAGGCTGCTTATGCTAATCAGGCTGTGCTGAACCTGAAATAGGCTGTTTTGCTGTTTGTTGCTTGCTGCAAGGAGATAAATTGCTGGGAGGCAGAGGCCAAAGAGTGGGGGCCAGTGGATGGGCCCCCACTCTTTGCACCCAAATTTTCTCCCTCTTTTGGGGGGGGGGAAGTGCGTCTTATACTCCAAAAAATACGGTAATTATAGGAATGAAAATCATACATTATGAATGATCAATATCTCTATATTCTCATAGATCTTAGAACTAAAACACATTCAAATTATTCATATGGAATAGAACAGTTATATAAAACATATACTAGTAAGTGTTACAAAATTTATTTTCATTTCTACTGACTCATTTTTTGGTACTAGCAATAGCAAACTATGATTTTGACATAATCTGAAACTCAGACAAATTAATCACTTCTAAAATTTAAGTGGAATATTGACCCATATCTTTGGAGATACAGTGGTACTTCAGTACTCAACGTAATTGGTTCTGGAGGCATGATGAATACCAAAAATTATAAGTACCAAACAGATTTTTCCCATGAGGAATAACATAGTGAGTCACAAGGCAGCCGAAACTGACAAGTTCTAGTTTGTGCGTTGTGTACCAACAATGAGTACTGGGACAACATTTTTGTATCAGAATGTGTTGAGTACCAAATTCAATGAGTTTCAAAGCAATTAATACTAAGGTACCACTGTATTCACAGCCTGTCATGACTTGTCCAACTTTCAAAAAATATAAACATTTAAATAGTCATTGTCCATTGTCTAGTTATTAGGGGAAATGGGCAACATTTGCTTTTTCTAATCCTTAAGAACTATTTATTATGAGCTAATGTACAACTGTAATAAATAATAAACAGTATTAGGAAGCGTATGTGAAGACCATCTGGTCACAGGTGCCTATGCCAATTTTATAATTATAAATTGTCTCAAGCTTGATTTCGTAATTTCTGCATTCTTATACATTAAAGGAAAGAAAATCATATTTCTCTGACACTAGCATAATTATTCACTCTGTAATGAGCATATATCTGGATTTATAGATTAAAAATGGTGATTTTTTAAAAAAATACAATGGACTATATAGTCAGATTTTTCTTAGTTACCCTAGCTAGGGATACATCAATTAAAAAATTAAGATTATATTTAGTCACATATATGTGATTGAATTCATTATTCTTTTTCTTAAATTTTGAGCTGACATGATGTGACCTTTTATCTTCATATATTTGAACATTATAAATGTTTAGCAGTGTAGAGTTGTGACCCAGTCTGAATTATTTAATTTGGTTAATTATAATATGACACATAGGGGGAGAATCGTGTTACAAGCAAAATGATTCAAACCAAGTTAATATGTTTTGTGCTGCATGAGTGGTGATGTCTGTATTGGGAGGTTACAAAATGCTTTTTGAAAGAAAACTACAAAATGAGGTTGTAAAACCATGGGGTACTATTAAATCTATTATGATGAAATTTTGGAAGTTGAATATATACATATACATACTCACATACACACATGCTTTTATCTATCATAAAGAAATGATAGAACTCTAAGTAGTTAATTACTTTAAGATTTTTTTCCTTTCTGTCTTTTTCTTTAAAAATTAACACTACAAGTTTGATTTATAATTTGTCATATTTAAAATGATTAATTTCACTAGAAGTTGACAGAATCTCTTAGATGCTTTAGTACTTTTACATGTGTGTTTTTAGTTATTAATATTCCAACTGGAATAGAATTAGTTTCAAGAACTATACAAGCAAATCTGTAAGATGCTTTTTAAAAACAATGTTAAGAACTATGATGTTTGGAATAACACATAGTCCTCAACCATGACAGGTGGATAAAAATCAATGATTAAAAAAAAAACACTGGATTTTTTTGATTTAAATGGGACTTTTTTATTTTTATCAAAATTTATTTTAACAAAATGCTTTTGAAGTAAAAATCTATCTAAAGATAGTTTTCTATTTAAGATACATTAATAATTTAGTTTATTCAGCATGAAATGGAGCTTAGTTATGTAGCATGAGGCTGTATATTCTGCAATATTTACATTTTTTGTAAACTCATTCAGTGAATCCAAACTCTGCAAGCTAAATAGAAACCTTCATTTTGTTTGCAAATAATAATATTAAAGATTCTAACTACCACCAAGAATGAGTCCTTACATTTAAAGAGCACCTGTCATTTCAGATCTATCATGGCAGTGCCTGTTAGCGGGCATCCACTCACCTGCTGCCTGCCATGTCCCTCACCTTGTGTCACTGACACATCACCAGCCACCCCATTAAAGCGAATGGGACTGTCGGTGAATCAGCACTGGGTCAGAGGAGGAGCCGCTGTGGGACACAGATGACAGTTGCTCTTAAAAATCATGATTTAAATAATGATTTAAATTGATTTGAAATTGAATCCACCCTAGTGAGAATTAATATTTAGATGATCAGATTATAGAAGTTTAATAGGAATACAAACATTTTTTTCCAGAGGCTTGGAAAAGATGTTGTTTTACTTGTCTGTTGTTCATTTGTGGCTGTGTGAAATATTGCTAAACATATTACCTCGGTTTAAAGGTAGTTACTGTTGAATTAGCAGTTGAGTGACTCAACTCAAGAGTGACTCAGCAGTGCTTTAGAACTTGATTGTAAATACTGAAGTAGGTAGACCATTTTTTTGTGTCAGCTAAGTAGTTTGATATTTATGTTTTACTGAAAATCATGTTAATTGGACAGCATTAATTTTGTAACTTCTTTAAAAGTGAAGTTATGTTTCTGTACTTTAAGATCTGTTCCTGTACTTTCTGAATATGAGTTCTCATTATTATTCTGTCGTGTGCTCAGTAAATAGTCCTCTTAATATTTAATTTAGACAAAATGTTAATGTTCTCAGAGTTTAAAGTCAGATTGGGCTTTGGTGATATCATACTGAAATGGATACAAATCAATGTGTGTTAAGAACATACAGTTGCAAGAAAAAGTATGTGAACCCCTTGGGATTACGTGGAGTTTTGCATGAATTGGTCATAAAATGTGCTCTGAACTTCATCTAAGTCACAACAATAGAAACACACAGTCTGCTTAAAATAATACTACACAAACATTAGATGTTGCCATGGTTTAATTGAACATAACATGTAAACATTCACAGTGCAGGGAGGAAAAAGTATGTGAACCTTTGGACTTAATAACTGGTTGACCCTCCTTTGGCAGCAATAACCTCAACCAAACGTTTCCTGTAGTTGCAGATCAGACCTGCACAATGATCTGGAGTAATTTTGGACCACTCCTCTTCACAAAACTGTTTCAGTGTAGCAATATTCTTGGGATGTCTGGTGTGAATCGCTCTCTTAAGGTCATGCCACAGCATTTCAATCAGGTTGAGGTCAGGACTCTGACTGGGCCACTCCGGAAGGCGTATTCTGTGCTGTTGAAGGCATTTTTTTTGTTGAATTACTTGTATGATTTGGGTCATTGTCCTGTTGCATCACTTATCCTCTGCGGAGCTTCAGTTGGCGGACAGATGGTCGTACGTTTTCCTGCAAAATGTCTTGATAAACTCTGGAATTCATTTTCCCATCAACGACAACAATCTGTCCAGGCCTGGAGGCAGCAAAGCAGCCCCAAACCATGATGCTCCCTCCGCCATGTTTTACAGTGGAGATGAGATTTTGATGTTGGTGTGCTGTGCCTTTTTTTCTCCACACGTAGTGTTGTGTGTTCTTCCCAAACAATTCAATTTTGGTTTCATCTGTCCACAGTATATTTTGCCAGTAGTGCTGTGGAACATCCAGGTGCTCTTTTGCAAACCTCAAACGTGCTACAATATTTTTTTGGACAGCAATGGCTTCCTCCGTGGTGTCCTCCCATGTACTCCATTCTTGTTTAATGTTTTCCTTATTGTAGATGTGTCAACAAAAATGTTAGCATGTGCCAGAGATTTCTGTAGGTCTTTAGCTGACACTCTAGGATTCTTCTTTACCTCATGAAGCATTCTGCGCTGTGCTCTTGCAGTCATTTTTATAGGACGACCATGCCTAGGGAGAGTAGCAACAGTGCTAAACTTTCTCCATTTGTAGACAGTCTGCCTTACCGTGGACACATGAGCATCAAGGCTTTTGGAGATACTTTTGTAACCTTTTCCAGCTTCATGCAAGTCAACAATTCTTGATCGTAGGTCTTCTAAGAGCTCTTTTCTGTGAGGCATGGTTCACATCAGACAGTGCTTCTTGAAACCAGTAAACCCAAAACAGATGTGTGTTTTTAAAGGGCAGGACAGCTGTCAGCAACACATCCAATATCATCACACTGATTGGAGTCAAGGTTGGCTCACTCCTGGCTCCAATTAGCTCTTGGAGAAGTCATTAGGCTAGGGGCTCACATGCTTTTTCCTCCCTGCACTGTGAATGTTTACATGTTATGTTCAATTAAACCATGGCAACATCTAATGTTTGTGTAGTATTATTTTAAGCAGACTGTGTTTTTCTATTGTTGTGACTTAGATGAAGTTCAGAGCACATTTTATGACCAATTCATGCAAAACTCCGCGTAATCCCAAGGGGTTCACATACTTTTTCTTGCAACTGTAATAGATGTGTCTGCGTATTATTAAATTGTTGGTAACCGGTTGTGGTGAGAATGTTTATAACAGTGGATGTTCTGAACATGTGCCTGAAAATAATAGCTTGTTCATTGGTTCCATATAACTCCAATTAGCAAAAGTAGAACTTCTATTGTGTTATGGTATGGTTGATTAAAGGGCTAAATGGTTTGCAGGGCTCTATGCTGAATAGATGTGATTTTAATTTGCCATTGTATATGCAGTTTCAATATATTCACCCTGTTGCCTATGGCTGCTTTGGGCAAATTAGGAATGTAAAATATTTTTTACGAACTTAGGTAAGAACATACTGCTGTTAGTGTCATTATTCAAAGAGTGTATTAAATTAAATAAATTGGGCACCTCAGGGAGTGCAGACTTTTTCGGTTGTGGATAACCTTGCTAGGCCTCAAAATGCAGTGATCTTTGGTGTGATCTCAAGATGGAGAATGATGTCAAGGTTTCATCCAAAGGAGAAAATGTTATGTAATTAATAATTACAGTCAGCCTCACATAGATTGGATAAATGATGAAATCATTGCATATACTAAATGTAGCTCAATCTTGATGCTAAGGAACATTGAAAGATGTAGTATTGAACCACTTCTAATAAACACTTCTAACACTTCTATAAAATATATATTTTAGTGTAAAACTTGCTAACCAAATTAGTTTTCAGCTTAAAAGAAGAAATTTATAAAAAATGAACAAACACCCACCAGCCAAAGGAAGAGAATAAAGAAAATTAAAATAATGCTATAAGAATTAAATATGTCCCCAAATGATATTTAACTAAAGTCTACTCCCGCAGGACAGGAGTGTGAGAGGATGTCAACAAGATTGGCAATATGAAGGATGCTATTAGAAGTAAGGGGTTTTCTTTTCAAAATGGAAACTTTTCCATTTTCCATTTCTAATTCGTTCATTATTTTTGGGTTCTAAGAAATGGAGTGAATCACTTTACCCAACTACTGGAAAATGGCTTTTTTTCTCTTTAAAAATTCCAACTAACTTCCACAAAGAAATAATAATTCCAATTCTAATTTCTCTACTTTGTCACTATCGGTTTTGGTCCATATATTCTTTTTTCCCTCTCCATTTGTGCTTATACATACAGCTTTTTAAATATTTAAATTATTTTTTCGTCATAATTATTTTCCCTCCAAAAGTTTTTATAAATATGATTTTAATTCCAATTTCCTATGAAGCTAATAAAATCAAAGACTTTCATGTATCACTGAGATTAGTCAAGATACTTCATGCATATTAAGAGCAAGAAAATGGCTATTAGTAATGTTATGGTGAAAGAAACCCAACTAAATGAGATGAGTAGTCATGGTGTATGCTAAATATACACTGTGTATTCTATCAAGAACTCTTGTCAAATTTGAAGAGAACTGGGCAATGAAAATGCATTGGGGATCCCAGAAATCAACATCCTTCCCACACAGGAGCACATCATCTCTTTTTTCATACATATTGTATTCCCAAGAGCATATTTTGCTTTATGTACAGCAAGACAACTATTATGATCACTTGGTTCTACATTTAGATTGACTCGAGAACATTTCTAAAAGCTCATTATCCTTAAGAATTCAACATATGCTACATTCTTAAGTTTATTCATTTCCCTTTTTGTAGTCTAGAACTTGTGTATTTTTTTAATGTTTTATTAGGATTATTCTTTATACATTAGGCAAGAGAATTGTATGATACATTTCTAATTTCTATGGATATTGTGCTTCCACATTCTGTAGAAATTAGGCTGGAAATACTGTGTGTTCTGATGGATATTAAGTTCTAAAAATAAAATATTAAACCTTAAAAATGCAATTTTAAGATTAAGAATTCAACATCTTAAACATTTTGACCCAATAATATTTTAGTCATGCAATCAACAGTATATAGAAATAAATAAAGTTGGTACGGAGCATCCTTAATCTTTTTATAAAGTAGATACATTTAGTACGCATATACCTACAAAAGAATCCATATTTATTAAAATACTTTTAATATTGCATCAACAGAATATATACTCAAAATCATTGGAAACAGTCATTCCACTTTACCCTCCTTTGGTCAAAACATGTTTTAAATTCAGTATTCAGTTCAGGGAACGATATTTTAAGGAATCAGAGAAATTGGAGCAGGTTCAGAGAAAAGTAGTGAGGATGATCAAGCAACTGGAAACTAACTCCTAAGAAGAATGAAGCCTTGAGAAAAAAATGACTGAGGAGGTATATGATAGCCATCTCAAGCACTTGAAAGATTGTCAAATGGAAGAAGATAAAGCACTGTTGTCTGTTATTTCAGACTGCTGGATATTGAATAATGGGTTTAAGTCACAAAAAAGGTTGATTCCAGCTGAATGTTAGAAATAAACTTCCCCTAAGAATAAAACCATTTTGTTAGTGGATCTATCTGCCCTACCAGCTGAACCAAATGGGAAACATGAGTAGATGAACTAATTCTATTATATTGTAAGGTTATATTAACAGAATCTTTCAAGTCAAGGCAGAAGCTCCGCACACACACACATTTAGATCCATTAGGGCAGATCTTTTTAAAGTTTCTTTCCCTGATTGTTAAGCATCTGGGGGCTCTTGTCTTTCTTATCTGATTGTCCCATAGGTGCTTTTTAAAGGGCAACTGGACTTTCTTTGTTTTTTCCTTGAAAACATTTGCTTCTTCAGTTCTGACTGAATGGTAGGAAATGGAAGGTTTTCCAGTGTGGTTGCGGGAAAGTCCAAGAATGGATTGAAATCTGTCCTTCCTGCCCAGAGACTGAGTCATCAGACTTGTAGCCACACCCCTTTGCCTCTCTCTCTGGTCCAGTTTACGACTCAGTCTCGCTGGAAAGAGACGTTTCAAAACATCAGAGTGGACAACCTCAATTCTTGGACTCTCCACATCAGACAGGTTTTAAAAAGTGCATTTTGGTTGGCAATCGTGGAAGAAGTGGGGGTTTTGCTGCCACGCGTTTCTTGCCTGCAGGATTGCTGGTTTGAACTTGACAGGTCGTGCTGGCTAATCCAGTCCGTCTGGACAATTTAGGCTCCAGGCATCTGCACCTTGGCTGGCTCCCCTGGGTCCATCCCGGAATAGCCACCGGAGCTTGCAGTCTTCTTTATGAAGCCGCCCATGAGTGTGCTGGCTCACCCGGTCCATCTAGCGCGGCCACCGCCGCCATCAGCCCTCAACAGCCTTATTGCCTATCGGAGCGGTTCGGGGTCACTGTCTCGTGTCTGCTAGGCATAACACGCTGTAGCAAGCTTGATTTGAACTGCGGCAGCAGCGTTTACTTAGAAATCACATCTGCCTGTCAGAGGGCTGCACCTCCAAAATGGTGGCTCACACAAAATCGGCTTGCATGACAGCAGCCAAAAAAAGGGGGAAACAAAACCCTTATGTGAAACGGTACTCAAAAGTAGAGGAGAAAGATGCCAGAAGACAAAAAGCTCTGGAAAAGCAGATCTCCAGGGCTGAGAAAAAACAAGCAGAGCAGGGAGGTTTTCCAATTCCTCTCTGTCATTTCCCGCCCTTTAGTGTCACCCCAATGATGCAGTTCAGCAGACCTGGCCACCAGAGGGCGCAGGAGAGCTGTCTCCATTACCTTCACAAGGCAGCAAGGAGAAATATTGTGATCCCATAGCAACTGGCAGGAAGCCTCTATCAGCAGAAGCTCTACTCCTGAGGCAACGTTTACTTCCACAGCAGTGGGGTTCCACCCAGGGGCCAATCAGAGGCCTGAAATACCTGACGATACTCGAATTATCATTTCCCAAGTCATATCACAGGGAATTGCTGCAGGTCTGCAGCAAAGACGCCATCCTGCATCTCTGGTATCAGAGCCTTCAGCGTATTCACATCAGCAGCCTCAGCTCCCTGCTGACCGGTCAGTCTTTCAGGGACCTCGATCCCACAGTCCCTCTTTAGGGAGCGGAGACTCACTCTTAGGGTGATGAGGGCCAGAGGGAGTTTGATCTCTCTGAGGATGAGGGCCTAATTCTGGATCCTCCAGCTTTTACAGGTCTCTTCCCTCCAGCTCTATTTAAGTCTCTCTTGCATAAAGCAAGAACTACAACTCATTTGGGAGTGCAGGCTACTGCATTAGAGACACTCTTGGGCCCTCAGGACCCGAGTGAAGGTCTCTTTGCCAAACCAACTGCGAAACAGGAGGAGATTCCTACTCCAAAGTTGTTCCTGGATGTAATCCAGAAATAATGGGCTCATCCTGGGTCATACCCCACTCCAAGTGGGAATGATAAACGTTTTTACAATGTGGGCCCTGACCTTGCTGAAGCAATTCAGCTGACAATGGTTGATGGCCCGGTGGCGAACTTCGCCTCTTCCTCTTCCATCCTGTCTGGTGACATAGCGAATAGTTTGAAGGTTGAGGACAAGAAGGCAGAACTGGTTAAATGTATCAAGCAGCAGCCTGAGCAGTCAAGGCAGCTACTGCTACCTCCTTTTTAAATTGAACCTCCTTGCTCTGACTTCACCAGATGCAAGTGAAGGTGCCACTTCAGGAGGCTCGGTTCCATCAGGATATAAACAAATTGGTGGCTGCCACCCAATTCTCGGCAGATGCCACTTTAAATGCTGCTAAGTATGCCTCCAGAGCCCTCTCATCCTCAGTAACATCTAGGAGAACGTTGTGGATCCGTCATTGGCAGGCTGACGTGAGGTCAAAATGGAGGCTAGCCTCTGCACAGGTGGCATGCTATTTGGGGAGCCCTGGAGTCAATCCTTGTAGAAAACAAGGAGAGAAGGAAGGTTTTGTCTGGCATGTTCAGGCAAATGGACCGTCGGCCTTCACCTTACTGTCGCAGGCCTACATTACGGTCTACTGAATTTGAGCTCCCTCAACAGCAGAGGTATTTCTCACAAAGACCTGACCGCTAGCTGGACAGATCCGGTTCACACGACAGACCCAGGCAACAGTTTCAGGCCAAGCGGCCCTTTTGTGGGTCAGGAAGTCGCCTTTTTCGTAGGTCAGAGTGACTGCCTGATGGATCCTCCCATTGGCAGTCACTTAGCTCTCTTTGCAGATCGATGGGAGGTGATCATGATGGACACTTGGGTCCTCAACACGGTGAGGCTAGGCCTCACTAGAATTTCTCTCCACACCCCCGACTCACTTCATTTGTTGCCCTGTCCCCAAGAACAATGTGAAAAGAGGCCTTATGGAGACCGCCATCCAACATCTGTTGGATATTCAAGTCATCGAGGCAGTCCCAGAGGACCACAAAGGACAGGGATTTTATTCAATCCTATTCATTGTTCTGAAGAATTCAGGGGTGGTGGAGAGCAATTCTTGATCTCAAAAAATTGATCATCCTTTTGGTCTAGAAAAGATTTAAGATGAGCCACTTCCAGGGCACCTGGGAGGGCGACTTCCTCACCTCCATCTATTTGACGTAGGCATATCTCCATGTCCCGATACTACCAGCCCATCATCGGTTTCTGCAATTTTATTCCCCATGACATCACTACCAATACAGGGTGCTGCTGTTCAGGCTGGCTTCAGCACCCAGATCCTTTACCAAAGTACTGGTGGCTCTGGCAGCTCACCTCAGGTCCATACCTGTGCGGCTCTAGTGTTACCTCAGTGACATTCTCATACAGGCTCTCTCCCCTGTGCGGGCGAAAGAGGAGCTACAGACTACAATCCGGTCCCTGCAGGACCACGGCTTCTCTGTGAACTTCGAGAAGAGCCACCTGGTTCCCACCACTCATCTATTACACCAGGTTGGGTGATGTGTACCTGTCCTAGGAATGTCGGGACAGGTTAGTGGTCCTTGTGACTTGAATCCAAGAGGAGCGCAGAGTACCCATATCACGGCTCCTGGGAAAAATGGTGTCATGCATATCGATTGTTCTCTGGGCACGACTGCACAACAGAACTCTGCAGTGATTCCTTCTCCCATACCAACAGTCCATCAGCAGCAGCTCCAATGCCAGGGTCCGGGTCTCCCCATCAGTACTACAATCTTTCCGATGGTGGACATTTCCAGCACTGACCAAGAGCTGTGTCTTCAAGGAGCTCAGCTGCCTCACAATTACTTCGGATGGCAGCCTCTTTGGCTGGAGCACTCATCTACAGGCTCAAATGGCCCAAGGGCGTTGGACCCAGATGGATCTAAAGAACAATATAAATTGGCTGGAACTGAGGGCAGCACACTTGGCCCTTCAACATTTCCAAGACATCGTTCACGAACAATATGTCCTGACAGACAATGAGGCCACCAAGGCCCACATCAATCAACAAGGGGGTACCCACTCCAGGTCCCTCATGCACGAAGCAGAACCACTAGGGCTCTGGGCGGAGAGGCATCTCACTTCCATCTGAGCGGGGTCAACCAACGTGCAGGCGGACTGGCTCAGCAGGGCCATGATAGACCATGCTGAGTTGCAGCTACATCCGGACCTCTTCAGAGAACTGTCTGAGAGGTTCAGCCATCCGGTGGTGGAACTGTTCGCCTCCCTGACAAATGTCCAGTTGCCAAGATTCTTCTCCAGATTTGCGACACCGGGAGTCTATGGCCCAGCGGGCTGCTGTACGCCTTTCCTCCTCTCCCCCTCATTCCGGAGGAGAGTATTCACAGGGTGGAGATCTTACTCCTCGCTCCCCACTGGTTCATTGTATGTGGATCTGGTCAGCCTCTCAGTATCTAGATCCTGGAGGATCCCTCAGGAAAGAATCTCCCTCAGCCAGGGGGTCTTGGTCCATCCGGAGCCACAATGGCTCCAACTGATCGTCTGGCATTTGAGAGGAGTCTCCTGAGGAGGGGCAAGTACTCCTCCAGGGTGATACAGACGATTTAGGCCTCCAGACAACCGTTGCCACCTGGACAACATTTGCCAAATGGTGTTCCAAGGGTCAAATTGACCCCACAAGTCCTGGAATTTCTCCAGGAAGGACTGAATAGAGGACCCTCTCATAATGCCATTCGCAGACAAGTGGGGGTTCTCTCCACAGTGTTGACATGCAGGAAGCGGGAATCCCTTGCTCAACACCCGGTTATCCGAAGATTTATCAGAGGTGCAGCTAACCTGAACCCTCCTGTAATACACAGGTATCCCCCTTGGGACTTATCTAAGGTACTGCAAGCCTTCACCTCTGCACCCTTCGAGACGCTAAGAACAGTCAGTCTGCGCTTTCTGACCTTCAAGGTCACATTCTTCCTGGCCATCACTTTGGCCAGGCGTATCTCAGAGTTGGCAGCCCTATCCATCAGGGAGGACCTTTGTATCTTTCACACGAACAGGGTGGTCCTCAAACTGGACCCCTCCTTCATCCCCAAGGTGTATAGGCCCTATAGGCCCAGGAAATCATATTGCCAGACTTCTGTCCAGGACCATCCCATGCCATGGAGAAGAAATGGCACAGCTTGGATGTAAGGAGGGCCCTCCGGATTTACATCAAAAGGACATCCCATACCACAGAGTCAAAAACAGAGTCACTATTCGTATCTTTTCAACCATTTTCAATGGGCACAAGAATAACACCATCAACCGTAGGCCGATGGCTAAGAGCGTGCATAGCAAAGGCCTACGAGACTCAGGCCTTGCCACTACCCGGACGGGTAACGGCTCATTCATCTAGGAGTGCAGCCACGATGGTGGCATTGGCAACTCAGGCCTCCATCGAAGACATTTGTAGGGTGGCAACATGGTCCTCACCATCGCCCTTTATGAAACACTACAAACTGGACACCTTTGTGTCAGCGGAAGCATCCTTCGGAAGTGTCCTTAGGAACCCTACAAAAAGATTCATACAGCAGTGGGGACTCCAGACCAACCGGCTCCCCACCCATAGGACAGCCGGCTTTGGTATGCCCCATTTGTGGACTCTTCCGCAACCACACTGGAAAAGGGGTATTGGTCTTACCTGATACGCTCCTCTGTGGGTTGCAGGAGAGGCCACCCTGGCGACCATATGGTCCTGAGTCCAGGAGCGATCATTTTACACTGCAGAGACATTTTATTCACAGCTACGCCTTCATCGAAAACTGGGCCAGAGAGAGAGGCAAGGGGGCATGGCTACAAGTCTGATGACTCAGTCTCTGGGCAGAAAGAACAGGTGTCAATCCATTCTTGGACTCTCCCGCAACCCACAGAGAAGGAGCGTATCAGGTAAGATCAACACCCCATTTGTATTCCTTCCAGTCATATGATCGTTAGCATTCTGAAGGTTGGTAATTAGTTCTCTGAGAGTCATTGAAGCCACTTGGGCATTTATTTATATCCTCTGGGTCACCTGAATCAGAGTACAAATGGATGTGGAACCTTTTCGGAACTGCTGAAAGGACTGTGTTGTAGATAGGAGATAGGTGGTGTTGTATACCTCCTCCTCTGTTGGGAGAGGGCTGTTCAGTTTTAACATAGACAGCCTCTTTTATCCCTCTTTCAAATTGTTGGTTTTCTCTGTCCGTTCCCCATTCCCCAGCATTCAGTCAGAAGTGAAGAAGCTTCTTGGATAAGAAGCAAAATATTTTCAAGGAAAAAAAACTAAAAAAGTCCAGCTGCCTTTTGAAAAGCACTTTTGGGACATTCATGACCCGGATGATTGAGAGTCTCCATATACATTCTTTTCTGATTGTTTCCTAGGCAGCATCTCTTCCCTCTTTCCCTAAAATCATCTATAGATATCTATAGAGAAAGAACAGAACTGGGAGGCAAATGACATGAACCATTACAACATGGAACAAAGTAAGCAAATTAAGTCACGTGTTGTGATGCAACAACTAAGTTGTCCTTTGCACAATGATATGATACATATATTTTGATATTTTATAACTTGCTATAGGCACTGTTGAGTAGGACCAGTTTCAAGAATAATACTATTCTTCACTGATTGTTTTTAAGCAGAACATATTGGGTGCTTTTGCTTGGATTCCTGCAGGAGATTGAACTAAATGGCTACTTTCTACTCCTGTAATCTAATCTGATTGCTTTAGTGTCACACAATTTGGCTTTTCAGTTTTCCACATTTGCTTGTAATAGTGAAAACAGATTCTGGTTGTGTACAGTATCCAGTAAACATGTCTGTTTATAGTCTTATATTCTGTTCCTCAAATTCCTCTTCCCTGATCCAGTCTGATTTTGGAGAATTTGAAATCTATGGTAATACTTAATTAAGGAGGAAAGGCTGATCTGTCCAAGTTGAGTGAAGCTGATCCTGTTCTATTCACAAATATAAAGGAGGTGAATGAAGTTGTAATAGCTTGGGTCACAATTTGATTCTTCTTTTGAAATAACCAGTTAGAAATTCCCATATACATAATGATCTTTAGACTTGGTAGGTCCAATTTTAGAGTTAAAATAATATTAAAGAAGTTTTTCTGTTTCAGAGGTATGATTCAGGCTAAACCTACTGAAAAGATGTCTAATTATACTAGAAACTGTCTTATAAATTATATGAAAGCTGCAGTATTAAGCACAATTTCATGGAAGCAAGTCCCATTATGTTGAGAGTTAATTTAGAGTACGCCTGTCTTGGTAGTGAGAACTATAGTCAAAGCTAATGTAAAAAATACTGGCTAGGACAAAAATAATGTATCCCAGACAGTTCATCTAGATGTCTAGAAATGTGATGCCACCTGATAGAAATATGAAATGCTTATTTAATCATGTAGGTTTGAGAGCTAGATATTTTGGGAAGATAGAATGAGGGACATTTTTTTCTCACCTTGATATTAGCAGCACAAAATACTGAAGTCAAAGTATATACCAATTGAACTATGATCAAAAACTATTAACTGTAGCATATTTCACAAGCATGTAAAAAGTAAGCTGAAGATTTAATTTAAAATTATTTTCTAACAATAAAAGAATCAGTATTGAATTATCTATAATGCCATGGCACATCAGGCAATATAAAAGGCTAATTTGTTTTTTAAACAGACTCCCTCCTTTATTGCATTATTAAATAGATTATACCTTTATAAATCTAATGAATGGAATTTTATTATTTAAGGAGAAAAATATGCATAATCTATATAAAGGAAGTCAAATGTTTTATAGAGGGTGCAGTGGCTGAGCAGTTAAGAAACTGAGCTTGTCAACTGGAAGGTTGGCAGTTCAAGACCATGTGACATAATGAGCTTCCATTACTTGCCCCAGCTCCTGCCAATCTAGCAGGTCAAAGCATGTAAATGCAAAGTAGATAAATAAGTATCACTTCAGTGGGAAGGTAACAGTGTTCCATGCGCCTTTGCCACATGACCATGGAAGCATCTTTGGACAGCACTGGTTCTTTGGCTGTGAATTGGAGATGAACACTGCCCCCTGTCTAGGGAAACCTTTACCTTAAAAAAAAATTATGCATAGGTGGCCTTTTTCTCTGTGAATTGAAGAATTGCCCAGTATTTTAGTTTGAAGTGGGTAAAGTCAATTGGTCCAATCGTTTTGAATGTGATAGAACTTGACTCAAGAAGAAAGTTAAAATCAACCTATAAAAATCAACAGTTGTGAAATAAACAATAATTTACTTGGAACAACTGATTTAATAAAGACTGTTTAAGGGTGCTGAAATGTTTGACTTAAAATGTCTTTACAAGCTGCAATTTGTCATACAATTCAGATAACAGCATGGATGTAGGTAGGAGATGAGCAGGCTGAGCCCGAGGGCGGAGTCAAACACATCATCAGTTTGCAGTCACTATGCTTTCACAAGGGACCCAAGTCCAGCCCCCCCCCACACCCTTATCTAGCTCAAATTTGGTTTGACCTTCAATAGACAAGATTCTTGGGTATAGGTAGCATGTAATAAACTTTTAGTGCTTTGAACTCAACTCCTGTTCTGATTACTTGCACCCGACAATTGATTAAGAACATTTTAGTGCCTAAGGCAAGCTTGTTTGTTGGCAAATTTAAGCATAACCTTATACTTATAGCCCTATTTTCACTATAGATAGTCCTTGACTTACAACTGTAATTGAACCTAGACCTTTTATCATTTATGGTGGACATTTATAAAGCAAAGAAATATTGGAACATGATTCATATCCTAATACAGAAGATTCTCACAGTGAATATAAAGATAAAACCAGAAACTTCTTTTGGGTTTAATAAAAAAAGATTTGGGAAAAAAATTGGAACTTTGATATTATATATGCTGACGGCAGCAAGATTATGTTTATGCACAAAAATGGAAGGACATTTTAATTCCCACAATGGACCAATGGCTGCAAAAGTTGATGGAGTTTGCACAGATGGCTAAATTGACTGCTTTGATTAAAGAAAAAAAACACAACTACTTTTGTTTCTACTTGGAAACTGTTTCGGGACTTTGTGCTTCAGGTGGGGAAAAAAATGAAGCTTTAATTTTGGGTTTTATCTATCTGATTAGATAGATTTGTTGTTATAGAAATGGTTACTTTATACTATTATGTAAAAGTAAAAAGTTTGAGGCTTGATGTTATTATCTTATTCTACAACACGAAAGGGAGTGGGAAGTCAATATCTTTTCTTTCTTTTCCCTTCTTTTCTACATGTTTCCTTTCCCCTTTTCCTCCCCTATTTTTCCTATTATTTGCTTTTGTACTTTTGTATTTTATATTATAAAGTAATACAAAAAAGAACTTGGAAAGAAATACGTCATGTCCTTCATTAAGTGAGTCACCACATGATTGTGCCCAATTTTACAACCTTTTTTATAGCAAACCTTAAGTAATTCACACGATTATGAACACATGAACATGGCAGTTATTAAATGAATAGAATAACAGCCATGGCTGTTTTTTTGCCAGAAATTAGGCAAATACTGGTTTCTGGTTTCTAGGCCTCTGACTGTGGATGCTGCAAACCGCTGTATATACAGTCTAATTGCTGAACACCCAAAATGTAATTATGTGACTGTTGGGAGAGGCGTTGGAATTTTCAATCCAGATTGTAAGTAATCTTGGGCATAGCAATTGTAATTTTGAACGATCAGTAAACGACTGTTCATAAAACAAGGACTATCAGTATATATAGCATGCATGTGAATATATACATAAAGATTGAGAGATAAAGTTAGCAAGAGGGAGTGCAAAAACTACTAGGTGATTAGTTTGTTAAATATCTCTGAAAAGATGTTTTGGAATCATTCTGACTGAAAGGATACAAAACATAAAAATGAACAAAATTTAAAGGTACACTGCAACTTTATTCTGTGCAGTGGATGTGCGAGCCAGTTTTTAATTGAAAACTGCATAAATGCAATAAGGTAAATAAGAAAGAGAAAACCCTTGATAAAGAAAATGAACTTGAATTATGGGGGTGGGGACGTAAATATGGAACTGAAGGTTGGTTGCTGAATGTGAATATAATTTGAACATGATGTGTGAATATAAGAGGCATATGTAATGAATGATTCAGTATTGAGTGGTAATTAGATCAAGGATGTATGATGTCCCCTGATTGTTTAATGTATTTATAGATAAATGGATAAGGAATGTTGGTGGTAAAATTAGAGTAGTTTGGGTTGGGGACATGAATTTGCATGTATGTGCAGTGTATCTTAGTTCATATAATGGAATGGCGAGATATGGATCTCAAAATTAAGAAACAGCATTTAATTTTAACAGAGAAAATTGAAAGTTTGCATTGTTCATGTATGAAAAAAACTAGAATGAGCAGACAAATTAGTTACTTAATAGAATATTTCCTGAAAAACATGAAAAAAATCTGTATGAAAGAATATTCTCCTGCCTAGCATATGTTCTGGAAATTTTGAGTTTGGCTTGTCAGAATAAACAGAAAGTTAATATAGTGTGGATTACTTAAGAAAGTAAATGAGACAAAGTGGATGGTTGGTATAAATCAAATTCAGTTGTATTTCATTTTTTCTCTTATACCTTCAGGTTTTTCAGCTTGCTGTTTCTTCCTTCTTTTCTGCAGTTTGCAAGACTCTTGGTTTCCCTGAAAAGAAACACTTCAATGAATATATACATATGTTCTTCTAATATTGATTTATGCTGTTTTAAATTCAGATAGGTGGAAATGTGCCACAAATGCCAGATAATCATTTGGAGACATGTCTCAGAGGAAGAGATGAGTTGTTCAGCCCCAAAACTCAGAATTCTCAAGCAAAAAGGCATTAGAGTGTCTTCCCTTGAAAACTGGATTCTGATGTACAAGGGGACAATTCATGAAGGATGAGGATGCCATGAGGATTCCCAGACAGAAAGGTTGTAAATAAGAGTGTTCATCTACAGATAAATTATCCATAAGAACATTGCTTCCAAATGGGAATACCTTTACTCACGAAAACCCTCTTAAGTTTTCAGAGCCATAATGGCTTATAATTGAGCCATGAAGAAAACTTGCAGGTAGGAATATGTGAGTGTACTTGTATTGTTTTGGCATTGGAACAAGTACCATATTTTTCGGAGTATAAGACGCACTGGTATAAGATGCACCTACCTTTTTTGGTAAGGAAAAGAAGAAAAAGAAATCTCCCTCTGCCTCTGCCTCTGAGCAATTTTGCCTCGTTGCAGAGAACAGCCTGCTTTACTTTCGTTTTCGTTTTCAGCATAGCTTGATTAGCAAAAGGAAAAAAAATCTGCTCCAGCAAGCAGCAAAGCCCTGCGCAAAACAGCTGAGAGTAAATCAGCTGAGAATTGGGAGGCCAATCCAATCAATTTGTGCTAATTAGGCTGTGCTGAAGCTGAAAGGAACTGTTTTTTTCTTGCTGTTTGCTGGCAAGGAGGTAACTGCTGCAAGGTAGAGGCCAAAGGGTAGAGGCCAATGGGTGGGTGGGTCTACATTCGGTGTATAAGACGCACCTAAATTTTCACCCCCTTTTAGGAGGGAAAAAGGTGCGTCTTATATTCCAAAAAATATGGTGTATGTAGTCATTCTGACCTGCATTTTAAAACAGAGGTCTCCAAGCTTGGCAACTTTAAGACTCGTGGACTTCAACCCCCAGAGTTTCTCAGCCAGCTTTGCTGGCTGGGAGTTGAAATCCACAAGTTGCCAAGGTTGGAGATCCCTGTCTTTAAAGACAACCCCCCCCCCCATGTCTAGATTTTTTTTTTTTTTGCTTTGACCTCTGGGTTGTTGGTATACTGACTATGAATTTCAGTTTGATGTCACTTCCTAAGCATCTCATGGTGGCCTTTTCTTTGCCACTAAGGTTTAGAAAGCTTCAATTCCTCATGTTCTGTGATGTTGCCTGGGAATTCTATTGCTTGAGGCTTTGATGCCCTGGAGCACTACATTGTGATGCAAGAGACCAATAATCAGTAGTTCAGGATTTAGTCAGATTTTTCCCCTTATTCAGGTGTCTGCATAAGAGGAAGAGAAGAGTGATTGAATGAGGAGGCAGGAAAATAAAAGACAAGAAATTAAAAGAACAGACAGAATTATTTCTTCTTCACATTTAGAGACTATTTTAAAAATATTCCTAGTAATAGCAGCGAGAGCTACCCATAGACATCCATAGTAAGATTAATTATTTATTGTGGTTGGGTTTGGTGTAGCTAAAAATTCGGAACAGAAACTGTTGCAGACTCCTCTTGTATATAATTATGCTGACTTGAATCTTCCTGTTCTTGTGACATTGAAGGCAAAATTGCTCCTAGTCATGAATCTGAAGGAAATGTCAGTAGACTCTAGTTAGCATAAGATATACAGGAGGATGAAAATTCTTTAGGTAAAATCTCTGTAGAGTATTCCCTCTCGAATCATAATAATTATGTTATAATAACATCGACATAGACTGTTGGGAAACTGGGAACGGGGGTAAATAGCCCTGGAAACTAGTTGGAACAGGAAAGTAATTTGGCCAGCTAGTTAGCTAGCTAGCTATCACATTGGGGAAAAAAATGTTGTGAATACTGCCAGGGTTGGAGAAGAGATCTCTCAATTGATGTCAGCAGAAAAATTAAACAATTTGATAGATGGTACATAAAATGTGTTAGAGTTCTACTTGCAATAAAGTCTCTCTCTAAAGTGTCTTATCATCTATAACATTTTCTTTGTAAAAGCAGCTTCTGTCAATTTTATCCAAATCTATACAATTCATCATTCAGCATCTTGAATTTGTTCTGAAAATCCTCTGTGGACAGATTGTTCAGGAAACCCAGGAGATTGCAGTGGAAAGGAGAAGTAGTGAATTCCCCATTAAGTGTAACTTTTTATGTAACTGCAAAATCAAATGGTTTGAAGCCATAGTTTTAATGTTTCCTATGTGATTTCATATATAGCAGGGTTAAATATTTCAAGCTTTATAAAGCAGTATATTTAAGTTAAACATTTTATTGCAAAATATTTCTAATAATTACAGAAACAGATTATGTAAGTAAAAACAAATGAAAAATAATTATGAACACTTTTATTGTGTAAATTGTATAAACTAGGAAACAACAAAGCTTTTTAAAAATTGGTGGAAAAGAACATACATTTTTGGCTGTTAAAACTTGAACTCATTTTTTTTAAAATTTAAATTTAGAAAAAATACAAAATGTAGACAAAACATCAAAATAAACTGGAAAACAATTAACTGGTACAGTTCTTAAACTAAAGAAAAATAGCAATCAGAAAATATAAAGATATAAAAACAACAAACCAAGGGAACACAAAATAGTCAAATATTAAATTAATCAATAATTAATTACTGGTTTATCAATCAAAAACATATAGCAGTAAGGTATAAGAAAATATACTCTATTTTGAAATATGATAAATTAAAAAGCATTACAGGAATTTTTTTCAGGGTAGATAAATGCAAAATGTTCAGAAATACTACAATATAAATAGAGACCAAGCATGTGCCCACAATCTAATGTATCCTGTATTTCTTGTTGAACCAGCTCATCCTACACTTCATTAAATAGGTTTCTTTAAACTGGCCGATTAAAGTTACCCTTCTCCAGTGCACAATTTCTAGAATAATGTTAAAAGTCGGCTCCATTTGCCTGTGCTCACCTTGGCACAATTTACAAATTTGAGCTGTTTGATTATTATGGTCTTCAGAGGAAGATACCAATGTAAGCATAAAATCAGCATAATTGTCTATGGTTAATATTTTCTGTGATTGAAATTGCCCATTTTGAAGCTTCATCTGTTGAAGTCCAGGTATAAATCCTATCTGGAAAATTTAGTTGATCTTAATGAGAATATAAATAATTCTTATTTAGAATTATTAGAAGAAAGCTTTGAACTTCTTTTTAGTCCTTCAAATTAATTGGCAAGAAATTAGGAAAGTGAAGTAGTACTGTATCATCTGGGTAATTGTTGGAGTCAAATAATCTGAGCATCTCTCTCGTTCTGGTGCAAGCCCACTAGATTCATCAATTGCAGAAAAACATTGGTGACCCATTCAACAGTCAGTTACTTAGCAAAGTGAGCTGTTGTCATTGGGTCAAAGTAATCAAACAAGATTGTCTCCCTAACAAAAGAAAAAAAGAGTTTAAAAAAATAATTTAATATAAGACTTCTCTAATAGTCAGGACTGAAAACTATCAATGTGAGAAACAAATTCCTCATTTCAGTATTAGTTATTTTAACAAAGGTTTAAATAACCAGAATTCCAGGAAGTACTTTCAAAGAACTTAGTTCGACACAAATTCTCTTCTTACATTCTTTCAGTGTAAATGGATGCCATAAGCTGATGATGAATAAAAATGTGTCATATTTCATTGTAAACTTATTATTAAAGTTTATATCTTGTATTCTGCCAATAGAGCAGTGAAGTTGACCAATTTTAAAATATTTTGTATAATTAATGCCTATGGTTTATTGAAAAAGTAGAGATTAGAATGAAGCCATGGGATGTATTGTGGGAATTGCACTAATTTATTCCGTGTGATTTCAGTTTTAAAAACATTTTAACTCAATGAATAAAACTATTCTTAACAGAAATAAAACATACTTATTAAGCATCTAAAGAATTTAAGTAAGCATCCTATTTTGTAGCAAGAAAAAATGTAGATATGAGTGTATCTCTTATAATTGCTATGAATGTCTTACCACTATAATTTCACAGTAAAAAAGGTATAATTAATGCAAAAACTATCCATTATGTCACATTTATCTGTGATTGTCACTAGCAAAAATATTACTACATAATATTAATTCAAACTCCCAATAGTTTTACTTATCTTGACTGTTCCTCCCAGACCACCACCCCAGAGGTGGGAGACTGGGGAGAAAGGGATTTCAAGAGAGTAACAAGTTTGAGCAGCATGCCCATAGCTCCAGTCCTGAACTGCCGGTGTGATATCATTGCTTTTGATATGTGCAAGACCATAAGCTAGGCACTTGAATGTCAAAAAGGACAGGGAAGTGATTAGGAGGCAAACAGAAGCTGAAGGTATGAAGTTGAGTAGTCTTATCTCTTTGAAGTCAGAAAGTACAGTCACAGCCAGATAATTTCTCACATAGGAAATTGCTTCACTTTGTGATGGAGTTTCCAGTCCCAATTAAAGTTGTTAAGCAAGGACTATCTATAGTATATTTCAAAGCTGATAGGATAATAATTTCTCAAACACTTATAAAAGGATATAAGTTCTATAACTTAGAACTGCTGAGAATCCATTTACAACTGCTAAATAGTGTACCAGTGTTTTATATCGAACATGCAGAAGAGCCTTTACATTAGTCAGACATATATTAATTTCTATTACATTTATGTAATAATTCATTTTTAATCCATTGTATTTTGTATAAAGAGTTCCATATTTCATTATACCCTGGTGGCACAGCAGTTAGAAGGCAGTATTGTAGACTAATTCTTCTCAGAGTCTGCAGTTCGATTCTAACGGGCTCAAGGTTAATTCAGCCTTCCATCCTTCCGAGGTTAGTAAAATGGGGCAATTGTTGGGGGCATTGTTGGGGGCAATATGCGGACATTATAAACCAGAGAATGCTGTATAGTACTGTAGTGGGCAGTATTGTACCCTGTTTCCCCCAAAATAAGATATCCCCTAATAATAAGCCCAATTGGGCTTTTGAGCACATGGCAATAAGGCCAAGTGCTTATTTCAGTGTTCAAAAAAATATAAGACGGTCTTATTTTCGGGGAAACACAGTAAATCTTAAGTGCTATTGCTATTCATTATACTCATCCATGCAAAATCTATATCTGTGGGCATTCTACTCATAAGTGTAATCAAGTCTTTAATCCATTGAGTGGGGCATACATTTATCTTTTCAGTGTTGCAGTATCAGTTTTTTATACATAGTAAGGTGAATCCATTTATTTCTTAGTTATTAGATTCTAATACCTATATAGTTTAAGAGAATATTATTCTTGAAAATACTAGATTTTGTCATACAGCCATGTTTATATAGACCACTATTTCTTCCCAAAACATGTTAAATATAAGACATTAAAGCATGTATTTGAAAAAAGCATTATTTTATTACACTTATAGCAAAATGCTTAGCATTAGACCGTCCTTTTTGAAGAAATATAATGGAATCCGTTACGTTCGAAATATTACTTTTTGTTGTCAAATTAAGTCATATTTTGAAGTCCATTGACACTCTTGCTATAGAAGTTAAAACGTTCTCCCATTGTCTAGGCAACCGCTAATTCTTTATTCCATTCATTTCTTACATCTGCATATCATCTTGGTATGATATTTGAATGCTAATTTGAGTTGCTATGCAGACTTCACATCTGTGAGAAAACATGATCAATTCAAACATAACAGGTCATTACTAGATATTTGTTATAGGTCCTAAAATGAAGGGTTTAAGAGGACTATTGATAAGTGGGCCAATGGATGAAGATGTTGTCAAATAGAGGCCCTGTAGAAGGGTTGTAAGAATCTAAAAAACAAAATGTAATCTTACCATATTTAAAATGTGTTACTTCAGATATTGTTTATCTACAGAAGATTTATTTAATGGAGCAGGCTGAATCTCTATTAATGAAGGTTTGTGTGGGCTGGTTTATTTTACAGATACTTTGATGAAGTCTAAAGGTGTGGCTATTTTGATGTGAAAAGGGTTCAACCCACGTACAATGGGTTGTCAGTGATGTAAATGAGCATTATTTAATTTTATGTCTTAAAGTAACAGGGATTTCAATAGCTGTGGTTATGAACATAATCTATATTCTCTATTCTGTTTTATGTTTACATTCTGTTTTATGAATATTTTCAACACTTGAGTGAATGTGTTTGTAACAAAGTGGTAATGGAGAAGATTTCAATAAAATGTTGACTCCTAAGCCTGATAGAAATACACTGGTAAAAAAAAAAATCAATACTTAGTGAGAGAAACAAATAATACTTATGTAGAATAAATGAATTTAATAGAATTCATTTATCCAAATAAAGGAGAATTCACATTTTTTGTCATGTATCAGACCATAAGGCAACTATCTTGAAATGTGTTTCAAAAAAACAGTTAAGGTAATAAAAAAAAAATTCAATGTTTCACTTTTGAAGAATAAAGAATTTGTTCAATACATGCATTTAGAAGCCTTACAATTCTTTGATATGAATTCATAAATATTAAGTGTGCAAATTTTTTAAAGGGAAGTATAAAGATATCTGTTGAATCACAGCTTATGCATCGTATAAAGTAAGATTAAAAATAAAAGAGAAAATAATTTGAAAGATGAATTGAAATATCTACGGGCAAGTATTACAAATACAGAAGAACAAATATGAATGAAATGCTATCTATAACAGACAGAATTCATGCTCACATGTTTATAATATGATTAACTGGGAGACTGATTAAGACACAGCAACATTTTGGCTAATTGCTTAAAGCAAAAGATATGTAGGGTAGTGATTCCAACTATTAGAGGTGAGAGATAAAATATATAAAACTTCAATGGGTATAAATTGTCAATTTAAAAATTCAGAATTATATAGCAAACCAGAGAATGTATAGAATGAAGATATAGAGGCTTTTAAAAATAGAATTAACCTACCATATTTAGATGATACAGAAAAAAAACCCTTTTATTTGCTCTACTGAATGAGAGATTAAACAAATGATTTTAAAATGGCAAGTGAAATGCCAGATTGGATGGATTCCCTATTAGGTGATATAAAATGTTTATAAATCTTTTGGTGCTAAAACTTTGTCAATTGAATGATGAGATATTTGATAAGGGCATTTTATCAGCAGCATTTAAATAGCATTATATTAATATAAGCAGTTATTGATCACATTCAGTGTGCTAATTATCATTCAGCCCATTTAATGTTGATAAAAAGGTTTTAACAGTGTTACTAAATACATTACAGCAAGTGATATTGTTTGTTACTAAGAATGATCAAATTTATAAAAATTAGGCAAGCAAGAGACAATATTAGGTTAGTATAAACTTTAATAAAAACAAAGATCAATTTACAATTTTACTATGTGATTCTGAAAATGCCTCTGATAAAATGTATAAACAGGACATGTTTGCCGAGTTAAACAGATTCGGATTTCCTTTGGAAGTCATAAAATGGGCAATTCAACCTATATTAATTCAGGTTGAATTGCATAAATTGCAACAATCTCCTCAGGACTACATATTACCCAGACTCAAAATTCCAACAGCTACAGTGAGTTCTCATGGTGACATGATCACATTTTGGGCACTTGGCAATTAGCCTGCATTTTATAGCTATTTACAGTGACTCAGTTTCCAGCAAAAAGCACCCATGGAGAACAATAGATTTTCTTAATAGTCATGGTATTTGCTTTATTGACATCTACATTCGCTTAACAACTGCTGCAAAAAAGGTAATAAAATTGGGCGTGGTCATGTGGCCCTCTTAACAGCTGATACAATTTACCACCATAATTCAAAACTCAGTTATAATCATAAGTCAAGGATTACTTATATTCATCATAAAATAGTTTAGCTTCCTCAGTTTAGAATGTTAGGATCCCTCTAGATAGAATTTGAAAACGGTTACCATATGATTTTACAAAGTTAAGTACCAGTCAATGGTAGCTTGGGGGGGGGGGGAGGATGTGTTTGGGGGAGAGGGATGTCTTTGAGTCATTGGGACTCTTGGCAACTGACTGGGCTACTTCTCTAAAGCTTTCTGAGCAAGATTTTTGGAAATGGTTTACCATTGCCTTTTTTCTAGGGCAGATAGGGAGTGACTGACTCCACTGGCTTCATGCCAAAGGCAGGACTAGAAGTCACAGTCTCCTAGTTTCTCCCCTGGTATATTAACCAACACACCATTCTGGTTCTCTAGCACCAGTACTTGTTGTGGCCCGCCAGCGGCCTGCGCGGATCGTGGCTGATCCCGACGACGAGGCTGGTGTGGTGTCGCACCAGCAGCCTGCGCAGCCGGCGCTCGCATCGGACAGCGAGGAGGCTGAAGAGGATGTGGTGCCAGAGGCAGAGGCTCAGCCAGGACCTTCAGAACCTCCAGAGGCTCCTTCAAGTAGAGAGAGTGAAGTGGAGGAGCCTCTTCTCAATGCTCGAGCATGCAGGGCTGCCAAAAGGCAAGAGTGGCTACTCAGGAGGAGGAAGTCTCCTCAAGAGTAAGGCTTGAGGATAATTGGCCACTCCCTTAGCCTATTTAAGTCACACGCCGTTAGTAAGTTTCTTGCTGGAAACAACTTGTAATTATCATCAGCATTTTTGGAAAAGTCTTATCGTATCTTGTTTTCTGGGCTGGCTGCCAACCTTTGCTGGACTTTGATTTATTCTTGCTACTTAATACATTTGATAAGGACCGTTGGTGTGTGTCAATATCCTCGGGAATCTGGAGCTGGAGCAGAACAGTACTGGATACAAAGTCACTTACGCCGTTTTACTAGATTTAACACTGTAGACTAAAAATTACTCGTTATTGAATGAAAATGTAAATAAGTTATTCCATTTGTTTTTCATAATTGATAAATATGTTTAAGTGTTGATAATATTTTAAGACTTTTTAAAAATATCACATTTTATCTTATTTTATAGTGGTCTGTATTTTTTTTTTTGCTGTAATTGTTCTAAAATTGTATTCAGTTTTGATCATTGATCATAATAAAACTACCGTATTTTTCAGAGTATAAGACGCACCGGAGTATAAGACGCACCTACCTTTTTTGGTGAGGAAAAGAAGAAAAAGAAATCTTCCTCTGCCTCTGCCTCTTAGCAATTTTGCTTCGTTGCAGCAAACAGCAAACAGATTGCTTTACTTTCATTTTCGTTTTCAGCATAGCTTGATTAGCACAAGGAAAAAAAATCTGCTCCAGCAATTTACCTCTTTGCAGCAAGCAGCAGAGCCCTGTGTAAAACAGCTGAGAGCAAATCAGCTGAGAGTCGGGAGGCCTATCCAATCAACTTGTGCTAATTAGGATGTGCTGAAGCTGAAAGGAGCTGTTTTTTCTTGCTGTTTGCTTGCAAGGAGGTAACTGCTGCGAGGCAGAGGCCAAAGGGTGGAGGCCAGTGGGTGGGCGGGGCTACATTCGGTGTATAAGACGCACCTAAATTTTCACCATTTAGGAGAGGAAAAAGGTGTGTCTTATACTCCGAAAAATACGGTATGTGGAGTTAATAATAATAACTTTATTGTCATTGTACGTGTATACACAGTATACCCATACAACGAAATTCACTTAACACCCAAAGACCAGGTCTAACACACATAATAATCCCCAAACACACTCCTACTCACCACAATTCCCCACCCCTAAACTACCTAAACATCCACACAACAGACCAAGTAATGCTGTCCAACAGCTCACCAATGGTGGCCCTTTAGTTCATTTTTGCGTGCAATTATAGCTCTGGCATAAAAACTATTCAGAAAATATGTGGTCTGAGTTTTAATTGTTCTGTATCTTCTGCCAGAAGGCAACAGTCCAAAAAGATTGTAAGCAGGATGGGAAGAATCTCTGAGAATGTTAGCACTTTTTCTCACATGAAATAACTCTGCTCGTACACAAAGTTTGTATACATATAATCCAATGCAGTTTGATAGCTTTGGCAATATATTGATGTATACCTAACTAACTTCTCCTCTTCTTCCTTTCCTCTTTAACTCACTTAACTTCTTTTTTTTTATTTTAATGTATATTTTATATCTATCCATCCATCTTCATCATTTATCTATGTACACATTTTGGTCAAAGATTGTGATAAAGATTTACCCACCACCTAAAAAATACAGAAATATATAAAAATACATAACTATATAAGCTTTTGTTTTTTAGCCTCCAGGTCATAGTGGCTTTCATGTATAAAGACACAATAAATGATTTTGTCTGCATTGAAGAAAACTAAGTATTCAAAATGAACTAGATTTTTGCATAAAGAATGAGCCTCCCACTCCCAAAGAAAACCAATATTTAATTGTATCAATCATATTCACTGTTTACTGGATTGCTTTGAAAATTGAGTTTCTCAGAAGTTGAGGATTATAGTCAGAAGTATCTGCACAATTTAACTACGGAAATAAAAAAAAAACAACTTTTCAATACACATGAACATACATTTTGCAAGGCAGTGTTTTAGAAAAGTAAATAGCTAAAATATAGGTATAATTGTCTAAAAGTGTGTATTGTATTAAAATAATCATAAAACAAATCATGAATGTTATCTTCAGTTAGCCTCATCTCTTCTCTGCAGATATAATCTAATAAAGGGTTTTAAATTATTATCATGCCAACTGATCCCTGTCAGATCACTTGCTTCTATTATCTATTGTTATGGCATGTGACTTTTATTTCTACAATTACATTTAATAAATTCTTAGCTGCCATTTCAGCTGCAAGAAGAAGACACAATATTTTATTGCTTAATTTTAAATGCCTGAGTAGAACTTATTTTTAGTGTTGTATTAGGTTTATTTCATGTGACAGATCTTGCCATGCTACTGTTTGAACAAGAATATTCAGAATACAGTACTAGCTCTATTATTTTTTAACATGTGGTTGGTAGTATTAAACAATGATTTTCAAGATATCTGGTTTTTGTTTATTTTTAAGGAAAAGTCTGCTTCAGATGGCGCTGCCTTGCCCAGTAGCAAAATCACAGAATATGCACAGAAAACCTCTTTTCTTCCGAAGTTCAACAGTATTTTGTTTGAACTCTGTCAGGATCGTCATTCCAAAAGTGATCAGAATACCTTTTTTAAAAAATGAATTTCAAACGTGTGTGTTTGTATGTATAACACATTGAGTTCATACACAGTTTGAGGCCCTCCTTGATTCCACTGCTTCTTAAGATGATGGTGGCTGCCATGGCTTGTGGGGGCTTTTGTACAGATTTGTCCTGGGTCAGGAGGCATTACTCATGGTCACTCATTCTTTAGTCACTTCCAGTTTGGAATATTTGCAGATAATTTTACATATGGCTGCTCAGTTGGAAACTACAAATGGTCCAGAACACAGCGGCATGTGCAATACTGAGAGTTCCTAGGTTTTCCCATGTTACCCCTGTTTTGTGAGCTTCACTGTAGTGGTGGGTTTCAATTTTTTTTTACTACCGGTTCTGTGGGCGTGGCATGGCTTGGTGGGCGTGGCAGGGGAAGGATACTGTAAAATCTCCATTCCCAACCCCACTCCAGGGGAAGGATACTGTAAAATCCCCATTTCCTCCCAATCAGCTGGGACTTGGGAGACAGAGAATAGATGGGGACAGGGCCAGTCAGAATTTTTACTACCGGTTCTCTGAACTACTCAAAATTTATGCTACCAGTTCTCCAGAACTGGTCAGAACCTGCTGAAACCCACCTCTGCTTCTCTGGTTTCCAGTTTCTTCTAGGTGCAATTCAAGGTACTGTTTTTCACCTTTAAAGCCTTACATAGCAAGGGACCAGTTTATTTACTGGACCTCCTGAATCTGAGAGTATCTACGCATCCTACCAGATTAGATAGGATAGGCAAACTTCAAGCCCCTTTCCTGAATTCTTACCATACAGCAGAGTGTCTTTTCCATGGCTGCCCCTACATTATGGAACATCCTATTCCTGATGATTTTACAACCTCTCCCCTCCCCCCACACACACTTTTTTAAAAAAAGGCTTTTGGAAGGCTATCAAGACCTGGCTTTTTATCCTGGGGGTGGAACAGAATGAGGTTATCTGGAAGTAGTTGTGGGGCATCCCAAGGGGATGATTGAAATGCTGGGTTTTTTTTTTTTTATTTTATGGTTTTAGATTTTATAATTACTGCATTATAATTTGTTTATCATTTATAAGGAAACCTATTTTATTATTGTGAGCCCCCCAAAGTTGTTGTTAAAATGGATGGCTATACAAATCTTTTACATAAATAAATAAATCTTCAATCAATATGTTTCAAGATTTTAAAGCAAGTTGAAATAGAATAGTATCATCACACAAAGCACGATTACAGTAACCCCATGATTCTTCTGGTATTACCAAGAATCAACAGAGAGATAGTTTGAAGTAATCAGTGGTGGGATTAAAATAATTTAACAACCGGTTCTCAGCCCTAATGACCGGCTGGATGAGCGTGGCCAAGGGGCATGACAGCACTCAGCCTCCTGCAGCACTCTGCCAGTCAAAATGGGGCGCGGAGGTTAATTACAAAATGGCTTTGCTTTGTGACATCCAGATCCAGTGAGCAAGGGGTGTGAACTGCACAGAAAATACACTTTTGTTTGGTTATGAGAAATATCCTCAAAGTCAGATGTACACTAAATGTAGACTTTTAGCTACACATCTTCCCAGCAAACAGAAAATTTTGAAGCTTCAGGTAAAGAGGATTCATTTTAGGGTGAGTAACCACAGTTTGCATGTTGGAGGTTCCTAAAGGAATGCTGGGAAACTCTGTAGTTTAAAGAACATTTGAGGGAGTGGTGCAGAATAGCCTTTCTCCTACACGGCAGGAATGGCAGTCAGGCATGGGCTAATCATTAGGACTGAGTCTGATGATTTCTTAAGCCCCACCTCTTCCTGTAGCTCTCCAGTTTTTTGATTCGGTCTGGTCCTGGACAGACGTGTCTGTTTTCTCTCAGAAAATCTTCTGAGTTTGTTTTACAGGATTCTCACTAAGCTATTTAACATCGTACCAGCGTGAAAGGCATTGCCTGATTCCGCTGAGGGCCGCATGGCATCGGACTGCCGGCCAGCAGCTCCATAGGGCGGCGCACATGAGCTTGCTCCGCTGTGCTAGCAGAGGAACCCTGCTTGCGTTACATCGGCAGCGGGTGTGGATTGCTGCATTTTAGAGCTGTAGCTCAGCAGCGAGTTTGGCACGATGCTTCATTCCGCACTTGGATCAATTGCGCTCAAGCCAGACTGCTAGCGGTTTCAGGCTTCTACAGCGGCTGAAATTTTTGGCCTTGCGCGTGCAGGCGCTTAGAGGTGGTTGGGACTCCCGGGCAACTCCAAAGCGGCACAGTGAGTAGCGGGTTGGGAATCTACCCGCAGAAGCTCTTTGCGGGGGGTGGAATTTCGGCCTACACACTAGCGTACAACTCATTCAAAATGCAGACGCCAGTTTGTCCAAGTCATCCCACGTGGCAAGCACCAAGAGGAAGAGTGACCCTGGAGAGGGCACCTCAGGTTACTCATTACCGCAGCAATAAAGCTAGGGTTCTGGAGCCTTCAGCCCCATCCCGTACCAGAGCCTCTAAGACCTCCAAAGACGAGGAGATGCACCATAAGGCCATGGAACGGGCCTTTCAAAAGGCTCAACAGATTGTGGACAAGGAGGCTAGGCCTCTTTCATGAGCAATACCTTCCTCTCCTTCACCCCTACTGCAGTGCGCACATCTGCTTCTGCCATTCAGGGACCTTCCACACCATCATTGTCCCCTGATGTGTCTGTTCAGGGAGAGGCCTCTCAGTCTGCAGATGCTGCCTCAGTGTTTCCTTCTATTCCCACTGAGCGACCTCCTCCTTCCTCTACTAGTCACTCGCCCGTTCACAGCAGACCTGCGGAAACCTTTACCCCCACGGCATCTGGACTCAGGCAGGTTGAGCAACAGGCCCCGGTGAGCTCAGCCGCCATGGGATCCATTCTCTGGCTAAAGCAGTTACAGGAGAGAATTCTCTCCACAGATCTGAGATCTCATCAGGACATCAATAAGATCCTGGCAGCGGTGGAATTCTCGGTGGATACCACTCTCAACGCTGCCAGGTTCGCAGCCAAATCCATCGGTACATCAGTTACTTCACGATGTCTTCTCTGGCTCAGACATTGGCAAGCTGACGCCAGGAATAAATGGCGCCTTGCTTCCTCCCCCTACTCAGGAGACAAATTCCTAGGGGCTCCCCTTGATCCACTTCTAATTGAAACTAAGGATCGACACAAAATTTTACCATCCCTTTCTAGGCTATCAGAATCTCGGCAACAGGGCTATTTTCACTCCCAATCCTTTCGAGGCTCAGACAGTGGGTATTACCAGCAATGCTCTCAATGTTCCTTTCAGGCCAGAGGTGGTCAACATCAGGATGGCCAGGTTAGACAGGGTTCGCGATTCCCTTCCAAGAGACCCTTTCGGGGTGGGAGAGGCCATCCCTTCCAGAGGTCTCAGTAGACAACCCCACGACTCCTTAATTGGGAGGCATCTGGCATTCTTCGCCAGTCAATGGGACTCAACCATCACGGATACCTGGGTCAGGGACACTATCAGATTTGGCCTCTCTCTTGAATTTCACTCCACTCCCCCGAAGCTGTTTCTGCGCTGTCCTATATCTCAGAACAGGACCAAACGGGTCCAGGTTGAATCAGCTATCCAACACCTTTTGTCTATCAAGACCATACAACCTGTTCCACAGGACCAACACGGGCAAGGGTTTTACTCCTGCTTATTTCTGGTATAGAAGGCTTCGGGGGGCTGGAGGGCTATTCTTGATCTTAAGTCTTTGAACCAATATATCATCTATCGCCAGTTCAAAATGTAGTCCCTTCAAACAATTTTGCTCTGCATTAGGAAGGGAGATTTTCTTTCGTCAGTAGATCTGACTGAGGCTTATCTCCATGTCCCCATTCTCCCTGCCCATCACAAATTCCTCCACTTTTACTATAATGGAAAGCATTATCAATACAGGGCCTTGCCCTTTGGGCTCTATTCAGCCCCCAGGGTGTTTACTAAGATTATGGTGGCCCTGATTGGCCACATCCATTCCCTTCCCATTAGAATTCTCTTTTATTTGGATGACATCCTTATCCTGTCTCAGTCAGAAGCCCTGGCCTCTATTCAGATATTGCAGGATCATGGCTTTTTAATTAATTGGTCTAAGAGTCATTTAACTCCCTCCACCTGACTCCAGCACCTTGGAGCTGTGATAGATACGGTCAGGTCAGAGGTTTTTCTGACGCAGGACCACCAATCCAGCCTCATCGACCTGGCAGGTCATTTCCTGAGATAGCATTCAGCCTCCCTACAAGGTTTGTTTTGCCTACTCAGAAAAATGGTCTCTTCTTTTGACATTATACCTTGGTCTCGTCTTCACAGCAGGGAGCTGCAGTGGCTACTACTTCTGTTCCAACGTGCGCGCAGAAGCACTTCTTTGTCAATGATTCCTATTCCTCCATTTGTCCTCGAATCCATGGACTGGTGGACTTCCAATGCCGTAGCCAAGAACAGTTCCAGGAACCGCCCCGGCTAGTTCTCATGACAGACACCTGCCTGTTCAGCTGGGGGGCCCATCTCGGTCCTCACATGGCTCAGGGTTGGTGGTCTCAGCTGGATCTGAGCCACAATACCAATGTGTTGGAACTTGATCTGTCCCCGTCCACACACACACACAAACACAGCCAGCCGAGGGTTAAGGAAACACTTTGGCACACACCCAGGTCCTTATCTCCAACTTGGCAGCGATTTACACACCGTCTGCCAAGTGCGTTTATTTCCACAAAACAGAAAGATAAGATACTTAGCGTCCAAAAGTCCAATCAGAATAATATTTCTCTCAGCAGTTTCCGGATGAGGCTTTAGTGACTATCCAAGGTTTACTTTTGTTCGTCACAAGGATCACTGGCCATCACCCTCTATTATATAGTCTCTGGGGTGTGGTCCAGTGACTCAGTTCTAATCCTTAGCACGCCTCCTGAGCTGCTGCAATCGTTTATCGCGCCTTCGGAGGTGTGCGTCCAGGAATGATGTTTCTCCGTCACTCTCATCCAAGCCACCTGTCTCCCTGCTAATCTTCTCTCCCTCGGCCGGCACCTGAGACAGTGCCAGAGGGGAGGGGCCTGGAGAGGGAGGCCTGGCTGACTCCTCTTCCTCATGCTCGGAGCTTTCTTCCTCCGATGGGACAGGCTCAGAGGGCGGGGCCACAACAGAACTGCAGGCCGTCTACCTTGTCCTTCTGAGTTTCAAAGACCAGGTTCTAGGTCGGGTTGTACTAGTACTGACGGACAACGTCTCTGCCAAGGCTCATGTGAACAGGCTGGGAGGTACCTGCTCGAAGGCCCTCATGCAGGAGGCCCTCCATTTGGGGCTTTGGGCGGAAGCTCATCTGGCCTCCCTTCGAGTGGCACACATATCAGGAGCAACAAATGTCAGGGCCGACTCCCTCAGCCACACTCCGATCGACCAAGCGGAGTGGAGCCTTCATCTCTCCTATTCAGGGAGTTGACGTCCCATTTCGGCACTCCCGCGGTGTACCTCTTCGCATCCGGGGACAATCATCAGCTTCCTAGGTTCTTCACCCGATTTCCCACTCCGGGAGCAGAGGCTGTGGACGCCTTACGCAGCCCATGGCCTCCTGGTCTCCTACTTTATGCCTTTCCTCCACTTCCCCTGATACCCAGGGTCAGCAGAAAGCTCCTGGAGGAGCAGACAGAGTTGATTCTTCTAGCCCCTCAGTGCCTGTGGTTTGCGGACTTGATGTCTTTTTCGGTGGCACAGTGCTGAAGAATTCCTGACGATTGGATCTCCCTGCTCCAAGGGTCTCTGGTACACCCAGAACCCCAGTGGTACCAATTAACCGCCTGGAGATTGAGCGGCTCCTCCTGACGGGAGCCCACATCTCCCTCGGGGTCATTAATACCATTCAGGTTTCCCTCAGGGCCTCCACCAACCGCATCTATGGCACAATGTGGAAGGCCTTCTCCATTTGGTGCAAGAGGCACAAGATTGTAGCTACATCTGTCTCCATAATACATAATCCTACATAATGCAGGACGGCTTCCTGTCAGGTCAGGTCTCGCCAGCAACACTCTTCGACGGCAAGTAGCTGCCATTTCTTCCATTTTGATATGTGGTTCATCGGACACCATTTCCAAGGATCCACTCATTCGGAATTTTTTGGGGGGGGCGCTACTAACCCTCGCCCCTCTGTCATCCACCGTTTTCCTACGTGGGACCTTAACAAAGTCTTATCAGTTCTAACCAAGGTTCCCTTTGAGCCATTACGTGAAGTCAGCCTAAAGTTTCTCTCCTTCAAGGTGGCCTTCCTCATCGCCATCACTTCAGCCCACCGTATATCGGAACTGGCCTCTTTGTCTATCCATCAGGATCTCTGCATCTTCCACACCGATAGAGTTGTATTACGGTTGGATCCTACCTTCATCCCGAAGGTCAACTGCATTTTTCACAGGTCGCAGGAGCTTGTGCTCCCCAATTTCTGTCCCTCTCCTCGCTATCGGCTAGAGAAGGTCTGGCATACGTTGGACATTCGCAGGGCCCTCAGGATCTATATTTCCCATATGTCCTCTTTCCAGCGAACAGAAGCACTCTTCATATCTTTCCAACCTGCTTCCATGGGTTCAAAACTGACTGCTATCGCCTTAGGGCGGTCGATCAGAGCCACTATTTTCACGGCCTATGAGGCTCATGCCTTACCAGTTCCTCACAACATCATGGCTCCCTCCACCAGGAGTGCTGCCACCTCCGCTGCCTGGTCCACGCAGACCTCCTTGGAGGAAGTATGCCGAGCGGCCACCTGGGCCTCCCCGACTCCTTTCATCCGACATTATCGGTTGGACTCCTACACATCGGCAGATGCTTCTTTCGGCAGGAGAGTTCTGCAGGAAGTCCATTTCGACAATGATTTGTGGGTCTGGCCTACTCCCTCCCTATAGGACAATGAACTTTGGTATGTCCCATGCCTGACTGGCATTCCCGCTGTTTAGGAGAATGGGGTTGGTCTTACCTGATACGCCCTTTCTCTAGTACTGATGATATCACCTAGTTTAATAATGAAACATCTGCAAGAAAACCATCAAGTTCAGAGAGCACCAAGGACCCCACAGTTCAACCCTGAGCTACAAATATTCTCTTCTATCGATAAACACTTTTTGGTTAGAGGGATTCAGAACCTGCCTTATATGAGATGGCTCCCAGTGGATTTCATTCTAAATTTTGATATGATTTCTGTAAATAAGGAATGTAGAATTATAATGGCTGAGTATTTGATCTTTCATACATCAAAAAAAAAATAAAATAAATACAAAGCTAAGGGATAAACAAAAAACAGATTTGAAAAGAGAAAAGGCTCAGGAAAGAAAAAGAATGAAAATGTAAGAGAAAGGAAAAGAAGGAAAACCAAAAAAAGAATGACTTCCCACTTTCTTTGGTACAGATATAAGTAAAAAATATATTAAATTCTTACTCTAAAATGAATATTTGTCTACCTTATTTCCATATAATCTCATATCTAATCATCAAAACCCATATCAACTTTTAATTTGTTTCTCACAAAAAGTGCAGTAATGGTTCATATTGCTTTAATCACTGTTTGTTAAGGAAACTACTGATTTATTTAATTGCACCAAACTCTAAATAAAAAAGGAATGAAAAATCCTAAACTCTAGTGTAGACCCATGCTTCTCAACTTTGACAACTTTAAAGTGCATTCGATTCCCAGAATTCCCAAGGCAGCATGAAGTTCGCCCATCTTAAACTTGCCAAGATTGAAAAGCACTGATATACAGATAGGGATTTTTCCATTCTTCTTTTACTGGTTCTTTCTTACTTATAAGCAATCATAATGCAAAATCCTCACTTCCACCCCATCCCAAAGCATAGATAATGCAAAATCCTCACTTTCACCTCATCCAAGAGCAAAGATGATGCAAAATCCTCACTTCCACCCCATTCCAGAACAACCACCATTCACTCACTAGCCTGTTTTCCAGCTCTGTTCTCCTGCGTACAGGGCAACAAAAGACCATGTGACTACCAATTAAAAAAAGGTTTTCAGTCAGACCTTCTAACTTCTTGGGGAAAAAAGATCTCGTGAAGTTGGAAGGTCTGATTGAACTGACTGATCAGCCTCCCAGCTGATCGGGGCAGCCAGTCAATTGCCACCTCCCAGCTGATCAGTGCAGCCCCCAGTCATGCCCCTGCAACTTCCCCACCCAGAATGGCAACTTTGGTGGTCAGTGTGGGGCCAGCCAGTGGTGGGAACCACCAGTTCACCAAACTATACAAAAAAACTAATAGGTTTGGCCGAACCTATGTGAACCAGCTGGATCCCACCACTGGGAGTAATCTAGCAGATGTAAAGGTGATGGTGACCAATTTTCAAGGGAAAATACTATTTTAAAGATAGTACTGAATTATCATTTTGAAGCCAACAATGAAGATGCCTTTAAGTTATATTCAGAATGAATTTCATTAAGCTATATTGAATCCAAAAATTAATTTTAATCATGCATGACTTTGTTTGTTTGAGCTAATAAAGTTTTAATATGTTTTCTGGGGCAGTTCGCCCTCCCACCCACCCATTGAACCTTCTAAAAACTGAAGAATTGGCTTTCCCTCAAAGCATTGGGATAGGTTGAAGCTACAATTAGAAGAGATTATTATGGGTTGCATCAAGAGAGTTTGGGTATGGTGCCAGGTTTTTGTTGTTTCTGTTTTTTATTTTTTTCTGCTTAATTATTGCATAGTGTTGTTTTTAAATTGTGAGATGCCAAGAGTTCTGGTTTGAGATCAGGGGAGGGTATATACATATATTTAAATTAAATACAGTAAATAAGTTGGCATATTAGCAATAGTGATTTGTGATTCTCTTAAATCATTCCAGATGCTAAGCAGTGTAATTTGCTATAAAATTAAATATGAAAATACTTTAAAGTCCTATTGGCTCTACTCTCCTGTCCCATAGTCAAACTGAAATAGACAAAACAAAAATCAGAGAATATTATATTTTCTAACAGACTTAGAGGCTATTTAGAGTCCGGATCCAGAACTGGAGAGTGGAAAATAGTTCTTTCGGATTCATTCTGTTATGCGTGCTGGATTTTTAAGGATAGGAACAGGGGTGAAATGCTACTGGTTCGCTCCAGTTCGGGCACACCAGTAGTGATAAAAACTACTAGTTCGGGTGAACCAATAGTAAAAAAAAGCTACCGGTTCAGTGGAACTGGTATTTCCGATGATCAGCTGTGCCGCACAGTTTAACTTCGCTAGAAAGCAGGAAATCCTGCTTTCTAGCAAAGCTAAATCGCGCAACACAGCTGTTCCCCCCACCGCTGTTCTACTTACCTAGTGTAGTCATCTTTTTCTGTGCAAAGTGCGCATTTGGTGTGCACTCTGCATGCGCGCACAGTGTGTTTTTGGCACGCATCATGCATGCACGCATTGGCACATGCCGTGCATGCACAAGTAGTGAACAAGTGGCAATCCAAGAAGGATTTCACCACTGGATAGGAATATAAAATACAGGTAAGTCCTTGTTTAGCAATCACAATTGAGACCAACAACTTGGTTAAGTGAAGCAGTCCCTACATGAAAGTGCAACTGTGTTAATGATCTTACTTCAGTTTTCCCTTGCTTTACAGACCTGCAAAAGTCTTAAATGCAAAGATAGGTGGCAAAGTTACTTTTTCATCACCATTTTAACACTGAATGATCTCTGTACAAGACTACCTAAATGAGGTTGGTCTATACTGAATTTCACTAATAGACTAGAACCAGTTCCACAGTATAGAAGAGTTTTTACAAATTATATTTTAGAATTAATTGACAACGAAGTTGCAAATTCACATAACAAAACTAAATATAATGAAACTTATGTTGTACAGGTAATCCTCAGGTTACGAGCGTTCCCTTAGCAAACGTTCGAAGTTACGTGATAAGCACTCCTTAGCATTTATAAACAAGTCCCGAAATTATGAATGTTGCAGCACCACAACAGTTGTTCACCCTTACGAACGACCACAGAGGCTCTGCAATGTTCGCCCTGTCTGTTCACACACACACCCTGGGTCGGGTCTTCACAGACACTTTGCCTGTGGAGACTCACCTTGCGAAGATCTCCTCTCTGTCGCGGTTTCTTTGCCTACTTTGTTGCTTCAGGCTTCAGTACGTCAGAGACCTAATGTACCGCAAGATCATGTGAGATCAGTAGCGTGAGATCTCGTACTACTGATCTCGCATGATCTCGCACTTTAGGCCTCTATTCTCTGAGAATTGAGGCCTGGACGTTTGCAAATGGAGGGAAGGCTTCAGGCCTTCCCTCCATTTGCTATTTCCTTGCCGAAGTCTGTAGGAAGACTGCGGCCCTGTACGCTTTAGCAGCCCTTTGCAAAAAGCCTTTGTCAGCACCAGCAAAGCTTGGGAAAGGTGGATCCGACCCTTCCTCCAAAACTCTGTTCCTGCTGGCAAAGGCTTTTTGCAAAGGGCTGCCGAAGGCTACAGGGACTCAATCCTCAAACGCTTTGCTGATGAGAAAGGAGGCCTGGAGGTGCGCAAATGAAAATAAATAAATAATTTTTAAAAAAATCTATTGCATGCGCTAAATTTCTTACTTTCTCAGGATAAGTAGTATGGTATTTGGGGATTAGATTTTATTTGACTAGGAAAATATTGTGGATTGTTAAATATATTGATTTACAGTTAGTAAGTTTTTACATGTTAGATTAAAATTAAACTAATATATGAATATGTTTTTTATAAGGTATTTAGGTATTTATTTAATTATTTATTTATATATTTTTTATATTTCTGAACTGCCTATCTCCTTCAAAAAGAAATTATTTAAACTTAGAGAGGTATTTTATATTTTATGATTGTCTCTGTACTGAAAAAAGTTGGAGGTCACTTTTGTGTGTGTGTGTATTTGTCACTTAACTTTTTCTCTTTTATTCCCTTCCCCTTTTCACTTGTATATTAGTTTGTATTTTATTTTATTTTATTTTGAAATTTAATAAAGGTATACACACACACACACACACACACACACACGGTTATATATCTCATGAAAACATTTGGTATACATATATACAATGAGATATCAGCTACTTAAAATGAAAATTGTTTAACAGTAATGTGCATAAAGACAGGTTTTCAACAATTCATTTCCATTTCTGACTAGGTCGGTCTGTCTGTCTGTCTGTTTAATTTGTTTCTCATCAAGTTACCAAATTGGTTAAAACATTTCACCAGTATATGAATAACTGCTATTATTGGATTTTAGGTTTTAAATTTATCATTCCTTTACAAGAATAAACAAATCAAAGCAAATTTTGTAAATTATTTGCATATATGATACATTTATGCTTATCTCAGCAGATTCATTTCTATGGATTTGTAGGATAACTTTATATTTTGATAGACATGATTTATATAATACACTGAAAAACTTACACTATGTAGGAATGCTAAATTTGTAGAAAGGAATCATTTTTGCTATACTATGCGCGTTTCATGAGCCAATATTTCTGACCGGGATAACACTGAATATGAATTTTGCAAGATGTAGATCCTCAAATGATGAAAAAAATAGGTGGGAGTTATGTAGCAACAATATGCTCTTGTATGAAATACTCATGTATTATAACCATGCAATTCCTGATACTTAGTAAAATGGTGTAATATGTTAAATCTGGAGAATATATATTTTAAGGCAAAGAATTCTGTACTATCAACAACATCTCCATTATGGCATTCTGTTTCATGGGAGCAGGCAAACAGGTTATTTATTGCAGTGTCATGTATTCAGTGTAGAAATATTTGTTATAAAGACACACCAAGAACAAATATTTTAAATAACTAAATTCGGAACAAATAAATATATTTTAAGCATATTAAAAATAATGTGATCATTACAATCATTGAAACACTTGGTTTGAAAATTTAAAACTAAATTTCCATCCGATTTTAAGGCATCCCAGATTTTAGTGTTTTTCTATTGTCATCTTCTCTTTGTATTCCCGGAAATACGTAAGATCTCCGACCTCCGGGTGTTTCGCTGCGCACTGAAGACCCTGTTGTTCCGCCAGGCCGGGCTATAGACATAATTTTAAATTGGGGTATTTTAAATTTTCGGGGTTTTAAACCAGGCCAAATCTATTTAATTATTTTAATTTTTAATCATTGTTTTGTCTTGTGTTTTTAAATTAGCTGTACACCGCCCTGAGTCCTTCGGGGGAAGGGCGGTATAGAAATAAAATTATTATTATTATTATTATTATTATTATTATTATTATTATTATTATTATTATTATTATTATTATTATTTGTAGCCACTTTATAGATATTAGTTTCATTTTTGAGTGGTGTGTTGCAAAAATATTAACAGAGTCTTACTTTAGAAAAATAGAAAGCCAAGTATTTTGTACACATTATGCATGGTAAGCATAAGGAGAGGGAGATAACATACTGAGAATTCAAATAGGGCATCAAGAGGAAATGCGATGTATTATTTTTATTATCTCCAATATGATGAATATGTGAATAACATTAATAGATCAAATTATTTCTATCTATAGTTGCTTATGATTTCCCAAGAACTGATTTCCACTAATACACTACTATGGTTTACATTACTGTCACCTTAAGAATTTTTATTTTATCTTATGTTCTATGTCTTTAATGAGTTGGCAGTAATATTGAAAGATGACATTAATAATGAATTTAAAAGCATTTTGCATTCTTAATTTGCCCATTAAAGAGCCATTTCCCCATCTCTAACATTTTAAAGATAATAAATTCATGAGTTGCCCAAGATAGGTTACCCAACATCCAAAGATAGATGTTCACCAATGATTATAATCTTGTTTTCCCTTTGTAGAAGTTTATGATTATGTCACTGAGAGTAAGGCATCCTAGTTATGATGGCAATAAATATATTAATACTTGTTATATAACTGAAGGTGCAGACTTCTTCCCATCAAGGAATGTCAAATATGTATTATTTATATATTAAATAAATTTATATGGCCACCCAACTCATACATTATGACTCCAGACAGCGTACAACATTAAAAATATGTATGACATTAGTACCATTTTTCTTTTTAGTCATCATCATATAATTTATTGTATACTTTCATGCATTTGTCAACATTTAAGGTTGCTTGAGCTTACTAATAAAGAGCATACAATTATTTACACTGATTGCCAAAATTAATTTGTATGATTGAAACAAAATATAATTGTTTCTAGATTCTGTCTTTCAAATTGCTTCATTGTACACTCATGTTTAAACATTCACAAGTACATCTTCATCGCCATCTCTAATTCTTTCAACAGGTAGAGAGAATTGTTGATAAAAGAAAAAACAAGAAAGGAAAAACGGAATACTTAGTGCGATGGAAAGGCTATGAAAGTGAAGATGACACATGGGAACCTGAACAGCACCTTGTGAATTGTGAAGAATATATACATGAATTTAATAGACATCACAATGAAAAACAAAAAGAAAGCACATTAACAAGGACAAACAGGACATCTCCAAATAATGCAAGAAAACAAATTTCTCGATCTACTAATAGTTCTTTTTCAAAAACATCTAAATCCTTAGTTATTGGAAAAGACCATGAATCAAAAAATCAACTGTTTGCTGCTCAGAAGTTTCGGAAAAACAACACTCCTCTCTCTGGTAGAAAAAACATGGACCTTTCAAAATCAGGTATCAAAATTCTTGTGCCCAAAAGTCCTATCAAGAGTCGGACAGCAGTAGATGGCTTTCAGAATGAAAGTCCTGATAAGCTGGATCGCATTGAGCAGGATCATGAAGATTCTGTAGCCCCAGAGGTGGCAGCAGAAAAACCAGTTGGAGCTTTATTAGGTCCTGGAGAAGAACGTGCTAGAATGGGGAGCAGGCCAAGAATACATTCATTAGTGCCACAATTGCCAGTGCCAGTAACAGCTACCATTGCATCTGCATTAACAATAAATGGAAAAGGTAAGTATGGATGGATAGGTTTTCCAACAAATTTTATAGATATTCATATGAGTAACTTTTTAATGTTTCCGATATTGTCTTGTCTAGTTTATTCCAGGAACAAACATGCAATATGTATTTTTTTTACCTTAACTGGTTCTCAATTTTTATTTATTTATTAAGAAAATTTATATGGTCACCCAGCTCACTCTTGTTGACTCCGGGCAGATTACAAAGATAAAACTGCAGTAGAAAAACCAATAACACACTACTTCCACTTGATGGGCTCCTTATCTTTGGGGGCCCCATTAGCAGAATCACATTTTCAGGGCCTTGGAAAAGATAGAGTGGGAGCCAATCTTACAATAAAACTCTCAACAAAATTGTGTTAGTTTACACTTTTCTGAGAAGCATATTGTGATTGATTTTTTTAAAGACAGGTTTTATCAGGGTCTTGAATTTACCAACCATTAATTGCTATTTGTTTCATAGATTTTAGAAATAAATAGTGAAGTTCATTAAGATGTTGATAGGGAACCAGTATATTCTGCCATTTTCATTTTTAGACAAGTGAATTTATTTACTTTGTGAATTGTTGGTATATTGCTGTTTCTCTTTATGACGTATTCTACATATTCAGTTAGAGTCTTCTAGGTAGAAAATAATCTTTGAGGGAATATGAGGTTTTACAGGAAAAGAAGGAAGTAAAATTATCTGACATTGGATGTGGACATCTGCACAAAATATGTTTTTAATTTGTTATAATTCATTATTAGGTCTTCCCTCCATTTTCTTACCTATATTTTATAATTCTATTGAACATACTGATTTCTTTCTTTTTCCTGTCTTTATAAAGCATTTGAAATATTACAGTATAGATCAGGGGGGTGTCAAACTGGCGGCCTGCAGGCAGGATGTGTCTCGTGTAGGCCATGCCAATCCCAGCTCCACAAAGAGGAAAACATCATGATACATCTACATCACGTGACGGCAATGTGATGCCGCTAGTTTAACATCTGTGGTTTAGATGTTAAAAACTGGAATTGTATACAAAGTCCCTAATTTATATGGGAGGTTTCTATGTGTTACAAAGCTTTTGATTGTGTTTCTTAGGCTGTTTCTAGAACTGTACTACTTTGCTCCTCCATCATTCTGCTTAGCTCTAGCTTTCTCATGAAGGCCTAAATGGAAGTTAAGGTTACCCTCACATGTTTATTTATAAAGGAATAAGCCCCAATGAGGAGACTAAAACTTACTTCTAAATGAAGTGGATAGTACCTTGTTTTGAATCAGTTGTTTTCTAGATTATTAGTTTTATTTTATTTTTTAAATTCTGCATGAATGATTTTGCTTTCTGATTTGACTGGGTTTTTTTCCCAATTTAAACTATGTTTTTATAATGAACATGAAAACCCTGAAAAAGTAGTTTGGGAAAGGCATCCTATTGGAATTGTATGATCAATATTTAGATAAAATAAAACTCAGATAAAGCAATACATTTTATAGTTGAGCTGTGATATTTCAGTAATTTAATTTCTTTATCTTATAAAGAAAGAGAACAGCATTTGAGGGGTCCTTGGTGCTCTCTGAGGGTGCTTGTTTTCTTGTAGATGTTTCATTACCCTTAACTAGGTAACACCATCAATGCTAATACAGAGTGCTGTTTGCTGTCATTTTATATTCTGGTGACTTGTCTGTCTGGGTGGGTGGGGGGCGGTCTTAGAGATTCTTTGGTTGGGCTGTTTACTGATGGCTCTTTGACTGTTTCTTGATTGAGGTATTGTTTATTTTTTGCTGTGAAGTTAACCTTGGAGTTAATCTATGCTTATCTGACTGCTGATTAATGGTGGAGAGGTGCTGTAGTCTTTTACTCTTTGGGGTTGATTGATTGTCTTTTTTGCATAGTCTATAGACGTTGTTAATGCCTATAAGTCAGTACTGATGGCTGATTTGTCAGTGTGTCAGACTTCTGGAAATACCCTGGCATTTTTGGACATGGCCTGGTCTAGGATTGTCACATTTTCTCAATTGAAACTATGGTTAAATCTGTCTATATGTTGTGAAATTAAAGAATTTTCATCATGTCTTCTGACTGCTACTTGGTGTTCATGGATGCATTCTGCCACTCTTCTGCCTGTTTGTCCTACATAGCTGTTCTTGCAGTTCTTACATTGTATGTTGTAGATGACTCCTGTTCTTTCTTCTGGGGTTGCTGGTTCTTTTGGTTTGCTTAACATGTTTTAGAGGACTTAAGTTGGCTTGTGTGCTTTGCTGATTCCATGTAGTTGTAGAAGTCTATTGGTGGTTTCTGAGATATTCTTGATGTATGGCAGTGTAATTCTTTTTAGGGTTTGTGTTGGTTGTGCTGTATTGGGTTGAGTAGTCAGGAACATTTTGATAAAGTATCCATTTTGTTGGAATGTGTTGTATAGATGTTCCATTTCTTTTTCTGCTACTCTGGGTTGCTGCAGTGTGTTTGGGATCATTTAAATAAAGTCCTTACACAGCTTCTCTTGTGGGAGGTTGAGTTGCTGCTTTTGGTAGTGGAGCACTTGGTTAGTATTGGTGGTTTTTCTGTAGACTTGCATTTCTAGTTTGCCATTGTGGTCTCTGCTGACTCTGGCAGAAAGGCAATGCTGTAAAAATATTAGATAAGACAGTGACATTGATCAAGAGATAACATCCAGAAAGCCCCAAAGCTGCCAAAGTTGCTTTATGTGTCCAATGGCTGGATCCAGAGGGACAGTTTGCTCATGAAATGTTTTCTGGACATGCATGTGTTCTCAAAGCAGGCACTCAAAGCTTTCAAGTTCAGGAGAGTTCTTTAATTGCAAGGGAAACATCTTGTCTCATAATCACTAGTCTGGTCAGGCTTATTACACCTCTGCAGGTCAATTAAGTTCTAGAACCAAGTTACACAAGAGCCTATTTCTAGTTACAACCACTAATTAGTTACTAAATCCAAATAAAAATTGTCTCTGACCTAAAAGTCAGCAGTATTCTATATACATTTTTTTTTAAGTTATGGCAGGCCAGATAAAGAAACTTTGTGCTCTCCAGTTATTTTAGATTACAACTCCAGTGTACATTAAAATTAGTCATAATGTCTGGGACTAATGAGAATAAACCCAATATACAGAGAGGCCAAGATTCTTCAAATGCTAAATGCTGTTCTTCTAGGCATATGTCTATATTTGTTAATTGTCTATTGCTTTCTGATTTAGTAACTGATATGCACTTTTTAACTTTTGCACTGAAATATTGAATTTTTAAATCACTTCTCTAGTAATACACATAGCAGATGGAGATTTAAAGCTCAGATGGATTCAGTTCAGTTTAACTTCCAAATATAAAGAATTTTCTCCTCCACAAATGAGAGAGCTAGGATTGTGGTTGTTGAGTGAAGCGGTTATGTAGTATCTCACTTAATAACTGCTTTGCTCATGACCAAGATTCCCGGCCAAATTGTGATCAAGGAGGATTACCTGCATTAATTGTAATACTTCCAAGTTGAAGAACTTGAAATTGAATTGTGTTATTTTAAACCTTGTCTATATAAACTCACTTTGTGAACTTTGTTGATCTAATTGTAACACACGTTTTACATATTCAGATGCAATAATATTTTTTTAAAAAATTTTAATAAATGTTCTGATAAAAAATTGCTAGCATGTAAAATAAAAGGGATTATTAAAAATTGACAACATCTGCCATCTAATATTTCATTAGATCTGGAATATTTTAGCATTTTTTACTGCCTTTAAATTATTTGTTGAATGATGCTTTTGAAATCTTTTATAATATCACTAGATATATGTAATTATTATCCCAACTTCTGTTTTGAAAGCCAACTAGATCATCTAGTCCAGGTGTCGGCAATGTGTGGCTCCTGAGCCGCATGTGGCTCTTTTGTCCCCCTGCTGTGGCTCCCTGCCACCTGGCTGGCTCTGCCCCTCACCCTCCCCTCCCAGTCACTAGCCTGGCCTGAAAAGGTAAGGGTGACGGCAGGGATAGAGACTCGCTCCATATTCCAGAGTGGAAGGGAAGTACCCCTGTACTTGCCTCTCATCTCGCAGGCGCTTCTTCTGGTGCTTCTTGGTGCTGCGCACGCCTCGATCACTCAGGGAGACGCATGACTCTCTCTCTCCGCCCCGAGACAGTGGCCCGGGCTGGCTGCAACTGATGATCCGCATGGTAATGGGCTCCAGGAGGAGCAGAGGACGCCGTCTCCCCCATTGTGAAGCGCGCTAAATTTAAGTGTGTGTGCAAGGCGCTGCAAGAGGAGCTAGCAGGCCATGGAGGTGGCGAGAGCAGTGGCGGTGAGAGCAGCAGCAGCAGCCTCAGCCAGCCCAGGCCAGTGCTCTATACTTGCAACTTGCTTTCACCACTTTCATGGCCTGCTCACTGCTCTTGCAGCGCCACACTCAGCACGAAGAAGCGCCTGTGAGATGAGAGGCAATACAGGGGCACTTCCCTCCCACTCTGGAATATGGAGCGAGTCTCTGTCCCCATCGTTGCCCTTCTCAGGCCATGTGAGGAGTGACTGGGAAGGCGAGGGGTGGGGCCAGCCAGCTGACGGAGAGCCACAGCAGGGGGATGAAAGAGCTTCATTTATCTGGAAACCTGAAATGACGCTTGATTTAAATCATATGGTAAAAGCACCAAAGAAGAAAGAACATCAGCAAAAACAAAACAAAAACAACAGCTTCAACCCTCGCCTGTTTTTGGAACTGATTCAAGAGGGAACACACACATACGTGAGAGGGAGGGAAAGAGGGGGGCAGATAGAGAGGGAGGGAAAGAGATGAGAGAAAGAAAAAGAAAGAGAAATGAGAAAATGATGGAGGGAGAGAATGAGAGAGAGGAAAAAGAAACAAATGGGAGAGAGAAGGGGTAGAGAGGGAGGTAGAGGGACACAGAAATGAGAGAGCTGGAGGGAGAGAACGAGCGGGAAAAGAGGGAAACGAGTGAGTGAATGGGAGAGAAAGAAAGGAAAGAAAGAGAAAGGGAGGGAGAGGAAAAAGAGAAAAATGAGAGAGGAGGGAGAGAGAGAGACCCATTTCTTCACAGAAAACACCCGGAGCCACAAAACCCAGGTAGGCATGGCTGGGGGGGTGGAGGTCATGTGACTGGGTGGGAGTGTCGTTGAGTTGGCCACGGCCACCCAGGTTTTGTGGCTCCTAGTGTTTTCTGTGGGAAACGGGTCCAAATGGTTCTTTGTTTTTAAGTTTGCAGACCCCTGTTCTAGACCACCAGTTTCAATAAGAAGAATTGTTGAAAGCATATAAAACCTTAAGGTTGTTGCTTATTGTGATGATTCTCTAATCCTTCTTCTGTCATATTTCCTTTGTATACTGGGGATTCTTATAGGCAAAAATCATAAACAGCTTTGTATAAGTGCCTCTCACCTCACAGTTGCTGTTATCCAAAGAAAATTGGTGGCTGAACAATGAAGAAGTCAGCCCATCATACTGTTTAGTATGGTAAATGGTAGAGAAACAAAAATCTGTTCTGCTGACAGATGTTCTGCCAGTGAAATGCCTCAGTTCCTTTTTTCCTCTACTCATACGCACAATACTTTCTTTAATGTTATGTGGTATTCATAGTAAAAGATGTCTTATCTGCCAATTTAAAAATATCATCTGCACAGTCCTTTTGGCAGGCATATCTTTTATTCCCAGTCATGATTACAAATGAAGGGAAAATATACTTGTACCTCATGTCCATAATTACATTTGGAGATTAATCAATGATTAGAGTCAGCTTCAGAAAAGGGATTAAAATAAAGGAAATTACTATAAATTTGAATTTTGTCAGGATATTAAGAATGATGAATTTCTGATGCATTAAGGCTGGCTAAAAATTTTATTACACAATAGTGAAACACTTGCTCCATATTAGTTTATTTTTACTAATATTTTAGTAATTAGCGTACAATTTCATTGTTTTAAGCTGCCATTCTTACTATTCTCAAGTCTATTCGTAGATGCTGGGAATTGAATTGAGGGCCTGCCTAAATACTATGGATGTGCTGTATACTGTCTCATTGACTATAGCTCAACTATTTTAGTTCAGATTGGTGTGTTTTTAAAAAATAAGTTTCCTACTTTTGTTCTGTCGAAACAAAATAAGAGTAGCTGTTTTGTATTTGATGAGTGTCCAGACTTTCTAGATACAGAGGAGTTAGTGGTGTGTAATTGAAATCCTTGCAAGGAGTTGAGACTGCAAAACCTCCAAATATCCTCAAAATATATTTGAAAACATTGCACTGTAACAGCTTCCTAAAAAATAACCAGGACCATTTGTTAAGGACAGGATATATTATTATTGCCTTTATGCACGGATCTAGTCAAATAATAGTCAGCACTAACTTGGCATTTAGATAAGGGTCAGTGAAATTCAAGGGGAACTGGACGGGTCTCTTGTGGGAACGCGGGGACTCCAAACTGATGATGCATTTAACTATACCTTCCAGCTTTGTCTGCTCTTCTCCTACATCATTCAGTTATAGATCAGAGTTAAGTAAGAAGATACTTGGTGATAGTTACATTTTTGGAATCTCTACTTTTGAAATATTTGGAGAGTATTTCTAAAAAGATTTCAAGAGATTTTAATTGTTTCTGGCCAATATTATCTCGCTTTATTTTTTTCTAGTACTATCAGAATAATTGGTACTGCTTTGAGAGCAGATTAATGATGGAAATGCCCACAGAAGGAGTATAGATTCTGTATATATGCAGAAAAAAATAATTAAGAAACCAGTTGTGCGCTACCATTTAAAAAACTAGCTATATTGCATTAAATACATTATATTTCCCAGTGATAGCAATTAAACTCTTGATAGGAAAATGTTATTTTTATATTACATGCTTCACATATAATACTTAATCTGCATCTGTTTCATTTGTATTATATTAAAATACTTACCTTATTTAAGCACTTATTTTAGCAGGCTTACATGATGGAAATAAAATATTATGCATGCTTATTTTTATCGTTTTTCAAAAGGGTATTTAAAAGAATGTCTATTTATGATGTGTCCTAATTAAGCTTGAATGAAGTAGAGTACACAGTTTACAATAATATATATGTTTCTTTATAAAATACTACAGTTTTGAACATTTTTTGTCATTGTTATTGCTGGCACAATTAATAGTTGCTATTTTTCTTTAAAAAAAATTTCTAATACACAGAAGAGGATAACTTTGTCTTTTGTAATGAAAATAATTTTTATTAGAACATAAATAGGTGCAAGTAAAATTAATTAGAAATGTTTGCTGTTATTCTTAAAGGTGAATGATCAAAAACTTTGCAGATCTCATATAAGTACCGTATTTTCCGGCGTATAAGACTGGGTGTATAAGACAACCCCCGACTTTTCCTGTTAAAATATAGGGTTTGGGCTATACTCGCCGTATAAGACTACCCCTCTTCCAACGCACACTAAATAAAAATTAAAAAACATCAACTGGCTCACCCACAATGTAAAAGCAGCTGTGCTAGACCCAAAATGGCCCCTGCAACAAGCAGGAACCTCACACAGCCACAAAAAGCCCAAAAAAACAACTTTCACACTTTACACACACAAAATTCCACATACAGCTTTGTGAGATTTTGTGTGTTTGTGTAGTTAGAGTGAAACACTACAGAAACACACTAAATCTCAGAAAGCTGCACAAATATTATTTTATTTTATTTTATTTTTATTTTTATATGAAAGCTAAATTTAAAACTTCCTAAACTTTAAATGGCTAGGTCTAAAAAAGAACAACTAAAAAAAAACCCAATTAACTATTTTTTTTCAAAGCTCCCAAAGGGGAAAAAAACTTACCCAATAGAACAGGGGTCTCCAACCTTGGCAACTTTAAGACTTGTAGACTTCAACTCCCAGAATTCCTCAGCCAGCTTTGTTTTGCTGGCTGAGGAATTCTTGGAATTGAAGTCCACAACTCCCTGCTTGCTTGATTGCAGGCAAGGGAGTTGCTTGCTGATGGAATGGATTCAGGCAAGTGAAGCAAGGCAAGCGTTGCGACTAGCAGCTAAGGTAAGCAAGCTGGAGGGGGAAAACTTTTTTTCTTTTACATGGCTCTGGCGATCCCAGGTGCGTTGCCTGATTAGCAGGCAACGCAGCTGGGATGGTCAGAGCTTGGATCGCCAGAGTTAGCAGGCAATGCAGCTGGGATCGTCAGAGCTTGGATCATCAGAGCCATGTAAAAGGAAAAAATTTTTTTTCCTTTTACATGGCTCTGGCGATCCCAGCTGCGTTGCCTGATTACATCTGGGATGGTCAGAGCTTGGATCGCCAGAGCCATTTAAGGCTCGTCAGAACCTTTCGGGCTGGTCTGCCTGGTTACAGGAGAACGACACCCGGCGTATAAGACGAACCCCGACTTTTGAGAAGATTTTCATGTGTTAAAAGTCGTCTTATACGCCGGAAAATACAGTATATAATTAAAATTATTCTTATTTTTTGTTTTATTGCTGTGCTTTTGTTAAATGTTTACTAATTGCCTATCATGGTTTGTGTTGCAAGGTGAGTTGCACATTAACAGTTTCTTTATATCCAGTCCAACTTGTTGCCTCCTTATCTGACCATTATTTTTTCTGTGATTGAGGCCATTGCCATGATAGTTTTCAGCCTTTAAATAATGGTTTTCATAAAACCATAAAATAATGCTTTTAATAAATATTGGGCTACATTTCATGAAGTAATTTGATTTTTGAAATGGAATATTGTTCTTCTGAGTTGTACTCTACTTCACATATTTTCTGTATTTTTGAGCGGTTTTTGGTACTCTCCGAGTTTGGTTATCTTCTTGCAGACGTTTCATTGCCCAAATGAGGTAACATCATGAGTTAAGAGAGCACCAAGGACCCCTCATTTCAACCCTGAGAAACAAATATTCTCCTTTATTGGCTTCTGCATTTTTCTTTTTTTTTTAATGAAGTTGTTTTCATAAAAATAGGTGTGGTATCTTGCCTTAGAACCAAATTAAAGTAGATAAAGTAGTTGTATGATTGGTTTTAGTTAATTAAATCTTGAGTAGTAGTTATAAACTAATATCAGTCATTTTTCAAAATGAAGGTATATTGTACTCAAATAGACAATAGTGTTTCTTTAAAAATTTCTAAATTATAAAGGAAGCTGGTAGATGAACAATCATACCTTTGTAAATTGTTCCTAACCAAAGAAGGATCACATCCTGTGATTGTTTCCTAAAAATTTTGTAAACATGAGAGATAAGTATCTTTGGATTAAAAGAGGTATTTTTTTAGTTTCTTCTTGTGATTCCAGTTAAAGATCATACCCTATTGGCATGTTGAAAAAGTTTTTTCTTTAGTACCTCAATATGAGATTTTATTTTATTTTTTTGCATTTGCTTTCCCACTTAGATTTGTATAGCTTGTATATTACCATACGCCTTCTCATGTTGAATCTTTTAAAAGTAGCTGAAATGTATACAGGTAGTTTGTCTACTTACAGCCACGATAGAGCCAGGAATTTCAGTCATAAAGTCATAGTTGTAAATCAAGATACCAGATGACTGAGCTTGATTTTACATCTCTTTTTATAGTGGTCACAAAGCAAGTCAACATGATTGTAAAGCAAATCACATGGTCCTTAAGCTATTCAGATGGTCATTAATTGAATCGATTCTTTTGGATGGGCGTTTTTTGCTGGCAAAAATACAGCAGAAACCAGCAAAAAACATTGTAAATCATGAACACGGAACACTGCAACTGGTTGCAAATGCAGGCTGGTTGCCAAGTAGCCAAAATGCAGTCATGTGACTGAGGAGGGGATAATTGTAAAGTCCATAACTTTTAACAGTCATTAAGCAACCTGTTATAAATTGAGGTTGACCAGGGAGGTAATAATAGCAAAAATAGAACTCCCATGGTCTCTGCTGATATATGCTATTTTCCTGTTTGCAGCCATTCATTCTCCATAGTAAATAGGTCATCTTGTTTGTAAGGGCAAGTGCAGTTTTGCCTACTGCTATATTATCCCTGCTCTTTTTTATTTGCAACATCTGCAGTAAAAATGTAATCCAGTCTTACTGTTTAAAAGTCATGATTTCCTATCTTAAATAAACTGGGGACTTGTTTGGTAAAGAGTTCTGAATTACAAGAGTTTGGGAGAACTGAAGAAAACTGTGTTAAATGTGTTATTGTAAAACAGGTCTATTTTAAAGAGGATAGAAGATACAATCAAGGAAAAATATGAGCTTGCTTCTGATTTTTTTAAATTTTCTGGACAGCTGCTATAGTCAGAACAGACCTGTCTGGTTCTCACATTGGACCAAGATAGCCTAGCCCTAATGAGTTGGCAGGATAAGAAGTGGAAAGCATATGTTTCAGGGAGAAGGGTTTGAATATAATCTATAGGCACACAGGAGTATAAACAATGAAATATTTCAATAATCTTTATCTGTAGGCTCCATTTTGTGAAGCTATTGCCACACAGGTATCTATTTTGGTGAGCTGTCTATGGATTTTTGCTGTGTAAGTTAGTTGTAGATCTTGAATGATGCTTACAAGTTTCTGTTGTATACAACCAACTGCATTCTTCTGCCTTCTGGGCAATTATTATTATCATTATTGTTGTTAATATTCTAGAAAGATTTCTAATTCCAGATGTTCAGCAATTAAATAATTTGATTATAAAATACAATTGTTTTAAAATTCTGCTTTAAGGGAAATAATGAATGACACTATTAATTTTCTATCCTCCATGTAGCTGAAGCTCTTTTTAAATTAATTTCTATTGGATGAATGAGATCAGAATCAGAATTTAGGGAATACTTAACTTTTTGAATTTTGCAATAAAACTAATGAGCTTGTATGCTTCATATTTATGTTATTGCAATTCAGTGGAGGAAAGTAGCTGAATTCCTAAGCTACCTAATACATACATTAATGACCCAGAAAAAGGAGTGAACAGGGAAATAGAAGAATCTGTAGATGAAACAACATTATTTATGATGGTTAAAGCTTCAGTACACTGTGAAAAGAAATCCCAGTAGGATAGATTAGCACTGAGAAAAAACAAGCAATGGAATGGCAAATAAAGCTCAACTTTAAATATGAGCTGACACCTGTGGTGACTAAATTTCAAATACTAATTCTTACTCAAGATTCAAGTTCATTATTATTACCAATAGTATTCAACCAAGTAGTTTTAAATAATGTAGACATTCATGTAAAATGCCTGTGTTTTTGTTTTTTAGTTAGAAGTGCATTTGTTTTCAGTATCACAAATAATGTAGATATAATGAATTAATTATGTGTTTTTTTTTATTGCAAAAGTTTTACAATTACATTTTCACCCCTTTTTCCCCCCCCTCAACCCGCCCCAAACTTCCCAACCTCCCTAACCCACCCTAACCCTCCCCTCCCCCCAGACTTCCTCACAATATACTCATGTCAAATAAAAGGAAAAACCCTCCTTTGTATATAAAACTTGAACCCCTCCCTCCCCTTACAAATTTTCATCTTCATTACATTAACCTATTTCTATCTTAATATAGCATTTTCAAATAAATTTTCATCCTAATTACCTTGAAAATATTTCTATCTTAATATAGCATTTTCAAATAAATTTTCATCCTAATTACCTTGAAAATATTTCTATCTTAATATAACATTTTCAAATAAATTTTCATCCTCAACCTTAAAATATTTCTATCTTAATATAACATTTTCAAATAAAAGCTATTTGGTACTTCCTAGTTTGATATTTGTTCTGAACATAATCTATCCACTTCTTCCATTCCCATTCATATGTCTCTTGAGAACAGTCTTTTAAATATGCTGAAATCTTCGCCATCTCTGCAAAACTGGCCATCTTCAAAGTCCATTCCTCAATCGTAGGCAGCGCTTTATTTTTCCAATATTTACCTATCAACAATCTTGCTGCTGTTATCATATACAATATCAATTTTGTTTCACCCGATGTAAAACCCTTAACTATACCCAATAAAAACAGTTGTGGAGAAAATTGAATTTTTTTCTTCAAAACATTCTGCATGACCCACCAAATTTTTATCCAAAAAGCCTTAACTTTCTTACAAGTCCACCAAACATGATAATATGTAGTGTCTAAACAATCACATCTCCAACATTTAGGCTGCACATTAGGGTACATACACGACAATTTTTTGGGGTCTAGATGCCATCTGTAAAACATTTTATAAAAATTTTCCCTCAGATTCTGCGACTGTGTAAATTTAACATTCTGAACCCAAATTTTTTCCCATGTTTCCAACATCACTGGTTCCTCAAAATTTTGTGCCCACTTAATCATGCAGTCTTTAACTAGCTCAGTTTCTGAATCCCTTTCTAACAAAACATTATAAAGTCTTTTGATATGCATTGGGCCTTTCTCTTTTATGTGTCTAACTAATTCTTCCTCATACATCATAATACCAGTTTTTTGGTCCTCTTTCCATCTCAATTGCAATTGATTATATTGTAACCAAGTTAGATTAATCCCTTCAGCCAACAATGTCTGTAATGTCTTCAGCTGCCATCTGCCCGCATCTGTAAAAAGAACCTCTTTGTATAAAAACCCCCCGAGTGACATTATATTTGTATTCCACAAAGTATGACCAAGATCCAGCCATAGCGGTATTTTATAATCCCAATTGTTTCGGTGCTTCTTCCAAACTCTCAACAAAGAATCTCTAAGTATATGGCTTTTGAATACTTTATCCACTTTACTGTCATAAAATAAGTAAGCGTGCCATCCAAATTCCAAATCAAAACTTTCTGCGTTTAGTATTCCAGTCTTTTTTCCTCCAAGCCAGTCACTTAGTAAAGTCAAAGCTGCTGCATCATAATATAACTGTAGGTTTGGAAGTTTAAGACCTCCCCTTTCTGGAACGTCTTGCATGATTTTCATTTTTACTCTTGGTTTTTTCTCGTTCCAGACAAACTTATTCACGCCAGTTTGCCATACTTTTAGTTGTTTATCATTTTTGAGCACCGGAATCATTTGAAACAAAAAAAGAAATCTTGGCAAAATGTTCATCTTAACTGCTGCTATTCTTCCAAGTAGAGACAGCTGCAGTTTTTTCCAAATCTCCATATCTTTTTGCACCTCTCGCCACAACACCTCATAGTTATTTTGAAACAATTTCATATTTGATTCTGCAACCTGAACTCCTAGATATTTTACCTTTGGTACAATCTCAAAACCTGCCCTCCTTTCAAGCTCAAGTTTACGATCTTGTGTCATATTTTTAACTACCATCTTAGTTTTTTTCTGGTTCAGTCTAAAACCTGAAACTTTACCATAGTCTTGTATAATGTCCTTCATCTGGATTATTGATTCCATTGGCTGTGTTAGGGTAACAACCAGATCGTCTGCAAATGCCTTTATTCTGTAATCCTCTTGCCTTATCATTATACCTTTCAAAGTATTAGAGTCCCTTATTGTATTTAACAAGACTTCTAGTGTTAAAATGAACAACAGTGGGGACAACGGACTTGTCTTGTTCCTTTTTCGATTTTAAACTCTGTTGTCAGACTTCCATTAATAATAATCTGTGCCTTTTGTTCTTGATAAATTGCTGAAACCGCCTGAATAAATTGGTCCCCAAAGCCCATCCTTTTTAAAGTCTTTAGTAGAAAATTCCAGTCCACTTTATCAAAGGCCTTTTCTGCATCCAAAAAAACCAGCACTGCAGGGATCTGTTTATTCTTCTCAAGATATTCCAATAAATCTATTACTTGCCTTACGTTATCATTCATATGCCTACCCTCAATAAATCCCGCTTGATCATCATGAATCACCTTTTGAATTACTGGCATCAATCTGTTGGCTAATACTTTTGCGTAAATTTTATAATCCGTATTCAAGAGAGATATTGGTCTATAGTTCTCTGGTTTTTTGGGACCTGCTTGTTCTTTTGGTATCAAAGAGATATAAGCTGTAGTCCATGATGGGGGTACTTTTCCCCCTTGTTGTATATTACAAAATAAATCTCTAAGTTGTTCCACCATTTCTGCCTGCAGAGTTTTATAATACACTGCAGTCAGACCATCCGTTCTGGGAGCTTTAGCTGTTTTTAATTGTTTTATTGCTACTATTATCTCGTCCTCTGTTATAGGATAATTCATTCTTTCCTTTTGTTGCTCAGTGATTTTTGTAACTCTTTTGTTGTCTAAATATTTTTCTATAAGTCCATTCTGCACCTCCTCTCTGGCATATAGTTTAGTGTAATATTCAAGAAAAGCTTCTTTTATTAATTTCTGTTGAAAAACTTCTTTCCCTCCAATATCAATACTATCAATAGTCCGTACACTCTGTTTCTTCCTTAATGTGTAAGCCAACCACCTGCCCGGTTTATTGGCGTTGCAGAATGTGTTATGCTTCGCATATTGTAAATTTGTTGCAACTTGTTCCGCTATAAGCATTTGGAATTGGTCTTTCAGAAGTTTTATGACACCAAGTATTCTTTCATCTGTTGGGTTTTTAATAAGTAACTGTTCTTTGTTCTTTATTTCTGCTTCCAATTCAAGTCTTTTCTTTTGTCGAATCAACCTATGTTTAGAGTTCATATATATGAGCACCCCTCTCATATAAGCTTTGCTTGCGTCCCACACAATTTCCATTGGGGTGCCTTTATTCAAATTCATTTCAAAAAACTCTTTCAAATACTTTTTAAGTTCTATTATATTTTTTTCATATCTGAATAAATTTTCATTTAATCTCCAAGAGCGTCTCTCAGTCTTGTGTATCTCAATTTCTATCCACACTGGGCTATGATCAGTCAAAGTTCTTGGCAGAATCTTTGTTCTTTTTGTCCTAATAAGTAAATCATCAGACAACAAGATAAAGTCAATCCTGGAAAAAGATCTATGTCTATCAGAGAAGAAAGTATAATCCAATTCTTTTGGGTTATGTATTCTCCAAATATCTTTTAGTTCCAAATCTTCTTTCATATCGAAAAAAGTCTGTGGTAATCTAATCCTTGACTTCGCCAAAGTCTTTTTATCTAGTTTAGAATCAATTACACCATTCCAATCTCCCATAATTAAGATAGATCTGTAATCCCATTGAAGTATTTTCGTATGCAACATTTTATAAAAATAGTCCTGTTGTTGGTTAGGAGCATAAATCCCTATCAAAAGAATTTGATTATTAGCAGAAAGTAATTCAATTGCTACAAACCTGCCATCTTGATCAGCTTCTATAAGTTTGGCTGTTAATTTTTTATTTACGTAGATAACCACACCATTCTTTTTTTGGTTAGTTGAAGATATAAAATGTGTTCCTAGTTTGGGATTTTTCAAATAGTTTTGATCTTGAGCTGTAATATGCGTTTCTTGTAAACAAATTATATCATTATTATGTTGTTTTAAATATGCAAATACTTTCTTCCTTTTTTGTGCTACATTCAACCCATTCACATTCCAAGATAAACATTTAATCATCATTATTCTCCTTCTGGAGCAAAGAGCAGAACATTCGGATTTCATCCGAAATCTTCTGTCCTGCATTCCCCACGGCTCCAGCCTTTTGATCTTGTCTTTCCTGCTGTAACTTTTCTTTAAGTTGCTTGGCTTTTGCTCGGGTTATACGCTGGTCCTTGACTTCAGCCGTCCAAGCCGGCTCCAAGATTGGAGAAGGTTCCAGCAAAGGCTCATCCAGAAAACCTCCTTCAGCGCCCTTCAACTCCTCTGATTCCTGCTTAGATTGTTGTTGCAGTTCTTGAAATTGCTTCTTATCACTCTCTTTAATCTCCAAAACTGTAGATGTACGTGGGGATGGTGTTCTTTCTTTCCGGTTTCCTCGTCTTCGGCGGCGACGGTGCCTTTTTAAGCGCCGCCAGCCCCGCCACTCGTAGAGCCGCTTCTCGATTGCGAAGCGGCTTGAAATCTTCAAAATCTTTAGGATTTAGGAAGAAGAGGCAGCAGGGTACAGGTTGAGCCCCTGCAACCTCCCCAGGGAATTGTTTCTGGGGAGGAAACAGGGCGGCTCCCTTACAACCTGCTGAGACTCCGGGCGGCGTGGGACGTCTCTGCTTCCGCAGAACAAGCCGGCGGCAGGAAACTTTTAAAGAGCGAGGAAATAACCCAAATAAACATTTGAAATCTACTTGAACCCTGAAATCTTGAACTGCAAGTATTAGTTCTTTGCTGAACTTTCTATTACTGAAGCGAAAGTTTCTGAATGAGTGAAAGTGATTGGAAAAAATATGGCGCCTAGCATTTGAGCAAATGTATCAGCGGGTGTGGATTGGTGAAGTCATCTTGTTTTGTTACAAAGTTAAAAAATTGCTATAAAGTTGCCCCGGCTGTAACAGAAACAAGAAGAAAATCTCTCCCTTTTACTTGACTTTGTTGCATTATAGTTTTGCCTTGAATAAATCTGGGGGACCTTTTTAGAAGGCTTTGTGGAGGTGGCAGAAGAAGCGGAACCTCCCTTTTTAGAAAAGCTAGCCTACGTGGCAGGATGGCTTCAAAGAAGCAGGAAGGCAAAACAGGGGGGGGATCCCCCACACGCAAACAGGACACGCAATTACAAGCCCAGAAAAAAGATTTTGATATAGGAGATTTAAAAGAATTTATTTCAAATATCCTGGATGACAAATTTCAAAAAGCTCAACAGGAAATAGATGATAAAATAAATAAAATAGATGATAAAATTCAAAAGTCTCAACAGGAAATTATGCAGGAAATGCAGCAGAACCAAAAGAAGGTGACCAAAAAAATAACAGATGTGGCGTCTAGCCTGGCAGGATTTATTATGAAAGTTGAGTCAAAAGTGGATGAATTTAAATTAGAAGTTAATGCTAAGATGAAAAATAATGATCATAAATTTTTTGATGTTGATGACAAGATGCAGAGAGTTGAGAACGAGATTGTTATGATGCAATTTCGGGCAATGGAATTTGCTATACGGCTTCGAGGAATTAGAGAAGAGGAGAGACAAGATTTAAAACAGATTTGTGCTGAAGCCCTAGCTGTGATTTTAAAAATTGATCCTGATATGGTCTTTTGTAAAATAGACAAAATTTACAGAGTCAACTCTTGGGTGGCTAGACAAAGACAATTGCCTAGAGATGTGGTCATATATTTTACAGACAGAGCAATAAGAAATGATATCCTGCAGAAATCTTTTCTTACTTCTGTACAAGTGAGTGGATCCAAGATTACAGTCTACAAGGAGCTTCCACCCAAGATGTTGAAATCCAGAAAAGATTTTGGCTTTCTTGTTAAAGAACTGCAGAATAATCAAATCCCATTTCGTTGGGACGCTCCAACTGGCATAATTTTGAGATATAAGGGAGAGAAACACCGTCTGAATACTGTGGAAAAGGCGGAGCATTAATTATGTGTTTTGTAAAGGACTTTAGATTTATTTCAAAATGTTGGTCTTATGCTACGTAACAAATGATTTTTGAAGTTAAATTGCAAAAACAAATTAGGACAGTTTATTGTTCCAAAGAAAGTCAAATTCTACTGAATATACCATCTCCAGGGCATGACAGGTATTTGTCTAGTTTTGACAGAATAATGCATCATTAAATTTACTGTCATGATAAAGTGTAATAGACTTTGGCAATTCTAACAAACAATTGCAGATTACTATATTGAGACAATAAAAGCCAATGTTAGTGGTTTTTGGAAAACAGGAACTATTGAAATATAAATAATGGTGGTGCTTTGCCAATGCCGATTTAATTTTTTTTACAGGATCTGCTGTTACAACCTTATGTAAAAAAGAATTTTCAGATGAGGAAGAACAGTCAAATTAACTCATCTGTACAAGATGGCTCAGGCCCTAGGAGAGGACCTAAGCAAGATTCAGTCATCACTAGGGTTAACTCTTTTGCTCAGAACTCTGATTCATACATACTGGTATAGCTACCGACTCTATTAGCGCGGTAACACTGCTTAATTTATTGTCAGAAGATGGGAGACACCAACTTACACTATTACAACAGAGAGACCTTTGAAAAGAAAGTTATAATTAAGAGTCGCTTAATGCTCATTATTGGTCTTTACTTGAGATTAGGTTTTATGAACATCAACTGAATTGTGCAAACTATAGTCTTTAACTTATTGCCAGAAGCAATATCTGTTTCTTAAAAATCTGTATAACCAAGTAGTTTTGTACCTTGAACTTCAGCTGCTTGACAGAGTTTCCTGGAGCACCAACTATTTTTGTCTATAGCCCAATCTGGCTGGCTGTCTTTTAGCCAGAATTATGAAAAGTTTTGAGATAGTTTGATGTTGCCTTATAGCTTGACTTACTGTTCAACCTGCTTCATTTGTCTCTGACTGAGAATAACTGGGCATCTGCGGGAAGGACATCTGCTGGAGAGCAAGGGGAGCAAAAGATAAAACAGCAAATTCTCCTGTGCGCTGCTTGGAGAGTCCAAGCATGGGTTAATTCAGTCTGATTTGTCAGCTACTGAGTTGGAATTTCTTTGGCCACGCCTTCCTCTTCCGGCCAAGCCTCAGTTTTTTCAACTCAGTCTGATAGAGAGACTTGTTATGAGTTGGCTCTTCAGTTTAAATTGAATTTAATTAGGAAAATTGGCTATTTTACAAAGAAATAAACTAAATTGAAAAAGGAAAAAGGAGCCTCTTTAAAATTGGCTTGGAGTGGCTGAAACAGAGCAGAGAGTGAGCTAGTGCTGCAAACTCTGCTGGCTGGCGATACGATTGCTGCGGCGGCAGCCATTGCCACGTGGAATCCGATTGCACCGAAAAACGTGGCAGAATGTCAGGCGGCCATCGTTAGTATTGGGGAGGACAGAGGCCTCGGTTCTCATTTTCTTGCTACTGGGGAGCCGCGGAGCGGAGGAAGAGTGCGCTGACCGCACAGCCGATAGCCGCCATTTTGTGGGCAGCAGCCATTTTGTCGCAGCACAAAAAGCAGCTATATCTTCCACATTGAGCAACTTGGCAGATATTGGAGCAAGCAACCCACACTACAGAAGCCTGGTCATCACAGGAGAAGTTTGCCACGCAAGTAAACCGTGTTGCTGGTTTCTAAAGTGTTTTTGGGTGGTGTTTTGTGGCCGTGTTGCCGGTCTCACGCCCCTTTTAACACCTGAGGTGCCCTGATTAGTGCTGCTGCTGCTTATAGTTATATGCAAACAAACAGTGTTGCCGGTTTGGTGTGATTAGAACTCTGAACTGCGCAGTGAGTAATTTCTTTAAGTTTGTCTTACAATTTGGGTTTCTAGCCTTGTATTCTGTGTTAGTTATGGCAAATACTAGTGATTCTGAAGGGTCTTCCCCCTCTCAGCATCAGGCTGAATGTTTTGTTCTTAATAAGGCCAGATTGAGATCTACCAAATCTTCTACTAGCACCCAAGTCAAACATTCTAAATCATCATCTGCAGTAGCTGAGAAAGATACCCTGAGAAGGCAAAAAGCCTTAGAAAAGCATTTTGCAAAGGCTCAGCAACAGGCTGCAGCTCCTAAATCCCCAGAAGTTTCTAGAATCACAGTGAGCCTACTAATACCTTAACTCCAACTTTACATCCACAGGATGTGCAGGAGGATCAGCCTAACTGGTCTACCACTATGCCTCAGGAGTCACATAGGTTTCATGCGGTTCCCTATCAGGAAGGATTTGTTCTGGCCCCGGCTCAGCCTCCTTCTGATTCTTCACATGTGCCTGGCAGACAGCGTTCAGTGCCATCTGCCACATTTACGCCCACAGCAGCTGGGCTTCGCCCTCTGGAGGTGGCACATCAAGGGTTATCCTCAGAGTTACGTTATGCTATTGTGCAAACTATTACCCAAGGTATTGATGAGGTGCTGGCACAAAGAGGGTTGTTGGCTCCCTTGTATCCAGGGCCTTCAAGGCCAAATTCTATGCATCAACCTTCAGATAGACATAGAGATTATATGGAGGAATCGCATCATGCTTCTCCATCAGTTCACAGCGAGGCCTCGCTGGAAGGAGAGGAGGAGTTAGGTGAATTTGAAATGTCAGGTGATGAGGGAATTGCCCAGGATAAACCTGCATATACTGGCTTATTCCGTCCCCATCTCTTTAAGACATTATTACTAAAATGACTGCTAATATGAGACAGATGGAGAGATCTACTGCAGATCCTAAAGACTCTCAGGATCTTTGTGCCAGTCTCTTTACAGAGCAGGTTACTACTCAGGAAGTTATTCCTTCCCCAAAATTTTTTGTAAATGTAATTCAAAGGCAATGGGAACAACCTATCTCAGTTCCAGCACCTAGTGGCATGGACAGGAAGATGTACATAGTAGAGAAAGAGCTTGAGGAGCTCCTCCAGATTCCTACAGTAGATTCTCCCTTAACCAATTTGGCTTCTGCAGCCATTCTTCCTTCTGATAATGCGGAAGGATTGAAGACTGAGGATAGGAAGGCGGATTTGGCTGCACGCAAAACTCACCAGGCAGCGGCTTGGGCAATTAGGTCTGCTATAGCAGCTTCATTTATTTCTAGAACATCACTGTTCTGTTATGGCTGAAACAGATGCAGGCCAGGACCTCCCCAGAGGATGTCTGCCTCCAACAAGATATCAGTAAGCTGATAGCTGCAACAGAGTATACAGCCGATGCAACTATTAATGCAGCTAAATTTGCCTCTAGAGCTCTGGCATCTAATGTAGCATCCAGGTGCTTGTTATGGCTACACCAGTGGCAAGCTGATATGAGGTCCAAGTGGCGCTTGGCTGCAGCCCCCTTTAAGGGACGTCAACTATTTGGAGAAGTGTTAGATCCCATCCTGGTGGAGGGGAAGGATAAAAGGAAAGTTCTGCCTCAGTTGACTAGGAGATCTGATAGAAGACCTACTCCTTATTACAGTAGGCAGCCCTTTCGGAATACTGAGGCGAGATTCTCCGCCTCCCAATTCCATAGGCAGTATTCCCACAGTGTGGACAGGTCACAAGACAGGTCAGGGTTTTGAGACAGATCTCGACAGCCACAGTCCAGACGGCCTTACGGAGGTTCAGGAGAACGCCCCTACCGCCGTTCCAAATGACTCATGGACTCAAATCCCTATTGGCGGCAGGTTAAAGATGTTTGCCAACCAATGGAGGGATACCACCACGGACGTGTGGGTATTACAAACAGTAACTCTCAGACTGTCCCTAGAATTTTGTTCCAGACCCCTCATTGCTTTATTCAATGTCCTGTACCCAGGGAGGCCACCAAGAGAGCAATGATGGAGGCCGAAGTTCAGCACTTGCTGGACATAAGGGCCATAGAACCGATACCTATTCGGCAGTGAGGTTTGGGGTTTTACTCCCTACTCTTTCTAGTTCCCAAGAGCTCGGGCGGCCAAAGGGCTATATTGAACCTGAAAGACCTCAATGTTCACATAAAATACAAGAGGTTCAAGATGCAATCCCTTTATTCAATCCTGGGTTGCCTCAGACAAGGAGACTTTTTAACATCAATAGATCTCAAGGAGGCTTATGTCCATGTTCCCATAAGGATATCCCACAGGAGGTTCCTCAGATTTGCATTTGCAGGCCGCCACTGGCAATACCGAGCACTTCCCTTTGGCCTTTCCTCAGCCCCACGAACTTTCACCAAATTGCCGGACGTGGTAGCAGCACATCTGCGGGCACATCCCTCCCCCTGCAGTGCTATGTAGACTATGTTCTAATTCAGTCATCATCTCTCAGGCAGGCAGAGCTGAATCTGCGAATCACATATGTGATTCCATATGCTGTGGATCCATATGCTCCAGGACCACGGATTCTCAGTGAACTGGGAGAAAAGCCATCTGACACTGTCCACCAGGCTTACCCATTTGGGGGCGGTGATCAACACTTAGTTATCTCAGGTGTTCCTATCTCAAGAGCGATGGGACAGTATAAGGGAGATGGTAACACAAGTTCAGGCATTAGATTCAGTGCCCCTATTACTACTTTCCCAGCTATTAGGGAAAATGATTTATTGTCTAGCAGTAGTTCCGTGGGCTTGTTTGCATACCAGAGCATTGCAGTGGCTCTTTCTACCCAGTCAGAGGTCAGGGCACAGCAGCTCACTGTGAAAGGATCAGGGTTCCTCAACAGGTGCTTCATTCCCTGAATTGGTGGAAGTCGGAAGCCATGGAAAAAGGTTGCCTATTTCGGGATCCTCCCAGACTGGTCCTAACATCAGATGCCAGTCTCTTCGGCTGGGGGGGGCGCACCTGAAAGCCAATGTGACTCAAGGGCGGTGGTCTCAGCAGGATCTGCGCAACAACATCAATTGGCTGAAGCTAAGAGCGGCCCATCTGGCACTACGCCACTTTCAATCCGAGTTGTTGAATCTTTATAATACACATTTTTTTTATTTTCCAGCATTTCTGCACAGTATAGCTTGTTTTATTTCTTCATTCTGTTATCCTATAGCAGTGATGGCTAACCTTTTCCGGACCGAGTGCCCAAAGCATATACACACGCAAATGTGTGCGCATACACATGAACCCCCAAAATGCAATACGCACATGGCCCCGCACATGTGCCCTCCCCCCACACATGCATGTGCAGCCCCCCATATGCACCCCATGCATGTGTGCGCTGCACCCCCACATGTGCGCACTGCATACCACGTGCACCTGGCCCTGCATGTGCGCACAGCCCCCCAATTGTGCCCCACGCATGCAAGGCAGAGACCCAAAAACCAACTGGCTGGCGGGAGGTGCACGCGCATGCGCAGCAAAGCTGAGCTGAGGCGGCGGTTTGTGTGCCCATCGTTCTATATATTCTTTGTAGTTTTTCTCTTGCGCATCTTTCATTTCATCTTTAGGATCTTTGAATAATGCATTCGTATAAGCAGATATTGTTGCTGTCATTGTAGCTACAAGCTTTTGTGTCCATTTTTCTTTAAAAATCTTTTGAAATGTCTTGACTGTGGTACCTTTATCTGTCATTTCTGTAAGTTTCACTGTCATTCATCAAGTGCTAAAATAAAAGGCTCTCTTCCTCTTTTTTTTTCTTTTTCCTATTTCTCTCTAGTGTTTCATATTTTTATGATCCCATGATCTGTCTGAAATTTCTTCCTTGTTTTGATAAATCAACCACTTATTTCAAAAGTATTATAGCAAAAATCTTAATATTCCAAATGTCTAATCCCTTAGCTTGTTTGAAACCTTGTTAAATTAAATTCTTATCCAACTTTTTACTGATAACTTATATTCTTTAAACTTTTTAAATTGTTAATTAGTTCTTTTTCTTTTCTTTAATGAAGGACCATTCATCGGATAGTTTTTCTGAACTGCTACTCAGAAATCTCTCTTAGCATTAAAATACTTATATTGCAAAAAGGTTTAGAAAGGGAGGATTAATAAATCTAGTGTCCATATAAGGGTTCACTGTGGTTGAGAGCTTGATGGCTTCCCTCATCTCCTGGCTCTCAAACTCAGGAATTGACTGCTATTCTGCAGTCTCCTCACAAATAGCACCCACCCAGAACACAAGTAGGTTTCATCTTCTCCAGATAATCCTCTATTGAACCAGTTTTAATGCTGTCCATCGGTCTTGGCCACACTATCATCTCTGCTCCTTCAGAGACATCCTAGTTCACCATTTCCTCACCCAGAAGTCCAGGCACCATTTGCTTTTGGGAAACATCATACACAACTTTTGGGTTGTATGGCTAGCAGTAGATATAAGCAACAATATGATATTTATTTTATCTTCCTCTTATATTAACCAGCTACTCAGACTAATACTACCAAGCTTTTTCTTTTGGATTTCTGGGCAGTTCTGAATTGTATTCTGTTGCTTCAGTTCCTTTTGAATAAGCTACACAGGTAGCTTTTAATCACCATTCATTAAGCAATTTTTTGAAATTATGACAGTGCTGAAGAAAGGAACTTACGACCCGTGCCCAAATTTATAACAGTGACTGTGGAATCCTGTGATAGCGATCTGGGCACTTGACAACCCATTCACACTTAAAAAAGGTTACCAAATGCCATGCAATTCTGTGATTGCCATTTGTAATCTTCCCTGCCATTTTCCTCAGAAAGTCAATGAGGAAGCCAACAGGGAAAGTTGCAAGCCACTGCCACCTGACTGGTTCCTGGAGACTGACTGAAAAAAGTTTCTCCCAAGCTTGGGTTTGTGTTTGGATTTGGGGTCAACCCTTTTTCAACTGGCCTCTTTGAAAGCAAAAGAGCTGCTTAACACTCTGCCCTGTGCATGGCCAAATCAATCTCTTTTGCTTTCAAAGAGGCTAGCTAAAAATGTCCCTCTGTGCACAGAGTGTGTGTGGGGGGGAGGGAGCTCCTCCACTGAGTCAGCTTAGACCCAGAGATTCAAGTGCCATTGAACTACCGTGGGAAGTGGTTTCCTTTTGCAAATGGAGTGAAAGTGCTGCCTTCCTTCCTTGGGTAGGCAGTTCTTGCCCTTGTGCATCCACGGAGGTAGGAAATCTTGCTCATGTCCACATATGATCTTTTTATGATGCCTCAAGACATCTCTGATCTTCCCAATTATCTCTAAATTTGAGAGCCATACTGATAAAATGTATGTTTATTATTTTTTAAAAGATGCCAACCCTACACTCACATACCCGGTGGCCAAATCCTTTCACCGAGTCACACAGTTGCACAACACTTTAAATTAGATATGTTGTTTTATTGTCTCATTGTCTTTTCCTCCCGACAACAAACTGTTGTATGAAATTATCTTTCTCTCTTGCTGTATTGGCTGGTCAGAGACTGTAATAAAGACACTTGATTTGAATCTTAACTGAATAAAGGGTAGTGAAATAAAATCAATATTAAAAATAATGGGATAATCTTTTGGATTTTCTTAGCTCCAATTGCAAATTGAACTGAATATCACCCAGAAGTAATGAAGAACGATTTACCTGAGACTTTGAGGAAAGGAAAAAATGAAAGGTGGAATATATTTTCTTTCTTTTGATCTGCAAAAATAGTTGCAGAACTAAAAGTAATAATTCATACTTGTCTAAAATAGCTGACAAGTAAAGCTTTTTAAAGATATAGATAACAAGTGTTTACAACAGATTTCATACATCTCAGCAGTTCTTTATTATCTTTACTAGCTCCCAATTCCAGCCTCAATTCAGGATGCTATTATTAATCTATAAAGCTTTTTTCAGTATCTAAAAGGAAATACTCTTTCTCTTCCTGAAGTCATCTTCAGAGAGCTTGCTTACTTTGGGTGCTCTCCAATACTCAAGTATGGTGAATAAGTAATACAGGGCAGGGTTTTTAGTGGTAGTCTTCTGACTTTGAATGCTGTCCCTTGAGCGACAACTGAGCTATATCTTTATTATCTTTTAGTTGCCTGATGATGACAGTTCTATTCTCCCAGGTCTTCAATGGTGTTTTTAAATTTATTTTGCCTCTGCTTTTATTATCTAATCCTTATTTTATTTAATATAGGTATATAACTTCTTATGTATGTTTTTTCAAGGATACCGGGCTTTTCAGGAGCCGACCCTGCTACAGATCATATAAAAATGTTAATATTATTACATGCTTGGTAGACATTTTGAGGTGAAATCAGACAAATTACTTAAAATATCCAGTTTCAATAGTTCAGTCTGTTTGTAACACCCTGTCTGCAGTTTTTAAAGTCTCGATAATGTAAACAAAACGTTGATTTGAGTTCAGTCACATACATGTGTTGGAAGAAACATCCTTCTAGGTTCTGCTCCAAGTGGGGAAACAGACACTGGAAACATGGAGACTGCTTGGAAAGATGGTTTAATGGTGGACAGGATCACATGGCTTGAGTTCCTGAACAGAAAAACGGCAGATACAGTAAATCCTCGGGTTTTTATGCTCTCTGGCTCTGCATTTCTTGGGGCCCCAAAAGAGTACTCTGATTGGTTGTCAGACTCCCAGGGGGTGGGGGCCTTGCTGGCTGATGGTCACATGTGCTTCCCAGGTCACATTTGGTGAGTTTCTGCTGCTATTGTGTAGAGAGCTAATCCTATCTTTGGCAATTCCTACTATGGCTCTGCCTGAAGGAGGTAGATCTTTGTTATGTAGAATAGACTGGCCCGGGCCTTAATGGCCCATTGACAAAGGGTGGGGGCAGGAAGGTGGGAGCTGCTTTGTCTGTAAAATATGCTTCTCATATTTCTCATCCAGGGAAATATAATATTCTGCCTTTTTCATATTTCCTAAAATATTTCACTCTTCCAGGAAAGGGGTGGGTGCTAACTTCCTACACATGTTTCTTCAACCATGTCTTTCATGCCTTATCGGGGTGGAGGGTGGGGGTGGGACAGTTTCACCTGAGTCCAGAAGGATATAAATTTTTGGGGAGTAATCCCTGCATCATTAAGAAGATTCTAGTAAGACCACTGTGTTCCTGATACCAGCAAAATATTTTTGTTCTCTAGCTTTTTAATAATTTAATTTAATAATAATATAAATAAATGATTAGTAAATAATAATTATTGCTGCTGTGAGTTTTTTTGTACTTTCTGTTACTGTTTTAATGTTTATCTGGCTGGTTTTATTTGATCTCTATTTTTTTAATGAAGTATATCTTAAAGTATATCTTTTCATTCATTATTTTAACTTATTATTAATTACAGTTTTAATTGTAACTGTAAACTACTTAAAGGTTTCCTTTAAAGGGAGATTCATAGATGTCTTTTAATTAATAAAAGTAACAATTTTAGCGTATTATTTTGAGTTTTAATGTATATGCTTAAAGATTTTTAATATGAAGTGATATATAAATATTTTAAAGAGAGAGTAAAAATACTATTATTGTATTATGTAATCCTATGGTCTAACTTCCAGTACTTTCATTATTGATACTTTAGGCCTTCCTTAAAACTGATTTAAATTTCAGTAGAGGAGAATATATGTAGCTCAGGATGGGCCAGGTAGCCCAAGAAGAAAAGGCATTAGTCATTCACAACACACAGTTTAAGGACTATAACAGCCACTATGTAAGGCAGAGGGGTAGAAGACTTGCAGAGCACATCCATGAACACCAGCTAAGACACAATGAAAACTAAATCTCGGACATATGGACAGACTCAACCATAGTTTCAATTGGAAAACAGTATTTAAATCAAACTAAATCCCAAAATGCTAGGGAATTCCTGGAAGCTTGGCATTCAGACAGATTGGCCATCAATCAGTCATCAAATTAGTTAAACATAGAGATAAACCCTATTTACATTCAAAAGAGACAATAAAAAAAGCTAGTAAGGAAACAAAAAGACCAGAACATATCTTTCACAGCAGCCAACACCCAGATAAGCAGGGATTAACTAACAAACAATCAAGCAGAAAACAATACCCTAATCAAGACACTATGGAAAAAAAGAAAAAAGAAAAAGAAACCACACCTCCTCCAACATTAGCAGCTACTATATATGAACAGGGAACAAAGCCCACCTACACTACCACTACTGGTGTTACCTAATCAGATATTGAAACATCTGCAAGCAAGCAAGCAAGTAACCTCAGAGAGCTCCAAGGAGTACACAGTGAATTAAATTTATGTACATTTCACAGAGAAGGTTCCTGTTTCTGTTTTGTTAATAAATTCACATTACAAAAAGAATTCCTATTCAAAGTACCTTAAAAGCTACTTTAGGGTTTTTCATTCATAGGTGTTATAATTTAGAGTCCAGAATGTATATATTCTCATGTATCGTGTATATTCTTAAAATGTATGAGATTAAATAACTTACTATTTTAACCCGAGTAAATTAAATAGGTAGGTAACTAAATAGCTAGCTAGACAGACAGGCACCTTAAAGATAAATTAAGCTTCAAAATAATAACTGAACTGATTAATGGTATATAAACCAAGGCACAGTATACTGTATGTTCTTGTCAACTGAAGCTTTTTTTACTCAGAATTCTGTTCGCTGCTTCCTCATCATCTGACTGTAGGATATTATTTCAAGTAGGTGCATTTCTGTAGCAGTATTTGGAATATCCACCTGGCTGATGAAGCTTTCTTTGAGTTGTTGACCTGATTACAGAAGATCATAATCTTTTAGAGAGCATGAGAATTCTTTTAACTGTAGAAGGAATTTTTCCCTTGGTTTTTATATTGTCTCTGTTTTTAATAGTTCTTTGCTTGGTTTGTTTTGCTGTTTTAATAATAATATTTAAATTTAATATCAGCAGAGAGATTATTTCTACATTGTGCAGAGGTTCAGAAGGAGCAGGAACATTTTTAATTGAAGGAGACTAACCTGAAAGACTGGGTTAATTATGTACTGCATTCACAAAAATTTGCATTCACAAAAATTTTGAAACAGGCTGTTTGCCATTTCAGTGGTATTGTAAATACCTCAGAATTGATCTCATTCCTTTTGGGCTTTTCCTGAAAGAAAAAACTTAGATTTTTCCATTATTGGAAAGCTCAGTTTTAGGAGTTGGAGGTGTGGAGAGGCGATTAGCTGGGCCGCGTGATGAAGGCAACATATATAGGGTGGGGTGGGGGTGAGCGGGCAGGCGGGCAGGGACAAGGCCAGTGAGAGGTGGTATTTGCCAGTTTGGTGAACCAGTTAAAATTTCCGCTACCAGTTCATCTGAACCGGCTGAATACCACCTCTGGGTTAAGGTCTGGGCCAGTGATGGCTAACCTTTTTGTCGTTGCATGCCAAACGGGGGGGGGGAGCGCAGGGGGTCATGCATGCGGATGCCCACACTCAATTCAATGCCCCCGCACATGCACGCACGACTCCTGCACCCCGTTTTGGGCCTAGTATGCCTCCTTGAAGCCTCCGGAGGCCGGAAATGGCCCATTTCCCAGCTTCAGGTGGGCCCAGAAGGCCCAAGGCCCGCTTTTCGCCCTCCCCAGGCTCCAGAGGCTTTCACATGTGTCATAGGTTCGCTATCATGGGTCTGGACTATTCCCAGGCCATTCCAGCAGTGGAATTTAATTATCTTGAAACACCCCCCCCCCCAAAAAAAGTGGTGTTATTAGTCATCAAACCTCAAAAATACACACAAGGTTTCCACAATTTGGGTCACTACTATATATCCATATGGACTTCCTGGTTTTTCTTTGTAGACATTTCGCTTCTCATCCAAAGAAGCTTCTTCAGCTCTGAAGAAGCAGTGGTTTGTTTTAGCAGTGGTTTGTTTTTCCCTTTTCCATGTTTTTTCAACATTCCAGTCCAACCTTCAGCCCTGAAATTCCCTGGTAGCCTTAATCTAAATTCCTGATTAGCTTTCAATCCCTGATAATTTGATCAAGTGCTGGCATCTACTTAGATCTCATTGAGACTTCCCTCTTATTTAGTAAGATGGAGAACATTATTAGTTTATGGGACTCTAGGGAAACTGCCACCTTCTTGTAGTGTCATCCTATCCCTTTCATAAAATAATCCCTTTGGCAATTAATCATAGATGTTCTCCTAAAAAGATGTGCTGAGCAGCAAACTATAACTTCCCTTATTCATTCTCATTCAGCAATATATAGGTTGATATTTTTGCCTCCATGGCAGTATTTAGTTACAGAGTATTTCAGTGCATAATTCAATAGTGAATCTAGAGTATAACCTCTCCTCCATTATATTTCTTTGTTACACCCCAATGTCTGTATCACTAGCATATTCCTGGGGATATAAAGAATTTGCTTGCCTTTGAATTCTATTTCTACCTATTTGCCAGACACTGGTTAATATCCAGCTTTAAAGAATGAATAGTATAGATTTATACTTGGCTCCTCATATAAGAAATATAGTTGATTTAAATTAAGTTATTGTAAAATAGTGCCACTAATTTGTATGCTTTTTATTGACTTGCTAATACATTTTTAGCAATGGAAAAATTTATGTCGATAGTAATTAATTGAACAATTAGTTTATATAATTTTAATGTAGGGCCAACCTATAATTATGCATTTTAAATTATACTACAATAGGAACAAAGAAATAACATTTGATTTTTAAAAAACTCTTCTGTTGCCATTTTTTTTTTCTGTTTCCATAATTATTTTTTAAAAAAGGTTTAGGCAAATGTTATAAATGAATACGATGGAGGTTTTGGCATATCAGATTTGAAATGTTATTCTGATACCTTGCAACAAAGTTAATAGTTGTTAAGACTAGGATTTCAAATAATGGTAAATCTAATGAACTAGGGTTAGAATTCCTGCTGGTCAGATAGATACTTTTCTTTCCTAACATTAAACAATTATATCAGGAATTTGGAAAAAGTAGAAATATTATTTGTTCTCCATTGTAGTGGAGACAGCATCCAGGAATGGGTAATCCTTGTCTGCTAGCCAATAGGTCTGAGTCTGTCAAAGCTGCGAGGACATGCCTACACCAAGGGTCCCCAGCTTTTGACTCAGTCCTAGCTAAAGACAGACGTGTTTTTTGCATAGGTCTACTAATTGCTGGATTGCTTCTAGACAGCTATACTGCCAACTTGAATACTATACTGCCAACTTGACAACTTCGATCACCATCGAATGCCAGCTTGAAGAGCTTTTAGCTCGAGCCTGCTGAGGGCCACTCAACGGCAGGTCAGATCACCAGGAGGTGATTCTTTTTTATTATTATTATTATTAGAGTTTTACAGAAGGAAAAAAAAATATTTTTTTACAAGTATTTCCCCATCCCCCCCTCCCTTCCTTACCCACCCACCCCCCGAACTTCCCAGAACCAAATACAGGGTATAACAATTAACAATCATATTTAATTTTAATTTAATTTAATTTCCAATTTATATACCGCCCTTCTCCCTGAGGACTCAGGGCGGTGTACAGCCAAAATAAGAACATAGAATGCAAATATTAAAAACAGTTAAAAATATGTATAAATTTGGCCCAGAAATTAAGAAATCACAAACCAATTAAAAGAATTAAAAAAAATTCTTCTTAAGCCAGTTTGCTGGAAAAGATGGGTTTTAAGGGCACGACGGAAGGCACTGAGGTCATGGATTCTCCTTATCTCAGGGGGCAACTGATTCCAGAGGGTAGGAGCCCCCACAGAGAAGGCCCTCCCCCTGGGGGTCACCAGCCTACATTGTTTGGCTGATGGCATCCTGAGGAGGCCCTCTCTGTGGGAGCGCACGGGTCGATGGGAGGTCGTCGGTAGCAGCAGGCAGTCTCGCAGATAGCTAGGCCCTATGCCATGGAGCGCTTTAAAGGTGATGACCAACACCTTGAAGCGCACCCGGAAGACCACCGGGAGCCAGTGCAGCTCGCGCAGGAACGGTTTACATGGGAGCGCCATGTTGCTCCCATCACTACCCGCGTTGCTGCATTCTGGGCCAGTTGGAGCCTCCGGGTGCTCCTCAAGGGGAGCCCCATGTAGAGAGCGTTGCAGTAGTCAAGGCGAGAGGTGACGAGGGCGTGAGTGACTGTGCACACGGAATCCCGATCAAGAAAGGGCCACAACTGGCGAATCAGGCGAATCTGACAAAAGGTCCCCCTGGTCACAGGCGTCAGATGTTCCTCCAAGGACAGCTGCATATCCAGGAGGACTCCCAGATTGCGAGCCCTTTCAGTGGGGGCCAAAGACTCACCCCCAATAGTCAGTGATGGAATCAACTGACTATATCGGGATGCCGGGAGCCACAGCCACTCTGTCTTGGAAGGGTTGAGTTTGAGCCTGTTCCTCCCCATCCAGATCCGCACAGCCTCCAGGCACTGGGACATCACTTCAAGGGCATCGTTGGTGGCCTGGGGTGGAGATATACAGCTGGGTGTCATCAGCGTACTGATGGTATCTCACCCCAAAGCCACGGATGATCTCACCCAGCGGCTTCACATAAATGTTGAACAGAAGGGGCGAGAGGACCGATCCCTGCGGCACTCCACAGATGAGAGGCCGCGAGGTCAACTTCTGCCCCCCTGCCAACACAAACTGCGACCGGTCGGAGAGAAAGAAGGAGAACCACCGCAACACGGTGCCTCCCATCCCCAACTCTTCCAGCCGGTGCAGCATGATACCATGGTCAATGGTATCAAAAGCCGCTGAGAGATCTAACAGGACCAGAACAGAGGAACAACCCCTGTCCCGAGCCCTCCAAAGATCATCAACCAACGCGACCAATGCCGTTTCCGTGCTGTGCCCAGACCTGAAACCCGACTGGAACGGATCTAGATAAGATGCTAAACTAGGCTAATAAACTAAGGATTCCTATCCCCCCCTTCACACTTTAACTCTTCTTTTACTAACTAAACATAAATACTCTTAATTTTTCTATTCATTCATAAGCTATGTGATACTTTTTAGTTCGATATTTGTTTTGAATATAATCAATCCATCTTCTCCATTCCGATATATATCTTTCTTGTGAGTGATCTTTCAAATATGCTGAAATCTTCGCCATTTCTGCCAGATTCGCTACTTTTAATGTCCATTCTTCAATAGTAGGCAAATCTTCCTCCTTGTGCCACCAAAAGTCTAGCTGCAGTTATTAAATTTAAAATCAATTTAGTCTCTATAACCGTACAATCTGTAATTATACCCAACAAAAACAATTGTGGAGTAAACTTTATCTTCTTTTTAAGAATATTTTGGATAATCCACCATATTTTAATCCAAAATGCTTTAACTTTTTTACAAGTCCACCATATATGATAATAAGTGGCATCATCACAATCACATCTCCAGCACTTAGATTGTAAATTCGGATACATACAAGCCAACTTTTTAGGATCTAAATGCCATCTATAGAACATTTTATAAAAATTTTCTCTTAAATTTTGTGCTTGCGTAAATTTTACATTTCTAACCCATATTTTTTCCCAAGTTTCCATCATTATTGGTTCCTGAATATTTTGTGCCCATTTTATCATACTATCCTTAACTAATTCCGTTTCTGAATCTGTTTCTATCAATACATTGTATAATCTTTTTATATGCATTTGACCTTGGGCTCTAATTTGTTTTACCAAATTTTCCTCGTTCTGCATGATACCAATTCTCTGATCTTCGTCCAATCTAGCTTGCAACTGACCATACTGAAACCAAGTTTGAATTATTCTTTCTTCTTTTAATGCATTTAAAGATTTTAACTGCAATACCCTCCCTTCCATTTTAAGAAGCTCTTTATAAGTAATCACCTCTTGCTTTTGTTCTACACTTATACTCTCTATCGCATGTCTGGGTATTGCCCATATAGGTATTTTATAATTTAACTTATATTGATACTTTTTCCAAACTCGTAACAAGTCATTCCTTAATATATGGCTTTTAAAGGTCTTATCCACCTTTTTATCATATAATAAATAAGCATGCCAGCCATATAACAAATCATATCCTTCAATGTTCAATATTCTTTCTTCTGTTGAGTTAATCCAATCACTAATTATTGTTAGGACAGCTGCTTCATAGTATAATCTTAAATTAAGCATTTTAAGACCTCCTGTTTCACGTATATCTTGCATTATTTTTAACTTTATTCTCGGTCTTTTCCTTGCCCAAACAAAATTATTAATACCCTTCTGCCATTCCCTCAGATTTTCATCTTTCTTGAATATTGGTATCATTTTGAACAAAAATAGAAACCTAGGTAGAACATTCATTTTTATTGCTGCTATTCTTCCCAACAGAGATAATTGTAGTTTCCCCCAATTCTCCATCTTTCTATATTTTTTGCCATAACATTTCATAATTAGTTTTATATAATTTTACATTTGAGGCTGTGATATATACCCCTAGATATTTAACCTTTTTTACTATTTCAAATCCTGTTGATCTTTCTAGTTCTTCTTTTTGCTTTACCATCATGTTTTTAGTTATTATCTTTGTTTTTTGTTTATTTATTTTAAATCCAGACATTTGTCCATATTGGCTAATTATATCCATTAAACCTGTAGCTGATTGTACTGGTTGAGTTAAAGTAACAACCAAGTCATCTGCAAATGCTCTTAATCTATAATCATGATGTCTAATTTTAATTCCCTTTATTTTATTTGACCCTCGTAGTTTATTCAATAAAGGTTCCAAAGTTAAAATAAACAATAATGGTGATAAAGGGCATCCCTGTCTTGTTCCTTTTTCAATTTTAAAAATTTCTGTTAAACCACCATTAATTATTATTTGTGCTGTTTGTCTCTGATATATTGCTCTAATAGATTGTGTAAAGTATTCTCCAAACTGCATCTTTTCTATTATTTTCAATAAAAATTGCCAATTCAATCGATCAAATGCCTTCTCCGCATCCAAAAAGATAAGCGCTGCAGGGACTTGGTTGTACCTTTCCAAGTATTCCAATAAGTTTGCAATTTGTCTTACATTACCTTTCATTTGTCTCCCACTTATAAAACCAGATTGGTCATTATGAATCATTTGTTGCATGATTACCATTAACCTATTTGCTAATATTTTAGCAAAAAATCTTGTAATCAGTATTTAAAAGCGATATTGGCCTATAATTCTTATATTGACTACGGTCTTGTTCCTCCTTTGGAATCAATGAAATAAAAGCTGTTCTCCATGAAGGGAGTACATCTCCTCCAGCTTGAATCTTGCAAAATAGTTAAATAGTTCCTTAATAGTTCCTTAACCATTTCTAACTGCAAATTTTTATAATAAACAGCTGTCAGTCCATCTGTGCCTGGAGCTTTACCCCCTTTAACTGTTTAATTGCTAAGATAATTTCTTCCAAAGTTATTAGTTGGTTCAGTCCTTCCCTTTGCTCTGGTGTAATTACAGGGATATTCTCCTCCTGAATATATCTGTCTATATCTTTGCCTTGAATTGTATCCCTAGCATATAACTTTGTATAGAATTCTAAAAAGGCTTTTTTAATCATATTTTGTTGATATACCTCTTTACCTTTGTATTCTATTTTTTCTATAGTACGTAGCTTTTGTTTTTTCCTTAACAAGTAGGCTAACCATCTACCTGGTTTATTTGCATTACAAAAAGTGTTATGTTAGGAGCCAAGGTCATCCCATCAACCCTGGGCCGCTAGATTAGGGTGTGTATTGCCAAATCATTTGAAATACAGGCCCTTCCATTGCCCAAGAGTATCACGGCACAGTCCACAAGGAGTGCAGCCACAAATGCGGCGTGAGCAACACAAGCCTCTCTGGAAAAGGTTTGCCATGTGGCTTCATGGTCCTCCCTGTCCCCTTTCATCAAGCACTATAAACTGGACAGCTATGCCTCGGCTGAGGCGGGCTTTAGTAGGCGGGTCCTCCAGAGGGTGCATGCAGATGAGGGGACCTCGGACCAGGCTGTGACCCACCCTTAAGGACACGACCGCTTTGGTATGTCCCATTCCTGGATGCTGTCTCCACTACAATGGAGAAGTGGCACTGGTTCTATCTGATACACTCCTTCTCGTTGAATGGAGACAGCATCCAGCCTCACCCTAGTGACCGGCTGGTCCTTGATCCATTGGGAGGGGAACACTTCTGAACAAGACACATTGGATCTGTCTCTACACCTTTGCCAAAAACTGGGGACCATTGGTGTAGGTGTGTCCTCGCAGTTTTGACAGACTCAGTCCTATTGGCTAGCAGATGAGGACTACCCATTCCTGGATGCTGTCTCCACTCAACGAGAAGGAGCATATCAGGTAGGACCAACCCCACTTTCCTGACACCCCCCCCCCCGTCTCTCTCCCTCTCCCCCTCCCTCCCTCTGTCATCCTCATTTTTTAAGTTGATAAATTTGTTAAATACAAAGAATGGGTAAAAAGTTTATATGGAATTCAACTTCATTGTTGATGAAATCTTTGGTGGTGCCATATAAAAAAATAAATACTTGTGAACTGCATGGGTTTTCATTTTACAAATATTCTTCTTTTTTCACTTTTGTTTTTCTTTTTAACCCTAATTTTCTGTTTACATTGCTGTTGATTCAGTAAAAAAGAAAATCAGAAGCTAAAAAACTAAATGTAATTTTAAAGGAATGTCTGAAAAACAGGGCTCCATGCTGCTTACCTCACAGCCATAAGCAATATGACACCAGCTGAATTGCAGACCAGACAGTCAGGTACTCCATTCAGACCTCTCATGAAGTCATAAAACCTACTATAGGCACATGACTGGCTTTCCAGATGTCCGCAGTTATAGTGTAATCATTGCAAATGACATGTACGATGACTAATGCTACACTGAAAGACTCTATGGAAACCTCTTTGTGGTGAATTCCCCAAATAAATTCACTTGGAAAGAAGCCATAGGAGTGTCGAGCTCTGGCACAGAGATGACTGTACCTAGCCAGCTGAATGCAGCCTGGAACCAAGGACTGGACTACTGCAAGATGGGCTGCTGTGATAGATGATGGGTGGGTGGATGGGTAGATGGATAGATAGATGATAGATAGATAGAACCTTGTGACTTCTCTCCCATCCCTGTTGTCCTCTCTCCCCATTGGCAGTAACAGGGCAAACCAGGACAGAAGAAGCATCTAAGAATATCCACATCCTGGATTTCAAGATCTAGAAAAAGTGAGGATATTATGGTGTTTTCTGCTTTTTTTATTCATTTTTTACATTCTTATATGTATGCTTACAGAGATAATCTCTTAACTGAGATAAAAGATTTATCTTAATGATCATCAACTCCGAATGGCAGCAGTTCTACAAATTCTCAGCAGAATTATATTTCAGAGTGCAGTATTTCAATTTGCTATTGATCTCAAACAAAAATAACTGTACAATCTCTGATCTTAGAAGTTTTCTTTAGGATTTAATTCTTAAGCATTCAGCATAACTACAGTATTGTGTTATACAATTCATGTCACTCCAGTAAAACTATGGAAGGTTTTTCTTTCCAGACAGTGCTAGAAAATATTTACAGTTTGAGGGTATGTGATAAATGTAAACAATGAAATAATTTATTAAATGAGCACAGAATCAGATGATGAACCGAACTAACATGTTCATTAATTATTTTTAAATTCTGAGCCTATTGATGAAGATGAAAAAAATATGTTTCTGATTTTTAAATAACCATTTTACAAAGATAAATAAATGTTATAACTTCTGATCATGAAGAATTGTATTACATACATTTACATTTTGAATTGCATTATCTAAATAGTCATCTTAAAATGCTTTTTTAGAAAATAATTCCAAAAATTGGCACGAACAATACTGTTTTGTGACTAGAAAAGTATCTGGATCCGTTCCAGTCAGGCTTCAGGCCCGGGTACAGCACGGAAATGGCATTGGTCGCGTTGGTTGATGATCTCTGGAGGGCTCGGGACAGGGGGTGCTCCTCTGTCCTGGTCCTGTTAGATCTCTCAGCGGCTTTTGATACCATCGACCATGGTATTATGCTGCACCGGTTGGAAGAGTTGGGGGTGGGAGGCACTGTGTTGCGGTGGTTCTCCTCCTTTCTCTCTGACCGGTCGCAGTCTGTGTTGACAGGGGGACAGAGGTCGACCCCGAGGCCCCTCATATGTGGGGTGCCGCAAGGTCGGTCCTTTCGCCTCTCCTGTTCAACATTTATGTGAAGCCTCTGGGCGAGATCATCTGTGGTTTTGGGGTGGAGTACCATCAGTACGCTGATGACACCCAGCTGTACATCTCCACCCCAGATCACCCCAACGATGCCCTTGAAGTGATGTCCCGGTGCCTGGAGGCCGTACGGATCTGGATGGGGAGGAACAGGCTCAGGCTCAACCCATCCAAGACTGAGTGGCTGTGGTTTCTGACGTCCCGATATAGTCAGTTGACGCCATCACTGACTATTGGGGGCGAATCATTGGCCCCCACGGAGAGGGCTCGCAACTTGGGCGTCCTCCTGGATTCACGGCTGTCTTTAGAAGAGCACTTGACGGCCGTGACCGGGAGGATTTTTCATCAGGTTCGCCTGATTTGCCAGTTGCGTCCCTTTCTGGATCGGGACTTGTTACGCACGGTCACTCATGCCCTTGTCACCTCCCGCCTGAACTATTTCAACGCTCTCTACATGGGGCTCCCCTTGAGGAGCACCCGGAGGCTCCAACTGGCGCAGAGTGTGGCCGCGCGGGTGGTAATGGGAGCAACATGGCGTTCCCATGTAACACCTCTCCTGCGCGAGCTGCACTTGCTCCCGGTGGTCTTCCGGGTGCGCTTCAAGGTTCTGGTTACCACCTTTAAAGCGCTCCATGGCTTAGGACCCGGGTACTTGCGGGACCGCCTGCTACCACCAATAGCCTCCCACCGGCCGGTACGCTCCCATAGAGAGGGGCTCCTCCGGGTGCCGTCAGCCGAACAATGCCAACTGGCGGCCCCCAGGGGGAGAGCCTTCTCTGTGGGGGCACCTACTATCTGGAATGAGCTCCCCCCAGAGATACGGAGGATCCCGGATCTGCGCACCTTCCGCCGCGCCTTAAAGATCTTACTATTTCACCAGGCCGGCCTGGCCTAATTTCCCCCCTCTTTTATAAAAGATTTTAAAAATTTTAAATATCTTTTAGTATTTTATATATTCAATTTTAAATTGGTTTTAAAAGTTTGGGGTTTTAAATTTGTCGGGGCCAAAATTATTTAATTTGATTTTATTCTATTTTTTAAATTTTGTATTGTATGTGTTTTTATTGTTTGGCTGTGCACCGCCCTGAGTCCTTCGGGAGTAGGGCGGTATAGAAATCTAATGAAATGAAAATGAAATGAAATGCAACAGATGCGGTACTACAACCTACTTTGTTAGAATTGTATAACGTAAATTGTAAAGATTGGCTTGGCACTTTAGTGGTTACATTTTCTTAGACAAGTATCGGGTTGCTAAGTTTTTTTGGAAGCAGTTTCTATGTCCTTAGCTGCTCCTATTTCTACTTTCCTTGTGCCTATGGATTTAGAACTCCAGAATTCTAACCTTAAATCGTCTGGCAGCTTTGTATTCTTGTTTTAAAGAACAGCTAGAATATTTCCTATAGACCACTGCATCTGCTCTCTAGGCTTTAGGAGGTAGCTAATGTCCATTTAGTTATAGATAATTCATTTGAATAAAGTTATGTTTTCTTTTATCTCAACTAAAAGTATATTAGTAAGATGTGAAGTGGCAAGGAAGCATGTATCTTAAAGTAATTCAGATCAAGCATGCAACCCACAGTTTGGGCAGCAGTTGAATTAAGATTGCATAGATATTTTTTTAAACAACTGAGACAAACACATTGCATTGTGTTACTTCGCTCTAAGGTGAGTTTTATCAAAAGAGCTCTTTTTGAATGTCAACAGTGATTTTTCACCAATAATTTGGATTATTATTAATTATTTAAAATTATTTCTTTTGTATTTTAAAGTTAGAATATTGAAACATTATTTCAATGTTTTTGAAATTTTATATGAGAAATATATTATAAACAATGAATATAATAAACTGCATATAAAATATAGGGTTTGTTTTTTTATGTTGATGGGCTCTAGGGAGTTTGATGGAGTGACTAGTGATACCCAAAACAAATAGTTAGGAACCACTGTTTTAAATCCTTACAGCACAGCTTATTTGCTTCACTACTAAATTATGTATAGTAAATACTTTGTATTAAAAAAAAAAATCTAGTCAAACAAATCCAGGGGTGAAATGCTCCTGGTTTGGACCGGATCACCCGATCCGGTAGCGATGGAGGTGGGTGGTTTGGAGAACCAGTAGCAAAAATCCCTGCCCCCCCCCCCGCCATGCCCAGCTGAGTCGTGCAATCATCAGAGGCTTTTTTAAAAAGTATTATTAAAAGCATTTTTTCTACAACCTCTTCGGCCAAAGAAATGCTTTTAAAAGTAACAAAAAAAAAAAAAAAGAGGCTCTGATGATCGCACGGCTCAGCTGGGATTGTCAAAGGCTTTTAAAAGAAAAAAACCCTTTTTTTCTTTTAAATGCCTCTGACGATCCAAGCTGAGTTGCCTGATCAGCAGAAACTTTTTTTTTTTTTAAATGCCTCTGACGATCAGGCAACTCAGCTTGGATCGCCAGAGGCATTTAAAAGAAAAAAAGTCTTTGCCGATTTGGGATTGTCAGAGCCTTTTGAAAGCATTTTTTTACAACCTCTTCGCCGAAGAGGTTGTAGAAAAAATGGTTTTAAAAGTTAAAAAAAATTGGCCACGCCCACCCAGTCACATTACCCCCCTCCACCAAGCCATGCCCACAGAACCAGTAGTAACAAATTTTAGATTTCACCACTGAACGAATCTGATTCCTGAAGCAATCATTCTGTCTTTTAAAAATTAAAAATTAAACAAACTACCAGATTGCTATTATTTAGAAAGTTAAAACACCAAATAAAAAGCTAAAGTATATGTCTGCTTTTTAAAAACATATTTTTCAACATGGATTTATTTTTTCATAATGGCCTAAACATTATGTGTTATGCCAGAACCCACCCAGCTTCCTATATTTTTGACCTCTTTGAAAAAAAAATCAATGTCCTGTTTAGTTAAAAATCCCAAAAGTTAAGTATCCAGCTAGGAATCCTGTGGACAAAGCGTAATAACTAATAAAATAAAGACCTCTTTTCCCTAAATCATTATAGTTATTTCACTGATTTTTACCTAACATGTAATCTAAAACTAATTCATTTTTGTAAGTATGATGGTTTGATTCCCCAGCTTGCAGTGTTGTAAGTATCAATGTGATGCATTGATTTTATTAATTAATTTATTTTATTTATTTGTTTCAATTTCTATACTGCCCTTCTCCAAATAGGACTCAGGGCGGTGAACAGCCAAAGTAAAAAACAGAACATACAAAATTTAAAAACAATTTAAAATAATTAAATATTTTGGCCGTAAATTAAAACAATCCAATTTAAAAACAATTTAAAAATTTAACTCAAGCCAGCCCAGCTAGTTGAAATAAATAGGTTTTCAGGGCCCGATTTTCTTTTAAGACCTTCCGTTGATGATTATTAGTATTTTTCTAATACTGTATGTAATAATATTTAGTATTTAATAAGGATAAAGCATAGCATTCCCAAAAGAGACGGTCCACTGCCTCCATCATATCCCCTGAGAAAATGTTGCTTCATTTCTCCTCAGCATGAACTTTACTACCATTTTATTTACTTCTCCTTTCTTTTTGTTTAATTTCCACTCTGAGAAACTCAAAGCTTATGACTGTGAATCTCAGTTGGCCCTAATAAAAATGAATTTTAGATTTATTCACAGTATCCCCTCCCCCCAAAATATATGAAAATGTACTTAGATATAGCTTCTATTAAGTCTGTGAAGAAGATTGAAAATAGAATAGGATTTTAAAACTATACCCTATGCACTTTTAAAAGTGGAAAAACAATGGTTTGCTTTTGGTCCCTTGGATTTAATTTTTACTGGAAAACACTCTTGTTTATTTATGGTGCTCCCAGGAATATATAGTAAGTTGATCTGGGTTGCAAAACATTTATAAATCTAGGAGCCAGCCAGGGTTTCTAGAGGTCAACTGGATGCATAGTAACCTAATTTAAAGAAAATTGCTGGTCTTTCTAGAGAGTTATTTTATGTTCTTCCCCTCTTCCCCTTCGCTATTCAGCGAGTTCTTAATAACAAGGAATGAATCCTACAGAGAAATCAATTTCTGATTTTTGAGTTATCCTTCATTGAGTAATTACTGACTGATAATAAGAACAAACAAAAATATAAATGGTTACTTGGCTATACAATAGCATGTGGAAATTAAAGAGAAACTAAAGACAGCCACAGTGAAATGCAATGTACTAGTCCATGAGCTAGCAGAAAAATATGCTGGTGTAAACTGTCCTGCCAACCAGCCAAGCCCTATTCTCAGTGGTGGGATTCAGCCAGTTCGCACCACTTTGGGAGAACTGGTTGTTAACTTTCTGAGCAGTTTGGCAAACTGGTTGTTGGAAGAAGTCATTAGGGCAGAGAACCGGTTGTTAAATTACTTGAATCCCACCACTGCCTATTCTGCCTTCGTAATGAAGCCAGCTAAGGGTTCTGTCCCTACAGTTTCAAAGCAGGACAAATTAAGAGAGTCAAATTTGGATTCCCCTTCCTTTGTTTCCCCTCTACTTAGCTGTGAGAGAAACAACACTTGTTCTCATTCATGTGGATGGGATATGGCTGAGCAGACATTAGCATGTGCTTTGAATGATGGATTTAGCCACCTACAGTATTTTGTTGCCTCCTAATAGGTTGCAGAGACCAAGTATCTGAAGACGTCCTTCCACTTTCACTCTGTATTCTTCCTCTGCTCCTGCAATCTGTCAGCTCAGCTATTTTTGGACACTGGCTCAGCATTCTTTCAAAAGGGAATGAATGCAGTGCTGGCAGTGAGTGGCCATGACTGGCAACACAAAGTAGCTTGTGGTGTAGACAAAATGATGTTCTCTTCCCATTCCCAGTAATAGTAACAGTATGAGGTATATCTACACAAAAATCATTGTCAGCAGAAGCAATAGGAAACCTATAATGCACTCACTGTCAACAAAACCAGTAAAACTTAACCAATATAGCTCTCTCTCTCTTATATAAAGTGACTGTGCAGTACTGGACTAACACTCTTCAAAAGAGCACTAAACTCATGTATATGAGAAGCCTATATAAAACCTGACAAGCATTTTGAAAAGTATAGGCTAAGCATAATGTCAGGCAGATAATCTGCAGGAGCCAGGGGATGGATTGTCCAGTCACACAAGCTAAAATAGCCATAGAGGGCAGTAGCCTGTAATTGTTGGGGACATCCTTGTAGCAGCCTGAAATGGCCATTAGAAACTATACAGATCCCAGTCCATGACATGCATTATTGCTCACCTTATAATGGAGTTTGTGTCTGGCAAAAATTGTTCATTGAGAAGAAAGAAAAAACTCTTAGATATGTGTTGTGCCAGATTATGCATGTGACACCAACACTGGAACAAAGATGGGTATTAGCCAAAAAACACTGGATCATGTTTATTGATGTCCTTGGGTGGGATCGGAATGGTGGTAATGTATCCCTCTTTGCCCTCCTTGATCTACCAGTGGCTTTCAGTAAAATCAATCATGCTATTCTTTTAGACCAGTTTAGGGGATTAGGCTAGGAGGCACACTGTTACACTGGTTTTTCTTTCTCCAGAGCCAGTCAAATTAGATACGGGAAAAGATCTAGCTCTAGACTGCTGCTTCATAAGGTCTCACGGGACTCTGTTCTCTCCTCAGTCTCTTATTTAACATCTAAATAAAACTGCTGGATGAGTTCATCCATTGGCATGGTTTGAAGTATCACTAACCAGCATTGATGTTGATATGTACATTTCTGCATCAAATCACCTTGTGATGCCATCAAGATTCTTTCCCATTGTTTGGAGATTGTAGGAGTCTGGATGGAGAAGAGCAGTTCAACCCTGACAAGGCTGAAGTGGTGGGTTTCAAAAATTTTCGCTACCGGTTCGGTGGGCATGGCTAGGTGGGCACGTGTCTGAGTGGGCATGGCCAACTTGACATCACCCACACCCACTCCGTCACATGACACCCCCCCCCCCACCTAGCCACGACCACAGGAAAAGGTAGGAAAATTTTTGGAATTTCCACCTATTTACCCCTGCTTTCCCTTCACCAGTCGCCCCCGTTTCCCCTCCTGTAGCAGCCGCGGCCCTAGCCCCGCTTCCTCCCCCACCACCGCCTCTTTATTCAGGCTGCTTACCTGCTTACCTCTGGTCCAGAGTCCGGAAGGCAAGCTGACTGGAGTTTTCGGCGGCCCCCATCCAGCTGCTGCTGCTGGAAAGCAGCTGGCGAAGCCTCCCAGGCAGGCCACTGAAAAGTACCGGAGGTCGTGGAAAAAGCTGCTGCCGTCACCGCCATGTTCTTCGCGCATGTGTATCCCATTGGACTTGCAAGGCAGTGGTATGCGCGTGCATGAAGAACATGGCAGCAATGAACATGGTGGGTGGGCAAGCAAGCGGCGACCGGAGGGGCAGTTCGGGGACATGGCCAGCCAGCCATCGCTACTGGTTCAGCAACCTTGGCCAAATTTCCATCAACGCTTCACATGAATCGGTTGAATACCACCTCTGCTGACTGGCTCTGGATTCTAAAGCCTCCTGGATCCAGATACATTCCATCTTTAACTCTGAATGAAACACCATTCCTCCAGTCAGAATTAGTGTGCACAATTTTAGGATTTCCCCTGGACTTACAGCTCCTGCTTAAGGAGTATGTGACAGTTGTGACTGGGCGGGCCTTTCCACAAATTCTTCTTGTTTGCCCATTGCATCCAAATCTGGATCAAGAATAGTATCATGTATTAGTCACCTCCTGTTTGGGCTATTGTAATGCATGCTTCATGGAACTATTCTGAAAAGGATTTGGAAGCTGCAACTGATCCAGAATGTATCAGTACATGCGCTTTGGAACACATCAAGATAGGACCATGCAATGCCACTTTTTGACAAAATATATTGCATTGCATTAAGGTTTCTGTGCAATTTAAGGTGTTTGTTGTCATTCAGAAAGTTCTACCTGGCAGAGGATCAGATTACCTGTGAGTCCTCCAGTGGCAAGTTGTTTCTGCTTATCCCACCAAATACCATAGGAATTGAAACTGTAGGACAGAACCACTAGCTGGTTTTGTTACTAAGGCAGAGGAGGACTTGGCTATTTGGCAGCACATTTTATATCTATCTTTCAGGGCATTTAATGTTGTATCAAAGTGAACAAAAAAGGACTTGTTTTCCTTTTCAATATACTGTACACATTTTTTTCATTTCTTTCTTTCCTTCATTAGAATATAAACTACTGGTATACATAGGCTTAATCTAGATACAAAAAGAGACAGTTTGGTCTAGTGATTAAGGTATCAGGCTAGAAATCAGGTCACTGTAAGTTCTAGTCCCACCTAAGCCATGAAAGCTGGTTAAAATTTTCTACCTGACCTATATTTCCAGCACCATTTATCTTTGTAACCATTCATATTGGTTAAAATAATGTCATATTATTTCAAAAACTGTTTAGTTCAGTCAAAACATTTTAAGACTTTTGCACTCAGAGTAATGGAGCCAAGCAATATTTTAGTAAGTTACCTTTTTTGCATTTGTGTGCCTTCAAAATGCTATATACTTAGACAACTCTACTGTACATACAGTATAATAGGAAAGACAAAAACAGAAGTAGGGATTGTGAGCTCAAGGACACCTAAAGATACTTGAAATAACGAGGAGGTGGAGATAGCAAAAAGTAAAACTCACTCCAGAAGCATGATAAGGAGGTCATGTGGAACACGAGAGAGGCAAAAGAAAGCATGGAAGTGTGCCAGCTGGAAATCGTGACTGTGTATTAAATAACTGAACTAGATTAATACGATAAAACATTTCAGCTAATTAATAGTAGGATTTCTGACATATTCAATTTAGCACTTTTTAACTTTTTTTTTTAAAAAAGTGAGAACTTTATCATTTTTAAGTAAGGAGTATTAATCCTTAAGCAAATAATGGATGTTGGGATGCCAGAAAATGTATTTTTATAAAGAGGTCATAGCTGCTTCTTGCTCTTGTATGTGAGTCTTGCAAGGTTTGCACATTGTCTTCCTTCCTTAGCTGAAAATAAAAGTGTGAACTATTCCAGCCTGAGAACTATGTACAAACAATAGTTTTAAAATCCTGGATATATTATATACAAGGGAATTGTAAGTACTACGGTAGGTTGGTTGGTTGGTTGATAAAGCACCTTAAGTAGTCCAATACCATAAGTCTTTAAGAAATCATAAAAGTACAGATGCTAAACAGGTAGTCCAGTATCTTAACACTTTACTCCATGATGATTTGTTTAAATCTGTTCAACGTCATTTTTGAAACGAACTCAAAGCAGTTTTTAGCAGATAATGGGGCAAGTGTAGCTATAAAATACTTATGGTATAATTTAGAGAAATTAAAATTATTCCACTCATTGCTTTGTTCAGTGTTAAAATTCAAACAGGAAACAAAGTAAATAAGGTTTTTTTGATGCTTGAGTCTAGGAAACATTTACATTTATATAGCATATATTTTATATGAAAAAGTGTTTCCATGCTCATTGGACAGTCACTGAGAACTTCTTAATGTGCTTTGAAATTGGTGCTATCAAGAAGTTCCATGTTAAATATAAGATGCAGACTTGACATTAAGAGTCCAGGATGCTTAAGTGCTTAAATTTAATTTAATTTTTAATTTAATTTAATTTAATTTCCAATTTATATACCGCCCTTCTCCCTGAGGACTCAGGGCGGTGTACAGCCAAGATAAAAAACATAGAATACAAATATTAAAACATTTAAAAATATATATAGATTTGGGCCGAAAGTTAAGAATAACAAACTAATTAAAAAATTTAAAATTTAAAAATTTCTTCTAAGCCAACCCGGCTTGCTGGAAAAGATGGGTTTTCAGGGAACGACGGAAGGCATTGAGGTCATGGATTCTCCTTATCTCCGGGGGCAACTGATTCCAGAGAGTGGGAGCCCCCACAGAGAAGGCCCTCCCCCTGGGGGCCACCAGCCTACATTGTTTGGCTGATGGCACCCTGAGGAGGCCCTCTCTGTGGGAGCGCACGGGTCGATGGGAGGTCATTGGTAGCAGCAGGCGGTCTCGGAGATAGCTAGGCCCTATGCCATGGAGCGCTTTAAAGGTGATAACCAACACCTTGAAGCGCACCCGGAAGACCACCGGGAGCCAGTGCAGCTCGCGCAGGAGCGGTGTTACATGGGAGCGCCATGTTGCTCCCATCACTACCCGCGCTGCTGCATTCTGGACCAGCTGGAGCCTCCGGGTGCTCTTCAAGGGGAGCCCCATGTAGAGAGCGTTGCAGTAGTCAAGGCGAGAGGTGACGAGGGCATGAGTGACTGTGCACAAGGAATCCCGATCAAGAAAGGGCCGCAACTGGCGAATCAGGCGAACCTGATAAAAGGTCCCCCTGGTAACAGCCGTCAGATGTTCCTCCAAGGACAGCTGCCTATCCAGGAGGACTCCCAGATTGCGCGCCCTCTCCGAGGGGGCCAGAGACTCGCCCCCAATAGTCAGCGATGGAGTCAACTGACTATATCGGGATGCCGGGAGCCACAGCCACTCAGTCTTGGAAGGGTTGAGCTTGAGCCTGTTCCTCCCCATCCAGATCCGCACAGCCTCCAGGCACTGGGACATCACTTCAAGGGCATCGTTGGGGTGGCCTGGGGTGGAGATGTACAGCTGGGTGTCATCAGCGTACTGGTGGTATCTCACCCCAAAGCCACGGATGATCTCGCCCAGCGGCTTCACATAAATGTTGAACAGAAGGGGCGAGAGGACCAATCCCTGCGGCACTCCACAGATGAGAGGCCTCGAGGTCGACCTCTGCCCCCCTGCCAACACAAACTGCGACCGGTCGGAGAGAAAGGAGGAGAACCACCGTAACACAGTGCTTCCCACCCCCAACTCTTCCAGCCGGTGCAGCATGATACCATGGTCGATGGTATCAAAAGCCGCTGAGAGATCTAATAGGACCAGAACAGAGGAATAACCCCTGTCCCGAGCCCTCCAGAGATCATCCACCAACGCGACCAATGCCGTTTCCGTGCTGTGCCCAGACCTGAAACCCGACTGGAACGGATCTAGATAGGATGTTTCCTCCAGGAATTGCGGAAACTGTTGCACGACCACACTCTCAACAACCTTCACAATGAAGCGAAGGTTGGAGACAGGACGATAGTTGGCCAATATTGCTGGATCCAGGGACGGCTTCTTGAGGAGAGGCCTCACCACCGCCTCTTTCAGGGCAGCGGGGAAGTGACCCTCACTCAAAGAAGCATTAATGACGCCCTGGAGCCAGCCTCGTGTAACCTCCCGGGAAGCCAGTACCAACCAGGAGGGACACGGGTCCAGTAAACATGTGGCCCCACTAAGTCTCCCCAAAATCCTGTCCACATCATCGGGAGTCACAGCATCAAACTCCTCCCAGATAACATTCTCAAGACTGTTCCTCGTCACCCTGCCCTGATCTACCCAGTCAGAGTCCAGATCCCCCCGGATCTGAGCGATTTTGTCATACAGGTATTGTCCGAAATCCTCCGCCCTGCCTTCTAAGGGATCCTCCCGCACTCCCAGGTGGAGCAGGGCGCGGGTCACCCTAAACAGGGCGGCCGGACGATTCCCTGATGACGCAATAGAGGCGGAAAAGTAGTTAGACTTTGCCGTCTTTATCGCCACTAGGTAGGCCTTAATATGCGACCTTACCAGTGTTCGATCAGATTCAGCGAGACTGGCCCTCCAACCGCTCTCCAGGCGTCTTTTCCGGCGCTTCATTTCCCTCAGCTCCTCAGTAAACCAAGGAGCCGCACGGGATCGGCATCGGGTCAGAGGCCGCAAAGGCACAACTCGGTCCAAGGCCCCACCAGCCGCCCGATCCCAGGCGGCTACCAGGTCCTCGGCCGAGTCATGTGCTAGATCCTCAGGAAATGGCCCAAGCTCCGTCTGGAACCTATCAGGATCCATCAGGCGCCTGGGGCGGATCCATCTAATTGGGTCCGCCTCCCTGCGGCGAGGGGTCGCGGTTCGAAGATCTAGGCGAAGGAGTGAGTGGTCAGTCCATGACAAGGGTTCCACGTCTATATCCCCTATAACAAGACCACTCAACCACTGGCCAGAGACAAAAATCAAATCCAGAGTGTGACCTCCCCTGTGAGTAGGGCCATGAACTAACTGGGTCAGGTCCATGGCCGTCATGGAAGCCATGAACTCCTGAGCCACCTCAGACGTTTCACCGACGGATGGCAAGTTGAAATCACCCATGACTAAAAGCCTGGGTGTATCTACCGCCACCGTGGCTATCACGTCGAGTAGCTCAGGTAGGGCTGTTGCCACGCGGCAGGGAGCCAGGTACGTAAGCAACAAGCCCATCTGAACCCCACGGCCCCACCTCACAAGGAGGGACTCACATCCGGCTATCTGAGGCACAGTGGTCTCCCTCGGACTCAGATCCTCGTTAATAATAACCGCCACCCCCCCGCCCCTCCCCTGGGCCCTCGGCTGATGGAATGCTCTGAAGCCTGGTGGGCACATTTCCACCAGAGGGACGCCACCCTCCGGGCCCAACCAGGTCTCCGTAATACCCGCCAGGTCTGCTCCTCCCTCTTGTATAAGATCGTGAATGAGGGGGGCCTTATTGACCACGGACCTGGCATTGCACAGCATCAGCCGAAGGCCCAGCTCCTGAATATCTAAGCCACCTAGTATCCGAGCGGAGCCTTGGGGACCGGGGCAAGCAATTGCTCTCAAACAGCAAGTGCGAGCCCCCAACACCTGATGTGGTCCCCTGCTCCCGCCATATCTGCCCCTCCCATTCACCGTGCCGATGGTACAGCCCTCATAGATATCGCCCCCCATCCCTTTTCCAATCCCTCGTCCGGTGCCTCCCGGATCATTACCCTGTGCCGGGCACGGCTCTGACCCAGGTGGATTTCCCCCCCCATCCGCCATAGTCGTCTTCCCGGTATCTTTAAATGAATAATTACAAACCCCCCCCCAGAACCCCTTAAAATCTTTAAAAATTTCCCTAAAAAGCCCCATAAATTCTTCCTTGCTCCATGCCATCTCTCCGGACTCCAAAGTCCGTCATCGAGATAGGCCCTCGATAATGTGGGGGGCCAAACCTGCGAGAGGGGAGAGTCTCGCAGGGCGAGGAGTTCCGACACCGAATACATATAGCCATCAGGGGAGACAGTCCAAGGGTGGGGGACCGCTGATGTTACAAGCGTAGGGAAAATTCCAGTCCAAGGTCAGGCTGCCAAGCTCCACTGTCCTCTCACGACAGTGGCTAAGGAGGTACATATCATTCAGCCCCGAAAGTTTCCAGGGCGGCCGTCTCTCACCAGGCCAATCCATGGAGACTTTGATAGAAAACTCAGGGTGAGGATAGCAATATTCCGCCTCCTCAGGCCTCATGTCCATAGAACCAGAATCCCTCCTGGGATTAGCAGCATCAGGGAATCCAATATCCAGCTCAAGGGAGGTTTAAGTTCGTAAATGTTCGTCAGAGAAGTTCTACATGGTAGGGAATCCAGACAGGCCAGATGGAAGTGGGGAAAAAATTAGGAGTAGTTCAGCAGGCCAAGATGAGTGGGAAGCTATGGTCGTAATTCGCCAAAAGGCCAAACTCAGTCCGAAGGAAGGGGGGGGGAGATTCAAACCGCATAAGTTTGTAGTCATTTTCCGGCCCCAGTAACCCTCAACCTTCCATTCTAGTAGGTGAAGCTCCCCTATTTGCCCCCCCCCATCCAGCTCACCCTGGGGGGGGGTCTCAGGGTCTCCCTGGAGGTAACCCTTCCCTCAAGGGTCATATACTCTCCAGTCACCCCAAAATCAGATCTAAAACCACTGCTGAAGAGTCCTGGGCCGTCTGTTTGGAAGTCTGTAGGCCCTTGGGAGCCGCCCCAACCTTAAGCGCCCCCATCACAACCACCGCCGCGGCCTCCGCAGTCCCCGCCGCCATCGTCGCCATCGGCCCCCCCACGGACGTCCCCAGCCGCCCCCTGCCTCCAAAGATCCACCTCGAGGCATCCAGGGGCGTGGGGAACCTCCGTAGGGGCCTCACAACGCCGATGTCGTCCAGGAGCTGCCGCCGCCGCCGCCGTGACCGCCCGCGACCGCCGCCGCCGGTGCCGCTCCCCTGCAGGCCGCAGACTGCCGTCGCCCACTGCCGTCCTGACGTCATCCCCCTCAGCGCTGGGATGGTCCGGGGAGCTGCCAAAGCTCCCAACGGGCTCCTTAGGTGTTGCTTCGCCCGGGCGGGGGGTCATAGATGTTCGAAATGACCCCCCTGAGCCCCCCCAAGCCGAGGCATCACCCCCCAAGAAGCTGAGACTCAGCGTCGGAGCGCCATCTTGGGCATGCGCAGAAGGATAATATCTATTAATAGTGAAGACATTTTAAAACCTGCTGAGAAAGTATTAGGAAACCAGTACAAATACTGGATCATTGGTTTATTTATTAAAACAACATAGTAAAAATTTTTAGTTTTTGCACAGATGCAGTCTTTGCTTCATATAACTTCCATTATCAATAATAATTTTGCTGGATGTCACTTCAGAGAAAAAAAAGTTAGAGATTTTTCTGAAGCCACAGTGATCTTTTTTTATTTTTTCCCCTCTGGGTATGCCACATTCTTCCCTTTTTATTAGTTTAAAATATAAAATACAAAAACCAATAATAGGAAAAATAGGAGAGGGAAAAGGGAAGGGAAAAGGGTAGAAAAGAAAAGGCATTGTCATTGATCTTTTTAAAAATTTGTTGATTGTGATAGATGTCTTTATATTTTTCATTGTACCTTCATTTTAGACCTAAATATACTAGGATTAATACCAATCTTTCCAAGTTCAAATACCCCCCAAGAGTGTAGAATTCAACTTCCAGAATGCCTTAACCAGCATGACCATTGCTGAGTATATTGCCAGATAAATAGAATAGGTACATAAGAATCCTTTATGCATCTTGGAGAGCGAACAAGGCATGCACTACCAACATTTTTAATCTCCAGAATTAAATCTGGACAGATTATCAGTAGTTTGTGATAGAGTGCAATATGATGGCAGAGTTCACAGCAGTGTCAAATTCTGGAAGAGAACATAGGAGTCTTGCCAATGGCTTTGATTTTTGCTGTTGGTATTTAGTATCAGGGTACTAATGATTTTAATTCAACTATCTTGAAACGGAAACTGCAACAATGAAAATGGAAAGGATTGCCAATGTCCCATTGCTTCTAATTGTTCTTTCCTTATTTTATTTCCAGTTTTTGAATACTGTTTGGTTGAGATGCCAAATTGTTCTCCCTCATTCCTTCATCTGAGACTCATAAGCAGGGTGGATAAAAATTGATGGGGGAAGAAGAAACCGTGAAAGAAACAATGATTAGTTGGGCAAGAAATTTTGGACACAACATTCATTTGGATCAATGGGATAAATTATGGGAGAGAAACTACAAATTAACAATGTCAGCTGCTTACAAGGAGAATCTTTACAATATGTTTTATCAATGGCATTTGCCACCAGCGAGATTGTCCAGGATGTTCTTGGACAGGTCCCCAGAATGTTGGGGGTGCGGCCATAAACAAGGGATGTTCTACCACATGTGGTGGACCTGCCCTAAGATTAGGAAATTTTGGTGTAAGATTAAAAAATGGCTGGAAGAGATAACTGGACAGAAGATAGAAAGGAAGCTGGAACTATTCCTCTTGGGTATTCTGGAAGGGAAAATGGGAAAAAATCTACAATATATCATATTACATATACTAACTGCGAGTAGAATTGTCATAGCACAAAATTGGAAACAACCAATATCCCCCCAGACCAAATTATAATTAAAAAAAATGTATGAATGCACAGAAATGGACAGACTATCTATGGAAATGAAGGAGAGGGAAGACACCGAATACTATTTAATTTGGAACAGATAGTATTCCTGGCTTGAGAGTAAATTTAAAACTTAAGGGATATTTTGTTATGAAATCGAATTGTGAATAGAAGTCAATATAATTTAGATAAGGATGTAAGTTAAAATAGAGATATATAGAAGTAGAATTTGTTTAAAGAGGTTAATTAGGATAGAGATACCGATGTAGAAAAGCTGTTACTAGTGTTTAAGTTTTGATGTGTTTGTTTTTGTTTGTTTGTTTTCTTTATGTGCTACAGTTGTACTGTGTATTTTAATGTTTGGAAATTTAATAAATATTATTTTTTAAAAATTTTAAAAAACATTTTTTATTTAAATTAATTTTTTTATTTAAATTAATTTTTTCATTTTTATCAAATTTATTTTAATAAAATGCTTTTGGAGTAAAAATCTGTCTAAAGATAGTTTTCTATTTAAGATACATTCATAATTTACTTTATTCAGATGAAATGGAGCTTAGTTATGTAGCATGAGGCTATATATTCTGCAATATTGGGACTGTTGGTGAGTCAACAGGTCAGAGGAGAGCTGCTGCAGGACAGAGATGACAGTTGCTCTTTAAAAATTATGACTTAAATTGATTTAAATCAAGCCTTTTTACTAGTGATTTAAATCATGATTTAAATCGTGATTTAAATCGACTTGATTTAATTCAAATCCACCCTGCTCATAAGCATAGTAAACACCAGGTTGTATTTGCATTGTTTGGCATATACTTTATGTCTTAGCTTTTATTGCCATTTTTATAAATTTCAACATGAGATATATTATTTCTATGATTTCGGCTAACTATTGTATAATTAGAACATTTAATACGGTGTTTCCCCGAAAAGAAGACAGGGTCTTATTCAGGGGTGAAATCTAAAAAATTTTGCTACCGGTTCTGTGGGCGTAGCTTAATTAGTGGGTAGGGCTTGGTGGTAAGGTGACTGGGAGGGCATGGCTTGTTGATATTTTAATTTATTTTTATTTTTATGTAAAAGCAGCTAAATTTAAAACTTCCTAAACTTTAAATGGCTAGGTCTAAAAAAAGAAGAACTAAAAAAAACCCCAATTAACTATTTTTTTAAATCTCCCAAAGGGGAAAAAAACTTACCCAATAGAACAGGGGTCTACAACCTTGGCAACTTTAAGACTTGTAGACTTCAACTCCCAGAATTCCTCAGCCAGCTTTGCTTTGCTGGCTGAGGAATTCTGGGAGTTGAAGTCCACAACTCCCTGCCTGCTTGATTGCAGGCAGGGAGATTCAGTTGCTTGTTGATGCAATGGATTGCAGGGATTACAGCAAGGCGTTGCGACCAGCAGCTAAGGTAAGCAAGCTGAGGGGGGGGAGGGGGAGGGATTTTTGCTACCGATTAGCAGGCAACTCAGCTGGGATCGTCAGAGGTTGGATCATCAGAGCCATTTAAAAGGAAAAAAAGGCTCTGATGATCACGCGGTTCAGCTGGGCATGGGCGGGGGCAGGGATTTTTGCTACTGGTTCTCCGAACTGCCTGCCGCCATCGCTACCTACTCAACCGAGCCAGTCCAAACTGGGAGCATTTCACCCCTGGTCTTATTTTCTTTTGGGCTTCAAAATAAGCACTTATTTTCAGTGAGATCCCACTTTTTTAAGTGAGATCTCCCGCTCTCTCCATCATGCTGTCTGCTCCCCAGAAGCAGCAATGGAAGGGAAAGAGATGGGGGGAGGGAAAGAAGTGATCCCAGCTGCCTTGCAGGAGGCTTGCGCGGTCGCACCTGCAGCAGATGGAGGCAGAGGCATGGGTGAGGCAGGTAGTCCAGACACACTGTGGTATTGCTTGTTCAGCGTGGCTGCAGGCAAACTGAGAGACAGAGGGACGGAGTGGGCAGCGGGTTGGGATTGCTTCTGCCTCCACCTGCTGCCAGTGCCTCCTGCGAGTGCCCCATGGGGAAAAAGCAAAGTGGCTAGCCGTGGAACTACCAGCTTCAGTAAGCGGCCCAACAAGCACAAGCGCCGGACCCAGAAAGAGATGGGTAAAAATCTTTGCACAGTTTGCTCCATCTACCCTCAGCTGTGGAGCCTGGTCAGGAAGACGGAGGGCAGAGCCATGTGCTGTGCCCGCAGAAACTTTCCCACTTCCTGCCAGGTTAACGTGCAGCTCCCCGCCTTCGCTCCCGTTCCTCCCTCACCACCCTCCCCCCCACCCCTGGCCTTCATTAGATTCTTTGGCTTCACTACACCAGAAAGGAGATCCCTCTCTCTCCCCCTCCCCCCCCCAGTGGCAGTGGCGGAGCTTCAGTGCCTGGCTGGCGGGAAGCTTCCCACCCACCCTGCCTGCTGGCCCAGCTGCTGCTGGGACACTTCTCAGCTGTGGCAGGCCCCATGCTGCTGGCCTAACGGATGGAGCCGTGCTGCCTGTGCCACCTCGCACAGCTGGTAAGAGAGCTGCAGCGCCCGCCAAGGTCCGAAGAACGTCGGGTTAGGGTTAGCAGCACCGAATAGGCGTGCAGGCTGGCGCTTAGCAACCAAAAAGCAGCGGCGGGCAAGGCAACATAGGCAGCCGTTCCCGAAGGGACCCCGGCAGGCTGGTGGCACTCAGGATGTTTTTGGAGGTTTTCAATCTGGGATGATTCAACCCAGCCAGACAGGAGCAGTCCCGCAGCGCTGCCAAGCACAGCGCTGCCAGGAGGGTGAAGAGGCCAGCAGCAGCATGGGCAGCACCTTGGCCATTTAAAGACTTGTAGATTTCAACTCCCAGAACTTCCCACAGCCCCCCATCAGTTCCTTCTCCTTTCTGGGTTGGGGTAGCTCGCACCCACCGGGTCCGTTGGGGTTGGAAGTTTGATCGCACCCAATGAGGGAGCCTCCATCAGCTGAGCCAGCACGGGCTAGGAACCGAGCCTGTGTTATCAGCAGGAGAGGACTCCGAGAGTGAAGGAGAGGAGTTGGCAAGGCCTCCCTCTCCAGGACCCTCCTCTCTGGCAATGCCTCCGGTGTCCTCCGAAAGCCAAGAGATAGGCCCGGGGCCAAGCACTTCCATGCAGTTGCAGGTGGACAGTAATGATGATGATGATGTGTCTTGGCTGGACCCTCGACAGCATCGCAGAAATAAGCACGCACAGCAGAGGAAGAGGCGTGCCAGGGATTAGGTTGAGTCACTGGACCACACCCCACAGGGTATAAAAGGGGGTGAGGTGGCCGTTCAAGCTCTGTGACGAGCAAAAACTGATATTGAACAAACCTCTCTGCATTGCTGGACTTTTTGAATATTCTTTTATCTGTTGTGTGTTGGCTTTGAAAAACACTCCCTTCGTAAGTAAAAGACTCTTGGCAGCCAGCCACTGGGTTGCTGCCAATTCTGCTCTTAGAGAAACCTTTGTCGGCTGGTTTATTTCACTATTGACTGTCTGTGGGGGTGCGTGTGTGAGACGGGGACAGAACAGGAGCTGCCTCTCATTCTGTCTCTCTGCGGAGGCCTCCCAGTGCAATGCTCTGCTACAGCTTTGGAGCAAACCCCCGCCTTCGCTGCGGTGCAAGGCTGGAGGCTTCGCCTTGCTCCGATCAGCAGGAAAATCCCCCCTCCATTTCCCTATCAATTGTTCTATCCTTGGGGAAGTCTGCACAGACACACATCCCAAAAATGCTCCTTCCGAAGCCTTCAGCCTTGCAATCCTGCGCAGGGAAGGAGGTTTGCTCCGAAGCTGTGGCAGAGCATTGCACTGGGAGGCCTCCGCAGAGAGGCAGCTCCCAGCCCTTGCTGGCTCAGCTGATCCGTGGGCCGCAAGGGGTGCCAAGCTGCAATAAGGTGACCAGGGAAGGGAAGAGCTGCCTCCTGTGCTGGTCACGCCCACCTCTTCACTAGGGCTTATTTTCGGGGGAATTTATGCCCACCCCAAAAATCAGGCTTGGCCTTATTTTCAGGACGTGTCATATTTTCGGGGAAACACGATACATTCAGGGTTCATTTTATGTACTTTTCTTATAGAGTAGTTTCCATAGTATTCCATAATTAGAAAAGTTCCCATATGGAAAAAAGGAGACAAGAAGACACCCCTCCCCCAATTACAGTCCTATAAGCCTTATTGATATAACTGCATAGATGTATGCAAAAGATATTTTAAGGAAAATAGAAGATTGGGTGATTGAATATATTAGTAGAAGAACAGGCTGGGTTGAGACCTAGGTACTCCACAATAGACAATTGCTATGTTCTGTACCATCCTATTACCAAGTACACAAAAATGGTAAACAGCAGTGGTTCAGGGACAAGAGAAACTAAAAAAGTCCTTTTTTAGTTGATAGGAAATAGGAAACTTTGGGGATTGTGTCTGGCCCATGGGCCTTGGATTGTGCAGCCAATTGTAGAATTTTATCTTTGCTTCTGTAAGAATTAAAAGCAAAGTTGACAAAAGGTTTTTGAATGTTTGTTACTGCACAAAAAGTAACTGAATGAGTAGGTTTAAGGAAATCTGTCTGTCTTAAATTTAACTTAGATATTAAAACAATGTCTTGGAATGCTTTATGTAAAATATAAAAGATGACCCCAAAACATTTTTCTTGCTTAATTAAGCTTTTTGGACTTCAAATATTTTATTAGTTTATCAAAATATAAAATACAGAAATACAAAGAAAAATGAAGATAAGAGGAAAATAAGAGGAAAAGGAGAAGAGAAAAATAGTGTAGATAAAGGGGAAAAGAAAAAGAAAAGCATTGACCTCTGTTTTCCTTGGGTGCAGTAGAATAAGGTAGTAACATAAAACCTCAATAAACTTTGAAGTATTTTTATTTATGTTTAGTAATACTTGATCAATGAAATAGGTGCTAAATCTGAAGATTAAATAAATACCAATAGATATTTAAGATTAGATTAGATGAACAGAAGTCAAATGGTATGCATGTATATATGTATGTACATTCTTGTTATTAGATGTTTCTTTGGGTGATGGAAACTGGCTAACAAAAGCGTCACCATGATGCAAGTTGTGTTCCTTTTGTAGATGTGTCATGATGCAGCACATGCATCTGAAAGGAGAAGAGCATATAGCACAAGTCTGCTACTATTATTTTATTACAAGTTTCCAGTTGTGCATTGTGTGTACACAGGCAACCAGGGATGAGTTGAAATGAAAATACTGTCCTTGTCTTAGATCTTTTATTATAATACATGAATGAAGTATAGTTTCTTTTCTTTCCCTCTGACTGTTCTTCTTTGATAGTGCTCTGTCTGCAGTCAGTATCTCCCTAATTATATTGTCCATGTTTTTAAAGAAAATAATATAGCATAGATGATCTTTGCATTCAATCCTTTCACATGTATTGATTTAAAGTTGCAAGCAGTATAATAGCAGAGAACTCACTGGGTCCACAAGTAGCAGATTGTTTTTCTTTAAGGGGTTTGATGGAGTGTGGAATTTAATGCATCTAATTGGGGAACAATTTTATCTGGACTTTTGAGGGAAGATAGATTGGCTCTGGAGACTGGACCTACAGTATTGTATTCAATCAATCAGGAATTGATAAGAGATAGTATGAAAAAACAATCTTGGATATTTGATCCAGGACCAATTAAGGTTAATATTTGGGATGATTAGGGATTGAAGTCGTGGTGAGTTGATTACAATAACAGCATGTTAACAGAGGGTTTTGGAATTTCAACTATGTCTTTCTCCTATTACTCTTCACAATTTTTATTATTTTAAAGCAAGGCAGCTTTTTAAATCATAAATGTTGTGCTGAATGCAACATTTTTATTTAGGCTGAGAGGGAACTTTTGGAAGTGTATGGGAAGTGAGGTGGACCCTATCAGTCATCAACTTTTAAGTTCCATTTAAGCCACAGCAACAAAATATAAATTAGAAAATCTGTGCAGCATTGATATCAATTGCCCTCTATAGAAAAGTATTATGTATTATTTTCTTATCAACTGTAAGAAATCTATCATTATTCATTTTTATATACTGGTTGCAGAACTTCTTTGAGGTTTTTTTTTATTCCCTTCAGAGCAGTTTCACAGTTTTATGCTTTTAGTAACAGGATTAACCTAGGTATGTTTTATAACACAGGTAGTCCTCGACTTACAACCACAATTGAACCCAAAATTTCCATTGCTAAGTGAGGCATTTGTTAAGTGAGTTTTGCCCCATTTTACAACCTTTCATGCCTCCGTTGTTAAGTAAATCACTGCAGTCAGTTTTTAAGTTAGTAACCCGGTTGTTAAGTGAATCTGGCTCCCCCATTGACTTTGCTCATCAGAAGGTCGCCAAAGGGATCACATGACCCCATGACTCTGCAACCATCATAAATATGAACCAGTTGCCAAGCCTCTGAATTTTGATCACATGATCATGGGCATGCTGCAAAGGTTGTAACTCTGAAAAATGGTCATAAGTCACTTTTTTCAGTGCCATTGTAACTTTGAACAGTCACTAAATGAACTATTGTAAATTGAAGACTACCTGTATTATAAGCACACCTGTTTATAATATTAAGAGGCCACATTACTTTATTTTTGTGCTGAATATGGGTTTGCTCTGACTTACAACCATTTGTTTAGCAACTGTTTAAATTTAAAACAACACTGAAAAAAATGACTTATGATTGGTCCCCACATGATTGATGTAGCATCCCCATGATCATGTGATCAGAATTTACACACTTGACAATTTGTGTGTATTTATGATAATTGCAGTGTCCCACATTCATGTGGTCATCACTTGCAATCTTCCCAGCCAGCTTCCGACAAGCAAAGCCAAAATAGGGGAAGCTAAATTCGCTTAATCACTTAACAACTGCAGTGATTCGCTTAACAACCGTGGCAAAAAAGGTCATAAAGTCAGGCACAATTTACTTAACAACTACCTGACTTACAAACACAAGTCTGGTCCAAATTGTGATTGTAATGGATTACTCTATTTGGGCTGCTTTTCCAACTCAACTTTGCATATTAAGAGATATTCCCACCAGAAATACAGAAAAAGGAGCAAGGGTAAACTACCTTGGGTAAACTAAATCTGCATATGTTTTGTTTGACGTAATCCATTGATCTTCTGAGAGAAAAGGGGTTGTTGCTGAAAATGGTAGCCTGTAATAGGCTACCATGTACTAAATAAATACCTTGGTTGAAGACTTGGAGGCAGGGAGACAAATAATATACCTCTTTCATTTGCTTTGCCTTTTTTGTCACCCCCCTCCCCCCCCTCTCTCTCTCATGAAATCATGATATTATTTCAAAGCCATTTATTGTGTGAAAGAAGAGCCTACACAACTGGGTTGGTTGTTTACAACAGCAGCCCTGTGTCTGCTGTGATATCTAGCTCTACCCAAGAATCCATTTATTCAACTTCTATATTTTAAATGTAAAATATAATTCTTTGTAATATAAATTACTATGTAACAACTTTTTAAATGAAAATCTCTCTGAAGTAGTCTTTTTTTAAAAAAAACGTTAAGATTCTTTTTTTGTGCAGCTTTCAGAAACATGTAGTCACATTCTGGTACATCTCTCATAAGTGATTTTTTAATATGTATTTTTGACCAGAAAAAAAATAGATATCAGCAGATTCTATTACTGCTTTCATCCATACCACAATTGAGTTCATTTTGATGGATCTTATGGATCTGCTCCTGAAGTAATCTGCTGCAGTTTTCTGATTGCATTCTGTTAGGAAGTGCTTTTTCCCAATTTCAAGATAATTTGCAGACCCCATAGACTAATCTGTGAGTCCGATTTCTCTAATCTGATATATGTTCTCTCTTGGTGCATTCAGCCTTCTCTTGGAAAATAATTTCCAGAAAATTCTACTAAACCTCATTTAATACAGTTTTTACTGAAATCATGCACACATTATTGTACTTGGCATCCTTGCTCACAGAAATTATAAGAAATAAAATATGGAGGACTGCAGATTTTACATGTTGATATATAAATAAGGGTCCATTTTGTTAGTATGAAATTGTGCAAAATTATGTGAAATGCTTCCATTAATTTTTGCATTTATCTTTATGACTACTAATTGCTAGTAGCAACTACGTTTCTGGAAACCTATTAGGGTGCCTTCCTTCCTTCCTCCCTTCCTCTGTTGAAATAATTTTACCACTATCCACTATTAGCTGATATAATTCTTCCATATATAATTAATAATAATCACAATTTGTAAAATAAATTATGAAAACCAAAATAAATTCTATTAGTTTTGTTTTTAATGATATACTGCAATATATATTTCTCTTGGTTGTCTTCACTTAATAACTGGTTGTTTTATTATCATTTGAATTTATGACAGTCATGTAACGGGTGCTTTTTACAGGCCGTCAAGCACCCCGGCCATTGTAAATTATCTCTTTACGACTGGTTGTGGCATTCTGCTGTCACTGTGGTGAAATGTAGGCCAGAGTCACGGAAGGGAGGGGCTCTTTCTCTGGAAGCAAAGAGACAAAGAAACTTGGAGTCTGGTATGCAAAAATAATGGAGAAGGCTGACCCCTTCTAGCAGTTCACAAGGTACATCTAGTAATTATGCAGATAAGTATTTCAGTCTGGCAAGATGTCTGTTGCAGGCAAGCAACAGTAAAGAAACTACTCAGAAGTAACTCCTTGTGTCATTCTTAGTTCCTTGGACTTCACATGTGATTGTGATGCACAATGTTTTTTGCTGGATCTGGCAAAACCCATCCATTCAAATGAAGGCCTTTCCTTAATGACCACGGCATTCACTGAACAACCTCTTGGAAAAAGGCCAGTTGTAAATCTGGAACTAACCATACTTGTCTTATTGTTGAAGCATTCATATAACAAAAGCATTCATAAAACAAAACTTTGAACAGAAAGTTAAGAAAATCTATTCATTTTGAAATAATTTGTGCTGAACAAGATTCATACAAGTAAACTTTCTAATTGTAACATTCTGCCTGATAAAAAGACAGAGTTCAGCCAGAGTTGATACCAAGTTGAGAGGAAGGTACTTTAGCCTAAGGTTTCTCAACCTTGGCAACTTGAAGATGTATGGACTTCAACTCCCAGAATTCCCTAGCCAGCATATGGGAGTTAAAGTCCACACATCTTCAAGTTGCCAGGGTTGAGAAAAACAGCTTTAGCTAATTCAGAGGTTCCTTGCTTTGTTGAATGGTAAAGTAATTATGTATGATTTGCTAGAAATTGAAGCATCTTATTTCAGGGGTGGGTTCTATTTACCTTTACTACTGGTTCGCATCACACCCACACTCTTCTTCACATGTGCAGAAGCTTCTGTGCATGTGCAGATCAACTTTGATGACATCTGGGTCAGTGGGCGGAGCCTCCCTTTGGTTTTACTACCGGTTCTTGTGAACTGGTCCAAACTGGGGTCAACCCACTACTGTCTTATTTGTGGTTTTTAATAATTATTCATGGCTATTTTTACTATTGTTAGGGTTTACCTACTATTAACATTTTTAATAATGTGTATATGTTATTTTCTGCAAGAATATATTTCTATATTTTTTTTTATCCATGGCTTATTCTCTTTCATGACTCAGATTGGTTACACAATAATAAAATTGTGTTCTTTGATGGATGACATGCCCAATTTTTCTTTTTTTTATTTATCAGTATGAGTGTAGAATTTATTAGCTGGTTTTCCTATAGTGCAATGATATGTGTCCCTTTTTCTAAATATCTCACCATACATAATTTGTGCACAGAAAAGTATTTTTATGGAGAAGAAATGTTGGCTGAAATAGGATTGATCATTATTTGTATATTAACATACAAATTGTACCTGAATATAAGAGGAGGAAAGGAGGTGGTGGTAGTGGAGGAGAAATTTTATTATTCTGCTACCTTACTAATTCCCATTTTAAATGCCCATCTGAAATAAATTGATTATGTGTTAATTATGAATATGTCTTTTCACTCAACAAAAAATTATACCAATTTAGGCATAAAAAATCAGCTGGGTGACTTTGGGCAAATCACTCTCTCTCAACCCAACTCACCTCAAGGAGTTATTTTTTTAAGAGCAAGAAGGAATATTAGATATGTTTGCCATCTTAAGTTATTTATAGAAATAATAAGACAGGGGGAAAAAATCTAAAAATAATGCACAAATAATGAGTGATCTGTACAGTCAGCGTTACATTGCTGACCTTTTGTTAATTTCTTTTTTATTATTACATTCTAACTTTTCCTCAAAAATATTTCACTTTCTGCAAAATTATATTTTATTTCATTCCTCTATTTTGGCCTTAATCTCTTCTTTTTTTAACCTCCTCATATATCACCGTAAATGCTGTTTTAGCATCTGTAATTATGTATGTTTCAGAAGATTTGCTTTGAATTTATTGTGTACTTCTTTATCTGTTTTAACATGTCCCTAAATTCTTCCCAGGGTTCATTACTTCCTATATTTTAAGTTAAAAAAATACTCCTCTCATTTCCTCTCATTTAATTCTGTCTAGCCATGTGGAACCATTTTCAATTTGCTCTTGATATTTTGAAAAAAATATTGTAATTGTTTTGTAAATTTAACTTGACCTTTTTTATATACTGGCAAGAATTATCGGTTTTAGTATGATTTACTTACACTTCCAATCATCAAAGTACAGCTTAGTTGCTTTCCACTTCCCATCTATTCCCATTATGGCCATTTAAGTGCATTGTCATGTTTTTGATTTATTCAGTTTTTCTTCAATAATTGAAATCTCTTCTAGATAAGTAGGTCTTGAGAAAGCAAATTACTTATTTACTTATTTTGGCTACCTGACATATTTTGCTTCAGTTTTTTGAATGAATTGACTAATGTTACGTATTTATTTTGCTTGTTTTTGTTTGCATGTGGCTGTGCTTGTTTCCTGTGAACTCAGTATATTTTTTTCCTTTGTGGCAAAAGAATTATATTACTCATTATTGACATTGTTATTTGGAGACCAACCCTGTCCCCCCACCTTTTTATACTTAGGAGTTTGTTCTCCCTGAAACACACCAATTTTCAATTAGAAAATGATACTTTGTGATTGGTTACATCTACCACAATATCCCTTGTGAGTCCCTTCTCTTAAATCCCAAATGTGTCTAATGGCCCAGTAGGTATTTTTTGGGGGGGGGGGGTCGTCTTTGATGTTCACAATACACAAATGTGAGTTTAGTAAATACTATTATGTTGAAGTATGCACCATTTTTTAATGCTCATATAGTTGACCATAAGTGTTCATTTTGCTAGTGTTCATTCTGGAAGAAAAATAAATGTTTTCTGTAGACACAAAGAGATCCAGCACTGTAAGTTATATTTGTACATTAGATACATGCATTCAGATGTACTGTTCAGATGTCAAATTTGCCAACAGTTTTTAAGGAACAATTTGCAGTTTTCCACTTGCATATGGGATGAATATTAGGCTGGCAAATACCTTTTACTCCAGCTAGAACATTGCTCAAAGCGCTTGGTAAGCTGTGATAGGAAGATGTTATAGTATTGCCACTATGCTTCAAAACCGTGATTGTTACTTATGGCCTACAAAGTTCTGCATTAAATAGAGCCTGGCTACTTGAGGATCTGCCTATCACCTGTTGTATCAGCCACGTTTAATACAGCAGAGTTGATGTACTGCTGATTCTTCTTTGATTAAACTTATCTATTGGGACCCAAAAAATATGCCTCCTCTCTTCGCACCTTCATTCTGAAATGAGATTCCTCCTGATTTCCATGAGGGTCTTACCTGGATGATGTTCCAGAAAGCCTTAAAGCCCTAGTTAATTACTCAGGCCTTGGGTTGAGATGATTGGGGGCCCTGTCAGATTGTTTGTGGTGTGGTTATGACACACAGGGTTTTTTTTTTGTTTGTTTGCTTGTTTGACCAATAACCCAACCAACCAGACTCAAAAGTCATCAAGTAATGGAAACTTGGATGATTGGTTGGGGTTTTGCATTTCCCTGTGGGGAAAGATTTTTATTTTACAAAAGGAAAGTTTACAAGTAAAAGAAAAGGAATTGTAAATTATAAATGCCTACAGCTATTGTAGAAACGAATCTTAATAATAAAGCTCTTGTCTATTTTAAATATTTTCTATTTTAGGTTCTGCTTTCTATTTCTGTTGTGTCAAAAATCTGTACTTTTCCTTCATCTTTTCTCCTTATTTGTTCCTGGTTGGGTTTTTTTGACTGTTTGCTTTTTCTGAATCTTGGCTGTGTCTGACAGAAACAGAACTTTCCCCTCATACTGAGGGAAGGAATATATTCCTCTCTGCACCAGTTTTCTTTGCTGCTGCTTCTCAATGCCTCCTCCCCTGGCTTTCCAAAAAAAAAAAAAAAACCTTTCAACACGTGCACCTTCACACTCCTTATCTGGGACTCCTGCAACTTCCAACTTAAGGACTGCATGTCCTGGATTTATGATGGCATTGGAGTCTTCCGGGATTACCACTGATAAACGATGCAGCCTTGTGACATCACCCTTTACAACTGCATTCCTTAACAATGACAAGCCCAGGCCTAATTGCCATCGAACTCAAGGAAAACTTGTAATTATTATATTGTACTTCCTATTCTGTCAGCCTCACTAAGTAGCTCCAACCAAGAAACCAACTCCATAGAAAAGCTATTATTATTATTATTATTATTATTATTATTATTATTATTATTATTATTATTATTATTATTATTATTATTGAGACTGGCTACAATGACAGTCTTGCAAGTCTGATTTCCACCTCAGTCCATATACGTCTATGAATTAGAGACTTCTGTCTTGAACCACTTACAAATGTTATCTGTCTGTTGTGGGCTTAAATTATGTTTTAGCCCTTGTCACTTTCATAAGGAAAGTGCCTTACATGTCTCTACCAAGAGTATTTTCCTTACTCAACAATTCTTTTTTATTTTACACTATCCAGAGTAAGTTTGGAATCAGCAGGTGCTTAAATTAAACTATACTCATAAGGCTTGATTAGGAAATGTCTTCCTTTATGTGGAAAATACCTTCTGTTTTCAGTGGGCTGTTCTGTACTTCATGCAAAATGTTATAGATGAAAAAGAAAACTATATTCAAGAGTCTTTTACTTGCAAAGGTTCCTATGGAGCAGGGGTGGGGAACGATGACCCTTTTATGATTTATGGACTTCAACTCCCAGAATTCCTCAGCCAGCCATGTGTAAAGCCCCACTTCTGCTATAGAGGAAGACAGAAATGAATTTAGAACCTGTCTAATGCAGTTATAATGCATTTAGGAATAGTACTGTTTTCTTTCTGCTCTGGTTCTTTGGATCCAACAGCCATGACTTTCTGTCACTTGTTTTTCAATATACAGCTTCCACCTGAAGCAGTTCTGCTACTCATCTAAGGAATAAACAAAAGAAAACAGGTTAACAAAACAAAGTTGTAAAACAGAACACTGTTCAAATGCTAGCAAAAGTAGAAGGATGATGGAAAAGAGCATGGTGGTAATTGCCAGCAGTTTTATAAGACTGCTATACTGGAATAGAAAAGGATAAAACTTAATTCCTTGTTTGTCTTAAAGTGTAGTTAAAACATTTTGGTCTAGAGTAAGTGTGGAAATTTATCTATCTGAGCCCAACTTTCAAGTTGCTGATGATAAATAATTTCCAGATATGGTGTAGTATCCCTATTCTAACAAATATATTCAAAGTTTCTTATCTGGTAAATCACTGGCAACTAATATTCAGCATTGTGTAAAATTGTGTGAGGGCACTTGATATGAATACACTACAGTTTTTGTAAGTCATACATCATTCTGCAGATGCCTCTGTATGCATGGGTACCTGCAAGCTTTTGGGGAGGAGTGGATGGAGAGCTACAGAGTAGGTATGATTGCAAGGATAAAACCCGAGAACAAAAACCAATAACTTCCCACTCTGGTCTGATTGTTGGAGACAACAATCAGACCAGCCACTTGGCATTCTGAGGTCCCCAGGCTCATTGGCAGAATATGTGGTTGGCATATACATGGAATCTATGGGGATATGTTTTGAACTAGTGTCTACTTTAGAAATGGAAATATGTAATTACATGTTTTCTGCAAGCACGGTGAATATGAATATTAAAGTAAAATGTAATTGTTTGAACATATTTCAAATTTAGTAAATATTATATTTTGCTTATTTTGTGTATTTCAAAATCTGTTAAGGCATTCTGTTATTTTCTGTGAAGATGGATGCGTAGAGAACTTGTGTCTTTACTGAAAACAGCTACTTAAATGCTGTACTCCCACCTTTTTCAGAACAGTGATAAATGTGAGCAAAAAATGCCACTGAAGAGTCAGATTTCAGCTGGTAGTAACCATGGCCAAAATTGTTTGGCAGTGAAAACTGTATCAACGAAATAAGGGAGGTTTGTTGGAAGCATGCTGCCTGGAAAAATTGTAGGACTCAGAGAAGTTCCTACGTGCTCCTCTACATCTGTGGCTTATATTCTACAAAAGAAACTGGGTGCTTAGTGTCGATGTAATACAGTACATCAAAAGCCATATCTTTAAAGTGATGTGTTATTTTTTGGTCAACTAATTACTTAAATGTCAATTTTTTAAAAGCTTAACTTATTCCCATGTTCATTCAAAACATTTCAAAGTATTCGATCAATGATGCAAAAGGAAAACAGACCAGACAATTTAAAAGAGCAAAATAAATTCACACTGGATACACATTTCACCAACTGCAAGTCATATTTATTAAGATCAAATACTAAGAATATAAAATGCCTGAGAATATCCTGTTGTGGTCTATGTACATTTCATGGTGACAAGTCATCATTATTGAAAGAAGCATGTATGGATTATCTGTCTGATCCTGCAGGATTACTTTTTTTAAAGTTCAAATGGGAACCCACACATTAATAGGCATATTTTTGTATAATCTTCTTTATTTTCTGTGAAATCAAACAATATACTTATTTTCTATTAAATTATAGAAGTAAATATCCTGCAATTGTGTTATGGATAGTTAAAATATCCAATTTCAACCAGTAGGACTAACTGTGTACTCATCAAAATCCATGTATACAAAAGTGCTTAGTATGTGATGATATCATTCCTATTATATTTCATGACTAATCATGCAGGTTTCCTGAGGGCAATTCTTTCTTTGTCGAGCTGAGAATTTAAGTTAGTCCAGTAATTTTTAAATTTATTATTCTCAAGCTACCATAAGTTACCATTTTTATATCTTTATTCAGAAGATATTTTTTTCATATTTTTAGCATTGGCACATTTTCAGTGAAAAATTGTCAATCTAAAATCATAATCATATCATAAAAAATCATAAAATAGGGAAGGCCTAGACATCATTCTTTAAGCTAATTCTATATATTACATTTGAGTAATTCCTTTTGTGAACTATAAAAATAAAAAGTAAAATACAGGTATGATCTTTCTGACAATCTGAATTATTCTTGCATGCTTTTTTCTTAATTTTTAATTTCAGAATTACAGATAAATTTCTTTTACCAAGAAATTGACTGTACTTTTACAATAAATTTCTGTTCCTCAGTTGGTTCTCTGCCTTCTCTATATCCTGATATGGAAAGTATAAATAGTATTAATTCCTGCGAAGAGTTTTTTTGGAAAATTTTCATTTTTATCTTTCTGAATCAAGTTATCCTAAATCATATCCTAAAGCAGGAACAGTGAATCTACTGCCCCAAAGTTCTTTTGAAGCCCTTAATGCCTCCCCAGCTTCAGTTAAAAAAATAATAATGGTACTTTCCTCTCATTTGAGGGCAACAAAAACAAGTGTATACTTAGTTCCTCCACCTTATATTATAAGGAGGGGAGGGGAATCAAATAATAAAATTCTTAGAGTAGGCAGAGTAGAATTTTCTTTCAAGAAAAGGAAAGCCTTAGCTCTACGTAGTTGTGTAACAACCATTATGAAAACATTAGCTTAGTCTAGAAAAATAAAGAGGGCTAAGGAAGTAACTCAGAATAATCTCATCCCAAATCTCTCTGATTTAAAGGGAAGGGAGCAAGAAATTCTTTCAGCCTTTCAAAATTCTGTTATCAAACCTTATTAGAAGCGAGTTCCTATAGTACTTATTGGGCCCAATTCCTTACCTGGCCTACCTCACAAGCCTAAGTCATGATTCCATTAATCACCATGTGGATCTTTTGCCTAAATTTAAGCCAAGTCTCTAGAAACTAGCTACTTTTCAATACATGATTTTCAATATTTGATAGAATAATTTGGATCTAAAATTGCTGTCCTTTGGCTGTTTTGACAACTTCTTCGAAGACTGAACTGCAAAATATGTGACAACTAGTTTGTGAACAAATCAAATGCTGGTTTAAACTTGCCAGCCTGTACTTCCCTTCTTCTAGTTGTTTGATTTGCTTTTTTCTTGAGTTGTTAACTAGATTCCACATCACGGTGTAGTCTGAGATGGACCAGTTATTCTGCAGATTGCATATTTGACCAAAACAGCAGGAAGAAGTGGAAGAGGGCAAGATTAACAAGTCTAAATAATTATGTAATATGTTGTAATACTTGGATGATTACTTGGGAAGGTGGGATCACAGTCTAGCTATTTTTCCAAATAATTCTATTAAATGTTTGAATAGAGACTGAGAAAGAAAAAGAAAAAGAAGGATTGCAAGAAAAATAAATGTATAAGGACAGCTGTCTCCAGAAAACAAGTCCCCACCAACTTTGTGACAGGTATAAGCAATTCCCTAAAAGTATAATATGATAAAAAGGGACTGTTTCCTCTTTATAAAAGACAAAATACAATACAGGATATTTCAAATAACAATTTATCTTCAAATGCATATTCTATATCTTTACTCTGTAAGCACATCAACATTTCAAATGTATAAAATAATCCCATTATCTTAATACAAACAAAAAAAATGGTGAATTCCCCCCTCTCCTAATTTCCCACTCTCACCTCAAGATTACTGCCCTGTGGCCTTTTTATGAGAAAAAGAAACATCCATAAGGAGAAACAGCTTGGGCAATCTTATGTCATTCTGTTTAATCCATAGAAGATCAAAAGGAGGGAGGTGATCTCCTTCGGCTCCTTTGTACAAAGCTGCAAATCATCAGCTCCATTTGTCTGTGGAGCTGTCTTCAATTGGCCATCTTTCCCTGGAAGCCTGAATCACAATGGAATCATGAGCCATACTTTGAATCTTTTGTTTTGTTGAATCTTTAAAGTGTCTTTTAACATAATTTTTTAAAATCAATTATGAAATAGCAATACTAAAAAATATGTCGGCTATGAAATATGAAAAGTTTATAAATGCAAGGCAAAATTTCCAGTTTCAGTGGCATATTTGTATATGTATAGGTCTGCAGATTAATAACATCACTTTCAATCCTTTTTGGATGTGGAATTTAGGAAAGAGAACATTTATATTTATAAAAAGACATAAATCTTAAAATTAGAGAAAGAAACATCAAGAACCTATCAATGCGAAATTTGAACTTTGAAGAAGAGTTGGAAAAGACTCTTGAGAATATCATGGATCATAAAACAAATCAATCCAGGGTTGCCACTTGAGACAGAAATGACCAGACTCAAATTATCATATTTTGGACACATTATATAAATACCCCACTCCCTTGAGCCGTCTATAATGCTGAAAGAAGGTAGTAAAAAAAAGAAGAGGACAACCAGTAGTAAGGTATATGGACTTGATTATAGTCGAGATGGGTGCACTGTTGGGAGATCTGAAGGGCTAAGTTGGGGACAGATCACCCTGGAGAAGATTTACATGATCGCTAAGAGTCAACACTGAAAAGTACACTGAGTCAACACATGTTTGTGCTTGTGTACTTTTTTTATATTTTGTCTGTGTGTCTGTACTTTTTTACATTTTGTTGTATCAGCAATAAAATAAAGATTCTTCTGAGAAGGGGCGTTGGTTATCTGACTTTTAATATTCCCCCTATTATCCATGTAGGTATAATCCCCACCTTCTCTCATACATGTAGAACCTTAATCAGTTACATTTCAGAAATGCTTTTTTATAAGCTTTCATTAAGACATTTAGTGTTTGCTTCTGCTATGCTTTGTTATAGTATGTTTTCCATGATAATAAGAATTTGATGTGTTTCATGAATAAAGCTGAGGTATAAAAATACTGTAACCCTTTTCACAGGAACATCTACCTTTATAGAAGCCTTGGCAACCAATGGTACCAATATTCAGACATCAGTAACAGGAGTAGCAGCCAACAAACGAAGATTTATTGATGAAAGGAGAGATCAGCCTTTTGATAAAAGGCTACGATTCAGTGTGCGGCAAACTGAAAGTGCTTACCGCTACAGAGACATTGTTGTCAGGAAACAAGATGGATTCACGCATATTTTATTATCCACCAAATCATCAGAGAACAATTCATTAAATCCAGAGGTTAGAGTTGTTTCATTATTTCTGATTTTTTTAACTGGGAGGGTGGTATTCCTGCTCTCCCAGAAACTCACAATCACCCATGCCCTAGTCACTCCAGATTGGATTACTTTAATGTGCTCTACGTGGGGCTGTCCTTGAAAGAGTATTTGGAAGCTTCAACTAGGACAGCATGACTTCTCTTCTGTGGGTTGTACTGATTGCCAGTTTGCTTCCAGGTCAATACAAGGTGTTGGTTTCAATCTTTAAAATCCTTCATGGCACAGGATGGGTTATCTGAGGGATCACCTCTCCTTAATTACATATGCCCAGCCCAATAGATCTGCCAGAAAAGGTATGCTTCAAGTTCCACCTGCTAAAAACTTCAGATCCCATCTGCAAGAGACTTTGGTCCCATCTGCTAGAGGTGGGTCCCGGAAGGAGAGCCTTCTCTCCTGTGGCATCTACCTTAGGGAACATTCTCCTCCCCAAAGTGAAGCTAACTCTTCGTCTGTTAATAGTCCCTCAACATCAAGTGATGTCTTCAGGCCTGGGGTTCTAGAGGATCAGTGATATTCTAAGATAGCTCTGTTATTGGGATTCATATTTATTCTCTCCTATGTTTGGTGGTTTGCATATTTTAATCATTGTTTTTATATATTTATTGTTTTACTTGGTTGGTGTATGCCACCGAGAGTCACTTCTTGTCAGATGGGTGGCCATATATTGATAAATAAATAGTGTAGAAATTAAAAGTTAAGCAGTACATCAATGGCAGAACATTAGTAAATTAGTAAATGCAAGTGTGGAGTTCAGTGCTGGAGATAAGGATGCAGAGGCCTTTTCAGCACAATTAGAATGATGATAGCGAGAGCTCATTGGTAGAACATGTATCATACAAGAAAGTCCAGGCTTTGGATTTTTTTGAAGCCAAAAAAAATCCAAAGAGGGCTTTTAAGAAACAAAAGGTAAGGAATTCCCGCGGATTTTCCTCCACTAGTCATCACTGACTATAAGGGGCAGTGCTCATCTCTGTTTTAAGGCCATTGAGCCAGTGCTGTCTAAAGACATTTCCACGGTCATGTGGACAGCATGACATCACAGAGTGCTGTTACCTTCCCACCATAGTGATACCTATTTATCTACTCATATTTGGATGCTTTTGAACTGCTAGCTTGGCAGGAGCTGGGGCATGGATGGGAGCTCACCCAGTCACTTGGTGCTTGGGTCTAAAACCTGGGCTGCCAGCTTTCCAGATAACAAGCCTAGTGTCTTAACCGCTGAGCCACTGCGCCACCCCTCCTTAAGAAACAAGTCTGCCTAAAGCTTCATAGGTCATTGTCAGTTCATTTCAACACTGCAGGTCATAAATTGGGAAATTATAAGCTAAAAAAAAGTTATGAATTGTGCCATAGCATTAAACTGATATAATACTAGCAATTATATTAGTTTCCAAACCTAAAGCTCTGTATATTTAAGCATTCGGATTAATGGAATTTAAAAGCTGTTTGACAAGGATGTAAATATGAAGTTTCAGTTTACTTTAAGTGATTTATTGATTTGCCTGTGTACTATTTTTCAGTATTTTTGTAATCTATAAACTACCATATTTATTAAGAATTAAGGTTTTCTGTCCAATTTTATAGTGAATTTAGATATTCATAAACTTCAGGCTTATTCTTTGAGAATAAATTCTGCTGAGTTCAGTAAAATTTAACACAACACAAGTTCATATTGGTAATGCGTACATTTTAAAAACATTTGTCCATTGGTGTCTGTCTGTCTCTTGAAAAAATAATAATAATGAAGTTTTAGACTTTGTCCTAAATTTAGATGTCTCTGAATTGGTTACATATGCCACCTGCTGTTCACATTATAGAAATACTTGGTAAATGAAAAGCTTTTCAGAAGCAAATATTATATATCCCTTTTTTTCATGTGTTTCATGCATCTCATTCCAGGTGATGAAAGAAGTCCAGAGTGCATTGAACACAGCAGCTGTTGATGACAGTAAACTTGTACTTCTTAGTGCAGTTGGCAGTGTTTTCTGTTGTGGCCTTGATTTCATTTATTTTATTCGACGTTTGACAGATGATAGAAAAAGGGAAAGCACTAAGATGGCAGATGCAATTAGGTTGGTAAAATTATTCAAATTGTGCTTAACAGATCATGAGCTTAAAACAGCTATTTGTGAAACCAAAACTGTTATTCCAATTATACTTGGGTTTTTTTTCCTCAGTCAGTAATCAGAATATTTATAATAATAAATCATAATATTTATTATTTTGGAGATATTGTAAAGGTGTCTTCTTTAAAATTAGGAAGAGTTGCACATCCATTAGGCTAAGCATGGTTAAACATGTTTCCAATACAGTTTTTATATTTGAAGAATCTTATTGAATAGATACAATTTTTACCTTTCATAAAAGTCTCATAATATAGGAAATCAGATTATCCAGAAAGATTATTCAGATTGGATATTTGGAAAATATATGTTGAGAGAGTATTTGTGTGTATGGACTTCCTACTCACAGAATGAGAGTCCAATGTTCTGCTTTTCCAACTTCCCTCTTTCACTGAAAAGGAAATTTGGATGGATGCTTTGTAACAAGCCACTATTTATTATTAATACCAAATGTGAGAAACTTTGTTAAGAAATGACTCTATCAAAACCAAATCTTAATATCTAAAACAAAAAGCAGTGTTGAAGAATGAACAAAATGAAATGTGATTGTGTTCCTTAACAATATATTATTTCAAGCGTTTTTATGTTTTGTTTTCCAAGCGTGTAATATGAAAAACTGCAAGTCAGTTGCTTTATTTCTTACTGTTTATCCTCAATATAAAAAAAACATTTTAGCAAAATATGTATTTTCTTCTTGAAGTAAAGGTTCATTTTAGAGCTATAGCATTTTCTTTTTTCAAAAATATCTTGAACATGTATTTATCAAATTGTTTTGACCATCCTAACAAAATACAGGTAAGTCCTCGACTTACAACTACAATTAAACTCCAAATTTTTGTTGCTAAGTGAGACATTTGTTAAATGTGTTTTGCCCCATTTTACTACCATTCTTGCCACCGTTGTTAAGTGAATCACTGCAGTTGTTAAATTAGTAACACAGAATCTGGCTTCCCCATTGACTTTGCTTGTCAGAAGGTCACAAAAGATGATTATGTGACCCTGGGACAAGAACCGTCATAAGTATGAACCAATTGCCAAGCATTTGAATTTAGAACACATGACCATGAAGATGCTCAACAGCCCTAAGAATAAAAAATGGCCATAAGTCACTTTTTTCAGTGCCATTGTAACTTTGAATGGTCACTTTAATAAACTGTTGTAAGTTGAGAACTATCTGTAATACATTATTGTTTTTATTGTTTTTATAACTTTTAAAACAACTACTTGAAGGCACACACTGGCTACAAACAACTTGTGTGGCTACGTCCACTTTCTCTGTTAGAGATTGATCATTAAATTTGATGCCCTCCCTCCATTTCACCTCCAATAAAAGAAAGATGTTACTATTTCTTGTTTTATATTTTCAGAGGAAAATGTGGTGGTGCCTATCATGTTTTCAAAAAAATCTTTATAAGCAATAACTAGAATAGTTACAATTTTGAAATTTTTTCACTGAAGAATATTGCTGATAAAATGTGAGCTTGTAACCATGTTCTTATTTTATTTCAGGAATTTTGTAAATACTTTTATTCAGTTTAAAAAGCCCATAATTGTTGCGGTAAACGGCCCAGCTATTGGACTCGGAGCATCTATATTACCTCTATGTGACGTAGTGTGGGCTAATGAGAAGGCTTGGTTTCAGACTCCGTATACAACATTTGGGCAGAGCCCTGATGGATGCTCATCTCTCACATTCCCAAGAATAATGGGTCTGGCATCTGTAAGTAATCTGTAAAATAAATATATATTTATAACATTTGATATGCCTATAGTTTTCAGTATAATTGAATTGACATAACTGTTTCTCAAAATATTTGTTTATGGCACATAGCCCTCAAAAGTGTCACATTTTGACTCCTGCTGTATAAGGAAAATGTTTTTTTTGGGAAAAACGGTTTCTGGCTCCTAAAATATTACTATGTGCTTTTGTGTTGATGCATTTGCATATTCAGGAAAACTTTTTAGTTCTATATACTTATATTCTATGTATCTAAAGTAAGTTAAGAACTATTTTTATAGAGCTGAAGAAGAGATGTTGGATTTAATTTAGAAAAGATGCTGCTTCAGGACATGGGAGCATAAAGTTACAAAAAAATAAAAAACCTACATTAAAGCAGTCAAGCCTTTTTCTGGAGTCAGTTGAAATAAAATCAGGAAGGCAGCTGGGTATCCAATGAGAAGCAAATCGTAGGTTTCTCAAATGCATCTGTACAAGCTGAAGCAAAAATATATCATTGGTATGAAAGGTTTCCTAGAGTTTCGGATAGTATAAATGATTATATACTGTGTGAAGCTGGAATTACTGTGTGGACTGATAGTGTAATAATCTAATCTACTTAGTCTACCATGTGTTACAGCTTTCTGATTTATTTTCTAGATTCTTTGTGTTCAACTCCCATTGAAACAAAGGGATTATAGACCTTAGGCCTTGCACAACTATTTTTTTTTGTTTTGTTTTATTATTTTCCATCTAAAAATAGTAAAGAGCTTTATTAATATTTTTGAGATATTTTTGGGTGGCAGTCCAAAGTTGGGGGAATGACCCCAAAGGTCACAAAAATGACTGATAGAACTTACATATGGTCTGCAGGTTGCCACAGCTTGACTTTGTAGTCTGTTTCCCTTACAAAGTTTCTCTATGGGAAACCCTGTCAACTTCCTTTGAGATATTATCATGCTAGATGCTTCTGCAATCAATTCAAGGCAGTTAAAATTGTTGACTTTAGAACTAATGGTATTTGCATTGGTTGTTCTGGTTTTTGCTTTTCTTTTAATACTAACTAGATTTTTTTCCTTCAAGGAAAAGGATCTAGATGTAAGGATCTAGATCACGAGTGTCAAGCTCACGGCATCATGTTGCTGTCATGTGACATTTTGCGATGTTTTTTCCCTTCACGGAGCTGGGGTGGGTGTGGCCTGCACATGACATATCCGTATTTGACACCCCTAATCTAAATTCTATATTTTGGCAATAAAGAGATTTTTTTAAAAAAAAAAAATCTTGCAACATAAACACTACGAAACTATCGTAATTTATGTAGGGCTAGAAGTTGACATTGAATTATTGTGTTGCTTTCAATATTTGCTTTATTTTCAGTTCAGCGCACAAACAAAAAGTAACGTATTCTAGTTAATTGTTCTAAGTAGAAGCATTTTTTAAAGCCATAGTGTTTATATTTAGAAAAATGTTATACTTTATTATAACTTACCAATAATTTTTGTCTTTCTCAGGCAAATGAAATGTTATTTAGTGGAAGGAAGTTAACAGCACAAGAAGCTTGTTCGAAAGGACTGGTGTCTCAAGTATTTTGGCCAGGAACATTCACACAGGAAGTTATGGTTCGAATTAAGGAACTTGTCACATGTAATTCAGTTGTAAGTTGCTTACTTCTTTCAATGGAAGTTTAATATTCAGAGTGTTATAATGATCAAGTGTCAGTTCACACAGTAAATTTAGTTTAAAACCATTTGGCCTGGCCCTGCAATATTCTGGGAAGGATTTTCACTATTCAAAACATACAATGGGCAGATAGAGTTTCTACCAATCATCCCAATTAACTTTGAACCCAAAAGCTGCCACTTTATTGTCTCTTCTTTTAAAAAGGCACTCAACTGCAGATTGTAATATTTCACAGAGAGAAGGAAATGACTTGTGGATGAATTCTGCAAATAGGTTCCCAATTTCCAACAATACATCATCAGTAGCTGTAATGCAGCTATTGTGTAATGCACAAATCTAGGAAACAAATTGTAAGTGTTTATGATAAGAATGCACTCTAAAAAAACTGTTGTTTTGACTGTACTGGTATAAATATCTGGTCCAAAACTATGGAAGGGAAAAAGCATGAAAACTCTCTCTTGACTTTTTACCTGAACAGCTTCGTTCCACCACATTACTCTGTTTAATTTAGAATTTCTTACTGTATAATACTTACTTACTTAAATAAAAACATGTTTGCATTTAATTATCTACTAATGCAGAACGTAAGGTTTTATAATATCCTGAACCCCAACCACTATCACAAAATAATTTGTTGCTGCTGCATTAGATATGATATGCTCATAACACCTGCATTCTAGTAGTGGTCCTGAGTGGGACCAATACACATTTTGCAGTCCATTAAAAGTACTTTAACTGTGCCTTCAACTGTATTCTACTACTCTATTTGGTTGGCCTTTCTGGAATAGTTCCACAGTATATGGTAGATTTGCAATGGAGTGTGGATTGCTACTTCAACCTTTTTAGCATCTAGCCTTGATTTAGTACCTATTATTATTAGCAAAAGATGCTTATATAACCAAACCAGAGACAGCTGGGTAGCTTTAGTGAAGGATGAAAGATACTAGCTTCCACATTGCAGCTGTCTTGTAGTCACCCCAGCCTTAATTACAGTTGGGAATGTTAATGTTTCTTGACTAAGATTTCTTGCAGCAATTAAAACCCATTTGCATGTCTTCTATGCATGCACATATCCATTTTTAGCACAGCATCTATGTTAATTGCAGTCCCACCACAGCCTGCTAGAGGGATTGAGGCAGTTTATCTTTCTGAGTTAATATTTGCACTTTGCTGTCTGGGCTTTGTGGTTTTAAAATGCTAATTTTAGGAAATTATAAAAGTTGCTTGTATTCTAAATTGAATATATACTACTTATACATTAAATGCCTGTTCATTTATATCCTTAAGAGTCCTTTCCACATCTTATCTGTAATCAAAGGAGTTGTGTAATAGAACACTGATATGGGGGAACGAATATGCAATCAAACCACAAAGGAGAGCAACATGTTGAAATAGCACTTCAGATGTGCAAACAGTGCAACTCTACATCAGAATTCAGATGACAGGATTCATTCAGGATCCATTCAAATGTCAAAAGAATGCCTTTTGCAGACATGTGGCTGTTTCAGAAAATTGTTGAATAAGATAATGTTCTGGAACACTTCGTGCTGCCCTAAATCAGTGAAGATATGTTGACATTTCTTTCACATTTAGTAAAACAAAGCTAAAATAAATTTATTCCACCTTATCTTGATGTGTGTTACATACATTTATTCCACATTTTCTTGATGTATATTACATACCATATTTTCCGGCATATAAGACAACTGGGCGTATAAGACGACCCCCAACTTTTCCTGTTAAAATATAGGGTTTGGGCTATACTCGCCATATAAGACTACCCCTCTTCCAACGCACACCAAATAAAAATTAAAAAAACATCAACTGGCTCACCCATAATGTAAAAGCAGCTGTGCTAGACCCAAAATGGCCCCTGCAACAAGCAGGAACGTCACACAGCCACAAAAAGGCCCAAAAAACAACTTTCACACTTTACACACACACAACACAACACAACTGGCTCACCCACAATGTAAAAACAGCTGTGCTAGACCCAAAATGGCCCCTGCAACAAGCAGGAACCTCACACAGCCACAAAAAGCCCAAAAACCCAATTTTCACACTTTACACACACAAAATTCCACATACAGCTTTGTGAGATTTTGTGTGTTTGTGTAGTTAGAGTGAAACACTACAGAAACACACTAAATCTCAGAAAGCTGCACAAATATTATTTTATTTTATTTTTATTTTTATATGAAAACTAAATTTAAAACTTCCTAAACTTTAAATGGCTAGGTCTAAAAAAGAACAACTAAAAAAAAACCCAATTAACTATTTTTTTTAAAGCTCCCAAAGGGGGAAAAAACTTACCCAATAGAACAGGGGTCTCCAACCTTGGCAACTTTAAGACTTGTAGACTTCAACTCCCAGAATTCCTCAGCCAGCTTTGCTTTACTGGCTGAGGAATTCTTGGAATTGAAGTCCACAACTCCCTGCTTGCTTGATTGCAGGCAAGGGAGTTGCTTGCTGATGGAATGGATTCAGGCAAGCGAAGCAAGGCAAGCGTTGCGACTAGCAGCTAAGGTAAGCAAACTGGAGGGGGAATACTTTTTTCCTTTTACATGGCTCTGGCAATCCAAACTGAGTTGCCTGATTAGCAGGAAACTCAGCTGGGATGGTCAGAGCTTGGATCGCCAGAGCCTTTCGGGCTGTTCTGCCTGGTTACAGGAGAACGACACCCGGCGTATAAGACGACCCCTGACTTTTGAGAAGATTTTCATGTGTTAAAAAGTCATCTTATACGCCGGAAAATACGGTACATTTTTCATTAGCCTAAATCAGTTGTACTGAAACATTTGAAAAAGGAAGAAAAATTGAGCAAAGGGGACTAATAGGAAAATCCTATTTCATGCAGCAAATCACAACTTGCAATACATCCAAAAAGGAAACAGACTTTTTCACTTGGTGTTTTTTTTTAATCCTTGGATTTATATTCTCTTTCCTTGAAGTCAAAGAAAATGATTTGATTTGTGCAAATTCCAAGTCTACTACCAGTTTGGTGATTTTCGAGGGGCCAGAAAGGCTGTTGAGTCAGAGGAACCATTTAATTTCTGACTTCCTTCTACATGCCTGCCCTTCCTTCCTCCCTCCCTCCCTCCCTCCCTCCCTCCCTCCCTCCCTCCCTCCTTCCTAGTGGGGAATCCCTTTTTTATTTGTAAAGGGCAGACTAGAGGAAACATGGCATCTGAGATTATTGGATTGACTTAACATTTCATTATTTAAAAGTTTTATTTGTGAAATTGCCTGAAAATGAAAGTCCCTGAAAATAGTTAACATCCTAATTTTAGCATGCCTGAAAAGCTGTGTGCATATAAACGTAAGTCATTTCAAAGTATAGTCACCCTGTCAGTTAGTATCACTTTGACTTTTTATTTGACCAGCATTCTTTCCATTTCAGTTGCCCAATTCAGTACATACTATGCATTCATATTGTTGCCAACTGTATGAAGCAAAGCGTTTATAATGTAGACTTTTTCTTCCAAAATAAGGCTGGGTGGTTTTTTGTTTTGTTTTGTTTTGGTTTGGTTTTTTTGGTTATTGTTAGTCTACCACTGCTAGTGCTAATTTTAATACAAAACTAGTTTTATGCAAATTAAACTCATGGAGACCAGGAAGAACTTCAAAAGTGTAGCATAGAAAAATAAAGGATTGCTGAAGGGAAGGCCAAATTTTCTTAAAAATTGATGGTCCCAGTCTTTTTTTCCCCTTTTTTTAAATTTAATTTAATTTAATTAATTAAATTTATATGCCGCCCCTCTCCGAAGACTCAGGGCGGCTCACAATACATTATTTTTATCTGTTTTTTCTTTCTTGGCTGTTCAGGCAGCCTATATTTTCAAAACGAGCCTTGATAGTACAGTGGTTTGGTGCACCCTGTCATTAACACAGCTGCCTGCAATTTCTGCTGGTTTGAATCTCTCCAAGGCTCAAGGTTGACTCAGCCTTCCATCCTTTCTAAGGTAGGTGAAATGAGGACCCAGTTTGTGGGGGCAATAAGCTGACTTTGTATAAAATATACAAAAGAATGAAGGCTATTGCTTAACGCATTGTAAGCCGCCCTGAGTCTCCGGAGAAGGGCGGCATATAAATCAAATTAAAAAAAAAAAAAGAAAGTGTTCTATGTTTATCAAAGTGTTTTCCAAAAGAATATTTGCTGCCCTTTCCCTGATTTTCCAGAGTTCCAGCAGGTGAATGTAGAGGACTTCATTCTCTAATCTGGACCATAAACAGAAAATGAGGAATTCCTCTCCTAGCCCTACAATTGTGGTCACCAGAACTCATCCATGTCTACATGCATGTTATTCAATTACTTTTATTAATAACATGGAGAAAGAAATTAAGGGAATGGTAATCAGTTTTGTAGATGATACAAATAAGATAATTAATATCATAAAAGGCAAAGATAAATTCAGAATGGGCTGAAAGAAATGCAATAGTCTTTTACAGAAACAAATGCAATATTATTAATTTAGTAAACAAAAATTCTTGTCTCAGGAATGGAAACGAATCTTGAAAAGAAAATTGTAATGGTAATTAATTGCAGAAAGAGCCAGTTTAATTTAGACACTAGCTTAAAAACTGGGAGACTCTGACTTCTGCTCCCAATTTAAACACGAAGCCAGCTGGATAACTTGGGCTGGTTACTTTTTCTCAGATCTAGGAAGGAGGCAATGGCAAATCTCTTCCAAAAAAAACCTTACCAAGTTGCCAGGATTCCATATCCCCCTTCCCCCAAGAAAAAGTTAATTCCAAACTGAATATCTGTTACTTTTGATAGTTTTTTTTTTAATTTTACTCTTTTAGATAAATAACTATTGATAGATTTCAAGTGTACAAGTATTTAGATGTGGGAAGTATTCTAGTTTTCAGGTCTTTGATTCAATTATTTGCTTGAGTCTTTTCACAGATTGAACGATAGATTGGAATATGCTGTTCATTTTTTAATTTGGTATTTCTCTGAATTTGCAATCCAGTTCCTAGGTCAGCAGAAACAAAAAGTATAAAATGCAATGTTGAAGGCAAAATAACTCTAGAATTCCATACTTTGGATTTAATTAAAAAAAATACATTTAGACATTTATGTCACTAAAATAAGTGTTTTGGAATGTTTGAAATATTTTGTAACCTTTTAAAGCAAGCATTGATGGAGTTAGGATAGACAAAAACTGTGACGAAATAGAAATACACTCATTTTTCATTCATGTATGAAATGCCTACTCTGTTATATACCTTCTTATAGAGGAGTGGCTGCCGTTGAGCCCTATTGGGAAAGGTGAATGGCTTAATTTTTAAAAGAGAAAGAAGAACCGTGTTCTAACTGTGATTCTCAGTTACCAGACATCCATAGTAATACAGTGCACTTACCACAACAGTCTGCATTCACGTGCTTTCTCTCTGTCCGCTATTTGTGATTAAAACATGTCTTGAGTATTAAATAATACCATTCCTGTGCTTTTTTAAATTTAACGTAGGTACTTGAAGAATCCAAAGGTTTAGTTCGTAGTATTATGAAGGTGGACTTGGAACAAGCCAATGATAAGGAGTGTGAAGTTTTAAAGAAAATTTGGGGTTCTGCTCAAGGGATGGACTCAATGTTAAAATACTTACAGAAGAAGATTGATGAATTTTGAAGAGATGTGCATTGACACTGGATTGTATTTACTTGGACATCTGGATTTTTCATCAATACCCTAACTGAAATTAAAATAAAACATACCTAAGGCTCAGAAAATGTGGGCTAAAAGGTAGAGGAACATGGTTTTATGGTCAAGGGTTTTTAAAAGAAGTACTGTATGTTAAGCATTGAACATTTTTTTTTCTTTTTCCACATATATATATAAATATATATATATATTATATTTCTTTATATACACAAACTAAAATATATAATGGAGTGCACTACCAAACTTTTGTCTTCTACTTTGTTATCATTGGCTAGTACTGTATCAGAAGAAAGTGGTGAATAAAATGAGATGTTGCATTATTTTGTATGTGGCAGGAAAGTCCTGAAGCAATGACTATTTTTTCACTAGAGTCCAGAGTTAAAACGGGTATTGGCCGGCCCTTACTTTCACTGCCCAAAAAGTCAGTTAAGAAGAGGCATTGCCTTGAATTTTGAGAAAGGTTTAAAAATACCTCAAATAATGTATTCTTTAAAAAAAAACAAAAGACAAATATTTTTAAAGAAAAAAGTACCCTATATAGAAAATGCCCCTCTTCCCCCAAATCCCTAAGTGTGCTCAGGATTTATTCTATACAAACACTCAGTCCTTTTTGTTTTGGGGAACGTGCCCCATTCTTACCCAGATAGCATGAAGATGCCAGTTTTTTGTCCAAAAAAAAAAAAAAAAGTTTTGTTTTGCAGTATTAGTGAATCACTGAAATACCATATATACTATGGGTTAAATAATAGTTTAGTCTTAGTGGTTTTATAAAAATTTAGGGTTTTTTAATTATTTTACTACATAATTGCTTCTATTTCTGGGTGAAAAAACTATATACATTGTTTTGTTCTATTTGCTTGTTTAAAGAAATACACCAAAAATATATATATTATGTTCATCTTTAGCTTCCTGTAGAATATATTTTATTTAATAAGTTAAAATTTGTGTGGCACACTATTAATTATTCCTTTTTCATGCTACCTTATCTTAGTTGTTTATTGTTTATTTTTTGTCAATGCTTTTAATCTTAATTATACACTATGACCCTGATCCAGAGAACTCTCCGTGCAGCAACAGGCTGTAGGCATTTTGCAAGGCATTGGGTGAGGTTCCCCTCCAGAAAACAGGAGTAGTGCTTTTAATCGAAGTGGGTACGTAGATATATTTTTGGCAGCCTATATGTGATGCAGGATTACTATCCGTGGCCTCACAACCCTACATCAATTGTTGGAGGCAACCCCTCCATCTTCCCATCAAACACACAGTGCCCTTTTGTGCGCATGGAACTGCATCCAGAAGGGCAATGGGCTAGTGAAATTCTGTTTTCCCTTCATGCCTTTTCTGGATCAGGGTGCATAATAGACAGTCTGGTATACAAGAGTGCCCTGTGTAAATAGACCTATTTTACATTCCTGTTGGGAGTGTATGATGATTCCTACTACAGATATCTACTAGGATTTAGATATCTATACTTGCAATCTTACTGAATGTATGAAGAATGGGGAAAAATTAAACCTTATTTTTGTACAGTTTGGAACTTTATACTTGGAGCCTGACCACCTCATCCTAGCAGAAAGATGTACAGTGTATAAATCTGCTTTTCCTTGGGTTGGTACAGTATTTTTGCATCTGTGGGACCTAATTTTTGTTGTTCTAGTAGTTTGAACTATATATAAACTGTACAATCTGTAAAGTTTTTATAGAATAAATATTCAGCTGTGAACCTGTTAAAATAAAACTAATATTTCTTAACACCTCTTAAAAGTGCTGCAAAGTGTTGTCCTTATTCTCCATCCAGTGTTCTTTCATCTTTCCCCAGGAAATGCATTTTTATAGCTTTGAGGTCCCTTTTGAACTGTGATCTGTAGTAATTCTTGTAAATTTTAGTATTTTCCCCAGACTCTGTGTCTTAATTTCTTGTTTTGCAGCAAAAGCAACATTTAAAAGGCATGTAGAAAACTCAGTGGATTAATTCTTAAGATTATACTACCTCTTAGATTCTGGAATGCAAGTTATTAGACTTTCTCTTGGTGTCATGTGAAGACATCCATCTCTGCTGTAACCTTGTACTGTCTCTAACCAGGGTAAAAAAAAATAGAATAATATGATTCAGTTTCCAGATGACTAAACGCTTCACATCTGAACAACTGCAGTGCGTTTGCAGAAAAAGGCTCAGATTATTACTGTATGTTGCTTTTTTAGAACAATTGGGTTAAGACCAGTGTCCTACATATTTACTTTAATCAGCCACCTTCTTTTTGCTGCCTTGTATAATTTTCCATTTTGACCTATAGTCAACCTATTATTTTCACAATGAGTTGTACAAACCATGTATGTGCCTGTTCAGCGGTGTGAAGATAGTTATACAACAGCCTTCATTTCCTTGCTGTGCCTCAAAATTTGTATATATTAGATACATATTTACTAACTAATCCATAAATAAACTCTGTGATGGGGGAGAAAAATGGCATATTTTCACATGATAATAAAGGTCTGCTTGATTACTCTGGTCATCCTTATAAAAACAGAGGAAAGCAATGTGTCATTCCTACATTAAAAACCTTAAAAAACTGTTATGTATACCAAGCAATATTCATAATCATTTTAAGTAGAAAAACAGACAAACTGTTTTTCTTAACTGTCTATATCTTAACCAAAGATATAGAAGTCCCCTTTCAAGTGTAAAATAGGTTACAGAGAACACAAATTATTGTGTCTTGTCCTTGCTCTTAGCAAACTTTATGCAATAATGTATTAGATAAAAATATTTATGGCCAATAATAATAAATGCACTTTGCTTTGGAATCCAGACCACCCCAAGTTTGGAATAATCTTAAAAGAACAGTGGAGCTCACATACCTCGCCTTTTGGTACACGAGTAGATGAACCTTTACAGAACTTTTAGGTGTAAAATGTAGCTGCATTCTCTGTCACCTGCATGATTGTATTCTATGTGATGAATGCAGCCTTGAATGATGGCTTTTTCTAATAGTATTTGTTTGTTCCAAGAATCCCAGCATTTACAGTGTTATGCAGATGCTTGGCATCTCTCCAGAGGTTCTCTACAAGAAGGAATTTTGTGGGGATTCTTGAGATTTCTAAAGCTTTAGACTAGATTGAGGAGTCAAACAATACAATATCCCAGAGAATGCAATCATCTACTTCAACCTTCATTTCTTTTACAAGAGGTACAGCCCATCTTTTTCTGAATCGAAAGGCAATTGACCTAATGCTCCTTCCCCAATTTTTCCCCACTACAATCCAGCAAAATGCAGTAGAACCTCTGGTCATGAACGCTTCTGACTAGGATCAAATTGGGTTCTGACCAAAAAATTCACATGTTTTTTTTTTCCCTGTGGCCGATTTCCCCTTCCGTGCCTTTTTTTTTTTTTTTTTTTTTTGTAAGTGCCAAATTTCCAAAATTAGGTTCAGGTCACGACCAAATCAGGTTGCGACCAAAGTTATGGAACAAATTATGATCGTGACCAGAGGTTCTACTGTAGGTTGGACTGAGAGAGTGACTGGGTCAGAGTCACCCAGGGAGCTCCCAAAACTCCGGATGGAGCTGAACCTGAGACTCCCTGATTAAATCACTGCATTACGGTAGCCAGTCATTTCCATACTGTTCCTAAGAAACCAGCATTGATATGTTCAGGTACACTGCAAGTTGTTATTAACTTGGGGGAAATGTTACTTTTAAATAAATAATGCCTGCTGGTACTCCATAATCAAGGGAAGTAAATGTTGGCTAGAACTGGCTTTATAAGTGTTTGCCCATTCAATCAGAGAGAAATGTTTGCATACAAATGCATGTTCCTTGAGATTGTGCATTGTGGTGCAATACATTCCAAGCCTCTTCCCACAAAGATTTCGGTGGACCTAATCACTTGTTTGATTGTGCATGTTTTTCCAAAATAAACATTTTTTTAACGTAGCCTTGCACTTGAGACTTCACATATGATGCAGCAATTCATCTGAAACAAATGATACAGCATTTCTGATTAAGGACACTTCTAGGTGTAACAATAGCAGCACCATTGTGCAAATCCATTTAGGCCTGTTATGGATGAGTTGCAAAGGTTCAGAACCGCTGGAGGGCAGCAAACAGGTACAGAAGGTAATTTTGTACTACCATCTAATGGTTCTCTGGAGTTTTATTCTTCAAATACTATAAATCTGGCATTTTTATACTAGATTTGAAAAAGAAGGGTCATACCCAGAGGGGAAAAATGTTTTATGACACTATGGATTTCTTAAATCTTTGGTGTCTGAAGGATACAATGGATCCCTCCTGCACAAGAGTTTTTATTAGTTAACTGAAATTCTCAATGCTAAGTTTTTAGTTTTGTTTTTGAGTATCATTCTTGAGTTTTAATGATCACTGTACTACAAGTGGTACTTGCCTGACTTCAGTAATTGGAATCACATTTTCTGTTGCTAAGTGATGTCATCAATAGTGATGTTGCATGACCACATCACTTAGTGATGGCAATTCCAGTCATCCCCATTGCTGTCATTAAGTGAGGATTGAAGATTGTTAAGTGAGTCCCAGGTAGTTTGCAAGCAGATCAGCAGGCAGTTAAGTGGCATGGCACAATGGCGAAGCAGGGGTGGCCATTGCCAGGTGGGGAAAGATGCATGAGTGATCATGAAGTGCAACACAAATGCAGTGGGACCATGTTGTCTGCTGCCGGGTGTGGGAGAGTGCAAACAACATATTGGACCATCTTGTGACCTTTCCTGCTGGGTTCCCCATTGACTTTGCTTGTGGGAAGCCAGCAGGGACGGTTGCAAAGGTGATCATATGACTATGGGATGCTGCAATTGTAAGCATGAACCCAGATCATATGACTGCAGGTTTGCCGGGACAGGTGGAACTTTGAGACTGGTACCATTTGTTCAGTGCTATGGTGACTTCGAATGTTGCTGAACAAGCGGTCATTAAACAAGGACTACCTGTATTTTATAATTTTCTTATTAAACAAGCCACCTAGAGTCAGTTGTTGATTAAAGCAACATGTAAGTCTAAAAAGCAAACAAATTATATGTACAATTATTTTTATATTGTACTTATTTTGAAGCCTTATAAAAATACTGATATATTTGTGACACTTTAAAATCAATATCTTCCCCCTCCTTCCATAATTTTGAATAAAGAGGTAAGTAAGAATACGATACATTCATAAAAGGATAAATCAGGTCTCACTGCAACTGCTGTATGATTTTATATTATTAACAGAAAATGATTGGGATTCTCACTCAAAAAGAGGAATTGTCCTGATACCCAAAAACAAATGAAACAAAATCTGAAATGATAATGCAATTGCATGCCTTTATTTCCATTACGTGAGGTGCTGTTATTTTTCACGTTTTGGATTAGTGTGGGTAGTCCCCAATTAATGACAGCAATTGGGACTGAAATTGCTGTTGCTAAGCAACACAGTCCTGAAGTGCAAAATTACACCACTTCAGCTATGGCAAGTCCAGCAGTCCCAGTTGCTGTGACTGAAGTCTTTGTCAGTGGTAAAATCCAAATTTTTTTACTACCGGTTCTGTGGGCGTGGACTGGCTTGGTGGGCATGGCAGGGGAAGGATACTGCAAAATCTCCATTCCCACCCCACTCTGGGGCCAGCCAGAGGTAGTATTTGCCAGTTCTCCAAACTACTCAAAATTTCAGCTACCAGTTCTCCAAACTGCTCAAAATTTCCGCTACCGGTTCTCCAGAACCTGTCAGAACCTGCTGGATTTCACCCCTGGTCTTTGTGTATCATTATGCAAGGACTTCACATGACTGCAAATTCTGATTCCCTCATGGCTTCCCCACTGACTTTGTGGGAAGCCAGCAGGGAATGTCAGAAATCACAAATCACATGACTTGGCTCGCTAGAACTTTGTAATCATGAGTCAGGTACTAAGGATCCAGATCATGATCGTGTGGCTGCAAGGATGCTACAATATTCAGAATTTGGAGGTGGGGTCGTAACTATCACTTATTTAGCACTGTCATTAAGTTTGAACAGTCACTGAACAAGGACCAACTTCTGTTTGTGTGTGTGTTTTATCAGTATTATAAGAAAATATTTAACATGTAAACAGACTGAATGTAAATATTGGGGAAGGATATGTCATCTCATGGAAAAAGTTATGATACTTTCAGGCAAGTTTTGTAAGTAATTCTCTCTGAACCTTGGAAAGGTATTGTCACTATCAAGAATATGAGCTAGATGACTCAATAGTTGATCTCACAATGAGAAAGCTTCCTCATTCTGGTCCTTATCTGTAATTGGCCCTGTACGCGCTGTGATAAAGTTCTGTTTTTCTTGGCAAGCATTTTGTGGAAATATTTTGTGCATCTCAACTTTTGCTTTGATGTGTTTGGGCTGTTTCAGGCATAATTAAACCTAACAGATCCAGACATATTTTTGGCATATTTTGTGCATTGAATTGATTCTTTAATCATTTCCCAGGAACAGCTGTGGGCACTGATTGACAAAGCCAAATACAAATAGACACATACACACGCACAAACTTACACACACAAACCAGCTATCATATCCAGGAAACTATGATGACATTTGTAGTCCACCAAGATGTAGAGGGCTAGAAGTTGTCCATCTCTACGCTTTCATTCAGAATCCTGTATTTGCCATGCAAAAACTAGGAAAAATATAGTTGGGAAAACTTATCAAAGATTTAATCTACATAACATAATGACCTGTTTCCAAATAGACCATCCTGGTGATTTGGTGAACTTATGAATGTACACAGTATATTATTGAATAGCCACTGCTTTCTTCCAAGATGTTTTTGTCCATCCTCCCATCTAATTTGTAGCTCAGTTCTTTCTTGATCATCTGCCAGTCAAGCACGAAACATCTGTGATCATGGTTAGCTTTTTGACATCTTCAAATGCTGGGCTACCTGACTCCCGTCCCAAGTGTAATGTTTTGGTGAAATGCCTGTTTGGTAGATATTCTTCCATCAGATTTGCATTGTGTTGCCTTCCTTCAACCAGTGCTTAAATATGCTATAATTAAAGATGTTCAGAGTATACAGTACGTGTCTTCTTGGATTGGGGTACAAAATCTTTTGGCCACCGAGTAAGATTTACTACTCAAGCACTACTTACAGACTATATATTTTATTTTATTTTATTGATACAGTTGCAAGACCAATCAACCAATCAATAAACTACTAAACTATAGGAATCCCTGAAAAGATGGCTCTTCAGATTTTCACCAAATGCATTCAACATGCGGGGGGGGCATCAGCCCTCTAAACAATTGTCAAACGGTTCTTTCAAGTAGCAAAGGTTTTCCCCCCACCACCCCCAAACATTTGCAGAAAGCAGAATCTGCCTTCATATAACTTAAACTTGTGACTTGTGCACTGAGGCTAAAGAGCATTTGACTTTCTTCAGGATTCCATCCTTTCACATATTTTAAAAATGTTACCGTACTCCTTATCCTACCAGTGTTTCTGCTCAAGGTTAAAATTCCTTTCCTGTTTTTTTAATCTAATACATTTCTTGTCCTCTGATCACCCTTACTGTGTTTCTCTAAATCAGTTTCATTTTGTTCTGCCTAAAAGTCTGGTGGCCAAAACTGGATACGCTACTGCAAACTTTATCCATATTTAGAAACCTCTGTTAATGTGCCCTAAAATGACATTTCCATTTTTTTAGCCACATTAGACTGCTGATACAATTTGTAATCAAGATAACAATGAGCCAGAGACATTGAAGCGATGAAATGAGAATAAAAAGGGATTCATAGTTAAAAGTAATTTACACCGATACAATTCATAAAAGCTCACCATATCCTTTCTAAACTTGCAAATTATTCCTGTTCCTATGCATTACTAAATGCATCACCCAATGTTCGTTATCTCATCAATTCTTCAGAACTGAAGAAGCTTCCTAGATGAGAAGTGAAACATCTTCAAAGAAAAAAAAAGTCCAGTTGCCTTTTGAAACAGCCTCTTTGGGACAACTATGACCTAGATGATGGAGAATCTCCATAGACATTCTTTATCTCTTCTTTCTCTTCTTGAGGAGCAAATTTATTCCAACCAAGCACAACTTTATTAACCTTCTCCATTCTCTTGCCACGTTCCATAAAATAAATAGCATTAGCTGCATATAAAAATATACATACATTCATACATACAAACATACATGTCCCAAACAATAAACCTCTAACTCTTTACCCGTTTATCCAAAAATACATGAAATAACTCATACCATGTTTTGTCTTCTGCTATAGAAGATGATAATCCCTAAAAATTGGCTCAATTCAATTACTCTCCCAATATATCAAGGAGACAGACAAGATTATGCCAATTACTATCCACTTAGACTTCTTTCTATAATTGCTACAAATTTCTCTTATTTTCCAAGCACAATCTTCTTTTTTGCTATGGTCATCACCCAGTGAGGCTTAGATACTGTCGAAGGCTGAGGATTTCACATAATACTTTTTAATAAGATAGACAAGTTGATAAACTAAGCTAGCAGTCTTAGTCACACCTGTGCCATATACAGTATAATATTTCCTGTAAGGAGACTACAGATCTGTTTGGACCTACTATGGTCCGCATACCACTGGGGGGGGGGGGGGGGGCGCCGCGGGCATCAAAGCTGTTTTATGTGTTGCTCACAGTAGCCTATCCACTCCGAATTACTTGCCAGCCCACATGCTGTACTCATACCCCCCCCCCAATTAGGAAAAAAATGCAGGCACCAGGATGCACCCCCTATTTTATAGTCACACTTCTTTTTTCTGTTTCTTAATCCCATAATTTTCAATTCACCCTAGTTTGTTCGGCTATTGTCTGCTGATTTATCTAACCTATAAAAAATCAATTTGAAATTTGTTTTAATATATATTTATTAATAATTTATTAATACAAACTTAAGACAGAAAGAGAAGGGAAAAAAATTAAAAAGTTTCAGGAAAAAGGAAAGCAAAAATTATATATAAAGGCTTCCAACTTTTATCATAATAAACATAGACAAATTTAGTAACTCTTCATCCACTATAGGGTTAAAAACCAATATCTCTTCCTCCCATATCCCATCCCTTATCTGTAAGCCAATGGCATGGTGGCCTAGTGGTAAAGATGCTCACCTCCCACTCAGAAGGTTGAGATTTAAATCTTAGGTAGCAGCAGATGTTTCTCTCCTAGGGCGCAAAGAAAAAAATATCTGCTTCAAACTAAGCATTGCATCAGGAAGGACATCCGGCCAGTAAATGCTGTTGCATCCATTTGCCCCGACTCTACCACAGGGGCTTAAAAAAGGGAGTTATCTGTAAGCAAATTCATAAAACATCAATTTACCAGGATTTCTCAAAGTGACACATAAGAGTCATGGCCAAACCATCAGAAAATCCCTTTAATTGCTAGTCTGAGATTTAAACTGAATATAATTAGGTTTTCCCTAACCATGTTTCCATCAATCTCAAATTTCATTTCTCTCCCTTTTCACAATTGCCTGGTGAAACACAAATGGAATAATTCTGCCTTTACTTTCTTGCCCGTTGGCATTCTGTCATCTCCATTAAAACACTGGCATACAGATTCTTCTCTCTTATTTTTCTCTTCCTAAGCTTTTTGTTGTTCTTAGTTTTCTGCCACCCTCAATTCATTCCAAGCTTTACTTTTTGGCATCTTCTTTATAACTCCAGGCTACATGCAGGATGATCTCTGTCCACTTTCCTGTGTATCCCTTTTATTGTGAAAGTCACAGGAGTAGATTTTATTAATTCAACTGTGCATGCATTTGACTTCTCAAACTCACTGGAGGCCATTCAAAGAGTTTAGGAAGGAGGTAGCATTGCTACTGTCAACGATGCCTGGTATTATAATGTAACTTCACACAATCTCTTTCTGACACAGGGAAAAGTCTTCAGACCTTCTGGAAGAAAACAGAGAGCCTCTTCAAAGCAAAGAGAGTGAAAAATGGTTTCTATGTCACTCTAACAGCAGTAATTGCTGGTTTTAAGGGTTGCCTGGCTAAATGCCCGGGAGAGCAAAACCTACATCATGGATTCTGTTGGCAAGTATTTTCTTTTTCCTCTATCCAGGTTTGAAAGCTAGAAGCCATTTGGAAGCAGATATTCCCCCGCAAGAATTTAGGCCATTTTTTAAAATAGTTGGGTTTTTTTTAGGTGTTTCAAATACATTTTTAGAAAACTGTATTTTAATTGTTAATCTAAAATCATTTAAATAGCTTTAAGAGTGTAGTACTATGGTGAATCAAATCATTTATTTTGCTTAGTAACCAGCTCAGAGTCTGGAAAAACTTAGAGCAATTGTCCTATGAGGGCTGTATGTAGAACTGCTTGTAATCTAGCAGAGGTGTCTAACTGGATTTTTTCAAGGGCCGGCCGGAGGGGGAGGGTGTGGGGAGATGGGAGGGATGCCTTCTGCAGCACCCTGCTGGCCAAAACGGGGTGCAGGAGCCCCCCCCAACACCCCATTTTGGCTGCCAGTGGCACTGTGGGCTAGTCCTTTGCTATTTCCAGGCTGGGCCCACAGGCTAGATTTAAGTATCCCTTGCAATATAGCATTAATTTTTTAGGATGGCTCTGATCAAACCTGGAATTTTTAAAATTGGGAGTCCAGGTTGTTAAGAATTAAATCTAACACTAAATTGGGGAAGATGAAAAGAGCTGGGGATGTGGGGTTGAGTTTGTGACTCTGGCTCTAAAGCTTGTGCCAGTTATAAAAATCAAGAGGCGCTATTGAAAATATGCCCCACTAACAAGTTAGATAACAGTTTCTAGCTGTTTAAGGGGATATATTTGATTTAATCAACAGGGCAATGTTTTGTTTTAGCTTAGTTCAAATTTTAATTTATTCCAAAACTACAATTCCAATACAATTCCAATTCTTTATTAGAGGCATTTCTTGCATTCAGATAGTTGTACGGTCAAATTCAACGTTCTCCTTCATTTCTGTTGGGTTCTCTTGTTGCTTGAGAAGAGTCTTCCGGGACTTACTTTGTGCAACAAAATTATAACAAATGATAGGGGGAAAAATGGGGGGATAGAAAGGTTCTGAAAGAAAACTTGCCACTGGTGGGGATACTTAGCACTCTTTCAGAAAAGCAGAAAAGCTACCTCTGGTGCACACTGAGTAGTCTCAGTATAAGAATAAACATGGAACACCTGTCTATATAATTTACCTGTAACTGCCTACTGCAAAAACCTTTAAATCCAGATGTTGCATCAGTGGTGGGTTGCCCCCGGTTCGCACTGGTTCTATAGAACTGGTAATAAAACTGGTGGGAGGCTCCACCCACCGACCCCAAAAATGCTTCTGCAAATGTGCAGAAGAGCGCATGTGCGCGCTTCACTCGCGCGACCCCATTGCAAACCAGTAGTAAAGGTAAGTAGAACCCACCCCTGCGTTGAATGTTTAGGTACTCAACAGCCTTTCAATGCTGAAGGAGTTTGAGTTTCTCTCCTTGCCATTTTAAATAAACCAGCAAAATTGGTTTGTTACTTTAGTCTAATGGTTGCATATAGGATAATTAATATTTTTGTTGTTTTAATATTTAAATATTTAATATTTGTATATAGGAAGCAGCTGGTTTCATCTTTAATCAATTAGGTCTAATAAATGTTGGCATTAACAACTGAAAATTGTTCAAAATCCTGACTTTTCAATACATTTATAGGAACCTGTTGTATCAGTGTCATTTTCTTCTTCCTTCATGTTATGGTGATTAAGTACATCTCAACTTCTTGGTTTTGCAGGTATGTGTGTGTTCAAGAGAGATGACAGATAAAATAAAATGCAGCAAATTTCAATAGGTGCATTGACTTTTCTGAAGCGCTGCCAGAAACATATCCAAACATATTGTCTCTCTCAGTTCTATTATTACCTTGTATTTGTAAATCTTAATAATAATTTAAATGTGACACAGGGCAACTTAAGCCAGCTATTCCTATAGAGATCTTAAGAAACTGACATTGCATCAAACTCAAATTAATGCCTAAATGCTCAGCAATGAAATGCCAAGAAATCATGTTGGCATGTTAACTGGTTTAGACACGACGATGTAATCAGTGGATGGAACACACATACCTTTATTACATGCCTGCTGCCACAATTTAATTGGGCTTCACATCAAAATACTCCTGCAATCAGATATAGGTCACCTAATTCTTGTTTCTCTCTTGATATACGCAGCATAGATGAACAACAAAATTACTCCCTTTGATAATTACATGAACTCTGACTAGAATTTTTAACTGGAGCACCACTTTAAGTTTTATGAGGTAAATTAGATATATCAAGATATTTTCTTGATACCAAGTGTCCTTCCAATGTGTAGGATTGAACCCTTTCACTCTTCAAATTGTGACTAAGGTAAGCAATTTTCATGTGGAGTAAGGCAGCCTACAAAGCAGATGACCAAAAGACTTTGAGGTAGGGTTTGATCAAATAGTATTTCACCGATTTATCCGTAAAATATCTGACCACTAAGCTGCCAGAAGCAACTGAGGCAAAGAGCAATTGCTACACAGAATCCTTTCTTAATTGTGACTGGCTCAAGTAAATAAAAATGAAAGAACTGTGAAGATGTATTTGCTTGGGTGATATGCTGCTACATACTAGGATCCACAACTACATATATTTAAGCAATACACATCTAATCAATATAATTCCAAGTTGTTTTAATAGAAACTATTTCATTTTAAAAAATTGTGCTTCTTGTAACCATTCACCTTAGCCCCTTTCAAATGTTACACTCCGCATTTAGCGGCATGCAAAAGCTTTGAATTTGACACAGCCCAAGTCCAAAACATCGCACTTTGGGTTCTAAACTGCTCTTTTACACTCAAAACACTTCTGAAATATTCAGAACAACATTGGAACAATTCTGGGAAAGTCATGACAGTTTTGCACACACTCCTTCCAGTGTCTGAGATATGTTTTACGAAAGTTCTGAAACAATCTGTGCTTGAAGTTGCATTCCTATAAAATGAGCACATTGTGGCAAGGCTCAATTGTTGAAGTTTTCAAGAAAGAATGCAGATAGAATGGGTCTTCTTCCAAAGATATTTGCCTCCATCTTCTCCCTGGGTACTGCTGTCCACCCTAAATACTACTGAAACTCTGAAAATTAATTCAAAGGTCAACCCATTCCATAAATTTGAAAAAAGCTACTAAAAGCTGCAAAAAGTACCTCAGTTAATAATTAAAGGTACACAGGTAAAATTAGGATTTTCTTTGCTTCTTCAAAACGGTAAAACTTTTATTATTTTTATTCCACTTTTGGGTTAAGAGATGTAGCTATATAGACCTGCTATAAGTTCTGGCAAGAATAATTTATCATCTTATTTTGAAAAATGTGTACAGTACTTGAAACGTGAATTCATGCTTAACTAAACTGATTAAAAGCATAATCGTCATAATGCTTATTTACACTCAGACAGAGTCTTCAAGATCAACATTACTTCTCTCTGTTTTAGTCACTTTTTAAGTCAGGAAGCTAATAAATGCCCCACACCCTTCTAAAGGGTAAATATTTTCATTAAAATATTTATTTACAGTTACTACCTAGAAGGTACTCAAGGCAATTATTTATGGACAGTTGTCATATGCTCCTACTGCCATTTGAAGCCAGTAGCTTAGATTTCTAAAAATCATGAAGTTGTACAAATTTTCTCCTCCTTTTAGAAAGCCATGTTCATTTTCTCTCCAGGAAACAGGGCTGTCAGCAAAGCCATGTACGGTCAGTGATACCCAGTGAGCCAGCTTTGGGTCTTCAAAATAGCAACTGTTGGAAAAGATGGAATAATGTCATGAATAAAGTATATGAAATTAAAAATCATAACTATTCAGAAAGGAACCTAATTCTCTTCCCATGTACTGGGATTGTAGGATGATGGCATCAAGGTGCATAAGACTGCAGTCAAAAATATGGCATGGGGTACAATGTGAGAAATTAGTTGCTTCTATTTAAGACTAATGGATTTTTGTTATAATCATGCACCATTAATTTATTTAACACAGAAGGCAAACCAACATGTGAAATAGTGGTTCTTATGGTTCTCCAAGGGGGTAATTGGGATATATCCTTAGAGGTAATGGAGCAATTTGTAATTGTTTGCTTGTAAGTAGACAACCCAGTTTGGATCTTCCATTTTGTCTCAAAGTGTAGAGTCGGGAGTTTTTGTGGTAATAATGACATTATTCAAAAGCAAGAAAGTGGGTAACTGATTCAAACATTTTAAGAGTACTAATGTAAAAAACTTGTTTGCCATGAACATGGATGGACAATGTCACTTTTTGAATATACAAATGAAAAAAAAAGGGGAGTATCTACCGTATTCTTCGGCATATAAGATGTACCGGAGTATAAGATGCACCTACCTTTTTTGGTGAGGAAAAGAAGAAAAAGAAATCTCCCTCTGCCTCTGAGCAATTTTGCCTCATTGCAGCAAACAGCAGCCTGCTTTACTTTCATTTTCGTTTCCAGCATAGCTTGACTAGCACAATGAAAAAAAAATCTGCTCCAGCAATTTACCTCTTTGCAGCAAGCAGCAGAGCCCTGCGCAAAACAGCTGAGAGAAATCAGCTGAGAGTCGGGAGGCCGATCCAATCAACTTCTGCTAATTAGGGTGTGCTGAAGCTGAAAGGAGTTGTTTTTTCTTGCTGTTTGCTTGCAAGGAGGTAACTGCTGCGAGGCAGAGGCCAAAGGGTGGGCCCCCTTTTTTGGGGGGAGAAAGGTGCGTCTTATACTCCGAAAAATACGGTATAAAATTTAAAAAAATCCTATTCAACCCCAAAGTCATTAAATAAACTTTTAGTGATCAATACAAGAGTTATTGTATGAAATAACATTCTTGGTATAAAGGAAACTTGAAAATAAGCTTTCTTATTTCTGATATTCTACCACAGGAATGCACAATCTGTACTCATCAAAGCCTTGGGAAACTACAAGACGTTATATATGTTGTTGTTCAAATGTTATTTTTATTTTTTATTTTATTATAACAAAAAAAAGGAAAGGAACAAAACAAAGATACTTTCATTATCAAAAAGCGATATTGTGCCTAAAAATAAGGGAAAAAATACAACTGAAAAATAATGTTGCTACAATTCCATATATAATTATCTAATATAGATACGCATATACACACACTTATATGACCATGATTTTTTTAACCTACAGTATTTTGTATAAATGAACCCCGGCCTTCCATGATATTTATCCAAATGTAAGTGTCTATGGAGATTCTCAGTCATCCAGGTCATGGTTGTCCCCAAAGTGCTTTTTCAAGAGGCACCTGGGCTTTCTGGTTTTTCTTTGCAGACGTTTCGCTTCTCATCCAAGCTTTTTCAGCTCAGAGCTGAAGAAGCTTCTTGGATAAGTGACACGTCTTCAAAGAAAAGGAAGAGAGTCCCAGTTGCCTCTTGAAAAATCATCTTTGTGATATCCAAATGCAACTTTTTAAAGTGGCAAAAATTACTTCTCACTGTTTTTAATTATTCCATTTTCTGTATTTAATTTCAATTCATCTGAATGAAATTCAATATCATTCCTGTCCTTGACCTGCCACAAATGCTCTTCAAGGAAAAGAACTTCCTTGCTGCCCTTAAATGAAATGTTCAAATGATAATATTTGGAAGGTTGCGGTAAACTGAAATAAAAGTTACTATCACCTCATAAAAAATTAATAAGTAGAATAGAAATCATGCCTTGCAGAAACAAGAGAAACTTAAAAAAAACAACTTATGGCAAAAATATGGCTATGCTCTGCAGTAGCCTTAATTTGCACAATTCTAGAGCTAATTATTCAAGTCACTGCTTACCATATTTGTTCCAATAAATGAATGATTTTTTCTGATGGTATAAAGCCAGTTATTGTACACATCAAAACTTGTTCTATCAATGTGCTTGGCTGAGGACATACACAGGTTGATAAAAAACTAGAGGATGTGTTTTCTCTGCAAATAGAAGATATATAAGATAAACAGTTCTGAAACATATGTAACATTTGAACATGGTAAATAAATATTCTGTTTAAAACTTATAGGAGAAACTTAACATCCATTCAGGGCTAATTGCTTTTTTTCATATTTTGAAGCTTTGTAGCAGAGTTTCACTAATTATCTAGATATGGCAGGCACTCCATGAACCAATAAGCAAATAAAATCAAGAGGTGTTAGTGTTTTTATACACAATTTAAGTACTTCTGTATTACTTGCCTCTTTTTGATTGCTCCTGCTATTCTATGCTACTGTTTTTATACATTTTTCTAAACTTTTTCTTAACTTTTTTTGCAATCATGTTATCCGTTATAATGTCATTTTATTTAGTTGTGATCTTTTTTTAAATAAAAGAAAAAATGAAATGCACACAGGCAACTAATACACACAGGCAATATTGCATTGTTGCAATGAAATGTGGTATACTGTACTGGTGAGGAAGGGACAGAAGCAGCATTGATGAATATCAGAAAAGTAAAAAGTCAGATGAAAAATCTGATCATGTAAAGACAGAATACTAATGCAAAGTGACATTTGACATAGCAGAATGCTAAAATGGAGCAACAAAGTTTGTATGGTTGACTTGGAAGAATCTGCATTTTAAACTGATATTTGCAAATATAATTGAATAATGCCTCCTGCGTGTACAATTTAATGTCATCTATTGATTGTCTAGACTTTTATTAATAATCATATTTGCATTTTGAAAGGAAATGAAATTTGGAAGAAACTAAACCCAATTCTAATCTAAATTCTTGAGTCTTCTGGTACTTTTTTTCCTTTCTCATTATGTTCAGTTATATATTGCAATAGTATTTAGACTTATATACCGCTTCATAGTGCTTTGCAGTCCTGTCTAAGCGGTTTACAGAGTCAGCATATTGCCCCCAACAATCTGGGTCTTCATTTTACCAACCCCAGAAGGATGAAGGGCTGAGCCAACCTTGAATCTGGTGTGATTTGAACTAGCAAATTTCAGGTAGCTGGCAGTCAGCAGAAGTAGCCTGCAGTACTGCATTCTAACCACTGTGCTACCAAGTCTCTCTGAATGTGCTATATGCACATTCAATGCTTCCATCCATATTGCATTTATTAATAAATTGCTATATTTCTTAAAAGTATTCCAACTGCGCTTTTTAATTACCGTATTTTTCAGAGTATAAGATGCACTATGAATGTAGCTTTTTCGAAGCTTTTTTTTAGCCCTAACGAGGTGCGAGTAAAGCAATCTTCCGTGCTGCTCCCTCCAAAGCTCAGCTGTGCTTTAGGAGCTTTTTTTCAGTCCTAACGAGGCACTAGCGAGTGAAGCGATCTTCCACGCTTGCTTTTCTCATTGCTTCTCTCTCCAAAGATCAGCTGTGCTTTAGAAGCTGTTTTTTATCCCCAAGTTGGGTATAAAAAGCGTGCATGCGTGCTGAAAACCAGCAAACTAATGTGCTGAAGCTGACCAGATAAGGATGCTAGCCAGATGAATACCTGGTAGGCAGATTCCCCGCCCCCATTTTCCCCCCAAAAAAACAAGCTGCGTTTTATACTCCGGTGCATCTTAATTCTCCGAAAAATACAGTAATGAAAGTTTAATTTGATGTAATAGTGTTTCTAATGATTTTAGATGTGATGGACTTTTTTTTTTACTTCATTTGATGAATTTTCTTGTGATTATTAAGAGCCTTGGTAGTACAGGGGTTTAAGGCACCCTATTATTAAGCTGGTTATTAAGACCAGCTGCCTGCAATTACTGCAGGGTTCGAATCTCGCCAAGGCTCAAGGTTGACTCAGCCTTCCATCCTTTCTAAGGTAGGTGAAATGAGGACCCAGTTGTGGGGGCAATAAGCTGACTTTGTATAAATATACAAAAGAATGAAGGCTATTGCTGAGCACATTGTAAGCCGCCCTGAGTCTTCGGAGAAGGGCGGCATATAAATCAAATTAAAAAAAAAATTATTATAGCTAAACTGATTGCATTAGGGTGCTCATTCTCTAAAGCTAAGTGGATGTTGATTTGAGCCATGGTGGTGCAGTGGTTAGAATGCAGTATTGCATGCTAATTCTGCTGACTGCCAGCAGTTCGGCAGTTCAATTCTCACCGGCTCAAGGTTGACTCAGCCTTCTATCCTTCCAGGGTCAGTAAAATGAGGACCCAGATTGTTGGGGGCCAATATGCTGACTCTGTAAACCGCTTAGAGAGGGCTGTAAAGCACCATGACGCAGTATATAAGTCTAAGTGCTATTGCTATTTGATCTTTGGCAAGGATGAACTCTTCTGAATGTCTGCCCCTTGTGGATTTTTAAATATTCTTTTGTTCACCAGCTATATCACACATCCTTCTTTTCCCTACCAATGGTATTTTAAATTAACCGAGAAAAGGAAAAATAAAACCTCTTTGGAGCATTCATTCATTATTTTGTGGCTGCAGAAATCTGTCCTTTTGCTTACTTGCAGAGGGGTGGGTTTGGTTCTGAAGAGAGCTCATTCCCCCTTCCCAAAAAGGACCCCTTTGTTGTATGAAATTTATCTTGTAATACTTGCACAACTTTTTTGGGCATAGAACTTAGCCAGCCAGAGTATGTACGAGTGGATGAGATACAAATTGCATGCCTGCCCGCATAAATTGAATAAATGAATGCATAAGTAAAACCTCTTGCTAATAAAAGTCCACTGGGATTCATTCATCCATAAACATTTGTGACTTTTCTCACTATCCAGAGGAACCTGTGGCAAGTTACAATCCATAAACTAAACAAGTGAAATTTAAAACACGCAATATCACACAGGGGCTTAAGGGACAAAAAGGCAGCCAGGTTATATAGATCCTGTAACAGGAGAGTAAATAGTCAGGACTTCAAACTGGAAACAGATGAAGTTGATGCTCAGCTGGCCTCCAAGAGAAGGACAAAGTTCCATGAGAAAAACATATCCTTAGATAATTTACCTCTTCCAAAAATCACTAAGACTTTCCTAGAGATTACATGTTTTTTAAAAATCCACCCCCCCCCCCCCCCCCAATTTAGAATTTGGTAAAGATTTATTTTAGGCTGAATGATTAAGGTTTCATCATTTGATTTTTGATTCGCTAATTATAAATAAATGAAAACATACTTACAAGCCAACATGAGTAAAAATGGCCCCAAGCCACTCAAACAATTCTTGTGCGCTGTATGCTGCATCTGGCTCACCGTGCAATTTATCACTCTTTAGAATTGGACACTGCACATTTCTTAATGTGCTAAAAGTTACTTTTGGCTGATGAGCCTCTATTTCCTTTTTAGAAAAATAGGACCTCAAATTTGCTTCTTCTGATCCTTAAGAAAACAAACATCATCCCACATTGAAAGATAGATAATCACTGCCACAAAAATAAGATCCTGATTTAAAGTATTCCAGCTCCTGTCATGGTACATGGAAAAGAGATCTAATCTACTGAAAAGCTGCATTAAAATGAAATCTCCTTGCAAATACATCTATGCAATGCCCAAAGCTTATGACCTCCAACTTTTTCCTCTCATCTTGCTAAGCGTCCTTTTCCTTTGAAAAACCAAGATTCAGTTCTCAGAGAATGATGTCTCTAAGCCATTTTGCCTGAGTTTAAATAACTAACAATTATTGCAAATTACACACCGTATTTTTCGGAGTATAAGACGCATCTTTTCCCCCCTAAAAGGGGGTGAAAATTTAGGTGCGTTTTATACACTGAATGTAGCCCCGCCCACCCACTAGCCCCCACCCTGTGGCCTCTGTCTCACAGCAGTTACCTCCTTGCAAGCAAACAGCAAGAAAAAACAGCTCCTTTCAGCTTCAGCACACCCTAATTAGCACAGGTTGATTGGATCGGCCTCCTGACTCTCAGCTGATTTGCGCAGGGCTCTGCTGCTTGCTGCAAAGAGGTAAATTGCTGGAGCAGATTTTTTCCCCTTGTGCTAATTAAGCTATGCTGAAAATGAAAATGAAAGTAAAGCAGGCTGTTTGCTGTTTGCTACAACGAGGCAAAATTGCGCAGAGACAGAGGCACAGGGAGATTTCTTTTTCTTCTTTCCCTCACCAAAAAAGGTAGGTCCATCTTATACTCCGATGTGTCTTATACTCCGAAAAATATGGTATTTTAGATTAACAAATGTTTGGGAATAACAAATACCCTTTCCCATCAAATGGTCCATTAAATTATGGTTTTAATGTACTATTATGTTGCATTTAATCTCATATTCAAACCTACTGTTGTACTTTAAGAAACATTCCTTTTTATTTGAAATAATTCCACAATAAGCTGATCTTAGGTGATCTCAAAAAACTAACAAGGATAGAATTTTTTTTTAAATTTGATTTATATGCCGCCCTTCTCCAGAGACTCAGGGCGGCTTACAATGTGCTCAGCAATAGCCTTCATCCTTTTGTATCTTTATACAAAGTCAGTTTATTGCCCCCACAACTGGGTCCTCAATTTACCTACCTTAGAAAGGATAGAAGGCTGAGTCAACCTTGAGCCTTGGCGAGATTCGAACCTGCAGTAATTGCAGGCAGCTGGTCTTAATAATCAGCTTAATAACAGGGTGCCTTAGACCACTGTACTACCAAGGCTCTTGGTAGTATAGGAATAGGAGATTGGTAGGTAGTATAGGAATAGGAGATCACTAGGAAATCCCCAGAGAAATAGACTAAACCAGCAAATTGGGGGAAAAAAAACCTCAGTGGTACAATGGCAAAGTGTTATTTCCAAAAAAATTATCTGCATGAGTCCATTAAGATACTTAGAGCTGAGCTTAATTCAAAAGAATCTACATTCAGACCTAAAAGCAGTCTTCCCAGATTATATAATTTTCATTCTCATATTACATCTTATGTTTCTCATATACATATAGGCATCTAAAAACAGACATAAAAATATCAAAAGCAAGAATAATTAATTTTTGTAACTCTATTACCTGTGGGTTGCCAAGTTAGTAAGAAATCAAACTCAAGTGGCTTTTTTTCCTTCAGGGCCCAAATTATTCTCTTATATTTTTTATTTTCTGGAGTGAAAGCTGTATCCATCAAGTCAACTGTAATAACTATTAAAGGAACAAAAAGAACAAGTGTTAATAGTTTACATGTTATTTGGATAATTAAAAAGCTTATTTTTCTTTCTCTCCCTCTCCTTCTTTATATGAGCACAAAAAAAAAAACCCTGTTAAATGTTATAATAAAAAATATGTGCAAGTCATTATAATTCAATTGGACTCTAATAAGGTAAAGGTTCCCCTCACACATATGTGCTAGTTGTCCTCGACTCTAGAGGGCGGTGCTCATCTCCGTTTCAAAGCCAAAGAGCCAGCGCTGTCCAAAGATGTCTCCGTGGTCATGTGGCCAGCATGAGTAAATGCCAAAGGCACATGGAACGTTGTTACCTTCCCACCAAAGGTGGTCCCTATTTTTCTACTTGCATTTTTTATGTGCTTTCGAACTGCTAGGTTGGCAGAAGCTGGGACAAGTAACGGGAGCTGACCCCGTTACGCGGCACTAGGGATTCGAACCACTGAACTGCCGATCTTTCGATTGACAAGCTCAGCTAATATTGACCCCGATTCAGCTCTATTTCCAATACCTACATCCCTCAGATGGAAACATATACCTGCACTTCTAAAAAAAATCCCACACCTCCAGCTATTCCAATCATTTTCTGTGAAAAAATTCTGTGAAGGATACTCTATTAATGGATCAGGGCAACCCACCTTTTCTTGTACAGATGGCTAAATTATTTTTTCAAACTGAACTCAACTGAATTCCAGTTTCCAAGTGTTTCCCTCCCCCCCAATCTTCATAAAAGTATTTAAGAACCAGAAAGGTATGGATATTATCTATGAACGATGGATACTTACTGTATCTCATTGGCTTTTTACCAGAATACAAAGACGGATGGCCTTGCAGTCCAAGCTCTTCATAAGTATCCTTGTCTACTGATAAAATCAATTTGCCTATAACAAGCAAAACCCATATAATTCAGAATAAGTTATAACCTACTGGTATTTCATTTGTACATGTTTTAACACCAAAAATTAGCAACGAAACATACCTCATCTTAAAAATACGCCATATACAATTACACAAAAGGGTAAAAACATCAGCTGTGTTATTTTGTCCTTACAAATGTCTTCTAGATCAAATTCACGACCTCATTTTTAAATCTTTGCTTCTTTGTATTTGCCTTTAACTCCGTTGATATTAAACTCCAGTTTTTCAAGAGAATTCAGATAGCTGAATTTACTTCTTGCTCTGAACAATTGCTTAATTTATAAACAATAAATTGCTTAATTTCTCAAAAGGCATAAAACTGCTTTTCTCCCTCTGCCCCAGTCTTTAAAGGTTAGGGAAGCCAGCTCAGAAATTTCATATAAAGCTCTTTTCTGGGTGATAAAGAACAATGCAACTAAGCAGGAGTTGACCATATGCATTTTCAGCGGTGGGTTGTTTACTCCCTTGGAAAGTTTTATTGCATGCAAAAGGAGGTGTGCAAAGTGAAATTAATTTATAAAATATATATTTGTAAGAATTGATTTTTGCAATCCTTTCACTTCAAAAGAAATGGTTAAAAATGTAACTCCAAACTATGTATGAAGACTTGGGGAGGTGTACATGTCCGTGCTTAATTTTGAGTTATGTAACCAGAATAATTGGCCAAGTGATTCATATGTACGCTGTGATCTTCTCTCATTTTTAGCAATTATTGCTTAATCCCACTGAGTTAAATAACTAGCATTCTGGAGCTATTATAACATTTCTTATAACTTGAATCTGAATTCATACCTGTTGGTAGCAAAGCAGCAGTATTGTCTTGGTCAATTCTTGTATTGTATGTAAGAGCATAACATGAACCTAAAATACACACAAGGTTTGGATGGTTTTTTAAAAAAAATAAAATCTCACTCTACTGGAAATATAGCACAGAATCACTATTAAGAGGAAGAAGCTTATTCATCTCTAACCAAAAGGGTTCCCTGGATGACTATTATTGCAACAGTTTTATGAGTTGCTGCTATATCTTCTCTTCCAACACTACAGCAGCAATAGCTGGGCCAGGGAATATACTTCCCTCTAGATTCATTCTTGAGAAGCAATACAGGGATGCAATTGCTACTTCTAGTAATGTCACAAAAGGTTATTGCTTCTGAAAGACAAAGAAAATGTGAAACCTAAGATCTTCATGCAGTGCAGCAGGTTAGCTGCTTAACCTGCACATGAGGGAATGCTGAAAATAAAAGGATGAAGATATTATTAAATGGGGTTTAATATAGTTATGTCCCTCGCTGTGGATTTTCAATTTCAGCAAATTTGAATTTGGAAATTTACAGAATTCTACATCGTAAAATGAAAGTAAAATATATTCTCTCCTAAGGATTATAACATATTCTGAGATCAAAATAATTTATTATCAATTGTGATCTAGGAGCAGGATTGATGGTGGATATTCCATGGGGTGGGAGCTCAGGAGAGAGAACAAAGCTACTTGCATACTCAGTTATCTAAGTCAATTCTCACTTACCTTTCTTCACAAATGTGTTAATGAATTCTTGGGTCACTAGCTCATGAAGAAATAAATTCTTTACAAGGTAATATTCCCCAATATCAACAACCGCATTTTTTAGGGCTTGTGGAACTATTCCACAATCAGGTATCAAAAAGGACACCTATCAAAAGAACATTTGGGACACAAATCAGATCTTCTATTCATTGATAAAATGGACTGAAACATACCTTTTTACATAGTCTCTTGCAAAATATCAAAATGAAACAATGCCATAGAACTTGCAGAAAATAGTAATACTGAATAGCAAATCAGTGTTTAGTCCACTGTATAACACACCATTTCTTGAATCCAGGTCCCATTTGGTGATCCACTTATTGGCATTGGTTTTGTCTGCGTATGGTAGATGCCCATCTTCAATGTGGCACTCATACTGACTATTGCGTTAAATGTTTATACGCTACTTGTAGATCAAGCAATCTCAAGGCAGTTTACAAACATTACAATTATAACTACCTTCCCCTCCTCCACAGCATCTCCTTTGAAAATCCAACATCAATTTAATTACCCCACATCTCTGATGAAATGATGCATAGCCAACCGTTGAAGAAATGGATTTTAAAATTGACTGAATTAGCAGAGATGGTGAAATTAACTGCTTTGATCAGAGATAATGGACTTAGACAGTTTTATGAGAGACTGGAAGCCATTTTTATGTGTTAAATACAATAACAGACAGTTAACAGAAGAATTTGAAGATCAGTGGAACGGTTAGCTTAACCTGTTGACTGTTTTTTTTACATAATGTAATATTTAAAAGGGGAGGAGAATTTATAGTTTTCTTATTTTCAGCATCCAGCAGGATTATATACGCTTAATGTTAAATTTATTTGATATTTGGATCACCTTTTCTCCTTTTATGTACACTGATCTTTCTTTTTTGTTGTTGCTAGTGCTGGATGCATTTTTGTTTTGTTTTGTATTTTATCTTTTATGATAAAACAAAATAAGTATACTTACATAGAAGTTTATGATTTTTAATAAATCATGAGAAACAGTGTTATCAGACTACTTCTAATTTCTGTCTACCAAAGACTAACTTAGATCTTCTGTAATGTCTAAATTATCCAACGGCCTTAACCTTCTGACTGGAATTTCATTTTTTTCAGTCACTGGGCTCCTGGCATGTGAAGAATTTTTTCAACAAACACTCCTTTGAACAGGCTCCTTCTCAGACCTTTACTAACTGTTGATAATCTTGTTAGAAAGGAGGATATTGGGACAATTTCTATAATGCCTTTTCTCTTTTAGCCATTTTAAAGAGGCTAGATTAATTCACTTCTGTTTTATAGCTCCATTGCTCTTGGTTTTATTGATTTCCACAACAATGACTGTATTAATCTCTTGCTTACAAAATGAAGTGTTCAGCACTCTCAATACTTTCCTAAGGCACACACTTTTAATTAATTTCATCAGATGCTCAAATTGTTACATGAAACCAGAGCTAGATTGTTGGAATGGTGAAAATGAAATGAAAAATGAAAAATACAGAATCCATGATGATAAGAGTTCTATAGGCAAGTTATTAACATCTAATTTCATTCTACAAATAATAAAAGAATATGGAATCCAACCAATTGTTATGAGATTTTGAGAAGCAAGACACCTCCCCTTCTTGCTCATCTATATTGGGAATAAAAGATTCAAGAGTATTTACATATCTTGCTCTCTGACAATTATGCAAAAAGGGGAATATTTAAAGTATCACAATCAGAGCCTCTAAACTTTTGAGAAATGAAATTGACCTGATTAGATTTTAAACATATGAGATGAAAGTCAGAATACCAAATATACCGTAGTAGATGGCTTAATTAGACTGTTACTACTGTACGTTACTGAAAATAAAATAAAAAGAATCTATTTTTTAAAGTAATTGCAATATAATGACTCATCAAATGACTGGTCTACAAAAATCTCCTGGTAGGTAGTTTTAATTAATTCATAAATGCCTTATTGTTCTTGTATAGTCTCAAATTTCTTGAGATGCTTCTTACACTGCAGTGTTTTGATTCTTTATTCAAAACTCAATGCAATATTAAACACCAAAGCCAGCCAAATAATGAATAACTAACATACCGTTACTTGGATGTGGCATATTAAGATACTACTCCAGCTAGTTGTAATACAATACTCCCACGTACTTAAATATACATAAATCACAATGCATAAGTAGACATGTACTTTCAACATACACAAAGAACCTCATGTTAAAAAATATAGCTGCAACAAGCAGCACCATAAAATTAAAGAGGGGGCAATTAAAATTTAAGATACTTGTTCCTGTTGGTAGCATTACTGAATAATATTTTTACTAGAGGGTACTATAAAATTTTATTTTTTTGTTGTCTTTTATTTGGTTTAGAGAGTAACAAAGGCTTCATTAAACTGGTTCTTCCTGATATGAATATTGGAAAGTGTCAGTGTCGCCTATCACCATTTTTAATGAATGTTTTATTTTTTAATAAGCAGTGTTTTATTTTATTTAAATGTATTTTTATTAAGAATGTTTTTATTGTAAACACATTTAGATGCATTGCGGAACAGAGATGCATAAATAAGACACATTATGTAAGTATCTCATTGGACAGTGATGGCGAACCTATCACATGTGCGTTCATCAACACCCCACAACTATTCTTGAAAGAATGCCTTGTTCTCATGCAATTTTGGGAGGGTGCGGAGCAATGGTGGGTTGCCCCTGGTTCAGACCGGTTCTATAGAACTGGTAATAAGACCGGAGGGAGGCTCCGCCCACCGACCCTGACGTTATCAGAATGCTTCTGCGCATCCGCAGAAGAGCACACATGCACGCACGGCCCATTGCAAACCGGTAGTAAAGGTGAGTAGAACCCACCCCTGGTGTGGAGGTTCCACAAGTTTAAGGTGTGCTCTTGGGCATCCTCCAAAAATTCATTTGCATCCTGCCTTTATTATTTTTATTAATAATTCAAGGCAGCAAGCATAACCAACACACCTTTCCCCTATTTTCCTCAGAACAAACTTGTGAGGTGGGTTGGGCTGGGAAAGACTGACTGGACCAAATTCACCCAGCTGGTTTTCATGGTTAACTTCAACTCGGTCTCCTGCTTTCTAGTCTGGTGCCTTAACCACTAGACTAGACCAAACAAATTAGTTCTACTCCTATTTCATCTTTGTAATTATTTGCAGGACCTTCTCCTGCCTGCCTCTCACTGTCCTGTTCGCTCACATAGGGCCGCTCTCCTAAGGGTTCCGATGGCGAGCCAATGTCGTCTAGCGGTGCCCAGGGGTAGGGTGTTCTCTGTGGGTGCTCCCATCCTCTGGAATGAGTTACCTACCGAGCTCCGGACGGCTCCTGATCCCTGCTCCTTCTGTCGAGACCTGAAGACTTGGCTGTTCAAGCAAACAGGCTGACTCTGATTCCGGGTTTTATTATTTATTATTAATTAGTTATTTGGTTTAAAATGGGATTTTATTGTACATGTTTCTTAACTTGTGTTCGCCGCCCTGAGTCCTTCGGGAGAAGGACGGCATATAAATACATGTAATAAATAAATAATTTAACATTTCTTTATATAATACATAGCACCACGTCATTGGACTGTATTGTTTTTAAATAAATGATTATGCAAAAAATTATTTCTCTGTTATTTGGGGGGGGAAGCATCTGGTGACAGGCAGCAGAGTCAAGTTAGTTCTTTCCTAATTTTTGATAACCTTTTGTGCCCAAAAGGTTTGTTTGTTTGTTTATTGTATTTATTGTATTTATTGTATTTATTTATATAGAAATAAAATAGAAATAAAATTATTATTATTATTATTATTTATTTATTTATTTATTTAACTAACTAACTAACTAACTAACTAACTAACTAACCCACCCCTGCGGATGATTTGATACTCAACCCTGAGGTTGACTATCACTGTTATAGGAGATATAGAAGCATGAACTATGCTGGATGGATATAGGCATTTCTCAACTTACAAACACAATTGAGCCCAAAATTTCTGTTGCTAAGCAAGTCAAGTACATTTTACAACCTTTCTTTCCACAGTTGTTAAGTCACTGCAGTCAGTAGTACAGTTGCTAAGTAAATCTGGCTTCTCATTGATTTGCTTGTGAGAAGGGTGCAAAAGGTGATCACATGACTTGGGACCAATGGTGAAAACTGAACCTGTTTACTACCAGTTTGCTGGCTGCGCATGCGCAGTGCACACCTTGCACCAAATGTGAGGTACCCGCGCGCAGTGCACGCCAAAAGGAGGCATGCGGTAAGTAGAACAGCATGCGAAAGGGCGGGTGATCAGCTGTGGCGCGCAATCTTTTTTTTACTTTTAAAAGCATTGCTTTTTTTAAAAAAAAGCCTCTGATGATTGCGCGGCTCAGCTGTAATCATCAGAGGCTTTTTTTTAACCTTTTAAAAGCATTTTTTTCTATAAACTCTTCAGCCGAAGAGGTTGTAGAAAAAAATGCTTTTAAAAGGAAAAAAAAGCCTCTGATGATCACATGGCTCAGCTGGGCATGGGTGGGGGGTGGGAGAGATTTTTTCTACAGGTTCTCCGAACCACCCGCCGCCATCGCTACCAGATCGAGTGATCCGGTCCAAACCGGGAGCATTTCATCCCTGCCTGGGACACTGCAACTATCATAAAGCATCTGAATTTTGATCATGTGACCATGGGGATGCTACAATGGTAGTTAAGTGTGGAAAATAGACATAACTCACTTTTTCAGTGCCATTGTAACTTCGAACAATCATTAAATAAATGACTGTAAGTTAGGGACTACATAATAAAACGAAACAATTTAAAAAGATTCTGGCGGAATTTTAAAACAGAGATTTATACTGGAATTCTTCCTTCTTTTAACTGAGAATAAGCCTTATTTTTGAGGAATATAAACCAGAGTTCTCAACTTCAAAGATAAAAATGGAATCAGTCTCTGCAGGAAGTACAAAAAAAGTGTGAATGGTAACCACTGTTCACTATCCCCACAAGGAAGAGAACTCCAGGTATATTAAAACAAGAACTGTCCTGGTGCTTTAAAGTCTATAACTCTGAGTTGCCTCTATTTCATTTGTTATAACTTTTCTGGCATATTATCCACCAACACTCAGTGGGTACAGGTAGTCCTTGACTTACAACAGTTCATTTAGTGCCAGTTCGAAGTTACAATGGCACTGGAAAAAGTGACTTATGACCATTTTTTACAGTTACGACCATTGCAACACCCCCATGATCACACGATCAAAATTCAGATGCTTGGCAACTGACTCATATTTATGACAGTTGCCATGTTCTTGGGTCATGGGATGCACCTTATGTGGCCTTCTGACAAGCAAAGTCAATAGGAAAGCCACATTTATTTAACAACAGTGTTACTAACTTAACAACTGAAGTGATTCACTTAAAAATGTGGCAAGAAAGATCGTAAAATGGGACAAAAACTCACTTAAATGTTTCACTTAGCAACAGAAACTTTGGGCTCAATTGCAGTTGTAAGTCAAGGACTACCTGTATTACGCTGATTTTTTTGCTTCTTATCTACTTATCATTTCACATTTTTTAAATCCCTGTATGTAAGCCACCTGAGCGATTGAGGCTGCATACGAACTGATAAATGGATTTTTTTTATTGGCCAAGTGTGATTGGACCCACACAAATAAATGCCTAATTCACATTATTGCACGTTTCATGATCAAGCACAACTTTTACTCCAGTATGGGCCACCACACATTTGCTAAATCTTTCAACCACCCCAAAAATCTAAGTGGTTTTGTCTATGGAGATTCTCAGTCATCCAGCTCATGGTTGTCCCAAAGGTGCTTTTTCAAGAGGCAACTGGACTTTTTGGGTTTGTTTTTTTTCTTTGAAGACGTTTCACTTCTCATCCAAGAAGCTTCCTTAGCTCAGAAGCGAAACGTCTTCAAAGAAAAAGAAAAAAAAAACCAGAAAGTCCAGTTGCCTCTTGAAAAAGCTCCTATGGGTCTAAGTGGGTTTTTCTGATCCCGGCTAACGGAGATGCCTCTCCTTAAAAGAAACACGCAATCTTGCTTCCCGCTGAACCCGCAGCGGGGATGGAAGGCCACTGATAACAGAGATAACATAACGCTTTTTGCCCCTTCGGAAAAATAAAAATTAGCTTCTCCTCCTTTCTTAACAGCCTCAGCCGGCCGGTCCTTTCCCCCCCCACTCCCCCAGGCACTCACCCCGCAATTGAAAGCGTGCTCCCGCACGTGCGCCACATGTCGAGATCGCGCGTGCCGCACGTGGCTCCTCTCGCACACCAGCAAGTGGCGGGGAGATTCGCGGATCCACCGCAGAGGCACAAACATCGTCGTCTCCCGCGCGCGCGCCCGCCCGCCCACGCGCCCAGCTGCGGAAACCGGCCTGGACAGACAGAACTGAGGCGGGGGAATCTCTACGTCACGCTTTCGTAAGGAGGCGGAGAAGAGGGCCAGCGAGCCCCGCCCAGAGGCGGGGCAAATGTTAAAGTGTTCAACGCATAGACAAAACGTACGGCTGAAGCGTCCGCTCTCTTACTTAGGTGCAAGGAGCAGAAGGGACGGATTGGGAATAAAAACCTGTTTGGGAGGGGCAACAGAATACTTTGAAAACCTTAGGCTTAGAGCGTCCTGGCTGGGGAATTCTGGGAGTTGAAGTCCACCCATCTCAAAGGGGCTGAGGTTGAAAAACTGCGGTAGAGCAAATTAAAGGGGGAAAAATGGTAAGAAATTGAACAAACAGAGCTGCAACTAGGTATGATTCAATGAGTGGTGATTAAACCTAACCCAAAGTGAAAGTTTAGTCTCAGATCTGTCCAGGGACAGGGGAAGCAGGGATATCCTGTACACAAAATCTGAGTGAAAAATAAGGCCAAGTGGTGATATTTGTGAGCTGTAATAATCAATTTTAATACTGAGATTTTTCAATTCAATTCCCTCGGCAGTTTGTCTGCTCCATCCTATATTTCCTATAACTTAACACAAATTGAAGTGGTCAAAATACTATTTCAATTCATGTATGACTCCTAGATGTTTTTTTTTTTTATCCTTGTGGTTCTCTTTCATTGTTTCCTTTTCAAATCTCATTTTATTGAGAATTATAGGACCTCTGGACAAGAGTATATCAAGGTTACATTCAATTCTAGGAGTCGTTATCAAGTTGAAACGATTAAAGATGGCTTTAAGGCACCTCAATTGTAGACCTGGAGGAGAGAGATGTAATTTCTTGATTGATGTATTCTTGATGTTATATAAAATCATTTACCAACGTGTATGAGGCCTTAGAGTTACAGAACTGTGAATCTCACACATTTTTCTTTTTTGACTATCAAATCTGGAGCTCATAAATCTTTTCAGACAGATTTATTCTTCCATATTTTTTTTTTTATTTTAGTAATATAACTTTTGGGAAGGAAGTAGGGCAAAAGTGGAAGTTATGTAATATGCATCTAAAGTTACCCAGAGACTCATATAATCAAGGTGTAGGATTAAACCTTTTAAAAGCTTAAATTATGTACCTTCATCCTGGAACTCTTGCTTGCATGTGAGGCTGACTGGGGAATTCTGGAGTTGAAGTCTGCAAGTCTTAAAACTGCCAAGGTTGGATAATTTTGCTCTAACCAAAACCACTACTTAGGGTTGCTATGAGACAAACATAAATTTACTTTATTCTGACCATTTCCATAGATCCCAGGAGCAGAGAAAGAAAGAGGGAGGTAAATCAATCATTTGCTGACCTACCTACAGGTATTCATTTAGTTCTTTCTCTCCAAGTGACATGTCTAATCAATGTTCCTTTTATATTCAGCTTTAGAAATGCTTGCTCTAGAGGGTGAGGTGTTCCAGGCAATTGTGTCCCAACAGAGACATTGACACTTAAATGTTTATGTATAACAGTTGCAGCCACATTGCCAAGTAACAGTGGTCCATACATTTTGCATGGAACCACAAAATGAGATTTTATTCTCCTGTCTCCATGAAAAAGAATAAGCATTTCTTAATTATGGATCATATCTTAAGTTTTATGTGCAATGCCTCTTTTTCCTTTGCAATAACTTTCTGAGAAAAATATAGTGGTGTGAGATTTGCCTACACTTTAAGGCAAAGAGCCAAAGTAGACATAATTGGATCACTAATCCACAGTTGGCTCTGACCTCAAGCTAAATCACTTACCTCTGGTGTTTCTGCTAGCTGCTATTAGCAGTGGAAAATAGCAGCTGTATGGGCAATTTATTTGGAAACTGACTAGTATTTGAGGAAAGGATTAAATGATTATCTCTGCACTCCAGATTCTTTTCGCCCCAAGTTACTTTTGAGGAGAAGAAATATAACGTGATGAGATCCATTCACATTATTCCCATGTTATACTTACTTGGCCCTAAATAATATTATTGATTTGTTGCATACAAATGTACTTCAGCCAGGGAATGAAATAGGTAGTTGTTACCTCTAAGAGTTGACATGGGAACATGTACTGCCTGATAAAACCAGTAATGCAAACAGCAGAGTGACAATATACAAAAATAATTCCAAATTATAGGAAGGACTCGATAGGTGGATAAAAATGGCAAATCCAGTCTAAACATCTGGCTGACTATGCAAACAATCACTATAATAATACATTATGCTTGTACGCTGCCTGGCTCTCAACAATTCTGGGCAGTTCACAACAATCAAACAAAGAAATACAATGAAATAAATAAAACCTAAAAGATAAAGATAAAAGATGACAAGCATGACAGACCAGATAGAATGAAGTGAAGAGTCTCACTGAACCTTGCCAAGGTACATCTAGATTTTGGGGTCATTATATTTTGAGGAACCCTCATTCCAAAGGGCAGGTGCTGCTGCAGAGAACGGATCAGTGGTGGGATTCAATTTTTTTTACTACCGGTTCTGTGGGCGTGGCTTGATGGGCATGGCTTGATGGGTGTGGCTTGGTAGGCGTGGCAGGGGGAGGCTACTGTAAAATCTCCATTCTCACCCCACTCCAGGGGAAGGATACTGCAAAATCCCCATTTCCTCCCAATCAGCTGGGACTTGGGAGGCAGAGAATAGATGGAGGCGGGGCCAGTCAGAGGTGGTATTTACCAGTTCTCCGAACTACTTAAAATTTCTGCTACCGGTTCTCCAGAACCTACTAAATACCACCTCTGGAGCGCATGCTTCAGAATCCCAATAGATGACATTATTTCATCAAAGGAAACCAGAGGATGCCATCCCTGCAAGATAAAAACAATCAGGCTGATGTTATAGGTGACAGGTGATCCCTCAAGTAACCAGACCTTATGCCATGTACAATTTTATAGATAATAACCAGCACCTTGAATTGCATCTGGAAGCAAACTGGCAGCAATGCTGCTTGGGCAGGAGAGGTATTACATGGGCATACCTAACATGGCCATCACAGCTTGCACTGCTGCATTCTGGATCAACAAAAATTTTTGGATGGGCTTCAAGGGAAACCCCATGTAGACCATGTTGCAGTAGTCAAGTCGCAAGATAACTAGAGCATGACTGATTGTACGAAGCCCTTTTTCTTGTCCCAATATGGGAAAGTGCATAGCTAATGCACCAGATGGAGGCTTGGTAACATTCTTTAAGCAAGAGCTGCAAATCTGGGAGCATCTTCAGATTGCATACGAACCTGGAGTGGTACCCCATCAAGGTCGAAAGTGGAATATCCCCAGATCTGGGCTTGCACTTACAGCCACCCAGTCTTGGTAGGCTCGAGTTGGAAGCAGTTCCTTCCCATCCAACGTCGCATAGCTTCCACTAAAATATATATTTAAGTAAAAAGGGCATCATATTGTTAAGCATTATAATGAGGTCTTATATCACTTCCTAAGCCCCCATTATGGACACATTACTGACCCATTAGGATGCCAGCCAGAATAACTAGAATCAAACTAAACAACTAAACCAAGCTAAATTGAATGCGTAGTGCTGACACTCTAATTGTCAGGGAAGCCTCAAGCAAGGCACTCTTGCATGGCTAATGTTTCTGAAAGCTTTCAATACCCAGTGCTTCTTGGAGAAATGATATTAGGACTCTTGTCTGACAGAATACTTAACTGAAAAGATCATTATTTACCTAAGGAACAAGCCCCTTCCTAACCAGGAAGGGAAGATAGCTAGAGGAGTAGGGAAGACTCATGAAGACATTTCTTAAGCTCAGGCCATTTTGTACATTTGTTTCAAAGAGAAATGTTTGCTATAAGAAAGCCTTCACTAGATTAGGATCATGGTCTGATGGAAGAGGGCATCGACTCATCGACTAATGATTTTCATTGTCATATTCCTTCTTGCACAAGTAATCCTCAATTTATCACCATTTCTTTAGCAACCACTCAATGTTAGAATGCCACTGGAAAAAGTGACTTACAATTGGTCCTAACACAATGATCACAGCATCCCCTTGGTCACAGGATAAAAATGTATGTATTTATGTATTTATGATAGTTGCAGCATCTTAGGGATATATGTTCACCATCTCTGATTTTCTCAGCCAACATCTGACAAGCAAAGGCATGGGTGAAGCCAAATTGTTTTAATGATCACACCGTTCCTTTAACAACTGTAAAGATTCACTTAATAACTGTGGCAAAAAAGTCATAAAATCAAGTATGATTCATTTAACAACCACCTTGCTTAGCAATAGAAATTCTGGTCCCAAATGTGGTCATAAGTCAGGGACTACCTGTACCGCAATGGGGATATAAATAGGACAAAATTAACCAATCAATTAATGTAGTAGTCATTGCAATAGGCTAGGTCCAGGGATGAGGGATGGGATGGTTATCACAATCCTGACATAAAGGACCACAACTGGAAAGCTGCTCCCAGTTATTTATATTTTAAGTATTTATTTACTGGGAAAGCCTCATAGTATTGAATCACGAGGTCCCTTGCAACTCTATGATTCTGTGGTTCAGGTTGCTGAGATTCCCCTCTTGCGCATAAGCATCTTGTATAATTGAACTACTTGCTTGAACATAATTCTCGGGGTAACTGAAAAATTATTAACTAACATGCAAGGAAAGAACATAGTTACATCCATTAAGATAAAGTGTAAAAATTGAGGGGGGGGGGGCAGGGAGGAGAATGAGTCAGTTAAAGCAGAATTGTTCAGAATTATCACACTAGCTGAAAACATTTGATTTCTTCTCTCTCTATTTTTTTCTAAATACAGTTCTTACAACTTCTTAACTGAAAACCTAGAAATATATCAGACTGCAATATGGAGCAGAAAATTGAATTAGGGTAATTTAATTTTAATTTTCATGCATTCCAATTAATCTGTTGCAATTAGGGCATAATTAAATACAAATGATTTGTATACTTTTAATATAATGTTTGTTTTATTCTACTGATTTGAAATGCTGTGAAAGATTTGTTCTTCCAGTTCTTCAAAACACAATTTTGCTGAAATGGAACCCATTTATTACATTAAAACACACAAAATGTTTCATCTAAATGCACAGATACCCCATTTCCCTACAGAAATAGTGATACATCTTCCTTATGAATCACCACGTTATCTTTATAATTTTAAACAATATTTCCTTCAAATATTTTCCCCAACTTTCTCTATGTAAAAACCTCACAGATGTAGGTTAGCAAGTAAGAAAAAGAGATTGCCTTTTCTACGTTCTATAACAGATTTCAAAGCTAACTGGAGATTTAAACCCAGGCTAGATAATATGACATCCCAATTTACTGCATTCTCAGTGCTGGGCTACAGCTGTCAAACTTCCTGAGACTGAGGCACTGCTTCCATATTTGGATTGCAAAACTCCAGACTACCAGTAAAAATATAACTTTCTGTGGATTTCACATTTTTAGTTGTTGTCATCTATAGGGGGCAATATTTATCTGTTTCAAGGCCATTGAGCAAGGCCATTGAGCCAGCACTGTCCAAAGACATTTTCGCGGTCATGTGGCCAGCATGAGATCACGGAGCATCTTCCCACTGAAGTGGTACCTATTTATCTACTTGAATTTGTATGCTTTTGAACTGTTAGGTTGGCAGGAGCTAAGGTGAGGATGGGAGCTCACCCTGTTGCTTGGAGTCCGGGTCTCAAACTTCCATCCGACAAGCCCAGCATCTTAATCACTGAGCCACGCCATCTCACTCCCCTATATTACCAGTAGATGGCAGAAAAAAGGATCTTTCATTAGCACTTTGCTGCCTCCTATTATCCATCAAGAGTGTTAAAGTCCATTTACATGGTAGCCTTCCTTATCTTAAGGGAATTGTGATCTAATATACAAGGAATGAATTAGATTGGAACAAGCTATGATAAGGTTTGTTGGAAAAAGTGCTGATAGACTTGCATTCTATAGCACTGTTGCATGGCTTTTGATTATGGAGAAGATCAGTTGTCAGGAATCACATACAGTAAACTAGAGAGTTTGGGGTTATACTGTTAGTTTTGGAAAGTAAATGTTTGCTTGTATAAATATATATTTTGTGTGTGTGTGTGTATGCACGTGTATATACTGGTATTTATATTACAATACCACTTTATAGCAAACCTATTTTTTGTAGAGAAAAGGGTAAAAGCATGTAACTAATCTATGTGCAGCATATAAATGTTGACTGAAATCATTAAAAACCTAAGATTTCCATCAGAGCCTGAAAACATAAGAAAGGTTTCTCTGGTGCAAAGATAAAACCATAAAAAAGATGCCAGATAACCAAAGCTTTTTGTACAGGTAGTCCTTGACTTACGACTACAGTTGAGCCCAAAATTTATGTTGTCAAGTTGAGTTTTGCCCCATTTTACGACTTTTCTTGCCACATTTATTAAGTGAATCACTGCAGTTAATAACACGGTTGTTAAGTGAGTCTGGCTTCGCCATTCATTTTGCTTATCAAAAGTTTGCAAAAGGGAATCACATGACTCAGGGACAAGGCAACTGTCATAAATATGAGTCAGTTGCCAAGCATCTGAATTTTGATCATGTGACCATGGGGATGCTGCAATGGTTGGAAGTGTGAAAAATGATCATGTCACTTTTTTCAGAGCCGCTGTAACTTTGAATGGTCATTAAATGAACTGTCGTAAATTGAGAACTACCTGTAATCAGCTTTTAAAAAGTGTCTTTTAAACTCCCTTTTTAAATAATCAGACAAAGGGATAAATGGAAGAGAGGAAATTATTCTGCTATAATATATTTATATCTGCTATAATAGCTGTATATGTACATAACACGAGGATTGTATTTCAGCATGTAGTGACCGCCATTTGGTAGCCAGCCAGATTTTTAGAGAACGTTAATGCATCCCTGCTTGTATAAACCATTGCTTATTAACAATGTAAAATTGTTTATTAGCAATATAAAGTATATATGAGAGCCAGCTTGGTGCAGTGGTTAAGGCATCAGACTAGAAACCGGGAGACTGTGAGTTCTAGTCCCACTTCAGGCTCAAAGCCAGTTGAGTTATCTTGAGCCAGTCATTCTCTCAGCCCTAGGAAGGAGGCAATGGCAAACCACTTCTAAAAAAACTTTGCCAAGAAAATTGCAGGCATTCTCCAAGAACTGGACACAACTGGATGAAAGAAACAGAAGAAGGCAAAAAAAAAAAAAAGATAAACAGTATGTATCGCTATCACAAAGGGATGGAGCATTCAGCTTGAAGGTTTAGAAAAAGTTAATGAAATGTGTTTCCTTTTACTGTCCAAAGAGCTGAAGTAGATACAATTTCCTGTGGGAGTTTTTAATGGAAAAGACAGGCTCAGAAAACAACTCTTGCACTGCAGTTAAAACACTGCTAGCTGGCTCGTTAATCTGAGACTCCTAGAGTTCCCTCTTGTATAAAATGAACAGATGAACAGACAACATTCAAGTATTCTGATGGGCATTTAACACCGAATTTGGGTGCTATACATTTTATTTTAATTCAGGGGTAGGATAAGGGTTGTTTATTTCAACAAAATCACACTGCACTACATATAAATATTCATAGTCTTGAGCCTTTGCGCCTTGCCTTCTGGCAGACTTTAAAGGAAATCTAGTGCCAATTAACTAAGCATTTTGGCAAACAGGCCATCCATTGTTAATTCCTGCTTACATTTTAGATCTTTTCTCTCCTTCCTTTGTCTTAAATTTGTTTAAAATTATACATAAATTATGCAAAAATACTGGAATCCAATTTGCATTATTGTAGTTCTTAGAGCATAAGACTCGTCATGATATGGAGGTATCTTAGCAAAAATTATGAAAGATTTTAAGATTGTTTTTCCTGTCCATTGAACCCTAATTTAAGTAAAGTATTTATGTGAATTTGGCTTTAATTGACATGAGTGAAAATTGTGCTTAAATTCTGGAATATTAGCTTCAACAGGGTGCATTAAAGGACGGTTTCTCTTGGAGAGAGAAAATAGCAATACAATGTTTAGGGGTTTTTGTGGGCTTTAGTAAGAGAGGATTCATAACATTTATTATGTTTTCCACAGGAGTAGTAAAGATGGATAGTAACAGGAAAATATTAGTCATGGGAATACTACTATTTTTGTTTCAGGATTTATATTTTAGGCATTGCAGAGTCTGTATACATGATGAATGTCTGTTGAATACCATCAACACATTATCCACTTTAGAGAAAATATAAAACAAGAATGCGTTCTCATAAAGTAATTTGTTTGTCTCCTAAAACAATGGCATATCATTGTTTTGGGCTCATTTAAAATTTTGAGTGCATTGAAGATGCTCCCACAAAGTGACTATCACGGGGCTACAGAGTGAGGGAGGGAAAAAATGTCTTTACTGGCAGAAAAACTGGTAAGTTTGCTGTCTGTTGCGATTTTTATTTTCTGAAACTTCCTGGGGAATGACATGGAGGCCAGAGACAGAAAGAAGAAACCATAGGCTGCAATTTCACTATCTTGCAGATCAACTTCACATTTAATTAAAAGTATTTGAAAGCAAGATTGTATAGAAAAAGTTAGCACCTGCCCTTCTCCTAGAAGAATGAAATATTCTAGGAAATATTAAAAAGGCAGAATATTATACCTCCCTGGATGAGAAAAGGAGATACATGGAAAGAGATATGGAAAGTATATGGAAAGAGATATGGAAAGCAGCCCCCACCTTTGTTAATAGCCCAAGAAAGACTGGGCCATCCTATCTACAAGACAAAAGACCTTCACCCTCAGGACCAGTGGTGGATTCCTCCTGGTTTGGTCCGGTTCGGCCGAGCCGGTAGCGGTGATATGACATCACTGAACTGGTTCTCCCCCACTGCCCTCCCACCCCCCACCCCCCCATGTTATTCTTACCTTTTATTTGGTCCCACCCCCAATCTATTGCTGCCTGCTGAGTCCCAGCTGATGACTAGAGGGAAAAAACTGTTTAAACTCTTGCCGCAGGGCTTCAAAGGGCCGTCCTACAGCTGATCAGTGTTAAAAGCAAATGAGTCGGGTTGTAAGTGCGAGGACCTTCCAGAAATGACTCTGACCAGCTAGCCACGCCCACCTAGTCACATGACCTCCAAGCCACACCCACAAAATAAGCCACGCCCACAGAACCGGTAGTAAAAACATTTAGAACCCACCCCTGCTTAGGACATAATAGGATTAGCCCTCTACTCATCTTACCGCATGGCACCTGGGAAGATGACATCACCCAGCAAGATTCAACCGAGCCTGGGACTCAAGACAACCTACAAAATTACCTCTGCATGGCCCAATGGGAGTCTGACAACCAATCAGAATACATTTTTTTTCACAGGAACAGGAAGCAAGTTCAAAGCCCAAGAGTGGGTATAAATATATTTCACTCTCCACTCCATTTGGTCAGCTACCCAGGACTTCAAGCCATGTGGTCCTGTCCAGCATTAAACCATCTTTCCAATCAGCCTCCATGTTTCCAGTGTCTTTCTTCCCACTTGGAACTGAACCCAGATGGACATTTCTTCTAACAGTTGGATAACCAATAAAACCTTTTTGGCCTACAGTACTGTTGAATCAGGTGGGGTGGCACTTTCAGTGTCAAGTACATTCAAATACTTTGCCCCTAAGATTTGTTGAACTTAGCAGCAGTTGATCTGTTTCTTCCATCATTGCTTTGGCCTTCTCCTCTAGCTTTAACTTGGGGAATTTTGTTTGTGGATATTATGTGTGCTTTATGGGTTTCTTTTATTGTTTCCTGTTTGAGGATTACTTTAATGAAAAACAGGCTAAGATCATTATAAAGCAATAAAGATACATGGAATAAGGTTTTAGCTCTTTTCCTGTGCTGCAGCAGTCCTGCATTCCATTCCAAATACCTTTGATCCCCTGGGGCAAAATCTAGCTAACAGACCAGAACTATTGTCTCTTCTTTCCTTTCCTGAAACCAACTTTTGAACTTATAAACCTTCCCAGGTGCATTTTGACAACATATACAAAGGGCTGCAAGAAAGGGAACAATTGTCTCTATCCAGTTCAACTGAAATATCATTGGGAAGAGTAACTGGGATGCCTCGTTCTGCTTTTTTCCCCCTTGCACAATTATTCTTGACTAATTATTTCTATTTCTATTCTGTTCAATTATTCTTCTGTAAACCCAGTTTTATTTTGTTGACTTCATGGTATTACCATATGCATAGAGAGAGGCTACAGATTTTAAAATGGTAACATTAGGATTATGTTTCATTTAAAACAACAAAACGAAATTGCAGCTGGACTTTTTCAGGTGTTGTAATTACTTCTGTATGGTTACTGACCAGCGAACTTGACAGCAATAATAATATGGAAAAGTGCTAAAATAGTAAGCAAAACCTAGTAATAAAATAAAATAAAAATTAAAACCCCATACAGAGACTAAAAATAGAACAAAGAAGAGAATTAATTCTTGATAGGTTTTTCAAGCAACAGAATAAAATTTAGCAAACTTTGAAGAGGTTTGTATCATTCTAGTTGGGCAATAAGTAATGTAAACAGAGTAGGTGAGTGGCCAGGTAGATGACTAAAAAAAATGATTATGAAGTGAGTGCATGTGTCTTTTTTAAAAAGGGATCATAGAAAAGGAAATGAACTGTAAATTAAATGGCTCCAATTTCACATGGGCAAAACCAGATAGTAATCTCTTAAATTTCTCTTCCAGAACATCCAAGGGTAGCATGTTTATGCAAACCAATGTTAAAGGTTTTTTTTTTCAATTTAAGAGTTTTAATAGTGAGATGGGTGGCATACAAATTTAATAAATAAAAATTTAGCCCCAGTAATTTGATTTGGGTAATGAGCTGGATAGACAATGCTTTTTAAAAAGAATTTTTTAGGTATGAATGGTCAGTCTAATTGCCTATCCATACACATTCACATGGGTAACAGCTATTTTTTTTTGTCACCAACTCCTGCCTTTCTGACAGGATGGTGTACTTTTACAACTAGAAACAGAAGCTGCTAGACTGAGGAAGAAACAAGTGGAATTTAACTTCTCCCACAAATCTACATTTTGGGATTTGAGATAGAAGAACAGAGAAATCCTGGCTTTTACCACCTTCTACAGCCTTAGAATTAAGTGCTGGAAATTTCCAGAAAAAGCAAATTGGGTAAAGAGGAAAACACTTCCCCCACCCCACCAGAGACTCATTTCTTCTTGCAGAAATAGATAAACACTTTAGCCAGGAAATTATATTAGGCCCTTGATTCATTTTTTCCTATATGCTAGACCAGGGGTGTCAAACTCGTGGCCCGTGGGCCGAATCTGGCCCATGGGGTGCTTAGATCTGGTCCACAGGGCCACCCTGGAAACAGCGAAGAACTGGCCCGCAATGCCTTTGCCAGCGAAAATGAAGCTTGTGAGGGCCACATGCGGCCCTCCCGAGCCAGTTTACACTAGCAGAGGGTTGCAGGAGGCCATCCCAGCCAAAAATGGAGATCAGGAACCCATTTTTGCTGGCAGAGCACTCAGGCCGCCACAGGTGGCCCCCTGACACAAATGACATCATGCTGGCCATGCCCACCCTGGCTCCCATACACAACCCTGGTGGTTATACACAACCCTGATGTGGCCCTCAATGAAATTGAGTTTGACACCCCTGTGCTAGACTATTATAGTAGACTTCTACCAACTTATGGTTTGCTGAGAACATTGCATGTATTTCTATAAATCAGGCTTAATTTATTATCTGTTTTACTTTTTAAAAGAGTTTTATTTTGTTTATCGTTTGTGTGATTTACCTCTATTCACAAACCTATAAACAGCATGGCCAGGAAGTTGTATTCTAAAAATTATTTCTTTGCCTCTTCTCACTGCCCCATTTACATTTTTTTATTACCAGAAAAACACATCTGTTGCACCCCAGTGTGAGGGAGAGATATTGGTTGAGATGCTCCCTAGAAGATTAATGGTGATGATGACAGAAACTGTGAAGCTGCTACTCCAAGGCAGAGACTCATGGACAGGGTGTGTAGAACCAGGAGGCTTCTGGAACAGGAGGTAGATTAGTTCTCAGCTGGAAAGAACTTGCCTATCTTACGATAAACTTGATACCGGAAGATAATGGAGAAAGGATGGGGGAACATCATGAACGTCTTGATTTCAATGGGGCAAAATTGTAATAGAGCTTGATTTGACCACCATATAGCTGAGATTTTGCTAAGAATATTTTTTTGCAGTAGAGAAAAATAATGCAATATCGGAACATTAAACAGATTGAAAGTCTAATGTTAAATTGAGTTTTATGGGAAATATAATCAAGGCTTGAAAAACTATGCTCAGATATTTACAATTTTTTCCTGGATCTCTTACATGTGTATTTAACACTCAAGATCAGGACTTCCGGTTTGCTGTTTGTCCCCGCTGGACGCTCCTTTGGGATCGTCGCACCCACTGCCTGTAAAGAGCCGCCTTTATAGCGGAATGGCGGCTCGAAAAAACTCCGTTTCCATGAGGAAACGGAGATAGAGCAGGCTGGGGTGGGTTGAGTCCTCTGCCTAATCCCAAAAGTTTTTTTTTTACTTTTGGGACGGAGCGGAAGAGACTCCCCGTATCCCCAGCCGATGCTCCGGGCTCTGGGAGATCTCTGCTACACGCAGAGCTAGGTGGCAAAAGCAAGCCTGTAAACTTGTTAAACTAATTAAAGAAGACGTGAGCTGGATCGCTGACCCTGAGGCGCAAGTATTTTTTTTTTTCTTATTTTAGAAAAGTTATTGAAGTTGTTTAAGAAGTGAAAGGAAAAAAGATTTTTTAAAATGGCGATTGCTGAGGCTTGAAGAGAGGCTGAAAAGGGAAAGTCCTTCCGTTTTCTATTACAAAGTAGCGGAATGAATACTTCTGGCCGTAATTGAGGCAAAACCTCACTCTCACTCTTGCTTTTTTTTTCTTTTTTTTTTCCTGGGGATCTGATATCGATCTTGGTTGGAAACAAGCCTTTTTTTTTCTCTCTCTTTTCCACTAAATCTTGTCTGTGTGGGAAATGGCATCGGGACTTACACAGCTAGACAAACAGGGGAGGGGGGAATTTCCCCCATTAATAAATTACATCAACAAGTTGTAACTCTCCAGTGTCAGAAACCTGATTTTAATATAATAGAATTTCTTCTTGAAGAGATTGTAAGAAGGGATGAGATTGTGAACCAGCAACTCGAAAAATTTAAGCAGGAAATTAAAGAAATTGGTGAATTGGTGAAATCAAAGTTTGACTTTTTGAATCGAAAGATTTTAAATACAGCTAATGGTTTATCAGACTTTCTGATTTGGGTGGATGCAAAGACTAAATTATTAGAGTCTAAAATGAAGGAATTTAGGAGAATTTGGATGACAAGATTCAAAAAATTAAAAAGGATTTGGTAAACATTCAGGATAATAGCTCAGAAGACAAACCTAAAATGGAGGTTGACCAAAAGACTGGTAATGAAGAAAATGTGCAACAGAGGATTGAAAGAGAAGTTTTAATGATTCAATATAATTTTACAGAATATGCAATTAGACTGAGAGGTCTGCAGGAAAATAATAGAGATGACTTAAGGAAAATATCTTCTGAAATTCTGGCTGGGATTTTAAAGGTTCAACCTGATGAAGTGTTTTGCAGGATTGATAGAATTTATAGAATAAACTCCTGGTTGGCAAAGCAAAGGCAATTGCCTAGAGATGTGGTGATCTATTTTACAGATAAAGAAATTAGGAATAATATTGTGCAGAACTCTTTTAATTCTACTTTGCAATTTCATGGAAGAAAGATTTGGATTTTTAAGGAGCTCCCGACTAAGATGCTAATGGAGAGGAAGAAATTTGGCTTTCTAGTGACTGAGTTAAAAAAAAGAAATATCCTATTTAGGTGGGATGCCCCAGTTGGTTTAATATTGAGACACCAAGGAGTAAGATATCAACTGAACACTTGAAAAAGCGGAAGAATTTTATCAAAAAATTTTAAAAATGAACTTAACATCTTTAGGCACAATACAGGATAAGCAAAAGGAGTTGGAAACAAAAGGAAAATATCAAATTACAGAGGCTGTGGTGGATAAATTGTCTTTGGACTCCCTGGATACCCCAGCTGGACTGTCTATAAATAAGAGAGCAGTGTCATCCGACTCCAATGTGATGAACCACCAAGTCACAGACAAGTGCGCAAATCAACCAGTTGATATACAAGTGATGGAGAAGAAAGATGACATGACAAAACTAACCCAACAAGATCAACTCATAAAGCAGAATGAAAATCGATCAGCCGATACACAATTGGTAGGCATGAAACGAGGATGGAAATTCAACCCGCAAAAGAAAAAGAAAAGAAATAGATCTCATAGAAACAGCAGTTTCTAAACCAAGCAACAGTGAAGCCAGGGACTTTAAAAAATGAATGAATATCTGAAAAGATAGTGGAGGCGAACAATTGTTTAATACTATCCTGAGGATTGTGGCAGATCTCTGTAATGCCGTGATTTTGGGATGTGAAAAGAGCCTTACCTTGTTGGATTTGAATTATCTACTCTGGATTTCTTTTACTGGTAAATATATTATAATTATTTTGAGTTACAAGGCAGGAGAGTTACGCTGGGGCATGCAGAAGATCTGGATGTTACCCATTAGGAGGATGGGAATCAACAATCCTGATGAACACCACAACTATAACTATATGGATATAATTATAATGTCACTCGGGTGGTTGTTTTTACTTTTATATATATACGAGGATATCTACTACTGATGGGGGCAGAAGATGATTGAAGATTTTGAACAAACTGTTGCACCAGCATGTTATTTTACCCTATTATGGGTGATGGATTTAACAATCCAGTGGAAAGACACCAAAGAAGATATTATATGGATTATAAATTTAAAGTTATTGTCTTTTTTCTTTTTACAAAATGGAATGCATATATAGATATGTGTATATCTTAGTTAAGTGGGCAGTGGATTATATTTAGAATTGTATTGCATGATTTTGTAGGAATTGAAGGGTTGAAATAGGTTAGTTTACTGATTGATTAGTCTAAGAAAAAGGATCTTTAAGTCATATATTTAGGGGGGTGGAGGAATTGGATAGAACTGAATAAATGTTAAATTTGGATGTAGGGAGAAGGCCGCTTTAAAATGTCATATTAATATATATAAAAGATTAAATGTTAAATTGTTATAATACACTATAAGTTTAGGGGAGGAGAAAAAGGGCAGATTATCGTAAAAATGGGAGTTATAAGAATAATATGCTAAGGGTCAGTATTCTGAGTAGGGAGTAAGGGAAAGGAAAGATATTATGTATGTAATTAGTTATGAAATAGCCTATTGTTGTGAAGAAGTCACAGGGGGGGATGGGTGGTGAGGGGGGGTTAGGGAAGGTGGGGGAAAGGGGGAAAAACTTGTATTTGAAAACTTTTTCAATAAAAAGAAAAAACACTCAAGATCAGACTTTAGGGTTTAGCAAAAATGAGAAACTTAGCTTTGGAAGGCTTTATCTTTAAATCTTCTTCCCTGCAACAATGAGCAAGAGAACATAAGGCCACTTTAAACCCAGTGCAATTTCCCACAATAGGATTGTGCAAAAGGAGAGTTGCAGTTTGCTTTCTAGCCAGCTTTGGAAGATTATGAGTTAAGCTGGCCAAGATATCATGAAAATTATGTGATTAATATAAATGTTAAATATGAATATGGTGCCAAGATCCAATCCTGCCTTCAGATCAGGATTTCTTTTATTAAATCACACAATGAAATTTCAAACAGGAGTTTTCATCAAGTTTGCAGAATTGCAGGAGTAGACAGCAACCTACCAGAATTCTCAAGTTCTAGTCGCCACTTGACTTTTGACAAATCAGTCAAATGTAAACCTGATTGTGTAAAGACTGCATATAAATAAGAGTCAAGTTTAGAAGTGTGATTTTCATTTAAGTGTTGTAGAATACAGACTTGGTCTAATAGGGAATGGATAACTCTGAAGCCGATTTTGACCTGGCCTGGCCTCTTGGAATATTATGCTTCCTTGTACATTTTACTATATTCTCACGGAATATCCATAAGGTGGAAATGCAGAATCAAAGATATGTGTATTTTCCATATATTCATAAAATATAATTGGACATATTTTTCTTGCCTGCTAATCCTTGCAAATTAGCTGATTTAAAGATAATTTATATAATTTCAAATTACTAAAAATTGGGTATTCTGACTTTTACTTCATTTAGATTCCATTAAATGCAACCATGTAATCCCCAGGTGACTGAAAATGAATTATCCTTTTTCTGGCTGCAAGCTGCTTAAAGCAATGCTGTTTTTCAGTGTTCACAAAGGCAATACATTTGCCACAGAACTTTGCAGTTCTTGATTTAATTAGAAGTCTCAGTGCTGTGCTCTGTACTCATTTATATTGGCACAAAACATCTGGACTTTCTTCATTAAAGTCAGGGGAACGTCTAGTGAATAAAATGGAATTGTTGTGCGCAAATTAAAACTGCAAATTTTAGAACACTTAAGTGGAAGATTTGCAATTATAAAGGCAGTCTCTTTTGTGCTCTAGCTAACATGGCCAATGCACATTAGTTAGTATCCTAAAAGTCTACAGAGGAAGAAATAAGCTGCTGGTTATAGAAATTACAGTACTCAGGAGTTCTCCACTGTATTCAGTTTTGAAGGAGAAGCAGTACTGTACATCGAAAAATCAAAATCCTCTTCAGTCAAGTGTTTGCTTTCCATGGTAGTCAGCCAGGTGTTCACTGAAAAATCTGAAAAAATGAATGTGCATTAGCTCACACAGCATGTTAAAGCATGGGATTACGCCTAGATAGCATTGAAACCCAAGCCACTGATTAACCTACATTTGAGAAGCAGGTTAACCTCAAGTCAGAATCATAATCTGTAATAGGTTTACTTATTTCATAGAATCTTATCTTCAGTCAGTATGTCAGATTAAACCAGATGGAGGAAAGGTTAATCTATGTTCTGCTACTTTTCTGTTACCCCCACCCTCTAGAGGCATTTTATGTGTGTGAGTGTGTGTGTGTGTGAGAGAGAGATTAGCACCTCAAATTATATGGAATGGCCACATTTTGAGAATTTTGCTAAAGGCCAGGAGGCTACTGACATTGTACCACAAATGGGAGAGTGTACCTAAATTGTGTGGGACAATAATTTAGAAGACACATATTCTGGGGTTCCATTCAGCCCAGGGCAGGAGTTGCCCGGTGAACCCCCTCTATTACAACATGTGGGCAAGTCGACTCTTGTTGGGAAAAGCATTCCTATCAGTACCCAGCAGGAGCCAAGCTATGTGGGATCCCATGGATGATTTTTAGACATTTTTGAACCCAGTCTCTTCTCTTCCTTCCTCTCCTCTGATGATTCGATTGGCCATGCAGTGCAGAAAAATCGCGATAAACCCTTCCAAGTGCAATGCATAGTAGTTGACTACTGATGGCAGCTTTAAATCTTATAGCCAACATCGCGCAGCGACACAAATACCGACCCCCAAATCCCCCAATCACAGAAAAGAACAGACGAGGAGGAAAGGGGTGGGGCTGCCGCGGTGGTCGACTAAAGGCTTGAATCAGAAAAGAGTTTCCTGTGGCGAAGAAGGCTTCTCTTATTTCACTTCCTCTCCGGGAGCTCCGCGCTCCCCAAAACTCTTCTCAAGCTTGCAGATGCCATATGGGGAAGAGGGGGGGGCGTGGCAAGGCCGAGCCTGCCGCGTGAGAAGAGGGGGCGTTGGGAACCTTTAAAATCATTCGGCCCCGCCCGGGGAGGTCTTGTTCCCGCTTAAATTATTATATTCCATCTCCCCCACCCCACTTTCCTCAGGAGAGCGACGCGCGCCCGCCCGCTTCCCAATTTGCCGCGCGGAGCGGCTACGTGCCTTTGAGCTTGTGGCGAATGTCTTTTTTTTTTTCTCTCTCACTTACGGGTTCTTGTGGGAGGTCCCGCCCCGCCCCGCCCCATCCTTCCTCGAGGGAGAGGAAGGGAGAAAGGCGAGGAAAAAAGGGGGCGCGTCTCCTGGTCTGAGGGACTTTTTTTTTTTTTTTGCCTCCCCGACAGATAAAGCGACCTGCTTTGAAACGGAGCGGCGCTGCTTCCCACGGAGCTCCAAAGTGGGGCGGGAGGGGGGCAAAAACAAAGCGAAGCTGGCTTCTCCCGAGGCGGGAACTTTGGCTTAGCGTCGGCGCCATGCTATGGAGAACCGCGGCTCGGCAGTCCTGAGTTTGGGGCAACTTTTTGCTCCCTTCGGGGAGCTCCAGCCCAACGAAGAAGCTGCATTAGCCCCAGCATGGCGAGAAGACGCCGAGGAGGAGGAGGAAGAGGAGGAGGCGACGGCAGCGGAGGAGAGCCAGCAGCAACCACGGGACTGCACCGTGGCACCCGTCCGGGAGAAGGACGAGGAGGCGCTGCTGGAGAGGCGCCGTCGCCGCGGCCGCTCCTTCTCGCTGCCGGACAGCCCTTCTTTGGCAGCGGCGCGGTTCTTCCAGAGAAGGCGATTGCCGGACGACAGCGACGGGAGCGAGGATGACGAGGACGACGGGGCGGCTTCGACGACGGGGGGCCTCGGGGGCTGCTGCACCAAGTGCAAGAAGCGGGTGCAGTTCGCCGATTCCCTGGGCTTGTGCTTGGCCAGCGTGAAGCACTACAGCGCGGCCGAGGAGCCGCAGGTGCCCCACGCCGTGCTCTCCCGCTTGCAGAGTTTCCCCATGAGGCAGAGGGACTTCGAGGACTTCACCGCCGCCTTGGCCGAGTTGGGGGGTTGCGCGTCGTCGTCGTCGCTTTTTCCTCGGCCTCCGCCTCAGGTCCCGCTCCAGCTCGCGCCCCCGTTGGATGGGGCGGACAAGCAAAACGGCGCCGAGCGGCTGCAGCGGGACCGCGTCTGCTTGGAGGAGGTGACGGGAACGGCGCTGGCCGGGGCGCCCACAGACGTGCGCGGCGTGGTGAGGGTGCTGAGTTGCCCCGGCTCCAAGGAGGTGACGGTGCGCTACACTTTCAACGAGTGGCTTTCTTTCCTCGACGTCCCGGCTCTGCAGCTCCCCGATGGGGACCCTTCGGATGGCTCCGCTCCGGTCGAGCGTTACCAGTTCTCGCTCTGTCTTCCTCCTGGTTTGCCAGACGGGACGGCCGTGCATTTCGCTATCTGCTATCGAAGCCAGCAAGGGGAGCATTGGGACAACAACGGCGGGGCCAACTACACCCTCCGAGATTGCAGCTCCGAAAAGTCAGCAACTCCCCTGTGATGAGACTCGGGAGGCGGGTTGCCAACCGGCTCTTGCGAGAGCCTGAAATTGCTCTAGAAACCAGCCTAATTTGCCTTGCGTTATTACAATCTTCCTGAGTCCTGCAACACAGCATCCTAAAGGCTGAACCTATCCACGACTTGCCTTTGTGCCCCTTCCTTCCTTCTAGCGGTCCAAACTTGCGAGATAGCCAGCCATACCTTCGCGCTTCAATCGTCGTGCCGCCAGCCTTGTAAGCCTTGCGGGCTTCGAATTGGATCGAAGAGGCAGCCGAATGGGAGAATCGTGGTCCGGTTTAGGGGAGAGAAGCCTGCATTTGCGTTGTTACGAGAATCCTGAATATTTCTAGCACTTTTGACCAGGAAAATGAGAATGCTTTAAGACCCATTGGATAGCAGTTCTAGTTAAGTCTCTTTCCCGGTATGGGTATCTGAGTTGGGGCTATGTCCACTTTTGGGTATGAAAAAGAGAATGAACTACAGTAGGATTGGAACTTTGTCCCCTTTAAAGCCATCTTTATTGATTTGAGCTGCTTTTTCCTGTTTTAGGCAGTGACTTCTACAAAGCCTGGAAGAATGCTGCCCGAATTCAGAACACTTCTCTGGGAATTGGATAACTAGAGCAAAAAATGTTTGAATAGTGTTTTCCCTTGCCTATTGTGCCTTAGAACAAAGCTTCTTTATAATTGCAGCTATGAAATTATGTTACTTTTGCAATGTATCAGTCTATAAGGGATGACTACTCTCATTTTGCTGTAAGTGATAGGTATGTTGGAAACTATTTACTTAAAAGATTACTTACACTTCTTAGCAGGAATTGATCAGGTCTTGAAGAAATGGTGCATGGTTTGCATTGAAAGTGTTAACGTCTGCTCCATTACCCAAGGGATCACAATGTCTTAAGAACAATTCCTATGCTATTTGGAGGATCCGTATAAGCTGTGAACTAAGTATGTATGTGAGAACTCAAATCTGAATGACTGTTAGTAGGTTGACTCTTGCCTAGAGGATGACCAAAGGAAAAGGAGGTACAACAGTAGAAGTTTTCTGTCTAAATGCAACTTGCATCCCCCCTCCCCCCATTGAAATGTAATAATTTTATAAAAGAGGACAAGTAAACAATAGTTACCCACTGGGGCCTTTGGCTGTTCTATTAGCTATGAGTAGTGAAAAACACAAATACAACTAAAATGATTTTCTGCTTCATGACTACTTCATTCTTTAAAATGCAGATTCTGTATCTCCAAATCATCTCATGTTGAAGTTTGAAAACTTACCTGACAGTAATAAATGGAGTGCACAACACTGAATTGTTATTTTGAAGGAACAGTTCAGTAAACTGTTGATTAATTGAATAGTTTCTTCCAGTTCTCAACTAAGTGATCTAAAATTAACCTGTTTAGCAATCAGGTTGAATTAAGATCTCAATGTAATTCTCTCCATATGTAACCGTGCAGAGTTAGTTAGGTGATGGGGGGGCTATATAAACGTTTAAAATAAAATAATAAATACATTAAAATATTTGCCTTTCAAGGACAAAACTGCAGGTGTATGTGACAATTTTTTGCATTCTAGATGTCTCGGATTTCAATTTGCAGAATCCTTCCACATTATTGCCTGCAGCCTAAGAATCCAGAATGTTGAAAAATCTAATGCATATGAAGAGTCTTAGATAGAAAGACCAGGGTGTGCTTCCAAAAATACTTTTCTAAACTTGGGGTCTTTTTAAATAAGCCATTCTCAACTTCTTTTAGGAAAAAAAAAACTTTTCTAAAGTTTCTGGAACTTTTAAAAGATACTGATACAGAGGCCTTGGTAGTTTGAAGTAACTGATTTTTCTCTTATGAGCATCTGGGAGGGAAATACTATATAATTAAAACTCACAGTTATTTAATAGTGAGGGTGAAGGGAGATTATAAGAGACGATAAAATATTATCTAACAAACTCAGCTTATTCATGTTTTCCAGTTGTAATGTGATTGTATCTTTTATTAGGAAGACCTGATAGTTTTTTAAGGAGAAGGGGGTACTTAAAATTTTGTAAGAAAATGTTTGCCAGGTATTTACAGGTGTAAACACTAGGTGCCATGGCCCGGTAAGGCTTTCAGATAGGTGTATTGCATGTTTGCAAATTGGTGTGGTCCCCTTCATATGCTGTTGCATTCCTATAAAGGAGATAGGACAAGCATTTATTTTTGTTGTGCAGAGCAGTCCTAACTTTTCTGGCTGCTTGCTGATTAACATATATTTAGAATGTAATCATTATGAACAACATATTTCCTTTTTTAATGAGTATTGTTTTAAAATTTCATGGTGCTCCCAATTGTTTGTTTAAAGCATAATCTGACAAAAGTATATATTAATCATGCACTCAGCAGATGAATCAGGATGAAGATGAGACTATAATTGAAATTTAAATGCTACACAGCCAGTATGGAAAGAGGCACACTGATTTGTAGTATTTTAGTTTTTCTTTAAAAAAAAGATTCTTGTTGCTGAAATACTACATTTATTTGTTTGGTATTCAGGAAAAAAAATCATTTAAAAAAGACGTATTATAAATGCACAAACTCCTGTAGAGTTTATTTCTTCTTAGTATTATTTCCAAAATGTTAGTGGTGCAACTGAAAAAGTTGAAAAACTGAAAAAAATATTCCTTTTGGAATAGAAAATACTTGATATAGGGCCACAGTCAGTAGTGAGTCATAATTCATTTCCAACATAAACTTTGCTGCCGCTACTGCCTTAAGTGGTAAGATTGTATTATTTCAGGAAAAGAAGGCAGTTTATAACTTCTCTAAAATAATTATACATATGAGGGGATAGACAGGTTATGTGATAGGATAAAATCTCTTAAGGTTTTAAATAAGCTTAAACTATGTGGCATCTAAACATTCACAGCAGGAATCAGAAAAACAACACAAAACATTATGTGCCTTTTTAGTAAAAGCCAGTAAAAACTGGCTTTACCAAAATATAGAAAATATGTCTCCTGGGCATAGTCTTGATGAAAAAATACTCAGAGGATGCTAACAAATCTTCTTGAGATCTTTGGTTTGTGCAATATGTTAAATCTATGAATAGTGTATAAATGTTCCTGTTCTATGAGAGCAATATCAAACATCTAATGCCTTCATGGAAGCAAATGAAAGAAAGGGTTACCATTGAATTGGGTAAGAATTTCTTTAAATATGCACTAGGGATATACTAAGAAAATACTGTCAAACTTCTTAGAAAATAAAATGCTTTTCAAAATGAATAAATTATATTCCTGCTTTGCTACACATGACAATTCTTGCCTTTGGTGTATGTGTGTGTGTGTGTGGTGTCTTAACCAAGCCTTTGCAAACCTATTGCAAAGGAGAGGCAGGGGATTTCAGGAAGTCTTGATGTTTTATTGGATTGGCAAGATTGTATGATTTCTTAAAGCCCATATGGATTAAACAGCAGTAAAGGCTGTGTTTGCTTTTATTTGTTATGTTTAAAATATCAGAGCATTGATTGTATGTGAAAGAGAGATTAATTCTCTTGACAGGTTTTGAAGCTGAGACAGAGCAAACATAAAATAACAGAAGTTGAAAATTTTCAGGATGTAGCCAGAATTGGTTGCTCTATGAAGCTAACTAAACTGGTTAGTACTCTGGAAGTCCCAGGATGACGGGCCTTGGGAAGGCGAAAAAACATCCTAAAGAAGAAAGCGGCAGGCCATTCCATATTGTTGCCAAGAAAAGTGTGTGTGTGAAGACTTCAAAAATGAACTCTGTTCAAAGCCTTTATCACTATTGCCCTTTCTTATTTTCTGTTCGGTGTTCGTCAAGAAGTGAACTTTGAAATATTCATATATACTGAATATCTAATATTTTCGTCAGCTACAATACTAGATGCTGCTTCATACTGCAACTTGCTTTGAATTCTATGAGCACAATATCTAGAAACTTGTGTTGTATAGATTAAAAATTGGTGTAATTTAATTTGGGAGAATTAAAATTATTGTGCTCTCTAGAAATCTTCAAGTGGAGGGATGCTCTAATTTTGTTTATCAACTGCTATCTCCTACTGGATGGGGAATTCTGGGAGTTGGGAGTCCACACATCTTAAAGCAATTGAGGTTGAGAAGCCATGCCCTATAAACTAATGGATGAATTGTAGAGGAAAGGTTAAATTTGTAAAAATATCTTCCCTTTTTCCAATGGAAGTCTTTGCTAGATCTGGGCCTATTCTGTTCTGTGGTTAGGGGGCCAATCCAGAAAGTGCTGCAAAATAAAACTCATAGACTGGTGGGACTTAAGTGGAGTGAAGTTTGCTTTCGTTTTAAATGCCAAAAGTCCAGGCCACCCCATACATTTTTAATAGTATTCTGAAATAAGTTTCGAAGGAAAGATAAAATATATTTGATTTTTCCTAATGTTCTTCCTGCCATTGATGTGCTGAGATAACTTGCTTCCAGTTGGATCACTCTTGAAATTTGTTTATATTCCTGAATTTAACCCTCTTGTCTGTGAGAAAATTTGCATTGGAATTGGTAATCCCCTCCCCCCAAATATACTTTGCTGCTAGTCCTCTTTCACATGAAGAAAATACAAGGAATATCTGTAACTATTTTACTACACTTGATTGTTGCCTCCTGAGAGTCAATTAATGATGATCTAAAAATCAAATCAAGAATTAAATGTTATCCTGATTTGGATTAGGGTACTAGAAAAAGGGGACAAAAATGCAATACTTGGCAAGTCTGAATTTGGTAAATATAATCAATTAATTAAACCAATACATTCTTGTATAGTTAAATATCTACTAGACATATTTCATTTGAAAGAATGCATTTGACTATCTTATTCTGAGAATACAATGTCAAAACCTTATTTTTTGCTTCAGGAGATAGATTTTTTTATCATGCATATATTTTCCTCAGTTGGAATACTTTTCAGAGGGACAGAAAGTTTGGTTCCAGAATTTTCCTGGATTCTGTAGCTTTATGTTTCTATAGATGAGTGGGTCTTCATGATACTTTTAAAAAAGTAATTAGTTGTGTGTTCTTTAATATGTTCAGGTATTTTGATAACTTTATTTTATTCAATTGTGAGAAAGTATAAATTCATTTTCATAGATTACATTAATTTGAAATGTACCTATCTATGTGCTCCTAAAGTTAACTGGTCACTACCCATTATAAAATCATAGTAGAAATCAAACTGAAAATAGATGATAACTGGAGATTTTGCTTTTCTGCTTTAGTGCTACGAACTTCTGGGAATGAAGACATTCAGATTGCAATTCTAGAAAGATTTATTCAGAGGTAAATACTATTGATGACATGTCTACGTAACTAAGAAAAATGTAATCAAAATATTTAACAGTAATTTTACATTAGCTATATTCATACAAGTTATTTTATGCAGATTCCACCATACCAATGTCTTGTATTGAATTTTTAGTGTGTCTTTCTGGGCCTTCGTGTTCTACATTAGTTTACATTTGTCCCCCAAAGCGAAAGGAATTTTTTTTGGGGGGTGATGTCAGCTCTGGACATCCCATTTCTATGCCTGAAAAAAATAAATGTAAAAACTCCAGATTCACCATAGGGAAGATACACTGTTCAAATGGACTAAAACAATTTCTTGAAGTATTTGGAAGTGCTGTTCAATAAACAGATAACTATGAAGGAATGTAGAATATTCTTTCTCAGCCTGTTTGATGAAAAACAGACCCATGAGATACAGTTATTTCAGATAGTTTCACCATCCAGCATTGTAGAAGACATGTATTTGCAGTTGTCTGGAAGAACCTCTTGTGGTTGTGGCAAAACATCCTATGATGCAACTGATCCAATTTATTAGAACTAACAATGATGAATTTATACTAATTGAGCATGGTTTACAAAAACATGGACTATAGCAGTGGTGGCGAACCTCTTACTTACCAAGTGCTGAACAAGAATGCGCTTCGCGCCCTGTGGGTGCTCGTATGCCACCCACAGTAACAAGAGGCTCCTCCCCATGCGCTGCGCGCACAACCGCACCACCTGTGCATGCGCACAGCTTTTGCGTGCAGTGCACGTGCGCAATTGCTGTCTGCGCATGCACGCACAATCTCACGTGCATGTGCAAATACGCGCACATACACAGGAGAGCTCCAAAGATCAGCTGGGTCCCCTGAATTGCGCACATGTGCACCAGAGCCCTGAGCACCAGCTGGGGCGAATGCACATGCAGTTTCAGGTGAGCTTGGTGACAGCCTGAGTGCCCGGAAAAATGGCTCTCCATGCCACTTCTGGCACGCGTGCCATAGGTTAGCCAACACGGGCCTATAGCATTTGATTTCTAGACGCCACATACTTGATTTCTAAGACAACCATATTTTACACAAGCTTACATAAATTGTGACAAAACTAAATATAGATTGATCCATAACCTTGGAAGATATTTTGCCATTTCAGTTTCTACAGTCCCGCATAGAAATCAAATGTGGCCAATTATGGATGCTGTTTGCCTACCTACCAATTTGCTTTGGCAAGTTTTTCTATTCCTGAGTAATGGATGTGGTTTGGGGTTATATTTACTTATCTGATATGGCTGACAGACACTTTTGTGTGTTCTTAAATAACTAGTAGCACTCATCAGATGTGCTACTAAATATCTGACTGCTTTGCAAAACTTCAGAATGTTTTTTTTTAAAGATTTGGTATTGGTCTTTGACCTTTGAAATAGCAAACAGTCTAATTTTGGTTCATGAATTTTGAAACTGATAAGAAGATTCTACAGTCAGCAACATAGTGAAGCAATTTATTTCTTACTTACATGTTCTGTCAGCATACAAAATGATTTTCTGTTGAAACAATTTTAAGTTCTTACTGGAATTTTTTTGTAGCTGCAAACAAAGAGGTGTGGATCTCCAGTTAATATCCCTGGAATAGGGGAATCTCGTCTAATCGAGGAGTCCTGTTCATTTGTGGTTTACAAATTGTGGCTAGTCATGTCTCCAGAAATGTCCTTATAGAGTCCTAAATTCTCACATTTTCTATTTTAAGATCATGTAATAACAAATGTAAGCTACACTGGTGGGAAATTTATATTTTTTACAGACTTGTACTGGAATGGGACTAAAGTTCAAATGGACTTCAGTTTATAGAAATTGGTTTTGAGCCTGATTTCCTGAGTTGCAAAATATATTCATGACCCAGACAAAAAGTGCACATTAGCAGAAGGAAGTGAGCAAATATTTTATTGTCAGGAAAACGTATGAGCAAACAATGACATTCATGTACAATGAAACAAATCCATTTTATTGGCACGTAAATAATAAAAATTCTAATAAACTATACTTTATACAATCATTCTTATGTTTTCAAACCAGAGGAATAAGATAGCTGAGCCATATATATATATACAGATGGTAATATGCATTTAAATGTAAATCTGTGCCTGTTGTAGAATGCTGGGAATGGTCAATAGTTGTCCTTTACTTCTGAAGGAAAAAAGCATCAGAATTATGCTTTTTGTGGGCACTCAATAACAAGCTTCTCTGCTGTATACAATTGACCAATAGTGACCTGGGGAAAAAGTAAGTGTAATTAATGACCTGATATACGGATTTTAATACACAGATTTTCATAGAGTAGCTCATTTGAAATTATGTGCTCATACGAAATTATGATAGAAGCATAATGTTGTCATTTGGGGAGGAGACAAGGACAGAAAAGACATATAAGCGACATTGGTGGATGCTTCCTTTTTCCTGTCCAGTACAAAAACCTAAATCACATTAACGTTGGGAAAGTTGAGGCTTGAAAAGTGAAAATGGGGTTTGGTTTGTGGGTGGGATCACATGCCAAGCACGACTTTTATTCATTTTAATGGCAGGGAAATTTAAATAAAGTCACCTGGTTGTGAAGAAGACATCTGAAACAGATTCAATTCTTTTGTACCAGCAGGAGGTTGACAGCCTTTGGATTCATGGCGGCTTTGTTAGGGCTCCCCAAACCAGACATACCATTCTTATCTAATAGGTATAACAGTAAAATATGATTTTCTTTCTTTTGTTCAATCCTGCCTGATTCTTGGAGACTGCTGGGACAAGTTTTCTTGGCAAGGCTTTTCAGAAGTTGTTTGTCATTGCTTCTTTCTTATAGCTGAGAGAAAGTGATTGTCCAAGATCATTCAGCTGGCTTTATTTCCAAGGCGAGACTAGAATTCACAGACTCCCAGTTTCTAGCTTGATGCCTTATCCTTTACACCAAACTGGCTCTCTAATATATCCATATAACATGCCTATATCAAATTGTTTGCTTTTTTTAATTCAAAGTTGTCAATTTTCATTATGTTTAAACCTACTGAGGCTTCTACCAAAGTTATTACAGCTGTTGTTTCCTGTTTCTAATACAGTACATACGCATTTAAACGCATAGAAAGAGCTTAAACAACTCTGTATCATATACTTTTTTCAGGATAAAAAAATATCAAATGCTAGAATGTAAAGAATGTAGGCATGAAAAATAAAACCTTCATAAATTAAAGGGAATGTCCACAGAGACAAGGCAGAATCCCTAGCCTTAAGTAATATTTGCAGAAAGTGACATCCTGAGTAACTGCAGTTAAGAACAGCTACATATATATGGGCACTGATAGGCCTGTAATAGTTTAAAAGGATAGCGGTGAGGTTTCAGTGAGCTGTTGTGTGTGCCTTTGTTTACACTTGGCGTTTGCAGTGTTTGCCAAAAACAAGAATACTGAACTGCCCAATCTATGCATGACCTAGAACACAACATTCCCTACCCAGTATTTTTGGCAGGGGAAAAAGCTAATAGATCAAATGTCCAAGGAGGTAGCTCCAGCTGATCACTTCTATTTAATCAAGGAAGAATCTCCCCGAAGGTAATCAACCCTTTCTCCTCCTCTCTCTCTGTTCTGAAGAGAAGCTTTTCATCTGTTGTTAGAATAACATCTTAAGTCTAGGCTTTTAGTATTTATTTCACTTCTAACATAAATATATATTTCCCAGTTCAAACACATAATTTCTCTCTCAATACACTTAGTGGAATAATTGGTCACATAAATAAACACAGGCCTTTCTGCCAAATACAATATATAGACTGGTTCATCCATGTAAAATTTCTCATTTGATATCTGCAGTTAAAACTGAACTGATTTATTCAAGGCTGGATCACAGATGCAAGAGGTATCCCTTACAAGATGAGGGCATAATGCATTTGCTTTCCTCTAATTCATACATTTAACTGACCAAAGCTCGATACTCTATGATAGGGGTGTCAAACTGGAGGCCCGCGGTCGGATGCATCATGTGCAGGCCACACCCACCCCAGCTCCGCGAAGGAGAAAAACATCGCAAAAAGTCATGTGACAGCAACGTGACACAGCGAGTTTGACCCCTGTGCTCTATGAAGACAAGTCCATCTGCAACTTATGCAAGCTTGCATGCAAAAGCATACTCAGCTTTTGTTTTATTTTTTTTAAATTGGTGAGAAATGGACCAGACCTGCAGTTTTAGCTGGACTTATATCTATATCTTTAGTAATAGAACACAATCTTCATCAGATGTATAAATACCCAGATGAGCATTTAAAGAACCTCAATTACTGTCAAGTAACCAATTCTTAGTATCTTTCAACAATCATACACATTAGATTTCTCTTCAACAGAATCAGCTGATACTGATTTTCTACCATAGCATAGCAACTATATGTCACGGTTCCCAAACCAAGCCAGCAAAAGAAGAGGCTACCCTGTGAGCAGAAGACTCTTTACTGGAGTCCCAGCTTGGCACGTGGTGAACAATACAAGTAAAAGGGTTTCTAGCCAGCATTACTGGCTTCTGCTAGCCAGTATGGTTATACTGACTCAGCATGCCCTGCCCTCCTGTTCCCGCTCCCACTCCAGTTCCCGCTCCAGGAAGTACTTTTTGGGCCTGGCTCCAGCAAGTACTCTTTGAGCCTGGTTGCTTCCTGGCCAGCTCCAGCAAGTACTCTTCAGGCCTGGATGGCTTGTGAAGCTGGCTTGCCTTCCTGGCTCCCCTCCCAGTGTGAGTCCCATCTCCCGACACCCATCTGTGCCCCCCATGAACCCGCCTCCCCCTGTACATGTGTGGCAATTCTGAAACAGCACGTTGTGGCAGCGCGCTGTCTCAGACATTGACACTATAATTGGGACAGGCAACTCGGTCACTAAGTGAAATCATGACTATCCTTATGATCTTACTTCAGCTTATCTTTACTTTACAGATCTGTGAAAGTCATAAATGTGAGAATTAGTCGTAAAGTTACTTTTCCTCACCATCATAGCTGTAAAAGGTTACTAAATGAGGCATTTGCTAAATGAGGACTACCTCATATTATATTTTGGTATGATAATGCACAATTTGGACATCAGTGCCTGTTTGAGGTCAAGTAGAAATGTAAATGCTTATTTCTACTCCCTGGACAAGAACATTTTTACAAGGGTTCCAACTTTTTCCCCTTCTGGCATAACTCTCTTCCGTTTTACTGTTTCCGTAGAAACAAATGAAAAAGCCAAAAATGAAAAAAAAGGTTACCAAGTTCATAACAGCTTTAGAGCCAACAACTATGTTTAAAGTACTTTGTATTTGTTAAATTAATTCCTACTATATTTTTGGACAATAGTTTGATAAATCTTATTTTAATGCTAACCTGAAGGAAGCCAAGTTGAAATGCTGTTCCAATAATTTAACACTGGGAGAAGGGTGAGACTTGACAAATTCTTTCATAGCAACTACTTCTCATTTGGTGCTTTTGGCCTAATTACAAACAACCAAACTTCATGCTTTCAACTCCAAAATCTATTCCCATAATTCCACTGTCATCCTAGTAATCACGCCTATTTTGTTATTCACAAAATGAACTTTCTCTTTTTCAACTAATGCTGCAGGCTTGCAGGTTTGTGGGTACCATTAATATATTTTCTGGACAGAATGTATACTGTAAAAAATAAATTGTGCATAATCATACCAAAATACAACACAGGCATTATTCCTCATTTAGCAAATGACTCATTTAGTAACCTTTTACAGCTTTGATGGTGAGGAAAAGAACATTTATGTACATTGCTCACATTTATGATTTTCGCAGGTCTGTAAAGCAAAGATCATAAGTATAGTTATGATTTCACTTAGTGACCGAGTTGCCTGTCCCAATTATAGTTGCTAAACAAGGACTACCTGTAGACCAAATATGCTATGGTGGAAAATTAGTATCAGCTGATTCTGTTGAAGAGAAATCTAATGTGTATGATTATTGAAAGATACTAAGAATTGTTTACTTGACAGTAACTGTGGTTCTTTAAATGCTCATCTGGGTATTTATACTAAGGGGATGTAGTACCTTGTTTTGGAAATTTTTAGAACTAAAATACTTTATAATGGAGCCCTGCCCCCATGATATTATTGCATCAAGCAGAGCATTTAAAAAAATGTTTTGGGATGCAACACTTGTTTGTTAGTTGGCAAGATATAAATGGGTAGTAGCAAAAACTGTTTTAGAAGAACATGGACAGGGGAAACCTTTTGTCCCTTCTGTGCAATTACATGACAGATAAATATTTACTTAACTAAAGCCTTTCCCTCTGTTTGTATAGAAAGAGAGACACTCGCCTGATATTAAGGCCATGAAAGGTCATATCAGATGGAGTCACCTGAGCAGGATAAAAGAAACAAAAAACTGCTATTCCTGACAATAAATGAAGAGAAGAAATTGCAATGGGCTCAGGTAATTTATAATTCAGCTTTGACAAAATAGGTGACAAACTCCACAAAGTAGAGTTGAAGCAGGGGACAGAGATTAAGCAAATCCTTAAAGGAGAGGTCTTCAAACTTGGCAGCTTTAAGACTTATGGATTTCAACTCCCAGAATTCTGGGAGTTAAAGTCCACAAGTCTTAAAGCTGCCAAGTTTGAAGACCTCTGTTTAAAGTATTCCATTGTCAGGTTTGAAAAAAAATGCTGTGCCTTGAATAGTAAACATGCAACCTATAGAAAGCCTGCTAGATTTTAAAACCATCAGAAAAATAATACCTGAAATTCAAAGTAGTAAATAGGTCAAATTTAGCTTGGTTTGCAGAAATCAAAAATCTTTTTCATGCCGGCCTCGAATTCTGGGAGTTGAAGACCATACTTAAAGCTGCTGAGGTTGAAAAGCACTGCTCTAGAGACCAACTGGTCTGTTCCTGCTCTGGTGCAGAAAAGCATATATGAAATGGTGGGGGAATCAGAATGATTCAAAGAAACTGATTCAAAATCTAAGCACCACCTAGAATTATTGGCTAATCTAGGCTCTATCTGAATCTTAGTAGTTTTGGAACATATATATGAAGTGCCAAAGGCTAGTCACTTTACCATATATGTACTTGAAAGATGTTGATTCTCAGATACACAACTCTGCGTTTAGTTTTAAAATGCCTTTTCTAGGGTGTGTGTGTGTGTGTGTGTGAGAGAGAGAGAGAGAGAGAGAGAGAGAGAGAGAGAGAAAGAGAGAGAGAGAGAGATATGCACACACAGATTTCTGTTTGCTTATGGGAAGGCAAAATGTGTGCAACATTGACCTTGAGGGCCAGAGCCCATGGACATCAGGTTCATTACTGTTCATTCACTGTTTGGTACCCACCACAGTTGCCAATCATAGAACAGGGTGTAGCTGGGATTCAAGGAGCTGGCTGCTTGCCCTGGGCAACTCAAATAACCTCATCAAGTAGAACTGATAAAACAGATGCTTTAAAGTAAAATGCTGTATATAGCCCTGTTAGTTAAAACAGCACTCCTAATCACAGGAGAAAGAGGAAATTGTATATTTATGGCATGCAAAAATGGCAATTCTACTAATTTATTTGCCATTGTGGTTGCCACTGCAAAAAGACAGGAGAAATGTCTCTCTGTAAAGGGCATGCTAGCTACAAAGTTCGTATTTTTGGCATATCTGGAGGGTGACAAAATTGTTTTCCTCTTGGCGTCAAATTGTTTGCCAGACCTCATGGTTTCTGAAATGCCATGATTTTTAATGATTTAGGGTACGACATGATCAAGCTTGCCTCTCTAATAACCATTTAAGAAAATGAATAATTATAAACTCCAACATACTTATAAAAATCTAAAAAAACCAATGACATGCAAATATCTTGGCAGATGACACTACAAAGCTTTTAGTTGTCCATTGCAACTTTGCCATAGATTGGCAAAGTTGATGAAGAAAGCACATTTTTCATCTTTCTCAGTGAGTTGCTGAAATGGACATTATAGCAATGACTAGTTTTTAATAATATGGTATTGAATATTTTCTTCAATATTTTCCCAGTCACCATCCAGCTTCCTTCCTCACTCTCTCTCCCAATTTCATGTCCCAGAGTTCTTCCCTAAGGTTGAGTACAGTTTAATCTTAGGTGCCCAAGGCAGTGCTCCAAATCCTGAGATTCAAGCATGGGAAGACAGGTGATAATCATGGCAAATATATGTAGTGTATCCTTTCCTCACCGTGGAACACACAACATCAGCAATGTGAAGAATAGATGCCTAAGACAGAGAATGGACTTTCTCGTAGTTTTGAGTATGACACAAGGTGTCATGAATCATGAGAGAAGGAAAGAAAGTCTCTTCGTTATTTTAAGAGTTTTGCGCCCATGGGCGAAACTGAAAATCAAAGTTTTTATCAGTCTACATACACAGTAAGAGATTTTTCAAAATGTAGTAACATATCCAGCAATGAGGCAGCATCTTCTCTGCAAACGTCCAATACAAACTCACCTCCCGGAGATGGGCTTATAGAAAGAGTAGCGAGTGGATGTGCACAGAGTAGCATCCACTTTGCAGTTATCTTCATAGGGAAAATAAGGACAGCCACTAAGTATATCAATCCATGTGATTATAATAAAGTTTATCCCAAAGCCAAAGAAAGCAAAAAAGAAAATTCAAGGTAAAAATTTCAAATATTCTCACTGACCTGCTTTCACTCATTTCAAGGCAAACTAATTAGCTTCATCTCCATTAATTGTATATTCATATTTCTACAGATTTATGTGGTGGTGAAGAAACTCTTTGGTTATTTGTTAGCCTCTGGTAGAAAAATGGCCATTATTTTAACCTTTTCTTGAATATACTGGACTCTTCAGAAAACATGGTATATAGCTAAGTGTACAGCAGCTTGCATGCTTGCACGGGTGATTACTAATGTTAACCCAACGTCAAGCTTCTACACATTCCTAGAATGCCAGCTCAATATGAGAAGCTCTGAGATCTGTCAAAACTTGCCATACAATGCAATAATCAATAGGATTTCTTATGTATTGTTGCTGCTCAAAGGCTTGTGCACATGCACATACACATATATTTACAGGATCACACACTCAATTATGTATTTCTTAAGCAAGATAAACTATGAGCATGGAAAAAAAAGATAACTTATCTATGCTTGATGTCAGGCCCAGCCCAAGAATTGCACAGAACAATCCAGCCAAAGTTCAGTTCTTTATTTGTTTATATCGGGTCCACAATACCTGGGCCAGAGCCTGGAACTGGACTGTACAAGCCGTGAGCGAGCACGCAAAGCTCCATTTGTGCAAGCAGCGAGCACACAAGCATAACCATCCCCCCTGAAACCCCCCCCCTTTGCTGGTCCACAGCCAGAAAGGTTGGGGACTGCTGGCTTATACCATATAGATAGAATCTTACCAGACTAAATTTATATTACTCTAATCCTAATAAATGTACCCTGGGAAATTCTAAAGTGTAGCTATCCTAAATTGCTTCCTTCTTCTCAGATTTAGGTCTGGACTGTGATGTCTTAACCCGTCCTTGGAACGTGTTCTCTCCTTTCTGGGAACCTTCCACTTCACTGTAGTCCATCATGCCACCTCACCCTTCATAGACACAATCTACAATCCATCACACTTTTTATATTTAAATCCTAGATCCATGCATAATTGAAAATTATGGTGAGCTCAACACAATTTCAGCACAGACCTTGTTTGTGGATAGATCCAATTTTAAGAGCAGCATTCAGCTTCTGAATCAAAATAAGTAAGATTACACTATAAGCATTGGTCTGACAGTACACATTTAAATAAAGAATTCCCAATTGTTTGATTGGCCATTGATCTTTAATAAAGTACACCTGTCATAATCTGCTAGTTTATAGTAATGCTTTTTTTGATACTGAAACAATAACACATCAGTCTATCAGTCTTTTAAGATGCTCTTGAGCTTCAGAAGATACATGGCCATTTGGAAGTCAGTCAGCCAGTCCCCATCAGTTTAGGGGAATGTAATTTCATGCATGTGGTAGGACATGCATGTAGAAATAATTTCTATAAATGTTCTTTATCTTACATGCCTTTTGTTACCAGTGATTTTCTTTTTTGTTATCAGTGATTTACTGATATAATCCAAACCTTAATTTTACATCCTTGTAATCACACACTGGAATAGGTGAGAAGAACATGTGGAGTGCTTGTCCCAAATCATTTTACTAAGAAATAGTTTACTATCTGTATTTTAGAGAGCTGGCTTATTTAAAAAAACAACAACACAATTTCCACTGTTTTTCCAGACTGCATATAGCGTGAGTAAATATAAGTGTCTGGACGTTCTGTGACCATTAACTTTTTATCTTGCTGACATTCAAAAGGTCATGTGTAGCCTGCAACCCCTTTTTTCTCACCCTCCAGAGAAATAAAAATTCTCTAGAATTGAAATCTCTCTGATACAAACAGAAGCTCACTTCAAGGCTTGGATTCCAAATTGTTCCTTTGTCCATACGCACTAATTTCTGAAACCTCCTCATCAATTTGTAGCCTCAAACTGGGATCCCAAGTGTCTCCCAGTCTCTAGAAGCAAGTTTTCTGAAGTCACACAGAACTGCAAAACAAAAGCGGTGAACTTCCACTTATGAAGGTATGCTTCCCATTTGCCAACTCTTCATTTCTAAGTTTGTTTAAGCCAGGGATTCTTTGATTCTCTTGCTAATTGTTTGTTGTTGCATTGGGTATGTGGCTACCTAATTTTCTAACAAAGGAAGAATGAGCAAGTTTTTTGAAATGGCAAACTGCCATCCTTTTTCCCAGCCTCTGAGAAGTCCACAAGACATTGTTAGATTATTTAGCACATTGTTAATTATGAATTGCCATCTGTTTTTAACCTAAGAAGAACTGCAAACATGCAGAATCAATTAATACATATGAGCTTATTACAGCATACATACATTTCAAGAATGTTTCAAACATATTAAAAATGAGGACATTTTTCTACTGATATTTGTCTGAATCTATCCATACAAGATGATAACTAATTTAGGACATAGGAGTAAAGAAAGCATTATTTTTATAAGCATCAGTTGCAAATAATTATATTATAACCACTTGGGAAGAACTATTTAATTTGTGGCTTACTCTCAATATCCTTTTTTCTATGCAGGAAAGTATCAAACATTTACCTATTCCCCTGTTATCCAGCAATAAACTGATGTTGGACTGAACTTTCTGCATGATTTTGTGACTTGTGTAGCTAATATACCAATTATTAATGAATACCTTTCTTGGGTACTATGAAACACTTTCGAGCATTGAGTTTTCAACCTACATGGATCACATTTTTAAAACGTGGTTAAGCAATTCAAGTAATATATGTTCATCCTTGTGAACTTATTTTAAGTTTATACAGCTTAAAGAAAAAAAGTACATCAGCCAACAGATGGCAGTGTTTCACTTTCATAGCAATTCCAAATTTTCTTTGTAAAAGGAACACAGAAATGCCTTTAACATACATTTATATAGTTATGTCCATTATGAAACATATGCACAATGAATACACAGCCTACAAATCTGTATGTATATTATAACATACTTGTGCTGTAGAAAAATGGTTAGAACTACATTCTTGAAAGACTAGAATCTAATTACGGTAGTGGTTTTCTAATTAGATTTTAGAATGATAGTTTTATAATCCTAGTGATATCTATTTTGTTTCAGACGCTGTAGAATCTAGATAGATAATTCAGATCCATTTTCTCCCATATATAGAGAATAATATTCCTTTTATAACTATTGGTGGACACTGGTAGCTTGTTCCTTTTTCAGTCTCTCTTTAAATGTTGCCAGTACAGCAATATACTGTATTCTACACTACGGGTGGGTTCTACTTACTTTTACTACCAGTTCGCAACGGCAGTGGTGGGTTCCTCCTGGTTCAGCCCTGTTCTCCCGAGCCGGTAGCGGTGACGATTTGACGTCACCGAACTGGTTGGCCCCCCTCGCGCTCCCCCACCCCCGTGTTATTCTTACCTTTTATTTGGCCCCACCCCGAATCTATTGCTGCCTCCTAAGTCCCAGCTGATGGCTAGAGGGAAAAAACCTGTTGAAACTCTTGCCTTGGGGCTTCAAAGGGCCACCCTACAGCTGATCAGTGTTAAAAGAAAACAAATGAGTAGATAGGTGCCTGCAAAAATACATGAGTAGATCAGTGCCTGCAAAAATACATGAGTAGATCGGTGCCTGCAAAAATACATGAGTAGATCGGTGCCTGCAAAAATACATGAGTAGATCAGTGCCTGCAAAAATACATGAGTAGATCAGTGCCTGCAAAAATAAATGGGTAGATCAGTGCCTGCAAAAAATAAATGTGTAGATCGGTAGAGTTCTGCAAGCAGTTAAAAGCCTGGTAGACGAGGACCTCAGCTAAATCCTAAATAATTGTCACATTACCATCAAGCCACGCCCCAAAATGAGCCACACCCACATAACTTGTTGTGGCCCCGCCCTCTGAGCCTATCTCATCAGAGGAAGAAAGCTCTGAACATGAGGAAGAGGAGTCAGCCAGGCCTCCCTCTCCAGACCCCTCCCCTCTGGCACTGTCTCAGGTGCCGGCCGAGGGAGAGGAGATTAGCCAGGAGCCAGGTGTCTCGGATGAGAGCGAAGGAGAGCCGTCATTCCTGGATGCACGCCAACGAAGGCGTGATAAATGGTTGCAGCAGTTAAGGAGGCGTGCTAGGGATTAGAACTGAGTCACTGGACCACACCCCAAAGACTATATAAGAGAGGGTGGTGGCTGGTAAAACTCCGTGACGAATAAAAACGAACTTTGGCTAGTCACTTGAACAACATCTGAAGCTGCCGAAAGGAATATTGTTTTGCTGGACTATTTGCAATATGTATGTAATTTTGTGTTATCTGTTGCAGTAAAAGCTCTTGGCAGACGGTGATTATATTGCTGCCAAGTTTGAGATAACGACCTGTGTGTGTGCCAAGTACTTTCTTAACCCTCGGCTGGCTGTGTTTGTGTGTGTGTGTGGACAGGGACAGATCAGAACTGGTAGTAAAAAAATTTAGAACCCACCCCTGCGCAATGGGATCGGCGGAGGGCCTGCTACAGACCCGTCTGTTATGGAATTTTTGCTGTGCCCCCCCTTTGGAACATTCCACCAGAGGAGAGATCCCATCCCCTTTTTAAACATTCGGAAGGCCCTTAAAACCTAGCTCTGGAAGTGGTTAATGGGTTAAGAGTGAGGATCCACTCCATCTTCTTGATTTTTAGTCCTTATTCAATTCTTACTAATTTTAATTGTAATTTTAATCCTTTTGTCATTTTGTAAACTGCCCAGAGTTGCTTCAACGGTGAGATGGGCAGCATTTAAATTTAATAAATAATTAAAATTCAGAATAAAGGTAACAGTGATATGATAGAATATCAGTCAATTGTGCATACTTCTCTTCCAAATTACATGGATCTGCATGCATTTTAAATAAATTCAAGACCCTTATTTAAAGGTATACAAAGCACGAATACTGTATGCAAATATATCCATCAATTTCTTGGAGTCGCTCAGAATAACAGTATCAATATACAACAATCACTGAAAAATGAAATTTTTCAAAATCGTGTTACCTTCTCAGTCCCAGACAATCATACAGACAAATTTGTCAACTCCATGTTCCCTTCAGAATTGGTTGTGTTGAAAGCTTAACCAAATTCAAGTAGAAATGGCTCCCTTATATGTAATGTATCACATTAAAGACACTTAGAATAGAGTTTTTGAAGAAAAAAGGAAACCATTCAAAAATAAATAAAACTAAATAGAAAGGAACAATAATCATAGAAGTTTAAAGTATTCTATAAAAAAATCTTAAGTAAAAGTTGGGGTAATTGGGAAAAAATAAAGGAGAAGAGGAAAAAAAGAATAGAGGGAAGGGTATTTGAATGCTTTTTTTTGTAAACGCAATTTCCCCTCATTTTAATTTTTTCCTATTTTTTCTTAATCATATTAAATCTCATCTTTTGAATTCTCACTTCAACCTTTACCCTCAGGGTAAAGCTGGTACAACAGCAATAATAATGCTGTATTAATTTTAAAAAGGTCAATAGCATAGATGAGTTAGGAAGTACAAAAAATGGTTTGTTGGCTTGAGATTGAAACAACTGAATTTAATTTCCTTTAAAAAAAACAGTGGCAAGTAAAACAATGCTAACTTTTGAAACTATGGATATTAATATGGTATTTGCAAGGTTTGTCTACATTTGGACTTGAAACATTACCCATATGCTACAACTAAGACATTTGTTAATTTTAAGAATTAATCAAGAACTAGAAATATATTTGACTCATGTAAAATAATTCCAACTAATTATATAGGTTTATTATGAGCTTTACATATTAAAACAACTTTTCTGTAGAAAATATCAAACACTTTAAAAAAATAGAGAATAATTATCACTACCCCTTACTAGCCTTATTACTGTTATAATTTCCTATGTGGGTGGATAATATGAAGCATAAAATATTTAATGTAAACATCACCTCTACTTGAACTAGCATATGTTTAAACTTTATCTTGATTAATATTCACAAATGTAAGGTAGAATCCGAAGATGTGATACATGCTCAGAGAAATATATCAAGATCGTAACACCTGACTAAACATTTTACCTATCTTGTTAGAGATAGCCATTATCTGAAATATATATTCTCTGGGTCTCAATTATTCCTAGACTTCCCATCAACTGGAGATGCTAAGCATTTAATTCTAAAGTCCCTGAGGAGCTGACAGTGCTGTACCCAAATTCTGGTTCTAGTTATAAAGAAAACCTTCTATTCCCTGCAGGAGTCCCAAGAGGCAACTGGACTTTCTTGGTTTTCTTTGAAGACATTTCGCTTCTCATCCAAGAAGCTTCTTCAAGCTTCTTGAATGAGAAGTTTCTGAGTTGAAGAACCTTCTTGGATGAGAAGTGAAATGTCTTCAAAGAAAAACAAGAAAGTCTAGCTGCTTCTTGAGACAACCATGACCTGGATGACTGAAAATCTCCTTAGACCTTTGGCTGGAGAAGCTTCTTGGATGAAAAGTTTCAGGGCTGAAGAAGCTTTTGGGATGAGAAGCGAAACAAGGAAGAAAAGAAAAACAAGGAAGTCCAGTTGCCTCTTGAAAAAGCACCTTTGGGACAACCATGACTGGATCCCTGAGAATCTCCATAGACATTTATTTCCTTGCAGGAGTACAGAAGGCTGGGGGAATCTGCTTCAGGACATCTCTCCTGAACTGCCTGGACTAGTTCCTGCAGTTTTCTTGGCAAGGTTTTTCAGAGGTGGTTTGTTATTGCCTGCTTCCTAGGGCTGAAAAGAGAGTAAAGGCCTGAGGTCACCCAGGTGACATTGGGGCCAGTGGTGGGTTGTTACTGGTTCTCCCTGGTTCTTGCGAACCGGTAGTGGAAATTTTGAATAGTTCGGAGAACCGGTAAATACCACCTCTGCCTGGCCCCGCCCCCAATCTATTCGCTGCCTCCCGAGTCCCAGCTGATTGGCTAGAAGGAAAAAAACTGTTTAAACTCTTGTGGCGCTTCAAAGGGCCGCCCTACAGCTGATCAGCGGTAAAAGGCAGTGTGGTGGTAAACCAGTGCGCTCCAAAAACAAATGGGTAGACCGGAACGTTCCAAAGACAAATAGGTAGACCAGAATGCTCCAAAAACAAATGGGTAGACCAGTGTGCTCCAAAAACAAATAGGTAGACTGGTACGGCCCTGCAAGCAGTTAAAAGCCTGGTAGACCAGTACCTCTGCTAAATCCTAAAGAATTGTCACATGACTATCAAACCATGCCCACAGAACCGGTAATAAAAAAATTTAGAACCCACCCCTGATTGGGGCCCAAGCTGAGACTAGAACTCAGAGTCTCCTGGTTTCTAGTCTGATGCCTTAAGCACTACATCAGAATGGTTCTCATAGGGATTCTAAAGGCTGCCAAAAAGAGTATATACTTCAGTCCAACACATTTCTTTATCCCTATGCAATACAGTAACTAAGAAACCAAACTTGAATATTTGTAGAGGTCACTCAGAATGCAATATACGTACCTTGATCTGGACATTAGGATCTAATGACAAATTTGGGGGATTACATCAAGCTTCAAAGAACTTGCGCAAAGATATATTAAAAATAACAATTCTGTCTGACATTATGTATGACAATATATTAAGGAAAACCCAGATTAATGTACATTCATTCCTTTAACATGCTTTAAAGTCTTTCCTATTTCACTCAGCAGGCAATAATACAACATAGAAGTTTATTTATTAAATTTTTATGTTGCTTTTATTATTTTTATAAATAATTCAAGGCTGTGAATATTCTAGTACTTTATCCTCCTATTATTTTCTTTTTTTAATCTTAGTTTCCTTGAACTAAAGTTTATTCCTTCAAAAAATACTCAGAAGAAATAAAAAGTAAAGGGATGTAATATTTTAAGCAACAATCTTTACAGAACTGTAGTTGCGTTTGAGATGAGATTGAGGATGTTTCCATTGTTGGTCTTGGATGTGGTAGCTCTCTCCCTTTCTGGATTGGTGCTCAATTTGGGGGCTCTTCTGGCCTTGGAGCTACTTAAAGAGCAGATAGCAACTGTGGCCAGGAGGGCTTTTGCATAGATTAAACTTGTGTGCTAACTGCACCCCTTTCTTGACTTGGAGGCCCTTCTGACAATTACTCATGCATGCGACTCAGCCTGGGCTACCTTCTGTACTATTGCCATGGTGAAGGTAGCCAATAGGGTCATTGTCAGGTGCAAAAAACAGGATAATTTGTGTTGATTGCAGCATAAATGATTTATTGAAGCCTATACACAAGAATTGGGTCAATTAATGGTCAGTACTAAATTGGTGTTAGATAAGGGTCAACAGAATTCAATGGGGGGAAAAGACTTGGATTGCTTGTGGCAATGCAAGTTTTCTAAACTGATGACATCTTTTACTCTGCCCCCAGCTCTGCCTCTTCTTCTCCTAGACTCTAGAGTCATTTCTTGACTCATGTTTATACGCCTATTTTAAACAGTAATTGAGATGTGAACTGGGGCTACTGTTAGGACAGCTACATGAAGACAGACTTTGCAAAAGCATTCAAGCTGTTGAGGGAAGGCTAGGGAGAACCAAAGAATTTAGATGTGGACACAAAGTACAATTAGCTAGAACATTCCATCTGTACCAACCCAACAGGATTTGTTTTAAAAATCAAAGCACGCTGCTTCTTCTATCTTTCTCTCCCCTTAAAAATAAATGAGGTATATTAATTTTTAAGGAAGGTCACATTTAATGTGCTTTTAAAAAAAGGGATTAGACATTTTCCAACTAGAACTTTCCAAACAGTCACATTAGCATGCCTATCCCTTAAAGGATGGGCAGGATGCTCTTTTCATTATTGCAATTAACCTGCTCCAGATTGGAATGCAAATTATTTTAATAAGTAATATCATTGTTAATTCAAGTATTATAGAGAATACTAATTAAAAATACAAACTCGATTAAAGAGTCATTTACTTAGATGGTTTATCAAAGAGAATGTCACCGAACGCATAAAAGAATTCAAATCTTCCTGTTATAGCATTATTGCAAAATAAAACAGTTTGTGTGTTGTCCTCCAGATTTACAGAAGAGATGTGTTACAATCTGTCTAAGTGTCCTACCATTAAACTTCATTTAAGCATGCTTGACAAAGTTTGAAAGGAACTTATTCTTGTCAATGAAAACAATGAAGTCATAGACTCAATATGATTAGCTGATGCATAAGTTATTTTGGCATAGAAAGCACTAAGAGCATATGCAATGCCTATCCACAAGCCCATAATAAAAATACAATGCTAATTTATCAAGAGCCTGCAAATCTGGAAGCCAAAGATTGCATTTTGTGCAGACAGCAACTTGATCAGCCTCAACACAGAGGTGTTATAATAGGACCCCTGTTGGAATAGTAGTTAGAAAGTAGCTTATTTTCTTCCCATCTAAGAGACAGAAGGAAAGCACACGTAGATATGTTTACGTGGAATAGTATTTCTTACACTTTTTTCTCTCTCTCAGGACCACTTCTCAGTTTTAAAAATTATGGAAGATCCCAAAAGAGCTTTTGTTCATATGGGCTATATTTATCAATATTTACCATATTAAAGATTACAGTTGACACATATACCGCTGCAGCCACTTCTCATAATTGTTTCATGGGATTTTAATACTGCATTACTTTTCAACATAGGCCGGCAAATAATTTTGATTTTATAGACTCCTGAGTAGGTTTTGGAGACTCCCAGGATTCCTAGGACCACACTTTAAGAAACATGGTGTACCTCAAGCCATGGTAAAAACGGATGCACTGTAATCCAGGGGGTTTAGCCCAAACTGTGATTTCAGTAGACTGTGAATTCACGCCATATATGAAAACAAGTATGAATCAAAACTCAATGTCATAACATTGATCTATGTAGCCCAGAAAATTATAGTTCTGGACGCAACTTGCATTCCCACTACTGCTCGTTATTTCTTCATCACATCGCTTAATGTTTTCATATGCAACTCCCACAATCTCTTGCCATTGCTAACACAGGGATGAATAGGATGATTGGAATTGAAAACTGCCAATAGATCACCGAGTTACCTATCCCCTGGATATAACTGAAGCCCCATATTTCCTCCATCAAGTGTGGTCACAGACTAGCAAAATCTATGGCACACGAGAATGTGGCATAGATATCATTTGGTTCAGATTAAATCATGTTGACATTAAAAAGATACATTATATTAAGTAGCATATAATGTATGTTAAATATATTTATATTGGGTTTCAGAGGAACAAAATTTTTTATCAATACAAATACAAATGGAATTGTTGTGTCAGTGGTTTATTTTGAAGGACATTGAAATATAAAGGTGTCAGCCATTTGAACTACAGTAAAATGTGACTTTGGTTTTTCTATGAAGTTTTAAAATTAACAGAAAAGTTTACAAAAAACAATGGGACTTTTAGATATGATTTTTTCCCCCTGCAGACGACAATACTCAATATTGCCTATACTCAACATTCATAAAATGTTATAGCTTCTTGGGCAGAAAATATATATACATATATTCTGCCCAATATATATAAAGTGTTTTTTTTCTATCGAGACACCTGGTCTACCCCAACATGTGGGAGGGGACATTCTGCTCCCTTTCGCCTTTCAGCTCCAATCCAGGAGCCTCAAGCAGTCGCATTCACGAAAAACCATTTTGTTAACTCAACTGCCTAACATGCAGGAAGCCCAAGTTCGAATCCGAGTAAGGGTATGGCTAGCTGATGAAAGCTAAAAAGCTTGAAATAGATCTATACTAGTCTCCCTTTATTTCTTTATCAGCAAAATATAAATTTGGTGTGGCTGGCTGAAGAGGCCTTATAAGGCCAAAATAGATCTATCCCAGTCTTCCTTAAGTCTCACAGCAGACAACACAAAATGTCTGATAAAGCCTGAAAGTGATGATTTGAGATGTCACCCAACTATGGCAATACAAACATCTTGATTTACTAGGAAAAACCCTGACTAGAAAAGTATTGCACAAATAATCCTATGAATAAAAGAACAAAATAAATATTTGACCTTTACAGGGAGGAGTCATGAAATAAGGGTGTGGCTGGCTGAAGAGGCCTTATAAGGCCGAAATAGATCTATCCCAGTCTCCCTTAAGTCTCACAGCAGACAACACAAAATGTCTGATAAAGCCTGAAAGGTTTTTTCCTATGTAGATCAAGTTGTTAAATGGCCATAGTGGGATGATATCTCAAATCATCACTTTCAGGCTTGTCAGACATTTTGTGTTGTTTGTTCTGAGACTTATGGGAGACTGGGATAGCACTATTTCTGTCTTTTTGGACTTCATCGGCCAGCCACACCCATATTTTATGACTCCTCCCTGTAAAGATCAAATATTTATTCTTTTTAATTCATAGGTTCAAATGTATGATATTTTTGTAGTCAGGGTTTTTTAACAACTTGATTTACATAGGAAAAAAACCCTATAGTGCTATCCCAGTATCCCATAAGTCTCAGAACAAACAACACAAAATGTCTGACAAGCCTGAAAGTGATGATTTGAGATATCATCCCACTATGGCCATTTAACAACTTGATCTACACAGGAAAAAACCCTGACTACAAAAATATCATATACATACATACATACATACATACATACATACATACATACATACATTTTCTGAGGTTTTCGGTGTTTGTATGTAGGTCTTTGGTTATTTGGGTTTTCTCCCGCGTAAAATTGGAAGTATCTTGGCGACATTTCAATGAAGTCTCATTCGTCATCTTCAGGCTGATGTTTTCAGCTTGGTGCTTCTAGGAGCAATGTGTGATCGCAGCTGTTTCTTCCTTTTAACTGCTAGTGGGGGTGTGAACTGATTGGGTGGGAGCTTGGCTGTGTTCTGATTGGGTGGAGGTGTGTTCTGATTGGGTGGGGGCTTGGCTGTGCTCTGATTGGATGGGGGTGTGTTCTGTTTGGGTGGTGGCTTGGTTGTGCTCGAGTTAAGTCTGAGTTGCAGGGGGATTTGAGCTGGTGAGCTGCGTTGCTGTTGTCTGCCACATCATGGTGGGTGTCAGTCTGCTTCATGTATGGATTGGAGGGGTTTAAAGTGGCTAATGATGCAGCTGCGGTCTGGCTTCTGGTCCGTGGTCGTGCCTCATCATCGGTGTGGGTTTGAGTCTGCTTTCCGCATGGATGTGTGGTGGTGACATCCTGTGTGGCCCTCGTGAGTGTGGGTCTGATGTCATTCCTTGTGTTAGGGACTCGTTTGTCAATAAGGGCGGGTTTCAAAATGGCTGGTAGGCGGGAGGTATCATCTCGTTTATTCATGCTGTGTGGGCGTTTTTCTATCTTGATGGCTTCTCTGATTATTCTGTTGTTAAAGTGTTCAGTTTTGGCAATAGTTCTGGTCTTTTTAAAGTCAATTTCATTTCCTGTGGCTTTAAGGTGTTGGACCAGGGAAGAAGTTGGTTCCTCTTTTCTGACTGAGTTCTTGTGTTCTTCAATGCGTGCACTTATTCTTCTGTTGGTTTGTCCGATGTATGTGGTGGTGCAGGTGATGCATGGGATTTCATATACTCCTTGATTTTCTAACTCAATTTTGTCTTTGGGGTTACTTAGGATGGTGGATATTTTTTTTTTCGGTTTCTGCACAAACCGAAAAATATCTACCATCCTAAGAACACGAAGCCAAACAACAGCAATGCAGCTCACCAGCTCAAATCCTCCTGCAACTCAGACTAACTCGAGCACAACCAAGCCCCTACCCAAACAGAACACACACCCATCCAATCAGAGCACAGCCAACCCCCCATCCAATCAGAGCACAGCCAAGCCCCTAACCAATCAGAACACACCTCCACCCAATCAGAACACAGCCAAGCTCCTACCCAATCAATTCACACCCCCACTAGCAGTTAAAAGGAAGAAACAGCTGCGATCACACATTGCTCCTAGAAGCACCAAGCCGAAAACACCAGCCTAAAGATGACGAATGAGACTTCGTCGAAATGTCGCCAAGACACTTCCAATTTTACGCGGGAGAAAACCCGAATAACCAAAGACATATATACATATTTGTAGAAGTTGTAAATGATTTAAAGTTCTTATAGGAAACATCTTAATAACATATTGGTATCAACTGGTAAACCTTATCAATTAATCATCACAATGAATATACATTCATGTGAAAAGGTAGACAGGGTCCATGTAAAGTTTTTTTTTTTTTTTTTTTTTGATGTATATGCCGCCCTTCTCCGGAGACACAGGGCGGCTTACAATGCATTATGCAATAACCTTCATACTTTTGTATATTTTATACAAAGTCAGCTTATTGCCCCCACAAACCGGGTCCTCATTTTATCTACCTTAGAAAAATGGAAGGCTGAGTCAACCTTGAGCCTAGTGAGAATTGAACTCGCAGTAATTGCAGGCAGCTGGAAGCTAAATACTACTAAATACTACCTTTAATAGTAGCATTAGTCTGCTGCGCCACTCAGGCTCCTTTTTGAGGACTTCTACAATATTATATTTTCAAACTGCTCAGAAAGCTAAAGCTGATGTATAGGTAGCCCTCGACTTAACAACCACAATTGAGCCTAAGATTTCTCTTGCTAAGTGAGACAGTTGTTAAGTGAGTTTTGCCCCATTTTACCACCTTTCTTGCCACAATTGTTAAGTATATCATCGCAGTTGTTAAATAAGTAACATGGTTGTAAGGGAACCTGTCTTCCCCCCATGGAGTTTGCTTGTCAGAAGGCTGCAAAAGGGGATTGCATGACCCAGGACACTGCAACCGTCATAAATATGTGTCAGTTGCCAAGCACCTGAATTTTGATCACGGGGTTGGTGCAATGGTCTTAAATGTGAAAAGCAGTCATGTCACTTTTTTCTGTGCCATTGTAACTTTGAACAGTCAGTAAATGAATTGTTGTAAGTCAAAGATTATCTGTAATTGATCAAAAAACCTCTATGAAAATTGACTTTGTAATCATTTATTCAACAAAAAATTAACAGTTACCGTATTTTTTGGAGTGTAAGACACATTTTTTCCCTCCTAAAAGAGGCTGAAAATTTGGATGCGGCTTATACTCCAAATGTAGCTTTTTCATAGCTTTTTTTCAGCCCTAATGAGGCGCTAGCGAGTGAAGTGATCTCCGCTTCCCTGCTTTGCCTGCTCCTTCCGACTCTCAGCTGTGAAGCTTTTTTTCAGCCCTAACGAGGCACTAGCGAGTGAAGCGATCTCTGTGGTTTGCCTGCTTTTTTCATTGCTTCTCTCTCCAAAGATCAATTGTGCTTTAGAAGCTGTTTTTTCTCCCCAAGCAGGAGATAAAAACCAGCAAACTAATCTGCTGAAGCTGACCAGACTAAGGACGCTAGCCAGATGAATACCTGGTAGGCAGATCCCCCATTTTCCTCCCTAAAAACTAAGTTGCGTCTTATACTCCGAAAAATACGGTATATTACTGTTTTTTCTGTGGAAAAAGTTATTACTCGCTTTGGCAAAAACAACTGCAAGTAGGTGTTTCTTGTAACTGTCTACCAGAGTCTGATATCAACTAAGAAGAATTTTCCTGCATAACTTTTTTAACGGTGTGATATTTGATCTGTTTCTTGCATGCACAGCCCATTTCACAGCCCACAGCATGCACAGCCCATGGCAGGGGTGTCAAACTCATGTTGTCATGGCAGCGTCACATGATGTATCAAGACTTCCCCCCCTCCCTTTGGTAAACCGGGTGTAGGGATGGCCAGCACGTGACGCATCCGGTCCACGAGCTGGGAGTTTGACACCCCTGCCCTATGGCATCTAAACTGGATTTAGTTCTGAGTTACAGTAGGGCATTCTGGAATTTTCATTTATTCTTTTTTTCAGGTGAAACATTTAGGATCACTGTCATGATCACTTTACTGCAACGTTTAGGATCACTGTCATATTACAACATTCACTTTCAGTTGAGCTAAAGTCTTCTGACAGAGTGTCTCATGTTATTTTCAAGAACTGTTACAGGGTACAAATCATACCACCATATGCATATTTTCTTTAACTGGAATCAGATTTTTAAGCAGTACATTTGGTTATTAGAGCAGCAAAAAAGTTTGCAGGTGCCTGTAAATTGATAGGGCTTGAAAAGGACATCTGTTAAAAAAAGAAAAAAACAGAGCAAACATATTGCTGCCCAGAGAAGCTAGCAGCAGAAAACATCTCTTGTAATTTGTAACATGTACAGCCTCTGATGAAGACCTACAATAAATTACAGAAGATTCAAATCCACAATATTGTGGATTAGAATCAGGCATTGAATTCAATTTCCAAAAAAGGCCTGGAGCACGTAAGACTAGCAGATGTAATACCGTGTTTCCCTGAAAATAAGACCCTGTCTTATATTTTTTTGAACCCTGAAATAAGCGCTTGGCCTTATTGCCATGTGTTCAAAAGCCAGATTGGGCTTATTATCAGGGGATGTCTTATTTTGGGGGAAACAGGGTACTTGTCTACAACTCTTTTAATCAACAGCAACTTTTCTGGTAGAATATGGCAGATGCACAATCCCAGGATAATGTACAGTTGTCTTAAAGAGTTGTGGACCGAAAATGTATTTGTCCCCCTGCCTGCATGCTCCAAAGCATCTTTCCAAAATTATTTCTACAATTGTATTGCCATCCATAGATAGACTTTTTTAAAAAAATATCAGAGCATATAGTAAGACTCCAGCACATAATTCATCTGATGGAGATTAAATCCAGTATGCTAGCAGTCTTCTGTGCTGCTTTATGAGGGATTCAATTAATTCACAAAATACTTAACTGAAAGTCAATAGAACAGAATGCTATCTCTCCAGTTAAAATAGTTTCAATATTCTTCCCATTATATACATTTTACATAACTTTGCTCATAGCAAAAAATAAATGGTAAAGTTATTAATTTATTCCAGTAGAGAGAAGTCCCCTGAAGATGGGCTCCAGCATAAGTCCGAAAGCTCGGAAGAGTAAATCTGTGGTTCCATTGACCGACCCAGTTCAGTTTTGCAACATTATCCTGGGACACATATATTTGCCTTCATTTGGTAAAGGTATTTATATAGAATAGCACAGGACTGCTTTTATGATTCAACCAGAAAAAGAAAGAAATTTGCTTTTCCTTTTTTCAATTTTTTTTCAGTAACAGTTTTGATGAACATTGGCTACTTGCAATTAATACCACAGGCTAAATACACATAAATGCAATAAAAGAAAGAGAATCAGAAGGTTGAAAAAACCATAATACTATTATAATTTAGCATTATGCTTTGCTCTTTTTTATTTAAAATGTGGAAGTGGGTTGTAAGGCACAGGTGTCAAACTCACAGCATCACGTTGCCGTCACATGATGTATCGTGACATTTTTCCCTTCGCGGAGCTGGGATGGGCGTTGCCTGTGCATGGCGCATCTCGCCCACAGGCCACCAGTTTGACACCCCTGTTATAAGGGGTTCACTCCTTAGTGTGAAGGAGGTTATAAGGGGCTCACTCCTGAGTGAAAAGAAAAAGCTCTTGACAAAAAAAATTTATATCATGATATATCAGCATCCCAAAATTTATTATTTTAAAGTGTAAAGGAGTGCAACTCCCATTATTCATAAGGGTAATGCTGATTGCTAGTGACAGGAGTTGTCATCCTATATATCTGGAAGATCAGATTGGCTCTAATATGATACAACATGCAACAAATTGTAACATGCCACAACAGCAGTGTGCTCCATCCAAGAATATAAAGTTTATAATCAGTTAAATTGTAACATAGAAAACATTTTATTATAAACATAGATCGGCTAAAGTGATTAACAACACTAAGCCATATTGTAAAACTGGTGAACAGCTTATTAAAGGATACACCTGCCTTGTACAGTTGCCCAAACCCACAGATGTACATCTGCAATATAAAATCACTCTAAAACAGATAAAATAAAAATTGTGATTAGGTAACAATCCAATAGCTGGTTGATAAAGATATCCTTGATGCTATCCTATGTTCCACTCTCCATGCAATAACATAAAATTTTGTAACATTCTCTGTTAACAAAGTGATTTTTGTCTAAAAGCAGTAAAGAAACATCAAAATGCTCTGATCTGGTGATATAACAGGAAACGTTTTGATGTATCTGGTGCATTAATCCTTATAGAAGGTACAGCAGAGTAAAACACGAGTAATATTTTCTATCATATCCAATCCATGCATGCAGATGAATTCCTTACATGGACTGTTTTAGACTCTGTTCTGTAGGAGAAATGATGGAAGCACACCACTTCTAGTATATTATTTATACTATTTTATTTTAGTATATAATTTCCTATACAGTGTTTAGGGAACAGAAGAAAGGAGATAAAACTAGCAAGAAGAATGTAAACTTCTAGCTTCTTCGGTTTGTCAGTCTAGCTTTCATTAAGCTATATCATAAATTCACTGCTTTAATACACTGACTTACTTATGGCTGAAAGAAAATAATTCTAGGAAGAAACCAAGGAAATGAAATTGTAGAGGTATGGCTTGTTTCCACCTCGACTGAAAACTATACTATTGGAAAATATGCATGAGACCAAATTTGCTGAGAACGAACGTTGTCTTACCTTGAACGTTCCTTTTCGGAGTGCTGCGACCACTGTCCATAGCTGGGAGGTTCATTCAGTTCTTGTCACTAACTGAGTGAGAGCTGATTAGACTGTCCCTGCTGAGGCACGCCTCCAATCCCATCATGCTTCAGTCTATCACGAAGGCACAACGAGGTAAAAAAGTGAAATCCAACGTTGAAACAACGAGAAACAGGAAATCCTCAATTCTGAACTGATAAACAGTCTGCAAAAGGCAAAAGTTACTAGCACAAACAAAAAAGTGGGGGAATGGACAGTGGTCGCAGCACTCCGAAAAGGAACGTTCAGGTAAGACAACGTTCGTTTTCCAGAGTGCTGCTCCCACTGTCCATAGCTGGGACATACCCAAGCTGGAATAATTAGGGTGGGAGATTGGACGCCCCCGTACCCTTGTCACAAGCAACACTTTGCAGGACACGCCGACCGAAGGATGCATCCGACGAAGCATAGGAGTCGATCCTATAGTGGCGAATAAATTGCGACACCGAGGACCACGTGGCAGCTCGGCAGATGTCCTCCACAGATGCCTGGGTCGCCCACGCAGCTGAGGTTGCCGCGCTGCGAGTGGAATGTGGCAGCACCCGTCCAGGGAGTGGCTTTGCTGCTAATTCGTATGCCAAGGAGATACACGCCCGGAGTCACCTGCCAACTGTGGATGCAGAAACCTTTTGGCCCAAGGATGCCGGGTGGAAGGAGACCAACAGGGCCTCTGTTCTATGAAAGGTTGCAGTCCTGCGAATGTAGATACGAAGGGCTCTTTTTACATCTAGTTTGTGCCAGCGTTCTTCAGTGGAGTTACGCGGGGACGGACAGAAGTCCGGTAAGGTAAGTTCTTGTGCCCTGTGGAACAGGGAGTTTACCTTTGGGACGAACGTGGGGTCAAGTCTCAAAACCACGACACTGTCCTTAAAGATGCAAAGGTCGTCCCGAGTTGACAATGCCGAAAGCTCAGACACCCTTCGAGCGGAGGTGATAGCTAGAAGGAATGCCACCTTCAGAGACAGATGTTTCAAGGAAGTCGAAGCTAATGGCTCAAAGGGCGGCGATGTCAGAGCTTGCAGGACAAGATGAAGGTCCCAGGTGGGGTACCGATGCACTTGAGGTGGACACAAGTTCGTAGCGCCGTGGAGAAAGCCCTTAATGAGTGGATGGTGAGAGAGAGAGTCATAGGGCGGACACTTTAGAACGGTGGAAAGAGCTGCTGTCTGACGACGTAAGGTCGCAGGAGCTAGGCCTTTCTTCAGCCCCGCCTGCAGAAACCCAAGGACCTCCTTCACATCGGCAGAGGTGGGGTCAACATGATGTGCCGCTCCCCAGGTACAGAAGGCCTTCCAGGAAGCCTCATAAATGCGGCACGTGGAGGGACGTCTAGCAGCTTGAATCGTTTCCACGACATCGTCCGGTAGCTGCGCCTTCTTCAGGATGATGCGTTCAAACGCCAAGCAGCCAGGTGGAGCCATTGGGGCTCCGGATGACATACGGCCCCTTGGCGAAGCGACAGCTGATCCGGCAGAATTATCCAAGGCGGCTCCACGGAGAGGGCGACTAGGTCGGCATACCAGGCCCTCCGTGGCCAGTTGGGAGCCACTAGAATCAGATCCGCCCTCTCTAGCAGTAGCTTCCTGATGGCCCGGTAAAGGAGAGGAATAGGAGGGAAGGTGTAGAGAAGACCTTTTGGCCGACAGGTGAGAGCGTCGCGGTCCTCGGCTAATGGGTCCGGATACTGGGACACAAAGCGAGGGAGATGAGCATTCCTCCGAGAAGCGAACAGATCGATCAACGGTGTCCCGAACCGACGACAGATCTCGCTGAACAGACGCGGATGGAGTTGCCACTCTGCCGGGTCGAGTTGCTCCCGGCTGAGCCAGTCTGCTCGTACATTGTCCATTCCCGATATGTGGTCCGCCTTTATGGACAACAGGTGATGCTCTGCCCAGCTGAAGAGATGTTCCGCCTCGAACATCAGAGACCTGGACCTTGTGCCCCCCTCTTTGTTGATGTGTGCTTTTGCCGCTGTATTGTCCGTGAGGACCCGGACATGATGGTCCTTCACCAGACTTTGAAAGTGCTGAAGGGCCAGCCGTACCGCTCGCAGCTCGAGGAGGTTTATGCTGCAGCTCGATTCTGTAGGCGACCATAGTCCCTGAGCCACCATGTTGCCGAGATGCGCTCCCCATCCCTTCAGGCTGGCATCTGAAGTCAAGGTGAGTCTCTCCACTTCCAGAAAGTTGCAGCCCCGGGACAGAGCTGGGGATGCCCACCAGGACAGGGACAGACGAACCTGCGGAGGGAGGAATACCTGGTGATTCGAGCATGACTGACCCGACCTCTGGAAGGGGAGGAGGAACCACTGCAGTGCCCGGGAGTGTCTGCGTGCCCACGGAACGATATTGTAGCAGGACACCATTTTCCCGAGCAGCTGCGCCAGAAGAATCAGAGGGACTTTCCCGAGTGAGCGGACTCGGAGAACTAGATCGTAAATATCTTGAGCCCTGTCCGGAGAGAGGAATACCTGCCCTCCGACCGAGTCTATGGTCGCTCCCAGATGGATCAGCCTCGAGGTCGGGACCAGATGGCTCTTCTCTAGGTTTATTGAGAACCCATGGCGGCGGAAGGTGTCCAGGATGAGGCCCCGGTCTCGTGCTGCCTGATCGAGGGAAGATGACAAAATCAGGACATCGTCCAAGTAACACATCACTCGCACTGGATACAGACGAAGTGTCGCAGCGACGACTGCCACCAGCTTCGTAAAGGTGCGAGGAGCTGAGGACAGGCCGAACGGCATCGCCCGGTACTGGAAATGTCTTCCATCGTATTGGAATCTCAGAAACTGTCTGTGGTTGGGGTGTACCAGGACATGCAAGTAGGCTTCCCGGAGGTCCACTGATTGGAGTAGATCCCCTCGACGCACTCCCAGCAGGATTGAGCGAAGCGAATGCATCTTGAACTTGCGGTATAGGACCGACAGGTTCAGCCGTTTTAAGTTCAGGATGCCCCGCCAACCTCCCGAGCTTTTGGGGACCAGAAAAAAGGTCGAATAAAACCCTGATCCCAGTTGGGAAGAAGGAACAGGTTCTATCGCCTTGATGAGAAGGAGATGGTCGATTTCCTTCAACATTAGAGCGTGACGGGACGACGAGGCTGGAACAGGGCAGGGAACATAACGACTCGGCGGAGCCCCCACAAATTCTATGGAGAGACCAGAAGAAATTGTATGCAAAATCCAAAGGTCCTTTGTCGAACGGGCCCACTGATGATGGAAAAGGCGGAGTCGTCCTCCTATGGAGCCCGTCGGAGACGAGTCATTTTCCTTGGCGCGATTGACGGAAGTTAGACCCACGAAAGGGACGCTTTGACTGTTGTTGAATTCTGCCACGTTCTCGAAATGAGTCTCTTCCCTGAGGACGGTTGGTCCCGGAGTAGTAGGGTCTACAAAAGGAGGAACCGCTGGCGCCAGAGGAAGGTCGAAAGGACTGGCGTTGGTTATACGGAATGTACCTCCTCTCTGCACGACGAAAGGAAGTCGGGAGGACCTTACGCTTATCCCGATCCTCCACCAAGATCAGGTCCAGCGCCGGTCCGAACAAATTAGGCGACTTGTAGGCGGCCGACGCCAAACGCCACTTGGACTTCAGGTCCGTTTTCCAGTAGCGGAGCCAGAATAAACATCTGGAGGAGACCGTGGAGACAAGGGCTCTGGAGGCAAACTTCACTGAATTTAATGAAGCGTCAGCCGAATATTCGGTGGCAGCCACTATTTTATTAATGTCTTGATGTAATCTGGTCTCCTCCGGAGGCAAGCGTTGTTGGAGTTGCTTTAGCCAGATGAGAGTGGCTCTATTAAAGAAGGAGGTGGCGGTCGCAGTTTTAATTGCCCAGGCGACCGCCTGGTGAGAACGGCGAAAGGCCAATTCCGCTTTACGATCCTCAGAATTTAGGCCATCTAAAGGGTCCGCCGAAACCACGGAGCTGGACGCCAAGGAAGCCACCGGTGGGTCTACAGTTGGGAGCGCCAATAGGTCGTCAAGTTCTGGCGCTGCACAATAGTTTCCTGTCCGGGGTGCTAGGAGATGTCAAAGACCCAGGCTGGCCCCATGGAGACTGCAGAACATCCAAGAATAGACGAGGGCACGGAACGGCGTCCTTGTCCGGCTTAGCTGAATGGAATAAGGCATCGTGAGGACCCTTGGAAGATGAGGCAGCCGCCGCATCCGTGGGTTGAGAGCCAAGATTGGTTGCCATACGAGCCTTGTGTAGCAAGGACTTAAACATAGAGGGGCGGAACAACCCTGTAAAAGCCGGGGTGTCCGGAATTAACCCTTCATCATCTGACAACTCGATGTCCTCAGGGCAATCCTCTCCCTGATCTGAATCAGGTCGGTGGGCCGCAGCCGGATGTGTTAAGGCCCGAGAAAACGTGGCTTGATGTTGTTGTTGGGCAGATTGCAGCACCGAAGAAGGCACGGAGGGCTGAGATGCCTGATTGAAGCCAGCAGCTAAGAAAGAGGAGAATGCCGACGAAAGGAAGGCTTGGAAGTCCAGCGGGGGCGCCTGAACTGCCCCTTCAGGGTCTCGTAGGCCAGCCGCCGTCGGGGTGAAGGTGGCCTCCGGGCGGGCACAACCAGGAGCCTGCGAAGTGGGTAAGCCCCCAACTGATACATCTGGTAATGATTGTGACACCCTTTTTGACAGTCGTAATTGTTGAGACGGCTGGGCCGAAGGATTGCAGTCACGATCCGGAGAAGACGCCAGGGAGCCAGAGGAGGAGGAAATGCCGGCCTCTGATGCGGAGGCGGCCAGGCCAGGGGCACATGAATCAAGACCCACTGCTGCAACAGCCTCCCGACGAGCCTTGTCCCACTGTTTTTCCAAGGCGTTATGGCGGCGTTGGGCGTCTCGGTCCAGGCCCTTAGTCGATTTTGACTTGTGGGATCTGTGGCTTGAAGACTCAGACCTCGATTTTGAGGATTTTTTAGCCTTCTTAGGCTGTCTGTGCTCAGGGCTCTGCTCTGGCTCCATATCGGAGGACAATGCGGGGTCTGCCATGGTCACTAAAGGGCAATTCGGATGATCCAGGCAAAGGCTGCACTCAGTATTTTTTTTTTTAATTAAAACAACAAATTCAGAGCTGCGTGGCCCCAGGCAGTTCGAATAAGCCTAGGGGCCTAACCAGATTAGGGCCTTACAGCGAGCGGTGGAAGGGCGCGCTTTTGATCAGCCCAAAATGGCGGCCGCAGCCCAAAATGGCGCCCGCCGCTGTTTCGCGCCAAAAGCAGCCGACTTCTTCTTCCGATCTCAGGCAGGTCGGCGATGAAAAGGGGTGACAAAGCGCCGGGATTTACAGCGGAGAGCGCACTAGGAATGTGACACTGCTCCGGACCCGGTCCAGCTGCTTAACCAGTGAGGCGGCAAGCCTGCACGCTGACGAAAGCCCCAAGGGCAAAACTGACCAGCTCGAGGTTGCGGGGAGTGCACAAGGAGGTGACACAGCCCCAAAGCCGCCGAAGATCTGAGAGGAGCGGTGGTGGTAGCGGCAGCACTCCCACTCTGCCCACGCTCGTGGCTAGAAAATTGAAGCCGGATCCGCCCCGAAGAGTCGGAATCCGGCGGCTGCGAATCCACAAGGCGTGGGCGGCCCGGGCGAGCCAGACACGCCACACACCACAGCAACGAAAAAAAAAAAAACCAGTATGCAAGCACAATCCAGAAGCACGAAAAGGAGGTAATCAAAAATAACAAAAAAACCTAACGCAAGGGGAAAGAGCAGGGAAAGAGAGAAAGAATAGTATAGAAAAATTGGCAAAATATTCACCACAGCTCTCGATTCACTTCAGTTCTCGACAGTAACTGAGTGATAGACTGGAGCATGATGGGATTGGAGGCGTGCCTCAGCAGGGACAGTCTAATCAGCTCTCACTCAGTTAGTGACAAGAACTGAATGAACCTCCCAGCTATGGACAGTGGGAGCAGCACTCTGGAAAAGAATGTTTCTTTAGCCAATAGCTGGCAACTATTAGCCAATCTTGCTTCCACCCATTAAAGATCAACCAGCCATGCAGTATTTGAGATATATCTAGGCAGCTATAAGTATAGACTAAGAGCCAGTTTGATGTAGTGGTTAAGGCATCAGACTAGAAATTGGGAGAAATTTAGGCCACGTCTTAGTCACAACTGGACTCTGGACCAGTCATTCTGTCTCAGTCCTAGGAAGAAAGCAATGGCAAACTATTTCTGAAAATCTTGCCAAGAAAATTTCAGGGACTTGTCAAGGCAGACGCCAAGAAATGAACATGAATAGACAGGAGAGAAAAAAATGATATACTTGCAGTAAGTGTACAACAGAGAAACTATTACTAAAATGATTTTATGGTGGCCAGTATCAGCTAACCTCATAAGCAGATAAATTTCAGGATAGCTGCTGAACCCTTTTTGCTCAGCATTGTATTTTATGTTTGGGCTTTCAGATACCCAGAAGAGCAGAATACTGTTCTAAGACATTAGAGACATTTTATCTGTATCTTTTTGAGTTCAGGAGAATGTTGGGTAATATAAGTCTTTTGATGAATACCATTATTTCTACTGTACTATATAAGGGTCCTCAAGGCCCTCTAAACCCCTTTTGAGTCCTTGACAAATGCACTGTACCATCAGCATACACAAGGACTGGAAGATTTTGCTCTGCCGGGCTTGTTGTATTAATATTAGTACAGCTCTCTGAACAAGTATAAGATTAGAGAGCATTCCGAGAGTCTTGCATCAGATTCTCAAATTGGTGCTAATATATAGCTTTGTTAATAAGCAGCAACGGCTTATTACTATACTACTATAAGCAATGGTTGCTTAGAAGCTCCAATGTTCCCCAAATTTATCTTTGGAGATGGACTTAAAGACACACTTGAAATGTACTAAATGGTCAGATAAGGAGGATTTCATTCTTCTTTTCAGGCTAGGTAAATTTTCAGTATAACTGCCTAGTGTATAAAGTCCACTTATAACAATGAAAGCTTATTGGTCTTAATTACCAGGATCATCTGGTTCCTCTTTCCAAACATGGGAATTATGGCTATTCTCCAGTTTTTGGGGATCAGCACTGTCTTGTCTTTAAAGGGGCACCAAAAAGAGGTCCATATTGTCTTGATTATTTCATGGGTAATATAATCGCTATCTGGTGCCTTCTAGTTTTTAGTTGTTCTACTAATGTTTTTGTCTCAAAGACTGAGACTGGAGGTCACTCAGATAGAATATATTCAGAAAATGCCAGAGAAACATTACTATTAAATATCTATTACAAAAGGGTCTAAAATGGATTTTTAAAAACCTCTACAGTCATGAGTCCAGCTACATCAGAGGAATCTACTCGTGGATATCCAATGACCAGTCACAAGAGCTGGATTTCTTTCCTGAAAAGTTTATGTCAGGGAGAAGCAACCATATGAGCAAAACAATGTTGAGGTATTTATTACCAAAGTTAATGTGTAATGAATTACCCGAAGTCCACTGTTTTGGGAGACAACTGGATATTTTTTGTTTGACCTGCCAACTGGACGAGGGGTATTTTGCGCTGTTATGTATATACTATCTTGAAAAATCATATTTTTATTTATACCCATGCAATAATTGCAGCAGCACAAAGCCAGCAAAATTCTTTCTGGGAGCCTGTGATACATAGTGTTCTCCAAGCTTCCATTCATGAAAATGTCTTGAAAGCAGGCATATTTTCTTTGATTTGTTTAGACTCTTGGACCCCAAATGGAAGTCCAAGAAATCTAAGCTAGAGGGAAAAAGCAGTATTTGAAGAAGTGAGGAGTAGAATAAGGATAGGGGACAGGACTTGATTGTTGAAGGTTTTTTTTAAGAATAACGTTAACTTTATTGTCACTTTGAATGTATGCTAATTGGCATATATTAAAACGAAATTTTGTTGCATACAGCTCTCAAAGAGTCACCACCTCCAAAATACACTATATAAACATGACAAAATAAATAAATGAATACAAAATTATGCATATATCCACATATATTATATGACAGAGAAACAACACAGTCTAGTTCGGATGTATACAGTACATGTACATGGTGAGGAAAATGAATCTTGTGAGTTTACTAGGTGGATGGCATAGGGAACAAAGTTGTTACAGAATCTGGTAGTCCTGCTAGAAATACTTTGAAACCTCCTCCCAGAGGGGAGCAACAGAAACTGACCATGAAATGGGTGTGTGGGGTCTCTAACAATGCTTTGAGCTCTAACCACATAGCGCTTATAAGCAGTATCTTGAATAATGGGAAGTGAGCTTCCTATAATCTTCTCGGCTGTCCTTACTACTCTGTGTATGGACTTTCTATCTGAAGTACTGCTGCCTTCAAACCAAACAGTGATGCAGTTTGTTAAAATGCTCTCAATCGTGCCTCTGTAAAATGTGGCCAGGACAGAAGGAGAAAGATGTGCTCTCCTCATCCGACGCAGGAAATGCAGACTCTGGTTTGCAAGCTTTATTATGTATGTATGTATGTATGTATGTATGTATGTATGTATGTATGTATGTATTTATTTATTTATTGGTTCGATTTATATGCCACCCTTTTCCGGAAACTCAGGGTGGCTTACAATGCGTTAAGCAATAGCCTTCATGCTTTTGTATATACCTGCTTAGTAGGGCTTTCGGGCCCCCCCAAGCGGTGTTCTTTTTTATACAAAGTCAGTTTATTGCCTCCACAAAGCGGGTCCTCATTTTACCTACCTCGAAAGAATGGAAGGCTGAGTCAACCTTGAATATATTTAAGGATAACATGTGGAGACATGTCAGATTGTTAGTTATCTGCACCCTCATATATTTAATACTTTAATTTAATAATTTAAGAGTTAGGACTAGTGTTAAAAATAAGATTAATACTATATCTCACATTGTGTACCTTATTATGGCACACACACCCCGGGGAAATCTTACAAATGAATAATTACTACAACAGAACCTAAGGCATTTTCTGTCCTCAACTGAAAAGAAGAAAGAATATGCACATACATCACATCATTCCTTGTTGTATTTGTGGATCAAAGAGGGGAAATAAATATTTGGCTTTATCAGTGACTTCCAGTTGTTACTTAAGGAGCTCACAACAGTTTAGAAAAAACCTGAGAACAAGTATGAAAGCCGTGTGGGGGGCTGAACAAAGAACAGAATGTACTATTGAGTTGACTTTGTGTGATGATATGGTGCTTTGTTCTCCATTCCTCAAAGATTGGAGAAATTTATAAGAAGTTGAGTTTGTTCGGGGAGGAAAGATACAGACTAAAAAGATATAGGCCCTCCTTTCATAAATTTATGAAAGCTGTTTTTAGGAGGAGAACATCAGACAGGATTCCATTCTGATATTTTTTCTCTATTCAGTAGTTATTTGAAAGCTGTATTTATTTATGGATAGGTTCATTTCACTGCTTAGTTGGAGCATTTTTGGGTGGGGGAAGGGGGAAGCATTACTAACACAAAATGAACATTTTAATAGGTTGCAATCTAAACAGAGATAATCCAGTTACAAGTTTCATCTAAAACCAGTGGTGGAAATCCTTTCTAGAATAATCTATTTCCATAACCCTGCCCTTTGAGACATGAACAATACCAAGACAAACTAACTTAGTGTCTTGTCTAACTTAGGTGGTTCCTATAGTCTTTAATAGGATGAAATGGTGAACCAAGGGACAAAATATTTTGAACCAAGTTACTTCAAATAAACTTAATTTACAGAATACTACAAAAATATGGGACTCGTGGTTTTCCTTAGAATTGAAATTTGGTAATTTTATAAAACACTTTATGACAAAAACATCATATAGATAGAAAATGTAATTAAAAATGCCTAATACAAAAGTCATAAAACATTGCCTGTGCTGATGTTTAACTCTGCTATACAGTTCAACATGAGCTATTTTCAAGGCAGATGCATCTCTAAGGAGCATCCCAACTTTTTCAGCAAAGACAGTACTTTAGAAACTATCATTGATGAAGGCATTGAGGAATCTGATAAGAAAGTATCTCTGAAACAATGACCCTATGGGACATAGATTGTCTAGTATGTTTATAAACTTAGCATATGGCACGGGAAGAAAAAGCTACCCATTTATGATCAGTGTACCAGATACTTATGGCTATCAGCCATTGTATCCTACTCAACAGTCTGTACTTAACATCCATTCTTCATTGCTGCGAGTTTTATGCAGTTCCAGCTTTTACGAGGCTTATAACTTTTCTTCATGCCACAGAATTATCCTCCTTTAAAAATGTAGAATGTGGCATTTTCATGGCATTTAAATTAGGCAGGTGAATCTGCTGCATGACCTTAATCTGACTTTTCTGATGTATTAGAAGCCCTTATGTCTACAGTTTTTATCTGTTCCCTCATTATATCAAACATGCAGGCACAGGACAAAGTATAGAATAATTATAACAGCATGGCAAGTTAATCAGTATTGCTTAGAAGGGCAGATGTGATCCATGGAGAACAGCACTATATATTTCTCAATAAAACTGGATTAGGAAGTAGACAAGTCCAGTGGGCACTACTCTCATATCTCACACGCCATCCTAGTAGCTGAAATGTGGAGAAAAATACATGTGCATTTTTAGCACAATGGCATCTTCTTTTCTAATTAATGGCTTTCTTATCAGTGGCTAATGAAAGGCACATAACTAAAATTCCAAATTAAAAAAAAAACACAAAAACCCAGCAGACTGCTTTGGGAGGACTGTAGCAGAAGACTGCTAGGAGAAAATAAAGGAAAAATAAAAGAACTAATTATTGCACATAATAATTCTCTTCTTGAAAACATTCAGGATTTCCCAATGCATTAATAGTCTGCTTTAGAGCACGTACTCTGTCACAAAGCTTTGGGTTCTCAGGAGGTGATCAAATATTCAGTTATTATTTTTTCTCTCCCTTTCATTCATAAAGCAAACTTCTTAGTTTTGTTTTCAGCCATACAAGGTAAATTATGCAGTATTCACTTAAGGCAGTGAAATATTCTTTCCTCCTGGTTTATCTTCCTTCTTTGGCTGTAAAGGAAGAGGAACACAGCTGAAATTTATCTTTACTTTTGCCAGCATCTCTGGGTTAACTCTAGTAGCTACTTGACACTTGTTCAGTTTAAGTTTATGGCTTTCTGTATGTATAGTTTTGCCAATAATCACTTCCTTATTTAGGGTTAGGGTTAACTATACCTGGCTGGCAATTTCTCAAGCCTATAGGACATTTTCTTTCTTGATCTTCCTCTGTCTGGAACACGATCCCACCACAATGTATCTCTTTCCCCTCCAGATAGAATTCCACTCCTTTACTGATCTCTTCACCTCTTCCTTGTTCTTGGGCTTTCTGGAACACTTCCAATTATCTTCTTCTGGACCATCTTGGATTCATTAAGCAGGCTTGCATCTGCCCTGGAACAAGCAATTCTAAAGGTGCCTAATCTGGCATAGTTCAAATCAAGTCCAGTCATCTGAAGCCTCGACTTAACAACTGCAATTTACAACCCCAATTCTGAGAATCAATTTTTACAAATCTGTCAAAGTCTAGAGTCTTATCCAAGTAATTAGGGCCAAAGACTTTGAGACCTGTGGTAGTTTTGAGTTTTCAGAAGCAATATGGGTGCCTTAAGTCTTCCATTTTTTCCTGGCTTAGGCCCAAGCCATTTGTAAAGTGGTTTTAATCTTGATCTTTATAATAACAGAAAGGGTGATTTTGTTAATCTGAGTGTGATTCTGAGAGCCTATTTGTGTGAAAAATTGCACATTCTATAAATTATCCAGAAGGGGCTGTAATGAAACCCTAAGTGAACAAGGAAAAATTTAATCACACATCAAGCCATCTTTAAGACAGCTGTTTAGGAAAAGGAAAGGCTTTTCTGTATCCATTTTTCACTCTCCTTTCCACAAATATATTTAACCAAATAGGAAGCATTTGTTTTAAGACACTAATACTTCCCATCTTCCGTTACACTCTCCAGGAACCTGCAATAATCACTGTGCAGTTTAGTCCACTGATAAATTACAGTTTAATCATTCAGGGCCATTCATCTCAGCATGACCACACACCATTCAAGATAGTCCTGGTATCTGCTGTTTGAACTGTTAGTCACTGATGAATTATTAGCAGTTCCTGCATACGTGGCCCATTAAACCAGCTAGTGATCTGTCAAGCAAGAGGCTCCATTTCTAGTTATTTAGTAGTCTCTGAAGTGCATGGTGGTGATTGGGGGGGGGGGGAGTCTAGAATTAAATTATGAGGTTACTTAGGGATATGAGAGACGCTACTGAAGCATGAGAGTAGCTGCTCATAGTCTGAGCCCTGTAATTGATTTTGATGTAGCGTTGCAATCACAATAGTCCATTAGCCCTTTAATTTAGTATTGTGACAAGGACTTTAGAGTGCTGTGGTGTCACTGAAAAAAAATTAAAAATTAAAACAAACTTGGCTATAGGAAGCAAGTGAAACAAAAAGCCACATACTTTTTAGTAGCATTAAGTTTTAAAGAATAGATCTCTGGATTGCATTTGCCAGATACCGTGTTTCCCCGAAAATAAGACCCTGTCTTATATTTTTTTTGAACCCTGAAATAAGTGCTTGGCCTTATTTTCGGGGAGTTATTATTTTTGGGGTGCGTTGAGCAAGATGGGGCTTCTCTTACCGTCCTACCTGATTTCCAGCTCTGTCTCCCTAACCCTAACCAGAAGAAATGGGAGGGACCGGCTGCATATGCGGTTAAATATTTTTGGGGAGGGCTTATTTTCGTGGGGGGGGCTTATTTTAGCGCATGCACTCAAAAGCCTGATTGGTCTTATTATCAGGGGATGTCTTATTTTCAGAGAAACAGGGTATAAGGGATTATTAACAATTTATTTAATTTAAAATAGATAATTGCTTTCTGAATTACAGGTACTCCTCGACTTACAGTCATTTGTTTAATAACAGTCCACTGAAAAAAGTGACTTATAAGCATAAGAATCTTGGCAACAGGCATGTAATTATGATGGTTGCAGTGTCTTGGGTTCAAAGTCAATGCGGAACCCAGATTCACTTAACAATTGTATTACTAATTTAATCGTAGTGATTCACTTAGCAACTGTGGCAAGAAACGTAGTATCACAAAATATTTCCTTTAATGCATTGGACTGGACTGGCATGTATTAAACCCTCTCCGTCTCAAAAGTTATGTTCTTTTAAAGAAGTTTCTCATATGCATTGCAGTCGAACAGCATCAGGTTCAGTAAATTTAAATTTCTCATGCAACCTCAACTGGAAATTGATTAATTTCTTTTTATTAATCAGGATACAAAATTACAATTTCTCAGTTCAAATATGACGGGAAATAATGGTTTGAAAAACCCAGGAAGTAATCAATTGTGTATTCAGTTTGATCAGAGAGAGGAAACCAGTTTTGTTTTTCTGATATAACAGAGAACTGTAATTTAATTAACCACAAGGGATGCAACAAATGTAGTTATATAAAGCAAGGCGCAAAGGGGCAGTGTTGAGGTAATTTTTAGTTACATTGGAAGCAACTTATGCTCTCAAAACAAAATTTAAAGGACAATCTGGGGGAGGTCATAGGAATTTTGACTTGTTTGTCACATTTTAAGTGCAGTTTATAAAAAAAGGACCTCATACAGTTTGCCTTCTACAGTGTATTTCTCTGGAAATTCATCAAGATAAAATGCAAACTCACACACGCTTCCTCCTTTTCACAGATCTCTTTTAAGTGGACAGATTTTAGCAGCTCATAATTACAGGCTTTTAAGTTCTGTAGGCCAGCGGCCCCCAATCTTTGGGCACCAGGGACCAGTTTCATGGAGAGAGTTTTTTCCAGACTGGAGGGGGCGTGGTTTCGCATGCTGCCTGCATCCCGCGGATGGGGCTTTGCTTGTTCGCGTGGTCCAATTTCTGGCATGCTGAGGCCCGGTGCCAGTCCATGGACTGGGGCTTGGGGACTCCCACTCTAGGCAACTCTTGGGCAAAGAATTAAATAAAAAGAATTATGTGTAATTATATATCCAATTTTCTGCCCAGCTCAGGTGTGGTCACTTTGGGAATCAACTCTTATTTCATAACTACTCAAGAGTTCTTTGACATTTATTGTGGCATAAACTTTCCCAGTTTACTTCTTCTGATATATGAAATTGGCAATGATGATTAGAAAGGATAAAATATGGGAGGAAAGGAATTATGAAATAACAGTAAAAGAGGAGGATAGATGATAAAATTTATTTGTTCTGTAACTGTTGTAAAGAAGACGATCAGAATTCAATATAAACCACTTTCTAAATGCCTGAAATACAAGGCATTGAAAAATGTGACCGTTATGACCTTTGCAGCATCCCCATGATTATGTGATCAAAATTCAGATGCTTGTCAACTGGTTCATGTGTATGACTGTTGCTGTGTCCCAAGGTCATGTGATTCCCTTTTGCGACCTTTGGATAAGCAAAGTCAATGGGGAAGCCAGATTCACTTAACAACTGTGAAAAGAAAGGTTGTAAAATGGGGCAAAACTCACTTTAACAACAGAAATGTTGGGCCAAATTGTGATACTAAATCAAAGACTAACTATAATGCATAGGCTTGTGTGAATCATCCTATAGTCCACAACCATTTGAATTTATCTTTGATTTATACCTTTGCCATGCCATAGCTGCCTGTGCAAAGATCATTTATAATCATTTTTATTTTTCATATTGGGGACCACTTATTGTGCCACCTTAAGAAACAACCCTTGTAGAAGGTTTCTAAGACAGAACATCTCCATCAATATTATTCACAAAGCCCAGAGTTACATTTGTAAAATGGTGGCTATATGAATGTGATGAATAAATGAATGAATAATCATCTTCAAACATTGCAGTAAAACAAAATGTGTAATAATTACCTTATTTCACTGATTTAAGGACTGTAATGTCCTAAAAATCTAGATTTCTCATATTCAATTAGGACATTAATTTTTTTTTAAAAAAAATACCCTCTGTTACTTTTGGTGAGAAAAATACAGGAGGATACTGTGAAAACAGTCAGTACTGGTGACGTAATTCATCAATGAACTAAGGACAACACATCCCTCATGTAAGAGCTCAGAAGAGATAGGAAAGAGAGGAGGGGGTCTAAGTAGCAGCAGTGACAGGAGATTTAACTAAGGCTACATACAGTCCTATCATGGATAACTTTTTTATCCTTACATGGCTTACGGGCTTTACAGTATATTCTATTATTTTATTTTTCCAATTTCCTGCAGTTGAAAGCATGCAAGGAACAGTTTGAAAAAGCATAACAAATGAAAGGGAACCAGCAGCGGTAAGGGCAGCAATATTCTCAACATAAGGAGGACCAAAAGGTGGAGTGGGGAAGGAGAACGGAGGGAGAAAATAAGGCAGGCTGGCTGAGGAGAGAAATAAAAGCACACTAACTGGCAATTCAGTGCCTTGGTATTACCAGCCTGCTGAGAGCAATTACAATAGCACAGACAGCACTTGCTTTATTGTGACCTTACTGAATTAACTTTGAGGGCAGGGGGAAAAAAACCACTCAGTGATTCAGCAGGGAATTTATTAGAAAATTTTAATGCCAACTTAAATTTGATCCAAAGGCCTCAATATTAAAGGTCATCTCCATTACTATACTACTGGAAACCCATGGGCCCTTTTGCTTCCATGCACCTCCATTCCTTCCCTCTTGTTTTCTTTCATAAATAAATTTAAAAAAAAATAGGTCAGCATTCTTGCTTCAACCTCCTTGGCATTTTTATTTGATGTGACAGATCTCCTTGTTTTTGTTGGGAGCTTTTTATGGGGGAGGGCGGCGGGGGGAGGCTGGGAAACCACAAACAGCTTTACAATTTCTAAATTATATTTCAGTAAATGAGGATATACTTTGTGCATATCAGATAGAAATGATAAAGCAAAAATGATACAAGTGATATTTACATTTTAAATCCTCAAAACATGCAGTGTTACATTGCTGCAATAAAAAAAATGCAATAAAATGCCAGGGAAAATTCAAGGGAAGAGGAGGAGGAGGACTTTTGTAAGAAATAGGTGAGAAAAGATTTAGGGCAGATCTTCATTTTCAGTTTGGTCACTGTCCTGGGTTCCCATTTCTTCTTAGGCTACTGAGATGTTAGATCAGGTGTGTCAAACTGGATTTCTTTGAGGACCGGATCAGCATTGTAGTTCTTCTCTGTGGGCCAGCCAGGTGGGGGAGATGGGACAAACACCTTCTGCAGCACCCTGCTGGCCAAAACGGGGCACGGGGGGGGGAGGGAACGTGCAGGACTCCCCATGCCCCGTTTTGGCTGGCAAAGCGCTGCAGGAGGCCATCCAGGCAGAAAATGGGTCATGGGAGGCCACGTGCGGCCCCCTACACCCTTGTTTTGGCTGCCAGAGGCATCGTGAACCAGTTCTTTGCTATTTCCAGATTTAAGCATCCCGCGGGCTCGATCTGGCCCACGGACCTTGAGTTTGAAACCCCTGTGTTAGATGCTCTGCTAGGCAGCAGTTGCTATCTTTTTATAACCTTCTGGTTGATCAAATGATGGCTTGTTAAGTCCAAGAATTTTTGTTTACCCTAGAACCTAATGCTCCTATTTTTATGTGTAACTAACATATATATTGTCTACTAACTGAATAATATAAATCCATAATACACACAAAACATCTGCTAAAATTTGAGTAGAGAGAAACAGATAATAAACAGCTTAGTATTTAATGAGTATTGTAAGTATTGCCAAAAGCATGTATGCTGCAATTAAAAAAATATACAAAATTAGCCCAAGTTGGATAGAATTGTGGTTCCTGCCTCTGACATTCTATTACTTTAACTTTACCTATAGTCTTTTTAAGCATGGCAATTGAAGAAGTCTTGTTAATCCACACAATTGTTACATTATCTAAGGTTTTCCAATGTTGAGTATTTATTATTTAGCTGCTAAGATAAAGTATGAAATAATAAGAATCTTACTTTAAGCTTAAAATTCAATCCTATAAATAAATAAAACAACCATAACTGAAAAGGTAGAAGTTTTAAAATTAAATTAATATAGATGCAATGCTCAGCATTTGATTTTAAAAGATTTTAATTTTAACAAAAGGTAGTTGTCTATTAGCAGCCTAATCTTTTGTGGCTCCTGAATACTTATTGATGGCTCTTAATGGCTTGTGTTAGCATTCCTCTGAGATGTTAATCAATCTTGCGCTTTTTAAAATTGACATCCATAATGTGTTTACATTAGTCAATACTTCTTAATTGTCAAGCTGTAACAGCAGAACTTCAATAATAAATCTCTTCAATAAATAACTTCAGATAGTAGAATTTTAAGTGTTTCCTCTTCTGAGGAATGGAATCTATCGATAACTGCTACTGGGTGAACTGCAGGACAAAGGAAAAAACTCCTCCATCTTAGAAATACTTCTTAATGTTTAAAATTAAAAGACAAGTTTGGTGCAGATGTAACATTCTGCTGCCCTTAATATTGATTAGGAGATCAATGGCACCCTGCATACTGCATTCCAACCTGCATTCAACTCCCACTCCCTTCCCCTTTTAAAGCTAACAAGTTTGGTTTGCTTATCTGCAGTGATGTTAACCTTAAAGTGCCTCGCCCAAATCAGAGTTTGCCATCCTACTTCTTCTAGGCCACGGCCCTCTAAACTTTGGCCTGATGAACACATTTAGAATGTTGAGACTGCTATTGGCTCTTTGAGAAGGAGTTGAGAGTCTAGAATGATCCTCAGATTACACACTAGTCTGTCTGAGTCAGTGCCATCCCACCCAACACCAAAGCTATTGTAAAAGTACTCTTTCAAACACCTTCTCCAAAAAGGAAAAGTCAGATATAGGCAAAAATTATTCAGTATAGTGGGGTCCACAATGGCTTTTTCAGAAGGGGGTAAACCAAGACCCTTTTAAGAGTAAAGGAACAACTCCCTCACTCAAAGAAGAATTAATCATTGCTAGACCCTACTCACAGGACATCTCCTGGACTGCTTTGACAAGACAGGAGAGCATGAAAAGACATTCCTTTCTAAAGAGCAGGTGGCTGAGCTCTAGTAATGGGATCATCATGAAAAAGATCTGCTTCTGCAGATCTCTTCACAAGGGAGAATCAGGAACCCTTTTAGAACAACTGACCAGGTGAGAGAAATTTCTTCTAGAGAAGAGAGTTTCTTCATTATGCTGAGGCCCTATATACCATGAACTTGAACTGTACCTGGAAACAACCAGTGGTCAATGCAGCACCCACAGAAATTTAGATACCTCCCAACTACCAGCATATTGACCACTACATTTCATACGAGATGAAATTATTGAGTAGACTTCAAGGGCAACCTTATGTACATCTCATGTTGTAAGCCCAGGTAAGAAGTAACAAGGGTATGAATTACTATTGATAAAGGCTTCTGCTCCAAGTAGCCTGCAACTAGTGGGCTGGCTTAGGTTGAATAAAGATCTCATTTATAAATATAAAAGGCAGTGAAACAAGTCAGGAGGCAGATCATCAATCTGAGATAGGAACTATATGTACTGTATACTTTTGCCAATGAGATCTCATGCCAGATACTATCGATCATTTTCATCAGCTGTGAAATCCTGGAACACTTTATATAAAGTAATACTAATAAGCAGCTAGCTCTTCTGTACTTTGTTTTCAATCTACAATATGCTATTCAACACAGAAGGGTTTAAACGAAGAGCACTGCCTAGCCTCTGTTGCTATTTACAAAGTGGAGCTGAAGAATGAAATTGAGGTCTGTAATAAAGAAGCATAAAAGCTTTATGGAGTATTGCTACACCAGTGTCCCAATGGGAAGGTAACAAAAAATGGATTAAGATAACTAAAATCCTAATTTCAAATTTACTGTTAGACAACAAAAAAGACCAGCTGTCTCCAAAAGCATGGCAACAGATTACTACTGTAAGTATTACTCCTCACATATCCAAACATCCAATATGGCCTGGGATACAATTTATACCACTTCATTATGATTTGCAGAATAAGAAACAAGACTTTTCATTCTCACACACAAATAAATGCACCATTAGATTTCCATATGAATTCAGATATATAAAACATTTTACAGAAAATGGAATTGAAAAACAGTTGTAACTGTAGTAGTTTTCAGGGTGGATTTGATTTAAATCGAGTTGATTTAAATCACAATTTAAATCATGATTTAAATCACTAGTAAAAAGGCTTGATTTAAATCAACTCGATTTAAATCATAATTTTTAAAGAGCAACTGTCATCTCTGCTACTCCTTTGACCCACTGTTGACTCACCGATAGTCCCAGTGTTGCAGAATATACAGCTTCATGCTACATAACTAAGCTCCATTTCATGCTGAATAAACTAAATTATTTATGTATCTTAAATAGAAAACTATCTTACGATAGATTTTTATCCCAAAAGTTTTTTATTAAAATAAATTCGATAAAAATCAAAAAAATCCGATTTAAATAAAAAAATCCGATTTTTTTGATTTTTTAAAAAAATCATTGATTTTTATCCACCCTGGTAGTTTTTCAAAGTTTTAATACAGGTACTCATCACTTAAAAACTGGCCACTTAATGGCCATTTGAAGTTATGGCGGAGCCTCCAAAAGCTACTTATTACCCAATCCTGAAGATATGGCCACCAATTGTGACCAATTGCTATAGCACCCTTACCTATCTCCCCCCAGCCCTACCACTGGATCCTCACAGGGCTTTCACTTCCCCACAGGGTCCTCTCAGGCCTTCCCCCACTAGGTCCCCACAGACCTTTTGCTCCTCCATTGGACCCTTGCAGAATAGAATAGAATGAAGTGTTCTATTAACTGCTTCTGAACACATATTTAGAGAAAATACAACAAACTGACAACCGCTTTCCATCAACTGTGAAAGTTTGACAAAGTTTTCTGCTTTTTTATCATTTCATAACAAAATCAATAACCTACAAAACTTAAACAGTATACAGGAACGCTCTTTTGTGATTTTTTAACCTTAGAAAGCTCATTTTTTAAATTTTTGTCAAGCCCTAAGAATGACACAACTAAATGACAGTAATCTGTCATGTTTCCACAATTCCTCCCTGACTGATTCCAGCAGTTATTTATGAACCTGAGATACCAACGGTCATTTTGATGACTAAACCATAAATTAGCATTTAAAGAGAATATAAATTTGATTTCACAGAAGCAACAAATTACTAGGCAGCTGGGATATTATTTAATTTTTATTGACATGTCATGGAAAAAGAAAGTCAGCTAAAGGTGGTGTGCTACATTTTAATAAACCTCAAACTTCAAAAACATACACTTGATCAGTTCTATTGTTTAAAAAACTGTATAAATATTTTATCTTTAAACATTTCTAAAAGTCCTAGCTACTTGTAATATTCTTCACTATCCAAATTATTCACACATAAATAGGGAATAAAAAAGTATGATATTTCAAAATAATGTGAATGCCTTTAAAATTTGTTAATACAAATTAGACAATCATGTGCATGAAATACAGTAGTGTTAATATTGCTGTAGGTATCATGAAGCAATTTATTTTTATAGAAATGACCAAGACATTTTGCGCAAAACTGTCAAAGAAATCTGCTGAGTAACCATGTTTACATTTAGGCATTAATTTATAAACCTTAAATAATAGGATGTAATATTATATCATTTTGAAAATATTTTTATATTTAAAATTCCCCATGTAGCCATAACACCTATTTATTACTGAATGATATATACTTACCAAAGTAAATTTAAATACAATCCAAAATATTCATGCAATTGCATTATCAATACACAGGACAAATCTTACAATATAATATGTTAGCTGCTATTATTTTTAGCATGCAAATAATTCAAACTTGTAGTTATATTTTTACTTATTTCATCAATTTTGGTGGCTGTTTTAATGTTCTTCTGAAATAAAAAGTGGGATGAATATTTCAGATGATATGACAAGATATTCCATGAGAAACTGAAACAATGTAAGTCTACAAATATAAAACTACTACTAATCACTAATGACTACTGTCATTAGTGACCCTATTTAGAATTCCATTCAACTAGCCATGTTCTTCTACAACATTGATTCTATTTTAGCTGATTTTCAGTCAGCATTTTGCAGCCAGTGAACGAGTTGTAAATGGGTTATTTTGGTTCCTTCTGCTTATTAGTTCTTCCCTTGGTTTATTCTTGGCCTTGCTGTAATTTTTTATTCCTGACTAGCTGGTACTCTGGCTACCTAGGAATTCATCCTCGGAAGAAGATCTCAAGTTTATTGCCACTAGCAGAATGCATACTAACAGAAAGTATGCATTGTTTTAGTATGCTCTTTATGTTATAAAACAAATTGCCGAGTAAAACTCAAAAGATCATACAGTGCATCAAATAGTTTCCTATTAAAGATGACAATCAAGATTTTAATATTTATTCTTTTAAATGTCTTCTTTTCCCTTTTATCTATTTCTGTTTTTATTATAAGACACTTTCAAGCGTAAAACAAATGAAAACATGAGATATAAACTGAATAAATAACTGACAAAGACAAGTGGAATGCATGCGCATCCTTTATACCTTCCTATCTGGTTCAGAAATTTTGGCAGATTAGGAGCAGAACTGGGTTTGGTTGGAACTTTGCAGATTTTTTTTGCTTTTAAATGGTGGTAGGTTTATTTTAGGCCCTAATTTCCAGTTTCCTCCCACTGATGGCACAACTTTTAGCAATTATAATCAATGAATATACTCAACATACAACAGTTCATTTAGTGACTGTTCGAAGTCACAATGGCACTGGAAAAAGTGACTTAGGATCATTTTCCAAACTTATGACTGTTGCGCTGCAGCATCTCCAGGGTCACTTGATTTACATTTGGATGCTTGACAATTGGTTCATATTTCTGACCATTGCAGAGTCCCGGAGTCATGTGATCATCTTTTAGGACCTTCTGACAAGCAAGTCCATGGGGAAGCCAGATTCACTTAACAACCGTGTTACTAATTTAACAACTACAGTGATTCGCTTAACAAATGTGGTAAAAGAAATGTTGTAAAATGGAGCAAAACTTACCAAATTAACAAATTTCTCACTTAGCAATATAAATTCTGGGCTCAATTGTGGTCGTAAGTTGAGGACTACTTGTAAATGGTTTCTAGGGCCACATTTAGCATTGTAGAACAATGTCATTAATGAGCTATAGTAGGTACAACTCACTATAGAAAGACTTCAATCTGTGCCTTCCTATTTCAGAGAGAGGCATCATAAAATTCAGTAAGGATTATTTCCAAATAACTAATTTGGTAATTCTGTGGGGTTCTAATTTTTCTATCAAGAAATTTAAATAATACTACAGCAGCTAGAATACTGTATACAAGATAGATATAGAAACAATTCTTTCTATTGATCAGAGTGCAGTGATAGAAAATATCTTTTTGCTCTTAAATCCTTACTTCAGTGTCTTCAGTAAGTTAAAGAAGCAGAGTTAATAAAGTTGAGAAAAGATTTCTATCAACATTTTGGAGTACCAGCAACAATGGGAGTGATTGGTTAGGCTTATGGACTCCTTAAGGTATGGTATATTTTTGTGTGCAATGGTTTCCATTTTCCTTTTCTCATAAACTGTTTTTAAAGTGCAAACAATATAAATTTCTATTTTATCTTTTGTATCTTCTAATCAGAAGCATGTGTATGCTAATGTTAACTGATAAAGTATATATTTAATCTACATTCATGAGAGATTGAAAGAGACTAAAATTATATACTTGAAGATAAGGAATACTATACCAAGTATGGCGTTTAATTAACTGATAGCTTACCTGCCGGTGTATCATTTCCAGATTAGTTTTTGCTTTGTTGATTAGTGTATTTATTTCTGATGATTCCTTGATGTTTTTGTTTTCTCTAAAGGCATCTCTTATTTTTCTGATGGCATATGTCCTAAGTAAATTTTTAAGAAAAAATGTAAGCATACACTGTCTTCTCAAAGCTTGATATACAGACTGTATATAAATGAATATTGAGATGAACACATGATGAATATTGAGATGAACACAAGATGAATACATATTTGAAAGCGGTCTTTGAGATAACTGGAAGTCATGTCATCCGGAGCTCTGAAAGCTAAAGTTGGTATTTTGAATTATAACTGGAAACTTACTTGAAGTCAATGCAGCTCTCGTAAAACTGATGCTATATATCCGTGATGGTGAACCTATGGCATGCGTGCCACAGATGGCACACGGAGCCATATCGGTGGGCACACGAGCTCAGCTCTGGCACACTGATTTTCGGGCCTTCTGGGCCCACCAGTCAGCAAACAGGCCATTTCCAGCCTCCAGAGGGCCTCGGGAGGGGGTGGAGAAGGCCGTTTTCGCCCTACCCAGGCTCTTAGAAAGGCTCTGGAGCCTGGAAAGAGTGAAAAACGGGTCTACCAGGCCCACTGTGCCATCACGTGCCAAAAGCGAGGGGAGCATGGGGAGGTCACGCACAAATGCGTGGGGAGCGGGGCGCATAGAATTATGGGTGTCGGCATGCGCGTGTGTGACCCCCCCCGCACCCCCGCGCTTTTGGCACGCAATGGCAAAAAGGTTAGCCATTACTGCTATATATAGCTGTAATGGCTCTCTGTCGACAGAATAGAGGCAATTGCAATTTACAAAAATAGAGTTTCTGAGTAGTCTTTAAAGGAATCCCCATGCAAAGGACAATTTAGTAGTCTCATTCCCATGCCTAATTTCTAGTTGAAAGGGATCCTAAAAATCTACTTCATTTGCAATTGGGCTGGAGATTGGGTGGAAATTAAATCCTGGGAAGACTACCTCAGGAAAGGGTGCATTATAATCTCATTTAAAGCATCTGACAGATCACTACTACCAAATGGAATGCTAATTACCTCCCAGATTCAACCATCCCCACCTTCGCTGACTCCCTGAAGTGGGGCAAGTTGGACATGTGTCGAGCCCACAAGTGATGATGTTCATATCCCAAAACACTTTAAATATTTCCTCCAAGTTGGCAAGTGAAAACAAATCCCAGATAGCAATTCCAGACATCAATTTGATCACCTCAGTAGACCCTGCTCTCGCAGCAGAATCTGAATATTATTATTGAGATGTACAAATAACCCTTAATAGTCCACAGCTAGATCTTCCTGCTTATATTTCTCCAACATTCCAGGTGTTGCTATTTCTTTATTTTCTAGAGATGCTTAGTAAATCAAAGTGATCCCCTCTCTGGTACAATAGTTAGAAATGCTCTAGTTGCGTCCAAAATTTATCCAAGAGTGCATACAACTACCTATCAGACTGTACTCATTATTAAGATCTCCAAATTCAGTCAATAATTTTCTTACTTCTTAAAGAATGCAGTGCAAAACTAGAATCCCAAATTCCATTAAAACTTGAAACTATATATCTGAATGAACATGCTTAGTTTTGCATTGTAACAGCCATTATTCAATGTATGCTGAAAAAAAATTAAGATAAATAGCTCGAGCTACAGTTCATACTAATGACAGAAGAAAATAGTTTAAATTGTGTAGGCTGCAGGATTTGATTGGATTAATTTCCCCAATATTGTACTGATGACTAAGATGTCTACCTTAACAATATAAGACAAATGCAAGAGCCACTTATTAAATATATATGCAATAAACCATTTCTAACCATTAAACCAAACAAAAATCAATATGGGATAAAGAAAATATTTATTATATATTATTTATAGCCTTTATTAAAACAAAAACAAAAACTCTACACCACGAATTCTTATCCAGGAGATTTGAGGGCAAGCAACTGATTTCATCTGAAGATAAAGCTGTGAAACAGGTTCAACTTTATAGACTAAAAATAAAAGATTTACTCTAGCTTCATACATCTAGATATATTGGAATTCAAATGCCATAATTCCTAATTAATTTTCAGCTTGCTGAGCTAAATTATTGGCTTTTAAAAGGTCCTATAACACACCTTATAAAAGAGATTTTGAATGTATTCCCATGTTTTCCCAAAAATAAGACCCTGGCTTATATTTTTTTGAACCCTGAAATAAGTGCTTGGCCTTATTTTCGAGGGTGTTTTATTACTTTGGGGCGTGTGGAGCAAAATGGAGCTCCTCTTGCCGTCTTACCTGATTTCCAGCTCTGTCTCCCTAACCCTAACCAGAGGAAATGGCAGAGGAAATGGCTGCACATGCGTTTAAATATTTTTGGGGAGGGCTTATTATCAGGGGATGTCTTATTTTAGGGGAAACAGGGTAGTATCTCTGATTTTAAGTTGAATGTGTCAATGTAATGTGAATTGGAATTATATAATTTCCAGTTATTTTGCAAGTATTGTAGTTCAAGTTCAATACATCTGGAGGGCATCTGTTTCTGGGAAAGCTGCTAACTATCACAGGCTACAAGCAGATCTTCTTAACTTACATTTCCTTCACAAGGAGGACACAGGCATTGAAAAGAGAGGGAAGACTGAGCTGATACACAGGTGGGACCAAAGATCTCACATCTTTTCTAATGGCCTCTTGGCATGTATGGATACTTATGGGAAAACAAGTCTTTACAGACTGGCTTTGGAAAGTCACCTGGGTGCAGTGCTACACTTACAAAGGACCATCACTATATCAACCTTTGGGGAATTAAGTGCAGTATCAAAAAATCATTTTCCAGCTGTCCTTTATCATTTTAAGAAGCCCTTAGAAACAACTACAGCTCCTGTTCTTATTTTCGATCTGCACTTTAACTATTCTAGTTTCCATTTTGAAACATGCTTTCCTACCACCTGCTGTATCCAGGTACCAAAGTCAACAAATGAAAACAAAAGCAATTGAAAACCTAAAGGGAGCAAAATTACTGCTACACCCAAATAACACATGTTTCTATTAAATCTCACAAACTCCAGCACAGAAGAGTCCTACCACAGCTCTGTAGCAACACTGGAAATAAAATGTTATGTATGCCTCTGATTGAAATACCAATTCTGGTTAGGTTATCCATGAGCTAGTCTTGATTTTCTTATTTTATAGAAGCTCTGTTTGCCTCTGTAAACTGTAGAAACTTAATGTATTTATATCACAGAGTTCGGTATTTTGGTATATTTTCAAACAGAAAACAAAATTAAGGGAAAAGACTTCTATAAAATATAAACCGGACACAGACACATTTTAAAACAAATATAAATTATTTTCTGCTATTGTGCATAAACAGCTACTTTATACACTCTTAAGTGTGATTCCCACCCCACCCCACGTGATGTTGGTAATATTGATTTTTAGTGGCTTCTTGAAGAGTCAGTCATTATTTTGATGGGCATTTTTAATAGGTGTCTAAAATGTTTTGTCTTCTTTCTGCTATAACTCTGTATATAAAATTCAGCTGCTATTGATTTGACATTATTAGTTTTGTGATAAAAAGGTAAAGGTTTCTCCTCTCCAGTTGTATCTGATTCTAAGGGGATGCTCATCTTCATTTTTTTAGCAGAGGGAGCCAGTCTGAAGACATTGTCTGTAGTCATGTGGCCAGCATGACTATACACCAACGAATGGAATGAAATGCTGTTATCTTCTGACAAGATAACAGACATTATCTACCTATTTATCTACTCACATTTGTGTGATAAGAAACTTTTAAAAGGGTGGGCTACTCCCAGTTATATTCATAATAGAGATTTCATCCAAAGTACTTTCAATATTTGAAATAATATTTATCATTCAAAGCAGTAAAACAAATTGGTTAAAATAAAATTGCAATGTTTTTCAATAGTTTGGGTTTCTCCAAAAGTATAAATTTATTGGGACTCTGTCTTAAACAGAAAAATCAGAGAAGGAAAAATGATATATCGGCACAAGATTTAGTGAGAATAGAACTGTGTCTTTCTCAAATGAATACTCAACACTAGGGCTTTCAAATGAAAACATTTGGCTTACCTTGTAATGTATTTGAATTTGCATATTAAGGTTTATTTCCTATTTGTTGCTATTACACATTATAAGCAAATGTAACATGGTAATTAAGATACCTGACCAGGAGTGAGATCTTGACTCAAATTCACTCTCAGCCATGATAAAAATGATTTTAGGCCAGTTATCCTCTCTCAGTTCAGCCTATCCAACAGAATTATTGTTGAAAAAAAATTGGAAGTAATTATCACCTTTAGCTCCATAAGAAAAGCCAAGTTATAACTTATAGATTGTGAATTTTTAAGTTACAATTAAAGCCAATTAATTTTGTATTCATAATTCTATTTTCTTTCTTGTATACGTTTTTCATGAGAAGCATTTTCCCTCCCCAGAAACCCAGTCATTGTACTGGATTTTGTAATTACAGTTAAGTCTAACTTTATACATAAATCCCGACTACTATGGATTGTTCGACAAATCATATTTAAAAGTTGTCTGGAATATTCGATAAGGCACATTGATTACATAATAAAAGGCTTGTCTGGGAAACTGGCTTTGAGTGTGTAGGAAGTTAGCACCCACCCCTTTCCTGGAAGAGTGAAATATTTTAGGAAATATGAAAAAGGCAGAATATTATATTTCCCTGGGATAAGCATGTTTTGAAGCAGCTCCCATCTTCCTGACCCCACCCTTTGTCAATGGGCCATTAAGGCTTCTACATATCAAGTCTATTCTACATAACAAAGATCTACCTCCTTCAGGCAGAGCCATAGTAGGAATTGCCAAAGTTCCAACAAAGATAGGATTAGCCCTCTACACAATAGCAGCAGAAACCACGTGACCTGGGAAGCACATGTGACCATCAGCCAGCAAGGCTAGCTAAGATCCCCACCCCCTGGGAGTCTGACAACCAATCAGGATACTCTTTCTGGGCCCCAGGAAGTTCAGAGCCAGGGAGAGCATAAAAACCCAGGGACTCACTGTATCTGCCCCTTTTTCTGTTCAGGAACTCAAGCCATGTGATCCTGTCCACCATTAAACCATCTTTCCAAGCAGTCTCCATATTTCCAGTGTCTTTTTCCCCACTTGGAGCAGAACCTAGAAGGAGATTTCTTCCAACAAGTGGTCGAGATATTTTATGATCATATGAACCTTCCTCTAGCAGAGTCCCAAAGAAACACATTTTTCTAATTTCTAACCATACATACTCTGCTCAAAATATTTGAAATGAAAAACTGATGAAAATGCCAATGCATCTAGCAGGAAAAAAAAAAATCATCTCCTGGGTAAGGGTACCAGATATGGAGGACAAAACTCCAAATGACCATTAAATGACAGCAAAGAGAGACAGAAAAGTGTACACTTTTGTCACAGTCTTCTGGTTCTCTGAAGTGTCCCAGATCAGATCTGGAACTCTAGTAAAGACATTGTGCTGCATTAGATTTGAGTACCTTTACCAGAATTGCCATGTTTAAGGGGCTTGTGACGTTATATAATTATATGCATGTATTCACACATCGCTAGCCTATTTTTCTAAGATGCAGCACAGATTAATACGATTTAATAACGTCTCCTTTATACAACGTTATAAAACCAAACACACTTTACAGGACAAGGCGGTAAGCGCCAAAATTAAAGACAGAATAAGTTGAATTTAAGCATTATATTTCTGTCCTGTCCCCCCCCCCCCCCTTCCTACCTATAGCCGTAGGCGTTGAAAGCCTGGCTTTCTCGCAGCAAGGCCCGATAGAGACGCAGCACTTCGGTTCTCCTGGACGCTGCCATCTTGTAAACACGCTGCCGGGCTTCCCGGCAAGCCCCCCTGTGCCTTTGCTGCCTCGGTCGGAGCCTGATTCCGGAAGCGGCCCGGGGACGCGCGGAGGTCGGGACTCGGTTGGTGAAACGGGTGCTGCGCGGGAGGCGTAAGGCAAGCAGCTTGCCGCCCGGCCTGCCCCTTCTCCAGGCAACCCACTCCCAGTTGGAGGGTGGTTCGGGTTCTGCTCCTGGCTTGGGAGACGGATCTGGCAAGAAGAAAGAGGAGGTGAGTCTGCGGAGGTGGTGGAGGAGGGCGCGCGGCTCTGCGATGTGCTGGGCCGGAGAAGTGGATTCCCGTTCCTTGAATCGGGGAGGGAAAAGTGTGTGTGTGTGTGTGTGTCCCGTTCTAGTCGCTACTTTCACTCGCTGGTCTTTTTAAAATCCTTCTGCCCAGCACGTGCATTTCTGTCCCAATCTTGCAAAGCGTCTTGAGTTGAAAAAAACGTTTCCTTCCTAATGCATTGCCATACTAAGAACATAACTGCTTGGATAACACCGGTGGTGTTTTGGGACTTCTGGCACTTCGGTCCCTTAGTAAAATGCTTACGGTTGGCTCAGGGGTGCCTGTCTGTCGTCGTTTCGGATCAAGGGGTCAAGACGTTCCCCTACTTGCCAACTTTGGCTCTTGCCACCCAATTGTGATTGTAACTTGAGGATTACCTGATGTAGCACAGAAGCCGATACCTCACGTTTACCATGAGTTATAAAAGAATCAGGATCTGTACTATGTGCATAAACGAGAACCAAACATCCTGGTTTCTGCATTTATTGATGTATTTCTTTTGCAAGTTATGCTATTTATATATCTATGGCATAGAACTATTCATTATGTTCCTGCTCCTTCACCCATATGTATTCATGTTAACAGATTTTAGTAACATCCAATTCCCATCATGGTAACCAACAATGACAATAGTTACAATATTAAGGATCATAAGAAGTTGGTTCAGAATATCTTGAAGGTAGCAGGTGATTTTCCCCTATGTTACAAATCTAGGAGAAAAATCCTTGTATGTAATCTCTTCTTTCCTGCATTCACTTATCTGTTTGCATTTTACTTGTTGTTCTATTGAGGTTACTAAAATGAAACAAATCTCACACTTTTTCTGATTTGGGGTGGTTAGGTTAAATGGAGCTATAATAATAATGTAACATTTTCATATAAAGCTGAATTAAAACAGATTCTACAGAATAAAACATACAAACAAAAGCTATACAGGTTACTTGGTTAACAACTGCTTTGTTCAGCGATCATTTGACCTTACAGTGAGACTGAAAAGTAGATTTAGAACCAGTCCTTGCTTGGACCTATGACCATTGCAGCATTCCTGTGATCACATGATTGCGATTTGGTCACTTGGTAACTGGCATGTTTTTACAATGTTCGTAGTGTTTTGCAATCACATGATTGCCAAGTAAACTCAGTAAGAAAGTCAGCAGAGAATCACAAGTCATGGTGACATGAGGGTGTGCTTAATTTAAATACTTAATGCATATTAATAATAATCATAATTTATTAGATTTATCAAGGTGCCTAATAGGAAACTTAAGATGATATACAGAGTTAAAATCTCATTAAAAATAAATTTTACAAAATCAAACTTGGTGCATTCGGTAAAAAAGATCAGGTAAAGTAGATTTTTAGTTTTCTGAAGGACAATGAGGATGCATATTGGACACACCTGGTCTAGTGGTTGAAGCACCAGGCTAGAAACTAGGAAACCCAAAGTTCTAGTCCCACTTTATCTCAACCCTGAAGTTAGCCAAACCGTGGCCATTTTCCTTTTTGTGATTTTCTCTAGGGTGGTTCCTTTCTCATTGCTTCAGGGTTGACACAGCCTTGAGTGAAGGGGCCAGGGAGTGGAGTGTAGAGATAGCTGGAGTATTGCAGCCAAAACAAAATTCCTTCTGTGGTAATCAAGGACGTTGGGGCAGGTGTTCGAAAGGTGGAGATTGAGGTCACCTAGCAGCTGGACTGTATGATGATTGGACAATGTGACTGGAGACTATGGGGAGGAAGTGACAAAGTTTTACTTTTAATTGGGTGAAAAACCGGTGGGAACCTAGAACTGGTTTTTCACCAAGGACTTGCCAATTTGATATGTCCCAATAAAATGTTCTTTGAGAAATTGCCTGCCTCAGAGTTTTTATTGAATGGGATGTATAACTTGGAACCCTGACACTTTAGGCATGAAAGCTGGTTTCGTGACTTTGGGCCAGTTGTTTTCTCTGACCAATTCTCCTCACAAGATTGTTGTGGGGAAAAAATAGGAGAAGGAAGGAGTATTACTTACATTCACTGCCTTGAGTTATTTATAAAAAAAATAATGGTGGGATAAGAACATAAAATAAAAAAATTAAGCATCCTTTATTAACAAGACACTGTTAAATTCAAGTTTACCCTTAGCCAAGGAAGTTCTCTGGAAGACTTCGGTCAATCACTTTAACCGTCCCTGGATCCGGCAATATTGGCCAACTATTGTCCTGTCTCCAACCTTCGCTTCCTGGCGAAGGTTGTTGAGAGTGTGGTTGCGCAACAGTTTCCGCAATTCCTGGAGGAAACATCCTATCTAGATCCGTTCCAGTCGGGTTTCAGGCCTGGACACAGCACGGAAACGGCATTGGTCGCGTTGATTGATGATCTCTGGAGGGCTCGGGACAGGGGTTGCTCCTCTGTTCTGGTCCTGTTAGACCTCTCAGCGGCTTTTGATACCATCGACCATGGTATCATGCTGCACCGGTTGGAAGGGTTGGGAATGGGGGGCACCGTATTACGGTGGTTCTCCGCCTTTCTCTCCGACCGGTCGCAGTTCATGTTGGCAGGGGGGCAGAGGTCGACCTCAAGGCCTCTTATATGTGGAGTGCCTCAGGGGTCGGTCCTCTCGCCCCTCCTGTTCAACATTTATGTGAAGCCGCTGGGCGAGATCATCTGTGGCTTTAGGGTGAGATACCACCAGTACGCTGATGACACCCAGCTGTACATCTCCACCCCAAGCCACCCCAACGATGCCCTTGAAGTGATGTCCCAGTGCCTGGAGGCTGTGCGGATCTGGATGGGGAAGAACAAGCTCAGGCTCAACCCTTCCAAGACTGAGTGGCTGTGGCTCTCGGCATCCCGATATAGTCAGTTGACTCCATCACTGACTATTGGGGGCGAGTCGTTGGCCCCCACTGAGCGGGCTCGCAATCTGGGAGTCCTCCTGGATACGCAGCTGTCCTTGGAGGAACATCTGACGGCTGTAACCAGGGGGACCTTTTGTCAGGTTCGCCTGATTCGCCAGTTGCGACCCTTTCTTGATCGGGATTCCCTGTGCACAGTCACTCATGCCCTCGTCACCTCTCGCCTTGACTACTGCAATGCTCTCTACATGGGGCTCCCCTTGAAGAGCACCCGGAGGCTCCAACTGGTCCAGAACGCAGCAGCGCGGGTAGTGATGGGAGCAGTTTGGCGCTCCCATGTAACACCGCTCCTGCGCGAGCTGCACTGGCTCCCAGTGGTCTTCCGGGTGCGCTTCAAGGTGTTGGTTATCACCTTTAAAGCACTCCATGGCATAGGGCTTAGCTATCTTCGAGACCGCCTGCTGCCACCGACGACCTCCCATCGACCCGTGCGCTCCCACAGAGAGGGCCTCCTCGGGGTGCCATCAGCCAAACAGTGTAGGCTGGTGACCCCCAGGGGGAGGGCCTTCTCTGTGGGGGCACCTACCCTCTGGAACCAACTGCCTCCAGAGATAAGGAGAATCCAAGACCTCAGTGCCTTCCGCCGTGCCCTTAAAACCTTCTTTTTCCAGCAAGCCGGGCTGGCCTAATTTTTTTTAAGTGTTTTTAAGTGTTTTGTTTATTGTTTTTAATTAACGGGGCCAAATTTATATATGTATATTTTTAACTATTTTAATATTTGTACTTGATGTTTTTACTTGGCTGTTCACCGCCCTGAGTCCTCAGGGAGAAGGGCGGTATACAAATTCAAAATAAAATAAAAAAATAAAATAAAAAAATAAAACCCAAATTGGCAGTAGTTGTGAAGGGAAATTGGAGAGAGTACTATGCATGCTACCTTGAGTTCCTGAAGGAAAGTGGGAAGTAAATCTAAGAAACATTTATATTCTTTGGAGGAAAATCTTTCTTACCAGAACCCATACATCTCTTCTCTTTTCAAATGGAGAGTTAGTATCTGGAAGGAAAAGAGCCCAGAATGAATCCTTGTAATTGCAGATAACATACGATAGTTAAATGAAGATGGGTTAAAAATAGGGGAAAAAATATGGAACATTATATAAGAATCAGTCTATTCAAACAGTTTGGTATACATTTGAATGATTGTTTTTACAAAAGCTGTAGATGGAATAGGAAAAAGAGAAGAGTTTATAAAGATGGCAATCACCCTTTATACTACCTAGAACGCCGTTAACAATCGAAGTCCCTACTAATCTCATTAAATTACAAAAAAGACATAAAATACAGGACCAATTTCTCTTTCTGATTCCAAAATTGTCTGACTTCCTCAGAGATACATCCACCTCCCCTCCCCCGTCTTATGCTTATTCTGCACTGTGGTTTATATTCTCACACACTTGGTAACTGGCACAGGCTTCCTTGTACAGATGTTTTCCTCCTAGGGATAGTAATGTAGATTTTTAAAATGTCCATTTTCACAAATGCTTCACCAAAGAGTGCTTTGCAGCACCTCCACAGGTCTGTGATTCAAGTTCTTCCCAAATTACATTACTTCCTGTTGGTCCCCTGATACTAATAAAGGTTTTAGCATCTTTTCCATTAAAGGTTGTCATGGTTGCTGCTGCTTTCTTCCAACATTTATACTGGCCCTGGACAGAAAATATACTATATATAGGAAGCAATTGAGAGATGAGAAATCATTAGAATATAAAACCACCATCAGAGTCTAAAACAAAACTAAATGGATATTGGTCCTGCAAGGTAGACCACACCATGAAACAGTTTTGATATAAGACTAAAACTACTTTTATTAGAATAGCTATAGATTGGGGTGTCAAACTCAATTTCATTGATGGCCGCATCAGCATTATAGTTGCCCTCAAAGGACCAATTGCATGTAAGACTATGTATCATATTAGTTGAGGAGTGCATTATGTCGGGGGTATAAGGAGGCTGCACTCTTCACAGCACTCTTAAGGTCCCAATAACGGGAGACCGGAGAGTCTAGCAGTAGAGAGACAGAGCTGCAGATCTCGTATCCAGATGGACAGCAGCAGCTTCAAAAGATGTGTATGTACTTCAACAGCGCATGGCTTGGGTTTCGCGACAAGCTTTGGCCCTGGCCTGATGCACGGGAGCCTCCATCTCGCGTTTCCTTGTGTCTTTGGGAGAAACTCTGTGAGGTGAGCCGCTATTTGTGGGAAAGTGCAGTACAGATGAAGGAAGAGGAGGAGGGAAAGGTGGCAAGGCAGGGAAGGGAGAATGAAGAAACACACAACCTGAGTGTTTTCCATTCTTTCTCTTTCCTTCCCTTGCCAGCCACTCGCTCTCAGGCAGAGGGTGCTTTAGCCATGCCTGCCCGCCCCTGTGGTTACCGCTGCCACACAGCTTCACGTGTTGAAGAGGCTCCCGCTGCCTGTCCTCTCTCAGAAGTGGCGGGGGCCCACTGGCTCTTCTGGGGCTGGCCAGGTGCTCTGGAGTGCCTGGGGCCATGCAAGAAGCCCACTTGGGTGGGGAGGGAGGGAAGCCCCACACCGCCTGTCCTAGCTGACAGCTTTGAGCTCCCTGCTCTGCATCTTTTGACACACGCCCCGTTGCTCTTGCCACTTCTGGTCTTCGCACGTGCATGTGTGCCAGAAATCAGAAAACCAAATGACTGACACGCATGTGCACACTGGAAACAGGAAGATCATCTTCCTGGAGCGCACATGCACATTGGGTGACTGCTCTTCCAGTTTCTGGTGCGCCTATGCATGTGAAAACCAGCTCACCGGAACCCGGAAGAGCAACGGACAATGACTCCGCATGCCCAGAGAGATGGCTCTGCATGCCACTTCCAGCATGTGTGCCATAGGTTCACCATCATGGCTCGAGGGCAGCGATGGCTAACCTTTTTGCCATGGCATGCCAAAAGCAGGGGGAGTATGGGGGGGAGTCGTGTGCGCATGCCCACACCCATAATTATATATGCCCTGCCCTCTGTGCATGCGCGTATGACCCCTACGCTTCCCCGCTTTTGGCACGCGATGGCAAAAAGGTTAGCTATCACTGTCCTATGCAAAATTTATATGATGTATAATTTTAAATTGGAACTCACATGAGTCAGTGTACACTTTTATATGTAATTATAGCCATCATATCTGGTTTGTCGACTTCTGGTCCCACCAGAAGTTGGCAAACGGGCCATTTCCAGCCTCTGGAGGGCCTCCGGGGGGGGGGAAGGCTGTTTTCGCCCTCCCCAGGCTCCTAGAGAGGCTCTGGAGCCTGGGGAGAACAAAAAAAAGGCCTTCCCCATCCCCCCAAGAGACAGGAAACAGCCTGTTTCTCTACTTCTGGTAGAGAAGCTGGCTGGTGCGCACATGCACGCTGGAGCTGAGCTCGCATGCCCACTGATATGGCTCCGCGTGCCACCTATGGCACACATGCCATAGGTTCACCATCACAGCTCTAGGTATATTTGTAATACTGTCATGTGCTGCTCTTTATTTTGTGTTAAATTAATTTCAGTTTAATGGCAGCATTCAGCTCTTATGGGAGAAAGTGTAAATGCTGAAACTCAGTAATTGACTGTGATATTTTCCAAGGGGATTTAAGCAATTGCAGACTTACACTATTCCATATTTTTTTCCATTTTGTATGTGTGTTTCCAACTTTTAATATTCATTTTATGTTATCCAAAACTACTCGAGAGTAGCTGGACTTCCTCAAAAAAATACATAAGGATGCCAGGGTATGCTACTGTTGAAATTGTGATTGGTTCTTTAGTTTTTAGCTTGGCTTTGCTGTTTGGAACAGAACAATGGCAAGGTAGAGATATTTTTTTCTCAATAACCACAAAAGGTATTGTGAGAAGTTGTTTGTTTGGGGGGAGGGATTGTAAGGAGGGTTCAGCAGTGCTACTCAAAGGGTTTGTAACAATTTGAGATGGGGCAGTGCCAAGTGAAGTACCCCACATGTTTGACTCCCTACTACTTGAGTTGACCTCTAGTTTTCCATAGTTCCATACTCTGGTGCCTGAGCTTTGGTACTTTCTAGAAGGATTGATAAAAGGGATTGCAAAGAGAGTGAAGTGAAACCAGGGTGGATAAAAATCAATGATTTTTTTAAAAAATAAAAAAAATTGGATTTTTTTATTTAAATCAGATTTTTTTGATTTTTATTGAATTTATTTTAATAAAAAACTTTTGGGGTAAAAATCTATCGTAAGATAGTTTTCTATTTAAGATACATAAATAATTTAGTTTATTCAGCATGAAATGGAGCTTAGTTATGTAGCACAAGGCTGTATATTCTGCAACACTGGGACTATCGGTGAGTCAACAGTGGGTCAAAGGAGTAGCAGAGATGACAGTTGCTCTTTAAAAATTATGATTTAAATCGAGTTGATGTAAATCAAGTCTTTTTACTAGTGATTTAAATCATGATTTAAATCATGATTTAAATCGAGTCGATTTAAATCCACCCTGAGTGAAACTGATGTATTTCTCTGCTCCACTGTAACTATAACTGCATTTCATTGGTACTATATAGGATTATCTTTAAAATGGAATAAAATGGGACATTTAGGCTGTTAATCTTTGCAAAGAACTGTGAAAGTCATTGATAAATGGTTACCAGGCACAAATTACAGGTAGTCCTTGACTTACAACTGGAATTGAATGGAATTATGATCATACGTTGTGGTCATTAGGCGCGTTACAAAGCAACTGCACCCAATTTTATAGCTTTTCTTGCGGTGGTTGTTAAGGAAACACCATCAGTGTTAAGTGAACCTGTTTCCCTCAACAGAAGTTTTTTTTTTTTTATTGTAAAAGTTTTACAATTACATTTTCACCCCATTTTCACCCCCCTAACCCTCCCCAAACTCCCCACCCACCCTCCCAAACCCCCCCTGACCCTCCCCTCCCCCCGGACTTCCATAGAATATCATTATCCCCTATACAAAAACCTTGAACCCCCCCAACCCCCATGTCATTTTTCATCTTCACATAGTTCGACTATTTCTATCTTAATATAATATAATACTATCAATGAAAAGCTATTTGATACTTCTTGGTTTGGTATTTGTTCTGCACATAATCTATCCACTTTTTCCATCCACATTCATAAGTCTCTTGTGAGCGATCTTTTAAGTATGCTGAAATCTTCGCCATCTCCGCAAAGCTGGCCATCTTCAAAATCCATTCTTCTACGGTGGGCAGAGCTTCATTTTTCCAATATTTACCTATCAACAATCTCGCTGCTGTAATCATATACAAAATCAACTTTATTTCATCCACTGTAAAACCCTCAACTATACCCAATAAAAGCAATTGTGGAGAAAATTGGATTTTTTTCTTTAAAACATTCTGCATGACCCACCAAATTTTTATCCAAAAAGCCTTAACTTTCTTACAAGTCCACCAAATATGATAGTATGTAGCATCTAAACAATCACACCTCCAACATTTTGGCTGAACATTAGGGTATATACACGACAATTTCTTAGGATCTAAATGCCATCTATAAAACATTTTGTAAAAATTTTCCCTCAAATTCTGCGACTGTGTAAATTTAACATTCTGAACCCAAATTTTTTCCCATGTTTCCAACATCACTGGTTCTTCAAAATTTTGTGCCCACTTAATCATACAATCTTTAACTAATTCAGTTTCCGAATCCCTTTCTAACAAAACATTATAAAGCCTTTTAATATGCATTGGACCTTTCTCTTTTATATGTCTAACCAATTCTTCCTCATGCACCATAATACCAGTTCTTTGGTCCTGTTTCCATCTCAATTGCAATTGATTGTATTGTAACCAAGTTAAATTAATCCCTTCAGCCAACAGTGTCTGTAATGTCTTCAGCTGCCATCTGCCCGCATCTGTAAAAAGAACCTCTTTGTATAAAAACCCCCCGAGTGACATTATATTTGTATTCCACAAAATATGACCAAGATCCAGCCATAGCGGTATTTTATAATCCCATTTGAGTCGGTGCTTCTTCCAAACTCTCAGCAAAGAGTCTCTAAGTATATGGCTTTTAAATACTTTATCCACTTTGCTATCATAAAATAAATAAGCATGCCATCCAAATTCCAAATCAAAACTTTCTGCGTTTAGTATTCCAGTCTTTTTTCCTCCAAACCAATCACTTGTTAAAGTCAGAGCTGCTGCATCATAATATAACTGTAGGTTTGGAAGTTTAAGACCTCCCCTTTCTGGAGCATCTTGCATAATTTTCAATTTTACTCTTGTTTTTTTCTCGTTCCAGACAAACTTGTTCACTCCAGTTTGCCATACTTTTAGTTGTTTATCATTTTTAAGCACCGGAATCATTTGAAACAAAAAAAGAAATCTTGGCAAAATGTTCATCTTAACTGCTGCTATTCTTCCAAGTAAAGACAGCTGCAGTTTTTTCCAAGTCTCCATGTCTTTTTGCACCTCTCGCCACAACACCTCATAATTATTTTGAAACAATTTCATATTTGATTCTGCAACCTGAACTCCTAGATATTTTACCTTTGGTACAATCTCAAAACCTGCCCTCCTTTCAAGCTCGTGTTTACGATCTTGTGTCATATTTTTGACAATCATCTTAGTTTTTTTCTGGTTCAGATTAAAACCTGAAACTTTACCATAGTCTTGTATAATGTCCTTCATCTGGATTATTGATTCCATTGGCTGTGTTAGGGTAACGACCAGATCATCTGCAAATGCCTTTATTCTGTAATCCTCTTGCCTTATCATTATACCTTTCAAGATATTAGAGTCCCTTATTGTATTTAGCAAGACTTCTAGTGTTAAAATAAACAACAATGGGGACAACGGACATCCCTGTCTTGTTCCTTTTTCAATTTTAAACTCTGATGTCAGACTTCCATTAATAATAATTTGTGCCTTTTGCTCTTGATAGATTGCTGAAACCGCCTGTATAAATTGATCTCCAAATCCCATTTTTTTTAAAATCTTTAGTAGAAAATTCCAATCCACTCTATCGAAGGCCTTCTCCGCATCCAAAAAAACCAGCACTGCAGAGATCTGTTTATTCTTCTCAAGATATTCCAGTAAATCTATAACTTGCCTTACATTGTCCTTCATGTATCTACCCTCTATAAACCCAGCTTGGTCGTCATTAATCACCTCTTGAATTACTGGCATCAGTCTGTTGGCTAATACTTTTGCATAAATTTTATAGTCATTATTTAGAAGAGATATTGGTCTATAATTTTCCGGTTTTTTGGGACCTGCTTGTTCTTTTGGTATCAAAGTAATATATGCTGATTTCCATGATGGGGGTATTTTACCCCCTTGTTGTATATTACAAAATAAGTCTCTAAGTTGTTCCACCATTTCTGCTTGTAAAGTTTTATAATACACTGCTGTCAATCCATCTGTTCCAGGAGGTTTAGCTGTTTTCAATTGTTTAATTGCTGCAATTATTTCCTCAACTGTTATAGGGTAATTCATTCTTTCTTTTTGTTGGCTAGTAATTTTTGGGACTCTTTTCTCTTCTAGATATTTTTCTATAAGTCCATTCTGTATGTCATCTTTAGCATATAATTTAACGTAGTAATCTACAAAGACTTCTTTAATCAGTTTTTGTTGGAAAATTTCTTTCCCCCCAATGTCAATACTCTCAATAGTCCGTATACTCTGCTTTTTCCTTAAGGTATAAGCCAACCATCTCCCCGGTTTGTTGGCATTACAAAACGTATTATGCTTCGCATATTGTAGATTTGTTGCAGCTTGTTCCGCCAAAAGCATTTGAAACTGATCTTTCAAAAGTTTTATAGCACCACGTATTCTTTCATCTGTTGGGTTTTTAATAAGTAACTGTTCCTTATTCTTTATTTCTGCTTCCAGTTCGAGTCTTTTCCTTTGTCGATTCTGTTTATGTTTGAAGTTCATATGAATAAGTACCCCTCTCATATAAGCTTTGCTCGCGTCCCATACTATTTCAATTGGGGTACCCTTATTCAAATTCATTTCAAAAAATTCTTTCATCTGTTTTTTAAGTTCTATTATATTTTTTTCATATCTGAACAAATTTTCATTTAGTCTCCATGACCTTCTCTCAGACTTTCCCATCTCTTTCTATCCATACAGAGCTATGATCAGTTAAAGTTCTTGGAAATATCTTTGTTCTTTTTGTTTTAATAAGTAAATCATCTGATAACAAGATAAAGTCAATCCTGGAGAAAGATCTGTGTCTATCAGAGAAAAAAGTATAGTCCAGTTCTTTTGGGTTATATATTCTCCAGATATCCTTTAATTCCAAATCTTCTTTCATATCAAAAAAAGTCTGTGGCAGTCTGATCCTTGATTTCGCCAAACTTTTTTTATCTAATTTAGAATCAATTACTCCATTCCAGTCTCCCATTATTAGAATAGATCCATAGTCCCATTGCAATATTTTATTATGTAGAGTCTTATAAAAATGATCCTGTTGTTGGTTCGGAGCATAAATTCCAATCAAAAGAATTTGGCCATTTGCTGTGTGCAGTTCAATTGCAACAAACCTACCATCTTCATCTGCTTCTATAATTTTAGCGGACAGTCTTTTATTCACATAAATAACCACACCATTCTTTTTTTCCGAGGTTGAAGCTATAAAGTGTGTTCCTAATTTAGAATTTATCAAATATTTATGATCTTGAGTTCGAATATGAGTTTCTTGTAAACAAATTATATCATTATTAAATTGTCTCAAATATGTAAATAATTTCTTCCTTTTTTGTGGTGAATTTAGTCCATTAACATTCCAAGATAAGAGCCTAATTGTCATCTTGACCTTTCTGAAGCGATGAGCTGCTTTGCCTAACTTCTTCTGAAGTCTTCGGCCTAGCTCCCATGGCTTCACGTTTTTCTTTTATCTGCTTGGAAATTGCACGAGTTATACGCTGGTCTTTAACTTCAGGCATCCCAGCTACATCCAAAACAGCACCAGTTGACAGAATTGGGGAAGGTTCTGACAATGATTCCTCCGAAAGGCCTCCTCCCCGTGCAGCACCCTGCATTTCCACTGGTTCCATCTGCTTAGACTGTTGTGCCCTCTCGTGCTGAGATTGCTTTTCTTTATCACTTTTTATCTCCAACAATGTAGATGTACGTGGGGATGATGATCTTTCTTTAAGGATATTATAATAAAAATATTCCGCCTTCTGAAAAGTATTCAATAGATGTCTCTCTCCATTATATTTCAAAATTATACCAGTTGGGGCATCCCACCGAAATGGTATTTCTTGCTTTTGCAATTCATTCACTAAGAACCTGTACTCTTTTCGATCTTTTAACATCTTAGGTGGTAATTCCTTATAGATTCCAATTTGAGCTCCCTCCACTTGCACAGAGGAAAGAAAGGATCTTTGCAGAATATCATTTCTTATTCTTCTATCAGTAAAGTATATCACCACATCTCTGGGCAATTTTCTTTGTCTAGCAACCCATGAATTCACTCTGTAAATTTTATCTATTTTATAGACCACATCTGCTGGATCAATTTTTAGCAATACAGCCAAGGCATCAGAACAAATCTGTCTCAAATCTTGCCTATCATTCTCTTTAATTCCTCGAAGCCTAATAGCAAATTCCATGGATCGGAACTGTATCATTGTAATTTCGTTTTCGACTCTCTCCACTTTGTTATCCACATCTGCAATTTTAATATCAGCATCCTTCATTTTGACATTAACTTCTGATTTAAATTCTTCCAGTTTGGAGTCCACTTTAGTAATGGATTCTGCCAAGTCAGAAACCACATTTGACAATTTATCTGACACCTTATCATAATTTTCTTTCATTGCCTCTTTAAATTCATTAATTTCCCTCTTCATTTCCTGTTGTGATTTTTGAAATTTTTCATCCAAAGTCTGGGTAATAAAATCTTTTAAACTTTGCACATCAAAGTCCTTTCCCTCCCTCTGCTGACTGGGAGGGGGCTGCTTTTCTGGTTTGTGGGTGGGAGATCCCTCCCCTGCCACCTTTCCTTCCTGTTTCTTTGAAGCCATTTTACCACGTAAATTAACTTTTCTGAAAGAAGAAAATCTTTTTTTTTTTCTTTCCTTTGCACGTCCACAATATCCTTTGGAAAAGTCCCCCAGAATTAAATAGATTGAGGCAAGCTCAAATTTATTTTTCTTTTCTTTTCCACACTTCTCCGTTCGCTTGCAACAGGCACTGCTACAATGTAGCTTGTTAAAATAGTTCTGCGCAATCACTCTCCCTTTCAGCTCATTAACGCTGGAACGGCGCCATTTTTTCAAGCCGTTTCCACTCGCTCTGGCTTTTCCCCAAATCAAAAGTTCAAAGGAGAAAAAATACTTGCAGTTTCTTGGTTTGGGGGTTGAGGTTGTTTTATAACAAAGTTATCTTCCCATCAGTTTAAATGTTTGCTGCAGCCGGCTTGCTCTGACGAGCAGAGTCGTCCCACGCCGTCCGGAGTCTCCGCAAGTTAAAAGGGAGCCACACCCGTTTCCTCCCCAGTAGCAAACTTCTGGGGGTTCACGGGGGCTCAACCTGCTTCTTGCTTTACTCTTCTCCTCAAATCCTCAGGATTCTGGAGTTTTCAAGCCGCTTCCCTCACTGGGGCGGCTCTACAGGCGGCGGGGCTGGCGGCCGTTCAAAAGCGACCATCTTCGCTGGTGGCAGTCAAACCCGGAAGTTTTTTGTCAGAATCCAGAAGTAAATGCCGGAAACCAGCATAAAATATTGTATATTGCAGGGAATGTGGATGCACATTTTGAATTTTGAAAATGGGTCATAAGTATCTCTGGTTGATAACTTCATTGTAACTTCTACCAATTGCTAAGTGACCAGTGACTGAAGACTGCCTGTAAGGCTGGGGTTCCCAACCCCTAGGCCACGGTCTACTATCGGGCTATGGGCTATCTGCAACTGGGCTGCGTGAGCGGTGGATCAGCGTGCATGCATGCGTACACAGTTCAACTTGCGCAAGCAATGGCCCAGTGCACATGCACAGGGGCATCAGCTCAACTTACGCAAGTGGTGTGGTGGCCTGCCACTTGCATGACCCGGTTCCCCTCTCTCCCCCGCCAGGCTGCCAAGCTGCAAAGGTTGAGGACTGCTGCTACAAAATACCAATGTCAACACTTTGAAAATACAAAAATATTTTATATATGTACATCACTTAGCCTTGCTTTCTAATTGTCTATTAAAGTAATATTTTGGTATTTCTTTTGGGTTCTATTAGTTGGCTTGAGTTTTCATTTAACTAGAAAGACAGGATATAAATTAAATAAGCAAACTATAATCCAAATTACATAAACTGTGTGATGTCCTTTTTAAGGGGTACTGAGTACTGTAGATGTAATATTTTAATTGTACCTTAAAAGATTGTTTGTTGTTATCCTTCCCTTTTATTATCAAGGATAGATAATATGAGATAAATTGCAGCATTTGATAATACAAAATGGATTTGTGTAAACGTGTTGGGCTAAGACTTCCTTCCTCTCTTCATTCCTTTGAAAATAAATACAAGAATGAAAATAAAAAGGAAAGAGTATGTGAAGTGGCTATTGACTTTTAAGCGGCATGCTTTGTGGAATGTTATTTGTAACACTGATATTTTAAAATGAGATGAGCTTTCTTTAAAATAAAAAGTGGCTGAAACTAGCTATCTCTGTTGGTCAATAAATCATCTCTTCATAATGCCAAAAAGGAATATTTCAATTTCTCTCTCATTAATTTCTCTGTTGGTATTTTGACATGGCACTATTGAAATAGGATGGGTATAACAGATCAAAGTATTGATTAGACTGTGATTTGATCTGTATTTCTCTCAGATCTTTTCTACCATGTAGCCTTGTCATGAAGACTCAATTTTCTGCTTTCAACAATATTGATAGAATTACATCTTAGGTATTTGAAATAGTTACATGGATGGTTTTACTGTGGGAAATAGGCCCTGTTCCCAATTGGTCTTTCATATTTGCCTCTAGAAGAAATTGGTGTAACCATTGTGATACATGTAACAAATAATGACCGTAATGTAAATTGTGGACAACCTAGAAGCTTATAGAGATGAAAAGAATATAATTTGTGCCTTAAATAGATTCAGCTTCCCCCGCCCCTCCGTGGGGTGTCATTTTCTTCATAGTCTTAAAAGGTGTGTTGCCACAAGAATACATATAATTTACATCATTTATTTATTGTTAATTAGTTCGATTTATATGCTGCCCTTCTCCGGAGACTCAGGGCGGTTTACAATGCATTAAGCAATAGCCTTCATACTTTTGTATATACCTGCTTAGTAGGGCTTTTTTGGCTCCCCCTAAGCGGTGTTCTATTTTATACAAAGTCAGCTTATTGCCCCCACAAACTGGGTCCTCATTTTACTTACCTTGGAAGGATGGAAGGCTGAGTCAACCTTGAGCCTGGTGAGAATTGAACTCGCAGTAATTGCAGGCAGCTGGCAGCTAAGTGCGACTTTAACAGCAGTTTAGTCCGCAGCGCCACCAAGGCTCTTTAAGTGCGCATTTAATATTTTGGAGGGTTCAGCGATAATTGAATAAATCTTTGCTTTCTTATTGTTGGGTATAGATAATTGTATGCTTTCCTTCTCATTGGGTATAGTTTTCTGGTTCATGACTAATAACTTTATTTGACATGAATGTTTTCCATGAAATATATCAATATCCTATATCATTCTGAGGAAGTAAATCCAATTAATATAATATTAGGAAGAAACTTAGCATTCAATCTGCAGTATTTTTTATTTTCCACAAAGGGGAGCTCTATGAAGTAAAAATTGCAGCAGTATTGATGTGAACCGAAAAAAAGCTGATTTCTAAGCATGTCAACTGATTTTGTACATATTCAACGAAAAATAAAGATTAGAGGAGTTATTTTATTCTAAGTCTTTGTGTGCCATTGTGCAAGGCACAGCAAGCTACAACCAGTCTCTAGCAATGCTATACACTGTTTCAGAACTTTTTGTCCACTAAGAATTTTCTGAAAGGAACCTGTCGTTCTTTGTCAAAATAAGTATTTTTCCATTGCGCTGCTCCTCCAATCCATGGATGGGGGTAGTATCTCCTAGTTGCTGGGCAGAAAACTGAGTGCTAAATGCTTCTCATTGCCAAGGTCCCGCCCACCTCGACCTATCAGCTTCAGTCTTTCTCACTCAGTTGCTGTGAGAACTTGGCTATTTGAGTGCTCTCTATTTGGATTAATCTATTTAGACCATTACCTTTCTCATTGCCTTCCCTTTTTATTTTAATTTCTTATTTTTCCTGTCCTTTTAATTCTACTAAGGAGCTGCTACGTTTTAAAAACAGTTACCTTGCTGCGTGCCTTGGGCGTGCTTGGGGCCCCAAGCCACCTAGGCCTAGCTCACCTTTCATCAAGACTGCAGCACGCCGGATTCCGACCCGGCTGGGCGGATCCGTGTTTTTCAAGCCGCTGGCGTCGCGCTAGCTTTCTGGTGAGCCGGAAAAGCTACCGTCGCCCCAGCTCCGTCAATTAGGCGGCTCCGGAGTGCTGGCCCTCTCTTCGGGCGGCCTCCGTTAATTGAAGTCAGCTGTAAGGCGCGAGGAGACGCGGCGGCCGCAGAGACTAGCGCAGGCTGTCAGGCACCTTGGCAAGCCGTTTCGGGCCGGAATCGCTTTGGAAGCTGGCGAAATCGCAGGGCAACATCGTGGACGGCGCCATTTTCTCTGGCATTGAAATCGAGGCTCTGAGGTACTCTGGTGGAGTGACGGCCGCCATTTTGTTTCGGGACATTGTCGGCGTGGCGGCCGCCATTTTGAGGGCGCTTATATAAAAAAAAAAAAAAAAAAAGAGAAAGGAGAACGAGGTTTGCCTGCTAAAACCGAGTGGACTTTCAGACCTTATTGGCCACCCTGCTGGTCTTGTAGTCCTGTCCCCTGCCCGGGGCGAATTTGCACTTCCCCCATCTGTCTATAGCAGCTTGCTGACTTTAATTGGGGTGGAGCCCAGCAGCTTCTGGGCCTGGCTTACCCCTACCCATCTGAGTCCTCACTGTGGGCATCTACCTTGGGGGTAGCCTCGGTGTTGAGCTCTTGAGAGACTGTACTGCTGCCTGCCTGGTTCACTTATCATGGCAGACATACCCCTGTCATCCGATTCTGAAGGCGCCTGCAATTATCCTGCTACGCAGCAGAAGCCAGGCAAGAGGAAAACCAAGTCCAAAGCCCACAGATCCAAAGTGGATTCCAAATCTAGCTCCTCAAATAAAGCGGAGCAAAAGCACCATGAAGCCTTGGAAAAACAATTTGAAAGGGCTAGACAGCAGCAGGAGTCTCTATCAAGGCAGGCTCACACTTCTGAGCGTGATGCTGATACCTCTGAGAATTCACAATCTGGATCCGCTTCTAGATCAGCCACCAGACCTTATTCTTCAAACTTGCAACGCTCCAAAGGGGTCTCTTTGTCATTGCCAGATGTTTCGAGCCATTCTGAGGTCCCATTTGGTCACAGGAGTCTGCCAGAGGCTACCTTTACGCCTACTGCGGCGGGGCTCCGCCCAGAGGCACCTGATACTCCTGTGAATTTTCAAACTATGCTATCTGATGCCCTGGCAAAGATTTTAGCAGCTGGAATGCAGCAGGATGTGACTAGAGCTATCACAACTTCTCAGCCTTCTCAAAACCAGGCCCCAGTGGATGAGGCTATACCGAGCACCAGTAAACACCGTCCTGTCGAATCGTCTTCGGAGGAGTCGGAAGAGGGAGAGATCTGTCCGGAGGATGTCGAATTCTCTGAGGATGAGGATCTCCCCCCCGAAAAACCCACTTTCACGAACTTGTTTCGGCCTTCGGTCTTCAAATCCTTACTGCACAAAGCCAAGGTCGCTACTAAATTTGGAATTACAGAAGGGTCTACTGACAAAGCCTCTGACTCACAACATCCACATGATACTCTTTTCCAGGTGGCTCATCAGGACAAAGATGTTATCCCTTGCCCTCCACTATTCTCCAATGTCATCAAGTCAGCTTTTGGCCAGCCTGGTTCCTTGACAGCTCCGAGCGGTCTTGACAAACGTCTTTATGCAGCTGATTCACAGTTGGAAGAGTTGCTTGCCATACCCTCTGTGGACTCCCCAGTGGCTGCCCTGTCTACCTCTTCCATGCTGACTTCTGACGTGGTGGATGGCCTCAAAGCGGAGGACAGGAAGATGGAGATGGGATTCCATAAGGCGCACCAAGCGGTGGCCTGGGCGATCAAGGCGGCCACGGCTACATCATTTTTCAATCGAGCTTCGCTGATTTGGCTCCGCCAGCTGCAGGAGAGGTTGCCCCCCTCCGATACCAGACTGCACCAAGACATTAATAAACTGGTGGCTGCAACTGAATATTCCGCGGACGCCTCTCTAACAGCGACTAAGTTTGCCTCTCGGGCTATGGCAGCAACCATAACCAACAGGCGCCTTTTCTGGCTTCGCAATTGGCGTGCGGACAATAAAGCCAAATGGAAACTTGCCTCTGCGCCTTTTAATGCTCCATCACTATTTGGTCCTTGTCTAGAGCCAATCTTGATAGAGGATAAGGACAAACGCAAAGTGTTGCCGTCCTCCTTTCACCGTTCTGAACGGAGATTTACACCTTATACTCCTAGGCAGTCCTTTCGATCGTCCTCGGGTCCAGGTGGCTCTTTCTACCAGCGTTCCTACTCCCAAGCCTCGGACCGTGCTTCGGACAGGCAGTCCTTTCGGGATAGATCCAGGACCCAGTCCCAAGCAAAGCGCCCCTTCAGAGGTTCCTCTTACCGGCCCCCACGCAGGGGGAAATGACTCGCTACTTCCGGGCCCTATCGGAGGTCGACTGCAGCAATTCTACCTCAGGTGGGGCCACTCCACAACCGATGCTTGGATTCTGGCGACCATACAACAGGGACTTCGATTGGAATTCCACACACTACCACCAACCTGTTTTCGCCGCTGCCCCATTCCCCGGTGCAGGGTCCAAAGGGAGCTCATGGAAGCGGAGATATCTCATCTCCTCTCCATCCAAGCAGTGGAACCGGTGCCCAAAGACGAGGAAAGAACTGGGTTCTACGCTACCTTATTTCTGGTGCCAAAATCATCGGGGGGCCACAGGGGCATCTTGAACCTGAAACGTCTCAACCAGTACGTGCTGTATCGCAGGTTCAAGATGCACTCTCTCAGGTCAATTCTGGCGTCCGTCAGGCAAGGAGACTACCTTCAATCGGTAGATCTGCGCGAAGCATACCTGCATGTGCCCATCCACCCGTTGCATCGTCGCTATCTCCGCTTCGAATACAACAACATGCATTTTCAGTATCGGGCAATGCCTTTCGGGCTGTCCTCGGCCCCCAGGACCTTCACGAAACTGGTGACAGTGGTCGCGGCCTCCATCAGGTCTCGTTCTGTACGTCTCAGCTGTTACCTCGACGATCTCCTAGTGATGTCAACATCGGAGTCGCAGGCTCGGAAGGACATGGAGGTGGTCCTCCAGGCGTTCCAGAGCCACGGGTTCTCCATCAACTGGCAGAAGAGCCACCTGACACCTACGACGCGGCTCCAGCACCTGGGTGCAGTGATCGATTCCCAGCTGGGCCAGGTGTTTCTGTCCCCAGATCGCATTCAAGACATCAAATCGATGGTGCGACAGGTCCAATCCCTGAGGAAGGTGCCACTGCTTCTACTGACCCAATTGTTGGGGAAGTTAATATCCTGCATCCATGTCGTTCCGTGGGCACGCAGACATTCTCGCCCGCTTCAGTGGCTGTTGCTCCCCTTTCAGAGAACTCACCGCAGCACGTCGACTCATCGAGTTGTCTTACCCCCGCAGACCCGTCTATCGCTCGCGTGGTGGAAGTCGTCTGCTCTCGAAAGGGGATGTGTTTTTCTCGACCCGGAACGAGTTGTCCTGATTACCGACGCCAGCCTGTCGGGCTGGGGAGCCCATCTTCGGAATGCAGTGGTTCAAGGTCAGTGGTCTCCGGCGGAACGGACGAACAGCATCAATTGGCTGGAGTTGAGGGCTGTTCGTCTCGCCCTGCGCCATTTCGTACACGACTTGGAGGATCAGCACGTGTTAGTCCGGACGGACAATGTTACCACCAAAGCGCATATAAATCGGGAAGGAGGCACGCGCTCCAGGTCCCTGATGTTGGAGTCGGAAGCTCTTTTAGCCTGGGCGGAACGGCACACGGCTTCTCTAGTGGCGGACCACATTTCGGGACAGGACAACATCATGGCGGACTGGCTCAGCAGGGAACACTTGGACCCTGCGGAGTGGTCTCTTCATCCGGCAATCTTCAAGCAGATTGTGAGCAGATTTGGTCGTCCTCAAGTGGACCTCTTCGCCACGCCCCAAAACGCCCAGCTGCCGAGGTTCTACACGCGTTACCCGACCAGCGGAGCAGAAGGTTACGACGCCCTACACTGCCAGTGGCCTTCCGAACTCCTGTACGCGTTCCCACCACTACCGTTGCTTCCACTGCTGATTCGCAAAATGTTGTTGGAGAGCGCGGAGTTGATTCTGGTTGCGCCACAGTGGCCTCGCCGGCCCTGGTATGCGGACCTGATGGGCCTGTCTACGATGCCGCCTTGGGTAATACCTCTGCAAGTGAACATGCTCAGCCAGGGGGTCATCTTCCACCCCGATCCAGGGTGGCTCCGGTTGGCCGCCTGGTGCTTGAGCGGCTCCAGTTACAAAGGGACAGATTGTCCTCTGAGGTCATTAACGTGATTCAGGCCGCAAGACGTCCTTCTACTACTAGGATTTATGAAGCCACTTGGCGCTCGTTTTCTGCCTGGTGTGTTTCTCATCACGTGGACCCGACCTCCGCAGATGTCCCGGATGTGCTAGAATTTTTGCATGAAGGCTTGGCCAAAGGTCTAGCTCCCGCCACGCTTCGTCGCCAGGTGGCAGCCTTATCCACCGTCATTTCTTGCGAGAAACACCGTACTCTATCGCACAATCCTAGGATTAGGAGCTTTCTTCATGGAGCCACCAACATCTCGCCACCTGTGATACATAGATACCCATCTTGGGATCTTCCGTTAGTACTGCAAGCGCTTACTACTTCATCATTTGAGCCATTGGCTTCTGTATCTCTAAAATTTCTGACACTTAAGGTCACCTTTCTACTGGCCATTACTTCAGCGAGGCGTGTGTCGGAGCTCACTGCGCTGTCTGTTCACAAGGACCTTTGTGTGTTTCATAGTGACAGAGTGGTTCTGCGCTTAGACCCATCCTTTTTACCAAAGATAAATTCAAGATTCCACCGGGCCCAAGAGTTGGTTCTGCCTAACTTTTGTCCGAATCCTCATCACCAAACTGAATTCTTATGGCATACCCTGGACGTTAGGCGTGCTCTCCGACGTTATATCAAGCGTACTGAGTCTTTTCGACAGACTGAATCATTGCTAGTATCTTTCACTCCTTCATCGATGGGGAAGAAAGTGTCGTCTAATACAGTGGCCAGATGGATTAAAGCTTGTATCACAACGGCCTATGATGTCAGAGTCTGTCCTCGTCCGACTAGGATTTATGCACATTCAACCCGAAGTGCGGCTGCATCGGCTGCTTGGTCTACGAACGCTTCTGTGTCGGAGATCTGTAGAGCAGCTTCCTGGGCGTCTGATTCATCCTTCATACGACACTACAAGATTGACCAATATGCGTCGTCGGATGCTGCCTTTGGTCGTAGAGTCTTGCAACAAGTGGCCGCACCTGCGACCGTGATCTACAGTCAGCCTCCCGCCCTAGACACTTAAACTTGGGTATATCCCATCCATGGATTGGAGGAGCAGCGCAATGGAAAACGGACGTTGTGTCCCTGAACGTCCATTTTCGGGGCGCTGCGACTCCAATCCATACCCGCCCTTTCGGCTTCCTGTTATGTTTATCTGTTGTTTGTTCCAGTTTTATGGTTATCTTGGTTCCTGCGCCTTCGTGAGGAAAGACTGAAGCTGATAGGTCGAGGTGGGCGGGACCTTGGCAATGAGAAGCATTTAGCACTCAGTTTTCTGCCCAGCAACTAGGAGATACTACCCCCATCCATGGATTGGAGTCGCAGCGCCCCGAAAATGGACGTTCAGGGACACAACGTCCGTTTCCTCTCTTTGGACAATTAGTTAAAGGGAGAATAAAGTTAGAAACAGAACAACTTTTAAAATCTCATTTAGATAAAATAAGAAATGGTAGGTTTGGTTTAAATAATGATTGAAAATACTGTTCAGAAAGACTGAAGAAAGTTATAATATTTTGAATAAAAATGCATTCTTTCTGTTTGCTATAACCTGAATACATATGCTTCAGCATTTGGAGCAAGGTATAGATTTCAATTTAGATGGTACATAGTATGTGAAACAAATCATAGCTCATATACTTATAAAGCCGTAAGAGTTTGATCGGTTTTAGTTTAATTCAGTACTGTGAATATTTAGAAAAATATTTCTGCCGTGATACTCTTGAACAATGATCATCAGCTCTCAAATTATACTAATAACTTCATTCTGTTTATTTTCTTCAATAAAAATATAAGTATTGTTATTAAAGATGTACATGTGTCATAATTCATTTTATTCCTAAATAGTGTTTTGTAAAAGTAAAAAATTGACAACCAACAAAAATGACTGTATCAGTCATCCTGCTAATCAGTGTTGTTCTTTTTATTTGGAATATGAAAAAGGAGCACATTGGCTTTATTACTTCTCAGAATGCTTTTCCATTTTGAATGACTTACACCAACGAAAAGAAAACACTCCTTTTATACTGGCAGTGCTGCAGAAACTGACTGCTGTTAAAAAGTTGAACGACTGCTTCAGCAGTCTCTAAATCCAAATGTTTAAGTGAGTTTCTTTCTAAACATTACCCTTTGCCCTGACAATTACTTTAGTTGGTATTATGGAAGGATGATTGTGGGATGTTCATGCCAGAGCCAAATTCTATTCTTCATCAGTTAAGGATTGACCCCAGTTCTAACTCTGAGAATAATTGGCAAGAAAATAACCAAGAGGCAGTGCTTGTTCCATTTGCTTTTTTAGAGTCTGTAATTTAACTCTGTCAGTGCCTATTTCTCTTTCCAAGGTTGCAGTCAATTTCTTCCAAAGTTAGCAATATGAAAAATAAAACATTGATTTGACAGCACTTTGTTCGAGGCAAACCCCCCCTCCCCCCATGCTTTGGGATAGTTATTAAATGCTCGGTTTTTCTCATTGGCCCTGGAGTGCAGGAGTCACCAACCTTTCGGACCTCAGGGACCACTAATTCATAATTTTAAATCCCGTGGACCACTAATATGATCTTCCAAATGACAACCTGGGTGGGCATGGCTAGGTAGTAATGTGACTGGGTGGGCATGGTCAACTTGATGTCACTCATGTCAGGTGCCTCGCCGGCCTCTATTCACCCCTCCCCTCCCAGCCATTCCTCCCCTGCCTGCCTGGGCTTCTTAGGGTCCCAATAGGAAGCAGTTGTTGGAGCTAAGCAGTCACCATGAGAAAAAGTTGGCAAAACAGCTTGCTCAGTTCAAATTGGATCTGACCGAGAAGGAGGCTCAGCAGAAACACCACATTGAGGATTAGGAGCATAGGTTTTCCAAGCAGAGGGAAGACCTGCAGGAGTGCAAGGCTAGGTACCAGCGCCTGGAGGGTCAGCGGACTGAGATGGTCAGCCAGTTCCAGGCCATGATACAGTCCCACTGGAACAAGGCCCTCTGGCTCTTCGCCACCAGCAGCACTTCTCTCCAGCCTACACCCAAAGCCCTGCACCAGGAGGTTGAAGCAAACCCCAAGTCAGAATTTCTGCCCCCCTCCGACCCGCACAAAAAGATCCTGAAGGGGGAGACTTTCTGCAGTAATACAAGCATCCATTGCACGTATCCGGCCCAGGGGCCATAGTTTGAGGACCTCTGATTTAGTGCAATATAAAAAATGCAAATAATTTTTCCGCAGACCAACAAAATTTTCTCGCGGACCACCAGTGGTCCACGGACCACCAGTTGGTGACCGCTGCTGTAGTGAAATCTTTGGCCCTTTCACTTATATCTTCATGATTTTTGATAAATTGCATCAAAATAGGCCACTTCTTGATACAGCTCTCCAGTTAGTCAATTAAGGGGTCCCATGGAAAACTTTTTTTTCCCAATCTCTCTCTTTCCTCAAAGTAGCTGCTTTAAGGTGCGTGCTGCAATATCAGTTATATTAGCCTTATTTCTGTATTATTGAAATCCTCATGCCTGAGAAATCTGTTCTTTGCTTTCTATCATTCATTTTCCTTCTACTTATTTATATTCGTACTGGTGGCTTTAATCATTATTGACTCCTGGAGGCTGCCTGGACAAGTCCCTGCAGTTTTTTTGGCAAGACATCAGAAGTGGTTTGCCATTTCCTGCTATCTAAGACTGAGAGAGAATGACTGTCCAAAGGTCATCCAAGCTGGCTTTATACTTAAGGTAGGACCAGTCACAGTCTCCCAATTTCTGGCTTGATGCCTTAACCATTACATAAACTGGATTTGTGCTCCATGTTTAGATCTGCTCCATCACCTTAAATTCTCTAAATCATTTTTTGTCTTTGCAGTTTTAGAGAGCAAAGACAAAACATTCATGTCCATAAAAAGAAACCATATACACAAAAAGATGTTTATCTACTCCAGTAGGTATTCCGTTTCCTTCTGAAATATTCTGGTGCAAGCCTTTTTGATAATCCTTTGCTTCAGAGATTGGTTGGAAATTTTTCTTCTAAGTTTTCAAACGTCAGAGTTCTTTACAACTTGGGAGCTATAAATTTTCTCAACCATAGTTAGTAATCGAATCAGGAACAGAGAGACTACATTTTGATCCAGATTTATTGCAGGAAGGTATTGATCAGTCTGTTTCCAACAAGTGTCTATTTCACATATTGGGAGTTCATTCTGGCAAGATCATAAACCACCTAAAATGAAACTCCTACCCAGAAGAAATAGCGGAAATCTGTTTCATCACATGGGAGGGAGAAAAAGTCTCAAGATGAACCTTGATTTAAGTATAATTAGGGCCTGGGATATTTTCATAACTGCTTTATTCATTTTTCCACACTATACCTGCGAATTACATCCTGGAAACCATATGCCTGCTTTGGCTCTTTGCTATCCAATTCAGTTCAGGTCAGCCATAGTTCGTTCAATAAGCAAAGTTTACAAAGAAAAGAATGCAGAATAATGAGAACATGAGTTAATGCAGAATATTCGCAATGCTGAATGAGTCAATCTCTTTCATAAGCAATTGCAGTGGCTTTTGAGTAGTTGACCCATGATATTAAGCCTTCCATATTTAAAAAACAAAAAATTCTGGTAAGCATGAACTGATAATAAAAATGTGGCCTTTTCTTTAGCAGATTCTAGAGCTAGGGCATTAAGCATTTTTAAGGTCCCAAAATCTGTTAAACAAACAAATAAATCTGGAACCCCTGATCAATTTAAAATCTATTTTGTTAGTCTATTCCACTCAATTCTTAAAATAAAAAAATATAGAATTGTTTAGATGCTTTTTTTAAATAGGATATTTGAATGTTCTTTACTATGAAGTAGACTTTTTATATGAATTCAGTTCAGTATATACTTGTAAATGAAAAAAATTGCATCAAGTAATTTGGAAAAGTATTTTTCACCAAAGGCTATTTGCATTCCTAACCATGTAGTAGTTCAGGAACCAGCGTAACTTGGTTAAGAATTGCCAGATATTCCTTGTTCGCTCTTGTTTTACTTCAGACATAATAAGGAATTGGCTTATTTTGTCTTCCTAATATAATAGGTGAGGAGAAAAAAGCATGAGTCTGTCACTCATTACAGTTTTTGTTTTTCATGAATTGGACCTTCCTTCAGCTGTTCTAAAAAAATCACATTACATTTGCTTTTCCTTACACAGTGTTTTATAACCTAGGATAAAAAAGAATTGTTTATTGAATGAATATTTTAGTTTTTAAATGCAAGGTATGCTAGAGACATTTTTTCTTTAACGTTGCTTCAGGATAAAAAAAAAGTGGTTTCTGTAGGAGATTGACCAGGTTGAGCCCTAGGGTGAAATCAAACACGTCATCAGTTTGGAGTTGCTTTGCTTCCACAAGTCCTTCTTGAGTTCCATTGGTTCTTTTCTAGCGCCAATTTGCCTTTAGTAGAGCAGATTCTTGTGTATGGGTAGCATTTAATAAACTTGAAGTACTTTGAATAAACTCAAGATCAGAAAGTATCAAGATCTGAAAATCAAAGTTGAAAGATTATAGTATAAACTGACTATGGTTATTGGCATTCTGGGTACATTATCAAAAAATCTTGGATAGTGTTTAGAAAATATGCACCTTGACAAAATTTCCATCAGTCAATTAAAACTGTAGTGCTTGAAACCACATGTCTAGTACATCAATACATTATGATATCCTAGGTTCTTGGGAAGAATTTGATGCATATGAAGCCAATACCAGCCAAAGAACAGACAGCTGCAATTTCACATTATTGTGTAGATCATCATCATCAACATCATCATCATCATCATCTACCCAACTCCAGCTACTCTTCATTGATGTGCCACAGTTGTTAGCCATAGTTACACAAACTACTGATATTTTAGACATTTTCTTATCTGCATTGTTACATTCAAAAAAATAATATTCTGTTCCTTAAACAATATATTTCTGGCTATCTTGTGCCATAAATTTGGCATAAGGACACAGGGTTTGAATGACTTGAGCAGGTGAGATATCTGGAGCAGAAATTATTATTTTTGAACAAATGTTAATTTTGAAAACATTCTCTTAACCCACCCTTTTTTGTTTTTACTCTAACAACATAAAACACAAACTTGCAAGGATGTCTTGAAATTTGTTGACTAATATGTATAACATGTTTGGTGTCTATCATAAACACATTCTCTGCCGGTGTTTTAAAGCATTTAATAATTTTATTTCTATACCGCCCTTCTCCCGAAGGACTCACCTGTACACGCCTTATACACATTATTGTTTGATCTGTCAAGAGATTTATTAATACCTGTGAAAGCATTCTTTAATATTTGCTAAATTGAAAAGAAAATAATTCCTGCCCTACCATTTTCAGTGCTTTCTGGAGTGTGCTTTTTCTCAGGTGAACCAAATTTGTAGTTATTTTTTAAAAGAGAAGCACAGCGGCCCCAGTTTACAGTCAATTCCACTGCAGCTTGCCTATCTCTTCCTGTCTAACCATATCAAGCCTATCCATTTCACAACAGCAAGTGAGTGTGCAACCAGTTGCATAACTACTCCACATGGGGCCAGCACTGCCTTAGTATGAAAAAGCCATGGAAATATTTTTTTCCCCCATCTTGAAAGACTATTTGCAATTTTGTTTTCCGTCTGATTGCTGCAGTCATTTGATCTTAGCTATCATTTTTCCTTTCTGCTGTCAAATCTTGCAGTTTAAGTTAGAAATTTTATTTTGAAATGTGACGCAGAGCGTAGCTCTCTTAAATTCTGAAAGAAAAGAAGAAACTGTTCGTTTTTTTTCCTTTCACTTACGTTTTAAATGACATCTTGAGTGACTATAAAGAGACTGAATTTATTTTTGAAAGAGGGGTTATTTAGAAATTATTTTAAATAAGCATGCTTTATCTAATTCGTTGTAGCTTATCTCACTTTTTCTCACTTCCCTTGATCTGTTATTCCACTCAATGCAGTGAAAATTATTAACAAAACTGGAAGTGTATCGGCGTAGTGAAATAGCAATATAACAGTAATGCATTCAGTATTCTGGGCAAGAATTTCAGCCTCATGTCAAATGCTATTAATGTCCATCTTATCTCTTTCTATATTGCACTATGTATATAGACGTTCATGGGGAAAATCTATCTATGGTACATGGTCATTAAAAGCTGGCAATCACTAGATGGCACACAATCAATAGAATATAAATGCTCACTAGATGATAACATTTGGTTTTGCTGATATGTGGGATGATAAGCCTTCCTAAACAATGTAACAGTGCTGTCATCTGGAAGAACTTTTAGTTAGTAATAAACATCATGTGAGCTAACATTGCCACTATGTCTGCTTTTTTGTGAAATGGTAGTATTTTCCTAATGTCCCAAAGGAACAACAAAGTCCAGTTGCCTTTTGAAAAAAGCACCTTTGGATAACCATGACCTGGATGACTGAGAATCTCCATAGATATTTTCTTAGTGTCGATTCATATAACCTTCTGTTGTGAAGTGGTAATTATTTTACTGAACTTTGTACATAAGATGGTGCGTTATTTAAAGTAACAGAGGGGAAAATTCCCTCTGAAAATCCTTAGTAGATGCTTAAATATACTGCTATTCAAAACTGCAGACAGTGAACAGAAATAGTAGTGTGAGTATATTCTTGGGTTTTCTATGATTGGTGAAGTTCAGAAGTTGACAGTCATGCTCCATGACGCATTAATGAACTCACACCAAGCATCTTTATTTTTAAAACAATATGACGTTTCTCTGTTTGCTAGGATTTCTAGCTAGCATTGCAAGGACTGGATCCAGGGTTTATCTAAGTAGTAGAGAAAGGAAGAACACGACAGCCCTAATCCCCACCTCCAGTCCTCCTTTACAAAATTAGCAGTGTTACTATATGTCTTCAGAGAGGAAGAACTTCCCTGCACTGTGCAGATAACTGTACAGGTACAGATAACTTACAACAGGTTGTTTAGTGACCAAAGATACAATGGCACTGAAAAAAGTGACTTATGAACATTTTTCACACACTTGCGACCATTGCAGCTGCCCTATTGTCATGTGATTAAAATTCAGATGCTTAGCAGCTGGTTCATATTTGTGACGGTTGCAATGTCCAGGAGTCATGTGATCAGTTTTAGTGACCTTCTGACAAGCAAAGTCATGGGGGAAGCCAGATTCACTGAACAACTGTGTTAGTAATTTAACAACTGAAATGATTCACTTAACAACTGTAGTGAGAAAAGTCGTAAAAATGAGGCAAAACTCACTTAACAAATTGTCTCATTTAGCAACATGAATTTTGAGCTCAGTTGTGGTCATAAGTTGAGGACTATCTGTACTTCTTAGAGTCGTTGACTCTTAGGAATGCGGTGATAGCAAATCTATAGAGCAAGAGAGCTAGGAATGGCATGAAAACTGGCATCTAGTTTTATAGGAACCTGTAGATCACATGAAAATGGTTTGCCAGAAGATCTTTTCACTATTTCGGATGTTTGATAACATTAGAAACTGTTTCAGATGATACAGCCAGAATCCACAAATTGTTTGTGCTCATATTGTGTTTATTTGGGTAGGTAATATCTGCTGCAGGAATAACATATGTTTTGTGCTATAAGGTAGTTTCTATAGCAACTTAAAAATAAAACTCCAGAGAAAATAGCTGGATAGCACGTTCATAATAAATGATTGCCAACAATAACACATGCATACATTTTTCTTTTTTTAAATTTTATTTGAATGATCGAATAATTCAAATAAACTCGGCAACTTTTGTTTCCTGTGTGAAGAAGAAATCTTTTAAAGAAAAGATATCCGGCTACAGTTTCCCAATAGCTACTTTACTGCTGAAATGTCAGAGGACTAATTGAAAACATCAGGAAGTTTTAAGAATACTTGCATCATTCACAAATTAGTATAAAATGACTTTTCTTGAAGTGATGTTGGCTTCTTTAAAACAACAGATGAGTTTTACTGTATATTGTAGGAAGTACAGGGGGGAAGCCATATTAAAAATGATCTTGAAGTTCTTTTTCAAAGTCACATTTCACTACATGGCCTGACTTGGGTTACTGACAGGGACCTTGTCGCTCTGAAAATAATGAATTAACTTGGACATAAAATAACTGTGAAGATAGGGAGCTATACAGGTAGACAGGTAGACATAGCAATCTGTTTTTGAAAGAAGAGGCACTATAACAGCTCAGTTGAGCAAATCAAATTGTAAATTATGCCATTATGCCTGTTGTGTTTTCTGACACAAATAGAAAACTACTTTCCTACCTATATCTGAAAAACTTTTGCGTTGCTAGGAAGAAGATGGTGGTCTCTTTGCCCTTGCAAGATGTGGCATAAAACTGGAATATTTAATGGGAATCCAGTAACTGAAAGATCAGTTATGGAATAATTTGTGATACAGCTTCCAATTTGAAGCACTGATGGTGCTTGGGTAATGAGACATCTGCAAGAAAACAACCAAATTCAGAGAGCACCAAGGACCCCCTACTTCCAACTTATTTCCTCCAGAGTAATCTGTATGAATAGTGAAGAACTATTACTCAGTAAAGTAAGGGGTACTATAAAGTAATTTTGTTTCTTAAAGAGTTAATTTGCTTATTTTCTGTAGGTGGAAGAAATGATCCAAGAGTTGCAATTCAGTAACTAGGACTCTAATAGTATATATCAAAATGTTGTTTACCATGGTTTATTGAATAAATCCAGATTGGCAAGCTTCATAAGTAATGCTAAGCCATGAGCCATGGTTTAGAACCGTAAGATCTGAGTTTTAACAACAAAGTAAAGTAGATATTGCCAAACCTTCTCAGTTCATGGCACCCTTAATGTCTCATTATTTTTTTCATGGTACACCATAGTTCCTAAACTGTCCACCATGGTGCTCTGGAGTTTTGCAGCACATACAAAGGGAATTACAGGCTTAATGTAAACACCAAACTCAGAAGGGCATTGTGGGATATTTTAACTTTTTGAAGGAAACTCAGCAATTCCAGGCTAGCAATTTGCACAGTGATTTGCACAGATGTTGAATATTGCTGTTTCCCTATTTATTTATTTTTTTAAAAAATCATACAATATTCCTATGAGCTTGCTGTAGTACCCCAGGGCCTTGTGGTGCAGAGTTTGGAACCACATTAATAATAAAGTGACAAAAACTCCATTATGGCTATGTATGAAATGTACATCCAGTGTATAATTTCAAAGCACAGGTTTTCCTGGCATATAAAGTTTGTGGCAAAGTAGAGTCAAAGGATTTTTAAAAGCAAGAATGAAAATATATTCTGAAGATCTTTTGGCAGCCAGTATAATAGGGTATATATTGTTTTATGAACCACTGGACTCTCTTTCGTTCTCTATAATTACATTTTGCAACTGATTTCTATATTTGCCTAGGCTGAAAGCTCTCTTTTCCATCTCATTAGCCAGGAAAAGCACCAGGCCCAGACAAGATAACTTCTTGCTTAAAAGCTTGTGCTGACCAGCTGGCCCCCATCTTCACCCACATCTTTAATAAATCACTAGAGATGTGCTATGTTCCTCTTTGCTTCAAATGCTCCATCATCCCAGTGCCGAAGAAATCTTTGATCAAGGAACTGAATGACTTCAGACTGGTTGCTCTAACATCTGTAGTTATGAAAACCTTTGAAAGGCTAGTCCCACCTGGAAACCATCATGGATCCACTGTTAGACCCCTTGCAATTTGCCTACTGAGCAAATAGATCGACAGATGATGCTGTTAATATGACTCTGCACTACATCCTACAACATCTTAAATCTCCAAAGATCTATGCAACTGTTTTAATTGATTTATTCCTCTTTGTAGACTTCAGCTCAGCATTCAATACCATCATTCCAGACATTCTTCTAACTAAACTAAATCAGCTACCTGTACTTGACCACACCTGTAAATGGATCATAAGCTTCCTAACAGACAGAAAGCAGCAGGTGAAGCTAGACAAAATCACATCAGATACCTGTACAATTAGCACAGGAGCCCCCCAGGGCTGTGTGCTCTCTCCACTTCTCTTCTCACTGTACACCAATGACTGCATCTCAAAAGATCCCTCTGTTAAAGTACTGAAGTTTGCAGATGATGCAACAGTGATTGGTCTCATTTGAGACAACGACGAATCTGCATGCCGACGGGAGGTTGAACAACTAGCTTTGTGGTGCATCCGGAACAATCTTGAAATAAACACATTCCGAACCATAGAAATGGTGGTAGATTTTTCCTATACTACCACCTCTTACAATACTAGACAACACAGTATCAACAATAGTGACCTTCAAGCAACCAAACAAGACAGACACAGACTTCAGAGGATAATTAGAACTGCAGAAAAAACAATTGCTACCAACCTGCCTTCCATTGAGGATCTGTATACTGCACGAGTCAAAAAGAGGGCTGTGAAAATATCTACAGACCCCTCACATCCCGGACATAAATTGTTTCAACTTCCACCCTTAAAACAACGCTATAGGGCACCGCACACCAGAAGAACTAGACACAAGCACAGTATTTTCCCGAATGCCATCACTATGCTAAACAGTTAATACCCACAACACTGTCAAATTATTACCAAGTCTGTATTACTGTTATTCTTCTCTTCCTTCCTATTACATATCTCCTCCCACTTATGACTATAACCATGTTGCTTGTATCTTTATGATTTATATTGTCTTATTTGTTTTCTAGTATGATTTAATTGCTTATTAGTAACCTTTGACTAAGTGTTGTATCTTACGATTCTTGATGAATGTATTTTTTCCCTTTTATGTACACTGAGAGCATATGCACCAAAGACAAATTCCTTGTGTGTTCAATCACACTTGGCCAATAAAGAATTCTATTCTATTTTATTTTATTTTAGTCTAGTCTAGTCTAGTCTAGTCCTAGTCCTAGTCCTAGTCCTAGTCCTAGTCCTAGTCCTAGTCCTAGTCCTAGTCCTAGTCCTAGTCCTGTTTTCCTGTTTCCTCTCAAAATGAGAGATTTGGAGATATGTGAACTGGGAAGGCTGGTTTTAAGAACGTCTCTGACTAAATATGTCAAAATCGGTCCTTAACAAGACTTAATAATGGTATATTTTCCCCCTCTAAAGTAGAACCTATTAAAAAGGAGATGTAGATTACTTTCTGGTAATTTTAAAAACTGTATTAAAAATATCTGCTCATGAATGAAGAGATCTATGGCATTAACTAAGAGATCACCATGAGCTGCTCAATATTATCTCTCAGGTAATCTCTTTATAACCTTCAGAAAACAATATTTCATTATTTCTTTCTGCTGAAAATGTAATACCTCTCTTAGTGTCTGACCTTTGCAGCTGTCAAACAGTTCTTGTCCATTTCTCAGGGTCACTGATGACATGTGATGAAGGTCTTGTCAATGAGTAATGGCAACAAAACTGTTAAAGTGCCCAGTCTCTTATTGATAATATGGCAGATTTGCTTTCATTACTTGGACATACTGTATATATAGTACTTTAATATTGTTAGACTATGTCTATGTGCATTTACATTTGTGCCTATGTGCATGCGTATGTGGCTTTCAATATTTATTTCACTATGTTCTTTCAAGAAACTGACTAAGCTGTTGGATAGGAATTATTTTGTTACACAAAATAAGACATTTCTCCAATAAACAGTTTGCTTCTTAAATTTATCTTTGTTAGCAATTATGCTGCTGGAAGAGGGAACTGAATTTTCCCCTTTGTTTTCCCTTCATTGTTAGCAGAGCTTAAGTTATATATGCAAAGGAATAATCATGTTTAATGGAAAATAGATTCTCTTGTAAGGTATCAAATTCTAGTGGGCAAGTGATTGTAGTTTTATTTATTTATGTATTAAGAATATTTGCCTATTACTGTGGTTCCAAACCAAATATTTGGTTCCCTTAACATTATTATTATGAGCTATTGATTCAGGAGCCTCAGGACATACATATAGGTAGTCCTCGACTTACTACCAAATGCTTAGCAATTCTTCTAAAGTTGTGATGGACCACTGAAAAGCTACTTAAGACCTAGCTTGAAAGTTACAGCCACTGCAACAGCCATGTGGTCATGAGAGCAAAATCTGGATACCTGGAAATCTGATTATCCTTATGAGTGACTGCAGGGATGCTGCAGTGTCCCCTGCCTATCTTCTCCCATTCTGCCCCACTGGGTCCCTGGAGGCCTTGGGCCTGCTTTCCCACCCCCATTGGGTCCCTATAGGCCCGTGATGGCAAATCTATGGCATGCGTGCCATAGGTGGCACACAGAGTCCTCTCTGTGGGCACGTGCGCCATCACTAGCTGCTCTTCCAGGTTCTGTTGCGCACATGTGCGCCAGACAGCTGGTCTGGCGTGCATGCGCACTGGCTAGCTGCTCTCTTCCGGGTTCCGGCGCACCGAAAAGGTTAACTACCACTGCTGTAGGCCTTGGGCCTGCTTCCAATCCCCTCTGGGTTCTACTGCCTATTTCTCACCCCCCATCACTGATCAGTCACTTATGTTTTACTGTAGATAATAATAATAATAATAATAATAATAATAATAATAATAATAATAATAATAATAATAATAATAATAATTTTATTTCTATACCGCCCTTCTCCCGAAGGACTCAGGGCGGTGTACAGCCTATTTAAAAACACAGACAAAACAACAGTATAAAATTTAAAATAATTAAATAGGTGGCTCAAATTTAAAACCCCAATAAATTTAAATACCCAATTTAAAACTATTGTGTTGATAGTCCGGCCTGGCGGAACAACAGGGTCTTCAATGCGCAGCGAAACACCCGGAGGTCGGAGATCTTACGAATTTCTGGGGGCAGTTCATTCCACAGGGCTGGGGCTCCCACAGAGAAGGCCCTCCCCCTGGGTGTCGCCAGCCGACATAACTTGGCTGATGGCACCCTGAGGAGACCCTCTCTGTGGGAACGGACTGGTCAGTGGCAGGCTATTGGTGGCAGAAGACGGTCTCGGAGGTACCCGGGTCCTATGCCATGGAGCGCTTTAAAGGTGGTAACCAACACCTTGAATCGCACCCGGAAGACCACTGGGAGCCAGTGCAGCTCGCGCAGGAGGGGTGTCACATGGGCACAACGGGTTGCGCCCATAACCACCCGCGCGGCCGCATTCTGGACCAGTTGGAGCCTCTGAGTGCTCTTCAAGGGGAGCCCCATGTAGAGAGCATTACAATAGTCCAACCGGGAAGTAACAAGGGCATGAGTGACCGTGCGCAGGGCGTCCCGATCCAGAAAGGGCTGCAACTGGCGAATCAGGTGAACCTGATAAAAGGCCCCCCTGGCCACGGCCGTCATATGCTCTTCCAAAGACAGCCGCGCATCCAGGAGGACACCCAGATTGTGAGCCCTCTCCGTGGGGGGTAAAGATTCATCCCCGATAGTCAGCGATGGCACCTGCTGACTATATCGGGGCGCCGGAAGCCACAGCCACTCGGTCTTGGAGGGGTTGAGTCTGAGCCTGTTCCTCCCCATCCAGACCCGCACGGCCTCCAGGCAGCGAGACATCACATCAAGGGCATCGTTGGGGTGGTCTGGGGTGGAGATGTACAGCTGAGTATCATCAGCGTACAGATGGCACTTCACCCCAAAACCACGGATGATCTCACCCAGCGGCTTCACATAAATGTTGAACAGGAGGGGCGAGAGGACCGACCCCTGCGGCACTCCCCATGCGAGACGCCTCGAGGTCAACCTCTGTCCCCCTGCCAACACGAACTGCGAGCGGTCGGAGAGGAAGGAGGAGAACCACCGCAAAACGGTGCCCCCTATTCCTAACCCCCTCAACCGCTGCAGCATGATACCATGGTCGATGGTATCAAAAGCCGCTGAGAGATCTAATAGGACTAGGACAGAGGAGCAACCCCTGTCCTGAGCCCTCCAGAGATCATCCACCAACGCGACCAATGCCGTTTCTGTGCTGTACCCCTGCCTGAAGCCCGACTGGTACGGGTCTAGATAGATAGCTTCATCCAGGTGCCGGGGAAGTTGTCGTGCCACCACGCTCTCAACAACCTTCGCCACAAAACGAAGGTTGGAGACTGGACGATAGTTGGCTAATTCAGCCGGGTCCAGGGAAGGCTTCTTGAGGAGGGGCCTCACTACCGCCTCTTTCAAGGCGGCGGGAAAGGCACCCTCACTCAGAGAAGCACCTATAATCCCCTGGAGCCAGCCTCGTGTAACCTCCCGGGAGGCCAGTACCAACCAGGAGGGACACGGGTCCAATAAACATGTGGCGGCACTAATCTTACCCAGAACCCTGTCCACATCCTCGGGAGCCACAGGATCAAACTCCTCCCAGATAACATTCTCAAGACCTGCCCCGGTCTCCTCCCGTGGACTCATCCAATCGGAGTCCAAGCCATCCCGAATCCGAGCGACTTTATCGTGCAGGAATTGCACAAAGTCCTCAGCACGACCCTGCAAGGGATCTTCCCGCACTCCCCCCCGAAGAAGGGAGTGGGTCACCCTAAACAGGGCGGCTGGGCGGTTCTCTGCAGATGCGATAAGAGTGGAAAAATGGTTAGATTTTGCCGCTTTTATCGCCACTAGGTAGGTCTTGATATAAGACCTCACCTGTGTCCGGTCGGAGTCGGATTGACTAGTCCTCCAAATGCTCTCTAGGCGTCTTTTCCGACGCCTCATCTCTCTCAGCTCCTCAGAGAATCAAGGAGCTAATTGAGATCGGCATCGGGTCAGAGGCCGCAAAGGCATGACACGGTCCAAAGCTCCAGCGGCCGCCCTTTCCCAGGCGGCCATCAGCTCTTCAGTCGAGTCGTGTGTTAGAGTCTCAGGAAACGGCCCAAGCTCCGTCAGGAACCTTTCAGGATCCATCAGGCGCCTGGGACGGAACCATCTAGTCGGTTCCGTCTCCCTGCGGTGGGGGCAGGCGGTAGGAAAGTCTAGTTGAAGGAGTGAATGATCTGTCCATGACAAGGGTTTAATATCTAGGTCCCCTCTACCAAGATCATTCAACCACTGACCAGAGATAAAAATCAGGTCCAGAGTGTGTCCCCCTATGTGAGTGGGGCCTTGAACTAACTGGGTCAGGTCCAAGGCCGTCATGGAAGCCATGAACTCCCGAGCCACCTCTGACGCCTCACCTGCGGATGGAAGGTTGAAATCCCCCATGACAATAAGTCTGGGGGTATCGACCGCCACCCCGGCAATGACGTCGAGTAGCTCGGGCAGGGTCGCTGCCACGTGGCAGGGAGCCAGGTACGTAGTCAGCAAACCCATCTGCACCCCACGGCCCCACTTCACACAAAGGGACTCACATCCGGCTATCTGAGGAACAGTGGTCTCCCTCGGACAAAAACTCTCCCTAATGATCACCGCCACTCCCCCACCCCTCCCCTGGGCCCTTGGCTGATGAAATGCACGGAAACCTGGCGGGCACATCTCTACAAGGGGGATCCCCCCCTCTTGGCCCAACCAGGTCTCCGTAATACCTGCCAGGTCTGCACCCCCCTCCAAAATAAGATCACCGATGAGGGGGGCCTTGTTAACCACCGACCTGGCATTACATAACATCAGCCGCGGACCCTGGGCCTGAGGCTCTACACAACCCAGGACACGAGTTACGCATTGGGGGCCGGAGTGCGCAATCGCTCGGAGACAGCGCGTGCACACCCCCGACACTTGATATGACCTCCTGCGCCCGTCATACCTGCCCCTCCCACTCAAGATTTCAATTACACAGCCCTTTCTATTGTCCCCCTGCCCCCCGGTTAAATTTCCTTTCGCGACCCCTCTGCTGCAGCTAATCAACCCATCATCCCGCACAGTCGCTATCTGGACCCCCCCAGGTCCACTTTTACAACCCCCACCCATCCTCCCGGGTCCCCTTAAAATTTTCCTTAAAAATTTTGCTAAAAAACCCCTCAGCCTCCTCTTTGCTGCATGCCATCTCTCGGGGTCCCAAAGCCCGTCATCAAGATAGGCCCTCGATAACGTGGAGGGCCAGGCCTGCGAGAGGGGGGAGTCTCGCAGCACAAGAAGGTCAATTTTTTGGAGCATCAATCGAACCAAAGATGGGAAAAGAAAGCCAGTCCGGGAATCTGTCATGGTCCAAGGGATAACTGAGCATAAAGGTCACAAAATCTCCTTCTGGAAGCAGTTACTGCACTGCACATCCTTCTTACACAGTGGGAGCCACGTGGCTCTATGCCAGAAGCGGGCACCAATTTGGAAGTGGCCACAATGAATTGTGGTAACCAATGTGGTAACCACCACATCGGGGAGAGGAGGGATGGGGGTTGTTAAGTGAGATGATCATGTTGGTGCCTTGCTTAATGGCCTTTCAGGCTCCATTATGGTCCTAAGTCAAAGGCTACCTATTCATGCGTGCAATATGTCATGTAAGTTGCTTTAAGCTTTATATGTAGTAGACATTTGCTTGTATTCCTTTAGTTATGCTTGTGATTGATACGATACTTAGGTTCTACTCGCCATGTTCTTTAAAAATAATGCCCATATTTAGGAGCTCTGTGGGCTCATGTCAATTGTATTTATTAATAAATTATCTGAGAGGGAAGAATACAAAGGGATTTTTCTGTGTAGTACACATCCATTGAAATAAATAAGAGAATAAGTAGATGGGCATGAAATGTTTTTGACATTTTTATTTTATTCAGAGTGTCACCCGTCTTGATTCTCACTTAGGGACAACTTGCTGGTTTTATCTGGTATAAGACTTTGTCTTTACCTAGTCCTGGCAGAAAAAGGCCCTGGTTACTGGTAGGACAAAGGCCAAGTTAAAAATCATAATTTCAATCTGACAGGAGGAAAGTTCAAAAGTAATGCTATCATCAGCTGCCCCCTGTCCAGCCCTATCTGTTGCTGCCATGTTCATCATACTTACATCAGCATTCTATCACGGGACTTCTTTTGTGGCACCTACTTTCACACTGGTGTAGCTGGGCCTCCATTTGTGCATCATTCAGGGTCTCCATTCACATCCCACTGAGGGTCTCCCTTTGTGTGCCAGTCTGGGTTTTTTTTTTCATGCATGGGACTTCTTTTGCAAAATATTAGTGTTTAGATTGGTGTAGATCCTGAAACTCGAGGGCAAGTCCTTGACAAGGCAATATTTCTCATGATGCTCAACTAGGTTTCAATAATACATGCTAGGTATGTACTTTCATTTGCCACTAGGTTGTAAATAAGTGTGGTCTTATTCTGGACAGACTTGGTCCAGAATAAGACTTGAATACCTTGGAGTCCAAGGTATTCAACAATCCAAACAATTGGACTGAAGAGTAGCATAGCTGGTTCAGGAGTACTGACCTTTGTATGCTCTTATAATACCATAGACAGTGATCCCTGCCATATCATTGTCTCTACGTCACAGTTGTGGTATGGATTCCCATCTCTATATTTGAGCACCTTAATTCTAATGCTCCTCTTCCAACTTCCCATACAGTACCCCAGCTGAATCAATTCTGGGTTGCAAGGTGACAATTTTTCTGCTGTTTCAGCTAATCCTAGAGCTGCTGAACATCCAAATACACTGACATTCTACTTTTACATGCTTTCCCGATTTACATCTTGTCTGTACCAACCTAGTATCACATTATCTTATCATGTCAATCTTCCTCCTTCAGGTGCATCCCAGCCATTGCTGCATCCATTGAGGGGAAGTGTAGTCTCACTATGTAAGAAGAGCCCTTGCCTGTTTCTCTAAAAACCTAGTCCACTTTCGGTTCTCTTCTTTTTTGCCATATCCCTGGTTTGATGGATTCAGTGGGCCCAAATGTTTTACTTATTCTTCTCCAGCATGAACATCATTTCTGTCCTCCAGACTAGTCAGCTATACCCCAAAATTATACTAAGTTGACTGTTATTACAGTTAATTTGGAGGTGTGGTAAGCTCTGGAATGCATTCTGATTATGAAAGTCAGTGTTGGGTTGCCCTCGGTTCGGACCGGTTCACCAGAACCGGTAGTAAAAACGGCAGGAGGCCCTGCCCTCTGCCCTGGATGTCATCATCAGTGATCTGCGCATGTGCAGAATCTTCTGTGCATGTGCAGAAGCAAGGCGTGCATGCATGCGAGTAAAGCACACGCGCGCGAGCAATCCTGTTGCGAAACGCTGATAAATGTAAGTAGAACCCACCCCTGATGAAAGTATAATGGAAAAGCCTAATGATTCTGAATTGCTGTGGAAATTTCCAGTTCGTACAATGTTATGAGCTATTCCTGTAGAGAAATATATTTGCTTTTGGGAAAGGCATTATAAGAACAAATTTGCTTGTGATGCTATGTTCCCTCTCTTCTCCTTTCTTCACATGTACTGTCTGCCTGACACCCTCAAGATGATGCTGGGGGGAGAACATTCATTTCAGTGTGATTCAGGGCTTACTTTCCACTTAGTGTTTTGTGTGACAAGTTGTTGGCACATCCAGTAGGTGGTGTTTAGTTTGTATAGAATTAAATTTCTAAATTGGGGTGCTGCTTACAAGTTATGGAGAACAGTTGTTTATATGCTTTCTGCATACTTGTTTTGAAACTAAAAATAGGAAAGACAGCCTTATGTTTAGTGTTTAAGAAAATGGAAAACCAGCTTTGATAATCAAGTAATATGATTAACAACACATTGCATATCATTAATACCAAACGTATGCATCCCTTCTCGGAAATGCTACTCCATTAAATGGAGACTTACTCTCGGGTAAGTTTACCTAAAAGGCTACTGCAGTAAAGGTGCTTGCCAGTTGCCAAGCATCTGGAATATTCTAAGTAAATTCCAGTTTCTTGAATATTCAGATTCCAATCCCAGACTCTTCAACAGTTGTCAGTAATTGTAACAAAATATTTTTCAAAGGCTAACCTTTCTGTGGGAGTGGAGGGCCACCCTTGCCAATCTTAAAACCACTAAAATGAGCAGTTTCTCATAATTTTCCTTCTGTTGCAGGAATTCTGTATATGGGACTTTTCAGTGCTTGGTGAACAACTTGGCAGATCTTTTATTTTAGTCCTTTTAAGAATCTGATATATTGAGATCATTGCCCTAAAGTACTAGGTTTAAAAAAAACAAACACCATGGTTTTCTGCTGTGAAACTTGTTTCACAGAAGACCAATTGATGATGTAAATAATGTAGACATGAAACTGAGTACATGTGATAGAATGTTTAAAAGATCCTGGCAACACAGAGGAAGAAGCCCAATTATTACAATAAAGATTCCTGAATTCAGGCAAGAGGATAAATGTGAAAAAGAGACTCAGAGTAATGCTATCAGAATTATGGTAGATATAAGTTGATCTGGCAATTACGTTGGTAGACTTTCCAGCAATAAAAACCTTTCCAGAAATCCGGGTTGTTCTTGTTTCTTGAGTTTGTCTGCCTCAGAGAACTTGATAATATGGTACAGAGCTGGAATCTGATCACTAATTGAAAGCATATCAAATGTGTAGCATGCGAAAAACATACACAGTTTCAATCTGTAACATTACACACCATTTTTTCTAGTGCTTTCTTTAGCATTTAGGATGGCATCGATCGGACTAGTCTTACCTTTTCCTTTTTTATTGATGGGTTTCAAAACAAACTGGGTGCATAACTGTTTGTTTTTTAAAAATTTGTCTTGGGGCCCATAACAATGTTCTTGAAAATAAAGACGGTGCTGCAACCACACTATGTTTTAGAGCATGCGCGTGCTGCAAATTAATTTTTAAAATATTATGTTCTAAAAATAATGACAATATATCAGGAGGAGCAACGAGATGAGTGAACCCCAAGGGAGATGTTTGTAGTCAATAGTTTTCTTATCATAATATTTTAGCTTACCTGGTCTTGCATAGTGTATGGTAAAATGAGATAACCCTACACTTGCTGCCTGAGAGTTTTGGAAAAGCTAGAGTACAATGCACTTATGTATCTCAGTACTCATTGTTAACTGGTTCTCGGAGGTGGAATGAGTACCAAGAACAATGAGTACCAAACCAATTTTTCCATAAGGAACAATGTAGTGAGTTACAAGGCAGCCAACACCGACAAGTTCGAGCTTATGCGCTGAGTACCAAACAAACAAAGAGTACTGGGACAAAAGTTTTGCGTCAAAATGTGTTGAGTACCAAATTTGATGAGTTTCAAAGCAGTTGACTACCAAGATACCACTGTAGTTCTTCCATGTCTAGATCAAACTTTAAACTGCTAAAATGAAGCCACCTTCTTAGTTTTGTTGTTGGCCAAAAATAAGGCATTATCAGTATTTCTGGTAGTAGTCAACATACCAGCTGATGGGCCAGGATCTGTGTCTCTGCATATTCACACAGCCTCCACTTCAGCATATTGGTTTTACACTGAGGCGCTCTAACTCTCAACCTACAGTATTCAGGTTCCTCCAAGTAATATAAGGGAGGTCAGATCCTTTAGCCAGATCTTCCTTTAATATTGCTTAGCGCATTGTAAGCCGCCCTGAGTCTCCGGAGAAGGGCGGCATATAAATCAAATTTTAAAAAAATAAAATAAAAACAAATATTATCCCTTGCTTGCTGGTCTTCATCTTTTAATTCAATTTTGTTCTTGTGTGCCTTCAAGGATGTGTGTTCTTGCCATAAAGCTGTTCTTAGTTTCATAGATATCATCAGAAAATGTAAGCTGTTCCAAGTAAAGCTGCCTTATGCAATTAACAGGTGGTGATTTTATCAGGGCTGATGGTGTTCAAATGGTTCTCTAGATGTTTTGAGATTGCACCCAAGGCACTTATTACTATTTGGTTCCGTATTTGCTTTCTTTTGCCACAGTTCTTTTGTTCAAAGGTCTCTTTATTTTGTGATTTTTTCCATTTCTTTCTCTTTTATTCTACTGTCTGCAAATACTGTTACATACCCTATTGTCTCTATTGTTTTTCGTATCAGTAGTAGAAGTTAAGTTCGAGGTGTTGTGTGACAATGTTTATCTGTTTGAATTCGAAAGACGCTAAGCTTGTCTATCGAAAGGTTGGCAGTTCAGCGGTTCGAATCCCTAGCACTGCGTAACGGGATGAGCTGTTACTTGTCCTAGATTCTGCCAACCTAGCAGTTCGAAAGCACGTAAAAAATGCAAGTAGAAAAAAATAGGGACCACCTTTGGTGGGAAAGTAACAGCATTCTGTGCGCCTTTGGTGTTTAGTCATGCCAGCCACATGACCACGGAGACGTCTTTGGACAACGCTGGCTTTTTGGCTTAGAAACGGAGATGAGCATCACCCCCTAGAGTCGGGAATGACTAACACATATGTGCGAGGGAGAACCTTTACCTTTACTTTAACTTCTTCATTTTCTATTAATTTGTCTATTTTGTGGATGCCACCAGTTCTTTAGCATTATTATTTTGCAGCTCTGAAAATTAAAGAGCAGGTTTTTCTTGGCATGGCCCTTGGCAGTAAAATTTATTTATTTATTGTCTTATGTGTAGATTTATTGTGGCATTTCAGTCATTCAGTTTCTTCCCATAAGTCTTGTCTAGTAGCAGTTGATCAGTTTGCCATGATAGTGATAGGCCAGATTAGCATTCCTTTGAAAGCACTGTAAATATCATTTAACACCATTAATGTACTAAATGGGAGTGTTCATGGATTATTGCTTGGTATTTCCGGGGGTCCCGGTTTATAGTTCTTTACCCATAGATGCATATATAACGAACACAGGGAAAGTGAAACTTAAAGCACTTGCATATCTATTTAATGCTTTTTGCACTTCTCATCAGCTTGATAGGCATTTTAGAATATAAAATTGGTAGGTTGGTGGTATGCAGAGCTTTATTTGGAAGTGTGCCAAAAAGGAAAAAAGAAGTGGTAGAAACATTACTGTGGGAGTGTTAAGGAGCAATTTCACTATTTTGCAGTTAGATGTCCCCACGAGGACAAACATTTTATGAGCAGGCAAATCCTCTAATGATTTTCAATTTTTGTGGCATACTCTCTACATACTAAATGTGCCCATTAGCAAAAAAGCTTGCTTACTTATTAGAAAATCATGCAAATAATTATTCTCCGAGGTGAAGAAACGCCAGTCAGGCTGGGTAATCGGCTCCTTTATCCAGCGTGGACCGGGTCTGCACTAATTTAAATAACTCCACCCTCTTCCCCAGTGTTTCGACTCGGTCCTCGCTGGATGGTCGTGTCTTTCCCTTTGGCTAGCCTTTCAGCTCTAATTTCTACGAAATTTTAAGGATTTCAGCTAATTGGACTTATTTAATTCCCTGATTATTGTTGGAGGCTGGTTGGATTGCCTCCAGCCGGGGCTCCGGCTTGGAATCTGTCGGCTGACAGATTCCTTCGCAAACGGCGATTTCCTTCGTTCTCCTCTCAGCGCTGCGTTTTAAAGGCGATAAGCCAAGCAGCGGCTCTCCTACGCTCGCCTAGCCCTCTCGTTATCTGATCGCATTAATAGCCTAGAGCTAGCGATCCCGCCACGTTGTTTGTCTCCCTGCTGTGAGCGCTGAGGATTCTTCGGAGCGGAGCGCCCATTTCAGTAAGTCTCTGGGCGTTTTTATTTGGCGCGCTTGGGGCGACGGCCATTTTCAGGAGCTTCAGAGCGGATCGTTCGATTCTACAGTCGCAGGGGCGGTTTATTTTGGCGCGCTTGGGACAGCGGCCATTTTAAAAGGGCGAAAAAACAGTTTCCTGGGCTATGGCAGACAAGAATAGGGGCCGCAAGCACGCTAGTAAGCCCTCTCACTCTGGCCACGATCATTCCTCTGACCCTTTGGAGGGTCCGTCCGGCCTGGCTAAGCCTGCAAAATCTCACAAGCCCAATAAGACCTCTGCAGCGCCTTCCAAGGAGGAACAGAGGCGCCACAAGGCCATGGAAAAGGCTTTTAACAAGGCTTCCTCCAGAGTAAGGCCTATGTCTCCTGAGCGCCCTTCTCCATCCGTTACCACTTCAGGGCCAGTTATTCAAGAGGAGACCCGCAGTATAAGGAGCCTGTCCCCTGACCGCCCGGTTCCCTTGGGGCCTGTTCTTCCCCCGGGCAAGGAGCCTCTCTTCCAGACCGAGGCTGAATCAGTTCCTTCTCCCAACTCCGGTCAGACTGCCCAGCCTCCTGCTCCGGTTCCTTCTTCACGGGGAATGGAACCTCCTCTCCAGGAGCCTGTTCCTCCCCTTCCTGAGGCATTTGAGGCCCTCCTCACCAGGGCTCTCCGCCAGAGCTTTGCTCAATGTCTTCAACAGGCTGGGCTACACCCTCCGGCTCCTGCCCCAGCTCAATCCTCTGACAGGGAGGGTCATCATTCTTCTGCTACCGATCATTCCTCAGAGATGGATCAAGACGACTTGGAATTGGCTGCAGAGGAAGCAGCCGTCTCTGAACTTGATGAGGCCCCTGACTCTGCTCTTTCTGAGGATGAGGGTCTGAGCCCAGACCAGTCCCCCTTTATAGGACTCTTCCGTCCTCAAATGTTCCGTTCTCTCCTCTTTAAAGCTATTGCTACCACCCGTTTAGGCGAAGTTCCATCTTCGGAGGTATCTTCATCCTCTGCTGACCCAGCTTCAGCCTTATTCGCGGAACCAACTGTGGCACCTGAAACCATCCCGGCGCCTAAACTGTTCCTGGATGTTATTCGTCGTCAATGGTCTCTGCCAGGGGCTGGGCCAAGTCCAAATAACCTGGACAAACGTCTCTACAATACCGCTTCTACTATGTCTGACCTACTTCAGCCTCCCACTGTGGATGCTCCTATCGTGGCTTTGTCCCACGGGTCCGCCAGAGGATTCTCTACGCCCTGAGGACAAGCGCGCCGAAAAGACACTAATCAAGGGTCACCTTGCTGCTGCCTGGTCTATCAAATCGTCCTCGGCGGCCTCTTTCTTTAACAGGGCCGCCATCCTGTGGATCAAACAGCTTCGAGACCACTTGCCTCACTCGGAATCCAGGGTTCAGCAGGACATCAACAAAATCCTGGCTGCCCTGGAATATTCGGCGGACGCTACTCTGAACGCTACCCGGTTTGCAGCAAAAGCCCTGGGTTCTTCAGTTACTTCACGCCGCCTTTTATGGCTCAGGAGTTGGCAGGCGGACATGCGCAGCAAGTGGCAGTTGGCTTCCTCTCCTTACACTCCCGGCAATCTCTTTGGTCCACCTCTGGAACCTCTTCTGGTCGAGACAAGGGATCGACGCAAGATTCTCCCATCACAACACCGGCGTTCTGACTCCCGCTACTCACCTTATCCTCGACTCCAGTCCTTTCGGACATCTGATTCCTCCTTCCAGTCCCGTTTCCAACGCACGTCTCAGCCGAGATCGTCCCAACCCGACGCTCAGGTCAGATCGGGGAGTCGTTTCCCACCCAGGCGGTCCTTTCGGGGGGGAAGGGGCCGTTTTCCACGCAGAGGTAGATGAGCAAAACGGGGACCCTCCCATTGGGGGTCGCCTTTCTCTTTTTTATGACCAATGGCAGTCTTCTATTTCTGACGCTTGGGTTTTGACAACCATAGAAACAGGTCTTTTGTTGGAATTTTCTTCTCCCCCTCCCTCAGTTTTTCTCTCCTGTCCTCTCTCCAAGGACCCCGTTAAACAAGCCCTTGTTGCCTCGGCCATAACCCATCTCTTGGCTATCAGAGCCGTTCAGCCCGTCCCTCCTGAACAACGGGGCCGGGGTTTCTATTCCCGCCTCTTCATTGTAAAGAAATCCTCGGGAGGCTGGCGGCCCATTTTAGATCTCAAGGCCTTGAACCGGTACGTAACCTACCGCCGGTTCAAGATGCACACATTGTTTTCTATTTTGGAGTGTCTTAGGCCTGGGGATTTCCTGGCTTCTATTGACCTAACGGAGGCTTACCTCCATATCCTGATTCACCCCTCCCACCGCCAATTTCTTCGTTTCCACTACAAGGGTTCCCATTTCCAGTACCGTGCCTTACCCTTCGGTCTGTCTTCAGCCCCTAGGGTTTTTACTAAAATTATGGCCTCCTTAATTGGACATATTCGTTCCCTTCCCATTCGCTTACAATTTTATTTAGACGACATTTTAGTTATGTCTCCTTCTGTGTCTGCGGCACTTTCTGACCTTTCTACGGTACTGACCCTTCTACAGGGCCATGGTTTCTCCATAAATTGGGCTAAAAGCCATCTCTCACCTTCCACCCGCATTGTCCACCTTGGGGCGTCCATTGATACACTTTCTTCCCAGGTATTTCTTTCTCCCGATCGCCAAGTCAGTCTGAAAGCCTTGGCCAATCAGTGCATTGCGCGACGGTCAGCTTCCCTGTTGACGTTATCTTGCCTTCTTGGCAAAATGGTCTCCACGTTTGGGATTGTCCCATGGGCCCGGTTGCATTGTAGAGAGCTCCAGTGGTTCCTCCTTCCCTATCAGAGATCGGGTCAAAGTTCTTCCCTGTCCAGTGTCAGTCTGCCTCGATTGGTCATCTCTTCCCTCAGATGGTGGATTTCGGACGCTATCTCCAAAGGCTCATGTTTCAGGGAACCTTCTCGACTGGTCCTCACGACGGACGCCAGCTTAACAGGTTGGGGGGCCCACGTTCTTCAACACATGGCTCAGGGTCAGTGGTCCCAGAGGGATCTCCTCCACAACATCAATTATCTGGAGCTACGCGCAGTTCGGTTAGCTCTTCTCCGCTTCCAACCCTTGGTAGAGGGCAAAGACATTCTAGTTCTCACCGACAATATGGCCACAAAGGCTCATATAAACAAGATGGGGGGCACTCATTCCAGAGCACTGCTGGCGGAAACGGTCCTCCTTGGTCAGTGGGCCGAGGCACATCTCGCCTCTATAAGGGCGGACCACATATCGGGGACAAGCAACACGCAAGCGGACGCCCTCAGCCGGTCTCGGCTGGACCACGGGGAATGGAGCCTTTCCCTCCCTCTCTTCCACGAGATCACGAACCATTTCGGCCTCCCAGTGGTCGACCTTTTTGCCTCGAACTTAAACAACAAGCTCCCCAGGTACTTCTCCCGCTTTCCGGACCCTCGAGCCGAAGCCACCGATGCCCTCCGCAGCCCATGGCCACCGGGCCTCCTGTATGCCTTTCCCCCTCTTCCCCTCATCCCTCGAGTACTCAGAAAGATGTTGGAACTGAAGGCGGAACTCATCCTCATCGCCCCTCATTGGCCACGCAGGCCTTGGTATGCGGACCTTCTTTCTCTGTCGGTGGCTCCGCATTGGCGCATTCCGGAATCCAGGATAGTACTCACGCAAGGATCTCTTCATCATCCGGACCCCGCTTGGCTCCATCTAACCGCCTGGAGGCTGAGCGGTTCCTTTTAAGGGAGGCCAGGATCCCTGCCAGGGTAATTTCCACGATGCAAGCAGCTCGCCGCCCTTCTACTTCACGGATTTATGAAGCTACGTGGCAATCCTTTTCAAAATGGTGTCGGAGATTCTCCATCGACCCTCTATCAGCTTCAGTTCTTCAAGTCCTTTCCTTTCTTCAAGACGGGTTTGATTCCGGCTTGACTCCAAATACCCTACGGCGACAGGTGGCCGCTATCGCCTCCATTCTCTCCTGCAATTCTCAGGACTCTATTGCTCGTCACCCTCATATTCGCATCTTTCTTCGGGGGGCGGTCAACCTCCGTCCTCCCCCGATTCATCGCTTTCCTACATGGAACCTCAACAAGGTCCTGAACGCCTTAACTCTGTCTCCGTTTGAACCCCTTCGTCAGGTGTCCCTCCGTTTTTTATCTTTCAAGGTGGCATTCCTGGTTGCCATAACCTCAGCACGACGAATCTCTGAACTGGCCTCTCTATCTGTTCGCAGTGATCTCTGCATTTTTCATACAGACAGGGTGGTCCTCCGCCTTGACCCGGCTTTCCTACCCAAGATCAACTCTAGATTTCACCGAGCTCAAGAGCTCGTACTTCCGGATTTTTGTCCTCGGCCTGTTCACCGGCTGGAAAAGTCCTGGCATCTCCTCGACGTTCGTCGGGCGCTTAAAATTTACATCTCTCGAACAGCCCCGCTTCGTAAGACGGAGGCTCTGTTCATTTCCTTCCAGCCTGCTTCCATCGGGGCCAGAGTCTCCAGTACCTCCCTAGGTCGCTGGATCAGGGCCACGATCGCCACAGCCTATCAGCAACAGCACCTTCCAGTTCCACCTCGCATCACGGCGCACTCGACAAGGAGCGCTGCCACTTCAGCGGCTTGGGCCACCCAGGCCACTCTAGAAGAGGTTTGCCGGGCAGCAACGTGGACGTCGATCTCCCCGTTCATTCGCCATTACCGGGTGGATTCCTTCGCTTCCGCGGACGCTGCCTTTGGTCGCCGGGTCCTGCAGGAGGTGCTGCGATCTTAGAGCGGAGGTCCGGAGTTTTTCCCACCCTGGTGACGACTGGCTTTGGTATGTCCCCAGCCTGACTGGCGTTTCTTCACCTCGGAGAATGGACGTTGGTCTTACCTGATACGTCCGTTCTCGAGTAGATAGAAACGCCAGTCAGCCCCACCCTGGTCCGGCCCTCTGGGTTGGATGGGAGGGGGGGTTTGGATATTAATTCTCTCTCATTTCAGGAAGACACGACGACGGTCTGCACTACGGCCCTCGCCGAAACACTGGAGAAGAGGGTGGAGTTATTTAAATTAGTGCAGACCCGGTCCACGCTGGATAAAGGAGCCGATTACCCAGCCTGACTGGCGTTTCTATCTACTCGAGAACGGACGTATCAGGTAAGACCAACGTCCATTCAATAATTATATTTTTGTAAAGTATTAGGTAAAAGCATTCTCAGGATTAATGCAAGATTGTATATCTGCATTTTGTTTCCCCATCATTCTTTTTTACTAGTCCAGCAGCAGAATGTTAAACTAGTGTCGAATTTTCTAAGCACAGAATTTAAAAAGTACGTAGTTAGATCTAAGAAGCAAATAAGTTAATGGCAGAATATAAAGTCAACCCCAATCTTGATTTTTGTTAACTATCTTTCTTAGGCTGATCTGGCTCATGTAAAGGTGACAGATTTTTGAAAAGCCTGGAGCTTTACCATTTTCAGTATTTTAATTAGATATAATACTCTTAATGCCACAATTATTTCTATTGTTTGAACATACCCTGTAAGATTTATTGGCTGCCAGGCTTCTAGTAGCATCCAGCAAACATATAGCCAGTCTAAAACACTCAGATCCTTCGTGATTATTCTGTAAGCTACTGTTTACTCTAGTTACCTCTCCTCTTCAGTTATGAGATCCAGAATTGGTATGAATAGGAGAAGGTTCAGTTCTAAAGTTGAATGATAGCAGGGATGTATCTGTTGCATTGTGCTTGGCATTGTGGCATTGTGTTAAGATAGAGACGTAAAGTCACAGATGTGAACCTGCCACTTCCAGACATTTGTAATAATTCCAGATAATAAATGTAGATTTATGGGGTGGTAGAGGGCGGAGTCTACAAAATTAGTAGCATCTAGCTTAAACCATTCTTCTATAGCAAAAGTGGTCTTTTCTTTCTTTTCCAGGTAGGGAATAAAAAAGATGTCTATAGTGGAAATATGCAAGAACTGTTATCTAGGCCTTTTTAAAAAGTCCTGTGTAATGAGATAATATCCAGAAGCAACTCAGACAGATGCCTCTCTGATTCATTGAAGAAGAAGTAGGAGGAGACAGTATAGCACAAGGAGAGTTGTAAGATGCTATTATTACAGCCAAACTCAATAAAAGTAGCTTTAGCCTTCTCGTGGAGTTGATTTCCTGGCCTGGTCTACTGGGGCTGTCATTAACATACACAGCATTTGACAGAGTCTTTCTTTGAAAACTTCTTGTGCAATTGTTTCCAATCAGATACTGTGCATTTGCCAATTTGGCAGCATATTTTATAGCTCAAGATTGCACAGTTTTAGAGAGCACCTTTAGTTAAGCTACTAGGAGGCAGTAGAAAACCCAAAGTGGTTTACTTTTTCCTGCTATTAACAAAAGTAGTCTTTTCCCATACTAAAACTATTTGTCATGGCATATCGATGTGGCTTTCTGCCATTTTGAGATGGAAATACATAAGGTAAAGGTAAGGTAAAGGTTCCCCTCGCACATATGTGCTAGGTGTTCCCGACTCTAGGGGGCGGTGCTCATCTCCATTTCAAAGCCGAAGAGCCAGCGCTATCCGAAGACGTCTCCATGGTCATGTGGTTGGCATGACTAAACACTAAAGGTGCACGGAACGCTGTTACCTTCCCACCAAAGATGGTCTCTATTTTTCTACTTGCATTTTTTACGTGCTTTCGAACTGCTAGGTTGGCAGAATCTGGGACAAGTAAAAGGAGCTCACCCCTTTACGCGGCACTAGGGATTCAAACCGCTGAACTGCTGACCTTTACATCGACAAGCTTAGCATCTTAGCCACTGAGCCACCGTGTCCCTATTTGAATACATAGAGTAGTACAAACCCAGACATAGGCTTAATAAACAAATTACTCTCCTGGAAAAATGAAAACAGACATGTGCATTGCCAACCCACAAGATGCAGTCTTCAGACCCCTCCCAAATGTTAAATAGCACTGTGGAAGGACAGACTATCTGAGCAGGTTAAAGGGCCATGTATGTCTTCTTCCTTTCTCTCCTTGGCCTTCCCTCATTGTCAGAATGACTAAGCTGCCAATCACCTCCCAACTGCCAGTTAAACAGAATCACTGTGCAGCAGTGATGAAATTTTTTTACTACCGGTTCTGTGGGCTTGGTGGGTGTGGCATGGCATGGCTTGGCTTGGTGGGCATGGCTTGGTGGGCATGGCAGGGGAAGGATACTGCAAAATCTCCATTCCCTCCCCACTCCTGGGGGAAAGATATTGCAAAATCTCCATTCCTACCCTACTCGGGGGCTAGCCAGAGGTGGCATTTGCCAGTTCTCCAAATTGGTCAAAATTTCTGCTACCGGTTTTCCAGAACCTATGAGAACCTTCTGGATTTTACCCCCGCTGTGCAGGCAGGGGAGAATGAGACAAGGCAAGATGGCTGCCCAGAAGCTCTTCTGCCACAAACCTCTTGACAAAGAGACACAATAAAGAGAGCCAAAGCCCAGGAGTCAAATAAAGAGGCAAACTAAAAGATAGACTGCCTTGATAAGAAGAGGTTGCCAGAAAAGAAGCAGCAGCTGAGAAAACTGGGACACATAACTGCTTTATGTCTGCTGAGTCTTGATAATCTGGTTATTGGTGATTCAGAAAAAGAATCTACAGGGGCCCAAGCCATTTAAAGTTTTCACTTCACTTTCACACGAGCTGATTCACACACACATTTTTTTTTTGTTTGTTTTAGCCTAACTGAATCCAAAACAAGTCTTACTCCATGTATGAGCATTATGGGGATGGGGGTGTGGGGGTGGGGAAACAGATCTATGAAGACAATCAACAAAATCTACATTGTGATACTAATACTGTGACTTAGATATTTGCATCAGACAAGGGGACACAATTATGCCTGGCGGGATTTGCATTATGATGCCTGCTTGGATATCATTTTGAAGCTGTCTCAATTTTCTGCAGACACCTGGGGCCACAAAGTCTTTTTTTTTTTAAATAGCAAAACTCAGAAGTTCCTGACTCCTAACTTCTTTTAAATTTGATTTACTATTACGCTTAAGCCTAAAATTTTCTATTTTATTTTGCAGATTCAGTCTTCATTATACAGTAAATCAGTCAGGGTTTTTGATTATTAGAATAACATAGCAGCATAAACAAATCTCAGAAGAATAATTACCTGGCTCCTTGCAAACAGGCATATTTCCAAATGATTAAAATAATTATTGTGAATGTATGTGAATGCATGCCTGATTGAAGTTCAGGAAAATATGAAGTGGATGAAGGTAAACAACAAATAGAAGTATAAAGAGATAACAACATGAATGAAAAGAAGTTGCAACAGAGATCAACTATTGCAGACCAACTAACAGAAGAAAAGGTAAAACAAAAAGACCATAGAGCAGGGGTGAAATGCTCCCGGTTTGGATTGGATCGCCCGATCCGCGAGTGATGGCAGTGGGTGGTTCGGAGAAATCCCTGCCCCCCCCATCCCTCCCCACGAGCCACGCAATCATCAGAGGCTTTTTTTTTTTACGTTTAAAAGCATTTTTTCTACAATTGCTTTTAAAATTAAAAAAAAAAAGCCTCTGGTGATCGTACGGCTCAGCTGGGATCGTCAGAGCCTTTTAAAAGCATTTTTTCTACAAGCCCTTCGGCCAAAGAGGTTGTAGAAAAAATGCTTTTAAAAGTTAAAAAAAAAAGTTGGCCACGCCCACCCAGTCACATTACTCCCCCCAAGCCACGCCCACAGAACCGGTAGTAACAAATTTTACGTTTCACCACTGCCATAGAGTACCGTATTTTTCGGACTATAAGACTGAAAGCATTTTAAAAGTTAGATGTTGGGAAAGACCTCTAACAATTGTGAAATGATCATTGATATTTTTTGCATGGCCATTAAAGAAACATGAATGCAGAACTGGATGCGGAGGCAACAATATACAACAGTAGTCCTCGACTTATGACCAAATGCTTAACATTTAAAAATGTGTTGGAATACATGTTGGAACTATTTTGTATTGCAACAACTACAGAAGTATTCAGCCAGTAGATGGCAGTATTTGTAAATTTGCTAGTTATAATCTATGATATATACCATATTTTTCAGACTATAAAATGCTCCAGACTATAAGACGCACATTAGTTTTACATGAGGAAAACAAGAAAAAAAAAACTGCCTCTGTCTCCACTGCCCGTTTGCCACCACCATGGCCTGTTCACCGTGGCCCATTTGCCAGCGTCCATTCACCACCGCCACAGCCCATTCACTGTGGCCCGCTTGCTGCAGCCCATTTACCGCCACCCATTTGCTGCTGCCACCATGGCCCATTTGCCATGGCCTGTTCGCCGCCTAGAACAGCTGATCGGCGCTGCACCAACCCCCCTTCCCCCACTGCAATATTCGCTTTATAAGACGCACAGACATTTCCACCCACTTTTGGGTGGGGGAAAAGTGCATCTTATAGTCCAAAAAATACAGTACTCTATGGTCTTTTTGTTCTAAGAAGAGTTTCCTGTTACAATTAAAACCGTTAAACAGCAAGGCCCATGGTGACCAAACTATTTGATCTGTAGGGCTATGGGACTATAAGGCAGAATTTCTAACCCAATGGCCTCAGATAGGATGCTTTGCAGCCTGTAAACACTTCCAACTGTTGCAAAACATTACAGAGAGAGAGGGAGGGAGGGAGAGGAAGTGAGAGAGAGAGCGAGAGGGAGGGAGAGGAAGTGAGAGAGAGAGAGTGAGAGACACTGTGCAAGATCACATAATGACTACAACCAGGAGTGCTGGAATTGCGGTCATTGAGTAAAGCGGTCATGTGTCATCTCGTTTAATGACCGCTTTGCTCAGTGACTGAAATTCTGATTACTATTGTGGTCCTAAGTCAAGGATTACCTGTATTGTGGTTTACAAAGTCGGATGTAAGCATAAATTATGCATATCAATGGAAGAGAGTTAAGTGTAGAGATGACTAGGCTCAGCCTGAGGGAGGGGTCAAGCACATCATCTGTTTGGAGTCCCTTCATACCCGTAAAAGAAGAAAACATGCCTATCCAAAAACACAAGGCTAGATGGTATCAAAGCCAACCCCAGCCAGACTGGAAAATGTGGAGAGAATTCGTCTTATTTAGCTTATGGCAAACAATGTCAGGGAAATCTGCACATACTAGTCACTATGTAGTCCTGACAGCTTAGATTGGCAGTTCATTCTGTTCAGCTCTTGCATGTCTATCCTTGGTGCACTGTGGGGGGACGAACTAGCTTTATACCAATTAACTAGCGGTACTTGGTTTGCTGGCTCTTTCGGGTTCCTCCACTGATCTCGTTTTGCGTTGTGATGCCTCGTGTCCTATCAGATCCAGCACCGGTTTCCACTCTTCACATAATGCCTCTAGGTTTTTTCCCACCCAGTAGATAAAATGGTACTCCTTTATCTACTCACAATATTACATGATTTTGAACTGCTTGGAGCTAAGGATCAAGTGATGGGAGCTTACTGCATCTCTCAGAGCTGGGCTCGAACAGCCAGAGTACAGAACATTTCTGGATGGCACTTCCAGCATTGTTAAGCCTCTGTGCCACTGCGTCCATATCCTCCAGAAGTGGAATATACAAATCCCACTTACTAAGCTTCAGTCAGAATTAAAATGTGTCTACTGTCTTTCCACAATGTATAAACTTCCAGGCTCTCATTTACAATTAAAAGTTGAAAGAGATCTCATTTAATCATTGATCATAGTTTATAGCGCAGCTTCTTAACACTAATAATTCTGCCAAACCCTTGTTGGTTCACAGGGACTTCCAGGCGTCATTGAATACATCTAATAAAAATACCCAGGATATTGCATTGACCAACAGTGTGTCCAATCTGTCTTACAGTCTAATTACCCATTTTCTTCATCAACCTTTCTTTGGTCTGAACTAACAGAAGCTAATAAATTGATTTAGCTGTTGTCCTCTTCTCCATCCCTGGGGAAGACTGCAAGCTTGTAAGGGCTAGTCAACTTCTCTCAATGAAGAAAAACAATTCTTTACACACCCCATGAGTCTTTAAATGGCTCAGCAATCATGGCTTTTTCTTTCTTCCTTACTCTGATTCTCTCCTCCAAACTATAGCCTAGTTTTAATATAATTTATTTTAAAATAAACACAACTTTTCTCTATATGACAGTGAGGAATTTAGTAAATTCAATGAAGGATCTCAGGCATTTCTGTTGTAAAGCGTGATGGGGTTGACTTCCTGCATCTTCTAACAAAGACATGTACAGGTAGTCCTTGCTTGTTCAGTGACTGGAATTACTATGGTGCTGAAAAATAACTTCACAGACAATTTATAACCATTTATGACCTTCACAGCATTCCTTAGTTATGTGATCACAATTGCAGTCAGTATACATTATCCCATGCCTGACCTATTTTTTCAGCACAAACAGATCGGAGAGGAAAGGATTACAAGAGAGTAAGCTGTTTGCTCTTCTACTACAATGAAAACAATGTACTCATGCCAGCAGTGGGAAACAGTCAGGCAAAGGATAGATTGTCTACAGAAATCCCTTGCTTTCTCCCCCATTCAGAACATAGAGATTTGGAGAGAAAGGGATTTCAAGAAAATAAGTTGTTTGCATAGTGTACCTGCAACTCCCAGCCACAGGTTGCTGACCCAATTGCATTGCTTTCAAAGTATACAAGCAGGCAGTCAAGCATTCCAAAAGGCAGGGGAGTGGTTAGGAGGTAGAAAAAGCTGAAGGGGTAACTCGGTGGTCTTGTCTCTTTCCAGCCAGAAAATACAGTCACAGGTATGTGATTTCCCACTTAGTGACTGCTTCGCTTAATGACAGAGTTGCTAGTCCCAATTCTGGGTTGTTACAACCTACAAAATTGTTGAGGGCAGTATCTACATTCCAAAATTTCTGTTTTTTTCCTATTTTGATACTGTACATGTTCTTAGTGTTTTGCATATATTTTTTCAGTAGTCTTTCCTAGCTTTATGCCATTTATATGATTTCTAGAATTATAGAAGTCATGGGTGACTTACAATCCAGACAGGAGGCTATCTACAGTTAACCACTACAGTTGTGCCTGAAGTGAGAATTTTCTGACTGTTCACATATATATATTCAGAGTTGATTTTTTATTTAACTGAACTCCAAAAAAGAATTCCGGATGACATGATGATGATGATGATAATGATAATTTTATAAAATGAGTAGACAACCTGGTACTCTATGTTGTTTTGATAATTCATCTTCACAATTTTCTGCCCTTGGCGAAGCTAGCTAGAGTTGATGGAAATTGAAATTGAAAACATCTGGGTGGCTTCAGGAATGCTTATCCTTTTAATAGATATTTTATGGCACAGTATGCATGTTTCATATGAGCATAATGAGTTCTGTCTTTCTTTTATATTCCTCCAAACGTGTTTAAGGTGGTTAAATATTAAATGAGTCAGAATTGTAATTATACAAATTAATGTAACACATTTTATAAAAGCATATTTGCTTGAGAATATCTTTGCCTACCAATAGAAGGAAGTTTGGAAAGATTTTAATTGAGAAGGCATTCTCTCACATTTCATAAAATGTGATAGTATTGCTAATAGGATCAGGAGAAGAATCTTGTTCAAAATCTTAAGGCTAGGCAAGTTCATAAGGGAAAATAGTCCCTGCATTACTTTACTAGCCGTATATAATACCTAGTTGTTGTGACCTGTCGGTCGCCGGCCCCTCCAACAGCCAAATCAGATGAGGCAGCGGCATGGGAGTCAGGGCCAGGATCAAGGCAACCTGAGAGCTTTGAGGGGGAAGAGGGAATGGAGTTATCAGAGATAGAGGCAGAGGCAGAGCCTGGGCCATCCATCGGCCCTTAGATGGAAAGTCAACAGCCTCCAAGTCTGGAGGTGGCTGATGAGGAAGAGGAGGAACAGCTGGGTCCAGTACCTGACGCGCGGATGCGCAGAAGGCAGAGAAGAGGAGAGCAGTGGAAATCTATGGGCCAATCATTGGGACGGAAGAGCCACTGCTGCTAGCGAAGCCCCATCCTAGCTCTGGGGATAAAAGGCAGGGGGCATTAATAGGTATGGCAGACAACTATTCATCTCCATGCCAGATAGACTTGTTAGCCTGCTGTGTGAGAGAGAGACTTTTGCTGGGGCTGCTGGCACTCATAATAAAGGAATCATTGATTTAACTACAGAGGGTTTGTTGTTTTTGGGAGCCGGGTCAGAACACTAATGTTGCATCCAAAAATAAAACTAATAATCAGTAAATCTGTTTTAATGAGCTTGCCGCAAAGTCAATATTCATGTTTTGATCCCAGTTAGCAGTTTAGCTGCAGCACTCTGAAAAATTCCTAAACAATTTTCAAATGTGATGCCGCATAGAGTGCATCAATATAACTCAAAGCATTGTTTTCATTTTGCAGGTGAGAACCCAATGTTGAAAAACAGCAACCTGGCCAAGATCACTTTGCAAATCTCCAAAAAATAACATAGTGTATGCAGGCAATTTGACTGGAGTTCAATGGGACTTGGATCCAAGATAGCAGAAGCAAAACTAAGCCTTTCATATCACTAGGTAAGCATTCTAGTGACTAAATTATATTAACTAAGAGATATTCTTTTATGTTGTTCAGTACCATATTAAAGAATCCCCTGCTATTGAATTGTGGCAACTAAAGAAGCCCAGGTGTTCAGAAAATTCAGAATATTTTTCCTATTCTACAATTAATGGGAATTTCCAAAGAAGGTCACAACAATAATTATGAGAAATTAAAAAGAAAACCTATTTCTTTTTAGAAACATTAAAGCAGAAAAAAGTTAATGATCACTGATATCCTTTTTTAACGTTTATAACATACTTTATACTGTCAATGGCTAAATAAATGACTGCATCTTCAAAGCCAGCAATATATTAGTCTGACAGTATGCTAGCATGCAGTTTTGACTGACTGAAGAAATCACAAAAAGGCATAATTTATGTATGCTTAGCAATCTTGGTAGTGTAAAAATTCTTATGGGGCTGTTAGTACTGAGCGTGTGGACAACTGCTCTCCCCTCTCAAATTCTTCACACCCATGTTATCCTATTTGGTGCTTAGGGATATTAAGTAAATACATCATTTTGGCATATCTTGGGTGATTTGCAGATTTTTCCAAACAAACTGGAAAGAGGCTTACTAGAACTGCAATTGAAATGGGCATATAATGTAATGAGTATTGTACTTAAATTTTAAAAAATCCCTAATTTTCCTGAAGGCGTGAAAAAAGAGGTGGTTATTTGGGTTCATAAATGTTCCTTATATCAAAACATTATCATTTGCTCATTTTCAGATATTAAATTTTAATGACTTGGAGCATTATGGCTCATTTACATAACTTTATAAATCTGAATCATCGCTTGCACAAAGTTTACATTTGTCTACGAAAATCTGGTTGCAGCTGGGATTTTCCTTAAGGTCATGAAATACTAGCCAATAACAATGTTTCTTTGTGATTGAAGTTTTAACTAGACAATGTTGAAATGCCCATCATTCTCAAAGACGGGGCTATTTAAGCTAGTGAGTGTAGAATATTTATCAGATTGATGGATCTTACTTTTTCTGTTTTCTGTGTGAATTCTGTATGTTTTTCTGTTTTCTGTGGGAATTATGTATGCCGAATCCAGTCCCTTTAGGGAGGAAAGAAGGATTTTAAAACTGTAGCTATAAAGCAGTCTGTCTTTACTCTGTCATTCGGAAGCCATGGGTAGATAGAACTTTTTGGCACTGAGTGCTGAAACGGGAGCGCACGCGCACACAGGGGAGTGCCAGAAACCAGAAGAGCAGCTCCCTGGCACATACACGGGGGAGAAACAGAAACCGGAAGAGCAGCCGGGGAGCTGCTCTTCTGGTTTCTGGTGCTCCCGCATATTGTTGTGACCCAGGCCCAAGTAGGTAGTAATCGATGCAAACAGTTCCAAAACAAACAGACTTTATTAGAACAGCTGAGAATTAGCTCATTCTCAATGTAGTCCAAACTAAATTAAAACAAACTCTTCATAACACAAATTCTTCATCTAATCACTAATCTTGGTATAATTAGGCAAACTGCCAAAGGCTTCTCTTGGCAAAAGTTCAAAAACAGAAGACGCCGGCAAGAGATAAGTGCAGCAAGACTATCAATGTTGTTTTCCAACAAAGAGTCCAAGCCTTATGGGAGGGGCCAATCATCTCTTGGCCCTACTCCCGAGTCGTCCTCTTTGCTTTAGCTGCTCTTGCCTTCTGGCAGCTCTTCTCATATGTGCACTAGAAACAGGCTCTTCCTGTACCTCTGCCTCTCTACTGTCAGCCTCTGGAGGCTCCGGAGTCCACACATCACTTCCCAATAGCCCTGGCCCCATCTCTGCCTCCAATGCAGAGCCCTCATCTGGGTCTTTCCCAGCCTCCAGGACTGGCCCATGTTCTTCCTCAGCCTCATCGCTGTCCAACTCCGCTGCCAGCTCCACAGGCTGTTGGCGAACCACAACACTTATGCGAAAACCAGCTGGCCAGCATGCATGCATGAACCCTGAAGAGCAACGGGCAACGGCTGACGTGCCTGGAGAGATGGCTCTGCTTGCCACTTCCAGCACGCGTAGGTTTGCCATCACGGCCTTAGTTGATTTAAACCTGATTAATTGTGTGCTAAGCATGACTGAACCCTTTGGCAATATTCCTCTCTGGTGGATGCATCCTACTGCCTCCCCTTTTTTTATGTTTTTTGCCTTTTTTATTTTTTTTGCCTTTTTAAAATCTGTTGATAGCTATAGCTATAACTTAGCTAATAGTCATCTGGAACTCTATATTTTAACCTCACCTTTCAATAATTGAGGAGTCTTTGATCCAAATCCTAAATGTATTAAACTTCATTCTTTTCATTAAAAAAGAAACAGTTTTTTTTTCTTAATAGAAATTTGGTTTGATTTTTTAAGGCAGTGATAGTTTTGATACTTTAAAAACAAATGAACACCTAGAATCTTAAAAATGGCTGTCAGGCTGGTTTATATAAAAGCCAGTAAAATAAAATAAAATATGATGTGATAATTAAAAATACCCATCAGTTTAAACAAGTTCAGACTTGGAACAGTAAAAAACAAAAGCAAGGCATTTTTAACTCCTGGGAGAGTGAAAAGTTCTGGCATTAATAAAGAATAGCAGTTAGCTGATTGTCCCCCTCAAAAGAAATTCTATAAATTAGATATAAGCTATACAAAGGGAAGGTTGCCTCTCTATTTTTTGTCATTAATAATTTCACATGGCTTACAGAGAAAAGCAGATTATTTTAATGAGCAGACAATTAATGTGGGGATAGGTATCTCTTTAACTTACCATATCTCACATTGCATAGAGCTTTAAAAGCAAGCATTAATTTATTGGTTTGAAAATTATTGTAAGTAGTGACACACAGTGGATTAAGATGACCAAATATGATCTGTCTGGCCAAGTTAAAGTTTAAGCCTCGGGTAAAGTGTATAAGTCACTGCTTCAGAAAGCATAGTGACAGCACGAAGTTAGATCTAGGGCCATTTCATAATACGGACATGATCCATTAGGAGGACTTGAGATATTCTAGAATACATTGAACACAATCTTCTTGGACAGATGATCCACCTATTTTGTCAGGATTGATCAGTATTATCTGTCACTCAGAACATCATTAGTTCCATACTTTGGTCCCTTTACATAATTTATATGGAAGCAGGAAGTGTGTTTTCTTGCTTTGCTTCTCCTTATCTCAGCTTTTCAGTTACAATGCATTTCTATCAAGCAAGTTTGCCTTCCTTGGCCTTGTTTCAAAATAAGTAAAGCAATGGTGGAACGGAAGGAAAACGTGCAACATTGAGGGTCTGGGCTGTGAATTAAAAAAAGTAGAAAGGATGATATAAGAAAAATTTTAATATAAGTTATTCCCACATCTAAGAAAATAAATTCTAATAGAAATTCTATAATTTCTATTTAAGAACTAATAAGGGAGAATATGTGTACCTCAGGGTTGACATGAGGGTCCTTGGTGCCCTCTGAGCTTGCTTGTTTTTTTTTATAGACATTTCATTACCCAAACTAAGTAGCATAATCAGTGCTACTAGCTACTAACACTAATGATGTTACCTAGTTTGGGTAATGAAAGAAAACAAGCAAGCTCAGAGGGCACCAAGGGCCCCTTCTATTTAAGAACCCAAAGTTTATCTTTTGGCATGGTGAGGATGACTTTTAAAATATATTTATTCATCCCTATTATAAATTTAGAAGATTTATGGTATTTCTAACCAAATAAATACTGCTTTGCCACAGGAAGCAAAATGTAGGGGATAGAAGAAGACTTTTTCTCCCCCAGGTTGTATTCTTCTTCTCCTGTCCAAGAGTAGAAATAGAAACTATCTAGGTAGTGTCCAGGGATACAGCTCTCTGATAAATGCAGTTATTGCAAGAACTAAAAACACTGTTAAGAGGAAACCTAACAATTGTCAAGGGGAAGATACAAGCCTTATTTATAGTGGAAGCTATTATTTGATTCTTCTGCCTTTTTCTCCTTGCTAGATCTAGTTCTTAACACAATATACCACAGGATGTAGTAATCTTTTGTCTTCCAACTAGGATGGCTTTAATGTAAGATTCAACAAATACACAAAGGAAAAGCTGTTAGTTGTTATTGCTATAGATTATCTCATGGATTATATATATCTCCAGATAACAGTGGAGTGGGAAACTGTACTTTTGTGTGTTTTGGAGTTTCTCACGCCCATCAGATTTTCAACCATGGAAAGAGAATTTTGGAATTCTCAACTTGGTGTCTCCAACTGCATTTAACTACAAATTCCAAGATTTCTATCCAATGTGACTTTTGGTATGATCCCATTGGGCTTTTCTTATGTGTGCACTACATGTCCTAAGAATATCAATTTCTGTGTAGTTTAAAGAATGTAGCATCAAACTTGGTAAATAGCAATAGCACTTAGACTTATGTAGTGCTTTATAGCCTCTCTAAGCCGTTTACAGAGTCAGCATATTGCCCCCAATAATCTGTGTCCTCATTTTACCAACCTTGGAAGGATGGAAGGTTGAGTCAACCTTGAGCCAGCTGGATCAAACTGCTGACTGTGGGCAGAGTCAGACTGCAATACTGCAGTCTAACCACTGGGCCACCACGGCTCCTAAAGAATGAGAATTCTTTTGTAAGACTCTCTTTTGGGAAACTAAACCAGTGTATTTTCCCAGAAATAACTCGGTGGTAATTATTAATGTAATTTATGGTGTCTTAAGAATGTCAGTTTTTATGATGCTGAGATTTTTCAGAAATTTGGCAGGTCTCAGAAGACTGTACATGACTCATAAATCATTTGTCACATAGTTATGTTTCATTTTAATCAGACTGTATTTAAACCTCAATGTTGCATCCTCTGGATTTCTTAAATAACAATACTAGTGTTATTCTGAGATGATGGGAATTTGCAACCCAATATATTTAGAGAACACCAGCTAGTCGAATACTGATTTAGAGAGTCTAATATAGCATTAACTACAATATTTACAGCATTACACCCACACACCTTTTCTATGCTAAATAGAATATATAGTTCCCAAGTTGCTAAGCAGCTTGGTAACTGTCCAGTTTTAGTATATTTATCATATGTTTATTATTTTGTTTTTAACATTTGTTATACTAGTGGAAATTCTTTGCTCACATCGAGGTTGAGCAGATGAGAAAAACAGGTGGACATGCTTTGGTAGCATTGTATCTTGTATACAAGATCAGTTTAGGAAATAGAGTAAATTGGCTGATGCAATTTTTGCTAGCTTTAGTTTCTTGAAAAAAAAATTCTGTATGGAATATTTCAAAACATACCGTGTTTCTTTGAAAATATGAGGTGGTGAGCGCATGTTTGCTGATGGTGCCTGGCAGCAGCCGCAGCCTGTGCAACACAGGTGAATTGAGTACCTGTGCAAGCAGACAGAGGCAGAAGCGCAAGGCAGGTGATCCGGATGCGCTGGGTGGGCTGCGGGAAAGCCAAGCAGCAGTGGGCTGGAGGGCCAGCTGGCTGCGGGAGGCTTGTCTTCGCATGGCAACACCGGCAGCAGACAGAGGCAGAAGCACGGGGGAGAGACAAGTGATGGAGATGCACCACGCAGGCTGCGGGAAAGCCGAGCAGCAGTGGGCCGGAGTGGTGGGCAATTGCAGGAGGCTCGTCTTCGTGCAGTGGTGACTGTCACTTCGTGCAGTGACACCAGCAGAGGCAGAGGTGTGGGGGAGAAGCAGGTGATCTGGATGTGCAAGCCGTGGGAAAGCCGAGCAGCGATGGGACAGAGTGGTGGGCAGCCGCAAAAGGCTCATCTTTGCACCTCTTGCCTTGCCTGCAGCACCCATGGTGTACCGGGATTATCCACCTTCCACTCGGCATGTTGGGATTGCCTGCCTTCTGCTCTGTGCCTTCCACTGTGCACTCTGACAGAGTGCGCTGACAAAGGGACCGGCAGGCTGCAGCTGCTGCTGGATACCATTGGTCCCCATATGCTTACCACCTCTTGTGTGTGTGCTGGGGGTGGGGTGCCCAGCTGGGCTGATCACCCTGAAATCGTGTTTCCCTGAAAATAAGCCATCATGCTTATTTTGGGGCCCAAAAGAAAATAAGACTGGATTTAATTTTCAGAGAAACACAGTAACTGTTTGTAAACTTGACAAGGAGGCATCAAAGAATGGGAAAAAAACGTTGCAGAAGTGTAGATCTTAGTAAATATCTACCGTATTTTCCGGCGTATAAGACGACTTTTTAACACATGAAAATCATCTCAAAAGTCGGGGGTCGTCTTATACGCCGGGTGTCGTTCTCCCCCAGGCAGACCAGCCCAAAAGACTCTAACGAGCCTTAAATGGCTCTGGCGATCGAAGCTCTGACGATCCCAGCTTTGCCTGCTAATGAGGCAACTCAGCTGGGATGCCAGAGCCATGTTAAAGGAAAAAACTTTTTTCCTTTTACGTGACTCTGCAAGCTCTGACGATCCCAGCTGAGTTGCCTGCCAATCGGGCATCGCAGCTGGGATCGCCAGAGCCCAGAGCCCTGTAAAAAGAAAAAAGTTTTCCCCCTCCAGCTTGCTTACCTTAGCTGGTAATCGCAACGCTTGCCTTGCTTCGCTTGCCTGAATCCATTCCATCAGCAAGCCACTCTCTGCCTGCAATCATGCAGGCAGGAGTTGTGGACTTCAACTCCCAGAATTCCTCAGCCAGTAAAAACAAAGCTGGCTGAGGAATTCTGGGAGTTGAAGTCTACAAGTCTTAAAGTTGCCAAGGTTGGAGACCCCTGTTCTATTGGGTAAGGTTTTTTCCTCTTTGGGAGCTTTAAAAAAATAGTTAATTGGGGTTTTTTTAGTTGTTCTTTTTTAGACCTAGCCATTTAAAGTTTAGGAAGTTTTAAATTCAGTTTTCATATAAAAATAAAATAATATTTATGCAGCTTTCTGAGATGTGGTGTGTTTCTGTAGTGTTTCACTCTAACTACACAAACACACAAAATCTCACAAAGCTGTATGTGGAATTTTGTGTGTGTAAAGTGTGAAGGTTGATTTTTTGGGGCTTTTTGTGGCTGTGTGAGGTTCCTGCTTGTTGCATGGGCCATTTTGGGTCTAGCACAGCTGCTTTTACATTGTGGATGAGCCAGTTGTGTTGTGTTGTGTTGTGTGTGTGTAAAGTGTGAAAGTTGTTTTTTGCGCTTTTTGTGGCTGTGTGAGGTTCCTGCTTGTTGCAGGGGCCATTTTGGGTCTAGCACAGCTGCTTTTACATTGTGTTGAGGCAGTTGATGTTTTTTAATTTTTATTTGGTGTGTGTTGGAAGAGGGGTAGTCTTATATGGCGAGTATAGCCCAAACCCTATATTTTAACAGGAAAAGTTGGGGGTCGTCTTATACGCCCAGTCGTCTTATACGCCAGAAAATACGGTAAAAATACCTTTCTGGTCTTGAATTGATCTTGTTCAGTATCACAAATGTGTTAAGTCATATTGTTAAGGCCACATGAAATTTGTCCCTCTGGCACTAGAGTAAAAGTTTGAAAAGCCTATTTTGAAACAGGAGTTTCTTATTTACCAGTTTAGATTTCAATTGTAAATACAGTTGTTTGGAAGTTTGTTGAAATTTCTTTTGAGAAACCATGTCTACTATTATATTGTTAGTCATACACACACACACACACACACACACACACACACACACACACACAGCATGAATAATGTTATAATAATGTACAAATTGTAATGGAACTATTTCATAAACTTCTCTTTGGGATTGAATGAGCTAAAGTTTAGCTATTTTATGGAAAATACTTTTTCCAAGAGCCATGGTGCTGCAGTGTTTAGAATGCAGTATTGTAGGTTAACTCTGTTCACATTGCCAGGAGTTCGATTCTTTAGATCCTGACTGGCTCAAGGTTGACTCAACCTTCCATCCTTCCGAGGTCACTAAAATGAGGACCCAGATTGTTGGGGCAAACATGCTGACTCTGTAAACAGCTTAGAGAGGGCTGTAAAACACTGGTAAGCAGTATATAAGCCTAAGTGCTATTACTATTTTCATTTTTATATTGCAGGAAATAATAGTCTGTTTGATTTTCTCCTACTAACAGCACAAGAAGGACACTCTAATGGCTACATCCAGAAATGTAATACAAGTGATCCATTGCATCAAAGTGGTTTTACCATGGGGACTTCAGATAAAAAGACCTGCCAGTTTTAGCCATGCCTGCTATAAAAATATATCGTCAGATTTTGCTGCCAGAGCCCTTCCTACAAATGCAGTGGAACTTCTTGGCCATACGTATCTCTCAGATAACTACAGTAATGTTACCAAGAAAATTATTTCCAAGGTGGGGAAAAACTTGCACAACCAAAGGAATCATCCTTTGTGGTTGATTAAGGAACGTGTGAAAAACCACTTCTACAAGCAGTACTTGGTACGTTCTCGGAACCCACTGTTTTCCGTCTATGATGATTTGTCTCCTGTGGTCACAGTAGAACAAAACTTTGATAGATTGCTTATTCCACAAGACCATCCGAGCAGGAAGAAAGGGGATAACTATTACTTAAATCATACTCACATGCTAAGAGCTCATACATCTGCCCACCAATGGGATTTGATACATGCTGGACTTGATGCATTTTTGGTTGTGGGAGATGTTTATCGTCGTGATCAGGTTGATAGCACCCATTATCCAATCTTCCATCAAATGGAAGGAGTACGACTCTTCTCCAGCCATGAAGTAAGTCTGATTTTTCTCTGATCATTAAGATAAACTTGAATTAAAATATTTTCTAGAAAAGCTTTCTCCAGTTTTACAATCTATCGGTTTTACCCTCTCAACTAATACCCAGATTTGGCTTTGGATTTTACATGTTTACCGCAGAGTTAGAACTACATTCATAGTTTAATACCGTATGCAGGTTATAAACTTCAAATGCATGTGTGAAGTTAGGAGTAGGTGACCTTTGGTGTTCCTTAGATGCTTCTAAACTGCACCTCCTATAAATTTAGGCCAGGATAGCCATGATGAGGAACTAAGAGCCAACAATACTTGGAAGGCTAAAAGTCTTCTACCCCAGAATTAGAACTACATTTATATTTTAATATTGTATGCAAATGCTATATGAGAAATAACTTTCTCAGCAATGGAAAACATGGAATGTACAGTATTTGATATACAAGGGGCTGACTGCTCTGATAATCAGCTTCTGTCTTGTGACAAAACCATTACATAGAAAATTACATTGGCTGTGCTTATAATATGATTTGTTCTTGGAGGACAAATATTTTTCCTCCTTATTAATTTCTTTAATAGAATCATGCAGTGATTTTGGCTTGATTAGCTACATTTGCATGAAACATGTACTCCTGGATCATATAGTCCTAATAGTTTATGCCAAGGAAATGTTCATAGAGTCTCTCATTTTGTCTTATTTCCAAATTCATTCATTAGATGACTTTTCTCCTGAGAGTGATTGAGTTATTATTGCTGTATGTTAACATCTGATGTATTCTGAGGCAATTTTGTTAAGCACTTAGCTGGGCAAATACATTTTTTAAAAAAAGAGGATTGCACAATTTACAGTTTATAATTATATTGCTGCTGTTTGGGTTTTGAAAAGTAAATCGAGGGATTCAACTTGCTACAGGAATTATTGGAAACATTTAAAATGTACAACTCTTATTTTATATTAAGACCCTCCGCTTTCTCTCTTGATTATTTGAGGTTCGGAACACCAAATTGGCCTAGTAAGTGGAGTGACTTTTCCTTTTTTAAAGATAAGAAATACACAGTGATGTGATCCATTTGGCAAAACGTTACAAAGGTTTAAAACATAACAAAAACTAAGTTTGACCAGTGACTAAAGCTTCCTGGGTGAGAAATAATGGAGGGTAGTTAATGTCCTATTTTAGATTTCTTAAAGCATTTGATCAACTATTGTTGATGAAAGCTTACTATATGGGTTGTCCATCTTTTATTGTGTAATTCTTATGAGAGGCATTCCTAAAAGTTACAAAGGTATCTTAGCCGTAGAGGCTTGTAGTTAGAATTGAAAAGTAAATTTTTGATGTATACCCAGAAGTTTCTGGACATTAACTATTGTCCTCATATCCTCTTTGGATCTTGAGCTATCACGATCAAGCATGTCTTTAGTGTATTAACATGATCTAGGAGTCTCTGGAGGCTGGGGACAGCAACTTCCTGTCCAACTGGAAGTTGGGAAATGGGCCATTTCGAGCCTCTGGAGGGCCTCCAAGGGGGCGGGGAAAGCTGTTTTCGCCCTTCCCAGATGCATAGAGAGGATCTGGAGCCAGGTGAGAAAGAAAAATGGGCGGGGCGGGGCGCATAGAATTATGGGTGTAGGCATGCGCATGAACCTCCCCCGCCCCCCCTTCCTGGCACGCGATGGCAAAAAGGTTAGCCATCACTGACCTAGTTAATGATTAGTTTGTTCTAGCCGACACTTTTAAAAGAGTTAGAGATGAAACAATATATTGCTACAATATATTGCTACCATTAAGTTATATTATTGGTTTTAAACATGCATTTACCAGTTTACAACGTGTTGCAAATATAAGCCTGCAGGCTAGGTTATGTTGGAACAGCTGTTTATGTTGTTGCTTTTCTCCTTCATTAAACACTTTTGTTTTCCTAACAAGGCATGGGAGATAGGGTCTTTTATTTCTCCCTAGGCCATTTTTCACTAGGCTGATTTGACAATCAGAGTAAAGGCTGTGGGGCCGGCCCAGGATAGGAGACACAAATCACAGAGATGGCAATTGTGTTGGGAGAAAAGAGAAAAGAAAGGGGAACATAGGAGGTGGTATCCCTTCCTCCAGAGTGGTTCTTGGATTGCTGTCCCCCCAACTTCCTTTTTTACACACCTATTGTTGCTTACCTGACTAATGGGTTACATGGGCTCATGGACTTATCACTAGTGGGTGAAGTGCCAGTAAATATGGAATTGGCAATTTTTAGCATGACCTTATGCTGTCAAAACCAACAATAGGAGATCAGTGTCTAATTGGCTTTTGTGTTACTTTTATGAGAACAAGGGTTATATGGTTAAAAAAAAATACAGCAAATTGTACGATGTATAATGAGGAGACCCATTCCATATTTCAAAACCATGGTATTGCTGGGATTGTTTTGAGTTTATGTTAACACTGATTTGGTCTTCTCATTGGACTAAGACTTCGTCTTGGCAGTTTTTCAAAGGATAAGAAAGGTATTTCTTTGGATCATATCTCACTTTTCTGTGAAGAAGCTTAATGTGGCATATGTTCTCACCACATGATGACTAGAAAAAGAGCCAGAACTGGATGAATATGGGAATACTTGTTGATAATAGTAGACTATAATCAGATTCTTCTCTTTATATGTTTTGCTTTTTATCCCTCATGGTTGTTATTAATATTTTCTTTACTAAAGCCCCCAGGTGATGAACCTGTAGTTCTTCACTATTAGATGACTGCTTGCAGCCTTCTTTTTCTGTTACAGTTTTTCCAATAAGCCTAGGAAACAGATGTGGCTGCTTTAATGAATTACAGACAGGTGGTATGTTAGCACTCCCATGTGTTCTGAAGCACCTCTTCAGAATCAAGTCCAAAGCATGACACAATCCTAGCAAAGAGGTTCAGCACTTTTGATTTTTGTAGGTTAGGTCATTATTGTTTATTTGGTTTTTTTATATTTCATGAATACCAAATTATATTTGTATTTGAGATTCAGTTTGGTGCAGTGGTTAAGGCATCAGGCTAGAAACTGGGAGATTGGGAGGTTAGTTTAGACATAAATCCAGCTGAGTGATCTTAAACCAAACTTTTCCAGCCCTAGGAAAAAGGGAATGGCAAGCTACTTCTGAAAATCTTGCCCAAAAAATTTAAGGACTAGTCTGAGACTGACTGGAAGGCTCAAAACAGAACCGAAAACAGGGATGGATTAATTTGTTGTTACATCTAACCCTCAGTTAAATTTTGATGCTCCTATAACTGCTTTGACCTAGTTCAACATATCATTTATTAATGCTCATGTATGGTTCAGTTTGTTTTTATATCTAACCCTTGGTTAATTTTTGGTGTTTCTACTTTGCTCTAATTAAGCATGCCATTTACTAATGCGCATGTAAGGTGTTACGTTCAATAGAACAAATGTTTCAGATAGTTGCTGGATATTCTAATTTGAAGGACAACTGGCATTTTTAAATTTATTTTGTTTTGCTCTTGGGTGAATTAATAAATGGGATTAATGGGAACTGAACTGAATACTTATGCCTCAGAGAAATTTCTCTTAAGTTATCTGCTAGAGCCGTAATGGCGAACCTATGGCACGCATGCCAGAGGTGGCACATGGTGCCCTCTCTGATGGCATGCGAGGTATCGCCCCAGTTCAGCTCGTGCCTCCCACCGGCTAGCTGGTCTTCAGGTCTCTGTCATGCTTGTGCGGGGGTAGTGTGCATGTGGGGGGGGTGCACGTGCATGTGTGGGGGTTAAGCTAAACTAAACTACAGAACTACACACTGTAGCTAAACTACAGAATGCAAGGAGATACACATTGTGGTGACAAGCTTTTAATTCATGGGATAAAAACCTATCACTGACTACTAATCAAGATTTATATTGCTTCTGGTACCTGAGACAAGATATCTCCCAATAGTTGGGAAGATGGGCTAAATATTCAACTCATAACTTGCACATTTGGTTCCTTTCAGCATTTTATTGAAATAAGCAACTAGACAACTTTGGCGTGGCGCAGCATGATTGTCTTATGTTGTTAAATGTCTTCTGGAAAATGTGCTGTGGCAGTTTCTGCTTCATGAGTAAATATTTGATATATGCAATAATGTAATGCATCAACTCTAAAATACATTTCCATATTGAAACAGAATCATAGCATTCAATAAACTGGGAAGCTATTAAAAAAACCCAGTACTGGTTGCCAATTTGTTTTTCTCCCTAGCACTTCTGGCATATTATAGAGCGCTCTGTTTTTCTGTTCTTTGAACTTCTATAATCTCTCTTTTATGCAAAATTAGATCCCTAAAGAGAGGAGGAAGAGCTGAAAAATGCATCTACAAAACATTAGAAGAAAGGAACAGAATGTATTCCTGTGCATGCTTCTCTTTACCCCCGTCCCCCTTTCTACCCCTCTCTTTTTTTCTGGTCTATTTGTCATAAATAAATTTTACTTCAACGTACTATCATCTCAAGTTGAATGCTTCTAAACATGTGCACATTTCTTAATTAAGCAAATAAATTAGTTTTCCCTAAAAATATTAGGGACAGTGCTTTGTGTAATTTCAGTGTAATTTCTTACACATTCTGTCAGGGTTCCAAAAAACACCCCCAATAAAATTATTTATTTATTTATTTATTTGTTTGTTTTAATTTCTATACCGCCCTTCTCCAATATAGGACTCAGGGCGGTGCACAGCCAAAGTAAAATCCAGACATAGAAAGATTAAAAAACTGATTAAAATAATTAAATAATTTGGCCATAATTAAAAACAGTTCCAATTTAAAATAGTTTAAAAGTTTGACTCAAGCCAGCCCAGCTAGTTGGAATAAATGGGTTTTCAGGGCCCGACGAAAAATCCGGAGGTCTGTTATTGTACGTAACTCTGGGGGGAGGTTGTTCCAAAGGGTGGGCGCCACCACAGAGAAGGCTCTCCCCCTGGGGGTCGCCAGCCGACATTGTCTGGCGGACGGCACCCTGAGGAGGCCCACTCTGTGCGAGCGTACTGGCCGGTGGGAGGCTATTGGTGGCAGAAGGCGGTCTCGTAGATACCCCGGCCCTAAGCCATGGAGCGCTTTAAAGGTGGTCACCAACACCTTGAAGCGCACCCGGAAGACCACCGGAAGCCAGTGCAGCTCGCGCAGGAGAGGTGTCACATGGGAGCGCCTCGTCGCCCCCATAATCCCCCGCGCGGCCGCGTTCTGGACCAGCTGAAGTCTCCGGGTGCACCCCAGGGGGAGCCCCATGTAGAGAGCGTTACAGTAGTCCAGGCGGGAAGTGACGAGTGCTTGAGTGACTGTGCGTAGGGAGTCCCGATCTAGAAAGGGGTGTAACTGGCGTATCAGGCGAACCTGATAAAAAGCCCCCCTGGCCACGGCCGCCAAATGATCTTCCAAAGACAGCCGTGCATCCAGGAGGACGCCCAAGTTACGAGCCCTCTCCGTGGGGGCGAGTGATTCACCCCCAATAGCCAGCGATGGCATCAGCTGGCTATATCGGGACGCCGGAAGCCACAGCCACTCGGTCTTGGAGGGGTTGAGTCGGAGCCTGTTTCTCCCCATCCAGGCCCGCACGGCCTCCAGACACTGGGACATCACTTCAAGGGCATCATTGGGGTGGTCTGGGGTGGAGATGTACAGCTGGGTGTCATCAGCGTACTGATGGAATTCCACCCCAAAACCACGGATGATCTCACCCAGCGGCTTTACATAAATGTTGAACAGAAGGGGCGAAAGGACCGACCCTTGTGGCACCCCACAAGCAAGGTGCCTCGGGGTCGACCGTTGCCCCCCTGTCAACACAGATTGCGACCGGTCAGAGAGGTAGGAGGAGAACCACCGCAGCACGGTGCCTCCCACCCCCAACCCCGCCAACCGGTGCAACATGATACCATGGTCGATGGTATCAAAAGCCGCTGAGAGGTCTAACAGGACCAGGATAGAGGAACAACCCCTGTCCCGGGCCCTCCAGAGATCATCCACCAATGCGACCAATGCCGTTTCAGTGCTGTGCCCAGGCCGGAAGCCGGACTGGAGCGGGTCTAGATAGACAGCTTCATCCAGGTACCGGGGAAGCTGTTGCGCCACCACACTCTCAACAACCTTCGCAATGAAGCGAAGGTTGGAGACTGGACGATAGTTAGCCAAAACAGCCGGATCCAGAGAGGGCTTCTTGAGGAGGGGCCTCACAACCGCTTCTTTCAAAGCGGTCGGCAGGATCCCCTCACTCAAAGAAGCGTTAACAATCTTCTGGAGCCAGCCTCGTGTCACCTCCCGGGAAGCCAGTACCAACCAGGAGGGACACGGGTCCAATAAACGTGGTCGCGTTCAGCCGTCCCAGGACCCTGTCCATGTCCTCGGGAGCTACAGGATCGAACTCCCCCCAGGTAACACTCTCAAGACCTGCCTCAGTCGTCCCGTCCGGACATACCCAGTCAGAGGCCAGCCCTTCCCGAATCTGAGCGATTTTGTCATACAGATACTGCACAAAATCCTCAGCACGACCCTGCAAGGGATCATCCCGCACCTCCAGATGAAGGAGGGAGCGGGTTACCCTAAACAGGGCGGCTGGGCGATTATCTGATGACGCGATAAGAGCGGCAAAATAACTCATTTTCGCCGCTTTTATCGCCACTAGGTAGGTCTTAATATGAGACCTCACCAGTGTTCGGTCAGATTCGGAGCGGCTGGTCCTCCAACTACTCTCCAGGCGTCTTTTCCGGCGCTTCATCTCCCTAAGCTCCTCGGAGAACCAAGGAGCTAGGTGAGTTCGGTGCCGGGTCAGAACTCCACAGCAATAAATTCCTCAAACTTCCACTTTATTAGAGATGTAATGTTTGCACATCTGGGAAAACCCGAATCTGAAAGCTTCCAGGTTTTCCCCGCCCAGTTGAAAGTTCACAACCCTGCTCAACACCCGGAAGTTCATCACATGGTCCAATCCATTTTTCAAATGCAACTGAGACAATCCCCAGTCACTGCCATCCAGGTGCAGGCAAACGTCCTTGACTCCCAGAATAAAGAATGTTGTTGTGGATAAATTTCCACTGCTCCAACAAAATACCCCCTCCCAATTTCCCAGGCTAAAAAAATGTGGCAGTCAGAAAGCTAAAAGAAAAAAAAATGGCTTCCAAAACTGACATATTCCTTTAAAAATATTCTCAGATTTTGGAAATTGTAATAATTGTATTGATTCCCTCAGTTCCCACGTAAGAGGAGCTTTTGTTTTTGGAAGAAGGCGGAAGACCGCCTTCTGCCATCAACAACCTCCCACCGGCCAATACACTCCCACAGAGAGAGGCTCCTCAGAGTGCCGTCGGCCAAACAATGCCGACTGGCGACACCCAGGGGGAGAGCCTTCTCTGTGGGGGCGCCAGCCTTCTGGAATGAGCTGCCCCTAGAGGTTTGTATGATCCCCAACCTACGTACTTTTCGTCGCACCCTTAAGACCCTTTTGTTCCAGCAAGCCAGACTTGCGAATTTTATAATGGGTGTATGTGTGTTTTAATTTGCGGGCCAAATTTTATATATTCGATTTTAATTGGTTTTAAATTTTATAAATCTATGTGTTTTAATATGGTTGTACTCCGCCCTGTGTCCTTCAGGAGAAGGGTGGTATAGAAATCTAATAAACTTCAAACTTCAAGTGAAAAATTAAAACATTTTAGCTCAGGAAATACAGCTATAGACGATGATAATGATGATGATAAAAATGATATGACATCAAGCTGGTATGTTAGCAACCACATAAATATTCTCCAGATTGATCTCTCCCTGACTTGGTCCTTCATGTTTTCCAATAGCTTTGGAAGTAGCTTTGCTACTATAATCAAGCCATTTTGCTGTTGACTGTCCTCTTTTTCTCTTTGCTTTCATCTTTCCCAGGATTACAGGCTTCCGAGTCTGAAAACCCAGTTTCATCTAATCCAATCTGTGTCTAATCCAATCAATAGTAAATACAGTGACAATCAATAAAAGAGAATATTTGTAGCTCAAGATTGAACTGAGGGGTCATCATGCTAGTCTAGGACTAGCAATAGCACTTAGACTTATATACCATTTCATAGTACTTTTCAGCACTCTCTGGGCACTATACAGTGTCAGCATATTGCCCCCAACAATCTAGATGCTCATTTTACCAACCTTGGAAGGATGAAAGGCTGAGTCAACCTTGAGCCTGTCAAGGTCAAACTCCTGGCAGTGGGCAGAGTTAGCCTGCAATACTGCATTCCAACCACAACTCTAATAGCATTGATGATGTTAACTGGTTTGGGTAATGAAATGTCTACAAGAAAAGAACCAAGCTCAGAGGGCACCAAGGACCCCACAGTGGCAATCTGGGATTTGATTAGATAATTTATATCAACATGTATGAAATGACACCCAATGTAGAAAAAGTTCCAGGCTGCAAAACGTAATAAACTTCAGTATTTTATTTCCTGCTGAAAGAGCTGAAGAAGCTGCAAGAGAGTAATGAGTATTGAAGGTGAGTCAGAAATAAAGTCTCCCTTAAGGCAAGCTTGATTTCTGGTGATAATATAGAGATATCCATGAAGTTTTATTGACAAGTAAATAAATGGTTTGCCACTGTGTTTTCCAGCCCTCTGCTCCTGCAATCCACCTCTGGGTTTCCTTCTTCTTCGCTTCTCTTGACTGGGTGATATTTCTTTAACTGTCTCTCCGTGCTGTGGCCACGCCCCTCTTTCCCATGATGCACCAGTCTTTTCACTCAGTCGCTGACTGACTGGTGTGTTTTGCTCTTCGTGCTCAACTTTACAATCTTAGCTGTATTGCGTTAGGTTTATTTCTTTATTTTTACTAGTATTTTTGTTTCAATCGGTGAGAGCCCTGGTGTGAGCTGCGGAGCGTGAGGGAGGTGCCTGGGGAGCCAGCCCAACCTCCGCCTACAGACTTTGTCATCTTCTGACAGCAGCTCGGGTTACCGACCCTTCAGGGCGGTTCCCTACCTACCCTCTAGCCGCCGGTGTGTAGCGCGGGGTTTAGCGGTTGCCGCTTCCCCTTTCCCACACCAATTTGTTTCAGATTTTTTCGGCTCTCTTAGGGCGGCTCCGGAGCTTTCGCAAGGTTTGCCCTGCGAGCTCTGATGTGTTGATTTCTTTGTTTCACTACGCTGCACTATACTTGCCAGCTTGTAAAGCTACCGATTGAGCAGTTGCGCGCCCGGGCTGAGTTGGAGGATTTGTCCCAGCCCACAGCGATCTGAGGACTGTCTGACCCTGCGGTGGGAGGTTTGTTGGCGTCCGTCCCTCGGGCGGCGTCTGATTATTATCGTTGTTACTGCTCTGGACAAGCAATTTTGGCTGCCTGCGCTATCGGCAAAGCCCGCGGCCGCCATTTTGTTGTTTTTTTCGTCTTGGCGGCAAATTACGGGCGCCATTTTGGACTGCAGAATTTTTTTTTCATTAACGGCCGTGCCTCTCGTTTTTTCCCACTCTGCCCATGCCTCTGGGCTAGTAGGGGTGTGCGCCTCCTCAGTTGCCTATTCCACTTACCTGCTGCCCCTTTGATTGGGAGCCTGAGTAGTATTTGTTCTTGGACTGGACTGTTCAGCTACCTTCTGCTCCAAGGGTGGCTGGCTGTATATAGTTCATGCGGAATCTAGTTCATTAATTCAAAATATATATATATATATATATATATATATATATATATATATATATATATATATATATATATATATAATAATAATAATCAGAAGTAAATATATATATATAGAAGCTATAATTCATAGTGTTTTGTTCCATTGTTCACTTGTTTAAAAAAAAAAAAAAAAAAAGAGAAAACAGAGGCGGCAGAATATATATTGTAGTTCTTATCGAAGGAGCTACGTGTTCTTGTCAATTATGGCGGATGCCTATTTTTCGTCTGATGCAGAACGTGAGCCCAGCCCCCCTAGGGCTCCAGCCAAACACAAGTCCAAGGCTCGTAGCAGAGTATTGCCTGCTTCTGAGGATTCCCGCCATCCTAGATCGTCTGCAGCGGCGGATAAGGACGCGCAGCGTCGTCACAGGGCTCTGGAGCGCCAATACGACAGGGCCAGACAGGCCACTTTGTCATCTGTTTTTCCGACCGACCAGAGTCTATCCACTTTACCTCCCTCGCCCGCCCAGGCCTCGGCTCCTGATCCAGTACAACCGAGTAGCTCTGGACAGCTGTCCAAGAGGGCATCCATTTCGCTACCTGATGTCTCATCGGTGGGGCTGCTCAATCCCGCCCCTCCTCCTACCTCTCGTCCTGAGGCGACGTTCACACCAACCGCCGCCGGACTTCGTGGGGCTGATGGCCAGTTGTTGTCTGCCCAGATGGACTTGCAGTTTTTACTATCTAATGCTTTGTCCTCTCTGCTGGCCGCAGGCATTCAACAGCCGTCGGTGCCTCAAGCACAGGCTCAGGTGTCTCAACCTACTGTGGTCCCGCCTTCACGGCCCTCCCACCGTTTGGCGCCCGATTCCTCAGAGGATTCTGATCAAGGGGAGGACACGGTCGAGGACCTGGAATTTTCCGAAGACGAAGGTCTTATCCCTGATGTTCCGGCCTTTACCGGGCTTTTTAGGCCTTCATTGTTCAAGTCACTTCTGCATAAGGCCCGTCAGGTTACGAACATGCCTGTTTCTGCACCTGTACCGTCTGAGGTGGCGTCCACATCGGCCCCTCACGAGGCCTTATTTTCTTCTTCCAAGCCGGGCAGGGACTTTGTCCCCTGTCCTCAACTCTTCTCAGACGTGCTCCAATCGCCTTGGTCTCAACCAGCTGCGTCAACGGGCCCCAATAGCGTTGACAAGAAATTGTACTGTGCGGCGCCGGATTTGGACACCATGCTGACTGTGCCCGTGGTGGACACTCCAATTGCTAATTTGTCCTCGTCGTCTTTACTGTCAGCAGATGCGCTAGACGGACTAAAGTCAGAGGACAGGAAGTCTGAGCTGTCCTTTCGCAAAGAACATCAAGCCTTGGCGTGGGCGATTAAGACTGCGACTGCTACATCCTTTTTTAACCGGGCAACTCTACTTTGGTTGAGGCAGCTTCAGGATAGACTGCCTCCAGAAGATACACGCTTGCACCAAGACATCAATAAAATTGTGGCAGCAACGGAATATTCGGCCGATGCATCTTTAAATTCTGTGAAGTTTACATCTCGGGCTTTAGCGGCTTCAATTACTTCTCGCCGTTTATTTTGGCTTAGGAACTGGAGGGCGGATTCCAAGGCCAAGTGGCGGCTGGCGGCGGCGCCATACAAAGCTCCGAATCTGTTCGGTTCCGCTCTAGATCCTGTCCTTATTGAGGATAAGGACAAGAGGAAGGTTATGCCTGCTTCCTCGTATCGCAGACCCGAATGACGTCATACGCCTTATTATCAAAGACAGTCCTTTCGGGCGACATCTGCGGCAGGCGGGGTCTACTCGCAACGATCTCAGTATTTTGGGCCCGACCGTTCCTCCGATCGCCAGCGGTTTCGTGACAGAGCCAGGAACCCCACTGCTTCCAAGCATCCTTTCCGGGGTTCCGGATACAAGCAATTCCGCAGGGGGAAGTGACTGCAGGTCTCAAGATCCCATTGGTGGTCGCCTACAACTTTTCCGCCATCAATGGGAGCAGTCCACCACGGACTCCTGGATCCTGAGTACGGTGTCCTTCGGCCTGTCGATCGAGTTCCTGGACTGCCCTCCTTCCCGCCACATTTGCTGCCCTGCGCCACGCTCACCAGACCTGGGACGCTCGCTACAGGAACAGGTCCGCCATCTACTCACCATCAAGGCGATAGAGAAGGTCCCGCCGGAACAACAGGGCTTGGGCTTCTACTCGACGCTCTTTCTCGTCCCGAAGCATTCCGGAGGTTGGCGGGCCATTTTGAACTTGAAACACCTAAACCTTTTCATTCGCTATCGCAGATTCAAAATGCACTCCCTGGGGTCCATCTTGGGGGGGGGGTACGTCGTGGCGACTTCCTTCAGTCGGTCGACCTCAGGGAGGCATATCTGCATGTCCCAGTATCTCCTTTACACAGGAAGTTCCTACGTTTTCAGCTTGGGAACGATCATTATCAATATTGCGCAATGCCCTTTGGTTTATCCTCTGCCCCAAGAACCTTCACCAAATTAGTAGCTGTTGTGGCGGCGTCGCTTCGGAAAGTCCCAGTACGGGTACTCTGCTATCTCGACGATATCCTGGTCTTGTCATCTTCCAGGGATCAGGCAGCTCGGGACCTGCGCCTTGTCATCATGGCTTTCCAGAATCACGGTTTTTCCATAAACTTTCCAAAGAGCCATCTTTACCCATCCACATCACTCCTGCACTTGGGAGCGGTGATAGACACTATGCGGGGTCAAGTATTTTTGTCTCCAGACAGGGTTCTGAGCTTCCAAGATCTGATACGTCAAATTCTTTCTCATCGAGCCATTCCTCTTCTCCAGCTCTCACAACTATTAGGGAAGATGGTGTCGTGCTTCTCGATTGTACCATGGGCCCGACGCCACGCGAGGCCTTTACAATGGTTCCTGCTCCCTTTCCAGCGCTCGGGTCGCAGCGATTCCCTTCACAAAGTACCTCTTCCGCCTCAACTGCGTCTGTCGTTCCAGTGGTGGATGAGCCCAGCCGTCCTCAGGGGCTCGCACTTTCTGGTTCAGGACAGACTGACACTGACCTCGAACGCCAGCCTACAGGGCTGGGGGGCCCACCTTCAAGATCAGGTGGTGCAAGGCCGTTGGTCCGCTCAAGAAAGAGGCCACAACATCAATCTGTTGGAGCTGAGAGCCATCCGCCTGGCCCTCCGACATTTTCAATCCCGGTTGGAGGGTCACCATGTCCTTGTGCTCACGGACAACATTACAGCCAAGGCTCATGTAAACAAAGAAGGCGGCACTCATTCAAGGCCGCTGATGTTGGAGGCGGAGAGTCTGTTCAGGTGGGCGGAACGTCATGTTCTCTCATTGAGAGCCGATCACATCTCGGGCGCAGACAACGTGCGGGCAGATTGGCTCAGCAGGCAGGTTCTCGACCATTCGGAATGGCAACTACATCCAAGCCTTTTTCGCGAAGCCACTTTTCTTTTCGGCACGCCTGTCGTGGACTTGTTCGCCAGCCCGTCGAATGCTCAGACTCCACTCTACGTGACTCGCTATCCATGTCATTCAGCGATGGATCACGACGCACTCCGATGCCGTTGGCCTCCGGGTCTCTTGTACGCCTTTCCTCCGATCCCCTTGATTCCTCAGGTGATTCGGAGACTTCTGGAGGAAAGGGCCGAAATGATTCTGGTGGCTCCCGACTGGCCTCGTCGACAGTGGTACGCGGATCTTGTGGCGCTGTCGTTTCGTCCTCCGTGGCGGATTCCACCGGATCGCATCGCTCTACGCCAAGGGGCCTTAGACCACCCAGATCCAGGGTGGCTCCAATTGGCCGTTTGGCGTTTGAGCGGCTCATCTTACGGAAGGACCGACTTCCCGACGATGTCATAGGCACAATCCAAGCTTCCCGTAGGCCTTCGACCTCCCGGATTTACGAGTCTTCCTGGAAGTCCTTTTGTCTCTGGTGTGCGGCCAGCCTGGTGGATCCTACCTCAGCTCGGATAGAGGATGTCCTGTGCTTCCTGCAAGCCGGTTTAGACAAAGGGTTGTCTCCATCTACTTTACGTCGTCAAACGGCTGCGCTATCTACGGTCATTCGGTGTCCCCCGTATTCATCGTTGTCTATGCATCCGCTGCTTAAGGGATTTTTGCATGGGGCCGTCAACCTATGCCCGCCTACTGTTCATAGGTACCCGACCTGGGACCTGACACTTGTTCTTCAATCTCTGATGTACCCTCCTTTTGAACCTTTAGGGTCAATCCCTTTAAGATTTTTGTCTTTCAAGATAGCCTTTTTATTGGCGATTACTTCGGCCAGACGAGTGTCTGAACTCTCTGCTCTATCGATCAGGAAGGATCTCTGTATTTTTACACCTAATACAGTGATTCTGCGTCTGGACCCTGCATTTCTACCCAAAGTGAATACATATTTTCACCGGGCTCAGGAGCTCATTCTTCCGGATTTCTGCCCGTCCCCGAAACATCATCGCGAGAAAGACTGGCACACCCTTGATGTACGTAGGGCGCTTCGTCGTTATATTCGCAGGACTGAGTCCATCCGGAAGACTGAGGCTCTTCTGGTGTCTTTCCATCCACCGTCTTTGGGCCAGAAGATCTCTTCATCCACAGTGGGCAGGTGGATTAAGACATGCATAGCTACAGCCTACAAGCAGCAATCTCGTCCAGTGCCGGGTCGCATCTTACCACACTCCACACGTAGTGCGGCAGCATCTGCTGCCTGGGCTACGCAAGCGTCAGTATCTGACATATGTCGGGCCGCTACCTGGTCGTCTGTGACACCTTTCATCAGGCACTACCGTATTGACACGTATGCTTCGGCTGAAGCATCATTTGGCCGACGAGTTCTCCAAAGTGTGCTTGAGGTCCGGGAGTCGGGGTCCACTTAGTTTTCCCACCCTGGGATTTGAACTTTGGTATATCCCAGAGGTGGATTGCAGGAGCAGAGGGCTGGAAAACGAACGTTGTCTTACCTGAACGTTCCTTTTCAGCTCTCTGCGACTGCAATCCACACCCGCCCTGTTAGTTTCTTTTGTTGAAGTTCTGGTCTTTTTATGGTGTACAGGGTTTATGCGTTTGGTTCGGATGTTCTGGTTGTTTGCCAGGTGGTCACGCCTTCGTTCAAAGACTGGTGCATCATGGGAAAGAGGGGCGTGGCCGCAGCACGGAGAGACAGTTAAAGAAATATCACCCAGTCAAGAGAAGCGAAGAAGAAGGAAACCCAGAGGTGGATTGCAGTCGCAGAGAGCTGAAAAGGAACGTTCAGGTAAGACAACGTTCGTTCTAAAATGTTTTTCAACTTCCTAGTTGACTCAGTTACCCTGGGATTTCCAGTAAGCTCCCATCTAAGTACTTAATATTTCCGTCTCTAGCTTTTTTCAAGATGCTCCAGGTTCTGCTAAGTACTACCACCTGCTGTGGTGTGTTGTCAGGAATTTGCTTTAAATCTTGACAACAGAAAGAATTATGCTTCCAAAATAATTGGACCAACAGTTGTGGAAGTCAAATTTTAAATAGCTGACTTTTAAACAATGGAGTTATTTGTCTGAATGTATCATACAATTTTTTAAAACTGTAAGTTGGAAAGACTGTATATCTACCATCTTATCCTTCCATCTCATATTAAATATAACCTACATTATTCTCTCCACCAGAGGGAGCTAATGGGAACACAAAATCTGATAGCATACTGCAGACTAAAAACACTGGTTTAATTTAGGCGATGCCCTTTTTGTAAACTTTGGGTAAGGTTTGCTAATGGGATGTGACATAATTATTTTGATAATTTTCTGCTAATAACATAAGATATATAAAATTAATAGATCAGATAATGTATTGGTCACCTATTGGTACTATTTCCATTACTGTGACATAACTGAGTCTAAATAAAAAAAATATTAATGCAGAAAGTGGTAGAAATTATACCAAGTGGTAGTACCACTGTACTACCAAGAGCCTTGGTAGTACAGTGGTCTAAAGCACCCTGTTATTAAGACCAGCTGTCTGCAATTACTGCAGGTTCGAATCTCGCCAAGGCTCAAGGTTGACTCAGCCTTCCATCGTTTCTAAGGTAGGTAAATTGAGGACCCAGTTGTGGGGGCAATAAGCTGACTTTGTATAAATATACAAAAGAATAAAGGCTATTGCTTAACACATTGTAAGCAGCCCTAAGTCTCCGGAGAAGGGCGGCATATAAATCAAATTTAAAAAAAAAAATCACTGATAGAGATAAGTCAGTAGAGGTAGAGAAGGAAGGTGGGGAATGGAATTCTTTTAAGGAAAATCCCGATTTATTTATTTAAAAAAAATTAGCTGCCTACTCGCTCACAGTGACTGAACGCGGCTTGCAGGAGATAAAAACACAACATAAAAGATAACAAAATAATAACACCCCACCCCTGGCCACAACACACTCATAACAGCCATTTAATAGGCTCCATCCTGCTCTGGGTTCCCCAGGCGTGGTGGCAGAACCACATCTTCAGGGCCTTCCAAAAGAATGTCAGAGTGGGGCCAGTCTAATTTCCGGAGGGATGATGTTCCAGAGGGAGGGAGCCACCACAAAGAAGGCCCTTCTTCTGGGTTCCACCAGATCTACCTCCTTAGGCGACAGGACCCGCAATATTCTTTTCTTCCTCCTCTAGCGGGTCAGGTCAGCAGTGGGATTCACTTACCTTCCCTACTGGTTCGCAAATATGAGTGCGCTCACGTGCATGCTCCACTCACATGTGCCTTGTCTGTGCATGTGCACGGCCTGCGCATGCGCAATAGGCACGCATTATGTCAGGTCGGCGGGGCGGAGCCTCCCACCATCACTGCTACCAGTTCGCGCGATCCGGAGAGAACTGGCTGAAACCCACCACTGGGTCAGGTGGATGTGACCGGCAAGAGATGGTCCCTCAGATAACCTGATCCCAAGCCATTAAGGATGAATTAGGAAAGCATAGGAATTTACTTAGCCAGATGCATTTTTCTTATTATTGTCAGTTGTTGAAATAGAAACATGCTGCTGTTGCATTAAATGGTATTTGCTACCTTTTCCAGAGAGAGAGAATGTGAAAGAGCAGGTAATTTCACCAATAAACTTTTCTAGGCATGTTCTGAATTAGATTGCATGACTACTTCATGGATTGGCCATTGCAAAGGGGCTTCAGCTTTTGAGTAAGTCCTTCTCTTCTCATCTGAAACCATACTTTGAACCAAGTTCCAGATTTGATTTAAATGAAAGGGGATGATGGTTTGTAGCAACTGTAGTTAAACCAATCTCAATATAACAATGCATCATAATATTGAGTTTGTTCATCATTCCATAGATACCACATTTGTCACATGGCCGTTGCCTGAGAGATCGCTATAGAGCAATAATTCTGCTTAATGGCCACCTGAAAATTCTATTTTGTACATATAATCTTGGATTGAGATTCTTCTTTTCCACTTTTATAGTAGTCGAGTAGCATTTCACCGCACAGCACTTCAGATTTGTGTTTGAGAGACAGCAAAAGCTGATAGAGTAATACAGGTGGAGAGCATTTTAATGTCATAAGAGTATTGTTTCTTTTATCTTTGTATTGCTAAAGTTTCAACATGATATACCGTATCTTGGGCCCTCAGGATATTGATGATACTTGCAATGGAATAAAGGAGGTTCTCTTTTCATTGGTGAATTCCTTTTGAGATAAAGCAGTATACACAGAATTTAAACACTTAGTGTCAGCATCTCTTTTCTTCTGATCTTAAAAAAGGGAAGACCCCAAGAATATAAGACACTTAGCTGCCTGGGAGTAAGGATAATTCCACTAGCTTCCAGGCCCTTACTCTTGGGCACAGCTAAATCACTGCTAGTGAAACATTTCTAGTACATTTTAAGGCATATAGAAGTAGAAAACTATCTCAGCCAAATTAGGAGTTTAAAGCATGAGAAATCAATCAGAACTGAGTTTTATCAGATTGCCTTGAAAGGGCAATCAACTAAAGTATACTGAACACTGGAAGTAAATATTAACATATTAACTGTGAGTTTATATTTTTTTAAAAAAATGGATTACACCTTTTGAAAGATGGGTCACACCCTTTCTGAAAGCCTTTTAGCTACTGGAGTTTGCTGACTGAATTCATATAATACAAACAATCTCAGCTTTCTACATTTGGTGAGCTCTGGATTGAAAGATTCAGTGATTACATTGAAAGGTGATGTAGCTTCATGTCCAAAGTAATTTGTGTTGTTTTCTTCCTAAACTAAAAATCCTGGCTGTAAGCAGCAGAAGGTATTCTATTATTAACAAAGCAACCTGAGTACTTGCTCATTCAATGACAGTGGAGGACCAGGGTTTTTATTTTGTATGTGTGTCAAACAGTGAATTATAATGGTAGGAAATATTCTCCTTCGTGTACAAGTTGTGCATGATTGTCATTGTTAATCCATCAGGTAAGGAGGCTGTTCTACCGTAGGTTCAGAATGAGTAGATTGATTTAATTATGGATTCTTCCTCATTTAAAGGAAAACTGACATATTACATGTGCTAGATTCAGCAACCAAATATTAGAAAACAGCCAATGTAGGTAGGTTGAGTTAGTAGTGGTGAACGACTGGCGCCCTTAAGGAGAAGTCATTATTTCATTGATTAAATAATGAATTGACTTTATAAGGCTAAAGTTGTTGTTTCATCTTGAGAAATAATCGTAGATCACCACAAAACTCTAAAACAATAATATGTATATAGATGTCACTGCTAATTATTATTATCTGAAATATAGATGATCTTATGAAAAGAAATAACCACCATTGTACCAAAGTGATGATTATATCAAATTATTTATAAATGTTAAATTTGCTTTTGGTTACTATCTTTGCAATAGCGTCAGAAGAGGTAGCCCTCGACTTACAACAGTTCATTTAGTGACCATTCAAAGTTACAACAGCACTGGAAAAAAAGTGATTTATGACTGCTTTTCACAGTTATGACCTTTGAAGCATCCCCATGATCATGTGATCAAAATTCAGAGGCATGGAAACTGGTTCATACTTAACAACCGTTGCCAAGGTCCCAAGGTCATGTGATCCCCTTTTGTGACCTTCTGACAAGCAAAGTCAATGGGGAAGCCAGGTTCACTTAACACCCAGGTTACTAACTTATCCATTGCACTAATTCTGTTAACAGCGATGGCAAGGAAGTTCATAAAATGAGGCAAAACCGACTTACCAAATGGCTCACTTAACAACAGAAATGTTGGGCTCAGTTGTAGTCATAAGTGGAGGACTACCTGTACCTTTGGCATTTATCCTCTGGAGCATTCCCCTAGTTTACCTGCGCTGGATGGCTATAAGAGCTCACTCATCTACCCAAAGGCAAGCCTTGGAATGGCTGTTCTTTCGTTGGTGACCTTACATCAGGGGTCAGCAACCTGTGGCTCTGGAGCCGCATGTGGCTCTTTCACCCTTGTGCTGCGGATCCCTGTCACTCAAAATATGCATCACAACCGCCAATGTGCGACACCCGCCGGCACCAGATTTATTGAGCTTTTTAACCCCCGGTAGGCCAACCATGGATAAATCGAAAAGAAAAGTTTCAGAAGAAAACAGAACTTTTAATTCAACTACATATGCTAGTTCTGTGGCCGCTCAAGAAATAATCAGGCACGGGAAAGGTTTTGTGGCTCCCGGTATTTTCTTTTCTGCGGTAAAGGGGTCCAAATGGCTCTTTGAATGTTTAAGGTTGCAGACTCCTGCCTTACATAATGGAAAGTGTGAATGACCAAAGACAAAGGTGAAGCGAGATTCACTTATCAGTGGTGTTACTAACTGAACAACTGCGGCGAGGAAAGTCATAAAATGGGGCAAAGCTTACTTAACAACTGTCTCGTTTAGCAACAGAAACTTTGGGCTCAATTGTGGTTGTAAATCAAGGATTACCTGTACTATAGTCCTCTACTTACAACAGTTCATTTAGTAACTTTTCAAACTTACAATGGCACTGAAAAAAAGTGATTTTTTTTATTAAAAAGTTTTATAAGAAATACAAACAATTTTCTCCCCCCACCCTTCCCCTTCCCCACATAAATTATACATTTTCTTATACATAAGAAATCCTCCATATACGTGTTTCCCTTAAAGAAAGCATTAAAATAAAACATTTTAATTATATTCGGAGTTGCTCTTCTCCTTCTTCCCTCATTCCACAACAAACCTTCTTCTCCTCCTCCTTTCTTTCCCGTCCCTCCCTCCTCTTCCCTCCTACCTCTTCTCCCACCTCATCCTACTTCCTTTCCATTTCCCCCACTTCTCTCTTCTTTTCTCCCTTCTCGCCTTCACTCCTACTCCTGTCCCCTTCCCTTCCCTTCCTCCTCTCCTTTCTTCCATTCCTCTCCCTCCCTCTCCTCTTCCTACCCCCTCCTCCTCTCTCCTTTCTAACTTCTTTGCTGTGAAATATTTTCCTCCTTTAGTATCTGAGCAACTCCTATATTCTAGAATACACTTTCTTCTGCTAAAACATTTCTCTATTCATCACTTTCCCCCCTCCCTTATCCCCCCTCCCCACCCACCCCCCTGACTTCCCAGAGCAAAAACAGGGTATTGCATCTAACAAACATAAGCTAAAATAAACTGACAAATTATAAAGTTCAAAGCTCCCACATGTTCTTTAACTCCCTTTGCTCCAATTCAACAACCTCCCTTTTATAAATTCTCAATACCAATTAAATTAAATTCATTCTTCCTACTTATATAGAAAAAAAAGAAAAAAAACCTTTTTCTTAATGCATAATCCGATACTTTAGCAGTCTTACAAACAATAAAAATCATGAATAAATTCCATTTCTATACCAGAAAAAAAAATTTCATCTTAAAATCTTGCACATTTTATCTCATATATCTTTTAAAATAATATAGTCTAATGTTAAGCATTTTAAAAATCTCTTAATACCTTTAAAACACTTATTTACCAAATATAAATTTCAGAATCTATAGGAGGGTATCTTTCAATTTTTCAATTAACTGTCTTAATACCTCTAACTTTTTAAAAGAACAACCCTTAACTATCCAAAACTAATTATCAGTTTACAATAAAGTTCTGAGTTTAACATTAATCCTCTTTGCTTCAAAGGTTAGACATCCTAAAAGCTTATACAATTTATCTCATATATCTTATAGAATAATATAACCTTATGTTAAACATTTTAAAAATCTTTTAATACCATTAAAACACATATTTGCCCATTGCCAATTTCAAAATCCACAGGAGAATATCTTTCTTAATCTTCTGTTCTTCACTACTTTTTGTATTTTTTCCAATCCTTTTTTTTTTATAAATTCTTTCAACAATCCCCCCAGTTTTATTTTGGAAACTTTTAAAATAGTGATTTGAGGTTGATGTTTCTGAAATACTCGCTCTCTTCTTGAAGTCAGATTTTCTAACTTAAAATCCTCATCTCGTCTCTTCTGGTTTGTATAATCATTCAATCCATTTCTTTGTCCATATAGCCAAAATTTGTTGCCATAAAGATTGTCAGCTTGCAATAAAGAAACCATTTGTTGCTTTTCTGTCATTGGAATGGAAACGTCCACCAAAACCTTTGTTTCAGCTGTACCAGCCAATCTCTTAATCCTGTCCATTTCCTGATCTTCCAAAAACAAATTCTTCTGAATAATTTCCTGCTTATAATTTCCCAAGCTATTTTTTGAAAAAGCCCTTTCGATTGTATTCAGCAGGGCTGAGGTAAAAAAGTCTAGAAGTTCCTGAAAAGCCTGGACAGTCACGGCTTGGGAATTTGCTGATTCACCAGCCCTGTTGTCAGCCATATTTCAGCTACTTTGTATTTCTCCAGCTATCAGGACAACAATTCAACTTGTTTCCACACAGTATAAAGACCAGATTTTAGTTAAGATCAGAACCAAATTCTTTTCCTCAATACCAAATTCTTTTCCTGGCCGCTTCCATTTAAAACTTTCTCTTAGGGTGTAATCCAGTAGCTGTAAAGTGTTAACAAGCCTTAACGAGCACTTCCCCTGGTAGTTTCTTCCTCCCGCCCTCAGGCGCCATTTTCTGCATATTAAAGCAGAGTTAAAGTGTTACTTGCAGATTTCCTTTTGTTTTCTCCTGATTTGCTCCGTCTGCGATCGAAGTAAAGATGTTAAAAATCCCCCCTGTTGATTTTCTGCAGATTCTGGTCGCAGCTTCTAGCTCCACTTCAGCGGAGTCGTTTCTGGTCCAGAGCGGCTTGATAGGCTTCAATAGGGAGCCCACACCCTTTGCGCCCCAGGATTTCTCCTAGCGCACTTGGGGGGGCTCTACCCCCACCTGTCGACTCTTCTCTCTCCCCTTTGCCCGAAAGGGGCAAGAAAGGTCGTAAAATGGAGCAAAACTCACTTAACAAATTTCTCACTTAACAACAGAAATTTTGGGCTCCATTGTGGTCATAAGTTGAGGTGTCTTCCAGATATGTTAAACTCCAATTCCTATAATCCATTTGGTGATGTGGGTATATCAGTGGAGAGGACACTTGATAGGAGAAAACTATTGTCAGCCTTACAAGATAGTGCAAGCAAGAAGCACAGCCAGATGAGCTAATTGTACAATTGTAATTGTAATTTATTGCAAGGTAACATTAACAGAATCTTACAAATCTGAAAGTACATTTCTCCTGTCTCCTTTTCAGCCCAAGGAACTAGGAAGGGTTCATTCTCAGCTGCTTGCCCACCCACATTCCTGCTGTGGGCTAAGTTGCCTTTTATTTGACGGTTCCCTAGGCTGCATTTCTTCCCCCTGTCTCCCAAGGTCATTCCCACATACCATTACAGATATGATATTTTGATGAAGGCCTGTTGCTAAGTGAGTAAACTGTGAACTGGAAATCTCTAATTAAAATCCCAACTTAAAAATATACTTGCTTAAGTGACCTGAGGCAAGCATTGCTGCTTAGGTTAGTTTCTGCAGATTGGGAAAATATGGACTTGATTTCTAAAAAAAGAAACTTTCTACAATGTTAATGAAGTTCAATTAACATATTTGATATAATTAAAGCAAAAAATGGGAATCTCCTTTGTAGACTCTATTTATAAGGATTATCACGAACGTATGTGAAATGCTTTGAACAAACAGTGCTAATTGCTCATAATTGTCTTTTATTTAATAAACAGTTGTTCAGCAATGTCAGCGATGGAGAAAATTGTTACTTGTTTGAACAAGGACACCGAACATCACATAAGCAAGAGATGCATACCATGGAAGCAGCAAAACTTGTGGAATACAATTTGAAAATGACACTCACAAAACTTGTGGCTCATCTCTTTGGTGATGGTACGTACCTCACAAATCAATCAAATGGCCTCTGATTAGGTTGCAATGTATTTTATCAGAGTCATACACTCTAGCAGCTAGTAACAATAAATACTGGCTAATTACTGTAAGTGGTAACTTGTGGCAATTCCTGCAGAACCTTTATGAACACTAATCTTAAATTTGCACATTAGTGATGCCTCCAGATTATCTTTTCATGGAAGTTGAATGTCAATTAACACATAGTAGCAATAGGCACACCCAGATATGTACCACACTATGCTGTCAGTTCTTGTTTAGCAACTGCCTTGTTTAGTGACTGTTTGCCACTGTTTGCAACCTTTGAAGATCTGAAAAGCAAAGGAAAACTAGAATAAGATCATAAACACAGTTGCTGTTTCACTTAGTGACTGCTTAATGATCAAGTTGCCATCCTAATTGTGGTCATTAAATAAGGATTACCTTTAATAATATCATTATATTCAGCTAAGTATTTAGGAAGAGCTATCAGCAGCAGACTTTTCTCACAACACAGTACAGCTTTCTATAGTTCAATTACGTTATGCTGGTTTTGATGCATGAAGATTTATGACCATACTATTTGGTCCAGTAAGCATAAATGCACACATTGTTATATTTTTGATGTATTGTTTTATATTACAGATTAATTCATAGTTGAATACACACACATTCAATTCTGAAGCATAAATTAAAAAAAAAACCACTAATAACATATACCAAAGTTGCAATACAATATAACAAGCTACTGTGGCCTGATGCCTTTGTTAAGAGCAATATAACTCTGAGTCTCACAAAAATAATTTTGGAATTATGAGAGCTGCAGTCCTTCACATCGGAAGGGGGCACTTGGATAAGGAAAATGTACTAGAAAGCCAAGCATAATGAATTTAAGCCAGCAAAACTATTCTTAAAGTATATTTAAAAATATAACATATAAATAAATAATTTCTATGAACATTAGAATTCAAGCAAGATGTTGGCAAGGTTTGAAATTGTTGGGGTATATTTTTATCATAGATCTAGCAAAGAACATTTTAATTTAAACTCCTACACAAGAAGGTGTTAGCAACTTTTTTCTTTTTCTTGCTGAGATTTTTTGGTTTGTGGTATATGCATACTTGTTTCTTCTTTTCATAATCAGCTCCAGTCTCAACTTATTTTTTCTTCACATTACATAAACTGAAAATAAACGTCAGATTGAACATGGGGTACTTGATGATAAATATTTCCTTTGGTTCTGTGTCGTGGGGTTATCCATTTTTAGATGATTTGTCAGCTTATGTTCAAATTATACTTTAAAACCATATTTTCAGAAAAAATATAAAAAGCCAAGATTCTAAGGATGAAAATATAGTTTCTTCGTTTTCAATTGCATACAGTGAATGCCGTGCTTGTTACAGTATTTACCATAAGTTCAATATGGTTTTAAATATTTGACCTTCTCAAATACATTTTATGTTTCTAATGGGTTGCCAGGTCCATTATAAACTGAATGTATGCCATTGCAGTTCGTAGGCTGGGCTAAAGCAACAGATACTCAGGCTTGAGTACTCCACTTGGGCATGAAACATGTTGTACGCCAGTCACAATAATTTTGCTTAAGATAAAGTCAGAATAGAAGAAGGCTATGCGTGCCAATTGGAAATGAAACAAACTACACGGTTAAAGAGAACTCTTCATCTGAAAAAAAGAGCAGGACTTGAAAGAGAGACACTCAGCTTCAATTACTGCACAAGTCATTAAGTCATTCTGTTTCTCAAATCCTCTACTTATCCAACTTTCTTTCTGTATGTAGAAAGTTCCTTGTGCCATGTGGTTAGTGGAACATATTGCAGATATAGTGGAAACCCATAAGTGTTTATAGATAATTTTTATTTGTCACACCATTCTATGTAATATTCATACATAGGCGCAAATTAAGGAAGAATAGCTTGGAATTTAAAACGGGCTACAAAGAAATCTCTTTGGTAAAAGAGATACTTAGGCAATAATTTAAAAAAATAGAGTGGGTAAAATCATCACTATCAACACTATCTCCATTACTGCTTGTCATTGCATTGATGCCTCTGTCAACAATGCTGAATAACTGAGGCCATGGCTATCAAACGACAAAGAAACATCTACCAAGCTAGCCCACCTCCTTTACATGGATGATTTGGAGCTATGTGGAAAAACACCATTTGAAATGGAATCTCTGATCAACGCTGTCTGAATATGCAGCCAAGATATTGCAGTGGAGTTTGGACTGGACAAATGTGCCACCCTCATCATTAACAGGAAAAGTAGTGAAAACTGAAGGAATCAAGATACCCTATGGAAATAACATCAAGAATCTGTACTGAAAAAGATCACTATAAATACCTGGATGTCTTTCACATTGAAGTCAAGAAGAAGGTTAATAGTGAATTCAGGTAGTCCTCGAGTTACGACCACCATTGAGCCCAAAATTTATGTTATGTTAAATGAAACATTTGTTAAGTGAGTTTGCTCCATTTTACAACTTTTCTTGCCACAGTTGTTAAGTGAATCATTGCATTTATTAAGTTAGTAACAAACTAAGTGAAACTGGATTTCCCATTGACTTTGCTGGTCAGAAGGTCACAAAAGGGGATCACATGACTCTGGGATGCTGCAACAGTCATAAATATGAACTAGTTGCCAAGCATCTGAATTTTGATCATGGGGATGCCACAATGGTTGTAAGGGTGAAAAATGGTCATAAGTCACTTTTTTCAGTGCCGTTGTAACTTTGAACGGTCACTAAATGAACTGTTGTAAATCGAGGATTACATCAGAAGAGTGAAGAAGATCTTAAATTCCAAACTCAGAGGTGAAAATCGAGGTGATTAACGCCTGAGCAATTCCAGCCATTAGATATACAGCTGAAATAGTGAACTGGACTCAAGCTGAAGTATAAACCCTGGATAGGAAGACCAGAAAAATAATAATAATAATAGTGAATCATACCCTTCATCTGTGCAGTAATGTTGACAGACTATTTACCAAGGAGCCTAGGTTCAAGTACAGAAGAAAAAAGGGTGTTGGAAGAATATCTGAAGGACAGTATAGAAGAGGCATTGAGGCTAGTACACAATGAAGACTTGCTGATTACCAAAGACACCAAACCTGCCTATAAGCAATTTTAAATATCTACATAAAATCACTGGGGGAGGTCACCCCATAATAGGGTTGAAATATCATCAGCATGCTGATGATACTCAGCTGTACATCTCTGTCTGTGGTGAGTTAAGTGATTCTGTGACATTTCCCTGTGCCTGAAAGCTTTGAGATCTGGATAGGATGCATCAGGCTAAAACTGAACCCTGGTAAGATGTAGTGGCTCTGAGTAAGGCGCTCTTTGGCTCTTGTAGAGGGTTAAGATGGGAAGGCAGGAGAAGTTGTTGGTCCCATCCATTAGGAATGTACATAGAATAGAATAGAATTCTTTATTGGCCAAGTGTGATTGGACACACAAGGAATTTGTCTTTGATGCATAGGCTCTCAGTCTACATAAAAAGAAAAGATACATTCGTAAGAATCATAGGTACAACACTTAATGATAGTCATAGGGTACAAACAGGGCCGGATTTTCCTATAGGCTAACTAGGCTTCAGCCTAGGGCCTCAAGATCAAGAGGGGCCTACATTCAAATTGTTAGCAAAATTAAAATTACACTTTCACTATAAGTGAAAGGGCCTCATAAGTGGAATAGCCTAGGGCCTCTTTTCATCTAAATCCGGCCCTGGGTACAAATAAGCAATCAAATCATATTAGGAAACAATCAATATAACATCCAGCGGGACTGTGAAAAAGACCATTCTCAGTGGTGGACCCTTCCCTATGGGACATCCTTCCCCTGGAGGTGTGATTGACCCTCGCCTTGTGGCCTTTCTGAAAGGCTCTGAAGACGTGGTTTTGCCAGTGGACCTGAGGACTTTGAATGGAGATGGAGCTGATCAAGTGGTTGATTTGATTTTGTTGCTGCTGCCATGGGGTGGTGGTGTTACAATTTTTAATACTGTGGATTTTAATGTTGTAAACTGCCCAGAGCCACCTGTATATGAACTGGGAAGTCATACAAATCTGCTTAATAAATAAAAAATAAATAACCATTATAATATAGTCATCATCTATATCTCTGGGGAGATAGATGTTAGTTATTTCCAGTTACTGACCACAGCAAAATTTTACCCATGTTCTTATTCAAACCAGGTAGTTGTTGGTGATTAATTTGTTTTAAAGGATGCTTGAATTGCATAAAGGCTTTTTCTCCTACTCTACCTCTTCCCCAAGATCCAAGATATATTACCTTACACACAATATATTGTCAATTATGTGGCTATTTACTTTTTATGGTTTGCAGTTACTGATGTCATTAAATGAAAGGTAAACTTTTTCTTAGGGTACATGCAAGGCATAAGCTGTTACATTACTTAACCCCATCTTTTCTTTTTGGCTTATATCTTTTATTTTAACCACTCCAGGACTCAAGATTAGATGGGTGGACTGCTATTTTCCATTTACTCACCCTTCCTTTGAGATGGAGATCAACTTTCAAGGAGAATGGATGGAGGTCTTGGGATGTGGGGTCATGGAGCAGCAGCTAGTTAACTCAGGTATGAAAATTCCTTTTGCTTTGTTGACCTCTCTGTTAGCAAAGACTAGTGCAATCGGTTTCACAGCCCAGCACGCTGCCTTCATTTGCAGGGTACTCTCATATACACCTGCAGGTCACTATTAGTAACTGTGGCTGTTAACTTAGAGACAAAGAACAAACATAGCATACTGAATGCTGATGTTGCTACATTATTTGGTAAATGAGAAACTAACACTGAAGCTGAATTATTCACTAGTGGTGGGAAGCAATTTTTTTTCTCCTTTATGATTGAATAATGTATGGATTATATTGTTTATACAGAAGTGTGTAAATATACTTGTATGTCCTAATAGAATAGTATAGCTATGGGAAAATTACAGAATTCTAGCATACTATGATTTGACTTAAGATAAAACTTGCTAAAGATCTGCCTTCAAGACAGTATTTATTTAGAATAAAATAGAATTCTTTTTTGGCCAAGTGTGATTGGACATACAAGGAATTTGTCTTCAGTGCATAGCTCTCAGTGTACATAAAAGATATAAGTGATAAATCATTATCATAGTCATCATAAAAATACATTCATCATAAATCATAAGATACAACACTTAGTGATAGTCATAGGATACTAAATAAGCAATCAACATAAATCATACTAGGAAACTAAATAAAACAATATACAACAAAGTTATAGTCATAAGTAGAAAAGGAAATAAGTAATAGGAAGAATGAGAAGAATAATAGTAATACAGTCTTAATAAATAGTTTGACAGTGTTGCGGGAATTAGTTGTTTAGCAGAGTGATTAAAAATCTCAGACATATAATACTATCAAACACCAATAAGTGCTGGCAGGATTAAGGTGTATAATTAAATCATAAAATGTGAGAAGAAATCCTATCAGTCATTTGGTCCAACCCTCTGTTCAGCACGGGAATTCATTAATCACTTAGCTATCCCTCCCCAACAAATATTCAACCAATCTCTATTTGAAAAGATCCAATAAAGGCCAGTCTGCTATTTTTCCAGAAATACGCTTGCATTATTTAATATATTTTACCATCAGGCAATTTCACTCATCCTCATTCTCCTTGATACTTATCCAACTTTTGATTTCAGTAGAGAACAAGTCTGTTCTGTCTTGTATGTGATTGCCTCTTAGATGGCTATACAGGCAGTCCTTGACTTAAAACGGCTCTTACACATTTTAAAATTATACATGCAAGGAAATATTGTATTCATTGAATGGCCAGATTCTCATAAACATTAAAAATAAATAGCTTTCAGTTGTTATTGAGCCAGCTGGCAGTTAAAAATGTATCTATTGTCTTGATAAAAAACAAATGAAGAACAAAACCCTAGGTTATTGAGAAAGGGGCAAAAATATATTTTTATTATTACACATAGTAAAACTATGATAGAAATTGAGTAACTTTAAGAATTACAAATGTATTAATAATAATAAAGTAATTGTTATTTTAAAGAATACATTTGGGATGCATTTGCCTTCAAGTGTAGCAGTGGATGGCTTGTTCTTGTCAAAATGCCATAACAGAATATGGTAGGATTTTGGAAAGAAAAGATAAAAATCTATCCCTGAAGTTAGTTTGCTCTTTGAACATTTCAGAATCCAGTGAGGTTTCCACATGTTTTGATGTATTTAGTTTTGAATATTTAACTGGGAACTTGTAGGAACTTTCCATTCTTTGCTTTCCCAAAGATAGTATCATTTTACCTCAAAACCCTTTCCTTGATTTTACTGACATTTCAGTAGGAGCATGTCTCCCGCTGAGGAATTTTTTAAGAAATGAAAAAACAAAAATTTTCATTGATGTCACTCACAACTACCTCATTCCTGTTTTTTTTCTCTCATTGGATATCTGGATTAAAGGTTTTTCATACTGTTTTAGAGAATACATATTATCTATGTCTATTGGGGGCGAGTCGTTGGCCCCCGCGGAGAGGGCTCGCAACGTGGGTGTCCTCCTGGATGCACGGCTGTCCTTAGAAGAACATGTGACAGCCGTGGCCAGGGGGGCTTTCTACCACGTTCGCCTGATTCGCCAGTTGCGCCGCTTTCTGGATCGGGACTCCTTGTGCACGGTCACTCATGCCCTCGTCACTTCCCGCGTGGACTACTGTAATGCTCTCTACATGGGGCTCCCCTTGAAGAGCACCCGGAGGCTCCAACTGGTCCAGAATGCGGCCGCGCGGGTGATTATGGGAGCATCATGGCTCTCCCATGTAATACCTCTCCTGAGCGAGCTGTACTGGCTTCCGGTGGTCTTTCGGGTGCGATTCAAGGTGTTGGTTACCACCTTTAGAACGCTCCATGGCTTAGGACCTGGATATCTACGAGACTGCCTTCTGCTGCCAAGAGCCTCCCACCGGCCAGTACGCTCCCACAGAGAAGGGCTCCTTGGGGTGCCGTCGGTCAAACAATGTCGACTGGAGGCCCCCAGGGGGAGAGCTTTCTCTGGGAGCACCTGCCCTCTGGGACGAGCTCCCCCCGGAGATATGGACGATCCCGGACTTACGAACTTTTCACCGGGCCCTAAAGACTTTCTTATTTTATCAAGCCGGGCTGGCCTAATTTTTAAATTTTTAAATTGTTTAATTTTAATCTGAATTTTAATGGAGTATTTAAACTGTTGGGCCAAATTATTTAATTTATTTTAAATTGCTTTTAAATTTTGTATTTTGTGTTTTTATCTTTGGCTGTTCACCGCCCTGAGTCCTTCGGGAGAAGGGCAATATATAAATTTATAAATAAATAAATAAATAAATAAATAAATAAATAAATAAATAAATAAATAAATAAATAAATCTCATGAATTTCACAATGAGCAATGCAGACCAACACTATACTGTGTTCTAGAAAGAATTGCAGAGTAAAATTTATTGCTGTTTGTTTTACATTCATAAATTCTAATATTCTTTGTGAAGAAAGTTTCTCACTGAGGAAAAAAATGTAATAAAAGCACGGTATGTAACAGCCAGAGTAAATGTACAAAAGTAAGTTTCTTTCTGCTCAATGGGGCTTACTCCAAAGAATCCAGTAAGGGAGGTATGTATAGACATGTATGCCACAAGTCAAGCCCAAGACACTCAAGAAACGGTCACTCTACTATTTTTCACCAAGTGATACTTTAGTTACTATGGTTTACAGAGTGAGAGAGTTGCAGAATGCCACATTCTTCCTTGGAGGTCTTTTTATTCCTTTTTAAACTTACAATAAGAGGGACGTGATGGCTCAGTGGCTAAGATCCTGAGCTTGTCGATCGAAAGGTTGGCAGTTCAGCAGTTCGAATCCCTAGTGCCACGTAACGGGGTGAATTCCCATTACTTGTCCCAGCTTCTGCCAAACTAGCAGTTTGAAAGCACGTAAAAAAATGCAAATAGAAAAATAGGGACCACCTTTGGTGGGAAGGTAACAGTGTTCTGTGCGCCTTTGGTGTTTAGTCATGCCAGCCACATGATCACGGAGACATATTCGGATAGTGCTGGCTCTTTCGCTTTGAAACAGAGATGAGCACTGCCCCCTAGAGTCGGGAACGACAAGCACATATGTGGGAGGGGAATTTTTACCTTTATCTTTACCTAAGCTTGCAATAAATACTTAGTGGTATTTGTTGCAGATTAGTGTTCATATCTTGAGGAGAAGTTCTATAATATTTCTTATTATTATGCCTTGTTTTGCTTAAAAGTATTTGGGTATGTTTATTAAGACAATTGTTCCACTGTGAGTAATCATATTAATCAGGGATGATCAGAGCTGTTGCTTTATATGATATGGGTTACATCAACCCTTAGAATTGTCTCAGTATTCCAACTTTGTTTTAAAATGTTGATATGTTCCATGCACAGGATATATAATAAGTAATAACTAGTAGCTAAAAGGGTATATGATTAATATTAACTTGTTTTATTTACTGGATTGATGAAGCCATCAGAATGCAGTTTTTTGAAGACTGTATCAAACCTCAGAGTGTGTTTCCTTGTGAAGAACTTTTTTTCTTGTCCTTCACATCTAGTCCTGTACCTCTTTGCAGATGGTGCCTTATGAGTTGTACAGAAGCTCTCCAGCAGGTGAAGTATGTAGCATACCTTGTGTGCCAATCCGGTATCAGATGTCTGTGGGGAAAAATGTAATTACTTCTCAATAACACTGCAGGAATTTGAAACAGAACATTATGCTGCTGTGCTTGGGATTTAACAAGGATGATATAGCAGGCTTTGTTGAATTTGGAAGAGTTCATGTAGCTCAGTTCAGCTAGCTGGAGATTTGAATGTGTGTTGAGCCATTCCAATAATAGAATGGGCAAATTTAGCTTTTTAGCTGACTGGGCTGGAAAGCCAGGAAAGGAAGCATCTGCTTTAACAGGCTAAATCTGATTCAGTCATGCTATTGAGACAATGGCCTTTACATCTTATTGATGATGTTGTATTCAGGAATAAACCTTTTCCTTTTAAGTTCATTAGATGCAAATTATTGGAGTAGTAATAGTTTAATATACCAGGGAGGAAATGAGAGAGGGGGCCATTCCCAAAGAAATACAGGTAACCTTGTAAATCCTCAATTTATGAACACAATTAGGACCCGAATTTTCGTTGTAATTAGTTGTGGTTGTAGGTTGAGTTGTTCTTAATTTTACAATAATTTTTACAACAGTTATTAAGCAAATCACTGAATTTATTAAATGAATCACTGCACTTGTTAAGTGAATCACAGTCATTAAATGAATTCAGCATCCCCAATTGGCAGGTTTTTTTGAGAAAATGGACAAAAAAGGTTGCAAATCGTGACTATGTGACCACAGAATACTGCAACCCAAGAATTCTAAATGCGAGCCAGTTTCCAGGCGCCCAAATTGCAGTCATGTGACTGCTAGGGTGGTGCAACAGTTGTGAGTGTGATTACAGTTGTAATCATTATTACATAATTATCATAAGTCACGTTCTCCAAGGCTGTCATAATTTTGAGCAATCATTAAATGAACAATCGTAAGTTGAGGACTACATATACGTTCTAATTATTTCCAGTGGGGATTCCCTGATAAAATGTATTCATTATTGGATAACTGTGTCAGTTCAGTAATCTCATCCGCACTTTTAACACATTAAAAGGTTAAACATTAATCCATTCCTAAAATTGTTCATATATGTTTAATGCATTTTAGAGAGTTAATTATTTTATGCTCTATGTGGAAATGAAATGTGTAAAATAATGGTTAGCTGGATTTCTGAAATTATTGTTAGGAATGCCAGGACAAAAAAAATAAAATAATTATAAATATCTACTTACAACTTCTCATTCACTTGGCAATTTCTTCTTCTTTGGTGGACTTGATGTACAGTCATACAAAAAAGCATTAGGGTAAAAGCAAAAGTTAGCAAATTAGTATTGTTTTCCCCTCCTCAGTTCTGGGTTTAAATATATAACCTACCCTAAGGTTGAAAAATTATTACAGAAGCACGTGACTCAAATCTTAAAAAAAACAAACCAATCCTACAGATTATCAGCACAGTGACCATAGAATAATTCTGTTGAACTAGCTTTTGACCATCTGCTGCTTTTTGAAGTTTATGGATAGTTTTCAGAGCAGCCCCAAATAGAGTGGATTACAGTTGTCCAAGGGTGACATGATGAGGGCATGAATGATTATAACCCAGAGTACCCAGATTCAAGGAAGCCCTGATCTAGTGTGTCCCCTGAATCAGGGTTTTCCTGTTATCTGCTGTAACTGGGAGTTCAAAGAACTTCCAGATCATGAACTTCCTCTCTTTCATGTTTCTGTAAGGAACTGAGAAGGTCTGAAATAACTGTTAAGGACTGACTTGTAGAAAAGGTGACACAGTTCAGGGATTGAAGCAAACCTGAGAAAGAAACTCAATTCTAACTATTTTGTTTCATAAGAAATAAACAGACAGAAACTTGGACAGGCTTTCAAGATTCTGTTACCCATACCTTACAACAATGTTATTTTATTTATTTAAGTACCGTATTTATATCCTGGCTTTATTATCTATACAAATAACTCAAGGCGGCAGACATACCCAACACACTCCTATTTTCCCCATAACAACTCTGTGAGGAGAAAGTAACTGATCCAAGGTCACCCAGCTGGCTTTCATGCCTAACTCAGTTTCTCAGTTTCTCGCTTTCTAGCTAGTGCCTTTACCACTAAACCAAACTGGCTCTTGTAATAATAAACAATAAACAGTAAAGTAGCATTCTTAGAATCTCTGCAGTGTTTATTTGTTGACTTGGCCTATCTCAAAGGTCTCGCAAGTTTAGAGTCACAAGGTTTCTGAACAACAACTGCTTCATCATTCTGGAGTTCGGCTTGAGCTTACTTCAGCCCATCTTGTTTCTGACCATCTTCAGACATTGAATGTGCATGGAGATTCTCAGTCATCCAGGTTGTGATTTTCTCAAAGGTGCTTTTTCAAAAGGCAACTGGACTTTCTTTGTTTTGCCTTGAAGATGTTTATAGCTTCTCATCCAGAAAGTTTCATCCGATGGTGGGGAAGATAGAACAGTTAGTTCTGGCAGAATAGGGGATGGGATGGAAGGTTCATGTTTCTTTGCAGTCATCTGGTTGTTAGCACTCTCTCTCAAACCTGTTGAGGTCACTTGGGGGTTTACCTTTGCCCTCAGGGTCACCTGAATTAGAATGCAAATAGGTGTGGCACCTTCTTGGAACTGTTGAAAGGACTTTTTTGCAGACAGGAAATAGGTGGTGTCTTATCCCTCCCCTCTGTTGACAGAGGGCTGCTCAATTTTAACATAGATGGCCTCTTTTACCCCTCTTTCAAACCAATGGTCTTCTCTATCCAGAATCTATCTAGACCCTGAAGTAGGATGCCCATTGCATCTTTTCTTCAGACTAAGTTGAGTTATATAACAGGCTACCATCAGCATACTGATGATAGCAAACCCTGGACTAGTGAATGTCCTGGGCCATCCAGGTAGCATTGTAGATAATCCACAACAATTCGGTTTCTGCCCCATGCTCAATCAGATTGACAAGGATCTGGCATAAACATATTCCTGTGTATTTGTATATTCATTCGTTGTTCCATCAATTCAACTCAATAATAAAAAAAACTTAATTTTTATTTTATTTATCTTTTCCTTCCAATCACACTAAATTCATTTCCTTTATCTACTGTAGCTCAACTCCAAACTAATTTTTCTCGATCTACGGTAATTTCTTCTTTTTTACCAGCCTTTTGCCCTTGCCCAATTATAATCTGCCCACTTCTATCACTTATAACATAGTTAGACTAGTGACAGTGCTAACTGTGAATGTTTATGGTCTCCCACTGTCTGTTGCTCATAGTTACACCCACATACAGTGTGTTCAGAACATATGCATCATTTGATTTCTCCTTCTTATAATTTGTCTTTATGCCTATATTTAACTTGCAGATGCATTTTTTTCATACTTACATTTGTTGCGCTCGCATGTGTCTTAAAAGAAACATGTATTAGGGATGTCGGCATTTCTGATTGAAAACTTTCTGTCATAACCATTATGTACACTCCAGTTTGTAGTCTTTGGAATAATTAATTTATCTTTACTCACAATCTGTGTGTTTGCATAAGATGATCAAATATTGCCCTATTGTGTGACAATTCAATTATGCATGTTTCCAAGAAGTGATTTTTTTAAAACGAAGGACAGATTTCTGAAACTTACTGTTCTCATATAGCATGAACTGCTGGATTTTTTTTTACGGAGCACACCTTTTACATCTCCTTGCTTGACTAATGAACAAATTAGAATCTAGCATATAACCAGGCTTCTGAATGTAGAATTAAAGGTTCTTGCAAGATTAAAAAGTGGAAATAATTTAAAGAAAAATGTGTGCTAAGTAACATAATGGGGATCAAATCAAGCAGAATTGTTAATTTATAGAGTCCTAGAAATTGTAAAGCAGTATAGTAATGTGGATAAAAATTATAAGCAGACAGTTAGGCAAATCTCTTATAAATACTGTAATTAAGCTTGCAGGGAATGAAAAAAAAAACCTAATAGTGAACTGGCCCAGGTGGAGAGAAACATGGGAAAAAGTTTCTCAAAGTATTCAGAGAAATGCTAGCTTAATTAAATGACAATAATTATAATAATAGCAAATAGCTCTTAGACTTATATATCTCTCCATAGTGCTTTATCGCACTCTCTGGGTGGTTTACAAATATCAGCATATTGCCCATAACAATCTGGGTCCTCATTTTACAACTTTGGAAGGATAGAAAGCTAGTCAACCTTGAGCCAGTCAGGATCGAATTCCTGGCTGTGGGCAGAGTTATCCTGAAATACTGCATTGTAACACTGTGTCACCAAACTTGGAAATTATAATAAGAATTTCCCAGCTTCAGGATTTTGAATTTACTTCAGTGTTAAGGATAACATTGGTGTAGTTCTTGCTTCTCTAGTTTTATCCATGTATATGAGGCAGGCATCATAGCGCTATCTTTTCTGACACTTTTCCATTATTCAACTATCTTTGTGATTCAGTTACTTACCTGTTTTTCCATATCATCACTTTTTTTTAATGTACCCAAGCTATATTTATTAAACTCGTGTTAGAAAATTACGTTTAATATTTAATATATTAAATATTTTAATATATTAAATATTTTAATGTATTAAATTTAATATTATAGTAAGATCTGATCACTTGAAAGTATGCATTTCATTCCATTCAGGTTTAGTTTTCCTTAATATTAAGGACTTTAGCAGGTCACTGTCACTTTATCTCAATGTTTGTGCTACTTCATTGTCTGAGTCTACCATGCTGATGGGTTTTTAAGTCAAAAATAGTTAATCTACCTGTATTTCCTCTATCCTTTGAAAGAAGAAATGGTCAGAAGGACAAATCAGGAATTTCTGGGAATCAACATGCTTGGAAGAGGCTATCTCTCAATAAATATCCATGTAATTTAAGTCTCCCATCATGATTACATCATATCTCTTTAAAAGCTCTGCAATTTCCATCTTCCATATTGACCGAGCAGGTTATAATGGATACCGATACGGCTTTTATTCATTCTTCCATGTATTTTAATTGAAATGGTTTCTGTAGTATTGGCAGATTAATTCATTTGGATTTCTGAGAAGATGTTATGGAAACATACAGTGTAATCTCACCCTTTTTAAAATTGCTTTGGTTCCTTTGAACAATTTGATAGCCTTGATAGTACAGTGGTTTGGTGCACCCTGTCATTAACACAGCTGCCTGCAATTTCTGCTGGTTCGAATCTCTCCAAGGCTCAAGGTTGACTCAGCCTTCCATCCTTTCTAAGGTAGGTGAAATGAGGACCCAGTTTGTGGGGGCAATAAGCTGACTTTGTATAAAATATACAAAAGTATGAAGGCTATTGCTTAACGCATTGTAAGCCGCCCTGAGTCTCCGGAGAAGGGCGGCATATAAATCAATTTTTTTTAAAAAAAATTGTATTCTTCCATTGCTGTGTTCTGAGTCTCAGTTATACTTATTAAGTCATATTTTCCCTCTTTATCAAAGAGTGCAAATTAATCTTGTTTATTGCCAATCCTCTGAACATTAGCAAATAGACATAAAGTGTCATATTTTGTTGGAAAGCACCCAGCTTTCCAAGGAGAGAGGATCAAGCATGGAGTCATTATACAACTCAAAAGGGCTAGGACTGACACCCCCTTCTCCGCAAGTTCCTTGAAGCCTTATGTAATTGTTCCTAGGAGTAGGAGATTCCTGTATTATAGGCAGAACATAATAAAGTAATTACCCTGAACCCTGTATATGTTGGTCTGGTTGTTCATGTTTGACAGATTCCTGAGATTTCTTTCAACAGCTTCAAAGACCATGGTGATAATTGTAGCCGCTCTTAACACTATCGTTTGGATCCAAATGGATTAGTACAAAAAGGTCATTATTAATGAATTGGGTAAATCTTGGAAGTTGTTCCGTTGCATTCGTAATCCATTCTCCTAGTAGACAATACACTGTTTATTTCTGTTCCTCACAGCAATGGGTTACAAATTATAGGCAGAGTTCTCAAGTTACAACCATAATGGAGCCTGTTGATTATAGTTGTAAGTTGTAATGGTTGTAAAACAAGGCAGTCACATGACATTTTTGCTGTGGTTGTTAAGTGAGTGCAGCAGTCATAAAACAAATGCCATAATTCTTAAGCGAAAGCTGTGGTCATTAAGCCAACCCATTGTTTGCTTTGGTGCAGCTTTGCCAAAAACTCAAAGTAAGTGCCAGTTTTTGATGAAACTGTAGTAAAACACAGTCACATGACTGCAGGGCACAATAAATTCAATCATGTTGCTAAAGGCTTGAAGCGCATTCATATGACCATGCGTGGAGGCAACCAGGGGAACTGAGATCCTATTTGTAAGTCTCCTTTTTCAGGTAGGTTCTAATTTTAAGCAGTTGCTAAAGTTGTAAATTGAAGACTTACAGTACTAACTAAATTGTGGACTTACAAACGTATGACTCTGTTTCTAGCTGCATCTCTTTTGGTCTTCAGGAATCAGCCCTTCTGTCTTTTGTTCAGAAGTATCTTTTTTATTCCCCCCTGAAGGCTCACAGCTTGTTTCTTTGATGAGAGATGAAAGTATATTTTTAGTTCTAATGTCAACCCTCTGAGGTAGGTCCAGTCAGGATACAGATACTATAAGAAATTCTAGAACTCCACTTTATTGATTTGACTACGATAGTACCTTGAAACCCTGACTGTATTTACCCTTTCTTTCCTCTTATACCAAAGAGAGTCGAGGTGATCCAGCTTTAAGGTTTTTTTTCTCATGTTGTCATGCTTTCCTGAACTGAGTTCAAGGGTACGTGAGGACCAACAATTCCTACATTTTTCCCACCTCATTTTTGGGTCACAACTAAACTCAATCCCACACAATTAGTTTGGACAGTGCAACACCTTCAACTTCTCTTTGCTAATGATACGGACACCAAGCTGTGCAAAGAAATAATTAATTTCCTTGGTCTCCCTTTACTGCAAGAATACTGAAGATGTTTCCTTTTTTTGGACAAGTTTTCTTTAGTAACAGAGTACATATCTTATTCCCTGCATATTTATGACTGTGATTTTTGTAGCGCTGTTTTCTGAATTTGGCCAAGTATAAGTTTTATTTGTATACTAATTTTTACTACTTTGGATGGTTCTTTGGTTAATAAATATAATAGATTTTGTTCAAGCGGTTTGTCTAGTGGTTAAGGCACCAGGCTAGAAACCAGGAGATTGGGAGTTCTAGTGCTGCCTTAGACATGGAAGCCAGCTAGGTCACTTTGGGTCAATTTTTCTCTCTTAGCCCAGCCCACCTCACAGGGTTGTTGTTGTTGTGGAGAAATAGGAGGAAGAAGGAGGACTAGGTATGTCTGCTGCCTTGAGTTACTTATAAAGTAATAACGGTGAGATAAAGGTCAAATAAATAAATTTTATACCATAAGCAATTCAGTGCAGAAATCAGTATTTCATCTAATTATAGCCACTTCTGATGAACTTCATCAAAAAAATTTAATTGAATAATCCAGTGAAAATCTGCAGTTCACCACATCTTTCCAGTGTATTTACATGAACCAAAAGAACTGTGCCCAACAGATTATTAGGCATGAATTTTGATATATGCTTCATATGATTTTGTATTTGGGAGGGCCTTCTGTCATGAAGTGATAATTTATTTAATTCCTTTGTAATAACAATGATGGGTACAACTATGATATTGCAGCCATAGAAACTTAAGAACAGCACTAGTTATGGAAATCCATACTACTGTGAATCACAGGAAAGATTTCCCTCCATTTCTTGTCCATTTGGAATAATTCATTAGCTAAATGCTTCATGTGCCATCACTTACAAGAATCCTTAGCTCTCATAGCACTCAGAACCTGCTTTGAAAAACAAGTGAATGCAGAGTCTTTTAAAATAACCCTTTATTACAATAATGGAAGAAACGTTTCCTAGCACAAAATAAGGTATCAATAGAAAATTAGTTTCTTGGAATCCAGAAGACTCCTTGCCTTAGACTGCATATTCATACAATCGGTACACTCATGAGCCAGTATCCGCCTTTTCTTTGAATTATAAATTAATTATGAAGACGGATCATCCATATCATTCATAAATCAGCAGCTTCAATAGTATTTGAGTTTACAAAGAAGGGGCTTAAGAAATAACATTTTTATGAATAATTTGAAGACCTCAGTGGAAGATATCTCTTGTGAATAAGATGACAGTATATGTGTGCCATTACATCTAAAGTATATCTCAAAGCATGACTCGCAGCTATATTATTGCAGTCTCCCAAATTCCCAAGACTGCACTGCCAAAATTTGGCAACAGATAACCAATATTCAGTAATGTATTCAAAACATTTTTCCTTAAAATAGGATCTAAAAGAGGTGTATATCCAACGTTCTGAAAAAGGATTTACATTTCAAATCTTTCATTTCCATGCCATTGAAGTTAATATTTCAGAATTGTCCATATTTTAAACCCAGAGGCAATGAACAAATGAGTAACTGGATAAAGATTTATGCAGCATTTATTTTACAGTCCTAAAGATTCAGACATGTGCCCTAAGGATGATAGGATGTATAAGGATTTCTTCTTTTGAGAATGACCTCAAAGGGAAAAAACTAATATTGGATGTTTCCTTCAGTCTGCCCGTCTCCAAGAGTAGCTCTTTCTAATGTCAGGGAAATTCGATGTTGGACAAGCTCTCACAATCACCCCTTCTCTTTGACTTGGCACAGAATTTAGACAGTAAAGTTAATATCAATTCCCTCCTACTGATTGCAGTAGGATAGAAAAAAAGTGCCAACAATTAAGAGACACAAACTTTTATTCTTTCTAACTTCTGTTCTATTGAGAAATCTAGAACAGAGCTGAATTTGTTGGAGTCTCTCATAACAGAGTGTTGTTAGAAGAACAACCAGATTTCAAAGTTGCCATGAAATGCACTAATAAAGCATTTATAAAAGAAACTTTCCAATCACTTGTATGGCTATACATTATTTCAGGTCCCCAGAAAGCCACACTACTTGGTAGCTTAGACCTACAGAGAATATGGCTTAGGACCTGGTTATCTACGGGACCGCCTACTACCACCAATAGCCTCCCACCGGCCAGTACGCTCTCATAGAGAGGGACTCCTCCGGGTGCCGTCAGCCAAACAATGTTGGCTGACGACCCCTAGGGGGAGAGCCTTCTCTGTGGGGGCACCTACCGTCTGGAATGAGCTCCCCCCAGAGATACGGAGGATTCCGGATCTGCGCACCTTCCACCGCGCTGTGAAGGCCTTTTTATTCCATCAAGCGGGCTTGGCCTAATCTCCTCTCTCTTTTAATATGTACATTTTAATCTGTTTTTAAATTATTGGGGTGTTTTAATCTGTCTGGGCCAAAATGATTTAATTTGATTTTATCTGGTTTTAAATTTTGTGTATTTATGTATTTTATTGCTTGGCTGTTCACCGCCCTGAGTCCTTCGGGAGTAGGGCGGTATACAAATCAAATAAACTAAACTAAACTAAACTAAACTAATATTATTTATATATTTATTCACTCTGCTGTGCACCATGTAGTGATTTGTACACATAATCCCTTTCTTTTGGTTCAGAGATCTGCTCATTTATAACTCTTAATACATTGCAACTCCTACAAAATTACTATTCTAATCAATGGACTTCCTGGTAAAATGGTGAACTGAAGACAGCTCTGCTAAAAGCAGAGCTGACCTTCATAGCAGAACGAAGAGCCAGTGAGTAGAACAGCTCTTTGTAATTTCTCTCCAGACAAGGAGAAAACATGAGATTGACCACAAGTGCTCCAGACAATTGCTCCTCACAAGGAGGCTGCAAGACAATTTTCAGAAGGTTTAGAGCTCTGGATGATGAGGAAATGTCCATAATTTTGCTGAAACCACAATTTGCACCTTCAAAAGAACATTGGATTCACATAGTTCCTTTTATAATCACTTTTAGGAATTGCTTGTTAACTGCTTTCATCTACTAGGAATCTTTGTGAAGACACATTTTGAGGCACTGGATGAGTTTTTTCAATCCTTACCAAGAAAAGCTTTAAATACATTTTAAAAAAAATATTTTTAAATAACCAGCAAAACGGTGATTACCACTTGGATTTTGGAAAGTTACAAATAGACTAAGAATCCAGATAGTTTCGAAATAATATTTTGGAATTAATTGTAAAAATCCTTTTTGTGGGAAAATACTGTTGCCTTGAATTCTTAAAAAATATGATAGGCTGGGACTTTTGAGGTTGGACACTAGAAGGAACTAGAAGGAACTATGCGAATTGTTCGCATTATTTTTGCTGTAAGCCGCCCAGAGTCCCTTGGGAGTTGGGCGGCATAGAAATGCAATGAATTAAATTAAATTAAATTAAATTACATTAAATTAAATTAAATTAAATTAAATTAAATTAAATTAAATTAAATTAAATTAAATTAAATTATTAAATTAAATTAAATTAAATTAAATTAAATTAAATTAAATTAAATTAAATTAAATTAAATTAAATTAAATTAAATTACAGTAAAATGTACAATTAAAGGAGAAAAATACTTACATTTGATTGGAGCAAAATATGGAGCAAAATATAAAAATGAGGCTACAAGAATGATATGGGAAAAAGATACCACATTAGCCATACAAAAGAAACTGGTGGGTGTCTTAATAATTAAAAGTGACAACACAAATAACAAACCAAGAGAGTGACCTGGATAATTGTCTTGCATTGAATTTATAAAAGAGGTTTATTAAAACTTTGAAGAATTTTGTGAAAAGGGACAAAGAAAAAAATGAAAAGAAATTTTAGTATGTATGAAGTATGTAAACTGAAATGAGATTGAAATGAACTGAAATGTGTTTTTCTTTTTTGTAGCTGAGAAAACTACATAATTATTTTAACAATTAAAAAAAACACAATTGAATGTCAACTATTTCAGGTGTACAAACATTATGAGAGCTCCTTGGTACTCTCTGATCTTGGTTGCTATCTTACAGACGTTTCATTACCCAATTAGATAACATCATCAGTGCTGGCAGCCAAGCTCTGAGAGCACGAACGACCCCTCATTTAAAACCTGAGCTACAAATATTTTCCTTTATTGTTACAAACATTATGCAAATCCTTAATACCAGAACATACAAGATAATAACGTTGCAATAATTTTATTACTCAAAACAAAGCAAACTATAGCAGTAGCTTTTACATTTATTCTGTTTTGTTCTTTGTAACTTCATTGTAATTCAGACCCCAAAATTGACTTGTGCTTCTTATATAATCACCAGATTGCATAACCTAATTGTGTCTGAAGTGCTCATGAAAAATGAGACATCACTTTAAAATTGGTTAATAATTCAGTGGTGCTATTTAGATGGAAAAAACTTTTTAAGTATTTGAAGCAGTTTATAAGTTTTATTGATTTTTTAAAAATGTGAAAAGGGTAATAAATGTGTGAGGTCCACCTTTCAAGTGGAACAAAGTTTTTTTTTGGGGGGGGATTTGCCAGTAAAAACAGACATATGAGGTAATTTGACATTTTTATTTTAAAATCTTACAACTGGTTTTTAAGCATTTGATCCTAGGTAAGACTTAGTTGCTTGAAACCAACCATGCTAGTTTATATGAAATTAAATATTGGTCCTTTTGGTTTTGAAGGCTCATTTTAAAAGTCACATTAAAAGCCCCTAACCAAACATACATTTCTACAAACACCTAAACTTTCACCTCAGCCATAAAAAAATTTAGAAGGTGAAGAAAAATTGATAAGCTGCGGAAAAATCTCTGGGAGGCAAGTAGAGTTCTTTGAAAGCAAAACAAACTAACTCCCTAGAAATAATTTATTTTCATGACATATTGGGTCTTTGTTCTTTCAAACCCAACTCATATTGGGTCTTTGTTCTTTCAAACTTTGTTCTTTCAAACTCTTCCTGACCCATTGCTTATAGTTAGCCTTCGACTGCCTGAGTGCTTGCTTGTAGATAGGAGACAGGAAGGTTAATCAGTCCCAAGGAAAGAGGAAAAGTTACACAGAGTTATTGAAAAGGAGAGTGGGATTGTGCATTTCATACACTGATCCTCAAAAACTGTAAGACACACAAGCCAAGTTGGGTAGTGCAGGTCAGCACACAAACAGAAACTCTTTCAGAGTCCATTCGTGTAAACCTTTACCATAGTCTAGAGCAAAATAAGGTTCCCCAAAACAACAGGATTAAAAAAAAACCATGAGCATGCTGGAGCATATAGCCTATATTTTTGGGTAGATTTAGCTAAGTGGTGGGTGCAATTTGAAGCACCTGTTTTTCAGATATCCTCTTACTTGGGGTTTCATTGTGCCAAAAGAGAATGGGATCTTCCAACCTCAAGCTTGGGTAACCAACAAGTCATTAAATACACTTGGGAAAGATATTTGAGTGCTGAGGAACACAAGAAACTCTATTGGTGCTGACACCACTTAGTGTAGGGAAGTGGAATCTAGATATTAGATACAAAGAGAGGGAAGCAAGCATCAGGGTGCCAGTGTTTCTGTGTCTACCTCGCTTTTGCCTCCACAGAATTCCAAAGACCTCAGTTATTTTGTATGCACATTTTCCAGACAAAACATTGATATGGTAAAACTTAAAATCAAATTAAGCAAAACTTGACCTTTTCCTGAAGTTTTGTGTAAGCAGACTATTTAATGCAAATATTTCCTTGCCCCAGAGCCTAAGTATTTGCATAGGTTCAACGTATCTTCTGCATTACTAGACCACATCTTTCCTATTATTTTCCTTTTCCAAAATTTGATACACACAAACATACCCACACTAAGGGAAGATGTAGACAATGTCTTCCATTTTGCCCCACCAGCCGAGGTGCTCTCAACCAAGGTTCAACTTGCAGTTCCAGGACTTTGAGTGATCTATATGTCACTCAAACACTTGTTGTGCAAGTTACTCTGTTACCCAAGATTCAACTTTCCACCCAGATACCTTGGCTTTATTCCATGCACCCTACTAACTTGTAGGTGACAATCTAGCTTATTTCTGTCACTCACAGAGAAGGACTACCCAGGATGCCCACTTGTTGTGTGTTGTCACCATAGTTTTCTAAGACAGCAACCAGAACATTCCCATTAGCTACAAAAGGAATTTTGCTCCTTTTTGCTTTAATGCGTATAATGACTTCTTGCAAATATACCTATACATCCATACTGTATATGGCATTACTAATTGCCATATATAATGCCAAAGCTGACATTACTAAATACAGTTAATCCCCAAAGGCCCTCTGGGCCTATTAACTTGCTTCAGAAGATCATATGGATTTATGAAAATAATTTTGGAATAATACTTGATTATAAACTGAATATCGTACATCATTGTTCAAGGGCCACAAGAAAGCAAAATACAATTTTAGGATGTATCCAGGGAAATTGAGTTTTCAAATCTTAGGAAGTAAGAGTCTATTAATTGAACCCCAATTTACATATTGTGGCCTGGTCTTGGCATTGTGCATTCAGAAAGTCCTAGACAGATTAGAACAGGCTCAGAAAATAGCAATAGGATATTCAAACTAGAAACTAAATCCTGTGACTTAGAAAGAGCTGGGAAAACCCTGAGAGGAAAAAACTGAATCATGATATGATATATTCTATAAGTACTTGGAAAGATATAACAAAGAAGATTGCCATGGACTAATTTTTAATGTTCAAGGGGGCAAGTTATAGAAATAATGGATTTAAATTGCAAGAAGGGAGATTCCAGTTGAATATTCGTAATAATTTCTTGACATTAACAGTAGTTTGATGTTAGAAGAAGAACCTAGAAAGGCGCTGTTCTCTTTATTTGAAGTATGCAAGAGGTCAACGCCCATCTGATGTGGTTGCTTTAATCTTAGTGCTTGCACTGAGTGGAGAGTTGTACTTCATAGCCTAAATGATTCCTTACAATTCTATGGTTCTGAATCAAATGAAGCAAATTACAGTGGCTAAGCAAGATTGAATATTAACCCAAAGTTAATATGGAAAGGTTAAATAGACAGGCTTCAAAACTAAGCAGTACTGTACTCTGTAGATATATACACAATGCTTACATTACTGTAATACTGTAATATAAAATGGCATTTCTCTTTAAGAAATGTAATTCAGTGGTATTAATCACTTTAGATTATTTGGGTAACTTGTTAGTAGTTAAACCAATGCCCTAGAAAACATTTTCCTGTGGCTATGTAATACTGGGCAGGGCTGGTAGTAAGATGAATGTTTCTGCCATTACTAATTCAGAATCAACAATAATCTTTCAAGGAATTTTCAGTGTTTCCAGTTTCATATACTATACTGCCCTTTTGGGCTGCTTTACATTTTTTCTTTGTCTTTTGCTACATCAGATCCCATCTATCATTCAGTCCTAAATCTCTCAGTTTTTCCCACATATGCAGTAGTAGGTTTAGAATTCCTTATTAGGTAGAATTTTCCAGTTGCCAGAAGCATCTGCCATTTATTTTATGCCAGGACCGGATGCGTCATGAGCTGGCCACGCCCACCCCAGCTCTGCAAAAAACATCATGAAATGTCATCTGACGGCAATGTGACAACGCAAGTTTGACACCTGTATTTTATGCTGTCTTCATCCTTTCCAAAAAAATTCATGTACCAATGCATGCAGCATTTATGGTGAAAGTATCTTTGCTGTAGCAATTTTGCATGGAAATATTGGAGAATGCCTGCCAAATAGCACTTAACTAAGAATATTTGGACACCACCTGTTAAAATATCAGATAGGTACAATTATTCAGAAAGTGCCTGTTAAATAGCAGCTGCTCAGTTAACTGTACACATTGTGAAAGCTCTGAGTCATTGTAGAGTGAGGTTAATCTCTAGTTCCATCTCTCTGACGCTAATATAAACAATGAAATGGGGATCTATGAAGACACAGAACCTGTAAGTTATAATCAAGTAGTTGTAATTATATTCTTGGTGATTTATATACTATCCCACAAAGTTGCTGAAAGATTCTACAGGTTTTTTTCATCTTTTTTTCTCCACATATATAATTTTCACTTCAGAAAATTGACCTAATTCAGTAGTAAATCTCATTACCCTTGGTAATTAACCAAGAAACATTTCATGATGTTGGTTTTTCAAATTGACAGATAGAGAACATTCTAAGTTATCAACCTGCCTCACCTCATTTCCTCCTGATTTTTGAAATGCCAGCAGCTGTTGGTATATCTGTGCAATAATTATTTTATTTTTATTTTCACTTTATTCATTAAGATTGCTATTGAAGCAAAAGCTGGTGAAAGCAAAATATTCAGAAGACTTATTTAGGGACTGCTTATATATCAGTCACAAGAGAGCCAGTTTGGTGTAAATGGATAAGGCACCAGGCTTGAAACTAAGAAGCCATCAATTATAGTCCTATGTAAGCATGAGGCCAGCTGGGTGAAACTGGAAAGCCATTTCCAAAATTGTAAAAACATCCAAGCAAAAATAATGAATTATTAGATAAGTATTGACTTCTATCAAGGAAACAAGTACCTTTAATATTTTTTAATATTTTATTTATCTGTCAATTATGTATAGCTGCCCATCTTACAAACATGATTTCCTCCTCCTTCCTCTTAGTGCCACTTTCCACTATGGTATGACCATAGCATTTGGATGGAGAGCATTTTTCTTCTACAAGTTAGGTCACCCAAATTTAGGATATCAAGCAGTGCATTTTATATTTAAAATTACATCTCCAGATGTTGTGCAGATTCAAGGCAAAATATTTGAAGAATTTTTAAAGACCTTTGACATACGCAGAATACCCTTTTTTTGTGCTGAAGCAGTCACATCTTCTTCTGGAAAGCTTGGCCTGGCTTTTTCTCAGATTATCTGGGCACTGACTGAAAATATTTCCACTGCAACTGCAAGCCAAACCAAGCAGTTGTGCATTCACACCAGTGGTGGGTTGCCCCCGGTTCGCACCGGTAGTAAAACCGGTGAGAGGCTCCACCCACCAACCCAGACGTCACCAAAATGCGCACGGCCCCGTTACGAACCGGTAGTAAAGGTAAGTAGAACCCACCCCTGATTCACACATACAGAGGCAACCGAGACTGAAGACATTGTTCCAAGCCTTCCAGAGAATCCACTATCCTCAGCACTTTGGGGAAGGAGACTTTTAAATTGTACACAGATATGTTTGTGTGTATCTTTGTGTGTGTGTTTTATACTGCATAATATAATTCATAAATATGATGCCATGTATAGATACTTCAGACAAATAGACAAGAACAATTTGTTAGTATTTTACTCAATCTCCAATTCAGCAAGATCAAAACTGGAGACTGTTCCAGTAACTTAAACTATAGAATGAGAAGGGTTTGTTATTGTGATTTGTATTGTGATTAAAATATATTTTACTTTAAATATATTTTAATAATAGTGATAAAGAATATAGATCTTTCCATGTTTTTTCTCTGCATAGATTAAACATAGACAGCCACTAATTCCTTTTACATATTCTAATCAAAAAAATAAACTCACAGAAATATGCTCAGGAAATAAATGCCTACCCACTAAAAACAAATAAGCTGTCTTTTGCTGAAGAATCCTTATATACCAGCAGAGGGTGCCATGATCCTCCTGTATCACAAGTTGGCCTGCATGCCAATGAATAAATGTAATTGACAGAGGGGAGTCACAGGGGTGACTGGAACCCCGGTCGTCCAGCTCCCCAGACAGCGGTGACGACAGCTGAGCTAAAGGAGCAATCTGTTCAGTGTGAACAGACACCAGCCCTGTAATTTATACCTATTTGCCTCTAATTCTGCAACAAGGCCAAGTTTTAAAAAGCTCTGCCATTGTTGCAGGAATCCTCCTTGCTGCCTTGTGTTCTTCTCTTCATTTGGGCTCAGAGAGGAATCGGGTCACGCTTTTCCATCGTTTAAAATGTTAATGGGGAAATCCTACAGAAGAGCATTCTCCTCCTCTTCTTGTTTAAAAAATGATCTTGTACATCAACATTATGTGGTGATTAGAATGGGGCTTCAATCAGACAGAAGATTCCCTGAGGCCAGTCTTGTCCCACCAGCGCATGTTGCCTGTCGTCTGACACCCCCGGGGGGGGGGGGGCTGAGAATAGAGGAGAGCTGCAGTCTGGTGCAGCAGATGAGCCCCAGTGGTTGCCATGGAGATCTCTAATACAGCCGAAGCTCAAAGAAAGGGCACGAGCTGAAGCACAGGCGCTCCCTGGAAGATGAAGGAGGGATCAGCTGAATACAGAACAGGCCCTCAGCAAAGTTGTCCCAGATGGAGTTTTAATTTCTTCCTCTTCTGGTCTCACCCCCCACCCCAAACCCCCAGCTTGGGTTCCTTGAGAAATCAAAGGGAGTGGGGAGGAGAAACAACTGTGCTTGTCACTATATGGAAGTCGCTCCTCTTTTCCTGAAAGAACTGGGCACGTGCTTATAAGATATTAATGGAAGGATAATGGCCCTAGAGAGGAGGGGATGGTGGCCTTTATGAAGGCGTGATCTCCTCTTGCCAGCGGGGTTTACTGAGGGCCAGGGGATTTGTCGGCAGCATATGTGCTCCTGTTAATGATTGAAAAATTACCACAACAATTAGTCATGGATCACTGAAGGGAAGGCCCCCAAGCACTGCGGACAATGTGATTAAACCCATGTATGTGACAATTAACTCTCCTGAAGGTTTATCCACCACAGAGGACCATTTCTTCTAGGAGAGAGGCAAAACCCCCCCAACCCTGACAGACAGAAATAATTCAGCAGAATGGAAGTGATACAGCTGGCAATATCCATTTTAATCTGACACAAAATTAATCACACTTAAATTAATCCAGTTCTTACTGCACCAGTGCTGTTGCTTCCTTATTTATATCCGCCACCACCGCTGCCACCACCCCATTCTGCATATGCTGCTGAGGCATGACTGATTCAATTCCTGCCCAATCCATGTTTTTTGAAATTTAGAAAGCAAATCCTTCCATTGCGCCATGTTTTTACGTGAGCTAGGGAGCAATTATCTCATAAAATCTGAGTAGGCACCAGATGCATCACATCTTGAATTCCCTGAGGTATCACAGTTGAATAACCTACAGCAAATATTTTTACCCAATCTGCTGCCCATAGGCGAGAGAGAAAGAGAAAGAGAGATCAATGTTGTCTCCCTGTATACAACTGTGGAGAGGTAGTTGTACTATAAATGTGGCATGCAATCACAGTTCCTGTTTCATAAAATAAGTATGTTTTCTATTCACCAAGGTTAGCTCTAAGAGTACTTATAAACTTAAAACTACCAAGAGCCTTGGTAGTACAGGGGTTTAAGGCACCCTGTTATTAAGCTGGTTATTAAGACCAGCTGCCTGCAATTACTGCAGGGTTCGAATCTCGCCAAGGCTCAAGGTTGACTCAGCCTTCCATCCTTTCTAAGGTAGGTGAAATGAGGACCCAGTTGTGGGGGCAATAAGCTGACTTTGTATAAATATACAAAAGGATGAAGGCTATTGCTGAGCACATTGTAAGCCGCCCTGAGTCTCCGGAGAAGGGCGGCATATAAATCAAATTAAAAAAAAAAACAAAAAAAAAAAACAGGAACAATAAAAATAATTGACAGGTAGAATTGGAGCATCAGTCTTAATGCATGTGATAAGTAATGACCATGTTTGGCTTCTGGTTTATGGGAGTGGTATTGTTTCTGAACTAGTTCCATACACTCAATGTTAGTTATAGAAATGGTATCCTGCTTCTTGCATCATAGTCTAAAGCTTCATGAAAATGCTTGTAATAGAGATAGTGTTACAACTGGCTTCCGGATTGCAGGAACAAATTTCATCTGAAAGTTGTGTCCAATAACATCAGTAGCCCCAGTAGTTTCACCACTAATTTCAAATATTTCAGTTGGTTTCCCATTCTGGCCAATAGTTTTTTACCCTAATTTATCTCTGCCAGTTTCTATTAAGAATAATAATTTGTTTCTTACTCATTCCAATTTGGACCAAGGGTTTTCCAGCAACCCAAGCGTGCAGGAATTTTTCTAAATAAGATTGTTGTAGAATTCTGTCCAGCTGCTCTTGTGGTGGTGTTTGGCATTTTCAGTTGTGCTTTCATTACATTTTTGTAATTCCAGTATTTGCAGTCTAGTTTATTTTCTCACAGAATGGATAATCCCTGAGGCCCTTCCCCATGCCCACACACTCCCCCTTAATGGCGATCTGCATCACCAAAGCTGGTTAAGCTGTTTCTCCATCGGGCGAAGGCTCCTATATATGGTTGCATGATTGCAGATCCCATACTCCCATTCTGCTTCCCAAAGCATCTCCTGGAGAACACAAAATTGGAGACAGAATTGTCCCTTGTCCCTTCAGAAGTAGGACGGGGTGGCAGAACAAGTGGAGAAGTGGATAGCATCCTCCTTTGAACCATCACCTGGGTGACATGTTGCTCAGCCACATCAGCCCATTGTATCCAAGAGTCCATTTTGGTGGGAATGCTTCTGCTTAATTTGCTGCCAGTAGTTGCAAGTCAAAGGAGCCTCACTTCGACCCCTCTCCTCCTGTGAAAGGTGTTCAGTGTATCTAGTCCAGTTCCCTGTGTACCATTCTCCTTTTGATCATTTTCTGCTGGAATGGCAGGTTTCCCTGGTTCCAAAACTAGACCAACAGGTTCCCCAGGAGTCCACTCCAGCCCCATTCCATTTTCTTACCTTTGTGTTCTCTCCCAAGGGACTACCAGCTAGCGCTTATCCCATCCTGGCTTCTCAGTTGTCCGCTCCCTCTGAAGTAGCAGGACTGAACTCACCCTGTGCCAGCTGTCATATGTTCTGTGATGAAGGCAAGTCAGACTGAGCCCTGAGAGGTTCTACACTAACACGCCTGGATGAGCCCCCAAATTGTTGTTGATAATACTCAGGCATCCCAGTTGGCGTGGAGCTGGAAAGAACCTAATCTGTGAATTTGAGAGACAAGGATCCAATACCTTTTCAAAGTGGCTTTTTCGCTCACCTTTGGCCTCCAATACCACAACCACAAATACTTAAAGCAAAAGAGATTTATTAAGGTGGGTCAAGTCTTTAAATAGGGTACAGAAATAAATGATTACATACATTCAACATATGTGATGTGTCAGCAAGCAACATATCAAAACAATATAAAAGACATTGAAGTGCAATAAAGGCTTTGTTTTGTTACATATATGAGAAAAGCCAGACACCTTTAAAACATGATGCCTCTTTTACCTTTCTACCTGTATTTTTTTCTCTTTTGTAACACTTGCAACTTTAATCGAGGACATCAGCCCTATCATTTGATTGCTCCAGAAAGGGTTAGTTTTTGCACATCAAAGGAAAATACATGGTTTCCTAAATTTCAGAAGATACCAAACTAAAATGATAATATCTTTATTAAAATGCTAATACTAAAGCTTCACATTCTTAGTAAGAGTAGAACATCATAAAAATAATTGACGGGTTGAACCGGAGCCATAATAATGTAATAGGGTGTTCGGTTTCTATTTATGGGGATGGTAGTTTCCGACACTTACATGTTCTAAATGTAATATTATTTGTAGAAATTGTATCTTGCTTTTAGCATCATACTCATGAAAATACTGCATGAATTGCTCTATTGATTCCATACAGAAGTTTGAAATAAAAATCCTACAGCATGCTTGTGTGCTTACATAGGAAGATAAATAGAGCCCCACTGAATCAAAACAAACGTACCTCATCCAGTATTTTGATCCTGGGGTGACCAACTGATGCCTTCTAGGAAGCTCATAAAGAGCACATGAATATAATAGCCATTTCTTGCTCATGATATCCAGCATTGATGTTCACAAATCCAGTGCATCCTGTAATACAGATAGTCCTCCACTTACAATTGAGCCCAAAATTTCTGTTGTTAAGTGAGACGTTTGTTTTGCCTCATTTTATCACCCTTCTTGTCACAGTTGTTACGTGAATCACCTCAATTGACAGGTTAGTAACCTGATTGTTAAGTGAATCTGGCTTCCCCATTGACTTTGCTTGTCAGAAGGTCAGAAAAGGTAATCACATGACTTTGGGACATAGCAATGGTCATAAGTATGAACCAGTTGCCAAGCATCTGAACTTTGATCACAGGGGGATGCTGCAAAGGTCGTAACTATGAAAAACGGTCATAAGTCACTTTTTTCAGTGCCGTTGTAACTTTGAACGGTCACTAAATGAACTGTTGTAAGGCGAGGACTACCTGTATTGAATTCCATAGTTTGTGCATTACTTCAAGAAGTTCATTCTTTAGTGTTTCCTGAATTACTCACTAGTCACTGATTAGATCAGTGTTTCTCAACCTCGGAAGCTTGAAGATCGGTGGACTTCAACTCCCAGAATCTGGGAGTTGAAATCCACCCATCTTCAAGCTACCAAGGTTGAGAAACACTGGATTAGATGATCTTAAGAGGGGTGTGTGTGTGTGTGTGTGTGTGTGTGTGTGTGTACATGCGCACAGATGCAAGGATGCACACAGGCATGTTTCTTCAGTCAGTCTTGATTTTTGACAACTACCTGGATTAGTTCCTGCAGTTTTCTGCAGATTTTTGAAAGTGGTTTGCCTCTTGTGAGGCAGTGGCTGGTTTTGTGCTCACGGCAGGATTAGAATTTATAAGTCATCAGGTTCTAATCTATGCATTTAACTGCTAATCGAAACTGGTCTCAAAAGTGTATACAGGAGAAAAAGTAATGTGTTTTCCTGTTCAATTTTTCTACACCTCTATCATGCCGTTCTTTTGGTGTATTTATTTTGATCAATCTTTTTAATTTCCTCATCATTTTGAACATGAGTTTTCAGTACTTCTCTTTGCTCTAAAGATTCCTTTCACTGTGGTTTCCAAATGGCACGCGTTTTTTTTCTTTCATAGCAGTACACATGGAGAAAAATCTATCGTTCTGGTCTCTAGAAGTCAAAAACAACTTGATGGACATAATCAATGAAAAAAATCCCTGCTGTTTCAGTATTTTCATAACATAATCAATGAGGATTCTAAGTTTTGTTCCTTGCCAACTGAGATCCCATCATGTTTATGTGAAAGTGGATTCATTTATACTTACATTTAGATTGTATTTGTCATTTTAATTAGGGCTGCCAGTTGTAGGCTATAAAAAAAATCCAAGCAACTTCCAATTGCCATATTTGCTGCCATCTCGTGGTGGGTTTTAGTTTTACAATTCCAATCTACAGCCCTATTTTAATAACTTTTCTCCAATCTGGAGAGATTTTTATTTTCAGATATAATAGTTACAAGCAATAAAATAGATCAAATCAGATATACTTTAGAAACATAGTTGTTCTCAATAGGGAAAAGCAACAAGAAGACAATCACAAACAATATATAAATATGAAGTTATATAGTAACAAAATGTTAAAATTTATATAGCAAAGGAATGAACATTATCTCAGAAAATGGAAGGAAGGAAAGGAGGTAGGGAGGAAGGAAGGAAGGAAGGAAGGAAGAAATAAATGTGTGTATTATTCTGATGACTGTTATTAATATTTAAGTACGACTCAGAATGAAAAGCAAACAAACCATAGCTTGTTTTCCCAAACTTGATTAGATTAGAGGTGTGAAATTTCTATAAACTCTGCGGTTTCTTATAGGGCTTGATAATGGTTCCTGAAAGATGGTGACTCATGCTTTAGCCATAGCCTATAACAGTGATGGCAAACATTTTAGGCACCGAGTGCCCAAAGTGTATGCAGACGCCCAAACTGCAAGGCTTGGGCACATGCACGCCCATGCCCCATGCATGCACCCCACCCAAACTGCAAGATGCAGGTGTATGCGCCCGCACCCCATGCATGCGTCCCCCGCCCCCACAACAGAGACACGAAGATCAGCTGGCCGGCGGGAGGCATGCGTGGCAGAGACCTGAAACAGAGTTGGGGTGATGGCGCGTGCCCACCAAGAGGGCTCTGCGTGCCACCTCTGGCACACGCGCCATAGGTTCGCCAACACTGGTCTATAGTATATTACCAACAGCCATACTCTCTATCTCCTTGTTCTTGCCTTATGTTACGTGAGCTGTGGTGCCCTGAACCATATTTTTAAAAATGATGCCTCAGCTACCGAATACCATATCTGTGTGTTTATGTGCATATTTTGTGCATTTGTTTATACCCCATTTTTTTGCTTTCCGTATCAGAGAATTGCTTAATTCTTCAAAATGCTGGTGGGATTTTTTTGTGTGCTGGTTTTTTTGGTTTTTTTTTTCTGCAGCATTTCCCCCACCCCATCTGTTCCTTCATAGCTGCAGAGGGTTTCTGTGATGATGTCACAACTACACAGTTCATGGTTTCATTCTGTTAAGATTTATTTCAGTTCGGATGTTGCGTGTAGAGAGGTTTGAATTTGGCTGGATATTTGCTGCATGGGATGTTGCTGTAAAAAGAAACCTGGGCCCCCGCTGATTTTGCTGAACGGTATCCTATAGCAGCCTCAGTTGATGTTTCCATCACTTTTGATATGCTGAGCTAACATTTAATTATAGTGGATGACTACTCTGTTTCTATTGTCAGTTTAAACTTATTTGCGTGAGAATTGCCTCTTTCGGCTTGATATACTTGAAGTGTGATGCTTAGAATTGAGTTGCATCAGATTGCCACTTGTTCCATTTGAAGCCACACTCTCAATCCCCTTTAAAGGCAGTCTGTCTTTTCAGTTGCCTAGCTGAATCTGCTCTCAACTGAGTTGTTATATTCTCCTTTGTTACATGCCTGTACAAGGGGAAAAATGGGTAGTTCTGCAGCATATTTGCAACCAAATATCTGTAGGGTACCTGCCAAGTAGCAGTTAGTAAAAAATGTTCACGCAGTGCCTACTAAATATGAGTTAAGCAGAAATTCAGAGGGTGCCTGCCAAGTAACCTACTGCCATTTGCCCAGTTTGAAGCCATTTTAAATGCAACCAGCATTTCCCCCTTGCATGTTTGTCCTCATTATCTCTAGTTGCAGGTTACTGACCAAGGCAGTATTGTCCAGACATGGAACTTGCAGGGAGCATCCTTAATCTTACTCACCTTGCCAGCCACTCACCCCATCAGGTTTCCAGTAGTCCATGAATTGGGATTGGGTAGGGCAATCTTAATTTATTTTTATAGATGTAATTCATTTAATGTGTTTTTAGGAGTCCATGCCCTTTGAAATTCATGCAGTGTCTCCCTCCCTACAAGGCTTTTCCCCACACTGGTTGGTCAATGTGTTGCTGTAAAATGCACAGGAAATTGTCTTCCTTTTGGCTCTGAAGCAGATGGAAAAAGAGCAGAAATGATCCAGAATTTTTCCTTCTTTATGACTCAGCCTGATACATTACAGCTGGTGTCATGCAGTGGCTGGAAGTATTTTGTACCAAAACTAGGCAGATTTTCAGTTTTATTGCCCTCAATTACCATTATAATGCAGTTTTCCAGACCTTTCTATACATTGGAGTTTGACTGAAAAACAAATTCCTAGCCCTTGATCTAAACCATGGTTTACAAAATATAAAACCAGATTTTATTTTTTTGTTTGATTTATATGCCGCCCTTCTCCGAAGACTCAGGGCGGCTTTTAAATGCTTTTGAGTACCACATTTCATTAACCATGAATAAATGTGTTAAGGATATTGTTGTGTCACCACCAGAGTCATTGTTCATAAAGCAGAGTACCATCAGAAGTTTTTACACATGGAAACGGTTTTGAGAGTAATTGTGAATAACATGCAGACAAACTGGTTTTATAGTATTTTACTTTAAGGGTAAAGCGAAATCATAGTCCTTTAACAATCCAAGTCTTAGCCATATAAAGTGCAATATAAGATCAATCAAGGGATATAAAATCTTCTTACCAGTTTGTAGAAAAATACAAGGAACATTCAGGAACAATATAGAAACAGTTCAATAAATATCAGGAAACAGTAATAAATAAACCATGATCAAACAATGACCATTTAGAGAGATCAAAAATAGTTACAGCATAGTAGCAGGTAAAAATATCGTGTAGTGTCCACACTAACCACAATTAAGCTCTCCTTAAATACATTGGCTACAGAGCTCATCCAATCAGCATGCAGAATGACTCAGCAATGTTCTTAAAGCTACATAATACAATTTCATATTACAAACATACAATGTTGGCTTATATATTTCCTGGCCAACTAGTTAGGCAATGACCATTTCCTAACAAAGTGTGTATCCTCACCCAGTAAAAACTTTGTCAGTATTGTGGCTTCTATAACTTGTTCACACTGCCTTTCCAAACAGTGCTTGCTCATAAGCTGACAAGCAAGTTTTGTGGTTACTTTCTGAACGCCAGGTTTAGAAATCTAAATCATAATATCTTTGTGATTTTACTTGGGATCAACAAGATAACAAATTAAGTTTGGGGTATGGTGTGAGATACATTTTTCTTTTTTACCGGTAAAGTTGACTCCGCAGGCTTTTTATAGTCTTAAAAGAAAAACAATAAAACATGAAGTGTTTAACAGAACCAAATACAGATGCATGCAACTTAATTGGCAACTTTTTTGCACAAAGCTCCCAAATTGTTCCCTTGATTTTGTTTGGATTTGTTCCATCACATATCCTTTTTGACACTGTCATTCAGCGCAGCCTGTTCAAAGGCTTATTTAAGACTGTGGCATACCCCAAGCATGGCACGGCCAATTAGCTGTTGAAGGATTTGGCAATAATAATCCTTTAAGCAGTGTCAAGAACTAGTCATGCCTGAAGGTTATCAAGGACAAGGCTAAATGTTATGAAAAAATCAAGTCGGCCTTTTCTTTAACTTTTAGTGGTGTGATTTTTTTTTGTATTTGTTTGCAGTTATTTTCTTGAAAGATGGGCAATTTACCCAAAGAGAAAAAGAAACTGCTTATTTATCTCATGCTGCTTTTTATTTTTGATCATAAATTGATTTAGTGAGCCATCAAGTTAAATAAATGTCAGAAAAGTATTTTTACTCAAATGTAGAACAGTATATTTTGAAAAGGCATTCATTTACAAAATTAATTGTTTAATTGTTTATGCCAGTGTGGGGTGTCTGAAAAAAGACTATGATTAACCAGCTCTCCCCACTTTTGAATTACCGTAATACATTTCTTTTCTCCACCAACATCCTCCCCGTTACCTGTAGGAGAGTTCTAGGAAGGGTTCTTAGCAATTCAAAATGCTAATAGTCTCCTGGAGAGAGATTTCCTTAGGATACATGTATTAAACTCAAACAGAATAAGGATTATAATAAGTGGTGTAAAAAAGAATTGTGACACAAATAGTTTTTCTTAAGATAACATGTGAAGTAAATATTTTATCAAACTGTCATTTACTTTTACTTATTTACATATTAGCTAACAGTCGTATGTGGTGAGATATAGTTTTAATCTAGTATTTGATTTAATTTTGACCAGTGTTAAAAGTCATTAATGCAATTTTCAGTAAATGAGTGAAGGAGCAATTCTGCACTTTTAAAAGTCTCTTTTAATATTTCATCATCCATAGGAATAGATTATTATGAATGTAATTCTAGAATGGTTAACAGTGGTACTGTTTTAGATATCAAGTATCAGCTTTAGAGTAATTCTTATGCATTGCTGTTGCGTACAGGAAGTCCTCAACTTACATCCATTTGTTTAGTGTATTTGAAGTTATAATGGCACTGAAAAAAGTGACCTACACTCGATGGGCACACTTAACGACAGTCACAGCATCCCTATGGTCACATGATCAGAAATTCAGGCACTTGACAACCAGCATGTATTTATGATGGTCGTAGTGTCCCAGGGTCATGTGATCATTATCCGCAATCCAGTGGTGGGTTCTACTTACCTTTACTACCGGTTCGCAACAGGAAGCTTCTGTGCATGCGCAAATCACTAATGATGACATCCTGGGCGGTGGGCGTGGTCTGCCGGTTTTACTACCGGTTCTTGTGAACTGGTCCAAACCGGGGGCAACCCACCACTGCCGCAATCTTCCCAATCGACTTCCAATAAGGAAAATGAATGGTGGAAGCCAGATTGTCTTAACAATCTCATGATTCACTTGGCAATTGTAGTGATTTGCTTAACAACTGTGGCATAAATGTCATACAATTGGGCATGACTCATTTAACAACTACACTGTTTAGCAACAGAAAATCTGATGCCAATACTATCTAACTGCATATGTCTATGTTCCAATTAGTAGCTGGCTATTTCTGTAGCTGAGAAGATTTAAATACTCTTCTACCTACCTTCCCAAGTTACAATATGTATAGGTAGCAGAAACAATTGAATTATGTTTCTTTCTTCCATTCTTCCCTTCTAGTTGTAATTTGGATGGCACCATGTTCAGCATCTAAGTAAATACTTAGACTGAAGATGGATTTTTATGTATCTTTCCATTTCATTTGAAATTCAGAGAATTCCTTTAGAGTTTTCACAAAGGAATATTATCATTAGCTGTGGGAATCTATTAGTATATTTTAAAATAGCAGCAGTTTTATGTTGATTATTGGTATGAGGGAAATTTACTTTCTCCCATCCATCCTATTCTTTCCCATGAGAGCATCAGGAACTTCTGTAATTGACTTGCAAGAAGTTAAGGTATATATAATTCCTAGAGAAAACTTGGTAATTGGGTTTTGCTTATATTGATATTTTTTTTGGAAACATTCCTCATTTCCTAGCTGATTTCACTTCCTAAAGCCAAATTTCCACACAAGCTCTGAGGGATATTTGAAAAGAAGTGGTCATTTGGGATCTTGGTGCTCATGTAAAATTGAGAAGACTTGTTAACCAGATAATTTGATGTTTGGCAGGCATATTAGAGCTGGAACAAGAGAAGAAACCATAGTAAATGAAATAGCTTTTGTTTACTATATTTAGAAAAGTAATTGGAAGACTAATGGTTATAAATCAGGGCGTAATTTGGTTCTTAGACTGATAGGTTTTCAAATGACTATTTTTTGAACAACCAAAAGCTATGGACACTCCCTACATACAAAGTATTGACAACTGGTTCAGCAATCAGCCCTAAAATTAGCAATGAAGATGTAGAGCAGAGGTGGGGAACTATGGCCCCTTTATGACTTGTGGACTTCAACATCTAGAATTGGCTCAGTAATTTTGGGAGTTGAAGTTCACAAGTCATAAAAGGGCCACCTTGATGTAGAGCTATAATCTCTGTGAGATGATCCTAAGTATTCATTGACTAACATTTGAAATTAAGAATATTGTTGATAAATTTACATATTTTTTTTTCTTTTCTTTTCTTTTTTTTGTAAACAAGATTTATTAAAATTTTTCTTTCATCATACATATTTTATGAACAGAGTGTTGACCGGGTCACATCTTATACGTCTTATATATATTCATTTTTATAATCTGTTCCAATCTTCCCACTTTTTCCATATTCATCCCTTTTATATAATTCTTTATCACAAATTCATCATTTTTCACCATATCCTATTATTTCAACTTCTATCATATTGTTCTCCCTCCCCCCCCCCCCCCAATACATTTTACATATTTCCAATTTCGGCCATAATATTCTTTTTCCATACTTCTTTATTTTATCTTAATCTCTTCTTAATACATAAACAGTATCACTATCCACCCTTTAATTCCTAATTTCTTACAATAACATCAATTAATTATCTTATTTCTCCATTTATAGAATATATTTCTCAAAATTCCCATCCCACTTTTTTAACATTTCAATTTTGTCTCTTAATTTAACTTGTCTTCATAATTAATCCAAATTACCATTTCATATTTCATCTTCTATTCTGTTTTACTGTAAGCAATATACATCATCATATTCAATTCTTACATTGAAACCCTTTAACTTAATTGACCAGCCACATCTTATCTTAATCTCATCTTAATACCTAATACATAAACAATATCACTATCTGCCCTTAATTCCTAATTTCTTACAATAACATCAGTTAATTATCTTATTTCTTCATTTACAGAACATATTTTCCAAAATCCCCATCCCACTTTTTAACATTTCAGTTTTGTCTGTTAATTTAACTTGTCTTCATAATTAATCCAAATTACCATTTCATATTTCATCTTCTATTCTGTTTTACTGTAAGCAATATACATCATCATATTCATTTCTTACATTAAAACACTTTAACTTAATTGACTATCCACAATTAATAATATTAATACAATTCCCTTAAATCTACTAATATAGACCTTATTTCCCTTCCTCCTTTACACTATTCTTCCCTTCTTTAACCATTTTCTCTTGGTCTCTCCAAAATTCCACTTTGTAATAATTTTCTCTTTTCTCCTATTCTCTTAACTACTTCTTTTTCTTTTTTTTTCTTTTTATATTTATTATATCTTTTCTCATGAATCCTTTTTCTCACTTTTAGATATATTACTCAAGTAATTCTCCCCAAGCTTTCTCCTAATCTTTTTCCACTCTTTCCTTCTTTTCCCTTTGATTGATTCTTTTGGGGGGGGGTATTCCCCCCATCTACTCTTTTTTGCCACTGTAAATCCCAGTGAAATCATCTAACTGCTTTTTGCATTCAATTCCTTTTCCTTCAATATTATTTTCTTGCTCCTCATTTATGCTCTCTTTTTCCTGTTCTATGTATTCCGGCAAAATTTCTGACTTTTTATTACCCTTTAGTGATTCACACATATTTTTAAACATCTCAATTAATTCTTCACATATCCAAGACTCCATATTGTCAATTTAAAAAATTGTTAAAACTTTTGACTTATATTTAATTAAAATGTTAAAGTCCAGATAGTCTCTTTTTATTTCCAAACTATGTCCAATTCAAATATTTATCCAATCCACTCCAAGTTAAAGCTTTGTTATCTTCCACCACCATTGAGAATCGAAACCAAGCAATTTAGAAAAACAGATACTCCTTAAAAGTTCTCATAGTTTCAGAATTATCTTTTAGCAGTCAAGGTCACAGCTGTTATTTTCTCTTCTATTTTCCAACCAATATTGCAGTACTCTCTTTCTGCCAGCAGATGTCTCTCTCAAATCCATGATATTCTCAGACCAACTAAGTGTCAAAGCTGTTAAAAGTATTTTAAATCCACATAGAAAGTACTTTCCTCGAGTTTCTTTTTCTTTTATTATTTTTAACTTCTCCAAATTCAATTTTAAATCCAGTTGTGAAATTTTCTTTCTTGGGCTTTGGTATTTTAACCTCCTCTTTGTTCTTCTCCCTCCATTAAATTCCCAAGTACCAATTAGCCGCTCCTTTCCGCTTCAGGACACCTTTTAAAGTTATTAAAATTTTTATTTTTTACCTTTGAGTTGGCCAATCACTCACCCCATACCAGCACTCCGTTTAAACACCGCTCCTGCCGAGAAATCTTAGTCCGGTTGCCCCAGCTTCAGAGCAGTCATTTTTCAATGGCCGCTACCCCCATATTTTGAATGTTGACATCACTATTGTACAGAGTTTCAGTATATTCTTTCCATCTTTGTTTAATCTTCTTTGAATCTATTGTTGATGATAGCATATAACTTGTAAATTTAGAAGCACTGCTTATTTTTCCATATATGTTTCCATCTTCATTACGATCACAGATGTAATTGCCACACAACTTTTAGTCTTTTCTAACAGGTTTCTGAATTTTTTTGTTAGATTCCTTTCTGAGGTCTTTGTCTGTCTTGGCTCCAGCTTCTCCTTAGCAATTTCAACAATTTGTTCTGACATCCAGTTTGCTTTCATCTGATCCTTAATCTTTTGCAGCGTCTTTTCACATTCCTCCTCAACAGCTTCTTTGATTTCATTCCACAGTTTCTCTGGTTCCTTATCAATGAAATTCAGGACTTCAAAACAGTTCTTGATGGTCTTCTTGAAAATGCTTGTGATCGTATAATAGAAACTGACTGACTTTGTTTTTCGTCTTTAGTTTGATTTGGAACTTGCACATGAGCAGTTTGTAATTTGTTTCAAAGTTAGCTTCCTATCATATCTTTGCTCTTGAAAGCAAGTTCTTATACCTCCTTGCACCAGTAATGTGTACTTTGTACTCCATCTGGTGATGTCCACCTATATAAGCATCATTTTGATTGTTTGAAAAGTGTGTTATCAATGGATAAATAATTGGATTGGTAGAAACTGGTAAATCATTATCTTGCTTAAACCCTTTTTCCAGATCATGTAGTCTAACTACAGATTCCTCAGTTTTTTCAGTTCTGCCATCCCAATCAGTACATCTTCTTCCATGCTTGATCAGTTCTGCATTCTCTTTTTGTTGGTCTAATGGACATGTCATTTTTTAAAATGTTCTTTTCTTGGAATTATAAAGATTCAGTCTAGTTTCCACTAGTTCTGCCACTAAATATACTGAATTATAAAGCTTGGGGGTGGGGGTGGGGAGAAACAAAAGATAAATTTGGTCTGTTTGAAATCTCAGCAGGGGTCAATTTATTGGTACCTTAGAGGGCATTGTTTACCAAAAAGTAGAAACTTTATTATATTAATTCATGAAAGTAGACATTATATATCCATGCCATACAAATTGTACAAGGCTGAGCTAGACATATTTTATTGGTTAAGTGCAGACCAAATTTATGGGCCCTGCAAAGTGATAAGCTTGTAGTAAACTTGCCAATGCAATCACAGTATAATTTTAAACACACGTATGGATCTAATACGTGTTTCTGATTATTTTGATATTTGCCTTAAAGAAAAGTGGGCATCAAAGACTTGCTTAAAGATACTTCTAGCCATTTCAGTTCCCTTTTTAAAGTAATTAATCATATGAATCCAGAATGACAGTATACACCCAGAGCAGCAATCTAACTTGTTAATTACATGTTTAATCACATCTTATGTAGAGGAATGGATTATATTTGCTGTTCAGATTGTATTCTCCTAAGAGATCTTGGAACTCAGTGAAATAAGGCATGTTGAACCACGTCAGCTCATCAAAGTGATTGCACCTAATAGGTGAGTTGAAAAGCAGAAGAAAGTCCATTTGTCATAGAAGTCAATTTTTCATGCTGCAAGGAAGCAAATGACTCGCTTCTTAATGAGCCTCCATTTTTCAGTTAGTGTGCCCCTCTTTTGCAACACCAGAAATGTTTAACAAAGCAGAGGAAGTGGGATCCAAAACTTCTGCCTGTGCTTGCACATGCCACTTGATAGCAAACTCTTGCTGCCAGGCATACTCACTAATAGTCAAGGAAGAGAATGAATTAATGCCCAGAGTGAGAGGAGGTGCTGAAATACTGCAAAGTGTTAAGTAGTAGTCACCTATTTATTATTAGATTTTCTGCTGCCTGTGGTGTTGTCAGAAGGGAATAAAAGAAGCAGGACATATTGCAGACTGTTAATTGGACTCATAGCTGCATGATGTAATTACTAGATTTTTTTTTCTCCCCTCAATCATTTTCTTAATAAAAAGAGGAGCGTGAGGAGGTAAGGTTGTTTAACCATTTCTGGTGAACAGATTGCATTGCAGGAGCTATTTAAGAAATAACCTCTTAACAGTTATATAAACTCATTAATTTGGAAAGTGTTCATTGAGGCATAGAGCCTTCACTTGCACTGAAAGCTCACACACAAAGCTACAGGCATAGAAAGCCATTAATCAGCACACAGACAATGTCCTAGTTTAGCACCCAACTGATTAAAAAAAAAACAGGCAGATTCTGTTTTTATATTTATATGTGTTTCAGAGAGGGGAGGGGAGGAAAAACTAGCTTCTATTTTGTGAGTTAATTTTGGACCAAGTGGGGAGGAATTTAGAGATGTTAAATCCACAAAACACATCAATTTAAACATTTCATTTAGTTTAACTAGTTTATCTGAAAAAAATGTTCTAATGGACAGTAGGAGGAAGGAGAAATATAGCTGTATAATAATAATAATAATAATAATAATAATAATAATAATAATAATAATAATAATAATAATAATAATAATAATAATATTTCTATACAGCCCTTCTCCCGAAGGACTCAGGGCGGTGTACAGCCAATTTAAAAACACAAGAGACAACAATAATTAAAAATTAAAATAATTAAATAGATTTGGTCGATTTAAAACCCTAAAAATTAAAATACCCCAATTTAAAATTATTATATTGACAGCCCTGCCTAGCGGAACAAGAGGGTCTTCAGTGCGCAGCGGAACACCCGGAGGTCGGAGATCTTACGTATATCTGGGGGCAGTTCATTCCACAGGGCTGGGGCTCCCACAGAGAAGGCCCTCCCCCTGGGTGTCGCCAGCCGACATAACTTGGCTGATGGCACCCTGAGGAGACCCTCTCTGTGGGAACGGACTGGTCGGTGGGAGGCTATTGGTGGCAGAAGACGGTCTCGAAGGTACCCGGGTCCTATGCTACTATTAAGATAAAATTCTTCTGTTTAAATTATTCAAAGCAGTTAGGATAGAACTATTGCCCTGTGTTCTTTCTTTGCCCCTTCATCGTACAAAAATGATATCCTTTCCCTCTAGGAAACTAAGCTATATAGCTGCACAGTATAAATATGGTGCATAGCAGTCAGTGAGAACTTCAAAGGAAGTATGGGAAAGAAAGGTCTGTTAACATTTTTCTCACAATGTAATTTTATAAGCATTTTTTTCAAAAGAATACAGTATATGAAATTAATCCTCAAGCTTCTGTATATGAGGAGAGGGTCTTTGGCCATACAAATAGCTTTCTACTAGAAGATGAATCAGGATGGATAATAGGTGTTCTACCATGAAGTTTGGCTTAATGTAAGCATCATTAAAAGAAACACATGACTGAAAAGTTATCATTATATTTTTATCCTTGTTGTGGCCCACCCGCTGCCAGCAGATTTGGCGGCAGATTGTGAGGAGGTTGGGAGGGAACTTGGGCCAGTGCTGGAGTCTGGGGAAGGCTCTGATGGATACTGTGCGTAGGACGCAGAGATAGAGCTAGGGCTGTCCGACATTTCTCAGCCACCGGAGAGGCAGCTGCCTTTGGAGGCTGATATGAGTGAGGAGGAAGAATAGCTGGGACCTCTTCTAGATCACGTATGCGCAGAGCAGTTAGAAGAGGTGAGCAACGGAGGACAAAGAGTCAACTCAGGAAGCAAAGCACACGTGGACACTGAATGGCCCCTCCCTGGCTGGGGAATAAATAGAAGGAAAGGGGAGTGGTTGTTGTAGGAGACAACAGTTTGTATTTCTGAAGATATTGCTCATTGTGTTTCGTGCCACAAAGACTGCTTGCCAGAACTTAATTTGCAGCCTTTCGGCTGGGAGCTCATAGCCTTTATCGCAAGGAACTGATAAGGCCTATACTGCAGTTAACTCCTTGAAAGGCTATTGCCTGGACTTTTCAATGGGTGAATGCAATTAGTTCACAAGAGGTAAATAAAGAGGGTTTTTTTGTGACAAGGAGTCTGTTTCTTGGTTCTGCTAAGGCTGGGTCAGAACAATCTTGCCTTTTAAACATTGAGAGAGCGCGTGTCTGGCCCAAAATCACCCATTTGGCTTTCATGTCTAAAAGAGACCTAGAACCCCCAGTATCCTGGTTTCTTAGCCAGTACCTTCATCACTGTAACATCATCATATCATTTTCTTATGGGACTATATACATTTGTTTATATGGATTTCAGAATGTGTGGCTGACATTCTCTAAGCTTTATGTGGTCCTACTTGGTAATATCAATAGATTTATTTTGTGTATGGCATACAATATCAGGGAAAACTACACATGCTAGACACAAAGCAATCCTAAATTGTTAGTTCATTCTGTTTGTGTGCATTGCATTGCAGGGGGCAAACTAGCTTACACCAGCTGGCTAATGGCAGTCAGGTTGCTGGCTTTTCCAGGCTTTTCCTCCTTGTCTTGTGTTGTCTGGCCAAGTCCAGTGCCGGCTTCCACTCTTTGCACACACAAACACAGCTAGGTTTTTCCCACTGAAATGGCACCCATTTATTTATTTATTTGCAATATTGCATTTTTCAAACTGCTGGGTGGGCAGGAGCTGGGGATCGAGCGGCGGGAGCTCACTCCATCTCATGGAGCCGGACTCGAATGACCAGAGTCCAGATCATTTCTGGCCAGCAGTTCCAGCGTAGGTAAGCCACTGCACCACCGTGTCCCTCTACCAATAGAATAGGCTTACTTTTTCATTATGTTTAATTTTTCTTGTAGAATTCTTGAAGTGCAAGTACATGGTATCAAAAACTATGCTGAATAGGCAATTATTTTGCTAAATATTTTGCTAAGTATTTTCATTATATTAAATACTACAAGTTAAATTAAATATTTAAAGTCTTGTTAGATATTTTTCGTTGCCTTCATGGTATTCTATACCTATAATAAATGCTAAGGTTTGCTTGATAAAAGGTAGATGGTCCAAACTTCCTCTTCAATAAGTCACCTGTTTTTTCACACCCTGGTTCTACTTCCTGCTTTGGAATAATGGCTTCTACCTGCTTTTACTATCTGTCCTCTTGAGCCCTTCACCTGGCATCTGCTCCCTAACCTCAACATGTAAAAATAGGAGGCCCCTCATACTGTGTTCCATCCTACTTCTTTGGTGATTAAAAAAAAATAATCAAAATACGAAAATAGAAATAGTTTTAGTTTTAGTTTTAGTTTTTTTTTTTAGTTTTTATTGAATTTCTATACCGCCCTACTCCCGAAGGACTCAGGGCGGTGCACAGCCATGAAATAAAACACATAGATATACAAAATTTAAAATCGAATAAAATGAATTAAATAAATTTGGCTGAATTGATACCCATAATTTAAAATACCCATATTTTAAAATACAGTAAAAATTTAAAATTTACACTTAAAAGGGAGAAGATTTAGGCAAGGCCAGCTTGATGAAATAAAAGCGTCTTCAGCTCGCAGCGGAAGGTGCGCAGATCCGGAATCCTCCGTATCTCTGGGGGGAGCTCATTCCAGATCATCGGTGCCCCCACAGAGAAGGCCCTCCCCCTAGGGGCCGACAGCCGACATTGTTTGGCCGACGGCACCTGGAGGAGCCCCTCTCTGTGGGAGCGTACTGGTCGGTGGGAGGCTATTGATGGTAGTAGGCGGTCCCGTAAGTAACCAGGTCCTAAACCATCTTCTGGCCCTGCAGCATTATCTCAAATTATCTGCAAATTATCTCAAATGCTGCATTATTTGCAGCATTATCTCAAATAATTGAGATAATGCCATCTTCTGGCCCTGCAGCATTTAGTGACTACAAGACTCAGCCCTTGCCGTCTTTTTAATATTTAGAAAAGTGATACAAACAGACCCCTTTTAACATTATGTATTAAAACACAAACATCCAGTATGAAAGGAGATAATTTGAGGGCTGCTCAGTCGTTGTAACACAGCAGCTTGTAAATTAGTTAAAAAAAGAAAAATCAGAAGAAAACACAGCTCCCTGGTCAGATCACATCTGTTAATAATGAAGACCATTCTGCCAAAAATAACACCATTTAGAAATCAAGATTTCAAATAATTACACATCCCAAAAATATTCAAAAGGGGAGGGGGGAGACTCTTCATAAGCATAGCTTGAAATTCAGACTAAAACTCAGCCTCATAAATTGGGTGGAGGTGGAGATGAAGAATGAAAATGAGACTTGGCACAACAGAAAAAAAAAATCAGAAAACTACCACAAATTCCTAATTAGTTATATTCATCTATTTCTAGAGAATTGTGTGACTTTTCCTAAACCAAATGATCCTCTGCTTCAATTGCCTCTTCAGCTTCTCCAATTTCTTCCAGATAGTTTATCACCTAATCTCTTTCTATAGACCCTAACTCTAATCATTTCAGCGTCCAGCAGTGATCTGATCATAACAAGATGCAGGAACTAAAGTGGAATGCAATTATACTCTACCTTATTCTACCCCACCCTATCCCTCCCCATTCCAATTATGGATGAATATTTGTGAAAAGCGTAAAAAAAAACCTAAGACCCCCATACTTTATAAACACAGGTTGATATGAAGATAAATTAATTTTGACAGGTTTTTTTAACAAAAGCAATATGCGTGAATACTCTAATAAGATGTAGACTATGAAACTTCCACAAGATGAGTCAGTATCAATTATGTGCAAAAAGATAATAATTTTATCTTAACCTTTCTGTATCTTTTAAAAGGCAAAGACATTTTCCTTTGCCCACTTTGCGAAATATAAAACAAGTGATAGCACCCTTTAAGAGCCTCAATACTTGGAAGTTTTGCTGATTGTGCCTTTGAAATACTTTCCATTCCTATAAATATCTCTTCATTTGAGCCTTCTAAAAGTTACCATTTTTTGCCAATTTCACAAAGAGATAGATCCCTTATAACCCCAGCTGTGAAACATACGGTTCGCCTTGTTAATGCTATAGTATAAGACATAATAGACATTTGCCTCTTATTGGAATACATCTTATAACAAGTGGCAGGACCGTGAACTCTTTAGTGGCTTCCTGTGTAAAACACCTATTAATATTGGGCATAGTCTTAAAGATTCTTGTACTCTGAAATTGCTAGGTACTTTAGCAAACTGATAAATCATTGAGTTATCAGTTACAAATATTTGCTCAGCTTGAAGCAGCAGGAAGAAAAGGTCAAAACACAATGGGAGTTATTCTACTCAATAAATTTCAGAGTAAATTACTTTCTTACATTCTTTGCGTGTGTGTGTGTGTGTGTGTGTGTGTGTGTATGGGAGGGTTATACTCAAAGCTGTATTGATTAGTTGCTTCCCGTGTATTCTTGGTCACTAAATAACTCTTTTTTGTTCATTACTTAGTGTTCAGTATGTTACAAAACCAATTAGATTATTCTAAATTTTTTTCATATGTCATTGCTAATTATTTTTCTAAGATGATCAGAGGAGAATCTGCTACTTTATTTAATAAAAAATACAAAGAGCAATTTAAAAAGAATAAAATACAAAGACAATATAATACAAGTAAAGACAAAAAGAGAATAAAAGCCTAAAAAAGAGAAAGAAAACTGGAGAATAACAGAGAATTGATACCAAGATCAACAGCATTAGGGTAAAACTAGTTTGTTTCCCTTTTTGATTGAGATAGTGGCCAATAAGAACTGTTGGAAGAAATGTCCATCTGGGTTCAGTTCCGAGTGGGGAGAAAGACACTGGAAACATGGAGGCTGCTTGGAAGAATAGTTTAATGGCGAAGCAGAGCCACCAAGCACGTGTGATTCTGGGTAGAAGAACACATGGAGGAGAGAAGTATATATATTTATACCCTTTCTTGGGCCCCGCCTTTGAGCTTCCTGTTCCTGTCAAAGGCAGGTATCCCATCTGCCTTTGACAGGAACAGGTTGCTGTAGGAGTTGCTGTAGGAACCGGAACAGGTTGCTGTTGGTTGCTATAAGGGTCATGTGCAAATCTTAGGAGTTTGTCTGAGATAAGCCTGGTTGAACTGTGGGCTGATGTAATGTCCCTAGGTGATTTCAGCCCTGCTGTTAGATGGGTAGAGGACTAATCATATCATTTCGTGAGGGCCATGTCTTAATCCCATCACCCTGGAACTGAAGTGGGGGGCAGGGAGCTGCTTTGTTTTTAAAAACATGTTTCTTCTTTTCTCATCCAGGGAAATACAATATTCTGCCTTTTTAATATTTCCTAGAATGTTTCATTCTTCTAAGAGGGGTGGGTGTTAACTTTCTTCAGAACTGTATTTGTTACAAAAGGATTCTCATCCTGCAGTAGTAATATGTAGATGATCCTTTACTCGACCACAATTGACCCCCAAATTGCTGTTGCTAAACAAGACATTTCTTAAGTAAGTTTTGCCCTATTTTACGACCTTTCTTGCCACAGTTGTTAAGTGAATCACTGCAGTTATTAAGTTAGTAACCCAGTTGTTAAGTAAATCTGGCTTCTCAATTAATTTTGCTTGTCAGAAGGTCACAAAAGGGGATAACATGACCTCAGGACAACGGTCACAAATATGAGTCAGTTGCCAAGCATTTGATTTTTGATCATGTGACCATGGGGATGCTGCCACGATCATAAATGTGAATTTATGCCACTTTTTTCAGTGTTATTGTAACTTTGAATGGTCACTGAACAAGGTGTTGTAAATTGAGAATTGTATAGCTTTTACCTCAGAATGGGATTAAGTTCTGTAAACGAATGATGTTAAAAGAACAGCGTCAGAAAAGAGACCACAAGGAAATGTGGGTAAGGGCTTCAGGCTTACTTGAATGACAAAGACTCTTTTTGAAGGACTCTTCAAAAGGGATTTTCTGGTTTCTATCTTCTAGTATCATTGTGAGGAAGATGTCAAAATGGGCTGGACAAAAAATGCTGCAGTATATAGTAGAAATGAAATTGATCTTTAACATTGGTGGGTGGGTTCCAGTCTAGAAACCCTCCCACCCATAAGACTCACCAGTAGCCCCTAATCTGCCTGCCATGCTATGTTATAAAGTTGTTGGCAGGCGGAATGGGACCGTGGCCAACTCACCACGGTATAACTCGCTGCAAGACAATTCAACAATTCAATTTAATTATTGAAAATAATTAAAACATTATTTTAATTTTTGTTATTCACATTTCATTTTGTCCTTCCTTTGACATTCTTTCTTTAATGGTTCTATTCATCTATTTCATCTATATTAGTGTAACTCTTGTCCCACAATGAGTTATCCTGCAGCGAGTTGGCTGTGGCAAGTTGGCTGTGGCAAGTTATTGTAGAGCTGTTGGCAGATTTTTGCTCTGGCTTTCTCTAAACTTAAAGACAATAGAAAATGGGAGGTGACACCAAAAAAATGTAAGTCAACTAAAATTATTGTCTTCCATCATGAAGAGGCATTGTGAGAAGAAAGGAAGTTTGCCAAGTGAATGGCTTGTGAAATAAAGTTTTAACCAGTAAATGAAATGACAAATGCAGGCTCTTTCTTCAAGGGAAGCCAATCTTGATTCCACACAGATTAGAGGATTTGAGGTTCATCATGGGAGCTGAAAGAGAGTGCACAAAGCCTTGGACTGGATAGTCTCTAGTGGTTTAAAAGCATTATACATGCATACCTGTGAACCTGTGAAAGCATCTGTGAAACAGGTTTAGGTTTAAGCAGGTTTATGGTATGTCTGGGATGGAAAAAGTCCAATATTGCTTTGTCTGTCAGAGACAGTCTTAATTTGTTCCTACCAGAGACCTAGAATACAAAGGCCAGATATTTAAAAGCAGAAACTAGCATAACCTGATTATTATCAATATGCCAATGGTGGTTTTGGTCCCCATGTCCTCTTGAGAATACCATAATCTTGATCTTGTGAACATTTTGTTCATGCAAAATTCAGCCAAAGCATAGAGATCTCTCCTAGAGGTGAGCTGAGAAAATGAAAGGATGTCTATATTATCTATATAAAGCAGCACAGCAAAAGCTCTGTCCTGGAGTTTGGCCGGAGTGGGTCAATTCTCTTTTGGTTAGATCTGTTATGATAGAATTCATATAGATATTAAGCAGAGGGGAGGCAAGATACACCCTACTTCACGCTTTGAGTCTACAACAAGTCGCCATGGCCAACTTGCTGCGGGACAACTAATACACTAATATCAAAAAAATAGTGGATAGAATAATTAAAGAAAGGATGCCAAAGGAGGAACAGAATGAAATGTGAATGACAATCTCTTTTTAAAAAAATTAATTATTTTAAATAATTGAATCGTTGAATTGTCCTGCAGAGAGTTGTCCTATGATGAGTTGGCTGTGGCAAATTGGCTGTAGTGAGTTGACTGTGGCAAGTTGGCCGTGGTGAATTGGCTGCGGCAATTTGTCCCATTCTGTCTCCCTTTTGCTTATTAGGATATCTACAGTAAGGTGTCCACGATTCATATCTAAATGTGGCAACAGTATTTTCATGTAGCATCCTGATTAGGCAGAGAAGATGCTAATCTAGGTACACAGTACACAGTAAAGTACACAGAAACTTTAACCAAAGTCTGTCACATAGAATGTAGGCAAAGACTGACTTTGATCAGTTTTGAGAAGGAGCCAGCAGGCAAGAAAAATACCAACAACAATAGAATAGAATAGAATAGAATAGAATAGAATAGAATAGAATAGAATAGAATAGAATAGAATAGAATAGAATAGAATAGATTTCTTTATTGGCCAAGTGTGATTGGACACACAAGGAATTTGTCATGTGCATACGCTCTCAGTGTACATAAAAGAAAAGATCCGTTTGTCAAGAATAATATGGTACAACACTTAATGATAGTCATAGGGAACAAATAAGCAATCAAATCATATTACGTAACAGTCAATATAAATCATAAGGATACCAGCAGACATAAGTGGGAAGAAATGGATGATGGGAACAATGAGAAGATTAATAGTAATGCAGACCTTGCAACTAGTTTGACAGTGTTGAGGGAATTATTTGTTTAGCAGAGTGATGGCGTTCAGGAAAAAACTGTTCTTGTGTCTAGTTGTTCTGGTGTGCAGTGCTCTATAGCGTCATGTTGAGGGTAGGAGTTGAAACAGTTTATGTCCAGGATGCGAGGGGTCTGTAAATATTTTCACAGCCCTCTTTTTGACTCGTGCAGTATACAGGTCCTCAATGGAAGGCAGGTTGGTAGTAATTGTTTTTTCTGCAGTTCTAATTATCCTCTGAAGTCTGTGTCTGTCTTGTTGGGTTGCAGAACCAAAGAAAGGATTTTAAGTGTCATGCAATGTATCTCTCTGAATTTTATATCTTTTATACCAGTGTTGCTTTTATTTAAAATGCTTTTTAAAAGTCAGTAACAGCCATGAAGAAAAACTTTAAAAATGTTATCTTTACAATAAGTAAGTTAATTTTTACTATTGTTTATTGTAGGAAACATATTTACTAACATTATGTTTAGTAATGTTCACAAAAGATGACTACCAGTAAAGATGTGTGATGAAGATGCAAAGAAACATATGATTCCATGCATTGCTTATTCATTTGTAGTACATTAGCTAGCTATCCTGATAGTAATATGTATTAATTAATATATAGTATTAAACAATGATATTGTTGTGACCTAGGCCCAAGTAGTTATTACCAGACACAATCAATCCTAAACAAACATATTTTATTAGAACATCTGAGAATTATTTTATTCTCGGCTTAATCCAAATTAATTCCAAAACAAATTCTTCATAAACAGTCTTTCGGCCTTATCACCAACGTTTGTCTTCTTTGGCACCCTGCCAAAGGCTTTTCTTGGCAAAACCCCATGAAGTTCAGAAGCAAGAGATGCCGACAAGAAACAAATGTAGCAACGTTGCTTTCCTATAAAGATCCCAAGAGCCACTGCTGCTCTATTAAGCCTTCTGGGAGGGGCCAATCATCTTCTGGCCTTACTCCCGAGTCATCCTTTTTGCTTAGCTGCTCTTGCCTTCTGGCAGTTCTTTGCATGCGTGCACTAGGAACAGGCTCCTCCTGTTCTTCTACCTCTCTGCTATCCGCCTCTGGAGGCTCCAGAGTCCATGCATCGCTCCCAGATGGCTCTGGCCCCATCTCTCGTCCAGAGGTCCAGAGCCCTCGTCCGGACCTTCCCCTGACTCCAGGACTGGCCCATTGTCTTCCCCAGCCTCCTCACTGTCCGACTCCACTGCCAGCTCCACAGGCTGCTGGCGGACCACAACAGATATAAGGCAGCATCTGCTGATACAGAAATTCATGCCAGGAGAATACTCTGCCCAAGATATAAACTCGTAAAACAAAGAAATCGCATGTACATACAATATATTTAAAAAAAACCCTTCTCCTGGATTTCTGATATGCTGAGAAAATACTTGGAAGATTTGGCTACATTTGGACAGAGGATACAAAAATGAAGGAAAACATGAAGTTTAAAAGGGAAATAACAAATATCACAGTAATGTCCTAACCTGTCCAGAGGCCATCTCTATTGGAAACTGTGCAGTGCCTGGGGTTTTGCCCTAGGCACCTCAAAGCCTCTAGTTATTATGTATCATTGGGATATAGTCCTTTATATTCTTTACCAAAATGTTGCATTGGTAAAAGTTAAACAGGAGAGGTCAAGGATAGAAAGGGTTTAAAAGGCTTTGAATAAAAATTCATGTCAAGTTTCTGGACAATTTAATGCATTCTGTACAATATTACTCAATCTAATACAATTCAAATGCATTCGGTCATGCAATATTTTAATCAATAGAATTGTAGTTCAGTAAAGATGACAGGATGTGGGTTGGGAAAATCTAGCTGCAATTTTTAGGTTTCCATCTTTGGTGCAGTTTTCAATTTAAAGCTGTTCCAACGAAGACTATATCATGTTTAGGCCAAATATATTCTTGCTGGCCTTTACATAAACCAACCCAATTTGTATCAGTAGTCTTTCACCTCAAAACTAGATACAATGGTTCTAGGAACTAACATCTTTTCCATAGCAAGTTATGTGCAATATTTTTTTCCAATTCTATTCTTTTTTTAAAGACCAGAAGAATGGATTTGAGTAGGGGTGTCAAACTCACGTCATCATGGCTGCATCACATGACGTATTGGGACTTTCCTCCCCTTCGCTAAACTGGGGGTAGGCGTGGCCAGCACATGATGCATCCGGCCCACGGGCTGGGAGTTTGACAACCCTGAATTAGAGGATTCTATATGACCTTTTTACAGCTTCAGAGTCCAAGTTGATTCAGTGACAACTGCTTTTAGTAATCGCATTAATTCCAACATGGGTAGGCTGGGAAGTAATGTCACTGAATAATTCTGGCTTATCACTTTCTTGGTTTTGCTTTTGGTTTCCCCAAAACAGCAGACCTTGAGACAATTGGTCCAACCAATATAATTTCCCCTCCCTGAATAAAATAATGAACTGCAATAAAACCATTTCTAGAGTGGAAGAGAATATCCTGAAAAATGGGTTGTTTTTCCTGTTTGCTGCACATGCTGTTTTACAATAGTAAAAATATTTTATTATTCCCCTAAACTCCACTGAAGATGTTACGTAGCCTGGTAATGAAACTTGGAGAAGGAACCTTAACCCTCATATTTTATTATGTTACGTATATTCATACAAACACAGTGTACTTTCTGTTATAGTGACAACAATGTAGATAGACTACTTTCTTCAGAGGAGAGTCTTTTGATGATGTACGCACTACAAAGGGTGTGGCTACTTGGCACACGGGACAAAGGCCTTCTCCTCAGGCTAATAGAATGCTTCCTTAAAGAAATGCACACATCCTTCCAATCCCCAGATATTTTGGAAATGGCAAAAAGCATCTCTTTTGCCAAGCCTATAACTGTTAATTGAACTGAACGTTGTTTATATTGTCAGGTTTCATATTTTGTATTTTGTTTTAATTGTTGTAAACTGCCTTGAATGCTTATATGAGCAGAAAGATGGGTAATATATAAATAAATAAATTCAAATTTTGGCACTTTGAATTTGGGATTATATTTGACAAAATCTGTTCATAGTTTCAAAAAGCCCCCTTTCATTGACATATGGATCAGGATCAGCCTTGTCATGAGTCATCTTGATTCAGAAAGAAGAGCATGAAAGGTAATTACTTCCCAGCCTCAAATTGCCAAGAGGACTATTAGTTGGTGGAAAAGCTGCCCACTAGCATCATTACACCCAGCTGAATTAAGTTTTTGATGTTCGATGGAGCTTCCAGAAAGTCCAGGAACCTGTTTTCTCTCTTCTTTGGAGTGTCTGGTAATCCCATAGGACAGGATTTCTCAAACAAAAATGGTGGCTTTTACATCAGGTAATTTAGTGTGACTTTTGATAGACTTCATATTTAACTCTTTTTTTAAGAAGAATTACAGTTCCTTTGTAGAATATTTCATGGTGGGTTGCACATTTAAAATGCCCTGATTTAGTTTTTAAACAAGGGAATGCATAAGTTACTTATTTCTTCACAGAGGCTTTCAGTTGATGCTATTTTCTCTCTCTCTGATGCTTTAAATCCAGTCTAAAAACTGGATTATGGTGGCATGTTATAAACAGTGGAAGACATTTATGATTAGGAGAGAGCAGTAAGATGCAAAATTACAAACCAGACAAAACAATGACATGGCATATTACAAAAGAAGATGAAATACCATCAGATTCACCAAACCACCTAATAGAAAATTTACAACTGATTCTAAGTACAGTATACATAATCTCCAAAGAAAACATACATCTAGAGAAGTATAGCACATCTGTCTATACTGGGCAAATAAATGCAAAGTACACAAACTTTAATGCTTCACTGTAGAATCATGAACATCAGTTTGAGTTCTGTATAGCAAATATTTATTTGGTCTGCATTTTTAAGGGGAGGGGGGTTAAAGACCCGGAGCTTGTCAGCTGGAGACTTGACAGCCTGGGTTTGAGACCCAAGCTCTGTGCAATGGAGTGAGCTCCCATTTTTGCCTCAGCTACTGCCCACCTAGCAGTTTCAAGGATGCAAATGCAAGTGATCTGTCCCCGTCCACACACACACACAAACACAGCCAGCCGAGGGTTAAGGAAACACTTTGGCACACACCCAGGTCTTTATCTCCAACTTGGCAGCGATTTACATACCGTCTGCCAAGTGCGTTTATTTCCACAAAACAGAAAGATAAGAGTCCAATCGTACAAAGTCCAATCAGAATAATATTCCTCTCAGCAGTTTCCGGACGAGGCTTTAGTGACTATCCAAGGTTTACTTTTGTTCGGCACAGGGATCGCTGGCCACCACCCTCTATTTTATAGTCTCTGGGGTGTGGTCCAGTGACTCAGTTCTAATCCCTAGCACGCCTCCTGAGCTGCTGCAATCGTTTATCATGCCTTCGGAGGCGTGCGTCCAGGAATGATGTCTCTCCCTCGCTCTCATCTGAGCCACCTGTCTCCCTGCTAATCTCCTCTCCCTCGGCCAGCACCTGAGACAGTGCCAGAGGGGAGGGGCTTGGAGAGGGAGGCCTGGCTGACTCCTCTTCCTCATGCTCGGAGCTTTCTTCCTCCGATGGGACAGGCTCAGAGGGCGGGGCCACAACAGCAAGATTAATAGGTAGATAGATTAATAGTTAACACTTCGGTGGGAAGGTCACAGCGTTGCATGTGCCTTGGCATATAATCATGCTGGCCACATGACCACGGAAATTGTCTTAAGATAACACTGGCTCCCATGGCTAAGAAACAGAGATGAATACCGTGCTCTAGAGTCTGACATGACTGACAGGAAAACCTTTACCTTTATCTATTTTTAAGAATATGGCAGTGTCTGGCAATACAGGGTTAAAATCTTTTAGACATCACTATGACTACAATTTGACTGCCTCAGCTGCTATTTGGTCTCCATTCATTGAATTAGAGTCATATATTTTGTTGAGCTCCATCCATTCCTTGGCTTCATGGTACCTGAGGGATCTATATTTTTGAAGAAGTGTGCTTCTTAGAGTGGCAATTCAACAAAAGCCAAATATGTAACCAGAAATGGTTGATCTACCAAAGGTACTGAGCAGGAGGCAAGGGTGTAGTCGTAAGTGAAGAACTAGGCTTGTAAGATCATCAATTTGAATAAATCTGCCTCAGACCTATCCTACAGAGCAGGATCAAAAATGGGTCAGCAGGATTTGAGATGGGGGCAAAAACTCAAGGAACAATGAAAGCCAATGAAACAGACAAATAACAGATTTTCTCTTGTTCTGTGTTCTGAAAAATATTATCATCTGGAATATTCCTTTCAGTACTAGCTGATAATTTTGCTACATTTAACATCTAAAATACATGAAATAATTCTAAAAAAGTAATGAGATACACTCTTTATCCTGGGCAGTTGAAAATAAAGATTTCAGTTCTTTTTTTCTTTCTTTCTTTCTTTCTTTTTTTTTTTTTTTTGCTGCCACAGTCACTCTTACTACAAGAGTCTGAAACAAGACTGTCCTTTGTTTTATGAGAAGGGTTGATACTGATCTAGTCATCCCAGAAAAAACAAATCTATCAGGTGTAATTTATATAGGTGTGTGCGCTTGCCTTTTGCTATTTAGCTGGCCAGGTTACAACCAAATATCTGAGATATTTGTTAATTTGCAAAGAACAATGTACTCCTACTACAATAGAATTTAAAATAGTGGTGATTTTAATCACCATCTATATAATTAAGGATCGGGTTTGATTGAACAGGCTGAATTCAGATCCTTTGCATTCCGTGTATCCATCCATTTACTATGCAACTATAGAATCTTGATATATGCTTCTAGTTTTAGCTCTTCAGGCTAATTTGAAAATATATGAAGTGGCAGAACTGGCAAGGAATAGAGTATAATTTTAGTAAAATTGTGAATTCTATGCTAAAACATATGGATGGGATTTCATACTGTTAGAGTTTTACTGCTTGAATTTTTTACATTAAAAAATTACTACATTACAGAAGCTAAAGTAGAATATTCTTCCATGAAATCTATTTTTTTTGTGAAAGGAATTTGTGTAATGAAAATATTCAGTAATCTGATTTTCTTACCTTTTATAGTACAATTTGTATTTGTAGATCAGCATTTACAAGCCTAGTAACCTTCAGCTTAGCATAAAATCCAGCTGAAATGATTATGAAATGAAATGATTGGTGGTATAGTGGTTTAAGGCACCCTGTTATTAAGCTGGTTATTAAGACCAGCTGCCTGCAATTACTGCAGGGTTCGAATCTCGCCAAGGCTCAAGGTTGACTCAGCCTTCCATCCTTTCTAAAGGTAGGTGAAATGAGGACCCAGTTGTGGGGGCAATAAGCTGACTTTGTATAAATATACAAAAGGATGAAGGCTATTGCTGAGCACATTGTAAGCCGCCCTGAGTCTTCGGAGAAGGGCGGCATATAAATCAATTTTTTTTTAAAAAAAAAAAAACTTTATCCTTTCCTTGTACACTTCTTCCTTACATGTATTCATTTCTCTCCCTCCAATATATTCCTTTATGGATAGGTGACTGATAGGACTTTAGCTCACCATTTCATCAGAACAGATAATTTTTCATCTATTAATAGTGAAATAGTATTTTATACATTGCACTCTAACAGAAAATGTAATCTTTACATGTTGCCAAGGAGTCCCAATTCCAGGTTTTTTTCACTGTTTTCTTTGGGCTTATAAAAGCCAAGAAAGTTCTCACCAATCTGGGGACCATTGTATTTGCCTCGTCTCCCACAATTTCTGAATTGATTGTAGAAAGCTCTCACATTAAACTCTTTGTTACTCAGATTGTTACATTATATTGTGTTTCCCCAAAAATAAGACCCGGTATTATTTTCTTTTGGGCCCCAAGATAAGCACTGGGGCCCTGTGGCTCCATGCCCCAGTAACTGCCTGGTGGCGGCAGCACCATCCATATGCAGCACGAGCTGATGTGGCTGCTGGCACTAGTACAGCACTGGAGCAGGAGGCCAAGCAATGCAGCCAGGCAAAACACTCCATTCCCATAGGCGCCCAAATACTTTTCACTCGGATGGAGAAATGAGGGAGACTTGAAACTTTATCTGCTTGCAAATGGGATGCTTTGAAATGGAGCATCCCATTTGCAAGCACACAAAGCTTCATCTCCCTCTAGGTAAAAAGTGCATAGCGGAGCGAGGTGGAGGTAGAGGCATGGGGAGGGTGGGAGGCAGGCGATCCCAACACAACAACCTACTCCATCCTACTTGTCTGCGGCTGTGCCAGACAGGTATCTGCATGGGGCCTCAGGATCGCCTGCCTCCCCCGTCCCTTTGCCTCTGCCTGCTGCACAAGACTCCCGCGAACCAGGCAGCCGCACAGCACATCTGGATCACCTGTCTCCCCTCTGCTTCCGTACTCAGATTTACAAATATCTGTGCTGTGCCAGGGAGCCAGCGGGCCACGTCCATCCCCTGGCTTTATTTTTGAGGTAAGGCTTATATTAGGCCCACTCCAAAAAATCAGGCTAGGGCTTGTTTGGAGGGTGGGTCTTACTTTCGGGGAAACACAGTACTAATAGGCTGAATGAGGTGGGGGGTATTCTTTCATCAGCTTTTGCTGATGGCAATCAATGATAATTTCAAACAAAAGAATTAACAGAATGAAAATAAAAGTGTTGAAGTGATTGAAATTACATTGAAGTGAGGAAGTGCTAGAATAAATATTTTAGGCATCTTTTTGGGAATGATATGATATACCAAAAGTTAGAAATGAAATAGGTCTTATGAATACATGATTCATGATGAAAAAAAGTCACAAATGCTATGAGAATCTGAAAAAAAAGGTTGCAGGTGTAGTTATAGCTGGAGAAATATTAAAATGTGGATATTAACATTAAAATGTGGATGTAGCTTCTTTTTGGAATGGCTGTACAAGTCATCTAATGTGTATGAAAACTGCATCTGGATTGGATAAATACTTTTATTTTTCTGTAATCAAAGGTAAAGATAACAAGGATGAATGCAAAAACTGCAGAGATTGTAGATCTTGTAAGGGTAAACAAGGTGGCAATGAGCAAAACCCTGGAAAATGTGTGCAGCTTTATGCTGGTTACATGCAGATCAGATTTTGCTTTTCAACGAGTCATTAGGAAAAGTATAAATGTGAAAAAGTTTATTGTTAATTTGTTGATTTAGAGAAAACATGGTAAAGTGAATAGACTTGTGTTACAGGATTTTTGCACAAATACAGAAGTAGTTGCTGAATATTACAAAAGTGTTGTACAATGAAAATGAAATATGTGAGAAAATGAAATGTTTAGCAAATGGTTTAGCTTTTATTGATATTTATTGCATTAAAAAATTAAATTATAACAATTTGGGAATGTTTATTGAATAATGTAAAAATAAGAACATTAAACCCATCAGATATTAATATGAATACAATATTTGTCATGAAAAATTATATTTTTAAGAAAAATAATAACAAGAAGAGTGCTTTTAACTTTTGCAAATATTTTCAATCTCTAGCACATAACCTTGCATTCATCAACCCTTCAGAGGATCTTGGGGGACTCTCAGGGATTCTCTAAGCACTTTAAGAAACACTGCACAACAGCACACTGACTGAATATAGTTATGGACAAATGTGAAAGGAATACTTGTGATGTCATTAGAGATGCATTGATTGGGATTGAGAATCTAAATGTACGTGTACTTTGATATGCCCCTAATGGTAGGTTGTTTCCTGAGACCTCAGATGTCTTGCACCAAAAATTATTTTAATGTTATATGATGCCACTAAAGAGTATGTACATGATCATTTCTTTTTTTCATAATTTTTATTAAAGATTTTAATTACAGTAATAAAAGCAAAAACAAACTAAATCCAGAGGAAAAAACTAATAGAAAGAAAAAAGCAGAAAGAAAGAAAAAGGAGAAAATAAATATGTAAAGAAGTGACTTCCTATCTGCATTACAACAAGTAAAAACAAATGTGATAACTCTTCACAACCTGTAATGTCCCAACAGGTATCTTTTTCATTCTGTATCCCATCCCCTCTTTTTATGCAACCCATAAATCATCAGCTTTTCAGTCCTGGTGTCAGCAAAAATTCATAGAGTTACTAGAACATCATATAAGATACATGTCTTATTTTAGTCTTGATCAAACAAACCAACTTTACATTTTTTCCTTTTAGTTCTACCCATCTTGATCTTTAATTCATTCAAATGTTGTTTCAGGATTTGGTCTCTCTTCAGTTTTACTTCTTCCCTTTGCAGAGCTAAAATCTCTTTTATAAATCCAATAAAAAGACATTGTCCTGGTCATTGTCTTTGGTTCATCCTTTTTATTTCCACTTTGATTTTCAACAGGATAAACCAACTTCTTTTGTATATCCAGTGAAAAATCCTTATCAGGGTTGCTGTCTTGACTTGTCATTTTTAATTCCACTTGAATAGCCTTCTCTACAAGCCTTTGCTTAATGACCATTAGTTCAAAATTATGAACGGCTTCAGTGGCTTACAACCGATGCCCAAAATTTTGGCCATTGCAACATCCTCATGCTCATGTGATGAAAATTCAGGCATTTGGCGGCCTGCCCACCATTATGATCACAGCAACTCCTCCCCTAGCTATGTTTTAAACACCTGGGAAGCTCCAATGATATGACATGAAGCAGCTGCCTCCCTGCCCTACGAAGGGCCAAACACCCAAGAAGCCCCAATCTTCAGGCAAGCCTTCATCCCCCTGGCTACTGCAACCAAGTATGACCTGAACTCTGAGTAGGTCAGGAAGGAAATTAAACTCAATCCCCACCCTGCCATGCTCTACCCTGTCCTTTTTGTCTTCTCATTTGAGGTACTTTGGTTCAAAAATTGTTGTGTTTTGATGCACCATTTCACCCAGTTAAAGGTCATGACAGTGAGGATTTTAGCAGTTTGTAGATAAGATTTTTGAAGCCTGAAACACATAAAGGTGAAGATTTTAAACCTCTTGTTCCAGAAGATTTTTGGATCACTAGATCCACAATGGCTTGGCGATTCTTGATGCTACCTCCTGTCTTCAAAAATGGCATCTAGCCTCTAACCCTGGAAAGTGAAAGATACAGGATTCTAGTATCCAGTGCTGTCTTTCTCTAGATTAAAGAGTCCAAGTACGGAAACTGAAATGATTTCACCAATGCCACCATCTACCATCCTTCAGTAACAATGACTCAAAGATTCAGCCTTTCCTTCTCCTCCTTGGAAGATAAATCAGCCTCACCTCTGGCTGCTACAAATAGAGATCTCTGCTTAGATTTCCACAAAGATACTGGAAAGGCTCAAAATGTCATTATAGATCACAAGAGATTCCTCCCATTTCTCTCCCTGTCCAAGAACATAGGCTAAAATATAAATGAAACTGAAATCACACAATCTCCTTAAAAGTTATAGAGGGCTCGGCCTTTTTCTGTAGACTTTTTTGGGGGGATTTCCCCTCTGTTTAAAAAGGACAATTTCCCCTTTCACTAGCAGAAAAGAGAAAATGTTATGTGGACTTCATCCCAACTATATATATATTTAGTAGAAATTCTCCTGGAACATCTGCAATGGTAGCAATGACCTTCAGTGCAAGAATAGCTCTTTTGAAAAAGAACTTTAAAGGTTTAGTGCCAGAATCTGTAATAATAGTTAGGCACTCTTTTAAAGGATTCCATAATTCAAAAAGAACTGAAATCCATAGCCTTTTTTGTATTTTTATAACTTCCCTCTCATTTTTTGAACCCTTTCTGTGAACTTAATCTTTCATTCTTGATTCATTTCCCTATGAAGCCTTTTTCTAATTTTTTTATTTCTCCTCATGATGGATAGCCCTGAATAATTTGTCTTATGTTATAATGATTGTTAGAGTTTTCTTAACCTAATTTTTAATGAAGAGTTTAGATTTTTTTTTCATATGCACGCTCTCTTCTGACAGACTGAAAGGCTAAACTGTGTGATTAAAGAAATTTATATGAGACACAAAAATCAAGAATAATTTGTATCCTTTTCTGTTTTTTTCTATCTCTATGCAGTACAATTATAGCTCTTTGAGTTTAGTAAGGCTTTCTTACAGGTAAACCTGCAATCTTAATTATAAAAGATTGGCATGACTATATTCCTGAAGCCCTTTAACAAAGAGAAATGCCACCTTTTAAAAAGTGTTTATTTTCATGATTAAAGAATGAATTATTATATTTGCAAAATCAGGTAGAAGCTTCAAAGCCAAAAAGTGTTATATGGTCACAAAATGAGCAAATTGATAATTTGATAATTTGATAATTATTTAATAATTATTGAGTAGAGGATATGGGGACACCCAGGATGTTGGAAACCAGGTTTACATGAGTAAGCATAAAAGACAAAGACAGTGCCATTCTGTAATTAAGAAATTAATAGTCTACAGAACCATACATTAACCTTTATTTCTGAGGACATTGAGGTTGGTTGAGTTAGGATTAAGGAAGATTTGGCTTATTTACCTCAAAAGAAGATGAGTTTAAGACAATTTTCCCACTCTTCAAAGGAAGAGCGGAGTTAAAAACATACACCTATAGTCATATTCTTGGGGAAACCTAAACCCTTCCTATTTTAAAAATAATGTAGGAAACCATAGATTTCCTTTTTGTGTGACCCCTGATATTGTAGCTGGTGCTGCATACAACCCTAGAACAGAAAAACTTGGATTTAAAACAAAAACTAATCTTCCCAAATTATAATAAACAGAAATAGTGCCAATAAATAGAACTAGCCACCTAATTACTACAATTGACAATTGGGTAAAATTCTTCTCAGCCAAAATACTTAAGAAAATATGAAAGATGAATGAAAAGATAAAAATAATAATAATAATCCAGCAGTTAGGCACATTTCTCGATTTTACTTACAAGAAAGCAAACACAGGTCTTTTCCTATAATTCCTGAAACCTAAGTATCCATCGGTGTGCAATCTAAATCCCCTTCTCACTGTTGTAATTCTCATAATATTAGACAATTGATTCACAGCCATTTACTAGTTCAACTATTCCATACTAAGTAGCTACTTGACTGTTTGCAACGGTAAACAGGAATCCTGCTGAGAAGCCCAGCACACTGTGCTGTGACTAATGCATGTGTTACACAGGTCAAAGAGCAACATAACACCCATTCATTACTATACAAAGTACCACATTGTAAGAGAAAGTTGAACTGCAGAATAGAGCCCTGGAGCAGGCAGGTTGCAGCATTTTGTACGTCGTGCTCTTTGCTTTATTTCAGCATTGACCCAGTTCATTAATGTTAATTTTATTAGTACATTAGCTTAGTTTCCGCAATTATTAAACGCTTTTAGGGGTTTTGTAATTTGATTTTTTCAATGCCAGTTTTTGCATGATACAAGCCCAATTATTATTGCCTGAAAGCAGTTTTTATTCTAGCCTGATATATATCTCACACAGATAAACCAAATTATGTTAATATATTGTAAACTTATGCTTAAATAATTTGCTTATATGGTAAAAACTTATTTTATAGAAAAGTGCTCAGCAATGGTACATTTGTCTTCCTGGTTTTTTTTTCCCCCTAATACCCAACAGGCAGCCTTCTCTCCCCTTTCAGAGCTAACTAGGAAGAGGAGAATAAACATATAATGAGAACTAATGCTTAACTTCCCACATATGCTTTTCATCTACAGAAAAGGACTAGTATTATTTTTGCTCTTGGTTCATTGTGTAGAGGAGTGTGGAAATAGCTTTTAATAAAGTATAGGGCAGTTTTCATAGAAATGTCAGCTTAGCCAAGAAAGACAGGAAGGGGTGAGAAAGAAATTCAAGATTGGTCTCTCTTGAATCTATTGGGCATAAAGAGGAAAGGAAAAGAAAGGAAAATGCTGTCAAGCTTTCAAGATTCTGTCACTTTAACCTATATTAATAAAAGTAGATTTCTAGTATTTCTAGTGGTATCTATTTCCTGACCTAATTTGCCTCAAAGGACTGATAGTGAAGCCATTGATTTATCTTTGCAAAATGATTTACCCTTTAAATTGGGAAGATTGACTGATAAAATAATAAAGGAAGCAGATGAGGGTTGGGGATTTTTATTTTAATCATGCCTTTTGGGGGAGGAGCAGAATAATTTCAAATTTAATTTCAAAGTTTTTTTGCTTCATTCAGCATCTTACAGCCAACGTGCATTGTTGCTTTTATTAGCCCTTTGCTACATGCATGCCATGCTATCATTGTTTGCAGTAATCTGTGGTCTTTTTAAATATGTGGTTTATCTTTAACAATAGTATAATAGTGTAAGATAGAAAAAGATGAATTCTGACAGACACTGCTCCTTTTCCATGAAAACTAAAAACACTTTCTCTTTCTTAGAAAGGAAGTTGTGAATGTGTGAATTTGCAGCTCATATTACTTGGTTCATGCAAGCCAGATGAGCATTTGAGGCATTGCCATCCTAAACCCTGTGGAAAACACCGAGTTGCAGAAAGTTAATAACCACTGGTTTTTTTTCTCCATTATAACATTATCTCTCAGTTCCATGAAATAAATTTAAGAGCATATAATTGAGACAAGGAGCGTATTGGGTTGAATGTTAAAAACATAATCTATAATACTTTCCCAGGAAAAAGTCCAGGAGGAATTCAACATAGAAATTTTTTCTTCTGAATAAACATTGCTCAGAATTATACTCCATAGGTCTTCCCATCTGAGGCTCCTGTTTGGCCTCATATTAATTGGCCTATGCCTGTAAGTGACAAAAAAAAGTATTATACATGCTGGTAGTGATTTAGTAATGTCTTTGTAATGGAATAGAAATAGTCTCAGTTGATTTATAATCCACCAAATCAAACCAATGTAATGAGTGACACTAGGAAAAGAATGACTTATTTAGGACACAGGGACTTAATGAAAAAGCAAAATTTTTAGTTGATTACCTGACTCTGCTGGCATGTCACTGCCTACCCCCAACCCCCCCCCCCCCAGTTCTTTATATATTCATTTTATTTTATAAAAACAAACAGTCCAACCCTGTGTGATGCTATGCATTACAAAAAGAAGTGTCAAGTAATTGCAAAAATGAAATATTAGTAAACAACCTCATTTTCAGAGAATCCAGAGGTTGTGTGAGAACAAACTCTATTCTTGCATGGCCTCCGCAGCCTCCCTCTTGTGTAAGAACGGGGTGTGCGGTTGAGAATAGCTGATGGACGTTGGTGAACCCTAGCATGTCACCCAAAATGTTGTGGCGTGTTGCCTTTGAAATGTATGTCATAGGTTCACCATCATTGCTTTAGAACAGCATAGCTGGCTGGAGAATTCTGGGACTTGAAGTCCACAAGTCTTAAAGCTGCCAAGTTTGAGGACCTCTGCTTTAGAGACCTGATATAAACTACTTAACAAAAAAAATATATTATCTGTCATATTAGGTTAGAATATCTTTGTTAAGCTTTTGCAGAAATGCAAGAAACAGCAAACTGGAAAGGATAAGTTTAAGGGAGTGAAAAAGGGGGTTGGTTTTCGGTATTTCTGAGTGTCGGAATTACTGCTAATGAGGTTACTTTGAAGAAAAACATGACACAATTCAAATACTTTCTTGGTATGTGAATTTACATAGGTATGTTTGGGTTTTCTTTTGGACCACATCAATCCAGCCATTTTGAGTGTGGTGGGGTGGTTTTCCAGAAATTAATCTGAACCAGAAAAGTTTGCAATGTTCTGGATCTACAAAGATTCAGTTTGCTTTGGAGGATTAATTTCAGGAAATTTCAGAAAAACCCTTAAACCACCCTTGGAATACTTGGCTCAGTATATGTCCTGGAAGACAAACAGTTTGGTTACTAGAATAATGGTAACCTACTTCTGTTTTAAGTGTATTTTAGTTATTTCATACACAGAACAGGCGCATCATATGATCTAAAATTTTATATATAACTCCCTAAAAGATAGAATTGAGAAAAGCTTTCTCAATAGACTAAATTAAGTTTTCTTTTGCTTTAAATTCTTCTTCTGTATACTTTATAATTGAGCTTTTGGGACCAAAAGGCAAGTGTTAGTTATGAGGAGTTTTGACGGACAATAAATTGTCATTCCTAACTGAAAATCAAGCAAGCAAGATAGAATAAGTCCCAGCCCTTATTATCTTATAAGAGTTTCAGGTTAGCATTACTTTTCAACAAATAAAATGTTTGTTCCAAAAGGCTCCAACTTAGAAGTTGTTTTGATTTTTTTTTTAATAACTAAATCTGCATGTGTATTTGGTCAGCCAAACTCACAATTAGCACAGGACTTAATCAATTGCCTAATTACTTTTGTTGATGCCCAACAATAATCCCCAAATAGTTCTGATGCAATGTTTACTGCTTCACATGGTATGCTCAATTTTCTCAAAACATAAACCAGCTTGTTTCAAACGTTTTTGAAAAATTGAATGTTATTGTACAAGCTGCCAGTTTATGGTTGGAACTATTCCAGTTATATTGTGATATACAGTTTTCCCCTCATCAATTTAATTTAATCCTGAATTCACTAGGTCCAACTGTTAATTTAGCAGTTGCTAAGGACACGTCTAGGATAAATAAGTAGCTCATAGTGGACTTAGAAATTCTTTGCATTTGATCAGTTATTTTCTAAGGATGCTTCTGCTTCCACTGAAGGAGATCTATGAAAGTGATGGCAACATTTTTCTCAGAAACAAATTTTCCGATATTTCATGCATTGTACAATTACGTAGGAGTATTGGATATGTTGTAAAAACCTACTCTTACCTTCAGACATAGAGACAAAACTACGTGCTTCTGTTCATGACAGGCATACTAAATCTAGAGCCTCATAGTAGCATGGCTACCTATCATATATTTGCCTGCTTCTTTTGTTACGAAAAACTCTTAGAGCAGGAATAATGTGGAGAGGGACTAAATGATCAGATTCTTCCAGGAGGTCTGGAAGTACTCATTTACTTATGACCATATAATGCTGTGGATGTATATCCAGGCTCCATAGTACATACATCCATTTGGAAAGAAGCCACTGTGTTCCTCCACTGATGGTTTCGTCTCCTTATCTATTTAGAAAGTTCCACATTGAGCTAAAATAAATTTATGGAGGAAGGGGGGGGGATAAAGCATCCATTCAGCTACTAAATCAGCTTCCAATGCAATTACAATATTAAACTGGACTTTTTTTTAACAAGTAAAAGTTGTGTTCATGAAGCAAAATATGAACCCTTTTGTGATTGTGTATACATGTACGAATATGGAATATTTTCATATCTCCATCCAAAATCCAATAGATCTGTTCATTTCATGTTTCTGTTACTAACCCAAACTACATTGGCTCCCATGCTTTCCAGAAGGCAAGTCTTAAAATACCAGAATCTTTACAGCCTCTGTTTTCTTGTAAAGAATCATGGGGGGGGGGGGGGGGACTCTAAAAGCCACAACCTCAAGTAAGTATTAATCTATGATCGTGATGGTGAATCTATGGCACGCGTGCCACAGGTGGCACACGGAGTCATATCTGTGGGCATGCAAGCGTTGCCCTAGCTCAGCTCCAGTGCCAGCCAGCTGATTTTCAGGCCTTCCGGGCCCACCGGAAGTCAGGAAACGGGCTGTTTCCGGCCTCCAGAGGGCTTCCAGGGGGATGGGGAAGGCCGTTTTCATCCTCCCCATGCTCCTAGAAAACCTCTGGAGTCTGGGGAGGGCGAAAAAACGGGCCTACTGGGCCGACCGGGCCATCATGTGCCAAAAGCACGTGGGGGGGGTCGCGCATGCATGCGCAGGGGGCGCGTTGAATTATTGGTGTGGGCAGGCACGCACGCTCCGCCCACACTCCCCCACTTTTCACACGCGATGGCAAAAAGGTTAGCCATCAATGGTCTATGACCTTGACACTCCTCCTTCTTTTTCTCATTGCTTTAATTGCACAGCTATAATATAGAATTATTTTTACTGTTCTTCCACCTTTTAATTCTGTGTTTGTTGAATTTATAAAGGCCTTAGAGCATTAGCTTTGTGTTCGGAGATTTAATATAGCAAGGCTTTTAAATTGCATAGCTGGGCCAACAATACACAGTAAATAATAATTGCCTGCATTGCCTAGATATTTTTTTGACGAAGTCCATTCAACATAACGGGGATCCACACTTCTGCTTGCTAATGCTTAACTGTCTTTCAAGTTTCTTACAATATTATGTCTCCTATTCATGATGCAGAAGCCTGCTAAGAAGGATTTGTGATCCACTGTTGTCAAGATTATTCAAAAGGACCGAGGAAAAAGAATATTTCTACCTCTATAGTGCTAAGATGCCAGAGGAATCCCAGTTATAACGATAATCTCACTAGCTGCAAGAAGAAGCAGAGACAAAAGAGAAACAGTCCAGGTCTTACTTGCTCTGTCATTCTGCTCAAAAGTCACAATCCAGCCTCTTTGTTTGGGACATGAAGTGGATTTGAAAGAAAGCTAGATAATACATAATGGCTAGTTTGACCCCTGCCAAGTTGTGCAAAGTCTAGATCCCAATTATGTTGCTATGACTGGGTCACAGTTTAGATGCTGTAGATGTTGTCCAAAAACAAACAGATAGATAGATAGATAGATAGATAGATAGATAGATAGATAGATAGATAGATAGATATTTGGGCTCAATTGAGACACTGCAGCATTCTCACTCTCAGCCCTTGATGCAACTGGAAGCTGTTTCAGTCACCTTGAGCTATTTGTTATGTATGCAAAGAAGCATATTTTTTTTATTTTGAATGACAGAATCTCTCTCTTTTTCCAAACTCGGTATAATAAATTCTTGTTTGTTCAAAGATCCATCAGAGTAATAAAGTAATCAGAATAATAAATGGATGGATGTTTAACCCAGTCCCAACTATACCCATCATTGGATAACTTGTACTTTAATTCTTATAGGATGTATTTAATATGGCCTGTTCTATGTAGGGAGATATATCCATTTACTTGCATACAGACGTTCACTTTCTACAACAGATTGAAAGACAGGTACCTAGCAAACTGGACCTTATTCATGACTGACAATCTCAAGCTGAATAATATTGCAACTACATCCATACAAGAGAAGGTAACCCTAAGTTTTGTAAAAAATATAATTGATAAACCTATCGGAAAAACATTGAACTAGTTCAATGAGAACTAGGATCTACAATAGATATATTTGTTATTTGTGCTGCTCTGATAGATTATAACTAGCCGGTTTCCTGTAATATTACCCAAATATATTTTTTCTATAAATAAGATTGGCAGTTCACATAGATGCCATCTTTCCTCATGCAAATCAATAAGGATGAGAGAGCGGCCCAGCAAGATTAAGTTCACTTATTTCTAACCTTATTGGTCCTAAGCCATGAAAAGCTATATCTAATTTGCTGTCATTCTTAATTTGAAAAGAAACAACAACAGAAGAAAACAGTGGTTCATCAGGTTCAGTCTTAGTAGACAGGACTTAAGCACCATTGTGTCTTCATCAAACTAGTAGTAACATCTTAAATTTGCCATTTATCAAGCTATACTTCATAGATATTATATTAGAAAACTGAGCTAAACAGTTCAAACTTCCCTGGAGCCCAGTCACCAAATAAAATTTGTACCATCATTGTCCATAATTTTTCTTTCCAAAAAAATATTTTCCTTGCATTAACTCTATGTCTGTATGTCAAAAGATAATTATATTTATAAGCACATAATCCTTAAATGTACACAATCTTAAAACTTCTTCACATCATCATCTTCTGAATTTTCCACTGCATACAGTGGCCTTGAGAAAGCGCATTTCCTAAAGGATACATAAGCAGATGCTGGAAGATGACCTTAGATACCTTCAAACTCTCCCCACACTCCACCCCTTTCTTTTGCTTGCTATGTTTTTCTCACCTCTGATTTCTAATCTTTCATATTAATTCAGGTCCAAAGTAGGAGGGAAGGGGCAGGTACCCTGTTTCCCCGAAAATAAAACATCCCCTGATAATAAGCCCAATTGGGCTTTTGAGCACATCCGCTAAAATAAGCCTCCCCCTGAAAATAAGCCCTCCCTGAAAATATTTAAACGCAGAGCTGGAAATCAGGTGAGATGCCAAGAGGAGCCCCATCTTGCTCCATGCGCCCCGAAATTATAAAATCTCCCTGAAAATAAGGCCAAGCGCTTATTTTGGGGTTCAAAAAAATATAAGACAGGGTCTTATTTTTGGGAAAATACGGTATTAGATGGATCAATGGGCAGATGAGGGAATAGTGGTTCACAGAGTTCAGCTTAGTTCTGGATCAACTATTTAAAGGATCTTTCACATCCCTGTGGTAGGTGGGCCTGATCCAACAAGACAATCTTTCTGTCTAAGCTATCCAGATGCATTGCCTAGGTCTTTAGTTATTGCAATCCTGGTATTTAAGGCAGCAGTTTTGGTAATATGGGCTAAAGTAGAGTTTTGAAAGGACAGGATAATGACATTGCAAACAGCAACAGAGTTTAAATTGCATTTTCTTTGATTTGTCTGGCTATCTCACAGCTAAAGAACAATTTTTGAGTTAAGGGGAAAGAGAAAATGATGATTTTGGCACACCTTTAGGGCTAACTGAAACATGAACTGAGTTGTTCTCTAGAGACATCAGCCACAAATTTCATTCTGTGCCCTCCTGTAACCTTCACCTCAAGGTTTCTTAGTCAGTACTAAATCAACATGAAAATAGATGAGGCCAAATAAGGAATATTTAAGACACCACAGAGGGGTAGAACAATCCATTGGTTAAGTACATTATAAATAGCCTAAGGGTATCTTCAATGGTGAAGTTTAAATAAGGTTGTGTTAAAATCAGTCCTAGTATAAATGTGAACATTTGGTTAAAAGATACAATTGATTTTTCTACCCTGCATTTTATCCACATGTACATCATTTTTTGACATTGAAGCACAGAAAGAAAGGTCGGTTACATTTATATAAAGTTTTAAAGGATGCCCTTTGTCTTAATAAATATTGATACATATCTGTGATTTGATGTTCCATTTAAACATTATTTATATCATCTTTTTTTTCTGATTAGTGTTCTTTTCATGAAACAAATGAAATAGATTCATCTTAAGACACCCAAATGCTTTTTTTTATTTTGCCTTTGAGGACAAATGACTCAAAATTACTGTAAAATGAAGCTGCCATGTGCCAAATCAGATCTTTGGCACACCGGAGGGAATCATCCTTTCCACCCCTCTGGTAGCATAGGTTCAAAAGGTCAAAGGCTGCATGCCAGCTGTTGAAATATAGAGATGGATTTATATATGCACATACATCATTTCTTCCTCCTTTCTCCCTAGCTTATTAGCATCGTGAATAATAGTCAGTTCTTTTTTCAGCTGTTCCTAATGTTAATCAGCAGGTCAGCAAGGAGAAAGACATTATATGCACTTTAGAACAGAGGAATCTTTAACAGAGCCTCCCAATCCTGGAGCTTTTAGTGTTGCTCGGCTTGGAAGAGGGCGTCTAGGCCATTAAATGGTCAAGGGCTATACATTGGCATAGCTTTTTAAATTCTGCTTTTTTGGATTAAAAAAAAATAGCCTGACCAAATAAATAGCTCAAAACATAGTTCAGGACTCAAATATCTATCAAGGAAAACCTTTTTTTGGCAGGGTCCTCCTTGGTGTGGTCCTCCAAGCAATTCATCCTCTATAGTTGAGGGATTTTAAAGCTACCGTATTTTTCGGAGTATAAAATGCACCAGAGTATAAGACACAGCCTGGTTTTTGGGGAGGAAAATGGGAAAAAATCTGCCTACCATGTATTCATCTGGCTAGCGTCCTTAGTCTGGTCAGCTTCAGCACATTAGTTTGCTGGTTTTTTATCCCCTGCTTGGGGATAAAAACAGCTTCTAAGGCACAGCTGAGAGGAAGCAGCAATAACAAAAGCAGGCAAAGCACGGGGTGGGGGGGTGGGGGAGCAGATTGTTTCACTCGGCTAGCGCCTAGTTAGGACTGAAAACAAGCTTCTAAAGAACAGTTGAGAGTCGGAGCAAAGCATGGAGATCACTTCACTTGCTAGTGCCTCGTTCAAGCACAGCGGAGAGTTGGGGGAGTAGGCAAAGCTGGGATTGCTCGCTAGTGTCTCGTTAGGGCTGAAAAAAAGCTTTTAAAAAGCTATATTTGGAGTATAAGATGCACCCAAATTTTCAGCCTCTTTTAGGGGGGAAAAGGTGCGTCTTATACTCCAAAAAATACAGTAAGTTCTCAAAGCCAGGGACGCAACGCAGTGAATGTTGCAAAGATGCAATGGATTAAGCAGGACCTTATCCAGAGAGTATTCAATTTCTCGGGGATTTTTTGGCCATGCAGTTGCTTGGAGCATAGTTTCTGCCACCTATACTTCCTAGATCTTAGCAGCTAATGAACTGACAGATCAGTCTCAGAAGGAGAAATCGATGCATCCCAAGGAAGCAGGAATCCTCCATCTCATGGTTTCCAGAAGTAGCTTACTGGTTTACCCCAGAATGCTATAAACCACTTTCAGAAGACCAGATGCCAAGAAAATTAAATGTAAAGCTTTTGTGTGCAAGACAGTTCCTTTATTTGCTATAATCTTTTTGTAAAAGGTTTTCATGTTGCTCTCTTTCTGGCTTCCCAAAACATAAATAGCAAGCTACTCCATGTTATTCTATCTTATTTTCTTGGCCAAATTTTCACTTTGGGGGTGGAATAGACAGCCATGGAGATGGCCTTGAAGCAAATATTCAGAAACATTTAAATAAACAAAAAGGACAGAAGCATTCCATAAGTTCTAGGAAGGAAGATAGTTTTAAGATATCACTCAGGTGGACTCTAGGTCGACTTACTGGAGTAAAAGAAAAGGAAGGAAAATCATAATCAAACTTGCAAGACTCCATTGTTACAGGCTATTTTGATGAAGTGTGGTTCCAGTCATCCTGTGCAGTTGGTTGGCATCTGCTCTGCCTTGTAGGACTGGCTATTGGTTGGATTTCCCACTTTTCAAGCTATTTTTGTTATAATACATGCAATTCATGTCATTAATAAACTTCAATGAATAGGACTGGTATGTGTAAAGAATACTCATACCCTTTTGCATTTAATTTGGCAACAGTAATGACTTAAAGTTATGGAAAGGAAGCTTTAATTGATTGATGACTTTGAAGCTCCATGTTACATACTTTTATTAATAGTCTAATTCTGATGAGGGATGTTGCTTTTCATGCATAAAATTATGTTAAGTAGGACTAAGTTGTTATTCAGATATTGAATACTGTTTGTTGAGCTGTTTTGAAAGGTCAAGGCTAAAGCTGAGTCAAGGAAGAAGAAAAAAGTGAAGAATTGTTGGCAGCGCTATGATCTGCATATTGGGAAGTGGCTAATTGCCTAAACATATATATTCTTGAAACAGTTTTTGACTCCCAAGTCTTATAAACAATGGTTCTACTTTACCTTGTTATTTGTTAAGAAAAAATAAATCTTTCTATATTTATAATGACATGAACATATGATAATTTTCTGTAATGTTTATGTTATATTATTTTGTCAAGTGGTTCAAGTCCCATTCTTCAACAATTCTTACAGTCTTCTGTTTAAAGCAGAACTCTAACAAGATTCTTCTTCCTTAGTAATATGGAAGGAGATGTCCCATCAATACTATTATATTTAACCTGGACTAGCATGGTCAGTTGTACTGTCTTGGGTAACCTGAGAACCACAGAAAGTATATCTCTTAAAGCTATAGATAGATCCATTCATTTTTCATACTGAACTATAGGAAATTAATTGCTGCTTTCTTGAAAATTGTAATGTCAGGAAAAAGGAGTCTTGATTTCCAAATGCCAAATAGTCATTTGATCACATGTATTTGCTGTTGAAGACTAAATAGATATGTTCTGACACTAACAAAGTGAACCTTAGCATCCTAAAAAGGGTTATTTTAGCCTGGTAAAAAGTCTGTGGGTGGTAAGAACCAGATTTACAGGGCTACATAAAAGAATTACTGTAATATGTTTTGTAGGATCAAGTTCATTATTTCTATTAAAGTATATGAAACACTGGTTGAAAAGTTGGTGATTCACTTTCTTTGTTAAATAAAGATCTCTAAAATGTTGACAATCTAAGTTATTTTAAATGGTGATACTTTTCAGTGTTTCACTTGTTAATTGTGATTGATGCTCAAGTGGGCTTTCAGTGATGAGCAGAGATCAAATGTCATCAGATACTGTTGTGCTTTTCTTTTGAGATTTGCTGACAATTTTCAGACTAGATGGGAAAGGATCACGCAATTAAAAGCTGTCTGGCATATTCTTTTTTTCCTCTCTTTAAATTACATATTTGGATAATAATATACATTTCAATAATAAGTATGAGTTTTAAAAGCCACCATGGCGACTTTATCATTTCTGACAATTTCTAAAATGAAATAAAGCTGTTATAATTGTCATAATCACTGTGATTATAGAATTGTGAAAGACAGACAATTCATCTATCATTTTTTAAAATGCAACTTAAAGTTATTTGCAAAATTTCATATTTGATTTTCTGATATTACATATATGATAAGTAGTCTGCTGACCATTGCTATACCTTATTGTGTTCTGTGTGTACATGATGTTAGTTGGCACATATGTGTCCCTGTGTTTTTATACAGAAAGGAATTGCAGAATGTTTAATTTGGTTTTGTTTCGTTAATTTACTTTGGTTACATCCCTCATTTTTTTAATTAAATAGTGAATGTGACTGAACACTAAAGTAAAATACTTTTTTTTAAAAAAAGAAAAAAAAAGAAAAATCAGATTAAAAACAATTATTAACAATTAAAGGCAGTTGAAACTGATATGTTTAAAAGTACTTCTGGAGCCAAATGGGAAGTGGGAGAGAAATTGGAGCCAAATAAAGATTGTCTGAGCTTCTGGAGGAAAAGTGAAATATAAATCTAATAGAATAATTATTTTTTTTAAAAAAAAGTCCCAATGTTATTCTTATGACTGAAAGTTTTAAATCATAATAGACTGTTAAAACAACTTTTTTTTTTTTTTGCATGTGGAAGACCATAATATATTAACTTTTTGGTCTAAAATTCAATAATATCCAGCATTTTTACATTCATAAACATTTCTAATTGTCAAACCCCAAAATTAATGTAGCATTTCTTGAGGTTTCTAGCAAAAGGACTGCTGATAAATAATCTGAAATAAAATGCAAGCATAAACATGACTGTATTTCCTGGTGGCATCAGATTATTAAAGGGTAGTTTGAAACAAAAACATAGGAAATACAAAAACAATAGCTAATTTATATAAAAAAGATTATAACTTTCAAGTATTTTAGTCTTCAAAGCAGTGGTGAAATCCAAATTTTTTTACTACCGATTCTGTGGGTGTGGCTTGGTGGGCGTGGCAGGGGAAGGATACTGCAAAATCCCCATTCCCTCCTGGGGGAAGGATATTGCAAAATCTCCATTCTGGGGCCAGCCAGAGGTGATATTTGCCAGTTCTCCGAACTACTCAAAATTTCCACTACCGGTTCTCCAGAACCTGTCAGAACCTGCTGGATTTCACCTCTGCTTCGAAGCCCCGGAATGTTTGAGTGATATAAAATTCCATAGATTATGATTAAATCAGTGAAGAATTTAAACAGGACAATTGATATGCAACAGCAGGAATGTCAGTGGAAGTTGAATATTAAATTCATCACAAATATAACAAAAAACTGGTACAAAATGTTTTACCATTGGTGTACTGTTCCAATATTAATTGCCAAAATAGACAATTGATTTTATAAAATTTCTTATAAATGCAATAAGCAGGTTTTTCCTTTTTTCACATTTAGTAGTGAAAAAAGTAGTATGAATTATGGAATAAAGAGATCTAGATTGGAATGTTAGACAAGGCAGTAAGTTACTGAAATTGTTTGTACTTGTCTTTATGAAAAGGAAGTTATTTCTTTTTTCTTTTACATATTTTTTCTTCCTTTGCCCCTTTTTTCTTTTTTTTTTCTTATTTTTTTCTTAGTTTGTAAATTTTTAATCTTTGTACTTTTAAACCAATTAAAATTATTATTAATTAAGCCTTATATATCCTTAAAATATAGTGAGGTTGGCATTGTATGTGACAACATCTGTTAGAACACTATGCCTTTTTTGGAAATCGTATATAATATTCTCTCTACAAGAATGACAAACTAATCTGTGGTAATATGCATAAATGTCAAAAATGAATATGAATTTGAAGAGCATGTTTAATACAGAATTTAATTCAACTTGGAAATTATTTATAGATTATCATTCTATTTACAGATTTGTACCACAAGTGAAGTTTGGGATTCGGTTAATATAAGGATTGAATATATTAGCTCTTGGTTGATTCATTAAATAAATAAAGAATTCTAAAACTAGACAGAAATCTTTGCTAATTTTGTATGTGGATTTATGATTCATATTATTGACTACCAACCTGGTTTTAATAATGAAATCTGAAGTCTTAATACAAGGTGTTGGAGGTCCTCATTTAGCAACTGCCTTTTTTAGCAATCATTTCTAGTTGTCACGGTGATGAAAAAGTTATTTTATGACCAATCCTTGCATTTATAACCTTTGCAGTGGGATTATTGTATCCTTATGACTAGAATCTAGAATCATCATATGAAGCTGAATAGTAGGAGATTCAGAACAGATGCAAGGAAAGATTTTACATAACACACAGTGAAGCAGAATTTATTACCACAGGTTCTTTTTCATGACATAACAGACTTTCATTTTCACGGAAAATACAGTGTGCATTAGGGAATACAGGACAGTTCTATAAAAGTGCAATCTATGATAGAATAAAGTAAAAAGATGGAATACTGATTAACTTTTTTTTTAAGTTCGTTCTTTACAAATTATCAATTTAATTTAATTCAATTCTGGAATCTATCATTATTTAGCTAATGTACTCTCGTTTCATTCCCTTATAGTTTATTTTTATATCCTGTTTTTTCTTTCTTTCTGTAACTGCAGCTGGTGCTGAGAACAAAATTGGTTGGGCATTTGGTCTGGGCTTAGAGCGGTTGGCCATGATCTTGTATGGGATTCCCGACATTCGCCTTTTTTGGAGCCAAGATGAACGTTTCCTGAAACAGTTTAATGTGTTTCACATTGACCAGAGCATACGCTTCCAGGTAAGATTAAAGATGTTGATAAGGTTAATAGCAAATCATCTGGAATTTTATTTCTGTGGAAATACTACTTTCATTTACTCAGCTGTTTAACAACTTTCTTGAGAGAAAAGTATGCCAAAAATATAGTATCTCTGGTAGATTATCGTAGATGTTCTTATAGTAATGGAGAAACTAATACTTAAAACAGATTAAAGTTCTATTTTGCTTGAGTAATTTATTGTGCCATTTTGGAGAAGGTAGGAGAACAGGTGATATTCATTTGTTGTTTCATTTATTATATTTTATGTCAAGAAATAAAAGGTTAGGATTCTGAATCTTGGAAACGGAATAAACAAAAATTCTGGCTCTCATTTATGAGTGAATTCATTAAGGTGGTATCTGTGTGAGTTGTTTTTATCAGAATCGAAATCTAAGAATCAAACTGCCCTTTTTCCAGGTAAGCATAAAACAGCCATCGGTTCTTTGTTAGTAATGTTTGAAATATTGCCTTTTCTTTCACAGCCTTAGTGACTTTGTGGACAGTCAACAAACCTTGACAAATAAACGCAGAAAGAAGCTATTAATTTCAAATTTGGTGTTTAGAACCCACCAGTCTCCACAAACAGAATTTTACTATTTCCTCTCATATTAACTCATTTAAGCAGGAATATATTCAAACAATGGGCTAATTCAGCTCAGCTTTCCATGAGTTTCAGTATGCATCTCTAATTTTATTCATTTAATCAATATTAACTGAAAAGGGCATAGAGGTTGCTACTTTACGTGTATTGTTTTCCAAGTATGGTCAGGCTGCCAAATGACTGTGAAGATGTAACTGATTTCATAGACATGTGGAAAAGCATTTGCAGCTCAAAAAGGAATCAATCAGTCTGTCTCATCTTAAACAGTTTGAAAAATTGCAAGAGGAAGGGTGGGTTGAGACATCAGCTGGATGTTGAAAGAATAAAGAAATTAGGTGAATAAAATCTATGGACTTACACTACACCCCTCAACCTTTGGAAAAAGCTATACAAGTTGTAAAGCATGATATAACTGGTTTCTTAATGAAAACAGTTTGCTTACCTGGTGGAGCCCGCATGTAACACTCAGGCATGGGTATCAGTAATACTGTTGATCCAAATTGTGTATCCCATGCAATCCACAAGCCATTCTTCTTTGTGCTTTGAATAATAAGAAGAGGAATAAAGAATTGCAGGTGAGTATGGGAAGATATATATTTTTTGGAAATGCCATGGATGTTTCTCATCTCAGTGCACATTATGAAAAGTAAACTTAAATCAAAGCATGATGCATACAACACTAGTATAATGGAGATGGTAACCCTACCAAGATCTGAGAAGTTGGAAAGAGTGCCAGATGTCATGAAATAACTTGAAAGTTAGACCTACAGTATATCATTTTCCAGGTGAGAGAGGTATCTGATGAACTGATGAGCTCCAGAAGGAGGAGGGATCAGAAGAAGCCCAACACTGTTGCCGAAGGGAAGGCAGGGCAAACACACAACTATAGTTCCTATAGTCCCATGAAGTGTGAAGCTGGTGCAAAACTAAAGAAAGGGATGAGATAACATATTTTCTATAGATCTGTGGTTATAACAAATTCTCCAGTTTTACTAACATCTTCATTTCTGTCAGAATCTATTCTATTAAATTGTTGGGTATTTATTTTCAAACAATGCCAAATATAGTATGAGAAAGATTACTGGTTATTCTGGTTATATTTCAGTGGGTTTACATAAGCCACACCACAAGGCAGATTAGCCTGCATTAAAATAGATAATACAATTTATCTTCGTGTTGCAGAATATAATCAATATATAATACCATTGGTACTCAAACTAGCCAGTTCTGTCACTATTATCTCAGAGTAGTACTGATAATCTTCAACTGATTTTCTTTGTATGGTAGTTCATGTTTGTCATTTCAGTTTATCTTTAACATTATTTCATAAGAAAAATATATGCATTTTCAGATATTTTCATCAGACTGGAGTATGATGCTTAAATGGTTTTAATTTATTGTGTTCTGCTTTTTAGTAGCACATCTATTAAGAACAAATATGCATCATTAGTATGTAAATTGAATTTGGATGCCTGAAATAATGAGGAACAACCCACAATGTGAATGATTGGTTAATCAACTTTATTGTAATGGAGGATATGTGCAAAGTATCTGTTGTTTGTAAACGTGAAAATATCTGAGAGCATGTGTGAATGAACTCAATTTTTTTGTAGATAACAAAAAGATATTATTGCAAAACAAGTTTGTTATGTACATTCCTTCCATTCCATAGCACCAAGTTCTAAGATTCTTCTCAGTGAAAACATTATCTGCATGCATGAAATGGCTGCATGCATGAAATGGGGTACACCAAGGTTTATCTTAGGCCTAGTATTCTTCAACATCTTCATAATTGATTTAGATGAGGGGATAGAAGGGAAACTCATCAAATTTGCAGACGACACCGAGGTGGGGAGGATACATGATAATGTCACCAGGATACAAAAAAGATGCCGGCACTGTACAAAGAATGCAGAGAAGAACACAAAAGATGATTAGGAGCTAGGTGCTAAGATGTATAATGAACCATTGCAGGAACTGTGTACATCTAGTCTAACAAAGAGAAGGACTGGGGCAACATGATAGCAGTCTTCCATTTGAAGAGCTGTTAAAGAGAAAAAACATGTTAACCTATTCTCCAAAGCACCTGAGGACAGGACAAGAAGTAATGGAAATTTACCAAGGAGAGATCCAATCTATAACTAAAGAGAAATTACTCAACAGTGACAACAATTAATTAGTGGAACAACTTGCCTCCAGAAACTATGGGTGCTCCATCACTGGAGGTTTTTAAGAAGAGATTGGACAGCTATTTGTCCAGAATGGCATAGGTCGCTTGTTTGAGCAGGGGTTGAATTAGAAGACCTCCAAGGTAGGGGTGAAATGCTCCCGGTTCGGTAGCGATGAAGGCGGGTGGTTCGGAGAACCGGTAGCAAAAATCCCTGCCCCTCCCCCCATTGCCCAGCTGAGCCATGCAATCATCAGAGGCTTTTTTTTTTAATTTTTAAAAGCATTTTTTCTACAACCTCTTTGGCCGAAAAAATGCTTTTAAAAGTTTTTTAAAAAAAGCCTCTGATGATCACGCGGCTCAGCTGGGATCATCAGAGGCTTTTAAAAGCATTTTTTTACAACCTCTTCAGCCGAAAAGGTTGTAGAAAAAATGGTTTTAAAAGTATATATATAAGAAAAAAAGTTGGCCACACCACTCAGTCATATTACCTCCACTACCAAGCCATGCCCACAGAACCGGTAGTAACAATTTACATTTGACGACTGCTCCAAGGTCCCTTCAACTCTGTTATTCTTACTCTGTTCAATAGTACACTGGTTTGTGTTTTTGCTGTCTATAATTTAATGTTTATGCATTGTATGTATAACATACAGGTAATGCTCAACTTATGACCGCAATTGTATCCCAAATTTCTGTTGCTAAGCAAAACAGCTGTTAAGTTTTGCCCTATTTTATTACCTTTCTTGCCACAATTGTTAAGCAAATCACTGCAGTTATTAGGGTAGTAACATAGTTGTTCAGTGAATCTGAATTTTCCATTGACTTTGCTTGTCAGACGGTTGGAAATGACGGTGATGGGACCCTGCAACCATCATAAATATGAGTCAGTTACCAAGTATCTGAATTTAGTTCATGTGACCACGGAGATGCTGCAACAGTCGTAAATATGAAAAATAGTCATAAGTCACTTTTTTTCAGTGTTGTTGTAACTTCAGACAGTCACTAAATGAACTGTTGTAAGTCAAGGACTACTGGTATATAATTTTTCATGCCAAAATGAAAAATGAAATAAAAGTACAGAGGGAACTACGTGTGAAGAGTCCACATCATTTTTTTCCTGAATGGTAAAATGGAAACAAATTGGCAGATCAACAGTATTAACTTGAGGGTCTTGAGGTTGGTTATGAACTAAAGAAATTATAATAATGAATTTCCAAAGTTCTATCTTTCTAGGCTTTGTATTATATTTTCCATTCTTTCCTTAATCCTTGCACTTTTGTGGTTGTAGTGTTTTGAATGTGTTGATCTGTTAGATCACGGGTGTCAAACTCGATCGCGTCACGTAATGTATCACAATGTTTTTTTTGCCTTTGCAGAGCCATGGTAGGCGTAGCCTGTGTGTGCTGCATCCGGCCCATGGGCCACTGGTTTGACACCCCTGTTTTAGAGTAAGATAAACTCATCCATCTAGTGTGTGTGGTTCCTTCTCCTTGGTCTGTTCCAGAGACAGCGAGGAAAACTTTTCCTAGTATTGCATGTTAATAACTGAACTATAGAAGCAAAAGTCATGTACTCAGGATTTTACTTATGCTATGCTTCAGTACTTTCTTCAGTCATTTAATTACAGGTGTCTTGCTTGCATAAAATGACTATAATTATACAACTACAAAGATTCCATTAATTAACTTGTTTGTATCAATGGCATTTTAAATTATCTTGGTAAAAGGTAAAGGTTCCCCTCGCACGTATGTGCTAATCGTTCCGGACTCTAGGGGGCGGTGCTCATCTAGTCGTTCCTGACTCTAGGGGGCAGTGGACAGCGCTGGCCGAAGAGCCAGCACTGTCCAAAGACATCTCCGTGGTCATGTGGCTGGCATGACTAAATGCCAAAGGCGCACAGAGTGCTGTTAGTTTCCCACCAAAAGTGGTCCCTATTTTTCTACTTGCATTTTTATGTGCTTTCAAACTGCTAGGTTGGTAGAAGCTGGGACAAGTAACGGGAGCTTACCCCGTTATGCGGCACTAGGGATTCGAACCGCTGAATTGCTGTCCTTTTGATCAACAAGTTCAGCGTCTTAGTCACTGAGCCACCACGTCCCTTAATTATCATGGTACTTGTTCTCAGATCACAATAAATAGTATAGCATTAGAAAAGTTTATTTCATATCAAATCTTGTAACTAATGCAAATGGCTAATTCCTAAAATTTTAATACAAAGATAACTACTTTTATTATTGAGATATACAATGCAGCAGACAGAATTTAAAATAAAAAATATCCGATATGCATATCTGATATGATGAGTACTTTTATTTAATGTTACTTCACTTCCTAAATTGCTAGAGCCTTCACCATTACTCCTTGATTAAATTTTCATTGTTGCACTTATTTCTCACAGATTGTTTTATATCATTTCATCTCCTGTTCCATTGTTGTATTTACTGTTGTTAGTTCTTCCGATGCTTCAACACTAAGGCAGGTTAAATTTCAATAAATGCTTTCTTGTGCTGCCATATTAAGTTTTCTAGCTTTTCAGAATCCATTTGCCTATATGATTGAGCTTATTTTAACAATCTTATCAGTCACTGAGATCGCTCTGCATTTCCAGAAGAAATAATTGGATATAAGTAGGAAATGCAGGAAGGTTGTTATAAGAACAGAATGAGACAAAAGAGAAATCAAATGCATAACAGAAGTCAAATGCCCAAAGCAGAATACATTATCACCATGTCAAATATTCTCTTTATGTGTACCTTGAAAGTAGCTAAACATTTTCCCCCCGTGAAAAATACTCAACAGTCTTCAGATTTTGTTCAAAATGTGCTGCTGAAATGATCTCCAGTTCCCTGGCTGCTACTTTATCTTAGCATTGTTTTCCTTCTGCTCCATTTCCATGATCTAATTTACCAGACTGCCACTAAATTTAATGTTATTGCCTATGATAATTCACACAAGTTTGTTTCCAAATACCTTGCTACAACTAAGACAAATAGAACTGTGGTCCAAAATATTAAATCAAAGAACCAATAGCACCTGAACTCTAGTTCTTGGAGTCCTCCAATTATACTCCCACATCTTATTTCCATCCAATTTCGAGATAAGAAGCATATGAAATAATTTTCAGTTTACTGTAAAAAAAATTCCTGTATAAAAGAAAATCCCGATCCAATATGCAAAACAGCCACATTGATTTTATGTCATCCATCTACTCTTGTGATTCTGCCCCATTCCAAAGGAAATAATAATCTTTTTCCTGAACTAAGTACTGTGCAAAAGTTTTAGCAAGGATCTGGGAAGGAAAAACAAGTAGAAGAAAATAGCTGAAAAATGAGACTTTTTCATTATCTTGAAACAATGGACTTTAGTGCATTATATAAACAAGTGCATTATAAAACTTGTGCAACTCCACGGCAGGATTTTTATTTCATAAATTGTCATAAAAAAAAGGATATTTTGTATGTTCTAATATAATTTTAACTGATTTTCTCTCTCAGTGCAAATTCATAATGGATCCCAAATCATAACATTTTCACCAATTGTGCTTGGTATCAGTTGGTATCAGGTTCTTCTTGTGAAGTATTGTCTGTGGATTTTACCAAACATGTTTTCTGATGTGATCAAATAATTCTATACAGTTTTTTCCTTGTTTGTCCAGAGCACAATGTTATAAAAGTCCTGGTCTTTGCCTAGATAGTTCATGAGCAAACTTTTAGTCTTGTTCAGATGTTTTTTCTGGACACCAAAGATTTCCTCCTGGCAGACCTCTGGTGTAGATCTCATTTCTTTCAGCTTCTTTCTAATGTGGCAAGATACTTGAAGGTCACATAGTTAATTTCTGGGATTCTTAGAAATTTCTTTCAGTATCTGACTTCATGCTGAACTTCCTGGAATGCCTGGCCTTGATAAATTGGCAGCTATTTGAAATCTTTTTTACTTGTTCCAGGCTCATAGGCATCTATAATCTTTTTTTTTCCCCTTGAAGACCTTAGAGAACTTTTTCAATTAAGGTACCTCACACTTCAAAAAACAAATCAAATTAAATGTCTAAATAAGATAGGTTCCTTCTAGATCCTCTCAATGCTCTAATCATTTGCACTAGCTCTGCTGCATCTGATCCTAATTGTAGGTATTTGAGATAGTGAGCGATGTAGTGCTGTACTTACTTTTTCACATGCAAAATTTGCATTTATGTTTATTTAAGTTGCACAATGTGTGACAAAATGTAAACAGTGTGTGATATTTGTTATATTACATTCCCTTTATCTGTCAACATTATTGAAACGGAGATCAAATATCTGCATGTTGAAATATATTGAAAGAGTAAAATAAAATCAGAAGGGTGTATTTACTTTTCTACGCAACTATATTTTAAAGCTTAGCTTTTATTATGAGCGCAAAATGTAGCATCTATTTATCTGAGGCATTTTTGTGCCATCCTGATGTGGTTTACAACACACATAAAATACATCAAGAATAAAATACAATAAAATAGTAAAAAAGAATAAAAATAAGGTTAAAAAGAGGACAAAAGCAGTCTAATAAAATTCAAAAATCACTGGAATTGATGCCTAGGGAAAAATAAACGTAAAGACATTTTTTAAAAAAGCCTAGAATAGTCTTAGAACTTCTGTAAAGTATATCGGAAGCTACTTCCTTGTATCTGTTTTGTTTTATTTTATATTTTTCTTTTATTTTATCCCTTTATTGCACTAGCTTTTTTAAAGATTTCTTTCTTCTTCTTTATTTATACGTTGTTTTTTTTAAAAAAATATTTAATAAATATGTGTGTATGTGTAGCCTTAAACTGGTATACTAGAGGGGACTGTTCATTGTGCCCTATGTCACAGCTAAGCAGGATTTTCCAGATTATGACACATATCATCCCTCTAAAGTTAGAGATTCATGGAGACTGGGTATGAACATACAGAAATTTTCTAACTATTGAAATACATATCAATATACCAGTATCAAATGCATTCCATGTCAGCTTGCAACAGACAAACATTAGCTTGCAACTAACAAAAGCAGGGCCAAAGAGAGAAAAATGCAGATAGCTATAAAACTAATTCTTAAAAATTCTTATAATAAAGAGCAGGAAACATTGTCCTAAACCATATTATTAGTTTGAACAGTAAAGAGAGGCTGTCTGTTTTATGTTATGAAAGCTGCAACGTAAGCAAGCGAGAGCATTGCATGCTTTATTTTATTTATTGTGTATCTTCCCTTTGAAACATCATACTCTTCCCCCAAGATGAGATACAAACTGACCCTCCTGTCCTTTCCTAAGGGGGGGGGAGCGGGGTTCAATCTGGAGGTTCTTAGTAGATTGAGAGAAATCTTATCTCCCCCTCTGTGATCTTCATGCTCTTTTCTCCCCCCCCCTTTTAATCTTTTAATGATAAATTTTAGTATAACTATGATTGTTCTTATTACTATTATATCTTTTAATGTTTCTGGTTTTAAGCTTTTGTAAGCTGCCTAGAATCGCCTCTGGATGAGATAGGGTGGTACATGAATTCAATCCATAAATAAATCTCTCTTTAAATTCAATCTGAACACTCAAGGTGACTGAAGTGGTTCACCCAAGGCAAAGTGTGAACTTAATTCAATTGTGACACTTATAGAGCTGCCAGATATACAATTGTCATTCATGTTACTTCACCTGTGAATTTTCAAATTTTCTCGTTAATGCACTCTTCCATCCCCTTCCCCAACTGGATAAAGTTCTTACTGAGAGACCATTTTTGGTCAAATATAATAGATGTTATCTTCTTTCACCAAACATGCCCCAATCAAATTGACTAAATTTAATAGTAAAAGCTATATGAAGCAGCTAGAAATCTCAGTCTGGTGCATATTGAGACTGGTTCTGCAAATATCTGAGAAAAGATGGAATACGCTAGGCTTTCCGGAGGCCTTTCTGTTCCTATTTTGAAAACAAGGGTCACCACCTGAATCAGATTTTTTGTCTCTCTATCCACTGCATATTCTATAATTTGGCCCAGTTTTGTTTGGTTTTCTGAATTATTTTACTAAGAGGTTTCAAGCTTTTCATTTCTTTTGTTGGGGAAGATAACTGTGGTTCCTGTTGAGGAATGAACTGAAGAATAGGGGCATTATTGTTCCAAAAAATGGAACTACAGGCAAGGAACAATACATTTGGACATTTTTGATAGCTGCCTTTAATATTAATATTTTCAATTTTTTAACCTATCCACGCTTGGGAAAAAAATGTCATTTATATTTTTTCAAAATGCTGATCTAAAGCATCAATATTTCGAATATAGTGAATACCGATTACCAATGGACAAATTTATTTTTGCCCTAAGTCCTGCAAGGTTGTTTTTTTTTAAAAGCTGTAATACTATATTTTTTTCCACTTGTATGTTTTTACATTTTTAAAAAATGTATTCTAGAATACATACTTAACATATAAAATATTTTTGTCTTGGTATAATTTAATGTATTAAAAATTCCAAGAATTTACTATATTTGTGAAAAAAATTGTGGCCTGCACATTAATTTAACAAATAGGGATTATTTAATTAAAATTCTCTAAGATTGTAATGCAGTCCCCATGTGAGAAATGATTGCCTGTAATTTCAAAAATGGCACATATTTTGTATGTGAAGGATAGAATATATATGTTATTATCCCAATTAATAATTCACATCCACTGCTGCTGAGCTCCATTCAATTGCAAATAGAATGTTAACCCTTAGAATAATCTCCTAAGGAACAAAGATACAGTGATATTGTAAACTGTAGAATTGTCCAAATATTAGGAACTTTACATACTCTAGGACATTTTCTTATCCTTTGACTCTTATTTCACTGCAGTTGCAACAAAGTCCAGAGCAGTGAACCAAATTATGTCAGCTGGAGAAAACAAAATGTTTAAATACAACGGTTGCCTCAGTGACTGTGAAACGATTACATTAACTCAGTAATTGGAGAATTGAGATGCTTTTACTGATGCAGTTTGTGTTTGCATGTTTGTTTTTGCAGTAATTTGTATGTAACAAAATATATGTAAAATATATGCAAAATCACACATCATGTTTCTCCAGATAGATGGATAATTATAATTGGAAGGCAGAAGAAATATGTTTAACTCTATATGACCAGTGGGAGATTTCTGCTTAATCAAGCAAAATGACAATTAATTTTGTTCTGATACGATATAAATTTAAGACAGAATATTGTGTGTTGACATTTTTCAGTACACGGAAATTTTCTATGAATGTTGATTCAGTCTCTGTTTCCCTCTAGAAAATATTATGTTCCGTGCTTATTGATCTGTAAAAGGAGAGGGGGGAAAAGGAGATTGCATAGGGCAATATCAAAAAGTGATCCTAAGGTACTTCAAGAGGCAAGACAGGAATTCTTTGGTTCCTGGAACATTTTGGTTCATAGTTTGCCTGTTACTAAGAAGTGCTATAATCACACTCTGGATTATGTATTTGTAATGAATTCTCAAATATGAATGAAGACATTCTTGTCTATAATATTCTATTATATTTTCAGTGCATAAACATTTTCTTCTTTTTTATGTCATTGCATGATTCATAACATTTGGGGGTGGGGTGTTCCTCTAAGCCAATTTTTGTCAATTGAGTTGGATCATCTGCTGTTTTATTAATGTCACATTTTAATAGGAATCTAAATATGTATACTTTTAACATTATAGATCGGGGTCCCCAACCTCCAGGCTGTGGCCTATTTGGAATTGGGCCGCATGAGTAGCTGGCTGAAGCATGCGCATACACAGGTCAACTTGCAAGAGCAGTGGGCTGGCGGCACTCGCAAGCATATGGGCTGGCCCACCACTTGCACAAGTCGAGCTGTGTGCATGCGCACTGGCTGGCCACTCACACAAGGACTGTGTGCACGCGTCTTCCCACCGCTCGCATGGCCCAGATCCCAGCTGGGTTGCCAAGCAGCAAAGGTTGGGGGCTGCTGTTCTAGATAATGGAACTTCTTACCTCAGAAGACCCAAGTAGGCCTTCATTTTGGCTGGTTTTCACTATTTGGTTAAGATATCATTTTTTTACCAAACTTCAGCCTGATTTAACCCACCCCAGTTTTTCTCAAATGTTACATGGAGCAGGAGAAGGTAGGATGAGTTTCAATAAATAGAACATGTAATAAATTAATTTCCAGTATAAAACGTAACATCCTAGGACAGGGGTGTCAAACTTGATGTCATTGAGGGCCACATCAGGGGACTGGGATGGGCATGGCCAGTCCGATGTCACTCATGTCAGGGCGCCTGTGGAGGCCCGAGCACTGTGTTAGTGAGAACAGGCTCCCGAGCTCCGTTTTTGGCTGCCATGGCCTCCTGCAACCCTCTGCAGTGAAAATGGGCTCCCAAGCTCCGTTTTCACTGGCGGAAGCACCATGGGCTGGTCCTTCACTGTTTCCAACTAGCCCCATGGGCCAGTTCTAAGTACTCTGTGGGCCGGGCCCCGGGCCTTGAGTTTAACACACCTGTTCTAGGACAACACACTTGGCAATATATACAAATAACATTTTCGCCATTAAAAATACAGTCCTAATCATACCAGTGTTTTATACTGATAACATAAGTCATATTGTTCACATGAGCTTTGTGGTCATGCATTTTCTGTAGAGGCTCTTTAACGTGCTGCAGTAGTATCGGTGTGCGAAAGTATCATTCATACACTTTGATATTTCATTAAGAAATGTTTGATGGTTTTTATTGAGGCTTGAGTTTTGCGAGCACTGTAGAGGCAATGAATTTGTTTGACAAGTTTATTTGTGTAACAAGGTGGATAAGCATTTGTGATTCACAATTGGAATCACTGTGGGGTTGTTAATTTGAAATTCTCACAGTATTCCTGATCAGATATTCATTAAAGTGTTTGCATCATGTGCAGCCAGGTCTGTGTAAATCAGTTTACTGTAAATTTACGCTTCTTACAAGTTTATTACTTTATCAGGTATTCGCTTAGGATTTCCGCTGTTCTGTCATAAAATATTTCCCAGGCATAAAATATATTCTTCTATTGAGTTAATGCATTATATTAATCAGGCAGTGCATCAGCTGCTGTGGGCAGAAAAGGGAACTAAGAAACATTGTTTACTGCCGAAGCAGCTGGGGATCACTTGATAGGGCACAGGACAAAAGAGGAAACATGTTAACATGAATGTAGGGTGAAGGTGGATCATTTGCAAGATGGAGCTGACAGGCAGACGAGCCCTTTTTTAATGTTTTTGTTTTCTACTTCATGCTGTCCATCTTGGCTGGGACCTCCAGCTAGAGAAAAAAGTTACAAATAAAAACTGTGAGCAGGGCCATATCCATGAAAGTTAAAGACCTTTTTTCCTCTGTCATGTGCTAAGGCACATGATAAGAAAACCAGGGGGTTGGTAATTCTTTGTTTACTCATAAATGTAAGTAACTAAATGTAATTAAAACAGTATTCACTCAATACAGTTTTAGTACGGTTTGTTTAATAACATATTAGTTTGTGGATAGGCCAGGGATGTCAAACTGGTGCCCCACGTCATGCGCAGGACACGCCCACCTCAGCTATGTGAAAGAAAAAAAGTCGTGAAACGTCACGTGACGACAACGGGACACCGCAAATTTGACACCCGTGAGATAGGCTAATCCCAGTTTATTAAGACAACTATGGTTTGTTTTGCCGCTGTCTATTACAGTATCCAGATGGATCTGAAGTTTCCCAGGAGTAAAAGGCTATTCTGCTCCTGTTTATGTGGGAGAAAGCTTTTGTTTAAACAGTATTAAATTATTTATTGAAAAGCATGGGTTTTTTTACTTGCATGTTTGTAAGGCACTGATGGAAACTGTGTGTTCGTGCAAGCTGTGAGATTTGTTTGTTTGCTTACGCATTCCAGGGTCTTTCTTTTTTAAAGAAAGTATATGAAATTTGTAATCTAACTTCAAATGGTGGCATTAGATTTAGACTTGTTGTCTGGAAAGAAATCATAAATTGTTGCTCGACATGGGTTCAGATGTTTAAACAAACTGTAATTGGATTAAACAAAGGATTTATGTTATGTGGAACTGGGCCTTCTGTGCAGTACAAAGTCACCGTATTGGTAGAGGTTTGGAAGCCGGTACTTAAAGTATTTTTAAAATGTCCAATTCCAGTTTTGTGAACATTGAACTCATGAATAATCTCAGTAAAAATAATCGATTATCTTTGTGACCATTTTAGCACAATTGTATCAGCGTTGTATATATGTGCGGCCAGATTGCCTAAATATAAGGTATCTATTTCATTTTCATTAATGTTTGCCCTTAAAAAAATTTACATTCCCCCCTTTCCATGCTTCTTTTTTTTTCTGAGCTTTTCTAATCTGAGACGTTTAGTGTGCTGTAAAGGAGTATGAAAATTTAACAATGTTTTTCAATAAATCAAAAAGCTCATCTGAGTAGAACCAACTTTTTCTGCCCTTTATTTGAATGGATTTTATGACTTAACAGAGTACTTTCCCTGTGTTTGGACTGCAAGAGGTAGCCATGCCTGATTTGTGATATTGTAATGTCATTATATTAACAATATGATTTCAGAATGGCAAAATCACAGCAGGGGAAAATAGAAGAAAAATAAAACATATTTCCTTTCCCTTTTATGATGGGTGTTTATCAATATAGTATACTCTGTCATGGATACGCACGCTATGAAGCTCCTGTTGATGGTGATTTTATTCTGAGAATCTATAGGCTCCATTGGCAGTGTTTAAAACTGAATGGTAACAATGAAAATGAAAAGCATAATATTGATCACTTCCGGAGTGGACTACTGCAAGGGGCTGCCCTGGAAGACCAACTGGGTACCACAGTTGGCACTCCTGCTACGTGAGCTTCATTGGTTGCCAGTAGTCTTCCAGATGCAATTCAGGTTCAAGCTCTTCATGGCATAGGGTCTGATTATATAAGCATGCTTTTTCTGTCATAATCCCCATCCGCTGGAGCAGCATCTTTTCAGAGATTTGGACAGCACTCACTTTCCTAGGGTTCCAGAAAGCCCTTAATACTTTGCTCTGTTCCTAGACCTGAGGATAATGTTGATGCATGTGGTAGAATGTAGGCCAGAGTGACAGGAAGGAGGGGCTCTTTCTCAGGGAGCAAAGAGACAAAGAAGCCTGGAATTTTTGACATGCAGAAAAAGGGAAAGATGGAGTTTGCAGGATATATCTAATAGATATGCAGATATGTGCTTTAGTCTGGCAAGATTCCTGTCTATAGGCGAACAACAATAAAAACACAACTGTGAAGAAACTCATGTTCTTGGTTCCTTAAGTCTGACAGAGTGTGAGTTCTTGATTGACAGGGTGTGAGTCCTTATTGTATGTATGTATGTATGTATGTATGTATGTATGTATGTATGTATGTATGTATTTACTAATTATACTGTTCTGTTTGAGTTCAGGGTGCTGATTTTTGTGGGTTTTAATTTCCCCCCCCCCCATGGATTTTATAAACTGCCTAGAGTCTTTTGAACTGTCTTTTGAAGTGGGTGGTCATATTATACTGAATAAATAAATTAAATTATTAATTTAATTAAATGACTCTTTCATGCCAAAATTATGTTCAGTTTCTGGTTTGAGATATTTTTCATTTTGGGCACACTCCTAAAACTAAGTTTCTCCTTAAATTTCTTACTTAGTCTTAATAACATTAGGAGTAGTAGTGATGTCTTTATCTATTAATATTAAGCACATACAGACTGAAAAAATGGTTTTTGAACTTCAGCATGTAAAGTGCTAATCTGAAATGTGATAAAGCTAGGTGAAAATACCGTATATGTGCTTAAAGAATTATTTTATTTAAAGTTAAATTTAAAAGATTCTATTTTAAAGATGCAATATTATATAATATATAACATTTTTAAGATTCAAAATACAATGTAACTTTATTACTACTTAGCCTATGTTGTAATTAATTTATAATGATTATATTGAAAAGTAGGAAGCAATAGTTATAAATAAACACAATCTTAATAATATTCAGAGTAATCACTTTTTTATTATATTCTCACAATTTACTTCAGAACATTGGTTTACATTTTTTTTAATCTTTATATTTTTTTAGCCTTTCAGTAAATATCCTCCTGTAATCAATGATATATCTTTTTGGCTGCCGTCTGAAAAGTACTGTGAAAATGACTTCTATGATTTAGTCCGATCTATTGGAGGAGATGTGGTGGAAGAAGTCAAGCTCATAGATGTATTCACACATCCAAAGTAAGTCTAATGTTTTCTATATCATGGTGAAGTTTTTATAATCAGTGTTTACAAATATTTACTAATATTCTAAATAGAGATAAACATTTCATAATGTAAGAGCAACATAATCAATATATATTGCCACTCACTTGTAAAATGACTCTGAATGTCTAAAAAGTTAAAAACATAAAAATATATCCAGTATGGAGTGGGGGGGAAACTACAACCGTTTTCATGAGGTCTGTGAATCTCAATTCTGAAAATTTCCCAGTAGCTGAAAATGTTGCATCTTGAAATCTATACATTTTAGAAGATACCCAGATCAAGAAAGGTTGGACTAGAAGAAATAAGTGATGAGTCATGGTGGCGCAGTGGTTAGAATGCAATATTGCAGGCTAACTCTGCTGACTGTGCCCACTGTCAGGAGTTCAATCAGCTCAAAGTTGACTCAGCCTTCCATTCTTCTGAGGTCGGTAAAATGAGGATCTGGATTGGGGCAATTTGCTGACTCTGTAAATCATTTAGAGAGTGCTGTAAAGCACCATGAAGTGGTATATATAGTAAGTCTTAAGTGCTATTGCTATTAGGCAAGATTAACACTTGTTTAGTAGAAAACGCATTTGAGCTGATGAAGATATGGTAAAAGAAACCAGCTCAATTGTTTGTGGGCAAGCTCAGGTAAAGACATTATTAAGCAAAGATATTAAGATCAGGGGCCAATGAGCAATCTGATGCAGGATCTGGTAAAACACTCCTATTCAAAATTACATCTCTGAAAGCAATTACATCTTTAAAAGGAAATGTAGGAGTATGAATATTTGAATTAAAGATCCACTATTAATGTTAACTTTATTAAACATGGGCACCTTTAAATAGTTTCTCATAGCAATCTTTGGCATGTGGCAAACTGTTTTATGTACTCTTCATATAGCTGAGATTATTCTTCTCTAGCTTTCCAGAGACATTACAAATCAAAATGGTAGTACCCATAGAGATTTCAGAAAGAGGTGAAGAAAATTGTGTATCGGTTGTTTATGGGGAGTCAATGTGTGTATTAAAGGTTCAACTCACATAAGTGCCATTGAGAATGATTTGAAATGACTACCTCAGGGGAATATAATTGAATTGGCCAAACTTCTAAATATATCCTAGATTCATTTTATCTGTCTTAAGTTAATAAAGATGGGATATTTTTAAAGATAAGCAATAACTTGCCCAATAATGTTTCTTTCATGTCTTATCAGAGAGTTTAATCTTAGAAGCAAACCACTAATGTGCAATGAAACGTTTGGGGTCTTTTATGTTTGGTGAAAAGCTACTTTGGAAGGAGGCAAATAATACAGACAGAAATGGGGGAAGAGGACTGTTTAAAGTTCATTTGCTTTTTAGTTTGCAGTATCTAGTGCAGCATTCCCCAACCTTTCCGTTTTTGCGGATCAGTGTGGGAGGGAGAAGGAATGCTTACATGTGAGTTGTGGGTGAGTGTACATGCGTATCCTTGTGCATGTGCTTGCGCAAGTGGAACTGCACGCACGTGTGTTCATCAGCTGCTTCTATGGCCCAGTTCTCAAAGGGCATATCTCCAAAGAAGAAGAGAGTGAAAAGAGAATCCAACAGGCACTAAAGTAAACAGTGTGGAATTTGTATTATTTGGATATGACATGGAGCTTTTTGAATCATGTGATTTACTAATATTTCTTTATCTACCTAATAATTTATATGAGGATTTGGGCACCTGCTGGAAAGGAAGTTGATTCTTGGCCTTTTATTCCCTCTCAGTTTAGAATAGCTATGAAAATTAAATGATGTCATCTCCAATTCAAGATGAAAATTGTTCTCTTCTTCATACTAGTGTTTGATTTGGTTGAGATGCAGATTTCCAGTCTGGCAAATTTTTGTTTCCATTTTTAAATTAGAACTCTATAGAAAAATCCTCTAAATGAATCAAGGGGCAGATGGATATTGAAACTATATTCTAGTCACTAGTGTATCTTTTTTTAACTCTTTAGAAGCCTATCACATATAAAACAGTGTGGCATGAATACTGACAATTTTAGAATGCCTGTTTCTCTTTTACTGTATCATCTATTTTAACTTCCACAATGGAAATTAACATACATGCTGGCCCAGAAATGATAGTGAAGGAGGATAAGCTAAATCATTTGTTTCCACAAAAAAGCAGCCTAAACTGTATTGGGCTTTTAATTAGAGGCGATGTGATAAGTTTATGATGAGGGAAGATATTTGAAAAAGCAAATAGATAGGTGATAATGCTGTTTTACTCCAGTTTCCACAGTAATTAGCTGTTTATAGTAGCATTTGTTAAATATCATAATTCCCATGTTGATCCTTGCATCCAAGAATTTATGTTCTGCAATTACCTTTAGGGGAAGAAAAAAACAATGATAGGAATGTTGTCACAGACATTCATATACCTCTGGGGAAAGCTACATCCTTTTATGGATCCTTTTGAATAATGTGTGTACAGGTAGTTCTCGACGTACAATAATTCGTTTAGTGACTGTTCAAAGTTGCAATGGCACTAAAAAAGTGACTTGACCCTTTTCACGCTTATAACCATTGCAGCGTCCCATGCTCATGTGATCAAAATTAAGATGCTTGCCAACTGGTTCATATTTATGATCGTTGCAGTGTCCCAGGGTCACGTGATCAACTTTTGCAGCTTTCTGACAAGCAAAGTAAATGGAGAAGTCAGATTCACTTAACACCCGGTTTACCAATTTAACAACTGCAATGATTCACTTAACAACTGTGGCAAGTTGTTAAATTGTAAAATGGGGCAAAATTCACTTAACAAATTCACTGAGCAACATAAATTCTCCAGCGCGCTGCTTGGAGAATCCAAAACCAAGGGTTATTCAACAGTCTAGCAGTCAGCTCTGAGTGTATGTATCTTTAAATTTTCTTAGACACGCCCCCTTTTGCTCGTCAGAGGCTCAGTTTTTATTCACTCAGTCAGCCAATCAGACTTGTTTTTGCTCGTCTCTGATGACTAGACTTTTGAATACATTCTTCACTTTTGGATTCTCTCCTCTTCTGACTTTTGGACTGGACTTGACCTTGCCTTGGATTCTGATTTTGGATACCTTGACTTTGTTGTGATTAAAGGGGTGGTTTGCCTCCCTTCTCCTCCTCATTGTTGCTGCAAGGGTAAGTCTTTCTGGTTCCCAGACTGGCTGCCCAAGTTTATTTCATTGCCCTAGCTGAAGCTCTGCCTTGTCCAGGGCACCTTCACCTTAGTTATCCCCCCTCCCTTCCTGGAAAGTCGGGGTGACTACTGAGTCCCTGCCCTGCTCTCAGCGGCATACTCGCATCTGGAGCCCATTTGCCGCTTTTGGAGTTCCTGCCCTGCTCTCAGTGGCACACTCCTCCGTTTGCCTGCCTCTTTGCACTAGATCTACTTCTGAGTAGCTGCACACACACTATGGCCTGGTTGTTGCCGGATCGGCGCTGCAGCCGATCTCCTCGTTTTTGTGCCATGTGCATAGCTAGCGAGGCCGCCATTACAGCAAGGCGCGTTTTCACTAGCTTTGGCTCTTTTCTGCCTGGCAACTGATTGAGCATGCGCAGTTGCCTCCCTAGAGCGAAATTTGCTCGGGAATGAGTCTATGCATGCGCAGTTGCCTCCCTAGCACAAGTTTGCCCGGCAACAGCACCATGGCTGCACAGGGAGCCCTTGTCCCTTCTGCCTCCTACAAGCGCTGCAACTACGCGCTGAGGTTTTGTGACATTCACTGCCAGTACGGGAGCTGTGACTGCGCAGGAACGTCTCCATTATTGATTGTGGCCCAGTTTGCGGCAGCACTTATTAAAATAGCTGCTCTGGCGCCCTCTGGTGTTTAAAAGCGGTCACATGAGCAATTACCTGCCTTTTCTGTGGAATTGTTTGGGCTATCTTACTGCAGCCCCTATTATTAGGGCATACCTGGCTGATTTATCACCATCTGGCACAGGTTCTCAACCAGCTGTGCTGGAAAGGGGGGGGAAGAGTTGCTGCCTAGCGCAGCCCCTCTGTTTCTAAGAATAAATAAATCTTTCAGTCATTATTAAATAAATAAATAAATAAATAATAAATAAATAAATAAATAAATAAATAAATTTTAAAAAATGCTGAGAACATTGAAATCATAAGGTATACATATGTTTATACGACATACACAAACCTGCTTACCCTTTTCTCCTCGCTCCTTCTGCACTACTCAGCATGGCTGACTGCGAGCTTTCATCCGACCTGGAGCACAGCCCTGGACCTTCTGAGGCTCCAGCTTCTCCAGGCCCTGAAAAGAAAAAGGCAAAAAAGCGGGATAAGCATGGGACTACCTCCGTTCCAGCTGCCTCAATGAAGGGTCGCAAATCCTCATCAGCTGCCACCAAAGATGCCAACAGACGTCATAAGGCGCTTGAACAAGTTTGATCTGGCTCAGCGACAGGCTCCGTCACCAGCCTCGCCCGCAATCATTCCAGCCGCCGAACCTGTAGTGTCTTATGCTCCCCATTCGGGGATCATGCCTTCTTTGTGCCAGGGTCACACCCCTGTGACTGGCTCTCCTCCAATGTCTGCAGTGGTACTTTCTCCCACTGTCCTTTCGCAAGGTGTAGCCGTTCCGGTGGATTTGTCTCATCCACAACCACCTGCTCAGCACCCTCCTCCGGAGGCTACTTACACCCCCAGAGCCGCGGGGCTCCGTCCAGGGGGTCCTTCGCATGTCATGTTAGCCTGTGACTTCGAGAATTTCATTTCTCAGGCTATATCTAGGACATTGGCTGCTAGCGCACAACAACCTCTGCCGTTCAGGCTGATGTCAATGGCTGCTGTTGCTCCTCCTCCTCCGCCTCCTCCTCCTCCTTCGCAGCATCAGGTCTCTCACTATGATGATATGGCAGACCGGTATTCGTCTCAGCTAGACTCTGCACAAGCTGATGACTCCTCTCTGGAGGATGAGGAGGCCCAGAGGGACATGGAGTTTTTTGACGATGAAGACTGTCTTCCTGACAGACCAGCCTTCACCGGTCTTTTTCGGCCGTTTCTATTTAAGTCCTTGTTGCACAAGGCAAAATTGTCTACTCATATGGCTACCTCGGACGGTCTCTCCAATCCACCTGCAACGTCTCAGCCACACGACACTCTGTTTAACGTTCCTAAGACCGAACAAGCCTACATTCCGTGTCCTCAACTCTTCACGGAAGTCGTACAATGTTCTTGGAACCTGCTGTCCTCCTTGCCGGCACCTACCAGTCTTGACCGCAAGTTATACTGTTCGGCTCCGTCTCTCCAGGACATATTGGCCTTACCAGCGGTGGATACTCCTGTAATGAACTTGACTTCATCTTCCTCGCTCCTGTCTCACAACATCGCCAACGGCCTTCGGACGGAGGACCGGAAGGCGGAGTTCACAGTCCTCAAGACACACAATGTGGCAGTCAGGGCGGCGACCTCGGCGTCATTTTTCAACAGGGCAACCCTCATTTGGTTGCGCCAGCTCCAGGAATGTTTGCCACCGGAGGACACGCGGGTCCACCAGGACATTAATAAAATTGTTGTGGCCACGGAGTATTCTGCTGACACTTCACTTAATGCCACCAAGTTCGCGTCTCGTGCCCTGGTCTCATCAGTGACATCCAGGTATCTGCTGTGGCTGAGACACTGGAGAGCGGACATGGAGTCAAAGTGGAGGCTTGCATCACCCCCGTACAAGGGGACCCATTTCTTCGGGGAGGCGTTGGACCCGATTCTCATTGAGGATAAGGACAAGTGCAAAGTCATGCCCTCGTCATACCAGCGGACCGAGCATAAGACCCCCTCATACAGCCAGAGGCAGCCCTTTCGAGCTGACCCCGGACCCAGTGGGTTTTTCGCCACGAGACAGTACTCCCAGGGATTTGACCATCCCTATGACAGATCTTCTTTCCAAGATCGTGGCAGACGCTCGGCCCCAGGCAAGTGTCCCTTCAGAGGCACGGGGACCCATGCCTTTCAGAGAGGCAAGTGACACTCCCCATCACCTTCCCATTGGCGGCCACCTCCAACACTCCGCAGCCCAATAGGAATCGATGACGTCGGACGCATGGGTGCTACAGACGATCCAGCTGGGGTTAACCTTGGAGCTTTGCTCCTGCCCCCACAACAGGTTCATCCAGTGCCTTGTGTCGCCCAATCCAAATAAACGTCGACTGATGGAAGCGGAGATACAACATCTCATCGACATTTGCGCCATAGAGCCGGTTCCCACAGAACACCGTGGAACCGGTTTCTATTCAATCTTTTTCCTGGTTCCAAAACACTCCGGAGGCTGCCGGGGGATCCTGGACCTCAAAGAACTGAACAAATACGTTCTCTACCATCAGTTCAAAATGCAATCCCTGAAATCTATCTTGGGATGCATTCGAGCGGGAGATTGGATGACCTCTGTGGATCTCAAGGAGGCCTACCTTCACATCCCGATTCGGCCTTCTCAGCGTCGATTCCTCCGCTTCTCTTACAATCATCGTCATTTTCAATGCAGGGCGATGCCCTTCGGACTTTCGTCCGCCCCCAGGACTTTTACAAAGATCCTTTCAGCTGTAGCTGCACATCTTCGGCAGATGCCAATCAGAGTACTTTGCTATTTGGCTGATGTCCTAATCTTATCGTCCACACAGGCCCAGGCAACACGAGATCTGGCCACAGTTTGCCACTGTCTTCAACAACACGGCTTCTCTTTGAACCTGCCGAAGAGCCACTTGTGCCCCACTACCAGGATTTTGCACCTGGGTTCCATTATAGATTCCATCAAGGGGCATGTTTTTCTGTCTGCAGACTGTTGCCACAACATCCAGTCACTAATTCTTCAGATTCTTTCGCTCCAGTCAGTCCCTCTCTTGCTGCTGTGTCGTCTTCTAGGGAAGATGATTTCATGCATCTCCATTGTTCCGTGGGCGCGTTTTCATGGTCGCCAGCTTCAATGGTTCATGCTCCCGTACCAGCGCTCCCGCCACAGCAATTCCACAGCTCGAGTATCCCTCCCATCAGAGGTTCGCGGATCCCTTCACTGGTGGATTTCGTCGACTCTAATGAAGGGCTGTGCCTTCCTGGAACCATGTCGTCTCATGGTGACAACCGATGCCAGTCTGACTGGATGGGGCGCTCACATGCATTCCCAAGTTGCTCAGGGCAGTTGGTCTCCGGCGGATCGCCAGAACAAAATCAACTGGCTGGAGCTCCGTGTGGTTCACCTCACCCTCTTCCAATTCCAACCATCGGTAGAGGATCACCATGTGCTGGTTCGGATGGACAATGTGACCGCAATGGCACATATAAACCGCAAAGGGGGCACCCGCTCGAAACCACTGGTGGACGAGGCATCCCGATTACTGACTTGGGCGGAGACTCACCTCCTCTCCCTCCAGGCGCAGCACATTTCCGGGACGATGAACGTGACCGCAGACTGGTTGAGCAGGATGCAGATAGACAACTCAGAATGGCGTCTTCACCCGGACATCTTCCGCGAACTGTCCCAATGCTTCGGACCTCCCGTCATCGACCTGTTCGCATGACGGGACAACACACAGCTCCCTCGGTTTTTCGCTCGTCACCCTTGTCCGCAAGCGGAGGGGATCAACGCACTCACATGCCCCTGGCCTCTGGGGTTGCTTTACGCATTTCCCCCGATACCGCTAATCCTGCAACTCGTACACAAGATCCTGAATGAGAAGGCGGAAGTAATACTTGTCGCTCCTCACTGGCCAAGGAGGGCCTGGTTCGCGGACCTGCTGAATTTGTCAGTCGCCCCTCCATGGCGCATTCCGGATGACAGGATTTCTCTCAGCCAGAGGTTCATACTGCATCCAGAGCCCCAATGGCTGCAGTTGACCGCCTAGCACTTGAGAGGGTCCTTTTAAGGCGGGACAACATCTCAGGGAAGGCTATATCTACTATCCAGGCATCCAGGCGCCCATCCACGTGCCACATCTACAACGCCACCTGGACCTCATTCTGTGCATGGTGCTCCCGGGCCCATATGGACCCTACCTCTGCGTCTGTCTCGGAGGTGCTCGATTTTCTCCAAGATGGCCTGGACAAGGGACTTGCCCCGAACACGCTTCATCGACAAGTGGTGGCCTTGTCTACAGTTCTCTCGGCTAAGAACGATTTGCCTCTTTCACACGACTCTAGGATTCGGGGGTTTCTCAGGGGTGCAGCGAACCTGAGGCCTCCGGTCATTCACCGCTACCTGACCTGGGACTTGTCTCTGGTCCTTCAAGTACTTACACAGCCTCCTTTTGAGCCGTTAGATTCTGTTAGTCTTTGGCTCCTCACCTTGAAGACAGCCTTTTTGGTCGCGATCACCTCGGCCCGCCGTATTTCCGAGCTGGCTGCTCTCCGTCCGAGAGGACCTCTGCACCTTCTTCCCCAACCGGGTGGTCCTTCGGCTGGACCCATCGTTCCTGCCTAAAGTCAATTCCATCTACCACCGCCAGTAGGAATTGGTTCTCCCAGACTTCTGCCCAGATCTGAGACACCCACAAGAGGCCCAATGGCACACCTTAGATGTCCGTAGGGTCTTACGCAGGTATATCCGGAGGACTCAGCATTTCCGTAAGTCAGAAGCGCTGTTTGTTTCTTTTTTGCCCGCGATAATGGGTCGGAAGGTCTCCTCATCCACCATCGGGAGATGGCTGAAGGCCTGCATTTCCAAGGCGTACATGCTTCAGAACAAACCTGTTCCCAGTAGGATCTTACCTCATTCTATTTGGAGCGCATCCACCACGGCAGCTTGGGTGACTCAGGCCACTGTCACTGACATCTGTAGGGCAGCAACATGGATGTCGCTGAATACCTTCATCTGCCACTACAAGGTCGACTCGTTCGCCTCGGCTGACACTTTGTTCGGACGGCGGGTCCTACAGTCTGTGTTTTGCTTCGACCACACATGTGCAGCCTTCCGCCCTCCCTATCTAAAACTTGCTTGGGCATATCTCTCGCTTTTGGATTCTCCAAGCAGCGCGCTGGAGAACGGACGTTGCTTACCTGAACGTCCCTTCTAGGCGCGCTGCTGGAGAATCCAACCCACCCGGTCAGGCTGCTGGCCCTGGAACTTCACACATCTCCTTGAACTGTTTTCTTCGGGAGCAAAAACTGAGCCTCTGACGAGCAAAAGGGGGCGTGTCTAAGAAAATTTAAAGATACATATACTCAGAGCTGACTGCTAGACTATTGAATAACCCTCGCTTTTGGATTCTCCAGCAGCGTGCCTAGAAGGGACGTTCAGGTAAGCAATGTCCGTTTTGGACTCAATTGTGGTCGTAAGTCGAGGACTACCTGTATTTTTTCAATGGCTTTTGGTAAAATTGGAGAAGTCTTTACACATTTGTATGCAGTCAGCCATAATAAACTGACTGGCCCAAGGAGACACTTTATATTTTCTTAGCTTTCCTGCTCTTCTTTGCTACTTTTGCTTCCCAACTGTTGTTTCTCAAGTAAAGTGAACTACCGTAAGTGGCAGGAGGCTAGTTAAAGGAATAGGACCACAAAAGAGAGTTGATGATCAAACAAAAAGTTAAAGAGACTATTTCCTTGGTTTGTCATTTATACCTTTTACTTTATTTGTCTTAAAACATCTATTTCACCCTTTCCATAGTGGTCCAAGTGCTTTTAAGGCCTAAAATATACCAATTTTAGGGGGGGGGGGAAACATTGAGAAAAATGAATCACCAATTTTAAAGAAGATAAGTTATCTTAAGAATGGCAGAGAAGAGATAATAAATTCTAAATCTATGTAAACTCAGAAACCAATAAATCCCATAAAAGAGTATTTTTATTTTAATGGTGAGGATGATAAGGCAAATGATCCAGTGTCCCCACAATAATACAAAAGCAAGTTTAAAATCTTTGTTGAGATAATGTGTGCTTTTGCTGTTAAAAATAGCCAAAAAACAAATTAGGGGTGGGGATTAAAAGAACTTTGAAGAATCAGTTATTTCTGATTTAGAAACAAATCCTAGTAACGGCTCATCCAAAGTCATATTGTAAAAATAACATAAATATATCACATTTTCATTTAGGTGTAATTACCTTATGTGATTCAATATAAATACCTTGTACATAGATATACTTACTTGCATATGAGTAATAAATGCCCCAAAGATTTGAAAATGTTCAACTGTTTTGGCCAATTTAAAAATGCCTTTGCAACAGGGGTGAAATGCTCCCTGTTCGGACCGGCTCGGGCGAGTAGGTAGCGATGGTGGCGGGCAGTTCGGAGAACCGGTAACAAAAATCACTGCCCCCGCCCCTCATGCCCAGCTGAGCCGCGCAATCATCAGAGCCTTTTTTTTCTTTTAAATGGCTCTGACCAGCCAAGCTCTGACGATCCCAGCTGAGTTGCCTGCTAATCAGGCAACTCAGCTTGGATCACCAGAGCCATGTAAAAGAAAAGAAGTTTCTTTTTTTTTTCTCCCCCCCTCCCCCCGTCAAGCCTCCAGCTTGCTTACCTTAGCTGCTGGTCGCAACGCGCTTGCTGTAATATCTGCAATCTATTGGATCAGCAAGCAACTGAATCTCCCTGCCTGCAATCATCAGTGAGCAGCTCTATCTGCAACTTTAAGACTTGTGGACTTCAACTCCCAGCAAAGCTGGCTGAGGAATTCTGGGAGTTGAAGTCCACAAGTCTTAAAGTTGCCAAGGTTGGAGACCCCTGTTCTATTGGGTAAGTTTTTCCCCCTTTGGGAGCTTTAAAAAAAATAGTTAATTGAGGTTTATTTTAGTTGTTCTTTTTTTAGACCTAGCTATTTAAAGTTTAGGAAGTTTTAAATTTAGCTGCTTTTATATAAAATTTAAATTAAAATAAAATAAAATAATATTTGTGCAACTTTCTGAGATTTAATGTGTTTCTGTAGGGTTTCACTCTAACTACACAAACACACAAAATTTCACAAAGCTGTATGTAGAATTTTGTGTGTGTAAAGTATGAAAGTTGGTTTTTTTGGGCTTTTGTTGCTTGTGAGGTTCCTGCTTGTTGCAGGGGCCATTTTGGGTCTAGCACAGCTGCTTTTACATTGTGGGTGAGCCAGTTGTGTTGTGTTGTGTTTTGTAGGTTAAAAAAGGCAAAGAAGTGACATTGACTTGGCCACACCCACCCAGTCATCTTACCACCAAGCCACACCCACTAATTAAGCCACGCCCACAGAACCGGTAGCAAAAAAATTTAGATTTCACCCCTGCTTTCCAACCATATGTTTAGTTGACTAACTGTTACAGCTGTTGAAATTATCAGATGAGTTAATGCTGTTTTTCAACATGTGCATGCATATAAAAATATTATTTAATTAATAAATTATAACTGACCCAGAAAGCCCCCTGAGAACCTAACACAGAAAGAATTCTATTAAACAAGAAAATATTATTCCAATATCTTAATGCTTGATAATTTAAACATTAACTTGGACATGTACCTAATCAACTGGAATATTGGATTTAGATAGTTGAAAGTTGCATATAAGATCATTTATTTTAATAAAACTTAATTCAGTATTAATCCATGAATTAACTGAATATATGATCATTCATGATGGTTTACCTTACATTATAAGCACATGCATATTAAATAAATGAATGTGAGAACCAATTACTTTTAAAAAGTGGAAGGTGGAAATTATGAGTATGACTGTTTCATTAAGATTCGTTGTATAATAGGTCTAATTTCTGAATGGGCACAATAGTGAACCTTAAAAATCACTTTTTATTTTTTTTTTCTTAGAATGTTGCTCATTCATACAGGAACCTAGAAAGTTATTGTATAAGTATTCTTAAATAAGTGAATGCTAGGAAGTGAAACTATTCCTTTCAAACACTCAATTTGTGGCTAATGCTCAGTAGTATTTTATGAAGATGTAATTAACCTTTATAAGATTTAGTGTTTTACATTTTAAAATATTATCATCCAACCAAACCATTACTCCTATCGTTTAAGACTCGTAATAGATTCAGCCTCACATAGAAGTCTGTTAAAATGCTGGATATTATGCTTGTAATATTTCATGTAATATTTCATATTTCATGTTAATTTATTAATTAATGTATCAATTAGCATTTCATGTTCTGGACTCATTAGCTCACAAGAGATAATTGTTTAATCAGATAATGACAAAGCTTCTTTTTACTGACACTGATTTTCCTGACTCACTCCTGTGTCCCAAGGTAGAACTTGGATGTCTCTCTTAATAGGCTTCAAAACAGTGGGATTTCTTGCAGCTGCCTATAAAATGAAGCTTATGTTGAATAATCTCTGGACACTCAGGCAAATGATGCTAGCATATACATTCTTTGTGTGTTGCATAAAGTGCTTGACATTGAAAGAGGTGATGGAAGAAAACTTGCATAGATTACAGTAAAAATATTCCAATATGTAGATCGGAGATTTATAATGGGATCAGAAACACATTCCTTGCCTCTCAAAGCTACTTATGTACTTTTCAGAATTCCCCTTATAATGGCAACTGATTTCAAATCCCTTCAGAAAAAAAATCTGTAATGTCTATTTACAAAGCATTTTATTGTTCTAATATTCTAGACCTGTGGTCATATTTGCATTAATGCTTTTAAACCCGTGCAATACCCAGTTATCTACTATAAAAATATAAATACTATTAGCCAGTAGGGAGGTACAGGCAAATTAGATGGATGTACAAGAACTTACAATCCCTACTCATTTTCCTTGCTTCAAAATGCTTTGTTTAGTGGACTGCTGCCTGCAAAAAGTGCATAGTAAATCCCAACACTAATTCCTAAGCTAATTTTTGTGAAGTGCTTTGTAAATAGCCACAGTTCTCAGAGACCCTATGGCAGCTTTTCTCCTCAGATACTCTCCAGATGTTTTGTTCTACATTATTTACTCAGTGTCCTGCTGGCTGGGAGGTTATGGAGACTGTTGTTCAACTCATCTCAGGGCAACAACCGATTTTATTAAAAAAACAAAACAAAACCAAGAATCTAAACTATTTAGAAAAAAGATTCAGTACATCTTTATTCTATAAAATAAGGAAAAATAGATTTTTCTTTTTATCTCCATCTATCTTATGATAAATTTTTCAATTTTTCAGATTCTGTCATAGCAAGCTTCCAGGATTTTTTTTTTAAAAAAGATCTGCATGTACAGAAAAGGGGACTTCCTGCATACTTGGTCTTGCACTTGAGTGCTTAAGTAGAAGTGCCTGTTCCTGCTGCAATGATCCTGTCTCAAGCAATTTATTTTGCTTTATTGTACATGAAAACATATAAAATATGTTTGTCCCCATCATGATTTTCTGATCTAGCATTAGGGAGTATAAAGTCACCACCTTGGACAGTGGTTCCTAAGTCAGTGATGGCTAACCTTTTTGCCGTCGGGTGCCAAAAGCAGGGGGAGCGCGGGGGATTGCACGCGCGCAAGCCCACACCCACAATTCAATGTGCCCCCCCCATGCATGCATGTGTAACCGCCCTGTGCTCCCCCGCTTTTGGCATCCTATGGCATGGTGGGCCTGATAGGCCCATTTTTCACCCTCCCCAGGCTCCAGAGGCTTTCTAGGAGCCTGGGGAGGGCAAAAACGGCCTTCCCCACCCCCCTGGAGGCCCTCCAGAGGTCGGAAACGGCTGGTTTGCCAACTTCCGGTGGGCCAAGAAGTCCGAAAATCAGTTGGCCTGCACGCACATGTGCACTGCAGCTGAGCTAGGGCAATGCTCGCATGCCCACCAATATGGCTCCCCGTGCCACCCATGACACACATGCCATAGGTTCGCCATCATGGTCCTAAGATAATACTGCATACAAGGAGACAAATTGTCCATTATTTGGTTTTAATTTTATAACATTGGGATTTGTTATTTTAGCATAGTTGTATGTGGGTAGTTCATTCCTAATAGATTGACCTGTTGATTGGAGAATGGTTGCTTGGTGGGTCTAAAGCAGATTGCTTAAATTTGGAGTTTATGTTCAGAAAGTTTAAGTAACGTTGCCTTATAGAATAAAATGACAAAGAAAATGTCCGATGTCATGTATGTTTCTTCCATTTTTCCATTTCCACAACCTATATTAGCCAGTAACAAAGAGGATGTAACATACCATTCTCTTAACTCTGATTTGAAACCAAATGAGTGGATTTTGCTTTAAGAATGATATACATAGAAAAGAGAGAGTAGAGTTTCAGCAGCAATCTGCACTTCTCAATTGAGGTGTATGTTTACTTCTTCCATTAAAAAGCACTCATGTTTTGTAGATGTAAAAATTATTTTGCATTATACAATTATGTAAAAAAGAATTCATTCTGGTTTTGAATATCTAATTTTTCATACTTTTGCAACTGAATGCTCTCAGAGCCTACAGGGAGAAAGGAATCTAGATGTAGCATCAAAGATCGATGCTTATTTATTTTATAAACAAAGTCATCCAATTTGTGATGTGCCAAATCTGAAAAAGAAATCCAGTCAATTCAGCTAAAAGGGATAACCAGAAGCAGTTGGATAAGAGTTCTTCTTATTATTATTATTTAAAACTCATTCTTGACTTACAGTATATAAATCTCACCAATGTCCCTACATCATATCACATAGTTCTCCTCACAGCATATAGATCTAGAAATATAACATGTCCTGCTCAAAATACATTTCTGAAATCCTTTACAAAGAGGAATAAACGAAGAAGACTTGGGGCAATAATGAATTTTTCAAGAGTGGCATTCTGTCAAAATCACTCCAAGACTGCAGTGTAAAATTCTGCAAGAAGCTACAAAAAAGCCTTCTCAAAACAACATCCGGGAAACTGAGGCCCTTTCACCTCGACTGAAGCCTTTCGCACCTTATCTCACCTTCTTTTCCTCATGTCAGAGTCATAATTCATGACTCAACTATCAGAAAAGGATAAAAATGAGATAATGCAAAGGTAGGCTAAAGCTATGACTCACTATCAATTCATTTCTGGATGACCTTCCATACTTCTGGAAGAACTTTCTAAGGACAAGTGAATCATATGTGCAACTTTTTAGGCTACATGAGTGTCAAAATATATCCTTGGGAGATCAGCAAATGACAGAAGCATCCAACTCTGTCAGTGACTCCAAAGTGTGTCATTATGTCTAGAGTATCTAAATGTTGCATTTACAATGAGAACTTCATACCATGTGTCAAACATAGAGGTGGCAAGATGCTTTGATCATGATCTAGGGGTGCTTTGCTATATTGGGTCTTAGCCATCTTGCCATCCCTGAAGAAGGAATGAGTTATACTTAGTACCAAAGAATTCTGTGGGAGAATGTTAGTCCATCTATCTGTCAGTTGTGCTTGAAAACCTCACATTATTGAGTTTAAACAGATTTCCTTTCTTGTAAATGAATGATAATTGCATTTCCATTTCAGTCATTAGGTCAACATATCAATTTCTTAATGTGTGCACAGTTTCTGCTTCCTTTCTAAACGCTAATCACAGGTCTACAGCCAAAGAAAAAGCTGGGCTCCAAATTAAGTGAACATTCAAAGGATAGCTGCATAACAAATAAGCTTTTCACAGAAGAGCTGTGAATATATAGTTGTTGGAAAGAAATCTTAGGACATCTTGATAGAAAGTCATTAAGAATGTCATGTTAGAATATGGGGAGTTAGATCAGAAGTTTTATTCCCTCTTGGACTGTATTCTCCATCATTCTCTGGTAGAAAATGTCCTGGTAGACAATCTCTAATAATTCCATGTGTTCTGAAATGGAGTCAGAAATGAAAAGTGGAAAAGGTTTGAAGAACAAGTTCTTTACAAGTGATGCAAACCAGCATATATGCTTTTCCCAAGTTAACTATAGGCTTAGATCTTCAAACTACAATCTTTACCTAAAAATGAAGTTGATGGAAAATATCACTGATGCTGTGCTAAATTAATTTTAGGATTTTTCTGTTGAAAACTTAAATTTAAAGCACTGCTTAAGTTTTTTTTTTTTTTCTGACAGAGTTGCATCTTACTTTGGTGAAAGTTGTCTTTTAAATGTGGCATAAAAGTGAACTCATAGCTTACTTAATTTCTCTCTTATTTTGGATATGACTTTTCTTTATCCATTCATAATCCATTTTCACTCAGTTGCCTGCAGTGAGAGTCTGAATCATTTTGAATCCCATTAAGGATATTGGCAAATAAAATTGCAATTGCAGTATCAAGGAAGGATATAACTCATCATGGCTTTGCCCTAACTGATAATATGACTTGCATGCTTTAGAATACCTTCTGGCTGATTTTCCCCCTTTATAGAAGTACCATATATTAGTTGAGGCCAGATTCTGTTACATTGGCAAAACTACCATGCATTAATCTCTCCAGTCCAGATTCTAATCTGCTACAGGTAAAGACAGAGGCAAACAAGATTTGTAAAATACTGTGCTGTGTTTTTTTTAGCTGTGCTGGTGCAGTGCTTAGAATGCAGTATTTCAGACTGCCTCTGCCCTCTGCCAGGAGTTCAATCCTGCCAGCTCAAGGTTGACTTAGACTTCCAGCCTTCTGTGGTTGGTAAAATGAGGACCCAGATTGTTGTGGGCAATATGCTGACTCACTAAACTGCTTGCATAGTGCTGTAAAGCACTATGAAGCACCATAGAAATCTAAATGCCATTGCTATTGCGTGAGCTCTGTTCCTATGATTTATAAACAGCTTGAATGTTGACAAGTTTCTTTTTTTCCTAATTTGGGTATATGTGTATTTATGTAGCCTTTGCATGATTCATACAAGGTAAAATTAGGAGTTTATAATCCATATGGCAATTTCTGAAAGCCTCTTTTAAATAAAAAGAGGATCAAAAGCAAGATTAAATCAAAACAAAGAATTTGTGAAATCATAGAATTGGAAGGCGTTTTAGAGGTTGTCTAACTGAGTCCTCTGTTTGGTATTGGAACCACTTGAACTTCTCTAACACATGACCAATCTGGCTTTCAGCAAAGGATGGCTCATTGTGGCAGCCTATTCTATTGGCTGAAAGTTTATATGGCCAGGAAGTTCCTCCAGATATCTAGTTTTACCCTACTTCCTTGCAATTTTATTCTGTTGGTTCTGATCCTGTACTCTGAGGCAGTAGAAAAAAAATCCACCTCTCTTCTATGTGACACGAGGTAAAAGAAACATTGTCTTTTCTAAGAAATGGCTCTTGACTTCACTGATGCTGTTGTATTGTTATATTTGTATGGAATCATGGCAAATGCATAAAGTAAGCAATATTAGAAAATGTGCTCACTTTGAATTGGTTCAGACTGTCCTTTCTGCTTCAAGTAGACTAAAGAACATATAAAACACAGTAATAAAACATAATGAATCAGACAATAAAACATTACAAAAATCACAGGGACAATTAAAATTGTGAAATGTCTGTAGATCATGACGTTCCCCAGTCAATTTTCTTAGTTCTTAAAATTTTTAGATGATGTACTTTTAACTAACACTATTAACAATAGTGCTGTTATTGTTAAAGCTGTATGACAATTTTAGAATATTAAAACGTTTTGAAAATAACATTTAAATTTGTTAAAGAACTCTCTTAGGTAAGACAGTAACTGTAGATGATCCATTTTACATGTTACATCAGTATTGCCCATTAAGACAAATTGTAGCTGTTGGGGAAGAGAGTTAATAAGAAATTATGCCAGGATAAGAGTTAACCTCCATCCCAAATACCAATGTGCTGATCAAAATTGGGCCTCTTCGTGGTTTCTTTCTGTAAAAAATTTAAATTGATAGAAAATCCAATCATGAATGTCCATTGACTCATTTAACTCAGCTATCCTAAGGCAGCAACGGAAAGCCACTAATTTATGGCTGTAATCTAACTTTTTAGTCATAGCCAATTCAGCCTTCAGGACCTCAAGCAAGCCTTCTCCAATTTCCCTAAGTCATTAACTCACTCTATCATAGCTGATAGGAAAGTGGCTGCTGACACCTATACTGAAATAGCAATAGCAATAGCACTTAGATTTATATACCGCTTCATAGTGTTTTACAGCCCTCTCTAAGCAGTTTACAGAGTCAGCATATTGCCCCCAACAATCCGGGTCTTCATTTTACCCACCTCGGAAGGATGGAAGACTGAGTCAACCTTGAGCCTGGTGAGATTTGAACTGCTGAACTGCAGCTAGCAGTCAGCTGAAGTAGCCTGCAGTACTGCACTCTTAACCACTGCACCACCTCAGCTCTTATATGCGGTTATACATCTGCCACACTTGGCTTTTCTCCTTTAAAGGGCAATGTCAAGGTAGGCCAAGTCAGGAAACTGATACTATAAGGACTACTGGAATTCTGCTTTATTGGTGTAGGGCAGAGGTGGGGAACAATGGCCCTTTTATAATTTGTGGACTTCAGCTCCCAGAATTCCTGAGCCAGCATGGCCATTCCTGGACCATCGTTCCCCATCTCTGGTGTAGGGTAGTCATAAAGTCCACAAGTCATAAAGGGCCATATACCTCTGGCTAGGGTATAGTAGGAGAATCTTGAAGTCTAACGATTTCTGTCTGCCCCCTTCTTTAGTAAAAATCAAGACAAGGTTATCGTAAGTCTCTTTCTTACCTCCTCTTTCTTCCTGGAGTTAAGAAGATGTTTACCTAACTGTTCTTGCATTTCTTGTTCACAATTAGCTTGCTATTCCTCTACAAAGAATGACAATGGAAAGCATCAACACACATCTTCTGTATGTGACAAGCAGATGATATCTGGGGGGTAATGCTTTTCCCAAGTCCTCTTGTCATCTTAATTATCAGCTGGGGTGGAATACTGAATTCAGTTCAGTTCAGTTCAATTATGCCTAAATTCACAGAATCAAATTTTGGTTCTACTCCTCTGCTTAATGAGTTAATGAGTTAATGAGAATTAATAATTCTTTCTTGAGTCACATCAAACTTTTGATTTGTTAAGATCATGTTGTAATTACTTGTTAATTCTCTCACGGGGTTGTTTGATATGTAATATAAATCTGATATAGTTAATTCGGGTTTTATATTTATAGAGGAATTATATGGACAGAGGTTGTGATTTATATAACAACATGGGCCAGAACAGGGACAAGAAACCAGTAACTCTACCTCCTCATAGTTACTCCTATTAGGTTTCTTTTTTTCTCCCTTCAAAATGACCTGTTTAGTTGTGTGTATATGTGTGCGCACATGGGTCTGTGTATATATGTTGTTTAATTCTCTAGGACAGTTAGCTGTTAATTGCACAGATTATAATTTATAACTACTTTCATTCATTTCACTGGCATTTCATTGGCATCCTTCAGTCTCAAAAGACTATGGTATCGTGCTCTGGAAAGAGGTCCTAAAACAGCATCTGGTGTGACTAAAAAGGCCAATTCGAGAGTGGCAATCCCTTCCACACTGAGGGCAGATACATTCTGTCCCCTAACTATTTTCAGTATTGCAATAATTAAAAGTTGTAAGGACATGTTGCCCCTTCTGATTTGAAGTTTGTTTTTTATTTTCCCCAAGCCAAGAAAAAAATGTTCAGTATTTTTGTGTGTTCTGGTAATACTTCCAAGTATCTGTTTGATTTAATCCGAAACAAATGGTTGAGAAGAGTGACAGAGAAAAAGGAAGATGGAATCCTGAAAGAAGCAGTAGCAGTATTCATAATAATACTTTTACATGCAAGTAAGGAAAAGTACAGGACAGTGACTAAAGTTGGTTGCATATCACGTTAGCTGATATGCAACCCCCACCATGGATGGGTTTTTGTGGGGTTTTTTTTGCTACTTTTCAGAAAGATTTAAAACATATGAAGCCACAATTAGATCTACAAATCGCAGAGGAGTTTATATCTTTTAAATTAAAGTTAAATTCAGTTCCTTGCAAAGCTTAATGTCCAACACATCAAAAATTGTAGAGGAGACAGCTGCATAAAGGTGTTGGAGTGAGATTTATATGTGCCTACACTTATTCCACTTCACTTTTAATTATGCATATGCAGGCAGACTCTTATTGAAGAATGAGTCTATAATAACTTAATTGGCAGCATTTCTCATTATACACCTATATCATTTCACTCCACATTCGTGTATTAGTACTTTTCAATTCAATGAAGAGGAAGTAGCTAAATTTATATTCTACTAGAAACTGTTGGGTCATCATTTCAGAGATATTTTCTTACCTCAGCAGAACAGAATGATCCTAGGTCGGCAAAAAAAACAGTGGGAAGAGGACTAACTTTCGACTTCCTGCCAGTTTCCTCATTGAGTTTTCTTGTGGGAAACTGGCAGGGAACATCATAAATCTTCCTTCCTTCCTTCCTTCCTTCCTTCCTTCCTTCCTTCCTTCCTCCCTCCCTCCCTCCCTCCCTCCCTCCCTCCCTCAGTATTTGTCCCCCTTCCTTTTTTTCTTGGGGTCACAGATGTGTGTACGAAGTGCTGTGTAGGTCAACTAAGGTGTGCCAGGGTAGCAAGGGTCAAGAAGAATGCATGGGATTTAAAGGTGTGTCAAAGGTGCTGCACCATTCAGACATGTTGTACAGGGGTTGTTGGCTGGGAAACCTAGGAATGCTTGCGAGTGCACAAAAGTGTCAGTGTATAAGAATTTATGAACTGGAATAGCCATAGCAACAAGTCAGCCAATGGGAACTGTTTGGTGACTGAGACATAGGATTTGTTGTTTGAGCCATGTGAGACAGCTTGGAGCCTGGGCATGGCTTAGCTTAACTCTTCTGTGCTGTGAAAGTTTGTTTGTCTTTGCTTGAGTGTACTTGCTGCTTCTTCTCTCTACCACGTTGCAAGAGCTGCATGGGTATTGTATACATGCATCATGTTTTATATTTGGTATATAAAGAAGTTTCTTCTATATAATGAATCCTGCTGAATTGTGTGCTGGCTAGATCGCTACAAACTCTGACAAAAAGGTGCCATGCCATGGGTGGCAGCCTGGGTTGGGAAGAGGGTGTGTGAGGGAGTGGGAATTCTGAAAAGGTGTCACAGAGATTGGAGAAGGCACGTGGGAGGGTTACAAGTCAGCATAGGAGTGTGCAAGAGCTGCCATGTGAGTCAGGAAGGCCTTTTGGGGGACAGCATGGGTCAGTGAGGATGCATGGTGCTGTGTAATAGGTGTGTGGGTTGGGGAAGGTACAAGAGCAGTGCAGCTGAAAGAAGGCATACAGGGGGTGGCACAGGTTGGTTCCTGCCTCCCTTTCTCTTCCCTTCTCTTCTGGCAGATAAATGGTTGCTACTGGGTGAGGGAGGAAGCGAGGTATTGTGAGACTATCTGGGAAACTCTCATGGAACATTGAAAATAAAGATTGCACGACTGCAGCAGCAACCAGCAGCAATACAAGAGCCACAACTTTCCCAAATTTCATTCCCTCAGGAGCCATGGTCCTGGATTTTGGACACATTCTGTAAATTAGTCCATTTGAAGTACCTTGGCTCAGTTGTTGCCCTATGATGCACTGGTTTGCCTAATTAAAGGTCATCAGAAGAGCTTTAGTTGTGTATAGATAGGGGTGCCAGAAAGCATTAAAAATCATGATTAGTCAAGTATTTAACATCTGAGTGGTGGAAGTTAACCTCTGAATTTGTTTTGGCCTTTGTAGTTTACTTAATATTTTCTATTCAGATTTCCAAATTAGTACTCCGTGCATGTATTGTCAGTGGACATTTGTGAGGAATTGATAGAAGAAGTGCAACTTAATTCTTTTTCATAACATTTATGACTTGAAGTTGATGATATGAAACTGCCATGTTAGGTATATTTTCTGTGCTGTATAAAATTAGGACAAAAGCAGAACAATAAGTGACCTTGCCATTAGAATGCAAATGTACTTAAAGTGTGTCAGTGCAAAAATTTTATTTATTTATTTATCTGAAGTATCATTATGCTGTTTTTCGTGCTAGATATAATCCTAAAATATCTTCTTTATACTATAAAATACAACAAATCTTGTTTTGCTTTGGTTTATTTTTACTTTTATTAATATTTTGAATTGTTGTTAGTGGCCCAGAGTTACTTGTTTAAAATGATGGTATTGTAATTTTTTAAAAGAAATAATCATAAATAAATTGTGAGTTCTTTTGCAAAAGATCTACATAAAGGTGTTGCCTATTCAAAAATAATTGCCAAGGAAGGTATGACCAGTAATAATCACAAATTGATAAGCTTGCTTCCCAACTTCCTCCTGAATAGTTAGGAGGCCTTTTAAATTTCATGTTAGAAATATAAATAGCAAAACAATTTTAAAGTCAAATGGGTAGGCACGGGTCAAAGTCTCTATGTCTTTCTAAAGAAAGAGTCTAAGGAGAGCTTCCAATAGCTGCTTCTAATATTCCAAGAATATTTTCAGAAATTGCACCTATTCTCCTTGCAGTGTGCAGCTTTCCACTGTGTAGCTTTCCACTGTGCAGTTTTCCACTTTCCACTGTTGTGTAGAAGGAACTGAAGGAAGATTCCGAATATAATTGAGACCATGATTGTGCATTCCCCAGCTGTGGGAGAAGTACATTATCATATCCCAAAACTGCTTTATTAAGAGGCAACTGGACTTTCTGGTTTTTCTTTGAAGATGTTTTGCTTGTCATCAAAGAAGCTTCTTCCGCTTCTTGGATGAGAAGCGAAACATCTTCAAAGAAAAACCAGAAAGTCCAGTTGCCTCTTGGAAAAAACACCTTTGAGACAACCATGACCTGGACGGCTGAGAATCTCGATAGATATTTACATTCTCATATATTCAACAATTTCCTTCACACCACCTGCCTAATATAGGATGAGAATAGCGGTGGGAATGCAAGGGAAGTTGGAAGAAGATCTCATTTGCACATATCCTCTCCTTTCTCTACAGATTTGGATTATATGATTGCAAATGTATTGTTCCTTTTGTTGAACAATATCTTGAGAACCAGTTATACAAAGTAAATTAATTCGGGAAATGGACTAGCCTTCAGCAATATGAACTAATGTATACAAAGGGACTAAATATCATTCTGGCATGCTTATAGGCAGGTATAGTAGCTGTAGCATGATTTAAATAAGTTGCCATATGGAACTTCGCATGGTTGTTACGTGCTTACTATCATATTTAAGTTTTGTTCTGCTCCTGTCAAAATTAAGCACATCTGTTAACATGAGTAGAAGCTACACATGTGTGAATCTATCACATTAAATTAAATGTAATTTAATATTGATTATATTAGGTCAGTTGTATTTTACCATGATACTAAAATTACTAAATTGTTCCTGCAACTTGTTTTTAGCATTGTGCATGTTTTATTTTTAAAGCTTGACTCCCACTAAATATCTGGATTATTTACATAGTAAAAATCTCTTAACACGATGGGATGAAGGTTGTTTATACTCACAGAAATGGATTTTTAAAATTAGTAGTCTAATTCAGTTTTTTAGCTTGCATCATTCTATTCTGAAATGCCATGGAAAAGGTGACATCAAAAGTGACGTTTCTAAATTATCATGATATCAAAAGGCACAAGAACTAATCAGCAGTTATTGAATTGCATTAATGATAGAAAAGCAAAAATTGAAAGGACAACCTCTTTGTTCAGATACCTTGACAACATGAAGATATTCTAAATGTGAATCATTAAGAAGAATGAATGACTGAATTAATTAATTAAAATATTTTTTTCTGCATTGCTGAAAAAGGAAGCTGTGTGTAGTCTATAAGACTTATTGTTGTATGATAGTGCATATTAAAACAATGAGTACAGGCTTGGCCATTCTAAATAGAGTCAAGCAATAAAGACAGAGCATCTGTTTATATAAAACAAACGAAATTATAGGTTAATGAAAGAAATAATACTCTTACATTATCTTATAATTCCGTGATGTTTATCCTTAGAATACATTCCACTTTGAACAGATCTACTGGTTTCGTTTTTAAAATTCTTTTTAAACAAAACCATTACTTTTCAAAGTTTGATAAGTTATGTAAGGGTGGTGAATTAAACTTTCTCTTCAACATTTGCATATTAAACTAAGGAAGAAAGGAGAAAAGAGACTTTTATTTTGAAATGTGTCTTTTTTTAATCTATAGTGCTGTTTTTCTGCGTTTACTACTATTTTTTAAACCTCAGAAAAATAGCATTTGGTATCTTCTTTAAAATAAATCACACATTTTAAAATAGCCACAAAAATCATTGATCAAGCTTAATATTAAAATAGTTTCTTTCTAAGAGAGTGTCTTTCTGTTTGGCATTTGGACGTTTCTGTGTACAGCACAGAATTGGGAGGATGAAATTCAATATTCTCCATTGAGAGTGGAGACAGCAGCCAGTGTGGGTACTACTCATCCAATCAGATTGAAGGACTGAGTCAGCCAATAACTTTAAGTCCCGCCCTTGTTGCCGGGCAGGCCCAGCTTTGGCTCAGTCCTTCAGTTGGACTGGCGTGTGGGTCTTTAGCTCTGACTGCTTTCTTCAAATTATCTGTCCCTTTTTGGAAATATTGGTGTTTTTGGATCTGGACTGTTTTCTGACGTTTCTCTGCTTCTCCCTATGGACTTGGTTGCCTTTGGATTTCGTGAGTTTTTTTCCCTTTGGTTTCCTTTGAGAGCTGTTAATCCCCTGGTGTGGAGGCATTTTTGATTTGTCCCTTTAGGGACCCCTGGGTTCATGGCACTATTGTATCACCTAACTATTCTGCAATCATATTCGTCAAGAATCCTGAGAGGTCACTGTGGAACTTTTAGTTTTTCAACCTAACGTGCAGTCTATTGCAGAATTGATGTGATGATGAAGGAAGAGAAGTGGAGAACCAAGAATGCTGTCTTGATCACCCGGGGTGGACAGAGATGAGATGCCAATCAATGCATCAATCAATTTTTGTTCCCTCTGCAAAAATCCTTCTTCAGTTGGTATGTCTAAGCACCCTAAAAATCATCAGCCTACCTAGGGCTTCAACTGTCTTTAGTTGCTGAGACAAGATCTTACTATGTGTATCCTATTAGGAGAGAGCAGCAGCTTAAAAAGTCCAACTGGATCTTTGAAAGACCTTGATTTTAGTTGCCTAGTCTCTGTTTTTATTTGCTAAGTCTACTCTTGTCTACTGTGTCTTTGGTTAGGTTTTATTTGTCTTAATTTGATTTCATCAGATGCTACATTATATTGAATATCAAAACTCTCTGATGTGGTGGAATGTGGTGGAGAGTCACAGGAGAGAAGCGAAGAGGCAAATCAATCTGAAGAGACCTAGAGTGGACCCTCCCTAAACTTTCACAGGGTATATTGAACAGTTATGCAAATTGTGCTTTAATCTGGCAAGATTCCTGACTATGGACAAGCAATAATAAATAAATTATTTTGAGTAAATACATGTATTATACTTGGTTCCTTGCACCTGACAGTCCATTACTATAGCATTCCTAACAGATGACCAGTGAAGTAGCATCCACCATCTCTTTAGCCAGCCAATGAGATGTTTGAACTGCTCTAACCATTAGGATTTTTTTCCCCTGATATCCAAATACAGTCAACTTCCTGATAATTGTGCTGGATGCCTAGCATCCTACGTACTCATCATCTCCTTCTAATAATCCCTTGCGGGGTGGAGTCTGGGCAACTGAATGGAGCTGAATGCTATTTCTCTTCCAGGGCCATTTCCATGAGCAGGAAGATATCTATGCCCTCAGATCTTTTGTCTTTCTTCCCAACACTTCATGGTCCCTTTCTGGATCATGTACTCTTTTATAGATCAACCGAAAGGGATGCTTGTACCTGAGTTTAAAGAAGGTTGGCAGTGTTTCTCTTAATCTCTCTCACATATGCTAAGGAAAATAGCATATTTCCCTTTACTGATTATCTTGCCATCAGATTGCTGCTTCGGGGTAGAATCTCCAATCACCACCATCCAAGGATTCCTGTTCTTTAGAGGAGAGGCAGGAATCTTTTTGCAGAATCCTCTTCCTTGGTCTCCAAGGATTTTGGGAACTGTTTGTCATCAGGAATCCAGAAACATCATCAATAGTGAACCCTTGGAATCTATTCTGTAACCAGAATAGGTTACAGGTTTGGGCTTCATCTTTTCATCCCAAACATTCCTTCATCTTTTCATTTCCTTCTCCCTGGCTTTCATGTATCTTCTGGGAAACCTCTTGTTGTCCCTCTGGAAATGCTTATTTTGCCCTATTTAAGAATTCTCAATGTTATTAAGAATAACATTTCATCTAGTGATTTTCTTGAGCTTGTAATGTACGTACAGGTTGTCCTCACTTACGTAAAAAGTGGGATCAGAATTTCCGTTGCTAATTAAATGAGGCACGCTCAATTTTACGACTCTTTTTGCCATAACTGTTAAGTGAATTACATGGTTGTTAAGTGTGAATCCGACTTCCCGATTGTCCTGTTGGGAGCCAGCTGGGAAGGTTGCAAATAGCAATCATGTAACTCCCCAAGATATGCAACCATCATAAATAGAAGCTGGTTTAGAAAGAGCCAACTTTTGATCAAATGACCATGGGCAATGCTGCAATGATTGTCAATGCGAAGACTGGTTGTAAAAAAAATGTTTTAGTGCCATTGTAACTTTAAACAGTTGCTAAATGAATGGTTGTATGTTGAGGGCTGTCTGTAGTTCCTGCCATCTTTAGGGAGGAAAACAATCATGCTGCATCCTGTGCATATCATTGTTCTCTTAATGAACAAATACTGCAAAGAAAAAAAGTGCTTTCTCTTGGACTTTCCTGCTTTCCTTCTTTGCTCACTCAGTGAATTTACTTTCTGGAGAATTATCTTCTTTACGGGTCCCCTGAACCTTCCTCAATTAGGTCAGCAGTAAACAATGCTTCCTTTGCACACAATTGACAATCCAAAACAGTCACCATCAGCACCCTCGTTGTCTCTTCTGCCTTCTCCCTCTTCTCAGTTGAACTCTCCTGCCAAATTCCCCTTGTTCTCTCTGTTTGCTGACTCAGTGAACCCTGGCCCTTAATCAATAAGAGATCAGTTGAATTACTAAGACAATTTTTCTTTGTTTGTACATACGTCTTTGAACAGACTGTCATCAAAAAGAAAGAAAAAAGAAAGCAATCCTCTTTATGTCCCGTTAGATTAATATTGGAAGTGTACCGTCACACAGACAGAAGATCAACTATTACTTGTAAATTGGTTCTGGAGTGGATGGTGTAGGAAAGAGTGACATCTGAAAGCCGGCTTACAAGATGGTCTAAATATTTTATTTTCTCTTAGGAGAACACCGAGTTAGGCCAGCTCCCTTTCTCCACTAATCTTAGAGCAACCAAATGATTCATGATGAAAATATCATTTAGCTTTTATGTTGTGAGCAAGAAATAAATGATTGCTTCTAAAGTGTGGCTGTTTAGTGAGATATTAATAGGGGACATAATCCATTTACATTTTTACTGCAGAAGTTTTGCAGTGCTTTGGGGATTCATTTATCCTCTGTAGTTGCTGAATAGCCTGCACTGAAACAGAGCTAAAATAATTCATTCTCGAAGGCTACTTTAGGTTTTTTAGTTTGTTTGTTTTTGTTTCATATAAACCCAGGCTACATATTATCATGAACACCATCAATCTCACATGCTCAGTAAGGACTTTTATTCAGAAGTGAAGTTCTTGTTGCTTTTCAGATGTTGAATTTAAACTCACAAGTTCCCTCACTATTGGCCATGTGGGTAGATTCTAAGAATTATAGCAGAACAACATTTGGAAAACCATACATTCTTCATCCAATATACAAGTATGTATGAATGTATTTTCGTGTGTGTGTATCTCTTGCGCTACCTATCTATTTTGAATTTGTATGACACCAAAACTTTCAACATCCATCATGGCTTGCTAAAGAAGAAAACACGCCCTTCATGACAAACATGGTAATATCTCCAAAACAACTCCACGCAAATAATAACAGAATATAAGCCAACTTCAATAATAAACCTGTTAACATAGTTAATAATAAAACTGTTCATATAGTGGAGACACTCATTCCCCCAAAGGCCATTCTGAAAAATTCACCATTGTCTAGAACAGGGGTCTCCAAACTTGGCTGGTTGAGGAATTCTGGGAAATAAAGTCCAGAAGTTAAAGTTGTCAAGTTTGGAGATCCCCTGGTCTAGAAAACTATTATTGAAGAAGCCAGTCTCATGTTCTGGGGGAAGCTGTTTCATAGTGTTGAAGCCATGTTTTCTGGCCTTGGTCCTCACCTCCTGAAAATAGTGTGTTGCTAGCAGTTTCTCCTAGTAAGCTAATTTCAGATGGATCGGGTTTTTGAATAAGTGATAAAATTGACACCTTATCAGCGCCATTTAGACTTTACAAATTAACTTGTTTAATTGCACTCAAACCTATTAGTAACATAGACGGGGTTTACAAAATAGGCATAACAGGGCAATGAATACAAACTGGTAAATGGGTTTCTGGATTTTGAACCAATTGCAGGCCTTCAATGCAACCTGATGCTAAGTACATTACAGAAATCCTGCTGGCTGATGCCTCAGAGTTGCCTTATAGAATTATAGAATGAAAGGAGAAAATACTAAACATACTGATATTGTTTTTGTGTAGTCTTACTAGATCATAGCTTATCTAGCCTATTCCAGGGCTTAAATTCTATTTTGTCTTCAGGTTGAGTTGTTTAGTGCTTAGAAGTGCATGTCTTATCTGTTGCAACCTGGAATGAAGTAAGATTTAGCTTACTGCACATGTTATATTGCCAACCTCTTATTTGTGATTTAGAGATTGAGCTTGAACCAACCATTTCCCCATCTTTCATCCTTTCCTTCTACCATTCTTTCTTTCATCCTTCATTCTTCTATCCTCCAATCAGAAAGGATGATTGCTGCATATGCATCAACACTAACTATAATTAACATGAAATAAATTTTTCATTTTAATTATGATTTAATGTAGGTGTGCCATCTGTATTATCTCTTATTAATTTCACAAAGATTTGATGGCTCAGTCTCCTTTTCCATAGTGCTGGCACATCTTTGAAGTTTCTATCAAATTTTCTAGCAGAAGCAAAGATTTGTAACTTTGGTTACAAATATATGGCAAAAACAGAGAAATCTGTTAATATACTCATTTTTAAGAAAATGTATGAAGTTGGTATTTGTTTAACTGAATAATTATAATAGTCTGTGCCTATAAATGTCTCAGCAAATGATGATACCTGGCTAATTTCTTTAGGTAAAAATTAAACGGGATTATACTTGGCTGGGAAATTACCATAGAATGCCATGGCAGTAGGCTAGATTGGGAAGTTAAGAACATTGTGAAAGAAAACAATGGCAAACTACCTGCGTTTATTTACTATTACTTTATGAACTGTCCATAAAAGCACCAGGAGCTGACGAGAATTACCATAAAGTTTCAGCAAAGACAAGAGGCATGAAACAAAATGGAAATTAAGGAGATTTCAATTAGTATTTGAACTACTTGTTATAATCATTTTAATATACTCATTCTGAGCCTGATTTACATTCATTTGCAGACTTCAAACGCAAAGCCCCTGACTAATTCCAGAGTAAATTCTAGATGTTTGACAAAATGTCCCTGAAATGTACAATAGATCTTGTGTTTTAATAACTTCCTTAAGGAATAAAATCATCTCAACTGTATGCATTAAAAACTAATTGAATTGATAAAGTATTTCTTTGTATGTCCTTTAAGAAGGAAGGTAGTTGAACTGCTTTGTTCAATTTAGCATACAAAAAGTTAATGTACCGTGAAGCATATACTCTGAATCTGAGTCTTTTATTCTTTCCCTCTCTCTTATGTCTTTAGCCTATATATATATAAACTACAGTTCAGGGGTTGGATGATTTTCACATTAAGTGAATCACTTAGTATCTAGCCAGTTATCTTAGCCAGAATATTAAATTGGATTGTTTTTTTAGTCTAGGAAAAAAAAGACACCTCAAAGAGAACATCATACACATTTATACAGTCATTCATGGTATGGGCAAAGTAGAGTATTCTCCTTTTCTTATAATACAGGTAGTCCTTGAGTTATGAATGTAATGAAGCCTGCCTCTTCTATTTGTAACTGAAGGATTCATAGGAGTGAATCTCGTACCTTGAACATGATTATTACCTTCTTTTGCGCATTCGCTAATCGAATTCATGGCTCGTTAAATGCACATGAGGTATCTCAAAGTGGGGAAAGCCATGGGGGAGGGGGCTAGTGATGGAACAGGCCACCTGCTTCAGACCACTCAAGGTCTCCCCCAACCCACTGAGATACCTCATTCTCCCTCCCCTGGGGTCCCCTCAATTGCTCCCCCCTCCTCATCCTGCTGCGCCGGATCACTTACCTTGTGAAGATCTATCTCCCCTCCAGCATGTCTCTTTCTTTGCCTGAGTGGTGAGAGCAGAGGCAGAGCAGGACAAGCGCACACTGCTCAGCTTCTCTGATTTGCCAAGGTTGCCTGCCACTTCTGGAGCAGCAGGAAGCTTCGGTAACTCTCCTCTAAAGACTTCAAGCTCCTGTTAGCATGCAAAAACTTTTCAGACTGGAAGCTTCCGGATGCCCTAATCTCATGAGACTTGCAAAAGAAGATGGGTGCCTGAAGTCGCAAGATATCATGGCCTCCAGAAGCTTTCAGCCTCTCGCTGAAAAGTGTGTATGTGCCTATGGGGCGCCACTTCAAGGAACTCCATAGGGCTTGAGGAGATCTTTGCCAAAGATAATGCAGTCCCCAGAGGGAGCATGTGTCCCTCCAGAGCTCTGTTTTCACCAGGAAAGCCCTTTGCTGAAGGCCTCTGCCAAAGTGAATGGAGCCCCCGGAGAGAGCGTGCGTTGCTCCGGAACTGTTTTCACCAGGAAAGGCCTTGAGGAAAGGCCTCTGCTGAAGAGAATGGAACCCCCAGAGGGAGCGCGCATTTCTCCAGAGCTCCATTTTCCCCAGGAAAGGCCTTTCCTCAAGGCCTCTGCTGAAGAGAACTTTCTATTCAGCAGAGGCCTTCAGGAAATACCTTTCCTGGTGAAAACGGAGCTCTGGAGCAATGCACTTGTTGTTCTTGGCAACAAAGGCTTTTTACAAAGATGGCAAAAGGCTTTACAAATGAAGGGAAAGCTTCAGTGTTTCAGGCCTTCCTCCATTTGCAAAGCCTTTTGCTGCAGTTCTCATCCAGGCCTCCTTTTGCAGAGAACAGAGGTCTAAATTACCACGAGGGATCAGTAGCATGAGATCTTGTGCTACTGATCTTGTGTGATCTTGTGGTACTTTAGGCCTCTATTCTCTGCATACTCACCAAAAGCCTGAAGTGCTGAAACAAGCAAAGAAAGCAAAGGCTCTCTAGGTCTGCTGTCATTTGTAAGGGCGAACAACTGCCACGGGGGCTGCAACATTCGTATTTTCTGGACTTGTTCATAAACACTAGGGGGCGCTTATCACATAACTTCGAACATTTGCTAAGGGAATGTTCTTAACTCGGGGATTTCCTGTACTAAAATTTGAGACTATCCAAGATGACACACAAATTCCAAGATGACACACAATTGAAATGCTCTTCACACAGCACTTAACCAATTTATGGATCTAGCTTTCACAAGCTACAGCAAAAATAACCATGAGCTCAGATGACTTACCATGACTATATTCTACCACCAGTGTCTTTTAATACTAATTGCTGGAAAATATGAATAGGAGATAATATTGTACTCATCTGTAGGAGATGACCAGGCTTAGCCTGAGGGAGGGGTCAAGCGCATCATCAGTCTGAAATCCCTTTGTGCCCATAAGAGACTTAAGTCCAGCCCACCTTGAATTCCATTGATTTTTATCTACTGCCAATTTGCTTTGACTGTTAGTAATTCAGATTCTTAGAGAGTGTTAATAGGCAATAAACCTGTAGTCATTTCAACCACCTTGGCTTCTGATTTCCTGCACTTGACATCATCTCTGCCACTGTTTCCTACACCTCTCTCTCTGCATGGTCTTTTCAGGAGCGCATTAGATCCTGAACTTTGTCTCTGGGGTGCCATCCTAAGTGCCAAGTTGTAAAAAAAAAGAAGAAAGAAAGAAAGTCTGTTCACTATAAAGGTTAAAATCTTTTGGTGCTCGTGAGGACAATTGCGCAGTAAGTTTGTCAATAGAGAGGCACTTTATATTCATCACTAGACAAACTGATACCCATTTAGTCAATATTTCAGAATTATTTCTTTACTTAAACAGAGAAACAGATTGACGAAGGGCAAGAAAGGAGTGGGAGAGGGAGTAGCTTCAAACTTCTTGCCAGCTTGACTGAGGCTAACTGTCAGACAGTGAGGGGACTGATATTCCTGGCTTCTGGAGGGCTAGGGCAGGACCAGTCTACTGATCTCCAGTGAAGGAGGGTCCAATCTACCTTTCTCCAGGGTTCTAAAGCAGGACCTGTCTACTGAAGCTCTGGTTGGTGGAACAGCAGCATGGCAATACTGAAGTGATCACAAATTTGCCTATGATACACTGTTTTGCCCGGTTAAAGGTTATATACAACAGATTTTTAGTAGTATATAGATGTTCATATAATCACTTTTTAGTGTGCAGCTGTGGGACAATTTAAACTTTCTGTATCTGAGATGTCAATCCATGACTATGAAATTAGTTTGCTTAATTTTATCCCAGCCATCAAGACAGGGATATGACATTTTTCTTAACAGGCTAAGGACAAGATTTCTCCTTTCTTTGCCCAACCACAAGCAATTTCAATTTCATACAGAGGAGCTTTAGCATACTAGAAAACTAAATCTTATATCTGTATTGGAGAACAGCATTCTTCATAATACTACAGAATAGCAAACTAATATAAGTGGTATCAGGTAGCCCTCACTACTCTATGCTTAGTACCTCAACGGTATTATAGACCAGACCTCACTTTGCCAAACGGTGGAGCCAGCATTATGTTGGGGATGTGGCTCCTATACTGTAGCCAATGGCAAACATTCCTAAGCATTTAAGAATCTTTAACCAAAAGGGTCTTTCAAATCCATGTTAGGATCCCAACAATATAAGATGGTAAAAAGGAGAATGAAAGGCTTTTTTTTTCATTGATCTTACACTGGAAAGCTTAGAATAAAATAGCTAAAATAAATATTTTCCCCCCAAGCCTTCTGAATGTATTATCTATTAAAATTTCTTTTGCAAAGTAATTTTTTAACCATAAATAACCCCAGTTCTTTTTACATCTATTTTGATCATTAAATATATTTGGTAATATTTATCCAGAATTTTGAAGAGGAACTATCTGCAGCCACTAACTGATAATACAAAAGCAACTTGACAAGAAAATATATTCACCAGAATTTTTGAGTATGAGTCTTGGCTAACTCTTAGCATAGTACTGATTTGTGGTAGTGTGTTTTGTGAAGCATATTTTAATAACATGGTGTCAGATGTTAATAGACTTTTGTTTCTGCTGACAACATAACGTTAGTGCGGTTGTACATTTTCATGAAATAAATGCAGGTTACCATCAAGTAATTTCTCTGGAATATTGCCAGCAGAGCCATTCCAATCACACCCCTCACGGCAGTTCTAATTTATTCCTGATCTAGAAAACATTTCTGTCATTTTATTTTATGGGCAGCTTACAGAAATGTATGTAGCATGCTAAAAATAGTTCTACATAGGCAAGACAAAGATTTGGGAGATCACTGAATGAATGATCAGCAAGAATGTCTGATTTCGGGTTGCTTAAAAAGTCATAAAAATGAAAAGACCTTACGCCCTCTTAATTCAGCTGTTGGAAATCCTGGACTGTAGTAAATGAAATGCAGATTTAACTATAATATGCAGCTCATAGCTGTTCAAGGTTTCTTGGGATTTGGACGAGGCTTTTTCATGAGCCCTTTGCAAGTGATTTTTTAAAGTATTGAAATGATGCCACAATAGTCATGTCAGTTCTCTTGTCATTGGCAGGATGATAAAATGAAGGATATTCTGTAAAATGATTTTTGGAGTAGATTAAGAAAGAAAACTGAATCACAGTTTCTTGATTTAAATCCGTCATGGCAGGATTTGAAAAGTGCCATCAATCACCCTAAAAATCTTGTTGGCTGTGCATACTCTGCTGATGTTGAAATGTCAGCTTGGGCCTCTATTTAGGAGAGACTGGGTACTTTTCCAACAGCTGACATACCCTGGCTTCCATTGTATGTGCATGGGCACAACATAAGTCAACAAAATGGTAGCTATATATATATGAAATAGAACCCTTTTTCCCACAAGGCTTTGGTTTATTTATTTATTTTTAATTTCCCGCCCTGAGTTTTCCTTCTTATATCTATTATTATATCAAATCTGTTTGTATTTCAACAAAACCTTGTAAAACACAGTCTTAAGCCATCAAAATGCTTCTCTCTCTCTCTCTCTCTCTCTCTCCCTCCCTCCCTCCCTCCCTCTTCCCCTCCTTCCCTCCCTCCGTCTCTCTTTTTTTTTTACCATTGACTTGATCCTAATGTGCCACAGGACCATACCCTGACTTTAAACGAATGAGGTTTAGGGATGGGTAATTGCCTCTCTGCTATTTTCCTCAGCTATTCAGGATGTACATCAAAGAGAATGGTATATCCTATATTATTCTTCATAAGATAGCGAAAGTAGCAAGAAATATCAATTTCTTCCTATGAAAGGGGGAAATTATCATTGGCTTTGCAATATGATACAGCTATCATACCTTAAAATACCCTCCCCCCTCACCTAATATTGTGTTCTCACTCAATATAGAATGATCATTATGTGTGGAAAATATAGTCTTCTTTCGGGCATTTTTCTGTGACCAAGATTGCTTTTTTCTTCAGCAAGTAAATTGCAAGTAGCTTAGATAGACATCGCAGAAAGTGCCCCCCCCCCTCAAATTCCTCAAGAGTTTTATCCCCAGTTAAGCCTGATAAATGTTACTTTGAAACAGCTATGAACCTTTTGTCCTTGTTTCAATTTTAGGACCAAACTAGGACAATATTCTCTTTTGCATTTTGGTTTTGCTCAGGCCTGCATTTTCCTGCTTCCAGAGAGCCAGGACTTCAGTCACAGAATGAGGAATTGAACTGGATGGGATCAGGGCACTGTATGGAGAAAGCATTGTTCCAATATATAAAATACTCCTACTTAAAGCACAGCAGTTATTTGGCTAAAAATGGGTATATGTAAAGAACCACGCAATTCTAATCAAATTTATAATTTATCTAGATATAATCCTTATTCCTCATAATTGTAATCTCAAAGAAAAACCCAAATATCTTCGATGGCCAAAATTTATTTTTAGGATTCATAGAATGTTGTTTATAATTATAAATATCTGTATAACAAGAGACCCCACTCTGCCAGTTTTTTAAAGACACTTTTCAAAAGCACAGTAGTAATTCTGTAATACCTGTAGTCTGACTCAATAAATTGTTAACTGACTTCTTTCTCATGGGCATTATGAAAGGTGTTGCTAATTAGCTAATGTTTGTGCAGGGTTCAACGGTGTAATAGACAGAGGAGGACTAAGCACAGTTTTATAACACCCATCCCTTTGACTATCCTAAAGATAGTTTTAGAATAGATCCCAAGCCAGTATGTGTGAGAATTTATGTCAGAAGAATGCTAAACTCCTCATAAGGTTATGTCAATATTTAAAGACACCAGACAGCACCTGTGGCTACATGTGAAAATTTATTTCAGATGAAAGCAAGAAAGGGTCCTTTAGTAATGCTTCATCTTCCCCTACTTTGCAATCTTGGTATATTAGGCTCAAGGGTTTGGGTTTTTTTAAGAAATGGGTGTAACAGTAGCAGCAGACTATTGTTGCTAGATTATCTGATTTAAAGGAACCATTTTTGAGTGCTTCACTCCTGGTGACTACATGCATCCGGTTTCTATGGTTTGCCATCGTTGTCTTCTGGAATGTTATATCCCTATCCTCCTAGTATTAACCAAGCCAAATCCCTCGTAATTTCCAAGGTCAGACAAGGCCATTTTTGGCTTTTGAGAAATTACATATAAAAGTATTTTACCTGCACAAACCCCAGCTTAGCAGCTCTTCCACTTGACAATGGCTTTGAACCAAGATTCAGGGCTGCCGGAAGAGTCTCATATAAGTAGGTAACCCAGGGATCCTTCAGATGGGAGTACCCACAATCTGTGAATCATATATGTGTTGAACCTTTCATTTCAATCAGTGCATCTCATACTGCATTCTTCCATCCGATCTTTTTGTGTTCTCAGTTGATACAGGTAGTCCTGGACTTACAACCACAATTGAGCCCAAAATTTCTTTTCTTTTTTTTATTGCAAAAATTGAACTTTATTGTTTAAAAGAAAAACATTTAAAAACATACAAGTTTCTCACAATTGAGAAACAAATTTACATATACAGTACATAAACGTCACCTATTAGCTAATTTCCATTATTCTATATAAATATATTATATGTATTATATGTACATATATACAAACATACAATAAAGTATTCCATATTCTATACCTCTGACAGTGCTGTTTTTTTTTTTTTTTTGTTATATTGATTTCTTCTAAATTTCATCTCTACCCATTTCCTTTCCTCTGGTTTATCCATTGGTACCATCTATTCCATGTTTCATAATATTTAGAGTCCTCCTTATCCTGTAACTCTAAAGTTAGTCTATCCATCTCTGCGCATGTATATATTTTTTGTATTAATTCCTGATCTGTTGGCAATCGATCACTTTTCCAGAATTGTGCTAGTGCTAATCTTGCCGCCGTAATTATATGAAGTATTAGGTATTTTATGTCATTTCGGATGTTCTTTTTGATCATGCCCAATAGGAAAATCTCAGGTTCTAATTCAATTTCACAATCTGTAATTTCTCTTATCCATATCTTTACCTTGTTCCAGTATTTCTTAATGACCGGGCAAAGCCACCAAGCATGATAGAAAGTTCCCTGTGTTTTTCTGCACTTCCAACAGGTCGAATCTACATTTGGGTACATTTTCGCAAGTCTTGCGGGGGCCAGATGCCATCGATACCACATCTTATAATGATTTTCTTTGTAGGCCACCGATTTTGTCATGCTGTAATTAATTTCCCAGACTCTTTCCCAGTCTTCTAGCTGTAGACTGTGCCCGATGTTTCCTTTCTCCTTTTTGCATTGTACGCTATTGTAAGGCCTCTTACATACGCCTTAGTGGTGTCCCATAAATTTTGTAAAGAGGTGTGTTGTTTTGTGTTTTCCTTATAGAACAATTCTAGCTCCTTTTCCATATACTTCTTATATTCTTCCTCTTTCATTACCTGCAAATTCATTGTCCATCTGTTTTTCTTTCTCTGGTGCCCCTTCCAGGTCATCATTAATGGGTTATGATCTGCCCAATCGTTTGATAAGATTTCTACCGTTTCTATCTCTTTCATTAACATACCAGATACCCATGCCATGTCTAACCTGGACCAGGACTTATGTGGATTCGAGTAATATGTAAAATTCTGGATTTCGGGATTATAAAACCTCAAACTATCTATCATAGCCCAAAATTTCTATTGCTAAGCGAGACAGTTGTTAAGTGAGTTTTGCCCCATTTACTTTTGTTCTGCCCCAGCTACAGACCCCAAAGAACGCAGCACACACAAAGTCTGTACAAACCTTAATTTACTAAATTAAATCAGTCTTTTTCAAACAAAGGCTGTTAATTAACTTTCTTAACAGCCTACAAGAATCCAAAGAATAAATAATTGTAATCTTACTATGGCTGGCAGAAAGCCCAGAAGCAATTTGCAGAGAACTAAGATCAAGACGAAGGAGAGTGAACGAAGTTGTTCCCTGCAAATTGCCTCAGTCGTCATCCTTCCTTAAATAGGCTAAGGGAGTGGCCAATTAGCCCCAAGCCCTATTCTCGAGGAGACATCCTTCTGAGGAGCCAATCCTGCCTTTTGGCAGCTCTGCGCACCCGTGGATCGAGAAGAGGCTCCTCCTCTTCTTCCTCTTCACTCTTGGGAGCTTCTGGAGGTTCTGAGGGCCCTGGCTGAATCCTCGCCTCTGGCACCACATCTTCTCCAGCCTCCTCATTGTCTGACTCGAGTGCCAGCTGCACAGGCTGCTGGCGCAGCACCACACCAGTCTCCTCGCTGTCTGAATCAGCTACTAGCTGCATGGCCGCATACGGGCCACAACAATTTTTTTGCCACACTTGTTAATTGAATCACTGCAGATGTTAAGTTAGTAACATGGTTGTTAAGTGAATTTGGCTTCCCCTTTGACTTTGTTTGTCAGGAGATCACAAAAGGGGATCACATGACCCTGGGACATTGCAAGCATCATAAATATGAACCAGTTGCCAAGCATTCGAATTTTGATCATGTGACCATGGGAATGTTGCAATGGTCATAAATATGAAAAATGGTTGTAAGTCACTTTTTTCAGTGTCGCAACTTCGAATATCATTTAAAGAATGGTTGTAAGTCGAGGACTACCTATATTGTCTAAAATCCCAGCCATCTGACCAGTGGATTTTCCCTGGCAAATACTTTGCATCTGCATTTCCCTCTGTAAGGAAATGTTGGTGTGTTCTTCAACGTACTTCTTTCTTGAACTGTGCACAATATCCCGTTCACTGTATTTTTTGAACAGTGTTTCTGTCAAAATCTCTGGTAATAATGGTAATAATAAAAAAATAAATGACAGTTTTATAGCATCTTTCAACCTAAAGGATCAAAGAGAGCTTTGTGAACTATAAACATGGATATATAAACAATACAAGGGGATAATTTGAACTGCCCCATGGGCATAACTCCCTCATAGATAGAAACCAGCAAAGTAGAATACAACAAAACAGTAACTAAAACCTGTTGAAGAAGCAAGTAGAGAAACAAGATCCACTGGAAAAGAAGCTTGCAGAGGAATTTGAAAATTCAAAGTGCACGTAAGCACTTTTATTCTCTTATTCCTGCTTTGCAATGGCTTTTAATTGGTCCTGCAAACATTTGATATCTAGAAACATAAGAGTATTGTGCTCTTCCAGAAATGTACAAGTAGAATATCATACAGCTATCTGTGATCTTTGATGAAATAAGTATATTGCTTTTAATCATGGATATTTGACTCTTTTTAAACTATCATCCATTTACTGTAATCTGTTCTCCTTAACAACCTGCAAGAAAACTGCAGCTGTATGAATGGGAAGTGGAAAAAAATTATTTCTTTTTGTTTTCCATTTGTTTGTAGGCTTTTGCAAACCAATTTAGTTTTCTTGTTTCAAGAAGGAGAATATCACCCTGTTTTATGTATCTCCTCTTATAATTATATAGATCTTTATTATAGCCTTCCTTATCTTTTACTAATTAAATAAATGAATGAATAAGTTAAATAGATAAATAATTTTTTTAAAAAATAATCCTAACTCCTACATACTTTCTTCATGAAGAAAATGCTTCCCATAATAATTTTGATTGTTCTCTTATCTATGTTATTTTTGTTTATATAACTGTATACAAATATTTATAATATACAGAACAATTAATCAGTGGAACAACTTTCCTCTAGAAGCTGTGGGAGCTCCAACACTAGAGGTTTTTAAGAAGAAATTGGGCAACAGTTGTCTGAAATGGTATAGGGCAGGGCTGTCAAACTCTCGGCCAGTGGGCTAGATGCGTCACACACCGGCCATGCCCACATTTAGCGAAGGGGGGGGGGGAAATCCCGATACATCATGTAACACCGCTGTGACATGAGTTTGACACCCCTGGTATAGGGTTTCCTGCTTGAGCAGGGGAGATTGGACTAGAAGGCCTCCAAGATCTCTTATTATGCTATTATTATGATTTCCCCCCCCCTTCGCTAAATGTGGGCATGGCCGGTGTGTGACGCATCTAGCCCACTGGCCGAGAGTTATAATTTATCAGTAAAATTGATAAAATGATCCAATACCTAGCAATCTGCAACTTTGCCTACCTCTTATTAACCATGAGTCCCAAATCATTTATAAACAAGTTATACAGTATAGCATCAGACATGATACCATAGGGATTCTATTGTTTATTTTTGTCTACCACAGAAATTATCCATTAGCTCCAAACTTCCATTTTTAGTTCTTTTCATTAGGTTTTGAGAATTCTCCTTTGCATCTTGAGAATGCTTCCCCTAATTTCTAGCCTCTCATCTCTCTTGAAATATTTTTCAGGATTTTTATATATGAGGCTTACATAGCAGTGAAACTTGTAGATACAGTATATGTTTGATCCCAAAATGGATTAGATTTAGTCAGCACAGCAAGAGAGATCTGAGATCATGGGAATTATAGACTGACATTATGGCCCAAAGGTTGCCCACACCTGCTATAAAGACTTAATGAAATCTGAAATAAGAGTTTAAATAGACAGTAGAGTGCTACGTATGCTTGATTGAATTTTTGCAATAAGGATAATCAAGGTAATCCTTAGACTGTATGATAAATAAATGAGGTAAATCAAGTAGTATTCACAAATGACTTCACGCCAACTATAATGTGGTATTAAAATTCTAAAAAAGCAAGTGCCCAAAGAAGATAAAAAATAGAAATATTCAAGTGCAATATAGTGTTGTGAGCTTTTGAAAGAATATATTCAAAATATCTATCTGAATTTTATTAAATAATGGTTACCAAATACGGACAGTGATTAAAAACCTCTGGTGCACATCTGCAAAATATAAAATTAATATGACATGGAAAAATGCATTTGTATGCATCTTACAATATTAGTGATTCCTGCTGTGACTGAGAAATTGTGTGTGCATGGAAATAAATTATTTTACACAAATGATCCACTTTGTAGTGAGATGGATAGTTGATGGTCTTTTGTGTACCTTACTTTGCATGAATTGTTTATTTGCATGAATTGTTTATTTGAAGATACTTTTGCTTTTTCAAACATAAACTCTTAAGAAAGTGATACGATTAGAATTAAAAGGATATCTTTTTTCTTTGGTGACTTAAGTGCTCAAACTTCTATATGTGTGATAGTCCTGCTTTATTGAAGCAATCTCTTTTTGAAGTAGTCTTGAAATCTTACATGAGGTCACAGTAATTTAAACCATTTTAATTTTTTTTTTATTATTATTTTACTCAATGGTGGGTATGTCATATGGGAATACTGTGGAAAACTTAACATCTGCAAATACTACTTAATTCACTCCTCATTTAGATACTTTAGCAGACAGCTAAAATTCACCATTCCACTGAACCTAAATAAATAATCAAAAAGTCCAGCACAACTGTCTTTGACCACAGTAATTCTTCAATGCAAAGAAATGCTACAGAATTGAATGGAAAGATCAGAAAGTTCATATCTCTTCAATGAGCTTGGGGACTATTCAACATAACAGAAATGCAGCTTGAATGTATACTGAACATCAAGAAATTTACCACTATGACAATTTCATTAACTGCAGAGTTAAGGGAACTTGAAAAGCTGCCCAAATAAAGTCAAGAATAGAGAACTTTTAGATTTTACAAAAAAGGCAAAGTAAATAATAAGAAATGTCAACATAACTGACAGAAAATTATGCATCTCTAACAAAAAATGCCAACAAAAAATTATGCATCTCTAAAGAAGAAAACCATTTAGAGAAATGATCAGATGAAGACAAATTAACTAATTTTGTACTACATGAGGTAATACAATGGCAAATGTAAATCAGTCTAGATTAGCAAAATTATGCACATCAAGAGGAGATAAACCCCAGATTCACATATTTACTGAAGATAATTTAAAATGGTATGGGTCAAAGATGGCAGACAAAGTGGGTCATGGAGAATAGTTCAATGAATATATTAACCAAGAACAGCTAGGTAGTTCTTAAAACTGACAGTGTTAGAATATCTTTAGTGAGGTCATATTTGTAATTTCTTGTTCAGTTCTGTTGATTTATGGAGTTAAATTACTGTATAAACAATATGATCAAATTTCACTTGACAGAAGGATAAGGAGAGAAATAGTTAATATACAAATAGCAATAGCACTTAGACTTATATACCACTTCACAGTGCTTTACAGCACTCTCTAAGAGGTTTACAGAGTCAGCATGTTGTCCACAACAATCTGGGTCCTCATTTTACTGACCACAAAAGGATGGAAGGCTGAGTCAACCTTGAACCAGTGAGAATTGAACTGCTGGCAGTCAGCAGAATTAGTCTGAAATATTCTAACCACTGCACCACCATGCATCTAACCACTAGATTATTAATGAAACTAACTGAAGGAAGGTTCAAGTACACAAAAGAAAGTCTGTCACAGATAAATTATGGGATTTATGATCATAGGATATAATGATGAACCCCAATGTGAGACAGCTTTGAAAGAGAGACTAAGGGAATTAAGAGAGGATAAGTCTGACATTGATTCGGATTAATAGTCTTCACCTTTTTTTCTAATAATATTTATTCATTTATAGATTAGTGCTTTCATGTAATTAATGAGAAACATCAGATGCTTAGTTTGCTTTTCTGAATTTTATAATTTTAGCAAGTAGAATATTAAAAGAAGAAAAAGATTTTACTAAGTCCAAATTATATTACTTTTTCCAGGTAAAATAGAAACACAGTGTTTAAAAATTTAATAGAATGCAAATCCATTCTCAGAAGGTAAACAATAGCAGATAAATTGTAATCCTGAATGGATCCTCCCAGCATGAAGTTTTATCTTTATTATAATGTGTCTATTATATCGATGGCTAGGTTCTCATTTCTCTGAAGTACCACATGTTTTATCTATGCAGAAAAAAGACCTAGGAGAAAAGAAAAAAGTAAAGCAATAGGCAAAGGCTACCAGACAAGTAACCATTTCTAGTCATGGTTTCACTTGTCTGATTTTACTTGTTTTCAGCACATACAGTATTCTACTACCAAGATTACTAGGACAATTGTATTCTCCAAGCCCAAATAAGCAGGTGAAATCTTGAAGTAAGCTACAATCCTGGAGAAGAGAGAAGAATAATTAAAAGAAGCAAATGCTATGAATTTGTTAACATCTTCACATCAAACAAAAGAAAATATTCCCTTTCATAATAATACAGTGATTATATCGTGATTTCAAAGGGATATCATGAATCTCAACATAATGGAGTACTTTATGGAAGATGTTGTTAAGTAATGTTCAATTACATCAGAAATTTTTTACTTGGAAATAATTTCCTTGTTTTTGAAATTGTAAAAGTATTAGTGGATTTAAGCACAGATTAATTAGCATTACTTATCTTACTGAATTCTCTTTTATTCATTTTCTTGTACATTTTGTCTACTTGTAGAAAATTACATGTGTTACAGAATTATTTTGTTTTTTATGACTATGCCTTTGCATTTTGAAAGCTCTAAAGAGGAACATCATTCTTTAATCTACCTCATGTGTATATCAAATTTGTTTGCAAACTGAATGCATATTTGTAATTATTATTTTACCGTCACTGAGGCAGGTATTAAATTATAGGTTCAGAGGAAAAAAGGAATAGAAAATCAGCATTATATGGAAATGATCTGCCCTAAGAAAACAATATATATTTGGCATGACTTTTTACTTACAGTGCTGTGTCGTATGGATTCCTTTCCTATAGTTTTCTTTAATTAATTTGCTCTAGTTTTGGTAAATGCCAGTATTAGGAACATATGCATATAGATTGGGGCCAGTCTACTGATTTACCTATCTGAAAATTGGATTTTAAAAAAAACTTCGGAGGCTCTTAGTCTGCACAGTGGGTTTAATTATAAGGTAAATATGAAGGTACAATTTTTGAAAGTCAAATCAAAACATTGAACATAACTGTCAGATGATAAAACTCTAGTACAGATGCTAAAAAGTGTTTTTAATGTGGAATAGAAACAAGCACACTTCCTCAGCAGTTCCCTGGGGGAAAGTAAACCTGGCTAGATGTTAATATTGTAATATTTTCCTTTATAGTTTGACATTGGAATGAGAGCATTTTGTTTCATAATAAGAAGCCTATTGGTACAAATGCAAGCAGGAGTGATCGTTTCATTTGTTTGTTTGGTTTACAAATTTGAAGACAGCCTTCAATAAATAATTTCAGGGGAGCTCACAGGAAGACAAACAGAATAGTATAGTCAGTAAAACACAAGGATAAAACAACTTGGATCTTAACATCTCATCAGATGTGAAAATCCTGCAGAAATAAAATGGTTTTTGCTGGTGGTGAAATGATATTAGACTGTGGTAGGCGAGGATCCTTCTGGAGAGGAGTTCATAAGTGGGTGCTATAGCTAATAAAAATCTTTCCCTGGCCACTGCTGTTTACCTCTGAGAGGAAGAAGCTAGAAATAGCCCAAAGATATATTCCATCAAATGCCATAATCAAGAGGCTTGCATCTTCTCTTACAAAAATGAGATCAGAAAGTGTTTTTGGTTTTTAACAAGAGAAAGGAAAAGGAATTTTATTATTGTTGAATTGTATTATAAGAATGAGTTCACCTATGTATATTCCAGTGTCACATATATTTTAACATACTTTGTGAGGGTTCCTCGTTGAGAAATGGTACAGACTGTTTTTATCTTCCTTGTGTTCCCTCATGGAAGCTTTCCTACCTTACCACTTATTACTAAGCTTATTATTATCCTATACATCCAGTAGCATATATTTCTACCCCTGTGTGTATGTTTTATTTCTAAACAGTATTTTTTTTTCTTTGTTACTTGAGGTTATGCTGAAGCCTTTAGCCATCATGTAGCCATCTTCAAATTGACTTCTGTTGCTGTCAGCTGCCTTTTTAAACTTCTGCTGAAGCATTGGCTTGGCAGTTTCTCAGTCTGTGAAGGGAAAAGTACTTTACCAGTTGTTGGCAGGCTGTACCTTCTCAGCAATGCTGCTGGAGTGTTAAAACTGTTGGCTTTGCTTCTCCTTTCAGCTTGTCTGTGGCTGGATTGGTGAAGTCCAAGCATACTACTCCTGAACATCAGTTGCCTGTTGAGCTGCCAGCTACAAATTCCCACATCACAATATCTTCCACCAAGACCCATACCCTGGTGCGCTCAGCATTTTCCTTTTATACTTTGAAAATAGTTGTGGTACAGTAGTCTTCAGGCTACCTTAAAGTCTCAGGGAACAAAGCAAAAGATGGAAGACTTATGCTGGCCACCACAAGGCTTTCCTTCCACATATTTATTCCAGAATTAGTTCAAATCCATGTTGAGAAATAGATGTAAACTAGAAAGCATATTAAGCGTTTGGAATATATTTTTGCTATATAACTTTGTTTTCCCCATCTGTTAACTGACTATGTTATCGTGTGTGTGCGTATGTGCATATGCATATGTGTGTGTATTCAAATATCATTAATGGAGATCTAAATATTGTTTTGTAATTTGGCTGCTTTTATTCAGTAGCAAGGCAAATATATTTTTGCAGGTGCTTAGATACAGTACTGGTCTTGATCATACAGATTATTTATGCAACATTTTCCTACAAAATGAATACCCACACAACTTTATCAAAAAGTGCCTGTCCACTCAATCCAATAAAGCACAACCAGCACAAGCTGTGAAAAGGATAACACTGCTATACCTCAAAAACATCTCAGAAACCACCAACAGACTATTACAACCACATGGCATCACCGTGGCACACAAAAACCAAAAGACCTAGCAGCCCCAGAAGAAAAAAATAGGAGTCATCTACAACAGGAGTCTCCAACTCCCTCGTCCATGGTCCGGTACCAGTCTGCAGCCCATTGGGAATTGGCCCACAGAAGGAAGCATGCAAGCACACGAAGCTCCATTTGTGCAAATGGGGGGGCGCATGTGAAACCATCCCTTCTCCCCTTCCACCACTGTCGCCAATGTCAGTCTGCAGAACCGGAAAGATTGGGAACCACTGATCTACAACATACACTGTAAGGACTGTAGTAGTCACTATATAGGACAAACAGGCAAAAGATTAGCAGGGGAAGTATGAATATCCTAGACCAAGCCAGCAGCAAAAACATTAGAAAATTTCTGGAAACCTGCCATTCAGACAAATCGTCTATCAACAGCACATAAAGATACACAACATCTACAATTTTGCACAATAATGCATTTTTCACATATGCATTAGCATGTAGCCTGCTTGAAATATGGTTATATACAACTTTCCCCAAATAAATACATTTTGTGTTTTTATGATAATAATATAGTACCTGTGATAAATCTGTAAATTATATAATCATCTATACTATGAAGCAATCTTGGTGTTACATACCAAAAAAGATATGCTCAGTTAGTTAATTTTATACAAAGTGCAAGTCTGTAATACAAAATCCTAAGAAAAATGTTGTTGCAAGCCAGATCTCGGATTATATTAAATACAGTACGGGTATTATAGGATAGCTGCCCTGTTTCCCCTAAAATAAGACATCCCCTGATAAAAAGACCAATTGAGCTTTTGAGCGCATGCACTAAAATAAGCCTCCCTAAAAATAAGCCTTCCCTGAAAATATTTAAATGCATGCGCAGCCGGTCCCCACCATTTCCTCTGATTAGGTTAGGGAGACAGAGCTGGAAATCATGTCAGACAGCAAGAGGAGCCCCGTCTTGCTCCTCGTACCCCAAAATAATAAGACATCTCTGAAAATAAGGCCAAGCACTTATTTCAGGGTTCAAAAAAATATAAGACAGGGTCTTATTTTCGGGGAAACACTATAGAAAAAAAATAGTCACTATGAAGATTACTTGGCATAAATACAGTAATGATATTATATAAAAGACTGCTTGATGCAAAATCATTAATAATTTGTGTATCAATTCATAATTGCACACACTCCTCTACCCAAGATGGCTGTGCGGAGGGAGGGAAGCGGGAAATTTTGGTCTTGTTCATCTGCCTCAGGGTGATGATCTCCTGTTGTCATTCAGTTCCCTAATATTTAATATTTATATATCTTTTCTTTATCCTTTCACACCTTTTGTCCTTACCAGTTGTATGCATAGAAAGATGTCACCGTCATGGATTTTTCAGAGTAGCTACTTATGATGATAATGATAAATTCTTTGCCATCTTGTATTATACAGGGGTTTTTTTACTTGCCCCAACCACTTGTGGTATTTTACTCATTGTATATAGGGTTCCATTTGCCACAAGGAGATAATTCAAGTTTTCTTGCTCATGATGGATTCCCTCGTTTATATTTATTTTACAGGTACTCCTCAACTTACATCTATTCATTAATGATCATTCAAAGCAGCATTGTCTATGCACATTATCTGCTAACAATTTTAGACACCTGTTTAGTATTATCATCTATTCATTGTTGTTTATTATTGTTTAGTACAATGGACCATCATTCCTTCTTAGACTGATATGCTCTACCAATGGCTTCAATGTGAAACATCCAACTGAGAGTTTGAAACAATCCATTTTGAATAGGAAACAGCTGTTCCAAGTTGAACATGTGGTGTTTTCAGTTTGGGGAAGAGGTTTGAGACCTACTGGAAATGTACTCTACCAGGCCAAATGTAGCTGCATTGGTTAATTTTAAAATCTGTGTTGCTGTGTCACAAATCTTGTATTAACCCATGAATTGTGTAATTGTATTAGAGTTTATTATAATGGACGCACTCACACTTTTAGATTCATGAAGTATGGTTGTATTTACTTTTAATTTTGTATCAGTATATTTTGTTTTGAAGGACAAATAACAGCTCCAAATAATAGGTATCTAATCAAGACAATGACATAGGGCAAGAACTGAAGTATCAAATATGGAGGACCAGAAATAACACATACCAATAATACCAACAATAGGCATTCCAGTTCTATGCCCATCCCCTTTCTCCAGTTTGGATAGTTTATAGTTTTTCATTTGGAACTGTGCTTTCTTTTGATATTGGCCATCTAACTAAAAAAAAAGTGAGCTGAACATGAAAATTCTATTTATTTGTATGTATTTCAAAGAGAGGAAAGTGCTTTAAAAATCTTTTGATCTAAGTTGATGCTAATGCCAGTTTAACTTTATTGGAAGAATTTCCTCCCTATGGTTCATTCCTTGCTCAGGTCAAAACACCATAAGCCATTAATTCAAATAGATTGGATGGATGGATGGATGGATGGATGGATGGATGGATAGATAGATAGATAGATAGATAGATAGATAGATAGATAGATAGATAAACAGATGGACAGACAGATATCTCACAAGGTAAAGGCAAGAACATTGAGACAGCCCTGTACAAACACTTTTTTATAAAAAGGTAAAGGTTTCCCAGTCCACTCCTGTCCAACTCTAGGGTGCGGTACTCATCTCCATTTCTTGGCCGTTTTTGACTTCTTAATGGTCAGATATAAGCAACTAATTTGTGCATACCTAATTCTAGAAGTCTCAAATTTAACTTTTCAAATAAAGTACAATCTGATTTCTCACTTCCTAATGGGCACACCTTATTTCTGTTTATAGAAGCATAAAGGTATCATTTATCTGTCTACATGACACCCATCCATCCATTATCTGTCTGCATGATCCTCTCATTTCTCTACAGTAATGAAATACTAACTTCTCTTCTACTTGGTTACTCTTCTCTGGACACACTCTAGTTTATCAACAGACTTCCTAAAATGCAGCGTCCAAAATATTTTTTGTCCATTCAGAATTAGCACCTTTTCGAAAAGGTAGCCTTTGCTCTTAGCAAGAAAGTGTCTACCTTTGTTTTCAGATGACTGAATTCTCCCACATCTCTTGTGCGCACTCTTTTTCTACCCTATCTTTCCAGCTCAAGGTCTTTTGTTGCCTAACAATAAAACGACTGGAAACATTTCAAAATGTCATAGGACTCCTGAAAAATAATGATCTATAAATGTTTATTTTAAAAACAGAATATATTATTTTTTTCTTGTACAAAGACATATCACAAAATGTTTTCCACTTGCACTTCCCTCTTTTTTTCCACTTAACTGATTTGATGATGCGAGCGGCAGTCTTTTCAAAAGTAGTTACCAGTTGGCCACTTTCCATATTTTCGTTCATGACCAGCAATTCTTTTTCAGTCATAGCATTCTTCCTGCCAGCTTGCATGTACCTCCACCCATGTATGTTACCCACAGAAGTCTAGCACTCCAATGAGTTGTTCAGTTGTCTAAGAAACACCATGATTCACTTTTAAAAACTCTTCATAGAAGCTCTACTGAATCTTTCTCCTTTCTATCACCTTCTGCTTTTTGCTAATATTTTGATAATTTAAAATCGCTTAGAATCTTATCCTTTAATCCTATCGTTTCTCATCATTCATTCTGCCAGTTGTATTCTGTTTGGTAACAAATTGAAGTTCCCAAGTGAAAAAGAACTATTTATCTAGATATACAGTCATGGCCGTAAATGTTGGCACCCCTGAAATTTTCCCAGAAAATGAAGTATTTTTCACAGAAAAGTATTGCAGTAACACATGTTTTGCTATACACGTGTTTATTCCCTTTGTGTGTAATGGAACCAAACCAAAAAGGGGAGGAAAAAAAGCAAATTGGACATAATGTCACACAAAACTCCAAAAATGGGCTGGACAAAATCATTGGCACCCTTTCAAAATTGTGGATAAATAAGATTGTTTGAAGCATGTGATGCTCCTTTAAACTCACCTGGGGCAAGTAATAGGTGTGGGCAATATAAAACTCACACCTGAAAGCAGATAAAAAGGAGAGAAGTTCACTTAGTCTTTGCATTGTGTGTCTGTGTGTGCCACACTAAGCATGGACAACAGAAAGAGGAGAAGAGAACTGTCTGAGGACTTGAGAACCAAAATTGTGGAAAAATATCATCAATCTCAAGGTTACAAGTTCATCTCCAGAGATCTAGATTTGTCTTTGTCCACAGTGCACAACATTATCAAGACGTTTGCAACCCATGGCACTGTAGCTAATCCCCCTGGGCATGGACGGAAGAGAAAAAATGATGAAAGGTGCCAACGCAGGATAATCCGGATGGTGGATAAGCAGCCCCAAACAGGTTCCAAAGCAATTCAAGCTGTCCTGCAGGCTCAGGGAGCATCAGTGTCAGCGCGAACTATCTGTCGACATTTAAATGAAATGAAACGCTATGGCAGGAGACCCAGGAGGACCCCACTGCTGACACAGAGACATAAAAAAGCAACACTACAGTTTGCCAACATGTACTTGAGTAAGCCAAAATCCTTCTGGGCAAATGTCTTGTGGACAGATGAGACCAAGATAGAGCTTTTTGGTAAAGCACATCATTCTAGTGTTTACCGCAAACGGAATGAGGCCTACAAAGAAAAGAACACAGTACCTACAGTGAAATATGGTGGAGGTTCACTGATGTTTTGGGGTTGTTTTGCTGCCTCTGGCACTGGGTGCCTTGAATGTGTGCAAGGCATCATGAAATCTGAGGATTACCAACGGATTTTGGGTCGCACTGTAGAGCCCAGTGTCAGAAAGCTGGGTTTGCGTCGGAGATCTTGGGTCTTCCAGCAGGACAATGACCCCAAACATACGTCAAAAAGCACCCAGAATTGGATGGCAACAAAGTGCTGGAGAGTTCTGAAGTGGCCAGCAATGAGTCCAGATCCCAATCCCATTGAACACTTGTGGAGAGATCTTAAAATTGCTGTTGGGAAGAGGCGCCCTTCCAATAAGAGAGACCTGGAGCAGTTTGCAAAGGAAGAGTGGTCCAAAATTCCGGGTGAGAGGTATAAGAAGCTTATTGATGGTTATCGGAAGCGACTGATTTCAGTTATTTATTCCAAAGGGTGTGTAACCAAATATTAAGTAAAGGGTGCCAATGATTTTGTCCAGCCCATTTTTGGAGTTTTGTGTGACATTATGTCCAATTTGCTTTTTTTCCTCCCCTTTTTGGTTTTGTTCCATTACACACAAAAGGAATAAACATGTGTATAGCAAAACATGTGTTACTGCAATACTTTTTTGTGAGAAATACTTCATTTTCTGGAAAAATTTCAGGGGTGCCAACATTTATGGCCATGACTGTATGTCCTACATTAAAGAAGACAATCCTCTATTTGAGTCCATGGCGTGGTCAGTAAGTTATCCATCAAAGTCCCAGTGAAAAGTAAAGAACATTATGAAGAGATAGCAGAGCTCTTGAACTGGCCTAAGAATTAGGACATAAATATTTTTAAAAATAAAAAATTACAACTGCATTGTTCTCATTCCTGAAGAATTTATGCAATTACACATAAGAACATTGAAATTGAAATCATCCTCATCTGATATTTCTGACAAGTCAGCATTTTTGCTTGATGATCTTTGAATATTTCAGCCATTTTTAATATTTTTGATGATTTTTTTAAAAAATGAATTTCCTCTAGGGACGTTACAGATGCTTAAGTGTCCAGAGCAACTATTGCATATAGCTGATTCATAGCAGCTATTTTGACACCTATAAATTAATGCATGTATTATGTATATTTATGTCCTCTTTTAAACATCCTCCTTTGGGGGGCAGAAAACGTATTAGTAGTTGTGTTAGTCATGAATACAGGCTGTTTGGGATATGTTATTCCTAAATTGAGTGAAATCCAGCAGGTTCTGACAGGTTTTGGAGAACCGGTAGCGGAAATTTTGAGCAGTTCAGAGAACCAGTAGCAGAAATTTTGAGTAATTCGGAGAACCAGCAAATAACCACCTCTGGCTGGCCCCAGAGTGGGGAAGGAATGAGGATTTTACAGTCTCCTTCCCCTCAAGTGGGGAGGAAAAGGAGATTTTGCAGTATCCTTCCTCTGCCATTCCCACCAAGCCACACCCACAGAACCGGTAGTAAAAAAATTGGATTTCACCACTGTCCTAAATAGAGGGTAAAATAGTGGTGTTCTGGTGTATGGGCTCCTTGCTTGATCAGTGAGCCTTTGTGCAAGCAAATATGTGTGCACAGTCAGGTGTGACATTGCAATATCATAATTCATACCCAACATACAATCTTACACAGTATTGCTGCATATATAAATGTTGAAATAACTATGCTAGAAACAAGATGCAGTATGACAAGTTATGAAGCCATTACGATATATGCATGCACAAAAGCACCAAGTGTGGCTAAGATGGGGATTCAAGACTTCTCTAATATGTTTGTCATTTTGTTCACTTACGGGGATTAGGTAATTTATTTTCAAATTATGTATTGTAATTGTGAGGCAGTTTGGATTTGTCCCCCCTTCTAGCCACATTGCATGAAACTAAATATATCTACATATCTGCATATATTTAATTACGACAACAAGCCAAAACAGTGACCTGCTCACTGTTTCATTTGCTTCCAAGCTTCTGCTGTAACTTGCAGTAATTCCCTGCAGTTTGGCATGCAGAGAACATCACATATATCTATTACATTATGTCATATATTTTATATTTTTGCACATTAAGGAGAGAGGAAGGAGAATTCATCACAAAGTTGACATTACTAGTCAAGTTCCTTATCACTTCTAAATCCTTCTTAAGTGTTTCCTGATTTATCTCTTTTGCCAACAACACTGCATCTTGTTTATTTTCGTGGCAGCTATGGTTACAAGTTTTGATAATACGAAAAAGAGACCATTGCATTGTTTGCAGAAGATAATATTTTGAAGGTTAGCTCACAGCACACTTAAGTGGCCCAAATTAATGTGGAAACTTTGTTTTCCAGAATGCTAATGAAATGATTAATGAAATCTTAATGGGAACTTTTCTGTATGCTGTCACATATACCTGCTTCCATAAAGGAAAGGAAATTTATTTTAAATTCTTTTATACAGCCTTTTATTCATTCATTCATGGAATACATTTTTAATCTGGCAGTAGTCTTATTTTAATAATACACTAGTATCCTTTAGTGTTAACATGTAATAGACCATAGGGATGGGGAGAGGCTTTCAGATAATTATAATTTTTCGGTTTGAGTCATTAGTAATAGAAGTATTACATTCAAGATTTATTTTAATTTCTCCTATGTTTCAATGTAAAACCCAGTGTCATTATTTTAAAAGGAATTCCTAATAAAATGTTAATCCTAATTAACCCCATTGCTATTATTTTTGCTTTTGGCAAAATTAAATCCATTTTAGTTCCATCGGGTTCCAAAATTTGCAGACTCATCTGTAACTGGGTATGCCTAGTAATTGTTTGCACAGAGGTACTTTCCCTTGCACAATTGATTTATGACTCTCTGGCTTGATTTATGTATAGAATCTCAGGACAGTTTATATGGGGATCTTTCCTTCTTTTTTTAATATTGATAGAATATGTGTAGCTCAGGGTTGAACTGTGGGGTCCTTGGTGCTCTCTGAGCTGGATTGTTTTCTTGCAGATGTTTCATTACCGAACTAGGTAACATAAGTGCACTTTTAAAAATATTTTTTAATATTTCATTTTACCTCCTTAACAATAACTCTGTGAGAAGTGACTTGTAGAATGTCACCCATTGACATTCTACAGTGGAGCTGGATTTGAATGTGCTCTACCCTGTCTCAGTTCGATCCTTTAAACACTAGATCATGCATAGGACTCACTATTATATTTTCACCATATACACTGAGGTCTCATAGGATCTCACCATTATACTATTTGTATATTTATTTATTTAAAATAATTTATATCTTGATTTTCGTTACAAAGAATACATAATCACCCTTAAGTGTACCTTTACATAGGTATGTTTATGTAAGGCACTGTTAAGGGACACGGTGGCTAAGATGCTGAGCTTGTCGATCGAAAGATCAGCAGTTCAGCGGTTTGAATCCCTAGTGCCATGTAACAGGGTGAGCTCCCATTATTTGTCCCAGCTTCTGTCAACTTAGCAGTTGGAAAGCACATAAAACATGCAAGTAGAAAAGTAGGGACCACCTTTGGTGGGAAGGTTCCGTGCACCTTTGGCATTTAGTCATGCCGGCCACATGACCACGGAGACGTCTTTGAAACAGAGATGAGCACCGCCCCCTAGAGTCAGGAATGACTAGTGGGGAGGAGAACCTTTACCTTTACCTTTAAGGCACTGTTAAACATACTGATGTTTCCTTGGAATTGCACCATCTAGTTGATTATTTTCTGAATCTGTTGAAATGAGACATACATAACATGATAAACTTGGTTAATCTAAAGATATTATAAGGCAATTACTTCTTTATGCTTCAACAGATTAAAATGGATAGGCATGTATTTCAGGCATTTTTTAAAAGTAGATGGGGGTCTCCCTGAAAAAAAATGGAGAGGAAGACCAGATCCCACAAGTCTGAAAATAATCTGGACATAATTTCAGCTGTTGACAGAACACACATTCCACTTATCTCCAAACTTGTCCAGTTACATATTCTATTTTATATAAAATGGTAGCAGAATTTTCTATGCCAATACCAAATACTATTATTTTGGAGCTAAATTTGAAGTTCCAAGGCAGGAGCATCAAACTCGTGGTGCCACATTGTCATCATATGACGTATCATGACTTTTTCCCCCTTCGTTAAAACGGGGTGGGTGAGGTCAATGCATGACACATCTGGCCTGCAGCCTGCGAGTTTAACACCCCTGTTCTAAGGTGATTTCCTTTATTCTTCCTTTTCAACTTGTCCCAGCTAACCATAAGATGATGGATGTGGTAAAGGGAAGAAATGTGCTTCTTCCATAATATCAGAATTAATTAGAATTATATGAATATGACGTGATTTTGTTTCATTTCTCCCTTTGTGTTGATTAAAGACTGTTACAGTATGTCTGTGAATTCCTGCTATTTTCAAGAAATATTTCAGATGAAAAGCCTCCGTGACCAAGGCCAGCAGATGGCTGCATTGTTGTACAAGACTTGTAGAGAATGGATCTACCAAGTTAAACATATTTTCTCTAGAATATAGGGAGCTGAAAATTTAGCAAAGTGGCATGTTTGGCATAGGTGGTGGGATTCAAGTAATTTAACAACCAGTTCTCTGCCCTAATGATTTCTTCCAACAACCAGTTTGCCAAACTGCTCAGAAAGTTAATAACCGGTTCTCCCAAAGTGGTTCAAACTGGCTGAATCCCACCACTGGTAATAACCTGCTTTTGTCTGCAATTCCATCTGAGGGTAATATTAAGATTATGATAACACTTTTTAAGAAAATTGGAAGTCTTATTGCATATTTCTTCAAACATTTCTTTATATTTGTTTTAGATTTTTGAAACATAGTGTGGAAGAAGTATAATGTAATTAATATAGGACATTTCACTGATTATTCAGCATTCTGGGATTTTGAATAGACCTAAATGTTCAGAAACATCAAGCACTTATTTATGGATTTTTTTTTGAAAAGCAGGCAGCATAAAAATTTAAAACAGCACCCAAAAACCTCAACCAGGTCAAAGAATAACAAATTTAAGCTTTAGGACAATTTCCAATTAAAACCCTTTACCCAGATAGTTAAAATTAAACGTGTTTGTAAGAACGTTCTAACTTCAAGATTTTAACCTTGCAGTGGATGATCAAAAGGGAACAAGATAAGACATTCAAGAAAAATTGATTCCCCTATGCTCCTATAAAGTCTTTCTAGAAGAGGAATTTTGCTGTTTTTCAATCAAATGCATATTTTAGATTGACAGGAGACAGGATAGCAATAGCAATAGCAATAGCACTTACACTTATATACCACGTCACAGTGCTTTACTCTCTAAGCGGTTTACAGAGTCAGCCTATTGCCCCCAACAATTTGCGTCCTCATTTTACCCACCTCGGAAGGATGGAAGGCTGACTCAACCTTGAGCCTGATGAGATTTGAACTGCCAAATTGCAGGCAGTCAGCAGAAGTAGCCTGCAGTACTGCACTCTAACCACTGCGCCACTGCAGCTCTGCATAATACATAAAAGTTTTGTAGCATTTTGGCACTATATCTTTAGAATTGTCTATGTTGCTCAATATCTTATACAGTATCTATTTTCTCAGAACACATAAGATACAGGAATGTCTTTTTTCTTTAAATCACTCTAGAAGATGCATGTTTTGAGGTCACTTTCATTTTTTGCTAGATCAGGCTCTTGAACTGTTAACTCCAGGAAGGGTGCAAGTAGCACCCATCCATGGGTGTGAATGACTTCAGTTATCTCATTTCATGTTAATCCAGGGCCATTTGTTAGAACATTGGAGGTGGATCCCTGGAGCTCAAACTGAAGGTCATATATCCATATTTACAGGGCCCATTTATGAGCACTTCCATGTATTTTCTGTACAATTATGTATATCAGGCATCAGTTGAATTCACAGGTTCAGTGCTGGAACACAAACCTCTTGTTCCCACACAGATGCCCATGCTTTCTATGTGTTATTGCATATTATTTCACCCTGTTTCTTTCCTCTAAAACTGCCGAATATCAATAAGAATAAATTACATCATTGTAGCGATGCACTGTCTGTTGGCATTTTGTTTTACATGATATTTTCATTGATTGTGGAGTATTACATGAACCTTGGTCATCTTGTCACATTTGAGCTACAGCCAAGAGCTGTCATTGTCAGCTTTAAAATGAACTTTGTCCCGAGACAAGACAAGATAACTTTATTATTAGAGTCCTTGTAATCTGACTCAAAAAGAGAAAAGGAAAAAAAAGTTTGAGACAGCAACCAAAAACCACAGTAAAACCAATAATGATAAAACAGGTGTGCCAAGGTATAATATATATTTTGTGAATAGCAAAAAAAAAAAAAAAAAACTTAGTCACATGAAGAAAAATAAGATCACATTGATTAGATAATGGTAATGTAAATAAATGATAGATAATGTAAATAAAAGGATGTGAGTGGTCTGAAAATCTTGGGTAGATGGGGTATTATTAATTGCAATTCTGCATCTTTCTGATAGGAGCAATATAAAAGAATACATGTTAGTGTTTCAGGGAATCCTCACCACGGGGGCAAAGTCAGAATGGCTGCTATCCACAGATAATTTTCATTATCTGTACCACCACCTAGATTTTAATTTCCCCTGTTTTCTCTTTTTACTATTCCTGTCCTATTCTCCACAACCAAACATAATCAAAGCTGAGTATAGTCCTCTCACAGGGAAAATATCTACACAACTACTGAAGTGGATTGTAATCCACAAAAGTTTATTAATTGATTAGTTTTTATGGTATCACTGAAATATTTTGGCAGCAAAAGGCATCATTAGTTCTTCGTTATTAGTTCTGGCTGATCTTGTGACTAATTAGGGAAATGTACTGAACCTCTGATCATATTTGTAGGATTCCTAATCTTCGGGTTGTTGCAAATTACACAGGAAGCCCAGCCATCATGGCTAATTTAGTGAAGAAACCCTGACAGACCTTCTCAACTTCAGCTTTAGGTGTGGAGCCTCCCACAATCTAACATACCTCCATCTACCTGTAGTCCTCAGATTATGGCACCAGCATTTCTGTGAAGAAGTCAGTAAGTGAAATATCACGTGACCGTGCCACTTAGCAGTCACAATAGTCCCAGTTGTGGTCATTAAGTGAGGACTGTTCAGTCATAAGGCAAGAACCTCACAGCTCAGCATTGCATAAACTGCCTCCACTTCAACTCCTCCACCCACCTATCTCTAACCCATCTCTGGCCTTTTGACCATCCTGTACTATGTGGCCGATATGAAGAAGCCACTGTATTCTGCTGCCACCACCCTCAATAACCTAGAAATCCTTTTAACAGAAGGAGTGGAAAAGATTCAACCCACAGGGCTGCCCTTGAAATAACCAACAGGCACAGGTCAGGAAAAGAGCCATTTCTTGCCCACTGTCTCCCCCACTCCCTCATTCAGCAAGGTCAGGAAGGGCCAAACATTAGGCTGGATGCGTAAATAGTACCAGTTCCTGGGACCCAAACAACTTCCTGTGATTGCAGGAATATTGCGATAGTCATAAATGCGAGCTAGTCACCAAGCATCGAAATGTTGATCGCTTGACTATGGGGATTCTGTGGTGGTCATTAGAGGACTGATCGTACATCTGTTTTTTTCAGTGACACTGTAATTTTGAACAGTCGTTGAATGAATGGATGTAACCTGACAACTACCTGTATGGTGAAGAGAATATAGTATTCTAGGGTGTCATTCTGTGAACTTAATAGAATAGAATTATTTATTGGCCAAGTATGATTAAACACACAAAGAATTTGTCTCCAGTGCATAAGCTCTTAATGTACATACAACTATAGTGATAGATCATTATCATAGTCATTGTAAAAATACATTCATCATAAAACATTAGATACAACACTTGGACTTCCGGGTTTGACTGCCACCGGCGAAGACGGTCGCTTTTGAACGGCCGCCAGCCCCGCCGCCTGTAGAGCCGCCCCGAGTGAGGGAAGCGGCTTGAAAACTCCAGAATCCTGAGGATTTGAGGAGAAGAGCAAAGCAAGAAGCAGGTTGAGCCCCCGTGAACCCCCAGAAGTTTGCTACTGGGGAGGAACGGGTGTGGCTCCCTTTTAACTTGCGGAGACTCCGGACGGCGTGGGACGACTCTGCTCGTCAGAGCAAGCCGGCTGCAGCAAACATTTAAACTGATGGGAAGATAACTTTGTTATAAAACAACCTCAACCCCCAAACCAAGAAACTGCAAGTATTTCTTCTCTTTTGAACTTTTGATTTGGGGAAAAGCTAGAGCGAGAGGAAACAGCTTGAAAAAATGGCGCCGTTCCAGTGTTAACGAGCTGAAAGGGAGAGTGATTGCGCAGAACTATTCTAACAAGCTACATTGTAGCAGTGCCTGTTGCAAGCAAACGGAGAAGAGTGGAAAAGAAAAGAAAAATAAATTTGAGCTTGTCTCAATCTATTTAATTCTGGGGGACTTTTTCAAAGGATATTGTGGAGGTGCAAAGGAAAGGGAAAAAAAAAGATTTTCTTCTTTCAGAAAAGTTAATTTACGTGGCAAAATGGCTTCAAAAAACAGGAAGGAAAGGTGGCAGGGGAGGGATCTCCCATCCACAAACCAGAACAGCAGCCCCCTCCCAGTCAGCAGAGGGAGGGAAAGGACTTTGATGTGCAAAGTTTAAAAGATTTTATTACCCAGGCTTTGGATGAAAAATTTCAAAAATCACAACAGGAAATGAAGAGGGAAATTAATGAATTTAAAGAGGCAATGAAAGAAAATTATGATAAGGTGTCAGATAAATTGTCAAATGTGGTTTCTGACTTGGCAGAATCCATTACTAAAGTGGACTCCAAACTGGAAGAATTTAAATCAGAAGTCAATGTCAAAATGAAGGATGCTGATATTAAAATTGCAGATGTGGATAACAAAGTGGAGAGAGTCGAAAACGAAATCACAATGATACAGTTCCGATCCATGGAATTTGCTATTAGGCTTCGAGGAATTAAAGAGAGTGATAGGCAAGATCTGAGACAGATTTGTTCTGATGCCTTGGCTGTATTGCTAAAAATTGATCCAGCAGATGTGGTCTATAAAATAGATAAAATTTACAGAGTGAATTCATGGGTTGCTAGACAAAGAAAATTGCCCAGAGATGTGGTGATATACTTTACTGATAGAAGAATAAGATATTTTGCAAAGATCCTTTCTTTCCTCTGTGCAAGTGGAGGGAGCTCAAATTGGAATTTATAAGGAATTACCACCTAAGATGTTAAAAGATCGAAAAGAGTACAGGTTCTTAGTGAATGAATTGCAAAAGCAAGAAATACCATTTCGGTGGGATGCCCCAACTGGTATAATTTTGAAATATAATGGAGAGAGACATCGATTGAATACTTTTCAGAAGGCGGAATATTTTTATTATAATATCCTTAAAGAAAGATCATCATCCCCACGTACATCTACATTGTTGGAGATAAAAAGTGATAAAGAAAAGCAATCTCAGCACGAGAGGGCACAACAGTCTAAGCAGATGGAACCAGTGGAAATGCAGGGTGCTGCACAGGGAGGAGGCCTTTTGGAGGAATCATTGTCAGAACCTTCCCCGATTCTGTCAACTGGTGCTGTTTTGGATGAAGCTGGGATGCCTGAAGTTAAAGACCAGCGTATAACTCGTGCAATTTCCAAGCAGATAAAAGAAAAACGTGAAGCCATGGGAGGAGCTAGGCCGAAGACTTCAGAAGAAGTTAGGCAAAGCAGCTCATCGCTTCAGAAAGGTCAAGATGACAATTAGGCTCTTATCGTGGAATGTTAATGGACTAAATTCACCACAAAAAAGGAAGAAATTATTTACACATTTGAGACAATTTAATAATGACATAATTTGTTTACAAGAAACTCATATTCGAACTCAAGATCATAAATATTTGATAAATTCTAAATTAGGAACACACTTTATAGCTTCAACCTCGGAAAAAAAGAATGGTGTGGTTATTTATGTGAATAAAAGACTGTCCGCTAAAATTATAGAAGCAGATGAAGATGGTAGGTCTGTTGCAATTGAATTGCACACAGCAAATGGCCAAATTCTTTTGATTGGAATTTATGCTCCGAACCAACAACAGGATCATTTTTATAAGACTCTGCATAATAAAATATTGCAATTGGACTATAGATCTATTCTAATAATGGGAGACTGGAATGGAGTAATTGATTCTAAATTAGATAAAAAAAGTTTGGCGAAATCAAGGATCAGACTGCCACAGACTTTTTTTGATATGAAAGAAGATTTGGAATTAAAGGATATCTGGAGAATATATAACCCAAAAGAACTGGACTATACTTTTTTCTCTGACAGACACAGCTCTTTCTCCAGGATTGACTTTATCTTGTTATCAGATGATTTACTTATTAAAACAAAAAGAACAAAGATATTTCCAAGAACTTTAACTGATCATAGCTCTGTATGGATAGAAATCGAGATGGGAAAGTCTGAGAGAAGGTCATGGAGACTAAATGAAAATTTGTTCAGATATGAAAAAAATATAATAGAACTTAAAAAACAGATGAAAGAATTTTTTGAAATGAATTTGAATAAGGGTACCCCAATTGAAATAGTATGGGACGCGAGCAAAGCTTATATGAGAGGGGTACTTATTCATATGAACTTCAAACATAAACAGAATTGACAAAGGAAAAGACTTGAATTGGAAGCAGAAATAAAGAATAAGGAACAGTTACTTATTAAAAACCCAACAGATGAAAGAATACGTGGTGCTATAAAACTTTTGAAAGATCAGTTTCAAATGCTTTTGGCGGAACAAGTTGCAACAAATCTACAATATGCGAAGCATAATACGTTTTGTAATGCTAACAAACCGGGGAGATGGTTGGCTTATACCTTAAGGAAAAAGCAGAGTATACGGACTATTGAGAGTATTGACATTGGGGGGAAAGAAATTTTCCAACAAAAACTGATTAAAGAAGTCTTTGTAGATTACTACGTTAAATTATATGCTAAAGATGACATACAGAATGGACTTATAGAAAAATATCTAGAAGAGAAAAGAGTCTCAAAAATTACTAGCCAACAAAAAGAAAGAATGAATTACCCTATAACAGTTGAGGAAATAATTGCAGCAATTAAACAATTGAAAACAGCTAAAGCTCCTGGAACAGATGGATTGACAGCAGTGTATTATAAAACTTTACAAGCAGAAATGGTGGAACAACTTAGAGACTTATTTTGTAATATACAACAAGGGGGTAAAATACCCCCATCATGGAAATCAGCATATATTACTTTGATACCAAAAGAACAAGCAGGTCCTAAAAAACCGGAAAATTATAGACCAATATCTCTTCTAAATAATGACTATAAAATTTATGCAAAAGTATTAGCCAACAGATTGATGCCAGTAATTCAAGAGGTGATTAATGACGACCAAGCTGGGTTTATAGAGGGTAGATACATGAAGGATAATGTAAGGCAAGTTATAGATTTACTGGAATATCTTGAGAAGAATAAACAGATCTCTGCAGTGCTGGTTTTTTTGGATGCGGAGAAGGCCTTTGATAGAGTGGATTGGAATTTTCTACTAAAGACTTTAAAAAAAATGGGATTTGGAGACCAATTTATACAGGCGGTTTCAGCAATCTACCAAGAGCAAAAGGCACAGATTATTATTAATGGAAGTCTGACATCAGAGTTTAAAATCGAAAAAGGAACAAGACAGGGATGTCCGTTGTCCCCATTGTTGTTTATTTTAACACTAGAAGTCTTGCTAAATACAATAAGGGACTCTAATATCTTGAAAGGTATAATGATAAGGCAAGAGGATTACAGAATAAAGGCATTTGCAGATGATCTGGTCGTTACCCTAACACAGCCAATGGAATCAATAATCCAGATGAAGGACATTATACAAGACTATGGTAAAGTTTCAGGTTTTAGTCTGAACCAGAAAAAAACTAAGATGATAGTCAAAAATATGACACAAGATCGTAAACACGAGCTTGAAAGGAGGGCAGGTTTTGAGATTGTACCAAAGGTAAAATATCTAGGAGTTCAGGTTGCAGAATCAAATATGAAATTGTTTCAAAATAATTATGAGGTGTTGTGGCGAGAGGTGCAAAAAGACATGGAGACTTGGAAAAAACTGCAGCTGTCTTTACTTGGAAGAATAGCAGCAGTTAAGATGAACATTTTGCCAAGATTTCTTTTTTTGTTTCAAATGATTCCGGTGCTTAAAAATGATAAACAACTAAAAGTATGGCAAACTGGAGTGAACAAGTTTGTCTGGAACGAGAAAAAACCAAGAGTAAAATTGAAAATTATGCAAGATGTTCCAGAAAGGGGAGGTCTTAAACTTCCAAACCTACAGTTATATTATGATGCAGCAGCTTTGACTCAAGCAAGTGATTGGTTTGGAAGGAAAAAGACTGGAATACTAAATGCAGAAAGTTTTGATTTGGAATTTGGATGGCATGCTTATTTATTTTATGACAGCAAAGTGGATAAAGTATTTAAAAGCCATATACTTAGAGACTCTTTGTTGAGAGTTTGGAAGAAGCACCGACTCAAATGGGATTATAAAATACCGCTATGGCTGGATCTTGGTCATATTTTGTGGAATACAAATATAACGTCACTCGGGGGGTTTTTATACAAAGAGGTTCTTTTTACAGATGCGGGCAGATGGCAGCTGAAGACATTACAGACACTGTTGGCTGAAGGGATTAATTTAACTTGGTTACAATATAATCAATTGCAATTGAGATGGAAAGAGGACCAAAGAACTGGTATTATGTTGCATGAGGAAGAATTGGTTAGACATATAAAAGAGAAAGGTCCAATGCATATTAAAAGGCTTTATAATGTTTTGTTAGAAAGGGATTCGGAAACTGAATTAGTTAAAGATTGTATGATTAAGTGGGCACAAAATTTTGAAGAACCAGTGATGTTGGAAACATGGGAAAAAATTTGGGTTCAGAATGTTAAATTTACACAGTCGCAGAATTTGAGGGAAAATTTTTACAAAATGTTTTATAGATGGCATTTAGATCCTAAGAAATTGTCGTGTATGTACCCTAATGTTCAGCCAAAATGTTGGAGGTGTGATTGTTTAGATGCTACATATTATCATATTTGGTGGACTTGTAAGAAAGTTAAGGCTTTTTGGATAAAAATTTGGTGGGTCATGCAGAATGTTTTAAAGAAAAAAATCCAATTTTCTCCACAATTGCTTTTATTGGGTATAGTTGAGGGTTTTACAGTGGATGAAATAAAGTTGATTTTGTATATGATTACAGCAGCGAGATTGTTGATAGGTAAATATTGGAAAAATGAAGCTCTGCCCACCGTAGAAGAATGGATTTTGAAGATGGCCAGCTTCGCGGAGATGGCGAAGATTTCAGCATACTTAAAAGATTGCTCACAAGAGACTTATGAATGTGGATGGAAAAAGTGGATAGATTATGTGCAGAACAAATACCAAACTAAGAAGTATCAAATAGCTTTTCATTGATAGTATTAATATTAAGATAGAAATAGTCGAACTATGTGAAGATGAAAAATGACATGGGGGTCGGGGGGGTTCAAGGTTTTTGTATAGGGGATAATGATATTCTATGGAAGTCCGGGGGGGAGGGGAGGGTCAGGGGGGGTTGGGAGGGGGGGTTGGGGAGTTTGGGGAGGGTTAGGGGGGTGAAAATGGGGTGAAAATGTAATTGTAAAACTTTTACAATAAAAAAAAAAATAAAACATTAGATACAACACTTGATGTTCTATGTTCTAAGATGAACGGAGAAGTACTGTGTTGAATGCATAAATCTGGCTCCCCTTTTCCACGTCCAGCTGATTAGATGTAAAAGGAGGAAATTTTATTCATCCGACTTCAGGCAATTATAATTTTGCAAAGAAAGGCCAGCAAAGTAGGACAATTCTGAACCCTTCTTCCTGCATTGCTATTCTTTGCTTTCCTGCCAAATTACATAGATTAAAAATAAATCTGTGGTCTTGCCTATTTTTATTTGTCCATTGTTGATTTTGTTTAGAAGCGGTGTTCCCCGTGGCCTCTGAATTCATCAATATCCCTCTGTTCTTTTTTCCTGCCTGCCTTATGCAGCATTGCGTTGTATTTAGTGTTTCATTTCAGAAAGCTATTGCTGAGAATGCTGTGATCTGAAGTTCAATTAAAGACTAATGAAAGGAGCATGAGGTATGTAATTGCATACCAGATGAGTTGTAGGAAGGTACAGATTGGATAAAAAATATATTTCCTTACTTCCTGCTAATCATGGCTTCTGTTGCTCTAGCAGAATCACAGCCCAAGTTCTTAAAATTTCAGACACCAGCAGTATTACTATTATGTTCTCTATAACAGCGGCTTTGAAATATTTGTAACTTCAAGGCCCACCTATGAGCCCTTTAGCACAGGGGTCTCTAGCCCCCGGGCCATGGTCCACTACTGGTCACTGAAGCAGTGGGCAAGCATGCAAAACTTCATTTGCACATGCACAGGATTTAGGTTGCACACACTAAAACATTCCCCCCGCTGCCGAAACCAGCGCCACCAGCCTGCGAACCCAAAAAAGTTGGTGACCCCTGCTTTAGCATATGGAGGGGGGGGCACATTGGTCAAAAAAGTGGCATATGGCCCTGGAGTTTCACTTGTGATATAAAAGCTGTACAAGAGCTAAAGCTGCCCAGAATTTCCGTGTGGTAAAATGGGCAACCAATACATCATCATCATCATCATCATCATCATAATAATAATAACAACAACAACAACAACAACAACAACAACAACTCTGTATTTAAAATGAATGGAGTGGAATGGAATAGAACAGAATGGAATACTTTATTTGGCCAAGTGTAATTAGACACACAAGGAATTGTCTCTGGTACATAAGCTCTCAGCGTACATGCCAAAGCAATAAGAGTAATAATAATCATAATAATGATATCAATAAGAAAAGATAAAAGAAATGACGAGAAGGATAAGCCATGCTACATGGGTAAATATACTTAGACATAAGACAGTACTGTGGGAATTAATTGTTCAGCAGAGTGATGGCACAGAAGAAAAACTGTCTCTGCGTCTGGTTGTTTTGGCATGCAATGCCCTGTAGCGACAATCCAAGGTGAAGAATTTATGTCCAGAATGTGAGGGGTCTGTAGATATTTTCCCAGCCCCACTTCTGACCCATGCAATATACATGGGTCCACAATGGAAGGCAGACTGGTTGCAATTATTTTTTTCTGCAATCCTAACTATCTGTTGAATTCTGTATCTGTCCTGTCTGGCTGCTGTACCAAACCAGACAGTTATAGAAGAACAAATGATAGATTTAATAATTCCTCAATAATAGGAATAATAATTCAATAATAGACCTGCATGTTTGCATCATTTCCCTTAAATCAGTGGTTCTCAACCTTCCTAATGCCGCGACCCTTTAATACAGTTCCTCATGTTGTGGTGACCCCCAACCAGGGGTGGGTTCTAATTATTTTTACTACCGGTTCTGTGGGTGTGGCTTATTTTGTGGGCGTGGCTTGGAGGTCATATGACGGTGGGCGTGGCTAGCTGGTCATGTGACCGAGTGGCCATGGCTATGTGTATAGGGACTACTCAGAGGGCTGAAAAAAGTCATTTCTGACAGGTCCTCGCACTTTTGACTGGTCCTCACACTTATGACCATCCTCACATTTATGCCTGTGCAGCATTCTTAACAACCATGTCACTCATTTCACAATTGCTTCTCTTCAGCATGGTATAAGATAGGGCAAAAATGTAAATTGTGAGAACAGTCGTAAGATCGAGGACTGGTCAAAAGTGCGAGGACCAGTCAAAAATAACCTTTTCAGCCCTCTGAGTAGTCCATATGCATAAAAGGATACAGCAATAGAGAGGGATGAAGGAAGGGAAGGGAAATTAGAGTAGGAGTGAAGGTAAGAGAGGGAGGAAGAGAGGAGGAGAAGGAGAAAGAAAGAGGAAGTAGGGAGAAGAAGAAGGGGGGGAAGAGAAAGTAAGAAAGAAAGAAAGAAAAGACAGAGGTGGTAGGTTTGAGGAGAAAGATTGCTGTACAATAAAAAAGATGAAAGGGAAGAAAGCCAACCCCAAACAAATATAAAGATATTAAGATAAAGAATGAATTGTTAAACTTTAAAGAATAAAAGAGAACAAATAGGAATAAATAGCAATAATTAGAAACACACATACAAACATACAACGTATTTTCTTTGAACAGAGTATTTGGCCGGTCCACAAATTTAAACAGTTGTAGGAGGTTAGCACCCACCCCTTTCCTAGAAGAATGAAATATTTTGGGAAATATTAAAAAGGCAGAATATTATATTTTCCTGTATGAGAAATGGAGAAGCATATTTTACAGACAGAGCAACTCCCACCTTCCTGCCCCCCACCCTTTGTTAATGGGCCAGAGGCAGAAACTCAATCCTTTGTCAAAGGACATTTGCAACACAATAGCAACAGAAACTAACACAATGGGCCCCATCAAGCCATGTGATCCTGTCCACCATTAAACAATCTTTCCAAGCAGTCTCCATGTTTCCAGTGTCTTTTTCCCCACTTGGAGCAGAACCCAGAAGGATATTTCTTCCAACACAGTATTTAGTCATTTCAATTAAATTTACAATTTTTATATTTCCTTTTTACCATATTTATTCCTCATCTATTTTTTTTAAAAAACCAATATTACCCTTCATCCTCATCTCTAATCTTAATCAAATTCAATTTTTCCCTTCTATTCTATATTATACCCCTTCCCATTGTCATCTATTTTTATATCCATCCTCACATTGGTTAATTATATAATACAGTTGTTTAATACAAATTCAACATTTTAATATAAATCAATTAGTTATATAACTACCTTTTTTGTATATTAATCAATATGAACATGAATATTCCAATTATTTCCATGCAATCCAATTTCTTACAAATCAATTAATTATATTTACCAATAATAATAAACCAAATAATTTCCCCCCATATTCCTCCAAACCACAACTTAACCATTTCTGCTTTCAACACAATATGCAATTAACAGTATCTCAATTATTACAATTCCCTAGTTAAATAGAGCTTTTTTTCTTCTGTGTTTTAAAATCTTGAATCTCCTCTTTTGCCCTAAATTTCCCATTGTTTGCAGTTTGCACCTACCTTTTTTGGTGAGGAAAAAGAAAAAGAAATCTCTCTGCCTCATTTTGTCACGTTGCAGCCAAGACCCTGCTTACTTTCAATTTTGCTTTTTGAGCATAGCTAGGGGGGAAATCTGCTCCAGGAATTTACCTCTTTGCATCTAGCTAGCAACAGAGCCCTCCGCAAAACAGTTGAGAGTAGGGCGGCTCTTTGAAGCCCCGCGACAAGAATTTAAAGTTTTTTTCCCCTCTAGCCATCAGCTGGGACTCCGGAGCAGCAATAGATTGGGAGTGGGCGGGGTAAGCGAACGGCGACCGGGCGATCCAGCAGAGGCAGAGGGTGAGTGAAGGCATGGGGAGGGGGGTGAGAGAGGGCTTTGGTGACCCCCGTGAAATGGCTGTTCGACCCCCAAAGGGGTCGCGACCCCCAGGTTGAGAACCGCTGCCTTAAATTGTTAAGGAATAACATTTTAATGAAAACATAAAAAAAAGTTTTCTGACACCTTAAAGACTCAATCAATTTATCATATTATAGGCTTTCATTTCATGGAATATGGAGCCAATTATTATTTTTTAACTACTTCAAGTATACATATAGTATATTAGGTAGCTGATGAAGTGATTTCTAGTTCACTAAACTTGTGCCACAATAAATCTGTTAAATGTTAAGATTCCTTAAGCCTTTTTTATTTGTCATTCTTATTTTTATTTATTTAACATGATCCATATACATGATGTTTTACAGAGCAACACAATCATCACAAAGACCCTTATGACACCTTAAGCAGTAGTAGGCTTACTATTTTATAAATGTTTCTGATTTACAGTCCACTAAAACTTAACACATTACAATATAAGCTTTAGCAGATCATGGTCAATGGACTATGATGATCCATAAGAGAATATGTGATAATACTTTTAAAAATATAACAGGCTCTTTATGGATGATGCTGTAAAACAATGACCCCCCCCAACCAGAGGTGGGTTCTACTTACCTTTACTACCGGTTTGCAACGGGAGCGCGCACACGCGCTTCTGCGCATGTGCAGATTGTCATTTATGATGTCTGGGCAGGTGGGCAGAGCCTCCCACTGCTTTTACTACCGGTTCTAAAGAACCGGACAGAACCGGAAGTAACCCATCACTGCCCCCCACACTATGGACAACAGGGACCAGTTCTGTGGAGGGAGGCTTTTCTGCAGTCCAGAGGAAGCGTGGTTTTGCACACTGCCTGCATCCCAGGCATGTGCAGATGGGGCTTCAGTCATTTGCATGGCCCAATTTCTGGTACGCCACGGACCACTGCTGTTCCTCAGCAGCATGGGGGCCCCTGCTGTAAAAGATGGACGAAGATTTTTAAGGTCCCACAACAACATTCATGGTTATGTTTGTTTAAGCTTTCTAACTTCCTGAGGTAAATGAATTAGTGCGTTCCCAGAGTCTATGATTTAAAAACCAGGAGTCATCTTGGTTTCTACGGTTCTTGTCCAGTGGGGTTAGGGTAGGCCTTTCATTCTTTCAACTTTTGAACAACAGGCATCTGAAGGTTCATTTTCCCCAATATGAAAAAATGGGCTAGTATTATTATTAAAGGCAGAATTCTTTTTAAGCCTACATACACATCAAGTCAAATGGGACTTCTTGTTTGGGCACAAGCTTGATTATAAATTATAGATTTGGATCTGTTTAAGAGAAGTGAATTATTTGAGACAAAGGCTGAAAACCATTGTCATGTCAGATCCATTTAGTTTTGCTTCTCCTTTATCCATGATACTGTTCATTTTCAAAACTAATGTTAATGAGATATTGGCCATGGTTTAAATGATTGGGGTTTTTCCCCCCTGCCTGTTATTTGATTTTTCTCTTATAGTTCCTCTATTTTTTCCCCCGCTTTGAAGTGTCCAGCTGAAGAATGTATCAGGGCTGAGCTGAGGATTTTGCACAGTTTCTGCAAGATAAAATCACTCAGATCCGGACCGGGCTGGACTTTGACTGGCCAGAATCCACTGAGGAGACTGGGGCTTGTCTTGGCGGGGACATCTGGGTTGAGTTTGAGCCTGTTTTGTTGGATGAAGTGGACAGGATTATGGGTCGGCCGGGGACCTCCATGTGTTTATTGGACCCATGTCCCTCCTGGCTTGTTTCGGCAGCCAGGGAGGTGACCGGAGACTGGATCCAGGCTGTTGTCAACGCTTCGCTGAGGGAGGGGGTCTTCCCCGCTGCACTCAAAGAGGCGGTGGTTCGCCCTCTCTTCAAGAAGCCCAACCTGGACCCTGACTCCCTTAATAACTACCGTCCAGTCTCCAACCTCCGCTTTTTAGCGAAAGTTGTCGAGTCCATGGTGGCACAGCAATTTCCTCAATTCCTGGAGGAAACTGACTACCTGGATCCTTACCAATCTGGTTTCAGGCGCGTTCACAGCACGGAAACGGCATTGGTCGCCCTTGTGAATAATCTCTGGTGGGCCCGTGATGGGGGTTGTTCCTCCATCCTGGTCCTTCTTGACCTCTCAGCGGCTTTCAATACCATCGACCATGGTATCCTAGTGCAGCGACTCGGGAGGTTGGGGATAGGAGGCACTGTTCTGCAGTGGTTCTCCTCCTATCTCTCGGGCCGCTTAAAGTTTGTATCAGCAGGGGTCAGAGATCCTCCCAGAGGCCCCTCACTTGTGGGGTGCCTCAGGGATTGGTTCTCTCCCCCCTGCTCTTTAATATCTATATGAAGCCGCTGGGTGAGATCATTCGTGGTTTTGGGGTGAGGTATCACCAATATGCGGATGATACCCAGCTTTATATCTGCACCCCGGATCACCCTAGGGGTGCCCTTTCCATCATGTCCCGTTGCCTGGAGGCGGTGTGGGCTTGGATGGGTAGAAACAGACTCAGACTCAATCCATCCAAGACTGGGTGGCTGTGGATGCTGGCATCTCGGGAACTAGAGGTACCATCTTTAGTGATAGGAGGGGAGACTCTTACCCCCTCTGCTAGGGTTCGCAATCTGGGCGTCCTCCTGGATTCTCGGCTGTCCATGGATGACCATCTGACGGCCATAACCAGGGAGGCCTTCGCACAAGTACGTCTTGTGTGCCAGTTGCGCTCTTTCCTAGACCGAGATGCCCTCGCCACGGTCACCCACGCTTTTGTTGCTTCTTGGTTGGATTACTGCAACACCCTCTACATGGGGCTGCCCTTGGGATGCATCCAGAGGCTCCAGCTGGTCCAGAATGCAGCTGCGTGGGTAGTTACCGGAGTTCCTCATTACTCCAGTGCAACACCTCTCCTGCGCGAGCTGCACTGGCTGCCGGTTGCTCTCCGGGTCCGTTTCAAGGTGCTGGTGCTTACCTATAAAGCCCTACATGGCTTAGGCCCGGGGTACTTGCGGACCATCTTCTGCCTTCCTCCCACCGTCCCATGCGCTCCCACAGAGCAGGCCTCCTCAGGGTGCCGTCGGCCAAACAGTGTTGACTGGCGGCCCCCAGGGGGAGAGCATTCTCTGTCGGAACACCGACCCTCTGGAATGATTTGCCCACCGAGCTCAGGATAGCCCCAGACCTCCTCTCACCGCGAACTGAAGACTTGGCTCTTCCGTCAAATAACTTGATCTGCTAGGGGTTGCACAAACTGTAATAATTTTAAATATGGTTTTTAAGGGATTTTTAACTTATTTTGTTATTTTGTGATTTGTATTATTGATTGTTGTTGTAAGCCGCCCTGAGTCCTTCGGGAGAATGGCTGCATATAAATCTCAAAAATAAATAAATAAAATAAATAAATGATGTAATTGGGAGTCAACATCCAGCAGTTAAAGACCAGTACTGTACAAAATAAGATTATTTGCATGACCTTGATGAAGCCCAACTGTGCTTGGGCTTCTGAGATTATTGCCAGTATTGGTTGCCAAGAATAAGAGATGCAACCTGGATTCCGGTTGTTCACAAACAATAGCAGTGCAGACATCGTACAGAAGTAGTTCTGCAGAGTTTTCACTGCCCAAGGCATGCTTGCCAATTTATTTATTTATTTTTTGACCTGGTTGCTTTTTTTGAAGTTGGACTATGTCGTTTGTTTGTTTGTTTGTTTGTTTGAGTAGTGCTACAAGCTATACAACATGAATTATTATTGTTGTCAATTGAATCAGCATGCCTCTTGTAACTTCCCAGTCCTTTTACAGATGCTTAAATATCTTAGAAGGGTAAATGAAAAGGGAAAAAGGAATGATAGACATTCATAGACAGGCATAGGTCCAAGTTATTTAAGAAGCCGTCTTACCCCAATGGGACTGGCCCACCCCACCCGCATTGTCAGAAGAGGCATGCTGCAAACCCTGGCAGGGTCTAGGAGAAGAAGCTTCTACCCTTTGGAAAATCTTACATATACATCCCTGGGGTGCGATCTGCTCCCACTATTCTGACCTTCCATAAGGACCTGAAGACCTGCCTCTGGGCTTGGGGCCCCAATGGGGAAGCATCACTCTAGAGGTGGTTGATGGATTAAGAGGAGAACCTCCCCTCCCCCCTGCACATCCCACTCCCTCTCACCTATCTTTTAACCGTTATCGTTCTCTGATTGTAATGCTATTTTTATTATTTTTACATTTATGTGCTCTGATTTTATAGCTTTTAATGTTGTAAGCAGCTCAGAGTTGCCCCGAGGTGAGATGGGGGCAAACAAATTTGATGATGATGATGATGATGATGATAATAATAATGATGATGATGATAATAATAATAATAATAATAATAATAATAATAATAATAATAATAATTTTTTAAAAAATTGAAGTTGAGCGATTGTGGAAAAAGAAATTGTGTGTTGTCCCGATTGTAATTGGAGCCCTTGGAGCAATACCCAAAGGGCTACCTCGCTATCTAGAAATTTTCAATTTACCAGACTTGAACATTTTGACTCTACAAAAAACCACTTTACTCAAAACAGCTTATATCCTCCGACAATACCTTAACAGTTCCTAGGTCCTTGGTTAGGACTCGAGCTGCTGAGCTATTAACCAGCCTCAAAGGCTGTGAATCTCACCAAAGATTAACCAGTAGTAGTAGTAGTAGTAGTAGTAGTAGTAGTAGTAGACTTATTGGAGAGAGTAAAACAGTTTGCTGCTAAGAATAATAGGGATCACAACAAGAGATTTAACTCTTGAGCAAATAATTAATGGGAGATGCATTGTTTTTTAAAGAACAAAAGCATTTCATATAAATGACAGCTTTTTTGGGGGGGAAGGTAAACATATAAATAAAACTGATTTGATTAAAGAGTAGAAAATGAGATATTAAAATCACTGGCTGGCTTTGCGCAGAATCTAAATGATAACACAGTTTATTTGGTTTAGCCTATTGTATGAAATTGACTATTATCATTTGTAATGGCTAGCATAAGCAAACAGACAGTTTGGTTTATGGCTATTAAACTATGGTTAAACAAAATATATCTTAGTGCAAAGAATGAACCCAGTGATAAGAGTTAGAAGCAATCTCAATTAGTTCCTTGGTGATGAAGGAAGTCCATTCCTTAGGCAAAAGGCTTCCACTGTGACTCTTATTTGGGGTAAGAAAAATGAAAACCTATATCAATGGCAATCAGTAATTTTCCTGTTGAATGATATGATGTGGTCTCAGAATGCTGGGAGACTGCTAATAAATTACTGAGGGTGACATATGCTTCTTACGGTCCAGATTGCCTAACTCAGTTTATAAAATTCCAAACAGATGACCATTCAGTCTGTAGGTATTAGTAATGAAAGTGAGCTCTTGTACTATGAGTCTTCCAGGAGCTGTGCTGAGGTTAGGTTGGAGCCTGAAGACTGTATGGTTTGACGGATCGAAGATTGTGGATCAAGCACCTGGCTTTCTTGCTTTTATTATCTTTGTTTGTATTTCTGCCGTGAACCGCCCACCATTGTGTTTTACAAGATGGATAGCCATATGAGTCTTATTTATAAATACGTGCCTACATATATACTTATATTTTGTTTCCTTTTGGGACAGCTGCATATGGATGCGTCAATAAATAGACGTTCCTTCAAAAACAATTTCAAAACTTTCTTGTGAGGATTATATGTTAAACAAAGCATTTACTCCACAAAACGTATAGAAGTCTCAGCCTTCTGCTCACCCACATTTTTATTTGTTTTATTTGTTATTGAGCAGTTAAATTACATTTCAGAGTAGCCTCAACCTGATCCCAGCTGTAACTACTATGATTTACTTGGTCCTTAAAATATGCATATTCTTACTCTGCCTTCCTATAGGAGGGGGGGGTGGGGCTGTTACCGGTAGTTGTAGATGTTTGAGCAAGATGTTTGATGTTGAGTCAAACCAGGTCAACAAAGATTATTGTTGTATTTCTTGTGATAATGGTACTTCAGTGCCGCCTCCAACAGTCTCCTCTATTCAGACTCTTTACATGTGAATTGTCTTCATGCTAGCATATCTTCAAGAGGACATATAGCTCTGGCCCAAGAGTTTGTGCTGGACAAGAAAGAAGGAGAAAATATGATCAGGCAATATGGCGCCCATCTGAAAAACAACTAGAGCTCAAAAATGGATTGCTTTCCTCTGGAGAGGTTAATTATTAATAACAAATAGGGGTTGAGTCTGACTCCATCCATTGTATTGGTAACTTGAAAAATATAATTAAATGCAAGGACAAGAAAAGCCAAAGAGAGAGAGAGAGAGAGAGAACTTTTTATTTTCTCCTTCCAAATATGTATAATTTTGTACAAATTAACACCAGCAACTGATTCTTTGTTGTTGTTTCCCTAGGACACAAAGGGTCAGCCATTGTTACAAGATCACTTACCGACACTTGGAAAAGACCCTGACTCAGAAGGAAATAACCAATATCCATCAAGCCATTCAGAAATCGGTAGTACAGGAATTTGGAGTGGATGGAAGATTTTGACTTTTCCAGTTTTGAATTCTCTGGGTTACTTTTTTAAAAAATTCCTTATTTTTGTTAAAACAATTTCCATTATGTGGAAACCTTTATGTAATACTAACACCAATAAATTACCTTGCTGGTTTGAATACATGTTGATTACTAGTTCTTATATGTAGTAGTGTGTCCATAATATCTGCTTTGAATATTTGTTCCATGAGTTTGATATACAAGTTCAAACTTTCTCAGATTGTTTGAGGTGAAGACACAACTGGACAATACAAAAGGAACTGGTAACAAAATATTCTTTGACAGTTTCAAGGAAGTGGATTATGGCCACAACAAAGAAACAAACATGGTCCATGACAGGCCAGGAATTCTGTCAGAGAGGTTAGTCAACCAGCCAGAGTTGAAGAGCAAAATTTATCTGTCTTGTCTGTCTGTCTGTCTCTATCTATCATCCATCCATCCATATCTATCTACCTACCTACCTATCTACCATACCTTTCGGAGTATAAGCCGCACTTCCCCGCCCCTAAAAGAGGGTGAAAATTTGGGTGCATCTTATACACTAAATGTAGCCCCGCTTACCTGCCAACCCCCAGAATTCAGCCATTTTCGGCCTCTGCGCATCGCATTTTAAACCTGTTCCAGGCTGCAGGGATTGCCACAGACCATCGCCACCTCCGTGCTTCACATTTTTTCCCTCTGTGCCTCACATTTTCAGCCTCTGAACACTCCCTTTCAGACCCATTCAAGGCTGTGGGGATCACCAGAGCACATCACCACAGATCACTGCCTCTGCTCATCGCATTTTCAGCCTCTGTGCATCATGTTTTTGGCCTCCGCATGTCCTGTTTTTTAGGCCTGTGTGTCACATTTTCGGGCGGAGAATGACAGCGGTGATCTCCACTGCCAGGAATCGTCGAAAAACACAACGTACAGAGGCCAAAACCGGGGAATGCGGAGGCCAAAGACACAATGCGCAGAAGCAGCAATCGGCAGCGATGTATTCTGGCAATCCCCGCAGCCTTGAATGGGTCTGAAATGAAGTGTTTGGAGGCTGAAAACGCAAGGCACAGAGACCAAAAATGCAAGGCACGGAGGCGGCGATGGTCTGTGGCAATCCCTGCAGCCTGGAACAGCTGACTGGGGGTATTCTGGGAGGCCGATCCACTCACCAATCAGCTGCTTGTGCTGAATCAGGCTGCAATAATGTGCTGAAGCTGAACTGGCTGTTCGCTATTTGCTGCAAGGACGCTAGCCAGATGAATACCGATGGATGCTGGTAGTCAGAGGCAGAATTTTTTTTTTCTTATTTTCCTCTCCAAAAACTAAGGTGTGTCTTATACTCCGGAGCGTCTTATGCTCCAAAAAATACAGTATCTATCTGTGAAACTTCTTAACTGCCCATCTCCCTCACAGAGGGGCTCTCTCACATGTAGAGAGAGGAAAATCACCTTAATGGAGTTAAGCCAGAGTGATGGATCTCCATCAAAGTCATTGCTCTTACTCAGGGGTGAAATGCTCCCGGTTTGGACCAGATCGCCTGATCCGGTAACAATGGCGGTGGGTGGTTCGGAGAACCGGTAGCAAAAATCCCTGTACCCACCCCACCCCCACAATGCCCAACTGAGCTGCACGATCATCAGAGGGGTTTTTTTTTTAACTTTTAAAAGCATTTTTTCTACAACCTCTTCCAACGAAAAAATGCTTTTAAAAGTTTTTTTTAAAAGCCTCTGATGATCACGTGGCTCAGCTGGGATCATCAGAGGCTTTTCAAAGCAATTTTTCTGCAACCTCTTGGCCGAAGAGGTGGTAAAAAAAATGCTTTGAAAAGTCTCTGACGATCCCAGCTGAGTTGCCTGATCGTCAGAGAGGCTTTTCAAAGCATTAGAAAAAATGCTTTGAAAAGTTAAAAAAAAAAAGTTGTCCACGCCCACCCAGTCACATTACCCACCACCACCAAGCCACGCCCACAGAACCGGTAGTAACAAATTTTACATTTCACCCTTGCTCTTACTCTTAGAGCAGAACAGGAAGCAAAGTCAGAGAAATGGTAAGATGTTTCCAACAAAGAGCCCAGCACTGGCAATGTTCTTAAATATGCCATATGCAAGTATAACTCAGTTATGTGCATTGGCATGGAGAAACCAAGGAGATCGCCTTAGTTTGACTTTGAAGCTGCCAGCATATCCTAGGGATGATTGACTCCTGGTTTCTGAGATTGGCAACTTGCTTGTTCAAATCCTTTAGGCTCAGAGTCTGAGGAGTCTGTGAAACAAAATATAACATTTTTCTTCATATTTAAATGCATACTTACACCAGGTGTGGGATTTTTTTACACATTCATAATAAGGGAGAGGTCACAATGATCATAAAAGAGAATCAGGCAGAAGACTATCCATCCCTGGATTAATTGGACCATTGATCTGTTTTTAAGTGGCTAAAAGAAACAAAGACCAAATTAGTAGTGGTCCATATTATGTGTCCCCATATTAATAATGTAAGCTATGGCTCTCTTATTATGTAAAGCTAAAGATGATTTCAAGATGTCACTTTGATAAATGGTATATAATTAGCTGGCATGGCTGGAATATCTCATTCTTAATTATCACTGTTATATATTATTAATAAAGGCATTTACAGTGCTGAACCAAACCATCAGCCAGGGGACAACAGTAATTCAGAATTTCATTCTGCATTTAACTTGCATTTAAGAATGCTGCTGCTTTGAAAATGCTTAGCACATGTTGGCCTAATACTTTCAATCCCAACTTCTTCACCTTGTCTGTGGCCTGGCTGCATAGAGCAGGGGTCTCCAACCTGGGAGTTGAAGTCCACAAGTCTTAAAGTTGCCAAGGTTGGAGACCCCTGGCATAGAGAGTCAGCCTGCTTTTCCCTCTGGATTCCTTACCAGGGTCTATCTCTCCAGTTATCCCTGCGGAAAAATACCCCTCAAACTGTCCCCCAATAGAAGAATATTTGGCCATTTGTTCTGTGCAGCTTTGAGAATACTGTTATTATCCATTGTTTCCATCCCTGAACATTTCTTATTTGTTTCTTGGCACTATTCAGATAATTTTGAAATCAGTCTCTAAACTTCAGAAAGAAGAGTTGCTATGGCATCATTTCAATTTATTCCTTCTTCACAGCCTCCAGTGATATCAATTTACTATCCTACTAAGAATCCTGTCTATCTGCTACACTGCCCTTGCTGGAAATGGGTTGTTATATGGAAATTATCTTGGGAAGGCTGGTCCTTACAAATCCTGATACAATTTCTGCCTAAAACTGACTGTAGACAAACAACAGGAAAACGGACAGATACCTACAATGCATACACCACAATCTGTGGCTGTGCTTGGGTACCTGGTACATATGTACAGCTGACCAATGGAATTATGACCATGATGGAATTAGACATATGATAACTCATTGTGCATTTGTGTAATTTGCTAATTGTGTTGAGTGAGCTCTGTGTTAAATAGATGAAGTGGCTACCCTGATGCAAAGGCTGTAGGTGCAGAGAACAACATGAGGCTGGGTATTGAAAGGTGTCTGCCCCTGACCTACTGAATATGCAATGCAATGTTTCTGTCCCATCATCAGTATTTCATCTGTCTGACCATTCACCTCCACATAGATGATTTGGGACAATGCTCAAGGATCCAGAAGTTGTGGGTTCTCCAACACTAGAGTTTTTAAGAAGAGATTGGACAACCATTTCTCAGGTTCTCTGCCTGAGCCTCCAAGGTTCTGTTCTGTTCTGTTCTTTTCATTTCTTGAGTACCGACTCAGATATCTTCTCCACCAAGAACTTATTCAGTGGTGTTGGGACTGGTCCATGAGGGCCTACACTCTTCTCTGTCCTGACTTGTGGGTCCCTTACTTCCTTATCTCAGCATCCCACCATATGGAGATTCCTGAAAGGTGCCACTAACTTATATCCTCCCCGTGGTACACAGGTAACCCACCTGGGACCTGTCTATTGTACTGAACTCCCTTACAGGGGGCCCATATGAGCCATTACGGACTACCAGTCTCTGCCTTTTGCCATGCAAGGTCACCTTTTTGGTAGCAATTACCTCCACCAGGCGGATTTTGGAGATTGTCACCCTCTCCTTGAGAAGTGACTCTACGTGTTTCACGCGGATCGCGTGGTCCTTCGGCTTGATCCCTCTTTCATTCCTAAGATCAATACACCCTTTCATCGGATGCAAGAACTGATCCTGCCCAATTTCTGCCTTACCCCTGCCCACCCCTTAGAACACTGTTGGCATACTTTGGACATTCGGAGAGTCCTCCGTATATACCTTAAAAGAACTGCTGACTTACGAAAAACGGAGTTGTTTTATCTCTTTTATCCCAGTCTTTAGGTTGCAGGGTCACACCTTCTACCATTGGCAAATGGATTCATCAAACAATTGCCAAGGTGTATGAACTGCTTTCCTTGCCAAGGCCCTCTCATCTGACAGCACATTCTACACGCAGTGCGGCGGCGGCGTGGGCCACGCAGGCGTCTTTGACTGAAATCTGTAGGGTGGTGACTTGGACTTCCCCTTTGCCCTTTATTAAACACTATAAATTGGACAAATTTGCTTCAGCTGAGGCAGCATTTGGCCATAGGGTCTTATAGCGGGTTTGTTCTGTCCCCGTACCACGCACACCCACCCACAGACGGCCCGGAGTTAATAAGCCACACGACAAAACTTTTTGATGATAAAGCTGGCAGCAACCCAGTGGCTAGCTGCCAATTCAGACTTTACTCACACAAAACAAAGATTAATCCAAAGGCAGTCCGATAAAGCAGGCAAAGTCCAGTAAAGCAGATATCATGGAGTATTTCCAGTTTTTGCTCGTCACAAACTGAACCGGCCACCACACCCACATTTATACCCTGTGGGGTTTGGTCCAGTGACTCAGCTAATCTCTGGCATGCCTTCCCCTCTGCTGGGCACGCTTCTCCCTGCGCCTCTGGCGAGGGTCCAGGGTTCTCCTTCGTCACTGTCCACCTGTGGCTGCGGGAACATGCTTGGCTCTGAGCCTATCTTTTGGCCTTCGGTGTCCTCCGGAGGCATTGCCAGAGAAGAGGGTCCTAGAGAGGGAGGCCTTGCCAACTCCTCTCCCTCACTCTCAGAGTCTGCATCTGTCGATGCAACGGAGCCACAACAGAGTTCATACTGAAGTGGAGTCTTCTGACCAGACTGGGCCCACCTGTAGTTAGGGACAGTAAGCTTTGGTATGTCCCATGCCTGGCTGCTGTCTCCACCACTATGGAGAAGGGGCATTGGTCTTATCTGAGATGCATCTTCTCATGTGGAGACAGTAGCCAGCCCCACCCTTCGTCAGTCTGGTCTTCATTGCTAACTCTCTTTTTCTCCCAACACATCGAGTCTGTTTCTTCGTCGTTGTCAAAAGCTGGAAGCACCTAGCAACAAGGGTGGGACTTAACAACTCTGACAAACTCAGTCCTTCAAACTGAATAGACAAGTACAACCCATGCCTGGCTACTGTCTCCACCCAACGAGAAGGTGCAGTCTAAGGTAAGACCAACACCCCTTTCATTTCATTTCTTGAATACCTACTCAGATATCTTCTCCACCAAGAACTTATTCAGTGGTGTTGGGACTGGCCTCCACAAGATTCAACCTATTTCCCCAACTTAGCATATACAATGTTGGGATGTGAGGGAGATGTTTATAGTAGCCAGCCCTATAGAATTAATGTAAGAACTGCAGTTGTTCTTGGGGAGGAAGCCCCTCCCTGATCAGATCACAATTCAGGGAGCTTTTACAACCTTGTATTAATCCCAAGGAGTCAAATATTTCAGTGGGAAGACTGCTACTTCAAATGTGGGCCTTGTGAATCAGCTTTGAAAGAGGCAAGTGAAGGAAAACGTCAGAGGAATATATTTCTGGTCCCTCAGGGAAAAAACTTCACTTACGCAACCGAAAAATCAGGGTTGCTTTTTATTGTTGCTGTTGTTGATTACAAATGTTCAGCCTTTTACTGCTTCTTTGAGACAGTGTTCTGGTGTTCCAAAATAAACGAAATACTTTATGTCATTTCTTCCTGGCTGACACTTTGAACTCCCTTTTCAAAAATTGGACAATTTAATTGGAAAGGGCTTCCCCTTTTTTTCAGATCCTGTTATTTTTCCGAGTTCAAAAGTCTTTGAGGAATCTGTTTTTAGAACACTTTAACTATCAGTGGTAGCAAGAACATTTGATTCCTTCCTCCCCTCCATTTCTAGGAATAAAAGAGGGATCTTTATTAGAACCTCAGGAAATTCTTAAACATTGTGCATGTCAAAAAGAGAAAATCTTTGTTAAAGAACAAGTTCTATTTCTAGAATCAGTTTATATATACTGCTCAAAAAAAATAAAGGGAACACAAGCATCCGAGATTTGAGTGAATGAAATAGTCTTATTAAATACTTTGTTCGTTACATACAGTAGTTTATACACTGCTCAAACAACTAAAGGGAACACAAAACTACTGTATGTAACGAACAAAGTATTTAATAAGGCTATTTCATTCATTCAGATCTTGGATGACTTCTGTTTGTGTTCCTTTAACTTTTTTGAGCAGTGTATTTTATTCCCAGCTAGCGTTCCTGATAAAAAGATAATGTTAAAAGCAGAGCACCTAAATGTTGCTATGACAAAGAAAGATACTGGACATTGAGTTGAAATGACCCTGTTTTGTCCCCAGCAGGTTCAATTCAGCTTTTCCTCCCAAGGATCAGAAGCAATATCTGTATTTTTCCTTCCCTAAATCAGCAGCACAATTTAATTCAGCACAGCCTGTATCTATATCCCAAAGTGAAGCATCTTGGCTGAGTGTGTGCGATAAATTTGCACATCTGGACCAAAGGTTAAGGAACGATATATTTCAGAAATTCAGAAAACTCAGAATTAAGTTCCACTGACTAGGTGACATCATATGTACTTAACTTTAGAATTAATGGTAAATTCAACTATTTGTGACTGCTGGCTATTCAGATCAGCAGGTACGAGTGACAGGAAATAATCTATCAAAAGAAGCCAGAGAAGAAAGCTGTTCTTTGTTGTTGATTTATGACTTCCTTCTTAGGTTTTTCTTCTGAACAGAGGAAGCCTGAACCCAATCCACATTTATTAAAATCAGGCGAAACAAGCCACGGATTTTTAGCCATATCATGGCAAATGTCTTGCCCACTTAACTATAAGTTTAGAGGACATGATAGGGAAATTGCCTCTCTTCCAGTAGTCTCTACCATGACATGTCCTCAGCTTAGAGTTAATTCTTTGAGAGGTCCTTGGTGTTCTCTAAACTTGGTAGTTTTCTTGCAAACATTTCATCATCTTGCTCAGCACTGATGATGTTACCTAGCTTGGGTAATGAAATGTCTGCAAGAAAACAGCCAAGCTCAGAGACCACCAAGGACCTCTTGTTTCAACTCTAAGATACAAATATTGTTATCGGTTAATGCTTTGCTATTATAATTGTTCCAATACTTGGTGATGTGCATGAGGGATATTAATACATCTGCATTCATGTTGATTGTACTGTGATAAAACTTATGGTATTTGTGCTCACTAAGGTAAATATCTCTCTTACGACATTTTCCACCTAGCCATCATGTAAATGCATTATGAAATAAAAACATACACAGATGCAAATAGCAATAGTTGTTAAGTGTGTAAACATGGGGTGGCTGTTGGCTAGATAATGGCAATACTTGGTGTTTCTGTAGCGGTTTTTCACAGAAATGCAGTGGAGTTATTTTTCAAACATTAAATGAAAATGTTCCCAGTTTTCTCTGGGAATCAATTTTTCTTTTTTCTCTGAGAATCAATCAGCGAGATCTATAGCAGAGTAAGCCAGCCTCAAGTCATAGCGGCTGTTGATCAGATGACTGTCCTCTTGAAGTAACTTCTAGATGAGCTTAAAATATTACAAGATGGGATAATGAAAAACTATAACTTCAATATGAAACGTGTACTGCACAAATTTACTATAGGATCAAAATCGTTGAGTGATGGGGAAGTGCACTGAGCAAGTTGGCAATTCTAAAGTCAATCTACCGTAAGATATTTCTAAGTAACGCAACATCTGATTCACTCATAAACCACAGGACGCATTCCCTAATTCATCCAATTAATGTTCTTTCTCACTCCATGTTCTATTTCTCTCTAAATTTCTTGGTTGTTTTGCTGCAGGTTGCAGTTTCCCTGGAAACTGTTTTGTTCTTGTCATATAATAACTGCTGATGGGTATTCTTCAAAAATATAGGATAGTTTTTCAATGTGCCCCACTTCAGTTTTTGATGTAGGTAGGGAAATGTCATTTGCAGGTAAGAAATTTCTGATTGTACAATTCCCTTTCTTTTATAAAAAAAGATGGATGGGCAACTTTTGTGTGTATGTATGAATGAATGTGTGTGTGTCTGTGTGTGAGAGAGAGAGAGATGGTAGAGATTGTTGGTGTGTATTCACACAGTGTAACTGCAATCCTTTGATTTAAAACCTTTGAGCAGCCACAGATCTCAAATATAGAAGATACAGATTTATTTTGGTTTTGTACTACAGTACACCAAGTGAATGAACAAAGCATGCAGTTTTGTGAACAAAACAGCCTTTCAATTCAGCAGCAAACCCCTGGAAATCAGGGAGGACTATTGCATGGCCTTTCATGTTGCAGTTCTAATCTTCCCACTTTGCATCAATGCATGTTGAGTGAGAAGAAAAGGGCCCATTAGCAGCATATTTACAGATCTCAACAGTTCCACTGTTAGGCTTTCTACAAGGTCTTCTGCCCACTGTGTGGGAACAAAACTACATCAGGAATCAAGCAACTGCCACCTGTGCTCAGTCTTTCAGGAAACATATTGCTTCATATCAGGAACTGGAATCTTGAAACTATGAAGACAAGTGAAAGAATAAACTTAACAACAACAACAAAAAAAAGGCATTCCCTCTCAGGTAGGCTGGCCATGTTGGTGACCTTTTGGAGAATTTACTAGAGCTCCATTCATAATATTTATTCTCTCATATTGTAAGAAGGGATAGGCCCATATTGTGATTTGGAGAGCACTAGGTCACCCTAGCAGTTCGAAAGCATGTAAAAAATGCAAGTAGAAAAATAGGGACCACCTTTGGTGGGAAGGTAACAGCGTTCCGTGCGCCTTTGGCATTTAGTCATGCCAGCTACTTGACCACGGAAACGTCTTCGAACAGCGCTGGCTCTTCGGCTTTGAAATGGAGATGAGCACCGCCCCCTAGAGTCGGGAATGACTAGCATATATGTCCGAAGGGAACCTTTACCTTTACCTTTTAGGGTTTAGCAATTTTGATGCCTCTCTTGCGCTTCTCTCTGTAGAATGGAGACCAGCCCATAGAAACAAACTCTATGAACTCCATTAAAGGGAGAGGTTTGATTTAAGATAAATTAAAACAGTGCTTCCCAAACTTTTTTTCTTTCATTATTCAAAATTGCTTACCAGAAAGCTCTTGTCACCTGAGGATTAAGCTTGTGACCAGGAAACAAAGTCCCAAAGAAGCACAGGGTTAGGGACAAAATACAAACATTAATTCCAACATGTAATAAATTGCAAAACATAAATAGATTTTTTGAGGGGGCAGACGGCACGTCTTAGTTTACAACTTTCTGAAAGGCTATATGAGACCATTTTACTCATCATCAGTATAAGCATGACTGAAATTTTGCAACTCGTGTTTGGGCCAGAATTTGACAATTTTTCTGTAAAACTTAATTAGTTTAAGCTGGGTGGCTTGTGGGGTTAAAGAAAATAAAGCCAAGTATCACAGTATCTCATCTTCAAAGGGGGAGTGATATAATTATTCCCACAAACTAACATCTTCATTCTCAGATGAGTTATTATTAAAGAAATAATAATAATTACCAGGAAAGGGGATATTAAAGCAATTTGAAACAACAGAGCAGTTAAGCTTTCGATAAGGTATCTTGAAGAATGCATGACTGAACAAGACAGTTACATTTCTTATAGTAATCCCCCCCCCCCAAAAAATAATAATAGAAAGCAAGTTTTCCTAAACTTTGACAATTGGACGTGTACTGGGGGAAAAATGAACTGTTTATTTGAATCACTCCAAAAGTGATTCAAATACTATTTTGGGTTGAAAGAAGATTAAGATTATAACAAATATTCAATTGAACAATAGCCTACATGGAAACCTCATCTCCCATCTATCTCCTCTTAAAAGCTCTGTAGCTTTTATGTAGCCATAGAAATCAAACAATCTTGAAATTCATTCACAGAGCGCATGCATAATGTCCCAGGTTTAATTTTTGGCATTTCGCGAGAAAACTTAAAATTTGGATGAAAATTTCCTATCACTGATCAGGGTAGATAAGGAATATGCAACTCTGTGTCTTGATCATCCGGCTGATTTTTTATGACAATTGCAACCTGAATCATAGACTGGGTTTAGATTAGGCTAAGCTAAATAAACCAATAGCCTAACTTGTTAAAAATGCATTTTAAATGGACCATCTAAATTTCTATTATTATTATTATTATTATTATTATTATTATTATTATTATTATTATTATTATTATTATTATTATTTCTTCCAATCATTTCTGTGGTATTGGAATTTTCTGCTGGCTTGCCTCTGTTCTAAATGCAATACAATTTATACTTGATCCTCAGTTATTCACTCAATCCTCAATGTGGATCGAGTGAATGACTGAAGACAGTGCCAGAATAACCTTGAAATAGAATATGTAGTGGGTATTTCCAGGATATGGATTTTGGAGTCCAATTTGTAGATTACAATTGTTTCAGAACTACTGTAAGACAAAATGAATTTCGGCCAGGGAAAAAAATGAGAAAGTAAGATAAATAGGAATTGACAGGTTTGTACCATGTTTCCCCAAAAATAAGACCTTGTCTTATATTTTTTTGAACCCTGAAATAAGCGCTTGGCCTTATTGCCATGCACCTAAAAGCTCGATTGGGCTTATTATCAGGGGATGTCTTATTTTGGGGAAAACAGGGTACATCTTTATTTTATTTTTTAAAAAGGGAAATTCACTAATTACATCCCTTGGCTGACTGATTAGAAATTTGAATGGCATCCACATCAGAAATAAATGGAAATCATGCTATTATAATATCTTTGTCCAGGTGCCATTCTTGATTGCCTTTACTGGATAGATTTGTGCCTCATCATAGCAACCCCAAATTCTATCACTCTGCTGATGGTGAGATGTTTGTTTTAGAAACTTCAGTTCTATGCTACACACAGCTGCACTGCTGTCTTCATGTGCTCAGGCATGTTTTTATATGGATGTTTCCATTTGATTCCATTTTGATAGAGCCAACCACTATTCGAAAATCATATCAAGGGGATATACAGCAGGGATTTTCCAAATATTGGAAGGTCCTGTCATCCTTTGCCGTGTTGGATAAGAGCCACAAACTACCTTCCCATCCTGGAGAGTGCAGGACATCATGCTACCCTTATAAGTCTTTCGGCCTCAATAAAATACTAAACACATAGAAGAGGTCTATGCTTGGTCCTGTCTATATATATGTCAAAACTGCCATCATAATCTGAGCTTTGCATTTGCTAGCTGCCAGTCTTCCATGAACTATGGAGGGGAGGGAGACGGACGGGAGGGGGAAGGATTGGCAACTCAGAGGCACTATCTCAAGGTCAAAGCCCTGGGAAACAAATCTAATGGTTCAACAACCGCTGTTGAAGAGACCATTCCCAAAATAATTTATTCAAATACAATTGGACAATAGCGGACCAGCAGAAGGGAGGAACAGAGGGGTGAAGTTTTGGCACAAGAACGTTAGTTCTGGCTTTGCTACACTGTATTCCACTTGGCTTTTAGTAAACTATAACTTTCAACTCAAATGGAATCGAGGGTCTTTCTTGTCTGAAGGACCAAGCTGGAACAGGCCTGACATTAGGTTTAATGTGCAACATTCTAAGACGCAGTACATATAACTTCAGGCTGCCTCCTTCATGTGCATCAGCGTGCTCTATATTGACTGCATACACAGATCTGGAGTTGAGATAAAAGGAAACACACTTTGCGTAAAGCAGGCATGTCCTAAAGCCATCCCCGGCTGTCTCAGCTATGCATGGATGATAAGATAGCAGCAAGCAGATACATCTTTTGGAAATTAAATAAAAGGCTGTTGTGCCCTGGGCAAGGAGGCTGTGTAGATTTGCACATGGAAGCAAACCTCTTAATAGCCATTGTTCTGTATGTTTGGTTTAAAGACATACCTTGTTGCAGATCATTCCTGGGCATCAGCACAGCTAACTTTCTGGCTGCAAGGTGCATGGTCCACCATTATTATGTTTCTAGCTCCATCAGTCCTGATAAATGAAGTATTGCTAGTGGTTAGCTTTAGTGTCCTAGCCAGTTATTAGTCAGTGAAATTTAATAATAATAACAACAATAACAACAACAAGCCAGCAATGTAATAACTTTAGAAGAAAAGGGGTTTTGGGGGAAAAAGGCACCTGAACTTGAGTTGGTTGTCATGACAACAGAATAGATTAGCACTACAAGGAAAGAAGGAAGCAATATATTGTTCCGAAAGACAAATGACTCTAGCAAGGCTGCAATAGCTCAAAGTTGCTGGATGCCTGCGATTTCAAAACCCACATTAGGGACAGCAGATTTCTTTGCTGTAAAGCCACCTTTTGTGCTTTATTCAACGGTAAATAAATGTTTATTCAAACTTTATGACATCGTCCACCTGCCTGTGATGTGAAAGATGTTGGGAAACTGCTTCTTCACCTATACCAGGGGTTGGCAACCTCAAACCTCAAAGAGCCACAAAGGTCCTAACTGGAAGCCCCCCATTCAATTCTGGAGCCGACCGGAAGTCCAGTTCCCCCACCATAGAGTCTCCTCCTAGTGGGGTGTCCTTTTTCCTCTACCTGTCCTAACCAAAAGCCCTATCAATTGTGGAGCCGACTGGAAAATCCGTGCCATAGAGTCTCCTCCTGGCACGCCATGCTTCCCCCCCCCCCCGCCCAACCAGAAGCTCCTCTCAAAATTGTGGCGCTGACCAGCAACAGGGAGCCGCAGCAGAGGGATGAAAGAGCCACATGCGGCTCCAGAGCCACTGGTTGGTGACCCCTGACCTATACAGACCTTTTCATCGTCTTGTGTCATCTCCTCAGGTGAGATTCAGAGAATCCACTCCCAACAAGGAGAAAAACCTTGTACTGTTTCAGCTGCAGCCCTTCCCAGCTATCCTGCCAGCTGATTTCAAAAGGAAGGTCCCCCTCCAGCATCAATCCATGATATAGACAATAATATGCTATAACTCCCTCCCTTTGGGTATGGGAAGCACCCATGTCTGGATGTTGTTTTCTTACAATGCGCTCATTAAATTTTCTACTCCATTATAATGGAAAAGCCACTATATAGGTATAGGATGTGATTCACTAGAAGACAATTTGTTCAGAGCTGGCTTAGATCTGCTATAGTTCACAAAAGTAGACATGTTGGAAGGGAAATGAGTGATGTTGTGCTCCTCAGCCTTGCCTGTAGACTACATAGAAATTGACCGCAACCTGAGTTTTCTGGCTGTCCATCCAAAGTACTGATTCTCCCCTTCACTAATGCAAGCAAGGAATCCAGGTCACTGCTCCACTTCCTTCTCTCTTGCACAAATGACATTTCAATTGGCTGATGGATGCTTTGATGGGTGTGATACCTGCAATCCTGCTCTCTACCTTTGCTGGCCATTTTATACTGGACCATCTCATATGAAAGATGCATATTTTGAGGGTTTTTTTAAACAGATTCTGTTCTAGAATGAAGCAATTCCTTCCTTCCTTCCTTCCTTCCTTCCTTCCTTCCTTCCTTCCTTCCTTCCTTCCTTCCTTCCTCCCTCCCTCCCTCCCTCCCTCCCTCCCTCCCTCCGTCCAGCAGGTTCAGCCCTTGCAGGTAAAGCGTTGCCTGTTTTTAATCTCTGAATTTAGTGACGTTGACAAATGGTCTGCCAGTTTTTTCTTTCTCTCCCAAATACCAGCAAGAAATGTAAAGAACCTTGCTAAGGTTCTTATATATTTAGCCAATGAATATAGCCACACATCCCACTATAATGGGACTCTGAGTGGTGACCAGCCAACAATTAAAAACAAATATAACAACCATTAAAAATTAAACATAAATAAAAAGATGTCAGGACAACAGCATCCAAAGCTCAGTGCAGCCATTTTGCAGGCTCCCCATGAGATCCCCCAAACCATGGATTGTTAGAAAAACCATGTTTTAAGAGCTTTCTGGAGGGTTAATAGGTATGGGTCTAACCTCATCTTGAGAGGAATAATGTTGAAGAAGATGGAGCCAGAGCAGTTTTCTCACCTCTCCTCAAAAACCATACCCACCAATCAATTAACACTTGCTTCCCAGGTCTGAGTGGAAGGGGAATCCACCAATCAGGGCCTGCATTCTCTGTGGTTTGGACAGATCACCTGACTATCACTTAGGCAAAAGAGGAGGGAAGGTTGGAAATCAGGAAAGAGATGTTTTAAGTTGGCTTCACTTCCAGCCAACTGGGGGCCCAAACAACTGAAGATTTGATGTAGTCCTTTGTTATCTTATGACTCCTCACATGAAAGTCAGTATACTGACTGATAAATCAGTCAGTATAATGATTGATAAATCATTTTTTCCAGTGCCATTGTAACTTCCAACGGTCCCTAAACAAACTGTTGTAACTTGAGGGCTACCTGTGGTCTGATAAGTCTTGGGGTTGCCACATAGTCAGCGGTGGGATTCACTTACCTTCCCTACCAGTTAGCAAATGTGAGAGTGGTGCTTACGGCCTTCTGCGCATGCGCAGTGCTCACGCAATACGTCTGGGCAGGTGGGCACAGCCTCCCGCAGTCGCTGCTACCAGCTGTTCTGTCCCCGTCCCCACACACACACACACAAACAGCCAGCCAGGAGGTTAAAGAATTACTTGGCACATACAAGGTTCGTTATCAGGAACTTGGCAGCAATACGATAACTGTCTGCCAAGTGCTTTACTTCAAGAAGAGGGAGTGTTCCTCCACCAGATAATCACCAACAAATACACACAGTTTTCAAAAACAGTCCAGCTCAAACAGAAACCTTCAGCAGATTTAGGCGTTGTACAAAGTGACTAGCCAGAAGTTAGCTTTGTCCGTCACAGAGTCTAAATGGCCACCACACTCTCTTATATAGCCTGTGGGGTGTGGTCCAGTGACTCAGCTTAATACCTGGCATGCCTCCTCATCTGCTGCAAACGTTTATCTCGCCTTCATTGGCGTGGATCCAGGAACGACTTATCACAGTCATCGCTGTCATTGGAGACACCTGGCTCCTGGCCAATCTCCTCTCCCTCGGCAGACACCTGAGGCATTGCCAGAGAGGAGGGGCCTGGAGAGGGAGGCCTGGCCGGCTCCTCTCCTTCATGTTTGGAGCCTTCTTCCTCCGATAAGATGGGCTCGGGGGTCGGAGCCACAACACCGGCTCATCCGATCCAGAGAGAACATTTAGAACCATACATTTTAAAGAGTGGTGCAGTGGCCTAGAGGTGGAACTTTTCCTTCACAATTAGGAGATTGTGAGTTCAATCCTAGGTAGAGGCAGATATTTCTCTCTCTCTGGGCACGATGAAAATATATCTGCTGAATATAACTCCACAGTGGTGACAGGAAGGGCATCCGGCCAGTAAACACTCAGCTCCGTTCAGTTGCCCAGACTTCACCCGGCAAGGTATTATGGGGCCGTTAAAAGGAGATGATGATACCATACGTTCTAAACTATTGTTCTAAACAAAACACACCTACCATTTCTCCCAGAATCCACTCCAGATCTCAGTCGGGTGCAGCTACTCAAAGCCAGGAATGAATCACAAAACTCTTTCAAAAGTACCAAGGAGGTAACAAGTGCATATATTAAACAGATGCAAGTATGTGAACACAATCCTTAAATAAACTCCCCACAAGACTCACGATGCCACTTTTAAGGAGGTGTAACTTCGCTCTCCCTATCAACCTTCAGCCGAAATATAATTGCTTAGAATCAAAGGAGGAAACCAACTGACATATTGGGACTTCACAGGCAGTTGTCAAAGTTTCCTCTGAGCCCTTCATCTTTGACCTTATTGCTTGAAGGATACTGCTGAAGATGCTGGGCGGTGGGCACTGAAAAAAGTGATCTATGACCATTTTTCATATGTAAGACCATTGTAGCATCCCCGTGGTCATAAGAACAAAATTCTAATGCTTGGCAATTGGTTCATATTTATGATGGTTGCAGTGTCCCAGGGTCATGTGACCATCTTTTGCAACCTCCTGACCATCAAAGTGAGTGGGGAAGCCAGGTTACTTAACAACTGCAAGGGATTCACTTAACAGCTGTGGCAAGGAAGGTCACTAAATGGAGCAAAACGCATTAACAAATGTCTCACTTAGCAACAGAAATTTGGGGCTCAACTGTGGTCGTAAGTCGAGGACTACCTGTATAACACCCTTTTTGCCTATTATTTTTTCCTTTAGCTCTGTTTTTATAGGTTTTTTTTAAAAAATAATAATAATAACAGTACAGTATTTCATCATTCATCAGCTTCATTTTAGCCATTGTCTATTCACTGCAGGATGAAAGCCTCTTCTGTATGTTTCCAACCAATACGGTCCTGATAGAACCCTCTGCCTTTGGGCAGGTCTTCCCGCAGCCATGGGTAGTTGCCCTAGGGCAGAGGTGTCAAACTGGCAGCCCGCGGGCCAGATGCGTCACATGGAGGCCACGCCCATCCCAGTTCCACAAAGGGAAAAATGTTGCGATACATGATATGACAGCAAAGTGACGCAGGGAGTTTGACACCCGTGCCCTAGGCCTCTAGGGAATGAGAACCATTTTTGAGGTTGTATTGTCATGTGCAAGGAATGGACCATAATCTGCCACGCTGGTCCAATGCGGTTTGGCAGATGTGATTGGTGTTTAGTCTGAGGTATCCATCAGTACAGTATCCATTTTATCTATTTATTAATTGCTTTAATTTTGTTGTACCTCTCCCAGAGTCACTTGTTTTATGGAATGGATCATGGATGGCCATATAAATTGGATGATTAAATAAATAAAAGCAATACAGGTAGCCCTCGACTTACAACCATTTGTTCAATGTTCAAAATTATAACAGCACTGAAAAAAGTGACTTATGACCGGTCCTTGCATTTATGACGGTCACAGCATCTTCACAATCACATGATCAAAATTTGGGCGCTTGGCATATATTTACCATGGTTACAATGCCCCAGAGTCTTGTGATTGTCATTTGCAGCCTTCTCAGCCAGCTTCTGACAAGTTGATGTGGGAAGCCAGGTTCACTTAATGACCATGTGACTCCCTTAACAACCTCCTTGCTTAGCAATGGAAAGTCTGGTCCCAATTGTGGTCGTAAGGCAAGAACTACCTGTATAATTTCTCCTGATCTGCTGACTCGTTCTATTGAGGTCTAGTGGAAGATGCTACCCCATGATTCCCCCAGAGATTAGAATGGCCCCCACTCTAACACTCTTCCAGAAGGCACTGAAAATCTGGTTCTGCCAGCAGGCCTGGGGAACGCAGAGGGGGATGAAGCCCATTAAATGGCTCGTGTGATGGGTTGTCACCGGGGTGGGGGGTTATTATATTATATTATTAATTTATTATGTGATTACTCTCTTATTGGTTTGGTTGTTTTATATATGAGGTTTTCATATTCCTGTAAGCCGCCTTGAGTTGCCATGTGCGAATAGGCGGCAATATAAATTTCCTAAAATAAATAAATTAAGTAAATTAAATAAATAGATCATCATGGCTGAAATAAGATTCGTTTTCTTGTCTTCCCTCTGAAGAGAGGGAAGTAGAGAGGTATCTTTTGCCCCCCGCCCTGCTTAGAAACTAATTTTATGCTAAATTCTCTATACTTTTTTCCTTATTTTAATTTCTGTGGTGGTGGGTGATTGGTCAAACTGATTTGTGGGTGATGGCTCAGCTTTTGGGCATCTGCTAGGTAAAGAATTTAACCTCTAGTCCATGCGAGCCACTCTTACTCTTCGGTGCAGGTTACTTTCACACCTAATAAAAGATGCGTTTGGAATCTGTGACAGTTACCAAGGAAACACTTCACCTTTAGCAGGTCAAATAATTTAAACATAATTTCTGGTGGACTGTGCGACATAAATAGCTGAAAGGATTTCACAACCTTAATTTTTATTTTTATTTTTTTTGCAAGGAAAAATTAGGTGATGCATAGGCTGATGTTGTTTGCATTCTCTTTTTCACTTCGATGCCTTCAAGGATCTCTTCTTCGGGGCATTCCTGTTTTTCTCTCTTGTTATCTGGTACCTCTTGAAGCCTGAGTGGCGTAGGAGGCTAATGCCTCCTAAGGCAGCATTTAACATCCAGCTGCCTGCAATTACTGCGAGTTCAATTCTTACCAGGCTCAAGGTTGACTCAGCCTTCCATCCTTTCTAAGGTGGGTTAATTGAGGACCCAGTTTGTGGGGGCAATAAGCTGACTTTGTATAAATATACAAAAGTATGAAGGTATTGTTTAACACATTGTAAGCCGCCCTGAGTCTCTGGAGAAGGGCGGCATATAAATCAAATTAAAAAAAAAAAAAAGTGCCCAAAGTTTTTATTCTGCATCTTGTACTGGACTCTGAGGAGAAAGCAGAGAGAATCAGAATAGGATGACTCTTAGCATCGGACATGAATCAGAAAATATTAGGAGTGTATGGAGGCTCACTGATGCTACTCAACGTTACATTTTCTCCTTCTAAACGGTGTGTTACAACAGCCTCTTGGATGCTCAAAAATAACCATCCAGAGTCTTCAACTTCCAGCATTCATGAAAAGCACTGGGCAGCTTTCCATGCCAACTTTTGGCTCACTGTTTTGTTTGTAGCATAATCCGCAAATTTTTGTTGATGAAAGTTAATCTGGAAATGGGATACCACTTCAATATAAAGATGAGGCTGCAAGGGTGATGATATGCAATTATTAACTTTATCATGGATTTAAATTTAATTGTTGCATTGCATGCAAAAGCCAATTGGCAAATTGTTCTTTTTTTCCTACCACAGATGGTTGTTCTACCTTCTGATTTTTTAAAATAATACATCTGCTACAGCTTCTGCCTGTTTTAAGGATAGTAACCAAATGCTTGTAGGAACATACTGATCTCATTAATGCCTTTAGGGTCCTTTTATTAAAATATGCTACTACTTACCAATGTTTTCGAGATCCAAGAATTAACTAGGAAAAATGTCCAGGGATTTGGAACATCTGATACATGACACTGACTAGGATGTTACTATGCTCCTGAATGCTTTCCAGCATCTTCCAGAAAGAGACTTTACAGCTGGGGGCACAAATGAACATTAGTCCATATCAATGAATCTATATTACAGGATAAAGATCAGTTAATGTACAAGTTATAGCCATAATTCCATATTTTATAACCCCAATGAAAGATGACCTAGACACACCAGTGATGTCATATCTATGTCCAATGTTTTTCATTTTGAATTACCAATAAAAAACTTTTTTTTAAAAAAATAAAGAAATATGACCTAGGCACCAACTTTATATTTCCAGAACACTTAATATAAACATATCTTATACCAGGGGTGAAATGCTCCCAGATCAGACTGGATCGCCCAATCCAGTAGCGATCTTGGCCGGTGGTTTGGTGATCCGGTAGCGACGGCGGAGCATAGCTCCGCCCATCCAGCCAGGTGTCATTACTTCCTGGTTTTAACCAGGAAGTAATGTGTTTTTTGCCTTCTGTGCATGCGCAGAAGGTTTTGTGCATGTGCAGAAGGTCTGTCCGCACCTGTGACACATGTGTGTGACGCATCCGCTTCCGAACTGGTAAGGAAGGTAAGTAAATTTCACCTCTGTATTATATTGTATATCTAAATCTATATTTTCCAGTACTCCCAGAAGGAAGACATTTCAAAGGAGACTCTGATTGTTTCCTAGCCATTATGGAACATTAAAGGAGATACTCTCCTTAACCATCAAACTAATCATAGCTCCATTAAACTTTACATATCTAAATTGCAATCATATATTTCAAAAATTCAATTCAGTTAGATTTCATTATTGGCTGGTTCTATTCTCTTTGCCATCCAAATTTATAATCCATTTTATTTGCATTCAGGTTATTTTCTCTATCTGTAACCATTATTTTATTCCATCAAAAAAGGTAAAATATTTACCGAGAACTGTCTCTAATCTGATTATTCTGAATACATTTGTATTCTATCTTATTTTGTCCATTTCCCATTAGTGACTCACAACATCTAGGGAAAATGTTAAACTTCTGCAACATGCTTCCTTTTCCTTCCTTCCTTCCTTCCTTCCTTCCTTCCTTCCTTCCTTCCTTCCTTCCTGTTTTTATTCAGCTATAGTTTCCTAATTCTTTTTATGCCCTGATAATGATTAATTAATGAAAACTACATTTGTCAAAATGTTACCATTGGCCCACATTTGGGATTAGGTTAATTGTCATCACTACAAGAAGTCCAAGTGTCCAATTATTTTTTTAGCTTGAAATAAGTACAGTTTGACTCCTTGTATTGAGAGGTTCTCCTGACATTCTGCTAAATCTTCACAATTTGAGCATACAGCAACTGTGGGACTAATTAGGCTTAACTTTAATAGGTAACCTGCAGTCTCACTACAACTTTTTTTTATTGCTCATAAAGGGAGGATCTCCAGTCTGAATTAGGCTTGCAGTACCAAGGGAAGTTAAGTTGGTTACTCAGAGAAGATATATTTGGTCCTCCCTCTCCACTAGAAACATCTGCAAATAAACTCATCTCCTTTCATGTATTAAGATAATAAGAATTTCCCAGTGATTCCCTGACTTCGGTGTTAATTTTAGAGGAACTATGTGGCTAAGGATAGAAGGATCAGCCTAGAACTAAGGATAAATTCCCTGACAGTTCGAACAATTAATCAGTGGAACGACTTGCCTCCAGAAGTTGTGGATGCTCCACCACTCGAGGTATTTTAGAAGAGATTGTCTGAAATTGTATAGGGTTTCCTGTTGAGCATGGTGTTGGACTAAAAGACCTTGAAGGTCCCTTCCAACTCTGTTATTTTGTTATTCTGTTAGTAAGACATGTCTCCGTATAGGCTGAAATACTGATTCAGAACACACCCTTACACTTGATGGATGATAAAACAAGAGTTTGTATACACTCTATATGAGTAGCGGTCCTGAGCCAGGCTAAGATTCGATATTGGGATAAAACTTAATTATTAGAAATCCAAATCCTTGGTCAAGACAGAAGTGCCTCTTCCGTGCCAAAGTGCTGAGATGACAAACGGTATTTGACGTAGGTACAGAATTGTAAAAGGGCAAACTGACCCTAAACAGATACATCCTGTTGTTTAATGTTTATTACACCTCAAATGTCATGTATATCCTAGAGAAGAAATACTGCTTCCCTTGCTGTCCTCTTTACTGCTCTTGAGGCGCCTTTGAGCCCCTTATCTCACCTTTTATTATGTCTTGAGCTCCGGAGCTGAAAGCCTGAGTCTGTGGGAACAGGGCTGTTATGTCTTTTCTAGAGATAGATTAAAGGGTAACTTCTACGTGTGAAATGTTGCACTCTTCGTAATAACTTTGCCTTTATACTGTATAAATATCTGGTTGAAATCAGCCATCTTAGTTCAGACCCTTTTCTTGTCTTTGGACTGTTTGAACCTTGCGCAATAAATTCTTTCCTGCATCGAAGAACTTGCCTAGTCCGTTATTTTGCCTACAACAGCTGGCGACCCAGATGGGACTCGAACCCACAATCCCTGGCTTAGTAGCACTACAGGGAGGAATGAGTTTTGACCCCAACCCCGGGACCCCCCTGGGCCCTAACCAATGTGCCTATTGTAAAGGAATTGTCAAAGTCCAGTCCGAAGAAATCCAAAAAGAGCTTCTAACAGGGTTCTAGAAACACTATATGACTTCCGAGCTTTTCAATTTGTCCGTCACAAGGCCTGAATAGCCAACACACCCCCTTTTATCCCTTGTGGGATGTGGTCCAGTGACTCAGCTCAATCTCTGGCCCGCCCACACCTCTTTCTCTGCTGCACGCGTTTATCCTTCCGACGCTGTCTGGGATCCAGCCAAAACTCATCCCCTTTGCTCTCTATCTGCGGCTGCTCCGAAGTGCCTTGCTCCTGGCATATCTCTTGGTCTTCGGAGGAAACCTGAGGCATTGCCAGAGAGGAGGGTCCTGGAGAGGGAGGCCTTGCCAAATCCTCTCCTTCACCTTCTGAGTCCTCTCCCTCTGTTAGGACAGGCTCGGGGATCGGAGTCACAACAAAGCCAGCTGCTTTGTAGGAAAGAAACTGTTGTCTATGGCAGTGGTGAAATCTGAACTGGTTCGCTGGCTGTGCATGCGTGCTATGCACCAAGTATGCACGCATGTGCAGTGCACACCAAATGGAGCACCAGTAGTAAAAAATGTTTAAAAAGTAAAAAAATGCTTTAAAAGTAAAAAAAAAAAGTTCTGATGATCGCACGTTGCTCAGCTGATCTTCGGAAGGTTTTTTTTTTACTTTTTTTACTGCCGGTTCAGCGAACCAGTAGCATTTTTTACTACCCGTTCTGGCAAACCGGCCCAAACCAGTAGCATTTCAGCCCTGGTCTATGGAGATTCTCAGTTGTCCAGGTCATGGTTGTCCCAAAGGTGATTTTTCAAAGGCAACTGGACTTTCTTTGTTTTTCCTTGACAATGTTTTGCTTCTCATCCAGTTCCGAAGAAACTTCTTGGATGGGAAATTCTCCTTTGGGAAACAGCAATAGCACTTAGACTTATATACCAGTTCATTGTGCTTTACAGCCCTCTCTAAGTGGTCAGCATATTGCCCCCAGCAATCTAGGTCCTCATTTTGCCGACCTCAGATGGATGGAAGGCTGAGTCAACCTTGAGCTGGTCAGGATCGAACTGCTGGCAGTTGGCAGAATTAGCCTACTATACTGCATTCTAATCATTGCACCATCATGGCTCTTTTGCAACAGAGGCTGTTGCATGACTTCTCTTTCTTCCAGACACTCCAATTTCTATAGTCTGGATGGGGAAGTGTACCATTGTGCTCTCTCATTTTGGGGGAGCCCCACCAGAGAGGCTTACCCTGGGGAGGGTGGGCAAAAGGAAGACCAATCAAATATCACAACGGTGCACAGAACCAAAAAGGACCACCAATTTGGTATGGACTTGTTTGTTTATGAGATCTATGCCTCGCACTAATAAGCAACATTTAAGGCAGCTCAGAAACAAAAAGTAAAACTCCCATGTTAAAACCCAATTAAACCCAATTAAAATGTAAATCAGGATGCATTAGAAACACCTTTAAAATACCCAGGATATCCCAGATGTTATCAGCTTCAATCCATTTACCTACAGGGGAAAAAATGCTAGAGGGGTAGAGGGACAAATAAAAAGGATTTGGTAGGCAAAAAGTGGGAAAGATTTGTAAACAGCTAAATTGACTTATGGAACACGGAGACAAATACGAAGCAGAGAGAATGGTTGAAAAGGAATACTTGATTTAACATGAATTTTAAAAAAAACCCAACAACTGCTCTTAATCAAGCAAAGCAGTTCTTTTGAATTAATAGATGTGTAAAAGTGGCCACATGAGGAATATGCATCTTTGTCAAACCCCTCAGGGTAGAAACTTCATGTGACACAGTTATTTCTAAAGAACATTTCTACTTTACAAAATTCAGCTCCTATATAACTGAAAGTTCAAAGGAAAAGGGGAATGGACTTTTCTGGTTAGAAAATCACCATCATGCTGCTTTTGGCTCATAAGCCAAAAGTAAAAAGGGGCTTTTATCTCTTCCTCCATTGGAAACCTTAAAACTTTCACTGGTCTCCCCAACAAGTTGTGGTCTTGGTTATTTTATTTACCAAAATAACATCTATCAGAAAATGGTAGCATTAAGTGGAACTGACTAATTATTTGGTCCTCATGTATTTATATTTTCCAGGCACATACCCCACCTTTATTCCAAGAGCTCATGTTAGCCTCAGTAGCAATTACTTTTTTCTTCTGTTCTCTAAAACAGCCCTGCGAGGAACGCTGGACTGAGAAAGACTAACCAGCCCAACATCATTTAATAATTACACGGCTGAAATAGAGTTTCTCTGGTCCTATGACTTGTTCTCAACTCTTCTCAAAACTGGAACAATAGGAAAGCATCGCATTTATTGATTCCATGTTTTAATCTACATTGATATGAGTATATTATTATTGTAATCACTCCTAATATCAGTTCTCTAGGCAACATCCATGATTATTGAGGGACCAATCTAAATCCTCTCTTTCTTTTCTTTTCTTTTCTTTCTTTCTTTCTTTCTTTCTTTCTTTCTTTCTTTCTTTCTTTCTTTCTTTCTTCTTTGCATTAATTTTGATTTTAAAAATTTACAAAGTAAAAACAATTCAAATTTAAAGAAGAAAAAGAAAAAGAAATAAAAAAGTAAAGATAAAAGGAAAAGGGGAAGGGGAAGGGGAAGAAAAGCTTCCAGATGAGCACTCTGGCAAACTATGACATCTCCAAGAGGGCAGGGACAACACTGAGGCACAGACCAATGACCCAACAACAAGGCAGGGCCAGCGAAATCTCTCTGGACAAGGAGTGGCCAAGAGATAACCCTCCTGCACTCCAGATGGCTGCTTCTTATGAGGAGATAGTAGGATTTGAAGATTCTTGCAGTTGACTTGTGAACTGAGTGACTGGGAGATGAGGGAAAGAGAAGCTAGTTTGTAGCTGCAGCTGAGCCTTTAAGGGTTCTGGGCTTGATTAAAAAGTTCAATCAGCCTTTTCTGATCTGATCTCCTCTAGCATCATTATAACTTGGAGAGAGAGGTACACTTCTCTTCAATTGACTTTCCCTGCCCTATTACATCTGGCATCTTTCAGCTCCTGACAATTGAAAAATGCCACAATGTGAGACTCAGAAAACATGCCTTCTGCCCTCTGGAGCCCGTTACCACCAGAGTTCAGAACAGTCTGATCCTGCTGGCCTTTTAGAAAACACTTTAAACCTTTTCATCCAGGCCTGGGGGCTAGAAGATTAGTAGAATCCACATAATTTGTTTTATTCTTGAGGTTTTACCTTTCTTTTTCTTCTGCTTTGATTATGCATGATATGTTTCTTTTACAGTTATTTACGTTGCTTTTTTAAATTTAAAGCTAAATTTAAAATTTAATCATCCAGAGTCATGTTACTGAGAGGGGTGGCAAATATATTAAATTTATTGATAAATTACCATTCACAGAATTCTAAGAGAGGCCGGTATTTTTAAAAGGTGACATGGACTATGACAGTAATAGAAGCCTCACTGATAGCTTAAAAATTGACAGTATTCTTTAGAGAGAAGCTATTCAGCCCATTCTGATGTGGCTACATTTAATAAGATATTGCATTTGGAATGTGAAAATATATTTGGATCTAGATATGACATGGAGGTCAAATAGACATCTAATTGTATGTTTCATCAGTTTACTCTTGTCTCTTGAACGATAATAGACTGTTTGCTGTTATTGTGGCCTGCTATAATGTATTGTATATAATGAGCATGGCTGCCTTGGAGCATCTATGAGAAACTTCAGTTAAATTAAAATGCAGTTACCTGACATTTAGACTGGGACTAATTAGTGGGCACCATATGCCATTGTATGTTTATATTTATTTCTAAAGGGCTCAGATATCTTAAAAAATGACCTCTCTGCCAGGAGGTCACTTGTGAAACTTCTATTCATAAGTTCTTTTGCCATTTGAGATAATACAGATAGTCCTCGACAGTGGTGAAATCCAAATTTTTTCACTACCAGTTCTGTGAGCGTGGCTTGGTGGGTGTGGCAGGGGAAGGATACTGCAAAATCTCCATTCCCTCCCCACTCATGGGTGGAGGATATTGCAAAATCTCCATTCCCACCACACTTTGGGGCTAGCCAGAACCTTGTGGTTCTCCGAACTACTCAAAATTTTCGCTACTGGTTCCCCAGAACCTATCAGAACCTGCTGGATTTCACCCCTGGTCCTCGACCTTATGACCACAATGGAGTCCAACAGTTCTGTGGTTAAGTGAGACATTTGTTAAGTGAGTTTTGCCCCATTTTATGACCTATCTTGGCACAGTTATTAAGTAAATCGCTACGGTAGTTACCATAAATTAGTAACCCAGTTGTTAAGTGCATCTGGTTTCCCCATTGACTTTGCTGGTGAGAATGTCGCAAAAGGGGATCTCCTGACCTTGGGACACAGCAACGGTCACAAGTATGAACCAGTTGGCAAGCAATCTGAATTTTAATCATATGATTATGGGGATGCTGCAAAGGTTGTAACTGTGAAAAACGGTCATAAGCCACATTTTTCTGTGCTGTTGTAACTTTGATTCATTAAATGAACTGTTGTAAGTTGAGGACTACCTGTATATTTTAAAAATCACAGCAACTGATGTGGATGTGTCCACTTATTCAGTGTGCTAATAACACACTGAAAGAATTAATTAGACACTAGAATAAAACACCATTAGATGGCCATGTTTATCCTTAGTGGGGATGAACAGATTGCTCATCACTTTTTTCTGTGTTGTTGTAACTTTGAATGGTCACTAAATGAACTGTTGTAAATTAAGGACTACCGGTATAGGTTGCAACTAGAAAAGGAGTGAATGCGTGAATGAGTGTGGGAAGTATCGCCCTCCTAGAAGAATGAAATATTTTGAGAAATATTGAAATGGAAGAATATTATATTTCCCTGGATGAGAAATCGAGAAACATGCTCTTGGAGACAGGAAGCAGCCCACACCTTTCTTGATGGCACTCAGCAGATTTCAGCACTTAAGAGTTAAAGAGCTGATTGAGATCTGGGTAGCTCTATTCATAGGCAAAAATTCCCTGCAGCAAGGTCTGAACAAAGGTAGGATTAGCCCTCAGCCACAATAGGAATTGCCAACAAGCCCCTTCATTGCATCAGCCAAACTTCAACCAAACCTGGGAGCTCAGACAACCTACAGAGGCAGTTATGACCTCTACAACAGCCAATAGAACACATGTTCTTGCACAGAAACAGGAAGTTCAAGTTCAAAACCCAAGAGAAGGTATAAAAACCCCTCACTCTCAACTCCATGTGGTCAGTTGCCCTAGAATCCCAAACATGAGCTTCTGTTCATCAATAAATGGACCCTCTTTCCGATCAGCCTCCACCCTCCATTTTGTCTCCATTTCTCCTGGCTTGGAACTGAAGCAGATGGAGGGAGGGAGGGAGGGAGGGAGGGAGGGAGGAAGGAAGGAAGGAAGGAAGGAAGGAAGGAAGGAAGGAACGAAGGAAGGAAGGAAGGAAGGAATCCTGCCCAGAAGGACATTATGTTTGTGCAATTCCTTTTCTAGAGAGACCAACCATTGCCAACAGTGTTCGATGTTTGACAATAGGTAAAGGTGTTTGCTATCATTTCAGACTTTCAAATGCACATTAATGCATTTTCTATTTTTAACATTCTGTTTGTTCTATTTTATTTGTGCATCATTTTGTTTGAGTAAACCAACTGTGTTGAACATGTAAAGCTTTGTAAGATAAAAGTATTGAAGACTTTTGGGTTTTTTTTTTTTAAAAAGGATTTTTTAAAAAATCGAATAGCAGTAAAAATTGACTAGCTGAAAAGATTGAAAGAAGCAAGCTACCGATAAAGCCAGCCCCTCTTCCACCACTTGTTTCCTTTATTTAAATTTTTCTTTAAAATCATGCTGCAAAACAAAATTGTTTCCGGAATCTGGAGGTACTTAATAATGAGTGATATTTTTGTAAGTTTGCTCTTTATGTACTGGACAAAGGATGCTAAATGAAACTGTCAATTCACTTTTCACTCTTACTTTCTTACACATGCCACGTTTGGACATTTCATTGTGCGTATGAAAGTTTTCCTTAACCAGCAGGTTTCTATGAAAGGGCAGGCATGGATTTGAAAAAGGATGAATCATCCAACTGAAACGCTCCCTTTGCACGGTATGATGTACTGTAAAGTCACCTCTGCGAATGGTTGCTATGCTTAAGGGAGATGGGTGTGATTCAGCAGTTATGTTGTTAGAGATTAAAGTTTCACAGGAAATGAATATTAAACTGAAGTGAGAGAAATTATGAAAGTTAAAGCAGAAATGTGGAAACAAGCTAAGAGCCTGATCTCAATGCCATCTGAAGCAGCGACCCCCTCCCCTTTTGGGTATCAGGGACCAGTTCCATGGAGAGGGTTATTTCCATGGGCCAGGAGAGGCATGGTTTTGTGTGCTGTCTCCATCCCACGGATGGGGCTTTGCTTATTTGCATGGTCTGGTTTTGGGCATGCAGCCGCCCGGTACCAGTCCATGGACCAGGTTGATCTAAAGTGATTTATTATCTTTATTATCTTTTTTTTCTATAACATTTTAAGTAAAAGTTCTGATTATATTTGGTGCCTTATGTTGTTTTGTTTCTAGAAGTTCTCTTTTTCTCTTTAAGATTCCCACCATTGGATTAATGTATGGCAGCTGGAATCGAGTGTAGAAATGGGCAGACTTTAGATTGATTGATCATTCATTCATTCATTCATTCATTCACTCATTCATTCAATATATGTAGTCACCCAACTCACAAACATGATTCTAGGCAGTGTACAACAATAGAACCAGTGGTGAAATCTAAAATTTGTTACTACCGGTTCTGTGGGCGTGGCCAATCTTCTGTGGTGGGGTAATGTGACTGGGTGGGCGTGGCCAACCTTTTTTTTCTTTTAAAACCATTTTTTCTACAATCTCTTCGTCAAAGAGGTTGTAAAAAAATGCTTCCAAAAGGCTCCGACGATCCCAGCTGAGTTGCCTGATCGGCAGAGACTTTTTTTCTTTTAAATGCCTCTGACGAGCAGGCAACTCAGCTTGGATCGTCAGAGGCATTTAAAAGAAAAAAAAGGGTTTTTTTTCTTTTAAAAGCCTTTGATGAACCCAGCTGAGCCACGCGATCATCAGAGGCTTTTGTTTTTTTTACTTTTAAAAGCATTTTTTCGGCTGAAGAGGTTGTAGAAAAAATGCTTTTAAAAGTAAAAAAAAAAGCCTCTGATGATTGCACGGCTCAGCTGGGCATGGGGGGGACAGGGATTTTTGCTATCAGTTCTCCGAACCACCCGCCTCCATCGCTACCGGATCAGGCGATCCGGTCTGAACCGGGAGCATTTCACCCCTGAATAAAACCAATTAAAACAAATATAAAGCAACAATTAAAAGTAAATTTAAATGTAAGCATAAAATAAGACTGTGGGAGAATGGACTGACATCCTACACACAGTGTAACCATCTGGCAGGCTCCCTCTTTCCCTGGGATTCCCAATCCTGTTGGAAGAGCCATGATTAGCAGTATTTGGATCCTATTAAATCAACGCTGGTTTAAGGAGTCTGCACAAGTGTTAGAATTCTGGATTTCAAGAGTTGGCCAGCCTAATAGGGTCGAACTCGATGGGATAGGATCAAGAAAGATAATGCTACTGAAGTGCTAGACCAGAGGTGTCATACTCGATTTCATTGGGGGCCGCATTACGGTTGTGTTTGACCTCAGGGGGGGTGGGGGGTGGCCGGAGTGGGCATTGCCAGCTTGATGTCACTCATGTCGGGAGTGCCTGTGGCGGCCCAAACTCTCCGCCAAGCGAAAACAGGCTCCCAAGCTCCATTTTCGGGTGAAGCAATCTCCTGCAACTCTCTGCCAGCAAAAATGCAACTCGGCATTTTCGCTGGCAGAGGCACCATGGGCCGGTCTTTCATTGTTTCCAGGACGGCCCCGCGAGCCAGCTCTAAGCAACCTACGGGCCGGATCTGGCCCATGGGCCTTTAGTTTGACAGCCCTGTGCTAGATGGTGGAGGTTAGAAAATAAATAGTTTTGTTCTTTCTTCCTATTTTTTTTTCTTTGTAATTTAACTGTTGTCAAATCTGCTTTTCTTTTTTTCTTTTCAATAGGGAAAATGATATTGGGCAGCAATACAGTGGAGACCTTAGTACTAAATTATCAGCTTAAGACAGAAACCTTTATTGCATAACAAATAATTTGATGCAATCTGCAATGTTGTTGTTTTTTTTAATGTTATATTCAGTTCTGGATGAAAAAGCTTAAAAATCTTATGCTTGTTACAATTCACTTTTCAATCGTAACAAATATTGATATAATACTTCTCTCTCCTTTTTAAAATCTTCAATTATGTAAGTCAATGTTTCTTAAAGTGTGATTCTAGGACCCCCGGGTTTCCCTCAAGACCTTCTCAGGGGCCTGAGAAATCAAAATTATTTGTCAGCTTATGCTGAAAAATAATACAATATTAATAGCCCATCAAACAATCATGAAAAGGGGTAGTGGCAGCAAATGCATCAATTCCATTTTTTAAAATATAGTAAATATGATAACCCATACAAACAAAAACTCTTTAGGGGACCTCCATAATTTTTAAAAAGATCCTGAGATAAAAACATTTAAGAAATTCTGGTCTTATAATGATCTAAACATTAGAGCGTTTGTCCTCTTTAATCAATATTGTACAAATAATATAATGTATGATTGCATTATATGTTATGTATGTTTAATGACAATATTATAAAAATAAAAAGAGGGGGATGGGACAGGATGGGAGGGGACAGGAGGGGACCGGGGTGGGGGGGAAGAATAATGCTAAAAGATAAAGGTAAAGTCTCCCCTCACACATATGTGCTTGTCGTTCCCGACTCTAGGGGGCGGTGTTCATCTCTGTTTCAAAGCTTAAGAACCAGCGCTGTCTGAAGACATCTCCGTGGTCATGTGGCTGGCATGACTAAATGCCAAAGGCACATGGAACGCTGTTACCTTCCCACCAAAGATGGTCCCTATTTTTCTACTTGCATTTCTTATGTGCTTTCGAACTGCTAGGTTGGCAGAAGCTGGGACAAGTAACGGGAGGTCACCCCATTACACAACACTAGGGATTTGAACTGCTGAACTGCCAACTCTTTGATCGACAAGATCAGCATCTTAGCCACTGGGCCACCATGTCCCTTTTAGAATAATGCTACAGTCCTCTAAAAAAGAGATGAGCAATATAGGCCATGCAGGCCCACCTCTATATTTTTCATGATTCCTGGAGTCAAGATCCTACCATCAAAGCTTTGTGGATGGGGGGTGAGGAATAGGGAATACCAAGGGAATGAATCCTGACTGAAGGCAATGGCAAATCACTTCCATATTCTTGCCAAAAAAGACACCAGGAATCAAGCTTGACCCAAAGGGGATTTTACTTTACTAAAACATATTGGATTATGTTGGCTGACAGCTTCAGCAAAATCCTATCAGTTGGCAGGCGTGGAAAAGAAATCTAGCACGGATTTCAATGGAAGAAAAATAACCCAATCTACCAAAATAACCTACTTTCTATGTAAATAGGCTGCAGGCTTGGAGGGGAGAAATTTTAAACAGTTTAAGAATTGCAAAACACAAAACAAAACAACAAGGCAGACGCATTGGGAAAGTTCTGTAGAAAAAGCATATATCAAGAAAAGTGGGATTTAAAAAAATAGCGATATTTAAAAAGCCTATTTAGCAACTCTTGCATGCAATATTTTGAATTGAGAGGAATGTGTACATCACAGTCACATACTAGAGAAGATTCTAAGCAACCCCAAAGACAGATTTTTCCAACAGTCTTTCTTTTACATGAATTCTGTGCAAACAATACAACCACAATTAAGCCCAAAATTTCTGTTGCTAAATGAGACATTTGTTAATTGAATTTTGCCTCCTTTGATGACCTTTCTTGCTATAGTTGTTAAGTGAATCACTGCAGTTGATAAGTTAGGAACAAGGTTGTTAAGTGAATCTGGCTTCCTCATTGACTTTGCTTGTCAGAAGATCACAAAAGTAATCACTTGATCCCGGGACACTTCATAAATATGAGTCCATTGCCAAGGGTCTGAATCTTGATCACATAACCATGGGGATACCGCAACAGTCCTAAGTGTGAAAAATGGTCATGAGTCACTTTTTTCATTACTGTCATCACTTTGAACAAACTGTTGTAAATTGAGAACTATCTGTAGGTAGCATGGAATATCTCCCCCCTGTTACAGCCAACAAAGCAAGGAGACCCTGTGGCCTAGAGGTTAATACATCTGCCTAATATGCAAGCGGCCCAGGTTTCAAATCCCAGAAGGGTATGGCTAGCTGATGAGAGCTAAACAGCTGTACTAGTCTCCCTTTATTTCTTTGTCAGTAAATTTAAATTTAACACAAAATAATTTGTTGCGGAAGCAACTGCCTACAAAGGCTCATGGATTGGGGCTGAAAGCAGAGGTGGGTTTCACATATTCTTACTACTGGTTCGCCGCACATGTGCACGCTCACTTCACGTGCCCACCTTCTGTGCATGCCCTTTGTTCCAGTGGTGGGTTGCCCCAGGTTCGGACTAGTAGTAAAACTGGCAGGAGGCCCCGCCCACTGCCCTGGATGTCATCATCGGCAAACTGTGCATGCACAGAAGCTTCTGTGCATGCACAGAATCAAGGCGCATGCGCGATCCCGTTGCAAACTGGTAGTAAAGGTAAGTCGAACCCACCCCGCTTTGCTCGTATGTGCACCTTCCACACATGCACACGCTTTGAAAACGTGGCTAAATAGGACAGTATAATGCCACAGTGGGTAGCCGCGGTGGGTAGCTGGGGTGGGCCCACCCACAGTCACCCTACCGGTTCGCCCGAACCAGTTCGAACTGGCTGAATACCACCACTGGCTGACAGGTGAAATCAGAAGCAGTATGCTCCATCCCATATTTGGGTAGACCAGGTTGCCCTGATAGACTGCTCTCACTGGAAAAACACATAGCATGGGATAATATCATCAAAATTTGAAACCCTGATAGGGCCACTTCTCTAGACTTATCCATCATTAGTTGCTGTCTCCAGCCCTTTAAGCGCTGGTAGAATTTTTACACTCTTGTTTGTTTTCAGCAAGCCAAGACAACCCTAATGACCACGTTAACATGATGTTTAAGAGAGCTCGTTTGAAAGACACAGCTGCAACAGAACAGTAGACAAGTAAGGAAGATTTCGTGGATTAAATACAGATAAAGATGGCAGGGGTAAAAGGAGAAAATGAACATGGCTGGCCCAACAGGGCCAGGGGAATCCTGCAAGGGGCGATTACCGTAGGTTGAGTGTAGTGGACTGGTGATGATGAAACACAGCAGTCTGTGGTGATGAAATATTTATGAATGGGGAAATGATACTGCAATCTGCAGTGCAGCACAGAGGGAAAGTGAAATTTCGGGAATACTATAATAGCAAAAGCCTCCATTAATTATCGGGAGCAAGCTGTAATGTCAGTTACTATGGCAACAGTGTCCCCTATGTATTGTGCCCTTTTTTTCCCTTCTTTTTTTTAATTTAGCCTGCTCCCATTTCATATGGCGTGTTGCATTTTATTTTCTTGCAAGCTTTTCATTTTCACTGCTGCAGGCTTGGGTCTGGCTAGCAAACGCTATAAACACTGCTATGTTTTTACTGAAGAAAACTGGGAAAACAACATTCTAGTATTTCCTCAATGGGGAAAATGTCTAGTGTATTAACATTTTTAAATCTACCAAGGAATTTCAGCCGTTTATTGCTATTTGGGGCAATAATAGCACTAGTGTCTTTATAATGTATCTTTATAAATACTGTGAGAGCCAATTTGCTGTAGTGGTTAAGGCGCCAGGCTAGGAAACTGGGACACTGTGAGTTGTAGGCCCAGCTTGGGTGTTGCAGACGCAGGCGCACCACTACCTGGGAACACGGAAGTGCCACTATTGGCTGAGACTTGACAGCTCAGCTGGCGGGAGAAATAAGCAGGAGCTATTGGTTACCCGTTTGACAGCTGCTGTATAAATAGCAGCGGTGAATGGAAGTTGTTTGTTGTTGCCATTTTGCTCTTCTAGTTTGCCTGTTAGCTGTTGATCCTAATAAAGGATTACTCTTAATGCTGTCTCGCCTCAGTTCCTAACCTCGTTCTCCCAAATAGAACATTAGGCATGAAGCCAATTGGGTCATCCTGGGCCAATCACTCTCTCTCAAGATTAAACCACTCCCAAAATTTTGCCAAGAAAACTGCATGGATTTGCCCAAGCAGTTTCCAGGACTTAACATTGACTCAAGAGCACCCTCCCTCCCCCCCCCCACACACTATAATCAGTATTATTATTACTGAATGGTCAGTGTAATTGACCAATTGAAGAAAATATATCCTTTAAAGCAGAATGTCTGTTAAATGCAAATTGGATTTTAGCATACATATCTTATATACTTTACACATATATAAATCCCAGAAATGGGATTTAAACATTTATTTCTATACCACTCTATTCCCAAAATTGCAGATAGTCCTCGATTTAGGACTACAGCTGAGCCCAATTTTTTTTTTATTGAAAAGTTTTACAGAAAATTTTTTTTTCTTCCCCCCCATATTCCCCCCACCCTTTCCCTCCCCTCATCCCACCCTCCCCCCCAGACTTCCCAGAGCAAAATACAAGGTATTTCATTTAACAATCATAAAATAGATTAACCTACTTATCCTCAAACTACTAACTCCTCCCCTGAAACCTTAACTCCACTATAGATAACATAATACTTCTAATACTTAATGTTCATTCATAAGCTATTTGATATGTTCTTGTCTGATACTTATTTTGAATATAATCAATCCATCTTCTCCATTCCGATACGTATCTTTCTTGTGTATAGTCCTTCAGGTACGCTGAGATTTTCACCATTTCTGCTAAGTAGCTGAGCCCAAATTTTTTGTTGCTAAGTGAGACAGTTGATAAGTGAGTTTTGCCCCATTTGACAACTTTTCTTGTCACACTTGTTCAGGGAATCACTGCAGTTATTAAGTTAGTAATAGGGTTGTTAAGTGAATCTGGCTTCCCCCATTGACTTTGCTTGTCAGATGGTGGCAAAAGGGATCATATGACCCCAGGACTCTGCAACCACATTAAATATGAACCATTTGCTAAACGTCTGATTTTGAACACATGATCATAGGGTTGTTGCAATGGTTGTAAGCGTGAAAACCAATCATAAGTCACTTTTTTCAGTGTCATTGTAACTTCAAATGGTCCCTAAACGAACTGTTGTAAGTCAAGGACTAGCTGTAATTCACAGTTCCCAAAAGTTATTTTAGAACATTTAAGCAGTTCTATTTTATGAAGTGAATGTATGTATCACTGAGTTCTCAGTTTTTGTTTATTAAATGACATTAAAAGAACATGGACAAGATATAAAAAACAAAAATTTCAGTACGTCGATCAGTATTATTTTATTATGCATTTATTATACCAAAGTTCAGTTTGTCTTAAAATAAAAATTAAGTAACACAGAAATATTTTAAAAGCAACATTTTCTTTGCCACACCACAAAAGTTTGTTTCCTAGAAATCGTAATTGTAATTGTAATCATCATCATAATCTAGCTGGACGGGACCTTGGAGGTCTTTTAGTTCAACTCCCTATAATACCATTTCAGACAACTGGCTGTCCAGTCTCTTCTTAAAAACCTACAGTGATGAAACACCCACAACTGACAGCAAGCTGTCCACTAGTTAATTGTTCTTGCTGTTAGGAAAATTCTCCTTAATTCCAGGTTGCTTCTCTCCTTGATTAGTTTCCATCCATTGTTTCTTGTCCTGTCCTCTGGTGCTTTGGAAAATAAGTTGGCCTCCTCTTCTTTGTGGCAGCCTCTCAAACACTGGAATATTACTATCATGTCACTCCTAATCCTTCTTTTCTCTAGACTAGCCATACCCAGTTCCTGCATGACTCCTAATATTAGGTGTGCCTCAGTTCTGATTTACAGTAGGTGAACAAGATACATACAAGTGACTGGACAGTCACTTGTCTGAAATGGTATAGGATCTCCTGTTTGAGCTAGGGGCTGGACTAGAAGACCTCCAAGGTCCTTTCCAGCTCTATGTTCTGCCCCAGCTATGGAACCCAAGAAATGTAGCACACACAAAACTCCAAACAACTCCGTTTACTACAAACAGTCTTGTTTCAAATGCAGGTTATTACTAAAAATATCCTTAACAGCCTGCCAGGAATTCCAAAGATTAGATAAAGGCTTACAAGAGTTGGCAATTAGCCCAGAAACCAGGTTTGCAAGGAAACTTCACTCTCAAATGCTCAGTGAGCGACCGGAACGAACATGCGTTGTTTCCTGCAACGTTTGCCAGCTGTGTGCAAACTTAAATAGGCTAAGGGAGTGGTCAATTAGCCCCAAGCTTTACACTCGAGGAGACCTCCTCCTGAGTAACCACTCCTGCCTTTTGGCAGCCCTGCGTGCTCGTGCATTGAGAAGAGGCTCAGCCACTTCACTCTCTTCACTTGAAGGAGCCTCTGGAGGTTCTGAAGGCCCTGGCTGAATCTCTGCCTCTGGCACCACATCTTCTTCAGCCTCCTCACTGTCCGACTTGAGCACCGGCTGCACAGGCTGCTGGAGCGACCCCACACCAGCCTCCTCGTCGTCGGGATCAGCCACTGTCTGTTCAGGCCACTGGCAGGCCACAACACTCTATTCTGATTCTGATTCCAATTCCAATTCCAGTTCAGATATTTTGCATTTTTTCTAGACCTATCCTGCTTTTGAAGGCTGAGCTTTGGTTTTCAAAAATTTCTGAGAAAGCACTTCTCAGGGAAGTCCAGGGCCTGCACCTGAGAAAGCACTTAAGGTAATGATGCTGCCTTCATTTGGGGCACATCCGCAAGGGAATAGAAACAATTGCTGCATAAAGCAATGTTGGAAAAACATCGAGCACTGAACTGCATAAGGAGAAATGTAAATTTAGCAAACGAAAAGTAGAATATGTAATTGCATGGGTAGTAAAAAAAAAAAAAAGATTGGTATACAGTTTAAAGTTGCATTCCGATCTCCGAACAAGCAATGACAATTTAAGATCAATGTTTTATTCACGTGAATGGAATGGACGGGTACAAAAGCACCTTGGGAAGATCTTAGATTGATTGTACATCAGCGTGGCACCATGGAAGCCACAGCAAAATAAAAGGTTAAAACTTTTTGGCACTCGCTTGCATTATATGTCTTGGAAGGAAAAGGAAGGGAGATATTGAAATACAAGAATCAATAGATTTTGTCAAAGTGCTGCTTGCAATCAAACCATCCTCCGTCGCAGTCTGAGGGCAAAGCATGCAGTAGGACACTGGCTGAGCCACACAGCAGACAACTGGAAAGGCTGGAGAGGGCTTGGTTGGGCAAATTACACCCAGAAAGGACAATAAGGAGCTTTATAAGTGGCCTGGACATGAAAAGAGGAACTAAACAGGAAGAGATTCAGGATTGCCACTCCCTAGAATCTTTCAGATTATTTCTGTTGGAGTACTATAGCAATAGCAATAAAACTAAGACTGCTTCACAGTGTTTTACAATCCACTCTAAGTGGTTTACAGTGTCAGCATATTGTTCCCAACAATCAGGGTCCCCATTTTACTGACCTCTGAAGAATGGAGGGATGAGTCAAACCTGAGCCGGTGAGAATCAAACTGCCAAACTGCTGGCACCCGGCAGTCAGCAAACTTAGCCTACAATACTGCATTCTAACCACTGAGCCACCACAGCTCTTATAGGTCTAGTCTGGTGAGATTGATAACAGGCTCAGCCCAAAAACAATCCAGCCAAGTCCAGTTCTTTACAGTAGACTTATCCAAAATTTCTATTACTAACTGAGTCATTTGTTAAATGGGTTTTGCCCCATTTACGACTTTCTTGCCATGGTTGTTAAGTCAGTCACTGCAGTTAAATTAGTCACACAGTTGTTAAGCGAATCTGGCTTCCCAATGGACTTTGTCAGAGGGTTGCAAAAGGTGATCACATGACACCACAATGGTCATAAGTATGACTCAGTTGCCAAGTGTCTGAATTTTGATCATGTGGCCATGGGGATGCCGCAATGGTCGTAAGTGTGAACAACAGTCATAAGTCACTTTTTTTCAGTGCTGTTGCAACATCAAATGGCCTTTAAATAAACTGTTGTAAATTGAGGGCTACCTGTATTTGCTCACATCACATAGACAGAATCTTGCCAGTCTAAATCTATACTGCTGTAACTAACCCTAATGGATATACCCTGGGAGATTCTAGGGAGTGTCTATCCTAAATTTCTTCCTCTGTCTCCAATCCTGCTCTGGGCTATGCTTTCCTCGTCTCCCCCGTCCCCCTCCTTGGAATATGCTCCCTCCTTCATGGGAAATGGCTTCTTCACAGTAGTAAAGTACACCACATCCCACTTCGTAGACACAATCCATCACAGTATGGTCACCAAAACTGTTTTGATGAGAGATTTGTGTCTGCTGTTTTCAAAGCTGTGCCTAATGCTACAAATATGAAAACCTTGAATCTGGTTCCTGATGCAATCACTTCCTATAGCTACTTATGATTGTTATCATGGAACATTTTTTGAAAAACACAGCTCGACAGATCCAACTGCATGCAGAAAAATTACGTATTGTTCAGCTTCTCAACTGGGGGATATACTCTGTTGATGTCCCTCTAAAATGAAGTCCTGGTTTCGCCATTAAAGTTCTCTGTCAATGGCTGTCTGAGAAGAATGTAAATTTACTACTTATCCTAATTTTTAGGATTGCTATTAGAATGCATACCATTCACTACAGTTGAACTCCTCTCCCAAAATTCCACCACTCTATGAATTTTATAGGAGAATTTTATGCCACTTTCTTACTAGTGTCATATGTTTGGTCTAACATGTTTTGAGTTCATTACAAGGAATAGAGGCACATATGCATTCATACGCACACACAGTCCAAACCCTGCTAACAGCTTAAAACCAAAGTCAAGAATGCTTTATCTAAGTAAAACTATTCTTGCAGCCATAAGTGACAGGCTATAGAAAAGAAAACAGCAGAAGTTTCTATGAGGATCAAACAGAATTAGCAAGCTTCTTTCTTTCTTTTTTCATTTTTTTAAGAGGTTTAATATGTAAAAAAGACAGGGGAGAAAAATAGAGGTAGTCCTCCACTTACGACCATAATTAAGCCCAAAATTCATGTTGCTAAGCGAGACACTTGTCAAGTGAGTTTCACCCCATTTTACAACTTTTCTTGCCACATTTGTTTAGCAAATCACTGCACTTGTTAAGTTAGTAACATGGTTGTTAAATGAATCTGGCTTCCCCATTGACATTGCTGGTCAGAAGGTCGCAAAAGATGATCACTGTCAACTTGCAAAGCATCCCTGGCCTGCTCTCAAGTTGTTATAGGCAAGGGGGATGGGAAACCAATGAAGCAACACGGCAGCCCAAGACAGGAGTACATTCCAGACATATCTTTTTCAAGGCTGTCTCCCAGGGTTACTCACAGCGGCTGAAGGGGCGTGAGTAAATTGCTCCGTTGGCGAATGTATTGATGACACACCCTGCGAGGAGGGGGAAGCAGGGTCATGATTAGGGCCGTAAATTACGTGGGGTCAGAGTTGGTTTCATTTGGGTACGTGCCAACATGGTACCTAAATACCACATATATAATAACTGTATTTCTAATAATAATAATATTTATTTATTTATTTATTTATTTATTTATTTATTTATTTATTTTATTTTATTTCTATACCGCCCTTCTCCCGAAGGACTCAGGGCGGTGTACAGCCTGATTAAAAGTACAAAGACAGACAAAATTTAAAAATAATTAAAATTATTAAATGATAGGCTCAATTTAAAACCCCAAATTTAAAATCCCATTTTTAAAAACCCAATTAAAATCTTTACCTTGATAGCCCAGCCTGGCGGAACAACAAGGTTTTGAGGGCACAGCGAAATACACGAAGATCAGAGATTTTACGAATTTCTGGGGGCAGCTCATTCCAAAGGGCAGGGGCTCCCACAGAGAAGGCCCTCCCCCTGGGTGTCGCCATCTGACATAATTTGGCCGATGGCACCCTAAGGAGACCCTCTCTGTGGGAGTGGACTGGTTGGTGGGAGGTTACTAGTGGCAGAAGACGGTCTCGAAGGTATCCAGGTCCAATGCCATGGAGCGCTTTAAAGGTGGTGACCAACACCTTGAATCGCACCCGGAAGACCACTGGGAGCCAGTGCAGCTCGCACTGTGATCATAAGTCACTTTTTTTCAGTGCTGTTGTAACTTTGAACAGTCACTAAATGAACCATTATAAGTCAAAGACTACTTGTGCAAAGGCAAGGAAAGAAAAAAGGTAGAAAAACAGGAAACAAACAAACAAAAAAATGATTCCTCTAGGAAATAACAACATCATCATTAAATTCTGACCATATGGAATAAGACCGATCAATCTTTTCATTCTTTTTATTCAAAGACAAGAAGTTTATAGAAAGAGAACAAACATGCTGTCAGTCTTAAACTGCCCATTTGGGATTGCACAGTCTTTGCAACTTTGAGGCACCATTTTTGGTTGCCCCCCTAACTCACCCAATAAAGCAACAATTCTTGATATACTGACAAGTTCTAAGTTTTTAGTATCCAGTTCAAAACAATTTTTATGTCTTTACACTTTATTGATCTTTGTGCTTATAGTATAAACTTATGGATATTAAACCAAAATGGGTTAATATTGGAAAAATATCTTATGAGTAAATATCCAATCACCTGTTTATATTGCAGCCAATCTTTTTAAACATTCTCTGGGGAATCCAATGCTTGAGGAAAAGAATTTTTCATTGAATTAATGTAGTTAAGAAATCAATGGTGCTTCTTGCTTTAAGATGTCTTATTCCAACTCTTTATTTCAAAGTTTTTACAAATAGCTAGTGTATTTCTAGTTTATTAAAATATTCTAAATTTAGAAACTTCCAAAACACATTTCAATATTGATAGTAATTTATGGGTTTTAGTTGCTACTAATGCAATGGATCAAATGGTAAACACGAGTGTTGCTTTAATTGAATATAGTGCAGTATTGCAAGAATAGGTATATAAGAAGGTGCTTACTAACCCAGACATAGAGTTAAGAGAGAGAGAGAAAAATTTTACTCAGTGGTCACCTTGTATACTTTAGGTTTGCTGCTTTTCTTCTCTCTTTGATACTGTAGGAAGTTAGCACTCACCTCAGCATCTCAGCATCTCCTCCCCTTTTTTCCCCTTCACCCAAAATCTTCAAGTCATGTGATCCTGTTAAAACTATCTTTCCAAGCAGCCACCATGTTTCCAGTGTCTTTCTCCCCACTTGGAATTGAACCCAGATGGCTATTTCTTCCAACAATACAATCTCCAGGTTACTAAAACAGGTATAGTTATTTGATCTTAAACTTTTGCACTTCTATCTGCTTATCCTAATGAGATGAAGATGCGATCAAAGATTGATTAACAAAGATTGAGTTACACCTCATACAATCTTTTTTTTTTTTAAATTTAGAAAGTGAATAATTTTTCTTCTAGTATAATGTTCCTGCATTCTCTTCCAACCTACTGTTGCAAAACTAGCGTTTTCTACTGAGGCCACCTAGCAATTACGTCCATAGATAAAACGGGCAAGAAGTTCAAAAAATATGGCTATTTTTTCTTCTACTTTTGTTTGCCCTTTTAATAGACCTCAAAAGTCAAACTTTCCAAAGGATTCAGTAATATAAACTTTGAGAAGTTCAGTACAGGTAATCCTCAACCTACAACAGTTGTTAGTGACCAAAAAATACAAGAGCACTAAAAAAGGTGACTTATGACCAGGGGTGAAATGCTCCCAGTTCGGACCAGATCGTCCGATCTGGTAGCGATGGAGGCGGGTGGTTCGGAGAACCAGTAGCAAAAATCTCTGCCCGCCCCCATGCCCAGCTGAGCTGCGTGATCATCAGAGGCTTTTTTTTAAAAAAAAATTTTTAAAGCATTTTTTCTACAACCTCTTCGGCCCAAAAAATGCTTTTAAAAGTTTTTTTAAAAAGCCTCTGATGATCGTGTGGCTCAGCTCAACCTCAACCAAGAGGTTGTAGAAAAAATGCTTTTAAAAGCCTCTGACGATCCCAGCTGAGTTGCCTGATCGGCAGAGGCTTTTTTTCTTTTAAAAAAAGAAGAGGTTGTAGAAAAAATGGTTTTAAAAGTAAAAAAAAAAAAAATTGGCCACGCCCATCCAGTCACATTAACCCCCTCCCCACAAGCCACGCCCACAGAACCGGTAGTAACAAATTTTAGATTTTACCACTGCTTATGACCCTTTTTCACAGTTATGATTCTCATGATCATGTGATTAAAATTCAAACACTTGGCAACTAATTCATGACGGTTGCAATGTCCCGGAGACATGTGATCACACTTTGCAACTTTCTGACAAGCAAAGTCAATGGGGAAGACAGATTCACTTAACAACCATTTTATTATTAACTTAACAACTGCAGCGATTCACGTAACAACTGTGGCAAAAAGGTCATAAAACGGGACAAAACTCACTTTAAAAAGTCTTACTTAGCAACAGAAATTTTTGATCTCAATTGTGGTCGTAAATCGAGGGCTATCTGTATAATCACATGTTGTAAAAGCACTGATTCATAATTACATTTCAATAAAACTGGCTACAGTTTTACAATAGACCTTAACTTTCAACTGGTCACCTGTGTGACCAGACCTGATTTTACAACATTTTTTGTACCAATCATTAAGCAAATCTATATATATTCCTATGGATGTTTTTTTTGCTGGAAACCAGGCAAAAAAGGCTGTGTCGTAAATAAAGGTCATGTGACTGTGGAGCAGCCATAAAGGTGAGCCAATTGCCAGGAGCTCAAAATGCAGTCATGTACACCTACAGTTCCAACAACTGTATGTGTACAGTTGTTGGAACTCCAGAACTAGTTTGTAAGTAGCTTTGGCAAGGGGCGCTTATAACTTTGAATGCTAAGTGATTACCTGTACCAGGGTCTTATCTATCAGCTTAATGAGCAGACATAGGTTTTCATCTTTTGCTGTCATTTCTGCCTAACAAACAAGGTGTCAGCGTTTCGAGTAATGAACCCATTGAAAGCAGAACTCTGTGGCAGGTAGATTCCTAAAAGGACATGTTTATTGGATACATCATATCGGCACAGCCGGTGAAAACCAACTCTACCAGTTCCTGCTGTTTTCACCTAATTAAAAGAGTAAAATTCCCCCCCTCCCATGTGTCACCGGTTAACATTGTCCAGTGAAGGTGGAAGGCAGGCTCCTCTCTTCTTCTGACAGCCACCTGTTTCAATGACCTTGGTTCCCACAGGAAAACTTTTTGTTTTGACTGTTAGCTGGGCTATCTACTTCCCCCCTCCCTTCTCCCTCTCAGGCTTTGTGGCAATTATAAGGCAGCACAAGATGGCTTCAGCCAGGTTTACTTCAGAGTTGACATAAGGTTAACCAGTGGTCAAGACAGTTCCAATAGGTACAAAATATCATGGTTATTTCTATGTGCTAAGCAATAAGCAATCTATCAATTGAATGGTTTATCAATATATGAATTAAAAATGAATTAAAATGAGTTAAAATATGCTGTCTCATCCTAAGATCTCACCTAGTTACTGAAACAGGTATAAAATCCAACACAGATCATTCAGGAACCCAACATGCGTTTGGATATACTAATAATCAAAAACAAGGGGTCATGATTATCTTACAGTTGTTTGCCATAAAATCAGTATCATGCAGAAATTTTCCACTTTCTACACAGCACCTCCAGAATAATGGCTTCTTTGTGAGCCTTAAACAACACAGCAGCATAATCCTGTCTTCTGCTGTTTGCTGTGCGCCAATATTAACCCAGCAGTAAGCCAATGCCTTGTATTTGAAGTACAGTGATGGTTGCCTCAAAAGAGTCACAAAGGGGAAATTTTTTCACAACTTTTGTTTAGGAATGTAAACTTCTAATAACTGTACTGAAGCAAATCTCAGTTAATCAAAAGAACATAAATACAGGTTGTCCTTGACTTACAACAGTTCATTTAGTGACCGTTCAAAGTTACAACAGCACTGAAAAAGGTGATTTATGGCTGTTTTTCACTCTCTCGACCGTTGCAGCATCCCCATGGTCAAATGATCAAAATTCAGTTGCTTGCCAAGGGGTTCATATCAGAGGTGGTATTCAGCTGGTTTGGATCAGTTCGCCCAAACCAGTAGCGGTAATCATGTGTTCAAGTCCTTCCTTAGCCATGAGGAAGAGTAAGCTAGTCACTCTTTCTCAGCCCAACTCACCTCACAGGATTGTTATTGTGGAGAAAAAAAGGAGGAGGAAGGCGCGTTTGATATACTCACTGCCTTAAGTTATTTTGAAAAATAATAAAGGCAGGACATACATACAAACGTACATACTTACATATACATACATACATACATACATACATACATACATACATACATACTGTGAGTATAATATATAAAATTATTATTATTGTTAAATTCTGGGTGAAGAATGGAGGTGAAGCCAGAGTGATTTCTAACCAGGGGTGAAATTCAGCAGGTTCTGACAGGTTCTGGAGAACCGGTAGTGGAAATTTTGAGTAGTTCGGAGAACCGGCAAATGCCACCTCTGGCTGGCCCCAGAGTGGGGTGGGAATGGGGATTTTGCAGTATCCTTCCCCTGCCACACCCACCAAGCCACGTCCACAAAACTGGTAGTATTATCTTTATTTAATACTGCCTGTGAAGCAACTGAACTTTCTGGCTGACACAGCTCCTTTTATAGGGAACTGATCAGCCAAACAACCAATCAGGAGAGAGTATTTTCCCGCTCCCACAGAGGACCAGAATGAGAACTTCAACCGACAACTATACACTATATACAATACATAACAATTATCGTATCCCTTTCCTTCATTTTATTATAAAAACCAGTTGACTAAGTGTTTACAGAGTGTGATATAAAAGAAGGAGCAATTTCTTGACCATGTTAGGTCAGTCTACCTCCTGGAGCTGTTGGTGCTCTACAATTGGAAGTGTTCCAGGAAAAACAAGACAAACATTAGTCTAGGATGGTATAAGGATTCGTGCCCTCAGCAGGGATTTAAATCAGAAGACTTTTGAGTTCCTTTCTAACCCTATGATTTTATGACTCTAAGGCAGCTAATATAATCGTACTATATAATGCATTTTGGCAATAAACTTTTTTTTTTTACTGTATCTGTGAGCTCTGAATGACTCCCGTAATAACTGGGAGAATTTCATTTCTCTGCTTTCCCTCTGTATTCTTTTCAATGGTATTAAGGTGAGGTAGGAAGAATGGTTAGTCAGGTAAAAGTATCTGGTTTTAACAAGCAGCAAAAATCAATCCATCCTTCAAATATTTGAAAAGTACAGACTGGGGATGAAAAGGAAATACTTCTTAACTAAACTTTTGTGCTAAACATCTTTAATATATTTTCAAACTGTAAAGCTAATTTCTCTTAAGGTTATTCATTTTGACAAATGTACTTTCTTATAGTCCTCACATTCCTCATTATTTAAACAGGAAGGTGTCAGCTTTGGAATTTATATTAAGCCGGAAGCTTCCAAGCTATCACCTTCTCATGTGTGGGAAAGTAGGAGGGGGGATTTAGTAGAGAGGTTGTCTTTAGACATAACATCATTCTTCCTGTTGGTCAAGGTCAGGCCGATCCTGCATCTGGAGAAGGATTAGTCGGAGTGCTATCTTGAGATGGGACGGATGCAGTGGTGGGATTCAAATAATTTAACAACTGGTTCTCTGCCCTAATGATTTCTTCCAACAACCAGTTAACCAAACTGCTCAGAAAGTTAACAACCGGTTCTCACGAAGTGATGCAAACTGGCTGATTTCCACCACTGGACGGATGGTGATTGGAGCATGTGATCGACTGAGGTCTGAGGGGATGGTTTTGGGGGTTTTGATTTACTGAGAGAAAACCTGGACCTCTCAGATTCGGGTTTTCCCAGATGTGCCAGTTTACCTATTCTAGTAAATAGAACTTTGAAAAATGCTTGCTTCAGAGTTTTTACTTGGAATTGGGTTTTTTTCTGGAATGCTGACAGAAGGGACACTTCCTAGGTGCTTCAGACTGAGGGAACATGCATAGATGCAGAGTGGGAGCGTTTTATGATTGTAGCCACCAAGATGAAACAAAGTTTATGTGAGGTCACAATTTATCATTGTACCAGAGCCTTGGTAGTGCAGCAGACTAAAGCACTGTTAAGTAACACCAGCTTCCTGCAATTACTGCAAATTCAAATCTCACCAGGCTCAAGGTTGACTCAGCCTTCCATCCTTTTGAGGTAGGTAAAATGAGGACCCTGTTTGTGCGGGCACTAAGCTGACTTTGTATAAAAAAGAACACCGCTGGGGGGGGGGGGGGGCGAAAGCCCTACTAAGCAGGTATATACAAAAGTATGAAGGCTATTACTTAATGCATTGTAAGCCGCCCTGATTCTCTGGAGAAAGGTGGCATATAAATCGAAACAATAAATAAATAATAAATACCATATAACTAAATTTATATATGCCACACATCTCGATTAGAGATGAGTCTAGACAACTTACAAGGTTGTTGGAAAAGCAACATAAAAATATAAAAATATAAAAATAAATAGTAATAAATCTTATTTTATGTTATTATACATCCTATCTATCTTATTATTGTTTACCTAGGACATTCATTCAAAAATAACTTAGTAAGTCATATCAACAGAAGGCGACTTCTGTTGATATGACTTACCAAGTTATTCTTGACTGAATATCACAAACAGAAACCTAACCCAACATGTTCCATGGCTAGTACAGATAGATTATTTTCCGGACAATTCAGGAATTCTGATTAAGAAGCAACTCCTCCTCACATTTACTTGGGAGCCTATTCCCCTGAATTTATTTGGACTTATTTCTGCTTGTATTAAAATCAGGAAGAAAACCATTTGCACATTTTTCCTGTTCAAAACTTTGTTCCCATCTGGTTTCCAAAAGCTGGCACAACCTCTCTTTGTGTATTCAGAATTCATGTGAAGGCAAATAGTACATGGTTTGCTAATTGTTCCCATGAACAAAAACATGAGGTAATCTCTTAAGGGTTGATTCTGTATACCAGGAAGAACGACAACAACAAACACAACAGGAGTTACATTACTAGAGATCACAGTAACCACCAAAGAGGAAAGAAATGTCAGGAGATTGCTTTCCAATCATTCCTTGATTCCCCCTTCATTTTCTTTTGCTTTTGCCTTGTTTCCTTTGCGTTTCCACTGCTATCCACTTTCGGGTGTGTCCAGGTGGAGAATTTGTGGCTCACGGAGTCAACACTTCAGTAAGAAACAGATGTATGTGTAATATTTTGTATCAAGTTAATTGGAGAAAAAGTACTGACAATGGATCATTGCAACAGTTTGTCTGCTTGGAAAATTTTGCCATTGTGGATTATGTGGCACTCCAAAATACCTTCTGTTTAGGTTACTAAATGAAAGAGACAAAACGATGCTATAGAGATAATTAGAGCTGCATCCTTTATTTTGATTGTTCCTTTGGCAATGTGCTTCTTGTTATTATTCATGGACATTTACAATGCTTCCTGACTGCCTTCTTCCAAGTCGTACTACAAATACTTTCAAATGTGAACAGCTGACCTAGCTCTTACAAGGCCAAGCTGTTAGTGGAACTGAAGTCCAATTCATTTCTTCCCTGAACTATGATCAGCTGCTGTGTTTAATCATTTCAAATTATGAAAAGAAAGTCCCAAAGGCTTGCAGTTCTTTTGCAGCTTCAGAAGGAGAGTCATGGGAGGCTTTCACTAATAATAAGCTATTTTAAGATTGTGGAGCTTAAGCCAATGAAGGTGAACCTGTGACATGCACATTAAAGGTGACACACCAAGCCATTTGGGGTGATACACCAGGGTTCACTAACATTCAAAAACTATTCTTGAAAACAGACCCCTTCTTACGTGGTTTTCAGAGGTTGCAAAGGCCGCATGTTCTTTCAGGCCTCTGAAGCCTCTGAAAATTGTTTGAAAATGGGGCAGGCTTTCATGTGGTTTTTGGAAGCTGCAGAGGCCATGGAAGAACTTTCTCTGAAGCTGCTTCAAGAACGGAGGACTTGTGTGACCCAGAGCAGCCTGAGGAGCTCAGTATCATCAGGACAATCGTGCTGTACCCCAAGGCTTGTACCCCTTGAGGAATGGTGCAAGATCATCTTGTTAAGTGGCAGCGATGATACTAGGGCAGGAAGCGCCTGCCTCCTAGAGAATGAAATATTTCAGAGAATATTAAAAGAGGCAGAATATTATATTTCCCCAAAGGAGAAATGGAGAAAAATCTTAACAAAGGCAGAAAGCAGCCCCAGTCTTCCTGCCATAGCCTCAAGCAGAAGTCTCAAATCCATCTTTAGAGATGGATATTTTGTACCTATTAAGAAAGCCAGGCCATCCTATTCATAAGCAAAACACTTTCAGCCATAACTCCCACAGAAGGCTGGAGCTGATGGGATTAAGAATTTACATTCCCCCACCCAAATTCTAAGGACAGGACATGGCTTTAGGCAGTGGTGGGATCCTGCCGGTTTAACAACTGGTTCGGTGATTGCGCACTTCACTGTGCGCGCGTGCACAATTTTACAAAAACTTACCTTCTGCATTACTGCTGGGGAGTAACACAGCGGAGACGCAGCAATCCGCTCTGCTGCGCAAATCATCTGAGAAGATATAGGTCAGTAAAGCATAGGGGCGGGCAGGTGGATGGGCCCACCTGATCGTCAGAGCTACTGGTTCACCTGAACTGGTCCAAATCGGTAGAATCCCATCCCTGGTTTTAGGACATAATAGGATTAACTCACCACCATTGATCATTGCAGTTCAATCACAAAAGCCCAGAACCCTATAAAAATCTCAATCACAAAACCCCAGAATCCTATAAAAATCCATCCACTCACCCAGCCAATTGGTCAGCCACCTCAGAAACATGCTGTTGTCACTGAAGTTTCTGCAAAACCAAATTAACAGAGACATTCTTTCCTTGTAGTCAGCCTCTATTTTATTTCCAGCATCTTTTTTCCAGCTTGGAACCAGGCTGGATTTTTCTTCCAACATGGTAAAGATCATTTTAGGCATTTTCTGAATTTTTGACATGCCAAGCCCCAAAGGTTTACCATTTTGTTTCATCTTAAAAAAGCTAATATGAAAAAAGTAACATAAAGCACACTGACTTAACCTCAATGAGCTCCTTGCTACAATCACCATCTACAAATCCAATAACAGGCATGGATTAAGAAGTATACCTAAACTATTAACATGCTGCTTTTGGGGGGAAATGCAAAAGAGGCTTAGCAGGACCATCCTCTTCATTTTAACTACAGACTCAGGGTCTTGATTGATGATCAGTTGACCTTCTGTTCATTTATTGATCCTTCAGTGAAGGTTCATCGGCGAGGGGCTTTTAATGGAAAAGATTCCGACTTTATCAGTACATGTTTTTGTTGTTTCAAATTTATACAGTTAGTCCCTGACTTACAACAGTTCATTTAGTGACCATTTGAAGTTACAACAGCATTGAAAAAAGTGACATATGAACATTATTCTGACAGTTGCAGTGTCCTCGTCATGTGAGCCCCTTTGCTTCTGACAAGCAAAGTCAATCGGGAAGCCAGATTGGCTTAACAACTATGGTCGTAAGTCGAAGACTACCTGTATTACTGGTCTCCTAGCAGGGGGTCCAAATTTCTCTCTCTTCCTCAGATCTTAATTCAGTTCATTGCCGTTTGTGCGGTTTTGGATTTTCCACTTTATTCCCATGTCTTGTAATACCACAGGGCTCTTGGATAGTTCTCTGTTTGACTTGGAGCCTGGTCAGGGTTTTTTTTTTCCACTGACCATTCCAGGATCACATTTTTTGGGTTCTAGACTGGAATCATTCCTGTCCTTCCCTCCACTGCTGGGAGGGGTCTTCCTTCCAAGGACCCTTAAAAGCACTGATTTTTTTTTTAATTGACCAGTACACTGTTTCTCAATCTCAGCATATTTAAGATATGTGGGATTCTGGCTGGGGAATTCTGGAAGTTGAAATCCACCCATCTTAAATTTGCTGAGATGGAGAAACCCTGGACTAGCAGGTTAATGAGGGTGTTATTTATTTTACCATTAATGCTGGCAGTTTCAAGGTTAGTATTTCTTTATATTAATTATGTATGTATGTGCACTCTGCTATATCATAATGTAGGGTTGAAGCGTTGGGTTTGTCTTAGTTGTAAATACCTGTTTTTATTGTTTGGTTATTAAGTTGTGAGCTAATTTTATTAGATGGCATTTTGTAATTAGTATGTACCATGATTTGTTCTACTCTCTGGTAACAAGCACATAAATAATAATAAAAATATTATTATCTTGCCAGGATAATCACATAGAGAAAAAGCAAGATTAATTCTAATGGCTAAATTCAACTTGAAGTAATTGTTTATGGAGCTTGTTGATTCTCCTTATCCATTGCTAAGAGCAATTACCCTTGGAATTCAGACAACATGCTCCAGTAGCAGTTAGTCTAATGACGAAGTTATTTCGGAGTTGTGGCAGAGGAGCAAAAGTGAGGGAGAAACATGCAATAGCAGGAATCTCAGTCTTACAGTGCAGCACTTTGTTGACTTTCAGCCATCATGGCTCTAGTTGTTTTTAAGTTTAGTGTTCATCAGAAGCCATCCCTCAATAGCACCTATTGTCCATCACATGATCTTTCCATTGGGGAAAAGATCAAAAGAGCAGAGTTCTGTTGTTGGGAAAATGGAAGGAGAGCAATGAATTATTTTCAGCCAATGGAATACTTGACACTGAAGAGTGTATTTCCATTTATTATAAGTGCCCAGTTATTAACAATTCATCATAATGTATTATCAGAGGCTCTACCCTGGGCACTCAAAGCACTTTCCTCAAAATCCCGCAATGTCTTAGATTCCCCTAAAGCATTATCTCAGCTGATTGGGCGGAATGTTTTCTCTCCCTTCCTCGACCTATGAGCTGAAAAACATATTTCTAATGCATTCTTCCTATCTTCTCTTGTTGACGGTAGGAATTTTATTTCACTGCCATTGATGCAGTGGTGGAAAAATGTGTTTTATTTACAGCTTTTATTTTAACCCCAGCTTTCCTTACGACAAGATGACAAGTAGAATTCTTCTCCTTCCCTACTTCCCAATACCATCCCCCCCACCCTATAATAGTCCTGTGAGAAAGATTAGAATAAGGATAGTCATCCCCCAGTAAAATTAATGGCTGAGTGAATCTGCAGGATGGCATATGGGAACATCAATTAAACCCCATCTTTTCCCCCCACATGTGTATGGTGTTTATCCATTTACAAAAGGGGTAGATGGACCACACTGACCATCAATTCAGATTTTGACATGCGTGGCTTATGGACACAACTGGCACAGTTTTGTTTTTTTTAAAAAATTTGATTTATATGCTGCCCTTCTCCGGAGACTCAGGGCGGCTTACAATGCGTTAAGCAATAGCTTTCATACTTTTGTATATTTATACAAAGTCAGCTTAGTGCCCCCACAAACTGGGTCCTCATTTTAACTACCTTAGAAAGGATGGAAGGCTGAGTCAACCTTGAGCCTGGTGAGATTTGAACTTGCAGTAATTGCAGGCAGCAGATGTAAGTAGATGTTAATTAGTCTTATGGACTTATGAGCTCTTATGGGTATTTGATCCAGAAAATGGCTTTCCATAATCCATATGAATTAAGGCATTGCTTTTCTACCGTAGTTTATTTTTCTGCTAAATTAAAAAAAAAGAAAGAGTTGCATTATACTTCAATGGAAATTACAAAGAATGAACCAGATCAGTGGGTTTTTCTTCGCTAGTAATCTTTGTTGAGGTGATAGGATGACTTTTTGGTTCCCTTTGTAATTGATTAATACCTGGTCAACCATGTATTTTGTTTGCATTGGGTGGTCAGGGAACGATTTCAAAAAGGTTGACTGACTGATGAATAGCTAATGGCTCTTTTCTGCCTTTCCTTTAAGATAATATGTGGTACACGCCAGGTGGGTTCTACTTATCTTTACTACCGGCTTGCAACGGTGCTGCATGCACGCGCTTTTTGTGCATGCGTTCTGATGATGTCAGGGTTGGTGGGCGGAGCCTCCCTCCAGTTTTACTACCAGTTCTATAGAACTGGTCCAAACCGGGGGCAACCCACCCCTGGTAAACGCCCCATACCAGTTAACATCATTTGGGCATAGAATTTCACTGATGGACAAAGTGTTACCACTGAAATGGGCTCACTAGCCCAGTGTGCTTAATAGCCAATCAAGGCACATTGAAAATAGAGACTGCAAATGTTTGTTCTGTGCAGAAGAAAGATGGGATTACCCCTCCCCCCCCGAAAGCAAGTATAAGCATTCAAAGGATAGAATTGCTTATTTATGATTTTGCATATAGTTTCAACAATAATCACCAGATTGCAGAGGTATCAAATCATTCATGCATCAACCAACTTCAAATTGTAGTACAAGATATGCCTCTCGCTGTAATGTTCCTCTGGTATCTTACAGTATCCCCCAAATTATTGTGTCAACAAGAACATTTCCCTCCTGCACTTCTGTGCCACACATTTGTTGTTTTGTTTCTGGCAATATGGAAGGAATCCTTCGCAAGGCAAAATGAAGTAATTTGGGCTCAAGCTGATCTCAGACTCCAAATATTGGGTCGATCACTTAAACACATTAGTGGCTTAATGTTGATATAAGACCTTTTAAAACTCAGCCCAGGCCTGAAAATAAGATGTCCCCTTTAGTTACTGTTGTTAAGGTCAACTGTTCTGACCCAGATCATGTTGGCAGATGCAAGCACCAATAAAGTCCTTTATTGCAACGTTAAACCATGACAGATGGCCTTCCAGGGTATTGGTAAACCTCCATTCCACTTTTTCCCACAAAACAACCACTCACAGTCAATGTAACCCAGTTCCACCAACTGGGCTCACTAGTCACCAGAACCCAAGCTCCCAAACAGGAAGAAAGTCTAAATCCACAAACCAGATGCACAGTTTGCAAAACACAGTAAATCACAATCCAGAGTCAGAGTCCACAAAGCAAGGTATTTATTTATTTATTTATTGGTTCGATTTATATGCCGCCCTTCTCCGGAGACTCAGGGCGGCTTACAATGCGTTAAGCAATAGCCTTCATACTTTTTATATATACTTGCTTAGTAGGGCTTTCGGCCCCCCCTAAGCGGTGTTCTTTTTATACAAAGTCAGCTTATTGCCACCACAATCCGGGTTCTCATTTTACCTACCTCGGAAGGATGGAAGGCTGAGTCAACCTTGAGCCTGGTGAGATTTGAACTTGCAGTAATTGCAGGCAGCTGGCAGCTAAGTGCTACTTAACAGCACTTTAGTCTGCTGCGCCACCAAGGCAAATCCAAAGGCTGAAACATAAATCAAAGTCCACGAGTCAAGGTTTCCAAAAGTCAGGGAAGTACATGCTGAAACAAACGGTTGTTCCCAACGAATGGATCCTACTCTGGCCTCTGGTTAAATCACCCTGAGCCAGGTGTTTCTTGTGAGGAGGGGCGGGGCAGCCTCCTTGCAAGCAGCCTCACAGGTCTCTTCTGAGCTTCCCTCTGCTCCACTTTCCGCACCTGCAGATTGTGTGGGGGGAGGCAGCTGTTCCTGGTCAAGAGGGAATTTGTTGCCTCTCGTCGACGCTGTCCAGGTACAGCAGATCCTACCCTGCATTCATGAAGGTAGGCAGCTCCCTGTCTGGTCGACCACTTCCCCCAATGCCAGAGGGGCCTGGGACAGCATCATCCTCAGCCACTGGACATTCCAGGGGAGAGATGCCATCTCCATTAGATGGTCCCGATTCTGATTCCTCCTCCTCTGAATCAGGATCCAATGGGGCCATGACATCAGCACCCTGACAGCCTTAAAGGGAGCAGGCTGATTTGGGGATTAGAAATTGGTGCATTTAGCCTATCTGGAAGCAATATGGTTCACTTGAAATGTTTAATAATAACAGTAAAAAGAATTTTCGAGAGCAAACCCACGTCAATCAAAGGAGATGCTACGAGTAGCTTAAACATTACAAAAGGAAGTGAGAGAGCTTCTTCAACTCTGCCAAATATTGTAACATTTGAAGTAATCCCCATTCTCAGCTTTGCTGTCAAGAGTTCTTCTCGGATCCCTTAAAATGAAAATTGGCTGTTCCTTTCAAGAATGCTAAAGTGAGGTCCCCTTGGGACAGAAACTCAAGTGAGGTGCAGTAGGATGTCTTTGGGGGATACTCACTACAACTGACTTTATTCTTACGGTTTCCAAGATTCTGTATTTACCCCAGACTTGAGTTAAAGATACTTTCCTGAAATCCAATTGTTGTCGCCTGTCTGATCGAGCCAGCTACGTGGGGTTTGACCACAGAACGTGATCCTGGAGTTCCTTTCTTCTGAGTCAGGCTTTGGAAATCCTTAAAATGGGAGGAGGAGAGCCATAGTATACTATCAGGCTGATCTCGCTATAGTAGTAACAGCACTAAGTTGAAGGGTTGATTTATTTTCTGAGCTGTGGATGATGCATTGAGCAAAGGGCTGAAAAATCTATTTTAATGTCGCTGTACAGCTTCAGGTGCCTGTAAGCTGCGTCAGGAAGCCAGGCAATTAGAGCAACTGCCTTCACCCAGATATTAGCACTGGGTTTTTGTGGAAGTTGTGATAGATGTAGGTCCCTAAGCATTGATTTTTGTGTGGGGGAGGTGCTTGTCTCAGAGTATTATGATAAAGCAGCTGAAGTAAAAAAAAAAACAAAACCTCAATTGAATTGCTGCAGCTCCATGAAAATATCAGTGAGATTGTTCTCACTGTGCATAGCCTGACACTGACAGCATTAGAATCCATCAGATCAGAGACTGTCTTTATAATATATTACCTGTCATTGCTGAGATTTGGTTTCCCAAAGCTTTGCCATCTTTTAGCCTGGAAAATGATGAGCGGTTTGTTCATCACAGCCAAGGATAACCATGGCCATCCAATGGTATTTTATTCTAATGCCTAATTAATTCTTTTAATGTGTTTATTTTAAATGGCCTAGCACACTGAATAAGCGGACACATCCACATCAGTTGCTGTGATGTTTAAAATTTACAGGCTGTCCTTGACTTACAACAGTTCATTTAGTGACCATTCAAAGTTACAACAGCACAGAAAAAAGTGGCTTATGACCGTTTTTCACAGTTACGACCTTTGCAGCATCCCCATGGTCACGTGATCAAAATTGGAAACTGGTTCATATTTATGACATTTGCAGTGTCCCAAGGTCATGTGATCCCTTTTTGCAATCTTCTGACCAGCAAAGTCAACCAGATTCACTTAAAAATCAGATTACTAATTTATCAACTGTAATGATTCCCTTAACAACTGTGGCAAGAATGGTTGTAAAATGGGGCAAAATTCACTTAATAAATGTCTCATTTAACAACAGAAATTTTGGGCTCAGTTATAGCCTTAAGTCGAGGACTACCTGCATCTCATGCAGGCACTGTTTTCAGAAAAGAAATAGCCAAAGTTTGTCCCAGGACTCTTTTTAGAACTGGAAAAAATTATGTGGCACCATGAAGATAAACATAGATTCGGGTGGAGTGGAAAATTGGTATAAGCACCACGATAGAAATCAGGAGATGGTGAGTTCTAGTCCTACCTTAAGCACAAAGCCAGCTGGGTGACTCTGGGCCAGAGTCTCACTCCTAGGAATGAGGCAGTGGCAAAATAGTTCTGAAAATCTTGCCAAGGTAATTGCAGGGACTAGTCCAGGCAGTGTCCAGAAGTCAAGACTGATTCATTTGTTAAGCTTTTAAGCTTACTGCAGCCTTCAGAGAAAATAATATACTTGCTATTCCCTGTGAGCTAGGCAGCTGATAAATGAAGAGTCCACAGAAATGGGACTTCAGAGGGTTCCGATGATTGAGTACATTTTTGCATCCAGAAGGTCTCAAATTCTATTCCTTGCCTTTCCAAATATTTCCTACCAGAAAATCTTGAAAGCGGTAGCAAGTTAAATGGATGAAAGATCTGATTTATCTGCAATTTTTTATATTGCAGTGTTATATTATTATAACTTTTTTTCTGGTTCCATGTCTCCTGCTTATTAAGCCAAATGCATGTTTTACTAGTTATCTCCCTTAGAACAATGACATGTAGGACTTAGTATATTGTAAACCATTTGCAAAAGAAGTGATAAGGTGTCCTGAGAGCTAGCTTTACTACCCAAAGAAGAGCAAACTTTGTTCTCCAAGGCATTGCCAGAAACTATACATTGCCATCTGAAGATGGCGCGGGAAGATGCACTGATTGCTGGTTGCAGTGAGTATATTTAAACTCTGAATCTGTAGCAATACATCAGACTAGTACAGTTTCTCACAAGCTTGATGTCCTCAGGACATCATCTTCCTCTATTCTGAGCAATCTGAGGAGTTGAAGACGTGGAACATTAAAATTTGGAGCAACCTTAGATAAAGCTAGATTAGCAAACTGGAACTGATTAGCTATGCAACTGTTTTGAGACTAATATCTTGTAATCTGTGTGAATGACTGAAGAATTGCATCATCCCATTACTTTCATGATATTTGGCCTTTATAACATCTGCCCCATCTTATTGCAGCAATGGCTATGTATGCTAGAATTTGTGAACAGTTCTAGAGAATAACAAGTTGGGAAAGGCTAAAATACCACCATTTAGCCAGCTTATTTTATACTGGAAGCTACTGAAGTGTTCACCAAACCAATGTTCTGTAATCTGTATTTATTGCTTCCTTATCATCCTAGCTATCTTTATGCCCTTCTAGACTAGTCTTCAGGGGTGGGTTCTAAATTATTTTACTACCGGTTCTGTGGGCGTGGCTTATTTTGTGGGCATGGCTTGATGGTCATGTGACAATTATTTAGGATTTAGCAGAGGTACTGGTCTACCAGGCTTTTAACTGCTTGCAGTTAAATGGTCTACCCATTTATTTTTGCAGGCACTGATCTACTCATTTGTTTTCTTTTAACACTGATCAGCTGTAGGGCAGCCCTTTGAAGCCCTGCAACAAGAGTTTAAACAGTTTTTTTCCCTCTAGCCATCAGCTGGGACTTAGGAGGCAGCAATAGATTGGGGATGAGGCCAAATAAAAGATAAGAATAACGTGGGGGGTTGGGAGGGGTCGGGGGGGCAGAACTGGTTCAGTGAAGTCATATTGTCACCAGTACCGGCTCAGTGGAATCGGGCCGAACCGGGAGCAACCCACCACTGCTAGTCTTCACTATTAATTTATTTATTTATTAGCTCAAGCTAATCCTAAACATTAAAATCCCGTAGATACAGACAATTATTTGAGAGCAACGTTTTGTATATGAGGATGTATGTGAAAATAATCAGATGGAGTGTTACAAACTTACCACTTTTGAATATCTATGTGATGCACATACAAAAGGGAGCACGGCTAGCATTCCAGTGCTACAACCACCATATTGTTGCTTTTGGCCCTCCCAATATGGACACCACTGTTTGAGAGAATAAAGGGTTTTGGAGAGACTAGTTAAGATACCACACTGAATCTCTTAAATACATAAATGGAAAGTCCAGGATGAATGCCTGTGTCAGTGCCATTTAAGGCCTTTCAAAAAAGTAGTTGATCATCACTGGTTCTGTTCCAGTGTCCAAAAAAAGTATAGGCTATGGGTGGATATAATTTATCATTCTTCCACCATCTGGCAGAGGTAGGAGGGAATGTATGTGGCAGGAAACCAGTCTGTGCTGGAGCTAGATCTAAAAAAGAACCAGGAAATAAAATGGCACTAAGGGTTCCTGAGAACAAGAGTTCATCTGAAATTCAGTGCTGCTCTACAAACTCATTTGTTTAGGCCCCTTCCACTTCATTTCTCTTTGACATCTCCTTTTATTATACTCCCCCACCCCCCTGCCTCAGGACCTAAATATAGATATACATGTGTTCTGTCAAATGGATAGAAAGATGGGGCTGAAATAAAAATAATAACAGTAAATAGTAGGATACACTCCATATGGATATGGATAAAAATATGCAGCTGATGAAGTGGCCTGCAGTTGGGAGAATAAGCCATAATACAATTGTTAGACTTTTAGGTAGATTCATCTGCAGAAATCTTCATGCTGTAATTTTTCTCCTGATTACAAATCAGCTTTAATTTTAATTAATTAAATTTAATTAATTTTTAATTCTGGGGGACACTTGTCTGTGGTACATAACAAATATGCGGGGAGGGATGTAGGCCAGAATAGCTCTGTCCCAATGAGCAAAGAGACAAAAATTCTTTGGTATGCTAGAAAAGGATAAAAGTGGAAGACAGTTTGCAGAGCATATCTAGTAGTTATGCAGATAAGTACTTTAGTCTTATCTATAATCTGGCAATATTTCTGTCTATCGGAGAGCAACAATAAAGAAACTACTTTGAAGTAATTCCTTACATTATTCTTGGTTCCTTGGGCCTCACAAGATCATATTTGGCCACTGATACACTCGCCATTTTCAGAGCAGTGGGCCTCTGGATTCAATGACGATGGCACCTGACTTTGCGAAGTCTTTCCAATTTGTGTTTGTGTAACAAAGAGAGAAAAGTGCATTCAGAAGTATAGCAAAATAAAAAGCTCCTTATGGGCCCTTTAATGAGAAGGGGGCCGTGAGTTAAAAGAAAAAAAAACATGTGGGTGTAGTGACAGCTGGGTAGCTAGGCAATAGGAACATTGCCTGCCTTTCAGGGTGCACTGCAAAGATCACTTCCCAAGTTGTACATTTCTGTCTCCTACAACTTACTCCTACATGGAGGCCTCCTGCTGGAGTCCTCCTCGATGCCTCCCCCTTACCTGGGGTGAGCCAGAGAAGTTGCTTGAGGAAGGGGGATGGTTTCCCTCTTGATGTCCGTTTCAGCCCATCCATCTTTTTATTTATGTATTGTATGTATTGATCAACCACTTCAATTCATGCACTGCTTATTATTTAGTACAGAGCTACTATAGCTATGATATTTTGTTCCTATGGGTAGTACAAACCAGACCACCTGCCTTTGTATTTAGGAATGCCTGCTGGTTAAGGTCATAGATACAGCTTTTTGCTTTTAGTTGATCTAAATAGTTATAGAAACAACATTCTCAGTAGTGAGAGTGGATGTATGATGTTCAGAGGTGGTATTCAGCTGGTTGGGACCGGTTCGCCCGAACTGGGTGGGCCTGCCTACCTGCCCACCCGCCCCGGTTCTATGCTGTCTTATTTAGGCACATTTTTGAGACCAGGTGCATGTGTGGAAGGCCGGGCACATGCATGGATGGAGTATGTGTGAGCGAAGCGTGGATGGGGCACATGCGAGTGAAGCATGGACGAGGCGCATGCTCACATTTGCGAATCGGGAAAAAAGTGAATACCACCCTGATGATGTTTTTTCCCATGATTGGCTCATAGTGAAGCACACGTAGCTTAGTCTTAGTCCTTTCCACCAGCCTGGTGTGGTTTTACTGGGTCTGCATTTTCAGGTAAAGGATCTGATTTGTCAGCATAACAGAATAACAAAGTTGGAACGTACCTTGGAGGTCTTCTAATCTGCTCAAGCAGGAAATCCTATACCAGGGATGGCTAATGTTTTTGCCATCGCGTGCCAAAAGCGGGGGGAACGCAGGGGGTCGCGCGCTTGCGTGCTCACACCCATAATTCTATGCACCCCCTGGAGGCTGGAAAGTGGGACCGGAAGTGCAAATGGGCTTTTTTCCAGCCTCCGAGGGGGTGGGGAAGGCTGTTTTTGCCCTCCCCAGGCTCCTAGAGAGGCTCTGGAGCCTGGGGAGAGCAAAAAACAGGCCTTCTCCCAACCCCACAGATTCTCTGGAGCCAGGAAACAGCTTGTTTCCCTATTCTGGTGGGCCCAGAAGGCCCAAAAATCAGCTGGCAGGTATACGCATGCGCGCTGGAGCTGAGTTCACGTGCCCACTGATATGGCTCCGCGTGCCATAGGTTCACCATCACAGTCCTATACCATTTCAGACTAACATTTCGATTTCATCTAGAACTGCCTCTGGCTCTAGGACTATTGGAAAGCAAAAAGGGCTTTTTAAAAAAGAATGTTGATGATTATTACTTTAAAATATTTTAAAGAATGATATTATTTGTTTAAATTTAGAGAGACGTTATTGTATTGTTTATTTCTCTGGATTAAAAGAAAGTCAGGGGTCCTGTTTGCTAGAAAATTGTTTGATGCATATCTATTTTATCAGTTTTAATTTGTTTTGTTATTCCCTTTCCCCCTTTAATTCTAGTTTGTATATTAATACTTGATTTTGAAATTTAATAAAAATATTATAAGAAAGAAAAGAAAGAAAGAAAGAAAGAAAGAAAGAAAGAAAGAAAGAAAGAAAGAAAGAAAGAGAAAGAAAGGAAAGAAGGGAGGGGGAAGGAAAGGAAGAAGGGAGGGAGGGACGAGGGAGGGAGGGAGGGAGGCAGACTGGATTTTCAGCTTTGGGAGGGACAAAACCTCACGTTGCATGCCATGACTTGCAGTTTGGGCTTTCTTCTGAGGTTGCAGAACTAAATCTGTAATGCCTAAGTACAGGATTGATTGATTGATTGATTGATTGGCTGGTTGGCTGATTGATTGATTTCTACAAACCTTAGTGTTCCTTCAGTCAATGAATTCTAGATGGCTTACAGTCTAAATATCCTAAAATGCAGAACATCAATAATCAAACATCAATAATCCATGATCACCTAGTCATCCCTTCCTATATTAATTCAACCCAAACCAAAATATTTCCTGAAAAGTGGTGTGGAATATTAATATTAATAGCCATCTTGACTTTGAGGAGCATTCCAGAAGCAGGAAGACTCATTTCTAGAGGTCCATTTTACCTTTCTCTCTTAGGATGGAAACTGAGGCATGCCTTCTCTGCTTGTCTGTATCAGGTGGTAGCTTCTGTGGGGAAAAGTTGGCTTTTAATTTTCCAAGATTAATGGATGCTGAGGCCCCTCTCTGATATAAACTTGATTCTTCCTTGTTTGATCAGAGCATCTATCTTTAAGGTACCTCATTCCTGTTTATTTGATTGTGTGATTTAACACATAGCATCCTTCTTTGTATTTCATGTATCAAAGACAGCTTCTAATAAAAATCCAACCTGAAGAGAGTAAATGAAGTCTTTTGCAAAATAGACAGCCACTCTGTCCACTGAAAAATAAGATGCTATTTGTAAAATGGATTCCTCCCATCTCGTCCCAAAAACCTACTGGGCCCTCCCTCCACAAATTTGTGCCAGAGAGTTATAGATCCTCAGCAGTAGACTTCACTGAATTTATTTTAGATATAGCTGACTTTCCTCCAAGGATCTCAATGAAACCTAATTTCATCAGATTTGAAGAATGAATCAGGTTGTCCTGTGGCTTTTATGCAGGTGTGAGGATTTAACTTGTAGATCTCTACAGGCCACTCGGATATGCCAGCATGAACTGTGGTGGCACAGTGGTTAGAATGCATATTGCAGGCTAACTCTGCCCACAGCCAGGAGTTTGATCCTGACTAGCTCAAGGTTGATTCACCCTTCCATCCTTCCAAGGTCAGTAAAACGAGGACCCAGATTATTTGGGGCAATATGCTGACTCTGTAAACAGCTGTAAAGCACTATGATGTAGTATATAAGTCTAAGTGCTATTGCAATTATTGGCTGATAGGAGGAAATGAGGAGGAAGGAATAGGAAAATCTTTTCACGTAATCAGGTCTGTTTATTTGATGCTGTGCTTCATCCATAAATAGCAAGTAATATGAGTACATTGCTACATATTCAGTCCTCTATAATACTTTGATTTTTCTTTCTTTTTTGTTCCTATAGAGGGTTGGCTGGTTTCCTTTTTCTTTTCTGGTAATGTACACATTACACTCTCAGTGTCTCAGCATATGGAAGATTTGTATTGTATGTATGTACTTGATGAATGTAAATTTCAGTCTTTAATGTCTCTTTCTTTCTTTAACCCAGACGTTTCCTGGGGTGCAGGGATTTTATATGCAGATTCTTTTGATGTCATATTAACGAAAAACACAAACAAATCTGTAACTAGCACTGTTGGCAGCAACTTTGAGACATTTTTGTAGATTTCTGGAGGATGAAGGCACAGACGAGAGAGTGGTCTGTAGATTTTCAACAGAAAAAGTCAGATGTTAGTGGATTTAGCATAAATCCTACTGCAAAGGCCAGGGGGATATATATATTGAAGTTCTTTTTTTTTTTTATTGCTGACTATAGTCAATACAAATAGAGAAATATTTTGGTCCTTCTTCTCCCAATCACTCTTTAAAATCTTTGCCCATATTCATATTGAAGATTCTCAAGTTGCCTAAAGTAAGACCCACAAAAAGTGATGTCTTCTATCGAGTCATCCTGGACTGCATCTTTGAAGGGAGAAACATTTGTCAGTAGATTTTAAAGGGAAGGTTGGCGTCTCTGAAATAATCCTAAATTCTTTGGGCTGTAACCACATATCTACTCAGCTTGCAGTACTGTACAGGTAGCCCTCGACTTACATTTAGTGACCGTTCAAAGTTACAACAGCATTGAAAAAAGTGAATTATTACATTTTTCACAGTTACGACCTTTGCAGCATCCCCATGATCATTTGATCAAAATTCAGGTGCTTGGCAACTGGTTCGTATTTATGATTGTTGCTGTGTCCAAAGATCATGTGATACCCTTTTGCGACCTTCTGACCAGAAAAGTCAATGGGGAAACCAGGTTCACTTAAAAACCAGATTACTAACTTGTCAACTGTAGCGATTCACTTAACAACTGTGGCAAGATAGGTCATAAAATGAGACAAAACTTGCTTGGGCTCCATTGTGGTCGTAAGTCGAGGACTACCTGTATATGTAACTGTTCACAGGGAACTTGTGAAAGAATGTGAACATGTAAATGCAGGGGCTTTAATACTAAAACCAGCATCTAAAATTGTAGCTGGAAGTTATATATTGTAACTTTTTGTAAATGTCCTCCCATCCCGCAACTCCTAAAACATGCTAGGTCTCATTGTCTGGTACTCCAGATACTCCAAATCATCTGAAGAACACCAGGTTGAGGATGACTGATAAATTCAAAACGTTGAATGAGTATAGAAATGAGCAGGAAGCGAGTAGAATATTGGAATAATATATAGTACCCAGAATACCAAGTCCCATCCCTCCCCAAGCATTAGGACATAAATAAATGTACTCAGTAAGAGTACATTATCAACAATCTAGTTTGGGTGACAAAGGGATGAGTAACTGAAGTCAGGCTTGCCATTTCTGAATTGGTTGTAATAGATATTGGCTTAAGAACACATTATCCTTAGCCAGTCTTCTCACCAAAGAAAGCATCAATTCTCCAGTTGCAAATGTGGTCTTTTAGAAAAATGCCATAATCAATGACATTAAGAATATGAAAGCTGACGGAATATCCAGGAAATCAAACATAGTCCCACTGCTTTCACCCATACCTCAATTTACGAATTCAGCAGCATGATTAAGCCTGCTTTCATAGTATACTCAGGTTAAAAATCAAACGGGAATGGCAATGACATCAAAACAACAATAAAAATATTTATTTATTTATTTATTTATTTATTATTTAATTTCTATACCGCCCTTCTCCCTGAGGACTCAGGGCGGTGTACAGCCAGAATTAAAAGGACATGCAAGACAAATATTAAAAAACAATTAAAAGATATATAAATTTGGCCCAATTAAAACTCATTACCAATTAAAACGTTTAAAACATTTAAAACAGTTAAAAATTTCATCTTAAACCAGCCCGGCTTGTTTAAATAAATGGGTTTTAAGGGCACGACGGAAGGCACTGAGGTCCTGGATTCTCCTTATCTCTGGGGGGAGCTGATTCCAGAGGGTAGGTGCCCCCACAGAGAAGGCTCTCCCCCTGGGGGTCACCAGCCCACACTGTCTGGCTGATGGCACCCTGAGGAGGCCCTCTCTGTGGGAGCGCACGGGTCGATGGGAGGTCATCGGTAGCAGCAGGCGGTCTCGAAGATAGCTAGGCCCTATGCCATGGAGCGCTTTGAAGGTGATAACCAGCACCTTGAAGCGCACCCGGAAGACCACCGGGAGCCAGTGCAGCTCGTGCAGGAGCGGTGTTACATGGGAGCGCCATGCTGCTCCCGTCACTACCTGCGCTGCTGCGTTCTGGACCAGCTGGAGCCTCCGGGTGCTCCTCAAGGGGAGCCCCATGTAGAGAGTGTTGCAGTAGTCAAGGCGAGAGGTGACGAGGGTGTGAGTGACTGTGCACAGGGAATCCCGATCAAGAAAGGGCCGCAACTGGCGAATCAGGCGAACCTGACAAAAGGTCCCCCTGGTTACAGCCGTCAGATGTTCCTCCAAGGACAGCTGCGTATCCAGGAGGACTCCCAGATTGCGAGCCCTCTCTGTGGGGGCCAATGACTCGCCCCCAATAGTCAGTGATGGAGTCAACTGACTATATCGGGATGCCGGGAGCCACAGCCACTCAGTCTTGGAAGGGTTGAGCTTGAGCCTGTACCTCCCCATCCAGACCCGTACAGCTTCCAGGCACTGGGACATCACTTCAAGGGCATCGTTGGGGTGGCCTGGGGTGGAGATGTACAGCTGGGTGTCATCAGCGTACTGGTGGTATCTCACCCCAAAGCCACGGATGATCTCACCCAGCGGCTTCACATAAATGTTGAACAGAAGGGGCGAGAGGACCGATCCCTGCGGCACTCCACAAATGAGAGGCCTCGAGGTCGACCTCTGCCCCCCTGCCAACACAAACTGCGACCGGTCGGAGAGAAAGGAGGAGAACCACCGCAACACGGTGCCTCCCACCCCCAACTCTTCCAGCCGGTGCAGCATGATACCATGGTCGATGGTATCAAAAGCCGCTGAGAGGTCTAATGGGACCAGAACAGAGGAACAACCCCTGTCCCGAGCTCTCCAGAGATCATCAACCAACGCGACCAATGCCGTTTCCGTGCTGTGCCCAGACCTGAAACCCGACTGGAACGGATCTAGATAAGATGTTTCCTCCAGGAATTGCGGAAACTGTCGTGCGACCACACTCTCAACAGCCTTTGCCATAAAGTGAAGGTTGGAGACAGGACGATAGTTGGCCAATATTGCTGGATCCAGGGACGGCTTCTTGAGGAGAGGCCTCACCACCGCCTCTTTCAAGTAAGTAACCCTCACTCAACGAAGCGTTGATAACACCCTGGAGCCAGCCTCGTGTAACCTCCCAGGAAGCCAGTACCAGATTCATATGCCTGAATCTGAGATGCCACCACTTTCTCCAGATTCCCGACATTAAAATGGAACTTTTTATTAGAAAGATTATCTTTCTAATTATGCCACAGGCCCAGATTTGAACCAATGTCTATGTTTAAGCCAGTTCGTTCAAGTGAGATCTAATGATGATCTTCTGAACTAATTAAGTAGATAACTGTAATGTTTCTTCAAGTGTTAAATCTTTAAACTACATGACTATTTTAAAAGCCTTCATGAAAATTTTGTTCATTCAGATAATTCAAATGCTTGGACTACTAGCCTGGAATTAGCCATTAGGAAAAAGATCTCGCAAATTTTGGAAACATCTTGCCTGGCTACTGGCCATTTCTGAGCACAATGTACAAAGATGGTGTTAATCTTAATGCTGTGTGCAGCCTTGGACCTGAAGGCTGAACATTTGCCAAAATTAATCTGTTCGTTATCTATTTGCCAAACAAAAATATGAATGACCTAGCATCATGCTACCATAAGACAATTGAGATTTAATATTTATCATTTGAAAATAGCTGCTGTTTGAAAAGAAAAGAATGAAACCTATTAGTTTTCAGACTGTGACACAACACAAGTAAAAATAAAATATATTCAGTCCGATATATGAATTTATTATTTAGGTTTAATTTACATGTGGATTTATTATGAAACACAATGGCTGCTTTATTTTGGGGGCTGTAGAAATCCAGAAGGCTGGAAAACAAAAAAGCTAAGGAGAGTGGCCATATGTGATCCATTAGAAAGATCAATATCTATGGTATGGTCGTTCATCTCATATTCTCTATTTGAAGATTATCTTCTCTAACTCTTCTATACAAATGGGGAATCTGTACAAGGCAAAGGAGGGACTCATGAAGTTTTCCATTCCATTAATATTGAGCACTGGGAGAGCAGGCTGAGCATGTGGACAGTATAAGTCGTTTAATTACAGTCGTCTCCATTATGGTATGATATATTGCCTTACTATTTAAATTAAAATCTTAATGTGCAGTTTTCGTCTCCTTTTTTGTACTCTTTTTGGATGATATGTTTCGTCTTGGAGAGGAGAGGATAAACAAATGCCCATCATTCTCATCTGAAAGAAATATTGACAATAGTCAAGTAGGTATGTGACTGTGTTTTGTGCTTGTTTTCCATGAGAATGTCTATTTTCATTTTAATTTTTTAAAAAAATTTCAATGAATTGGAAAGTTTTGTGTAGTTTTAGTGCCCCAGTGCTATTGAAATCACAATATATTTTATAAGGGAGTGATTGGTACATTTGTGCACTTATAATTCAATAATGCGCTTTGAAAAAATTAAGGGCAAAGAAACTTTCAGTCTTGATTCTTAGGCATGCTTTAACAGATCATCCCAGCTGCTCTCTGCTTAACTGTCAATTAAATCACCAAAGTGTCATTTAATAAATGCTTTAAAGAATATATTTCTAGCTGAAAAATAGTTGTCAATACTCAATGGAAATTAATTAAAATTATGTAAACAATGACATTTCAAACCCTTCCTTCCTTCCTTCCTTCCTTCCTTCCTTCCTTCCTTCCTTCCTTCCTTCTTCTTGTGAATTTGAAGAACACAACTCTCTGCTGACTTCTGTTCTGCCATTTTCTTTTCGTATTTATAGAACTTAATTTTAGAAAAAAGACTAATATTTTGAATTTTGATTATAAAATATTGGGTTTCAATTATAAGATATTGGGTAGACGAAATGCAATTTCTACTCTAATTGTAGAGTAGAAATCCCGTACTAATATGCTAATGATCTAAGACTGATTAGATGTAAAAGACATTCAGGGTTTAAGATGAGAGAGATATTAAGGTTTAAGTCTGTGTGGCATTTACATTTTCTGCTCTTTATAGTAATGCAGGGACAGGAAGCAAACTAGTGCAAGAACCAGAGAATCATTTGGTACAGCAAAGAGACAAGTCAACATTTTCTCATCATTCTGATATTTAAACCCAGACTGGATGATATTAGGAAAATACCATGTTTTTGGCATTCTTTTTATTGTAGAATATTAGTGTTAGAATACCTGCCCTGTATTCAAGTATTCTGTACGGGATTAGGTCAATAAGATTTTAGATAACAAACCCATGGAAGTTCCAACCTTGATGAATCAGAATAAATTTTATAGGGCTAAAAATCAAGTAGCTTCGTGGGTTCAATGACTGGTTTAGATGCAGCCCCAAAAGGGCAAAATATGAAATGTATTTCAGTGGACTCTGGTCTCTTCATGCACCCGCTTCCAAAATCATCTGATCAGGAGAGAAGAAAGTGTTTTGTTACTTTCTAAATGAGCATAAAATGGCTGCTGCAGCTCCAGTTTTGCAGTGCTGGCTGCAAAATCTTGGTGTTTTTTTTTTTTTTTACTGGGATCAGGCACATGCTTTGTAGATCAATCCTCCAAATCATAGCACAACCTATTTAATAACTAGCCAAGAGGATTTTATAGTGAGATAGATGGAGGGCAAATAAGAGCAAAAAGCTTTCCATGGAAAATATTTGCGCAATGTTTTAAAAGGCAGATGTGGACACTGGAACAATTGTTTAAGTGTGTGTGATGTACATCCCTTATAGCAATCCTGCAGACCAGAACTATATGCAGCCCACCAGCTTCCAAAGCTTTGTCCCAGAAAGAGGACAAACATTTTGATCTCCTTTTTGTTTAGTTTGACATTTGGGAGTTGAATAGGCAATGGATGCCTTGAGTCTTGCTCTCTGTTATCTTCGAGGCTCTGAAGGATTACTATGATCATAGTCCTCCAATTCAAAACCATTATTAGAAATGATGATGATGGTAGTGTGGGAAGCCCCCGCTCCACAGAATGAAATATTTTGGGGAATATTAAAAAGGCAGGATAGAATATTTCCCCTAAAGTAAGGTGACCAGATTTTAACATTGGTAAAGAGGGACATTGTGGGTGTGGCTTATTTTGTGGGCGTGGCTAGCTGGTCATGTGACTGGGTGGGGGTGGCTAGCTGGTCATGTGACTGGGTGGGTGTGGCTAGCTGGTCATGTGACCGGGTGGCCATGGCTATGCGTATAGGGTAAGATGAACAGATTTTAACATTGGTAAGAAGGACACCATTGTGGGCGTGACTTATTGTGTGGGCGTGGCTTGGAGGCCATGTGACTGGGTGGGCGTGGCTAGCTGGTCATGTGACCGGGTGGCCATGGCTATGTGTATAGGGACTACTCAGAGGGCTGAAAAGTCATTTCTGACAGGTCCTCACACTTTTGACTGGTCCTCACACTTATGACCATCCTCACATTTATGCCCATGCAGTATTCTTAACAACCATGTCACTCATTTCACAACTGCTTCTCTTCACCATGATGACAAGATAGGGCAAAAATGTAAAATGTGAGGACAGTCATAAATTCGAGGACTGGTCAAAAGTGTGAGGACCAGTCAAAAATAACTTTTTCAGCCCTCTGAGTAGTCCATATGCATTAAAGGATACAGCAATAGAGAGGGATGAAGGAATGGAAATTAGAGTAGGAGTGAGGGTAAGAGAGGGAGGAAGAGAGGAGGAGAAGGAGAAAGGAAGAGGAAGTAGGGAGGAGAAAAAGAGGGTGCGGGGAAGAGAAAGTAAGAAGGAAAGAAAAGAGAGTGGTGGTAGGTTTGAGGAGAAAGATTGCTGTACAATAAAAAAGATGAAAGGGAAGAAAGCCAACCCCAAGCAAATATAAAGATATTAAGATTAAGAATGAATTGTTAAACTTTAAAGAATAAAAGAGAACAAATATGAATAAATAGCAATAATTAGAAACACACATACAAACATGCAATGTATTTTCTTTGAACAGAATATTTGGCTGGTTCACAAATTTAAACAGCGTTTAGTCATTTCAATTAAATTTACAATTTCTATATTTCCTTTTTGCCATATTTATTCCTCATCTATTTTTTTAAAAAAACAATATTACCCTTCATCCTCATCTCTAATCTTAATCAAATTCAATTTTTCCCTTCTATTCTATATTATACCCCTTCCCATTGTCATCTATTTTTATATCCATCCTCACATTGGTTAATTATGTAATTATGTAATACAGTTGTTTAATACAAATTCAACATTTTAATATAAATCAATTAGTTATATAACTATCTTTTTTGTATATTAATCAATATGAACATGAATATTCCAATTATTTCCATGCAATCCAATTTCTTACAAATCAATTAATTATATTTACCAATAATAATAAACCAAATAATTTCCCCCATATATTCCTCCAAACCACAACTTAACCATTTCTGCTTTCAACACAATATACAATTATTAATAGTATCTCAATTATTACAATTCCCTAGTTAAATAGAGCTTTTTTTCTTTTGTGTTTTAAAATCTTGAACTCTCCTCTTTTGCCCAAAATTTCCCATTGTTTGCAGTTTTGTACCTACCTTTTTTGGTGAGGAAAAAGAAAAAGAAAAAGAAAGAAATCTCTCTCTGCCTCATTTTGTCATGTTGCAGGTTTAGTTTCGCTTTCGCCTTTGTTTTCAGTATAGCTGCGGGGGGAAATCTGCTCCAGGAACTTTTTGCAGCTTTTTGCAGCTAATTAACCTAGCGGAAGCTGTTAACAGGGGCTGTTTTTTCTATTTTTGCAGGCATGGGTCTATTCATTTTTTTTTAACACTGATCAGCTGTAGGTCGGCCCTTTGAAGCCCAGCGGCAAGAGTTTAAAGAGTTTTTTTTCCCTCTAGCCATCAGCGGGGATTCAGGAGGCAGAATGAAAAATCGGGACTTTTTTAAAACGCCGCGGGACGCGGGACAAATTGCTCAAAAGCGAGACTGTCCCGCCAAAAGCGGGACGTCTGGTCACCTTACCCTAAAGGAGAAATGGGCGGAAAATCTTAAGGGAGGCAGAAACCAGCACCAGTCCCCCTGTCTCCAAGCAGACACTGAGGAGGCCAGCTTTTAGAAATGCAGATTTGGTAATCCATTCAGAAAGACTGGGTCAGACAGGAAACTCCAAATAAGCAATTAAGCAAGCCAAAAGGATTGAGAGGATTAGCTCAGACAAGCACCTAGGATTTGCATTTCCCCCTTTGCCTATAGAGTCATCCATGACCCTGTAGGAATCTGACAACAGCCAATAGAATATTAAAGGGCATGTTCTTGCAGAGGAACAGGAAGCTCAAATACAAAGCCCAAAAGAGGTATAAAAAACCCACCCACTCTCAACTTCATTTTGTCAGCTGCACCAGAACCACAAACCCTGGTGGTTCTGTTCATCAATAAACAGAATCTTTCTTTCCAATCAGCCTCCAGCCTCCATTTTATTTCCAGCGTCTTTCTCCCAGTTTGGAACTGAACCAGATGGATTTTCCTTCCAACACTAGTGAGATTATTCCATCCTAAAATGGAAAAATATCTGAAATACGGACATTCTACCAGGTTTAGAATTGCCTATAGAATACTGTTCTGGAATAAATATTTTACTGAATTGTGGAATAATTTTACTGTATTTCTAGAAACAGAATTAAATACAACTAGTTATTTTTAAAAGCATAATTTCTGTTGCTTAGCAAAACTGTCTCCCTAAACTGACCCTGAATTTTAGGGACTGCGGAGGTATACTTAACATTTCATCAGGCAGAAATATTGACCTCACAAAGCACAATAAAAGAAACCACCCACTCACAACCTTCCCATCATCCTTCCAAGTATGATTTCTATTTAGTACGGAAAAAGCAGCTTTCGTATAAACAGTTCATTAGAAATTATGAAATCTATGAGCTCTGGCTTCCTTTCTTTCTAAGACATTATTATCTTGTTGACTGAAAGATAACATTGCTTGGAGAGAAATAGGTGGCCGGATAACTTCCACCTCTGTGATGTTGGTATTCATATTTCCACATTGCTCTGTAAAATGAATACCGGGTTTGCAGGCGATGGAATCTTAAAAGAAGAGACATCTAGTTTTTAATTCTACCTTGTGACAGCAGATATTGGTAAAGAATTACACAAACTCTTTTAAGAGTGCGTCTGGAATTTTTGCATTTCATGCAAAGATTTTTGTCTGAATAATAAACAATAACAAGGTGTTCTGTTTGCCTTATGACAGTTCTGAAAGCTTAATTCCAAAAGGTACAAAGTGTTGCAATACTAATTTCCTTTTTTAATCAGATATCAGGACTACATTGGAAAACTGCAGTACATCTTTCTTCAAATCAATAGTATTTCCCAGTGTGGGAAATTGCAGGAAAGAATCTTAAATGACCTTTCAGTTAAAGAGTGACTGGTTTATTCACATATGGCTATTTTCAAACAATATTAACAAAACTATGTCATAATAGATTAACTTCATAATGCAAGCATCTGTTGAGATAAAATATAAAATGTAAATGTTTAAGATATCTGTATTTGTTCTCAAGATTCTCCCTCTTCCTATCTCCCTCCCTCTCTCCTTTATGTTTTAGAGGGAAAAACCCTATTTCTGTCCTTTAATATTTCCTTCTTATTCCCTCTTTCCCTTTCTAACTGCAGGGATGAATACTTACAAAACCATAAATTGATCAGAATACATTAAGGATAAAACAAATAGGACAGGTTTTTTAGACCCTTTTAAAAATCATAAGGTTATACTATTGCAATTATGTGACCTTGGCAATGAGCCACAAAAATACAACCCAATATGTATTTGGGTACATATTTGTTTGCTTGCTTGCTTGCTTGATTTCTATAGCCATCCATCTCAACAAATGACTCTGGGCGACTCATAATTTAATATAACAATAATAACACATAATTGTTGTTAGTTGCAAAATCGTTTCCGATCCATTGCAACCCCATGGACAACTTTCCTCCAGGCCTTCCTGTCCTCTACCCTCTCCCGGAGACCATTTAAGCTCATGCCGACTGCTTCAGTGACCCCATCCAGCCACCTCATTCTCTGTCGTCCCCTTCTTTTGCCCTCAATCATTCCAAGCATTAGGCTCTTCTCCAGTGAGTCCTTCCTTCTCATTAAGTGGCCAAAGTATTTCAGTTTCATCTTCAGGATCCAGCCTTCTAAAGAGCAGTCAGGATTGATCTCCTCTAGGATTGACTGGTTTGATTGCCTTGCAGTCCAAGGGACTTGCAGGAGTCTCCTTCAGCACCATAATTCAATAACACATAATACCCCAGATAAGAAAGATAGTGATTAGACACTACCTGGAGATAGCAGAAAAGGAATTGGAGAAAAATCACAAATATAAAGACTGTAAATAGAAGCAGAAAGATTGTGGCAAAAGAAAGCAAAGATAGCGCCAATAGTGATAGGCGCAATCTTGGGTGCAATTGCAAAACATCTGGAGCACAATTTGAACCCCATCAGCTTTAACAAAATCACCACCAGTCAATTGCAAAAGGCAGCTTTACCTAGGACAGCTTGTCTTCTGTGACAATGCATTTAACACCATCAAACAACAACATATGCCTATCACAGGTCTTTGGGACAGACTCTATAGGTATATAAAAATGTCAAACCCAGTTTAAACAACTGGCTGACTGTGTGAACAATCGTAATAATAATTATAGATCGTATACTCAGGCTGTGCAAGAATACTGCACAAACTGGTTTTAAACAACATAATATAGACACCAAAAAGATTTACCAGAATATCTGTAAAAAGTATAGTACGGCAGTAATGAAAAATTGGTGGGAACATATACTTGAAAAAGTAGTCCAAAATGAGCAAGTTAAAATTTTGTGGGATTTCCAAATACAAACTGATTAAGTCTTGGCATATAACACATCAGATCTGTGGTGTGGTTGAAAAGAAGAAAGTGTGGATAATTGATGTGGCTTAGTAGAAGACAAAGAATTGAAGAAGACCAGAAAATATTAAGATCTGAAAATCGAAGTTGAAAGATAATGACATAAACTGGCCATGGTTGTCCCAGGGGTTATTGGCACACTGGTGCCATACCAAAAATCATGGTTAGAAAGACAACACCTGCCAATTACAAAAGGCCACATTGCTTGATCTATGCATATACTATGCTGATATATTATGACATTCTAAGTTCTTAGGAAGAACTCAATGCATATGAAGGCAACCACCAGCTAAAGAGTTGGCAGATGTGATTTCACATTTTTGTGTATACAATTCATAATCCTTTGAGTAATATGTCAGTTCTTCACAGGAGGGACTTAACTCTAAAACCAATTCAACTGGCTTATCCTTATTCCATCTAGAAGTTATAATTACATGGATACCAAAAGACACATTAGAAACTGCTTATTATTGATTTCCAGATAACAAAAGGAGAAGCAAACCACAATTGCTCTTCACTAAAGTGCTGAATGGGGTCTCCCATCAGGCCATTTGTGTATGTTAATTGAACCCAGATTCAGAACATTTTTTCTTTGCTAGACTTAATTGTCTCCCCATTGTTGTCACCCAAGGCCAATTGAAGATAATCCCTCAGAATTTGAGAATATGCTATGGGGACAGTTAAATCCATTGAACACATGCTGTTGGAATACACTTTTATAATAGTATCAGGAATAAATGTATAGATCCTTTATTGGGTTTATTTCTGGGTAGGAGAAAAGATTATTATGCCACACATCTTTCGGGTTTTGGCAGGTTAGCAACTGTACATATGGCTAAATATCTTTCTGCTGCTTTTATATTAGGAGCACAAACAGAGTTAACAATTGGTAAACATTATTGCATTCCAATGTAATGTATGTACCATGTGAATTGTTCAATTGGCATTGCAATTTAAGACTGTTACCTTATATCAGGGGTGTCAAACTGGATTTCTTTGAAGGCTGGATCAGCATTGTAGTTCTCCTTTGTGGGCTGGCGGGGGGGGGCTGCGGGGGGGGGGGGAGATGGGACAGATGCCTCCTGCAGCACTTTGCTGGCAAAATGGGCCATGGGAGGGCCACATGTGACTCCCGTGCCTCATTTTCGGCCTCCATTGCCTCCTGCAGCACTCTACTAGCCAAAAACGGGCTGTGCGGAGGCCCTGTGAGGCCCCTGCAAAGCCCGTTTTTGGCCGCCAGAGTGTTGCAGGAGGCCGGGGGGGTTGAATACAAGCTGCATGGGGGCCACACGGACCCCCACATCCCGTTTTGGCCGGGAGAGGCATTGCGGAAAACTCCTTTGATATTTCCAGGCTGGCCTTAAGCATCCTGCGGCCAGGATCCAGCCCATGGGCCTTGAGTGTGACACCCCTGCCTTATATCTTTCTGTCTTTTGGGTTTTAAGGAAAGATCTGTAATCAAAATTTAATCAAAATTCTGAATTCTGAAAATAACATTCATTACTGCTGTGGTTCACTCATTTCTTTACTCAATCCACATTCAGTCATGAACTTTTCATTGTTGGCTCCATCTCTCCTAATTTTCCTAAACACCTTCCTTAAGTACTCAATCCCTCACGTCATATAACTTAAGTTTAGGTTTGTCTGATACACCAGTTCTTAATTCTGTGTAAAAAAGTCAGCATAAGCACTTAAATGCAGCCATTTTTGCTTCTCTGGAATTTATTCATTCTTCAGAATATCTTCCTTCCTTCCTTCCTTCCTTCCTTCCTTCCTTCCTTCCTTCCTTCCTTCCTTCCTTCCTTCCCTCCCTCCCTCCCTCCCTCCCTCCCTCCTTCCTTCCTTCATTTCATTTAATCCAGGAACTCAAAATCATGACATATGACACACTACCTTCCTAATGGCATTTTGCATCTGAAGATTTCTCCAGCCATTTTACCATCTTTAATAAGCATTCTATCAAGTTATACAAATGTATCAACTTTCAATATTAAATATAACTTTAAAAAAATGCTCTATTTTCCTTGTGTTTGATGCATACTATAAATATGCAGATCCACACTTCTCATTACATCATACAAACTAATCTTCACTGCCAATCATTCAGATTCTCAGCTAACACACCTCTGTCATCACCACAAGCATTTCTTGTGCACTCACCCCATAAATGAAGGGGACATCATGTGATCTTAGCCTACTCAATCTTCAAATAATTTCCTACATATTCCATTCATTTGTGCACATGATTTATTTCTAGCACAGAATATACTTCTTACATTTGTTTCATTGCTGAACATGCTTAGCATTTTAGAAATACAGAGTCGCTTGCTGCTGTGCTATTCGGGAACCAATTTCCGAATCCCTTTATTCGCACCTAATCATCATATCATTTTCTCAATCAACAAATATGTAATAAACTTTCTTTATTTCATTTATACATTTCTCAATGACCTGCCAAATATGCTGTACATATCCCCTCCCTGATATAACATCACACTGCACTTCCTATTGCAGTGTGTTCATTGTCATTACTCTTATCTTAGGGATCATAATTCTACTACAGACTTTTTAAGACTCATCTGACAAACTATGCCCCCTGTAGTTTTATATTCCCTCTTGCTACCTTTTTCTTTGTATAATGGAACAATAATGGCATTCTTTCAGTCACGAAGCACAGATGCAGTCTTCATGCTCATCTTAAAGCAATTGGAGCAACAGCTAATCCATAAACAAACACAACATTAAAATGAAAAATACAACTCAATTCAAATCACAATAAAGATGTCTACCTTGGTAGGGATAATGATAGCTTCAGGTCATCCAGTTCTTAAGTCGGAGGTAAATTGACCAGAACAAGACTGCTGCCTTTATGGTATTAAAAATATAGATTTCATAGGTGGGAATGATTTGGAGGACTGAAAATAAAACTGCTGATCTGAAAATAAATGTATGCAAATGTGTAATATGGTCACCCTTGAAATAGTATGTGTGCTACTAGTCAACACAGGTCAAGAAAAAAGATTATACTGCTGGATTTTGGCAGCCAAAATAATCAAGGAACTGGAGCAATACCTCCAGGCCATCCATTTTATCAATGTAAGTCCTCCAGCTGGCAGGTGGTAATTTAGCAGGTAAGACACTGAGAAGGTTGGTGAAAGTTAGGAGGCAGACTAGCGCTCCAATTAGAGCTGTCATTCAGCAAAGGGCTGAAGTGAAGTGGAACACCAGAGGAGATGCCGAGACAAGAACCATGACCTGCTCCTCAAAAGGAAACAGTTCCTCATATTAGACACAATTCCACAAGGGCTGCTTTGACTTCTGTTTGTCATCAAAGAAGCCCATCAATTTGAAGATTATGGGCCAGTATTCAGGTGGCAGGACAGCTGGCATTTGAATTCTCTGCTTTTCCAACAAAAGAGGCCACGTGGATGTTCTGCAATGAGAAGCTGGGGCAGTGGGAACAAGACAGTTGGTGCTGCCAGAGGTAGCCCCATGCTAGCCCTGTGACTGTTGAGGCAGCTACATGTACCGCCCAGGCTCTCTCTTATGTGTATTTTTTTTTGTGTGAGGGAAAGTTTGATCCATAAGAAGATTTTTAACTTCCTCTGCCATTATCTTTGGGGCAGTTTATTGGAATCTTGGCTGGGCTGCTCATTGGTCTGTGAAGATCTCTGGGGCTTGGCTGTGTACTGGGGAAAAAGTTTGTGCGTGTAGGTTTTTAGGAGAGCAATTGTTGGTCTCTGGTATGAGGGTTAGTTAGGGGATTGCTGACTGTATGGGTTTGAATTGGTTTTGGTTTTTTTTTTTAAAAAAATCTGAAATCAGAGAACCATCTTGCTGATGAGTGCTTTTAAAAAGTGGGGGAGATGACCTTGGAGAAGGAATCTGGAGACTGTTAAAGAAACATTAAGTTCAGAAGAAACATAATTAAATCTAAGAGTGTTATGAAGAGGCTCAGATCAAACCCTGTCCCCCATCCCCAACTCCCTCAAGTATGAGATGAGGGGAGGGGAGGGGAGGGGAGGGGAGGGAAGAGGAGAGGAGAGGAGAGGAGAGGAAAAGGAAAAGGAAAAGGAAAAGGAAAAGGAAAAGGAAAAGGAAAGGAAAGGAAAGGAAAGGAAAGGAAAGGAAAGGAAAGGAAAGGAAAGGAAAGGAAAGGAAAGGAAAGGAAAGGAGGAAATAGATAGCTTTACAAGATTCTGTTACTATAACCTAACTCAATAAAGAATAGTTCTTGTCTTCCTGTGGAGTCTGTTTTCTGATCTGGTCTACCTTAAAGGACTCACAGTCCTTTGGCAAAATCAACAGAGTGTGATTGTGATGGGGATTGCTGTCCAAAAGATAGGCTGGCAATATATGTCTGTTCTTGGGGACTGATTAATTTCTGAGATGGTGACTGACTCCTGAGAGAAGAGACCTGATGGTGCAAAGAGGGCTGGCAGTAATTTTATGGTGATGGTGAGTTGGGAGACTATGGAGAAAATTTGGAAGTAGGCCAGTGACGAGGAAGTTGGAGTTAAGATGGAAATCAATTCCACCTTCTAATCTCCAGAAGAATTCAACCCCATTACCAATTCTTCAGAACCTTGCTGGCTTTATCTAGTTGCTGGTATTAAATACCAGTTCGGTCTGCAATGAAGCTCCCTCATCCACGGTGTTATTATGGATGAGAACCAAACCCCACTCTGATTACACAGTGACAGAAGTCATCTTGACTTTCTGACTCTCCCCTTTGACACCCTGGCTAGGAGGCAACAGACAGAACTTGGATGTGGATTGTCCATTTCAGCGTGAAGTTGTCTGATTCAAAGAGCTGACATTCCTCTGAATGATTTCACGGGGAAAACCACAGTTTGCTAATCCATATCTCCATATTTGGAGAAGCAACAATGCCATGTATCAACATTCGCTCAACATTTTCTTTGGGAAGTGCCCGGAATCAATCTGAAACTCTTTGTTGAATGCTACAAAATGCACATAGATTTCACCTTTTTTGTTTTGTAATGGGAAAAGCCCTCACTCGTTTTACACCAAAGTAAATTGGAACAGCTTTTTTTTTTTTTAAGAAATCATCAAATAAAGTTTATTTTACCTTGGGTGTTAATTTATTGATGCAAATAAAGCTCCTTAATTAAATTTACCATCATGGGGGCCTCTATGAAATGATTAAGTCAGGTGACATTCTTAATTCCCTTCTCCTCTTTCATAGTCAAAGCAAAGCAGGGCTATGATTAGGTAAATGGTGCTTATTCAGGACTGCAGAGAGAATGAATTATTTCAGTTCTTTTCCACTGAAGGGTCTCAGGTGGATTTCCCTTCAAGAATTTCTGTTAATTGGTAATTTCTCATTAAATACATCTAGTATTGGTAACCTATCATTTTCATTCTGGAAGCGTACTCTTTAATCAGTAATACCTTGATCAGAACACCCCCCGCCCCAAATAAGGTAGGGAAGTGGAGAATTTATCACAGCTGTAAAAAGTCTGCATCCTGACGTGACTAAAAAAAAAAAAGTTGATTTATGCATTATTATTTATTACAATTTTTCAACTAGCCTGTTCCCTTAGGCTGTGAGCTGATAACATATACAGTCTAATTGAGTTTATTCAGGAGGATAAAAAAAAAAATCCTCCATCAAGGTTTACTTCTGAAATGCAGACCTAGGTGTTTTTCACTCTGGAGGAAATCCCATTTATCAATGACATATGAAAAGAAAACAAATTATAGTGGTGGTTGTCTCTGCTTTTTCTATTGTTGCCATTTCCCCCCCAAGCTGGAACATCTACGTGTTTCTCTACATTTCCTCCAGGACTGATCCAGATCCGGTGGGTAGCACTAATAAATGTGAAAAACATCCTTTTCATTTGACTTGAGAATAATGGGTTTGATTCGGGTCTCTCACCTCCTTGGGCCTGGCCATGTCTTAGACAGGGTGAGGAACTATTGCCCTTTTATAACTTGTGGACTTCAACTCCCAGAATTCCTGCATGGCCATGCTGGCTCAGGAATTCTGAGAGTTACAGTCCACAAGTCATAAAGGGGCCATAATTCTCCACCTCTGTCTTAGACCCACAATTGTTCTCTCCTTTAAGTCTTCAAAAGGCTGGCCAGTCCTTAAGTCACCTTTTGAAGGAGGGCTGAGCAACCTTCCTAAGGCCCTTGAGGTTGGGCGCTTAAAACCTCCTCTGATTGCACCCTGCTATTTTGAGATAGAAATTACATGAAAGCTATTTTACAAAGCTAAAAGGCAAATAAATAAACAAATAAACCCTCTATTTTCCCCCTATCAAGAGAGAAAATATCCATAACATTTTCGGCTTGTAATCGACTCAAGAACACTCAGAAAATAGATATGTGGCAGAAATGGGTCTGAGTCACCAAATACAAGGAACAAATGCAAACACACGTACATGCAGAGAAAGATATACCTAGATGTACATTTACTTATTTATTTATGAAACTTATTTGCCACCTGGCTTGTATATCTAGCTCAATGAAAAGAAGTGCTGGAAGTGACATGATAGTGGTGTTCCAATATCTAAGAGGCTGCCACAAAGAAGAGGCAGTCAAGCTATTTTCCATAACACCTGAAGGCAGGACAAGAACAATGGATGGAAACTAATCAAGGAGAGAACCAACCTAGAACTAAGGAGAAATTTCCTGATAGCACAATTAATCAGTGGAACAACTTGCCTCCAGAAGTTGTCTCCAACACTGCAGGTTTTAAGAAGAGATTGGACAAGCATTTGTCTGAAAATGGTTCCGGGTTTCCTGCCTGAGCAGGGGGCTGGACTAGAAGACCTCCAAGGTCCCTTCCAACTCTGTTATTCTGTTATTTATTCTATTCTGTAGCCAAAGGTTTACAACATAAACATGCATAAGCAGTATATGCAGCATGTGTTTATGTACGTGTGCGTATATAAGCTTAGAGTCTTGTAAGCATCAGGAGAGCTCCATGGACATTATGTTGGAGATTCCATCATCATCATCAAGACCAGTAGCCATTGGTAACATTATTCTCCCTGGATATGTATTCTAAACCACTTTTTAAACACTGATAATCATCAACACATTCTTTATTAGTGAAGAAAATGGCAGAAAACAATTCCATCATTCCTAAGGTATTCCATTTAGCTGATTCCAGTACATATAGCCCAAAAGTGTAAATACTGCTTTAATTCATTCTATTCCTCTTATGAACGTTGTCAAGCATGTCCTACTCTTCATCTGAATGATAGCTAAGGATAACTAGTTCAGTGAAATCAAGTTGATTGTGACGAATGTGAAAAAGAGTGGAACATGATATATTTCTTCTTTAAACCCCATTCCACTCCAGAATCTGAGGTAAACATATTGTCAAGCAACCATGACACATATCATGCAAACAATTGCCATACTATTAATATTCAAATGCCTTGCCACCTGCGCTGTATGTTTCTCCTCAAAGGATATGCCACATTTTCTGCAAAATTAAAGTCAGAGGAAAGGCTATAACCATTGAAATTTCCATTTTAGCAGAGAAATGCACGGTGGCTTTTCTTCAAGCTTATTTGCTATTCAAAATTATGTTGTAATTCATCCACAGCACCAAGACTAGCACATTCATCCTTTTCTTAAAATAACATTCAGTAGAAATAAGCTATCACTGATAATAAGTGGCGCCTCCTTCTCATAGAAGAGTTGTGTATAAAAGCTTCGACTTGAAAAGCCACAATTCAAGAGGATTGCTGTTCTCTCTCTCTCTCTCTCTCTCCCTCCCTCTCTCTCTCCCTCCCTCCCTCCTCCCCCCTTCCTCCCTGTGTATTTCCGACTCTGTCTCTATTTGTAAAAATTGTCCTGAAAGTCCCTGAAAGGCAGCATATGTGTTTTCTAAATGAGTCCTCTCAACTCATGCTGCTGTTTTCTTAGGCTGCTCCGTATATACTCCATCCTTTTCTATTGCTGGATTAAAATGCTATCCACTCATCCTGAAGTCAGAGAAAATCAAACCAGCATAAAATGTACTGCCCTTGTGGCTGATTTCTCTCCTATTTCTATTACTTCTGTTTTGACTCATTTCTGAATGGTGCTGTCCTGATTTGTGTATGCAGCACACATTAAGTGAAGCGATTGGCTTTGCTGGCCTTCCTTTTCTTCGTGTCACCAGCTATTAGGAGAAGCATCTGCCAATTGGAAGGTTGTAGCAGCAATGCAGTGAGTCTGATTGTAGGAGTCAACTCTAGACTCCTTCTTATTATCTCCTTCCCACAATCCATTCTGTCATAACAAGCTGGTTTTTTTTTAACCGAAACACTATTATTTCTAGTTGCCAATTCAGTATGAGAAAGAACATAAGGCGTCTGAAGAAACTAAGTCCAATTTTGGAAACAGTATTCAAAGCCCAAATGTGTAATTTATGCTGAGTTTGTTAGCGGCTTTTCTGCATGTTCAGTGCTGGCAACCTTCTTCCACTCATTAATACCTTGTTGGAATTTATATTTTTTTAAAGGTATCACAGATCCAATCTTATTTTTTTTAAAGAGTTGATGCAGAGTTAACTTATTGGTTGAGAAATCTTAGACTGAGAAATTCTGAGGAGAACTCATCAATGTCTTCTTTGTTCATTCCATCCATAATGTAGTAGGTTTATTTTGACTCCTCTGTCTTTGTAAGGATGGTTCGATTGGTGTGATCACATTCATGTTCTGAAAACAGAAGTGCTGACAATGACTGTGTGAGAATGAATCTTCGCAACTTATATCCTTTGCTCCCAGAATCACATTGTTTGAATTGGCGGCTTTATAAATCCTGAACATGAATAAATAAATTGTGCCTCGCTTCCTCAACCTTCAGTGCCAGATTTGGTAGCTGAGAGGAGAAGAAGAACCTTGTTCAGAGTCTTAATTCAAGCATTCCATGGCTCCTGAAATGATATCTCTGTTTCAGGCTACACAATGATTCTGGAGTGGACGCTTGTAGCAGTGGTGGGATTCAATTTTTTTTACTACCGGTTCTGTGGGCATGGCTTGGTGGGCATGGCATGGCTTGGTAGGTGTGGCAGGGGAAGGATACTGTAAAATCTCCATTCCCTCCCCACTCCAGGGGAAGGTTACTGCAAAATCCCCATTTCCTCCCGATCAGCTGGGACTCAGGAGGCAGAGAATAGATGGGGGCAGAGGTGGTATTTACCAGTTTTCCAAACTACTCAAAATTTCCACTACCGCTTCGCCAGAACTGGTCAGAACCTGCTGAAACCCACCTCTGGCCTGTGGTAAACCAAAGTCTAGGAGTTCCTTCAGATTGTATCTCATACTTGGGTTACCTTGCAATTGAATACTGCAATGTGCCCCACATGAAGGTTGTCCTTCAAGACCAACCAAATGCTACAACATTTTAAAAATACAGTGGTGCAAGAGGTTAAGAGGCACTTATGCTCATGTGGCACTGTTACTACACAAACTGCAATGATGGACAGTTGGCCTCTGGGTGCAATTCAAGATGCTACCTGTCACCTATAAAGCCCTTCATGGCATATGGATTGATTACCTGAAGACTATCTCCAGCTGTTTCTGCCTACCCAGTACATTTAGACAGAGCAGGCACTGATGATGTTACCTAGTTTGATAATGAAACTTCTGAAAGAAAATAACCAAGCTCAGAGAGTACCAGGGACCCCACAAATATACTCTTCTATTGCTGAGCACATTGTAAGCCACCCTGAGTCTCCGGAGAAGGGCGGCATATAAATCAAATTTTTTAAAAAAATAAAAAAAATTGAGTGGGCATACTGTAGGTTTCCTCAATTAAATGTTGACATTTTGTTAGACTGAGGAAGTATGCCTTCTCTGTGACACTCTTTCCATCTGGAAGAGCATCCCTCCAGAAATACATCTGGCTTTACTCTCTCTGTTCCAAAGGTCTTTTAAAACCTGGTTCTGCTCCCAGTAAAGGTGTTTCTGGAACCCCTATTGTGTTTATTTGAAAATTATTATTTTTGCTTATTCTGGCAGTTATATGTTATCATTAAATAATTAGACCTTGAGCTTGTTTGGAGGTTGTTGCAAGTTCTTGCTGATCCAAAATGTGGGAAATTAGATTGAATCAAGTATGACAGACCTAAAGGTTCTGCTATTTAGAAAATGACATAAAAAGTCAATGGAGTGGCATAAGAAAACATCAATATAATTAGAGGTTTTCAAGATGGCATAAAATGGCATTCGAATTTCATATCAGAGAAGTTCAATAGCAATAGCGCATAGGCTTATATACGGCTTCACAGTGCTTTACAGCCCTCTCTAAGTGGTTCACAGAGTCAGTTTATTGTCCCCAACAATTTGGGTCCTAATTTTACCAACCTTGGAAGGAGTGAAGGCTGTATCAACCTTGAGCCAGTCAGAATTGAACTGTTGGCAGTCGGCAAAGTTAGCCTACAATACTGCATTCTAGCTGCAGTGTCATCATGGCTCTGAAGCAATGTGATTAAGGAATCCTAAGAATTCACCTCTTTCTGAAAGTATCCTGAAAATCATATCAATGGTTTCCTGGATATTTTAGACATTTCCACTAAAATTAATCTATCCTGATCCAAACAGGAGACTGGAAAATATCAAAAAATATTTAAAAATTAAAAAAAGAGGGGGAGCACAAAAGTAGCAACAGCAACAGCAATTTGGCCTGACCACAAACTCTTACAATCGGCTTCATACTAAGACAAAATCTGAATATTTTCCTGAATTTCACTAGAATGTGCACAAGAAGCCAAGGGCATAACTGTCTGTGCATCATCCAATCAACGTGGGAAGGAATGCAATCAAGATTTCCTGGATTATGGTGCAGGTTATTGTGACATATTTCATCACTTGCTTCCAAACAATCCGTTACAATACTAAATTCTCTGTGTTCCTGTTGTGGCATCTGTTCGCATTGTTGGATCTTCCTGCCCAAAGCCCAGATATATAGAATTTAAGAAATGTTTTGCCAATCTTGAAACACAAGGGATACTTTGCCACTGCACAGTCTTTCCATGTGAGGATGGTTTTAATGAGAACAGCTCTTATAAAATCAATAAAGCTAAGTCTCTAGATAGAAAAAGGAGTTTATTGAAGAAAGGAAAAGAGGGAAAAAACAAGGGAAAGCGTTGGTCACACACAAAGAATTCCAAATAAAGTCAATAAAGTCAGCCTAGCTAATTAATCCTGACACTTCTGAAATAAATTACTGCGTTTCAAGATACTGTATATTCATTTTGGAGATGATGGTTGGAGTGAAGATCATTTACGACTCCTGTTTAGGTTTTCATGGCAGGTCCTTTTTTGCCTTTCCCCTGCCTTTGTCCCCCTGCCTTTGTAGAGGATGTTACCTCATGAAGTTGCTTCTTACTGTCAACTTAGACCACTGTACTACCAAGAGCCTTGGTAGTACAGTGGTCTAAGGCACCCTGTTATTAAGACCAGCTGTCTGCAATTACTGCAGGTTTGAATCTCGCCAAGGCTCAAGGTTGACTCAGCCTTCCATCCTTTCTAAGGTAGGTAAATTGAGGACCCAGTTGTGGGGGCAATAAGCTGACTTTGTATAAATATACAAAAGAATGAAGGCTATTGCTTAGCGCATTGTAAGCTGCCCTGAGTCTCCTGAGAAGGGCGGCATAAAAATCAAATTAAAAAAAAAAAAACTTGCTACTAAGCAAGTCCAAACGTGGCTTTAGGTGTCCAATATGGAACTTCTGCATGTTATGATGAAACAAGATATTTCATGCAGACAACCTAAGGTTCATGGAGGAGAGTGCTTCAGATGATGGGGTGGGGTCAGTTTAGTTGGTTCAACAGGTCTGCTGTGGGAGTGTTTGCTTTGCATCTGTTTTGGTTTTGTGGGAAAAGAGAAGCCCTGGTTTCATAGCTGCTTCATTTTCTGTTTTGAAGAACGGGACAATCTCTCTACCTATACATACAGCAATCCTGTTTTCTCAAACTCCATTTAAATGTATTAGCAGCACAAATCCAAATCACCACTAGATGGCAATCAAGAGATACCAAAAAACCGCTCAAACTCTTTGCTGCCACCTAGTGGTCAGTATTCTTATTAGGAAAAGGAGTAGCAGAACCTGGGAACAGAGTCAAAAGAGGAGTCAGCCTAGAAGAGTCTCTACCTACCTACCTAGCCACAAACAGACCAGGTCCAACCCCTCATGAATTCCACTGACTCTTATCTAACACCAAGATAATGCTAACCAATAGTTGAGTAGATAGGCATGATTAATAATAAATCAATATAACTGGAACTTCACATGTGGTTCTGTTCTTTCGTCTCTGACAAGTTGAGAAGTAAATAATCATTTGAGAAAAAATTATGGGCACCTCATAGCATAACATGTATTTCACGACCTGAGATGGCTACTAGTCAAGAAAGATGAACTTTTACTGATAATTAGTGGTCATTAAATCTATTAACAAAATTTTAAAAAATGTAACTGGATGAAGCATCCGGGCTGTATAAGCATCACTCTCGTGCACATTTCTTATAGTGATTGATGATTGGTGATGTTAGAATTTCAGCCAAGGGATACTACCAATCAACAATATTTGTGTAGTACAGCTTTACAGAAAACAGCCCAGCACAGTCCATGTTTAGATATGCATTAAGAGCACACTGTGAAGGCACCAAGATTTAGGGTGACAGGAGTCTCTCCTGACTTGGGCATAGAACAGTAAAAGCAGCTGTTACAGAGATGACTTTGGAGAAGAATGTGGCAGTTAGCAAAACATGAATTAAGGCTGGGAAAAGAAAAAGGTGTTAGAAAGGAAATTAAAGTAACCACCTTGATGTTCTTTGTTTTGAAGGGAGCGGGCAGGACTTTGAAGAGTCTGCGGCCGTAGCCTACATCAATAACACAGAGTCCCAGTATTTCTTGTGGGGTCTGTTTCCTGATCCGGCCTACCTCAAGAGGATGATGGCTACACTGAGGAATTCTCAAAAAGCCTTTTATTCCCTCATGTAAACTTCCCCTGTAAGTTGATTTGGCAAAATGGAATATTTTTGTGAGCCTATTACACAATCAACATATACAGGTAGTCCTCGACTTACGACCACAATTGAGCCCAAAATTTATGCTGTTAAGTGAGTTTTGTCCAGTGGTGGGCTGCTGCCAGTTTGGACCAGTTTGGACCACAAAAGGTGCATGTGTGAGCGAAGCAAGATTTCTGTTCCGGGCGAACCAGTTCCAGTTGTTACAACTGGCAGCAGCCCACCAATGGTTTTGTCCCATTTTATGACATTTCTTGGATGAAGCAATATATCTGGACCCGTACCAGTCAGGTTTCAGGCCCGGATACAGCACAGAGACGGCATTGGTCGTGCTGGTGGATGATCTCTGGAGGGCTCGGGACAAGGGTTATTCCTCTGTCCTGGTCCTATTAGATCTCTCGACGGCTTTTGATACCATTGACCATGGTAACCTGCTGCAGTGCCTTGAGGGGTTGGGAATGGGAGGCACTGCTTTATGTGGTTCTCCTCCTACCTCTCTGGGCATTCCCAAGCGGTGTGGGTGGGGGGGACAGAGGTCAGCCCCGAGGCCCCTCATGTGTGGGGTCCCTCAGGGGTCGGTCCTCTCTCCCCTTCTGTTCAACATCTATATGAAGCCGCTGGGGGAGATCATCCAGGGTTTTGGGGTGGGGTATCATCAGTATGCTGATGATATCCAACTTTTTATATCCACCCCAGTGATGTCCTCAACATGATGTCCCGGTGCCTGGAAGCGGTGTGGCTCTGTATGGGGAGGAACAGGCTTCAGCTCAACCCTGCCAAGATGGAGTGGCTGTGGATACTGGCATCACGGTTCCAGGAGAATATTCCATCATTGGCTATAGGGGGTGAGGTGTTGCCCCCTGTAGAAAGGGCGCACAATCTAGGCGTCCTCCTGGATTCACGGTTGACTCTGGACGACCATATTACGACGGTGACCAGGGGGGCATTTGCTCAGATTCGTCTGGTGCGCCAGTTGTGCCCCTACCTGGACCGTGATGAACTACGCACAGTCACTCATGCGCTCATCACCTCGACTACTGGATTGACTACTGCAATGCTCTCTACATGGGGCTGCCCTTGAAGACCACCCGGAGGCTTCAGCTGGTGCAGAATGCAGCTGCACGAATAGTGATGGGAGTATCCCGACACTCTCATATTACACCCCTCCTGCGGGACCTGCATTGGCTACTGGTTGCCCTCCGGGTGAGATTCAAGGTGCTGGTAATTACCTATAAAGCCCTACATGGCTTAGGCCCGGGGTACCTGGTGGACCATCTGCGGCCAGTGACAGCTCCCCATCGCCTGGTGCGCTCTCACAGGGAGGGCCTCCTTGGGGTCCCGTTGGCCAGACAGTGTCGGCTGGCGACACTGGGAGCGGGCCTTCTCTGTGGGGGTGCCTACTCTGTGGAATCAGCTCCCCCTGGGGCTCCGGACGGCCCCTGACCTTTGCTCTTTCCGCCGTGACTCAAAACATGGTTATTTGGCCTGGCCAGATTGGACTGAAGGGGTTTTTTGAAGGGGATTTTATTGGTTTTTATATTTAAGTACTGAATTTTATGTGTTTTTTTCTATTGTTGTGAGCCACCCTGAGTCCTTTGGGAGAGAGGGCGGCATACAAATTTAATAAAATAAACAAACAAATAAATAAATAAATTTCTTGCCACAGCAGTTAAGTGAATCATTGGAGTTGTTAAGTTAGTAACACGGTTGTTAAGTGAATCTGGCTCCCCCATTGACTTTGCTTGTCAGAAGGTTGCAAAAGGGGATCATATGACCCCAGGACTCTGCAACCATCATAAATATAAACCAAGCATCCAATGCCAAGCATCCAAATTTTGATGATGTGACCATGGGAATAAGTGAAAAACAGTCACAAGTCAGTTTTTTCAGTGCCATTGTAACTTTGAACAGCTAACCAAATTGTTGTAAGTCGAGGACTACCTGTATCAGAAAGAAACTTGTGATTTTCTCTTCTTGGAATAATCTTCCAAGGAAGACCAGTAAAGGCTGTTCACTTTTTCTCCCTGAACAGGATTAAGAAGAATGCTATCATCTGCTTTTAAATGTTTTGATTTATTCATTTGATTTATTTCATTTTAAATTATTCATTGCCTGCTTTGGAAAAGACAAATGGTTGGAAGATGAATGAGAATGATAGATAGAGCTAGAGATTATACTGATAGACAGGTAGACAGACAAACAATTTTTTGATCCTTCCAATCAAATAGCAAGCTGAAACCAGCAAGGGTGGGGGGAAGGGAGGGGGAGGGAGGGAGGGAGGGAGGGAGGGAGGAAGGAAGGAAGGAAGGAAGGAAGGAAGGAAGGAAGGAGGAAGAAAGGAAGAGGCCAGATCAATAATCATGCATTTTTAATAAATATATATGTGTACAGTATTGTGGCTTTAAGCATCAGTCAATAATACCTGGGGTCTAAGAGTAATATCACAGCTTGAAAACACATCCATTTTATTTATAATTGTCCTGATATATCATATCCAAAACCTGACAATCTGTTTTACAATCATGACTGCTATCGTAACATTACTATTGACCATTACATCTGCCAGTGCCTCAGTGTCATAACTGTTTTCATAACTTCTCTGGCTCTTGTCAGTGTGGTCTCAAAAGAGAGAGGGAGAGAGAGAGGGAGAGAGAGAGAGAGAATGAAGGAGTGCACAGGTCAAAAGCTTCTCATACTCCAGTTCAGCTGTCTCTCCTTTGCCAAAGCAGTTGGCTTTCCTACTCTCAGTTCATGCTTGTGGACATATCCCAAAACAGTTTCAAAAAACAATGATGACTATTACAAGCAAAAAACTGAGCAGAAATGGGTCTGTTATCTTTCATTTCAACAGAGGACTGGAACTGTCACAGTAGTATTTATTGTGAGTACGCGTCAAATGGATCATTCTGTATAGCTGAGTTGCTTCAGTGTGTGGACATGATAGCATCTTCTGCTGTTTTCCGCCTACACGCATACAGGTAGACATCGATTTATGAGCCCCAAATTTATGTTGCTAAATGAGACATTTGTCCCATTTTACGAGCTTTCTTGCCACTGTTCTTAAGTGAGTCGCTGCAGTTGTTAAATTAGTAATATCATTGTTAAGTGAATCTGGCTTTCCCATTGACTTGAAAAAGAGGGATCACATGACCCCAGAACACTGCAACCGTCATAAGTATGAGTCAGTTATCAAGCATCTGAATTTTGATCACATAACCTCGGGGATGCTGCAACAGTCGTAAATGTGAAAAATGGTCATAAGTCTCTTTTTTCAATGACGTTGTAACTTTGAACGGTCACTAGGTTGAAGTCGAGAACTACCTGTACTTGAAAATAGCCATGTAGACTTGGTGGGGCTGAGTAAAGCAGGAGGTACTCACTCCAATTGGTAATTGAAGCTGCTGCTCACTGGAATTGGCAGCCAGTAACAGGAAACTGATATCTCTTAAAATTTATGTTCAGTCTGCAATGAGCCCCACTCAGATTTGCAGAGAGGCTGATTTTGATTAATAAGACTAATAAGTGAGTTATGAAAAGTGTCCAACCATAAGCATCCACTACAAAACAAGGTGATTTTAAAAATGGCAAAATCGTGTTGCAACATAAGGAAACAAAAATTTGCAGTTGTATCCTGGCATAACTGCACAAATATCCATCATGTCACTGTGTCTGGATGTGAGACAACAAACTTCATTGCTTGTTCCCCTTTGTCCCTCCCACCTTGTATGTGATGAGTGGTCATTCCTCTCAATACTTTCTGAAGAAGATTGCTTTGACTATCTTACCAACTCGTAAATAGCACTTAGCAATAGCACTTAGACTTATATACCCATAGTATATAAGTCATAGTAGTAATTTTTTTACTACCGGTTCTGCAGGTGTGGCTTGGTGGACATGGTGTGGCTTGGTGGGCGTGGCTTGGTGGGTGTGGCAGGGAAAGGCTACTGCAAAATCTCCATTCCCACCCCACTCCAGGGGAAGTATACTGCAAAATCCCCATTCCCTCCCCACTCCTGGGGGAAGGATATTGCAAAATCTTCATTCCCACCCCATTCTGGGGCCAGCCAGAGGTAGTATTTGCCGGATCTCCAAACTACTCAAAATTTCTGTTACCGGTTCTCCGAACTGCTCAAAATTTCTGCTACCGGTTCTCCAGAACCTGTCAGAACCTGCTGGATTTCACCCTTGTATATACCACTTTATAGTGCTTTACAGCCCTCTCTAAGCGGTTTAAAGAGTCAGCATATTGCCCCCAACAACCTGGGTCTTTATTTTACCCAACTCGGAAGGATGGAAGGCTGAGTCAATCTTGAGCCTGGTGAGAATTGAACTGTTAAATTGCAGGCAGCTGGCAGGCAGCAGAAGTAGCCTGCAGTACTGCACTTTAACCACTATGCCATCACGGCTCATAAATGATTTGCTAAAAGATGTTAAAAGCTTTTTTGTAAAGGTAAATATGTGTGCTTCGGTTGATTTTTCCTCTACCCACTTGTGCTTTTTTCCTTTTGAGTCATGTCTTGTAAAATCTTAACTGAAGAATATAAACATGAAGAACATAACTTAATTCCAGAAGATGTTTGGGTGTCCTTCCCATGAATGCAGAAAATTTTGTAAACTACATAAATCTTTTCGTTCTGATGATTAAAAAACACTAAATGATTTCTGCTTCCCAATAGTAAACTGTATCTGAGTTATTCTAATGCAGTTGAAAAAGAAATGACTAAGACCTTTGTTTTTAAAAGAAAAGATGCTTTGCCTATTAGCAACAGATATGCTTTTTTCTTGTCTATAGAGTATCTTCTTATGGGCAATGATCCAATTAGATAATTTGGTTTCTAGTATGAAGCCAGCTCTCCCTCTTTAGATGACAATGTGCTTTATTTTACTTGCTTTAAAATGTAATGAGCAAGTCCTGATCCATGGAGCCTTGGGATTTCCCTTCAATAACCAGCTCAGATAGCATCACTGGTTTGGAGAAAACCAAATGTTCATCTTTAGTAGAAGGTAGACGGGAAACTTGGATTGCATGTTGGCCAAAGGTGGGTTTCAGCAGGTTCTGACCAGTTCTGGAGAACCGGTAGTGGAAATTTTGAATAGTTCGGAGAACCGGTAGTAAGAAGTCTGACTGGCCCCGCCCCCATCTATTCTCTGCCTCCCAAGTCCCAGCTGATCGGAAGGAAATGGGGATTTTGCAGCAACCTTCCCCTGCCACGCCCACCAAGCCACACCCACAGAACAGGTAGTAAAAATTTTTGAAACCCACCACTGATGTTGGCCTATAGCTTTCTGTGTCTGTTTATTAAATATTGCCAGAATTTTCTGCTCCGTATTTTGTTTTGGAATGATATTTTGGAAAAGAAGTCCTCCCTTTGACATTGAAGATAAAAATGATTACTGATTTGTCCCAGATGCAACTGCAATTTATATAGTTATTTCAAGTCATCCAGCTCATTTTCCTTGGCTATAAAATATAGATACACTATTAAGGCTATATTAATAACTGAGATGAAGCAATTCAAATTTGGAAGTTCCACATAGAAGCCTAGGAAGACCTTGGTGGATTTAACCAAAGTCCTACGTTGTTCAAAGAATTCCTTTAGAATCAATCAGAACGCTTATAACAAATTCCATAAATTGCACTTCCCAGTCAGTTCAGCTTGGCTGGTGATAATTCACCCAGTCCTTGTGTGCAAAGGTTGTATAGTTTAATCTGAAACTGTTGCAGCCTTGAATTTGGAGGAGACAGGCTGTAAATATCTTTAGAAGTGGCTACTTAATGACTGTGTGCATGGCTGCTTTGATGTTGTTAACATTTGAAGAGATGAAGAGCTGATTATTCATATTGTGGGTGACCCACCCACCCCAAACTGAATGTCACAGTTCTGGTCTTGACTGAGTTACATAGTGTAAGTGAGCTCTAAGAACATCTTGCTCACCATTGCCTTCCGATTTTCAAAGGTGGGCTGGTGAATCTATTTGAGATGAATGACTTCTGACGATGAATAAAGATGAACCATACCAGAATTGGAAAGGTCATGTTTCGTTCCTTTTTTGACCATCAAATCACCCATACTTGAGAATATTTGATCACGTAGCCACGAGTAACGAGATTTCCCACCTTCTACGGACTTGAAGAATTATCAGAATAGTCCTGAAATGGAATTGAAGGGCTTCAGAGGACAGTTCTTTTTAAAAGCATTTAAGGGAAAGCGAGGATCTTGATTTTGTACAATACCTGGACTGCAGATTGAACAGGTGCTGTAGCTTGCTTGGTGATGGCAGTGAGATGTTTTATATTTGTATTACAGCTGTACTACTATTCATTTTAAAAATTAAAGAAATCTGTGCCTTCTTTTTTCATTGTTGTAGCAGTACATTTGGAATAATATTGTTGTAACTATATGTGCATTTACTTGGGAATAAACACAACTGAATATACTTCTAGGTAAACATAAGAAGTATTTTGATTCTCCAGTTAATGGCCCAGACTATTCCCCATATGAAATTTTGCAGTTTTTGGAGCCCAGACCTGCTAGCATTCTGAAATTCAACACTTCACTGTTTTATCATGCTCCATCAGTCTTCCACAATTAAGCAGTATGAATATCCTCTGGATCTGGTGCCCTCATTCCCAGAATTTCTAACAATTTGGAAATTGGCTTGGAATTCTGAGAACTTCCTTTTGAGTTACAATTTAAAATTGGGTTACTTAAAGTAATACCACTTCAAAATTGTCCATTGCAGTTGTGATATGGCTGAAAAGAGAATGAATCCTGAAAGTTATTTGTTTCCACATATGTTTTGCTTTGACCAATCTACTTTTGGAAATGTGGCTCTTAGACTACCAATCTAATGCCAGGTTCATCCTTCAGCTTGACAAGGTCGCTTAATCTTGGTTCAAAACATAAAATCGGCTTGTGATTCTTACAGAAGCTAACACTTTGGAGAAAAGATGGACCTTGAAACTCAATGAAAATACTGCAGTATAATATGCAGCATTATAATGTCACTTAGCAAAATACATAGGGTCCAGTCTGGCTTTATACCACTGAAATCAGCAGAACCGAGTTCATAAATCCTCAACATTTGTTCTGATATATTTGCCTTTGCTGTCATCTGAATTCCTGAAACATCTATGCAACATTACAGGCTATTGTTTACACTAGAACGTTGTTTGTAAAGATGTTTCTGTTTACTGACAATTAAGCCTGTTATTGGAAAGGTCAAAGAAAAAAAGAACCCTGATGGATAGAGAAAGAATAGGTGAGGAAAAAACCAACACATGTATCTGGGCTTTATTTTTTTGAACACAGCTATGTGCCAAATGGAATAAATTATGTAGTTTCACTGCATTTTTCAGTAATCATAAAAATTATTAAGCAGGTGTGCTGTGTATTATTACTCTGATCAGTATTTGATAGTGACGAGAATACCAATTTAAAGCCCACATTCAAATCCATTCTTAAACAAGATTGGACATATCTCATACATATACTTCCCTTGTATTTTGTTGGGTTGTAAAGAAAATAGAACAAATAATAATAATGATAGGATAGGATAGGACAGGACAGGACAGGACAGACAAAGGATAGGATAGGACAGAGATAGGATAGGATAGGACAGTACAGGATAGAACAGGACAGTATATGACAGAGATAGGATAGATAGGATAGGATAGGATAGGATAGGATAGGATAGGATAGGATAGGATAGGATAGGATAGGACAGGTCAGAACAAGTAAGATGCATGTATACTACCCTAAGCAGCATGGTGCAAAGAAAATAAAAATGGAACTTAAAATGATGGCAAGATTTATATTTATAACATTTATGTCTTCTATATTTATAAGATTTATGCCCTCTATTCCTCATTTGTAATTAAAGATTGTCCAGTTTGGATCTGGAAAAAATAAACAGAAAAATAAAGAAATAAGCGGGGTGGAAAGTGAATAATTCATATAATTATTTCCTAACTTTTCCTTTATGAGGACTGCCACATCATTCATAAAAATAAAAGTAAAAAATCACCACAAAAACTTGAAGTTAGCAACATAGTTCCTATAAGCATCATGGCATACAGGATTCCCCTATATATCCACCCTTCCAAAACAATGTTTTTAAAAAGATACAAATGACCAAAATGTTGTAGGAATATTTGATGTCCCTACCTGAAACCTTCCATACTTTGGGACAATAAGTTATATTTTAAGAGAAATGACAATCTCCCAAGAGTTGACTCATTTCAACAGTTTGTTCAATCATTTTTTTGTTGTTTTGTGTGTGTGTGAGACTATTCCAAGAGTTACCCACAATACTCTCATAGACCATTTGTGATCCAATCCAATCCAAATTTCAAATCAAACCCCTTGGTTTTCATCAAACTTATATCAGAATGACAGAATGATCAGTTCTTTGTCCAATAGGAACTACCATCACATGATCTACAAAATTTATATTTCTATAGTACTCTGGCTTCCTTCAAGGGAAGTTGTTTCCTGATAAAGATGCAAATAATTCTGGGTAAACAGACACTTAGCAGAGTTTATATCCAGAGTGGGGTTTTTTTGAGGAGACATAATGAGTAAATAATAAGATTCTTTATGACGTAAATGTACACCAGTCTATGAAAACAGAATGGGCACAACAATATGACAGAGAAAGCAAGTTTATACAAGTGATACACTGTCTTTATGAACTATCAAATGGGAAGCAAAGATCTTGAATAATTCCCTAATCTAATAAAAAAGGGTAACTGTAGTTCAGGGTTGAACTGTGTAGTCCTTGATGCTCTGTAAGCTTGTTTGTTTGCTTGCAAACATTTCATCATCCAACCAGGTAACATCAACACTGAGGTTACCTGATGATGTTATCAAGTTGGATAAAGAAACTATTAACATTAAGAGCCATGGTGGCACAGTGGTTAGAATGCAGTAATGCAGGCTGGCTCTGCCCACAGCTTGGATTTCCATGCTGACCGGCTCAAGGTTGACTCAGCCTTCCATCCTTCTGAGGTGGGTAAAATGAGGACCCAGATTGTTGGGGCAAACATGCTGACTCTGTAAACAGCTTAGAGAGGGCTGTAAAGGACAGTGACGTGATTTATAAGTCTAAGTGCTATTGCTACCACCCCTTCCTGTTCGCGCACAGCCATTTTCAGACTTTTGCAGAGTGAAATAAGATCCTTCCTTCCTTCCTTCCTTCCTTCCTTCCTTCCTTCCTTCCTTCCTTCCTTCCTTCCCTTCCTTCCTCCATGGCCGCCCATCTGAACAAGTCACTCTGGGCAGCATAATTAATTAATTAATTAACAGACTGCTTCAGGATGTACATTACAGTAGTGGTTTTGGAACTGTGAGCGTGCATGCGAACCTGTGAACTTCGCTCGCCCATGGTGCTTCTGAGCATGCCGTGATGATGTCCAGGCGGGTGGGTGGAGCCTCCTGCCGCTGCCGCTAACGGTAAAAACCCACCACTGGTGCATTGGTTCAACAAAAGAAAATGTGTACACATCATCTAAATGAAATGATCTCCTCTTATTACTGTCTTCTTAGAATTTTTTCGCTCTCCCTGCTGTTTTGTTTTTAGCTAGCATAGTCCATTCCTTCTTGCCGTTTTTCGTAGGAATCCCCCAGTCTACCCCATCCCAATTTCCGGAAGAATGTTTGGCATCTGAAATGCCACCAGCATTATAAACTTATTCTGTAAATGATACTGCACATATAATGATGATGATGATGATGATGATGGGTATTAGAATGACTTGAAATTTATCACTGAAATAGTAACATGCTATTAGGTTGGGAAAATATTCATCTTTTTTGTTGTGGAGGTTAATAAATCAATAAACCGTGAACCTCTATCTCTATGAAACTCTACTTAAACAAATGAGCCTCTGAAGCAGCCTACAGCAAATGTTTTTATTTACACAATAAAAACATAATAATATATATACAATTAATAAACATCACTAAGATACTATTATAAATTATAGTGTCAGCTATCTATCTATATACATATCTATTATCTCTGTTAAGTCCTCGACTTACGACGGGCGTCTCTGATTGGCTAAGACGCATGGACTAGCCGGCGGGAGAATGTTGCCTTTCTATTGGTTGCTTGGTTTGACAGCTGTAGTATAAATAGCTGTCAAACCCCGTTGTTGCTGCTCTGTTTCTCTACCAGTTCTGTTAGCAATAAACGTTCCTGTTTGACGTTACCTGGTCTCGCCTCAGTTAATGACCCCAGGGTTGCCCTCACAGTACTGGCGACGAGGGTGGGATACTGAGGACAGAGACAGGTGGTCAACAGCTGAAGTCACTAGCGCTAAGCCAAGGCACTCAGCTGAGTCACTTCACGACGAGACGTCGTGTAGAGGAAATTCCTCTCAGAAACAGAGCCCTTCCGTCTAAAGAATGGCACCTCCGACATTCGCCCCCTTCAACCAGGCTACAGAAACCTGGAAGTCGTATGAGGCACGGTTCGAATGTTTTCTGGAGGCGAACGACTATATGGGGCTGACCAGCAGCCGGAAAAGAGCGCACTTCTTAAATGCCTGTGGTCCCGAAATGTTCTCAGTCGCTATGGCCTGCTAGCTCCGGTTCCAGTACAGTCGGTGCCATGGGAGGTCCTGAGGGAAAAGCTCAAGAACCACTATGAGCCTACCCCTTCGCGCATCGCCCGCTGGTACGCTTTCAGGCAAATTTTACAGGCTGAGGGAGAGTCCATTAACCATTACATCGCCTCCCTCAGAACTGCAGCTTTAAACTGTGAATTTGCCGATCTAGAAGACTCCCTCCTGGAGCAGCTTGTGTGTGGTGTGAGGGACCCGAGGGTACAACGACACCTACTCGGGAGAAAAGATATCACCCTTGCAACCGCAATTGAAGAGGCGGAGGCTTGCGAGCTGTCAAGCAAGTCCACTCTAGAGATCCGTAAAGTGCAACCCAGTGCCCTCATTAACAAACCCAGCACCGTGCACTCAGAAGACCTAGAACCTGAGGTAGCCGAAGAAGAGGAAGATGAAGTTAGCCGCCTTAAAACTGTCAAAGGACAGGGAAACCCCTCAAACAAAACCTTTGTGGGGCCTCCCTGTCAGGGGTGCGGAGAGTTGCACCCTAGAGCGGCTTGTCGCTTTAAGACCACCATCTGCCGCAGATGTGGGAAGAAAGGACATTTGGCACGGGTCTGCCGGGCCAATACACCTGGCACTCTATCCAAGCCCCCCAGCAGACCGTTCCCGAAAGGGCCAAGGCCGGGCGGTGACTGTTTCGCCATTTCCAGGGCCAACAACAAGGTCCTGGCAAGGTCGGCCCGCCAAGAAAAAATCAGTCCCAACAAAAAAATTTACCTCACGGTAACCATTGAAGGAACCCCTTGTCGGATGGAGCTAGACATGGGTCATCCAAATCTCTGATTTCCTGGGACACCCTGAAGCGGCTGACCCCAAAAATGCGAAAAAATGCTCTCCTGCCAAGCCAAGTTCGCCTCAGAGACTACCAAGGCAACGACATCCCCATCCTGGGTGGCACCAATCTCCTTGTAGAACACAGAACCTTCACGGGCAAGCTACCCCTGCTCATCGTGAGAGATCCTCTGCCCAGCCTGCTTGGACTTGATTGGTTTGGCGCTCTGGGGCTGGGCATCACGGGCATCCATTCCACCACCCCGCATGACTTTGAAGACATCCTGGCAGAATTCGCTGACGTCTTTAATGAAGAGTTAGGTAAATATAAGGGTTCACCCATCACCCTCAATCTAGACCCTAGAATTGCCCCTATTAGGCTTAAGCCTCGACGAGTGCCTTTTGCTCTCAAGCCATTAGTCGATAAAGAGTTAGACAAACTCATAGCTCAGGGTATCCTAGAGCCCACGGACCACGCCCCCTGGGAAACCCCTATTGTCATACCCATCAAACCTGATGGTTCAATCCGCATCTGCGCGGATTACAAAAATTCCGTCAATAAGGCGCTCCAGGCTAATCCATATCCAGTGCCCGTAGTGCAACATTTATTGCACTCACTGGGCAAGGGCTCCGTTTTTGCCAAATTGGACATGGCACAGGCTTACCAACAGCTCCCTGTTGATTCGGCCACTGCTGCAGCCCAAACCATTGTCACACACAGGGGAGCATTCCTGTGCCATCGTCTCCAGTTTGGCATAAGCCTTGCCCCGGGCATCTTTCAGGGCCTTATGGAGCGACTCCTGCAGGGGCTGCCTGGAGTAGTTCCATACTTCGATGACGTCATCATCGCAGCTTCTAACACAGCAGACCTTAAGGGGAAGCTAAGGACCGTCCTGCGCCGTTTCCAAACGGCTGGCCTCAGGCTCAAGAAAGAAAAATGCAGGATTGGGGTATCCCAGGTAGAATTTTTAGGCTATCTCATTGATGCCTCCGGCATTCACCCCACACCTTCTAAGATAGCTGCCATCAAAAGGGCCCCCACACCCACAAACAAAACTGACCTACAAGCCTTCCTTGGCCTCTTAAACTTCTACAGCTCTTTCCTCCCTCACAAGGCCACCGTTGCTAAGCCCCTTCACTGTCTCTTAGACAAAAAGACCCCCTGGCGTTGGGGCAACCGAGAAGCCTCCTCCTTCTCAGCAGTCAAATCTCTTTTGACATCTGAGGCAGTCCTCGTTCAGTACACGGAAAGCCTCCCCTTGATCTTAGTGGCAGACGCTTCCCCCTTTGGCATTGGGGCTGTCCTCAGCCATGTCCTTCCTGATGGCACAGAAGCCCCAATTGCCTTTTACTCCCGCACGCTCTCCTCCACAGAGCGTAATTATGGACAAATTGACAAGGAAGCCCTGGCCGACGTGGCGGCCGTGAAACGCTTCCACGAATATTTATATGGCCGTCCGTTCACTCTTGTGACAGATCACAAGCCCCTCCTAGGCATACTAGCTGGCAACATTGCAACACCCCAGGTCCTATCCCCCCGCATGTCACGCTGGGTCGAATTTCTAGCTGCCTATTCTTACACCCTCATTCACCGTCCTGGCAAACACCTTGCTCACGCTGATGCTCTCAGCCGCTGCCCCCTCCCCATCTCTGTCTACGACCCCTCTCCCATTTCTCCTGTCCTTCTCATTGACTCTTTGCATCTACCAATCACTGCCACCGACATTGCTGCACACTCTGCCAAGGACCCCATTGTCCGCAGAGTCTTAGACTGGGTGCGCAGGGGATGGCCACCAGGTAATGTGGGACCTGAGTTCAAACCCTACTATATGAGGCAGCACGAACTATCTGTGCTACGGGGGTGCCTGCTATGGGGCGATCGGGTTGTAGTGCCCGCCAAGCTACAACAGCCAGTCCTAGAAGCTCTGCACGAAGGACACCCGGGCATAGGGAGGATGAAGTCCCTGGGACGCAGCTATGTCTGGTGGCCGAACTTCGACCACACAGCCGCCCAGTGGGTCGCAGGGTGCCAACCCTGCCAGCTCTCTAGACCAATGGCCCCCGCTGCCCCAGTTAGGGAATGGGAAATGCCCAAGTCTCCCTGGTCAAGAATCCATGTGGACTTTGCCAGGCCCTACCATGGGCAGACCTTCCTAGTGGTGGTAGATGCCTATTCTAAGTGGGTAGAGATAGTCACCATGGCATCCACCACGTCTGCCGTGCTCATAAGAGCCCTACAAGGACTATTTGCCACCCATGGGTTGCCAGACGTCATCGTCTCGGACAATGGCCCCCAGCTATCCTCCGCAGCCTTCCAAGTGTATTTAGCAAGCCATGGGATTCGCCATGCCAGGGTGGCACCATTTTGTCCTGCCAGTAACGGGCTGGCAGAGAGGGCCGTGAGGTCAGCCAAAGAAACCCTATCTCGTTATGACCATGGGGATTGGCAAGAGAGACTGACCCGCTACCTGTTGGCACAACACGTAACTCCATGCCCCTTGACCAACAGGAGCCCCGCAGAACTTTTGATGGGTCGACGCCTTCGCACTGACCTCGACCGTCTTCACCCTTCCTACGCTCCAGAAGCGCCCCCAGACTCCACTGGCCGACACCGCAACTTCGTCGTGGGCAGCCCAGTCTATGCCCAGAACTTTGGGGACGAACCAAGGTGGCTTCCCGGGACTATCGAACAAGTCACTGGCCCCTACTCTTACCAAGTCCGGTTGCCCGATGGCCGGCTTTGGCATCGCCACATTAATCAGCTGAGAGCTTGCTTAACACCCAGGCCGGAAGACCCAGCCGACCTGGGAGACAACATAACAAGTCCAGTCCCTGACTACATTCCCACATTCCCTGACTCAAACCCGCCTCCGGAACCAGTCTTACCATTCCAGCCGCCTACCGACGAAGTTGGCGTCAGGGTGCCAGATGAGTCGCAGGGAGTTCCGCCGATCACAGAGGCGCCTCCAGCTCCCGCCGCCGCTGAACCCGTGCTGCGAAGATCGACCTGGCCGCGCAGGCGCCCAGCCTACTTGGCCGACTACGCCTGTCCCATCCAGGAGGGAAGGGGTGTTAAGTCCTCGACTTACGACGGGCGTCTCTGATTGGCTAAGACGCATGGACTAGCCGGCGGGAGAATGTTGCCTTTCTATTGGTTGCTTGGTTTGACAGCTGTAGTATAAATAGCTGTCAAACCCCGTTGTTGCCGCTCTGTTTCTCTACCAGTTCTGTTAGCAATAAACGTTCCTGTTTGACGTTACCTGGTCTCGCCTCAGTTAATGACCCCAGGGTTGCCCTCACAGTAATCTCTAAGATATGCCATCTATGAATATTCTTCCTCAGAAGAAATACCACAATATACCACAGAACTGCTCTTCTAACGGACTTCCAGACTGCTCACAGTTATCTAAAGGAAGATCCTAGAATACAATACAATACTAGAAAGAAGAGCAAACTGAACAGCAAGGTGAAGAGCAAACTGAATACCAAACTGAAGAGCAAAGGTTTCTGTTAAGAATCACCTTTTTTTACTGTTAACTGTGACAGTTAGGGGAGGGCCCGGGAGATTCAAACACACTTAAGCACTTTTGTCATCTAAGCACTGTTGTGAATAACCTGTGCAGTAGAGATACCTGATAGAAGTAAGAAAAAGAAATGCTTCTTTTAGTAGATTACGTTTGATTTGTTTTTCCTGCTGGTGTTGCTAGGCGTAGACTAATTTTAAAGGTATCCATGGATTTTCATACTAAAGAATACCATCTGAAGTAATCAAACACGGACATCTAAGAAAAACCTTTTTACTGAGAACAAGGCAAACAGTGTATGTTTACTCAAAGTAAGCCACATAGTGTTTGATTAATTTTTTTCTTCATGCTGAGAGCTTCAGATAAGAGTAGGGAAGATTTTCAATTCCAAGGCCCACTTTTTCTTCTAGGAGGCTGCATGACTTCAGAAGGCTAATTCAAACCAATATGTTGGTTATGTTACAACTATATTCGGAGTCCATGCTCATAAATCTAGATATACGCAAATCCATTCATCCAAACAAACCAGTTCACATTCTTGGCCATCCCATTTTCTCACCCACTTTTTTCCATGGCAGGGGAAAGATACTGCAAAATCTCCATTCCTGGGGGAAGGATATTGCAAAATCTCCATTCTGGGACAAGCCAGAGGTGGTATTTGCTGGTTCTCCGAGCTACTGAAAATTTCCGCTACCGGTTCTTCAGAACCTGTCAGAACATAGCAGTGAAATGCACTTACCTCTGCTACCCGTTCGGGAGTGTGAGCGTGCACACCTCTTCTGCGCATGCACAGAGCCTTCTGCACATGTACAGAGGGTCAAAAACAGGACGTAATGACATCACGGCGGGTGGACAAAGCTTCCCACTGCTGATGCTAGCAGTTCACACAAGCCAGATAGATCTGGCCGGATTTCATCGCTGATATATATGGAAAAAAGTGGGTAAGATATATATATATATACCCCCCTTTTTTAGTTTTTTTTAGTTTTTTAGTTTTTTAGCTTTTAATCTGTCAATGGGTTTTAATTTGAATTGTTTTAAATTTGGGCCAAAGTATGTAATTCTTTTAATAATTTTAAATTTTGTATTGGTATGTGTTTTAGTTCTGGCTGTGCACCACCCTGAGTCCACTAGAAGAAGGGCGGTATACAAATTGAATAAAATAATAATAAATAATAATAATATGATATATATAGTGTATTTATCAACACATCCATTCATCCATCCATATGGCTCTCTTCTTTTTTTATCCACACCTCCTGCTCATCTTCTATTCATCCGCTTTCTCCATCTATCTATCCATCCACCCATCCACATTTCCCTCCCTTGATTTCCCATCCATCCATTCATTCTGTTTCTGCCACTGGCCATTTCTGCCACCCATCTGCGTTTTATTTTTAATTTCTCCTTCAAATTCTTTCTTTTTTCCCATTTTTGCACCCACCTATCTTTTCAGATTCTTACTGCCTTTTCCATCAATTCATCCATTCTCTCTATCCATTCATTTATCATACACCCAATTCATTTTTCCATCCTGTACTTGTTCACATCCCATTCACCTATTTCTACACACACACAGACACACACACACACCATCTTATTTGCACACCCACTCTTACTTCAAAGCCTTCACTTTCTGCAAAAGGGTTGGGCAGAACCCCCCTTTCTTCCACATAATGTAATCATATTCGGCCAAATGTTTCAAGAATGAATACACTTAGAGCACTAGAATAAAAAGAAGGATCAAAGGAGATGCAAGCAGCACATTTCATATGAGTGTTAAACAGGCATGGGATGCAGCAAAAGAGAAAAACTAAGTGGGAACAAGAAATGGGTATTCCTGGTTGATGGGGGGGGGGGTTTGCTAATTCCCTTATATTGCTGCTTCTGAAATGCTGCTACTTCTAGTTCTGAAATTGCCTTATAATAAAGGGAAAGTTAGAAGACATACATCTTTGGGGATGTGGATTAATTATGTAAAAGTGAGAACGGGAATGAATGAAGCCCATTCATTACTAACACGGAAATGAATGCCAGATTCAAGAGTAATTTTTTTCCCCATTCAAAACTCATCCATTTCTCTCTAGCAGCAAGAATAGGTCAGTTGGAGGTTAAGGTGGGAGAGGGAAAAGGAGAGGGAAAGCAGAATCACCAAATTTGAGAGGATCCTGAGCAAAGTCTCCATCTAAGTTGGCACCTGCCTGAGCATCCTGTCTGAGTTTCCTTGGCTGATCTTTTTCTCTCCCTATGCTATCCATAGCATCTCTCTCTTCTGCACACAGCCAGTCAAATGGAGTCTAGGCTAGTATCAGGGGTGGGTTCTACTTACCTTTACTACCGGTTCTCAATGGGGCCGCGCACTCGCTTTGCTCGCGCGCTGCTCTGCGCATGCGCAGAAGCATTTTCATGATGTCAGGGTCAGTGGGTGTGGCCTCCTGCCGGTTTTACAGAACTGGTGCAAACTGGGGGCAATCCACCACTGACTAGTATAAAGGAAAGCCCTTCTTGTCATCTCTGCTTCTTAACAAAATTGTCACTAGAAGTACAGCAGTTTCCCAGACCAGTGGTGGGTTGTTCCCGGTTCGGTCTGGTTCTATAGAACTGGTAGTAAAACCGGCGGGAGGCTCCCCCCATCCACCATGATGTCATTGTGGGTGATCTGCACATGCGCAGAAGCTTCTGTTCATGTGCAGAAGTGTGCACGTGAGAGAGTGCGAAGTGAGTGCGCACACATACTCCCACTGCGAACTGGTAGTAAAGGTAAGTAGAACCCACCCATGTCCCAGACCCTTTTTCTTGTGTGGACAATCGTAGCCAGGTAGAGATTATAGCATTGGTATATATCACAGTATTATATAGCAATCAAAAATGGCAACATGGAAGTATTGTAATGGGTTAAAAAGAAACTGTTGAGAGAACAATTTCTCCTAATTTAGCATTCTCTTTATTCTAAATGGGTGATATTTTCCACACCACAGAAACCTCCTTCAAAACACTGAATACGAAAGACTATCGCTTTTGCTCTATCTTAAAATATTTTAATGCTTTCCCAGGCATAACCCAGCCAAAGCTAATTTTTAGCTTCTTGCTTCAGATTTAGCATAAAGATTGTTTTGTTTCACTGCTTTATTTTGTTTTTGGCACAGACAATAATCTGTCTGAGACTCCTATTTCTACTAATGTCAATTAAAAGCGCTAAAAAGTATTCAAATCCAAGTGAAATAAAATAATTTTAAGATCACCCCAAAATCTTATGAGGGTTTTGATCCTTACGCAAGGATATCTAAACCTTACACAATTGTTTTGCGATATAATGAACTTGTGTACTGTCCCAGGGTTGCAATGATTTTAGTTGGTGTCAAGTCCACTTTTTAAAATGATCAGTTCCTTTATTTCATGTCATATTTAAAGTTCAATGGATAGAATTCTCTTTCTGTCTTTCCCTTTAGGTTTCTCTCACACATCCATGTAGATACGTGCATTTGTGTATGTGTACACTTATGTTTATACACCTCCCATTCTCACCCCCAGAGGCATTTACTGAGCAATATGCCTGTTGAAATTTATCATTACTGAATGCTAATTGTGCTTTTGAAGTTTGGATGTCAAAGAGATTCATGACATGTGTCAATTTATCTCACTCTGCAAGTCTGGAGTTATAGTTGATTAGGGATCAATTGCCAACATGTTTATAAAAGTTAAATACTTTCAGTTGACATCTGTATTCTTGCTTTGTGATTCTCTTTTGTGACAAACAAAACTGCATGCTATTCTTGTATTTTAAACTCATAACTATACATTGAGAGGGTTTCAAAATTTGTTTAGGTCAAAGAAAATGCTGCAAGATCCAATCTGGGTCAGACACCGGGCCCAAATATTTAGTCTTCTGAGCTTTCAGACTCATGCTGGTGCCCATCCTCAGGGAACTTCTCTCTATCAGAAAATGTGCTTTGGGTTATTCTATGCATCATATTTACGTAGTGCCTTCCTATTGCTTGAATGGTGTGTTGATGGCCAGCGATTGGCTTGGGATTGAAGCTGGCCCCTTGACAGTCAACAGGAGTGTTGATTTACTATCAGTTTATCAGGTACTTAAGAGCCAAGGACTTGGTAGCACAAGGAAAAGGGAACCAATCGCTGGCCATCTACACACTAATCAACCAATAGGAAGGTACCACATAAATATGATGCATAGAATAACCCAAAGCATATATTCCAGTAGAGAGAAATTCCTTGAGGATAGGCTCCAGCTGTCAGGGTTCCAAGTAATACATCCATAGCAAGCAAAATTCCAAGGCAGGTAGATTCCTCAAAGAATAATTTTATTGGATATATCATATTGGCACAGTTCTGGTGGAAACTGATGGTTCCCGTGATTTTTACCTAATTAAAAATAAAAGTTTCCCCCCTTTCCCAAACAATCAGTCACATGGTCCAAGCAAGGTGCAGTCCAGGTGCCTGGTAACTTCACTCCTCCTCTTCCTCTCTCTCTCTCTCTCTCTGGCCACCTGTGGGAATGTCCTTGATTCCCAGGAGAAAGTCTTTTGTTTTGGCTATAAAACCCCAGCTATCTCTATTCCCCCTTCCCTATCCCTCAGCTCCAGTGTGGCTCCAGTCAGGTCAGCTTCAGGGTTGACACCAGCATGAGTCTGAAAGTTCGGAAGACTAAAACTCTGGTCCTGGTGACTGACCCAGATTGGATCTTGCAACATTATTCTGAGACACTTATATTTGCCTTCATTCATGAGAGAAAATGTGTCCAGAATAGTTTTAACACTCTCACTGAAATAAGCCAAATGTACTTAAATTTATTTTCTCAAACAAATACAAATTTTCACTGATTTTGAATATGTCTGTGGTAAATATGTCAGATTTTCACTGGGTTTGAATATGTCTGTGGTAAATATGCACCCAAGGAAAAGGTGACCAGAATAATAACAGTTGTGTTTTGCAAAACTATTCCTAATTTTGCTTTTATACATTCTTCTGAGCCTTCTCTCTGTTGAATACATTTTTAAGTTTTTTATATAATGCCACTATCAGAGGCCCCTTGATAATGTATGGATAATCATCCTAGCCCACTGAAATGAAATAGTCCTTGTCAAGGAGGCTGTAGAAAAAAAGAGGTTAAAACAGCCACACACGCATACACCAATAGTCCAGAAATAATTAGCCCAGACAGAAACAATTATCGTTGACTTGAAATCCTGGGGTTTAAGAAGCATGGCTTGGTTGCATTGTCTGGCTGGCTCTTCTACAGAACAATCTCATCTATTGGTCGGCACCTGAGCTCTTCTTAAGATGAAGACCTGAAGACCATCTGGTTTCCTCAGCAGGGCCCAGCCACTTGCTGCAACCGTTCTCAAAAGACGGCTTGCCACTCAGCTAAAAGAGCTGCTTGCAGTACAATCAATTATCAGCTGCCAAACGTCAAATGGAGCCCACTGTGTCAGCTCTGATGGCAGTTCCTTTGTTTAGGTAACATGTTCTCAGGGTAATTATCCTATGCTGATGATACTGTACTTTGGTCCAAGAACTCTCTAGATTTGATCATGAAATACAGGCAGCAATATGGTTCGGGGTCAAGACATTGGATCAGAAAGGTTAGAATGCAAAGGGTGACAGGGAACTTAATTGAGGAAGAAAGCAACAATTTTACCATATAATAATGAGGTTTAATATCCTTGCTCAAAAGGTTAAATATCCAGGAATTTACCTAATAAGAAATAATAAAGTCCTATTTAGAAATAATTGCTCACAGATCTGGAAAATTATTAACAGCAGATTTCTTAAGATGGAGAAAGTTATAACTGCAGCCTTTTAAAGAAAAGAATTCTGTCAAGGCTTAATGTTAGCTTCCAATAACTTCATTAAAAAAGGAAAACAAAATATTATTAGACTGATCTAATAAAAGGCTGAGGATTACATTCAAGGTACTGCAGGATTTGAAAGAAGAAGATGGTCTGGCAACCCTGAAATTATATTATGAACCTAGCTCTTTAACTTGGTTTATAAATTGGATATAATCCTATATTTGCTTACATCCATGGAGGGCTCCCACAAGGGCTTCATAAATATAACTGAATGGATACAAAAATAATTAAAAAGATTATTAAGAAATTACACAATTAAAGGAATCATATTAAAAGTTAGGGATAAATAAAGGAAAGGAATCAGCTCACACCTATCTCTTGCCTCATTATCAAATATTTATTTTCACGAAGAAGAAAGCACAAAGAAATTTGCTCAATAAGAATGACTTTTATACATTTATTTTAGACTTATTTTTATAACCATCCAACTGATTTTGATATATTTAAATAAATTGCAGTTTTAAGAAAGTGGAAAAACAAGGGAGAATACTTAGAGCTATGATGGAATTATAATAACCTCAGAACCAAACATTTGATGCATTTACATTGTTATAGAGTGCTTGATTAAATGGATGCAGAATTTAGATACAATAATTGATATTCAGCAATGGGAATTTCAGTGGAAAAATATTAAATTCACAGCTGATATTATATTTAGAGGACAACTTAGAGAAACCATTGCTATATTATTTTGCAAAGATTGATATGTTTATCAATTTAGAAAAGATTTGTTTTCTACAAATCGTTGGAAATACAGTGAACAGCTTGGATTGCTTTTTTTTAATTGAGTGGCAATAATGATGAAGCTGAACAGTTTTGAGAAATGACTTGTAAGAGAATTAAATATTTTTGGGGGGGGGGAATTATAGAATTTTCTGTAAACTATTGCTATTACTATTCTTGAATTAGTGCAGCATACGGCAATTGCTGGAAGTTGGGCTTCCTGTTGGAAAGTACTTTCATTTCTTCTGTACAACAATTGTTAAAGGTACGCCTCCATGTCAAAAAAAAGTTTCATACATGTATTTCAAAAGTAATTCTGATACAGAATTTAACTCTTTTTGCTTATTTCCTTTCTGCTTTATTTTTCCTTTGTTCCTGTCTCATTCCACTATATCATTCTATAGTTACCAGGAAGGTCATCCATAGGTTTTTTCCCCCTAAACCCCTGTTAGAAAAGTACTAGATAGGAAAATGCTGTGGTGCCAAGAAACAGCCATAAAAATCTAGCAATAGCCATTTGGAAGACATGGTGAAATAAATGAGTGGATGAGATTGAGGGTGGGGGGAAATAACACATCACACACATCAGAGACACCAATCAGATATCTCAATTAGGTGTCACCAATTAGTTGAATTTATATTCTGCTTTCCAATATTTTCATTAACTAAATTTTAAAAAAAGAATAAACAAAATTAGAAAGAAGAACAAAAGGAAAGCTAAAAAAAGGAGCAAAAACATAAAGAGCACAGATTCATGTGTGTGTGTGTGTGTGTGTGTGTGTGTGAATGAGCAGTGGTGGCGCAGTGGTTAAAATGCAGTACTGCAGGCTACTTCTGCTGATTGCCGGCTGCCTGCAATTTGACAGTTCAAATCTCACCAAGCTCAAGGTTGACTCAACTTTCCATCCTTCCAAGGTGTGTATACTGACTCTGTAAACCACTTAGAGAAGGCTGTAAAGCACTGTAAAGTGGCATATAACTCTAAGTGCTATTGCTATTTGTAAAGTTGTATAATAAATATTTCAATGAATGGAAGTCCCTCCCCCCCAAAAAAACAGAGTGAAGGCATATGTAGGAAGCACTGTTCATGTATGGAGAGTTTAATAAAGTTTTAAAAACACCTAATAATTACAACAATAGAACTACCGGTATATCTGCAAACATTGTAGATGGCCACTGAGTGGGAACAAAGAGATACAGAAAGCTAACTCTTTGGTATGATCTAGTGGTTGTTTTAGTTTTTCAGGACAGATGTGATAGCCCTAAGCAAGTATTCAGGACAGATGTGATAGCCCTAAGTATTTAGTGTACCAGTAGATCTAATAAAGATTTGCTCTTATTTCATATTCTCCATCTAAAAATAAAAAGTAATTTCTTTGTTTATTGCTTAACTTTCTATTTCCCTTTGGGCTGCTATTCATTGTCTTAGCTTTGAACTTTTCTTGTATTTTAGAGTTTTATCTGTTTGTAAATGATGTGAGTTGGTATTTATTTATTATTCATATTTCTATGCTGCCCACTCTCCGAGGACTCTGGGCGGCTTACACCAAAGACAGTATACTAAATAGCATATTGCCCCCAACAATCTGGGTCCTCACTTTATCCACCTTGGAAGGATGGAAGGCTGAGTCAACCTTGAGCCGGTGAGATTTGATCCGCTGATCTGCTGAACTAGCAGTCAGCTGAAGTAGCTGCAGTACTGCACTTTAACCACTGCGCCACCTCGGCTCGTATGACCTGGTTTATAAATATAATAAATAAAACAACCAAAATAAGTAATTATTTTACTTATTTAAATTTATAAGCCCATCCCCCCCCCAAACTCCAATGGACTGTGAGTGGTGCACAAATGAGAATCCCCCACCCCCACAAAAACAGTTTTTTTTTTAAAAAAATCCATTTTGGCTTAGGACCTGGTTATCTATGGGACCGCCTACTACCACCAACAGCCTCCCACCGGCCAGTACGCTGTCATAGAGAGGGACTCCTCCAGGTGCCATCAGCCAAACAGTGTCGACTGGCGGCCCCTAGGGGGAGCCTTCTCTGTGGGGGCACCTACTATCTGGAATGAGCTCCCCCCGGAGATACGGAGGATCCCGGATCTGCGCTCCTTCCGCCGTGCTGTGAAGACCTTTTTATTCCATCAAGCGGGCTTGGCCTAATCTCTTCCCTTTTTAAATATTTAAATTTTAATCTGTTTTTAAATTATCGGGGTGTTTTAATTTGTCTGGGCCAAATAATTTAATTTGATTTTATTGGGTTTTTAAATTTTGTGTATCTATGTATTTTATTGTTGGCTGTTCACCGCCCTGAGTCCTTCGGGAGTAGGGCGGTATACAAATCAAATAAAACTGAAACTGAAAACTGAAACATTAAATCAGAGAGAGTCTGGATTAAAATGATCTAATCAGCAACAAAATCAATGAAACATAACAAGGGCCTTAGACAAACAATAAAACACCAACTAGAACCATAGGAGAGAGGGTGCCATCTGTATCTCTGGGTGAGGGGGGATGTTGTCCAAACAATGGGGGGATACAGTAGAGAAGACACACTTCCTAGATCCCATAAAACAATAATATTTAATGGAGGAGGCCTGGAGTTCACTCACTCTGCTGGAATGTATTAAGCAGACAGAAACAGTTGGAGACAGACAAGTGGTTCCTCAGATATTCAGGCATTCTGGATCTATCCGGTTCTATCCGATTTGGGCGAACTGGTAGCAGCGGCTGCGGGAGGCTCCACCCACCTGCCCAGATGTCATCATGTCCCATTTTTGACACTCTGCACATGTGCGGAAGGCCCTGCGCATGCCTGGAGGTGGCACGAACTGGTAGCAAAGGTAAGTGAGTACCACCCCTGTATCCAGGCCATATGCAGAAAGAATGGAAAGAAATACTGCTAAACGTACTTAAAAGCTGTGACCCTCAATACCCCAACTTCAGAATACGACCCGTCAAATTATTTTTTTTCCTCAAAAAAATCCATAAAACACTGCATTTCCCAGACTTTTCACAGTCATTTTTAATCTCAACCTCGATCAATCAATTGAAATGTCTATGCAGTCTGTCTGAAATGTATATGGGAATTATTTTTAAATGTCTTGTATTTTTTTCTGGCATTCTCATCTACAAGTGAATATCCAAAGACTCATAAGGGATTGTAGCAGGAAAGCTATATAATATAACATCACTGCAATGAGGTTGCTCACACACCTTGAATGTCAACTTGGGTTTTCCCAGCCCAGTCCCAGGTGAGAGATGCTTTGAATCTAATAAAAAGGTAAGAAATACTAGGAAAAGCAGGCACCAAGTACTAAAGTGTAGCTTTCAAGGCAAAAATAGTTCTCCAATGTTAATAGAAGGGATTCCAAGTTCATTTGTTACATGCTACAGTTTCTAGGTAGTATTTTCTGGAAGAAATGCACAGCACTGTCCTTCCCGAATCGTTCTGGTTATTTTAATATTTCTTACAACTGGACTTATACGAGAAAACATTCAACAAACACATGGGATGATCCTGCCCTCGCCTCTCTATACCCATCCTGTACAGCATTTAACCTTTATTGTATTGAAAAAGTTTTTCAGGGAGGAGATGAAAAAGTCGTTCCCATTTCTGCTGCTGTTTTTAATGAATCCAATGTTCAATTTTCAGTGGATAATCCAATTTAACAAGCAAAATCTAAATGGGAAATAACACCATTTCCCTCCCCCACCCCACTCCCCACTGGCCAGCTCATCAGAGTTCTCCTTAAGAAGGAGAAAATTTGGCCCTAGAATTATATAGCCAGAAGGCACTGTGCCATTAAATCTGAGTTCATTTCAAAGGGAATGAAACCGTCTCAGGGGACATAAGGCTGCAGCTTGAAAGTTGTTTGCAGGTTGATTGGACTTTTTTTTTTTTTTTTTTACAAAAAAGGATCCCATACTCCTGCCAAAAAAGTAGATTTAAAATTGGTATAGTGCCAACATGCCAAATAATAACAAACTTGACTTAGGAATTTTAGCAAAGTCAAAGTCGCATTCCTCAAAAATTAGTGTCTTTGCACAAGTGAATTTAAAAGAGGTATATTTGTGATACAGAATTCAGAGTCATCTGTTGGGACTCTATTAGTTTAAATTGCTGAAATGTAATTGTAAATCTGAGCAAGTAACAATTCTATGACTGTACTCATCAGTCAATCCTGAAGGAAATCAACCCTGACTAGTCTTTATAAGGACAGATACTGAAGATGAAGCTCAAATACTTTGGCCACCAAATGAGAAGAGAGAACTCATTAGAAAATATCTACAGACCCCCTTACATCCTGGACATAAACTGTTTCAACTCCCCTCAACTTCAACTACCCTCAAAAAGACACTATAGGGCACTGCATACCAAAACAACTAGACACAAGGACAGTTTTTTCCTGAATGCCATCACTCTGCTTAACAACTAATTCCCACAACACTGTCAAATAATTTACTAAGATTGCATTACTATTATTCTTCTCTTCCTTACTAGTATCTATCTCTTCCCACTTATTACTATAACCATGTTGCTTGTATCTTTCAATTATATTGTTTTTGTTTCCTAGTACGATTTGATAGCTTATTAGTAACCTTGACTATCACTAAGTGTTGTATCTTTTTATTCTTGATGAATGTATTTTATTCTCCTTATGTACACTGAAAGCATATACACCTAAGACAAATTCCTTTTGTGTCCAATCACACTTGGCCAATTAAGAATTCTATTCTATTCTATTCTATTCTATTCTATTCTATTCTATTCTATTCTATTCTAGTCTAGTCTAGTCTAGTCTAGTCTAGTCTGATGTTGGGAAAGATTGAAGGCAGAGGATGAGATGGTTAGATTAGTGTCTAACATGAGTTTGAACATGAACACAATGAACATGAGTTTGAGCAAACTCCAGGAGACAATGGAGGACAAAGTGGCTTGGTGTGCTATGGTCCATGGATTGTGAAGAGTTGGATTTAGTAACTAAATGACAACAAATGATCCAACACATGCAGAATTTAAACAGGGCAATTGATATGCAACAGTGGGGCTATTAATGGAGCCAAATATTAATTTTATTGAGACTATTACACTTAAGAGAAAAACAGTATAAGCAGTTTTATCATTGGTACATTACCAAAATAAACATGGTAATTCATACTCCAAAAACTATTAGAAAAGCAATAACCAGTCATTTTATATGTAATATTAACATCTCTTTTACGTGTAATATTAAACTAATCTTATTTTGAACATTCTTATTCAATTTTATAGTATGTAGATTCCTTTTTATTTATTTCTGATTCCTTTTAATTTTTTTAATAGTTGTACATCATCCAATGGCCATTAAGACAAAAATGAAAAAACAATAATAATACAATGTGATCTGCTAATTTTTTTTTTAAAAAAAATCTTTGGTTGGGCTTTGAATAGAGTTTCCACTCCCAAACATTTTTGACCTGGCCATGGTTGTGAGTGGCAGTCATCTACAAACAGCAGAACCTGTTGCTTATAGCGCTGGTTAGACCACAGCAATGGACAAGCTCTTCGTTTTTATTGAATGCAATAAATAACCTTTATTATTTGGGCCTATGAAGCAAGTCTTTAGACAATGCATACAGTGGTGGGATGCAGCCAGTTCGGGCCGGTTCGAGTGAACCGGTAGTTAACTTGCTGTTTGCCCCCTCCCTGCCCCTTCCAGGAGTCCCCATGCGCCACATTTTGGCTCCCAGGTAAGTGCAGGGAAGCCTCCTAGGCCCAAAACGGATCACTGGGGTGTGGCATGGCTCCCCGCAGCCCATTTTTGCTCCCAGGAGGTGCAGGAAGACCTACTAGGCCCAAAATAGAGCGCAGGAGGCAGCGTGTTTCTCCCTCCCACCCCCGTGGCCCATTTTTGCTCCCAGACGGTGCAAGAAGCCGCGTGCTACTTGTCACATCACCTTGCCATGCCCACCATGGCCATACCCACCCAGCCGGTCATTAGAGCAGAGAACCGGTTGTTAAATTATTTGAATCCCACCACTGAACACATACTACTGTTATAGACAATGCAGAAACCAGGTTAATATTTAAACCCCAAGAGTAAAGAGAGGGAAGCTATTTCAAAATTAAGGCTCAAGTACTCAAGTGCTGTAGGCAGCCCCATCGCTCACAAAGATGTCTCTTTCCTAGCTGGATGCCAGAGGAAGATGCAGAGTAAGGAAAGATGCCTCTTGAGTAAAAGCTGTAGAACTCGCACAGAATACTGAGGCCTTTCTCAACAAAATCAGCCTGAGAATTCAAATTACCCATTGAACAGGAGACAAGGTGGTGAGATCTCTCTGCCTGCATGACTTACCTTCTTGGACCAGGCATCCAAGTTTCGCACATATATACAGGTAGTCCTTGATTTACAATCCCTTGTTTAGTGACTGTTTGAAGTTACAATGGCACTGCAAAAAGCGACTTAGGACCGTTTTTCACACTTACGACCATTGTAGCATCCCTGTGGTCACGAGATCAAAATTCAGATGCTTGGCAACTGAGTCATATTTACGACAGTTGCAGTGTATTAGGGTCCTGGATCCTCCTTTGCGACCTTCAGCGGGGAAGCCACAATTCACTTAACAACCGTATTACTGAACTTAACCACTGCAGTGATTCGCTTAAACAACTGTGTTGTAATACGGGGCAAAACCCACTTAACAACTGTCTTGCTTAGCAACAAAAATTTTGGGCTCAATTGCAGTCATAAGTTGAGGACTATTATAAATTTTGCATTAAAAAAGCAGCCAAAACTCCAAGTAATCACTTATACCATCAATAAAATAAAACAGTTTTTTTTTCCAAAGTACACAGAGCTATCAGTAACGTCATTGTCTATGACAGGAGTGTCAAACTCACATCGTCATGGCAGCGTCACGTGACGTATCAGGACTTTCCTCCCCTTCACTAAACTGGGTGGAGGCCGGGCCAGCTACGAGTTTGACATCTCTGGTCTATGATCTTACTGACAGGACAAAGAAAGGTAGAATCAGATTTTATATTTAGCAATTGGGGAAGAAATCTTGCTTGGGCATTTTTGTCTGTCTGTCTGTCTGTCTGTCTGTCTGTCTGTCTGTCTGTCTGTCTGTTATAAGAGCAAGTAAAATGTCTAGCGAATTTAAAAGAAGGACCGATTTTGGAATATTGAGACTCCATGTGTGGCTACCTACATGAGCCTCCTAGGGATGTGGAAACAAAACATAACTGAATTAACCATCTCCAGCACCTGCTTCTGAGATTTATTCTGAAGATGGACAATTGATTTTTAGTTACATAGCTAAATTAGGATGGCTGTATGCTTTCTCTGCCTAGGGCAATCCTCTATTTCAAGGCAGCCTCTATGTGAAATATTGAGCAGCCCACTTCCAATGAAAAAAATCCTAAGAAACAAACCAGACCATTGAATCATCACAGACATGCCATGATAAGATGACTAGATCACATTAAAATGTGTATGAATTAACATACAAAACGTTTTAATACACACCTATATCCTTTTTTTGTTAAAGTGATACGAAAATACTCATCTAAGGTTGAATTGATAGGACTCTCCTCCATGAATGTGGTTAATATTTTTTTAAAGTCCATTTAAGCTAATGACTAATGTTGTATTTTCTGGTAACAGACTTTTTGAATTAATTATATGACAGTTTTTTGAACTTGGGAACACATTTTTGAATATAATGTTCATGTATTAATTACTATTTTTATCTTACTCTGCCTCCCACAAGTGGACTTCCCTAGAACAACTTTGTCCAATATGGTAATCTACAAGACTGTGGACTTTTCCCAACATTGAGTTGGAATATATCCATCCCTCCTTGGGTTGCCACATAACAATGTCATCATAAAATTTGTTGCCTTCATTGCCAGTGCCTTACCTGTACTGGATCTGCTGTGAACCACTTTTGAATCATATCCTGTTTGTGTGTTAATAACTATATGCAAAATGATGGGTTTTCTCTTCTATGGTGGACGTCTTCTCCTTCCAGCAGGGCACCAACCTGCAAATATAGCAACCCAGTATGAAAATGGATCCTGCTTGAGCTTCTCTGACCTATCTTTCCTCCACCATACCCCACCTGGTCATCCTCTAAATTAAAACAATATGCAATGAAGAAACATAGAGTGTCAGGGTTCTGACAGATGCCCTAATTAAATCACGAGCCTTGAGCCAAGCTTCAAAAGAAATCCAGTTATTTATTAGAAGCTTCATGTCCACACGTTCCAAGTGAAGCCAATTCTGACCCCACATAATTTATGCCCCAATCATGACCCTGTTTCCACCCTCCCCCAGGGTATATCATCAATCACATTCACCAATGGAGCAATTTCCCGGGCTGTAGAGATCACTCTCCTCCAGTCGCTGTGGGTAACCCTGAGAGACAGCCTTGAGAGAGATATGTCTGGAATGTGCTTTTGTTTTTGGCTGCCATGCTGCTTCATTGGTTTCCCATCCCCCTTGCCTATGGCAATTCAAGAGCAGGGCAGGGATGCTTTGCAAGTTGACATAGAGATTAAGATTGGATAAAATATAAGAAGAGAGGAGAGGAGAGGAGAGGAGAGGAGCGGAGAGGAGAGGAGAGGAGAGGAGAAGAGAAGAGGGCAGATCTTGCTACAATTGTGGGATAATTGAGGTTAATTGAGAATAATTAGGTTAATCATCAGGCAGTAAGAGCAACAAATATAGAGCAACCAGCAATTAAGCAGAGTCCACAATATCCAGCATTATTTACATGGCACTGCAATAAAAAAGGTGCTGATAGAGTTACAAGTACTTTCACTGATACCATGTCTAATTCATACTTGCACAAACCTCCCAACATCCTTTCTCCAAAAAAGTAGGGGAGCTGCAGTCTTTTTACTTCTGCCTCGTTGGAAGCCTGGAAATGAGTTGGATTCAAAAACACACCTTTCAACACTCCAAAAACAGGTGACCTGATTTCTTCTCCAAGGTAAAAGTGACAAGGCATTGCAGATTCAGCCTGCTTGAAACTCCAGGGGCTGGAGTTTGGAGAGAGCTGAAGATTATATAATGCCATCAAGTCAAAAATTGGGGCTATGATGGTGCCAGGAGAAACTGCAAGATGTGATAGAGCCAGGGATTGGTCATCCCCAATAATGGGGATTATTGTGAAGCTCTGCCTTGTGTAGCTTGCCTAACTCAATACCATATTGTCTTTTGTGATATTTGTGCATTATTATAAAAGGCAAAACCAGACATAAATGGCCATCATTTCTGTCACAAACAAATGAAAAGTATGGATAGGCAATAACTAGAAAATCTTGGCTTTGCAGTCAATATCTGCTTATCTTCCAGAAATAATGCACAAATACTTATCTATGCACACAGACCCATGCATAGGACATGTATGAATCCATATCTAGATTCAAGGTATTTCACAATCAGCAGCTCACAGGTAGCTGTTCACTACGAATTGTAAGAAGAAGGTGAAAGGGAGTAAAATTAGTTCACACATTCTCATTTGATGCAGTGGCATGCTTGCGTACAAGGTCAGTCGCTCGGAGAATGTTCCACCAACAACATTCATTTTTCTTCTCGCCACTTCAATTCCTTTTACTGGAGTCAGTCTGCACATTTAGCTGCCAGTCATCATGTATCAAATCACTAAGTGTTATACATACAAGTGTTGCATTGTAGACTTAATCTTAACTGCCATTAGCCAGCTCTCAGAATGAACAAAGCTCTGATTCCATTCCTTATGCTATAGGAGTGATCAAGATGAATCTTAAAATGTGGGTTTGGCAGATCAAATTAATTCTTATTACTTCCCCCCTCCCTTCTGCTATATAGGTAGTTCTCGACTTATGACCATACTTGTGCTCAAAATTTCCCTTGCTAAGTGAGATATTTAAGTGAGTTTTGCCCCATTTCAGGATTTTCTGGGCACAGTTATTAAGTGAATCACTGCAGTTGTTAAGTTAGTAACAGGGATGTTAAGTGAATCTGGCTTCCCCACCGACTTTGCTTGTCAGAAGGTCGCAAAAGGGGATCAAATCAGTGGTGGGATTCAGCCGGTTCTCTCTGGATTGGGTGAACCGGTAGCGGCAACTGTGGGAGGCTCCGCCCACCCGCCTGGACATAATGCGCGAGCACTGCGCATGCGCAGAGGGCACTGCACATGTGCAGACATTTGCGAACCAGTAGGGAAGGTAAGTGAATTCCACCACTTGACCCTGGAACACTGGAACCTTCATAAATATGAGTCAGTTGCCAAGCGTTTGAATTTTCATCATGGGACAATGGAGATTCTGCAATGGTCAGAAGTGTGAAAATAATCATAAGCAGAGATGGGTTTCAGCAGTTCTGACCAGTTCTGCAGAACCGGTAGCGGATATTTTGAGTAATTTGGAGAACCGGTAGTAAAAATTCTCACTGGCCCTGCCCCCATCTATTCTCTGCCTCCCAAGTCCCAACTGATCGGGAGGAAATGGGGATTTTGCAGTAACCTTCCCCTGGATTGGGGAGGGAATGGAGATTTTACAGTATCCTTCCCCTGCCATGCCCACCAAGCCACGCCTACCAAGCCAGACCCCCAGAACCGGTAGTAAAAAAATTTGAAATCCACCACTGATCATAAGTCACTTTTTAAAGTGCGGTTGTAACTTTGAATGGTCACTAAATGAACTGTCGTTGAAAGTTGAGGATTACCTGTACAAGATCCTAGTGAGTGCATATTGTTCTAAAACCATCTAAATGATCTCTCAGTGGCCACTCAAAGAAATTAATCTCAGTTGACTCATTCCTATCAGCTTTCTGACTACAATTCCCATCATGCCACTTAATATGTTAAATATAAATATACTCTTTAATACAGTCTTTATTCAACTGAATGTAGTAGTATATTCCCCTGGGGAGCCAAGCCTGGATTATGGAGAACAAGAATTTAACTTAGGTAAAGTTGGATTTTAGATCTTCTTGCTTGGACAGGTTCAATATTTACTTCATTGGACCAAGGTATTGACAGATCAAGTATGTTTCATCAGCCTAGCCATACAAATAGCATGCTGTTATCAATGATGGCATTTATCCTAAGATTTATCCATTATATACTGTAAATAGTTCATTATTAGAGATATATGTTCTATATAAACTTTTCTCCCTTGCCATTCTGCCCAGGAAACCAAACCCAAAAGCTGAAATCCTGCCACATCCTTAACACTTGTGGTTACTATTTTCTCATTCTTCAAAGTTATTTTTATTTGTTTAATAGGACAGAACCTAAACTTAATATTAGGCTGAACTCTTCATTAAGCATCCAGAGGCTGTGATAATATATGCAAGTTTTGACTGCTAGAAGAAATTGTTGTAATTGTGCCATATTTTACATTCGGAACAGCAGTGAAGTGGGAGCCAAACTTTCTGCAGTGTTTACCTTAATTTATCCAATGAGAAACTCCTTAGAACTCTACAACTTAGAGGACCGGGGTATATACAAGACTGCTTTCTGCCATCAACAACCTCCCACTGACCAATACGCTCCCACAGAGAGGGGCTCCTCAGGGTGCCGTTGGCCAAACAATGTTGATTGGCGACACCCAGGGGAAGAGCCTTCTCTGTGGGGGCACCAGCCCTCTGGAATGAGCTGCCCCTAGAGCTTCATCTTAGCCCCGACCTGCATACTTTTCACTGCACCCTTAAGACCCTTTTGTTCCAGCAAGCCGGACTGGCCTAGTACGAATTTTATAATGGGGGTATGTGTGTTTTAATTTGTGGGCCAAATTTTATATATTCGATTTTAATTGGTTTTAAATTTTATAAATCTATGTGTTTTAATATGGCTGTACACTGCCCTGAGTCCTTCAGGAGAAGGACATCTAATAAACTTCAAACTTCAACTTCAAACAACTGGTGTAGCAAATGCTCCAGCTAAGAGCTTGTGTGGAAATCTTCACTTTCTTTCTACACATTTTGAGATAAAAGCTTTAGGATGTCTTTCAGGATTGCACCAAGAGTACAGCCATCTTCTTGCCATAGACCCATATGTCAAAGGGCTCCCAAACATTTTAAGGTAGGAGTTGCAGTCTCCACCCATCTAGTAATAATCACCAACCGTTTTCCTCCTCAGTCCTAACTGAGGTTGCCAACACTCCAAATATAATATCTTTTTAAAAAAGCATCTCCTTAATATCACTGCACCAAAAGTTTCAATTTCTCTGTCTTGGCTTCACACAAGAATAATACAGATAGTCTTTCCTAAATTTCGGAGTGCACAGGTGTGACGTAATTGGCACAGCTACATACAGCACCATAAATGTGAGGTAGGGTGACACAGTATTAATCACTTGGAGGTGCAATTTGTCACTTTAAAAGTGTGAAGGCAGGGAGTGAATAAGTAACCCACGATGTTCTTCAGCATTGCTTCAAGATTTCTTTTATCCCAAATACTTTTCAGCTCAGAATTAGGGCATCTTCTTGTCATAATATCCTACAACAGTTCTTTCTCAATCTGGTCCCATCCAGAAATGTTAGACTACAATTCCCATCGTCTTTAATCTGACATACGTATCCATCATCTTTGTGTAAGTCATCACGCTCTTTATGGATCAGCTTCATGTACAGAGACTGCAAAATTTTCACCGGTATGAAAGCAACAACACAATTATTCTTATGTTGCTAAGATTGTCTCTGTAGGATTTTTGTGCAGCCCTGCTTAGGTTTATGTAGTTCAGTGAAACCCCAGGGAAAAAAGCATAGAGGCTCTTGCTTAGGTGTGTGAAATCTCACAGGAATAGATTCCTGAAAATAGGAAAGGAAGGTTAGACTTGATTTGCCAAAGCAATTACTAATTTGTTTATTTACTGTGAGCAAAGGAAGGAAGAAGCAAATTGGTGTGTGGTAGATAGTGCAATTCTATATAAGCTAATCAAAAGTTCACTTCACTCTTACTAGAGTTGCCAACTTTTTAACTTGGCTTTAAGTGGAGTTTGTCATTTAGCAAGAACTTGAAGTTAAGGTAGTAATCATATTGGTTTTATGTGGCACAGATATTAAATAATGGGAAAGAAAAGTTACATTGTTAAATGTAATAAAAAAAATCTAAATTATGCTGGAATGAAATCCCCAGGAGAATGATTTCAGGATCTACTTGTAAAAGTCATATTTGGCCCCATAGTAGCAGCCCAGTTAAAATGTTGGCACCCTAATTCAATTCACCCACATTCATGAACAATTTCACCAGAGCTGGAATTGCTTAATAAAACATGATCTAGAAAAAAATAAATGTGCACTTCAGGAACTATTTCTCCATTGAAGGTCCTCGCTAGATCAGAGAACATATTCAAATTGTACCCCTTCATTCTTTTTCAATGGGAACCAAGGCAACCCTTTCATTGTGGGTGAGGAAAATATGTCCTTATTAAATGTATTCTTGAAGGAGCTCATGGCCCCATTCCAAAAGGGTTTTTCAGTCTTTAAAGCTTTTGGTTGTTCCTTGTATGAACAATTTGTCTCAAATTTCCGAAAGAGACGTTTGAGACTCCTAGGATCTATCTCTTTATCTATAGGTTGGGGAGGATTTAAAGATCCTCTGATCCATCTTCCTGCTTGTGCAGGACTGTACAAAATGATCCCCTGCAGATGGTCATCCAACCCCTGAATCATATGCCTGCTGAAAATATTTCAGGAAAGAGAGGGGAAAAGGAGACCGAACCAAGCCCCACTTAACAGATTAAATGAGTTGGAAGGGACCTTGTAGGTCATCTAGTCCAACCCCCACACCCCCAAGCAGGAGACCCTACACCCATGATGGAGAACCTATGGAATGCATGCGAGAGGTGGCATGCAAGCTGTCTCCCCAGTTCACCATGCATGTGTGCACGCCTCCTGCCAGCCAGCTGGTCTTCGGGTCTCTGCAGCATATAGGAAGGGGTTGGGGCACATGCGGGGGGGGGGGGCTGTGCTGCATGTGCTAGAGGTGGGGCGTATGCACGGGGGCCGCATGTGTATTGTATTTTGGGGGTTCGGGTGCATGTGTGCGTGTTTGTATGCTCTTGTTTTGGGCACTCAGTCCAGAAAAAGTTAGCCATCACTGCCCTACACCATTTCTGACAAATGGCAGTCCAGTCTCTTGTTGAAAGCTTCCAGTGATGAAGCTCCCACAACATCTGAAGGCAAGTTGTTCCGTTGGTTGATTGTTGTCACTGTCAGAAAGTTCCTCCTTATTTCTAGGTTGAATCTCTCCATATTCAGCTTCCATCCATCATTCCTTGTCTGGTCTTTGGGTGCTTTGGAAAATAGCTTGACTCTCTCCTCTCTGTGGCAGCCCCTCAACTATTGGAACACTACTATCATGTCTCCCCTGGTCCTTCTCTTCACTAGACTAGCCATGCCCAGTTACTGTAACAGTTATTCCCTAATCCCTAATCATCTTGGTTGCTCTTCTCTGCATTTTTTTCTAGAGTCTCAACATCTTTTTTATAGTATGGTGACCAAAACTGGAAAGCAGTATTCTAGGTGTGGCACTTGACAAAACAGACAACCTAACAATTTCCTTCCAGCCATCCTTTCCCCAGCCTGCTTTCAACACACCTGCAGGGGAATCAAATGGGAAAGCTTGGTCTGCGCTGGATGTCTGCAATAGGCGCCAAATGGAGCAACGAAAATGCTAAAGCTTAATTTAAAATCAAGATTTTAATATTGGTCTTACTGGAAAGGGGAAATTATTTCCTTCCAAAAGCAGGAACCTTACCCAACTGCCTTCTCCCTTAGCCTCGAAATCAAGGTTTGGATGATACATGCTGGGCAACGCCTTTGTTTATGGGAAGGCAGGAAGTTTGTGGGCTTCCACACACAAACATCCTTATTTCTACCCTACCTATCTCATCGCCCTCCCTCTTCTAATCATAGTGTAGGAAGAAATATCCTTCTGGGTTCAGTTCCAAGTGGGGAAAAAAGACACTGGAAACATGGAGACTGCTTGGAAAGATGGTTTAATGGTGGACAGGATCACATGGTTTGAGGTCCTGAACAGAAAAGGGGCGAGACGCAGTGAGTCCCCGGGTTTTATGTCCTCTCTGGCTTTGACTTCCTGGGGCCCCAAAAGAGTATCCTGATTGGTTGTCAGACTCCCAGGGGGTGGGGGTCTCAGCTAGCCTTGCTGGCTGATGTAATCTTCCCAGGTGCCATGTGGTGACTTTCTTTTGCTAGATGGGTTCTATTGTGTTAGTTTCTGTTGCTAGATGGGTCCTATTGTGTTGCAGATGATGGTCCATTGACAAAGATGGGAGGGAATTGAGTTACTGCCTCTGGCCCATTGACAAAGGGTGGGGGGGCAAGAAGGTGGGAGCTGCTTCATCTTTAAAACATGCTTCTCCATTTCTCATCCAGGGAAACATAATATTCTGTCTTTTTAATATTTCCTAAAATATTTCATTCTTCTAGGAAAGGGGTGGGTGCTAACTTCCTATAATAGAAAATAAAAGCAAGCATTAAGGTCTGGATTAGGTGAGTTTATTTAACTACCCCACGTACTTGATTTGTGGTGCTGCCGGTTCTGGTCTTTATTATTATTCATAGATGCACTATATTATTATTATTATTATTATTATTATTATTATTATTATTATTATTATTATTATTATTATTTTTTAATCTTTAGTGAGTTTCACAGCCTTTGAGGCTGGTTAATAGCTCAGCAGCTCGAGTCCTAACCAAGGACCTAGGAACTGTTAAGGTATCATCGGAGGGTGTAAGCTGTTCCGAGTAAGGTGGTTTTTTGTAAAGTCAAAATGTTCAAGTCCGGTAAATTTAGAATTTCTAAATAGCGGGGTAGCCCTTTGGGTATTGCTCCAAGGGCTCCAATTATTATTATTATTATTATTATTATTATTATTGTTGTTGTTGTTGTTGTTGTTGTCGTTGTTGTTTGTTGTTGTTTGTTATTATTTGTTATTATTTTCTCTCATTTCAAAAGGAGAGATGCCAGCAAGCCCAGGCCTGTCCATCGTGCAACTCACTGCTGCCTACGGGGCAGATGGAAATAACAGCGGACTGCTGGAGAGATTTCCCCGGAGAGCAGCAAGGGCGGATCCCCGGACAACACCCGTCCGCAAGCCCCCCCGCCCCCGGCTGTCCCAAAGGCGGCGCCCAGTCCAGCACCCTCCGCTCCGCCCCAGACGGACCCAGATCGGCCGGGTGGGGCACCCACGAGGCTTCTCTCGCAGGGTTACATGCTAGGGAGGAGAGAGAGCGGGCATTTGTGCCACCGTTTCTGTCAGATTTTCCTGTAAAATGCACACAGGCACGCACGCACATGGGGACGCGACCCTTAGGGGCAATCGCAGGCTGCTTATTAAAAGAGGACGACCGAGCAAAGGGGAGAAGCTATTCATAATTCATCATTCATGCGCGCTCGGAAATAAGGAGAAGGAAAGCTTCGGTTCAGTCCTGGAGCGAGGTTCCACGAAAAAGACCTTTTTCCGATTCCAGCTTCCTTTTAAAAGACCGAAATTACCTCCCCCTGGGCCGACCAGTGTTAGAGACCCCCCTCCCTCTCGCTCGGCTCCCCTGCCGGGATTATTTGGGGAGAGGGGGGTCTCACTGAGGTGCGCGAGTTCTACTTTCCAGTCAGTGGAACCCTGCAGTTTATTCCTTAGGGATCTTTAGGTCGTCAGTTTAAATTAGTATCCTGGATTTAGGATAACAGGATAGCAGACCAAAAATATTCCGTCCCGATTAACTCAGGAAGACTCGACTCTTTCCCCCCCACAGAAAGAAGTTTCAGGATGGGGGAGATGGGATGCAAGTAAATACACCAAAAGCCAGTGAGGAAGCGATTTTTTTTTAAATGTAGGGTTTTTTTTAACCAATTCGGTTTATGTGTGGGTGGGAGATGGAGTGTGCTATTAGGATACAATCATCCTTTTCTTCAATAATAACATTTATCAGCTTTAGTAAAAAAAAAAATGCCTTGAAGTACAGGGAAAATAACGAGGAGGCGTCTGCCTCTTAACTACAATCAAATCTCTAAGGACATCAAAAGAGACACTCTAGAGACTTCCAAATGGGTCGGACTACAATCCCCATAACTCCAAATAGCTGGCTGCAGGGGGGTGGGGTGGAGGAAGGATGTGGATGATGGGAAATGGGAGCCCAGAAACATCTGGCGCGAGCCCTGTTGCCCATCTCTGGCCAGGAGCGTTGATGGGACAACTCTCTTGCCAAACTCTCACGATCCAATTATTGCTAGCCCGCTTATTAATATAACATGATTTTAGGCACATCGGCGCAGACTAAAACCGCTCTGTAGCTTTTTCCCAATTCTACGACGGGCAGTTTGGCTGGGTTTCCACCTAACCCTGTGTTGTATCACTCTGAATTTACGACAGCCCCCCTCTTTCCTCAAGTAAGAATGAAGGGGGGGGGAGGACTTTCCCCAGCAGCGAATCTAATAAAGGCTCATTTTCTGGGGGGGAGGAAGGGAGGGGGAACCCTAGACTTTCGGCGAATACTGTATTTCGTTTCCAATTGAGACCTCCCATGCTTGTTCGCCTCCGAGGGAAGTCTCACCCCCCCCCCCCACCCCACACCAGGGCAGGCGAGGAGAAGGTCTCCTGCGCCGCCCGCGTTCCTGGCTTTGGGCAGACGGGCAGACGGCCTCTTCTGAGCCTTCCCCCAAAGAGCGCGCAGAATCCGATGCGTGTGCCGAGGCTGGCGTCGCCTTGGCTCCACTTCCCGGGCACGTTGGTGGCTGCCATTCAATCCATCGGGGAAGCAAGCAGCTCGGTTGGCCGGCCGATCGATTGATTGGCGCCTTCGCGCCTGGCTTCTTTGTTTTTACAACTCGTTTGCATCGAGCGCGCGTTTATTTATTTATTTATTTTATTTATTAGTCCAATTTATATGCCGCCTTTCTCCGTAGACTCAGGGCGGCTTACAATGCATTATAGCAAGAGCCTGCATACTTTTTTTGTATATACCTGCTTATTAGGGCTTTTGCCCCCCCCCAAAGCGGTGTTGTTCTATACAAAATTAGCTTATTGCCCCCACAATCCGGGTCCTCAATTTACCTACCTCGAAAGGATGGAAGGCTGAGTCAACCTTGAGCCTGGTGAGATTCGAACTTGCACTAATTGCAGGCAGATGGCAGCTAAGTGCTAGCACTTAACAGGACTTTAGTCCGCTGCACCACCGAGGCTCTTTCGAGGCGTTCCTCCTCTCGGAGAGGGCTGGGTATATAGGTCGGACGGACGGCTGCTCCTAGCACACCTGGCTACTAAAGCGGGCGCCTGGACGTGCTTACCCATACACCTATACATGCATCAGCTTGGAAACGATACCCACAAGAAAGATACCCCTTGAAGAGTCAAATAAAGCCCCCTCACCCTATTATTATTATTATTATTATTATTATTATTATTATTATTATTATTATTATTATTATTTACTTTATTCATCAAACATGAAACTCAAGTCACAAATGTATCACAAATATCATTGACTGGTGCTAATGGTTGATACGGGTTGCTGCCAGTGTTCTAGGTATCAACCAAGTACCTTCTTAAGATGTACGATATAATAATAATAATAATAATAATAATAATAATAATAATAATAATAATAATAATAATAATAATAATATCATCATATCATTATTATTATTCCTGGTAATAACTCTGACCCTCTCCAAGTGAAAGAAAAGAGCGATCCCTCCGTGTAGATTTACGCATTGGTGCTGGCTTCTTTACGGAGGGCGCAGAGCGCTATAAATAGGCGAGTTCAGAGCGGTTGCTGCTTGCCGGATCAATAGAACGGCTCTGTTCTCGGGCTATATTCCCCAGCCCACCTCCCTTCGCCCGCCGCAGCTGGAGCCGAGCTGCTTTTTATGAATTATAGAAGCGGCTCTTCCAGACCCACTTCCCTTCCTGAGCCCGGGTAATGTTAGGTCGCCTTCTTCTCTCTTTTCCCCCACCCCACCCCACCACGCCACCGCATCCGAAATTGAAAGGATGGGGCGGAACCGACAGAAGGTTAAGATTTATTTAACTTCTCGCACCTCTGTCCGTCCGGGCCAGGCGAAGGAAATCTCAGGACACGCCGCGAGCTAAATTTAACAGGGCGAGAAACTAAAGATAGGTGTATTGAGGTTACTCCGCGGCACGTGGATTTCGAGGGTTTTGTAAGGTGACTTGGTTGAACTGAAAAGCCCTCCAAGATAGAGGGGGATTGCAATTCCCACGGACCCACCTGGAGAGGTTCGAGGCGAGGAGGGGTGAGGGGTAAATATGACAAAATACCCAGGTCGTTGAAACAAATGTTTATAATAAACAACGAGGGGAACCTTTTTAAAAATGTATCAAAGCCAACCCCCCCCCACAAAGGTGCCCCTGAATGCTTCCCCCCCTCCCCATTAAAGGCAGCACACAGATAAAAAAGAACGCTCTCAGCGAAATAAATAAAACTGATTTTCGATTTTTTTTTCTTCTTCTATCGATAGGCTTTGAACCGGGGAACCGAACTTTTGAACCCCCGTTTTGAGGCGCCATTCGTTTCAAGAGGGTGGGGGGATGCACTGTATAATCCGTTCCTCCTCCTCCCTGGAGTTGCTACTGCGATCCTAACATCTGGGTTGAATTGCTTAATGTGGCTACAGGATCGCGGAGGCCGCAGAGAACCGGCCTTGTAGGAGACAAACCGATCCAGCAAGCAGAGAATGGGAATGTGTGTCCATCTTTCCCCCCCCCCCACATCGGTTCCTATTTGGGGGACAGGAAAGGGGGCAAAACTGCTCCAACATCTGATATTCCAAAATCCCCCAAAGCTCTGCGCCTCGGATTTCGGGCAAATCAGTGAAGCTCTCCAGAGTTCGCTGGTTTCCAAAAGTGATCGAACTGACTCCAGACGTGTGCCATTGGTTCCCGCTTTCCCCAAATCGATGACATCATTCCACCCCCCATCCCCACCAAACCCCCCCCCCAGGCCATTTCATGAGAGGCGCCGTTTAGCTGAACTTCCGAAATGACTCGTTTTCTTAAAACTTGCTCTTTTCCATAACTCCAGAGACACCTGCGTTGCATATGGCATGAATATAACCTCTTTCCCCAGAAAATAAAACTGCATCCTCATTTCAAACAATAATTTTATTTTATACCTTTTTCTATACTTTGTAGCAAATCTTTTATGTTATTTATTTTTTTTGCTGCATTGACTTTATAATAAACTTTCTTAAATTACATTTTTTTTCTTTTAAAATCAAGATTCTCTTAATATACCCCTCCCACAGAACCTTTTAGGTTGTGTGTTCGCTTATTATTTTTGTAACGTTAACATATACCTTTCTTCCCACCCACCCCCACCCCCGTGATCTGTTGGATAGCCAATAATGGTGAAACACCTATAAAACAAGAGGGACAACTCTTAAAAAAAAGAAGAGAGAGAGAGAGAGAAGAGAATTAAACGGAAAAAGGCAGTGAAGACTTGAAGGATGCTTTGACGGCTTTAAGCTCAGCCTTCCGCAACACTTAGCAGCATTCCACGGGGGCGCTTCTTTTAAGCTATTAAAAAAAATCGCATTTTGGTTTTTTCCATTTTGTCCCCCCCCCATTTCCCCTCCCCCGTTCTTCCTTCTTCCTCCCTCACTCCCGCCACCCATTGAGGAGGGAGTCTCGGTTCTTCGAAGTGAAATGGTGGTGGAAGGGGATATCGAAAAGAAATCAGTAAAACGACAAAGAGTTTCCGAGGCGAGAAGATCAAACGTCGGTGAGTTCATCCCCTTAGAAAGCCGCTCAACCCACGTGCTCAGGTGGCTCCATTTCCGGTCGTGCTCCCCTCCCCCCCTTTACTTCCAGCTTCCTCACTCAATTCATCCAGGAGAGGCTTTGCCTTCCCCAGGCAGGCAGGCAGGCGGGCGGGGGGTGGGGGTAAGAACCGAGCTCCTCTTTCGTTGCCGTGAGTAGTGTTATTAGTAGTATTATTTTATTACTATCGTTACTATTATTATTATTATTATTATTACCTATTAACTCTTTATTAGTAATCGGTGGTGGCTGGAAGCCGTTCCTGAGATTCTTGGTGCACCCACGCGCGCGCGCTCACGCATCCACACACACCCACACACGCACACACACGAAAAAGCGGGCTGGAGTTGACCTTAATTCTTGAAGAGAGGACTAAAGCTGAGGTCCGAGTTTGGCTGTTTGCTTTGCTCACCGATGGGGACCATTTGGCAAATCATCTGAACGCAAAAGAAATGAGAGGAGGAGAGAGAGAGAAAGAGAGAAAGAGAGAGAAAGCGAGAGAGGGAGCGAGCGAGAGACCAGGCTGGTCGTGATGGCTTCCGTTTCTCTCTCTTTTCCCCCCCAGTCCTTCCCCAAGATGGATGTTGGGATCATCAGCATCACGGAGACTTCACAACGTGTCCCCCCCACTTCTTTGAGGAGGGGCGGGGAAGCTCCCCCACCTCCCCTCCGCTCCAAGCCAAGGGGCAGAGACGTTTCCTCTGTAAATCCACTTCCTGGAGAAAGAGAGAAGCAGCGGCGGCGGCGGAGGGGCCAGGAGGTGGGCTGAAGGGAAGCTAGGGGAATCCTGTGTCGTGTGGATGGATCCGCGCGTGCTGTCGACGTGAAGGGCCTTCTACATGGAGATGCAAGTCGCCAACGCGGCGGAAAGAGCCACCAACAGCACCGGGGAGGCAGAGGCTAGGAGGGACGAGGCTGCTCGGTTGGTTTTGCCGCAGAGGACAAATAGGTTGCCTTCGTAGTCGAGCTTTTTGGATTTCTCTTTCAGTTTTTCCCAGACGTCTGTCAGCCCTTCCTGACAATCCGTGAGGGCTGTGAGGGTGCAGGAGTGGAAGTCATCCCAGTATCTGAAGAAGGAGGGAAAGACACAAGAGAGAGAGAGAGAGAGAGAGAGAGAGAGAGAGAGAGAGAGAGAGAGAGAGAAAGAAATTGGTGGGAAATACTGGCAAAGCCTCCTTCCATCTGCCCTTACAATAAATGAATTCCGTCAGCAATTTACACTTTCCTTCATTCCCAATAGGAATAGATGACCCATTGCTTGAGGCAGTGTCTGGGTTCATGTAAGCCAACAGGTTGGCTTAGCATAGTTTGTACAGGTATAAATTCAAGTATTATAGTTTATTAAATAAACTAAAGTTATAACAATCCATGGTATAGTACAATAAATGAATTCGGTCAATAATATACATTGCATTCCTCCTAGGAATAGGGGACCCATTGCTTCACACAGTGTCTGGGTTCATGTATCATGTAAGCCAACATGTTGGCTTGTATGAATTCAAGTCTAACTATAATTCAACAAGAATAGATGACCTATTGCTTGACAGTTCATGTATCTTGTAAACCAACATGTTGGCTTAGCACAGCTTGTATGAACTCAAGTATAGTTTATTAAATAAACTCCATGGTATTGTACCATAAATGAGTTCAGCCAACAATATACACTTTTGTGCACTCCTAATAGGGCTGCCAACCATTTGAGTAAATGCTGATAGTTTGGAGTAGGGATGCAGATGAGGGAAGAAATCCAGGTTCAATTCCAAGTTCAGCTACTACAGTAGAAGCTCATTGGGTGCTTTTCTTTTTGGCCAGTCACCCTTACTCAACCCTCCTAAGTCATAAGGATGTTCTCTGAAAAGTCAAAGGTGACATCCCCAGCAGAAAAAGGCAACTTTGCCTTGTAGGAAATGGCAAATAGAGAGGGCAGGACTGGTGTGTCTGGCAGAGAAGCTATTGTCCTGGCAATTCTATTTGGTTCTTTCACCTCAGTACAATGTCTATTCCTCACTCTCACTCCAGAAGTTAGCCAATGCTCTAGACCAGTGTTTTTCAGCCTTGGCAACCCCAGGACTTCAATTCCCAGAATTCTCTAGCCAGCATTACTGGGAGTTGAATCATTGCTGGGAATTGAAGGCCAAACATCTTGGGAGTTGCTGAGGTTGAAAAATGCTGTTCCTGACTGAGGACTCGTCTCACTGTTTTCCTGAAATTTTACCAGCATTGGATGTTACTCTTTTCTAACCTGGAGCCTGCAGGACTATAGGACAATATCTCTTGTCATCCCTATCCATCATCTACACTCCTTGGGGAGGATGAGGGTTGCAATGGTACATTTGCAAGACATCAGCTTGGTCCATGATGCCCTATCCACTATACTGAATAATTACATCAAATAACTGTTTATAAAAATCACAGGTTGCAAGGTATGTTTTTTTTTAAAAAACCAATTTCTCCTATACTAGCATACAGGAAGGATATCCCTTCTGAGACGTCTGCTAGGGATGCATCTATGCATAATTGAAAAACGTAATCTTTCTTACTTCTGAGAAATTATAGGCCAGTCTAGAATTGATGAGCAGTTCATTTATTTTGTTAGAGAAAGATATGTTGCACTTCTTCTAGTTGCTCAAGGGAGTAAACATAATAGTAGTCTCTCTTTTGATTTTTCAGAGAACAGCTTTGTGACTTAGGAGAGGTTGAGTAAAGGTGATTGGCCAAAAAAAAAGCACCCAAAGAGTGCAACCTGTGCTTTTTATAAACAGTTATTTGATGTAATTATTCAGTATAGTGGATGGACCAAGCTGATGTCCTGCAAATGTATCATTGCAACTCTCATCCTCCCCAAAGAGAATAGATGATGGTCAGGGATGACAAGAAATATTGTTCATCCTTCTAGTAGCTGAAGCTGGAATTGAACCTGGATTTCTTCCCTCATCTGCAACCCAACCCCAAACTTAATTTACTTAAATGGTTGGCAGCCCTATTAGGAATGCACAAAAGTGTATACTGCTGACTGAATTCATTTACTGAACTAAACCATGGTTTCTTATAACCATAGTTTATTTAATAAATTATAATACTTGAATGCATGCAAGCTGCCCTAAGCCCACTTGTTGGCTTACATGTTATATGAACACCAACACTGTGTCAAGCAATGGATCATCTGTTCCACTAAATTCTAGTCTGCAGTCATATATAATGTGAACACTTTAGTTAATACACAAAAGTAACTAGATTAGCTCACCACACTCTGCCAAAAACAAACCTTGTTATAGTTTAGCATGCTATGTAAGCCCAGTCCTATTCTAATGGATGTGGGCTGGATATGATGAGTGTGATAATTTGGTTGGAATCAAATAGTTGATAAGACTACCTTAGATGTCAACTGGTTTCCCCCCCACTCCCCCCAAAAAACTTCCAACTTTAGTTCAGATCAAGTCAGCTAGCTGCTACCGCTCCATTTTCAAAGAGATACGTTTATGTGGATTCAGTAAAGATATTGGCTTAGAAAATGATGTTCTGGTATAAGGCACTGCTGAATAGATTTGTAGGAAGTTGTGGGGAATGCCTTGGAGGAACCATCCCGAAACAGTTAAAAGTCACAAGTCCCATTAGCCATCTTGCCTCTTTTGACTCATCCCGGGAGGCCATGTATGAATGCATCCTAGGTTGCCAAGTTGTGACTGCATACAGTGATAGAAAATAACTTGGCACATGGCCCAACCTTTTTTTTCCCTCACTGCTAAATTAAAACAAAATTGGAAGTGCTTAGAAATGTGCAGCTTATGTTGTAATAATATTTTCCCCCTGAGCAGTAATGAAAAATGTGAGTGGAGTGGGGAAGAGTTGTGACAACTCAGCTTTAAGAGAAATACTGTACATTTTTTAATACAATGTCTTTGATACTCTTAGTTAATGGAACTAGTGACAGGGACCCTCATGAACCTGACACAAAGGATGTCTTAATTATATTACCTCGAGTGCCAGGTAACGGTTAGGGTGCTGGAAAGTTGCAGAGATCAGGTTCAAACCCCCATTCAAACATGAAAGTCACTTCCTTATTATAGGCACTACATTTCAGATTAAATTGCTTCAAAATGTTTTATCTGATTGATTTCCATGATACATGAAACCACAAATGAGTGAGCCACATTTTAGGGTGGGTGTTGCCCAAACTCCACCTGTATCTATGTGGTAATTTAGGGATCAGTCAGTTGGACAAACCAAGAATATTTTGCCTATTGATTATACTTAAGAAAACGATGGGAAAAGGTATGCAAACCCAGCCATTGTGAAAGAAAAGCAAGATTTAGGAACCATCTAACTTTTCTTAAAAGGAAAGAGGGTAAATAATTGAAGAGATAATAATTTACTGCTCTTACTGCTCTACAGATTTTAATGCTATCACTTGATTCTGAGAACAAGAGCTTAGAGTTGAACTCTGGTTCAAAAATTTAATTAGCTTTCCACATATTTTTGATTTTGTGGCAAGAGTGTCCAGTCTTGGCAAATTTAAGATTTGTGGACTTCAGCTGGCTGGGGAATTCTGGGAGTTGAAGTCCACGAGTCTTAAAATCACCAAGGTTGGATGCCCCTGCTTTGATGGTTCAATTTATAATTTGACATGCCTACATAATGTAGGCTCATGCCTTTCATAATGCTGTTTTATTGCTGCTTTCTATTGGTTAAGCCTTTATTGATTTAGTTTTTTAATCTGTCCAGAAAATTACATTATCAATTAGATTAGAAATATAATAAAATTATAAATAAATGCAGCCAAAGTTTCTAAAGAGAATCTATAAAATTTAAAGTACATTTTTCAAGAGGAAAGGCAGTTAATGGCACCTTGGAATATATAGGTAATCCTCAATTTACGACAATTGAATTGAACCCAAAATTTGAATTGCTAAGCAAGACTGTTGTTTAGTGAGTGTTACCCCATTTTATGACCTTTCTTGCCACAGTTGTTAAGTGAATCATGGCAGTTGTTCAGTTAGTATCACAGTTGTTAAGTAACTCTGGCTTCCCCATTGACTTCGCTTGTAAGAAGGTCGCAAAAGGCATGACCCTGGGATATTGCAACCATCATAAATACATGCCAGTTGCCATACCTCTTAATTTTGATCACGTGACCATCGGGATCCTGCAATGGTCATTAAGTATGACAAAAGGTCAATAAGTCATTTTTTCAATGCTGTTGTAACTTCGAACACTCTCTACCACTAAGTGAATGGTTGTAAGTTGAGGACTATCTGTAATTAAAGTTTGAAAGTAGAAATTTGCTTAATTAAACGGTAGCACCTTAAAAAAATTCTGTTAATGATGCAGATTGCATCGAATTACTGCAATTACTGTAAGTTTGAATCTCACCAGATTCAAAGTTGACTAAGCCTTCCATTCTTTCTAAGGTAAGTAAATTGAGGACCCAGTTTGTGGGGGCAATAAGCTGACTTTGTATAAATATACAAAAGTATGAAGGCTATTGCTTAACGCATTGTAAGCCGCCCTGAGTCTCCGGAGAAGGGCGGCATATAAATCAAATTTTTTAAAAAATGCACCAGATTCCTAAAACAATTCCTTGTTTTTTTTTTTTTAAAAAAAAGCACCTAGGAAAAATGAAAGGAGTGCAGCAGATGGGAAAAAAATATACAGATAAAAATGGTCCCAAAAATAGGCTTTCCCCACCTCAAACCAACAGCTCTCTCAAACTCGTTCAAGGGAAAAGTGATACAAATACAGGTAGTCCTCGACTTACAATAGTTCCTCTAGTGACCGTTCAAAGTTACAATGGCACTGAAAAAAGTGACTTATGTCCGTTTCTCACAGTTGCGACCTTCACAGCATCCCCATGGTCATGTGACCAAAATCCAGATGCTTGGCAGCTGGTTCATACCTATGCCGGTTGCATGCCCTGGGGTCATGTGATCCCCTTTTACGACCTTCTGACAGGCAGAGACAATGGGGAAGTCAGATTCACTTAACAACTGTGCTACCAATTTAACAACTGCACTGATTCAGTTAACAACTGTGGCAAGAACGTTTGTAAAATGGGGCAAAACTCACTTAGCAACAGAAATCGAGGACTGCCTGTATATGCAATCCTTTAAAGGATGCATATGAATAACAAGGAATGTCTTCTAAAGTGAAAAACAGTGCCATTCTAAAGCAGTTCACACAACAAAATTATAAGGGCATATTAAAACAAAATTAAGTGAGGTGGAATGACACTGAATCAGATAAAGCCATTCAGGTGGTACTTCCACAATAAGATAAAAGTAATTATAGACTGTCCTAAACTTTCAGTTCAGTTGTCTAGCTGCTACTGGAAACATTCTGATATTTAATATATAATATTATATATCTTCTGGTGAGAACTATATTGTAAAGCTCACTTAGACATATTTATAAGAATCCAGGCAAGGCTAGACAAATCCATGTACCTTGGTCACCCAAGGCAATTGTGAGAAATGATTGGCATTATCTAATTGTTCACCGCAGCTGTTTCTTTTTCAATAGTAATTTTATTAAGAATTGCAATTAAAGAAATAATAATAATAATAATAATAATAATAATAATAATAATAATAATAATAATATTTTATTTCTAAACCGCCCTTCTCCCGAAGGACTCAGGGCGGTGTACAGCCAATTTAAAAACACAAGACACAACAATAATTAAAAATTAAAATTAAAAATTAAAATAATTAAATAGATTTGGCCGGTTTAAAACCCCCAAAATTTAAAATACCCCAATTTAAAATTATTATGTTGATAGCCCGGCCTGGCGGAACAACAGGGTCTTCAGTGCGCAGCGAAACACCCAGAGGTCGGAGATCTTACGTATTTCCAGGGGCAGTTCATTCCGCAGGGCTGGGGCTCCCACAGAGAAGGCCCTCCCCCTGGGTGTCGCCAGCCGACATAACTTGGCTGATGGCACCCTGAGGAGACCCTCTCTGTGGGAGCAGACTGGTCGGTGTGAGGCTATTGGTGGCAGAAGACGGTCTCGAAGGTATAAAAACCAATACAAACTAAAATTAAATTAAAAAAAACCCAAAGTGCATTAGAGAAAAAATAGAAAAGGAAAAAAGAATATAGTAAAGAAAAAGAAAAGAAATAAAGAAATGACTTGTCCTTTTACCACAAGTATAATCAATTTTAATAGCTTATCACCTTTTAAAATACAAGGCATGATCTGAAGAAGACATTCCATTGCTTATCTGTAAACAAGTTCTTACAGCTCATTCAGTCCGGATCAGCAAAAATCCATTAAGAGTTATCAGAAATAACATACCTATTTTAACCTTGATCAAATAAACCAACTGTCTATTCCTTTTTACCTTTAGCAATCTTTAGTTCCTTCAACTAAAGTCCTAGACCTAGAACTTCTTTATTCCTTCTCACAAAATTCTTCAGAGCTTTAACAAGCTTCTTTTGTAAATCCAATATAGAAAAGTTTTCCAGGTCAATCTTTTGGGGTTTTTTATCTGTATATCCCTTTTAATTAAGACATCCAGTTTCATTTGTATGTCCAGTGTTGCATCTTTTCATTCTTGTCTCTCATTTTTAAAACCATTTTCAGATCAGTCTTGCTCAGAATAACTTGATTCTCTTCCATAACATCTTTCGAACACAGTCTATAGAAGCAGATACTTTTAAAAATAATTTCTGGATCCATTGTTCACAAATGTCCTTTGATATGCCCCATGTTAGAATACTTTGCTCCAGTCTATATCAGTAGGTCAAATTTAAGTTCTTCTCCTTCAAATGTAATTTTTAGTTCCTTCTTGTTTAGTTCCTTCTAGTGTCCAACCTTCAAAGTCTCATCCTATCGTTTTTAAAAAAAGAGAATTCAAAACAAAAACATTTCCCCATGAAAAGGATTATTATCCATTCCAAAACCTTATTTTAAATCCATCTGGATCCTTAGTCCATTCATAACTTTCCAAAATCAAAGTTCTAATCAGTTTTTTGTCGTTTATTCCAAAAAATGTTTTTCAACATCTTTACACTTGTATTTCAAACTTCTTTTGCTAAGGATTTAAGAAAATTCACCTGATGCTGTAAAACATCTCTCTCCAAAGATTCCTAAAAGCTGAAAAAAGTAGTTAACAAGCAATTTCTGAAAATGATTAGAAAAGTATGTGAAGCCAGTGTCCTTTTGACTGAGCTCACCACAGATTAAGCAAAAAAAAAAAAAAAAGTTATCCCCTCATCACCCAGAGCTTTAAGCCTGCTAGACACCACTATAATGCAGAAATAACTGTATGGAGTGCTCTTGGGCAATCTGAAGCCCTTGTTCAGAGGGGAATTACAAAGAGCCAGTTTAATTGCTGGTTCTTTATTCCACTATAGTTCTTGGCTCTACTTTTAGCAGGGCCATCTTCAGTTCACCATTTCTTTCCCAAAAGTCTCACTTTAGCTGTGTTGAAGTATTATAGTGGTACTACCTATTCTGCCTCTCCTGGTTATTTCTTCATTCAGCTGTACTATGGTAGTTTCTTCCCTTTTAATGGAACATGCCATTTGAATAGTGAGCCTAAGTACACTTACTTGGAAGCTACTGTTAAGCCAGAGAGATTTACTTCCAAGTGTTGGGTATTTAGGATCAAGAAGCTGCCAAATGAAACAGCTGCAGGGACTGGAAGTTGTACTCTTCTGCCTGTAATTTGGTGTGGAAGTTGGCCTGCTGCTGAAAACTGTCATTTTAGGGCCTTCATTTTAGTTCCCTCGATGATGCATGGTGATGAGAATTTAACCAGGCTGTTGCATTTCTTTTAGGACTATTAAATTTTATGTTTCACTGAATGTTTGTTGTGAAAGATGTCATCTGTTTTAACTGAAGAATGTGTCTTGTGTACAAAAGCAAAATGAAGACTTTGCAAAGCATGCAGTTCAGGAGTTGGAGTTGACCACGAATTAGTCCTGAAATATGCTTTCAAGTCTAAAAGTGATGTCTGAGAAGCTAGATATGACCTTCAGTTATTTGGGTGTCTGAACCTGTCCCTATTTTGTAAAGAGAATCCCAATGAATTGGCAACTAAAACCTCAATGCTGGAAAAAGCTGGTGGCTCTTATTTAGCCTTTTATGACTTTCCCTCCCCTCATTTCCCATGCCCACTGCCTAAAAACTTCACTCTAATGGTCTGTAGAGATTCTCAGTCATCCAGGTCATCTTTGTCCCAAAGGTGCTTTTTCAGGAGACAACTGGACTTCCTTGTTTTTTCTTTGAAGATGTTTCACTTCTCATCTTCAGCTCTGACAGGATGGAGGGGAATGAAAAGATTTATATTCCTTGCAGACAGCTGGTCGTTTGCATCCTTTTAGGGCAGGGGTGTCAAACTCAATTTCATTCAGGGCCGCATCAAGGTTGTGTTTGACCTTGGAGGGGCTGGGGGGCGTGGCCAGCTCAACGGCACTCATGTCAGGCCTGTGATGGCCTGAGCGCTCTGTCAGCGAAAACGGACTCCCAAGCTCCGTTTTGGCTGCGACAGACTCCTGCAACCCTCTGCCAGTGAAAACAAAGCTTGGGAGGGCTGCTTTCGCTGGCAGAGGCACTGCAAACCGGTCCTTCACTGTTTCCAGAATGGGCCCCGGGCCAGATCTATGCACCCCATGGGCTGGATTTGGCCCCCAAGCCTTGAGTACGACACCCCTGTTTTAGAGGGTCTTTGAAGCACTTGAGGTTTATCTGTGTCCTCAGGATCAGTTGAGTAATGCTCCTGGTTCCTGTAGTCTGCCATTTTTCTCTGGAAATCCATTCCTATTACTCTTGTGATCCTGGGGACACAGATAAACCTCCAAGTGCCTCAATGATCCTCTAAAAGGATGCAAATGACCAGCTGTCTGCAAGGAATATAAATCCTTCCCTTCCCCACTATCCTGTCAGAGCTGAAGAAGCTTCTTGTGGATGAGAAGTGAAACATCTTCAGAGAAAAAAAGTTGCCTTGTGAAAAATCACCTTTGGGACACTTGGCTCTAATGAAAGGACCAGCCTGGTATTACATTAACAATACTGCAATTGCGTCCTTGAGCACATGCAGAATGCTTTCCTGATCTTTAAACATTTGAGCTCTTCAGAGCTCATTGGTGCATCATTATGAAGCTCTTTCCATTGACTGGTATTCAATTTTGCAACTCCCAGGCTATCGATGAATCAGTTCCAGACTTGTAAGCAATTCCAAGAATTCAGTAAGAACAGTGACAGCAACAAAATATGAATAGTAAAAAGCACGAAAACCGTCCGGGATGCAATTGTTGTATCTGTAAAACGACTATTTCGTTCTCTCTCTCCTCCCTTCCAAATAATAATAATTAAATCGCAAAATTACACTATGTTAATCATAGGAATCGTTATCCCCCTCCCTCCCCCCCCCCAGGCTCGCCCCTTGTCACGACAGACACGTGGCCTCGACTGCTCATGACTTCTGGTGGCTTGTAACAGGCTCGTGGCGAGGCTGCCACACCTTGTAATTTACGAGCCCTCCGAACTGTTGGTGGAGTCCAGCGCTTGGTTGCCGTTTGTAATAAATAATGAGGCCCGGAGAAGGCGGAAAGGGCGTCTCTCCTGTTGTATTTTCTGCCGTAATTGCGTCTCCCGAAAGCAAACTAAATCTTCCCGGAGCTTCTTTCGACACGCGAGAGAGAGAGAGAGAGAGATCAGAGGAAGGGAAGGGGAGGGGAGGCGGCCTGGCGGAATGCGCCTGGTTCTAATTGCGGAATGTAGGGCAAGGCTTCCGCTCCGCCCCCGCCTCCTCCGAGCCTGCCTTGCTTGTGGCTTGTGGCTCTCCCGTTGTTATTTCTGCACGATCCCAAGCAGACATTTCTCCCCTCTAGGGAACGCCATTGGAGTTTTCCAATGGGAGAGGGGGGGGGGGTCAAGCGTACACGTGTCGACGCACTGTCTGCTTCGTGTGTTGTGCTTAGGAGAGGCGGGAGTGCTTGGCCTCCCGCAAGGCTTCGTCAGTCTTGCCCGCCTTCTTCTTCCCTCCTTCCCTCGCACTTTCTTCCTTTCCTCCTCCCTCGTGTGTGCGCAGCCTTTCTCCTCAGCAAGGCCGTTTTTGTGTCTCTCCAGGCCTTAAAAAAACCCGGAGCTTTAAAAGCCAGAAAAACGAAGGAAGGAGGTGCATTTCCGCGCCTTTTCTTTTTCTTTTTTTCTTTTTGGTCAGGGGTTGGGAAAGGAGAACCTTCGACCATTTCGATTCCTCGTTTCGGTGCCACTGGACACACCTTCCAGTCAGAGCAAGATTTTTTTTTTTTCTGTTTACGCTTCTGAATACGGTGGTAGTAGAAATAAGGCTTGGCTTCCAAGTAAACAGGGCGCCACATGGAAGCGTGTGAAAGATTTTCGGCAGCCGATTCCACAGTCCAGCTTGCTTCAAGTTAAACGGTGTCTTTCCCCGCTTCCCTCTCTCCAGATACAACTCGCTAAAATCGGGATGCAATTTGGTCAACACCCAGTTTGTCCAGTCTCTTTTCTCTAGAAAATTGCTCCGGTGCACCCAACGTAATTTATTTCCAAACAAGTACAAGTAATGAACAACAATGTTCATTACTAATGTGAAGCTCACTAACCATAGAGACTTGAGCAACAGTCCTTAAAAGACCCAATACATGTAGGCTAATATGCCCAGAGATAAGACTCGATGAATCCAATCAGTTCTATTTAATTCCCATTAAATCTCTTTTAAGATTGAAGTCTTAATGCTGGAAGTAAATTCCATTCGATTATTTGCAGTATGCTCCAAGGTCAATACAGTCTGTGTCAGAAATAAGTCCAGTTGAAATTGGATGGGATGACTTCCACAAACACATGAGGGAGATCTGGCAGCATATTGAGTTTCCATTTAAATATTGGACTGGCTTAATATATTTATGTAGGATTGAATCTGATTATTTCAAGCTAGCCTGTTTCCAGTTTTAAAACTGCAACCTTCGAAATCTGCAAAGCACAAGCAACAATTCTGCTCATTACTCCACAAGTCAGTTTCTGAATTTAAATGGGACACAAAAAGTGGTTTCTCCCTTTTCCTCAGGGAAACTGACCATCTTAGCAGCTTCATCAGAGATAAAAGAGCTTGAAAGTGGCTTGTGGTTTTTCAGAATTGCATCATAACACACCACCATAAGACAAAATAATTTATGGCTGCATTTTTAAATAGCTAGCCATTATGATGTCTTGAAAGAAGCGTGGGATGAAGGAAAGATCTGCATTTGAATCCATATTCTGTATTATAGTACCCCCATCATGGAAGGAAAACGTCAGCATAACTATACTGGTTAATATATCAAATTAGAGTACCCTGCCCAGAAAAATGATCTAAAAATAGAATAGAACATGTTACTATTACATTGCTATGTTGCTTAACAAAAAATTGGTTGGTATTTAAGAAGCACGTTAAAGCATTACCAATTCTTTCACTAATTATGGGTAAATATTATTTCCTACTCCATTCCAAAAATTATTTGGGAAGAGGTAAACATATATAGCATTAACTTATGGACATAGTAGGCAGAAAAGCCTATTGAGGAAAATAGTCAGCCAATCCAGGGGCTGTTAAGCGCTTTGTCTCAAGCATGCACATTTTGGTGGAAGTAAGCACCTGGCCATCAATCGTATACAGCTGGCTATAGTTTTTTTTTATGTCGAGGAAAAAATGGTGTAGAAAAAAGAATTACTGCAGCAGAAGCCCCTGATAATTTGGGGCCCAGTTCATTGTAATGTAAATCTATTAAAATATTTTTAAAACATTTCTACTGTCTTTAATAAGATGTGAACTGCCCAGAAAATCATATGTTATTTGAAAATAAATTCCCCTGAAATCTGACAGATTTTATTTCCATTGATCTGTGCTTAGCTTGGGTAGGTGGGTGGTTTCAAACAATGGCAAGGATGCATGAAGATTACATCAAACAGTTTTGTCTGCTTATTATGGTTATTCTTGTTGGGCAAGAATGGGCAAGAAACCCTGTCTCCTGAGGGTTAGGTTTATAAACCCATATGAAATAATTGTGTTTTTTTTACAAGTAATTGACTTTCTTTTGCTTATACCTAACTACAATAGCAAATGACTTTCAAAGAAAAATATAGGTAATTATATAAATATTAAAAATTACAATAACCATTTTAGAGTAACCATATAGATAAACACACACAAACAGAAAACAACTGTAAAAGCATAATGGAACCTACCGGCAGATTGTTTCGAGATTTTTCTTGTCATCCAGGTCTTGTGGATAGTTGGCAATATTTTGGCCCATCTTGACCACGCAATCTGAGAAGCCCTTAAAGACTGCATCGCACTTGCTCGCTTCTTTGACTGCTTGCACCAGGTATGCTGGAGAACAGATCAGCACCATATCAGCTGGACAGCTCCCAACAAGATAGTAGCATGCTATACCCACCCCTAGTTTGATTCCAGAAAGCACCACGATCAAGTGCACCTTCCTTTCACCTTCACACAGCTGCACCAAAGCTACAATAGGAGCAGAATCTGCTCTCCTAGTAGCTTTCTTCATCTAAAACCACCACCACTCTTTTACATGAAATTGGAGAAGCTGCATTTGAAACGAAACACAGTGGGTCTAAAGCACAGCTAGATCAAACTGTGCATTTAACTCTTCCTTAAGTGACCCATAAATAACTTAATTCATAAAACCATCGTTGCAACAACAATAACAGTAGAAATTATTTTGGGTTATTTAACCGTTATTTATCTTAGAATCCGTTTTGAATCATTTTGAAGAGGGGTTTCTAAAAAATATTTTATTTTATGAATAATATTACATTAAAATGAGTAAACATCAACTTCTGAAATGTTATATTGATTTCTGAACAGAGACAAATGGGTGAAATGAACTTTAAAGCCAGCCACATTGTTGAGGTTGCTAAAACCATCTCTTAAGTAGTTTTTCAGTAATCTACAGAATAGAAGGAACATTCCTAAGATAATTTCAAAACCAGAAAGTGTATATTTGTCTATAGAGGATGATGAACATATCTGGAAGTCATCAAATGTAGATAGATGTTGAAGTCCTATCTTTTATCATTTCTTTCTGCAATCAAATATCCTGCCTGCCCCCCCTCCATGTTGCTCCATGAGTTTAGTAGTTAGAAACATGTACCCCTCCTCCCATGTGTTTACAAATGTGAGATAGTGAGTGTAATACAAAGTGCTCTTATGCAAATGATACTTACAAATGGATTGTAAGTGTAAAGGAATATAAACAGTGGCTGACATATTGGATGCATGCTCAGTCCTTGTTTTCTGATCACTCCTCCATCACTTTCCTGATTCTCATTCAGGTAGAGACAAAAATATCCTCTGGGGTCTCCCTCTCATTTATTCTCTACACCATTCGCCTTTGTTGCCTTTGAGGAGTTTCCCTACCAATCCAACCTTGTCTGTTTTGCTGTCCCTATCCACCACACATATCATTGATGCTGATTCCCTGCTATTCATCTTCTGCCTCTCACAAGGAGCCTATAGTCTCATTGCAAGATCTTCAGGGAACCTGAAACAAGGGCATCCTTTTCTGAGAAGGTGATAATGTGATGTCCTTTTGGAACCCGTATCAAAGTCAAGCTCTCATTCCCTGGCATGATATTGTTAGCATGCAAGATCCCTCCCTCAAAGATTAGGGTAGTCCTTCCCACCTGATATTCTTCAGATCTGTTTGACTCATGCTCAGCCACAATGGTAGGAGTCCTATATGTCTGGCGAGGACTAGATTGGAAACAGCATATTACCTTCAATCCATGGAATTTGATGGCAGAATCTTATTTGATCTCAATGGAACTGAAATGCACTGGTGGTAAAATAAGTCTGTCCCGGTGGGGTGTGCATGTGTGAATGAGAGGTAGTTTGGTCATTGTTACTGTATGTTGGTCACTTGGTTACATTGCTGAAAAATATGCACGCACAAACATCAATCCAGCTCAATTTTTCTGGGTGTTTTTTTTTTTGAGAGCAGGTGAATGTATAGGGGCAATTTATCCCTATCAATCCTGCAGCAAATGAAAGGGAATTAGTGACTTCTTGGTTTTAAGTGATCGCTTGGCTCGATTCTGAGCAAACCATTAGCTATTCACGTCCATATGTTTCAGCCTTCTGCAGCAATCCGAAAGCCCCTTCCAGGCCCGGGAAGGCAGGCGAAGAACGGGGATTTCCAATCGGGAGAGGGGGATTTTTCCACCCTAGAGATGTTCGTACTAATCCTTTGGGAATGCAGTGCGTGCTGGTGCGTGCATGTATTTAAAGTGGGTGAGTAAAATATACCCTCGTTACATCAAAGTTCAGCGCTGGTAGAACTTCTCTCATCCCCGCCGGATTATATCGTTAGCTCAATTTAGTAACCACCTCCCTCTTTTTTTTTTTAACTCACTCCTCCGCATCTCAAAACACTGCTAGACTGCAGGCGTTGGCTGCCATACCGAACCAACTAACCAGTAACATACACAAGAGACCAGTCCAAGAATAAACCCAGGCTCCCTCCCTCCCTCCCTCCCTCCCTCCCTCCCTCCCTCCCTCCCTCCTTCCTTCCTTCCTTCCTTCCTTCCTTCCTTCCTTCCTTCCTTCCTTCCTTCCTTCCTTCCTTCCTTCCTTCCTTCCTTCCTTTCTCTCCTTTCCTTCCTCCCTGAGGCCTGGGCAAAGCGCTCCTTCCCAAAGCCTCTGGAGTCTTTGTGTCTTCTCCCCAGCTTCTCACCTACAGACGAGTGCAAAGGGGCAGCGGTGGACATTGGGAGAGAGAGGCTAAGTACCCTAACCTTTCTATTCCCACCTGTTCAGCTGGCTCGGTCGACCTTGCTGTCGCCTAGATAGAAAGGGGGCTACATCCCTGGAGGTTCCAAATTCAGTCGCGCCTGAAAAAAGGACACTTTTTTTTTAAAGAACCATCTCACCAGGGATTTCACTAGCAGCTGTCAGAAAAGGGCCTTTTTCTGCGTGATGAACGCGCAGCCAATTTGCACGGCAAAAGAAGAAACCAACAAAGCCTCGGTCACCGTTGCAAACCCCCGCGTGCCCCAATGCGGGATTCGATCCTATTATTATTATTATTATTATTATTATTATTATTATTATTATTATTATTATTATTATTATTATTATTATTATTATTATTATTATGGAGGTGTTAAAACCCTGGAAGCTGGGGGAAAGGGAGGTGGATGTATATAGACATTAGCCTTCCCGTTGCTCCGCTGCGTGTTTTCACATCCGCAGTCCCCTCTTCTTCTCTTTCCTACCTTAGCTTTTTAAATAACCTTTGTTTCCCTGGAAAGGTCAGTCATTCGGGATTCGTTCCAAGCATCCTGGTGCAAGGCCCAAAACCAAAGCCCCCTCTTTTGTTTTTGTTTTCGGAAAGCAGCTCTCCGGACAACCATTTTATTTACGAGGCTAGAACAAACCGTTTTTACCCAGGTGGGTAACAAAACACAAAACAAAACAAATGCGCAGCAGGGAAAGTTTATTATTCAATACGTCCATAACGGCTGGAAGTAGAATAATACCAAATATAAAAATAGTAATCGATAGAAATCGTAGCGCACGCGCATTGCACAAATCAAGTCATCCATCCCCCCGCTGCCTATTTTCCTTGCATTTTTGTGCGCCTCGTGTTTGAGCCTTTCCAAAATCCTTACATCGGGAGGATACCTTGCGGGCAAATAAAGATAAAGGGACAAACGAACCCCTTCCTTTCGAGGATGGGTCGACACGCAACCGCATCTCTCCCAGCCCAAAGGTAGGAAAGGGAGACAGCAACGCCTATTTCTCGGGATAGAATCGCGCCAATTCCTTCTACAGAAACGGAATTCCAACAGTTAAAAACACAACCGGGCGAAGCTGCGGAGAAGGGAAGAAGAAGGAGCGATTCTAAAGGTTTAACAAATAAACACCAAGCAAGATTTGGGGTGGAACTGCAAATACCTTCTGCTCTTCGCACGTTTTCCCCCACCCTCTTTTCCCCCACCACCAGAACACTCAACCCGTTTCCCGGCCATTATTTTTATTATTCTTTTCGAAAACAGGAAACGTCTTTCGAGAAAGGTCTCGCATCTCTCCCTTCTCCCCAACGCCTGGGTTTCCAAAACGCTGCAGACCTTGTCGGCACAGAGAAAAAGCTCGCTAAGAGAAATAAACCCGAGACCACAAGATTTGGGACAGGAAACCTCCGGGGAGGAGGTGGGGGAGGGAAACGGATTCTATAAAGGGGTGCGTGCGGACGTGTCTGTGTGTTTGTGCTTTGCAGTCCTTTAAATCAACCATCCTTGACAAAAACGTGGAAGGACAACCGCAGCGGCTTTTGCCGATTTCTCTCACCCCGCCACTCCCGCCTCACAACGCGCATCTCCTCTAAACAAGGCTCGGTGCAGATGCGAAAGTGGTCCTAACTTCCAAGCGCCTCTACAACTGCAAAGCTTAACGGCCGAAACGAGGGTTTCAGGGACGAAATCGGGAATATCTTAAACTCTCCTTCACCAAGGAAGGAGAAGCGCGCTCGTTTTAAAACACACAGTCACACACACGAAACAAAACCAATTCCCTAACAGAACTGCCACCCCCCCCTCCCCCAATGTCTATTTTTGAGCAAGACAGAGGGCAGGAATATATCTGATGAAGCTCCGTTTGATTCCCTTTTAATTTGTTCTTTCGATCTCCCCCCCCCAACGATTTTAACACAGCATAAAATGCATCTCAAATATCCTTTGACAGAACACCACACCTGACACAGAAACTTTGAACTGGCACGATTTGTGCTCCTTTTGTTCGCAAAGCAACATCCGTAATAGTCGGGGTACATTATTTGCGTCCTTGCCTTCTCATAGAGGGAGAGAATTTAGCTTCGGACAAATAGGATGGATGTGCTTTGCCGTGATGCAATCTTGCACACACACACACACACACACACACACACACACACGGGCACGAGGGTTTCTTGGGGGGGGACAGACGACGACGACGACGACAGCAAGGTAAAACAACCCAGTTAAGAAATGCGTCCTGGGGGGATGAGAGAGAACATACCCACCTATGAGACCTCGAATAAACAGGCAAATGTAGATAGAAAGCAGCCCAAAATGCCCTCAGCACATTATATCATATAACTGCATAACAAGAACTCTCACATTACAGAGCCTTGTTAATTTAGATATTACGGGTTAGTGCGGGGCATTTGTTTGGCATGAGAAGAAAAGAAGGAAGAAGAAGGAAGAAGAAGGAAGAAGGAAGAAGAGGAAGCAGAAGCAGAAGCAGAAGCAGAAGAAGAAGAAGAAGAAGAGACACTTTAAAAAATCCAGCTATGTTCATCATGAAAGTATGAATCCACTTACCTAGCTGCACAGCAAGGACCAGAGATATGTATCTGCCGCTCAACTTAAGTCCCATCCTATATTTAGTACAATCATTTGCGACTGCAGATCGTCTTTCTTTCTTTCTTTCTTTCTTTCTTTCTTTCTTTCTTTCTTTCTTTCTTTCTTTCTTTCTTTCTTTCTTTCTCTTTCTTTCTTTCTTTCTTTCTCTTTCTCTTTCTTTCTTTCTTTCTTTTTCTTTCTTTCCTTCCTTCCTTCTTCTCTTTCTTTCTTTCTTTCTTTCTTTCTTCTCTGTTCTTTTCTTTTCTTAAAGTGGGACTTGGGAAAATATGGGGGGTTTCTGTTCTCCAGGCATTGCCAACAAGTTCCGAGCAGCCCTGAGACTTTTCTTGCACACACCAAACTGGAGGGAAGGCTGAAGAGGAAGCAAGAGAGAGAGAGAGGGGGGGGGAGAGAGAGAGAGAGAGAGAGAAAGGGGGGTAGAAACAGAAAGAGGGAGAGAGAGGGAAGGAAGAGCGGGGAATGGTTCACTCCATTAGGAGGGGGCGGAGAAAGTATAGCCTCACGCCCACAGCCAACCCTGACGTGGGGGATGACACTGAGTGATTTCTTTTTTTCTTTTTTTCCTTTTTTTTTTTAAATGTGCACCTTGGAAGAGAGAAACGCCATTTATAGGCATCGCGGACTGGATTTAGCCTGCTCTTTCTCCTCCGCCATTCATCGGAGGAAAAACCATTCTTCCCGCCCTCTCCCGGCCCCCCCCGCCTTCCTAGCCGCCAGGCTGAATGGCCTCTCTGAGCGGGCCGTGAGGCGTCAAGGAGCGGCAACCAACTGCTTGCTCCCTTGGCCAAGCGCTGGCCAGCCCGCCTGCCATCTTCCCCAGCGCGGTGCCACCTTCATCTATTCTAGCCCAAGAGGCAGACAAGACTTCAGCCAGACCTGCAGGGGGCGCACCTTCTCGCGTCCGCCCTCCATCCGTCCCCCCCCCCCCACCTCCGGCTTGTCCCGCAGGTGCTGGTGGAGCTCCAGCCCAGCGGCTGCAATCTGAGCGTCTTGTTCCCAAGATCCAAGCAAGTTCGTTTGTCTCTGAATGATGTTTTAGGACTTGTGGCTGATAATCATAACACGCCGATACCTTTCCGATGTCCTAAGGCTCTTGGGAAGACTCGATGCCTATGAAGGCCAACACCAGCTAAAGAAAGAACTGGCAGCTGCGATTTCACTGTTGTGTATATAATAATAATAATAATAACAATCACAATAGTATCTCTACCTTAATCATTCTTAGGTCCTCGGAGAGGACTGGCATGTTGAAGTTTCCATCAGTGTTAGACTTTGAATCTAAGTGTAGGTGACCACACAATAATAATTCTCCGAGGCTTAGGCTGATGTATTTGAACACACGGCTGCCCTGCGCCCTTGTTCAAGCCGAAAGGCTTGCATGCGCCGCCGCCCCGTTATATAACACAGCGCACCCACCAGCGGCTGGTGCAGACGCAAAATTGTTGTAACCCTCTGTGCCAGAGTAGATGGCGGTTTACTCTGGGCAATCAATCCCGCAGGCAAATTAATGGAAAACGCCAAGTCCCTTAGAATTCCAGGGACTTACTATAATACTACAGCCCTCTAGGCATTGTCGGCACTGGATCCCATGTAAATGCGCACAGAATCGAAAAGAACGGCGGTGTAACTCGCGTACTAAGAGCGTTTAAAAGAGGCTTCCCCACGCACAATGTTCCCCCACGCCAGCGCTTCCCTGGGGGTATAAAACCAAACGAGTTTGTTTGTTTGTTTGTTTGTTTGTCTCTCTCTCTCTCTCTGTGTCATCTATTTATCTATCTATGTCATCTATCTATCTATCTATCCATCCATCCATCATTTGCGACTGCAAATCGTCTTTTCTTTTCTTTCTTTCTTTCTTTCTTTCTTTCTTTCTTTCTTTCCTTCCTTCTTCTTCCTTCCTTCCTTCCTTCCTTCCTTCCTTCCTTCCTTCCTTTCTTCCTTTCTTTCTCACACTATCATCTCTCATCTCTCATCCCTCATCTCTCTCTTTATCTATCTATCTATCTATCTATCTATCTATCTATCTATCTATCTATCTATCTATCCATCATCTATCTATCTATCCATCTATCTCTATCATCTAACGTCAGCTCTGCCAACTATCGTTTGAATTCGACTGGATTGTTCTAGCGCGGATTCACAGATGCTCGGCTTGGAATGACATCTCCGGGTCGCGGTAAACACTGCAGAATGGGAGTGGAAGGGGAGCGGGTCTTTTGTAGTCAGGTGAGGCTGCGAAGCTGTCTCGGGGAGAGGGATTACGGCGAGGAGGGGAAAGTGGGGGGGGGGGCTTTGCGGAGAGATCTAGGAGCCACCAGGGAGGGGTAGGGGAACCACAAGCAGGCGCGATCCGATCGCCTGTCCTTTCTTCCCTCGACTAGGCGGGGATAGCACGGCAGAATCTCCCTCCCCCGCCTCCGTGCTGCAGCTGCGGGGGTGGACGGGGCCTACCGCTCGCTGGATCTAGCCAAGGCCGGCCCCTGCAGTGAGAAAGGAGGAGGAGGAGAAGGATTTGGATCTCCCCTCCCCCACCCGCCGAGCATGACGTCACCTTCAAATGGCGGGAGGGGGACAGCTGGTTTGTCCCGGCTGTAGTGCCTGCCCAGAATTTTAATCGGCCTCCTTCGAACAAGAACCGGCTCCTTTTCTCTCGTTCCAGTTTAGGCTCGGTCCCCAAGCATTTTAAGACCTAGAACCCAACTGGGACTGCGGGGCAGGATGGCATTTGGCCTCTTTCTTCCTGCAAGAGATGTTAGGATTGGAGAAAAGGGGGGAATAGTTTGCCAGGAGTTTCCTGGGACAGGCAAGTACGTAGTTGATTATATGACAACTAACATAAAAATTAGAGAATCCCCATTCATTTGTGTCTGGTTCTCAGAGACTGCCTGGATGCTAGACGACAGCAGCAAAAAGCTGGGTGGTTTTTTTTTTTTTTGGTATCTCTTTGCTGGCATCTAGTCATCTGGAGTTTCGCAGTCTAAAGGTGGTAAAGTCGCCCTAATTTTAATTCATACCAACAATTAAAACTAAGATAATATGATTGCTATTCTATTGCGTGTATTTTCTTTTGAGGCAAGTAGAATTAAGTACAATGATTTGGAAAGGTTGCACTCAAGGCTAAAAATTACTTGTATCTCTCGGGCTTCAGGTTTTGTATACCTGAAGTAGCACAAGGAAGATAGGAGCAGGGAGGGAAGGTAACTTTCTTGATTTCCTCCTCATTGTAGGGGTCAGGAAATTGAGACTGCCTTGAAGCTGTTGGATTACAGCTCCCATAAGAACCAGCTCATTGGTTCTTCACATGACCATTTTCTTTCTTTTTCTAATCATACATTTGATTCTAGGATCTCAGTGTACTTATATCAAGCTGGTTGCAAGAATAGTTCGTTTCACCAAGAACCAGAAATTTTATCCAGTGCTTTTGAGGTTCAGATTTCTGGTGACTTTAAGAAAGGGCTGGGTTGTTAGATATAACAGGCAATAACAATAAGATTTAGACTTATATTCCGCTTCATAATGCTTTACAGTCTTCCCTAAGCGGTTCAGCATATTGCCCTCAACAATCTGGGTCCTCATTTTACCGACCTCGGAAGGATGGGAAAGCTGAGTCAACCTTGAGCTGGTGAGAATCGAACTGCTGACAGTCAGCAGAATTAGCATGCAATACTGCATTCTAACCACTGCACCCCCACGGTTCTCAACAAGGATGATTGAGGCTCCCATGTTTTGCACATGGATGGAAGTATATCCGGGTAGGGATAGCAAGGTCCTGCCTGAAATTTGAGAGAGTTGTATCCCTCTGTGCTGGGAGTACTGCCCACTCAGGTGGGAAAAAAAAGACTTCTAGTTGACCTCTGTGACTATAAGAGAGAATCAAGCAAACCACATTACAGGTAGTTCTAGACTTATGACCACCATTGAGCCCAAAATTTATATTGCTAAATGAAACAATTGTTAAGTGAATTTTGCCCCATTTTACAACCGTTCTTGCCACAGTTGTTAAGTGAATCACTGCAGTTGTTAAGTAACAGAATTGTTAAGTGAATCTGGCTTCCTCGTTGACTTTGCTTTTAACAAAGTTACAAAAGGGGATCACATGACCCAGGACACTGCAACCGTCATAACTTTGAATCAGTTGCCGAGCAGCTGAATTTTGATCACATGACAATGGGGATGTTGCAATGGCCATAAGTGTGAAAAACAGGAGTCACTTTTTTCCTGTGCCGTTGTAACTTTGAACAGTCACTAAATGAACTGTTGTAAGTCGAGGACTACCTGTATACTTCAGTGCGCGGTATGAACCACGCAAGCATGAATCTGGCTGCCCTAATACTTTGCTTTGTTATCAGCTGATAATCCTTTATAATCCCTTCTGTTGACTGGAGGTCAAGCACTTATCTCACAGAAAGCAAATCCATTTATTATCAGATTTAAGTGCCACTGAAGTCGAAAAACATTCTCGGTCATTCACAATAATAAAGATCAACACATTAAAAATGTATACTGTTAGTTTAACATTTTAATATTGTGCCTTTCATTTTTTTAATATATACTACACATGTCTACAGAGGTTTTCTGTCTACGTGTAGCACCCTTTCCATGGAGAATGGCCCTCTGCAAAATTGTGACAGGAGCTAACCAGAGTCCATTTTTTATTGTCCTTCAGCTGCTTACTGCCTTTGCCAGCAGTTCCCTAGTTATCACTACCAAAGGGCGCCTGATCTCCCTCACCATTCAGACAGCCAAACGAGGCCCTGTCCTTCCATTCCCCCACAACAAAAGTCTCACCTGTATGAGCAGATCTTCCCTGTGCTGCTCAAGGCAGCTTATATGATGACTGCCCTTCGCTCACATCCCAGGTTGAAGCAGCAGGTGGCAGCTTGTGAGAAGTTGCAAGGTTGCTGCTCTTGGTTTTGACCCTTGTCCTCTTAATGAGGAAATCTAGTGAAGTGGTTTCATTCTGGAAAGAGAGAAAGGCGGGCCCCGCTATTGATTCTAGGGCTGAATCATGCATTGAAAACAAGGACTGGAACTGCCTTTGGTTTTTTGTTTTAAGAAAGGAGAAGCCCCATTTTTAAAAGCTTGCAAGTAAAAGAAAAGGCAACAACAGATTTTGGCGACAATATTTCCCCCCCTGGAAGTTGTGCTGAGTTTATCTAGAGTTACTTCTGAGCCTGTATAAACTGGCAATAGAAGTTTATAACCTGAGACTTGCTTCCTAGAGAATATATTTCTTTGAAAACAATAGGATTTATTTCTGAGTAAAAATGCACTGGGAGGATTTTTTTAAAAAATCAGTATGTGATTGGCATTTGTGTTTTGATAAATGCTTTTTATTGGGTCACATATTGAATAGAATAGAATAGAATTCTTTATTGGCCAAGTGTGATTGGACACACAAGGAATTTGTCTTGGTGCATACGCTCTCGGTGTACATAAAAGAATCAATTTATCAATTTATCATTTATCAATTATCAATAAAAGAATCAATATCAATTTATTTATTAATCAAATTTATACAGCTGCCAATTCATAAAACACGACTCTGAGGAGTGGATGATACATTCAAACCAAAGCTCTTACCATTTTGCAATGGTGTGTTAGCAAGATAAACATGATTTATCTTAGGCTACAAGCGATTTTTCGTATGTCTTGTGAGCTCACTTTCAGAAGGGTGATGTTTAACTGAGAAAAAGTTGCACTTATTAAAATTAAATATATCAGGGCACACGGCATCTTCTGGTAGAGGGATATTAACTTGAACAGAATAATTTGTTTTGTTGACAGTACAACAGAAAGGAAGATATAAAGGCAACGTAACGTCAAAATCAATTGGGAAATGGGAGAACGTGGTAAAGGGAGAAGCTGTAACAGGAGTCTAAGATAGTTTTCTCAAAACCATGCTTTCTTAGAAACAATTTTAGATGTTATAGATGCCATGCCAGCTTGCAGCTGCTTAAGCTAAGGTTAATGACAGTTGGGGGAAAAAAAAAGAAATTTCAGACTTTTGTGCATTTTATAGATTCATTGGCTACCTATTGCCAGAATACAACTGAACCCAAGGGAAAGTCAAATACGAATATCTAAAACATCCATTTTCTTTTTGATACTTAGGGTTCACATTTGATATTGGTACTTTAGATTTATAGTATTGCTAGGTTGTATCTGGCGTTTAAAACATTTGCAGTGTCTGCAGTAATTGGCTATGATACTTGAAAGCTGAGAACTGCTCTGCTAATTTTATACAGCCCACGATATCAGTGTGGAAGCTGGAAAAAAGTTTACAGCCCATGTTCTTTTTTTTATGGATAGTGTCCAATTTGTAATAAATAACCTGCCCCTATGGGGCAGGGAAATGTTTGGAAAATAATCACCCAGACGAGCCCAACTAATTATGAGCCACTAAGCTAAAGGGACCTAGGGTGAAGGCCAGTTCACTCATCACTAAGGCGGGAATGTTACTCTTTCTAGAAGATGCAATTTAAATTGAAGGAGAAGAGATCTTTTACAGATATTATCTTCTGAATAATTTGATTTCCATTTCCATTTTACCATGTATCCAAGCTTGCAAGGAAGTTTTATGCTACTGAATTGTCAGTATCAAATATTACAAAATAGTGGATAATACTTTCTCAGGCTGGATGGGAAGCAAAAGAGGGAAGAAGCCAGCATGATATTAAAGCCTGTGCATCTTAACAGTTCAAGATGGAGTTTGGGGAAAGTCTGGTAGAATCTGTAATGCAATCCTATATATGTTCCACTGAGTCCAAAGACGTTTAGCCAGAACTGCATCCCGCATGTTGTCCTATAACACCTCAATTTTTTTTGCATCAAGAAAGCATCAAGAAAGCCATCATCCAAAACCCACTACATGAAGTCTAGCTGCATCCCTTTCTCTTAACTTCCTGAGAAGCAAATCATCCTAAAGTAAATCCATTTGGGTTTACCTAACCGATTATGACACTACTCTAGCTCTTATAATCTGGTCTAAAAGAGAACAAAAGATAAACTCCTTCTTGCACATGTGTTGTACATCTGATGATCAAGGAAGATACCTTTTGCCTTCTCTCTTCTTCCCTATAAACTAAATATGGAATATATTGTCACTTGGTTATTTGCCACATTGACTGTAATGCCTGGCCATTCAACAATGCTGTAACTATTAAGGTGATCCTTACATGTAGATAATGTGCTTCTTAGTGACAGCAAAGAAAAACAAGTGTATTCAGATTTGTTTTCTAGGATTTCTTTGCATTTTTTTAAAAAAAGATTCCATTAATAATTTCAAATACTAGAGGAGGAGGAGGAGGAAGAGGAATAAAATACATTGCTTGTTCTTGCATAGTAGATGGGACACTTGTCCTTCTACATTCACTGTCCATAGTGCTTCCATTAGAGATGTTTATGCCATTCTAATGGAACTACCCATTCCATTGACTCCGAATTAGCCAAATTCTTTCACTCTGAGTTTCTCCCAACCCCTGTCTTATACTTACGTCCTTCCACTATAAATCTTTAACTATGGCAGGGCTTGGAGCCGGAAGAACAAAGCCACTTCAGTCAGTGGATGTGGGACACAATGAAGAACAGCAATGTGGGACATTAAAACAAGGGCTGATTCATACATCAAAATTTCTGTGAAAGCTCATGTTGATGTTGTTGTTGTTGTTGTTAGTTGCAAAGTCATGTCCGACCCATCGCGACCCCATGGACAATGTTCCTCCAGGCCTTCCTGTCCTCTACCATCCTCTGGAGTCGTGTTGGTACCTCATGTTGATACTTCTGGTTCAGGAAATGTTCCTAATGAAATGGGTCCTATGTTGCTCTGTTGGAAGGGCCAACATACATTTGGATTTCCCACTGGACATGTTTGCCTTGTACCATAGTCTTACAATAATGGAGGTGTGATGGTCATTATGACCTATAACAGCATCCTACAGGGATGAGCCACAACAAAAACATGGAAGGAAGAGAAAGAAAGAGGCAGAAATATAGACACAATCTTGATCTCAATCCATTGCAGATAACCTGGGGGTGGGGTGGGATTTGAGAAAGAAAGCCACAAGAATAATCATCTCTCCCTAATATCCTTTATTTTTCTGGATAAAACATGACTAACAGAAATATGATAGTTAAAGTGTGACAGCTGCAGCTCAGGAGGTGGCAAGCAGAAATTTCAAGACTCGTTCAGCATCCTGTCATCTATCTAAATTGTATGACTGCCTCCAAGATTTGTGCCTGGATTTCTTGCTTTGCAGAGTGAATCAGTAGGAGAGTGATGTAAGAGGACGGGTATGAAAGTGGACAGCGTGCCCTTCTAAGACTTCGATGAAAGGGTGTTTCATCCAGGGGGAACTATGAATAGGCTCCAAAAGGAAAGCCAGGTTTTTATAGGAGGAAAGGTTTCATCCAGCTCTCCCATTTATGTTTGTTTACATGCCTTGCTGCCACAATAGCTCCCGAGGTAGATTATAACGACAAGTTAAAACAATGCACTGTGATGTCATTTCAAGTCGGTTTTTATATCTAAGCCAATTACCCCTAATCAGCACATAACCCCTACAGCAAGGCAAGTAAAATCGCAGCCAAAAAAAAAAAAAAAAAAGTTGCTGAAAAAGTCCATTTTCAAATGCACACATTTTTAAAAAAATAAGTGTGTTCCACAAGATCAGCGAGACATTGTCACCCATATGCTGCGGGTTACTTAAGACAAAGCTGACTCAGCAGAGCTTAATTTCCACATTAATGAGCACAGCATTCGGCTGTCAATCCAGTACCCCCTTATGCTCTCAGAACCACTTTTTCCAGACATTCTACCCGTCAGTGGTTCTGAAGAAAAGTCACAAAATACATCTTCCCCTATCAGATGAAGATGATAAAAATGCAATGAAAGATAGGAAGACAGCAGTAGGTGTCTTGACATCTAGATAAATGGATTCATTCGAGGAATTGCCTTTCATGCTGCCCTTCTACCTACGCCATGAAGCTCCAGTTGACGATTTATTAAGCCACGGTCATTGATTTTTACAAGGAAACAAGTGCCTTCTCTTAGAGACGTTGGGAGAATGAAGCATCTGCCTGCCAGGTGAGTGAGCTGAGCAGGTGTAAATGAGCAAGGCGGATTGTTTAGTGGTGATGATAGTGTCCTTAATCCTTTAGAAGACCTGCCAAGTAAACAAGTCTTTTTAAATCACGTGAAAAGAGTTTAATAATTAGGGGCTATCGGAGGTGCTGAGCTCTAAATCCAGGATAACAAAACACTGCTATGCAACATGCTGTGTGTGAAAAAATAAAGGTATACTGGGACTTAATATGCTGGCTTGGTTACACAAATCAAGCCATCCCACATCACTTTGGTCTCATCTCCCTGTGTTGTTTGTACTCAACTAATGAGAAATGGCCTGGAGTAACTCTCCAGCTTTTCTTGCAATGTCCAGAAACATTCTTCTTCTTTTTTTTTAAACCATTCATGACAAGCAGAATTTGGCAGCTGAGAAGTATCTGTAGGAATGTGTACCTAAGTTCCTGGGCTCACAGCCACTGGCTTTGACAACTTGCGAGATCACTCTTTGGGAGAGAGCATCAGGGCCATTTCTCACATTACGTGTTTGCCACAAACTGTACACCCAATAGGGAGCTGGAGTCAATCAGGGTTTCCTTGTGAAATATGTGTTTGCAAACAGCATTTGCCACATTCTCACTTTACATCTTCAGAAACAGTAGTACTACTCTTAGCGTCCCTTTCGTCTGCCTCTCAAAAAAAATGTAATTTGCAAAGTGATCCAGGGGAATGATTGGAAATATGTAAATTCCAGTATAATGAATGGGATCGTCTGGGTGCCATGATTACAAATTTCAGCCGGCTTGGCCTGACTAGCTTCATTATAGAAGCAACATCGGTTGGACAGAATGTGAAACTTGCAAAGCAAGGGAGATTCATTTCCTGCATATAGATCCTGCCTCTTAACTAGAGAAAGCATGTTGTGGTTGCTTTTTAATTTGCATTTATTGTTGGGAATTCCCAATACAAATATCAACAGATTTATTTCCTGCAGAGGCTTAGTTACCCAATTTCACTGTATAATGTTGTTCATGATATGCCTAGCTAGTATTGACTCAGGGCCCACTGATCGCATTACCAAGACTGAAGTTTTAGGTTGGTTAAAAAAAAGAAAGCAAAAATTGCTTGTGAATTCTTCCTCTGCCTACTTTAATTTCTACCTGTTTTCCACCCCCCCGCCCCCCTTCCGTGACTTTTCAGTTTGGAGAGCAGCTTTCCAAAGGGAGAAAATCTTTGGGATGCCCTTGAACAAATGACTCTGGAAATGATCGAGTCTTATTTTATAGCTACTCCAGGCAAAGCAAGAAGAAATGCATTAGTCTGTGTAGCTGTTTCCAAGAGGTCGTCTAGTGAAGGGGAGGGAAACCTTTTGGGCCAATGGGCGTATTAAGAATTTGGCGAGTATGTTGTAGGTGATCTAACCAAATAATAGCCATGGGGGAGGAGATGGTTAGACATAGAAAAGGCAAATGGGTGAAGATGTTCTCCCTAGTCCCCACAAGGCTTACTATCATTTCCTAGTTTAGCGTTGTCTTTTTTTCTGAGCAGATTGGTAGATTTCCAGACAAAGAATTGGACTGCAGCCATCTGTCATTTGAGTGTTCTATGCTGCATTCTTGTCAATAAAGATTATGCTATGGCCAAACCTCAAATTACTATTGAAAATAATAATAATAATAATAATAATAATAATAATAATAATAATAATAATAATTTAGAAGGTGAATGCTATATCAATTCCTGGATTAACAATTGCAAATCTGATATTCTTTCCCCTTATTTATTCATATTATTTATGTATGTATGTATGTATGTATGTATGTATGTATGTATGTATGTATGTATTTATTTATTTATTTATTTATTTATTTATTTATTTATTATTTTTTGGGTTTGATTTATATGCCGCCCTTCTCCGGAGACTCAGGGTGGCTTACAATGTGTTAAGTAATAGCCTTCATACTTTTGTATATTTATACAAAGTCTTATTTCCCCCACAGTCTGGGTCCTCATTTTACCTACTTTAGAAAGGATGAAAGGCTGAGTCAACCTTGAGCCTGGTGAGATTTGAACTTGCAGTAATTACAGGCAGCTGATGTTAATAATAGTGCTTTAGTCTGCTGTGCCACCAGGGCTCTATTTAAGAGATGTACACAGCCCCCTGCCCCCCCTCCAGCTCAAACAATTATGATTCTAGGCAGTGGATTAAGCAAATAGCAAAATAAACTGGAGCATACACAATTATAAGTAAAACCAGAACAGCAGTAAGCAGTCAGGAACCCAAATACTCTTCCTGGCAGAAATCCCAATTGTCCTGGATCCAATGCCAAGGAAAAGACCAGGTTTTTAATGGAAAACCTGAAAAGCCAGCCATATAAAAAGGAGAGATAATTCCAGAGGGCACAGGAAAAGCTCGCTTCCTAAGTCCCATCAGATGCCATTGCTTCCAGGATCCGCCCCCCCTCCCCCTGTGGATTTTACTCCGCTAGTCATTGCTGACTATAAGGAGCGGTGCTCATCTCTGTTTCAAGGCATTGAGCCAGTGCTGTCCGAAGATATTTATGCAGTCACGCGGCCAGTGTGACATCATACAGCACTGTTACCTTCCTACCAAACTGGTACCTATTTATCTACTCACATTTGCATACTTTTGAACTGCTAGGTTGGCAGGAGCTGAGCCGAGAATGGGAGTTCACCTTCTTGCGTGGTGCTTGTATCTTGAACCTGGGCTGTCAGGTTTCTGGCCAACAATCCCAGTGTTTTAACCCGCTGAGCCGCTGTGCCACCCATTGCTTCCAGGAAGGGACCCAAAATGTGCCCATCCTCTCAGAATGTATTGGACAGGCAGGTAACATACAGGCAGTCCTGTAAATAACCTGGTCTCGTAACATTTTGGGCTTTATAGACAATAACCAGCTCCTTTAATGGTATCTAAAAACCTATCAGCGATCAATGCAGCTCATGAAGTAGTGGTATTACATGATTTACCATTATACACCCCTAACCACATATCTGCAACATTACAGATGCATGTACTGCATTAGTCCCACTGGCAGATGACCAAGGCGTGAGTGACAACAAATAGAGGCTCTTGATCCAAGAATGGGCATTGTTGGTGCACTATGTGAAGTTTTACAAAGACTCTCACTGCCACAGCTACCACCTGCTATTTGAGAAGGAACTGTGTGTCCTGGAAACACCCCCCCCCCAATTTCACACTAACTCTAGGGAGTGACCACCACCACCCTCCTGAGCCAAAGATGGACATTCTTTATTCTAGGATCAGGAAGACCCAAAACCCACACTACATTGTCCTGCTAGGGTTGAGTCAAGTATGTTCTTTACCATCCAGACTCTTCAGCCCACAATCGTTGGGACAGGCAGCATCACTTAATGTATAACTATCATCTCCCCGCTCCTCCCAGTTGATAAATGATCTCCCCCAGTGGCTTCATATAAATGTTAAAGCATGAGCAGGATCGAACTCTGAGGCATTCCATAAAGTGGGGACATTGGACTAGAGACTGTTCTCCCCCCTCAACACTATTTGGAACTAGTCTTGGAGCAAGAAGTAGAACAACCACAACTCTATCTCACTCATTTCCCATCCCCTAATCCAGTCCAGGAAGAACCTGTGATTGATGGTATCCAAAATCACTGGAAGGTCTATGAGGGTCAGGATGGATTTATTCCCCCATTTCAAGCTTGCCAAAGATTATCAACAAGTATAACTATGAATGTTTTGGTCCTTGGTCCCAGTCTGAACTCAGACTGGAAGTGATCCAGGTTAATCTACTTCATCCCGGACACTTATAGGTTGCAATCTATCACTTTGTCAATAACCATCTTTAAAAGGAGAAGGTTGGAAACAGAAGGAAGAATGTCCAATTCTACTGGATTCAGCAATGGCTTCTTAGGTAGAGGGAAGCAGAGTCAGCACTCCCATCTAAAATATAGTAAATGCATGGATCCACCTACAAACCTCCTCCCAACCAAGAAGGGACATGGATATAAAACACAAACGACTACCCTCATGGCCCCAAAGACCTTGTCCACTTCTTCAGAACTGACAGGGCTGAACTCCTCCCAGAAAACCATGCAAGACCATGTCACAGTCAGGTCCCTAAGACCAGCATAACTGGAGTCACTTACCACTTATTTCTTGTAGTGATACCAGGTTTTACTAAAGGTCTTAAAGCTTTGGGTTTGTATCTTTTACATCTTTTTATATCTTTTTTCATTAGTTACATATCAATTCTAGTGATATTGTTAGAAGAAATCTCCTTCTAGGTTCTGCTCCAAGTGGGGAAAAAGACACTGGAAACATGGAGACTGCTTGGAAAGATGGTTTAATGGTGGACAGGATCACATGGTTTGAGGTCCTGAACAGAAAAGGGGCAGATACAGTAAATCCTCAGGTTTTTATGCTCTCTCTGGCTTTGCATTTCCTGGGGCCCCAAAAGAGTATCCTGATTGGTTGTCAGACTCCCAGGGGGTGGGGGTCTTAGCTAGCCTTGCTAGCTGATGGTCACATGTGCTTCCCAGGTCACACGTGGTGAGTTTCGGTTGCTAGATGGGGCCCATTGTATTAGTTTCTGTTGCTATTGTGTTGCAAATGTCCTTTGACAAAGGATTGGGTTTCTGTCTCTGGCCCATTAACAAAGGGTGGGGGGCAGGAAGGTGGGAGCTGCTTTGGCTGTAAAATATGCTTCTCCATTTCTCATCCAGGGAAATATAATATTCTGCCTTTTTCATATTTCCTAAAATATTTCACTCTTCCAGGAAAGGGGTGGGTGCTAACTTCCTACAATATTATGATATCTAGGACTGGGCATAATTTAAAAACAGTTTTAAAGAAGTCCTTTGGACTTTGCATAAGCACTACACCTCTGCTGTTCGTTAAAGCTGTTCCTGTTTTTCAGGTTTCCATGAAAGCTATTTTAAGAATCACACTAACACTATGCCAATCTTGGTGGCCCAAAATCTAAACCAGTTCTTCCAGATCATTTTTTTTTAGCACGCACCTCCCTAGGAATGATATTTTAACCAATTAGTGTTTTGTTCTGCCGATTTATTATACTCCTTCAATATTTTATTGGATTGGCATTTTTTTTTAAAAAAAAGTCATAGTAAATATCAATTCCTTCCTTCTACACTTCCTCTCTCCCTCTCTTCCTGAGATGTCATGAACAAAGTTAAAAATATATGGATTTTCTGCTCCCTGAAGAAAAGAATCTAAAGCCTTGTCCCCCCACCTCCCCACCTCTCGTAATGCTCCAGGATCTTATTAAAGAGGAATTTAGAGAATGGCTAGGTGTGAGCTGCATTCTCTGTGTAAATCACCCCTGAAGTAAATGGAACTGACAGGAGAATGGACACAGGCTTATGTCTGTCCCATGTTGTTAGTTTTACCTGTATTAAGTCATAAATCTATCCTACTTGTTACGCATTTTTAAATGTAACCCCCCCCCTTCAGTAAAAACAAAACTCTGAATTTAACTTGTATGCATTTCCTCAGAACTAGATATATTTCGATGTATTTTCTTCTAAAATGCACATCGCTAATGTAAATATTTTATAAACATTTTTCCTAAATTAATCCCTACTTTACTTTTTTTTTTTTAGTTGAAAATGGCATCAAAAAAACTCAGAGAAGAATATGTTTTTCTTGTATCAATCTGAAATGTGTCGGTTGGTTTGCCTAAATATGCTGTCACTCTTCCCAGTTAACCAGACAGGAAAAACAAGCAAGCGAGCTAATCCTACTTTATTATAAGCATGAACAGAATCTTGCAATTTTGAAAATACAAAAGTCCCATTTAACTCTCTTACATTAGGGAGGGCCCTTTCTGAGTTCCTTTCTCTTCTCATTTTTATATGCCAAAAAGATTGGTCTTGGCTAAATATGTTGTAGGAACCAGCTGTTGTGGTCTGTCACCTATTGGTTTTGGTCCCATGCAAAGCAGGAACTCAGCAACTGAGTTAATAAATGAAACAATAATTAAAGATACGATTATCTGATTTTCTTTTTTTAAAAAAAACCAAGAAACCATCTGTATTTGCACTTGGAGTGGTATCTGGATCCTGCTTGCATTGGCACTGACACAAGTTAACATATTGTCTCTCTTTTTTTAACAGATGTGAATTTATTCACTTATAAGAGCATGCGAAGAAAAAAAATGGAGGAAGAACCTTCACCCAAAACTGCTGACTGAAACAGCAACTTCGTCTTGATTCATGATGGTCAAGCCTACTCTTAAATCATTCCCTTGAGCTCTGGGCCAGTGGTCATATTGAATGAGCAATGTTTAACATAAACTGTCAATCTAAAGAAGCAGAATATCTTGTCAGATCACAGCAGTAATATCTACAGGCTTAACTTGTCTATGACAATCCTAGTTATTTTTGTTCCATTATATACTGCAGAAGCATTTGCAGATGGACCACGACTGAATGGAGCATGTATTTCCTCAAGCAAAAATACCATAGCCTTTGAGCTCCTAGCTTGGCTATTACAGATGGGCTGCAAAAATCAATATAGTCACTAGATGGCAGCAGAAAGTTATTTGCAAGATCCAAACTGGGTTGGTCATGGTTTAGAGCAGTGGTCATCAACTGGTGCTCAATGGACCACTGGTGGTCCTTGAGAACATTTTGGTGGTCCGCAGAAAAATTATTTGCATTTTTAATATTGCACTAAATCAGGGTCCTCAAACTACAGCTCCTGGGACGGATACGTGTAATGAATGTTTGTGATGCTGCAGAGTCTCCCCCTTTGAAGCCTTTTTGTGTGCATCCAGGTAATGTAATTTCTCCCAGAGCCCCCCCCCAAAAGTCGCAGACCTATTACATTCTCAACCCTTTTTAGCCATGGTTGTTAAGTGAATCACTCTAAGTGAATCGCACAATCTTTAAGCAAATCTGACATCCTCCATTGACTTTGCTTGGTGGGAAGGTTGCAAATGGAGATCACATGATCTCGGGATGCTGCAGCTGTCATCATTACATGCCAAGCATCCAAATTTTGATCATTTGACCATGGGAAAGCTGCAACTGTTGTAAGTGAGAGGACTGCCTTGAAAGTCCCTTTTTTCAGTGCTGTCATTACTTCAAATGGTCTCTAAAAGAATGGTTTTAAGTCGAGGACTACCTGTATATACATACATACTAGGGGTGGGTTCTATTTACCTTTACTACTGGTCTGTGTCACGCCTGCGTGCATGCGCTCTTCTGCACATGCGCAGATCACCTATGATGATGTCCAGGTCAGTGGGCGGAGTCTCCCGCTGGTTTTACTACCGGTTCTTGCAAACCGGTCCGAACCGGGGGCAACCCACCACTGATACATACATATGTACATGTACACATGCATACATATATAAATGTACATAGCAATGTCAAAAGGTGAACAAAGCATATGCCAGAATAAAACTCTTTCTAATTATCTTGAACTCTGTGTATTCCAGTCTTTGCTTTTTATTCTTTATGGACCCCAAAAAACGTTGCTATGAAATTATATAAGATCAGGCACTTTTTCATTTTGTCTGCCCATCTGTCCATCAGCAAAAGAAAGGTGGCACTTGAAAATGGGTTGAATGGAGCTATAGAGAAACAAACAAACAAACAAACCAGGAGAAAATATCCCAATGATTCTCTCTGGGAGAGGCCACAGAGGAGCAGTCACCAATTCTAATTTCCTCCTGCATTTCTTTGGTTCACATGACCCAAAGCTCATACAACCTTCCCTTTGCATGGCTTTACACAAATATCCATAGGTGCAATGACAAAGGAGAGGAGAAAGGCACTTACATCTACACTTTTTCTAGGCAGAACAAATAAGAGGAAATCCAGCCCCCCCCTTTATAGTTATTACTCTTAAAGGGACAGTGAAGAATTCCTAAAGCCTAAATAATTCATAAATGCAGACTCTATTTCCTTCTATTTGGTTCCAACTTTTCTGATCCAAAGCAGATGGACGCCCCGACTTTCTTGAAGTATTAATATTGTTCTTTTTATGGCTTTATTCTTTGACAATGGCACACTATTTTGGCAGGTACATTTTGTCAAGTTTTTCTCAGTAAACAGCAAATTGGTGAGCTTGCAAAAAAAAACCACAAGGAGGCAGAGGCATCTGTTTAAATAAATCAGAAATAAATGAAAACGGATTTTGCATTAAAAAAAAACAACAACCTTCCAGAATTCCTCAGCTAGCATGGCTGGCTTGGGAACTCTGGGAGTTGAAGTCCACACATCTTAACGATGCCAAGTTTGATAACACCGTTCTAAATGCTTCACATCCAATTATCTAACTGAAAGGGTTGCAACAACCCTGCAAATGAAGCTTGTGTAATTATCCACAATCTTGCAAATGAAGAGACTGATTCGGGGAAGAGCAACTTGCCTGAGTGAATGTATGATCGCAGTGAGATTTCTAGTGAAAATATATCCATTTTGAGTACAACTCCTGAGCAGTGGTGGGTTGCCCCCGGTTCAGACTGGTTCGCAAGAACCAGTAGTAAAACCGTCGGGAGACTCCGCCCACTGACCCGGATGTCATCATAGGTGATCTGCACATGCGCAGAAGAGTGTAAAGAAGCAGTAAAGGTAAGTAGAACCCACCCCTGCTCCTGAGGATTTCTCATTTCCACTGACAGGAAAACATGGCTGTACTGTTGCTTCGGTAACATTGTGATTATACAAAATTGTTATATTTATATATCTTTTTTTTTTAATTCGAGTAGTAGAGATAAACCTGTGTGCTGGTCAAGATTCATGCATTTATTTTAAGCTAAAAAGAGTAGCTGCTGTTTTTGTTTCATCCAGCTGGTGTTCAAAGCTTTAGCCACCAGAAACAGTGCCAAACGCAAGAATATTCATCTGTTATCTCTCACCTAATACTCAGGCAAGATGAAGTGTTCTTGTTGCCATGAGCATACCTCCCAGTGACCTTCCTAACATGTTTTTCCTCATTATTTTTATATTATTTAGTTTTTATAAAGTTGTGTATAATTTAGTTTAGTTTAGTTTTAGTTTTATTAAATTTTTATACCGCCCTTCTCCTGAAGGACTCAGGGCGGTGTACAGCCATATTAAAACAAACATATACCCACAAAATTTAAAGAACAATTTAAAATATATAAAAAATTGGCCCTTATATTAAAAACTACAAACACCCAATTAAAATTCATATTCTAAGCCAGCCCGGCCTGTTGGAACAGAAGAGTCTTAAGGGCTCAGCGAAAGGTATGTAAATCGGGGATCATACGGATCTCCGGGGGCAATTCATTCCAGAGGGCAGGTGCCCCCACAGAGAAGGCTCTCCCCCTGGGTGTCACCAGTCAACATTGTTTGGCCGACAGCACCCTGAGGAGTCCCCCTCTGTGGGAGTGTATTGGCCGGTGGGAGGCTATTTAGAACTTAGAATAACTTTATTGCAGTGGTGAAATGTAAAATTTGTTACTACCGGTTCTGTGGGCGTGGCTTAGTGGTGGTGGGGTAATGTGACTGGGTGGGCGTGGCCAACTTTTTTTTTTAACTTTTAAAAGCATTTTTTCTACAACCTCTTTGGCTGAAGAGGTTGTAGAAAAAATGCTTTTAAAAAAAAAGCCTCTGATGATTGCGCGGCTCAGCTGGGCATGGGGGGAGGCAGGGATTTTTGCTACCAGTTCTCCGAACCACCTGCTGTCATTGCTACCGGATCGGGCGATCCGGTCCTAACCGGGAGAATTTCACCCTTGCTTTATTGTCACTTTGAATGTATGCTAATCGACATACATTAAAATGAAATTTCATTGCATACAGCTCTCAGAGGGTTACCACCTCTGACACACACTACATAAAGATGACAAAAGAAATCCAAAATTATTCCCACATATCAGTGGTGGGTTTCAAAATTTTTTACTACTGGTTCTGTGGGTGTGGCTTGGTGGGCATGGCATGGGTTGATGGGTGTGGCTTGGTGGGCATAGCTTGGTGGGTGTGGCATGGTAGGGGAAGGTTACTGCAAAATCCTCTCCTGATCAGCTGGGACTTAGGAAGCAGAGAATAGATGGGGGTGGGGTCAGTCAGAATTTTTACTACCGATTCTCTGAACTACTCAAAATTTCCGCTACCGGTTCTCCAGAACTGGTCAGAATCTGCTGAAACCCACCTCTGGTACTATATTATATGATGCAGAGAAACAACACAGTTTAGTTTGGAGGGTATACATGTAGATGACAGGAAAAGAGAATCTTGTGAGTTTACCAGACAGATAGCATAGGGAACAAAACTGTTGCAGAATCTGGTAGTCCTTCTAGAAATACTTTGAAACCTCCTCCCAGAGGGGAGCAACAGAAACAGACTGTGAAGTGGGTGTGTGGGGTCTCTAACAATGCTTTGAGCTCTAAGCACATAGCGCTTATAAGCAGCATCCTGAATGACAGGAAGTGAGCTTGCTGTCCGTACCACTCTCTGTATGGAATTTCTATCTGAGGCCCTGCTGCCACCAAACCAAACAGTGATGGTGTTTGTTAAAACACTCTCAATCGTGCCTCTGTAAAAAGTGGCCAGAACAGATTTGATTGGAAGTCTCACTTAAATCCAACGGGAAGTGCTTTTTCAATTGGTTGAGTTCACTTACGGTGGTAGATGTCTACCAGAGGAAAGCTTCATAATTGTAAGATATATGGACTTCAACTCCCAGAATTCTCCAGTTAGCATGAGTCTTAGTTAAGGTTGAAAAACACTGTTCTGTGGTATTACAAAGTTAGAGTAATTCGAGTCTAAATGATAAACTAACCATAAACCCTGTTGTTAGTCAATAATAACTGTTGGTTGATTACAAAATGCCACTCAATGCCATAAGTTTTCTTAGAAAAACAATGATGATTTTAGCCATATGCTTTATTTGGGACAGTCCCAACAAAGAGGACAGGAGAAAAGTTGGCTGGAGGGGAGGGAGGGAAAAAAGATAGGAGTCCAGGACTCAGTCTCCCCCCCGCCACCCTCTCAAATGAGTGTTGTCATGACTGGCCACAACCATCAGAATAGTCCCATCTGTAGCCATTGGTAAAAGCACCCAAGGCAATGATTTCACAAGTCCAAAGTGCTCCTTGGCCCCAAAAGACAGCCTACTTGAAGACACTAGATTTCATTTGACTAGCTCTTTAAGTCTAGAAGCTAAGAAGATAGTTCTCTAGCATGAAGCTGAGAGGGAATTATGAGTCTGATAACTCCTGATTCACATATTTCCTGAGCAACCCCCGGTCTCTAGTCTGCAATATAAGGATAATAATACCTTTATTACTTTAGAGACTCTTCTAATGGCTACTGATACTATGGGCCTTTCCCACTGCTGAGCTCACATGTTCTCCACTCATCCTTGAGTTAGCAGAAAACAGGACCATGTACACTTTGCTGTCCTCGCTCCTGCTTCTCCTACCACTGTTTTAACTCCATGCTGTCACCTGACTTACTTCCAAGGTAACTTATAGCCGAACAGTTTTATATATCTTGAGGCTATCCTTGGAGGCTGTTACAATGAGTGACAGTGAAAATGTGAAAATACTAATGCTAGTGTGGCTAAGAACACACCACTGTCTCTCTCTTAGGCTGGGGGATGAGATCCCAGCCTCAAGGACCTGGCCAATATAATATGTTACCACAGTACACATGTGTGCCGGTTAGAGGAAAATTTGGACAGATTCCCCTTTGGGCAAATAATGTGCAATTGTAGGTTAACCTGAATTAACTTGATATTCTATGGTATATTTATACTTTTGTTGCTCCATTGTGAGTGACATGTTGACCTAGAGGTGGAGCTGTGAGTTTGATCCTAGGAAGTGGCAGAGTTTTATCTGTCTGGGCGCAAAGAGAAAATATCTGCTGTGAGTTCTGTGTAGGGAACAGGAAGGGCATCCGGCCAGTAAACGCTCAACTCAGGGGTGAAATCCAGCAGGTTCTGACAGGTTCTGGAGAACCGGTAGTGGAAATTTTGAGCAGTTTGGAGAACCGGTAGAGGAACCTTTGAGTAGTTTGGAGAACCGGCGAATACCACATCTGGCTGGCCCCAGAGTGGGGTGGGAATGGAGATTTTGCAATATCCTTTCCCCAGGAGTGGGGAGGGAATGGGGATTTTGCAGTATTCTTTTCCTGCCACGCCTACCAACCCACGCCCACAGAACTGGTAGTAAAAACCACTGGCTCAACTCCATTCAGTTGCCCCGACTCCACCCTGATGCAAGGGATTATAGAGTTCTTAAAAGAAAAAAAAATACTTCTGCTGCTCCACTCAACTATTTGATTCTTGGTTTACAAGAAGGAATTTAAGCTCTCTGGAACTACAGATGCAAACAATAGGTTGCTGATGAAGCTACCATATAATACTGAAAAGTAGTTTGACACATATCCAAAACAAAGTGGCATTCACTTTAGAGTTAGCCCAATTGTAGTCAGTGGGGTTTTATCTCAGATAAGGAGTCTTAGAAATGTAGGCCAAATGGAATGCCAGGGAGAAGGAGGTAGAGAGAGGTGGCTGGCCTTTAGCTTCCTAGATAAAAGGAAGGATGTGTGAATAAATAAATCTGGCAACATCTAATATATTAGAAGTTGTGGGAATGATTACATGATACCCTACTGTTGCACCAAATTCAGGACATGTGGTAAGATATAAATAAAATTAATGAGAACTACAATCCATTTGGTGTACTCCTATTCAGTATCCTGCAGCATATTTTATTCCAATCCTACTCAGAATTCTGTTATCATTAAAAACAATCTATCTTCAATGGGTTATTGTGGGAGGGGTAAATTATTTTCTCACAAAACTTTCTGGTAAATCATATTTGTGTTTTGCAAACTTTGAGTTTTCCCGATGTTTTGATTGTTCCAAGTTCCATCAATTGCCATAGGCAGGAGATTAGGACACTGGGTCCACAGCATGAAACAAGCCATTTGGGCAAAAGTGACTTCCCTATGGTAGTAACAAAATAACAAGAGTCGGGAGAGACCTTGAAGGTCTTCTACTCCAACCCCCTGGTCAGGCACCCCCTATACCATTCCAGACAAATAGTTGTCCAAGCTCTTCTTGAAAGCCCCCAGTGATGAGGCCTCCACAACTTCTGGAGGAAAGCTGTTCCACTGATTAATTGTTCTGACTGTTTGGAAATTTCTCCTTATTGATAGACAGACTGGAGAACACTCTAGAGGTATTCCTCTTCTATAAAGAATCAGAGGAGAGCAACATCTCTCAGGAACAGTCAGTGGTGGGTTGCCCTGCTTCGGACCGGTTCGCAAGAACCAGTAGTAAAATCGGTGGGAGGCTCTGCCCACCGACCCCCAACGTCATCGGGAAGTTTCTACGCATGTACACACACGGTCCTGTTGCAAACCGGTACTTAAGGTAAGTAGAACCCACCCCTGGGAACATTGATCAAGATGTAAAGACCTAAGACAGGGCAAGAATCTAGAAGGACAAGGGTTGAAGTTGCTGTCATTTGAGGCCTCTATTTCTCAAGGGTCTTGGTCCTGGGCCAGTGGTGGGTTGCTCCTGGTTTGGCCCAGTTCGGCCGAGCCGGTAGCGATGACGCTATTACGTCACGGAACCGGTTCTCTTTCTTCGGGAGCTGGGTCCTCCAGCCCGCCCCCGCGTTATTCCGACCTTATATTTCTTCTTTTTTCGCCCAGCTGAGAGATGTGGCAGAGCGGATTGCCGCACCTCAGCTGGGCAGATTCACAATGCGCTTGCACAAAGAGGCGATCGCGCGCACAAAGAGAACCGGTAGTAAAGCCAGTTAGAACGCACCCCTGTCTGGGCTATGAAAATCCAAATTCTTCACTTTAGTACTTTGGAAAGAAAAAGGAATGAACTGGGATAATTTCCCTTGCACAGTTAGTAGAAAATAAGAAGAGAGAATACTGTATACAATTATTGTCTATACCAGAGATGGGAAACTATGGCGCCTTTTATGACTTGTGGACTTCAACTCCCAGAAGCATGGCTCAGGAATTCTGGGGGTTGAAGCCCAGAAGTCATAAAAGGGCCATAGTTCCCCAGCCCTGGTCTATACAATTACTGTCAAGATGTAATTTTTTTAATGTGAAAAAGAAGATATTATTAAATTCAGACAGCATATTCTTACAGAATGCAGTTTGATTTACATGCTACTCTTCTGGTCTTGTGTCTATTTCATTGGCTTGGCTCCACTGACAGTTTAGGGTGTAATTCCCAATATATTATGCTGTTGAAAGAGCTGTAAAGATCAGTCCCACCCAGCATTTTTTGACCTGAATTAGGAATTGCTGAGACATGATGTAATGTACTGTGGCTGTATGATGCTATAGATCAGTGATGGCTAACCTTTTTGCCATCGCGTGCCAGGAGACGGGGGGACGGGGAAGGGTCATGCACGTGCATGCGCATGTGCGCACAAGCCCCCCCACACTCCTGGCACATGATGGCCTGGTATACCCGTTTTGCTTTCTTACCTGGTTCCAGATCCTCTCTATTTATTTGGGAAGGACGAAAACAGCCTTTCCCACTCCCTTGGAGGCCCTACGGAGGCTGAAAGGGCCCATTTCCCAACTCCTGGTGGGACAGGAAATGACATTTTTTGCTATCCCCATCCTCCAGAACCTCTCTAGGAGTCTCTAGGAGCCTCTCTAAGAGTCTCTAGGAGCCTCTCTAGAAGTCTCTCGAGGCTGGGGACAGCAAAAAAAGTCACTTCCTGTCCCACCGGGAGTCGGAAATGGGCCCTTTCAGCCTCCGTAGGGCCTCCAAGGGAGTGGGAAAGGCTGTTTTTGCCCTTCCCAGATAAATAGAGAGGATCTGGAGCCAGCTAAGAAAGAAAAACGGGCCTTCTCCACCCCCACCCCCACCCCCAGGCCCTCCAGAGGCAGGAAACAGCCTGTTTCCTACTTCTGGTGAGCCCAGAAGGCCCGAAAATCAGCTGGCCGGCGTGCACATGCACCCCAGAGCTGAGCTGGCGTGCCCACTAATATGGCTCCATGTGCCACCTGTGGCACGCATGCCATAGGTTCACCATCATGGCTATAGATGATCATCAGGAAACCAAAACGATTGCATGAAAAACAAAAATGGGTTTTCACAAGCTATAAGCACTACCAAGCTGATTTCTCCCTGCTCAATTTTAATTTTTCTTTTTTCCCCCTTTCTCATTAACTCTTAATGTTGTTTGCATTTATATTGCATACCTTAATATTGTTTGTATTTGTATTATTAATCTTAAAGGTTGACTGTAGTGGGAGGTAAAGGAGTTTATTATTACTCGTATATTGAAAAATCAGTTACACTTTAAATAATTAAAACCAAAGAAAAGAAACATTTTCAGCCACTACTTTTTATTCTGTCTCTGGTTGTCTTTCCCCAGTACATCAGGTATCTTCCCTAAATAAATATCTATGATACACAGACATTAGCAGAATGCCAAAATGAACATTCTAATTATATTGATAAAATCATGATGGTGACACATACGGAAATAGATAAACAGTAGCAACTTTATTTAAAAAAATATTAAGAGAGGATTCCTCTTGTTTTGCAGTTGATTTCCCAGCTGTTTTCATCTGAGCAAATGATGAATCTTTTCCTATGATGCATTTTTAATCCAATTTGCATCATTGCCGAACAATTGTTACAGTACCTGGATATGCTTTAAAGGGCAGGCAGGCAGGCAGGCAGGCAGGAAAACTGTCAGCTGTTAGGAAAAATTAATGTGTCAATTTAGACTTTAAATATGTATTTAAAAGATTACTGTTATTTACAGTAAATAGAAAAAAACATTGTATCTCTCCATAATGAAGGATTCCAACTATTGTAATACTGCAGCAAATCCTAAATAATAGCAATATAACTGTACCAGTGATGGGTTTCAATTTTTTTTACTACCGGTTCTGTGGGTATGACTTGGTGGGCGTGGCGTGGCTTGGTGGGCATGGCAGGGAAAGGATGCTGTAAAATCTCCATTCTCACTCCACTCCAGGGGAAGGATACTGTAAAATTTCCATTCCCACCGCACTCCAGGGGAAGAATACTGCAAAATCCCCATTTCCTCCCGATCAGCTGGGACTCAGGAGGCAGAGAATAGGTGAGGGCGGGGCCAGTCAGAATTTTTACTACCGGTTCTGTGAAGTACTCAAAATTTCCACTACAGGTTCTCCAGAACTGGTCACAACCTGCTGAAACCCACCTCTGTACATTTAAAACTTAGGTTAAATAAGTGCATATTAAATATAAACGAACACCTTTTTTAAAAAAACAACAACAACAATTAAGCCATTGCTGAATGCCTGATTTTGTGCCTGCTTGTTAAGCTTTCCTAAGTGAGTGCCCTCCAAATACATTGGATTACAGTATCCAGAATCCCAGCTAGGATGGTCAGTCATTGAAGCACTCTATTGTGAAGACCTGATTAACTATATAACCCACATTCCTGCACACTTTTACATTTTAAGTTTCTTCCCAATGCCAGTCCAGATATCTCTTCATAACTCAAAGTACAATGATATAGGAAAAAATTCAGGGTGATACTCTTCTTAATGTTCCTGATCTAAACCAAATTCCTAAAAGTGCCGTTTGCTCTCTAGAAGAAGAACGTTTATAGCATCTTGATGATGTTCACAATGACTTATAGGAAATCATTAAAATCTCTACTCCAGCAAAAATCAGGGCTCTGAACTCCATTTCTGTTTCATTAAACACAAACACACACAAACAAACAAGGAATTCTGAATAAAGACACATCAGATTTTGCCTTCAGAATCTTATTTATATGTGGTCTGAAGACAATCCTTTCACTGTAGACCAAATATGGCGCTGATCTGATATGAAGCTATAGTTTGTTTTTACAACTTACTGTTAGTTTTTGTACTTGAGCCTTCTTTTCCAACACTTTATCTTTGGTTTAGTTTTCCCGTAGGGAAGGATTTGAAACTAGTAAATAGCACTTTACTAGGCAAGGTCACAGACTAGTACAGTTGAGATCTATTCCACTGAGATTCATTTTACTTGCAAACTAATGCCCATTTTCCATTTGGTTGACAGTTATGTTTCCACCCATGAACATCAGGTCATCAAGGCAAAATACCACTAAAGCGATCTAATGTAAATGATTCTGAAGTGAAATCAATCTGGACATTAAAACACTAGATTTTATTTTTAGAGCTTCTTTAGGTTTCAAGGCACTAAAATACAGATAGGTATAAACTGTCACATCTATTTTATTCAATCCTCACCCCTTCAAAATAGGAGTAATTTGCACTGACTGTTAGGAATGAGAACAAATTGCTTCCTAATAAACGGTACTCTATATCAACGATGCGTTGCGGTTCCGTGTAAGTAAGGCGAAAGGAGCACACGTAGCCTGGGCTTGCTGCAACTTCTTTATTACGAAGCCTTCACACGTTGCACGGCAAAGCTGATGGTATACGGATGCACACAAAGTCGGCGTTGGGAGCGGCTGCTTCCCAATGCCTTTTAAATAACGCGCCGGCTAAATAGGCATAAGCACCGCCCTTCCGGGCCTCGTGCGCATGTGCTGCCGTCTCATTACAGCATGAAGGCAAACATTACTCCCTCTCCCCGGCCGCCACCGTGACCGGCCGCCTAGAGACATATGATTAACACCCCCACCACCATGCAGCAACGTAGAAAGCCCCCGACGCTAACCCCCCCTCGATGCCAGCCCTTTCTGGCCGCTGTCATCTGGAACGGTTGAGTCCTTGAGCGCAGCAGCCAGGTGAGGTGTCGAGTGGATCGCGACAGGCGGCTCCCCCTACCAGGTGCTCTCCTGGAAGACATAAAGACATATGTTAAGCCTGCTTCAGGGCCGTCATTCCGCACTCTGGGGCCCTGGTTTATGGGGATATCGTCTATGGAAGCGATTGATTAGGCGGCTAGCCTCCACATCGGTAGCGGCTACCCAAGACGCTTCCTCGAAAGGGTATCCTTTCCATTTAAGTAAATATTTGAGTTTTCCCCTACTAAGTTTTGCATCTAGGATTTGTTCCACTTCATACCGGTTGTCTTTTACCGGGCCGGGCCTACTTATAGGTTCCCGGACTGCCTCTACAGGTTTTAAAAGGATGCTGTGGAACACAGGGTGGACTTTGCCGAGTAACGGCGGCAGCTTAAGTTCCACCGTGACCGGATTGATGACCTTTAGAACCGGGAAAGGGCCTACATACTTAGGGCTTAATTTACGGCTCGGTGTTCGTAGTTTCAGGTACTTGGTAGAAAGGTATACCCTATCTCCAACTATAAAGGGTTTATGGTCTGCTCTTCGTTTGTCAGCTTGGTGTTTCTGCATAAGGGCTGTTTTCTCTAAGGCCTTTTTTATATGAGGCCAACCCCTGCCAATATAACTGGCCCAGGTATCAGGGGTAGGCTGATCCTGGGGTGGATTATCGAGTTCAGGGATAGCGGGGAAGTCCTTCCCGGAGACCGCATGGAACGGGGTAACCCCTGTACTCCCATGGACTGTATTATTGTAAGCAACTTCGGCGAAAGGGAGTAGCTCCGACCAGTCCGTTTGTTGATATGAGACATAACATCGTAAGTATCGTTCTATCATAGCATTCGCTCGTTCCGTTGCCCCATTGGTACTCGGGTGGAACCCAGAACTCAACCCTTGTGAGGAACCGATCATGGTAATGAAGGCGCGCCAGAACTTCGAGGTGAACTGAACACCTCTGTCTGAGATGATACGGCGAGGTGCCCCATGCAACCTGTAAATGTGTACAAGAAACATTTTGGATAGTTTACGGGCAGAGGGTAGCCCACGACATGGTATGAAGTGGGCCTGTTTCGAGAAGAGGTCTATTACAGTCCATATAATGTTATATCCATTACTGAGTGGGAGGTCCACTATGAAGTCCATAGCAATCTCCTCCCATGGTCGATTGGGGTCTGCTACAGACTGTAGAAGGCCAAGAGGCTTTCCAGGCCGGGATTTCGCCATTGCACACACCTTACAACTCTTTACATAGTCCTCGATCTCCTTCCTCATACGGGGCCACCAGAATTGACGTCGCACCAGATGTAACGTTTTGATGAATCCGAAATGGCCAGCGGTTTTCACGTCATGACACTTGTGCAGTATCGTCACCCGCAGAGCTAGGGGAACGTATAATTTGCCACTCATATAAGCAAAACCGTTCCGATATGTTAATGCTTGCTTGTGCTCTGCTAGCCAGGTATCTGTTGCTAAAGCATCCTTTAGTTCCTTTTCCCACTGGAGTGGCATGGTATGGGATGTCCGGCCTACTTGCTGGACCCTTGGTATCAATGCCTGTACGACCTGTTCCCTCCTACTCTTGTACTGGGGTAGACGTGACAGAGCATCCGCCAAGAAGTTCTTACCCCCCGGGACATACTTGAGATCAAAATCAAAGCGTTGGAAGTATTGCGCCCACCTCACCTGCTTTGGTGATAGCCGTCTTGGAATTTGTAGTGCTTCAAGATTTTTATGGTCTGTCCACACCTCAAACCTTTTCCCACTGCCTTCCAACAGATGCCGCCAGGTGAGTAAGGCCCACCTCACCGCAAACGCCTCTTTTTCCCAAATAGCCCAACGCCTCTCTGTTGGGGTCAACTTACGGGACATGTACGCACAAGGGACTAAGTCTGTTGCCGTCGTTCTTTGCATAAGGACCGCCCCCACAGCCACATCGCTTGCATCAGCCTGCACCACGAAGGGCAAGGAGGGATCTGGATGCTTCAGGATTGGAGTTTGGGAGAACAGGGTTTTTAAACTAGCGAACGCCTGCTGACACTCTGCAGACCAGGCTAGTACCTGACCTGGCCTTACCTTTTGGCCTGTGTCCTTTGTGCGGAGCAGGTTCGTTAACGGAAGAGCTATTTGGGCGAACGCTGGTATAAACTGACGATAAAAGTTCGCAAACCCGAGAAAGCTTTGTAATTGTTTTTGTGTTCTCGGGGCTTGCCAGTCCAGCACCGCCTGCACCTTCTTGGGGTCCATTTCGACTCCATCACCGGAAATCCGATATCCTAAATAATCCAGCCTTGTCCGGTGGACTTCGCATTTCGACAGTTTGACGAACAGTTTTGCTTGTAACAGTTTTTTAAGCACCTGTCGTACCAATACTATGTGTTCCTTCATTGTTTTGGTGTAAATCAAAATGTCGTCTAAATAGACGAGAACACCTCGATAAAGAAATTCATGCAGAACCTCGTTTATTACCTGCATGAATACGGCTGGTGCCCCCTGTAATCCAAAGGGCATTACTCGAAACTTATAACTGCCCAGGGGGCAATTAAATGTGGTCTTCCATTCGTCACCAGGTCTAATTCGGACCCTATAGTACGCCTCACGCAGGTCCAGTTTCGTAAACACCTTGCCAGTCGATAGCGTGGCCAAGAGGTCCTTCATGAGGGGTAAGGGATACAGATGTTCAACACACACAGCATTTAGGCCCCGGAAGTCCACACACAAACGAGGCCCGCCATCTTTCTTCTCCCGGAACAAGACGGGCGCGGCCATGTGGGACCTGCTGGGTTGAATGAAGCCTCTGGCCAGATTCTTATCGATGTATTGCCTTAATTCCTCTAACTCTGGTTTTGTCATAGCGTACATGCGGGGTTTTGGCAAACGGACCCCTGGTTTCAGTTCGATGGCACAGTCTGTTGGCCTATGGGGAGGTAGTATCTCGCATTCCTGCTCGTCGAAGACCGCCGACAGGTCGCTATATTCCATAGGGTATCCATCTGTCGGCTGTTGGTGTACTGCATCCCCAGAATCCTCTGCTCTCCTGCTTAACTCCTCTGGGATTGGATCAGGTCCAAGCCCCAATCGTAGTTTCCGGTACCCGCCCTCCCACCAAATGGTTGGTCTCCACTTATCTAATCATGCTAGGCCAAGAATAAGGGGCTCTACCATAGTATCAACAACCACAAAGCGAATCTTTTCCCAATGGTCTCCTACCTCCAGACGGACCGGCTCGGTTACCTGGGTTGCTGGCTTACCCCCCAACAACGACCCGTCCATCTGTTCGAACCGTATGGGGACCCTTAAGGGGACCATTTGTAGACCCAGTTCCGAAGCTACAGACTTCTGTAGGAGACAGCGGGTACACCCAGAATCAATAAGGGCATTTTGTTCTAGTCTTTTTGCTGTCTGTAAGTGTTTGAGGACCACAGGAATTACGAAGGGTCGTATCGGGCCACTCACCATGGGGTCTCCAGCTGCGTCATCATCACTGCTGTCCGAGGCCATAGGGGTGCTACCTTGGAGCGGGAGGGATCTTGATTCCGATGCCGGTCCACGGGGAGAGACTGATGTCGGTGTAGGTGTAACCCCTTTGGACCAGTCCGACGATGAACGAGCTCGTTCCCGACCTCTTCCTGCAGACGACGGTGTTTTGGAGGCAGTCGACACAGGAGGTATAGGACAATCAGCTGCACGATGACCAAGTTGATTGCACCTGAAACATCGGATGGCACCCCTCCCAACAGGGGGAATGGAGCGAGGAGGGGAAGACCCCACCCCCCGGGTCCCCCCTGGCCTATCACTACTGCGCCGTGTGGTGGTGGAGAAACTAGCCACCCCCCGGGGTCTGAATTCCCGTAACCCCACATCGAGGTCCACTGCAGCCTTAAACCACTCCGTTAGTTTTGGTGGTAGCCCTCTATACACACACGCCTGTCTCAACTCCCGATCTAGACCTAGGCGGAATTGATGGATGAGTAATCGTTCAGGCCATGCCCGTAAACGGCCTGCCACAGCTCGGAACTCCTTGACATATTGTCTGGCAGGCCGACCCCCTTGTTTCAACGCCACCAACTCGCCTTCTAACAATTGGGTGCGTGACTGGTCTTCAAAGCGGCAACGCAGCGCCTCTAAAAAGAGGCCCACATCAGCCAATTCCTTAGCGTGGTCGCTATGTAAATCAGCGACCCAATCTGCCGCTTCACCCGACAGAACAGTGGTGATGGCTACCACCATAGACCATTGTGACGGGAAAAGATGACCATACAAATCCATGTAACTGAGGATCTGACTCAAAAATAACGATACTCTATCTGGACTGCCGTCGAAGGTGGCTTGTAGGGGAGGGGGCCCCCACAGCTGCTGCTGGGTGTGCCATGGGCCAGGACCCCAGCTGGGCCCCGGGGCTGTTGGTCTAACGTTCTGAGCGTCCCTGGCATCACTCCTGCGATGGCCGCCTCTCTGCTGACTACTGTGTCCTTGCGGCCCCTGCTGGTCGTAGCGTGGGCCCCTTGCCCTATCACCAGCCCCATCGGGACCCCGTACATGACCTGTATGGGACACAGTCTGGGGTGAACTAGGCGCTCCATGGTCGCGATACTCGAGCCTTGGCGTCTCCTCCCCGAAGCGCAACTTCGGCCTTGCCAGACGGAAACGCGGCTCCGAAGTGCTGTGAGGCGGTCTTTGTCCCTGCCAGGGGCGTGCCTCCTGTATCCATGGCTGCCAAGAGGGGGCGTCCCGAAAGCTCGCCTCGCCAAACTTCTCCCTTAAGACATCCAGTGTGGACGGCCCCAGTCCGGTCGAATAGCTCATGTCGTATTCATCCTCCTCCGTCCACCTCCATTCCCTCCACCCTTGGAATGACGCGCTGCCCAGGTTGGGGGGGGGGATGACGATCCCAGGCCCAGCGAGTCTCTCTCACCTCTCGAAAAGCACTCGTCCTTATGGAGGTCGGCAGCGCCGCCCCGGGGCGTGACCTCCTTTGGCCGCACGACGGTCATGTCCATCTCCTCAGACGCTGGGGCCTCTGACAAGCCCTCTATGTCCGCATCCAACTCCTCCTTGGACGCCGGGGACTTAGCGGCTGCGCCCTCCGCCATGCCGCTGACCACCGCCGAAAGCGAGGAGAAACGCCGACTTTTCTATCAACGATGCGTTGCGGTTCCGTAAGTAAGGCGAAAGGAGCACACGTAGCCTGGGCTTGCTGCAACTTCTTTATTACGAAGCCTTCACACGTTGCACGGCAAAGCTGATGGTATACGGATGCACACAAAGTCGGCGTTGGGAGCGGCTGCTTCCCAATGCCTTTTAAATAACGCGCCGGCTAAATAGGCATAAGCACCGCCCTTCCGGGCCTCGTGTGCATGTGCTGCCGTCTCATTACAGCATGAAGGCAAACATTACTCCCTCTCCCCGGCCGCCACCGTGACCGGCCGCCTAGAGACATATGATTAACACCCCCCACCACCGTGCAGCAACGTAGAAAGCCCCTGACGCTAACCCCCCCTCGACGCCAGCCCTTTCTGGCCGCTGTCATCTGGAATGGTTGAGTCCTTGAGCACAGCAGCCAGGTGAGGTGTCGAGTGGATCGCGACACTCTAATTTATTCACTTGAATACAACATGTAAATAAAAGCTATTGCTATTGCTATCTTGCCAAAGATGGAGCTCTATTAAAGACATTTGATACAGAAAGAGGGCTCTTCACCATAGCCTATTTAGTGTTGTCCTTCCATCTGTGAGCCAGAGTTAAGTTAAAATAGTATAGTGTGATGTTTCTCACTTTAAGCTGTATGGGCTTCAACTCCCAGAATTCCTCAGCCTGCATGCTTAAAGTTGCCAAGGTTGAGAAACACTGTACAAATCCCAATTGCCTTAATTATGGATTGTAGCCAGAGGACATTGTACTGATTTCCCTTGCAGGGAATGCTTCCTTTTCACATTTTCTGGAAAAGCATCCACCAATTGCAACCGTTGAGACTCATTGGGGTGGGTTGCATGAGCCAACCTCTCACTGAAATCTTCACTGCATCACTTTGCCCAAGTTGCTTTGAACCATGAATGTGAGAGGCCTACTGGAAGAGTTGTTCCCTGAAGCCATAGAAAAAGAGTCACCGTAATCAACTGCTAATTGCTCTCATCTAGATCTTCTTCAAGCAGAGACTCCTCTGGACCTGAAATGTAAAGGTGGAGCATTTGAACAAAATCCCTGATTCTCCCACTGCCCAAAGCAGAATTACTTTAGAAATTGAGGGAGGAGGTGTATGCCCTCCTCTTGGTCCCTGGCATCACTTTATATAAACAAATCCTTCTGAGAGAAATGAGAATTATTCCTGTAAAGAAAAGAGTAATAGTAATGTATATTTTTCCGAAGACACCAACTGTGAGACATTAGATACGGAGTTGTGTAAGAATGGGAGTTTTAGGGGAATAACAAAGCTATAAATTTATTGGTACATTCCAGGTCAGGTCAGGATAACATTGGCAGGAAAGCTATGATAAAAATTGATAGTATTGTTATGATCAGGATGAAGCAACTATTGGGCATTGCTTGTCCGGGAAACCAGCTGTTACACAGCCAAAACTTATCTGATGTAAACTGACCAATGATAATGAGGGGTGCTGAAGGATTTGAAACTGTATTTAAATCTTGTATTTCATATATATTATTGCTCTTCTATGGCTCTACCCACATAAGCATAGAAGGCCAACTTTTGCAAAAGTTCAAATAAAGCTCTTATTTGAAGCTCTTATCAGGTGTCTCCTGATGATTCAAACTGAGATATTTAAATCTCATACTTCAAACATTGTCATTCAGTCCTGATCAGCAAAAGTCCATTAAGCGTTACCAGAAATAACAACTTATCTGTTTTAATTTTGATCAAATAAACCAACTTTAAATTCCTTGCTTTTTCTTTTAACAATCCTTATAATTAATCTATTCAAATGCTGTAATATCCCAGAACTTGACTCCCCCCCCATTTTTTTCAGCATGATGAAGTTAATGTAATTATGCCCTTTTCAATCTTTCAAAATCATTTTAGGTTCAGTTACTGCAAGTGTGAAGGTATACAGCATAAATACTTTGGTGCCAGAAAAATGAAATTAATTTCAGAGAGCCACCTGTGCTTTCCAGTAAGTGGTGTTTTTGCATTCGAAATCTGAGCTGCATTTAGCTTTCCTTCTTCAACCGCTTATATTCTTCTGATGTCTTTTTCATCTTGATGCCAAATTCTTGCACTTCTAAGTGAGGAAAGCTCCATTTTAAAGGTGCATTGAGAGACAGGGGTTTGCTTTGTAGTTTAGCCTTTCCATTTATCTCTGCTGGTTTTGAAAGTTCCAAATGAATGGTGGTGCTTTACACCTCTGCTCTGTTTATCAGTATGTGTCTGTTCCTCCACATCACTTCGTTTTGCACGTACAAATGATAGTCGGTAGCACATGCAAATAGTGCCGGAATATACTGTACAGAGTTCCAGCACAAGCTGCAAAATACAGCTGTACTGGAAAAATGCCCGTAGTAGAGCCACCATCAGCAAACTGCCCTAATTTTAGAGAGCAAAAATACAGCATCTTTGATGAGCAGATGAGGACAGGTGTGAAGGTTGAACTCCGACCTACTTTATAGTCTCACATAAAGGCAGAGTTCAGAGAAAAGTTCAATAAGAGAAATGTCTGTATTGTATCATATATTGCTGAAAAATTTCAAATGGAGACTTTCTATCACGGGTGTCAAACTTGATCATGTCACATGATGTCATGTGAAGTATCATGACATTTTTTGCCTCTGTGGAACTCGGGTGGGTGTGGCCTGTGTGTGATGCATCTGGCCCGGGGGCCACCAGTTTGACACCCCTGCTTTTAGATGATAGCAATAGCAATAGCATTTAGACTTATTTACTGTTTCATAGTGCATCCAATCGTTCAGCTTGGAGGCTAAAGACACAGCATGGCCCTCTCCAATTCAAAGAGACACTTGTTCGGCAGGCTGAGGAAAAGAGGCAGTCCCGGAACCAGCAAAATCTGGGGGCTGGGCAAGGGACAGAATGTATCTGCCCTCAGTGTGGAAGGGATTGCCACTCTCGAATTGGCCTTTTTAGTCACACTAGATCAGTGGTGAAAGCTAAAATTTGTTACTACCTGTTCTGTGGGCACGGCTTGGGGGGTAATGTGACTGGGTGGGCGTGGCCAATTTTAAAAAAACTTTTAAAACCATTTTTTCTACAAAAATGCTTTCAAAAGGCTCTGACAATCCCAGCTGAGTTGCCTGATCGTCAGAGGCTTTTTTTCTTTTAAATGCCTCTGCCGATCAGGCAACTCAGCTTGGATCGTCAGGCATCGTCTTGGATTGTCAGCTTGGATCGTCAAACTCAGCTTGACGATCAGGCAACTCAGCTTGGATCGTCAGGCATTGTCTTGGATTGTCAGCTTGGATCGTCAAACTCAGCTTGACGATCAGGCAACTCAGCTTGGATCGTCAGAAGCCTAAATGCCTCTGACAATCCAAGCTGAGTTGCCTGATCGGCATAGGATTTTAAGTCAGGCAACTCAGCTTGAATCATCAGAGGCATTTAAAAGAAAAAAAGCCTCTGATGATCGCGTGGCTCAGCTGGGCATGGGGGGGGGGGTGGCAGGGATTTTTGCTACCGGTTCTCCGAACCACCCGCCTCCATTGCTACCGGATTGGGCGATCCGGTCTGAACCAGGAGCATTTCACCCCTGCACTAGATGCTGTTTTAGGACCTCTTTCCAGAGCACAATACCATAGTCTCTTGAGACTGAAGGATGCCAATGTATGCTGCAAAGCCCTCTCTAAGCAGTTTACAGAGGCAGTATATTGCCCCCCAAAATCTGGGTCCTCATTTAACTGACCTTGGAAGGATGGAAAGCTGAGTCAACATTGAGCCAGTCAGAATCGAATTCTTGGCAGAGGGCAAGGTTAGCCTGCAATACTGCATTCTAACCACTGTGCCACCAAGATATGATGCTTTCTCTTTCCTGGCTGTGCTGTCATTTTTTATTATGTACATGTATTCCCAAGAATGGAAGAACAATGTTTTAAAAAAGGAAAGCCCTGTGCCTTACCTCAGAGTAAGGTATAGAAGGCACTTTCTGTTTGAAGGATTATCCCACCCAAGTCCAGTTTAATGTATAAAGGCCAATCAAAGAAAGAGGAAGCAAGGTGGACCATCAACATTTCAACATTGAGCAGATACTTATATAGTTTTCCTTATCGTGACGAAATTTCTGCTATTTTTTATTTAAAACATATAGAAAGATACATCAGTGTGCATCATGCAAAAATTTGCGTGGTTTTTTTCTTAACCTTTTGGGTTTTTTGGCAATGTCTATGCGCCACTCCATATGTAAACTGTGGGATGTTTCACGCATTAAGAACTACATGCATAGAGATAAGCTATCATGATGCTTAAGGCCGCTCCATGGATTATGTTTTGTTTCCAAATCTGTTCTTGGCTGCCAGAAATCCCCACTTCGTCTTACCTTCCTAGCAGAGTCTGTGGAAGTTAAAACGACTCAGAGGCAGCTGTGGTTCAATTTAATTGAGAGCATTACACAGAAGGAGGCTTAGCTCTGGTAGTAAAAAGGCTGGACTATACTACATCTCTGCGTGCAGAACTCAGCAAAATATGCTTCCCTGATGAGCTTGTTTACTATGAGCAGTACTCTAAATTTTTTTATCTTTGTAAGGTGGAACATTGCAAAAAAAATTCCCACTTCAAATAAAAGTTAACTTATTTTAACAACCATTCCTTGTGTTTCCTGGATCCCATACAATGCCCAAAACCTATGCTGAAATGTCCTTCTTAATCTCTTTTGTTCCTTGAACCTTAGTTAGAAAAAAAAAAACAGGTATCATTCTACTTATTTCATTTTCTGGGAATTGCAATATCAATGTCTTGTATTCTGCATTTAGGCTGCAACTGCACTCAAATCTCATTAATCCCCGTCAGATACTAAAACAGCTCCATCTTTGGTAAGATAGCAATAGCACTTAGACTTATATACCACTTCACAGTGCTTTACAGCCCTCTCTAAGCAGTTTACAGAGTCAGCATATTGCCCCCAACAATCTGGGTTCTCATTTTACCGACCTCGGAAGGATGGAAGGCTGAGTCAATCTTGAGCCAGTGAGACTTGAAATGCCAAATTGTAGGCAGCTGGCAGTCAGCGGAAGTAGCCTGCAGTACTGCATTCTAACCACTGTACCACCACGGCTCATATGCAGCTTCATAGTGCTTTATAGTCATCTCTATCTTTGGTAAAATAGCAATAGCACTTAGACTTATATACTGCTTCAGTGCTATACAGCCCTCTCTAAGCAGTTTACAGAGTCAGCATATTGCCCCCAACAATCTGGATCCTCACTTTACCAACCTCAGAAGGATGGAAGGCTAAGTCAACCTTGAGCCGGTCTACTATAGTGTAGAACAAGGATATCAAACTTGCAGCCCACAGCTGGATGTGTCACATGCTGGCCATACCCACGCCCGGTTTAGCAAAGGGGAAAAAGGGGGGGAAGTCGTGATACATCACGTGACGATGCCATGACGATGCGAGTTTGACATGGTGTAGAAGGTCTTACACAGGAAGTTGAGGTCACAGTATTCATGTGACATTGAATTTCCAATTTGAAATTTGTTCACTTTTGAAGAGCTTTGAATATATTGTTGGCAGTTGATTATCCATGGAAAGTCAATTCTGAAAGCTGACTTTGCATTTGTCAAGCTTCTACCTTTGAACTGGCTCTTTATGAACAGAAAGGCAAGACTGGACAATATGATTCCAGACGATATAGGATTAAGTTGTCAACATACACACACATTTTATATACATGCACACACAAATTTTGACAGCATTATATTAATTATTGTGGAAAAATATTATATTAGGGGGTTTTATTGTATATGTTATTTTTTAACTTTTAAGTTCTTTTTTTTCTTACGCATTTTATATTTAGTTTGTATCACTTCATACTCTGAAAACTATAGTTTTTTATTGAATAGCTTGGAATTAAATTAATGAGTTTTGTTTTCAATTGTTTACTAGTTTATTTAGACTAGGATGTTAAAAACACCAAAACCTTTGTTTTGTCCTCTATGGGCTGTCACTGCAAAAGCCACATAAAGCAGGGGTCTTCAACCTTAGCAACTTTAAGACCTGTGGACTTCAACTGCCAGAATTGCCAAGGTTGCCAAGGTTGGAGACCCCTGACATAAAGCATATTTTTTTGTTCATTGCTTCTATATTAGACCTCTTTTAGCTTGTAGGTTTAGGTTCCCCAATGTTTGTTTTTCTTTCTACATTTTTTTTTTCTTCTTCGGGTTTTCTTTTCTGTGGTTCATACAGGCACAGAAAGAATGATGCTTTTTCAGTATTATTTTAAAGATTCATTGCTTTGCAATAAATCTGCTACTGCGGCTTTTGGTAAACTAGTCAACCACTGCCATCCTGAAATTCTAGATTTATGAAGTAATTGTCCTCCAAAACATTGAATGGACTCAGCACTTCATAAACCAGTTCCACTAATTTTATTATCATAACCAGCTTCTACAGAAAATCCTTAGCCTTTGCTCTCACCAGCTGACACTGGGTGGCTTTTCGATTATTCTCCCCAGGGAAATTACACAGCACTGGGCAGTCTTAAGTAGCATTTTTCACTCTACGAATGAAACTGCAGGAGAAGCCTTAGACTTTCCAGTTTCGGCGAATGACAAAGAGAATCTGCATAAAATATATGTGCTAAAGTAGGTATATGATTGTATAGGCATATTAAAAATAATTTCTTCGATATCATTCGATTGTTGCCATCAAGCATAGTGGTGGTTAGTGTTTTTATTGCATGTATGTTCACTTTTTATTTTGGTAAGCTATCCAGAATCATTGGGCAGAATGAGTGGGCAGCCGTATAGGTTTTCTAAAATAAATAAATAAATAATAATCGCTCACCTCAGATCTGAGAAGACTATCAGTGGGTGATTTGCCTGCCTGCCTGTTCTGAGAATGGTGTCCATTTTGTAGATGGTCATTTTGAGGATCTTTAGTATCTCCACTCTCCATTTTCATTGTTGTTGTTGTTGTTGTTGTTAGTCGCGAAGTCGTGTCCAATCCATCGTGACCCCATGGACAACATTCCTCCAGGCCTTCCTGTCCTCTACCATCCTCTGGAGTCCATTTAAGCTCACACCTACGGCTTCAGTGACTCCATCCAGCCACTTCGTTCTCTGTCGTCCCCTTCTTCTTTTGCTCTCAGTCTTTCCCAACATTAAGCCAATTCTCCAGTGATTTAATTCATCTCCAAACATGACCCAGAACATTTTAAATTGGCCATACTTTGTAAAAAATACAGCTTTCCCTGATGCTCTTAGAACTATACTTGGGCATGACAATATTCATGGGCTGAGATGATAGAATCCACCAATACTAAACTGCGGTGAGCAAGACATAATCTGCTCATACAAACAAAATATGAAGGCAGATAAAATATTGTCATCCAGTTCACAATGGTGGCTTTAGTCAAAATGTGAAGTCCTTTCTCAGTCTTGTTCCTTCCTTTCAGAACATTTTTTTCTATATTTATATCTCTATAGTCTTTCTTCCTTTCCCTTCACATAGCATAGCCAGAAATTTTTGTAAAACATTTTATAAGGGTGATCCAATACTTTTTCAAAACACCAAGTCAGGGCAGCAAATCTTGCAATCATCACTCTACAATTTTAATATTTGATCTTGATAGCTAATAAGGATGGGAACCCATGGCCTACGGATATTGCTGATGTACAGCTCTCAACATCCCAGACATCCTGGCCAATAGGAAGGGAAGGATGCTAGCAATGTCCAACAGCATCTGAAGAGCCATGGTTTCTATGTGGATTTTTCAGTTATCATAGAACTAGAATCTTTTCTATAATTAAAAAGAGAAGGCTGTATGTGCTCCCAATTTAATTTTTGCACGGCCCTGCCACATTTTTGGTATCACACATTTTAGCTCTTTCTGAACATTTAATCTCCAATACTTCTAAATTGGTATCACAAGTCTCTAATTTGCTCTTCAAAGAAACCTAGTGGCTAAAATGCTGAAAAACAGCTAATTTTTTCCCTTTTCTTCAGTGATGTCACTGCCCCATGATGCAGTGGTTTATTTTTTTCAAGACAGCTCCTGATTTCAAAAGATTACCCCCAGTATGCGAGAGAATACAATCTGTACAGGGTTATGGATGCTGAACAGCAAGCAAAATGGATTCCTTTTGAAAGTTTTGCCACATTTTTTTTTTGATTTGATTTATATGCCGCCCTTCTCCAGAGACTCAGGGCGGCTTACAATGCCTTAAGCAATAGCCTTCATACTTTTGTATATTTATACAAAGTCAGCTTATTGCCCCCACAATCCGGGTCCTCATTTTACCTACCTTAGAAAGGATGGAAGGCTGAGTCAACCTTGAGCCTGGTGAGATTTGAACTTGCAGTAATTGCAGGCAGCTGATGTTAATAACAGTGCTTTAGTCTGCTGCACTACCAGGGGTCCTTTTTAAAGAAAGAACCCGGTGCTTCATTTGGCAAGCTTCATAGCCTCTTGGTGCTGTTGCCCATTTAACTGAGATGTCTGCTTCCAAATAAATAAACTTCAGTGGCAAACTCATTAGCACTTGCTGGTGTGTGCTACTTGGCGGAGTCTCTGCTTCTGATTTAGGGTACTGTGACACTTAGCGACATGCTGAGCAGGTGGCTGGGCCAAAATAGCACAGGAACGAGCTGTTAGCTGAAATAATAGCAGCCAGCTATAAAATCTCACCAAGAGCAGGTTGCTCCCATGTGGGCACGAGGAGTCTCCTTGACACATGGAAGGAAGTATTCTTCTGTCAAGATGTGATCACCCAACCTGACAAAGTGACAGTTTCACCTATCTCCCTATGCGTGTCCCTTGCCTCTTCATAATAAATCAGTCTTCCGGCTTCTCTCCATGCAGCACGAGAGCCAGTGTCCCCTTGCTGTTCCTTCTTTGGCGAGTGTGTGTTCACTAGGCTCAATCATTACCTGTGTTGAACGACAAGCTCTCTCTTTCTCCCATCTCCACATATGGAGGCTTAGTAGTCCAACATCTGAATTTCACTACATTACAGATGGCAGAGTAGGGTGAATAGCTTATATTTAGGGAATGTAAGGAAAGCCATATGGCACATTCAATCCTTGGGTGACAATTTCTACCTCCAGTATCAGCTACCAGATGATACAGCTGGCTCTGATGCTTTCCTGCTTTCCTCCTGCTATGCCCAATTTATTTTGCCTACTTCTGTTATAGGGGAAAGTTGTCCTCTGCCTGAAGCAAAGAGAACAAGTTCATTGAAATTCCCCCAACAGGATAGGGATTTGGAATCCTTTAGGTCCAAAGCTCATCTGCCCCAGTGTTGATCATCTGGAGGTTTTCCATGGTCAAGTTATCTTGATGTTAGTGAGGAAAATCTGTTTTCTGATGAATGGGATTGTTTAATAGATGAATTGATGTAAGGAATGTGCCCTGTGTAGCTCAGAGCGGCTTGTACAGAGGTGGGTTTCAGCAGGTTCTGACCAGTTCTGGAGAACCGGTAGTGGGAATTTTGAGTAGTTCAGAGAACTGGTAGTAAAAATTCTGACTGGCCCTACCCCATCTATTCTCTGCCTCCCAAGTCCCATCTGATCGGGAGGAAATGGGTATTTTTCAATAACCTTCCCCTGGATTGGGGAGGGAATGGAGATTTTACAGTAACCTTCCCCTGCCATGCCCACCAAGCCATGTCCACCAAGCCACACCCACAGAACCGGTAGTAAAAAAATTTGAAACCCACCACTGGGCTTGTATGAAGTTTTATCGGAACAACCCTGCAGCAAACCCTGAATCTCAAGATGCAAATGTTTCTTCTCAATAAGACCATTGTTCTCTGTAGATAACAGAAATGCAGGAAGTAACCTGAGATCTATTATATTATTATTTATGCACATGTATGCGTGCATCATTGCCCCCTTCCTTTCTGAAATGTGTAAATATGAGTGCATCCCTCTGTTTGCAGGGATGTGTTTCTCACTATTATTTTGGAGGAGACTCCCTCCAATACACATCGTTCACCATAAATACTTTGATTATTTGCTTCAGGTCCTTCATTTTGATTCCCCACTTTGGAAATACCGGTAACCAGGTTCAGAGACTGGTGAAAATAAAGGAAAGGAAGGATAAGTCGTATTTCTAACTTCAGAGAGGAAAACTCATCAAATCGAACTAGGGATCAGGGGACTGTACACCTTAGTAGATCTTCTTAATCAACTTAAGGAACATTTTCAATGAATCCATCTAATTCATGCTTCTTTGTTATGCCAATTAGAACACACTTGTCTTCCAGGAGCATAGGTCTCAAATTTATTGTAACGTACAGTAATATTGGACTCAGATTTGTTTTGAAATGCACTTATTATATTTCAATAGATATGGTTGTGTCGAAAACAGTGTACACTGTATTTGGCAATGTTATATATAAAACAAAGACATATGCTAGGGAAATTTGTCTATGAAAATAAATATCCATTTTGTGCAATTTGGCATTGAAAGAACAAGATGATGTGGAAATCTGATAGATTACTACAGGTAGTCTTTGATTTACAACGGTTCATTTAGTGACTGTTCAAAGTTACAACGGCACTGAAAAAAGTGACGTATAACCATTTTTCACACTTATGACCATTGCAGCATCCCTATGGTCACGTGATTTACATTTGGATGGTTCACATTTATGATGATTGCAGTGTCCCGGGGTCATGTGATCACCTTTTGCATCCTTCTGACAAGCAAAGTCAGTGGGGAAGCCAGATTCACTTAATAACCGTGTTACTAACTTAACAACGGCAGTGATTCAATTTGGCAAGAAAAGTCATAAAATGGGGCAAAATCCACTTAACAAATTTCTCACTTTGTAACATAAATTCTGTGTTCAGTTGTCATTGTAAGTCGAGGACTACCTGTACTGAACTGAAATCAGCTGGAAATAGTCTATTTCCACTCCAAATCTCTATTGCTGAATTATCCGTTTTAAAATAAGAGGAGTAAATAACGATAGCAGAAAGCTATGCCTAGATCTAGAATCAGGGGGAAAAAAAACTTTTGAAGTTTTAAAAGGCAGCTACATCTTCCCTGTCCAAAGGTGGGGAAGAACTTATAAAGATTTCTTATAAATGCATTACATTATTTTTTTCTAGTTAGAATCCGTGGCCCTTGTGAAATTATGGAATATCAGGAGTTTACCATACAAGGAAAACTGCTAAAATTTTCCAAAATATGAAAGAGGAATCTTTAAAGACATGGATTTATTTATTTATTTAAAAATTCATCTGACAAATAATAAACCTGATTTATTATTTCCTGAAATCTGCGATATGAACATTGAAGTGATTGAAGAAAAACAACAATTGTATTGTATTGTTTATTGGAAAGGTTACGTAAGAAGGTGGGTTAATTTTTTTTTTGTGCTGTTAAACAAAAATAATAAAACTTTGAAAAAGTGTAAATAAAATCACATAGCTTTGCTCTTGAAGCTGACAAATGTACAAAATCCAACACTGCCAACAACACTGATATGTTGTTAGCCTGGTCAATACAATTGTGGTTTTAATCAAGTGACTCATGGTTACAAAATTGGCGAATAGAGTTTGCTAGACTTGCATTAACTTGCATTAACAAGCTGCAAAATTGACTCTTGGCTTCACTCAAATCCTTTGCTAACAGAAGCGCTTTGCTGAAGGGTGTCCCATATCAAAGGTTCACTTCTGACTGGTCAGCAAATCTGAAAATTACGATCAACTGATCTGCCCACTGTCAACTGTCCAATTAGCGAACCTAAAATAAGGAAACACTCTCGGGAGAATTGAATTCCCAAAAGTAAAACTTTATTGGGTATCCATGTTGGGACTGAAGAAATAAAACCAGCTCTGGTTTTCCCATGTAAATGCTTGCCTAGTTAAACAATAACTTCTCCTTCTCTCCATCCCTAGGTTATGGGAACAATCCTTCTCTTTCTTAAGCACCTGGAGCAGTGACCTTGATAGCTTCCAGGCTCTCACAATCTCTGCATATATTCTCTACATTCCATTTCCCCCTTCCTTCATCCCAGTTCAATGGCAAGTTGAAAAACATTAAGGTTTGAAGGAAGCAAAGTGGTTCAGTTGTGACACCCACATGCCATACTAACCTATGATTGGTGGCCTGTATAGATAAGAAAGATTGTTAGATCGGCGCAGGAAATGGAAGACGTGACCAGCTCGTTACATTAGTAACTTTTATTGAGTACAAGAAACAGTAGCAAGACTGGCCGTGCGCTGCCGGAGCTCTCCTTATATTCGCTCCGGCAGACGCACCGCCCCCTGACAGGGATTTGAACTTTCCCGCCCGGTGGCTGGCAGCCAATCCGGGCGGATGTCCTTATAAGGACATAACACTCCTCCCCCCTAGTCCAAAAAAAACGTTCAGAGTTCGTCAATAAACGTGCCGTAGTCCCGCAGGTACGTAGGACGCCTAGGCACCCTACTTGACCTGCGCAGTCTCATTTCTTCTGCGTCCCCGCCCTGGACGGATGGGGTTCCGGTGGCTCCTGGCTCCTTCCCCGGAACCGGGCTCGGTTCGGCTGGCGAGTGTGCGGGGTCACCCTCAGCGCCTCCGGCCGGACCGCAGACCTTGGATGGCTGGTTCTGGTGGTCTTCCTCCTGGCCTGTGGATCTTTCGCCTCGGCGGTGCTGTTCGGTTCCGACCCGGGAAGAGCGTCTGAGTCTCGGTAAGACCCCGGCTGTCACTTGCTCTTCCTCGGTCTCCCGGTGGCTGCAGTTCTGCTGCGGCCCGGTTCGCTGTGGTCCGGAGGGTGGTTCGGCCCGGTGCCCTTGGGTCTGGTCTGCTCGCTGTGGGTGGTGTTGGCCCGGGTCGCGGTGTCCGACCTTGCAGGGGTGGCGCAGGTCTCCTCTGCCGGGCTGGCGTTGGCCTTCCCCGTCGGGTTGGTGGTGGACGACCTGGTCGGGGTGTCGTTGTGGGGATTCCTCCTCGGGCTGGTGGAGGTCTCCTCTGCCGGGGTGGCGCAGGCCTCCCTGGCCGGGTTGTTGTCGGTTTTCCCTTCCCCCTAGTCCCTGGTCTACCGCCTGTTGGTGGTTGGGGTCGTCTGGGTTGGGTTGTTGTTGCCGGTTTGTTTCTTGCGTTGGGCGGGGGTCCCTCTCGCCGGGGAGTCGTGTGCCACCCTCGCCCATGTGCTGTGGTGTGCCCATCTGCGAAGGTCCCTGGTCTACTCGCCTTGCGTTGAGGTCTCCCTGGTAGGGCTGCCGTGGGTTGCCTTCACTGGTAGGGTGCGGTGCTCCCCTTCTGGGCAGGTCCCGGTCTACCTGCGGGCTGGGTCGGGGGTCCCTGGCCCTGTTGTGCCGGGTGCCCACCTGGCTGGGTTGGTGTTGCCATCCCCCGTGTGGTTGGCCCCGGTCTATCTCGCTGCACTGCCGATGTGACAGTGCCTGGTAGTGTGCTGGGCCGACCTCGTCGGGATGGCGTTGCTCTGCCTCGCAGGGGTGTGGTAGGCCTGCCTCGTCTGGGTGTTGTAGGCCTACCTCGCCGGGGTGTTGTAGGCCTACCTCGCCGGGGTGTTGCAGGCCTACCTCGTCTGGGTGTTGTAGGCCTCCCTCGTCAGGCTGGTTTTTGTGTGCTCCCCCCCCCTTTTCCGGAGTTGGTCGATGTGACGTCTCACGACCTGTCCATCTTCCAACTCGACGGTGTAGGATTTGGGGCTGGTTGTGCTGGCAATCTTCCCCTTCAGCCACTTAGGCGAGCCGTTGAAATTCAGCGCGAAAACTGAATTTCCTCTGCTGAAGGCGCGAAGCGGGCGGCTGTCGGTTGCGGTCACTTCCGGGCTGTATTGGGGGTGCAGCCGGTCCAAGGGTGACCTCAACCTTCTGCCCATCAGGAGTTCGGCCGGGCTCTTGTGGGTGGTGGCATGCGGCGTGATGTGCTGGGTGAGGAGGAAGTTGTCGATGCGTTCTTGCCAGTCACCCGGGCCCATCTTGGTGAGGGCTTCTTTTGTGAGCCGGACCATCCGTTCCGCTTGTCCGTTTCCGGCCGGCCTGTACGGAGCAGAGAGGGCATGGCGGATGCCCAGTCCTGCCAGGAAGGACTCCATGGCCAGGGATGTGAGCTGGGGGCCGTTGTCCGAGACCAGCACGTCCGGTAGTCCGTGTGTGGCAAACAGGCGGCGCAGGGCTCGGATTGTCGCTTCTGTTGTGGTAGATGCCATGGGTATCACCTCGAGCCACTTGGAGAAGGCATCTACCATGATGAGGAGGTGTCGCCCCTGCATCGGGCCCGCGAAGTCGATGTGGACCCTCGACCAGGGGTTGCTGGGGGTCTCCCAGTTCGTGACTTCGGACTGTGGCGGTGCTGGGCGGACTTCTTGGCACGGGTCACATCTGGAGACCCATTGTTCAATGTCTCTGTCCAGTGAGGGCCACCAGACGTAACTCCGTGCCAGGGCCTTCATGCGGACGATGCCTGGGTGCCCGTTGTGCAGTGTGTCTAGCGTCCGCCGTTGCAGAGTGCTTGGGATCAGCACCCTGTCTCCCCATAGCAGGCAGCCCTTAATGGTGGACAGCTCCTTCTGTTTCCTGGTGAACGGGCTGAACCTCTCTTCCGTCTGTTCCAATGGCCACCCCCTGAGGATCCAGGACCTTACTTGGCGGAGGGTGGGGTCTCTCTGGGTGTGTGCGGCCACATCTGCGGAGGAGACTGGACAGCTGGCGTCGTCATCTATGTGGAATAGATGGAGCGTGGGAGCTGGGTCTTCCACCGGGTTCTTCGATGGGCATCTGCTGAGTGCGTCGGCATTTCCTATGGCCGTGCCTGGCTGGTGCACGAGCCTATAGGAGTAGCCGGCCAGGAAGATGGCCCATCTCGTCATCCGCGGGGACATGAAGGTTGGGGTGGGTTGGTCGCCTGCGAGTAGTCCCAGGAGTGGCTTGTGGTCGGTGACTATGGTGAAGCGCCTTCCGTACAGGTATTCGTGGAAGCGCTTCACCCCTGCCACGATTGCCAGGGCTTCTTTGTCCAGCTGGCTGTAGTTCCGCTCTGCGCCGGACATGGTTTTCGAGAAGTAGGCAATGGGGGCTTCCGTGCCATTGGGCAGCTCGTGGCTGAGGACTGCCCCCACCCCGTATGGCGACACATCACACGTCAGCTTGATGGGCAGCGTCTCGCTGTATTGGATGAGGACGCTTTCGGACGTCAGTAGTCCCTTGATGGCCCGGAACGCTGCTTCCTCTTCCTGGCCCCACTTCCAGGAAGCCGATTTCCCCAGCAGGCGGTGGAGTGGCTCAGCAACTGTGGCTTTCTGTTTTAAGAACATGGCGTAGAAGTTGAGCAACCCAAGGAAAGCCTGAAGCTCCGTTTTGTTTTTTGGGCTTGGAGCTTCATGGATTGCTTCCACTTTTGATTTGGTGGGGTGGATGCCTGTGCTATCAATGAGGTAGCCCAGGAACTCGACTTCCTGTACTCCTATGATGCACTTGTCCCGCCTGACCCTCAAACCCTTAGCCTTGAATCGCTGCAGGACGAGCCTAAGCCTTTCAAGGAGTTGGGCTCTTGAGTCCCCGGAGACGAGCACATCGTCGAAGTAAGGCACCACCCCTGGAATGCCTTGGAGGAGGCGTTCCATCATGGATTGGAAGATGCCGGGGGCAGCGCTGACTCCAAATTGGAGCCGGTTGCATTTGAATGCCCCTCTGTGCGTGACAATTGTTTGAGCCTCCGCCGTTTTTTCATCCACTGGCAGTTGCTGGTAAGCCTGGGCCAGGTCCAGTTTCGCAAAAATTGATCCAGATCCCAGGGAATGCAGCAGGTGTTGCACCACTGGGACTGGATATGCGCTCTGTGCCAACGCCTTGTTGATGGTACAACGGTAGTTGGCGCAGATGCGCACAGACCCATCATGCTTCAGTGGGGTCACAATGGGGGTCTCCCATGAAGCATGATCGATCGGTTCCAGGACGCCCTGGGCGATCAGCTTATCCAGCTGCTCATCTACTTTGGGCCGCAGGGCAAACGGAACTCGGCGGGGCTTGAGCCTAATTGGGGTGATTCCCTTGTCCAGATTGAAGGAGATTGGCCTCCCCACAAATTTCCCCAGCTTACCATCGAAGACTTCCTTGAACTCTTCGATGAGGTAGTCGAGTTCATCCCTGCCAATTTGGTTGATGCCTTCGATTGAAAGCCCCAGCGGCTTGAACCACTCCACTCCTAGCAGGTTCGGTCGGCTGTCCCTTACGACAGTGATGGGGAGCTTGCCTTCGAACTGCTTGTAGGTGACCCGGATGTTGGCTCTTCCTAGCACTCTGATGGGGTTTCCCCCGAAGTCGACTAGCTTGGAGTGTAGTGGCTTCAGCTCTCGCTTGGTGATGCTGGGTTGCAGGCGCTTCAACTGCTGCCAGTCCATGATGGAGTAGACCGAGCCCGAGTCTACCTCCATTTTGCAGGGTGCTCCCTCCACGTGGATGGTCACGTGGAACTTGGTGGCCTTGTCTGAGGTCGTGTGTGCAATGGTCGTCTGGTGGACCGCTCCGCTCCGGGGGACTTCGTCGTCTCTGCGTCTGGAGGGGCCAGAGGACCGTTTGGATGATCTCTGGTACTCCTTCCGATTCTCGCGGGGACGGTGGCTGGAGGGCTCTGGGGCTGGTTCCTCAGCTCTGCATGCTTTGGCGATGTGACCCCTTCTGTTGCAGCGTCGGCAGGTCGCATCTCTCCACTTGCAGGTCGCTCTGGCATGGTCCCCTCTGCAGCTGGCGCAGCGCTCCCCTTTGTAGTTCCGTTGGGCGGTTTCCCGCCTTGGGGGTCTGGATACCTTGTAGACGGTGGACTCTCCCTCCGACTCGGATCCAGCCGTGGAATCCTCTGTTGATGATTGCTCTGCGGAGCGAATCTTGTGGATTCCCTTAGCTCTGCTTACTGCGGCAGCTGCTTTCTCCGAGATTTCGGATGCGGTGGCTTCCTCCACCACATCCTTGAGCACGAGCTTCTTCCTGCTCAGGAATTTCTTTTGCAGGCCTCTGTCCCTCATGCTGAAGACCACGCGGTCAGCGATGGCATTGTCCACATGGTCGAACTCACAGCTGGCTGCGATCTGGCGTAGGGCGGCCACGAATTCCTTGATCGTCTCACCTTCCTTCTGGTCCCGTTGATGGAAGGTGAAACGGTTCGCCACCGGTGTTCCTGTTGGGGCATAGTGGTCCTCCAGGATCTGCAGCAGGTCTGTCCATGGCACTTCTTCGATGTCTCGTGGTGCTACGAGATCGATTGCCATGTCGAGGACCTCGGAGCTGCAGTTGGCCAGGAAGATGCCCTTCTTCCGGTCATCATCGGCATCCCTGATGTTGTTGCCTCTCAGGTATTGCCGGAATTTCACTACATAGGATTTCCACTTGTCCTTCCCTGGGCGGAAAGGAGCAAGGGCTGGCAAAGTGACTTCAGCGGATGCCATGCCTTTGGAAATGCCTACTGTAGTTCCCGGTGCCGGAGTCTTGTCTTGTTGGCTTGGTGCCGCAAGGTTCGTTCTTCTCTCAGTCCTTCGTCGCCAGTGTTAGATCAGCGCAGGAAATGGAAGACGTGACCAGCTCGTTACATTAGTAACTTTTATTGAGTACAAGAAACAGTAGCAAGACTGGTCGTGCGCTGCCGGAGCTCTCCTTATATTCGCTCCGGCAGACGCACCGCCCCCTGACAGGGATTCAAACTTTCCTGCCCGGGTGGCTGGCAGCCAATCCGGGCGGATGTCCTTATAAGGACATAACAAAGATAATGGTGGTTTCTATCTTAGATCAAAAGATAAAATTCTGACATCAATAGGTAACCTAGCAGTGGGGAAATCTAAAATTTGTTACTACTGGTTCTGTGGGCGTGGCTTGGTGGGGGGGATAATGTGACTGGGTGGACATGGCCAACTTTTTTTTTTTACTTTTAAAACCATTTTTTCTACAACCTCTTCAGCTGCTTTCAAAAGGCTCTGACGATCCCAGCTGAGTTGCCTGAGTTGCCTGAGTTGCCTGAGGCTTTTTTTCTTTTAAAAGCCTCTCCCGATCAGGCAACTCAGCTGGGATCGTCAGAGGCTTTTAAAAGAAAAAAAGCCTCTGCCGATCAGACAACTCAACTTGGATTGTCAGAGGCTTTTAAAAGCATTTGATGATCCCAGCTGAGCCGCGCGATCATCAAAGGCTCTGATGAAAAAAGCCTCTGATGATTGTGCGGCTCAGCTGGGCATGGGGGGGGGGGCAGGGATTTTTTTCTACTGGTTCTCCGAACCACCCATCTCCATCACTACCGGATCGGGTGATTCGGTCCGAACCGGGAGCATTTTACCCCTGTAACCTAGTCCTCTCTTCCCAAGGTGGTACTGAATAATTTTTATGGTAGTTAGTTGACCAGAATTTCCAGTTTCCTTGTCTTCTTCCCTCGTCTTCCTCTCTACTATAGTCTCCTCCTTCCTGTTCATGCTACCATTGCTTGTCGGAAAATTACTGTTTCCAGTTTTGTCACTAAATTTTCAGTTTAGCTTGCACCCAGTTCTTATACCAGATCAGAACAAACACGTGCAGTATTCTTCAGATAGCAAAGATATAGCTTGATGTTTATCGAATATTAATCAACATCAAAGACAAATGGGCAAAATGGGACCACAGGAAGCACAAGTAGGCAGAGAGAGACAAAGGGGGAGAGAGATGAGCAATGGGCAAATAATAGAACCACCTGAGGATTTCAATCTACACTAGCTGTATTTCTCTATCTCTATTTCTTTTCCCCACCACAAAAGAAACAATTTGGTGGATGTGTTCAACTCTACTACTGTCTCTCTCAGTTCCCGCTTCCAATTTCCCAATTAGCCATCTTCAGAAGGCTATCCCAAACGTGCTTTTTCAGGAGGCAATTGGACTTTCTTGTTTTGTTCTTTTGAAAACATTTTGCTTCTCATGAAACTTCAGGAAACTCAGCAATTCTTCTCAGCCCCAAGGAGCTTACAATCAACAAGTGTCTCTTTCTCTCTCTCTCTGTCTGTCTTTCCCTCTCTCCCTCTCTTTCTTTTTCTCTATTTTTCCCTCCCTCTCTCCCCCTCCCTCTCTTTCTTTTTCTCTCTGTCTCTCTCTCTCTTTCCCACACTCTCTATCTGTCTATCTCTCTCTGTTTCCTACCCTCCCTCTCTCTCTATCCCTTTCTCCTTCCCTCCCTCCCTCTCTTTCTCTCTCTCTTTCCCTCCCTCCCCCTCTCTATATATCTCTTTCCCTCTGTCTCTCTTTCTCTCTCTCTTTCCCTCCCTCCCCTCTCTCATTGCCTATATCTTTCTTTCCTTCTCTCTCCCCCTCCCCCTCTCTCTGTCTATGTCTCTCTCTTTCCCTCCCCCCTTTTTCTCTCTCTTTCCCTCCCTCCCCCTCTCTCTATCTCTCTTTCCTTCCCTCTCTCTCTGTCCATCTCTTTCCCTCCCTCCTTCTCTCTTTCCCTCCTGCCCTCCCTCTCTCTTTCTCTCTTTTTTTCCTCCCTCCCCCCTCTCTGTCTATATCTCTTTATTTCCCTCCCTCCCCCTCTCTTTGTCTCTCTCTCTGCCCCCCCTCTCTTCCCCTCTCTCTTCCCCCTTTTCTCTCTCTGTCCCCTGGGGGGAAAAGGAACCCCCTGAATTGGTGCTGGGTGGTGGGAATCTGATGTATGGAGGTGGATGGCATTGCCAGATAGACTAAAAGCTGCCATGCTTAAACTTCACACAGAGCTAAAACAAGACTAGTCAGACTTTGGTTTCTGCCTGTGTTCTTGCAACATACTAAGCCATGTTTTAGGTAAATATGCATTGGACATTATTCAAACTAGATTGCCTGGGCAAATATAGTTACACATGAAGTTCATCTTTAGATGTTGCACTGGAAGAATGGATGCCCAGGGTAGAATCAAAGGGAAGGGTATGTAGAAAAATGTAGCTTTCCTAAAATCAAAATTTTATTTTGAGTTATGCGATTCCTTCAGTTTATGGGTGCTATAATGTTACTAATTTTCCTAGACTAAATGGGAGCTTGATCTAAGTGAACCCTTCAGATTTTATACTAGTTTTTGATTTGATAAGTTTATACGCTTGATAATCCCTGATTTGGGAGTCATGAAAGTCTCCCAGTGTAGAATATTTGAATGCACAGTTATTGTCACGTGCACCATTGAATGGGACACACATGCATCTGTTAGACACTTTTCAGCATGTGTTCAGCATAATTTACCACTAATAAAGAAATAAACAAATGGAGAAGGCAATGCAATTAACTAAACAAGCAACACGGTAATAAAATATTAGCTAGATACAAAATTGCCACATGGCGAAATTATATCCGGTTGATCTACAAAAAAACTATCTGCTTTACCCTAGTGTTTTCTTATGTATCTCCTGTGTCCAATGGGTGCCTTTTGATTGGTGATATCCAGAACATCCAAAGGTCACATCATAAACATTTGATAAATAATTAAATCTCAGAGGCATAGCATCTCTCAGTCCAAAACAAAAATAATTGGGTAGAAATCTTCAGCTCCTGCCAACCTAGCAGTTTGAAAGCATGCAAATGTAAGTAGATAAATAGGTACCACTTCGATGGGCAGGTAACAGTGTATGCCTCAGCATATAGTCATGTTGGCCACATCACCAGGGAAGCATCTTTGGACAATACTGGCTCCCTCTGCTAAGAAAGGGAAATGAGCAGTGCCCCCTAGAGTCGGACAAGACTGATAGGGGAAACTACCTTTTTAAAAAACCTTCATATAGTTTCAGGAGGACATGATGTAATATAATATCTGTATCTTTCTAACTGGAGAGCTTAAGAAAAGGAAGGTGGGATATGTAAATTCTACATATCACTTCCTACAATCCCATTGAGCATCAGAGCCTAAGTGGTCCCTAAGCTTATCTTTACTATGACAGACCTTGGTACCTAATCAGAGGTGGGATTCAGGTAGTTTGGACTGGTTCAAGCGAACTGGTTGTTAAAATTCTGCAAACCAGTTAATCCCACCATTGGCTGGTTTTTCGGGTCTTTTTCGGGCCATTTTTCAGGCCGTTTTTCAGTCATTTTTGGACCATTTTTGGGGCTGTTTTAGGCCCTTTTGGGGGCCATTTTTGGGCCATTTTGGATGTTCAGTAGTAGTAAATAAATAGAGAGGGAAATTGAGTCAAAGACCTCAACAAGGTACAATTTCCCTCTCTATTTATTTACTACTACTGAACATCCAAAACAGCCCGAAAATGGCTTGAAAATGGCCAAAAAAATGGACCAAAAAGGGCCAAAAAATGAAGATTTCAAATCTTCAAATACCTCTCTTGAAGCTGTACAACAATCTGGATTTGAAAGGGGAAGAGGAATTCATAGCTTGTGTGGGTACACACTTCAGACCTCTCAATACCTCACATCCACTGTGCTTTCTCCTCCCCCTCTGCACAAATCTTTTAAACATTTGCTGGCACCCCAAAGCATATTCCCCCTTCTGAATTTGGATTATTACACAACCATATGAAATAGTATAATATTGCACTACTAAGCACAGTATCACCTGGACTATAGAAAAACTTTGTGAAAAAAATTGATATAAGTTCCCATACCCCATATATAGATTATGTTGAACAAATGTAATGTCTTTGGGTTGATTTAAAGCCAAGATATGAAAACAAGGAAAATAAGAAAACTTCATCAAAAACTTAATTTGCTATTATGTTGTCTTCCTAAAGTCCCCTGCTTCCTTCTTTGCTCCATTTACAATTTCTATGCAAATAAACTTTACGTCCAGTTTTAGAATCAATTCTGAGACAATAAGCTTGAAAGAGGGCCAAAAATCATTGGATCTTTTCCTCATATCAGTACATCAGTAATGGGGTGGGGTAGGGAAGGAATCTTAAGTATCAGTGTAAAAATCCCTTTTTTCCAGTGATAACAGTTCTAGGATAAATCAGATCAATAATAATGTCTGTCCATGTATCTCTCCTGCTCAGCTTTTCATTATCTTCATTTTCATTTTCATTTCTTTTCATTTTCATTATCTGATTATTCCAGAATATAAATAAAGACAGAGGAAGACAATTCTTGTGATTGAGAGAACTTTGTGTCTATTTTTAGGGCCAGAATGATCACAGCTCAATGATAGAACATAGCTATCGCATATTCAGGCAAAGCAGAGCTGAGAAAAACTTCTGTTGAGATCATTACGAACTTCTCATAAAATTATGGTCCATGAAAGTGGGAAGAGTAGTGATCCTTAGATTCCTTTCTATATTTTTATGCATAAAGCATGTTTCTATTAGATTCTTCCTTCATAGATATGCTGTTCAGGATAATCTGTATGTATGTATGTATGTATGTATGTATGTGTGTGTGTGTGTATATATATATATATATATATATATATATATATATATATATATATATATATATATATATATAGTCTGAGGTTTTCACGGGTGTTTGTATGTAGGTCTTTGGTTATTCGGATTTTCTCCCGCGTAAAATTGGAAGTGTCTTGGCGACGTTTCGACGAAGTCTCATTCGTCATCTTCAGGCTGGTGTTTTCGGCTTTGTGCTTCTAGGAGCAATGTGTGATCGCAGCTGTTTCTTCCTTCCACAGCATGAATAAACGAGATGATATCTCCCGCCTTCCAGCCATTTGGAAACCTGCCCTTATTGACAAATGAGTCCCTAACACGAGGAATGACACCAGACCCACACTCACGAGGGCCACACAGAATGTCACCACCACACATCCACGCAGAAAGCAGACTCAAATCCACACCGATGATGATGCACGACCACAGACCAGAAGCCAGACTGCAGCTGCATCATTAGCCATTTTAAACCCCTCCAATACACACATGAAGCAGACTGACACCCACCATGAAGATGTGGCATGACCACGAACGCAAAGCCAAACAACAGCAATGCAGCTCACCAGCTCAAATCTCCCTGCAACTCAGACTAATCCGAGCACAACCAAGCTCCCACCCAAACAGAACACACCCCCATCCAATCAGAGCACAGCCAACCCCCATCCAATCAGAGCACAGCCAAGCCCCCAACCAATCAGAACACACCTCCACCCAATCAGAACACAGCCAAGCTCCCACCCAATCAGTTCACACCCCCACTAGCAGCTAAAAGGAAGATCACAAAACTGCGATCACACATTGCTCCTAGAAGCACGAAGCTGAAAACAACAGCCTGAAGATGACGAATGAGACTTCGTCGAAACGTCGCCAAGACACTTCCAATTTTATGCAGAAGAAAACCCGAATAACCAAAGACCTACGTGCGTGCGTGTGTGCATGCGTGCGTGTATATATATATATATCTTTTTATTTTTCGTAGGCTTTTATGTGCATATTCTTTCTAGCCAGGTTTTACCTATGTAAACTAAGTTGTTCTGCAGCCCTGGTTCTGTGAAATCTCATTCACAAGCTTCTGGGCCTTTTTTTTCTGTTGACAAACTGCAACTCTGTGTTGCAGACACATTGTACCTTTACAGGGAGGATATCTGAGAAGTGGGTGTGGCTCACTGACGATGCCTTAAAAGGCAGAAATAGCTATCTGAGTCTCCCAGAGAGCAACACAGAGTTGCAGTTTGTCAACAGAAAAAAAGGCCCAGAAGCTTGTGAATGAGATTTCACAGAACCAGGGCTGCAGAACAACTTAGTTTACGTAGGTAAAACCTGGCTAGAAAGAATATGCATACATATATATATATATATATATATATATATATATATATATATATATATGTCTTTGGTTATTCGGGTCTTCTCCCACGTAAAATTGGAAGTGTCTTGGCGACGTTTCGACGAAGTCTCATTCGTCATCTTCAGGCTGGTGTTCTCGGCTTCGTGCTTCCAGGAGCAATGTGAGATCGCAGCTGTCTCTTCCTTTTAACTGCTAGTGGGGGTGTGAGCTGATTGGGTGGGAACTTGGCTGTGTTCTGATTGGGTGGAGGTGTGTTCTGATTGGTTAGGGGCTTGGCTGTGCTCTGATTGGATGGGGGGTTGGTTGTGCTCTGATTGGCTGGGGATGTGTTCTGTTTGGGTGGGGGCTTGGTTGTGCTCAGCTTAGTCTGAGTTGCAGGGGGATTTGAGCTGGTGAGCTGCGTTGTTGTTGTTTGGCTTCGTGTTTGTGGCCGTGCGAGCTCTTCATGGTGGGTGTCAGTCTGCTTCATGTATGGATTGGAGGGTGGCACATTTAAAGTGGCTAATGATGCAGCTGCGGTCTGGCTTCTGGTCCTTGGTTGTGGCTCATTATCAGTGTGGGTTTGACCTACTCGTGAGCTTCGATGTCGTATCCCTCTTCACCCAAGTACCAATCAAAGAAGCCTTGACAGTTATCCAAAACAAATATAACCCCCCCAAGCACATCTTAGATCTGACCAACCACTGCCTATCCAACACATACTTCATCTATAATGGACAGAAATACAAACAAACAGAAGGAGCACCCATGGGATCACCCCTCTCACCTGTCATTGCCAACCTCTATATGGAATACTTTGAAACCCAAGCTCTAGAAAAATCTGATCATAAACCCAAACTCTGGCTCAGATATGTGGACGACACCTTCATAATCTGGCCTCATGGGAAAGAAAAACTGGACAACTTACTCACACACCTCAACAGCCTACACCCCAAAATACAGTTCACCATGGAAACAGAAGCGAACAACCAACTTCCCTTCCTGGATGTCTTAGTCTACAGAAAATCCAATGGCTCCCTAGGACACACTATCTACCAGAAGAAAACACACACAAACCGCTATCTGCACGCACTCTCACACCACCACCCTGCCCAGATCAACTCTGTAGCCAAGACACTCATTTCCAGAACAAAACGCTTAGCTGACGAACAACACCTAAAAACCGAACTACACACTCTCACTAACGTACTAACATCCAATGGATTCCAAAGAAATAAGATCACCAACCTAATCCAAAAAGAAACCCCCACTAAAATCCAAGACAGAGCACAAGAAAACGGCAAAGCCCTCCTCCCATACATAAAAGGCACCACAGACAGAATAAGCAAAATCCTCCACAAACATAACATCAAGACAGCATTCTGCACAAACCGAAAAATATCCACCATCCGAAGGAACCCCAAAGACAAAATTGAGTTAGAAAATCAAGGAGTATATGAAATCCCATGCACCGCCTGCCCCACTACATACATCGGACAAACCAACAGACGAATAAGTGCACGCATAGAAGAACACAAGAACTCAGTCAGAAAAGAGGAACCAACTTCTTCCCTGGTCCAACACCTTAAAGCCACAGGACATGATATTGACTTTAAAAAGACCAGAACTATCGCCAAAACTGAACACTTTAACAACAGAATAATCAGAGAAGCCATCGAGATAGAAAAATGCCCACACAGCATGAACAAACGAGACGATACCTCCCGCCTACCAGCCATTTGGAAACCCGCCCTTATTGACAAACGAGTCCCTAACACGACGAATGACACCAGACCCACACTCACGAGAGCCACACAGGATGTCACCACCACACATCCACGCAGAAAGCAGACTCAAACCCATACTGATAATGAGCCACAACCAAGGACCAGAAGCCAGACTGCAGCTGCATCATTAGCCACTTTAAACCCCTCCAATCCATACATGAAGCAGACTGACATCCACCATGAAGAGCTCGCACGGCCACAAACACGAAGCCAAACAACAACAACGCAGCTCACCAGCTCAAATCCCCCTGCAACTCAGACTAAGCTGAGCACAACCAAGCCCCCACCCAAACAGAACACATCCCCAGCCAATCAGAGCACAACCAACCCCCCATCCAATCAGAGCACAGCCAAGCCCCTAACCAATCAGAACACACCTCCACCCAATCAGAACACAGCCAAGTTCCCACCCAATCAGCTCACACCCCCACTAGCAGTTAAAAGAAAGAGACAGCTGCGATCTCACATTGCTCCTGGAAGCACGAAGCCAAGAACACCAGCCTGAAGATGACGAATGAGACTTCGTCGAAACGTCGCCAAGACACTTCCAATTTTATGTGGGAGAAGACCCGAATAACCAAAGACCTACATACAAACACCCACGCACACACACACGCGCGCACACACACACACACGTGCACACACACATATATATATATTAATTTGCCCATTTTTGACAGGGTTTTTCAAACTTGCAATCCTAAGAGGTGTGGACTTTGAGAATTGCCCAGACAGCATTCTGGAAGTTGAAGTCTACACATTTTAAAAGTTGCCAAATTTGAAAAACACTGATCTATCAGAACATCTAGCTCAGGGGTATCCAACCTTGGCAACTTTAAGACTTGTGGACTTCAAAACAGGCCAAAAAATGGGAGGGGAGGGGCCAGCCAGTGGTGGGATTAACCCAAAGTGGTCCAAACTGGCTGAATCCCACCTCTGCCTTTGAGGAGAGTTGCCAGGAGGCAGGGCTGGGTGTGATGAGTGACATCAAGTTGGTCATGCCCACCCAGTCACATGCCCACCCAGCCATGCCTACCCAGCCAGTCATTAGGGCAGAGAACTGGTTATGAAATTATTTGAACCCCACCATTGTACTTAATGACCTAAAAGGCTATGCTCATAGATTCAGTTCCCAGTAGAAGATTTGAACCCCATAGAAAGATCTATGGCCATTTACACTTATAAGTCTGAAACTGGTCACTGGCTACCTGTGATCAATATAAAACACAATTCAGGATAAAAACAGAGAAATTTCCTCCCTCGAGAGAATGTATGTATATGGAAGTCATATAAAAACTCATATATGACAGGATATACTGTATGTCCTAATGGAACATCCATGTTTTTCTGGTATGAGAGCTTAAGAAACAGAAGTTGAACATAAAATAATCTGAAAACAAACAATGAAATATCCATGGAAAGGAATCAGTGATTATCTTAAAATTGTTGAACACATGTGTCTTTTCACTTGCCTGTTCCATACACTGTATCAGGGGTGAAATCCAGCAGGTTCTGACAGATTCTGGAGAACCGATAGCGGAAATTTTGAGTAGTTTGGAGAACTGGCAAATACCACCCTTGGCTGGCCCCAGAGTGGGGTGGGAATGGAGATTTTGCAATATCCTCCCTCCAGGAGTGGAGTGGGGAAGGAATGGTGATTTTGCAATATCCTTCCCCTGCCACGCCCACCAAGCCACGCTCACAGAACCAGTAGTAAAAAAATCTAGATTTCACCACTGCACTGTATCCTAACTGCCTTGAAATAAAAAGAAAATTGGTTTAAGTCTGCATGTTTTGATGTATTTTATGTATTTAAGCAATAGATCAACAATGTGTTTTAGCTAATTAACAGAAGAGAAATAACATGGTCCAACTTGACAACGTTTATCCATTGGCAGAGGTCAGGGGCTTTGTGCATTTTAACAATCTACTCTGAAGAAAGGCCTATAAATTCATTAGAACCTACTCCTGGGTTAATTAAGTGGCAATAGCAACAGTGGATGCCTATTCAGAAATAACTCTTATTGAATACAGTGGGGTTCCATTTCAGAGAAAGATAAAATACACACTTAAAGAATTAATATCAATGTTAATTAGAATCTTTTAAAATTGGCATGGAAATTAAATATATAGGCTAAGAGGTTATTGTTTTTGAAATGTACTTATAATATGTGTTCATATAGAATTCATAGCCATCAAATTAATTTTACTCATATTTCAGGAGAGACATTATCCTTTTCAAAAAAAAAAAAGTATGTTTCATTTTTGCCAGCTCCTGATAGGAAGCAAGGGAGAAAGAGGCTCTACATTTGTAAATATTCTTTTGGCATTTTGATGATAAACTGCCAAGCTGTTCAAGGGAGACTTTTCAAGTCAACTGTAACTCAATAGTTCCTGAGCTGAGCTTCTGCTTCTAGAATCAGATTTAATGTATCAAAACTACAGTTAAGCATCCAGGTATTGATTGCAGACTAATCAAAAGCAGATACATTTTCTGGCATTTGGCTGCTTTTGGCCAATCAATAAGAAGATAGGGCCAAACTCAGACCTAATGTAATCTCGTTCAGATACTTGGATAACTCTGGGAATGCATGTGATACATCTAAACCTCTCCCTCCCTCCCTCCCTCCCTCTCTTGAGAGAGAGAGACAGAAAGAGACACACAGAGAGAGAGACAGACAGAGACAGAGATACAGAGACAGACAGACAGACAGACACACACACACAGAGTGAGAGAGCGTGAAAGAGAGAGAAAGACACACAAAGAGAGACAGAGACAGAGACATAGCGAGAGGGGGGGAGAGAGACAGAGACACATAGAGAGAGACAGAGACAGAGACACACAGAGAGAGGAGACACACACACACACACACACAGAGAGAGAGAGAGAGAGAGAGAGAGAGAGACAAAGAGAGGTGGGAGAGAGGGAGAGAGTTCTGGAGCCTGCCTAAACAAGTTTTCTAGGCATGGTTTTCCGAATTACTTTGCCTTGGTCTTCTTCCTATGGATGAGAGAGTGTGACTAGACCAACGTCATCTAGCTAGCTTTGTGCCTAAGGCAGGACTAGAACTTGCAGTCTCCCAACTTCTAGCATGGTGCCTTAACGACTACACCAAACTGGTAGAGTTATGATATTTAGGTTGCAAACATCCAAATGTCATACTCTTTGCTCCTATCTAAGTACTATCTATACTCTTATTACTGTTATTACGATTACAATTTTTTTGGTAAGATCTGGTGGTTCTAAATAAGAGTATACATGAGACTCCACAACAGAGTTTGGACTATTGCTAGCATTAGTTATTGGCTTCCTTTAAAAGACACAAATCTGCAATTGCCACTGAGAAGATAACAGCAAGAGAGAAGGTAAGTATTCTGCTAGGACTGAGGTAACTCAGGTTCAGGACTATGGTCACCCCTGAAAACTCAAAGGGTAACTTTGGCAGAGCCACTTGCTTTCTTGCTTTCTCTCTTTCTTTCTCAGTTGCAGCCCAGTTTACTTTAAAAAATTGTTGGAAGGATGAAATGGATGGACATCCCCCTGTAAGTCTCCTTGAGGTCTAATAAATTAATAAGTCAATCACAGCTTCATAATGATAACGCCTACTGAGAAACTAAGCTGGTACAAATGCGATTAGTCTTGTATATAAGAATTGGATATGTCATTGGGGAAAAAAAAGTAAACGATTTTAAATTGACAGCTCTTTAATGAGAAATGTGCAGTACTGCTGTTTTTTTACTAGTTGGGACTCATGCATTTATTACATTGACATCTGTAGTTTTGAGCTGACATGTCTTTTTAGAGTCAAATATCAGATTAAATGGGATCTATGTGACTTGGATCCCCAAACACTTGTGTTTTCCTGCTTTCTTTTTCTATTTTTTACCTTGGTATAATGTGCGTTTATTTTGTAAATTGCCTGTGGCTGGGCTTTGTCTATAACATTTCTTTGCAAAGAACTATATACAACCGTAATGAAAAAGTAAATTCAACCATCTCGGGTGGACATGTCCTAAGGTGAAAAAATATTGGGCTAAAATTAGAAGTTGGACAGAAGAGATAATTGGCCACAATGTGGACTTGAAACCAGAGACTTTTTTACTAGGGATATTAAACAGAACCTACAGTAAAGAAACCCGATATTTGATTTTGCATATAATTACAGCTGCAAAGATAATCTACGCACAGTCCTGGAAAAACTAAAATGTACCAACAGAGGAAGAAATAATTAAGAAAATTCTGGACTGTGTGGAGATGGACAAATTAACGATAGAAATAAAAGAAAAGGAAGATACAGAATACTATCAAGTTTGGAACAAGTGGTACGATTGGCTCGAGATTAGAGAAAGTAAATGTGAATAAATGATGGAGAGGAGAATTTTTTTTTTTTTAATTTGATTTATATGCCGCCCTTCTCCAGAGACTCAGGGCGGCTTACAATGCGCTAAGCAATAGCCTCCATACTTTTGTATATTTATACAAAGTCAGCTTATTGCCCCCACAAACTGGGTCCTCATTTAACCTACCTTAGAAAGGATGGAAGGCTGAATCAACCTTGAGCCTGGTAAGATTCGAACCTGCAGTAATTGCAGGCAGCTGTGTTAATAACAGGGTGCTTTAAACCACTGTACTACCAAGGCTCTGAGAATGTGACAAATGTGTAAAATATTGTAAATGAATAAAATTAGATATAAAGGGATGATAAAGATAATGATAGTGAAGGATGGGAAAAATGGGAAATGTATAAAGTAGAAAGTAAGAGGAACAAAATGTAAAAAGAAACACATATTATGTGTTTGTGTTCTGTATGTTGTGTTGTTGTTGTAAAATCAATAAAAAAATCTTTTTTTAAAAAAAGAAAAAGTAAATTCTGTGAAGGTTTTTTGTCTTGGAACATACATGTAATTTTCTTGGCAACAGCTTGCCCATTTTTGGAATTCTCCCGACTTTCATCAGGAGAAATTCAGTGTTTGCTTTAGCTGGCTATATTCTTCAGGGTTTCTTAACCAGAAGTCTTCTATGACCAGTATGATGCAGTGGCGAGAACCCATAAATGGGGACCAAAGAAACTCATCTGTAGGTTTTCCTTGACCATGTGATTGACTATTGGCCAGCCCAACCAACATTACAAGAATTATATTTGCAAAGTTAAAAATGATTCCATGATCACTGTCTTGGGCTCCTTAGTGAAAGACAGGATGTAAATGCAACAGATAAATAAGCAAGGAATCTACCTGAGATTCCTGGACCAACAACCTTGAGTGCAGCTTCCAGAGTCTCTCCAAAGCTTGCCACCAAATTGTAATGTTTTAATGTAACCAAAGGGAATTAACAAAATACATGAAAAATAATTTCATCAACTACCATGTATTTAATTAGCAGAACTGAATTGATATTGAAATATAAATTATATCTTTTGAAGCTGATGGGTGGTCTAAAAACATGGAAAATAAGTAAGTAAATAAGTAATCAGTTATAGATTTTTAATCTTCTTTCTCCTCCCCATGCTATTTTTGGAGGGTGGAGTGGCCTGAAATAGGTTATTCAAGAGCCAAGTGAAGCTTTTAGTGTGAAAATGTTATATCTTCATTTATAAAAGAGATACTGGACTGGACTGAACCTTCCGTGTCCAATATGTCTAAATATGTCTCAAGTACAGTTTGTTCAATTTGTTTGCTGTTTAATGAGAAACAAAAGGAAAGAATTTTTCACATTTCGGGAAAGGCTTCACCGTTTTACTTTCCCCTTGTTATTTACAGGTTCAAATTTCATTTGTCCCCTTCGGACTTTTCAACCGTGGTTCTGAAAGACATAAGAGAACAAGAGCAGAAATACAAGATCATTGACATTTGTGAAAAATGCAACCACTACTTAAAAGAAAATTTAAGCTTTGACTTAGCAGACCATCTTCTGCAAAATAAGATGAATGGGAAGGAAGAACCAAGAGCATAGTTGAGCCACAGATGCCCCAGCAAAAGAAAAAAGAAATATAAGAAGCAGGAAGGAGAAAGAAAAGAATATTTTTCCTGTCATCTTAACCTGAAATACTTAAAAAGCTTCTGGCTTTTTGAATCAGAGTGACACAGATAAAAATCATTGCAATGTTTTTATTAACTTTTAAAGTCTGCTTTGTTATTTTAAAATTTTTTTTTGCTTTTATTGATTAATTTTATTAATTGAATGCAAAAAGCAAGCAAAAAAAAAAGATGGACAATTCTGTACACAAAGCATTAAGGAAAGAAAAATATGCAAGACATATTCACAAATTTGTATTCTTCTTCTTCTTGTGCCATATCCATCATCGGACGTTGGCGATCATGTTGGTGATCCTATTTTTATCAACAGCCGTATGAAAAAGTGCTGCTAGTTTTCTCCAAACCAGTCCCTTAGATTTTGAAGCCATGATGTTCTTCTTCTGCCTGGACCTCGTTCGCCTTCAATCTTTGCTTGGAGGATTAAGTGAAGTATGGTGTATTTTTCCGGGTGTTTATATACAAATTTGTATACAGCAATATAATGTCTACATAAGCATTTCAATAAAAGGTTGCAACAATTCATTATAATCATCTATAACTAATCTATGTCAATAAATAATTCATTCATATGTTGCCAATAACATGAATACTGTAAACTATGCAGTAGTTGGGATATTTTTTATCCGTCTAAGGCTGAAGAATAAATCACAGCATGGGGAATCTACTTTGCCCAGAGGTGGGTTTCAGCAGGTTCTGACCAGTTCTGGAGAACCAGTAGCAGAAATTTTGAGTAGTTCAGAGAACCGCTAGTAAAAATTCTGACTGGCCCCGCCCCCATCTATTCTCTGCCTCCTGAGTCCCAGCTGATCGGGAGGGAATGGAGATTTTACAGTATCCTTCCCCTGCCACGCCCACAAAGCCACGCCCACAGAACCAGTAGTAAAAAAAATTGAAACTCACCACTGACTTTGCCCTTTTGAGACTTTTTCACATACTAAATTGACCTGATGCGATAATCCAGATAGCAGAATAAAAGCCTGATCATATGGAAAAATTAGCTGAAAGCTTGGATGTAGACTTTGGATCAATGAGTAGATGAAACTGGTGAGTTTCTATTATTTTCCATTCTAAAGGACAAATATTATCAGCCTAGCACCGTGATGGCGAACCTATGGCATGGGTGCCACAGGTGGCACGTGGAGCCATATCTGTGGGCACGTGAGTGTTGCCCTAGCTCAGCTGCAGCGTGCATGAGCACACCGGTCAGCTGATTTTTGGGCCTTCCAGGCCCAGCGGAGGGGCCTCGAGAGGGCCTCCGGGGGTGTGTGGAAGGCCGTTTTCACCCTCCTCAGGCTCGAAGAAAGCCTCTGGAGCCTGGGGAGGGTGAAAAACAGGCCTACCAGGCCCACCAGTAACCTTTTTGCTGTCGCGTGCCAAAAGCGAGGGGAGTGTGGGGCGTGCATGTGTCGGGGGGTGGGGCACGGGGGCATTGAATTATGGGTGTGGGCATATGCACGCGTGACCCCCCCATGCTCCCCATGCTTTTGGCATGTAATGGCAAAAAAGTTAGCCATCACTGCCCTAGCATAATTCAGTGGCAGGATTTACAATTAGAATATCTACTGATGTTCTAATTTGGACCTGCAGTATGTTCAGCCTTGGTTGCGTGTAATCTATTACAAGTACTCATTAAAGTCTGTGACACAACCCCCCCACCCCCTACAATTACTCCACATAAAATTTTGTTGGTGATGGATCAATTTAACATGTAAACTTCAATGGTTGAATGGAATAAAGAATTAGGGGACCATGTGAAGAAGTGCTAATATCAGCATGAACAATCTTAGAAAAAAAATATTTTGGTAACAGGCTTAGGAAACAATTCTGCAAGGACTACTAAAGCATCCTATATATGTTTATACATTGAAAGATATAGGTTCAGTTCCTGCTGATGGGGAAACAGTGTCGGTAGGGTTGAGATGGCCACATAGCTCATAGGCTACTATTGGACAGTAATAGGTCATGTAATATGCATGATTTTTGTATATGCATGATGTAATTTGCATATTTTCTACTCTGAGGCAAAAAACGAGTAGATGTGGGAAATACTTGTCAATACACACCATCCTATTCCATTATTTTCAATAAAAAGTTATCTGGGAAATCCACTTTCCTGTTAGGTAAACTCTTCACAAATTTCCAGCAATGTATTTATTTATCTATCTGTTTCATTTAGGTCAGGGGTGTCAAACTCAAGGCTCAGGGGCCGGATACGGCCCACAGGGTGCTGAGATCTGGCCTGTGGGGTTGCCCGGGAAACAGCAAAGGATGGCCTGGGGTGCCTCTTGCAGTGAAAATAGAGCTCGGCAGGGCCGCACGTGGCCCTCCTGAGCTCCATTTTTGCTGCAGAGGGTTGCAGGAGGCCGTCGCAGCTGAAAATGGAGCTCGGGAGGCTGTTTTCGCTGGCAGAGCACTCGGGCCACCACAGGCACCCCTGACATGAATGACGTCGAGCTGGCCATGCCCACCCTAGTCCTGCCCACTCCTCCACCCAAGGTCAAACAGCCCTGATGTGGCCCTCTATGAAATCAAGTTTGACACCCCTGATTTAGATGATTGTCTCAAAATATGCTTTTCTGCTGCACTTTTCCTTATGCTTTGAAATTACAACTTCTTTTAACTCTGATACATTAAAATGCCATAACTCTGATTTCTGGTTTATCAGCCTAACTCTTGAAGTGCACGTTGATTTTATCCAGCCCTCCCAGACATTGGCCAATTTTGCAACTTTTCTAGACATTCACTCATCTGTCCCAGATACTAACTCAACTTGCATGCTTTTCTTTCTGTGTGCGCATATAGGTGTGTGCACTCTTAACACACAGTCCTTATTCCTTTTGCGGTTTTAAAATGTGGTTGGCATTTGACTAAAGCTATCGATAACATCAAAAGTTAAAACGAAGGGGTGCTATGGTGACATAAATGAAAGGGCCTTAATACTTGAAGGTAGCTCTGCGATGTGGCTTTTGAGGATCAAACAACAGAGTTTGGATCTGTTCATCCTGCAAAACTGCATGGATGAACTAGAGTCACTGTAGCGCACTGTAGCACTCTGGAGCTTTGTGTCACTTCCAGCTGAATACACCTGAAAGTGCCTGGTAAAGGGAGGTAAAAAAACAGGTCTGGGCGTTTTATTTTGTGAGTGGAGATCTTCTATTCTTAGCTGCTGAAGGAAGCTGGTGTCTGGGCTTGCTTGTCGATGACTTGTGACCCTCTCGTTTTTCTTTCCTCTCTCAGGAGCTTCAGTCAGATTGAAACGGGATGAGACACAAAGTTATCCATTGACCTATGTCTTCTTGTATCTTCTGCTCAGTGATGGAGATGTTGGTGCTCCATTTTTTCTGCTTCCCTCCTCATGAGGAAGCAAACAAAGTGAAATGGGAAAAGTTGGTGTTGTAGGATCCAATCGGGGTCGGTGACTGGGATCAGACTTTTTGTCTTCCAAGCTTTCAGATTTGTCCTGGAGGCCATCTTCAAGTAATTTCTCTCTGAAGTTCCCTGAAGAGAGAAGTTCCCTGAAGATTGGCTCCAGGATGAGTCCGAAAGCTCGGAAGATGAAACCTCTAGTCCCAATGATTGACCCAGATTGGATCCTGCAACATTATCCTGGGACATGTATATTCACCTTCATTCATAGTTATTATTGTTTTTATTTGCTAGGCACAGGAGCAAACAATATCAACAGTTCCCCAAAGTATAGTGCAGGCCTAAACTAAAGCAGCAATAATCAGTAGGCTTACTAAAGAATATTCCTATTGAACTCAATGGGATTTCCTTCAAAGCAAAAAGTTTAGGATTGCACTATAGGCTGTGTTCTGGACAGCTAGTCTATAGAAGAGCAAGGGACTAAGGACACTTTGCATTGTGCCATTTTGCAGGTTGTGAATATCAGCCTTCCAGTTGTGTTATCCTTTTCAAAGCTTCTCAGTTTTCCTGGTTGTACAAAGAACATTCAGAAAGATCCAACAGAAGCTTTCATGTGTTGTGTTAATCAAGCTTGGCATTTCTATTACACTATGGATTTTATACAGTGTAATATAAAATAGGTTTCTATGCAGAAGAGAACCTTAAATGTCCCTACTGCTCAAGTCAAGACAAATAGATATTATTGATATTTGCACATATAATAAACTACCATATATATACACAAAAACCTTGTTATTGAGCTTTTCCTGTGGAGAGGGAAAGGTATTAATTACCCTCATGAAAGAACAGATTTTTGAGAGAAATTATGTTTTTTAACTTTTGTATTTATGTGTTTTATATTGTGCCTGCTCACCGCCCTGAGTCCTTCGGGAGTAGGGCGGTATACAAATTTAATAAAATGAAAATGAAATGAAAATAACCTTTCAAGGAATGGTAAAATCCAATTTATTTTACTACCGGTTCTGTGGGTGTGGCTTGATGGGCATGGTGTAGCTTGGTGGGCGTGGCTTGGTGGGTATGGCAGGGGAAGGATACTGCAAAATCCCCATTCCCACCCTGCTCCTGGGAGAAGGATATTGCAAATTCTCCATTTCCACCCCGCTCTGGGGCCAGCCAGAGGTGGTATTTGCCGGTTCTCTGACTACTCAAAATATCTGCTACCGGTTCTCAGAACTGCTCAAAATTTCCACTACTCGTTCTTCAGAACCTGTCAGAACCTTTTGGATTTCACCCCTGCTTTCAAGTATATGAAGACTGCTGGGACTTCTTGTCTTTGCCTTCTCTTTCTTTCGGGCTCAACTTCCCCAGTTTGTTTAACCATGGATTTAGCTTTCAAGCCCTAACTTCAGTAACTTCATTCTTAGCCTCTGTTACTTCTCCCCATTAAATCGTAACTCTCAAAGTTGGGAGACGTGACTATCATTTTTTAAAAAAACTTACACAATACTGATTGCAAAAGCAGTCAGTCTTTTATTGTGTTGCCCAAAGTCATGTATTTGCCATTGTTAAATATTTAATCAAATAATTAGATATTTAGGTTGTGGAGGAAGCCATGTTTACTTACAGAACAAGATGCAAATACATATCTGTCTGGCAATGTGGCAATATCTCAGCCGATGTTTAAAAAGATACTCAGCTAAATGAAGGATAGACAAATTGATTAATTAAAGTTTGCTTGCTTTTCATATAGCCCCATTTGGATTTATTTAAAAGAAAGTTTATTCGATTGAACCTACACTCAGAAATTGTATAAAGAAGACCATAAATCAAGTATTGATTCCAGTTTTCCTGGCAACATTAAATATATGGCTTGCTTGAGTTTTCTCCCAATATGATTTTTCCATTTCCCAGGAGCTCTGAAATTTTTTTGGCTCTCCACCCAAGAATTAAAAAAAACCAAACCCTGCTTAGTTTTCGAGAAAACCAAGGTAAGCCTAGATCAGGGGTGTCAAACTTGCGGCATACAAGTTGGATGCGTCACATGCTGGCCACGCCCACCCCCGGTTTAGCGAAGGGGAAAAAGCCACAATATGTCATGTGATGACAACATGGCGCCACGAGTTTGACACCCCTGGCCTAGATGCTGTTGCTTGCTGTGACAGATATTATCAACTGTATAAGTAATCACCTTCTTGATGAAATGAAAAACCAGAGTTAAACTGGCAATTTTGATCTAGAGGTTTTGCAGAGGTGATCTATGGCTCTTTTGGGTGCTGTGATGTACAGCATTGCCAATCCCTGATTTATGACAATAGGTGAACCTATCATGTAAAATGCAATCCAGCATATCTAGGAAATGGCAGATTAGGAGCAGACTGTCCAAAGGGAGTAAAATGTACGCTCTAAATTCAACCAACCAGACCTGGAAGAGACTCGTGCATGCAAGGTGATTCTTTTATTGCATTAGTTTGTGGTAATAGAATAGAATTGAATACTTTATTGGCCAAGTGTGATCAGACACACAAGGAATTTGCAAAGGCTTTCCGTATACATATAAACAACAAAGTAATATAATCCTAAAATACCAATAAGAGAAGTTGGTAGAAAAGATGAGAAGGATAATAGTAATACAGTCATACTACATGGGTAAATATCCTTAGATATAAGCTTTTAAGACACAAGTGAAAAGAAGATTAACAGTAGTCGACTTTGGTGTAAAGCAGCATAATCAGATTTTACATACAAACTGACTTCATTAACAATGCACACTTAATTAGATAATTTCTCAAAGGAATAAACTCATGGCACATCAAAAGAGGCTTATTATCAATGACCACTTAAAATTGCCTTAAGTTATAAATTGTTCCCACAAATTCCATCCAAGGTACAGTATGTTATTGTCTACCGTCAACTCAATTTGAGACTTGAATTAGAATATTCCACAAGCAACTTTTTTTCTGAAACAATAGTTTGGCTCCAGGTCAAAATAAATGATTGTGATGATAATTGTGAAAAAGTAAAATCTTCCTTGCCAAGTTCAACTGCTAATAATTTCATGAGTCTGGCGATATAGTTTTCTTGGCAACAGTAGGTGTCTGGTAGTATCATTTCAGACAAATGTTATTAAAAGACAAAAGCTTTTATGAGTTACAGCTCAGTTGCTTTTCAGTAAAATGTATTGTTCTGCCACTAGACTCCTCCTGATTTTTTTGCCTCTACAGGTAGTCTTCAATTTACAACAGTTCGTTTAGTGATCATTCAAAGTTACAACAGCACTGAAAACAGTGACTTATTACTGTTTTTGACACTTATGACTGTTGCAGCATCCCCATGGTCATGTGATCAAAAAATCATATGCTTGGCAACTGACTCATATTTAGGACAATTACAGTGTCCCAAGGTCACGTGATGTAACCTTTTGCAATCTTCTGACAAGCAAAGTCAATGGGGAAGCCAGATTCACTTAACAACCATATTACTAACTTAACAACTGCAGTGATTCACTTAACAACTGGGCAAGAAAGGTTGTAAAATGGGGCAAAGTTCACTTAACAAATGTCTCACTCAGCAATGAAAATTTTGGGCTCAATTATGGTCATAAACCAAGGACTGCCTGCATAGACTTACATGGCTGTCCTCTTATAGTGTTGGTAACAATACAGAATTCATTTTTTAATGTCATCTTTTGAGTTGTTCTGATAGCTTCCCATCCAAATAGGAACCATGGTTCTGCTTAGCTCTTTGAGAACAGAGTTGGCTAGGTTAGTGCCACCTTGTAAGTTTCAAGAAAGTAAATTTCTATGATTTTAAAAATCTAGAGCAGATTTCTTAAAATTTGCTTAATAATACATCATGGCTGATCTTGCCTATAAAGGAACGCAGCTTGTGGATCGGTGTCCCAGTGTTGGATTTAACCCCTTGCAATCTCTACCAAAACAGAGATGTGAAGTAGACACTGAGCAGGGGTGGGTTCTACCTACCTTTACTACCACTTTTCAGTGGGGATCCATGCACGCACGCATACTCTTCTGCGCATGCACAGAAGCTTCTGTGCATGCATAGAAGCATTGTGATGACATTGGAGTTAGTGGGCAGAGCCTCCCACCAGTTTTACTACCGGTTCTATAGAACTGGTCTGAACCAGGGGCAATCCACCACTGGCACTGAGCCATGCAAGGACAGTTAGGATAGTCTTTAAGGATGGGGTGTTTTTTTATTCTTTTTATATATCATCCTAGATGCCTGTGCTAGCAATCAGTAATTGATATTACTGATTGATATTCTAGCAAGTTCAACCCACAATTTGTACATATTTAACGGCAATAGTGATTCACAATTAGACATCACCTAACTCAGGTCTATCAGGTCTATCAGGTCTAACTCAGGTCTATCAGGATAACTCAGGTTACCCTGATAGACCAATCAGATTAATATTTGCAACTGAAATTGCTGGTAAACCACTGAAAGGAATGTATCTAAGCAGCTGCATTGACTGTTGAGAGGAAGTTCAAAATCCACTCTGAGGCTGCATGCCCATTCAAAAGGGGGCAGAGCTAGCATCACAGTATCTCATCCACCATTGTTTTGATTTTGATCTCACCCACTTCAGACATAGCTGCAGCTGTGCTTCAATTCTCAGCCAAATCTCAAAGATGCCCTCTGGATATATGACTTGCTAACAGAAGTGCTAAAGCAAATCTCATGACTTCTTTAATTCTTTCCCATGAAAAACAAGGTAGCTTCTACACATCAGGACTCGACAAGACAGTCCTCAAAATGCTGGTAAGAATCAAGTTATTATGAAAGGCGGGGGGAGAAAGTAAAAATTCAACCTATGTTTTCGGAATCAAACTCTCACTTTGCACACATCGAAGTTTGTTGGGAATAAAAAACAACAAAGAGAACATTTTATTGCCCTGATTTTTTCTCTCTTTCAAAATATCTATGGGATATCAAGTTTTAATTAAAACTAACATTCATATTTTAAAATTGTTCTGATTTTAATATGTAACAGCATATATTCTTATTATTAGTTGGGAACTAATTAACACTTGAACTAATTCATATTGAGTAATTTTCTGCTGTTTGTTGAAATAATTCTGTTTTTTTTTATTGGTGCTCAGTTATTGTCTTTTAGTGATGCTTATGTCAGTTTGGGACAAAAGAAGACTCAGTCCAGTGCTAAATCTCAGCAAAGACGTTGATGGGCAAAGAAAATCAGTCTAAGTATACTTGTAAACTTGATGTGTAATTTGGTACGATGGTATAAAGAGTGTTGTATTAGGAAGTAGGAGACTTGGACTTAAATTACTTCTGGGCCATCTACCTTACTCTCAATCAAAATCTCATGAGTGTGAGGCTTAGTGTTTAATCACAATCCCTTAGTTGAACAGATTTTACAGTGTTGTTTGTGACAAAAGTGGGGATTATGTACCTCATGTAATTAACTTTGAAAAAAGGCATGATGCAAATGAATATGTGGATATTTATATATGTTTATATGAACTTGATCTTTCATTGTTTTGAGTGGAAAAAAAACCCCTCTGAAAATAAATTGGAAAAAAATTAGAAAGCATATGCGCAGAATATATGTTTGGCAACTTCTGGATTATGGCAGAAGTTTGAAAATGCAGTTCTTTCTTTTACTTTCCTGTCATGAAAGGTGGAATTACAGAATTTAAAAAAAGAAAGAAAGGAGAAGATCTTTACTTGGCACTCTGAATATTGATGTCCAGCTCGCCATAGACATGTCGTAAGGCATCACAATTCAAGCTTGAAATCAACTTTCGGAAGCCATGCTGCTTTGGAACATACTTATCTTCCCAGATCAAGGTTGAATTCCTTGGAATCTCTCTGCAGTGAAATACAACAATGCAAACATAGTTTGACATGGTTTATAAATCTAATATATAAACTAGCATTCTTGGTAGTAGAAAAAAGAATCTTTGATTTGAACAGATAACCTATCTCCAATTATTGGGGTTATTTTAAAGCCTTAAAAACTGTACACATATCTAGACAACCTAAGCAACTATACAATTATCATTCAGAGTTATATTCTTTTTTTTAGACAACTTATGAATGAGATCTGTTTATTTATGATAACTTACAAGGTAGTTGTAAGAAGAATGGATGATTTTACATTAGGACTATAATATTAGATAGTTTGTTTTAAAAATTAAAATTTGCTCAGTTTTTTTCTAGATATAGATCTTTATAGATATAGATATAGACTGTATATATTTGTCTTCACTTGTCTGTTTTTTTCCCTACCTTGGGCAAATTATAATTGTAGAAAGGTGATTTAAATCAAGATAATAACGGTAGTAATAATAGTTGTTTTACTCCAGTGCTGTGTCCCCGTTTGAATCCAAGACTCTTAATGAAAAATATACACATGGAAGGTGGGACTGAGTTATCCATGGATCTACTTAGCATGTGGTTTGGCTTTTAGATCTTTAAGCTTTAATTTAATAACAAGCAATTTCAGAACTGTTTCCATTTAAACCTTGAGTCTATAGTTGCAGGAACAAAATCTTGAATGCTCGTTGAAGCTGGTGACTACAGTGTAGTAGAACATAGATTTTTGTATAAATCTTGATGGCTTAAAATAATCCCTTACATATAACTTGGTCAAGGAAGAAATAATGCAATCTAGAAGGCTGGGCATGGCATTTCCAAAAGGACTTGTTCAGAAATAAGTAAAAACAAAACTAGAATATATCCCGGAGGAAAAAAGTATTAATTTTTTGCTAATGAAATAAAACCAAACTAATTCGATTGACTTGAAGTAATGTGCTGATGGATGATTCTTGGTAATGTGTTGAGCCATCAGGGTGGACTGGTCATTTATCATCTTCAATATAATGAGGAAAATGGGATAAATATTTAAACAATCTGTGATGGTTTATTTTCTATGACTTTAACTTACCACAATCATGCCAAATGAAAATGTAATTCAGTACTTGTATTAACATTTACAAGACACCTTACATTGAAATAGTTCCATAATTTAACACAAGAAGAGGAAACCTATAGCTCACAAGTGACTGCTAAATTACAACTTCCCACAGATCCAAACAACATTGACAATGATGCAAGATACTAGAAATTGCTGTTCAGCAATATCTAGATGATTGTAGATTCCTTGCTCTTGATCTTATTCTTAAAAGCACTCTTTCAATATCATTATAAAAAATAAATATAAAAATGGTAGCAGAAAACAAAAAAAAATCAATAAAATATTTAAAACAATTTAAAAATAACAGAATCAGATTAAAATACTATGTTACAATTACCACTGAAAGAAAGAAAAAGTTTACTTGATTATTTAGACTCCGGATAATTAATAAAGGAGAATTTTCCTTGCAATGAAGTTTGAACCTTAGGTGAAATTCACTCCCTGATCAGAACTCAGCAAATTTTCACTATTAACAAGCAGGTTCGATTTGTATATTAATGCAAGTTCAAGAATCTCCCCTTTTTTAATTATTACTTTAAAAAACCAATTCTTGTGGTTTTTGAAAGAAAGAAAGACTAACTGGTTTTTTAATGGTCATCCCTCCTTTTTTCCCTCTTGCCTTTTGAGGGAGAGCTTCATAGCCAACAACCTAGCATTCTCTTTGTGGGACCTGAAGTTGAGGAATTGGGAGAAAAAGTGAGGGATGCTTTCCCTCCAATAAGTGAATGAAATCGAGGGGAGGGAGGGGAGACGAGGGGGGAGGGGAGAGGAGAGGAGTTTGGACTGGTTTTAGTGATATCATAGCTGAACCTGAATTAAATCAGTTAGATCCCCAAACACATGTTGACCTGGATCTGCTTTCAGACTGACTCATATGGAAGTGTCATGAGAATTTATGTAGGAATTTTTCAATGTTTAAAAAATTTGAGTTAGATTTATAAGAGTGCCACAGCTTTGTAAAGTGTATTATTACTGTCATCAATATCAGATGGACAGTAAGGATAATGAGGATGAGGCAGAGAAATGCTATTTTATTTCATGTTTTCTTAAAATAAGTGACATTTTAAATGAGTTTTGCTGGATTACATTTGCATAATTTAGCTGCTAAACTATTCCAGTAACACATTACTGTAACATTAAGTTATCTTGTTCATTATCTGGATACAGTATCTTGCTGTCACTTGATGCCCGGGGAAGGAACACAGTTTTATAATAATTTAGATCAATTCCTCTAATTCACAGATATTTGGAGGTAATCACTCGCTAAATTCCCAGTTAGCAGAACTTTGCTAGCTGAAGTTTCTGGGAGTTATAGTCCTGACATACCTGGAGGACAAATGATTGGAGAAGATTGATTTCATGCCCTCAAGAAAGAAATCGATATTGCTCAAATATGGTGGCACATTTAGTGTTCATTTTGTAATGAATACCCAGAAAACTACCAGTATGCCATACTGGGCCTTTCCTTACCTGAATAATTTTGAGACTGGTTTTAGCACACCAGGGCCATCAAGTCGGACCCAGACATTGGTGAGATTTTGCTTCAGAGGATTGGGGAACTCCACTATTACTGTCATGTCCTTTCCAACAACTTTCTCTCCAGGAGCCTGCAGGAAAAAAAAAATGAAAACTAAAATCAAATAACTATACATTGAATTATTGCAACATTTTCTAATCTTGTCCCTTTTAGTTTCGTAGATGACACCTGCCTGCTTCCCTAGCTAATTCATATCTTAATTTTATGCCTTCAGATCAGTCTTGTCTCCTGGTGATTGCCTGAACAAGTCACTGTGGATTTCTTGCCTATATTTTTGGAAGTGTCTTACCATTTCTTTCTTTTATCTTCCTGAGAGACACCTACCCAAAGTTACCCAATTGGCCATATGTCTAAGGCAGGAGTAGAATGCAAGGTTCTAGCCTGGTGCCTTTATCTGCTATATTAAACTAGTTTCCCACTCTTCTCTTGCTAACATGCCTTTATATGACTGCCCCATATAAACTCTAGTTACACCAAGGCTATAATGTGTTCTGTGACAATCTGTCCTTCAAAGATATTTGAAAGCTTCAAACTGGTACAGAGAATGGAACTCATAGTTATGGGATGAGGTACAATATAAGCCACATTTTTCAAAGATTTAGGATCAAATAATTTTGTGGTGATACTAAGACTGGCTTTAAGACCTTGCTTGTAGGGTATTAGACAAGGTGGGCAATTAGAAATGTGCCTTTCTAAGCTTATGAAATATCCTTCTACAGTAGAAATATATTTCTAGGTCCCTGAAGGCTCTTTGTTCCAACTTTCTTTTAATTGGCATTTAAGTTGTTCTGAATTTAACTGCTGCTGTTTGAAATTTTTATGCTTTACTGCTTGTACTCTTTTATATTGCTTAATGGCTGCTGTTACATTTTTTTGGTTTTGTTTTTATGCTTTATAAATTATGGTTTTACACTTCGCAATATGTTATAATGACTACTTATGTTTTTCAGATATTGCGAGTCATCTCGGGAGGGCTGGTTCCTGAAAGGCAGTGTATAAGAATAGATATAAATGAATATCATCTCTAAAATTACATATGGACTAAATACAGTTTGAGGGAGCTTTCTGCCAATGGAGTGTGGAATTACTATGCAAAATCCTGATAATTTTAACTACACAAAAACAGGTTTAGGGGTTTGGGAAAAGGGGACTATAAACACCGCTTGCCAAAAATTAGACACAGAAGATTTGTTTTCCTACAGTTTTCTCTGCTTGTGTACTTTAAACAAATAGACATAACAAAACTGTACTATTTCAAAGAAAGAGAAGTCACATCAACTCTATCACTTGGAGAAATAGTTGAGTACTACTTTAACTTATCATCCATCTCCTCCCACTTATGACTGTATGACTGTAACCTTGTTGCTGGTATCCTTAAGATTTATATTGACTATTTCCCTATGACTATCATTAAGTGTTGTACCTTATGATTCTTGATGAATGTAGCTTTTCTTTTATGTACACCGAGAGTGCATGCACCAAGACAAATTCCTTGTGTGTCCAATCATACTTGGCCAATAAAGAATTCTATTCTATTCTATTCTATTCTATTCTATTCTATTCTATTCTATTCTATTCTATTCTATTCTAGTCTAGTCTAGTCTAGTCTAGTCTAGTCTAGTCTAAGATGCTTATGACTATAAATGGTCTGTACTTTCAGCTGCTGTTTTTAAAACATTTCTACAGTCAGGAGCATATTTTGCACATGATCCAATTAATGAATTAGTCTCACCCAGGTCTGTGACTCTGGATAGGAATACAGGTCTACAAAGATGCATGTAGATAGTTCATTAAGATTCAAATCAGGATTGTGATTCAGATATGACAAACACTTCTTGATGAACATCAGTATATGAATGAATTTACTGCATAAATGGATGAGAAACAGCAACACTTCATATGTTTCTATTACAGTAGGTCCAGATAGTGAAGGATGCTGGGAACTGTAGTTCCTTTAGTCCTTCCAACTGGGGCATAAATTATCCACATAAGGATTTCTTTTATCAGAAAGAATGCTGATAATATTTTGCTGCTCTTACCCATAGAATCACTTTAGATTAAAAGTAACTTTCTGTCCTAGCGGCCCCATTAAATTAGAGGTATAGGAAATCCTTATGGTCTTGATAAAAATGATCACTGTAGAAAGAGTAGGGGGAAAACGTTGCAAAATATCACGTGATGGCAACATGACATGGCGAATTTGACACCCATGCTGTAGAATAACTTTGCAAAGCTACTAGTTGTAGCTCCTGGCCAGCTCAAAGCACAACCAGGTGGTTGAAGTCATATACAAAATGATGCACAAAGTCCACACCTAGACCCCAAATAAGCAATAAAGAAATGATGGGATACTTTGATGGTGACAAAATGATAATAGGACTCACATATTCATAGTGAAAGTGACCCATATGTACAGGAGTCAACACAGTACTGGAATAGCAACCCTGTTTAGGATGGAATCGAGGATGTCTTCTGATCCCTGGGAGGGAATGGTGACAAAATGATATGGATTGAATCACTGATGGAAACAACCATCTGACAGGATACCTTGGCTATCGTACATAGGTAGAAATTGCTGGTGTCCCAGCTGTCAGTTCCATCTGTAGAATTGGTTGGATTGCCACTGTTGCAGACTGAGCCCCATCAACCATAGCAAGCATGTATTTAAGAGGAAAAAAACAATGCAGTGGAACTAGAAGTTCAACAATGCCTGCATCAGAAGACCATGTCCTCTAAAAAACAGAAAATGGAGGGCCTTCATGGAATGCTAGCAGGACATAAAGACATGCATAGAATGCCTCGGTAGAATAGAATAGAATAGAATTTTTTATTGGCCAAGTGTGATTGGACACACAAGGAATTTGTCTTGGTGCATATGCTCTCAGTGTACATAAAAGAAAAGATACATTCATCAAGAATCATAAGGTACAACACTTAATGATAGTCATAGGGTACAAATAAGCAATCAGGAAACAATATCAATATAAATCGTAAGGATACAAGTAACAAAATTACAATCATATAGTCATAAGTGAAAGGATATGGGTGGTGGCAATGATGAGAAGATGAATAGTAGTGCAGACTTAGTAAATAGTTTGACAGTGTAGGATGGGGATGAGACAGAAGTTACCTCTGGAGGACATGTCCCTTAAATGTGATTATTTAGGTATCTTTGGCTGGGGACATGACTAAAGTTGATGCTGAAGCCACTAAATGTTACAAGCACTTTATAGTGGTAGTGGGGACTGTGTTTAGCTGACACATTTGATGGTAGCCTGATTGGAAATCATTCACACCTTTGGAGAGGTGTTTACTGGGTAAGATTTGAAGGCATGGTTATCTGTTGAGAGGAATTGTTTAAGATAATAATTGATAATATGGATAAGTCCTGTGCCCATCACAAACAAAACCCATCGTGCGAGTGGCGATTGCACTACAGAAACTTATAACTACCACACTTTTGAAAAGGAGCCATTGCAACCATAGCAATTGAAAACAGATAAGGAAAATGCTTACTGAGAAGATAAAAACAAACAAATCATCCAGTGAGTGTTTGTAGTTAGGAGAGAAGCATTCCATTACCTTGTAGTTCAGTGTTTTTCAAACTCTGTAACTTTAAGATGTTACTCCAATAATTTCCCGGGCAGCATGCAGTTGTCTTAAAGTTGCTAAGTTTGAAAACCATTGTTATAGGAATGCTGTGGAAAAGGGGTGTAAACCTTTGCATACTCCAAATGGATGGTCACAGAGATCATGATAATTAACAGAGGCTTTAAGGATAGGCTGCATTTCATTTATAAGAATGAACTAGATCAGTCTTACTTATTAGGGTTTAATAAATTACATTAAAACTCCGTTTCTCTCCTGCAGGTCTCATTTCAAAAAGGAATTCAAGAGGTAGTGGGTGAAGCTTTTCAAATTGCAAGTATTTCAATCTGTGGGATGCTTAGATCTGGCCCGCGGGGCCGCCCTGGAAACAGCAGAGAACTGGCCCATGGTGCCTGTGCTAGCAAAAACAGAAAACTCCATTTTCGCTGGCAGAGGGTTGCAGGATGCCATCACAGCTGAAAATGGTGTATCCAAGGGCTGCAGGCAGCTCTCCCAAGCTCCATTTTCACTGGCAGAGGGATGCAGGAAGCCATCACAGTCAAAATTGGAGCCAGGAGCCTGTTTTCACTGGCAGAGTGCTCAGGCCGCCACAGGCGCCTCTGACACGAGTGACATCAAGCTGACCACGCCCATCCTGGCCCCCTGAGGTAAAACACAACTCTGATGTGGCCCTCAAAGAAATTGAGTTTGACACCCCTAGCAGTAGTGAATTCCTCTTTCTTTTGCTTCCGGTTTGAAACCGAGAGTGTATGTGTGTGCGTGCTCGCTTCACTCACGTGTGGCGCTTCTGCACATGCACAGAACTTTCTGTGCATGCGTAGACCATCCATGATGATGTCCAGGTGGGTGGGCGGAGCCTCCTGTTGCTACCACTACCAGTTCATGGGAACTGGGGCGAACCGGTAGAAACCCACCACTGACCCCTGGTTTAGAGTCACCCAATTGATTTTCACACCAAAGGGAGGACTAAGATTCATAGGCTCCCAGTGTCTAGATTAGCATCAAAGCCACTACACCAAACTGGCTCTCAAAACAACTGTTTTCAATTCAAAATGAGGCACTTTAGCTTAGACTCTTTGAATCTGAAATACTAAATGCTTAATCATCATCTTCTCTCAATTGAATCAAAAGGCAAACTGTGCCAGATACACCCAAGTTCCTGACAAATGGATTTGGTTATTAAGCCTAGAGAGACTGAGGATCAAATTCTATTGAAAGCAAAAGTTCAATTCAGAAGTGATTCAGCATTGCAACAATGAACCTAACCTCTCTCTGACTTATATATCTGGCTTATCAGTCCTCTGATGTGGCCACAAAAATGCAGAAATTTTAATGTCTATTTTAGGCTGACTAATTTGATCAATTAGTCTACAATTGATTAACTACAAATTATGTTTTGAATAACTACAGTTAACATTTGCACAATTTAGAGATCAGATGGTTTGCTACAGGCTGATTTAGGCAAAATGGAAGTATTTATTCCTTTTCTTTCTCCAGGATATGATGATGATCGGGACTAATAAAATTAAACCAAAATTGGTTTAAGAAGTTATTGGATGATAATTCCCAACACATTCAACCATTCACAATATTGGCTGAGGCAACTCGTATCTGCAGATCAGCAGAATTTGAAAGCCACAGGTTTCTCACTTTGATACTGTTGCTTAGAATTTTGTTAAGTTTATTATATACTCAAAAACATATTTAACAAAATATTTTTTTATTCCACCACTACTACCATCATTTAATTAATAAGTTCCCAATCCTTTTTGCTTATTTAAAGAATAAGAAATGGTCAGGTTCAATGGTGGGTTTCAAAATTTTTTACTACTGGTTCTGTGGGCGTGGCTTGGTGGGCGTGGTATGGCTTGGTGGGCTAGGCATGGCTTGGTGGGCATGGCAGGGGAAGGATACTGTAAAATCTCCATTCCCTCCCCACTCCAGGGGAAGGTTACTGCAAAATCCCCATTTCCTCCCAATCAGCTGGGACTTGGGAGGCAGAGAATAGATGGGAGCGGGGCCAGTCAGAATTTTTACTACCGGTTCTCTGAACTACTCAAAATTTCTGCTACCAGTTCTCCAGAACTGAACAGAACCTGCTGAAACCCACCTCTGGTCAGGTTGGCTTCATGGCCATGAAGAACTAAAGATAGTACATTATGGTTATGACACAGATTAAAATTGAATCCCTGCCCCGATTAAATTTAAGCAGGAGCATCAAGAGGGACAGAAAAAGTAACACAATCAAGAATTTGGTACTCCAGCTAATAAAATGCAGGGCTGGGTATTAAACTTTACTGTTAAACCAGAGAAAACCATGGAAAATACTACAATGGAGATAGGCCAGGGATGAAATCCAGCAGGTTCTGACAGATTCTGGAGAACTGGTAGCGGAAATTTTGAGCAGTTCAGAGAACCGGTAGCATAAATTTTGAGTAGTTTGGAGAACTGGCAAATACCACCTCTGGCTGGCCCCAGAGTGTAGTGGGAATGGAGATTTTGCAATATCCTTCTCCCAGGAGTGGGGAGGGAATGGTGATTTTGCAATATCGTTCCCCTGCCATGCCCACCATAATGTAAATGAAGCGGGCTCTGATAGATGACCACTGGATAACTTTCTATTCACTCTATTCTAAAGGCAGGAAATGCATCCGGTTGGAAAAAGTACAAACTCAGACAAAATCCTTTTGATACTTTTAGGAGGCCTCTAAGTTGTCAGAAGAAGGGAACATTCTAATGACATACATCTTAAAGGTTGGTTAGGTCAAGGGGATCCACATGAGTTAAAAGTTGTCTATCATCAGAAGATAATTTGAATGTATGCTCCAGTAATTTACAGAAGAATTATGATTGTTTGGCAAGGGTAATGTAAAATTTAGAAATTAGGAAATGTCAATTAAATATAACAAAAGTATATGACCATATAAACTGCTGAGTTAACAGAATCCTTTTTTTGAAAATGTATAAAACTGGGGTCTCAGGATCATAAAGTTGTTCAGATTTTTTGGTACTCATACCTCTCTGAACCTATTGCGCAATAAACTGGCTCTGGCTGACCCAAAGGGATGTCTCTTGTATCCTTTCTTCTATAACAACCAAGCCACGCCCACAGAACCGGTAGTAAAAAAAAATTGAATTCCAGCACTGAGATAGGAAATCTTCAGACTCATCAGCCTTCTAACACAGTAACTGACATAGGTATCATCAAATGTAGGAACCTATTATAAAGCCATCTATCTAACCAACTCCCCATGAATATATTTCTGGATGAAATTAAAAGTCACAGAATGACAGTTTCCCTTTTCTGAAAGCTGGAGAGAGTGAGCAGAAATAAACAGTCAATGCAGTATATATGTATTCAAGCACATTCTGCTCTAGACAGCAATGACATGTTTGTCCAAAACACAGATAAGCCATCTCCAACTGCTAGACATATGCAGGCAAGATATGGTGCACTGACCACCAACTGCTTCCTTCTGAAATAGGAAGCAGAATTCTGATAAATCAGAATTGCCCAACCATTCCACAACACAGTTGTGTTTTTGTGTTTTAATAAACTGTCTAAACTTGCCAGAATTTAGAAGAAAAATCCAGCAGAGATATTGCCAGAGACCAGTTATTCAAGTCTTCTAACAATGCATGAAATATCCCTGGATTACTTTTTAATAGATCTTGTTATTCTAATAGTCATAATGCTACGTTCCATCTGTATCATGGTTATAAAACATTAGAATGTTTCCGGACAAACATGGCCAGCTGATAATTGTTTTTGCTCTTCTCCAAGTTGATCAAATAATAATTATCGTCCTTCCAGTTCTTCTACAGGTCTTTCTCCTGCTGCATCTGAATATGGAAGAATCCTTTCCCTACAGAAGTAAAATACTTGCTAATAATTTTCTTTCTCCTTACCTCAGGAAACATCTATTTGTCTCCTGAAAATGCAGCATAAGATGTTTTTTTTCAGAAGCTAATTGGACATTCAGATTTGTTCTGAAGGGTCTGGGGAGAAGGATGATTGAATGACCGACACAGGAAATGAATTCCATGGATATGTTATCACAGTATAATTGCCTTCCATTTTGAATTGTGCTGATAATGTGGTAAGTTTCTGGGTGGAGAAACAGATTCATCGGCATGATAAGGAAAAGATAGGAGAGGACCCACGAATATGAATTGGACAATGTTGGCATTATGAGCCAATAAATTTTGCAGCCGTGGATAATTCTGGTGACATGGCAAAAGAATCACTGACAAAATGTCAGTCCTAACACTTTGGTCCTTTTAAGAACATGACACAAAAACAGCAGCTCTGGGTCTTGTCAACTCTTTAATATTCTTGCTTCAAAACAGGAAGATAGGCCTAAGCAATTTAGGCAATTTAACCCAGGCAAGTTGGAATATGCTGTTCAGTTTTGGCAAAGAATTGAAAGAATTATGCATTTTTAAAATGCGGTTATTGAAGACAAGCGCTCACAGCAATATTATATGATTTATTGGTTTCCTCTGAGGAATGCTCGGAAAAGATGTAATATTATTTGAGGACACTGCTGATAAACATTGTCCAGGCTAATTAGATACAGAAATGCTGGGGCTGGGAGAAAAAAAACCCTGCAAAACAAACTTTGCACTTGATTTGATTAGAGGACTTTTCAAATTGACATTTCTGCATCAATCTTTGGCACATTTCTGCTTTTGCCATGTTTTTGCTATTCACAGTTACATTGCTGTAGTGTTTTAGTAAATCTAGATAAATATTTCTATTCATTTAATTCTGCAATTTGCCATCTGTGGTGGATTATACATTATGCCCATTATAGCCTTAACTGGAAATGCTAATTCAGCCTTCTAGAGATGCACTTTAAATGCAGGTAGTCCTCAATTACGGCCACAATTGAGCCCAAAACTTTTGTTGCTAAATGAAACATTTGTTAAGTGAATTTTGCCCCATTTTACAACTTTTCTTGCCACAGTTGTTAAGAGAATCACTGCAGTCATTAAGTTAGTAACACAGTTGTTACGTGAATCTGGATTCCCCATTGACTTCGTTGTAAGGTCACGAAAGATGATCACATGACTCTGGGACACTACAACCGTCATAAATATGACTCAGTTGCCAAGTTTCTGAATTTTGATCATGTGACCATGGGGATGCTGCAACCAGGGGTGGGTTCTACTTACTTTACTATCAATTTGCAACAGGACCACACAAAGCTTCTGCCCATGCGCAGATCACCCATGATGACATCGTTGCGGACAGGCGGAGCCTCCCGCCAGTTTTACTACCAGTTCTATAGAACCGGACTGAACTGGGAACAACCCACCACTGGTTGCAATGGTCATAAGTGTGAAAAACAGTCATAAGTCACTTTTTAAGTGCCTTTGTAACTTTAAAGGTCACTAAGTGAACTGTTGTAAATCGAGGACTATTTGTATATAGGATGTCTAGTTTAATGAAAAGAAGGACTAGGGATGACATGATGGCAGGGTTCCAATATATCAAGGGCTGCCACAAAGAAGAGGGAGTCAAGCTATTCTCCAAAGCACCCGAAGGCAGGACAAGAAGCAATGGGTGGAAAGAAGGAGAGAAGCAACCTAGAACTAAGGAGAAATTTCCTGACAGTTAGAACAATTAATCAGTGGAACAACTTGCCTCCACAAGTTGTGAATTCTTCAACACTGGAAGTTTTTAAGAAGAAGTTGGATAACCATTGTGTGAAGTAGTGTAGGGTTTCCTGCCTAAGCAGGGGGTTGGACTAAAAGACCTCCAAGGTCCCTTCCAATTCTGTTATTCTATATATTATGAATGTATGTATATTTGGTCCTATCCTAGGGCATTATTTATAAATATATTGTTATATGTTGGTTGCTTTAGTGTTAGTAATATTTGCTTATTAGGCTGCTGTTAAATTCTGAACTAATTTTATTTATTTGTAATTATTGTGAAGGATTTCTGTCTCGTGTTGCATCTTAATAAAGTCACATTTATTATTATTGTCATGGATGTTCACACAGAATGCATGGAATGTTGCAGATAGCTGAAGATGGAAAAGGGGCATTGGAAGAATATCTGAAGGACAAGGAAGAAGGTGCAAGGAAGCTAGTATACCATGAAGGCTTGCTCCTTGGTAAATAGAATCTTTCAGCATTGCTGTGTTGGCATGATGCATTGCCATTATTTTTCTGGTCTTCCTATCCAGGATTTCTACTTCAGCTTGAGTCCAGTCCTCTATTCCAGATGTATATCTAATGATTGGAACTGCTCAGGTCTTAATTGCCTTGATGGTAATTCTGCCATTGAGTTTGGACTTTAAGATTTTCTTCACTTTTCTGATGTATTCACTACTAACCTTCTTCTTGACTTCAGGGTGCTTGATGTTGTTAGCATGAAGGATGCCCAGGTGTTTGTACTGATCGTCTTCTTCCAGATTCTTGATATTATTTCCATAGGGAATAGAACAGAACAGAACAGAACAGAATAGAATAACAGAGTTGGAAGGGACCTTGGAGGTCTTTTAGTCCAACCCCCTGCTTAGGCAGGAAACCCTACACCAGTTTAGACAAATGGTTATCCAACATCTTCTTAAAAACTTCCAGTGTTGGAGCATTCACAACTTCTGCAGGTAAGTTGTTCCACTTATTAATTGTTCTAATTGTCAGTAAATTTCTCCTTAGTTCTAGGTTGTTTCTCTCCTTGATTAGTTTCTACCCATTGCGTCTTGTTCTGCCCTCAGGTGCTTTAGAGAATAGCTTGACTCACTCTTCTTTGTGGCAGCCCCTGAGTATTGGAACACTGCTATCATGTCACCCCAGTCCTTCTTTTCATCAGACTAGACATACCCAATTCCAGCAACCGTTCTTTACATGTTTTAGCCTCCAGTCCCCTAATCATCTTTGTTGCTCTTCTCTGCCCTCTTTCTAGAGTCTCAACATCTTTTTTACTGATTCTTTCAGTTTTCACTACTTTTTCCTTGTTGATGGTGAGGATGGCATATATTTGTCCCGTTTCAACTCCATTGCAATATCTTGGCTGCATACATGGCCGAGCAGCAATTCTATTTCAGATGGTATTTTCCATACACCTTCAGATCGTTCATGTAAAAAAGATGGGATAGATGTTTTTGATGTCTGATAGCCATGGCCTATCTTGTTTAGTATTGTTGACGGAGAAATCAATGCAATGACAAACAGTAGTGTAATAGTGAATTTCCTTGAAAGATTCCTTTCTTGATGTTAATCTCTCCCAGTCTATCACTATTGATTGACAACTTCCATGGTGCCATTGATCTTTGCACAAAGCTTCTGATGTTTCTACTGACTTCTGTTATTTCTAGGCACTTGATAATCCAGTCATACGGCAGGGAGTCAAATGCCTTCTTGTAATCAATCCACACTACATTCAAGCTGGTCTTCCTTTTCTTGCAGTTTTCCAGAATTGTCTTGTCAGTTAGGATTTGATCTTTTGTTCCTCTGCAGTTTCTTTTCTGCTCAGATGGAAAGAGCTTGTTTTCAGCTAGATGCTTTCAACTACCGCAATTTGAAAGTTGTTGTTAAGTAAGTAATTGACCTGTAGTTGCCTGGTGCTAGCCCTTTTGCTAGATCTTTCACTATCAGGTAGATTTTGCCAGATGTTAACCAGCCTTCAATTTCACCTCTTTACAGTACGTTGTTAAATTGCTTGGCAACAAGTGGGTGTGGACCAGTCAGATGTTTCAACAACAAAAAAACCATGCAGTTCATTTCATCTGCTGTTAACCAAATCTTGAATTTTCTTCCTTCTTTCTCCATCATTTCTTTCATTCCAAGTTCTTCCATTTCAGCTTCTTATCCATCTCCTTTATCCATTCTTACTGTATTTCTCTGAGTTGTCCCATAGGTGCGCCCAGAACGCCACTGTTTCTTGTTTGTCATGTGTGGACTGGTTCCAGTCTCTTGATGGATTGGTAAAAACTTTTCTGATTTGACTGAAATTGGAGATTCTGTCTATAGTGTGCAATTTGAAGTTTGTATTGCCGATCTCCTTGGTTGTAGTTGTTATTTGCTATTTTATTATTTCCAGTGCTTCCTTGATTTTCCTTTTTTTCTAAGTGATTCTTCTTCATCAGATATTCTTTGGTCTTCTTGTTCTTCAGCCTCTTTTGTTTCATCTTTTCTAGCTTGCTTGCATCTGATCCAGTAGCGGGTTTCAATTTTGTTCGCTACCGGTTCGCTCGTGGGTGCGTGCGTGATGCTTCTGCGCATGTACATGTGCACAGATGTCCAGGCACGTGGGTGGAGCCAACCCGGGGCGAAGTGGTAGCAACCCACCACTGATCTGATCTTAACATGCTAATCTTATTTTCCAACCTGATCTTCCATTTTGGTGGTGTACTGTTTTGTGGTTTTTTGTATCCATAGAGCGACCCTTATTAAGCTGAGTGATAACTGATCCAGGTTGGGTTTCTGTAAATTACATTTCATGATACTGTTTGTGGGAGAGACACTCTTTGTCTGACTCTTCTGATGAGACCTGAAATAGCTCTCATCCTCCTCAGAGCATGCAAGCCTCACAACCACATCAAGACAGCGATTCTAAGTATCAGGATTACATGTATTCATGAAATTTAAGAAACCTGGGAGTTGAATTCCACATTTGACAAATGGTCAGTGTAAGGGAGACCTGCTCTAATTCAAGTTATCACACTATTCAAGTGTGAGAATTTCAATCTCTGGTTCTGATAATAGAAGGTACTAAAAATATTTGTAGCAATTGAGATGACCACTTGGATTAAGATTTGAGCCATTTGAGAAATGAAATTCAATTGGTGAGTTTAGGCCAATCCTTCTCCCTTAGCTTAACAATGTTAAATGAAGGTATTAGAGGGAAATGCATCTTTTTCCTAATTATATAGAGAGTGTGTTATCTAACTGAAGACTTTTATATACGTTATAATGATTAGATGCAGATTAATGCTTGTGCATTTATTACAACCAATATCTGAAGAGGATTTTCCACAACAGCCAAACATGTTCAGTCAACCAACAAAGCAGGACAAAGCTTGGCAGCCTCTTGGCTGTTAACTGGTGGTTTTCCAAAAGTCTGCTATCAGCCCTTGCTTTGCCAAAAGTTCTGCAAAACAAATGAGGGGACTCTTGGCTTAAAGAACATCTATATAAGAGGAAAAGGGTGTGAAGAAACTGAAACGTTTGTTATTGTCATAGGAAAGAAAACCAGCTTTATTGACAGAGCGATAGGGAGATTTGGTGCCTATTTGTGCATAGTGCCAGCCTATAAGGTTTTGGTGCCTAAGGCAGAGTAGCAAACGAAGCCTGCCAGCCTACCATCCACCTCTTCCCAAGATCCTTTGCCGTGTAGCAGAAAGACAAACAAGTTATTTTGGCAATGGAAGAAAACATGCTGCTCTCTCTCTCTCTCTCTCTTTGGCTGTAAAAATAAAATACTACATTAATAAACAATTTACTACCTTTTTGTAATGCCAAAATCCTGCTGCCTTAGGTGGCCATTTAATTTTGCCTAATGGTAGAATCAGCCACATTGTTTGTATGCTACAAGCACTCCGAAAGACATGTTTGGGTGTATTTCTACTATTTCTGTGTAATGCTGTCAAATGTGTATCTGAAATCAATCAGATTTCTCCTGATGTGAGAAGCCTGTGACTTCTCAGAATATTACTTGATATGGAATAGATTTTATGAGCGGTTAGGGATAAGAGGTAGAAATTAGATGAAGAAAGATTATTGCTATGCATGAATTAAATATAAAGATGATTTATAATTATACATATGCCAATATAATTAACAGAATTACAAATAAGCTAACATAAAGAGAGATTTAGCCAAAACTATTCTGTTACATTATTATTATTGTTACCAGTATATGTGTTAATATTTCTTTTTGTTCTCTTTGTTTTTCTTTTGTAAATGATATACCCTGACAATACACTGTATTCAAAATGTTTATGAATAAAAAAATGGGAGAAAAAAAGAGAAGCTTGTGACTTCCCCTCTCTCTTTTATAACTAATTAGTAGTCACTCTGCATTTTGGGGAAATGATGCTGTGAAAAGATTTTTTTAAACACTTGCTCTTGACATCATTTCTCTATTAGTACCAATTTTTATTTTGGCAGAGAGAAAAATATTGAAATATTAAGCATGCTACAGGTAGTCCTTGATTTACAGCAGTTTGTTTAGTGACATGGCACTGAAAAAAGGGACTTATGACTGTTTTTCACACTTACGACCATTGCAGCATCCCCATGGTCACAAAATCAGTCCCTTGGCAACTGACTCATATTGATAACGGTTGCAGTGTCTTAGGGTCAGGTGATCACCTGTTGCAACCTTCTGATAAGCAAAGTCAATAGGGAAGCCAGATTCACGTAACAGCTGTGTTACTAAATTTACAACTGCAGCGGTTCACTTAACAAGCATGGTGAGAGAGCGAGAGAGAGATCATAAAATGAAGCAAAATTCACTTAACAAAGGTGAAATTTTGGATTTAATTGTGATCGTAAATCGAGGACTATCTGTATAGATTACATTTCCAATTCATATGCATATTGTCTTCTGGAAACTAAGACAAACAATTAAACTGGGTAAATGGTCCAGGACACGCTCCATCATCATGCTTGCCAAAGCATGGGGACAGAGGGGGGAATCTTGAAGACTAGAGCTGAGCAGGGGTGAAATGCTCCTGGTTCGGACCGGATCGCCTGATCCGGTAGCGATGGCGGTGTGTGGTTCGGAGAACCGGTAGCAAAAATCCCTGCGCCCCCCCCCCCCCATGCCCAGCTGAGCCGCACAATGAACAGAGGCGGTTTTTTTTACTTTTAAAAGCATTTTTTCTACAACCTCTTCGGCCAAAAAAATGCTTTTAAAAGTAAAAAAAAAAAAGCCTCTGATCATCACGTGGCTCAGCTGGGATGTCAGAGGCTTTAAAAAGCATTTTTTTCTACAACCTCTTCAACTGAAGAAGTTGTAGGAAAAAAATGCCTTTAAAAGCCTCTAACAATCCCAGCTGAGTTGCTTGATCATCAGAGGCTTCTAATAGCATTCTTTTCTGCAACCTCTTAAGGTTGTAGAAAAAATGCTTTTAAAAGTAAAAAAAAAAAAAGTTGGCCACGCCCATCCAGTCACATTACCCTCTCCCCCTACCAAGCCACACCCACAGAACCGGTATTAACAAATTTTAGATTTCACCCCTAGAGCTGAGGCAATACTTTGTTGAGGACAGAAGGAAACAGATGGGAGACCCAGGATTTCTCCTACAGTGTTTGGGATTTGGATCTGAGATCTGCAAGAAGAAATCTGAAAGCTGGAGAATTCACCTGCTATTTTCAGCCATCTCAAAGTCTGTTCCTTAAACCAAGCGCTGACAAGTTTCTGCACTATCCCTAACTTGGGCTTTTATCTCTCCTCTCAGTCTCCCCCACTTCCACATGGACAAGATACAAAACAGCATAGCCTAAATTGGGCACGCCTAGACCAAGATGCAGAATATTTGTCAGCCTACAGTCTACTTATCTCTTTGCTCATGGCTGCTTCCAAACTTACCTTGAGATGCAATTGAGGGATTTTCAGCGAAACGGTCTTCTGCCGGGCCAGGATCTTTTGTAGTTCATTGACACGGGCTGTGACGAAGAAATGTAGGGAAGCTTGTTCCAGCAACTGGTTCATGTACTCGCTTGACTCGATGAGCACCTCAAGAGTTTCAGCTGACAGGAGGAACAAACAGAGAAATGCCACTGAAGCCTGTGCAATATACGGTAGCTGCCAGTTATTATTCCCAGTGCCCATTTATGCCATGCTACTCCAGATTACATCAGGTAGAATAAAGATGTTGCTTGCAGAAGGATCCAGTGCTTTTCAATATGCAAAGAAGCATCTAACTTCTGTAGTTCATTCTCCCTGCTATGATTGAACAGAATAGCCAGACCTGTATTTGATTCATTACCACCCACACAACGAATAGTGTTTACCTTAAACTGCGGCTGCCAGTGGAAATATAATACCTGAAATAGGAAATATTGCATTAAAGAACTACTTTGGATCTTTTCCCTTTACCGAGTTACAGTATTTTCCACACATCCTTCGTTTGGCAGGAAAATCCCTTCAGCCTGAAATTGCCAGTCCAATCCAGCCACTGTTTCCATTCCCAGTTATTGCAAACCACATGTTTTCTTTATGATAACAAAGTCTAACTGCTTCTGTACATTTATATATTTATTTACTTAAAACAAATTTATATATGATCTCTGGAGGGCCCGGGACAGGGGTTGTTCCTCTGTCCTGGTCCTATTAGACCTCTCAGCAGCTTTTGATACCATCGACCATGGTATCATGCTGCACCGGTTGGAAGAGTTAGGGGTGGGGGGCACCGTGTTGCGGTGGTTCTCCTCCTTTCTCTCTGATCGGTCACAGTCTGTGTTGACAGGGGGGCAGAGGTCGACCCCGACGCCCCTTATATGTGGGGTGCCACAGGGGTCGGTTCTCTCACCCCTTCTGTTCAACATTTATGTGAAGCTGCTGGGTGAGATCATCCGTGGTTTTGGGGTGAAGTATCATCAGTATGCTGATGATACTCAGCTTTACATCTCCACCCCAGACCACCCCAATGATGCCCTTAAAGTGATGTCCCAGTGCCTGGAGGCTGTACGGATCTGGATGGGGAGGAACAGACTCAGGCTCAACCCATCCAAGACCAAGTGGCTGTGGTTTCCGACGTCCCGATATAGTCAATTGGTGCCATCACTGACTATTGGGGATGAGTCATTGTCCCCCACGGAGAGGGTTCACAACTTAGGCGTCCTCTTGGACTCACGGCTGTCTTTAGAAGAACACTTGACGGCTGTGGCCGGGAGGCCTTTTTATCAGGTTCGCCTGATTCGCCAGTTGCGCCCCTTTCTGGATCGGGACTCGTTAAATACGGTCACTCATGCCCTCGTCACTTCACGCCTGGACTACTGTAATGCTCTCTACATGGGGCTCCCCTTGAGGAGCACCTGGAGGCTCCAGCTGGTCCAGAATGCGGCCGCGCGGGTAGTTATGGGAGCAGCATGGTGCTCTCATGTGGCTCCCCTCCTGCGTGAGCTGCACTGGCTCCCTGTGTTCTTCCGGGTGTGCTTCAAGGTCTTAGTTACCACCTTTAGAGCACTCCATGGCTTAGGACCGGGGTACTTATGAGACCGCCTTCTGCCACCAATAGCCTCTCACCACCCAGTACGCTCCCATAGAGAGTGGCTTCTCAGGGTGCCGTCAGCCAAACAGTGTCGACTGGCGGCCCCCAGGGGGAGAGCCTTTTCTGTGAGGGCACCCACCATCTGGAACGAGCTCCTCCCAGAGATACAGAAGATTCCGGATCTGCGCACTTTCCGCCGTGCCCTCAAAACATTCCTGTTTCAGCAGGCCGGCTTGGCCTAACTTTCCCTTTATATTGCTTTTTGATTTTATTTTAAACTGGGATGTCTTGAATTATCTAGGACCAGAGTGTTTAGTATATTTTAATTGGTTTTTTATTAATGTTTGTATTACATGTATTTTTATCATTCGCTGTTCACCGCCCTGAGTCCCTTAGGAATAGGGCGGTATATAAATTTAATAAATAAATAAATAAATATAGCCACCCAATTCATACACAGTGATTTGGGCAACATATAACATTTGGAAGCTATCTTTCAACAGTGTTAGAATAAAAAGGAAATACTACTTTAAGAGGAAACAGTTAAAGATTCTTTATGTATTTCATTCATCCATTGGGGATGAAATGAAGGCAGCATCATAGGAACATGGCAGAAAAAGAGAGATTGCCAGATACAAGGGGATAAAAGCAGGGATGAAATCCAGCGGGTTCTAACAGGTTCTGGAGAACTGATAACGGAAATTTTGAGTAGTTCGGAGAACTGGCAAATACCACCTCTGTCTTGCCCCAGAGTGGGGAGGAAATGGAGATTTTGCAGTATCCTTTCCCTGCCACGCCCACCAAGCCACGCCCATAGAACCGGTAGTAAAAAAAAAATGAATTCTACCACTGGATAAAAGCCATTTGTCTTGCAAGGCATTGAGCCATTAATTGTTTGTGTGTATGTGTGTGTGTGTGTGTATGTGTGTGTGTGTGTGTGTGTGAGAGAGAGAGAGAGAGAGAGAGCTAGAGGGGGAGAGAGGGAGGGAGGGAGATAGAGATAGAGATTATTTGTTCTTTTGGAATTCAGAAAGTAGCTTGCTAATAAATCTTCCTTGAAGCTACTGGGATCACCTGGAGAAATCTGACATTTAAAAGCAATCTCAGAAGGGCATTTAAGAGTACCAATGTTCTCAAAGAGCAGTGCTTGTTCCAGCAAAAAAAAAAAAAAAGGTGCTACAGGGTTGTCCAAAATATTTCAGTCCCCTCAGAGCATTTTGATCCTCTCTTGTAATGGAAAGCAAAGCCTGCTTCTGCTTCTGTCCTAAATTTGCATGACACTTTTGTCTATGGTTTACCATGATTTATTTATTCAACCCATTTCCCCAAGTTTATACGATATACTGAACCATAAACCAACACGTTAAAGTTATGGCAGGGCATCTTTGAGGTAAGACATCTGAGGCTAATCTGGACTTTTGCGGGCCAGATCTGATAGCCCTTGGTTGTGATTTGTTCAGTAGTCTCTACCCAGGCCTACAGTCAGGCAATGGTTTGTAGAAATAGGAAGCTTGGGGACAGCCAGGTGTTAATCAGGTACAACATCCAACAGCCTTGCTATTAACTATGGTAGCTGTGCTTGCGGCGAGTTTCCTTTCAGCTACTTCTGCAGGGCTGAATGGATGGAATATATAATTTCCTCCAGTGGTGGGTTTCAAATTTTTTTACTACCAGTTCTGTGGGTGTGGCTTGATGGGCGTGGTGTGGCTTGGTGGGCGTGGCTTGGTGAGCATGGCAGGGGAAGGATACTGTAAAATCTCCATTCCCACCCCACTCCAGGGGAAGGATACTGTAAAATCCCCATTCCCACCCCATTCCAGGGGAAGGATACTGTAAAATCTCCATTCCCACCCCACTCTAGGAGAAGGTTACTGCAAAAATCCCCATTTCCTCCTGATCAGCTGGAACCTGGGAGGCAGAGAATAGATGGGGGTGGGGCAGTGGTGGGTTGCTCCCGGTTCACACCGGTTCTATAGAACAGGTAGTAAAACCGGCGGCCCACTGACCCTGATGTCATCAAAATGCTTCAGCTCTAATTTATAATACTGAATTATAAGTAACAATTTACAATGTGAAATAGCTGAGTTCAGAAAGGACTAGTCAGTACAGTACATGTCGTTGCATAAAACGTCATTCAGTTAGGCTGGGACTTGTTTTGCTAACGGGCATCAAAATGCTATGGGCTATTCTGGTTTAGGACAGGAAGAGGGCACTTCTCAGATGTAAGAAACAAGGTGTGGACCAAAAGTCTATCTGGCCAAAGATTTTTTTAACATCTATATTGCAAATTGAATAAATAAGAGTGATTTCCAATCTTTATTTAGCTGGGATACTAACACACACACACCCCTGAACTGAGTGGGCTTTATTATGCTTCTGAGGCAACATGTATTGCAGGGGTTGGGTCCCAACTCTTGCAAATACCTCCCCAAGCAACCTTTTTGCTGTTTCCTGAACTCCTTCCAATTATACAACAAAAATTTCCAAAACTTGGTAGAATGGTTTTTGAGAGGACTCATCCCCAACAGCCTGGGCCTGTGTTCAATAGTGAATGGACACAAGGCAGAAAACATCCTGCCGAAGGCTCCACACCCATTTGCACTGCTCAGGACACAGATAAACCTCCAAGTGGCCTCAATTACTCTAAAAGAATGTAAATGACCAGCTGCCTGCAAGGAGTATTAATCCTTCTGTTCCCCACCATCCAATCAGAGCTGAAGAAGCTTCTTGGGTGAGAATTGAAATGTCTTCAAAGAAAGACAAGAAAGTCCAGTTGCTTCTTGAAAAAGCATCTTTGGGACAACCATGACCTGGATGACTGAGAATCTCCATAGACATTTTTGAGAGCAGGAATACATAAAATCTGTAGCATAAAGCACAGAGTATTACAGTATTTAGAATTGTGCAGGGTAATCTTATTAGAAAACATACTGGAAATAAGGGAAACCTATTAAAGAGAAGCTGGATTTGGCAAGCCTACGGGGAGTCGGATGACAGGTTGAGCTGGGCAGCATCAGAAGGTACAAATCTTAATCTCTTATCTTGACAGTATTACATGTGAAGTTCCAACTCTGTATTGGGAGGTTACGATATAAAAAGTTCTGCTGCTTTTTTCTCCTGTTGTTCCATCCACATCAAAACATAACTCTTGAATTCCTTCTTATTGCTATTTGCAGGCAGCCATCTGACCCAGATTTCTAAGACAGTCAAAAGCTGTTTGATGTGCCCCCTCAGCTGCAAAGGAATTACACAAAGTGCCTGTAAGTCTTAACCCTGAATAAAACTCTGGAGCAGTCAACTCTCTTGGAAAAGAGAAAAGAAATAAATGAGCTGGGAGACACGTGAATCCCATTTCAAAGTTCCAAAAAAGAACATGTCAAGTTACATTTGCACTTGTATGCAGTCTTCTATTAAAAGTGGCATAAACTGACTTTCAAAATTCTCCATCAAATTTGTGCACAAAGAAATAGGACAATTTCTTCAAATGCTTCCAGTATAAGTAGAAATTCCTCAAGAGCAGAATTCCCTTCAGTGGCAATAGAAATACTCTATCACAACTCTAGGGTAAGAGTTCCCTCCTAATATCATTCTTTAGGTTATAACTGAAGAATGTGAAGCCAAAGAAGACACAACTGCAGGAGAGCAGATTGTACAAGTAAAAACAGGGACATTCATACACATGCCATAGCCAGTGTGCAACTAGATAAGCATAAAGAATATCACAAAATAATTTCTCTGAACAAGTTTTCTTTTGTTAGATTGAATATTAAAACCACAGAGAAAATATTTTCCTGGTACTATGGTAATTTACAGTAGATGTATGTCCTACTGAAGCAGTAATAAACTCAGTATGAGCCATACAAGAGCAATCTGTAGAAGAAGGGATTATTGTTATTATTAATTAAATGTACGAGCCACCTACTTCCAATGGACAAGTGAAAATATTAAAAACAGGGAATAATAAAGTAAGATAGATAAATACAAGAATAAAAATTGGCAAGGGTAGCAAGAACCAGATGGGATGGAAAAGAAATAAAAATGTAATTCAAGGGGATGTCCGCCGCCAAATTCCTGGGTGAAGAGCTAAAATTTCAAGGCCCCAACAGGGTGAGGAGCACCTGAATCGAGGGGCGGGGATGGGGAGACTTTAGTCTAGAGGGGAGGTGCTGCTACAGGGAAGACACCCTTCCAGAATGCTGATCGATGGCTTTATTTAATCAAAGGAATTTTGAGTGTATCACTCCTGGCAGACTGAAGAGGCCAGGCAGGTACAATAGGAGATGGCCATTAGCTTGATCACTAATGGTGTATATATTTACTACTAGGCCCACATTATATTTGTGCAATGTTTGAAATAGCATTCATATAGGAAGACTCAGTCTAATAATTTCTCTTCCTCTAGATTTTGGCTCTAAATTAACATCTAATGAGCAAATGAAGTTAGGTAAATTCAGAGCTGGAATAGGTATTCTAAAAGGATATAGGATTGATTAGCACAGATCTTCTTTCTTATTGCTCATAAAGAATGAGTCTCCATTTGATTTTGGTTAGATATGGGTTGCAAGGCCACCAACTGACGGGCATGAATGAAAGGAAAACTTGTTTATTTTAAGACAAGAATTGATCATAGGCATGTGTACGTTGATCTAATTTCAAAAGATCTCCCAAAATTGGTTCAGATTATGCTTAGAATGAACTGTTCCTTTTCTGAGCAAGGGAGATAATGAGAAGAAAATAGAGAGCAGAAGATGACAGATGAATAATAAAAGGAGGTATAGATATCCAATTTTGACCAGAGTCCCATTCACTGCTAGCCTTGCCCTTAGCCAGGATATGCAGACCTTGATGAATTGTTCCTGAGAAAATGCTAGCCTCAAGAAGTGAATTTTTAGCCAGGGTACTGGGAGTTCCTCTTAGTTCAAAAATGTGTTAAACAAACAAACAAACAAACAAACAAACAGGTTGTTCATTGGAAGAATTGTTGTTTTCAAATCTTGGCGTATAAGGAGGAAAGAGGTTAAATAATAAGGCAACAAGAATCACAGTTATATTCATTGGCATGTTTTTAGATAAAACAAATATAGCAATATTAATAGTGTATGTTAAAGAATGGTTTTTTTTTAAACTCACGGAATATTTTCCCTTGGAAGATATTGATACATTCACATCTATAAACTTTGTCACATACACAAACCCCCCTTGCATGCTTTGCCTTTTCCAAAAACACAGCTCCTATTCATAATCATGCTAGGATTATCTACCATATGTAAAATACAGCTGAAGCCATGCATAGGTTTTGCTATATAATTAATTTTTAAAAGTTCTAAAAACCCTTCTCAGCCTATCTATGTTAATTATTATGTGTGTAATTAAAATACAGTCACTTTGGTCCATCTGTGGATATGAGTTTCAATACCAAAATAAATAAATAAATAAATCTACACAGTACAGTAGTGTTTATTTTTAGATTGCCAAAAAATATTACACCAAACAAGCCAACACTATAGCCTTCACAATAGGTTAAACATGGAGCAGATGTGGGAGCCACTCTCAGGCTTTTAAGTGATCTTCTGCTGTGCAAATAAATATTTAATGTAAAATGGGACCTTCACAAGGCCATCAGTCAGATTCCTATTTAATTTCTAATTAGTGTGTTTTACATTTATAATTAGTATAATTCCAAGCACTGGTAGACAGATCTGGATTTAATAATCAGTTATCTTCAAGCCCCTTCTCAAACCCCATCATCAAAGTTAACACTGTACATGATTGTTGGTAACCAGGCGTGCCTCCTTCATGCTCTGGAACAAATGTATTTAAGCAGTTGGTAGCTATATCATTTTTAGATTTAATTAAATTCCCCAAAGCGGGGCTATCTCAGGCCAATGTGTGAAATTTAAAACCAGGGGCATCTTGCTGCCATCTTTCACTGGTGTAGATGCTGTGTTCTTTTCTGCTACTGCACTCCAGCAGTCAGCCGTTCTGATGATTTTAAGAGAGATTAGTGCTTTGTATACTAAACAGCACTTTGAGCTTGGAATTCGTCCTGCTACATCTGACCTACAAAGTCGAAAACCCCAGGCTCCGAATCTGAAAGATCACTGCTGCCCTATTATGGACATAATACAAATCTATGGCAAAGCTTTTCAGGAGTGAAATGCTGGACTGGGTCATGGCCTAGATGCCAGAATTGAATGAAATCTGCTGATCACTCCTTTTTCTAAAATCTAGAAAGCAAAATTCATTTCTTTGAGAGAAATGTTTCTACAACAGACTGGATGTACATTTCTCAGGCCCTTACAGCAGGAAAGTTCTATGGTAAAAGAATAATAGTCATACCCAAGTTTTCTTAGGGGGGTATTTAAAGCTACATGTAAAAAAAAAAGCTGTATAAATTAAAAAGACCTGTTAAACAGTTGCACTTTTATTGCCAGAGTTTTAAAAGCAAAATGGACGAGAATACTGCCTTGCAAACGTAAACAGTAAAAAGATATTGAATTGTTAGTGATCTACATATCCCTAACTCCCATATGAGTTTTGATTTAGTTCAGGCCATCATTTTTATAAGTTCCCTTCTGCTTTCTGAAATTAGATAAGGAGCTACAAGAAAACTTTCTTTACTGATTCAGATCATTTGAATATTCTTCTCAAGACTTCGTATAATAAAATATCAGGAAATCCATTTGTTTTCCTTACCGGCCTTTGTGCAATTCTATTTCTACTATTTTCAGACTCATTTTAATCAATTAATTAAATATTTTCTTGTTGATAATGGAAACTTTTTATGCAATGTCAATTTCTGCAAAAATTCTGCAAAACACATTTTGAATAAATACGTCCTTGTTCTCTTATTGTATCTTTATCCATTGTAAACCTTCAAGAAGTGGTGCGATACATTAATCTTATCCAATCTGCTGCCCTCCTGATCTTTGGATTTCAATTCGTGTAATGCTAAATCAGCATGGTCAAATAATGAGGGATTATAGAAGCTGACGACCAACATTCCTAGACAATGCCAAGTCGGAGAAGGAGGGCTTCCACATTTTAATAAGTTGCCTTAGAGGTCAAGAGACAATTATTGTCTTACCTTTCATGGGTTCTAGGGTCACATCAAAACTGTCATTCTTGAATTCAGTCTTTGGGACTCCAGTATAAAATACAACATTGCCAGAAATATAAGCTGTTGCAGTGTAGCGTCTTGATGTTTTGTTTTGGAAAGTAATTGTGACATTGAAATCACTGCCAAGAACTGAATCTTCTATCACAACATTCATGTCAACCTCCGTACTGGATGAGACGTCCTCGGTTACAGTTTTTTTAACACCATACATTAAGGCCGTCTCCAGGGCCAGTCTTTCTTCTTCTGTGCCTGCAAAGTAAATAGATATTGGCTGCCACAATATGAAAATTACCAGCCACTAACTCACAACAAGGCTAAAATTTAGCTTATCCATGGCTTGATACCTACAGATTTGCATATTCTCTGCTACATTGTGATTTAATTTGAACTCTACAAGCAGAAATACACTGAAGGCTACTTGAGATACGAATCTTCTTCCCACCTTCCCTCAGTATTTTATTGGGCCTTCTGGCATAACAAAAAAACATCACCAATGACAAAAAAAAGACCACCAATGACTAATTTAAAAGAAACTAATTTTAAAATGCAGTTTCTTGCAATTAACAAAGCTGTCAGTCACAATGCTGGGTCCAAATAAATGATGAACTAAAGTTAATATTCTCAATACAGTATTGGAAGCAGGAGAGAAGTGAAGGGAAAATTTGTGAGTGGAAGGCTTGTTCTGGCTTGTATGTGTCATACAGAAACTAGGAACATAATTCAACTTTTATATTCCCTGATCATTTCTGACATGTGGCTTGGGAGTTAAAATCCAAAGACTACTTGACAGTCTACTAATGTGCTAAACAATGTTAGTGCATGATATGTGAATATGAACAATATAGCTTGTATTGCTGCTTTATACCTGATTTGAAAATTAAGGGATGGCGCAGGAAAACATAACAACAAATAGCCTGAAATATTATTGTATATGGCACAGAATCAAAAAGATGTGAGCAAGCCTTGTGAACACATATTAAAGAATACTTCAGAATTTTACATGAACTAAGAAACTGTGATTAACAGCTTAGAAAACAACTTCAAAATGTGGCTTTAAATACTTTTTTTTAATGAACCTCTTAGCTATAATTTTCTCATGGATGAAACGGGAACTTGTTAACTGGAAGATTCTTTGTTTCTTTATACATTATCCCAAAGTCTAGAACAGTGACGGTGAATTTTTGCAGCACCGAGTGCCGACACTGGAATGTGTGTGTGGGCACATTTGTGTGTGTGCACTGGAGCCTGGAAACTGGCCAGCTGGTCTTCAGATTTCCGGCACTCCAGGACACACGAAGACCAGCTGGCCAGTGCGAATGCACGTATCAGAAACCGGAAGCGCAGCTGTCAATGGCTCATGTGCTCACGTGCCATAGGTTCGCCATCACGGGTCTAGAAGCTCAAAAGGGACAGAGTGGTTGATAAGGGATGCAATTCTGTGGATAGTTCTGTGATACTGTTTTGTGTTATTTTGTGTTAGGACCCAGGCATAACAGTAACAGAGTTGGAAAGGACCTTGGAGGTCATCTAGTCCAACTCCCTGCTCAAGCAGGAGACCTATACTAGGGATTCGAACCGCCGAATCGCCGACCTTTATTGATCGACAAGCTCAGCATCTTAGCCACTGAGCCACCCGTGCATGTATGATTGAATTCTTTTTCTGATTGTTTATGTTCATTAAACAGTTCAGCATAGTCTATACCTTTCCTTTTAATTTCTGTGATTCTACATTCCCTGTTTTCCTCTTTATAGGAATTCTTGCAAACCCAGCTTCCTGTCTCCTGGGCTGAAGCTAATACTTATACTTTCCAACTGCTCATCCAGTGAAGATTGAGAATTCTGTGTTTGAATTTCTCTTTCTTTCTTTCTTTCTTTCTTTCTTTCTTTCTTTCTTTCTTTCTTTCTTTCTTTCCTTCTTCCTTCCTTCCTTTCTCTCTCTCTCCCTCCCTCCCTCTTTCTTTATTCATTTTCTCTCTCTCCCTCCCTCTCCCCTTTCTCTTTCTTTCTTTCTTTCTTTCTTTCTTTCTTTCTTTCTTTCTTTCTTTCCTTCTTCCTTCCTTCCTTCCTTACTTTCTCTCTCCCTCCCTCCCTCCCTCCCTCTTTCTTTTTTTATTTTCTCTCTCCCCCTCCCTCCCCCCCTCTCCCCTTTCTTCCTTCCTATCTTCTACCTGTATCCAGCAACTCTGGGCAACTTATGTTCTCTCACTTCTGAATGCTTTCTATAAAATTTATTCTCCATTCCACTCTCCCCTAAAAACCAGGTACCCTAGCAACATGCAGTCATGGCTGTAACTACTAGGAAAAGTGCTCATGTTAACATATCATCTTCATAACTCACAAGCGCTTTTAAACGCAAGAATGAGATCTCTTGGCATTCTTTATTTACTTTTCTTTAAAAGCTCACCTTCTATCACATAACTGTCTGTCATAGCGACTACCCTTTCATTCATTCATTCATTCATTCATTTATTTACAAGCCCCACCAGAAAAATGCACACAAATGCACATACTGAGAAACGTGGATTATCTCGGGCGGCAGTAGTAGCCATTTGTACAGAGCAAGAATGGAAAATTTTGGTTAGGAAACAAAACACTGATTATGTTTGCTCTATACCATGGTTGGGTGGTTTAGGGGTGGGGAATTTTTGGTGGGTGGGGGTGTGTCTGGGAATTGTCTTGTGTGTTGGGCTTGGTCTCTGGGTGTTATGTGAATTTCGTTGTATGGGTATACTGTGTATATATGTACAATAACAATAAACTTTACAATCTACAATCTACCATTGCTCAACTGATTGGCGCTTAGTTTTCAATGTTTTTGAGACTGCTAGAGTGGGAGACAACTGTGGATAGTTTCAAACTACTTTGTGAGAAACTAGGAGATAAATATAAAGGTAGTGTCAATGTTATATAAATGAATGGCTTTTTATTTAAATTTGCCACATAATTACCTTCTTGAAATTTGTACTGCTCAGTGATATCCTTCATTTTATTTGAACCCATTTCCTTAGTCACAATTAATTTTCCAATCTGGGTTTTGTCAATGTGTTGAATCACTTTAGACCCATTCTTCATTGCTTTTGAATATATAACATCACTGTTCACCTTAAAAAAAAACATAGGGAAAAAAATCAAATGTGTTTCTGTTTGGCTCAAAACTCAGTATAAGTTATTGCCTCTCAGATTTTGGGCCATAAATGTGAATTCTGATCACATTTTGAGAAATTTGGCAAAAACCTATCCACAAGCAATCATTCAAAAATTCATCATTCCTGTAATGCTACAGTCCAAATAAGTGTTTTTTCTAGGGGATGGTTTCAACTAGGTTTTTACCAGCCTTGTGACTAGATTATCCAATGCCGCTTGATGCAAATTTTGTTAGAAGATTTCCCTTTATATCTCTGCATGGGTTACTGCTTTGGGCAGTAGCTCATGAAGAGATGTAGTCAGCAGGCAAAGTGAATGTGCAAGCTTCTCTGAAAATGGCATTTTTAAAATTCTCACAAATGCTAAATAATTTATGAGAAACAATTCATAGTTTAGATGAGGGCCCACTTAAACCTTAACTTCTACATAGAAAATATATTATCTTGGAGGTTTTATTCAGTGCTGAATAAAGGTAGTTCTCCCTTAATGACAGGAATTGGGACAGGAATTTCTGTTGCTAAGTGACACAGTTGTAAAGTGCCATGTCAGGTGACCGCACCAATTTTAACAGAAATACTGCCATTCTCAGCTGTTGTCATTAAGCGAATCCCACACCATGCAACATCACATGATTACCATTTGCGACTTCCTGCCAGCTTCCTCATTGTCTTTGCTCGTCTAAATCTGGCAAAGAAAGTTGCAAATGATGATTATGTGACTATGGGATGCTGCAACATTGCAATTACGAGATGGTCTCCAAGTACTTGGACTGCAATCATATGACCAGGGTTGCTGCAATGGCCACAAGTATAAGAACTGGTTGTATGTACCACTTGTTGTACCACTATAGTCACTGAACAAGTGGCTCTTAGGCAAGGACCTACCTTTGCACTATGAAATAGTATGCTATTATTGTATAATAGTTACAGAATTATAAGCAACATTTTTGTTGTAATAGATTAGAAATCAACAAGCTTTTCAAATGCTAGATGACCAACAAATAAAAATGAATTTTAAATAAATTAATAGTAAAGAGTTACTTTAATCTTAATCATATTTTTACTAAATCCATTTGAAGAAAAATCCCTTGAATAAATGCATACCTCTGCAAAAACAAAAGGTGCATCAAACTGGAAACAAACATGCCCATGCTTGATGGCTTGAACAGAAGCTGGACCGCATCGATACATGCCTGGAGGTAAACAATCAAATTGTGATCCAAAGTCTAAAACTTGTGCTTTAATCCAGAACCCAACCATCCTCCTTGCTTAGTTACTGTTGATGTCCAATCTTTCAATACCCTCTACTCGATCAGCTGCCAGCCTGAGGCCATGGCAAACAGCAAAGCTTTGAAAAGTTACACAATTAAAGCAAAGTCAATATGAATCACATTTATAGACATTTGTTAGAGTTCTTTGACAGCCATATACTGATATGCTAATATTTGTCTCTCCCAAAGAGCAAAAATAAATTCTCATTACACATACATGATCTCTAAGATATATTTACATTCTGGGGAAAAAATTGCTCAGGTCATAGATGTATTTAACTTACGTGATAATTGATTTTCTGTCTTTCTGTCTTTCTTGCTTATTCAAAGTTCTGCAGGAAGCTAGTAATAGTTACCCATTCAATGGGCAAAAGCTAACACAAGTGACAGCCAGGACATCTAGGACCATAAGCTAGTTTAGTATATTTGGGATTGATGATATAGTTTGGTCTGCTAAACTAAGTGCCATCTAAATAATTTAGCATTGTTGAGGCCATATCCTTAAATATATCTCCAAGGAAGCAAACCTCTTTAACCTTAGTTCTAAATAAGCCCATATAGTTTTTCTCATAGCTAAGACTTGGCCTATCTTTAATTTAGATATCCATAACAATTTTTTTTTTGAAAACTTCAAAATTTATTTCTTAGACATTTGTAATCTCAGAAGTTAAACATATTCACCTCATTCATACAACATAGACTAGCAGGTTAAGCAAATCCAAGCATGTAGCTGAATTATTAAATACCGCTTCATTTCATTAAATTAGCAGACTTCATTTCTTCCGGTATTAGAATCTGAGAGATTTAGTTCCCTAATTTCACAGGGAACGTATGTCAACTAATACCCAGCTTGGATCCAGCTTATTGTTTAGATCTAATGTTCTACATCAACTATATATTTGCTTTCAAGATTTGTTTCATACTCATATAATCTGAACATTTATTTAAAAGATACTGTGCATTTTCAATTTATCCATCACTTGTGCCCTTACAGCACCAGGAAATAAGGAATGTACATGCATGTAATCAGTTGTAGCATTTATTCCATGTTTATGTATAAGAGAGTAACTCCGCTCGCAATCCCAAACAAAAGCCACACCAACAAGAAAACAGAATAATTTTTTGAATGATGCTAAAAATGATACAGATATGGATATATCTGAAATTACAATGAAAAAATGAAAATGACAAACCACATTTAAGAGCAAATATTAAAACAATAACTGACATACTATCTATGAAGAAGTCAGATATATTGTGGTCTTAGCAGGGATGATGGACTGCAGCTCCCAGAATACCTGATCACTTTTATACTAACAACAGACTTGAAATATTTCAAAGTGAATTTTCCTGAAAATCTCCTCTTGACTGAAACAAATCCAGCTGCACTGTAATTCTCTCTGCTGACATGGTTAGGAGTTGTTTTTGATGTGAAATGGCCTACTTATCTACCATTAGCAATTAAGTCTGTCTTGTGCTGTTTGCTTCATGGCCCATCTCAACCCGTTTATCTGTAGCTCATTTTAACATTTCCCCAACTTTGTTCAATATGGATGTTAAAATCTAAATGTCCCCGGTTGTCCTACCTCTGATGTTCATAATGATAGAGACTTTTTCTAACTTCAGGTGATTTTCAGTTTACCTTAAGGCAGTCCCCTTTCTATAAATCCAAATGAATTGTCTTGCCCCCCCCTTTTTTTTGCACCTTTCTGCTTAGTTTTTAGATGACTTATTTAAGACCATAAAAAGAGCCTTGGTAGTACAGTGGTCTAAGGCACCCTGTTATTAAGCTGGTTATTAAGACCAGCTGCCTGCAATTACTGCAGATTCGAATCTCACCAAGGCTCAAGGTTGACTCAGCCTTCCATCCTTTCTAAGGTAGGTAAATTGAGGACCCAGTTGTGGGGGCAATAAGCTGACTTTGTATAAATATACAAAAGAATGAAGGCTATTGCTGAGCACATTGTAAGCCGCCCTGAGTCTCCGGAGAAGGGCGGCATATAAATCAAATTAAAAAAAAAAACCCACTGGATCAAAAAATAATAACAATACACGCAATTTGCACAGAATTTTATCTGACCTTCATATGCCGAAACATATGAGTATCAGGATCCTGCTTCTCAATCTGTGACTGATTTTGCCCTGTATGAAATTAAATGCCCTGTTGATCTTTATCATAAGTTACTTTTTTTTGAGATACAGGTAAAGAGGAATTTCTGGCTTTGCTATAACTGGGATAGTGGCTCATTAGATGATGCTGAACTACAACTCCCAGCAGTCTTAAACAGTATAGCCAGTAAAATATGACTGCAGTTGCAGTTCAGCAGCATCTAGAGACCCATGGGTTTGGTCCTGGACTGCAGTTTAATTTAACAATTCAGTACAGGTAGTCTTTGACTTGCAACAGTTCCTTTAGTGATCGTTCAAAGTTAAAATGGCATTGAAAAAAGTGACTTATGACCGTTTTTCACACTAATGGCCATTGCAGCATTCCCCCCCCCCCCCGCCGGTCACGTGATCAAAATTCAGATGCTTGGCAGTTGACTCATATTTATGATGGTTGCAGTGTCCCGGGGTCATGTGATCCCCTTTCGCGACCTTTTGACAAGCAAAGTCAATGTCAAAGCCAGATTCACTTAACAACTGTATTACTAACTTAGCAGCTGCAGTGATTCACTTAACAGCTGGGGCAAGAAAGGTCGTAAAATGGGGCAAAATTCATGTAACGTCTCACTTAGCAACAAACATTTTGAGCTCAGTTGTTGTAAGTCGAGGATTACCTGTATCTAAGGAAATCTCCAAATCCTAGCTTTTGTCGATTAGACAGTGAAGTTTGTGAGGTTAGTGTCCTTTAAATATCTCCACTGTGGTATTTTTGTTTTGGTGAACTAGAACTTTGTCCCAGCTTAACTGGAGGACCTAAGTTCTGATATTATAAGAATAGGAAAATGGGTTAAAATAGTACATATGTTGTGCCTTTCCAGGTGACAACTATTCTGCTACATGAGAATTTCTTTAAATAACAAGCCATGTTTTGCCCTGCGCTAGAAAAAAGAAAGGAAAAGAGATACTTACCATCACTGTTTTCTTGAGGAGTACTATCTACAGCTTGCCAGCCACCAAAACCAACAGGAAGGTCAGGTCGGGCCATCCAAGCTTCATTCCAGCAATGATAGTTCCTTTATGTAAGAAAATAACAACAAAAGGGTATTCTTGACTCCAGATGTGCCATTTATTAACACTGAATAGTAATAACAGTACTTGTTCTTATAATGATTTCTCTCTCTCCCTCTCCTTTTCTCCCTCCCTATATCATCTATCTATCTATGACACGTCTAAAAGAATGACAAAATCTTTCTCAACTCATTTTTATTAATTTAATAATGTTCTTGTGACCTGACTTTCAGGTTTGTTTGCGTTTTTTTTTTCCTTCCATAGAGACTTGGTTCCTTGAAAGAATGCTGCTTGATACAGGTGTACTGACATGGTGATTCCATTCACAGGAAATATTGCAGGGGTGAAATCCAGCAGGTTCTGAAGAACCGGTAGCAGAAATTTTGAGCAGTTCGGAGAACCGGTAGCAGAAATTTTGAGTAATTTGGAGAACTGGCAAATACCACCTCTGGCTGGCCCCAGAATGGGGAGGGAATGGGGATTTTGCAGTATCCTTCCCCTGCCACGCCCACCAAGCCATGCCCACCAAACCACACCACGCCCACCAAGCCACACCCACAGAACAGGTAGTAAAATAATTTGGATTTCACCATTGAAATATTGCCTTCCACTTACTAACAAATCTTGGCATGTGACTATTTCAGTATTTGATAGCCATGAAAAACTTCTAGTGCAGTCTTCCCCATGCTGGCTAGGAATTCTTAAAATTATAGTCCCAGAAGTTCTGGCATATCTCAAATTGGGCAAGACTACGCTAGAGCATATTGAATCAATTGTCTGCATTCACTTGTGTTGCAGGAAGAATTTTTCTACTGTTTCTCCAACAATGTCCTAAGTGAAGATTAATGTTATGTACTGGTAGTATTGATAGTTGTGCACATCTTCTTAACAATTAAGCTTCTAATGTAGGGGTCTCCAAACCTGGCAACTTTAAGACTTGTGGACTTCAACTCCCAGAATTCACCAGCCAAGTCTTAAAGTTACCAAGTTAGGAGAACCCAGTGGATTCTTTTACTATCGTTGCCCAAATAATTTGATTCTCACACACAAAGAAAAGGAGGTCCCTTGTCAGGAAGACTTAGGATGTTTCACCTCAACAAACTGTGTGTATTTGGTTTTTAGAAGGGGAGACACGTTCGTAAAGAAGGAGTACACTACTAGGAGAAAGCATTCTTTCTTCCAACTCTGTAACAGAGCAAATCATATCTTAAAAATAGCTTGCTTAATAAATAAGATATGAATTGAGAGACTACCTAGTGAGCCGTCTGACACAACCTAGGTATCATATCCCTTTGCAGCAGTTGAAGGAAGGCCTGCTGCATGAAAAATGCCTCTTCTCAAGCTATAAAGTCAACTTGCGCACAACTACTGTGGATTAAAATAATGAGGAGAATTGGCCCTTGAACAGAGGGTTAAAAGGTTCTTTGAAGTGCTGAAGTTCAGACATTGAGAAGACCCACTGGGATTTGAATCTGGAATTTTCAGATGCAACCTGGACCACCTTCAAAGGCTCAGGAGTGGTCAAGGCCTGATCAAGGAGGGCTAGAAAATTGTAAAGTTGCAGCTGGGACCTTTCTCGGCTGCAACATTTTTCTCTTTTGCAAGTGCTTCTGTCTGCCACTCAGTTCTGGCTTTCTCTCTTTGTCCACTGGTTAACTTTTAAGAGTAGCACCACCATAGCTCAATGCGTTTCTCATTTGCTCAGAATATTTCATAGGAAAAGAGAGAGGGAGGCCTTATAAATGTCTTTCAATTGGTTTATTAGCGTAACAGAAAGAGTATAACTATGTTGAGAAAAAGCTGCAAAATAAGCTTCAAGAAATTTTTGAGCTATAACAGAATAACACAGGAGGGAGAAATGCAGCAATTTCCCGTTTTTAAAAAAATGTTCCCTTCCAGTACACAAAAAGCTAATTAGATTACTGAAGTAATTGTTAGCAGTAACATTTCAGCAAATATAAAGTTTGTTAAACTGAGACTATTAAATTAATAATGGGCAGAGGAAGAAAGGAAAACAGCAAGAAATCTGACTCTTGACTAACAAGGCATTTCCAAACAGAAATGAAAGCTGTGATAAGACAGAAAGTTGTCAGTCAGGGGAGTTAACAAAGCAGGATGCCAAGGGAAAAAGGATTTATCCAAAGGAAATGATGCAAATTATTTTTTTAAAAAAAATCATAGCTGGGAATGGTGTGTTGCTAACTTATTCTCACAGAGCCTTGCTGATGGTGGCTAATGGAGAAAATTGCTTAGAGGCGTGAACCCATAAACATATTCCAATAAACGAGAATATATGTAACTCAATATATATGTATATGGTGCTCAAGGACTGTGAATTGCACAGTCCTTGAGCACCAAGGACTCCACAAACCTTTCTTCATCAAGGCAGAGATCTATAGCTCTTTCTCTTGTAATTCATCTGATTCAACCATCTTTGACTTTGATGACCAACACAATTCTGTTGCTCCTATTTTGTCAGATCTGAATGAGTTTCTGTTCTTATTTTCTACCCTCAACATTTTGATGGCATTTTCCTGCTCATAACTGCAGATTTCATCACAAATGTCAGAAAAATCAGATAAATTGCCTAATCTTTGACCTATTACTTGCTCTTTATATGTACATTGTAAGCTTATGCAAGAGACAAATCCCTGTGTATCTAATCACACTGGGTCAATAAGGAATTCTATTCTATTCTATTCTATTCTATTCTATTCTATTCTATTCTATTCTATTCTACGTTATGCTACTCTACGCTACACAAAAATCAAATTATTGTTCATTAACTAAAAAACTATTAATAATGACCAAACCATTCACCATGTTTAATAATGTAGCTCAGAATTGGGCAATCTATTATCCTTCAGATGTCTTAAATTACAAAGTCCAGAACATACAGAGATTGTGAGAATTTTAGAGTAAAACATATGGATGGTTTCAGCTTAATCCTGACATAAAAAACATTATAGCAAAGATTGATCTGAGTTAAAATCCCAAATGAGAACATTTTAAAATATTTATATGAATGATTATGGATTACTTCCATCTATGCAAAGACATTTTAATATACATACAATAAATATTTTAATAGTAAAAACATATTTCTGCAAAATCTAAAATATATTGTTTGATACACATTCTTTAACAAATATTTAAGATTGTTTTAACGAACTGATTCAGGATATAGAAAACTATTAACAACCCATCAACATCATGCTGCAAAACAATTTAAAGCAAGCTTTCCATTGAAGATAGAAAGCAAAGTAAATGAAGAAAAAGGACCCAGAGGAGAAAATCGAAAAAAGCTCCCACCATAAGTTAAATTAATGCTTGCCCCCAGAGGTTATGTGCATCATGTAGCAATAAATATACCATGAAGAGATGAGATTAAAGGGAAAGTTCAAAAAGTAATCAAGCCCCCAGAAGGCAGCATAGGGAGAATGCGATTTAAAACACTATGGAGCTTTTGCTTAGCTGATGTAGATTTGCAGCATTCATTTCCTTTTATAGTGGAATGGATTTGGGGGTGGGGAGGGATGTCATGGAATAAGTCCACTGAATGAAAAATACATGAAAGTATGAAAGATACCTCAAGGTGGAGCTTCAGCAAGCTGTTGTCTCCTGTGAATTAAAGGGAATGGCCAGAGGTAGTACTCTACAAGACATGGCTCTGAATACTGTAGATATGGGGAAGAACCACATATTGGCTGCAGCAGGGAATAAACTATTAGTAAGCTTTGCTCCAGTGGGGGGAAAAGGGACTGTAAATGCAACAACAAAGTAAATAATTGGGGAAAGGAAAGAGAGGGCTTTCTCAATGGTGGCACCCTGGCTATTAAATTAAGTTTTGAGTGAGGCTTATCTGTCGCCTACATTAATCTTATTGCAACACCAAGTTAAGACCATTTCTGGTTTCCCCACCATTTCCATCTATTTCAGCTTGAAACTGTTACTGTTTGTTTTTATGCAGCACCCATGTGCTTTATGGTGAGATATATTTTAATGGATGCATTTTTACGTTCCATTCCTTTTATGAGTTGCCGGGAAAACTTGGTTATGGGCAGCCTCTAACATGATAAATAAGCAGAACAGTAACAGAATAGGGGAAGTGAGTAAGGGCTGCCCCCGCCCTCAACAACATATTTATGTGCTGAATGCGTATTTTACTCCTATCTCCTTTCCTTTGGGAGCTATTATTAAAATGAGAATTACACAAACGATAAATAGTATATTATATTACTATTCATTTATTTTCCATTTTATGCTCTCTGTAGGTTCCGGCAGACAAAATCCCCCTTGCTTCCTCCTCTCTGATTAGAGTAATGCCAAAGGACCATACCAAAACACAGATACTGAACGAGCAACGCAAGTAAGAATATATAAGCGCAGTAACTGAGCTTTGAAATAACCATTTTAAAAAAATATTCACAATGTTACTGAAATTGTGAGAGAGAGTTGCTGTATTTGTGCATTGTAGTAAGCCAGAATTTCAATGAAAGGGCAGGTTTCCTAGTGATTGCTACTCAGCTGCTCCTTGCAAAGTATGACCTTACATGGTTTGTTTATTAATGACATGAAAACTCCTACAAAGCCCAGAGTTAGAAGCTATGGTTTCTGACTTCTCTTCTGAGTGGGAGAGAAACACCAGGGATTTTGACTGACACATCAGAAAAGACTTCTGCACTTGATTAAGGCACTGTTGTGGGCAAGATGGTTCAACAGGCACCATCAAGGAGTCCCAGTATATTTGTGGGAGTTAAATCAGAATCCCCAGAGTTTCACATCAGGCTGAACTCTGCTACACACAATCCATTTCATATGGCAGCATCTTCACAAGCTGCATAAAATGTAGAGCAGGTTCATTTTGCTGTTCTCCGATATGTAACATATGGGATGGAATCATTACAGTTCTCTGTATAATTTTGGGATTAGAACTGCGTGGCAGTGAACTGATGAATAGTCTCTGGTGTGGGCTTTTGTTACATGTTACTTCTAAATCTGTGATAGCGAACCTATGGCATGAGCCGTTGCCCAGCTCAGCTCCACCACACATGCCGGCATGCCTCCCGCCAGCCGGCTGATTTCCAAGTGGGGGGCGGGGCGCATGCGGGAGGCACATGTGCACGTGCAGGGGATCTCACATGCATGCACAGGGGTGGTCTCGTGCACATGCGTGGGGGTGGGGGAGCACGGGGGAGTAGTGTGCCCCCCCATGCCAAAATGGGCCACAGGGGGTGCAGCGGACCACCCCCACTGCCCATTTTTGGTCCCAGGAGGCTTCAGGAAGGCTTGCCAGGCCCAAAACAGGCCACAGGGGGTCACACACACAAGCGTGAGGAGTGTGTGTGAGGGTCACACGTGCATGCATGGGGGTGTGGCATGTGGGGGGCATTGCATTATGGGTGTGGCCACACATGCACACAAGCCCCCCCGCTCCCCCCACTTTTGGCACGCGACGGCAAAAAGGTTAGCCATCACTGTTCTAAATCATCCTATTGTTGTCTATATTGTTGTCTTCTCCCAGCACTCTTCCAGATACCACTGAACATCAACTTCCAATGGCCATGATGAATATCCTAGGAATATAGATAAGCAGCAATGTGTCCCTCATTCCACCCTTTCTCGTTGTATAAGACAGATAACTAATATGGTCACATAACTATGACAAAAGCAACTGCAATTCTCCAGCAAACATACCAGATTGAATCTCTTGTGAGTTTGGAATCCACCTTTCCATATTCATCCATAAACACATCCATTTGTAAGTTGGCATCATTATCGTGAGCTGAAGAATAGTTAGTGATGACTCGTCCAGGAATTCCTAGACACCTCAAAACTGTACAAATAAAAAATAACAAGTGTTTCAAACAATATGACATTACAGGTTAAGCTGAAGATATACTGTATATAATCTGTTCCAATTTCCCAACATGGTACTCTACAAGTTGTTTTGGGACAACTCAATACTTCTCAACCAGTTTCTGGAACTATAGTGCAATGTTCACATTAAAACTAAAACAGTTTGGTGTTATGGTTAAGGCATAAGGCTAGAAACCAGGAGATTGTGAATTCCAGTCCTGCCTAGGCACAAAGCCAGCTGGCTGACCTCGGCCCAATTACTTTCTCTCAGCCCTAGGAAGCAGACAGTGGCAAACCACTTCTGAAAAACTTGGCCAAGAAAACTGCAAGAACTTCTCCAGGCAGGCTGTGAGAATTAGATGTGATTGAATGAAGGAAAAAGAAAAAATAATTCATTATCTGATGTAGTCCACCTCATTATATAGTTCTGTACATGTCTATATGCAAGGACTATTATTTGAACTGCGTTTTTATGCCACTTGTTTTATCAAAGAAGGGTGCTCAAAGCAATGTGTATCCTCCTTATAAATAAGCAATAACACTCCTTATTAGTAGTGCTAGACTTGGGACTACTGTAGGTATCTAAGGCTTGGCTAGTCCCATAGGAATCTGTACTGCATTTGAGAGTCTCTTCTTTGGTGCTCTTTTTGTTGGTTTATAGGGGAGCCAGTGGAGTAAGTCAGTTACCCAGCCTTGTACTTGTATAAACTGATTGGCGGGAGACATAAAGTTTCAGGCAATCTTCTTTCCAGAGCTCTGCTAACAGGAATTAGGAGCCCTCAATTATATTCCCAAAGCATCCATTTCATTTGCATGAAATATTTTTGTTTTAATTGTCAGCTGCATTTACATCTTGAGGGGTGAAAAAGATAATACGTTAGCCGTCCTTAACAGGCTTACAGATATGACCTACTGCTAATTTAAAGGGAAACGGGAAGAAAGTGTGATGAAATAGCTGCCACACTAAGGAGTGTGATAGAGAACCCGAAACCTCACTGGGGCTCCTTAAAAAGCCTGCTAAGACCTTTGAGATTTGTTTTTGACAACACTGCAGTAATTCATCTTTTGTAGCCTATGATGGCTACAGTGCTTCATGAAGAAGAGTAACACTGCACATTTATTTTAACGGTTTGATGACAAATTACCTGGATACATCTACTAGCCCATGCACTTATTGATTATGCTTAATACAAATGCCTTCCAACACTTCGAGCACACAAGCCCTCGGGGCTCATTGGAAATAATTCAACTGACAAGTTCAAGATTAATAGCTTTGCTCTTTCTTTTTTGGGATGTTTTAGCATATTTAATAGATGACTGTCCCCAATTTTTCAATATGGTAACCTTGGAAAGCTAAATAATTGAACTGGGAAAATGTTACATGCTTTAAAGAACTGAAAACTTAAACCAGAACTAATTGATGTTGGAGTGACTATCTAACCTGATGCTCCTCAGATGCATTGTGACCACAATTTCCAGAATTCCCATTTCACACCGATCACGGTTGATTGAGCACTCTGGAATTTGTGGACATAACACATCTGGACAGCACAAAAGCAAATGGGTGCTGTCTGCCTACATAAAGTTTGCACTTTTCTATTTTCTGCCATCGAGTTACATGCCTTAAGCGTCTATGTTTTCAACTTTCTGTCTACCTGTTTAAAGTATTTACTTGCTCCTAGGCTGAGGCCCTAACAAAAGGAAAGAGGTAAGAATCATGGCCTTTTTATTTGGTGGGTTTACATGCTTCATTTCTTGAAGTTCCTGTTCTATGGAAATGGAAAGATGAATATATTCTATATCAGTCTTTCCCAGCCAATGAAAGTGCTGGCTGGAAATGCACACTGAATCCAATATATGTAAGCAGCAACAGGTAGGAAAGGATTATTTAAGACAAAACAATTTTTCTTCCAGACATATCAAAGTAATTTGCTTCTTCTTTTCTTACTTTCCAAAACACTTCATATAGCGGTAGAAAAGTAAGCAGAGTAGGAATGTTTTAAGAAACTTAAAACTGTTTAGAATCCATATTTGAACACATGGCTGGATTGTTATCTAAAAATATTTATGGAAATCTATTGAGAATGCCAATGGGGGTGGGTGTCCCCCACTGAATTAAATGGACTAATTCTTCATTTGACAATTGCACAATTTCACTGCAGAAAATTATTAGAGTATTATAGATTAGTTTTCGTATGCAACTACAGGGGAGGGCACATTAGTCATAGATATCTATATATAGTTATCTGGCAGCATCTATGATTACTGGCAAGAATATAATACAATGGATACATATGCAGGCTGGAATTCTGCCAGCTGAGATAAAAACCAAGTGGGTTTTTTTTACTATATGTATCTTCCACATGAGAAAATATATATACGTGTACAAAAATGTACATTCCAACATCTTCACTTTCAAAAATAAGTTGATGTCTGAGATCGTTAGGGTTCTGTCATATCACTGTACAGAAACAAAGACAAAGATTTCCAGATTTTACCTCCTGAATTTTAGAATCAGTAGTTTACACATATTTATTCAGCAGGTAAAACTTCAATAGATTCAAATTCAAATTTAGAACAGAGCTGGAAGGTACCTTTGAGATCTTCTAGTCCAACCCCCTGCTCAAACAGGGGATCCTATACCATTTCAAACAATTGGCTATCCAATCTCTTCTTAAAAACCTCCAGTGATGAAGCACCCACAACTTCTGAAGGCAAACTCTTCCACTGGCTAATTGTTCTCATAGTTATGAAGTTTCTCCTTAATTCCAGGTTGCTTCTCTCCTTGATTAGTTTCCATCCATTGTTTCTTGTCTTGCCTTCTGGTGATTTGAAAAATAAATTGTCCCTCTCTTCTTTGTGGCAACCCTTCAAATACTGGAACACCGCTATCATATTACCCCTAGTCCTAGACTATGGATGCAGATTGCTCCTCTCCTTATAACACCCTGGTACCCGCCAAATTGGCCCTGCTTAAAGGAACTCCAGAATATGGAATTGCTACAGAAAAAAATTATGGAAATCCTGCTCCACATAGCATAATATGGTAGGTAGAACACAATCCTTTAGGTGGGGAAAGCCAATGTATATGACCCATAGCCCATGCAAGTAGTTACATCTTTATATTCTTTGGTGAGTATTAAGAGTACTAGATTTAATTTTGAGGGCGGTAATTGATTAATATTTTAGCTAGCTTGCTAGCTGGTATTAATGAAGCCATTCTCTCTTAGATTTGTGTTTATAATATTCATTTTAAGTTTATAACTGAGTGAGGCACTGAACATGATACATAGTATCATACATAGTAATACATAGCATATGAAAAACAGATGGAGTAGTTTTATTTAATGATGGAATAAAAATGATTTTGTCTACATTTTGACATGAACTTTTGCAGTTCTCATTTCCTGTATAATTATTAATTGGAACACATTTATGTTACCAAATATGTACTTCTTCAGATTTTAAGATACTCAGGAGAATTTTGTTGTTGTTAGTTGTGAAGTTGTGTCTGACCCATCGTGACCCCATGGACAATGTTCTTCCAGGCCTTCCTGTCCTCTACCATCCTCTGGAGTCCATTTAAGCTCATGCCTACTGCTTCAGTGACTCAGGAGAATATACTAAAGTAATAACTACAAGGGGAAGACAGCTACAAACAGGTATTAACCCTGAATGAAAGAGGGTAGGCCACTAGCTGACTTCCATCCTTCACAGGTTGAAGTCTAATCTAGGCATGTTACAGTGAAAAAGGTCCTCTAACCCAGAGGTGGGGAACTATGGGCCTTTTATGACTTGTGGACTTCAATTCCCAGAACTCCCATGCAGGCTCGGGAATTCTGGGAGTTGAAGTCCACAAGTCATAAAAGGACCATAGTTCCCCACCCCTGCTCTAACCCAAATAACCTCTTCTTCAGTGGAAGTCAGTTGATGGTAAAAAAATAAATAAAACAAATCTATTATCCAGGATTTACTATGTGAAGAAAATGCTATTTGGGCATCAGTTGCCAAGAACCAACTCTGTGGATTAGAGAGTGGAAACATGACATGGTCCATCATGACCTGTAGAATTTCACCTCTGATATACCGTCAATTTTGAGTATGCTGCATTTGCATGGCCAAGACGGTATAAATGCACTGCTGGTGTACTGTTCATCCTGTTGCCTATTGGCATGTGGATTAGCTAGGAGTTTTTTTTGTGGGGGAAGGTGAAGTTTCCTTATCATGGAGTTTTCAATATTCATGCTGACTCAAGTTTGCAGATTCAAAGGCATCTCAGAATTTAATGGCCCCTGATCTGTCCTAACTAGTATCTGACTTGCTTTTTTTTTCTCTTCAAGGTGAGGTTGATACTCTGTTCAGGTAAAGCAGACACTTTGAAAGCACAGGAACTCTGTGCAGTTTCATCATGAACAGATCATTCCCTGGTCAGTGTTGGATTGGCAATCAGTTCTTCCTCAGTCAGATTATTTCTAATAGATAGAATTGAGGATTTGTTTAACACCACAGCTGTTGACATCGCAAGCTTTGGAATAAGGTGCCAAGAATATGCTGATGCCACCCACTCCAAGAAAGCAGTTGTTGGATATTGCATAATTCAATAACATGTTTAACCAGGGAGAACAAACAGAAATAAAACCCAGACAAAGCACATTAGTAAATCTAAATTAGACTTGGGGTTTAAGATTCAGGGGGATGGATGAAATTGCCCTCCCCTAAAAAAAGATGACCACAGTTCAAGGAGAGAAGCAACCTGGAATTAAGGAGAAACTTCCTAACAGTGAGAACAATTGACCAGTGGAACAGTTTTCCTTCAGAAGTTGTGGGTGCTTCATCACTGGAGGTTTTTAAGAAGAGACTGAACAGTCACTTGTCTGAATTGGTATAGGTCTCCTGTTTGAGCAAGGGGTTGAATTAGAAGGCCTCCAAGGTAACGTCCAGCTCTATTCTGATTGATTTATTGATTCTAAACTCTTGCTGGATATGCAGATGATGTCTGGGTAGCAAAGAATGTCTTTGTACCATTACAGCTAGTGTCAAAAAAACCCAAACAACAGTTGGATTTTGATGACAGCGAACTATGTCTTCGTACATTCTATTTTGACTATTCCACGTACTGTGCTTTACACCTTCGTCCTTGAAATGTACCTTGAATTTTAAATTGGTACAACTTAGTGGCAACGAGGCTGATAACTGCTACAAGGTCAGGAATTATAGGGTGTCTGCACTGAAAGATGTTACTTATGGCCAAATGTTTGGTGGGCAAAATTTAATATGAACATCTTTTTTAAATTTTTTTTTACTAACAATCATTTGGCAATTAGTGCAATTTTAAAATTCTAGTTGGCTTAGGAGCTGACTAGATATTCTGTGGGAATATCAAGATTATGAACATGTCTGGCCACCAAATCCTGCAAAAGATGCAACTTGCAAAAAAAAAAAAAAAAATTAAGAGCTGTGGTGGGGCAGTGGTTACAATGCAGTATTGCAGGCTACTTCTGCTGCCTGCCGGCTGCCTGCAATTTGGCAGTTCAAATCTTACCAGGCTCAAGGTTGACTCAGCCTTCCATCCTTCCGACGTAGGTAAAATGAGGACTCAGATTGTTGGGGGCAATATGCTAACTCTGTAAACTGCTTAGACAGGACTGTAAAGCGGTATATAAGCAATGTGAAGCAGCATATAAGTCTAAGTGCTATGGCTATTGCTATTTGCATATCAAAAGTTCAATTCTTTGTCCTGTACAAGAGTTCCTTACATAATTCCTAGTTAATAAAATTCCTCTGTATTTAGGAAATTTATAAAGAAATATTTTCCTGCTGGACTTTTAATTGTTTATTTTAAGAAGCTTTTATACTTTTTGTATTTTAATCAAGGGTAAGCAGTTATTGATACATATTTGAGCAGAGATCAATCCATTAATAAAGCATAAAATGTACTTATGTTGAAGTAATTTGGGAAACATGGGAAAATGTACTTCTGATATGTAGGAATGAAGACATGTACAATAGAACAAGCTATTGGAAGAGAAGAAAAGTAGAAATAGGGCTGGTGTTTTATTTTGTTTTTTGATTTGGTTACTATATTTTTCAGAGTATAAGGTGCACCTTAGTTTTTGGGGAGGAAAATAAGAAAAAAGCTGATTGGCAGGTGGATCGCCTCCTGGAATACCCCCAATCAGCTGTTCCCAGGGGTGAATTTTAGCAACAGATTCCTTGATTGTGAGCTCTGTGCCTTGCTTTTTTTTTTTTTTTGCTTTTTTTTCCCTGCCTCTGAAACTTCTGAAACTCTGTTTCAGAAAAAACTTTTTCCTGCTTCTGAAAGCCTCCAAAATAAAATATATTCAGAATAAAAGCCTCTGAAGCTTTGTTTGGGGGCTTTTTTTCCCTGAAACTCTGTTTGGGGGCTTATTTTCTGAAGCTTCATTTCTGATGCTTTTTTCAGCCTCTGAAACCTCCATTTGAGAAACTGGGCAGGGCTACATTCAGAGTATAAGACGCACCCAGATTTTCACCCTCTTTTTTTGGGCAAAAAAGGTGCGTCTTATACTCCGAAAAATACTGTAATTCCAAGCTTAGTGTTCACTTCAATTCTCGTAGTCCAATGTATATTAAGTAAATTAATTTTAACAGGTATAAGGAACTTGTAAACCCTACTGAATTACGACTTTCATCATCCCTCATCATTGGCATATTTCTGAAGCTGCCAGAATTTACAGTTCAGCGACATCTAGAAGATGCCAGATCCTCAGCTCTGTTCTATATAAACTTTAATTGTTATATTTTAAACAGAGATTAATTATACTCTTGGTACTACATGCACATGAATAATATTAAATATCAAAAGGTGCTGGGGGGGTGAAAATCTCTTCTTTGGAAAGGACATCAGTGTATTAATAATATCATTCTTTGTTGCACATTTTGTCTCATACTTACAAGTGTTGAAAACGCCAGCAAAAACCCAGCACTGCCCATATCGCACTGGCTCCTTAGAACTAAAATACTCCAATAAAATGTCTACACTTCCTGTCCAGGATGATGGTGGTACTCCATATTCATAAATGTTGTCCCAAGACCCATAAACAACACCATTATCATCTTTAGAATTGATCTGAAGAATAAATGAATAAATTGAGTCATTGCTGATGTTACTCTCCATACAGACCAAAAATATTTAATCTATGCCAATTATAAACTATTGTAAACATTACCAGAATAATGTTAGAATAATTATATTTTAAAAAAAACAAAGAAGATACAAAGATTAACATTTTGATGCAAACAGGAAAGTTGGATTACATGTTTATTTTGATGTTGGAAGTAGAGAAGGGTCTCTAATAATGGTGAAAGAGATTGAGCTGACCCAACAGCTAAAAATAGGTACTTTACAATTGAATCTGAAAGAAAACTTAGTCTTAAAACATTAAGTATTATGCAACTACAAGACACTCCACATTTTTCTGGAGAAATAGAGAATGACTACTCAACGATGAGGACCCAGATTGTGGGGGCAATAAACTGACTTTGTATAAATATACAAAAGTATGAAAGCTATTGCTTAACGCATTGTAAGCTGCCCTGAGTCTCCGGAGAAGGGCGGCATATAAATTAAAGCAAAAACAAAAAACAAAAAACAAAACAAAACATTTTGCCCAATTGATTCTTATTAGCTCTTAAAGGCAAATCTGTATTAGATTCTGATTTGGCAGGTATTGCTGAGTTAGCTTGGTTTTTAACCTAGAAAGTGTTTGAGCCTGTGTTTCCTGAGAACATGGGCAGGATCCTCAGAACTGTTAGTTCAGTCACCTACTTATAAGATCTATTACCCTGGTTTGTTAAGATTTCCTGGGAGATGACAAGCAGTTGGATCCATAAAATAATAAATTCAGATATGAAGCAGTACTATGTTCCCTCTTAAAAAAAAAAAAAAACTATTGCTATATCCTATGGCTCTGGATAATTTTTATTATCTTCCAACTTCCAACTTTTTCTCTGGTGGTGAGATCAAGGAGAAGCTGTTTGGATTAAGGTTCCAGAATCCTGGAGAAACAGATGGTTTGGATCTGTTTCAGTCAAGTTGCAAGCTGGGGCATAGTATGGAGACAGTGTTTATCATACGTGTTGCTGAATTCTGGTGGAACTAAGATGGGGGTGGTCCTTGTTCTTCTTGACTTCACGATGGCTTTTGACTCTTTCTGGACTAGCTTCTGGACTAGCTATGGGATCAGGAGTGTTGCAGTACTTCTTCTCCTTTCCCCATGACCAGATCTAGTCAGCAATGATGGCTGACTAGAAGACCAGCCTGAACCAATCTCCTAGTTGCAGGCTGTCACAGGGCTTGACACTCTTGCCTCTCCTGTTAACTTTTACATGAAATAGCTAGAGGAGGTTGTCCATCAACATGGGGTCCAGTATTATTAGAACATTGAAAGTACTCAACTGTTTATCTCAAATTATGATGGGGAAATAATGTCTCAGCACTTGGAGGCTGTTGGTCTGGAAATGGGATAACAAACTCACATTCAAGTCTGACAAGTGACTGTGGGTAATAGCAATAGCAATAGCACTTAGATTTATATACCGCTTCATAGTGCTTTTACAATCCTCTTTAAGCGGTTTACAGAGTCAGCATATTGCCCCCAACAATCTGGGTTCTCATTTTACTGACCTCGGAAGGATGGAAGGCAACCTTGAGCCGGTGAGATTTGAACCGCTGAACTGCAGCTAGCAGTCAGCTGAAGTAGCCTGCAGTGCTGCACTCTAACCACTGCGCCACCTCGGCTCTGTACATTGTTCTTCACATACTAATGATTGTCCTAGTTTATATTTCAAGCACATAGACCAAGGGTGTCAAACTCAAGGCTCGTGGGCCAAATCCGGCCCTCAGGGTGCTTAGATCTGGCCCATGGGGACGCCCTGGAGACAGTGAAGGACTGGCCCGCAGTGCCTCTGCGACTGAAAACAGAGCTCCGTTTTCACTGGCAGAGGGTTGCAGGAGGCTGTCGCAGCTGGAAATGGAGCTCGGGAGCCCATTTTCACTGGCAGAGTGCTCGGGCCACCATAGGTGCCCCAACATGAGTGACGTGAACATAAGACATGAACATAAGAGCTGGCCACACTTACCCTGGCCATGGCCCCTGCTCCCTGAGGTCAAAGACAACCGTAATGCGACCCTCAATGAAATCGAGTTTGACACCCTTGACATAGACAGTTGTCAGTGTTTGTTCAGTGATGAGCAAACAAACATCAGGCAAGCAAAGAAGCATAAAACTTTGGACCTCCTGATTCTTCAGGTCTTTAAATGATCTTTAAAATCTTGGAGATTACCTCAAGTGGTGGCATGAGCATGCCCATTTGATGTGCATAGTTTGTCTTGGATATGGTATGTTACTCCTCATGTTTAGACTCATTTGTATTTTAATTGGATTTTCATTGAACGATACCCAGAGTCAACGTGGCTTTGACAGCCTTATAACCCCCAAAATACTAAACATGTCAAAGCCTTCTTAATTCTGGAGTTGTAATTGTATAATAGGAAATATGACATCCCACAGCATCTTTCCCCAGTCTGATGTGCTGGACTTACAATTCCCCAAATTGTCAACTAACATGGTAAAAAATTCTGCCATTAGAGATTTTGAGGTTTAGAGTCCCCATATACTTGCAAAGCAATGAGTGGAAGGATAATCTATGCATGGGTTAAAAACACCTTTTTCTGTCTGATATAATGCTTTAGAGAGAGCCTGCAACAACTTCAGTGGCTCTGTTACATTTAAGACCACAAGCCATAATTCTGCCTTCCAGGCCGTGCTGGCCATAGGATCAAGGCATAACTGCCAGTGTAAATTCACCTGCATTTCTCTTGACAAGCTTGAGTGCACAATATAAGGATATAAAATTTAAACAAACATGGATGGGGATTTTCCTACATATAATTCCTACAGGAGGAAACATCTTATCTAGATCCATTCCAGTCGGGTTTCAGGTCTGGGCACAGCACGGAAACGGCATTGGTCGCGTTGGTTGATGATCTCTGGAGGGCTCGGGACAGGGGTTGCCCCTCTGTTCTGGTCCTGTTAGACCTCTCAGCGGCTTTTGATACCATCGACCATGGTATCATGCTGCACCGGCTGGAAGAGTTGGGGGTGGGAGGCACCGTATTGCGGTGGTTCTCCTCCTTTCTCTCCGACCGGTCGCAGTTTGTGTTGGCAGGGGGGCAGAGGTCGACCTCGAAGCCTCTCATATGTGGAGTGCCGCAGGGATCGGTCCTCTCACCCCTTCTGTTCAACATTTATGTGAAGCCGCTGGGCGAGATCATCCGTGGCTTTGGGGTGAGATACATCAGTACGCTGATGACACCCAGCTGTACATCTCCACCCCAGGCCACCCCAACGATGCCCTTGAAGTGAAGTCTCAGTGCCTGGAGGCTGTGCGGATCTGGATGGGGAGGAACAGGCTCAAGCTCAACCCTTCCAAGACTGAGTGGCCGTGGCTCCTGGCATCCCGATATAGTCAGTGGACTCCATCACTGACTATTGGGGGCAAGTCCTTGGCCCCCACAGAAAGGGCTCACAATCTGGGAGTCCTCCTGGATATGCAGCTGTCCTTGGAGGAACATCTGACCGCTGTAACCAGGGGGACCTTTTATCAGGTTCGCCTGATTCGCCAGTTGCGGCCCTTTCTTGATTGGAATTCCCTGTGCACAGTCACTCACACCCTCGTCACCTCTCGCCTTGACTACTGCAATGCTCTCTACATGGGGCTCCCCTTGAGGGGCACCCGGAGGCTCCAGCTGGTCCAGAACGCAGCAGCGCAGATAGTGATGGGAGCAGCATGGCGCTCCCATGTAACACCGCTCCTGCGCGAGCTGCACTGGCTCCCAGTGGTCTTCCGGGTGCGCTTCAAGGTGTTGGTTATCACCTTTAAAGCGCTCCATGGCATAGGACCTAGCTATCTTCGAGACCGCCTGTTGCTACCGACGACCTCCCACCGACCTGTGTGCTCCCACAGAGAGGGCCTCCTCGGGGTGCCATCAGCCAAACAATGTAGGCTGGTGACCCCCAGGGGGAGAGCCTTCTCTGTGGGGGCACCTACCCTCTGGAATCAGCTGCCCCCAGAGATAAGGAGAATCCAAGACCTCAGTGCCTTCCACCGTGCCCTTAAAACCCACTTTTTCCAGCAAGCCGAGCTGGTTTAGGAAGAAATTTTTTAAATTTTTTAAATGTTTAATTGGTTTGTGGTTTTTTTAAATTTTTGGGCCAAATTTATATAAATTTTAATTGTTTTTAATATTTGTATTTCATGTTTTTAATTCTGGCTGTGTACCGCCCTGAGTCCTCAGGGAGAAGGGTGGTATATAAATTGAAAATAAAATAAAATAAAATAAAATAAATAAAAATACATTATACACTGAGCTTCAGTTTCCGAGGGGCTCCATATTACATCAGAATGGTTCTGCAATTCAGGTCCAAATCTATAATATTTCAGAAAACAAATATTTCTAGAAAAAGAGTATTTTACAACAAAAAGGAAAAAAGGGGTCATCTAACTCATATTTGTTCCAATGTATTTCCCCACAATCTCAACCATTTCAGCCTATGTTTTCAAAGCTAAGGGATGAGTTAAAAGGAAATAACTAGGTCCATTGTGGGTTGCTCATCACAAAAACAAGATTTTGCTTGTCTAAGTTTGCTAGAGGTGAAGTAACAGTTTTGCTGACTAATGACTAAATGGAAAGCTATTAGTGAGCTATGCATTTCCTCCCAGCAATTTGAACCAAATCAGTGGAGGTAATGCAGAAAAAGCATCCTTGCTTTCTACTGCTTTCTTGTTTGCTTGTAATTATGTTAATACTGAGCTGCTACATTCTTGTCAAATAAATCATGACTTTCATTGAAAAGCATTTGGCTGGATTAACTACTAGTTTCTAATTAGAAAATCGACGTACTGTGAACCCCGAAGTTGGACGAGATAAGTATTTAGTAGGTCTAATAGGTTTAGGTAAAGACCCTTGGCTGTCTTGAAAAATAGGCCAACCTAAGACATGAATAAGGTGGCATATTTATATTACAAATGTTTGTCATATACTCCAAAACCTACAATGTTGCTACCAAATCACAAACTTGGAAAGGAAGAGGAAAGCTGGATTAAACCTTTAATCATCTATACTTTTTTTTCCAGACTAAAGTACATTTGTGACACTATTTATGGACACACCCATAAAATATTTGCAGATATTTTTAGTTAGTTCTTACATAACAAGAATTACTCTTGTTATATCATAGCTATTGCAGTTTTAAGAACAGAGACTGAACATAACAAATAACAGCTTATCTCAGGGTATTTGCTGAAATCATGTTAATGAAGGTTCAAGATGGGGATCTCCTGATTATTAACTACAATGCTTTAGCAACTGAAGACTGTATTAAAATTCAGTAACACGGGTCAGAGCTGGACTTCCATACAAGTGATGTGGGTTAGGCCAATGTGATACTGGAAGGCAAAATTAAAATTGATGGTCTGGTTGGGAAAAGGTTAATGGTGGAAATCAATATTCCACCATTCACATCCCACTGCAGTAAAATGGGAGTGCAATATGGAAATGGTCTTACTTATTTTAATAAAAACAAAACAACAATGGGGAAAATTACAGTACGGAATGTTCGTACTTTTGGCTCTGAATCTGCACAGTGCAATTTTGAAATGATTCAAGAGCCACAAAATGGAGAGGCTTATGAAGTCCATAAACAATATGGTGTCCCACTTCTGTTTAATTCCAAGCTATTTTATCTGAAAGTCTTGAGGGATATCCTAAAAAATATTGCTAATTAGTTAAATGAAATGATAGTGAACTGAAGCAATTTGGTAATTCACCAGAATAGAGATTACAAGGGTGATCAGATGCAAAGAAAGGCAGGTTTCTGATGCCCTGAACAGTAGAAGAGAGAATTTGTTAGGGCACTCCTGAAGAAGTTCATCCTTCTCTCTTTAGGAAATACTATCTGCCTGCTATAATTACCAGTAATTATAATTACTATAATTCATCATATTTTCTTCTGTCATACTAACAAACTAAATTCAACACTAAAATGCAATCCTGTACTAAATCATTTAATGATTTTTAAAATTAATATTAGTTATGGGATGATAAGTTTGATGTGATGTAAAAAGTGTTATCCCATATAAAAGCAGGATATACATCTATTAAATAAATGAAGTTGTGTCCATGTTTAAATAGCAATGCCATGAACTGGAGCAATTCTTTAGGTCGTAGATCATGGGAACAGAAGATTTAACATTCCCCACCACCAACCCAATGAAAATCTCTTCCCCAAGGTGTTATTAGTTCATCCAGCCGAGACTAATAACAGAGGAAGACTTTGCTTTAGAACTGAAACATCAGAGAAAAAGGTTAGATCTTCCTTTCATGTTTGCACCCGACAATGATAACAAATACAGTAGATATGGTTTCCTAAAACATGGTTAGTGTGGGATTAATTTGGACTATAAAGAAGAGGTTTTAGTGTGTTTCATTGTATTTTCAAAACCAGCTCATGGTTGCTGCAAAAAATAATTTTTCTAGCATTAATTGGTTTCATGCACATACGTTTTACTGGAAAATGCACTTATTATGCCCCAATGAATGGGTCTTCTATTGTGGGGAACTAAATTGTTAACTCATGCTCAGCTGCAAATATCTCATAGTCTTCCATCTACCAGGTGCAAAATAAGAAGTTTAGAAAATTGTCTGAAAGTTACATTTTTTTAGAAATCTGTAAGAAAATTAAACCATTCATGGTTTAATAAATGTTTTGCATATAGATATATGCTGCCACAGGGCAAAAAAATCTAAGTATATCTAGAATTCCTTTTCTCCACTGTGGGGATATTAGTTCACTATTCCTGTTTATAGAACAAGCTATGGGAATACATAACTTCTGCTTACGGAATACTTTTTTAATGCCACGTAGATATTTTAAAGAATTTTGTCTTGAATCTTCCTATAAGGTTCTAGGCACCAGGGACAACCTTACCTGGTCATGTGTTCATTCCAGGAAGCCCCACAAAAAAGAAGAAGAAGCAACCTCAGCTTGGACACCCATGAAGTGAACATGAATAGCGTTTGATTTGAAAAAGAGGGAAAAGCCAAGAGACTCACTCTACTACTGAAGTAGTGAATTGGCAACTAGGTTTTTAATAAATTGACCAAAGCAGAGATCTTCCTTGAAAACTAAGTCACAGAACAGAACAAATTTGCCCCAAGCCCCAATATATAGTCCTGCTATATATTTAAGTAGAGTAAGAAAAAAAATTGTAAATAGATCCCAAATATTGCACAAAGTATATACTTATTACATACCATAGCAGAGCCAACACGGCTGATTTTGATAGGATTCCCTCGGCCAGAGAGGTCCAGTTGTGCTCTGTCCATCAAATAGAGGCAAGCATCCAAAATACCCTCTTCAAACTATATAAGAGAGAGAAAAACAAAAATATAGATTCATCACCTATTTTATATTAGCAAAATAAACAAAAACAGGACTTCAGCAAGATTTTAGTTCCATGTTGGAAATGCAATATTTCTGTATACTTATAACTTCTGCTGAATTAGTCCAGAAAAAAATACAGAAAGTTATATAAAGTTTTTAAGAACATAGCATAAACATTTTTAACATGCTAATGAATTAGCACTTGCTCATGAATAAGGAAGTGACAGTAATATTTTCACCATAGGTGAATCTGTTGCAAAATTATTGTTGTAAAATTTAGATTAATTTCTGCTTGTTTTCTCAATTATTTTTATTTATTTATTTATATCCCACTTTTTATTATTTTTACAAATAACTAAAGGCAGCGAACACATCCAACACACCTTCCTCCTCTTATTTTCCTCACAACAACAACCCTATGAAATGAGTTGGGCTGAGAGAGAGAATAACTGGCCCAAAGTCACCCAGTTGGCTTTCATGGCTAAGGCAGAACTTGAATTCATGTCTCCTGCTTTCTAGCCTAATATCTTAACCACTAGATCAAACTGGTTCTCTTAACTTAATTAACCACAGGATAATTATGATTATTATCTGAATCCTGAATCATTTTAAATATTTGTAGTTTAAGGAAATCAGTTTTATAAGCCATTATTTGAAGTTGACTTGTTCTGGAAATCCATAATGCACCATTAAGATTTGTTGAGTTCAGATAAAACTCAATGTTTTGGCATTCTTTCAGAGTATGAATATTCATGGACTGGAATAGATCAACCAATGGGGCTTGTTTTGGAAATAAAAACTTAAGGAAGAAGTCTGGATGTGGCTTAGGCAACTGAGTCTGTGCAGAGAATTGAAACTGAAACTAAGCAGTCTGTGCTTGTTTGCTCTGCTGAAATGAAACTAACTGTTCTCTCCTGCCTTGTGTTCTGTCTGTAACTTCTACCATGTTGGTAAAAATCAACTGTTGGTATTATAAATACTTAATCTGTTATCTATATATATAAAAGCGAAAACCATTCACTCTGTAATCACAAAATCTCCATAACCGTAAAGCCTACAAACTCGAAATTTGACACGTATGTTCCTCTTGGCTTCTAGGTGCTCACTAAGAAAGGATTTTTCAAAATGACCATCAGAGCACTAGTATTTCCTATATTATTATTAACACTCTCTGATGCTAAGGAGTTCTACTCCTCCTCCCCACCTGAAAAGAAATCTGTTCCAAATTCAAAACACAAGCAGAGGAGAGGAGTTTCAGTTTCAGTTTTATTTTCACAGCAGCAAGCAGCTTTAATACAGAACACTTGAGCTAAGCCATGGCCAGGCTCCTTCCTGTCTCTTTCTTGCTCACACAGCAAATACTGCTTCACTTTCCAAACAGACCTCTGATGCTAAGGAGTTTTACTCCCCCTCCCCACCTGAAAAGAAATCTGTTCCATGCTCTGATGCTAAGGAGTTCTACTCCCCCTCCCCACCTGAAAAGAAATCTGTTCCATGCAAAACACAAGCAAAGGAGAGGAGTTTCAGTTTCAGTTTTGCTTTCCCAGCAGCAAGCAGGGGATAGGACAAGGGAGGCTTCTGTGGGGCAAGGCTGAGGGAGAGAAGGGGATAGGAGAGGCTGGTCATAACTACTCATTAATTTTCAAGCTTTAACTGCAATTTATCAAGCCCCATCACATAGTTTCGAAGCAAAGCACGTGTGTCCAGCTCATTATATATATAAAGAAGTTAATGAATCCTGCTGAATCAGTTATCTGTCTGTGCTTCTGGATTTGATTTTGCAAGAAACTCTGATACATTCTTCATGGCTAGATTGCAAAAGAAGTAGACAATCCTGAAGACAATTGTGGTTCACCCACATTACATTGAACTATGGTTTGACATAGCATCCAAAAGCATCCATTGTCTGCCTCAACTTTGTACCAAAACTCTTTGCCATTTCTAGTTTGTTTCTCTGTTGATGTTATTAAAACAAAGGCATGGATTTACCAAAGAATACTAGTAACTTAACTCTTAATGAAGTAGAAAACCAACAAATTTTTCTAGTACATTGATAATTTTCCAGTAAACTTTACATCATTTCCAAAAAGTAACTAAGGGAAACAATTCTGGACTTAGTTGACGTATGTTGAAACATGGCCAAACTTGCATATCACACATAATGGTGAAGTTTGCATTGGTAAACAAATTCTATTGTAAAGTTGGAAACATTATATTTTAACTTTTAAAGATAGGTTTCATACTGCACATGGACCTCAAAAGATTGAAAACTTCTTCTTTCAACCACATGTGCATATAAATGAAACCAGAATAGATTCTTATTTTATGTTTATCTTCTAGGTTTTTCATGCTAAAGCATGAAACTAGATCCTAGAGCAACATTCAAATACCAACATTATTAATTTGGAACTGAAAATGGCATATATGGTTGTCTTCTCTCACAATCAGCCTGTTGAAGTAAGAAAAAAGAACTGCTAAAAGTCACTCAGAGAATGTGGTGGTTGAACAGGGGACTTGTGCAAGACAGATATATTTTAATGTATCCATAGCTATAAATCATTTTCATAAGAATTGTATAGTTGTTGTTCTTGACTATGGATAATATGGCTTAAAGCAGCAGCTGCTGCGACAGCCAGAGGTGTCAATAGTTACCCAAAATATTAAAATAAAATCACATATTCCATGTGAACTTTAGTACTAAAATATACATATGGTATATTGTAGAGGGCAGTAATACTTTCATTCTAAGAACAGCTTTCAATCATATCTTATATTGTTAATACCAAGTTGGAGTCCAACATGTCTTGCAGTGTCCTGAAACTATCATCTTTGAAAATGAACTCTGAAAAAAAAAAAGACTAATTCTGGGGCCCAATGACAACAATGTCAGGAATAAATAGGGGGCAGAAGTGCCTAAATAGAACAGAATTCATTACGGAAGAACCTGCCCTATGGTACAGTTCAATTTGCTCAGAAGAAATTGCATAGCAACCAAAAAATGACGCTGTCGATTGGAAGACAATCGCAGAGATGGCGGTAAAGGCACATGACTTCAATTACAAGCTGCTCTATGTAGTGATAAACAAATGAGGTAGTGATATTTCCCTTACAGGCTGAATCCTAACAATTTTTGAAGTTTTTCTTTAAGCATACAAATTTATTCTCTTCTTTCTTTAAAAATGCTAACTGTCTGAAAATAGCAACAATGTATAATAGATTGAATCTGTAATTTGTTAGGATATAACACAATGGTGAACTCTTTAATACACTTGGACCAGGTAGGAGAAGATGCATTTATAATTGGTCATTTCTTTGCCTATGTCATCCATAGTTTTTTAAAAATTCTTCTTCTTTTGGTACAGAGCAGAATATCATTACTAAATAATGAGTTATAACCTCATAATATGAAGCTTAGTCCCAAAGGAGATGCTCCCAGAAATATCTTCAAAAAACTGGATGTTTATCCTTAAGGCTGACTCACATATCTCAATAGTGTACTCTTGTAAATTATGGAAAAAGAATACTCACTGGAAATCATACTTTAGAGAGGATGGACAGTAATACTTATACTAATGGTGTTTTCAGTATTGAACATACAGATCCATTTTAAATGTCGAAATCACCTGCCTACTAAAGCAAACAAAAAAAATTCCCATATAGCTTTAATGATAAATTCCTTTATTATGCATGAGTATTCATAGACAAGGGGTTGCTCCGTCAGATGCCTTTTTTTTAAAAAAAATCAGAGTTGTGGCTGTTCTTAAGTCTGATTGTGTAAGTTCTAGTCATCCCATCAATTATGTAAGTTTAGTCAATAAACATGGATTTGATGCCCAGATATTGCCAAGTGTGTTTTATAATGCATTAATCTTCCTATATTATCAACTTAGTTGGGTCACATAAATAGAAGAGAATATAAGTTAGAGTATTCTCCTTTAGAAACCAATGATCCATCAAGATGACACCTCTGTCTGGCAGTGTCTTGTTTCCAGGCTGCACTGTATTTTTAAACACTTTGAAGAATTTACAGCTCCCTATTCTAATCCTAAAGTCTGCCTGTTGCAGTACATCTGTAGTAGTGTTTACTGAAGGGTAGCAACTAAGATGATATGGTAGTGTCATTGTCCAGGATAATTTCTGAAACATATCTCAATCATAAAAATGTTTAGTTTGTAATTAAAGCAGCTAATTGCAGAAAACATGTTTCTTTCCAGACGTGTTTCTTTCCAGATGAAAATATATCAATCCAATTTCTCCTTGTTATTTTTCATCATCTACTTTTAATAGCAGACCTACACTTCCTTGTCTTTTTTGCTTCTAACAAGTTCTATTGGTTCTCTTTTTTAATCATCCATCACAGTCTAATGTGATTGGGTTTAGCTGATCTTTCATTGAAGGTTTGGGTGACTGCAGTATCTCTTTTTTCATCGCCTATATTTGTCCCTTTCACTCACTGCTTCTTAGAAAGCACTTTGTGCAACCATACTGATTTCTTTTGACAGCCACAATTTTTTTTCCCTGATCTTAAAGAAGCTCTTGAAAATGGCTTTGTTGATCTTGAATCTAAGTTAGGCCAGATTCAGCTAGTACATGGATGTGAAATCACAAAGTTGTAGACTAGACTAGGAAATTGGGAAAAAGCCATATTTTTCCCCAAATTAATTACATGGACATATCTCATTTTTTTGAATGTTAAATTCTGGATGAAAAAACTAAATAATCTTATGGTCATTAACACTGACATGTTAAATCATAATTAATACTGACCTTTCTGTTAGCATTAAATATATATATATATATATATATATATATATATATATATATATATATATATATATATATATATATATATATATATATATATATATTATATAGTTTCTCAAGGTAAAACAATATTTTTGCTAAGATTTTTGTCATCATGTCCTATCCTCTTTTGATCAGCCTTCAAGGTCCTGGAAGAATCTTGTTTTTAAGGAGGTGGAGTGGTTAAGAATGTTACAGTTGGGCTGGTTTGTAACTCTTAGCTCCTAAACATTTAATGTAGCATTCCAATACAACATATTACTGTACTGGACTACCTGGAGCAACTTGCCTGCTCAATAGAAAGCAGCTTCTTAAGTTGCTGTCCATGGTGCTTTTGAGTTCTGGGTCTGCTTCTATTGTTTCATTTGGACCACTGACCTTTGGATTTATTAACAAGATGACAGTGATTACTCTTTAGTTTTCAATTCCACTTACACCAAGTTAAGAAAGAATCTGATGGAATTGAAAAGGTTCTGCATATTACAGACCCTGTCACCAGTTAGTGAAAGAAAATGAGCAGAGGAGATCCCACAGGTGATTTTCAAGAGGCAACTGGACTTTCTGTTTTTTCTGTGAAGATATTTCGCTTCTCATCCAAGAAGTTTCTTCAGTCCAGTTGCCTCTTGAAAAAGCACCTTTGGGACAACCATGACCTGGATGACTGAGAATCTCCATAGACATTGAGCAGAGGGGAGTTAACAGGTACAAAAAGCTGTGATCAAGCCAATAATCAAGACTAAAAAAAGTCAGTAATCAGAGTAATCAAAGGTAAGATCAATGCTGAAGAATCAGGATTGATATGAGTTTTTAAAAAAGCACATTTAAAAGATATTCAAAATAGAACTGGAGATCACTTTCCAACCTTACTCCCAAAAACCATGGATAGGTCTATATTTCAGTTTTCTGTTACTCCAGTCCCACTTTGTTTTGCTTTCCTTTATGATATTTAGACATCAATCAGGGGTGAAATGCTCCCTGTTCGGACCAGATCGCCCGATCCGGTAGCGATGGCAGCGGGTGGTTCAGAGAAGCATTTTTTCTACAACCTCTTCAGTCGAAAAAAATGCTTTTAAAAGTAAAAACAGAGCCTCTGCCGATCAGGCAAATCAGCTGGGATGGTCAGAGGCTTAAAAAAAAAAAGAAAGAAAAGCCTCTGCCAATTAAGCAAGTCAGCTGGGATCGTCAGAGGCTTTTAAAAGCATTTTTTTACAACCTCTTCAGCTGAAGAGGTCTTAGAAAAAATGGTTTTAAAAGTAAAAAAAAAAGTTGGCCACACCCACTCAGTCATATTACCCCACCTCCACCAAGCCACGCCCACAGAACCAGTAGTAACATATTTTACATTTCACCACTGCATCAGATCCTATCCAATTTTTGTTTGAAGTTTCTGAAATCAGTCTGCTAGACTCCAAAATACAAATTACATTTCATTTTCACAGCTCTTGCTATCGAATTCCAAAGTGACAGTGTCCCTTTCCCCCCAATGCTTCTGCCAACATTCTCTGTCAACCAATTCTTCCCTGATGGTCAGGTTTCAGGAGGACAATAGTTCTTCTTGACCCTTCCACCTTCTGAGGGATAGACTTGACAGCAAGACAAATCAAAACATTTATTGGATGTTCTGTTTTTAGTTGAGTTAGACCTCCAGCAGATGTCAAAGTAGTTGGCGGGGGTGGGGGAGGATTTACTGCTGTAGCTTGCTTGTATAAATGTTTCATCATTTGTTCCAGGATAATGCTTTCTAGTCAGCCCCTGCAATATCATTCTTATTTCTTCCTATTCCTTGCAGTCTTACTCAGAACTTTCAACAGGGATTTCATCCTCAGAATTGTGGATTTGTCTGCACATGTATGCACTATTTTACATTTAATGCTAATTAAATGCTCTTTTTCTGTTTGGACTATTTTTAAAAAAATATATTTAAAAGTATGTATTGTTGGCTATAGTCTATTATTTTATCATTAAGCATATTGATTAAATTGGCCCAATGGAGGTCTAAAAGCTAGATATTTAGCATCATCAATATCTAATAAGACGTGGAAAATATATACCTCAAGCAATCTAGATTCTAGATTGTTGGATTCTAGAAAGAGAGAAGAAGGGATAAATAAGATACTTGTTCTATTTTGTGGATTTTATGATCTTTGCAAGCAGTGGTTGACCCCAGCAATTTGATCTCTCTTTCACTATTTGAAATGTCCTTGATTTGGAGATGATTTAAAATATGCCTTATGCAGGGGTGAAATGCTCTGAAGTCTGCTACCAGTTTGCTTTGCTACCAGTTCACTTCACGTGCACATGCACAGTGCACACCAAACATGCTTCCATACTGCAGGCACTACTGCGCAGCACTGAAAAAGGAGGATTAAGAAGCCTTTTCTGAGTCTGCAAAGATAAGTAGAACAGCGAGGGGGGACAGCTGGGTTGCACGATTTAGATTCGTTAGAAAGCAGGATTTCCTGTTTTTTAGCGAATATAAATTGCGCGGCACAGCTGATCGTCAGAAATACCAGTTTGCCCGAACTGGTAGCATTTTTTAAACTACCGGTTTGTCCGGACCGGTAGCATTTATTACTACCAGTTTGGGCGAACTGGTCTGAATCGGTAGCATTTCACTCCTGGGCTTATGCCAGGTTTTACTAAATGTGACCAATCAGTCCATTTTCATGGTGATGAAATAAATGTTATCTTTCATTAATGAAAATATAGGAGTTCAAATTTGTTATCTTGGGTGATGGGGTGGACCAAAGAGGGTGTTATGCCAAAGCTGGAATGAATGGATAAATGAATAAATGAATGAATGAATTTATGCATTTTTGTGGGGGGATCAATCAGCAAAATATAATTGGCTGTAATCAGGACAGATGTTATTTGGGCCAGTTCCAAAAAGCTGACTGACTATGGAGTAGCAGAATAATGGGTGCTGTGTCTAGATGAGAAATCCTTTTCTGAATCTTTTCATTTCCACTTTAGCCATTTTGAAAAGATTTGCATCAAGGAACTTGGCAGAGAGTCTTCCTTCTCAGTACTTTCTGACCTTACCATGGCTTTTGTGTAACAAATAATTTAATCCTGTTAGTCTGTTTGAACAGCTTGCAGGAGTTAGATCTGTCTACTGAGTGATTCCATTTTCTAACCAGAATGAAGTGAATGGGTCATTGCTGGTAATTCTGGCTTGGCCCTCTGGCAGTTGACATATGGTATTCCACCAAGCTTTTATCACAGAGATTGCTATCATCTATAATCTATAGGAAGCTGCTGACAGAAATCATCGAGAGCTTTGCTGATGGGCATCATAAATAAGCCAATACTCTTCCCCCCTCAAGTTCTATATTTCATTAGCTAAGCATCAAAGACCAATTGTCTTATTTCTAAACCAGTGTACTGAGGCTGTGGTTAAATGAATGAGCTGAAATATAATCTAAACAAGGTGGAAATAAAGCTGATAAGAAGACCATAGCCCTGTACAGAGCAGATCATCTTGCCTTTGACAGATGAGTCAATAAACCTTATGTCTTGCTCCAAGAATTGAGAGATACTACTGGAACCTGCTTTATGCTTAGGAAAAGAGTTATACTACACAGCTGTATGAAAGCCACTCTTTCCCAGAGGCAAGAAATCTTTCCATGTTTTGACCCTGTAATCCCAAACTTTGAGAAGGATCGCACTCTGCCTTACACAGGATTGAAGTGAAGATGATGCAGATGTTAGCAAATATAGAAGCCTGATGGCTTACACATTTGAACACTTCTACCTGCATTTTCTGGAAATTCGGGAATGGGATCCAGTTTTCCTTGGATATTGTTCCACTTATGTTACCAATAAAATTAGGAAGCGTATATGCCAGAAATTGATTATTTCTCTGATACTGAACTTCTCGCAATTAAGATAATAAAGGAGATAGGAGTCACAATGATGAAGTTCTGCTTAGAGACCAAATTATTATCAGCTTATCCTATATAGAAAGGATCAGGCTCCACCACCACTGCCTGAACCTGCTGGTCCAACTGCTTCTATAGATGTCCTCTACATCTAGTTACCTTCCAAAGAGCTTTTCTTCTTTCACTGATGATAGTTACCCATTAATCTTAAATTAGAATAGAACAGTAGGTTATGGAATTTGGGCCCCATTGAACGTTTGATTCAGTTAGATAATCATGCCAAATTGCCTCTTCAAAAAAGCTGGAAGCTGCTGAATACCTGTTATAATTACCGTTAGATATTTACTTAAGTATTAGATACATAAAAGAGTTCAAGACAGTGTGTACAACACTTTCTCTTCCTTTCTTTCTCCGCAAGAACAACTCTATGAGATAGGTTGGGCTGAGAATAAGCAACTCAAATGGTTGCTCTGGTTGAACATGGACTAAAACCTAAATATTCCTACTTGTCATCCAGTACCTTCACCATACTGGGTGTCTGAGTTTGAGTTATTGACCATGGTTGCTTTTGATGAGAAACAGGTAAGATGTGTTCCTCTGCTATTTGTATTTTGTTGAGTTTCTTTAAAAAAAAACTTTAAAAGAAAATGAGAACCTGCTTTTCAATTAATATACATCATTTTCTCAATTTATATTTGTCATATCCATGTGCCTCACAGATAAATCAGAATAAAAATCTGTGATAAAATCCATATAAGAAGGTGGTGGTTGTTTTTACAAATAATGTGGTGTGATGGTTATGGTTAAGACTTAAAAACTAGGCAAAAAACAGGTTTTAGTCCATTCTTAATTGGCTCATCCTCAGTTCACTGGCTGATTTGGGACCAGACACTCATTTCAACCTACCTCACAGTGTTGTTGCTATAGGCAGGAAGAAATGGAAGAAGGAAATGTTGTGCGTGCCATTTTTAGTTGTTGGAACAAAAGGTGAGATATAAAACTAACATAAACACACATATACACATCATCCGTCTGGACCAAAGTGTTCCAGACTGAGATACCGGCTCAGTCCTTTCAAACTTTTATTCCTTTGATTACTTCTGTTATGTATTACAGGGCAGCCAGCCATATACCCTTAGTCATTTGCCTAGGTGTATTTGACTAAGCAGGAGTGGATCAGGTTTCAACAGGATCAATCTATTTGCTAGGAGTGCAGCATTTAGTAGAAAAGCTGTTCTTCATTTATTTCAAATGGATTTACCTGACCATAGTTCCAGCTTCTTGATCGTATATTTTCAGGAGCCCCATAGAAAATAACCCCAAGGTCATTCAGGACATACTCTTTCCTTTCTTCTTCTTCATCCATAAACACCGCATCCTCTGCATCAGATTTTTGTTTATAAAAACAGGTTAATACATGTACTTTTCTAGGAGTAAATATTGGAATTTAATACAGTTGAATGATATAAGAAAAGGCAGCCTTTTGTTCATCTCCTCGTAGCACATAATATATTTTCTCCTCTGCAACTGGAAATGAAACATGCTCCAAATTAAAAAAAGAAGAAAAAAAAAGGAAGGATCACAACTCTCAACTATTTTGAGCAAGATCTGTAAAGCATGATTAAATTGTCACCTCTTATCAGGCACTTTATGATTCTGGGTTATTAAACTGAAATGTCTGAGAGCTGTGAGAGCATTAAGCACCCACACGGCAGATCAAAGAATTACTTTGAAACTTTGTAATTGTGAGCAATTCTACACAAAATGATTTAAAGGATTAATCTGTTTAGGAAGAGTTGCACATTGTGATAGGCATGAATATGGTTCCTTTTTGTACAGAATATAGACTTTTAAATAGCCACTTGGTTCATGTGAAGATTGAGACACAAGGAGGAACATTTTATGATAGACAGCTCTTTCTGGTTTAGGCTGGAGATACTGGAGAACCCCATTAGACCTGCATTTTTAATGAATTAACCCAATCCATATTACCTAAATACATTTTTGGATTTTGCAGGGAAAATCTTAGCTCCAAAAAGAAAAATCTATATAAACTATGAATATTAAGGAAACTCACTAGTCCTAAAGGACTCTACATTTAGTAAATGATTGCTGGAACCTGCCTGATCAGCTGATCCAAAGCTCCTGGCTTTGTCATTTCGGAATATCATGAGCTAAACACATCTTTATATGTCTACAAGTGGAGACCTGACTGGTATTGTGCCATTATTCCATCAGATTTCCCAAAAAAGGGCATATGTTCTTCTGAGAACATAAAAAAATATTGGCTTAAATGCATCCCAAAATCAGGCATCTTAAATTTCATTTTTTTGGGGAAGAAATGATGATACATAGATCATTTCCACATATCAGTTGCTGTTTTTTTTAATGATGGATGCTTAAATATGTAAAGCAAGGCAGCCTTTCAAAGAATGACAGAATGCATGAATAAATAAAAATATACTGGGAATCCATTACATGGTGAATGGAAATTCCAGCACAGTCCTGAGCAAACTGTCACTTGTTACAGGTACATCATGGTAGTGGAGGAAAATATTAAACCTTCCCTCCACAATGCTCCCTCTATCCTTGTTTTCTTTTTAATTGAAAGCTTTAGATGTGATGCATTTGGAATAATAATCTATTTGCTCCTGTCAAAGGGATGATTCAATATAGCCAGGAGATTGCGTTCTGTCTCTGTCATTCTCTTTCTTTCTCATTAATTGTATTATATTTATCTGAAAGGAAGATTATAGTTTCCTCAATAACATCCATTTCAAAATGATGAATGGAGGCACCCCTAGGGTGGAGAAAATGTCTTGAATTCAGATTGTGAGCTTATCCACCTTTTAGATAATAGTCTACCCGCGGCCGCGTGGGTAGTCACGGGAGCCGCGTGGCGTTCCCAGACAACACCTCTCCTGCATGAGCTGCACTGGCTCCCAGTGGTCTTCCGGGTGCGCTTCAAGGTGTTGGTTATCACCTTTAAAGCGCTCCATGGTATAGGACCTAGTTATCTTCGAGACCACCTGCTGCTACCGACGGCCTCCCATCGACCTGTGCGCTCCCACAGAGAGGGCCTCCTTGGGGTGCCATCAGCCAAACAATGTAGGCTGGTGACCCCCAGGGGGAGGGCCTTCTCTGTGGGGGCACCTACCCTCTGGAATCAGCTGCCCCCAGAGATAAGGAGAATCCAAGACCTTGGTGCCTTCCGCTGTGCCCTTAAAACCTTCTTTTTCCAGCAAGCCGGGCTGGCCTAACACTTTTAAAAATGTTTTTAATTGTTTGTTATTGTTTTTAATCACGGGGCCAAATTTATATATATCTTTTTAATTGTATTTTAATGTTTGTAGTTTATGCTTTTACTTGGCTGTTCACCGCCCTGAGTCCTCAGGGAGAAGAGCGGTATACAAATTTAAAAATAAATAAAATAAAAATAAAATATTTCTATATTTATCTATTTAGATGCAAATTTACTTAATCTGGCATCCTCTAATAATTAGACATCAGCTTCCATGAAATTCCAATGTTAAATGACAGGGGACTGGAGAATAGTTGTCTAATAGTAGCCATTAGTGTGCCTATCTATATACTACAGGTTTCTGGTAACACAAGTGGGATGATGAACATAAAGAAATTGTAGAATGAGACAAACTAACTGGAATTCTCAATTGCATCTCTTTAGAAAGTCAGATTAAGGTTCTTTTTGAATAAATTATAATGATACAGTTGCACTTAAAATGTGGTTGTTATTGTCATGATTGTATACACACTGTATATGCCTTACCTTTACACCAGGGGTTGAACAATATGTAAGTATCAGTGTCTGGATTTCGTCTTGTTCTGAGAATACCCATTGGAGTCAGCACTGCAACATACATGCGGAATTTTCCCACAATGCAGTTTGCAGCTGGCATAATATTCAGGGCCACAGAAGTGTTGGCCCTGTGGGTGATCTTAGCACCCCATTTCCCACTTTCCAGCTCTTGAACCAAAGGAACGCGGATGTAAGTGCCTTTGTTTTGTTGTGGGTATCGCCCTGGAGAAAAAGGGAAGTGAATTTATTAACTTTGTGAATGAGAGCAGCAAAGCAAATCATTTTGATTGCCTAGCAAAATTTGGACTCACAATTACTTAGTGTAATATCCATTGCATTACAGCAACAATAAGTAATGTATCAACAAGTATAATTTAGTTGTCTCTCATCAAAGTCTTTGTCTTTAACAATTTTTTTATGTTACAAAATTAAATCTTACCAAGGCAAGATTTTTTATCATTTCCACACAATATATTTCTCCACCCTGGTGCATTCTAAATGTTCAAGGATGACAATTCCCAGAATTCTAAGCCAGTATCTGCTAAGAATTTTATTTTTTCCCCCAATATATTTGAAGGACACAGGTTGGACTCTAGGCTACCACTAAATAAGAAACTGAGTCTGGAGTCTGGAGCAGTATGGAGTACTATGGAGAACCATTTTATTTTGGCAGAATGCTGATAAAAGAACCCAGGAAATGTAGATCACAAAAAATCTGTATTTCAGTGACTTAACCCAGGAATAACATGTAATCAGATCAGTGGTGAAATCCAAAGTTTTTTACTATCGGTTTTGTGGGCGTGGCTTGATGGCATGGCAGGAGAAAGGATACTGCAAAATCTCCATTCTCACCCCACTCCAGGAGAAGGATACTGTAAAATCCCCATTCCCTCCCCACTCCTGGAGGAAGGATATTGCAAAATCTCCATTCCCATCCCACTCTAGGGCCAGCCAGAGGTAGTATTTGCCAGTTCTCCGAACTACTCAAAATTTCCGCTACTGTTTCTCCAAAACCTGTCAGAACCTGCTGGATTTCACCCCTGAATCAGATGTACCAAAAGCAACAACCCAAGAGAGAGGGCACATAGAGTTAAGAATGGAATATAAATATTGAATGGAAACTTATTTTTATTAAACATGAATGTTCTTAATGCTGGGCTTCACTGGTGGTTTAACCAAATGGCAAATAAACCTCTTCTTTGTGAAAGGAAAAGGCAACTTTCGATAGGGGTCAAGCCCACGTAGCTAGCCAATTCAAAAAGTGAGACTACATCTGTTTATACTGTACATCTTTAACACTATTCAGGCATAAAAACACAATCTTGAAAATTGTGAAAGTAAGTTCTCAAACAGGCTTAAATCAAACAATTAAAATGGAATCTTTTTCAAGCATTTCCTTCTTGGAGTCCCCACGTCTGGGCTGACCTACCTGTTACACCAATTAATCCCTCTGCTGCCTTCTACAGTTTCTCACAGTTGGGGAGAATGTGATATGGGGTCTATTAAATTTATCTTTTAAGATTTGCTGTTAACCCATTGACTTGATAATTCCTAGAATAGGCATGCTGTCCAGAAGCCTGTGTAATTAGAAGTCCTAATCTGCTCTCACAAGAGAGTCTTCTGCCTTTTCTCCCACTGCTCCTTGGAATGGCCTTCCATGACTTTGGAGATACCATCTTTTTAATTTCCTTCTACTAATCATTCCTCCAACGATTGAGGGCAAAAGAAGAAGGGGATGGCAGAGAATGAGGTGGCTGGATGGAGTCACTGAAGCAGGCAGCGTGATCTTAAATGGACTCTGGGGGATGGTAGAGGACAGAAAGGTCTGGAGGAACGTTGTCCATGGGGTTGTGATGGGTCAGACACAAGTTCACAACTAACAACAACAAAATCATTCCTCAAAACTTACCTTTTTCAGAGTCTTACTCAGAGCAATACATTTTTTTGTAGAAACTCAGATTCATACTCAGGAACTAAAAGTGAAGAGTCAAGGATAGGACTCAGATAGCCTGTTTTTACTGATGTTACAGTAAAATATTACAGATATCATCAGCCCTAATTATAAACATCAACAACTATTGTAGAATCATACAACCAATACCATTATTTGTAACAGGCGCAGAATCTGATTTTATTTATATTTCTGGTATCCTTACATGATAATGGGCTTCTTGTAGCTTGTTTCTCAGCCTTCAATGTGGAGGGTCTCTCTACTTTGTTTTGATAATGTTCCTGTCTGGCTTGGCCTTCAGCCTTTACATCAACTGAGCCACTTAGTTTCTAAGTCCCACTGCTCCAAACCAGCTATCTAGCCTGAGTACCTGCAACACAACTAACCACTCAACTCAGTTATTTTCTCTGATTAGCCCTATTTCCACTGCTTTCACCTTTCAGCTATTATTGCCTGTTCTCTTCCATGTTATAGCATTTTACAAGGAAGGAGGGGGAAAGAAAGATGAATAATAAACTTCACAGACTGCATTAAGCTACAAGTTTTGGCCTTAAATGGTTATGTAAAACCAGCACTATGACTTATAAATCATGATTTATGGTTGAATGAGTTGTGTGTAGCTAGGTGGTAGCTTATTCAGCATTTAAAAGAAACCATGGATTAACATGACATAAAAACTCAGTCTGACCATTCTAAGATCTAAAGAACACCTTGAAATTGCAAATTTAACCCTAGAGACTATAATTACAGTATATATAACTGGTAAGAATTAAAATAAGAGCATAGTTGGGGAAAATAGCTGTATGAATACGCTCCCCATCTTTTGATTGTTTTACAGGTACTTCTCATTTAGTGACTGTCTCACTTAGTAACCATTTGCAGTTATGAAGGTGATGAAAAGTAACTTTACAACTGGTCTTTATATTAGTGACCTCTGTAGATCTATAAAGCAAAGGAAATCTAAAGTAAGAACATAAGCAGAGTCATAGTTTTACTCACCAACTACTTTGTTTAATAATCAAGTTGTCAGGCTCAACTGTGGTCGTTAAATGGGGACTATTTGTATTTTTTGATAGTTATACTTTAAAAGGGATAATCTGTTGCTGAATCAAGCTGAAAGTAAAAAAGTAAGAGAGAGGGACAGACTTTGTATAATTAGACCCCCCAGAGTTGAATTTAATCTAACCTTGCATATCTTCCAGTTTTCAATAGTAATTTCTGAATGCCTAGCTATATAACTCCTTATAAACATTTGCCTTTTCATTGAACTACCAATCTTCAAGGCCATAGATCTTACAAGCCCATATGAACAGCTTGCTAAAAATATCGGTTTGTTATATGCTTTTTGGTTGACACAGCCAATTTTTAATTTATGATTGTAGTGCAGGAATACTAGACAGACACCTAATAAATGAAGTCCAGTTAGACTGCACTATAGAATAATAACCTGATATCTTCCTATATGTCCAGTGATGGGGGGGAAATCCAGATAACACAAACGCCATAAGGGAAAACAGCATATCAATTTACAAATTTCAAAATTTGGGAAGGAAACAATGTTTTTGTGAGGTGATGGGAGAAAACTTAATCTCTGATCCTTGTATCAGCTAAACATGTGTGCACGAAGGAGCTCTCATTTCTAGTATTGTGTGAATGGAGAATAAAATTCTAATATTAGCAATGAATGTATACAAAAGTATTGTGAATGGATTGTGTAACACATGTTTTCCTCATTTCAAAGCCAGCTATATTGAATGCCAAATAAACTTGTTTATTTGGGGCCTCAATCATTTTGGGCTAGGGGAATTAACTTTCTCCCAAAAACAATTATAATGAAGGGAAACACCAGTCACAGAAAAGAGGTTTACCAAGAGGAAAACTAAGGAGATGCCCCATGACATCTCCCACCACTAAAAACACTCTGCCTTATCTTTTTGTATAGGCAGATACATACATGCTCATCACATTTTTTTTCCAGAATAAGCAATGTTATGCAAGAAATTAGTAAACTAAAGAAATTAAGGCATAAAACAACAAACAGAGAAATATGCATAATTCTAGTTTGTACTAATATTATTCACTAATACTTCTCCTTTCTTGCTATCCTTACAAATTAATTATCCATGCAACTACTGCAGTCCTACATTTCCACTCAGTTTCTCAGTCAACTAGCAATAGCAATAGCACTTAGACTTATATATCACTTCATACTGCTTTACAGCCCTTTCTAAGCAGATTACAGAGTCAGCATATTGCCCCCAACAATCTGAGTCCTCATTTTACCAATCACAGAAGGATGGAATGATGAGTCAACCTTGAGCCAGTCAGGATCAAACTCTGCAGTTGGCAGAGTTAGCCTGCAATATTGTATTCTAACTACTGCGCCACCATTGCTCTACACATCACAATCAGCATAGAAATGTTCACCTCCATTCACATCTCCAGCTAATATTCCTCTAACATTTACCACAAGCATTCCTGAAACACTGATCCATTTAAGCAACAAAGGGGAGATCATATATTCTTGTCTTACTCTCTGACAGTTTTGGATCATTTGCTAAGCCTTATTTTTATTCTTTGCATGCTTCAATTTCAACATATACTACTCATGTCATATTCAGCAACCCACCTTTAACTCCATATTTGTGCAAAAGCTCTGTAATTCCTACCTATCATCTAGATCAGCAAATGTACAATATGCTTTTTCTCATAAATATATATTTTCCCCATGACAGTTGAAGAACAATAGTCTATTCTGCACAATCTATGACCAGCACAAAATCACAATGCACTTCCCAAATGGCACTTATTGTCATCTCTTTACTCATTGGATAAAATTCTGCAAACATTTTCCCCAACACACCTAACAAATTAACCTCCCTGTAGTTCTTCCATTCATTCTTGCTACCTTTCCCTTTGTCTTACAATAACGGTATTCTTCCAATTGTCAGGTACTGGTACAGTTTTCACACATATATCAAACATGTTGTACAATCACTCCATAAGTAAATTGTGTCTATTTTTCCAGGCCATCACATATGGGTTTCAGCTGTTCCCCATTTTTATTTTATTTCCATTTGAGTTCCAGTGCCCTTTTGGAAATGCAGGTTTTTGATGCTATTCCAGGGGTGCAATGCTCCCGGTTCGGACCGGATCACCCGATCTGGTAGCGATGGTGGCGGCTGGTTCGGAGAACCGGTAGCAAAAATCCCTGTGCCCTCCCCCCCACCATGACCAGCTGAGCCGCACAATCATCAGAGGCTTTTTTTAAAAAAACTTTTAAAAGCATTTATTTGCTTCTCCTGGCATCCTCTGTTGCTTCTGCTATTGGTAGAAGTGGAATTCATAGCTCCAAAGACCACAACCAAAGTTTGAAGGCATTCATACTTTCAAATTAAGCAATTCAGCCAGGAAGGATTAACACTTATAAATCCATCAGCTAGTGAGGAAAGGCTCCTTGCTCTCAGGTGAAATGAAACCTTTTATCTAAAAACTAGCCAGTTGAGGCAAAGATAACCATCATTTCATCATTTATTGCCTCTTAGAACCAAGCCATTCCCTAGATTTATTGAGTTTACAGCTAAGAAGACACCCATTGAAAGTTTAAGCTTGCATGTTTAACACATTTTGTTATCCAAGATATCCAAGATAACAAAAACAATGCAAAATTAATCTGAGAATCTGGATAGATGGACCTTACCATTTTTGCAATTACTTTTAAAGAACAAGTGGCTTCTGAAAAGATGATTAAAAAGTCAAGATGGCGTTTGCAACCATGTTGTCAAAGCCTTGCCCCCTTGTGTTTGTTAGCAATAGCACTTATATACCACTTCATAGTGCTTTGCAGCCATCCCTAAGCATTTACAGAGCCAGCATGTTGCCTCCCAACAATCTGGGACCTCAATTTACCAACTTCAGAAGGATGGAAGGCTAAGTCAATCTTGAGCCAGTCAGAATTGAACTCCTGGCAGCGGGCAGAGTCAGCCTGCGATATCGCATTCAAACCACTGCCCTATCACGGCTCTTGATGCTGATGTGTCAAAAGGGGAGGGGTTTTGGTTGCATGATCACAGTTACTTTTTTTTTTTAATGCAATTTTATTGAATTAAGAACATATTACAATTCAAACTAAACGGTTCGGCAACGTGTAGTCATATTGTATATTTACAAGTGCGGTATCTAGTCAATTATCTAATCATTTATACAGTTTGTACAAAAATTCTTATGAGTAAAATTGATTACTGTTTAATCAAAGTACAATAATATACAGGATTATCATTGTGCATTATTCCACATGAGTATTAACTTTTGCATTTAATTTCTAGCCACCTATACCACAAATCCCAGATCGCATAGAATTCTGAATCTTCCTTTCCGTTTAACACATACGTTAATCTGCACATTTCTGTGCAGTCAAGTATCTTATTGACTATCTGTTCCTCAGTTGGTCCTTTTTTCTCTTTCCAATATCTAGCATAGGAGAGTCTAGCAGCTGTAACAATATGAATAATCAGATATTTCTTGTCCTTTCCAAATGTTTGTTTTAGCACTCCTAGGAGATAGATTTCCGGGAGGAAGTTAATGTCCTCCTTTAATATTTCTTGGATCCATTTTTGTATTTTTTTCCAAAACTTCCTCGCTTCCGGACACGTCCACCACATGTGATAGAAGGTACCTTGGGGGTGACCACATTTCCAACATTTAGGGCTTGCATTTGGGTAGATCTTGGCAATTCTAGATGGTGCTAAGTACCATCTATATAGTATCTTATACTGATTCTCCTTATAGCTTATTGCTCTCGTCAGTTTAAGATTGCTATGTCAGGGCATCAATTAATCCCATGTTTGGCTCTGGGAAAAATCACCCTGGTTTAGAGGAGATGGATCGTGGCTTATTCCAAGTTGCAATATTCTGATAAAGAAAATACGAAGAAAGGTTTCTAATAAAACTCATTTATTTGTTATAAAGAAAATAAAACACCTCACTAACTAAGAAAAAATTAATTGTTACATTTTGGCAATCGAGATCTCCTGCCGGTCCAGCCGGACCTCTGGCAAGAGAACAAAGGAAGAAGTGTGTGAAGCAAGTGAAGGAATGCGGACATGCGTAGTAAAGTACTGATAAGGAACTTGGCAAACTACAGTAAGTCTATTAGTCCAAAAATAATGAAGCTCAGCTGGGAAATAAAAAACGCTGTGACATTCTATTCCATATTTCTTCCCAATCATCAAGATTTATCTTTGATTCAATGTTTTTCCCCCAAGCAATCATTTGGTCTTTTAATATTTCTCCTTCTCTATCATATTCGAGAAGGTAGGAGTATAATTTAGCTAATAATTTGTTCTCACTACCTAGCCATACCTTATCGAAACTATTTGTCCCCATCTCTATTCCCTTTTCTTGTTTATCCTTACTAAAGCGGGATTTAATTTGTATATAGGGCCACCAATCTATATGGATCCCTTGCTCTTTTAGTATCTCATTAGGCATTCAAACCACTGCCCTATCACGGCTCTTGATGCTGATGTGTCAAAAGGGGAGGGGTTTTGGTTGCATGATCACAGTTACTATCAGGATTTTTTGACCTATGTCAAAAAATGTCCCTGCCCAGTACCTTACTTAATGTAAGAAAATCAGAATACGCTATCTGCTATAAAAGGTTGTCTTGCTTCTCATCAGTTTTCACTGATTCAGAGACCATGCTTCTTCTAGGGAATTGGCTCTATTTAATTACCTCTGTACTAATACTGGTAAGTATAATAAGTTGATCTAACATTCATCCAAAATCTTTTGCTTATCCCAAACTTCTTTAATCAAATGAAATATTCTTTTTTCTTCAGTCAAAAATAAGTAACACTTTTGTTTTCTCTCAAGGACTAGAAATAGCCTGCATTTCAGTAATTTCTGGAACTTAAGGAAGCTGTAGACATAACTAGGACCAAGAATGGTAAGATCACTTCTTCATTCTTCCTGATCTTATCTCACCTCTTTTCATTTCTGGCACATGGCACTTTCACCTCTTGATCAAAATCAGGAACTGATTGCTTTTACCAGATTATAGGCAGTCCTCGATTTACAACTACTTGTTTAGCGACTGTTTGAAGTTGCAACAGCAGTGAAAACAGGGACTTATGGCAAGTCCTTGTACTTACAACTTCACAGCATCCTCAGTCACTGATCAAAATTCAGGTATTTCTCATGTATTTTAGGATGGTGGCAGCATCCCGGGGGTCATGTGATGGCCATTTCTGACCTTCCCAGTAAACTTCCAACAAGGAATCAATGGGGGGAAGCATGATTCACTTAACATAGTGATTCACTTAAGAAAAGGTCATAGAGTTTATTGTGGCTCATTTAATAACTTACTTGTTTAGCAAATAAATTCTTATTCCGACTTCTTCTTCTTCTTGTGCCATATCCCTCATCGGACATTGGCGATCATGTCGGCAATCCTATTTTTGTCAACAGTCATATGAAAAAATGCTGTTGATTCCAACTGGGGTTGAGGGCTATCTATACTAGCTTCAAGAAGGGCTTTACATTAGACCAGAGGCTACAGGGGCCTGATAGGGTTCACTTTTTATATCCTTAAACATTTTTTATGGCCGTCATTCCATTGTGTGTGTATCCTTCTCATCCAAACTAGGTGCTTCTGTGTCCTAATGTCAGGGTTCCAAGTAACACCTCTAACGAAAGAAAACTCCGAGGCTAGAGTTTCCTCAAAGTTACTTTATTAGTGATATCATATTGGCACATATGGGAAAACCCAAATCTGAAAGTTTCCAGATAGACCCACAAGTCTATCACATGGTCCAATCAAAGCACCATCCCAACTGGAGATGCCTCCCAGTTCCAGCTTTCCAGGTGCAGGGCAAGATGTCCTTGACTCTCTAAGAAAGGAATGTTATTATGACTATATATCACCCATGTTCCATACAATCCCCCTTCCCAATTTCCCACAGTAGTAAATGTGGCAGATCTGAAGGCCCAATGCAAAAGATGGCTTCCAGGCCTGACACCTCCTTTGTTTCTGGTCACTTACACACACATACTATCATTCTAACCAAACTTCAAATAAAATGGTTTAATTTCATTTTCCATTTCCTGGACCGAGAGAAGTGTGATGCTTTGAAGGCAATTGGAATTGGTATGGCAAAGCCATTGATTTCTGAGGGGTGTTTGTCCCATACCCACCCCTCTTGTGCCCTAGTCATAGAGATTTCTTGCATTTCTGCATCATCATCTAAATGATGCAAAGTGGAGCAGGCACCTCACCCCTAAGCAACAGCATCTCAGTTACACTGATGTCAGTTTTCACTGTAATAAGTCTCATTGTTGTGTGCCCACCGCCACTATACAAGGATGGAAAATTCCTCCTCACAAACAGCAGAGGGAGCACAAAGACGCAGAAGAGAAACCGTTGGCTGAATTCTTGCATTAACAGTTATTGTATTCTCCCCTTTGGCAAATATTTGCTCTCATCCTTAAAGTAATATTTTGAAAGCAGGTGTTCACCACCATAAAAATTAGATTTAAAACATAACTGGATTCTATTTTTAATTATTCGGTGCAGCCGCACCTAAACAATCTTATAATGATGCATGTTTCTGCTTTAGGGGAAATGTTTACACATGATAAAATTCCTATTTTTTCCTCTCCCTTTCAGTGTTTGATTCATTTATTTTACTGTGAGGGACTTTTCATAGTATTAAAACAACAGGCTTCCAGGCATGTCCAAGAAATGTAATAAATGCGGCAGAATGATGAATAACTAGAGTAACCTTGTGAGAAGGGTGTATTACAAGGTGATGTGATAATATCTGGGTTTCTTTGGAGAAATCTTTTGAACAACTGTAAAGAAAGAATTAGTAAGAAAAAACTCAGTGTAAAATCACATTTTGGCAGTAAATAAAACTGGGCAAATAAATATTTACATATGAAGTGCCAGGAGCTCAATACCTGAATACCTCATAAAAATATGATTCCCAGAGGATAAACAAAATCCCACATCCATTTCATGTTTTCAATGGACGCTAATTGCTTCCATGCAGTTTGTTTGTTTGTTTGTTTGTTTGTTTATTTATTTATTTATTTATTGATTGATTGATTGATTGGTTCGATTTATATGCCGCCCTTCTCCGGAGACTCAGGGTGGCTTACAATGTGTTAAGCAATAGCCTTCATACTTTTTGTATATACCTGCTTAGTAATATGGTATCTAGTATGACCTTGTAGGGATGTGGTGGCTCAGTGGCTAAGATGCTGAGCTTGTCAATTGAAAGGTCAACAATTCAGCAGTTCGAATCCCTAGTGCCGTGTAATGGGGTGAGCTCCCGTTACTTGTCTTGCCTTCTGTCAACCTAGCAGTTCGAAAGCACGTAAAAAATGCAAGTAGAAAAATAGGGACCACCTTGGGTGCGCCTTTGGCATTTAGTCATGCTGGCCACATGACCACAGAGATGTCTTCGGACAGTGCTGGCTCTTCGGCTTTGAAACGGAGATGAGCACTAGAGTCGGGAACGACTAGCACAAATGTGTGAGGGGAACCTTTACCTTTACTAGTATGGTTTAAGAAGAAATTTTTAAAATTGTTTTAATTGGTTTTGTGATTTCTTAATGTCTGGGCCAAATTTATATATATATATTTAACTGTTTTTTTAACATTTGTATTTTATGTTCTTATTTTGGCTGTACACCGCCCTGAGTCCTCAGAGAGAAGGGCGGTATATAAATTAGAAATAAAATAAAAATAAATAAAAAAATAAATAAACCCAAAACAGGTGAAATCAATAGTTAAAACATCAGGGACATCCCTGCATTGTTTCCAGATCCAGTTAAAATCTGAAGGCCTTCATCCTGCTACTCATGGTATCCTAATCTCAGACTTTTTACTGAACTACAGGCAGTCCTCAATTTACAACAGTTCATTTAGTGATCGTTCAAAGTTACAATGGCACTGAAAAAAGTGATTTATGATTGTTTTTCACACTTACAACTGTTACACCATCCCTGTGGTCATGTGATTAGCTTTTGTGAGCTTCTGACAAGCAAAGTCAATGGGGAAGCCAGATTCACTTAACACCAGTGTTACTAACTTAACAACTGCATGATTCACATTAACAACTGCGGCAAGAAAGGTGGCAAAATGGAGCAAAACTCATTTAACGTTTCACTTAGCAACATAAATTTGGGTCTCAATTTTGGTCATACGTTGAAGACTACCTGTATTTTCCTCCTTCCTCATTCTTCCCTTTGATACTACATCTTTCAGTAGTATCAAAGGGAAGGATGTATGCTTATACAATGAAGGACAATCTTGTTACTGATTTTAGTTAGCTGTTTGATAGATATGTTTGGCTGAAGATGGATCAAAAATGCTTCAAACGAAAAATACATTTTTGTTATTCCTGATGTTTAGTAATAGCATCTTATTTCACTCTCTGACTATAACTGTTATTCACTGAATTGTAATATCTATACATGGTAATTAAAAGGAACAGGAATCCTATCTTCCTTGCTATTCATAAGCACACACATAAAAAAGCAATTAACCTAAGCTTACCACCACTTGCATATTCATCAGGAAATATACCATACAGGCAATGCAAGCAGCCAGATTAGGATAGCCATTGAATATAGGTCTTTGCAAAGTTTTATGACGTGCATATTTTATGTCCTTAGATGCAATTTTAAAGTGCACTCTTAAATATGTCAGTGCATAAAGATGCACTATAGTAAGGTGACCAATCGTCCTCCTTTAGGGAGGACAATCCTTCTTTCGTAAGTTCTGTCCTCTCTCGAAAAGTGTCCTCCTACATGTCCTCCTTTTCGATATTTGAAGGCTAATCGGTAAATCTCCATATTCGATCGATGGAGATCTGATCCGTTGCATGTGATGTGACGTATTTGTATTTGACATGATGATTCATCAAGGCTCGGTACAGTGCTGCGTGACGCGATTATGAGACGCATGCGCTCCGCACAGGAGAATTGTTTTGAGAGAGTGTACCGCGCGCAAGAGGCTTTGTTTACTATTCTGTATTATTGTGGCAATGAATAAAATGTTTCTTTTATTTACGATATTTTTTTTCTTCAATTTATTTGTGTCCTCCTCATTGTAAAAAGGTTGGTCACTTTAACTATAGCTTAAATTGTCTGAGATATGTACTGAAGGACTTATGAAAAGAAGAGACAAAAGAAAGGATGCTTCATACTATGATTTTTTGCAGAAAAATTAGCCACATCAGCACAATTCCAAAGTAAATAAATAAAAATAAAATAGTTATTTCTAGTGAACAGTTTTCAACCTCAAGAGTCAGATAGACTTCATTCCTTTTTCCCTGGGCCTTAATACATTTTTTCAGGAATTACTCAGTAAGCTGATTTGTACCATAAGCTGATTTGAATATGGAATAGCCCTCCTAGGACCGTATTATATCCAATACTATATCCTTACCAATGAATCCCTAAGCAGAAGGAAGGTTTAGACTCAAAATTATTTGTAACTGCTAATTTAGAAAATGTTTGTATAAGGGTAGTTCTCTGAAAGTACTGGCTTATTATCCAGAAAGTGAATTTATGTAAAGGAATAAATACTTCCTGGATAGCATGGTATCATTTTCAACCAATATGAAACAGCAAGTAACTAAAATACTCAAAATATTTAAGTAATTTATTTTATATGGTCAGTGAGCAGCGTAATGGCCTAGTGGTGAAGACGTTTGCTTCCCACTCGGAAGGTTGAGAGTTCAACCCTAGGTAGGATTGGCAGGTATTTCCCTCCTAGGGCGCCAAAAAAACCCCCCTACCTTGTTGCAAACTCCACACTGGCGTCAGGAAGGGCATCCGGCCAGTAAACGCTCCACCCAGTTGCCCTGACTCTACCCCAAAATAAGGGATTACAGGGTTGTAAAAAGGGAGTTTTATTTTATATGGTCAGCAATGTTTACATTAATCTATATCTATAAATAGGAAAATGGATAGAACTTTAAAGTACATTTCTTCTGGCCTATATCTCTTGTGTAACAGTATAATTCAGCAATTATGTTAAAAGGGAATGAGATTTTGTATGAGAAATGGTTGATAATCATAGGAAAAAAGGCATGAATTTATGAAGGGCTTTCTTTCTACATATTTAGATAAAATGATTATTTTAAAGAATTATGAATATAGTTATAGGTCTTATAGAGTCTTCAAAAGTATGGAATAAAACTTTATGTTTGGTGGGAAAAGTTGTCTGAGTCCTCCACACTGATCTAACAGCAGATGTATCATATATTTTATACAAAAATCTCCTCTTGCTCTTTTTTCTTTCGCTTTTTTTTTACAGTCAAAACAAAACATATTGAAATCCTCATTTTTCTCACTCCCCCCACTTCTTCAAATGCCTTTTAGCCCTTCTCTCTCTCTTCGTAGTTTCAAAGTTTGTCCCCATAACAGTGAACATGTTTTTAGGATCCAAATCAGCGGTAGGTTGCTCCTGGTTCTGTCCATTTCTTGTGAACCGGTAGTAAAAGCAGCAGGAGGCTCTGCCCACCCGCCCAGACATCATAATGGATGATCTGCGCATGCGCAGAAGCGCATGTGCCTGTTGCGAACCGGTAGTAAAGATAAGTAGAACCCACCCCTGATCCAAATGTATCTAATTAAACTTTGGTTTGAAAACAGTTCTGATTTTTATCGTTACAAAAGATGATTTATCCCATATTCTATCCCATCTTCCTAAACAATGATTCACTTTGTCTTCAGCACATCTTACCCCTTAGGACGTTACAATAAATGAAAGGAAGTATACTTTGTAATAAAGGGTACTCGCAGCTAATTATTCAAATGGGAAAGTCTGAATCTGTCAAATAAATATTTGTATTTTTCCTCATCACAAGGGCGTAAAAAATTATTCATTCAAAGGAAGTTTGACTATGGTATTTTGGTAAATTGTTCCCCTTCTCTAACAGAGAAATCCTAACAGAAATCCTTTGAAGGAAGACTTATTTATGACCGTTAAGCCATGTTTCCTAAAATGAATGGAACACACATATTCACAGAAGTCTTGCATGCCAGCTGCTAAGCTAGGGAAAACAAATATGTCGACTTATTGCACAATTCTGTCATGCTTTCTAATATGATTAGGCAGAAGTGAGCAGGGAAGCTCACACTTTCAGACTGGGTGCAACTGAACTGTACATTTATAGCACAGTGCTTGTCAGTGCAGTATTGAATCATCATTAATTGTTACCTACATTTGTTACCTACCTTTAGCATATCTGACATACACATAAACAGAGAAATTAAAACAGTCTTATGTATACGCCTCATAATCCCCATCCAAGAATGGTGTAATTATGTTGCTGTCATCCAAGTAGCCCCAAAATTTTCAAATACTGGAATACTGCATCTAGTTTCGGTCACCACATTACAAAAAAAGATGGGGTTTTTTAGTTGCAAAGAAGAGCAACTAAGATGATTAAAGGCCAGGAGCAGGGGTGGGTTCTAAATTTTTTTACTACCGGTTCAGTGGGCGTGGCTTATTTTGTGGCTGTGGCTTGGTGGAGTAATGTGACTAGGTGGGCGTGGCCAACTTTTTTTCCCCCTTACTTTTAAAAGCATTTTTTCCACAACCTTAAGAGGTTGCAGAAAAAAATGCTTTTAAAAGCCTCTGACGATCCCAGCCGTGTGATCATCAGATTTTTTTTTACTTTTAAAAGCATTTTTTCAGCCAAAGAGGTTGCAGAAAAAATGCTTTTAAAAGTAAAAAAAAAGTCTCTGATGAGGTGGACGGGGTAAGCGAGCAGCGACCGGGCCGGGGATCGGTTTGGGGGCGTGGCCAGCCAATGTTATTACCAGTTCTCCGAACTACTACAAATTGTTACTACCGGTTCTTGCGAACCAGGAGCAACCCACCACTGGCCTGGAGACAAAATCATATGAAGAACAGTCACAGAAACTGGGTATGGCCAGTCTAGAGAAAAGAAGAACTAGGGGTGACATGATTGCGGTATTCCAGTATTTGAGGGGCTGCCACAAAGAAGAGGGGGTCAACTTATTTTCCAAAACACACAGAGGGCAGGACAAGAAACAATGGATGGAAACTAATCAAGGAGAGAAGCAATCTGGAATTAAGGAGAAACTTCATAATTTCATGAAAAAAATTAACCAGTAGAATAGTTTGCCTTCAAAAGTTGTGGGTGCTTCATCACTGGGGCTTTTTAAGAAGAGACTGGACAGCCACTTGTCTGAAATGGTATAGGGCAGTGATGGCTAACCTTTTTGCCATCGCATGCCAAAAGCAGGGGGAGCACGGGGAGGTTGCCCATGTGCGTGCCCACACCCATAATTCAATGCGCCCCGCCCCCACGCACACGACCCCCCCTGCACCTCCCTGCTTTTAGCATGCAATGGCACGGTGGGCCTGGTAGGCCCGTTTTTCACCCTCCAGAGGCTTTCTAGGAGCCTGGGGAGGGTAAAACCAGCCTTCCCCACCCCCCGGAGGCCCTCCAGAGGCCGGAAACAGGCCATTTCCCAACTTCCAGTGGGACTGAAAGGCCCAAAAATCAGCTGGCCGGAGCACACATGCGCGCTGGAGTGAGCTGCGTATCCACCCATGCCATAGGTTTGCCATCACAGGGATAGGGTCTCCTGCTTGAGCTAGAGGGTTGGACTAGAAGACCTCCAATGTCCCTTCCAGCTCTATTCTGATTGAAATGCAACAAAATGGAATTCACCTGCTTCAACAGATGTAGCCAAACAAGGAGTGTTAGCATTTGAAATCCGTGCTTCATGCATATATTAACTACTGGAGCTCAGCTGTAGCGAAAAAGAAAAGGAAAAAAAGATAGATGTCCTGATCTAAGATGCTATGAATGGACCCATCAGTTTTACATTTATTCTCGTGATTAATATTTTTTCCCCAAATGCAGGATGCTCTTATTCCAAGGGGAGCAGTTGCCATGTTATGCAGGTAGTAACAGAGCAAGGGAAGTTTAGGATTGGATATCTTGGTGAGCTCTGGTGGCGCAGTGGTTAAAGTGCAGTACTGCAGGCAAACTCTGCCCACAGCCTGGAGTCCAATCCTGATGGGGCTCAAGATTGACTCAGCCTTCCATCCTTCCAAGTTTAGTAAAATGCCCCCAGATTGTTGGGGGCAATATGCAAATAATGCTTACATTGGAATCCACCTTGAGAGTGCTATAAACCACTATGGAGCAGTATATAAGCTTTAACGCTATTGCTATTGTCATGTCACTAATTATTAGTGTAGTGTAGTGTAATATAGTATAGTACAGGGGTGTCATACTTGTGGCGTCACACCGGCGTCACGTGACGCATTACAACTTTTTCCCCCTTTGCTAAACGAGGTGTGGGCGTGGCCAGCACATGATGCATCCGGCCCGTGGGCAGCAAGTTTGACAGCCCTGATATAGTATATGATTTTATCCTACCTTTAGTATTTTTATAAATAACTCAAGGTGACAATCATGCATAATGCTCCTTCCTCCTCCTATTTTCCCCACAACAACAATCCTGTGAGGTGGGTTGGGCTGAAAGAGAGTGATTGGCCCAAGATCACACAGATGGCTTTCATGCCTAAGGCAGGATTAGAACTCACAATCTCCTGATTTCTAGGCCAACACCTTAACCACTACACCAAACTGGCTCTATCAACATTAGATATTTATAATAATTATATATAATAATTATATATAATAATGTTTATATAATTTGCATTCCAATACTCTGAAGACTAAACTTGCTGTTTCTATCTGTGCCTCATAACAATATTTTGCTGGGGATTTTACCTGAAAGTTATAATAAAGAGAATACGTATTTAATTATCCATGTTTTAATTGCAGCTAGAATTGTATTTGCACAACATTGGAAAAGTGAAGAGATTCCTATTGATGAGAAAGTGATTAGAAAAATATTAGAATGTGCAGAAATGAACAGATTAACACTAGCAATTAAGGAGAAAGAACAAACTGAATATTATATGATATGGGAAGTATTTTATCAATGGTTAGAGAGTAAAAAAAAGGGAAATGGGAAATAAAAGGAGAAGATTAAAGAAGAGTAGAAAATATGTTAAGAGAGAAGTATAAATAAAATGATAATGTTAGTATGATGATGAGGATAATTATGCGTAATATTATTATTGTATTTTTACTAGAAGACATGTTAAGAGGAAAAATGAATAGGCTTAAAATGCTTAACTGTTTAACATACTATAATTTTAAGATTAGAGAATTAATACTAATGTGAATGATGTTGTAAATTTTGAAGGTTGGTGCACAGAGATATTTGAACTCAAACGACACACTGTTTAAGGAAAGATGGAATGTTTGTATTTTGAAACATAAAAAACTTTTTTTAAAAAAAACAATATTTGCTAGACTTAGAATAAGCTTTTAGGATTTTACTTTGTTTCTAAAACTGACCTGTTATATTCCTTTGCTGTGATTTTGACTGCGCAACAACTGGGATTTTTTTGCAAGTCTATCTTACAACAGTTACAGGAAATCCCCAGAGAAGCTCACAGATAGATCCCTTAAAAAAAAAAAAATCAGCTCTGTGTATTTATTAAGAGAAGAGTGAATATTTAGACAAGAGGATAAAACAGTGGCCATCAGTCTAGTATCACTTCAGGAGTCCATAGATTAAGTAGAATACAGAAGCCAAGAAAAGATTGTACTGAATCAAAAAGAAAAAGAAGTCCTTTTATGGATGCTTTGATGTATATTGCCTGATTAGTTTTAGAACAAGTGTTTAGGGGCCAGACCTATATAAATGGTCTTTACAAAGCCATTTTGGCAAAGGTCAAATCACTACAAAGATTTATAGCATAGAAATGGAGCGTGAATGCAGTGAAGCAGTATATCATCAGATTCATTGTTCTTCCTAAAATGATACTAGCAGCAATTGTGATCCCAAGGTCCTTATTAGCAATTGTAATAATCTAGTATATATATATATATATATATATATGTATATATATATGTATGTATATAAATACACACACACACACACACACACACACACACATATATATATATATGCCATTATCGGAAGAAATCAACATTTCAGCAAGGAAATAAAATTGCCTCAATTCCCTACTACAGCTATACGTACAGTTAGGTCCCTTTTATTGCTAAAGTGGATTCAACTGCTATGCCTCCATAACTAAAGAGGCAGATTCTGCAAAGTTACTTCCACCTTCGTTACAGACTGGACTTGGTAAGGTTTCTTAACCTCAGCAACTTTAAAATCGGTGAACTTCAACTCCCAGAATCCACCAGCCAGCATGTTGTAAAGCATTAAATGCAAGGCTGTCTGAATATATCAAATCAATTCTGAACACAAGCAGGTGTAAGAGCTACTAGTACATTATTTTCAATGGTGGGTTGCTCCCGGTTCGCACCGGTTCACAAGAACCGGTAGTAAAAATTTGTAGTAGTTCCGAGAACCGGTAATAACATTGGCTGGCCATGCCCCCGAACTTGTCCCCGCCCGGTCGCCGCTCGCTTACCCTGCCCACCTCGTCAGAGGCTTTTTTTTTTTTTTACTTTTAAAAGCATTTTTTCTACAACGTCTTTGGCGGAAAAATGCTTTTAAAAGTAAAAAAAAAAGCCTCTGATGATCCTGCGGCTCAGCTGGGAACGTCAGAGGCTTTTCAAAATATTTTTTCTACAACCTCTTCAGCCAAAGAGATGGTAAAAAATGCTTTGAAAAGCCTCTGACGATCTCAGCTGAGTTGCCTTATCGGCAGAGGCTTTTCAAAGCATTTTTTCTGCAACCTTTTTCTTGTAGAAAAAATGCTTTTAAAAGTAAAAATAAAAGTTGGTCACACCCACCCAGTCACATTACCCCCCACCAAGCCATGCCCACAGAATTGGTAGTAAAAGATTTTAGAACCCACCCCTGATTATTTTGGGTCCAATCCTAACACCACCACCCCCAATTTGCATTTAGGTTAATCTGACCTAGTCTTACATTCTACTATATATTTCAGACCTATTTTACAATCAAGAGCAAAAAGAGATATTTTGGAATATGTTAACATTTTTCTTGCAGATAAAAGTCCAAAAATTACAGTAGCAACAACCACATTTTGAATGAAGACTGAGCTTTACATGTTTTGTTATTTGTTAAACTAGACAAGAGGCCAAACTCTAGATTTCTACATTTTTATCTTGCGTCTTGTGGCTATAAATAGAATTATATACAGGTGGTCCTCGACTTACAATAGTTCATTTAGTGACCATTCGAAGTTGCAATGGCACTGAAAAAAGTGATTTATGACCGTTATTCACACTTATAACCTATGTAGTATCCCCATGGTCACATGATCAAGATGCAGATGCTTAACAATTGGTTCATATTTATGATGGTTGCCTGGGATCATGTGATCCCCTTTTGTGACCTTCTGACAAACAATGTCAACGGGGAAGCCAGATTCACTTAACAACCAGGTTACTAACTTAACCCCTGCAGTGATTCGCTTAACAAGACATGTCATAAAATAGGGCAAAACTCACTTAACAAATGTCTCACTTTGCAACAGAAATTTTGGGCTCAAATGTGGTCGTAAGTCGAGGATTTACTATAGTATACATTCAACTATAGAGGCCCCACTGACATGTCAATTGGAAAAACCATGGGAGGCAAGAAGCCTTTTCAGTGATGGATCCTTAATTGCCTGTTTTTTAAACATCTGCTTGCTTTGAACCTGCCTTTAATTGTAACTGATTGGTTAATTAATACCAACTGTGCTTGAAGAACTGCAGTGGGTCCAACTCTTCTGCTGGTAGTTCTTAAATTTGGGATTGAATTGTCCATCACTAAGCAATGTGGTTATTAAATGAGTCACACCCAATTTTACAACCGTTTTGCCGTAATTGCTAAGTGAATCGTGCAGTCATTAAGTGACTCCATGTACCCCTATTAACTTGGTTTGTGGGAAGCCTCCTGGAAAGACTGCCAATGCATGGGCACTTAAATGACAAGAGCACAGTGCCCGTGTTGACTGCCAGGCAACCGAATTTGGATTGCGTGACTGCGGGGATTCTGTATCGGTTGTAAGTGCAAGGACCAGTCATAAGTCCCTGTTTCAGTCCCATGCGGTAATTGGGAACGATTGTTAAATGAAGGTTCGTAAATTGAGAATTGCTTGCATTGGCTCGTTTCTGCTTCTCTTGCTCAGAAAGTTGCTTTGCTTTGGCAAAGTGTGATGGTGACACTATTCACCGCAATGAAGCACTGTGTATCCCATTGAAGCCTTGTCTGGAAGGCTTCAGTAGCTGAAAGAGGCTTCTCTGCGTAAGCAACATGAAGAAACTATTATTATTACACGGACAAGTTTTGAAGAAGTGATTTGCTTAAAGCACTGAAGCAAAAGCTCCCTTCAGTGTTTGCACAGGTTTTTTAGTAATAACTCAGTGTACTTTGGAGAAAAGGTATTATGGAGGAAACCCCAGAATGATTTTGTAAAAAAAAAAAAACCACGTTTGACTTTTATCTTTTCTTTTTAAGGATTTGGAGTCTTGAGATATTTCATGTTGACACTGTTAGCTGACTGGATCTACTGGGAATAGATGGCATAAAGACACACAGTAAATAAGAAAATAATAAAGTAAACATAAAAAACTATATTAATACAGTACTGGGCCATAAGCTCCACCCCTTTCATGCATGGCATCACATCACAAGGCATGTTACAAAAGAGAAAGAGGAACTTGTGCCATGACAGTGTTTTTGTCATTTGCCTCTTCTTGATTTCTCTTGTGGATGCCTCTGAAAGGAAAAAAAAAGTATATTTTTCTTACCGATTTGGGAAGGTGGTCTACTCAGGGTACAAACACATTACCATTGAGAAGGATACACTATTTATAGATCTTGCTCAACTCTTTTGATATCAACTTGAGCAAGCAACAGAAAATGCTTTTTTAAAAAACGCTAAAGGAGAAGATCTCTCCATGGTATAAGATTCAAGAATCCTATTTAGTTTTTCTCCTGCATATTATTATGTTCATATCAGGGTTTTTTTCTCCTACACGTTACTCTGTGTGCAGCCTAACATACAGCTAAACCCACCTATCCTCTAATAAAACAGACTGTTTGCGTAGATCTAGATGTTTTATTAAAGGAACAGGATGGGTGAAACTGGGAAAAATAGAAATAGCAATAGCATTTAGTGTTATATACCGCTTCACAGTGCTTTACAGCCCTCTCTAAGCGGTTTACAGAGTCAGCATATTCAGTGATGGGTTCCACTTACCTTCGCTACCGGTTCACAAACGTGACCATGCTCGTGCAGCACTTCTGCACATGCGCAGATGGTCTGTGTTGCTGTCCAGGCAGGTGGGTGGAGCTTCCTGCCACCGCCGCTACCGGTTCGTGCGAACCAGAGTGAACCAGTAGGAACTCACCACTGAGCATATTGCCCCCAACAATTTGGGTCCTCATTTTACCCACCTCAGGAGGATGGAAGGCTGAGTCAACCTTGAGCCTGGTGAGATTTGAACTGCCAAATTGCAGGCAGCTGGCAGCACCCCCGGTTCGGACCGGTTCACAAGAACCAGTAGTAAAACCGGCGGGAGCCCCGCCCACTGCCCCCAATGTTGTCATCAGCGATCTGTGCATGCACAGAAGCAAGGCGCGTGCACAAGCAAAGTGATCACGCATGTGCAATCCCGTTGCAAACTGGTAGTAAAGGTAAGTAGAACTCACCCCTGGCCGGCAGGCAGCAGAAGTAGCCTGTAGCACTGCACTCTAAACACTGCACCACCATGGCCCAAATAAGTACAATAAGAATCTAAATGCAAAATAAGCGGTGTTGAGTTGATGGTGAGCATAATAATTAACAAATACAAATAAATCTAAATCTCACCAGCAATGCTGGGCATATGGGATGTGGATTTTTATCTTCAGATGAACATGTGCCATGAATTAGGCTGGAGTCTTCCTGGTGCTTCTGTTTCTTTCCGAATGTTGAAGGAAATGGAGTCTGACTTTCCAGGATGCACTTCTTTTGGGAGTGAGGTTTATGGGTAGATGACCCTTAAAGGGCCTTATCAGCTCCCAAACAATACAGATTGGTATTTGGCCTCAGCCACTAGATGGGGCCGGAGAACAACAACAGTATATACACAAATTATATCTGGGGGCATGACAATCGGGTTACTAACTTGTCAACTGATTCACTCAACAACTGGCAAGAAAGGTCATAAAATTGGGCAAAACTCACTTAACAAATGTCTCACTTAACAATCAAAATGTTGGACTCAATTGTAGGTGTAAATCGAGGATTACCTATGTATGTCCAATTCTTTGCAAATTGATCCAGGTTAGTGGTCATCACCATCCCTTGTAATAATGAATTCAACTTGTTAATTGTGCGTTCTGTGGAGTAGTGTGTTATTCTGTCTGTTCTTATACTGGTACCTCCTTTCAGCTAACCAGAAAATGACCCAATATTTTATTTATTAAATTTATACATTGTCTGCCTCTCTGTCCTGAGTGAATCTGGGTGGCTTACAATAACATGATGATAATGAGGATGATATCTATTCCAGGGGTGGGTTCTACTTACCTTTACTACCAATTCGCAATGGTCAGAAGTGTTCTGATGACATCGGGGTTGGTGGGCAGAGCCTCCTGCTGGTTTTACTACTGGTTCTAGAGAACCAGTGTGAACCAGGGCAACCTACCACTGATCTATTCAGTCGTGTCCTACTCTTAGCAATTCTATGGGCCAGGTTTCTCCACATCTTCCAATCTTGCAGTATTTCCTTGAGTTTTTCTATGTTCTGGCTGGTGCCGGCTTTGATGGTGTCACAATAACATAAAGGCATAAATTTATGCCTTTATGGATGGTACAGAGGTGGATAGTACAGAGGTGGACTTTGTTTTTCCTATTCTATCAATATCCTAGCATTCTTGAAGAAGGTGAAAAAAAATTTCTTTGTTCGGTGATATATATGATTTTATACATCTCAACAGTATCTCCCCATTTTTCTAAGTTAAAGAACCTTTTCCTACTCTTGACTCTTTTAGGACTCCTTAGGAAGTTGTTCGACCATCCAATTTGGTTGCCCTCTTCTGTGCTTTTTCCAACTCTGTTATATTTGAATTTTTGCAATTTATCAATTGATAAGAAGTCACATTCAGTGAAAACCAAAATTCAATTAATGTGAGACTAGAGCGCACACGGATGAAACTAGTGCATATGAAGTTGCCAGTGGAGGTTTTAGATGCTAATCATCATTTGTGCAAAAAGAGGGGAAGGAGGCCCAAAAAAGAAGAGGCTCATTTTGAAGAACTGCAGCAGAATACAGGAGACAGCAACTATTCTTTGGATATGGATTTATCTTCTTTTACTGTTATATTTCATTGATATAAAGATTTATATTTAAACATTTTAATTGTCTTTTTCTGTCAAGCTGGAACCAATTACCCTATTTTCCATAGAAATGTCCCTTGGAATAGTGCACATTCAAATAATGCAACCATTTCATGGGATTCATGAACCGCACGAATTGAGACCTACCTGTATAACCACCTTGCATTGGTGGCAATGTTATTTTCAACCTCTTTTCTAACTATCCCTCATAGATCACCAGAAGATGGTCCGACTTGTGCTTGGGATGTGGACTCCCTGTGAGTTAGCATCCTGATCTCACAGAATGTTATCTGAAATGACTTCTTTTATAGATTCCTCTGTCTTTGATCACATGAGTGACACAGGATTTGATTGGCAAAGGATGGAACGAGAACAGCGTCAGATACAGTCATCTCATTCTTCTCCTCCTGCATGAAGGAAGAGCTACAAAGTGTTTCAGCTTTTGCTCAAATATTTGAAGCTGGTACAGGAGAGGAAGGTTATTCAGCAATTGCTGATAAGATTTACACTGTAAATTTTACAAACACAGAAGAAACTGAGCAAATGAGCTTAGCCTCCAGTCTCTACAGCACATAAAAGAACTGACACCCAGGACAGGCAACAATATATAATAGGTATATATTAATCCCTAGCCTGGTTCATACTACCATGTCTAGCTTATAATACAATCTAAACAAATTTTAACCCAACAACTCTAAACAAAGGAAACTAAATGTCTCCAAATCTTCTCATTTTCCAAGAGTCTCCAGGGTGAAATCCAGCAGGTTCTGACAGGTTCTGGAGAACCGGTAGTGGGAATTTTGAGTAGTTCGGAGAACCGGCAAATACCACCTCTGGCTGGCCCCACAGTGCGGTGGGAATGGAAATTTTGCAATATCCTTCCCCCAGGAGTGGGGAGGGAATGGAGACTTTGCAGTATCCTTCCTTTGTCACGTCCACCAAGCCACGCCCACCAAGCCACATCATGTCCACCAAGCCACACCCACAGAACCAGTAGTAAAAAAATTTGGATTTCACCACTGATTGGAAGCAACTCAATTCCTAATTTATGCAAGTTGCAATGATCTGCATGAGTAGATTGCAGGATGCTTTGCTTTCTATCTCAACTCACATGCCTCATTTTGTTCTTTTAAAATAAAGCAAATGAATAGTTTTTAAGGCTGCAGAACCTGAATCTGCTCTGCAGCTGACCAACAGGGAAGCTCACAAAAAAATCAGCATTCTACCAATGTCTCTTCCCCAATTCTGTCCTTGCCTCACCTCCCCTAATTTGCATTCTTTTATCCTATTTAGGAACCCAAAAGTTAGATTACTATATAACTAGCAGCTGCTAGTATAGGGAACAGGGAGCATCAAAAAACTAGAAAAGTGATGATGTAGGCGATACTATAAACAAATAAATAGTGCTCCCATGTCCTCAGTTTCAAAATGTATTTTTTTCAGTTCCTCTTGAGCTGTAGTTAGGTGGAATAAATTGGCTCAGCTGATGTCAAGGACTCGTAAGGGTGTGTGGTACCAAACCAGGCCTGATGCCAACACTTTGTGAAAATGACCTGACATGACTACCAAGAGGATAATCAATCATGCAAAATAGGCCATTACAAACACATTTAACTGTTTTATTCCTTGGCTGGAATTCAGTGCATTTTTCAGGGACAGAGAAACAGCCAAAGCTTTGTGCAATTCACAGCCCTATCCATATGTCTTTAATTCTTGAGTGCAATTTGGGATACTTTGGATGTGCACATGGACAAATATTTGTGCCGTTAATAAGTGTACAACCCTGAGAACAAAGGCTGACAATCAACAAAGAATTCATGTTGTTATAATCATACTGATTATACCTGATACCCCATTTCACCTCTTATCTGATTTTACACACACTCACACACACTCATACATTTTTCTTTTTAAGATTATATTCTCCTACTTGAGCAACAGGGTGGCCTAGAGGTGGAACTCTTGCCTCACAATCAGGAGGCTGTGAGTTCAATCCTGGATAGCAGCAGATATTTCTCTCACCAGGCACATAGAGAAAATATCTGCTATGAACTCCACATAGGCATCAGGAAGGGCATCTGTCCAGTAAATGCTCAGCTTCATTCTGTCCCCCAACTCCACCCCGATGCAAGAGATTACAAGGTTGTTAAAAGAAAAAAAAATATCCTACTTGCCAAGATATTCATGATTTCTTGATATCTCTCCTGCCTCTATTTTTATGCATATCTAGTTGTTTTAACTAGATCATTGATTTCATTTGTCAGAATTATGCTGTCTGGTATTCTAAAAATATGAGATTCTTCCAAATCTGTACAAGTTTAATATCTAAGGGAGCTGATGAAGAAGGTGATAATAAATGCATTCTGCCCCTAGTGTTCAGGTCAGTAAACAGTAATATTTTTTTTAATTTCTAATAATCACAAATAAAGCTATAGCATTTTAGTACAGTAGTACAGTAGTATACCCTTAACCAAAACTAGGTATAACTAAGGAAACCACCTTCTGTCCCATCAATTCAATTACTAACAGCAATAGTAGAGACAGGACTAAATCTCATTATTTTTTGTATTAGGACTATTGCAGATAATTCTATATCTTTTGTTTTGCATATCCTGGAAAATAGGAAGGAAAACAAAAAGCCTTGAGTTGCATACAACCTACTATGCTAGCCTGCCATTGCAAAACATTATTGACTACTGCAAGAAATAGCAGAGGTGTTATACTATATGCACAACCTGAGCACCAAGCAATGGCACTTAGACTTAAATACCGCTTCATAGTGCTAAACAGCCCTCTCTAAGCGGTTTACAATGTCAGCATATTTTCCCCAACAATCTGGGTCCTCATTTTACCAACCTCGGAAGGAAGCTGCAGGGAGACAATGGCAAATGCATTTGACAGCCTGAAGTTTCTTGTCTTCAGCACCATATTGTATCTTCTATTTTCCCCAACCTCTAGTGCAGTGTTTCTCAACCTCAACAACTTTTAAATTGTGTGAACTTCACTTCCCAGAATTCCCCCAGCCAGTATGTTGGAGTTCAAGTCCACACATCTTAAAGCTGAAGAAAGGACAAGAAAGGACAAAGCCAGGTTTGGTTTGGGAATCAAAATTCTAGTGCAACCCTGAAGTGGAAGAGATAATAAAAGATGAAGGAGTCTTATCAGAAATTTATTATGAAAATCTAGGGTGCTAGAGAGAGACAGGGAGGGAAGTACTGTAGACAACCTCTCAGTTTTATTAGATTTATTCTCCCTCATCTTTGAGTCAGCAGAAAACCAAATCAGCCAAAAACAAATTGCTGTCCCATTGCCAACTTCTATCCTGATGCTACTGTTTCTGTCCTGAGAGACTACCCATCACCTGACTTTCCTTCAAGATAATAGATAACAAAGTCTTTTATCTAGATGGTGACTCTCCTGGGATGGTGATGGAATGAGGGGGAAAGTACTACTTTTGTATTACAGGTGACTTAAGCCCAGTGGTGGGATTCAACTGGTTTGGTCAGTTCAGGCGAACCATAGATAAATTGCTGGCTGGCCCCTCCCCTCCCCACTCCACCCCTTCCAGGAGTGGCCCATTTTTGCTGCCAGGGGGGTGCAGGAGGCTAAGTGCTGCCTGTCACAACCCCTGGCCATGCCCACCCAGCCGGTCATTAGGGCAGAGAACCGGTTGTTAAATTATTTGAATTCCACCACTGCTTAAGACTCTGTCACTCATGGGCTGAGGACAAAATGAAAACAACTCCATGCTTAAGGGACAAGGCAGGAACAAAGTGTTGTGATGATAAGATTAGGTTGTGATTAAGTGCAACTGAGGAAAGGCTCATAGTCCCTAGACCAGAGGTGGGTTTCAGCACATTCTGACCAGTTCTGGAGAACCGGTAGTGGAAATTTTGAGTAGTTCGGAGAACCAGTAGTAAAAATTCTGACTGGCCATGCCCCCATCTATTCTCTGCCTCCCAAGTCCCAGTCAATTGGGAAGAAATGGGGATTTTGCAGTAACCTTCCCCTGCCACACCCACCAAGCCATGCCACGCCCACCAAGTCACACCCACAGAACTGGTAGTAAAAATTTTTGAAACCCACCACTGCCCTAGACTAAGAGCATTCCTTCATTTTTCCTTAAGACATGACTGGGTACCACCCTTCTCTTTAATACTCCCTGGAATCTAAAGTCATAAGGGAAGCAACTGTGGAAACAGCTGTCTTTACGCCAAAACTAAATGTAAAACCGAAATATGTCCTATTTATAAATAGCAGACATAATAAATGGCCGTATGATTATATGCAGCAAGAGAAAGGGGGAGATCAATAATTCAAATGCACGAATGGACCTAGTGCCCAGAAAGATAAATTAAATGTCAATTCAAAACCAATTCTTGATGAGTTTATAATGGTCAGGAAAAGAGCTGAGAAGAAAAATTAGCATCAGTAACTCATTTAGAGGGTGCAGAGATTTGCCTTAAGGTTGATATAGTTTGATATAGATTATCCTTCCCTACTATATGCCCTCCAGGTATGCTGAGTTACAAATCCAATCAAGTCTTTAGCGAACATGCTGATGGCCGTGCATCTGGAGGGCACCCCATGGGACTATCCAGGGGAAAGTCATAGTAGATAACTAGGTTTTCCTCCTGATCCAGAACGTGTAAACTCTGATGCAAATTGGCCTAATCTGTCAATTTGGAAAAGTCTTTAAGATTTCGCAGCATTCTAAATGTCGTAATATAATTCACAGCTTTAAAAGAAGATAAAAATGTACTTACAGATGTATATTTTATGTTAAAGTATCTTTACAATGGCAAAGGTGACATATATTTAGAAAAACGTATTTCATGAAAAATACATTTGAAAATATTATTAAATATTTACAAATGCATTTTATATATCCTGATTTCTCTTCGAGCTGCAGAAATCTTTCACACACACACACACACACACACACACACACACACATATATATATATATACAGTATATATAAATATAGAGAGAATTTAGGTTTTTTCATGCACATTAATGTGCAAACATGATGAAACTGAATTATGAATAAACACATGTGAAAACAAGTTAGGTTGGAAACAAACTGATCTCTCTATTTCAACCATAATGCAAGTTCTTCCATGAATTTTCATCAGCATAACATTAACCTGATTATTTGCAGAAGTGAAACAAGTATTGGAAATACACACAGAGCCTTCACAGCACCCAATTAAATATAACACAGTTGTTTTTCAAAAAGAGACACCTCTTTCATTCAGCTACGAATCACATGTTAAGTAATCAACAAATGATCAATTCAGTCTGGGGAAAAACTTTACAGAAAGCATCATAAATTGCTATGAATACATGGTAATGACTCCCATAAAATGTAGGCATGAATATATCAGATTAATTCATGGAGAGCAGAAATATAAATAGTTCTTATTCATGACTTTTAAATGGAATTTCCTTCATCAGTGTCAGCATAATGATGGTTACAGACAAATTAGAGAAATGTCATTTCTTTGTGCCCGGCTTCAGCATGTCTCTAAAGCAGGGGTACACAACCCTCCTATTCGTGAACTGGTACCAGTCCGTGGCCTATTAGGAATCAGGCCACGCAAGTGGCAGGAGAGTGAGCGAACCTGCATCTGCGCATTCACGGGATCAAAGTTGAACACAAAATATGCTCCGCCTGGTCCATGGAAAAATTGTTTTCTACAAAACCAGTCCCTGTTGCCAGAAAGATCAGGGACCATTGCTCTAAAGGCATTTAGAGCACTCAAAAATTAATGTGCAAAATTATAAAAGTGGTTAATCCTAAGAGTAAGATGGATTTAACCTTCGATTCAATCTTGATTCCTAGCAACTGCCTGGACAAGTCCATGCAGTTTTATGGCAATATTTTGGTAGTGGTTTGCCATTTGACCTTCTTGCTAGGGCTGAGAATGAGTGACTGCCCCAGTCACCCAACTGGCTTTGTGTCCTATGCAGGAATAGAAATCATAGCCCTCCCAGTGTTTAGTCTGGTACCACCAACGATCATCAAACTGGCTGTTAACAGGACCTTTAACCCATAAACAATATTTACTTTATGAGATGGTGAATACCCAATCAGTCATCAATAATTCATCCCTTTTCTGGGTATTCACATATACAATAAATAAATAAATATTTCAAAATATAAAATGTGAATGCAACTTATTCAGAACTTATTCAGAAATGCATGCATGATTCATATTTGCATATTATATTATGTTTTTAGCAGAAACAATGATTTAGCAGAAACATTTACCTACAATTCTAAATTGTTCGTTATTGGCTGGGGATGAGACCAAAGGAACGCGGCAAAATAAAAAAAGCATTTTATGCTGCAAGTAAGAGACAGTAAAGAACCACCCACAATCCTTTCTGAGACGAGATATGGATTCCAAAAAGCACTTGTGAAGAGCAGATGAAAAGACTGAGACTGACAAAAAGGTGGTTGAAGAGGGTGTTTAAATCTCCAGGGTCAGAGGAATTACGTCCTAGGATAATGAAGGAATATGACCAAAGTTTTCTGTATTGTCTTTGAGACTCTCTAGAAAACAGGTGATGGGGCCAGATGACAGGATGCAAACATTGCCTCCCATATCTTCAAAAAGGGGGAAAGGAAGCCCTAGAGCTGGGGTGTCAAACTCACATCATCACAGTGGCATCACGTGACTTATCGGAACTTTTTTTCCCCTTTGCTAAACTGGGCATGGGCGTGGTCAGTGCGTGATGCATCCAGTCCGTGGGCTGGGATTTTGACAGCCTTGCTCTACTGTAGATTAGACTTGCTCAACCAGCGTTCCAAGAAATTGTTATTGGAGGAAAAACATTTTTTTAAAAAAAAAATTCACAGGCCACACAATGCTACCATTCAAACTTTGGAAAGTTTTACGTGCCATGATTCAGTTGCCAGCATGCCACTTTGTAAAACATGGATTGTGCAGTTAGAAGTGAACTGTATTCTGAAGTTTTTGTATTTTTGCTATCTTTATGCAGGGGTCCCTCCAGGGTGAAAAGGTTGACAAAGGCTGCTTTATATAGTTGCAGTCTTTCACTGATCTCTGCGAGGCCTGTAGAGTAGATCATCAAGAGGCTGTTCTCAAAACATCTTGAGAACAATGCAGTGAGGAGAGAAATCATCATTTACTGTTTCTGTGACAACCAAGCCCCCTTAGCGTGTATTGAATGACTTCGAAGACTCAAAGAGCAATTGCTGTTGGCTATTCTTTCCTCCACTTTTCTGAACATGAAACAAGGAGGGGGGGGGAGATTAGGTGTGCCATAGTTAGGCCCCCAAAATTTTACAATCACCAGATGGCAGCAAAGGAATATAGGCGTATCTCATTTTATAAAGCTTCACTTTATTGCGCTTCACAGATACTGTGGTTTTTTACAAGACCCTCTACCAACAAAAAGATTATAATTCAGTGAGGCTCAAAGGGTGATTAGCATTTTTAGCAATAAAGTACTTTTTAATTAAGGCATGTACATTGATTTTTTTTAAAGCATAGCGCTATTGCACATTTAATAGACTATGTGTAAATATAACTTTTATGTGCACTGGGAAACCAAAAAAATTGGTGTGACTTGCTTTATTGCGGTGGTCTCGAACCAACCTGCAATATCTTTGAGGTATTGCTGTATAAAGAAATTTCTAACTTTTTGCTCCCATCTGGCGGTCATCTGGAATTCTGCAGCCCAGATAAAGGCTTGTCTTAGAGTATTCTATTTATCGGGGTTTGATAACACTGCTGTTGTTGAAAGATGCTTCAGATAATATCATCCACAAGAGAGCCTAGGCATCATTCTACAGTGCGGGAGACAGAAGAATCAATTCGAATTACAGGAAAGCAGGCTTCAGTTGAACATTAGAAATATTCTGATGCTACGGATGCTCACATCTTGATTTTTAAGGATACAATTTTGTTTGTTTGTTTTAGATCTTATTTGCCCTCTGGCCTGTTCTTTCTGAGCTTTGTAGCACTGTAAGATTCCAATAATGGTGTCGAGGAGACTCAGATTAGCACCAAATCAGTAACTGTGTGCTGAAAATTTCAAAAGATCTCCAACCTTACACATACCGTATATATAAATAAATAGGGAGGCGGGCACCCAGTGCCAATCAAATCATAGCCTGCAATGCCTGGAAAGGTTGCCATCTCTGACTTTATTTAATGCTTTCTGACCCATTTTGGCACCATACCTGGCCCTCCTGCAGATGTTCATTACAAGCACACATCCACAGCCTGAGGTCTGTTTCTTTCCCCCGCCCCACAAGCTTGGAAAAATGTTTCGGGGAGGGGTTTGCTTTTTGCTTTGCTTTGCTTTGCTTTTGCTCATGCATTGAACATCTGAGGCAGTATTTCTTAAAATTTTGCTTTTCCATTCCCCACTTTTTAAAAATTATGGCAGACCGCAAAGAGTTTTCATTTGCAGAGTTTGTATGTTATCAATATTCACCATATTAAAAATTAAAATAATTCACACATGGTATCTATTTATTGCATAATGTAAAAATAACAATATTAAACATATTATTTATTTATTTGAAAAATTTATATTGCCACTACTTGCTCACAGTGACTCAAGGCGGTTTACAGGAAATAAAAACACAATATAAAAGAAATAAAGATAATAAAAAATAAAAATAGTAAAATAATGAAATAATCATACACACACCCCAGAGACAACACACACTCATATCAGCCATTTAATGGGCTCCATCCCGCTCTGGGTTCCCCAGTTATTATTAGATATGAACATAAATATTTTTAATTTAAAAAGACTATTTTTAACAAATTATAATGAGAATGTTTGCATTTATCTTCGACCTCTAGCAAATAATTGTGATTTTCTGAATTCCTGGGAGGGTCTTGGGGGACACTTTAAGAAGCACTGATTCTTAAAATCAAGCTTGCAGCCTGTGAACTGCGTGCACCACTATTTTTTTAATTACTCTTAGAGGTTCCTTCCTCAAAATTGCATTACCAAAATTTATCAAAACTCCATTATTTACAAATGTGATTCTTCTGCTCTGGTGGAACCATTGCAGAAATAAAAAGACACAGACTATGTAGTAAATGAATATAAATATAGATATATATGTAGTCTCCGACTATCAAATACTTGTGCATGCTTTAAAGCAGGGGTGTCAAACTCGTGGCCCATGGGCCAGATGTGTCACGTGCTGGCCCCATTCCTGCCCGATTTAGCAAAGGGGGGAAAAGTCCCGATACATCATGTGACGAGGTCATGACGATGCAAGTTTGACACCCCTGCTTTGAAGCATAACTACATGTTCCTATACTCCCTTCACCCCTCAGTGCACTTGTGTGACATGGATATTCACAGAGGTAAGGGAGAGGTGTTTAAGTACCTGTCTGTGATAATGTGACAAAATATACAACTCCAGGATGTATATACAAAATATACATCTGCAAGATATACATCTGGGTTCAAAATGACACTTACACTGTTTTGCCACTGTAACCTATAAACTTTTCTAAGATAAAAAGACAGACAATAACAATAACATGCATTAGTTGGCACTTACCTATAAGGTATTCAATCCAGAATTGGTCCTTCTCAGGATTGTATACACGAGTGAATGTAATCTGCATATGGAAAGTCTGTCCTCGGCGCACAATCAGTTTGAAATTGTAGTATTTGTCTGTGTGGTGCTCCTTCTTATTAATTTCATATTCACGGCTGAATATATTGACTCCTTCAACTTCCAGAATATCTTCAAGTAAACAGAGATAGAAAACATCATGTTTTAAAGCTAGCACAGCCATTTCCCCACAATTAATTCCATTTACTTAATGTATTTCACAGAAAATTCATACTTATGTCAGTTGGCAATTTCTCTGTATTTGAACAGATCATTGGATTGTGAGGTAAAGAATTTTTCTCAGATATCTGAAGATAAATGAGAGTAACTACCTTGTGAGAAAAGATGGAGATACTTTAAAAATCTATGCTTTTATCATTTCAGATAAGACAAATGATCTTCCCCTTTATTTCCTAAATGATTCTTTGTATTAAGGCATAAAAAAAATCCCACCCTTGACTTGTTAAAGAATAAACAAGCCAATCTAGCTACCAATTTTGTGATAACTTCCTACATTTTTAATAGTCTGAGCCAAGAGGCATGCCAGATTTTATAAAACTGATGTTAAGACTTCACTAAAAACCTCTGACAGTTAACTATTATGATTATTTTTTCCCCTCTGTCATTGACTGAAGTATTACAAATTAAATGCCAGGAAACTGGTGTTATGGGATTTTATATTTAGCTTTGAATTTGTGAATTTTGGACTTGCTACTTCTATTTTAACTTATTTATTTTTCATTTCAACTAATATATTATGCTTGCTACATTGTGAAGATCTATGTCATAAACAATCAAAACTAAATTGAACTGAGTTTAGCAATGAACCATGCATTCACTCCCATTTACTATACAACCAAGTGAGCATTTCAGATAATATATATGGTTGAAATACCAGTATAAATTAAGAATTCCAGCAGTGCTCTGTTTCTTACAATGTATAATATATGTTTCTACGTTATTTGGAAAAGAGGTTACTTTTCCACCTTGTTTAATATTTAAAAACAGCATTCAATAAACATATTAATCATGACTTTTCAAGTTATTTGGATGTTGTGTCAGGCCTTGTGACTTGGAACAGTGAATATTACTTTTCTTCTTGGTGTCCTTTTAAATAGATGTTCAGCATTCACACATGATCTACATTAGCTGCTATTTATTTTTATTTGGTTGAAATATGATCCTGGCTTGAAAAGGATATTTTATTTATTAACAGACCCCACCTTCTTTAAAATGTCCTCTGGCTTAATGAGTGATCATATTAGGCCTTTAATTTAGTATTAGCAGGCTTCCAAAATTCTGTTTTGAACAAAAACCTCTCAGTTTCATCAGCTTTTTACTTAGACACACAGTTGACAAATGTTCTTCCAAGTGATTGCCCTGTGTTGTTGGAAGAAATCATGAGACCTGAAGTTTTATATTGAAGAATGAATGATGTAGCAAATTTCTAAACCTCATGACACAGGGTGGGAGCGAGCAAAACTACACAACCAGTTTCTACAACTTTGGCCAGTGAATACATATGAAATTGTACAGACATGCTTTTTATGAGGTCCTTGGTGCTCTCTGAGCTTGGTTTTTGGCTTGCAGATGTTACACAACTAGATAACATTATGTTATCTATCCAACTTACGTTATCTAGTCAGGTAATGAAATGTCTGCAAGTCAACAACCAAGCTCAGACAGCACCAAGGATTCCACAGTTCAACCCTGAGCTACATACCGGTATATTGTATTGGACACAATAGATTGGACACAAATTTTGCCAGACCTGTTTTCCACAAGAACAAGTACAAACAAAATACTTTTGGGATTGGGAAAGTGGGGGAGGGTTCTTAAAAGCTATAGGAACTGCTGATTTATCTAGCATAACTAGTATAACTGTTGCAGTCCTCATTAACAGCTCTTTTCAGCTTTTCCCATTCCCAACTACAGAACACCAGACTTCTGACCTTAAAGGAAGCCTCATCAATGATGCAGGCCCTTTGAAGACAGATAATGCAGCCTGGAGGCAATCCTACCACTTCCAAATTAAATTTTAATTCAACAGCTGAGCGCCCTTATTGTAATGTTGAAGCAGAGTCCTGAGGTTAGCCTAGAAAAATATACCGCTTTTTATGCCATTGGCCATTGCAAAAACACTTTAATAAGGCTCCTCTTTAGACAGACTAAAGAACCTCACAACAGTAGTTCCCAAAGACTAAAGAACCTCACGACAGTAGCTCCCAAAGGATTAATCACCCAGTATCATTCTAATAAAGCCATGTTGTAAACTGGTTTGGGTTTTATAACACATATTCCCAGTAGATATTTCCACCCTGCCAAAATGTAATTTAAACTGTGTTCTGCTGCCTCAAGTAGTATATGAATCAAATCTCAAGAGAGGAGCCCTTTATTTTCCTGAAGCATGGTAATCCTCAATTATGCCAAAATCTCTTCAATTTAAAACCTCAGTTGCTAATACCAAGGCTACATTCCAACTTACACTTGGAAATATATAGCAGTGCGGTAGGAGAAGGAATACCAGGTACAGCTTTAGGATTTTATGTCTAGAAAACAGCTTCCCCATCCTGGCACAGCATTCCAAGTCTTTCTCACGTGATGCTCCTCAAGCCACATAAATGTAGAAGAACACTAGGTGGCAGGAGACAATGTTTTCTGAAAATCTGGGCCATTAGATTTTTGCAGTCCACGTATGGGATAGGATGAGGTAAGGAGATGATGAAGGGAGAGTCTGTGAATGAAAAGAAGGACTAAAGGTGACATGGTAGCAGTGTTGCAATATCTCAGGGGTTGCCACAAAGAAGAGGGAGTCAAAGGCAGGACAAGAAGCAATGGATGGAAACTAATCAAGGAGAGAAGCAACCTAGAACTAAGAAGAAATTTCCTAACAGTTAGAACAATTAATCAGTGGAACAACTTGCCTCCAAAAGTTGTGAATTCTCCAACACTGGAAGTTTTAAAGAAGAGATTGGACAACCATTTGTCTGAAATGGTATAGAGTTTCCTGCCTGAGCAGAGGGTTGGACTAGAAGACCTCCAAGGTCCCTTCCAACTATTCTATTCTATTCTATTCTATTCTATTCTATTCTATTCTATTCTATTCTATTCTATTCTATTCTATTCTATTCTATTCGTGTAAAAATGCAAAATGCTGTTAGATATGAACACACAGTGGCATTCTGGAGACACAGATCTGGCTGGAAAAAAAGAAAGCAAAGCTGAGGAATACACAGGCAATTTTCTCAAAAGAGAGAAGTAAGAAATGATGTGCTTCAGGGATTTATTTTGGGATCTTGCTTAAGGTTACTTGTAAATATTCTTGACTTAGCCATAAGCAGTGAGCCAGCCAAATTTGTAGATGATAGTACACTGCTAATGCTGTAAAAACCAAATGTGTCTAGAAGCACTCCAGAAGAATCTGTTGTAACTGGGTGATTGGTCAACCAAATTGCAAATGAAATTTAATAGAAGTAAATGTAAAGTTGTGAACCACTCTTCCCAAGGTCTGATAGTTTAGATTGCTATTTATAACTAATATCCCAAAGATTTAGGAATCATAATGGAGATTTCAGTGACAACTCAGGGTGCAGCCAATTCCATCCTAGAAATCATGAGGGGAGGGAAATAGAAATAAAGTCAACATTGTAATGAATTTAAACATCTCTATTGTATATCTGCATCTGTAATGCCCTTATATAAGTCTGTTGAGCAACTGCATCTCATTATTATTTGAAGAAGGATATAAAGCAGCTGGAAATAGTATAGAGGAGGGCAACCAAAGTTGTCAGGAGGCTCAAGTTCCTTTACCATGAGAAAATGCTAGAAAGTTTGGGACTCTTAGGTGGGAAAAATGGGGATAGAGTCACAATCGAGGTGTATAAACTTATGTGTGACTTGGACAAAGTGAAACTCTCTGCCCTCAAAATACAAGGATCAGCAGTCATCCAATAAAGTTGATTAGAAAGAGATTTAATAATAATACATTAATACATTATCAAAAGAGGTAGTGCTGGCTGCTAATTTGGATGTTTTTAAGAGGGGGATTTGGATAGATTTATGGACAGTTCTATACAGGACTAATATTGGAGATTCATATTATTTTAAGATTATGAGCAACACACCTCCCAAATTCAGTTTCAGGAGAACAATTGAACAGGAGAATGTTTCTACCATCTACTTAAGGGCACTACAGAGGTATCTGAAGTTCTGGGCTATTGTAGAAGCAAAATTACTTTATTTAGATATACTACCAGTGGTGGGTTCCTCCCAGTTCGGCTGAGCCGGTAGCGGTGACGATATTATGTCACCGAACCAGTTCTCTGTCTTCGGGAGCTGGGCCCTCCTGCCCACCCCCGCGTTATTCCTACCTTTTATTTCTTCATTTGTAGCCCAGCTGAGAGGTGCGGCAGAGTGGATAGCCGCACCTCAGCTGGGCAGATTTGTAACATGCTTGCGCGGAGTGCGTGACCGAAGAGGTGATCGTGCGTGAAGCATGTGCACAAAGAGAACCGGTAGTAAAGCCGGTTAGAACCCACCACTGTATACTACCAGAGGTGGTATTCAGCCAGTTCATACCAGTTCAGGTGAACTGGTAGCGGAGATTGCTGGTGGGCCCACCCATCCGCCCCGGTGCTTTGCTCTCCTAGTTAGGCACGTTTTTGAGGCCAGGCGCATACACAGAAGGTGCACGCGTGCACGAAGCGAGCGTGCACGCTTGGGGCGAACCAGTGGTAACAAAATGTGAAACCCACCACTGTATACTACCTACTTGGTTTTGTAATATTACTACTAGCGTCATTTTTATTAATGCTGGATAAAGATGGGTATTGGCCTGATCCAGCAGATTATTCTGATGTTCTTATATTTTCCTATTCATTTGTCTTTTTTTAATCTGAAGCAGAATTAGTGCTTCAAGGGTTACAAATTTCTTAATACTTCTGCTGATATTGCAAACAAACCACAAATACTTTTGTTGATTTTCATGTTGCGCTGAGCACCATGGCATCCGAGAACTTTCATCACATAACCTCAAAAGCGTAATGATTAATCTGCCTTCAACTGTACATGAATTTCACAATAATGCAGGCAGAATACTAAGGGCTTTTTTTCTTTTTTTTCAACAAACAATATTTTAGGAACTAATTAGCCAAACGACCCCTGTTGCTCTGAGCATGCATCCATTAGTTGCCACAAGAAACCCTGTACACATAGAGTTCTGAAGGAAAAATAATTTTTGCCTTCTGCTATATTCTTTCCAAGCAGAATGTTCACTTTAATCTAGGAGCATTATCCCATTACAGAAAAAAGCGATTATATTTTAGAATATGAAATATTTCTCCTTTCTATTAAATTTGCAAATGTCATGTTATCAAGACATTTGTCCTATAGTCAAGAGGTAAGAATTCTTGAAATAAGGATTATTGATGGAAATCCCCTTCATACATTTTAGCACAGAAACTTGTATCGTCACGGTGTCATCATGTGATGTATTGAGTATTTTCCCCCTTCGCTAAACCGGGCGTGGGTGTGACCAGCGCGTGATGCATTTGGCCTGCGGGCCGCAAGTTTGACAGCCCTGTTCTAGCAGAAGCACAAGGACAGAACTGCATCTAAAGAATTAAGCTACACATAAAGACTTCCTTCCCCTCCTGCCTAATTTATCCACATCTTTCTACTTAGCAATCCCTAAACATCTAGATTTGCCCAGAAGAACACCAGCAAAAATTCTAGAAAAGCATGTAATCTATTTTCACTGGTGCCTAACAATGTGTCAATAGCTCTAAGAAAAAACTCATGCACTGTGACCCTGGTTGTCCATGAGCTACCTGACCTTGACATGTTAACCAGTTCCTTTGACAAAAGAACCTGGAGGTCACCAAGCATATCAAGAATCCATTCAGCACAGCTTTCCCAATGGACCAACTCCCTGTGAGAAGCCACATCTCCATGGCAGCAGATTCTCTTTAATATTACACCCCCACTGCTTCTTCATACAGGACCATCTGCTCACTTCACACTCTCTTGTACATATGCCAGCAGCCAATTTACAACAACCCTGACAAGATTGTTGTTAATTTATGTGAGGAACTCCTCTTGGGATTTCTACCAGAATGATAGCCATTCTTGAAATGGTCTCTGAATGTATATATGTGCCTGCCAATGCATATGTGCGTGCACAACAGTGAACTTTCACAAAGCACATTTCGAAAAATTTGAATGTATTAAATGTAGAAGAAATTAATGACGAGCAATACTGATCAGAGTCAGGTTTCAGTCCCTTAAGCAAAATGAAAACAGATTGAATTGGGCAATCTGAAGGGTTGACAATTCTATTTGGAGGTGAGGGCTGTTTTCTGTTTTCTCAACTCTCTATTAAAATAGCAAATGGACATCTCATTTGGAAGGCTTCTTCTTCCAAGACAATAAAACGGGGGAAAAAAATTATTTTAGGCAATTTTAGCATGACTTTACAGGTTTAAAGAAATAATAGGCTATTTGCAGTAGGTTAGCATCAATGAAAAAATTGTTCCCAATCCAAATACTTAGAGCTTTCGAAGGATGGATTTTTATCTCAAATAGAGCACCAAAAAAAAAAAAAAAAGCAGAAAATATTCCTCTAAAAACATTGCAATCACTCTTTGATGCTATTTTTAAAAATTAATTAAAATTAAATACAAATGTTCATTAAATACAAATTTTTCAAATAGCAAGTTTATCTATACCTTAGCTTTGGATATTGTATGGAACAGCCAAAGTTCAGATATAACCTTGTGTATTATAATGTATTGTTGCTTAACTTTAGGTAGAATATCTTCAATCTCAAGTTCTTTACTTTAAAAGGAGCATAAATATGAATGGTTTTCACTAGCTATCATAATCACAAATCCATCACGGACTTTTTGTCAGTTAAAGATATAGAGGCCTAAATAACTAAAATTATAGTGGAAACTTCTGGGGATGCAAAATAACAGGAGTCATGAGACAATATGAGAGATAATTCTAATAAAATAGCTAAGAGCCAGCTATAAAAAAAAGTAAACAAAGCAGTGTTTCAGAGGTGCTCCAAATGAAAAGTTTTGTTAATGTGATTCTTAAGTATCTCCAATAAGCCTGACTCAAATCTGTCTCATGCTTCTGCGAACTATCTATATCCGTGATGGCGAACCTATGGCATGCGTGCCACAGGTGGCACGTGGAGCCATCTCTACGGGCGCGCGAGCCGACGCCCAGGTCAGCTCCACTGCCTATGCCTTGTGACTCCTGTCAGCCAGCTGATTTTTGGGTCTCTCCCAGGAGACACATGCATGCTTGGGGGTGGGGGGTGTCACACGTGCATGCGGGGAGTGGGGGGGTGTGGTGCCCCCCCACACCCCATTTTTGTGGGGAAGAAGGAGGCTTCAAGGAGGCCTGCTAGCAGAAAAATGGGGGTGCTCCCCCCCGTTTTTGGTTCCAGGTAGCTTCAGGGAAGTTTGCTGGCACCAAAATGGGGGTCGTGTGTGTATGCGTGTGGGGGTCGCGTGGGGGGATCACACGTGCAAGTGTGGGGCATGTGGGGGGTCATTGCATTATAGGTGTCGGCACGCACTTTTGGCACCTGAGGAAAAAAAAGTTTTGCCATCACTGATCTATATTATTGTACTTTCCTGGCAGTGAAATATCCTCACTTTTTTGGATTGGCCCCAATGATTGAGGCTGATTCATTAACCTCCCCTAGATAAAAGGACTATAAGGGTCTTCAGGAGCGGGCTGCAACTTTTATCTTTCCAACCTCTTGGCTTTGCTGCATTTTCAAGTGCTCCTTAGCTTTGTTTCTGACCTGGATCACTTCTCTCCAATTCTTAAATCCAATTCCTTCCAACTGGTACCTATCATTCAATTTTATTGTGGTTGCCAGTGGACAAAGGCCATATTGCTCCATGTCTCCAAATAGCCTGCTGCGGCTAGGTCTATTGCTGTGTTAATCTTCCATTTCATCTGCTCCTCGGGGCAGTTGGGAGAGAGGAGAGAGGATTGGTCTCGGACCTGTATTACCTACGTAGTATAATCAGTTCATCTGGTAACCTCGTCCTTCCATTTCCTGTCTTTACCTCTTCTCTCTGTTTTATCTTGCTCCTACAGATCCTGATTACAGGTAGTCCTCAACTTACAACCACATCTGAGCCCAAAATTGATGCCGCTACGTGAGAAATTTGTTAAGTGAGTTTTGTCCCACTTTACGACTTTTCTTGCCACGGTTGTTAAGTGAGTCCCTGCCATTGTTAAGTTAGTCAAACACGGTTGTTAAGTGAATCTGGTTTCTCCATTGACTTTGCTTGTCAGAAGGTCACAAAAGGAGATCACATGATCCCGGGACACTGTGACCGTCATAAATGTGAGTTAGTTGTCAAGCATCTGAATGTAAACCACATGACCATGGGGATGCAAGAAAAATGGTCATAAGTCACTTTTTTCAGTGCCATATTGTTTTTGAATTGTCATTAAGTGAACTGTTGTAAGTCGAGGACTACCTGTATTCACAAGTTTTCACAAGAATTTTCCAAAGTGAGTTCTTTCCATGAGTGTTTGTATGTGTTCCCGTGTGCCCGCATGTATGCCAATAGGTTCCATATCATACATTTTGCAAACTGCATTTTAGTAAGCTTACGTATGTGCAGTTACAGGAACTTTTAAATTGATATGTAAATAGCAGGAAGATGCCATAAAGCACAATCTAGCTCACTCACTTACATATTACCAGCTTTCTCATTTGATGACACTTAAACTCACTATGTTACTCTTAAAAAATGTTGATCTGACCTTAGTTACTTTACCTTACCATATCAGAATTACCGTATTTTTCAGAGTATAAGACGCACCGAAGTATAAGAAGCACCTTAGTTTTTGGGAAGGAAAATAAGAAAAAAGCTGATTGGCAGGTAGATCAGCCTCCTGGAATACCCCCCAAACAGCTGTTCCCAGAGGTGAATTTTAGCAACAGGTTCCTTGGTTGTGAGCCTTGCTTTTTTTTGCTTTTTTTTCTGCCTCTGAAACTTCTGAAACTCTGTTTCAGAAAAAAACTTTTTTTCCTGCCTCTCAAAGCCTCCGAAACAGAGCTTCAGAAAAAAAGCCTCTGAAGCTCTGTTTGAGGGCTTTTTTTCTGAAGCTCTGTTTGGGGGTTTCTTTTCTGAAGCTTCTTTTCTGATGCTTTTTCCAGCTTCTGAAACCTCTGTTTGAGAAGCTGGGCAGGGCTACATTCGGAGTATAAGACGCACCCAGATTTTCACCATCTTTTTTGGGGAAAAAGATACATCTTATACTCCGAAATACGTATACTACGGTATACGGTAGTGCAATAGATTCCATACAGGGTTACTTTTGAAAAGCATTAAAAACCCACACTTATCCTAGAATGCTGCGGCCCATTTGCTAATAGAAGTTATGGATAGAGGCAAATGATTCCATAACAAAGTAGATGCCATGGCTTTTATTTTATTTCTGAGATTGAAGTGCTGATGATGAGCTTGAATAGTTTCTGGACAGAATATTTAAAAGACCGTCTTCTTCTATCTGAACCTGTGCATCTACTGATATTGTCCTGTCCCAACAATTCCAAGAGCCATTCAGAACTAAAAAAAAAAAGAAGGTATTTTTGTTTTGCTTTTTTAATGACAGCTCAAGAACTATTTTTCAAAATTAATCTACTTTACATCCAAATTCTTGCTAGACATTTCCATGGCTACATTTTGTATTTTTAATATTTGTATTGCTACTGTGTTTTTCTGATGTCTATATTTCTATGTTTTAGAGCTTGACAAAGAGACCTCTAGTGGGAGCAGGATAGGGGTAGTTCATCCACCCTTGATCTTCTTGATTCTTCTGAATCAACTCCCGGATTAGGGGGTGGATGGCAATGTATTGCACTGGTTCTTCTGCTTCCTCCAGGGTCAGCTCCAGTTGGTGTTGACTGGTAGGAGAGGAGAGACATCCAGCCCACAGCCCCTGCTTGTCCCAGGGCCCAGTTGTCTCCTATTGAACATCTACATGAGACTGCTGGGTGAAATATCATCAATATGCTGATGGTACCCATCTTAATATCTCTACTCTAGGCCACCTGAGCAATGCTGTGGTTGTCCTGTCCCAGTGCCTAGAGCCATGATGGCGAACCTATGGCACGCGTGCCAGAGGTGGCACGTAGAGCCCTTTCTGTGGGCATGCACGCTGTTGCCAGCTGCTCTTATGGGTTCTGTCGCACGCATGTACTCTGGACAGCTGGTCCGGTGTGCATGCGTGCCGGCCAGTTGCTCTCTTCTGGGTTCCAGTGTGTGCATGTGTACTGGCTCGCATGCGTGCGACAGAACCCGGAAAAGCAACTGGCTGCCATGTGCATGTGCACCGGTCAGCTGCTCTCTTCCGGGCTCTGGCATGTGCACCAGTTTTGGAACTCGGTGCCGAAAATGTTAACCATCACTGGCCTAGAGCAGGGGTGAAATCCAGCAGGTTCTGACAGGTTCTGGAGAACTGGTAGTGGAAATTTTGAGTAGTTCAGAGAACCGGCAAATACCACCTCTGGCTGCTCCCAGAGTGGGGTGGGAATGGAGATTTTGCAATATCCTTTCCCCAGGAGTGGGGAGGGAATGGGGATTTTGCAGTATCCTTCCCCTGCCACGTCCACCAAGCCATGCCCACCAAGCCACACCACGTCCATCAAGCCACGCCCACAGAACCAGTAGTAAAAAAAATTGAATTTCACCACTGTCCTAGAGGCTGTAGGGGCCTGGATGAGGTACAATGTGTGTAAACTCAGCCCAAACAAAAATGAGTAACATTTGGGCCTTCTGGTGACAAGGTTCTTCCATCTCTGATGGAATGGGACAGTCTGGAAACTGTCCCAGACAGACCCGGTATACAATTTGAGAATCCAGCTGGACTCATAGGTCCTATTGGAAGATCAGATGGCAGCCATGACTAGAAGGGATGGGTGCAAATAGTGCATAACCAGAATAGTGCATAACCAGAACTATTTGCACCCATCCCTGGACCGAGAGTCTTTGATCACAGCCATTAATGATCTTGTGATTTCTCATCTCTTGCCCTTAAAAAAATATTTGAAAGCTCCAGCCAGCACAAGCTGTAAATGGCGTCAGATATTCAACATATGTACACTACTGTGTGAGCTACATTGTTTGCCAGTGTGTTTCCAGTCCAATTCAAGGTGCTGGTTATTACCTTTAAAGCCCTTCATGGGCTACTGGGGGGACCTTTTTCTCCTAGCTGTTTCTACCTGTCCAATTCAATTCGGCAGGTTGGATATATTACAGGTCCTGCCAGCCAAGACATGTCAGCTGGCAGGGACTACTGGTAGGAGACATGCCTTCTTTGCTGTAGCCCTGCCCTTTGGAATATTCTTTCTTCAGAGATTAGGATGACTCCAACCCTGTTGGCCTTTCATACGGTCATGAAGACCTGGTTACCTGCCCTGGTCTGGGACCCCAAGGTTGTGAAGCAGAGGTGGTATTCAGCAGGTTCTGGCCAGTTCTGGAGAACCGGTAGTGGAAATTTTGAATCATTCGGAGAACCGGTAAATACCACCTCTGACTGCCCCCCCCCATCTATTCTCTGCCACGTGAGTCCCAGCTGGTCAGGAGGAAATGGGGATTTTGCAGTAACCTTCCCCTGGATTGGGCAGGGAATGGAGATTTTACAGTATCCCTCCCCTGCCACGCCCACTAAGCCATGCCCACCAAGTCATGCCACGCCTACCATGCCACGCCCAAAGAGGAAGTAAAAAAATTTGAATCCCACCCCTAGTGTGAAGGCCCTTGTTTCTTCACTATATTAACTACTGTGGTGATAGTTTTACTCAGTGACCAGGGCTCAGGGTAGGGGTAGAGAAGTGGTGGTTATTGTAAAGGAAGGTCTCAATCCTAGGGAGGCCACTGTACCTCAGATTGCCGGATGTGAGTCTCTCCTTGTGAAGTGGGGCCATGGGATGCAGGTGGGCCTGCTGGTTGCGTACCTGGCTCCCTGCTGCGTGGCAGCGGCCCTGCCCGAGCTCCTCGGCATCATAGCCGGGGTGGCGGTTGAGACCCCCAGGCTAATGGTCATGGGGGATTTCAACCTGCCGTCTATCGGTGAAACGTCTGAGATGGCTCGGGAGTTCATGGCTTCCATGACAGCCATGGACCTGACTCAGTTAATTCATGGCCCTACTCATATAGGAGGACACACTCTGGACCTGGTTTTTATCTCTGGTCAGTGGTTGAATGGTCTTGATATAGGGGATATAGTCATTGCGATGCCATCTGTACGCTGATGATACTCAGCTGTACATCTCCACTCCAGACCACCCCAATGATGCCCCTGAAGTGATGTCCCGGTGCCTGGAGGCCGTGCGGGTCTGGATGGGGAGGAACAGGCTTCGACTCAACCCTTCCAAGACCAAGTGGCTGTGGATGCCGGTGTCCCGATATAGCCAGCTGGTGCTAACTCTGGCTATTGGGGGCGAGTCAGTGGCCCCCACGGAGAGGGCTTGCAACTTGGGCGCCCTCCTGGATGCATGGCTGTCTTTAGAAGAACATATGACGGCCGTGGCCAGGGGGGCTTTTTATCAGGTTTGCCTGATACGCCAGTTGCGTCCCTTTCTGGATCGGGACTCCCTATGCACGGTCACTCATGCCCTCGTCACCTCTCACCTGGACTACTGCAATGCTCTCTACATAGGGCTCCCGTTGAGGAGCACTCGGAAGCTCCAGCTGGTCCAGAATGTGGCCACGCGGGTAATTATGGGAGTGACTTGGCGTTCCCATGTGACACCTTGCCTGCGCGAGCTGCACTGGCTCCCGGTGGTCTTCCGGGTGCGCTTCAAGGTATTGGTTCTCATCTTTAAAGCGCTCCATGGCTTAGGGCCCGGCTATTTGCGAGACCACCTTCTGCCACCGATAACCTCCCACTGGCCAATTCGGTCCCACAGAGAGGGCCTCCTTAGGGTGCCGTCAGTCAAGCAATGCCGACTGACGACCCCCAGGGGGAGGCCTTCTCTGTGGGGGCACCCGCCCTCTGGAACGAGCTACCCCCAGGAATACGACTAATCCCGGACCTCCGGACCTTCCATCGAGCTTTGAAGACCTTCCTATTCCAGCAAGCTGGCCTGGCTTAAAATTTTTAAAGGGTTTTTAAGGGTAATGGGTTTTAAATATTTTGGGAAGCCAATTGGATTTAATTCTGTTTTAAATTATTTTAAATTTTGTATTGTATGTATTTTAATTTGGCTGTGCACTGCCCTGAGACCTTCGGGAGAAGGGCGGTATACAAATTTAAATAATAATAATAATAATAATAATAATAATAATAATAATAATAATAATAATAATAATAATAATAATAATATTTATTCTGTATTTCTTTTTGTTGCTTTATTTTTTTAATGTTATGTATGATGTGATGTCCAGAGTCATTTATTGAGATGGCGGCTATAGAAATTAAATATATAAATAAGAATATACAGACAGAGATGTGTGGAGGGTTGTTTAATGCTTTTTCCCTCTTTCTCTAGATTATAATAATGATAAGATAAGATAAATTATAATAATAATTCTTCTTTTTGAAAAGAAAAATTGCATATTGCATTTTGCCCCTAATAATAAAGTCATGATCTTAATAGTATATCTGGATAATAAGAATAATCTTAGAATAAAGATAATAAGATAAAGATATAAATAAAGAATAAAGATAATAAGAAAAAAATCTCCTGTATGTCTCTTGTGCACTATAGAATTTAAGATAAAAATTGTTGCAGTCTTTCCAATGGAAACAGTTTTTCTTTATTTTCTCTTTCATTTCTCTTCAACATTGAGAAGAAAAATGAAGAGCATGGTAAAAGGAATAATGGGCCCTTCCACACCATTTGAGTTTCCCTTTTCCATAGAAATCCTTTAAAGCCAAACTCCAATCACATCTACTCCCGCTAACCTCAAAATACAGGGAACAACTCTACATGGGCAAGAAAGGTGTTAGGTGCCAGATCAACAGTAGGGGAAAAGGATCACCCTGAAGCACTGCAGTATTTCAAGAAAGACTAATTTTGCTATGATTTTTCAATTAGTGCAACAACGCCAACCATAAATAAACTCCGTTCCAGAATGCCTACAAGATCAGGCATGGAGATGATTTTTGAACTGCCAAAAAGGCCCCCTTATGGAAGTGCCTAATAGAAGGGTATATTGATAGCAAGCATGCAGGATTTATCACAGAACTGCAAGGGAATATATCCCATGTATTTTCTAGCCCATGACAATATCCTGCAATTTGCTAATCACTAAGAGAAAAAGCAGGTGTCGCAGCCTTGAATTCTGTCTGAACTTCAATATTTTACAATGGTACGACTGACAGGGAAGTGAAGGAAAAAACTCTCAGGTGTACTGATTAGTTCCAAATTGTGTGGGTTAGTCATACCTTCTCTCTTAAATCCCCTTGGCACCAAACCAATTGTCTCTACTTCAGGTACTTCGTCTTCTTCTGCATTGGAAACATTAGGTGGGACAGCTCTTCGCCCACTCAAACCAGCAGGAGTTTTCTTATTCTCGGTGGCTGTTGGTTCTGACATTGTAGCTATCTCAATGATGCCTCCCCTACATCAAGGAAGCAAAGAGGAAAAAAGTTAATGCAAACAAGCCATCTCTACACTAAGCTGATCATGCTATCGCAAGGAAGGGGGGGGGGGGAGTTGAAAAACAGATGCAAGCAAAAGTCACAAAAATACTCCAATAAGTTTCTCTTACATGGGTATATGACAAAAAAAGCTGAGAAAAGAACATTGTCAATTTTCTAGTAATATCCAGAACACTCAAGGATTCCGTTTAAAAACAAAAAAGCATGCAACTTCAAAAAAAAAAATCCAACCAACAACAACAACTAAGCATGCTGTCTCTTTGGTCCTATACAAACTACCAGGAAAAAAATGTACATGAAACTCACTGGATTGCACAATTCCTGGGTCAATTATGGTATGTATATTGAGGCTTCCTGAAAATGCTTTCAACAATTTATTACCCCTTGCTCATAAAATACGTTCTCTATGCTCAACTGTTCTCAAGCACCAGTTCAAGCAATCATGCAAAATATTTTTACAGTAATTAATAGCACTATGAAATCCATCAATCATTAGAATGAATTTTAAAGAATATACCTTGTCTTAGAAGTTGGGCGTCTTGTTTCTCCTCAGTTTCACAAATAGAGCAAACTCTGTCCAAATATAGGCTTGAGCAAATGCTATATATGGTCTCTTCCATCCCCACCACTCCCTTCCTCCATCCCCTCCCTTCATGCCTGCAACATGACAGTCATCATAAAACAAGAGGAGAGTTGTGAAGGCTTGCTTTACTCCTCTTCTCTATTTTTAAAAATATTTTTATCAAACATTTTGACAGCAATAATAAGAACTAATACAAACTAAAAGAGAAAGAGAAATAAGAAAAATGAAGAAAAAAGGTAAATGTGCAATAAGAAAAAGTGCAGAAGCAAGTAGGAAAAAGAAAAATATGTATTAAAAAGTGACTTGTGATACTCTTCACAGCAGTTGTAAGTACAATTATATTTTAACCTTTCTCTCTAAAGTTACACCACAATTCTCTTCTTTCTACAATCTATCCTGTCTAAGCATAAAACCATAAATCACAAGTTCACTTTAAAAAAAAAATTACACAAAAAATCCATAAGAAATTTCCAGCCACCAATAAATATAGATATTGTCCTTTCTCTAATCAAAGAAATTAGTTTGTCTTCTCAGCAAGTCCTGTCAATTTTGTCAACCATTCCTCCGATGCCGAATCTTTCCATCTTTGTGCATTTAATAATCTTGCCACAGTACAGTAACAATATATTGAAATAAATGTTCATGGCTTTTTTCTATCTGTTTATTCATCAATCCTAAATGAAAAAGTTCTGGATTCAATTGAATATTAATCTGTTCCACTTCTCTTATTAGCTTTTCTCCATCTGATTCTCATTTTAGAAGCAAATTAATACTAATCATTTAAAGGGTTATATAGAGACTGAAGGATGGAAAATATAACTACACTGGAATATAACTATAAACTATAATGAATAGGTTTCTCAGCCTTTAGAACAGTCTGTATATCTGTATTGGATGTGCAACATAAATATCATAAGATGATCCCAAACAAGATTATGAAAATACAAAAGAGTTTTTAACTCAAGGCAGACTCAGAACTGGATTCGGAGAAAGAGTTCAAAGCCATTGGCAACTACAGATATGAGACAGGCAATGGAATCTGAAATATATATTCCAAACAGCTCTTGGAAATTCAACTAAACCTCTCTTTTAATAATTTGGATGCAAAAGTCATATACTACAGTATTTGCATTTAAAGATGCATTTTACTTGCAAACTCTTTAGACCTCCCACTGTTTTGGCAGATGACAAAGATGGTGGCTAGATCATTGCATACCGCAGTCTTTAAGTCTTGCCTAGTGCTTCCTTTGATTATTTTGGTGTCACATAGATTTTAAAAATCTAGGCTTTTAAATATCTGATGACCAATTTCTTCTACCTTGGTAGGAAGTTGAGACAAAATGCTATAATACAGCTATCTCTAAATCTGTCCAGTTTAGAGACAGCAAGGTTAGAAAACAAAGGTCAACAGAGTCTATTTCCTTTTTTGTTATTTTATTTTCTCTCCCCTCATATTGGCTACAACAACAACATAGTCAACTAATTCTCCAAACTCCAAAGCACCAAACATCTGCAGCCATTCAGCTATTTATATTATCCTGCAAAGATTTTCTGAAGAGCAAGATCATAATGGCTCATTAAAACAATAGCAAGGAAAGAGCCATTTTAATTCTAGGGGTATGCTATTCCAAAGTAGGGAAACCAATATGAAGAAAGTCTCCCCTTGGTTCCTGATGTGGACATTCTTTAGGGGCAGAGAGTACAACAAATCAGAAATGGTCAGCTTCAATTTATCACTAGATAAACCAGTTTATCACTAGATAAACCAGTTCATGAAATCAACTCCATAGTATGTTTACAATTATCTTGATTGAGATTGGTGTAACATCATATTCTTGCAAGTCTGTCTATGTTGCACCTCTTTCCCTTCTTATAGTTCAATGAATTAGGAAGGTGTCTGCATGAGTGATTTATCATGAGTGATTATTTGGATGTTCTGAACTTTAGCAATAGCAGATTTATATACCACTTCACAGTGCTTTAAAGCCCTCTCCAAGCAGTTTACAAAGTCAGAATATTGCCCCAACAATCTGGGTCCTCGTTTTATGACATTAGAAGGATGGAAGGCTGAGTCAAACTTTAGCCGGTCAGGATCGATCTCCTGGCAGTGAAATGCAGAGTTAGCCTGCAATACTGCATTCTAACCACTGTGCCACCATGGCTCTTTAAATATCTTTAGGCCCTATTTTCTTCCTTAGTCTGTACCAGTGGTGGGTTGCTCCCAGTTTGGTCCGGTTCTTGCAAACCGGTAGTAATGGCGGTGGGAGGCTCCGCCCACCCGCCCAGACATCATCACGGACAATCTGTGCATGCTCGTGCTTCCGATGCGAACCGGTAGTAAAGGTAAGTGGAACCCACCCCTGGTCTGTACAGAAGACAAATGAAAAGTATTCAGATGTATTGCAGGCCTATCACGTTCTCAAAAACCTGAAAACTGGTGTGCTAGCTGTCTCAAACAATGGCTTCTTGAAGATGGGCCTTGTCAAGGCAGGAAGACCACCATCTCTCAAAGATGCCCTAATCACTATCTTTATTCAGCCTTCTGTTATCTCCCTGACAGCTTTTACCAGCCAAGCAGGGCTGGAATCCAAACCACATTTGGAAAATTGATGCTGCAGAGAATGTTTATCCCTTTCCTTAGCATTCACAGGCTTGGGTGTCTCCTAGATTTAGCCTCAATTGTTTTTATTAGACTAATCTAGCTAATGTCTAGCTCCAAATGTATACAAGGGATTTTGCCCTCCAGATTCTGCCAATGCTCCAAGTTGTCTGTAACCAATCTCCTACCACGTTTTTTAGGATGCAAGAATTCAAATCACCATAAGTGATAAGCAATCCACAAAAGTATTGTTCCCTTGCCACTTACACCATCATAGAAAAAAATCTCAATTCTGAACTCTTTCACATATTAACTCTTTGTTGTGGACTAGCATAATTCCAAATTTACTGTTTACTACCCACAAAATAAATGTGCAACCAAATAGGCATGATAGGTGCCATTTTTGTTTACAGTGGATGATGGTAAATTTTCATAATGTTCAATACAAGTGAACATAAAAAGTGCTCAGACTCCCTTATAGTAGCTTTTCCAAACCTAGAATGATAAATTTGAACTATGATTCCATTTTCCTCTTAGCATGGCCATTTGGGATATTCTGGATGTATGAGGATTTGAGGAAGACTGATCTGTGAAATAATCTATATGACTTCCTGATATTGTCTAATCTAATCTAATTTCAGAACTGTATTTACAATCTTTATCGAAACAACTGGAAAGCAGTGATATTGAATCCATAATTAGTTAGGTATCTTCATTCCAAGATCTAAACTTGGAACTTTATCATTTGATCAATTAACTGACAGTAGATTGTAGATGATGCTGGGAGTACGCAGGGTTTTGGGAGAACCTCTAGCTAAGATTCTGTGCAATTCAGAGAACTCCCAAATCCTATTCCTAGCTGGCCCTTGGATGCAAGTAAGTGCAGGGTGCGCATGGAGGTTCGGGGAGGGTGAAAAATGGGCCTACCGGACGTTTGGGCCCATGTCCAGCCTCCAGAGGGCCTCCAGAGCCTGGGGAGACCGTTTTTGCCCTCCCGGAGGCATGAGGAAAGCCTACAGATCCTGGGGAAGGCAAAACACCCCCCCCAATTGTGGTGCAATAGGCCAACTAGGTCTCACCCACCATAGCCACGTCCACCCAGCAACCGGGCAGAGAACCCCTTGCTAAAATTTTTGAAGCCCATCCCTGGATGTATTACTTGTAATTTAAGAGAATGCTAGCATACATTTGGTGAAAAACATATAATAAATCCATTCCTGTGCTTTTAAATAGGAAGGAACCAAGAGAAATGTATATTCATCTCGGTTATAGGCCCAATGTAGTTGGCGTCACACAAAGACACAGGAATCAAAGCACAGAATTCCCACAGTGAACACCAACCATTTCAAATGGATTCTATGACATAAATAAAAGGAATCTGAAAAATCACAGCACCATTGCATCTATAGGGGAATCTGAATTAGTCAACATTAGATAATTAAATGGGGTGGCACCACAACAAAAGTCATTAGCAAACTGCCTTCCTCTGATGATATGTTACAATTACATATCTCATTTTTTGGCTCACTGCCTTCACCACAAACTCTTTTCCTACACTTGCAATAACACTTAATGAGATTAATTCTGTCCTTACAGAAGAAAGAGTGTTGTCAAGATGAATACTAAATCCCATTGCGTGATTTGACTGTAATGGTAAGATATTTATCCTCCTTCTGAGTCTGACATGTTTTTAAATGAATCCTCATTTCAACTTATGGAAACATTTGAAGGGATAAAAAAAAAATGTTATGAGGAAGGGAGGAGTTTCCAAACAATTATGTCATCAAATCTAAGAATTACATTACAAGTATATTTTAGAAATTAATCACTAAGGTCTGCTATGTTTGCTAGCAAACCTATCACAACAAATACAACCAATACTTTGGGAATAGCATTTCCACGGTATTTTTTTTAAAGATAGTTATTAATTGACAATCTCAGAATATAAATTATGAATTTCTTCATTGGTCTCATACCCCCTATTGTTAGCCTCACTCGGTCAAGGACCTTGGAGTACTCATATCAAATGATCTAAGTGCCGAAGCCCACTGTAACAGCATTGCCAAAAAGGCATTAAGGGTTGTAAACCTAATCTTGCATAGCTTCTTCTCCGGTAATATTGCACTACTAACCAGAGCATACAAAACATTTGCAAGACCAATTCTCTAATACAGCTCATCTGTCTGGAACCCGCACTGCATATCGGACATTAATACAATTGAGCGCGTCCAGAAATATTTCACAAGAAGAGTCCTCCACTCCTCTCCTTGCAACAAAATACCGTATGCCACCAGACTTGAAATTTTGGGCTTAGAAAATTTAGAACTCCGCCACCTTCGGTATGACCTAAGCATAGCTCATAAAATCATCTACTACAATGTCCTACAAAAAGTAATTTTGATTTGTCGCATCCCAAACAGTCCTCCTCCCATATATGAACAAAGCAGAGGGTTGCAGGAGGCTGTGGCAGCCTAAAGCGGAGCTCGGGAGCCTGTTTTTGCTGACAGAGCGCTGGGGCCACCACAGGCACCCCTTGACAGGAGTGACGTCGAGCTGGCCATGCCCACCCTGGCCACGCCCACCCCAGCTCCCTGAGGTCAAACACAACTCTGATGCAGCCCTCAATGAAATCGAGTTTGACACCCCTGCTATTGAGTATGTTTTTGCAGCACATAAAAGGGGGTGGGGATTCTAAAAAATGTATGTACTATCACTATTACTGTTTCTGTAATGCTCACACAAAGAAGTCAAGATGTACACGCGACACAAGATGGAAATAAGAGGTAATCGAAAGAATTTTAATAAGGGATGGGAAGACTTAAAGGAAACAAAAGTGGAGTTTAAATAACTGTTGACATATTGAACATTGAAACCTAGCAAGGATTATGCTATAGCTCAGGCAAACAGGTAGAGAGCCAAGGACAAAAAAGTATAAAAGGGTGTGGATTGTGGATTTGGAGAAAACTAAAGGATCATACAAGAAAAAGCAAGCAAGATCACAAGGGAGCAGCATAATAAATCACTCTTTTCTATCTCTTTCCCCATAAAGTAAATCTACAAAACGAATTCTAATAGAAAATAAACAAAGCAGTGAAGCCTTCCAGAAGCAGGATTTGTCAAAGTAGTGAAACTCATTGGCTTACTATTCTGAAATGCTGGAAGCCCATTATATTGAAAGCTTTGTTCATATATGGGAGGAGGACTGTTTGGGACAAATCCAAATTACTTTTTGCAAGTTGTCTCTTAGATGAGCCTGAGCATATATTTTGCTGGGGGGGGAAAGTGTTCTGTTATATAGTCATTACCATAAACAAAGATTTTTTAAATAATAATCTTGATTTCCATTAGTGAAAATGGAACAGACTGCTTCTGTAAACCCAATGAGATAATAGCAATAGCACTTAGACTCATATACTGCTTCATAGTGCTTTACAGCCTTTTCTAAGCAGTTTACAAAGTCAGCATATTGCCCTCAATAAACTGGGGCCTCGTTTTATCGACCTCAGAAGGATGGAAGGCTGAGTCAACTTTGAGTCAGTCAGAATCGAACTCCTGGAATGAGCAGTGAGTTAGCCTGTAATACTGCATTCTGACCACTACGCTGCCATCACGCCACCACCAGGTTAGGAAATCATTCAAATTAAATTCATAAATGGATTATTACATGGACAAAACCATGTAGGGCAGTGGTGGGTTGTTCCCGGTTTGCACAGGTTTGGGCAAACCGGTATTGGTGGCAGCGGGAGGCTCTGCCCACCCACCCAGATGTCATCAAAAAGGCTCTGTGCATGCACAGAAGTGCCACACGCTCGCAAAGCGAGTGCACCCGCACGCACGCTACCAATAGCAAACTGGTAGCCCCTGGATTTGAAATCCACTACTGATTGTGGGTGTTTTGGCAGCAATGCAGAGACCATTTACTATTGGTTTTTTTGATCTATTTAACAGTCTGAACACTGATCTTCCACTGGTTTAGAAGAAGGCCCCAGTGAGGAACTACCTTAACGTGGTTGTGCAGCTTGTTTGCTCTGAGAAGGATAAGAGCTAATATAGAGACCTGGACAGGTCTCATCAGAGGATTGTCTCTTCCATAAACAATACAGTGAGAAGTTAAAGAAACCCATACCAGATCAATCATCACCTGAATCAACACTGTTTGTGCTAGGTGTTGGACTTCCTGGACAGATGGGCTACAGAATTTGGTATTCCCTTCTTGTGAAACAACAGAGGGATGGCTATAGTCTGCTGCTATCAAGGCTGATCTAGGAGACGAAATGGAGAACCTACAACATCTCTAAGGGTGGCAGCTTACTCATTGCCGGAAAAGAGGAAGTCCAAAGTAGTTTCTACTCAGTCTTCTGTTCTCAGGCTACTTTCTTAAAGCCATTACTTTTAAAGTATATCTTCCTGGTTTTGGTTTTAAAATAGGTCATATAACACCCTACTGAAGACTCATAAAATTCACAGTACAATAAAATATGATCCACCATTCCAAGAGCAATACTAATCTTTGAGACATGGGGATTTTTTGAAATCTACCATATAGCATGTTTGATGGCAACATCTTTAATCTGGTTTTTGAAAAGGCTATTCTATTGAATAGTCTAAATCTAGACTATTAAGAGGTTTAGGGAATTGAAAAGTATATCTGTAATCAATTCTAAAAGTTACAGATGAACACATAATTTTGACTATAGCCATTAATTCCTGCACCGAATTATTCCATAAAGTTTGTTTAATACAATGAAATGCTGATGTCATACCCCTGGAAAATAAATAATCAAGATCAATGCCAATAATCTAACTAATATTTTGGGTCACCTGTTTAAATCACATATCTTCAAAAGATTAATTTAGGATTTTAATGAAGCAACCCTTCCTAGCTTTTAAAAACTTTATCATTAGTGAAGCCTATAGTTTCAACGGCAGTGCCCAGTTTCCAGGGGAATAACAGTGACTGGATCACAACCTTGGACCACTTGAGAGAGGGCTTAAAAATAAGAACATAGCAGTTTGGTTATATGATTACTGGCAAATGTGATCCTAATTAGAGCTCCGTATGAAATTTAAGATGCAGTATTTACTTATTAGACTAGTTTGCTGCTCATCTTGCCTTTAATTTTTGCAGCAAAACCCCATATTGTACAGCACCAAATCACCCGCCTTTCGAATAAAAACACTGAAGCGAAGCCATCACAGTAGATTTTACTTTCAGAAATACTGCCTTGCAATCTTTCTGCTAGGATAGAGCACAGTTAATTAACATGCTCAAATAACTACAATTGCCTAGTTGTGTTATCAAATAAGCTTACATTTTCCAGTTGTAGTTTTTGACTTTTTTTTTCAAAACTCAAGATTTCAGTTTTATCATACTTAATTTGTAATTGTTTTTCTGGCAATATTTAACTAATGTCCCAAGTAGGCATTTCAAGCCCAGTCTAGTATTTGACAGAACTGCATCATCCAAATACAACAAAACACAAATTTTCCTTTTTGCTAGTTATGGGCAGTGGTCATCAACCTAAAGTAATGTAGTCTCCAGAGTCCAGATCAGGGGTGGGTTCTACTTACCTTTACTACTGGTTCGCAACGGGCGCGCATCTGCGCACTCCCTTTGCTCGTGCTTGCACGCGCACACTTCTGCACATGTCCATTATTATGTCAGGGCGGGTGGGTGGAGCCTCCCGCTGCTTTTACTACTGGTTTTCAAAAACCGGACAGAACCGGGAGCACCCCACCACTGGTCCAGATCATTAGCACAAATATTAAATAGCGTAGAATTTACACTACTTACAGAATATAACCTTGTCTCACACATTTGTTCATTATAATATAGCCTGTAAGTAAACCTTTACTATTGCATCCAACTATTTTGATATAGTGCCTGCATTAAATATGTGAGATGCCTGTCAGGCACCAAATTCTCTAATTTAGCCCAGTTTGGTTCTATTAACAGAATTAAATGCAGCCTTAAAATCTTTTAAAGCGGAAAATAATAGAATATTTTCCTGCTAGGTAAACTAATGTAAAACATCAATCAATTGTTTATCTGCCTTTTCTAAAAGGCAGTTAAAAGCATTTGTTAAAATAGTGTTCCTCAAGGTAAGAGATTAATTTTTCATTTAAATGTCTAGCATAAAGTTTCCCCAGGAATGGTAACAAATTAATTGGCTTATAATTGTCAGGGTCTTCTGTTTCTCCTTTCTATATAGAGCAGAGGTGTCAAACTTGATTTCATTGAGGGCTGCATCAGGGTTGTGTTTTACCTCGGGGGGACGTGGCCAGGGGCATGGCCAACTTGACATCACTCGTGTTAGGGGCACCTGTGGTGGCCAAGTGCTAAGGCAGGACTTCCCTCAAACCCTCCCATATTTTCATTATAATCTCCTTCCTTCCTTTTCTCCTTTTTTCTTCCCTCTTCATTCTCCTTTCTTCTTCCTTCCCCTCTTTCCTTCCTTTTCCTTCCTTGCTCTCTTCCCATCTTTCCTTATTTTTCTTTGTCTTTCCTCTTTCCCTTTCTCCTTTCCTGTTCCTTCTTGCATGCTCAAATGCAAAAGGGTAAACATTTCTCCTTTCGTTTTGTTTTTAGTTTGTTTTGCTAGCCCTCTGTCAGCAAAAATGAAGGGCCTCTGGGTGCAGCCCTCCCAAGCTACATTTTCGTTGCAGAGGCACCGCGGACTGGTCCTTTGCTGTTTCCAGGATAGCCCCGTGGGCCAGATCTAAGTACCCCCGCAGGATGGATCCAGCCTGCGGGCCTTGTTTGACACCCCAGATATAGAGGAATTACACTGCTCAAAAAAATAAAGGGAACACAAGCAGAAGACATCCGAGATCTGAATGAATGAAATAGCCTTATTAAATACTTTGTTCATTACATACAGTAGTTTATACACTGCTCAAACAACTAAAGGGAACACAAAACTACTGTATGTAATGAACAAAGTATTTAATAAGGCTATTTCATTCATTCAGATCTCGGATCTTCTGCTTGTGTTCCCTTTATTTTTTTGAGCAGTATATTATGGCCCTATTCCAGCCTGAAGAGATTAAATCAGAATGGGGTGTCAAACTCAATTTTATGGAGGACCAGATCAGCGTTTATTTATTATTTATTTATTAGTTTGATTTATATGCCACCCTTCTCCGGAGATTCAGGGCGGCTTACAATGCATTAAGCAATAGCCTTCATACTTTTGTATATACCTGCTTAGTAGAGCTTTCGCCCCCCCCCCCCCACCAAAGAGGTGTTCTTCTTTATACAAAGTCAGCTTATTGCCCCCCAAATCCGAGTCCTCATTGTGGCGTTGTGACTGTCCTCCCTGGGCCGGGGGGTGGCATGGTTGAGGGAAGGGGCATGGCCAGAGTGGTTGTGACCTGGGCACAGCCAGGGGGCGTGGCCCACTTGGCGTTGTTCGCATGGGTGGTACCTGTGGATTTGGGTGGATTTGGGGAGGGAATCCAGGGGTCTCCAGTGGGTGGGGCAGTGGGTGGGAGGCTCATCAAACAGGATGAGGTGAGGCACGGGGGGGTGCATCTACCTCTGCCTGCTGCCAGTGCCAGTTCCAGTGCCACCACTGCCATGCCTGTTTCTTGGAGGGCCAGCTGCAGAGTCCCTGGTGAACATCTCCCTCCCTCCCCCACACACACACACACCTGAAAGGCTGGTAAGTGTAGCCTTTCTGGAAATAGTAAGGGGTTTGTCCATCCCATCCAAGTGGGCACACACATGCTTTGGCTTGGCCCATGCTATCCCGGCAGGCACATATGCACACAGGAGGCTTCAGGTGCATGCACACAAAGATCCTCCCAGCCCATCCTGGTGTGTGTGTCTGTGCCCTTCTCCTGTACTCATGCACACCAACTGGGCGTGCATGTGGGTGCACCTACCATCTCCTGCACACATGCATGCCCATCGGGATGGAATGGGCCAGGCCGAAGCGACATGGACTGGACCCTTACCATTTCCAGGATGGCCGTGAGGGCTGGATCTGGCCACGCCATGGACCAGATCAGGTCTGCGGACCTTGAGTTTGACACTCCTGATCTATTGCAGTAAATAAGGCTGATAATAAAGGACCCCACCAATCGAGATTTTGTTCAGCAGTTATGGCTGTAAGCCTAACCAGAGTTTACTTTTGAAATAAGACCAGCAATCTCTTTCTCTAACACTGGTTCCCAATGTGGAAGAGTAAGTAACTTTGATCTGATGTTATTTGCTATATTTACAGTAAGCTACCCCTGTTCCATAAAAATGTATTTGAAATATTTTTCCCAGGTCTTAGATGGTATAAACAATCTGGGACCGAGGCAGCAGTGAAAGACCTGGAAATTAAATTTCAAAAGGTTTTAGAGTCTTTGTAGAAAAAGCATTTAATGATGACCAGGACTGAGTCAGTCAGTCAGTCTCTCTTTCTCTCTGTGCTTTCTATTTCTGTGCTTTCTAGTGTACTAGCATTTAATAATTTTCTTCAATTCATAATATCTTTAGTGGGGGGGGTATTGTTAGTTAGATTTGTATGCTAAATAAAGCTTTTAATTTATTTTTAGTTAGTGGTGGCATAATCTGCATCAAATGGGCCAACCTTGAAATCTCAAAGGCCTTGAAAACTCTGTCCTATACTTACAGTATATTGATTGTGCTCCACCCATCAACATAATCCAGAACCTTTTCCAAAAAGCATCAACTCCTAAATGGACTCACAGATATTCCTTGGCAGACAGATATCTTCCCTGCTCAGGAAAATCAACATGTTTTCTCTGTATATTAAACTTAAAAAAAAAAAATAGAGCAGTGACATTAGTTCTAGAAACTTGCTGAAGAATGCAACATAGCAGTTGAACTTAAAACTAAGGAAATGTATTAGGAAGAATCCACAGTGTTTGCACAAAATGATGTCATTACACACAAAGGCTTAATTTGCACAAGATCCACTACTTGCTTGTACATGTCTTGTATTTTAGTAGCTGTCCTATGATGAACTTTGACCTCAACTAATCTTGAACCCTCTCAAAAGAAAAAAAAAGCTAATGTACTTCACCACCATAATTATGTACTAAATATAAAGAGGTTTTCTTAATTTGTAGTCAACAATTTCTTTCCATTTTTGGTTCATTGGTTAACTGAAATTTATGTGATTTGGTGTCTTCTGCAGAGCAACAGATTCACTTTCTCCTGATTTTCTGAAGTGATATTGAAACAGAATATCTACTGGAAGAAACAATCATGGCCTTGAATATCTTCCCCCAAACCAGATATATGGGATTAGAACCCCCGCAACGTGCCAGAACTAAGGCTTGCATGAAATTAATCTTCAATTATCTTCATTTCAAGATGTAGCCTTATCCGAGTATTTTTCTCTTTTCAAATATCTCAAGTACATATATGGAAATATATCATTTACGAATTCCGATAATACAGTAGGAGTTGTAAACTATACCTGGGTGAACAGGGCTTTCCAAAAAAGCTCTGCAGTCATTAACCAGTCAAGACTTTCTACAGGAAAGACAGATGCTCTGCAGGAAAGACATTTATAGTATCTTCCCGTTTTCTGGTGGGCTTCCCTTAGTGCCAGGAGAAATATGTAAAGAAAGAGACATATAGACCTGTGTTGTGGTTCCGTTACCGGAGCCTGTGTCATTGTCAGGAGAGGACTCCGAGAGTGAAGGGGAGGAGTTGGCAAGGCCTCCCTCTCCAGGACCCTCCTCTCTGGCAATGCTTTCAGTGTCTGCCAAAGGGCAAGAGATAGGGCCAGGGCCAGGGCCAAGCACATCCACGCAGCCACAGATGGACAGTGATGAGGGTAATGAGTCTTGGCTGGACCCATGCCAGCGTCGCAGAGATAAACACGCGCAACAGAAGAAAGGGCATGCCCGTGATTAGGCTGAGTCACTGGACCACACCCCACAGGATATAAAAGGGAGCATGGTGGCCAGTCAAACCTTGTGATGAACAAAGCTGAAAGCTTCCACGCCATTCTGCATTGCCGGACTTTTGCTTTAAGACTTTGTTGGAGTATCTCTGGACTTGATTAATTCCGTAATTATTGAGCGGCTTTCCTTTGATGTATCAGAAGTGGGGAGAAGTTATCTCTCCTCTTTGTAAATAATAAACTCTTGGCAGGCAGCCACTAGGTTGTTGCCAAGTTCCGTTATCATAAGGAAAAGGATTTTGCCGGCTGGTTTGATCTTTAACTCCTGAACGTCTGTTGGTGTGTGTGCGTGGGGTTGGGGACAGAACAACCTGAGACATAATCCAGCTATATATTCCCTTCCAGCCAACCAAGCCCACGAAAAATTAAAAGCAGGACAAAATCACAAGGGAGCCAGCAACTGGTATCAAAAGGTTCATGTGATTTAATATATACTGTAACCATCAAGAAACTCAAAGGGTATAGACCAAGGGTCAGCAACCTGAGGCTCTGGAGCTGCATGTGGCTCTTTCATCCCTCTGCTGCAGCTCCCTTTCACTGGTTGGTGCCATAATTTTGAGAGGAGTTTCCAGTTGGAGGGGGGGAGCACGGCATGCCCGCCAGGAGGAGACTTTATGGCAAGGGGTGGGTTTTCTGGTTGGCTCCAGAATTGATAGGGCTTTCTGTTAGGACAGGTAGAGGAAAAAGGATGCTGCGCTAGGAAGAGACTCTATGGTAGGGGAACCAGACTTCCGGTCGGCTCCAGAATTGAACAGGGGGCTTCCGGTTAGGACCTCTGTGGCTCTTTGAATGTTTAAGGTTGCCGACCCCTGGTATAGACTCTCCTGCTCAAGCAGAAGATTGGACTAGATGACCTCCACGATCCCTTCCAACTCTGTTATTCTATGTCTATGTAATTATGTGTGTCGGATATAAGGCAACATAGAAAGAAATAGCATGAGCCAACATATTGACAATTTTTAGGGGCCTTGTTTTTGAACCATATGTAGTCTTTGACTTACAACCGGCTGGTTGTTTAATGACTGCTCAAAGTTATGATGGACTTTAAAAAGGGCACTTATGGCCAATCCTTAAACTTATGACTGTCATCGATGTGACTGCATTTCAGGCGCTTGGGTGGGTCACATTGGATGACCCACCCAAGCGGTGGGTTCCATACTCACAGGATCATGATTTGCAAAAAAATGGGCAAAAAATGCCCATTGAATGTGCTGAATTTCGTTAACAACCACATGGTTCACTTATTGACTACTTGATTTGCTGAATCACTATAGTGACTCACTTTATGACAGTCATCAAAATGATCATAAAATTGATTCCAATCACATGGTGCTTCACAACACATGTAAAGCATGGTGCTTTACAACCACAACAACTTGTGGATGGCATTCTGGGCTCCATTCTGGTTGTAAATTGAGGACTTCTGTAAACATTATACCCCAAGGAAGGGAATATGCGGTCTTCCTCATGTTACTGATCTAGAGATTTCAACATCTCATCACTATTTAAGCTATTTGGAGCTGAGAAGAATTGTAATTAAACAACAAGGAAATTACTTTCTTGTAATTAGTCCTCAATTTATTACCACTACTGGTAACTACTACTATTACCACTACTACCACCAAATTTCTGTTGCTAAGCAAGACAGTTGCTAGATGCTCCATGTTATGACCTTTCTTGCCACAGTTGTTAATTGAATCACTGGAATTGTTAAGTTAGTAACACGGTTATAAAGTGAATCTGTCTTCCCTCATTGATTTTGCTTGTCAGAAGGTTGCAAAACATGATCACATGATCCCGGGACACTGCAATATCGCAAATTTGAGTTAGTTGCCAACCATGTGAATTTTGAATAATTTGATCATGAGAATGGTCATAAGCAGTGGTGGAATTCAATTTTTTTACTACCGGTTCTGTGGCTGTGGCTTGGTGGGCATGGCAAGGGAAGGATACTGCAAAATCTCCATTCCCACCCCACTCCACAGGAAGGATACTGCAAAATCTCCATTCCCACCCCGCTCCAGGGGAAGGATACTGCAAAATCCCCATTCTCACCCTACTCTGGGGCCATCCAGAAGTGGTATTTGCCGGTTCTCCAAACTACTCAAAATTTTTGCTACCAGTTCTCCAGAACCTGTCAGAACCTGTTGAATAGCACCCTTGGTCATAAGTCACTTTTTTCAGTGCCTTTCTAACTTTGAATGGTCACTAAAGGAAACTATTGTAAGTCGAGGACTACATGTGAATTGGAGCAAAATGTCACAAACAGGAATGAAAGAGACTCTTTAAATATACATCGAACTTACATACAAGTGGCTATTATGTACCATGGCATTTGCTTATATACAAATATACATACACATACACAGACAGAGATATATGAGTTATACAACCAACTTTTCATAATAAGTTTGTCTTTTAAGATATTTTATTCTGAACATTTTGCCAAGATTTCTTTTTTTGTTTCAAATGATTCCGGTGCTTAAAAATGATAAACAACTAAAAGTATGGCAAACTGGAGTGAACAAGTTTGTCTGGAACGAGAAAAAACCAAGAGTAAAATTGAAAATTATGCAAGATGTTCCAGAAAGGGGAGGTCTTAAACTTCCAAACCTACAGTTATATTATGATGCAGCAGCTCTGACTTTAACAAGTGATTGGTTTGGAGGAAAAAAGACTGGAATACTAAACGCAGAAAGTTTTGATTTGGAATTTGGATGGCATGCTTATTTATTTTATGACAGCAAAGTGGATAAAGTATTTAAAAGCCATATACTTAGAGACTCTTTGTTGAGAGTTTGGAAGAAGCACCGACTCAAATGGGATTATAAAATACCGCTATGGCTGGATCTTGGTCATATTTTGTGGAATACAAATATAACGTCACTCGGGGGGTTTTTATACAAAGAGGTTCTTTTTACAGATGCGGGCAGATGGCAGCTGAAGACATTACAGACACTGTTGGCTGAAGGGATTAATTTAACTTGGTTACAATATAATCAATTGCAATTGAGATGGAAAGAGGACCAAAAAACTGGTATTATGTTGCATGAGGAAGAATTGGTTAGACATATAAAAGAGAAAGGTCCAATGCATATTAAAAGGCTTTATAATGTTTTGTTAGAAAGGGATTTGGAAACTGAATTAGTTAAAGATTGTATGATTAAGTGGGCACAAAATTTTGAAGAACCAGTGATGTTGGAAACATGGGAAAAAATTTGGGTTCAGAATGTTAAATTTACACAGTTGCAGAATTTGAGGGAAAATTTTTACAAAATGTTTTATAGATGGCATTTAGATCCTAAGAAATTGTCGTGTATGTACCCTAATGTTCAGCCAAAATGTTGGAGGTGTGATTGTTTAGATGCTACATATTATCATATTTGGTGGACTTGTAAGAAAGTTAAGGCTTTTTGGATAAAAATTTGGTGGGTCATGCAGAATGTTTTAAAGAAAAAAATCCAATTTTCTCCACAATTGCTTTTATTGGGTATAGTTGAGGGTTTTACAGTGGATGAAATAAAGTTGATTTTGTATATGATTACAGCAGCGAGATTGTTGATAGGTAAATATTGGAAAAACGAAGCTCTGCCCACCGTAGAAGAATGGATTTTGAAGATGGCCAGCTTCGTGGAGATGGCGAAGATTTCAGCATACTTAAAAGATCGCTCACAAGAGACTTATGAATGTGGATGGAAAAAGTGGATAGATTATGTGCAGAACAAATACCAAACTAAGAAGTATCAAATAGCTTTTCATTGATAGTATTATATTATATTAAGATAGAAATAGTCGAACTATGTGAAGATGAAAAATGACATGGGGGTTGGGGGGGTTCAAGGTTTTTGTATAGGGGATAATGATATTCTATGGAAGTCCGGGGGGAGGGGAGAGTCGGGGGGGTTGGGAGGGTGGGTGGGGAGTTTGGGGAGGGTTAGGGGGGTGAAAATGGGGTGAAAATGTAATTGTAAAACTTTTACAATAAAAAAAAAAGTCAGACTGATTAAAAAAACCTAAAAAATTAAAAAGAGCATTCCAAAGGAGACAAATATTAGAATCATTACACCTGATCTACACACCTCTAAAATCGTATCGTACATCTGGAAATCTTTGAATAAAAATCAGCTATTATAACGCTGTGTTGACAATATAGGTCCAGTTTTACAACAGATGAGCCAGGCTGCCAGGATGTCATTCACACCTTGTAAAAGGCATCATAATTATTTTTAAACTGTACTCAGTTGAATACTTAATGCCTGACAATATCTTCTGGCATTTGCTTCTTCATTCTAGAATAATACACATATTGGTATAGGACATACATTCATTAAGGATGTAAAAAGAAAGCTGAATGGATAGTTCTTGACTTATGATCAAAATTAAGCCTGGATTTTTTATTGTAAGTTGTTGCAGTTGTAGATCAAGTCAGCAAGAAACTGGACTCGATTTTACAAACGTTTTTTATGATGGTCATTAAGCAAGTCTTTGCAGTTAAGGGAATCACATGGTCTTTAAATAAATCATGTAGTTGTAAGTCTGAATCCAGCTTAATTAATGGATCCCCCCCCCCCCGGTAAGATGGCAGAAAATGTTGCAGAATGCAATCATAGAACCATGGAACACCACCACCACAATCAGTTGTAAATATGAGCTGTTTCCCAAGTGCCCAAATTGTAGTTCTATGACTTTGGATGTGTTGCATTAGTCATAACTTTGAGGTTGAGTTGTAAGAAATGTTTTTCAGTCCATTGTAACCTCAAACATCATTAAGTGACCAGTTGTAAGTCAAAGACTATCTGTACAAGCCCAGAGCAAAGAATGTTCAGATTGTCCATTCAGTTCAACCTTCTTTGGCCCATAGTTCCTGGTGTTCTCCAATAAGACAACAACTTTCACAATATATAGATAGCATAATTGTGATTGATTCAGATTTATGATATATATATATATACACACAAAACTTGCAAATTCCAGGAGAATCAAATATTTTATCTAAACTGTCACAACTAAGGTGGTGTACAACTTCGTCTGTGGTTCTTTCTCACATGTCTCTGATGCTTTCATTTTCTATAACAAAATAGTGCAATAGAATAGTCAAATAATTTTAAGAAGCTGCTCTGAGTCTTCTCTTTCTGATTTATTTAAAGCTCCAAGAAAAAAAAAAGGCACCAAATGTGGTTATTTCCAACAATGGTTATGATAGAAATAAATTTGATTTATGCTATTTATGCTATAATTTGATTTATTCAAGGATATATTATTCACTGAGATGCAGAAGGGCATAAATAAAATATATAATGAAAGATTCAGGATTGCTCTGCTCTCTATTGTTATTTTCCCGCATTGCATAATTGTTCTCAGATAAAGGGTATCCTTTATCCCAATCCATTGTCTTCCAAAAAAACCTAGAACTACAACTCTAAATTTTTTTCAAGAAGCATTGAGAAAAGTTGCATGATTTCACATATTTGCAAGAATGTTATCCCGACATCAGCACAATTCAGTGTAACACAATCACATTAGGAATCCAAAGCAAGAGCTAATAGGAAACTCCTCTTGCAGAACAATCTATATGCCACAGAATGAACTTGAGGAAGTGAAGAAATAGGCTGGAGTCATACACTGTGTGCTTTGCTGGGTTTTAATAAAATATATTGTGTTATGGTATGCTTGGCCCTTGACTTACAATTACAATTGGAACCAGAACTTCCACTGCTAAATAAAGCGGTTAGCTGAATCATGCCCAATTTTACAATCTTTTTAGTCATGGTTGTTAAGAAAATCCCATTTTGAATGAATCATGCATTCGTTAAGTGAATCCAATTCCCCCCATTGACTTTGCTTGTTGGAAGCTGGCTGGAAAGGCCACAAATGGCAATCATGTGAATCTGGGGCACTGCAACCATCATAAATACATGCCAGTTGCTACATGCCTGAATTTTGATCATCATTGCTTATCCTGGTGTCATGGTGCTGTCATGGTCGTAAGTGTGAAAACCCATGATCTTATCAGTGCCACTGTAACTTCGAACAGTTTCTACAGAAATGATTGTAAATCAAGGATTACCTGTAGTTAATTATTCAGCATTTACAATACAGAACATTATGTATTGAACACAGCTGCTTGTAGTTTACTGAATGAAAAAATGGTTACATAAGATCTGGCACAGATGCTTTGTGAGTTTAGCCATAAGTATATGTCATGTTGGGAAGCCCATAGTCTTGAAAGGCAGCAAGGAAATATTTAAAATAATTCAGTGATCCCAGCCATTTTACCTCTTTAAACACAGGTGGGATATACAGAAATGAAAGAATGCTTCATTAATCTGAAATTCACTCACTGTACTGATTTATTACTCATTTAACAACTTGCATGTTTAGCTTGTAACTGAGGCAAAAGCTTTTTCCCCCCTCTCCAATGGAAGAAAAATGGGGAGTAGAGGAGAGAATACAAAAACAACTTGGCGAAGACTGAGCATATTCAAATATTGAATATTGAAAAAGAACATTCTGGAGATGGACAAAGGGGGAGGGGTGCCGCATGGAGAGGATGCAGTGAGGTGGAATGGAACATTTTTAAAGATGGCTGCCGGCTGACACTGAGCAGGAGTCTTCCCTAAATAACATTTTGCTACAAGCCCTCTCTGACAGAACACAACTCTTAAGCACTGTCTGCCATCCTGTCACCTGACAATACAGACATACAGTTTTTATTTCTGTTCTCACAAGCAGAGGCTGGGAAGATAACAGCAAACCTCTCACAGAGACAGAAAATTTCTCAAAGGAAAGGAAGCTGAAGAGCTGGCAGGAAGAGAAGATTTAGCTGAAACTTGGAGAAAGGGAGAGAAGGGACTAGATGGCTGACAAGCCATGTTAGCTTAGGCAGCTTTGAAGCTGTTGAAGGCTTATTCGCTTCCAGATATCCTGGAAGGAATATCCCGGGGTGGACGAAAGACCATGAAGAGATGGAGAGGGAGACAGAGATCTATGTCAAGCGATCATCTTTTAGAGGAAAATTGAAGAAGACAACATCTTGCAAGTCTGGGGGATTACCATCGAAACACAATTAAAATCTTTGCTTAACTTCAAATAAAAAAAGACGGGGCTTGAAATTTAGTTTTCTGTTATATAAGTATGTAGCTCCAGTTTTATAATTGGAACCATATTATAAGTAGAGAAATAGTTAACTCTTGAAATGCTTGAACAAACACACATAAATTGCTGCTCACTTATCACAACAGCTACAGGAAGGCAGGGGAGAGAAACCAGCAGAAATGGCTACTTAAATGCCTTATCTTAAGCCTTGTTGAAAAAAATGCTACTTATCTTGCATAGATTACTAAATTAAAAGGAAAAGATTGATAAGAAAGTTTTTGTATGCTGACATAATCTTTGAATGTCACACACTGATGTCCTTGCTTAGCTGCCTTGGAAACCTTCAAACAGCTTTATCAAAGCCTGGCACTCCACAAGCAATTCCATCAATAGACACATTGACCTAAAACCTACAAACCCCTGAGAATTCAAATCAACCACACAACCAACCAGCGATGGTACTGACCTTCAACCAACCCACCCAATCCACTCACGCAACCCATGCAAGCAACCCCCACAACCAGCACTTCACCTCCCAGTGACCCTCACTTGATGTGACCTCTCCATCACAAGATCCACAAGACCATCTGATGGGACCACACCTGAGCCCTCACAAGACCCATCACAAGACCCCTCACAAGACCCTCACCTGATGTGACTTTCCCATTATAAGACCTACTGACCAGTTGAAGCCCTTATAAGCAGAAGAACACCAATACTGACATACCCTAAATTCCACTGAAGATGTTACCTCGCCTGGTAACGAAACGTTTGGAAACCAAGCTCAGACAACGAACCTCCACCCTCATCCTACACCCGAGCTACAGATATTTGCCCCTATCGCAACTTCAGCTAGGTTGCAGCTGCCCAACCTACCCTGAAATGAACTGAGGGCCTTAGGTCTCCATTTTCTATGCTTTTTCATTCCTATTGACTGTGAAATCATAAATGCCATTTGCTTTTACCTCTAAACTCTGAGTTGCATTATGAAGGAAGGAAGAAATGTGTATTTTAATTACTTCAGCTTAATGGGCCTGAACAGGGATAAGCAAGCAGATGCCCTCCATATATGTTTTGAATGATAATTCTCATAATCATCCTTGGAATTGCAATCTAAACCATGTGGAGGGAGCAGGTTGCCTAGCCATGGGCCAGATGTCTTCAAATCGAATCTAACTTGATGTTGATAGATGCAGTGTGGAAAATGGCAATTTCACAGTTTGCCTCCTTTTACAGGGCAGGGTGCTTGTTCCAAGAATCCACATATCCTCCTTGAAAACCCTTGATATTCATTTGTAAATGCACCTCTGGAGTCTACCTGCTTTTCATCCAGCTGAGAATGTAAGACAGCCAGAAGATGCATCTCTGCAAACAAGTAAATATAGCAAAGTTCTGGGAGTCAATTATGACCCTCAAAAGACTTGAAATCTTTTCCTTGAAATATGGCATTGCTTGGTTTTAAACTATCCTACCTCAGCTGCTGGAGTTTATGTGATAGTTTCCTTCTAATTGAATTTTAGCAGTACTGAAGAGCTGACTAAAAGCTGTTGCTCTCATAGCAAATATTTGCATTTAGGATTTATTCAGTCTACTTCAGAGAGTTCATTGGTGCCAGCCAGGATGCAAGGAGGAAATGCAAGCAGACAATGAAGAAGTATTTAGTTTATTTTCCTCTGAATATTAAAGCTGTGATTGGACTATGGTGTCACTTCTTGTAAAAGTAGGAATTAAAAATTATCAGTAAAGGAGAGTCTGTTTTCTTTACAAAAAAATCCCAAATTCAACTACAGCCTAAAATGTAGAGAAACTGAACTCAGTCAATAGAAACACTGAGTCAGATGAACTATTGATCTAATTATCCCACTATTTTTTTATTTATTATTTTTGGATTGTCACAGAAGTATACCAGCAAGATTTAAGGAAGAACCCTGTGATTTGCAAGATGTCTACCATACATTTTAATATATATTTCTTATTATTAATTTTTTTAAAGGAGTATATATTAGATAACTAATAACTAATAAGTTTAAAATAGATATAATATGTTGTTATCTCTGGTAACCCTTAATGGACTTTTGCTGAGATCAGGACTGATATAACTAGGCTTTATGGATTTCTTATAGATAAGAGATGGAATAAGGGAAGAAAATATTATTTGCTGTATTTTAAGAGATGGTAATAAGGTAGTAAAATTGTTTATATTTATTGGTATGAAGGGGAAAGTAATTTCTTTATATATTTCTTTAATTTTTCTTTATAATACAATATTCTTATTTTTTTTCTTTCCTTTCTATTTTTCTTCTCTGCACCTTCTTTTTTTTTCTTTTCCTTTTAAGTTTGTGTTAGTTGTTATTGTTGCAATTGTATTTTTAATAGAAAATGGGTAAATGATCCTGCATATTTTAGAAACTGTAGACAATTGCAATCTTCCCCAAACAGTTTTTTTCCCCTATGTGAAAAAAAGCAAACAAACATACCCAAAATATTTCTAGCACTACATATCAAAAATGAAGTATATTCCAATTTTTTTCTTATTTTTTATGGGGGGAAAAAAAGAAGGAGGAAAAGTGGAAAAATGCAAGGACAGTTATAATATAAAGTTGCGACATCTGCTCTTGTAAAATTCTGTGAATCAGAAAGTATGCAGAATTAAAGTTTAATTTGAAACTATGTTCAGCCCATTTTCTAGTTTCTGTACTAGAATTAGTTCTTTTCAAACTCCACCAAAATATCTTTGTGCATCTCAAAATTGCAACAGCCATTGGAAAATAAAAGCAGTTCAGGTTATTAAGAAAAAGTTATATAATTGGTTAAAAAAAAAAAAAGTTAAAGGCTTCCCCTGTCCAGTTGTGTCCGACTCTAAGGGGCGATTGTTTGTCTCTGTTTCCTAGCCGAGAGAGCCAGGGTTGTCCAAAGACAACCATGGTCCATGGTCCATGGTCATTTGGCTGGCATGACTATACACCAATGTGCACAAAATGATGTTACCTTCCCACCAAAGTTATCCACTTGCGTTTGCATGCTTTTAAACTGCTAGGTTTAAACAGCTGGGACAAGAATGGGATCTCATCCCTAAGTGCTAACAATAGCACGTAGACTTATATACTGCTTCACAGTGCTTTACAGCCCTCTCTAAATGGTTTACAGAGTCAGCATCTTGTCCCCAACAATCTGGGTCCTCATTTTACTGACCTCGGAAGGATGGAAGGCTGAGTCAACCTTGAGCCGGTGAGAATCGAACTGCTGAGCTGTTGGCAGCCAGCAGTCAGCAGAAGTAGCCTACAGTACTGCATTCTAACCACTGCACCATTCCAGGTCTTACTTGGGTACTTGGCTCTTGAATTGCCAACCTTCCGGTACTACATGATAACATTTGAGTATTAAAACCTAATATGGTATGTAAGCCTAGACCCTCAAATAAAACACAATTAAGATACTATAATTCTGTATTGCCACAACAAAACTATGCATGCAACAGACTCAAAATATCCAAAATTCCCAATTTTTTATTCCAAAAATTTCTATGAAATGACCTCTGCCTTTCAGTAATGAACTGAATTAACTAAATTAGCAAAACGAACTTTCTGCACAAGCAAACCTATCTTCTTCACCTTAACAAGTCTATTAAGATTTCTGAATTCTATGGATGAAAGTAGCTGGTGTAACCTTTCTGAATTCAGTAAGGAGGTGCAAAGGATGATATCAATATGAAGAAGAACACTGATCCCTATTTAATAATCTTAGATGCGAGAATCTGAGACTTGCCATAATGAGGATATAAAGAGAAAAATTCTGGAATACAGGTAGTCCTCGACTTACAACCACAATTGAACCCAAAATTTTGGTTGCTAAGTGAGATGTTTGTTAAGTGAGTTTTGCCCCATTTTATGACTTTTCTTGCCACAGTTGTTAAGTGAATCACTATAGTTGCTAAGTTAGTAACACGGTTGTTAAGTGAATCTGGTTTTCCCCGTTAACTTTGTTTATCAGAAGGTCACAAAAAATGATCACATGACCTGGGACACTGAAACGTCATAAATACGAGTCAATTGCCAAATGTCCAAATTTTGATCACATGACCATGGGGATGCTGAACAGTTGTAAGTGTGAACAACAGTCATAAATAACTTTTTTCAGTAACATAACTTTGAACAGTCTCTAAATGAACTGTTGTAAGTTGAGGATTACCTGTACTTGAGTAATCAAGTATGCCAATTGAGACATTTGTAGGGATAGAGTAAATGCTAAAATATATTTACCGTTATTTCCAGAATTCCTACATGAAGATTGCTAGGTTAAGCAATTACATAAGAGCTTCCTGTTGGACAGTGGTGAAATCTAGAATTTGTTACTACCGGTTCTGTGGGTGTGGCTTGGTGGTGGGGGATAATGTGACTGGGTGAGTGTGGCCAATTTTTTTTTCTTTTAAAACCATTTTTTCTACAATCTCTTCAGCGAAAAGATTGTAAAAAAATCCTTTAAAAGGTTCTGACAATCCCAGCTGAGTTGCCTGACCGGCAGAGACTTTTTTTCTTTTAAAAGCCTCTGCTGAATCGTCACAGGCATTTTTTTACTTTTAAAAGCATTTTTTCAGCCGAAGAGGTTGTAGAAAAAATGCTTTTAAAAATTAAAAGAAAAAGCCTCTGATGATTGTGTGGCTCAGCTAGGCATTGTGGGGGGGCAGGGATTTTTGCTATCGGTTCTCCGAACCACCCGCCCCCATCGCTACCGGATCAGGTGATCCGGTCCGAACCGGAAGCATTTCACCCCTGCTGTTGGGGAATGTTATTTCCTGTAAGGCCATCATCAAAGAAAGGATTCGAGCAGCATCTGTGATATTTCTGTGCAATTTTAGATAAAATATATATTTTTACAGGCAAATAAAAATGCATGCTGTTATTCATAGGTTCTTGTAATGAATAGAACAAACAAATATAGACATATCTGAATATCTTCTGTGGCTGTGGATAGAAGACAGGGAGAAAAGACACATGGTGTGTTATTTTATATAGCATACATTTTCAATATGCAGGAAGTCCATTTATCTCATAGGGAGATTTACATCTCATGTTTTTTACATGTTGGCACATTCTGACAACTAATCTGACCTCTCGGTATCTTCCAAAATATGAAGAGTTTTACAAAATGTGTTAGTGAAATCTCAAATTCTACAGTATAAAATTAAAGCATACACCTGGCTAAAAAGCAAAAGCTCCATCCACAATTAAAGAAAACTTCTCATGTGACTGTTGTGGAGGAAATGGGAGTACAATAATCATTCGGTGCCTAGATCTCGCCAAAAAGGAATTAATTTCAAACCCATTAAAACAAAATGATGCGAGTGATTTTCCATCATAATTTAAAAAGCCATGTATTGCCAAAAAAGGAAATTAATCTACCTCTTCCTTCCTCTAGGTACAATGAATATTTAAAAAAAAAAAAAAAAGTATAAAAAGTTAGGCTTTCATATCTAGAGGTGCAAGTCTAGAAATAGTCTCTTGTTATCTATACAAACATATAAAACATCTCACCACAAAGCAGACCTCAAAGCAGGACACCATAGCTATGGCTCATGTCTTGCACCAATTAATTCATTTGGAAGGGAACTGAATATTATTAAATAAAAGCAAATCATACTGTAAGCATGGGGATTCCCTCGGGGGCAAATATACAGTTCACATAATGTCACACAATGTTTTCCATAGAAAAACAGATAGCAGAAGATGACTTATAGAAAAAAAGGAGCCCAATTTATTGGTTGATGCTTTCCTAGCCCAAGGTGACATATTCCACCTTCACTATCCTGTGGCTTCCCTCTTTGACAGGATACCAAATGTATTATTGAGCATCTAGTTTCATAAAAAGACACATAAAGCCAAATGACTTGTTTTAGACTAGAGGAAGCAAAAGTAAGCAAGGAGTTTTATATCTATTTAGGGGTCCCAAAGCAACTACCTGTCTTTCTGCACAACTAAGGTACAGTATTGCCTTCCTGTAATGAATGGAGAGTGAAATTAAACAATAGTTCAAAACCAAATATAGTTTACTAAAGAAGCATAGTAAAGAAACTAGAAGCATACTGAAGAAACTAGAAGCATTTGAAATGTGGATTTACAGATGGCTGTTACGTATAAACTGGGTTAACAAAATCACAAACGAGGAGGTGATAAGCCACCTGGGAAAGCAAAGGGAAATAATCAAAGCCATTAAAAAGCAAAAGTTAGAGTATTTTGGACATGTGATGTGACACCCAGAAAAATACAGCATCCTTCACTTAATCTGTGATTAATTATTAATCACTTAATCATGGTATGCTAAGAACCGGAAGCTTTGGGGTTTTTTAGATAGTTTTTCAAATTCTATTTTAAGGGGATCTGGGAGGAGAGTGGTTTCCAATGTAAATAATGAGGCGGGGGGGCCTCCCGGGAGGGGGGTGGGTTGTATGGGTTCAGGGATTAACCCGCGAGGGACGGGGTCTAGTCCATCTGAAGAGCACGGCGGAGGAGATGCAGAATCCGGGGCCAAGGAGAGGGTTAGAACTTGTGCTGTTGATAGACATTACATCAGTACTGTAGGTGGGAGGGGCAGATATGGCGGGAGTAGGGGGCCACATCAAGTTGCGGGAGTGCGCGCTCGCTGTCTTCAAGCGGTGGCACACTCCAGCCCCCAATGCTCTTCTCGTTCCCCAGGTGGCACAGACCCTCAGGCCCTGGGCCTTCGGCTGATGCTATGCAATGCCAGGTCCGTGGTAAATAAAGCCCCCCTCATTTGTGATCTTGTTCAGGAGGGGGGAGCGGACCTGGTGGGTATTACGGAGACCTGGTTGGGCCAGGAGGGGGGAGTCCCTCTCGTAGAGATGTGCCCACCCGGTTTCTGGACATTTCATCAGCCAAGGTCACAGGGAAGGGGCGGGGGGTGGCAATTATCATTAAAGAGGGTCTTAGTCCGAGGGAGGCCACTGTTCCTCAGACGGCCGGATGTGAGTCCCTCCTTGTGAAGTGGGGTCATGGGGTGCAGATGGGCCTGCTGGTTACGTACCTGGCTCCCTGCCACGTGGCAGCGGCCTTGCCTGAACTACTCAACATTTTAGCCGCGGTGGCGATTGATACCCCTAGACTTATGGTCATGGGGGACTTCAACCTGCCATCCGTCGGTGAGGCTTCTGAGGTGGCTCAGGAGTTCATGGCTTCCATGATGGCCATGGACCTGACCCAATTAGTTCATGGCCTTACTCACATGGGGGGAAACACACTGGACCTGGTTTTTGTCTCTGGTCAGTGGCTGAGTGGTCTCAAGATACGGGATATAGCGATCGAGCCCTTGTCATGGTCAGATCACTCCCTCCTTCGCTTTGACCTTCGAACCGCCACACCCCGCTGCAGGGAGGCGGAACCGATGAGGTGGTTCCGCCCCAGGTGCCTGATGGACCCGGATAGGTTCCAGACGGAGCTTGGGCCATTTCCTGAGGCTCTGGCACACGACTTGACTGAAGACCTAGTGGCTGCCTGGGATAGGGCGGCCGCTGGAGCTTTGGACTGGGTCGTGCCTTTGCGGCCTCTGACCTGGCGTCGATCTCACCTGGCTCCCTGGTTCACCGAGGAGCTGAGGGAGATGAAGCGCCGGAAAAGACGCCTGGAGAGCAGTTGGAGAGCCAGCCATTCTGAATCTGACTGAACACTGGTAAGGTCTCATATTAAGACCTACCTGGTGGCAATAAAAGCACAAAGTGTAACTATTTTTCCACTCTTATTGCATCATCAGATAATCGCCCGGCTGCCCTGTTTAGGGTGACCCACTCCCTGCTCCACCAGGAAGCGTGGGAGAACCCCTTGGAGGGTAGAGCCGAGGACTTTGTACAATATCTGTATGACAAAATCGCTCAGATTCAGGAAAATTTGGACTCTGACTGGGTAGATTCGGGAGGGAGGATGGAGGCAAGTCTTGAGAATATTACCTGGGAAGAGTTTGATTCTGTGACTCCAGAAAACATGGACAAGATACTGGGCAGACTGAGCACGGCCACATGTTTATTGGACCCATGTCCCTCCTGGCTGGTGCTGGCCTCTCGGGAGGTTACACGAGGTTGGCTCCAGGGGATTATAAATGCTTCCTTGAGAGAGGGTGTCTTCCCTGCCGCCTTGAAGGAGGCGGTGGTGAGGCCTCTCCTCAAGAAGCCTTCCTTGGACCCAGCAGTGTTGGCTAATTACCGTCCAGTCTCCAACCTTCGCTTCGTTGCGAAGGTTGTTGAGAGTGTGGTAGCGCGACAGCTTCCTCAGTACTTGGATGAATCGGCTTATCTAGATCCGTTCCAGTCGGGCTTCAGGCCTGGATACAGCACGGAAACGGCATTGGTCGCATTGGTAGATGATCTCTGGAGGGCCCGGGACAGGGGTTGTTCCTCTGTCCTGGTTCTATTAGACCTCTCAGCAGCTTTTGATACCATCGACCATGGTATCATGCTGCACCGGTTGGAAGAGTTAGGGGTGGGGGGCACCATGTTGCGGTGGTTCTCCTCCTTTCTCTCTGATCGGTCGCAGTCTGTGTTGACAGGGGGGCAGAGGTCGACCCCGAGGCCCCTTATATGTGGGGTGTCATAGGGGTCGGTTCTCTCACCCCTTCTGTTCAACATTTATGTGAAGCCGCTGGGTGAGATCATCCGTGGTTTTGGGGTGAAGTATCATCAGTATGCTGATGATACTCAGCTTTACATCTACACCCCAGACCACCCCAATGATGCCCTTAAAGTGATGTCCCAGTGCCTGGAGGCTGTACGGATCTGGATGGGGAGGAACAGACTCAGGCTCAACCCATCCAAGACTGAGTGGCTGTGGTTTCCGACGTCCCGATATAGTCAATTGGTGCCATCACTGACTATTGGGGAAGAGTCATTGCCCCCCACGGAGAGGGTTCGCAACTTAAGCGTCCTCTTGGACTCACGCCTGTCTTTAGAAGAACACTTGACGGCTGTGGCCGGGAGGTCTTTTTATCAGGTTCGCCTGATTCGCCAGTTGTGCCCCTTTCTGGATCGGGACTCGTTAAATACAGTCACTCATGCCCTCGTCACTTCACGCCTGGACTACTGTAATGCTCTCTACATGGGGCTCCCCTTGAGGAGCACCTGGAGGCTCCAGCTGGTCCAGAATGCGGCCCGCGCAGGTAGTTATGGGAGCAGCATGGCGCTCCCATGTGGCTCCCCTCCTGCGCAAGCTGCACTGGCTCCCTGTGGTCTTCCGGGTGCGCTTCAAGGTCTTAGTTACCACCTTTAGAGCACTCCATGGCTTAGGACCGGGATACTTACGAGACCGCCTTCTGCCACCAATAGCCTCTCACTGCCCAGTACGCTCCCATAGAGAGTGGCTTCTCAGGGTGCCGTCAGCCAAACAGTGTCGACTGGCGGCCCCCAGGGGGAGAGCCTTTTCTGTGAGGGCACCCACCATCTGGAACGAGCTCCCCCCAGAGATACGGAAGATTCCGGATCTGCGCACTTTCCGCCGTGCCCTCAAAACATTCCTGTTTCAGCAGGCTGGCCTGGCCTAACTTTCCCTTTATATTGCTTTTTGATTTTATTTTAAACTGGGATGTCTTGAATTATCTAGGACCAGAGTGTTTAGTATATTTTAATTGGTTTTTTATTAACGTTTGTATTACATGTATTTTTATCGTTCGCTGTTCACCGCCCTGAGTCCCTTAGGAATAGGGCGGTATATAAATTTAATAAATAAATAAATAAATAATAAATCTTCCAGGGAAAAATTGAAGGCAAACGAGGCCCAGGCAGAAGAAGAACATCATGGCTTCAAAATCTAAGGGACTGGTTTGGAAACACTCAGCAGCACTTTTTCATATGGCTGTTGACAAAAATAGGATTGCCAACATGATCGCCAACGTCTGATGACGGACATTGGCACAAGAAGAAGAAGAAGATAGAAGCATGGTCCAAAATTTGTATTTCAGGGACCATTCAGCAAACGTCCCTTCCTTTTCTAGGTGGCTCAGTGGCTAAGACACTGAGCTTGTTGATCAGAAAGGTCGGCAGTTCGGCGGTTCGAATCCCTAGTACTGGTCTCCTGCATGAGCAGCGGGTTGGACTAGATGACCTCTGAGGTCCCTTCCAACTCTGTTACTGTTAATAAATGAAAAATTCTTGTATGCAGCCTAGGGCACTTCCACACCAGAAGCAGGCTTGTATCTCAATATCTTCCAAAACAGTTTGAAACTGACCCACTGCTATTTTAATTTATGGCTGGCCTTTCTCTGTAGTTCAATATGAATCAATATGCGACTTGAGTTTCTGATAATGGAATAAAAATGTCTTCTCACCCCTCATCTCACATAAACAGAAAATACAATATATTGCTTAGGAGATCCCCTAACCCCATGTTTTTCAGTTAAATTTTGGGTACATATTTGCCTAAAAATTTGCAAAAAAAAATCCGAGCAATTCCTATGATTAAAAAACCATTGCAAGGGAAGATTAATTGTAAACAAAAGCACAAAAATCCTCCAAAGTTTTGGCTGCCTTGCCACCATTGATTTAAAAGCCACTGTTGAGTTGTAAAAGCAAAATGCTAGCACATCAGCAGGTTTGAAAGAAAGCAGTGCTTCTTGCAGTAACTCTGATGTGGTTGTATATTGCAGTACAGCTTCTGGATTGTTTGGGAAGTGGGAGAGATAAAGTTTAAACAATGCACATAAGAAGAGACAAGCTGCAGGAATAAGATGCTGACATTTGGAGGTAGGGATGGGGGTAGGAGAATAATGACTGCCTCAAGCTTAAGAGCCAGAAAATGGGGTGAGGCAAGAATTCCCTTCCAACTGACAGATAATTAATACCAAAGAAAATAACAGATTCCGAAAACAGAGAAGTCTGGAGCCCAAACCCAAAATAGTGCAACATATTGGCATGAAAGGGTGGTCAAGTCTTTTTACAGGTACTCCTTGACTTACAACCACTATTGGAACCAGAATTTCTGTTGCTAAGCAAGGCAACAGTTCAATGAGTCATGCCCAATGTTATGACTTTTTTGGCTGGTTATTAAGCAAATGACTGCAGTTATTACATGAATTATGAGGCTTGTTAAGCAAATCTGGCTTCCCTGAGAGGGGTATTATGCACATTATTGTGGCTTAGAATGATGATGATGATGATGGGAAGAAGAAAAAGAGGAGGAGGGGGAGGGGGAGGGGGAGGGGGAGGAGAAGGAGATGGAGAAGGAGAAGAAGAAGGAGGAGTATTAAAAATACAGACTTTGGTACATCTAAAACATAAAGCAGTTTGTTTGTTTACTAGTTGCAGACAAACTAGATTTAGAAAATATTTCACTGGAGATTGTAATTCCATCTGTAGGCTGATCAGCAAGGACAGTTTCTTCTTATATCAGTAAACATGGCCCGATTCTTCAAGAAAAATGAAAAACTTTTATCCCTCTTCTGCTACATCCGTCATCATTTCAGTCAGAATTAGAACTTAATTTGAAGTTAGTGTTGATATAAATTCAGAATCTGAGTAGGGAATTAGTGGACTCCCTCTTCCATTAACAGGCTAGAGCAGTGGTTCTCAACCTTTTCTTTACCACAGACCCCTTTTGTGGCCACAGACCTTGGCCATGGGAAGACATTACTCAAGATTTAAATCATAATATTTCCTCAAGCTTTTGTGGATCCCCTGTGATGATATCGTGTGTCTGTGTGTCCCCGGGGGGTGGAGGAGGACCATAGGTTGAGAATCACTTGACTAGAGGATTTTACAATAGTGCTTACATCCAAATTAACCATGGTTTTGTCAACCTAGTACATTAAACTCTACTTTTACCACAAAGTTAGTTCTGTAAATTCTCTCTCTCTCTCTCTCTCTCTCTCTCTCTCTCTCTCTGTGTGTGTGTGTGTGTGTGTGTGTGTGTAAAATTCTTTATTTTCTTTTTTCTTTTTCTTTTTGATTTTAAAAACAAAACTTTATTCATTCTTAAAAACATTTAAAACTTACAAGTTTCTCTTAGTCAAGAAAAAAATTTACATATACAGTACACAACTTCAACTACTAACTAATTTCTATTATTATATATACATATATACAAACCTACAGTGACATATTTCATTTTCTATCTATCTGACAGTGCAGTTTTTAATTATGTTAATTTCTTCTAAATTTCATCTCTACCCGTTTCCCTTCCGCTGATTTATCCACTGGTACCATCTATTCCATATTGTAAAATATTTTGAGTCCTCCTTATCCTGTAACTCTAAAGTTAATTTGTCCATTTCTGCACATGTGTATATCTTCTGTATTAGCTCCTGATCAGTTGGCAATCAATCTGTTTTCCAAAGTTGTGCTACCGCTAATCTAGCCACCGTTATTATGTGAAGTATTAAATATTTTATATCATTTCTATCATATCAATTCTTTATTTTCTAAATAACTCAAGTTGGCAAACATCCCTAACACTTCTTCCGCCTCCTATTTTCCCCACAACAACACCGTGTGAGGTGGGTTGGACTGAGAGAGAATGACTGGCCCAAAGTCACCCAGCCAGTTTTTGGAAATCCAAAACTGTGGATTTGTACTTATCATACTCAGATATAAACTAGGGAGGATATAACTTATGTTTGCCAGAGGTGGTGGAAATCTGGCTGCTCTTTTAAAATTAGCAATCGTTCCAATTATTCAAGGACTATGAGCTGCACAAATCCAGATAAGCACTAGATGGCAACAAAGAGATACAGGAAAATGTTAGTTCACTGGATCAAGATACCCAGCAGTTCTTTCAGCGGTTACCTCGTGCTGAAAGCCTCTGGCTTTCCAGACACATTTCAGAAATAAGTATGGTGTTGCAGATGGCACCTTTTTATGCAATCTCTTTGCACCGATGAGCCTTTTTGATCATTGTGTAGCACAAGATAAAGGAAAGAGGTCTCAGGCTGTCACTGTGCCTGTCGCTCACGTGGTCTGTTGTTAATCAAATACAGAGTGAGTCTCTGTATTTAAGGGATCAAGAGAACTTCCAGTCTCTCTCTCTCCAAGATGAAATTTAAATAAAACTGAGGTGTTCCTATCTTATATATTTCTTTAAAAAGCTTCTTGTTTCAATGTTGTATAGACAGGGTGGGCTGTCTACAACTCCACATTTAAAACAGCAAATGATGAACAATTTCTTTCTTTCTTTATCAACACATTCTGTAATCAGGATCCTTTTAGCACTCTGCATATGAGCAGGACAGAGGTGGGTTTCAGCAGGTTCTGACCAGTTCTGGAGAACCAATAGCAGAAATTTTGAGTAGTTCGGAGAACCGGTTGACTGGCCCTGCCCCCATCTATTCTCTGTTTCCCAAGTCCCAGCTGATCGGGAGGAAATGGGGATTTTGCAGTAACCTTCCCCTGGAGTGGGGAGGAAATGGAGATTTTACAGTATGCTTCCCCTGCCACGCCAACCAAGCCACGCCACGCCCACCAAGCCATGCCCACAGAACTGCTAGTAAAAAATTTTGAAACCCACCACTGGAGCAGGAGTACTTTTCTAACAGGGGTTGCTACTGAATGAATACCCCCAACATATGCCATTAAGAAAAGCCAGAGGTTGTCTTTATCAGATTATTTTCTGTATAGTTGCAGCCTCTTTCTGGAGACAATGCAGAAAAATTGGAAGGGACTGTCTTCGGAATTCAAACCATCAGAACAGAACTCAAAACAGCCTGCGATGGAAATGCACCATTCTTACACAAACAGAATGCAAAGCCATGTGCTGCTTGAAAAATAAATGTACCCCAGAGTCAGGGAATTTAGAATTATGGTCCCCCAAACAACTATGAGGCAGCATACTGAGGCTTCTTTTGCTTCCCATAGTAACATTATGGCTCAGCAGATGGATGAATTATGGACCCGATGAGAGCTAGCATCCTGCATCTTTTGGTTTGACTTTTTAACACAGGTAGTTTAGCGTGGATATTTGCCCACACACTCACCTTTCATGCCTGAGAAAGGAGGATGCGGATCAGTGGTGGGTTTCAAAAATTTATATTACTGGTTCTGTGGGTGTAGCTTGGTGGGTGTGGCAGGGGAACGATTCTGTAAAATCTCGATCCCCACCCCACTCCAGGGGAAGGTTACTGCAAAATCCCCATTTCCTCCCGATCAGCTGGGAATTGGGAGGCAGAGAATAAATGGGGGCAGGGCCAGTGAGAATTTTCACTACCGGTTCTCCAAACTACTCAAAATTTCCGCTACCAGTTCTCCAGAACTGGTCAGAACCTGCTGAAACCCACCTCTGATGCAGATATGCAAAGCGCCTTTCCTCCACATTAGGGGGTAGAGTTACACAGGGTTTCCCTCTGGCCTCATTAAAGTGCTCTCCCATTGCTGTCAATGGGAGAAACAGTTTCCAATTCTCCCCTTGGTGTGGAGCAGAGAAGGCAGGATGTGGGCCTCAGCCACCTTTCAAGTCAAGGGACAGATCATTCTACTTATTTGCTGAGTGGCATGAAGCCCTGTTGGGCCTGGGGATTTTATTTATTGTTGGCAATGGTTAGCTCAATTTCAGTAGTTGCAGAGAGTGGTGGCAGAATCAGTGTCACTCGGTGTAGAGAACTCTTAGTAAGGTTACTTAATAGAAACAAAAAATTCAGCTTAAACCATGGAGGGTAGGGCTGGCTGTTTTTAAACTTATCAGCCATTGAGTGGCTTCAGATCACCTCAGTACCTAATTTGGAGCCTTTTTAAAATTGTAGCTCCCCCCACCTCTCCTACCAGAGAGCTATAAGTAAAAGTGGATTCCACTATTATACTGAATTATAGTTTGTTTAGCTTTGGCTGATTGAACAAATCACATTACGACTTAGAATGATGGTTGAATCCAGTCAACAGATATTTCTGTGTTGCTGGTGTTTTCACTCTCGTAACCTTTAAAGGTAGTATGATTGTCTTCTGCTCTCCCAACATAAATTGACCAGTAAAGGTGCTGTGGCAGACCGAACTCCCTCAGTTTGTTTTTATATAAACAGGAAAGAAATGGAAGAGAGAAGGAAGATAAAAATACCAAAAGTATGTCCCCCTCATGAAGACCAAAAGGGGTGGGGAAACTGGTCAGTTTTATCCGTGTTTGTTTTGTCTGAATCATCAAGTGTATCTTTGGAAAATGATTACGCTTGCATGCCCCTTCAAAGAACTCAGGAGAGAAATAAAAAGAAAGCCTAGGTTTAAACTATTCTTAACAGTAAACTGAAAAGAAATCCATTTGATATTGAGAATGCGGAGGTCTGGAGTGTGTTCAAAGTGGTACAGAAAGCATGTGGAAGCGCTTTAGATCTTGAATTATTTTTTTCCTTCTCTCCTCTTTGTGTAGCATTTTGTCTTAGGAAGAGTTCTGGAGAGCACAAACTCGCACTCAGTTCTGTAGGTCTGGTAAAACCTTGATTTAAAGCTAAAAGGCATTTTTCTAATCTCTAGCACAAGTTTCTTTGTTTGTTGTATAACCTTTTTTCTTCCATTCAATCATGACTGATTCTCTGAGATTGCCTGGACAAATCCCTGCAGTTTTCTTAGCAAGGTTTTTCACAAGTGACTTGCCATTGCCTCCTTCCTAGGGTTGAGAAAAAGTGACTGGCTCAAGATTACCTAGCTGGTTTCATACCAAAGATAAGGTGACCAGACGTCCCGCTTTTGACGGGACAGTCCCACTTTTGAGCAATTTGTCCCGCGTCCCGTGGCGTTTTAAAAAAGTCCCGATTTTTCATTCTGCCTCCTGAATCCCCGCTGATGGCTAGAGGGAAAAAAAACTCTTTAAACTCTTGCCGCGGGGCTTCAAAGGGCCGACCTACAGCTGATCAGTGTTAAAAAAAAAATGAATAGACCCATGCCTGCAAAAATAGAAAAAACAGCCCCTGTTAACAGCTTCCGCTAGGTTAATTAGCTGCAAAAAGCTGCAAAAAGTTCCTGGAGCAGATTTCCACCCCCCCCCCAGCTATACTGAAAACAAAGGCGAAAGCGAAACTAAACCTGCAACATGACAAAATGAGGCAGAGAGAGATTTCTTTCTTTTTCTTTTTCTTTTTCCTCACCAAAAAAGGTAGGTACAAAACTGCAAACAATGGGAAATTTTGGGCAAAAGAGGAGAGTTCAAGATTTTAAAACACAAAAGAAAAAAAGCTCTATTTAACTAGGGAATTGTAATAATTGAGATACTATTAATAATTGTATATTGTGTTGAAAGCAGAAATGGTTAAGTTGTGGTTTGGAGGAATATATGGGGGAAATTATTTGGTTTATTATTATTGGTAAATATAATTAATTGATTTGTAAGAAATTGGATTGCATGGAAATAATTGGAATATTCATGTTCATATTGATTAATATACAAAAAAGATAGTTATATAACTAATTGATTTATATTAAAATGTTGAATTTGTATTAAACAACTGTATTACATAATTACATAATTAATCAATGTGAGGATGGATATAAAAATAGATGACAATGGGAAGGGGTATAATATAGAATAGAAGGGAAAAATTGAATTTGATTAAGATTAGAGATGAGGATGAAGGGTAATATTGTTTTTTTAAAAAAATAGATGAGGAATAAATATGGCAAAAAGGAAATATAGAAATTGTAAATTTAATTGAAATGACTAAACGCTGTTTAAATTTGTGAACCAGCCAAATACTCTGTTCAAAGAAAATACATTGCATGTTTGTATGTGTGTTTCTAATTATTGCTATTTATTCATATTTGTTCTCTTTTATTCTTTAAAGTTTAACAATTCATTCTTAATCTTAATATCTTTATATTTGCTTGGGGTTGGCTTTCTTCCCTTTCATCTTTTTTATTGTACAGCAATCTTTCTCCTCAAACCTACCACCACTCTCTTTTCTTTCCTTCTTACTTTCTCTTCCCCCCACCCTCTTTTTCTCCTCCCTACTTCCTCTTCCTTTCTCCTTCTCCTCCTCTCTTCCTCCCTCTCTTACCCTCACTCCTACTCTAATTTCCATTCCTTCATCCCTCTCTATTGCTGTATCCTTTAATGCATATGGACTACTCAGAGGGCTGAAAAAGTTATTTTTGACTGGTCCTCACACTTTTGACCAGTCCTCGAACTTACGACTGTCCTCACATTTTACATTTTTGCCCTATCTTGTCATCATGGTGAAGAGAAGCAGTTGTGAAATGAGTGACATGGTTGTTAAGAATGCTGCATGGGCATAAATATGAGGATGGTCATAAGTGTGAGGACCAGTCAAAAGTGCGAGGACCTGTAAGAAATGACTTTTTTCAGCCCTCTGGTTAGTCCTTTTGTGCATATGGACTACTCAGAGGGCTGAAAAAGTTATTTTTGACAGGTCCTCACACTTTTGACCAGTCCTCGAATTTACGATTGTCCTCACATTTTACGTTTTTGCCCTATCTTGTCACCATGGTGAAGAGAAGCAGTTGTGAAATGAGTGACATGGTTGTTAAGAATACTGCACGGGCATAAATGTGAGGATGGTCATAAGTGTGAGGACCAGTCAAAAGTGTGAGGACCTGTCAGAAATGACTTTTCAGCCGTCTGAGTAGTCCCTATACACATAGCCATGGCCACCCGGTCACATGACCAGCTAGCCACGCCCACCCAGTCACATGGCCTCCAAGCCACGCCCACACAATAAGTCACGCCCACAATGGTGTCCTTCTTACCAATGTTAAAATCTGTTCACCTTACCCTATACGCATAGCCATGGCCACCCGGTCACATGACCAGCTAGCCACACCCACCCAGTCACATGACCAGCTAGCCACGCCCACCCAGTCACATGACCAGCTAGCCACGCCCACAAAATAAGCCACGTCCACAATGTCCCTCTTTACCAATGTTAAAATCTGGTCACCTTAACCAAAGAAGGACTAGAACTCACAGCTTCCTAACCTGATGCCTTAACCACTACACCAGACTAGTTCTCACATAACCTTCATAAGGTGGGGAGATAAACAATTCCTCATTTCTAACCTTCAAACTACTAATCCATATTTGAACAGAATGGGACTCTGTACCCAAATTAGGCCTAAATAAAGGAACATTCAAAGAGAAATATAAAGAGGAAAGTAAGCCCCCAGAACCTACATATATCATTATTTTATTTCATGAAGTGCCTGTTTTAGGCTAAATATTTTTAAAATGGTATTATTTATTTATTTATTTATTAATCAAATTTCTATACCGCCCTACTCCCGAAGGACTCAGGGCGGTGAACAGCCAAGATAAAATACAGATAATACAAATATTAAAAAATCCCTTAAAATTATTAAATATTTCGGCTGAAACACAGATTAAAACACCCAATTTATAAAATCACGAATTAAAAAAAAAAATTAAAAATTTAAAAGATGGGAGTTAGGCCAGGCCAGCTTGCTGAAATAGAAAAGTTTTGAGAGCACGGCGAAACGTGCGCAGGTCCGGGATCTTCCGTATCTCTGGGGGGAGCTCGTTCCAGATGGTAGGTGCCCCCACAGAGAAGGCTCTCCCCCTGGGGGCCACCAGTCGACACTGTTTGGCCGACGGCACCCTGAGGAGCCCCTCTCTATGGGAGCGTACTGGTCGGTGAGAGGCTATTGGTAGCAGAAGGCGGTCTCGTAGATACCCCGGTCCGATGCCATGGAGCGCTCTAAAGGTGGTAACCAAAACCTTGAAATGCACCCGGAAGACCACCGGGAGCCAGTGCAGCTTGCGCAGGAGGGGGGTCACATGGGAGCGCCACGTCGCTCCCATAACCACCCGTACGGCTGCATTCTGGACCAGCTGGAGCCTCCGGGTGCTCCTCAAGGGGAGCCCCATGTAGAGAGCATTGCAGTAGTCCAAGCGGAAAGTAACGAGAGCATGAGTGACCGTATTTAACGAGTCCCGATTCAGAAAGGGACGCAACTGGCGAATCAGGCGGACCTGATAAAAAGTCCCCCTGGCCACGGCCATCATGTGCTCTTCTAAAGACAGCCATGAGTCCAGGAGGACACCCAAGTTGCGAACCCTCTCCGTGGGGGCCAATGACTCGCCCCCAATAGTCAGTGATGGCACCAACTGACTATATCGGGATGTCGGAAACCACAGCCACTCAGTCTTGGATGGGTTGAGCCTGAGTCTGTTTCTCCCCATCCAGATCCGCACGGCCTCTAGGCACCGGGACATCACTTCAAGGGCATCATTGGGGTGGTCCGGGGTGGAGATGTGGAAATATCTTTTATGTGATTATCTCACATTTCTAAAATCTAAAATACTATCTAAAATACTAAAGATAGTATTTTAGCTGTTTGAAGCCCAGATACCACATTAAAGAAATCCTCCCTATATTTTGTTTTATAAGAGGAATCTGCACATTTTTTTTACCTGCAATTAAACACTGATTTAGTAATGTTTCTTGAGTTTGCACTTCTCAGCCTGATGATTCCTCATCTTTGGGGATATATTTTCTAGAATTCTCAATCACCAATATACTGATTTTTGCATGTACAATCAAGATATTTGGTTACATATTTTACACCTCTATGTGAAGAAGTGAAAATAGCAGATGTTTTCCTTTCAGAAAAAAAAAAAAAGATATTTATGGGTGAGGCAAGGTAACATATTGGCAGTAGAAGCCAGGGCAGAAATTTCATTACTTGCAAATGAACGCATGAAAGAGGTTATGTTGAAATCCTACCCAACTTAATAAAAGGAAACATAGATGCATTGTGCAGTGTTTGAACAACATGATAGAGAAGATTTGCAAGAGCTCCTAGCCTTCCTTGCATAAAATCCCACTTCTGTGGAAACGTTAAAGACTACAAATTATTGCTTTGCCTTCATCACTATCGGGAATTACTTCTCTCTAGGCCTCTTTTTAAAAAGGCTAAGAAATAAATTGATCATCTCTGGAACACACAGAAGTTCATGCCAGGCATTAGGAAATCCTAGAAAAGTTATAGCCCAGCTCTCCCTAAAAGTCAGCCAGAATCATTCCATTAACACATGCGGCCTATTGGTCAGAAACAAAACATAAAATATTCCTAACCAATACCAGACAAAAAGACGTGCTTGCCATTGTCAGATTCCTTGCTTTGCTTTGTGAACCACTCATGGAGATTTTTGTTTTTCCGCTAACAAGCCATCTGGATTTCATTTCAAACGTTCCTTTCATCTTCCTTTTCTACCTCCCCACTCAGGGAGAAGAAAATCCATTAGTTTTGTAAATTTCGGAGCAGCCCAATGTTTTGTCCAGAGTCCAAACGAGATGTCTGGTGGTATGGGGAAAGCAGATTCAAATAAAGAGCACTTTGGTGATTTGTTTTAGAGGCAGTGCCCTATGACCTATCAAACTACGAGACCGCCTTCTTCCATCAAGAGCCTCCCACCAGCCAGTATGCTCCCACAGAGAGGCGCTCCTCAGGGTGCCGTCAGTCAAACAATGTCGACTGGCAGCCCCCAGGGGGAGAGCTTTCTCTGTGGGAGCACCTGCCCTCTGGAACAAGCTCCCCCGGAGATACAGAGGATTCCGGATTTACGTACTTTCCGCCGGGCCCTTAAGACTTTTTTATTTCAACAAGCCGGGCTGGCCTAACTTCTCCAATTGCTTAATTTTAATTTTAATTTTAAAAGGAGTATTTTAATTGTTGGGCCAAAATTGTTTAATATGTTTTTTAAACTGTTCTTAAATTTTTGTATTCTGTGTGTTTACCTTTGGCTGTTCACTGCCCTGAGTCCTTCGGGAGAAGGGCGGTATATAAATTTAAATAAATAAATAAATAAATAAACAAATAAACAAACTATAGTATAAGATAAGAATTGGCAACACAGCATCTTTGCTGGAGATGCTAGGGCTATGAGCAATCGCCCTGGCACCCAGAAATTTTAAAATAATTGATGTGAGATAATTGTCTCTCTGGGTGTACGTGCGCGCATACATATTTTTTGCTAATATATGTGATGTTAGCCCTTCAAGGTAGTTGACTCAAGAAGCACGACAAACAGTATTAGGTCTGTATGAATTGTATGGTTACACTAACAGAATCTCACAATTTAGAAAGTATCTCTCTTGTCCCTTACTTTTACTCTCAGAAAAACTAGGGAAGGTCCGTTCTAAGTCTCTTTCTTCACCCCTCCTCTTATGGATTCATTTTTTTTTATCAGACCATTGCCTTGATTGTGGCTTTTCCCTCTGTCTACTAGAGTTATTCTCACATACCATTACATGCTATCAGTTAGAACATATTTTCTTAATATATATATGAAAGAGTCTGAGTAAATTTGAGGAATTTATATAACAAAGTTATTTAACATTCAGTGTGCCAGTTAGAAAAAAATAATTGCCTCTTCTCTTCAATCAGTTCAATTACAGCTAGGGCTAACTGTGTGAGTACTTTATTAAATAATTGAGGTTCATTTGGGACAGCTTTCTCACAAATCTTGATTTCTTCACAGCTAGGGTTACCAGATATCTGAACAGGCAAAGGAAGAAACAGACAATTGAAAAGGAGGTCAAATGAGAGAAGGAAGACAAACTTAACTATACAGCTCTTGGCATCTGTGACAAAATTAGAGCAAAAAAAAATGTACATAGGCCTACAGCGAGCCTACTGTCCCTGTCCTACTGTCCCCATTTATTTGTACTCATTTCCTGTGTTTATGCCCATGTTTATACTTATACCTGTTATCTTGTACATGTTTGACAAACTAAATAAATAAAATCAAATATATATCCAGCATTATGAAGTCTGATTTTTCAACTGCAATATTTTCCCTCAAAATATTTATTTTGAAGAACACATGCTACCGATAATATAGAATTGACAACGTGTTTTCCAAATTTCAGCACACAAATGTATGATGAATCATGTGATCCACAGACTATAGCGATCATAGATTTGAAGAGGTGGTATTAAAGCTGATTGATGGAATCAGGGCATAAATAATATAAATCTAGGTGGTTGAGTCTCTCAGTGGATGAGAGAAAGAAAGAAGCAGACGATTTACAAGGTCACAATACACACAAGTTTGAATGACTTCTGTTGTGAAAACAGTCCAGAAAAAAAAGACAGTTAAAAAAAGACTAGACAATATTTGATTATCATTCCAAGAGCACAGCTATAGGTCATTAAGAAAATCACAAAGAACACCACTAGCTACAATCAGTATTCACAAACATCAGAAAAACCCTGGATAAAAATGAAATTCACACAAATGTAGCTAAGCAGAACTTTGATGCTTGTCAAAAGCTTTGGGTGGCCCAGCAAGCTTCTGGACTAATATTCGGCAGGAAGATAAATCAAAAGTAGATTTTTTTTCCCAGGTTGTGTGGGTATCATTTTGTCTAGTAGAAGCCAAACACTGCATTCCACAGTAAGAGCCTCATACTAAATTTTCAAGCCTGGAGATAATCATTTGTGGATGGTTTGCTACCTCGGGATCTGGATGACTTACTAGCATTGAAGGAAGTATGAATTCTGAATTTTATCAGAAAATTCTATAGGAGATTATCAGGCTTTCAGATGAAGTTAGCGTGCAAGTGAGGCATGCAGAAAGACAGTAAATTCAAACATACAAGCAAGTTTACAAGAGAACAGATAAGTGCAGGGAAAGAGGAGTGACTGTTTTGTTGAAGTCCAGCATAAATCCCATGGAAAAGACCTAAAATGAGCACATAGTACTAGAAATATCTTCAAATAATAGGGAGTATTGCAATAGCAATACTGGGGGGCAGAAGACCTACATGGAGATATAAGAAGCTGACTGTCAATTAAAGAAAATGATTGCAGTTACCGCAGCTAAAGGCGATGCAGTGAGTAAATCTAAGGTATGATTAACTTTTTCTCACTGGCACATCACATGTTGGTTTATTTTGTTTATGGGTCTCTGGCAAGATGGTTGGCATACAAGTTTAATAAATGAAACGAATGAAACATACACTAAACTCTAGTCATTTTATTTGGTAACTCAGATTTCTCTTATATATTGCTAGAAATGGCCTGGAGCTCTGATCATTTTGAATGGCAAAGGTATTTAAACATCCAAAAGATTCCAAAATGGTACATTCTTCTTCACTGAACCATTCATACTTTATTTGACTACTGTGTAGCTTTTTCAGCCAGCAACCTTACAAAGGGGTGGGTTCTAGTTACCTTTACTACCAGTTCACAACGGGGCCGCATGCTTGCGCTTCAAAGCTAATGCTAGCAGTTCTGCATTTTTGTTCCTTTTACCAAATCATTTCCACATATTGCTTGGCTGGTGGAATTTGGGATAAGCCAAGAATCTCTTCCTATGAAAGCACAGATGATGTTTTGGGCACAAGTTAGCAATACATTACAATTTCTGAAGTGGCATCCATGGCTTGGAAGCAGCATTTCTCCATCTACAGATACAACACTGCTGGCACAATGACATGTCTGCTTGCAATTACAGGTCCCTGATTACTACGCCATGTGATCAACAGAGGGTTTATCTCACACAATTGTGGAAACTACCTTGGAAGGACTCCATTTATAACAAAACAAAAACAAAAACAAAAACAAAAACAAAAACAAAAACAAAAACAAAAACAAAAACAAAAAAAGAACCAGTATTTCTCTGTTCCTCTCCCCACCGCTCCCGAAATCTTTACCCAATTCTATCCTTTGTCTGACGAAATCACTCAGTTGATCTTAGTTCCCTCCCTTTAGCTTAGTTCCTGCCTGATCTAAATGCTTCATGGCTGGCAGTCCTATGAAATACCCACCTGGGATTTGATGGAGTCTATTTATATGTTTGAACATAGCTTTTCCTTCCCTCCCAGCAAACTCCCATTTAATCATAATCTCTCTTGTCTGCAGGGGTGGCCTTCAAAAATTTTAACAGGGGGTTCTCTGCCTGGTTGCTGGGTGAGCGTGGCCATAGTGGGCGTGGCCTAATCAGCCTCCTGCACCATGCTGGGGGGGCGCGTTTTTGCCCTCCCCAGGCTCCAGAGGCTTTCCTCGAGCCTCCATGAGGGCGAAAATGGCTTCCCCAGGCTCTGGAGGCCCTCTGGAGGCCCAAACTTCTGGTAGGCCTGTTTTTTGCCCTCCCTGAACCTCCGCGCACACCCTACGCTTACTTGCATCCAAAATGGGCCACATGGGGACTCTTGGGCGGGGTGGGCGGGGCCAACCAGGAGTGGGATTTGGGGATTCTCCAAACTGCAAAGAATCTTAGCTAGAGGTTCTCCCAAACCCCTGCCGCCCACCCCTGCTTGTCTGCCTTTTTCAAGGCTCCTTCTGTGAGATGAGAACCAATAAAACCTTTGGAGTCACTTTCTCAAACTCTACAACTTCTTCCAGAGTTTGATAAGATCTTAGCTTGATTTCCATTCTCCAGAGTTCATTCAACATGCCATAGGGTTGCCAGGTCTGCTTCCAAAAAATAGCGGACAAGCGAGGGGGTGGGGGGGTGGGGTTAAGTAGTAAAAAAAATTTAAAAATTACAATTAAATTATATATTTTCTTACAAACATTTTAACACATATTAAAATAATCACTTCAAAATTTTACTTAAAATTCAAAACATCAAATATATTATAATAATATGTAAAATATTAAATTACATTTTAATTTCATCATAAAGCTTTTGAATAAAAAAAAATAAAAAATGTCCACTATTTTGTGAAAAAAAATAGTGAACATAATGTGAAAAAAGCAGACTGTCCGCTCAAATAGTGGACACCTGGCAACACTATGCCATTATGTGAACAGAATGCTAAATAAATTTTTACTTCTCTGTGGTTATGAAGAGGTTGTGTCATGTTTAGAATAGATAAACACCCGGATTTTAGGGCAGGGAGGAAACTTTATGTGAGGGAGACAGAGGTATAAGCACATTTTTCCACTTTGAACAGATAATGATTGGGGGGAGGGATTTGCCCATGGAGGCAATGGAAGCTGGCAGAACATTCTCTTGAAGCCAGGTGGAAACAATGCAATCGTTTTAAACTGCACATAGGAGGCTGTAACTCTCCAAACAAAAGAGATTGGTGGAAGTCCCAGGAATACAAAATCTCTGTTTCTCCAGAATCTCCAACTCACTTTTAAGATTCTCTCAAAGGAACTATCATCCTCACAAAATTGGAGTTGGATGTTCCTGACAATAAATAAAATAGAAAAATAACATATCAATGTTACCTTCCATGCACAAACGGCCTTCCCTAGAACTATTAATCATGTAAAAAAGTGACACATCCTTAGCATCACAGGTTGATTCCCTTATAAGAGACTGTCATCCAAGGAGACCTTACTCAAGTTGCTCATAATGCTTTTTATAGGAACAATAAAACTCAAAATACCACTTTTGCCCAACGATGCTGTATCGTTTTCATCACATATGCAGAGGCAATTTGGAACTAATTCAGCATTTAATTGCTGACTCTAAAGAAATGTAATGAAAAAAAAAAGTACAGGTATATGTTCTGATATACACATGGTGTTTTGTTTAAAAGAATTAATGTGAAATTGCTAAGGAATTAGACTAGGAGTGGGCACTACCAATTCAAGTTCACTTCAGCCAAACTGTTAAGTGATCTAGGGCAAATAGCTCTTCAGTCCAGCCTACCCTACAGGATTGTTTTTGTGGGAAAAACTAGGAGAAGGGAGCAGTATGTACATCATCTTAAATTCCTTTACAAAAGGCACAAACTAAAATCAAGCCAATAAAATAAAAATAAATACATAAAATGACACATTGAAATATTAAAAATGTACTATGTCATCCATGGCAAACTTTTTATTATCCATTATCCTGCTCCAAATATGAAGCAATTGCCCCAGATGCAGTAAAATGGGTTCATTTTCCAAATGTCTCCTGTGTTGCTGACAAATTTATTGGCATCATAAAAAAAAGGGGGGGCACTTTTTTGAAACTCCAGAGACGTCTTGGATGTAATGGTGTCAAATAAGTTTGCTTTCATTCCAAAGACCAAACCAAATTCGTTCTTGAGAAGGTGAATCACGCTGGGATGAAGCAGCTGCCACACTTGTCAGAAACAGTGCAAAAATGTTCACTGAGCCTCAAACCAAACACAACCAGGAAACCTGCATTTTTAAGTGCAGTTCTCCCCAACTCACTTATAAAGCAAAAGATAAAAGGTATGTTGATGGGATTAGCTCAGATGCCTCTTGGCCATTAAAACAGCATACTCCATTCTGTTTAATGTGGGGGCAGACCCTCATTTAAAGCTGCAGCTCTGCATGACATCTACCATTTTTATTGAAGATCTCAACTCTATGAAAAAGGAAGCATATCACGAAACAGCAATCCTGCTGTTTTTTTCCTTCACCAACAAACTGAAAAGCATATTGTTAGTTGATTGAATTTCCTCTCTTTTAGAAGGGATATGGAGTCAGGGAAATTTGGTACCTAACCAAATCAGTAGTTTGAGGGAAAAAAAAAGAATGTTGATAACTATGGTAAATAAATAGCAATAGCTATAGCACTTAAACTTATATACCACTTCACAGTGCTTTACAGCCCTCTCTAATTAGTTTATAGAGTCAGCATATTGCCCCCAACAATTTGGGTCCTCATTTTACCCACCTTGGAAGAATGGAAGGCTGAGTCAACCTTAAACCTAGTGAGATTCGAACTTGCCAAATTGTTGCTGCTGTTGCTGCTACTTGCCAGCAGTCAGCAGAAGTAGGCTGCAGTACTGCACCCTAACCACTGCGTCACCACGGCAAGAAATATTGCTTTCTTGCAATTCAGTGCCAAGGTGCATTGTCATACCATCTTCCATAACTATTTTTAATTAACTTGTTGGTCTAGTATTCCTCCCTGGGATTTCCTGGTGGTCTCCCAACCAAGAAGAAACAAGGTGTCAGCCACACTAGGTAAATCTGACCTAAAAATAACTCCACAGGAAGACTAAAACTTCCTTTATTGAGAAGGGGTATAATCACAGAATCTTGCAAGTCTGATCCAGCATCCCTCCACCTTCTTCTTATATGCTAATAAATTGTGAGGTGTCTGTCCAAGCTATTTCCAAATGTTAATTCATTGCTCTGCATATAAAAAAAAATGTTTCAGCCCTTTTGCCTAGTAACACTTCTTGACTAATTTCTATTAAAGACATCTCTCTTATTTTCCACATAAAGGACCAATGGTGGGTTGTCCCTGGTTCGGTCCGGTTCTTGCAAACCGGTAGTAAAACCAGAGGGAGGGTCCGCCCACCCGCCCACCCGGCCTGACATCATTATAGATGATCTGCGCATGCTCAAAAGTGCATGCTCGCTCCCATTGCGAACCGGTAGTAAAGGTAAGTAGAACCCACCCCGAACAGGACTTACATTCCAAGACAACAAGGGCCTGGATAATGCAAGACTTAATGCAGAATCCTGGAAGCTTACAGGCAAGCAATTTTTTTACTTTGCCCTATGACATTTATATGCACTGGGAATAGAGAAAATGGTGGGAAGAAACCTCAATAAATGGCCTTCTGGTGGATAGGTGTTTTGTGATTGGTCACACCCAACATGGCAGTCATTTTGTAAAGAAAAGCATTCTTTTTTTTTTAACTGTTTGGTGAGAGTTCCTGATGTATTCTCAAAATTCAGAATATGTCCCTGAGTCCAGAACGGTTGCCCATTCCAGATGGATAATTTGAGCCATACTTCAACAATAAATTCATATGCCAAAATGAGCTCTTTCTACAAATAAATGTATCTTGACTTCTGCAGATTTACTTAGCTCATAGAATCTGTGCATGAGGATGTATCAAAGAAACCTTTTTAAATTTCATTTATAGGAAACTTGGGAAGGAGAAAGGAGATAGATTTATTTATCCCTCCCAAATGTTGTGGGAGTACATCTGACAATTTCTGTAATGATTTGGCCATCTTTGTTAGAATCTCAAGAGACTTGGAATGCAACAATATTTGGAAAGCTGTAAGTTCTAGCAGTTTTCCTCTTTTTTATGCCAGTTTTTTTATGTTTATTTAATAGTTACAATGGGGATTATTCCCAAGGAAACTGTAGTGTAATGGTTTCCCCAGTTGCCTGCTCAGACAACAAGGAAGAGCTGTCTCTGAGGATTTTGGAAAGAGATATGGAGAAGCATCCGGAAGACACAGGAGACTCCATGCTAGGAGTGGCTGGGCAAGAGGAGGAGAGGCCAGGAAGATAGGAAAGGTCAGTGAATGAGCAACCAGATAAACAGCTGGCTGAAGTGGCAAGAGGCGAGATGCAGCTGCAGCCAGAAAACATGAATGACCTGTCAGAAGAGCTGTTGTGGTCCACCAGCAGCCTGCGGAGCTGGCAGTGGAGTCGGACAGCGATGAGGCTGAGGAAGAACATGGGGCAGTCCTGGAGGCTGGGGAAGGCCCAGATGAGGGCTCTGCGTCAGAGGCAGAGATGGGGCCAGGGCCATCGGTGAGTGAGGTGACTCCAGAGCCTCCAGAGACTGATAGGAGTGAGGCAGAGGAACAGGAGGAGCCTGTTCCTAATGTACGCGTGAGAAGAGCTGCCAGAAGGCAAGAGCAGCTCAAGCAAAGAGGACAACTCGGGAGTAGGACCAAGAGATGATTGGCCCCTCCCATAAGGCTTAAAGCAGATCAGCAATGGCATTTGAGCTTTGGTAGCTTCGTCTTCTTCTTCGTCTTCGTCTTGTATTTATTTTTGTATCTGTGACTTCTGAATGTTTGCCAAGAAAGGCCTTGCCCAATTGGACCAAGGTTTGCGATAGGACTGAGAAATTTGTTTTGGGAGGAATTTGCTTTAATTTAGTTGAACAACGCTGGGAATGAAGTAGCTGTTCGAATAAAGTTTGTTTTTTCACTGACTGATTTTCCTACTACTTACTTGGGCCTGGGGCCCAACAAGAGCAGGATGGAGAAGAAATGTAGCTGCATTTGGTCAATGGAGACGTGGAGGAATTGCCTCTCCTGCCAGATCGCAGGGCATGTAGAGCTGAGTGGAGGGAGGCACAACAGAGGTCGACAAGGCTAGCCTTGCCCTTCCTAATGAGCTGCACGGGCTGGTGCCTACTTAGCCCAATGTGTAGAGTGAAGCATTGTTGGAGACAACCATTTGCTTTCCTGCTGTGCATATGCTATGACTTCATGGATTCCTGATTCGGATCTGTGACTTGTTTCCCAACCTCGTGCTTGGACTTTGGATTTCATGACTGGATTCTGGACTCGTATCTTGGCTTTGGATATCATGCTTCGACTTTAGATTTTCAGATCTGTGCTTTGACCTCGGACTTTATATTTGCCTGTTTGACTTTGTGTCTTGACTGTATGGACTCTGACTCATCTGGAGTTTGTGGAAAGCCATTGGCCAGCAAGTTTCTTGGGGGTGAGACCTGGGGGATAATAATAGAGGCTTGTGATGCCTAAATAAAGTGTTAACAAACTTTGGTGTGTGCATGCAAGGACTGGGACAGGACATGTAGTCTTAACTAATTTAATTAATTTAATTTAATATTTAAATTTATATACCACCTTTCTCCCAAAGGACTCAGGGCGGTGAACAGCCAGAAGTAAAAAACATCAAATACAAAATTTAAAAACAATTTAAAAATATATTAAACAATTTGGCCCAACAGTTAAAATCCCCCATTTAAAAATTAAAATTAAAATTACACAATTGGAGAGATTAGGCCAGTCCGGCTTGATGAAATAAAAAGGTTTTGAGGGCCTTTAAACTTTGCCATTTTTATCGCCACTAGGTAGGTCTTAATATGAGACCTTACCAGTGTTCGGTCGAATTCGGAAAGGCTAGCCCTCCAACTGCTCTCCAGGCATCTTTTCTGGCGCTTCATTTCCCTCAGCTCCTCGGAGAACCAGGGAGCTAAGTGAAATCAGTGCCGGGTCAGAGGCTGCAAAGGCATGACACGATCCAAAGCTCCAGTGGCCACCCTATCCCAGGTGGCCACCAGGTCTTCAGTCGGGTCATGAGCCAGAGCCTTAGGGAATGGCCCAAGCTCTGTCCGGAACCTATCAGGATCCATCAGGCACCTGGGGCAGAACCACCTAGTCGGTTCTGCCTCCCTGCAGCAGGGGGTAGTGGTTTGAAGGTCAAGTTGAAGGAGAGAATGGTCTGACCATGACAAGGGTTTAATCACTATATCCCCTATATCTAAACCATTCAGCCATTGGCCAGAGATGAAAACTAAGTCCAGAGTGTGTCCCCCTATGTGAGTAGGGCCATGAACTACTGGGTCAGGTCCATGGCCGTCATGGAGGCCATGAACTCCCAAGCCGCCTCAGACATTTCACCGACGGATGGCAGGATGAAATCCCCCATAACCATAAGTCTGGGGGTAATACCAGCCAGGTCCGCTCCCCCCCTCTTGAACAAGATCACAAATGAGGGGGCTTTATTTACTATGGAACTGGCGTTGCACAACATCAGCTGAAGGCCCGGGCCCTGAGGATCTGCGCAACCCGGGGAACGAGAGGAGCTATCACGTTGAGCAGTTCAGGCAGGGCCGCCACCACATGGCAGGGAGCCAGGTACATGATCAGCAAGCCCATCTGCACCCCATGACCCCACTTCACAAAGAGGGACTCACATCCGGCTATCTGAGGCACAGTGGCCTCCTTTGGACCAAGACCTTTCTTTATAACAACCGCTACCCCCCCCGCCCCTCCTGGCCCAACCAGGTTTCCGTAATACCAGCCAGGTCCGCTCCCCCCCTCTTGAACAAGATCACAAATGAGGGGGCTTTATTTACTATGGACCTGGCGTTGCACAACATCAGCTGAAGGCCCGGGCCCTGAGATCTGCGCAACCCGGGGAACGAGAGGAGCATTGGGGGCCGGAGCGCGCCACCGCTCAGAGACAGCGGGCGCGCACCCCCATAACCCGATATGGCCCCCTGCTCCCACCATATCTGCCCCTCCCACTTACAGTACTGATGGTATCGCCCTCCTCAGTACGGACTCTAACCCCCTCAGTGACTAGCTAAATTGATTAGCAGAAATGCTAATCAACCAGATCCCTATTGCTTTCATCTAAGCTAGTGGTTCTCAGACTTGGCAACATTAAGATGTGTGGGCTTCAACTTCCACAATTCCCAAACGCCCTCCCAGATCCCAGGTGCACAAATAATGATGCAGTATCCATCCCCACCATTAGAGAGTTGTGATTCATAGTTTACTAAAACTTATACTCCAAGTTTTCCCTTTTCCCCAAATTGCACAAAATTACTGGCAAAGTATAAACAAATGAATGATAATTAAAATATGTAGGTCATGCTCATTGCCATATTAAAAGAGAAGAACTCCAAGCCAAAGTGGCAAATTAAAACAGAAGACTTGCATGTCTGCTTTTTAAAAAGCAGCATGTATCTAATTATAATGGAACAAGATAAAGGGGTATTTATTTGTTCATTTCGTTAATAATCCAATTATATGACTACCCTTCTATCCAAAAATATCTGGACAGCAAAGAAAATAAAAACAGAATTTTATTAAAGAAAAAAACAAGAAACCAAGTGAAACTGCATTATGGCTCATTAAAAACACAAATTCACAAATATATCTGGTGGCTTTGGGACAGCTTTAACATAAACATAAAAACCCTGCTTTTTACAATAATGTATATCACCTATATGTTTTCCAAGGATTTTGAAGAAGTATATAATTTTATTTTCTCTTAATGTCAATCCTATTAGATAAGACCAGCCAAAAAGCCTTGATAAGGAGCGAAGGATTTTAGATCATTTTTCCCCACCGATTAAATTTTAAATTTATAATTATAATAACAAAAATGAAAGTGGTGCTCTGATAACAATATTGCCATTGTTCAGAACAGCTTGATCTCCTTAGCATGCCGGTTCAGACAAAGTTTTGAGTTCCCAGAAATAAAAATATTACCTCAGCTTTGCACAGAATCTGTTTAATATTTGAACATAAAAAATGAGAGCAGTTAATCCATTTCAGTTTTAGATTTTTTCCAATGATCAGTACTGCTGTAAAGGAATATTGGCTTTCCTTGTAAAGGAGTAGCTCAGAAGAAATTGAATTTTAAAAGGGTGGAATAAGAGCTATTGATCCCAACCTTTCCAGATGTAAAATATTAACTATAAACCTTTATTTTACACCAGACAGAGCTGTTTGATCAATTAAAAATTAGGATATTTGTCTGCAAACATATGCAAAATGATTCTGATAGAACTCTTAATTCCACCTTGATTGTTTACCGATACCTATTAAGGAAAAGATTAAAAGATTTTACTTTACTTTCACACATGCGTTAAAAAAATTCACAGTAAAGATATTCCCATCCTGAAATTCCCATCCTGAAATGCTGCCACAGTAGATGTTTGTCTACTTGTCCTTAGGCAGTGTCTGTGGAATAGCAATATCAAAGCTTATGCATGAGCAACTAGACAGACACTGGTGAACAACAAACAATGCCATTTCTGTCTGATTTGGAATCTGTGCTCAATTGGATAAAGATCTTTATGATTTATGGGTTTGATGATTAGAAAGGGTTGACTATGGAAAGAAGGAAATTATGTTGTAACCTTAGAGAGAGAATAGAGCAGAGCAAAGCAGAACAGAACAGAACAAAACAGAACAGCAGAGTTGGAAGGGACCTTAGAGGTCTTCTAGTCTAATCCTCTGCTCAGCCAGGAAACACTATACCATTTCAGGCAAGTGGTTGTTCACCTCTTCTTAAATACTTGCAGTGTTGGAGAATTCACAACTTCTGGAGGCAAGTTATTCCACTGGTTAATCGTTCTGTCAGGAAATTTCTTCTTAGTTCTAGGTTACTTCTCTCCTTGATTAGTTTCCATCTATCCAGAAGGCAAAATATAAATGTACTTGGGACTGTTGTTCAGAAGAAAAGAAGTTGCTTCCTTATAACTTTTTGTTTCATTGTTTCCCCTATTTCTTTCCTAGCACTTTGTTTCACTCACACATTACTTTTATTTACTTTTCTTACTTTTCTCTTTCAAAATGTGTATTGTTCTTCTTTTAAAAAAGTTAGTAAAGTTATATATGAAAATACAGGTAGCCCTCAACTTACAACCACAAGTGAGCCCAAAATTTATGTTGTTAAGTGACAAATTTGTTAAGTGAGTTTTGTCTCATTTTACGACATTTTTTTGCCACATTTGTTAAGTGAGTCACTGCAGTTGTTAAATAAGTAATGCAGTTGTTAAGGGAAACTGACTTCCCTATTGACTGTGCTTGTCAGGTCACAAAAGGTGATCACATGACCCTGGGACACTGCAACCATCATAAATATGAGTCAGTTGTCACACATCCGAATTTAAATCACGTGACCATGGATAGTGGCGGGATTCAGGCAGTTCACACCACTTTGGGAGAATTGGTTGTTAACTTTCTGAGCAATTTGGTGAACTGGTTGTTGGAATAAATCATTAGGGCAAAGAACTGGTTGTTAAATTATTTGAATCCCACCACTGACCATGGGGATGCTGTAACTGTCATAAGTGTGGAAAAATGGTCATAAGTCACTTTTTTCAGTGAGAATAGAATAGAATAGAATAGAATAGAATAGAATAGAATAGAATAGAATAGAATAGAATAGAACAGAATAATAACTTTAATTGTCACTTTGAATATACACTGATTGGCATACATTAAAATGAAATTTCGTTACATACAGCTCTCAAAACATACAATTTTCTTGTATCTTTGAAATACAGAAATTTTGTTGTATGCAGCTCTCTGTTGTATCTTTGAATGATCACTAAATGAGCTATTATAAGTCAAGGACTACCTGTACTCATAATAATTGTGCAGTGATATTTTGAGAGCTTTCAAAGTACTTCATTTCTCTTCAATAATAGGAGGATAATATCTCGGCGTCATTTATATCTATAGAAAACTACCTCTTTGGTCCAAGTAAATGAATACAAGCTTGCAATGCAAGTAATCTGTCCTACAGTACAGGCAAATATGAAGAATAGGAAGAAGCCTCAGGGTTAGAAATATACCAGAAATTGTTAATAATAATGACATCTTTTTATTTATGGCCTAAAGATCTGAATAAAATTATTAATAATGTTGTGGATTTGGCTATCTCACAGCTGTAAATTAGTCAATACGTTGTCAGCATTGTTCTGATTTTATCAGAGCTTTCAGAATGTGGCAATACTTGATTATCTTTCCTCAGGTACTGTGTGGCCACATCCACACAACCTCCTTGTTTCACTCAGTGCAAAGATACGTTGCCAATAATTTCCAGTCGATATATCTACATGCTATTGCATACAACCCATGTTCAGCTTCAGTTGAGATAGCCCAAAAAGGCAACATTAGGTGCTGTTTTCCTTCTTAGTTAGCTCAAGACCTGTCATACAAACAATCCATGGTGTAGGGAGTAAAAACCTGAGGTGACATAGTCTTGAGATAGCAGTAGTCTGGTCAACCTTGATTGATTTGAGCTGGCATGTCTGCCATGGGACTCCCTTCCATCTGGTCTTTGGGTTAAGGTTAGCTCACATCCATTTGTACTACTCAGGTGATCCTGAGGACACAGACAAACTCCCAAGTGGCCTCAATGACTTTCTAAAAAAAAACAAATGACCAGCTGTCTGCAAGGAATATAAATCCTTCCATTCCCCACCATCCACTCAGAGCTGAAGAAGCTTCTTGGATGAGAAGCGAAACATCTTCAAAGTAAAACAAGAAAGTCCAGTTGCCTCTTGAAAAAGCACCTTTTGGGATCCTCCAAAGGTTGCTAAACTATAACTTGAACACCCTAACCAGCATGTTCAGTGTTAAGAAATACCAAACATTATAATTCTTGAGTCAACTATAAAAAGTACAACATACATATTACTGTACTCAATGAAGATAATTGTTAAGTTTTATTACTACAGCATTCTGACGAATGCAACAAATTCTAGCATTTTGTAAATCTATATACAATACTCTCTTGAATCAAAGATTTTGGCTTAGTTAAAAATCCTCTTCAGTGATAGGTAGTAGGTTTTCTTATCACTATAACTGTTTAAGCCTTTCTCAGTCTGAACAATAATCGTTTAATATAAAAAAAATCCTTAGTAAACTCTAATAGAAAAACACTAATTATTCAACATTTAAATATCGCATTAGTTTCAACTAATGAAAAGCTTTAAATTTTAGATTTAGATAAATCTAACAGTAACATAGTAGTACATTAACAGAAATAATTGTGTAAAATACTGTACATTCAGAATTTGCTTAACAGTTGGTACTCACACATTTTTTTTCATATGATTCATGTGTCCAAATAGCAAGATTAAGGTTATAGCTAATATATTCATTCTCAGGGGAAAAAAAACATGATCTTATTTTAAACCATATTTCCACATTTTTAAAACCCCAAACTTTATTTTATAAATACTGTCCTATTTCTTAGAAGTCTAATTTATTACTGGTGGCCCTCACAGATGAGGTTCTACACCAGGGCTGTCAAACTCACGGCCCGCAGGCCGGATGCATTACACGCTGGCCACACCCATGCCCCTTTTAGCGAAGGAGGGGAAAGTCTCAATACATCATGTGACACGAGTTTGACACCCCTGAGCCATGTTCTACATTAATTCTTTTTAAAATAAAATTAAGACAGCATCTTGAACTTGGTTGTCCCAAAACTTCAGAGGCAAGAGATCCTAGAAGAAAGCGAGATCTTGTGTCATCCCTATCACAGCAAGTAGCCATTGTGGACAGTGGTGGGTTGCTACCAGTTCGCCTTGGTTCGGGTGACCCAGTAGCAGCGGCGGCGAGAGTCTCGGCCCACCCAGCCGGACGTCATCAAATAGCTTGCACAGAAATTTCTGTGCATGTGCAGAAGTGGTGCGCGCGCAAACCGGTAGCAAAGGTAAGTGAAACCCACCCCGATTGTGGAAGACAAGTCTAAAATCCTGAGATTTAACACATATTTCTTTAAAAATCAGCACAATTACTTGGGGTTTTTTAATTAGCAATTAGCTTGCCTTTCATGTTTAACGCACCCTTAATATTTATTTATTTACTGGAAAAGAATGGACATTCTTTTGCTTTTCCCATGGTGCCCACAACCCTCCTATATGTTTGATGCTCTCCTATTGCCAATATCACTCTCCCTATTCTTTGCCAAAGCCCACTAGACATTCCACCATGTGATTCAATCTCTTTTACTGGGCTTTGTTAAAAATTTCCCTTGAGAGAGCCACGTGTTTACAAGTTAGAAGCATCTTAGCTACTAGCTACTTGAGATTTACTTTCAGATTTATTTATTTCATTTTGTTCTTGCCTTATTTCTTCTTCTTTTCTTTGAATCCCAACAGGGATCTTTTCTCACATCAGGGCTTTTGTGTATATTTAACAATTCAAAGGTTTTTCTTCTGCATACTACCATAGCTCATGTTGCCATGGTCTGCACAACACATTTTGTTGCCTAAGCCAAAACACAATGCTATGTAAAAAGCAAACTTGACTGGCAGTTGAATTTTACTTCAAAACTTCTCAGAGTACAGGTGCCTAAGTTTAAGGGAAATACAATAAGATGTGTGAAAAACTACCCAGTTCTATCCTACCCGATATTTTGAGGAAATTGTTAGAACGCTGCTACAGCTGCTGCACAAAATCTCGGTATCTTGCTAAAGAGGGTCAAGGATGTAATCAGGTTGCATTTACTCAAAGGTGTCTAGGGAATTAGTCATTGGCTTTTGCAAAATTAAACTTGCAATTCTTGTTCAGTAGTTAGAACTTAAGTATATAAGGCTGTCCTATTTCCAAACAGGTAAGCTTCTTAATTCCTTGTGTAAAGGCTTTTAATTATTTTTCATGTATATTGCTTAGATATATCTGTGCTGTTGAATGAGAATTACAGGGTATTATTGAAACTTATTCACCAATGTATCTTTAGTCTCTTTTTTTAAAGAGCAGAATGGTATATTTATAAAGAGAACTAAACCTCACAGAGTTTATCCCCGGCTAAGTCGGTACGTGCTTACAGCCTAAGCAACTTTACACAGTCCCAAAGGTTCGTCTTGCATCAATTTCTGTCGAAAAGATTGATAAAATTCCAAATTAGAAGAAATTGTTGTTGGAGGATGAAGGGAAAAGAGTAATTATCATACTTTCTACTTATTGGTTTGTTTTTTTTACAAAAATCAATTGTCATTCCACTTTCACTCCTTTTAAATTTCCTTGTTGGAGCAAATTCCAACATATTTTTGTCCATACTGCATTGCTTTCTCATTATAGTTACCTATGTTCAGTTATCTACATAATGTGGTACTTTGAGTATTTTTTCTTTCTTCCATATTTATTAATTCAAATATTAAGCAGGAGGTAGGGTAGGGTTGTAGATTAATGTCTTGGGTTACATGCGCAGGACCATTGCTTTACTGAAATATATGGTATGTATCTGTAGATGCAACCACAACTGGATCACCACTAGTTCCATACAGCATCAAAACTGTGAAACTGAGGAAAATTGAAACAAGGGACCTGGGAGGCAGAGAAGAGGCTGAGGCAAGGATTCTTTCACGGGGGTCGGAGGTGGATGGGAAATGGCCCTGAGCAACATCCATCGTTAATGCCTTTCAAGTGAGCCAAAATAATTGTCTCAAGCACTATGGTACTCATGAAATTGGTCAAGCTTTGGTCCAATAACCAGACAACATTCTTCTCCTTTCTTCCAAAATGTGCTCACATCTCCTCCCAACATCTCCTGTACCTGGCTGCTTCGTAGGTCATCTCTTCAATTGGTTTTTCTTCACACTCTTATCTAAGCATCTTCTCAGCTTCTCTTCATAGATAAGGCTTCCAGTTCAGGGGTGAAATTCAGCCGGTTCTAACAGGCTCAGGTGAACCGGTAGTGGGAGGCTCCACCCACCCCATGCGGACGTCATGATGTCACTTTTTTGCGATGATTTTAAGCCTCTGTGCATGTGCAGAAGGCTTTGCACATGAGCAGAAGGTTTTGCACATGCACGGACGACACACATATTTGTAGGGAAGGTAAGTGAATTTCACCCCTGTTTCAGCTCCTCTCATTACACTGGTTTAGCTGCTACTTGTGAGAGCCAACTTTTCTATTGTACCGGTATGTGGGTCATCTACCCTTTGGATTGTCCTTTTCTTTAGCCTGAGAGAAAACATTGGGATGGCATGAGTTAACTGCCTGGAAGTTAGACATATAAAAGAGTTGAGTTAAATTGATATTAATTTTGCTTCCTACTCAAATAAAACTTGTCAAGGCTTATAAAGACCCAGTGTTAATGGTATGTTAATGATAAGCAAATAAACAAATGGCTGAAAGAACAGTTTGATCTCTAACTGAGTTGTCCCTACATTTTTTAACCATTAACCTGATGCCTCCATCCTGTAGGAATAGTCAATGTGGCAGCCACAACTGACTTTAGCCCAATGCATTAACGAGAGTAGGTCCCTAGCCTTGTTCAGTACATTAAGATATGACACAGATATTTCAGAATATGAGCAAATAAAAAAATAAGCTGCTGATGTGTTTCTTTACAGCTTCTAATGAATTAGTGCAGTGGTTTAAAACATCAGGCTAGAAACTAGAAGATTGTAAGTTGGACCAGTCATTCTCTCTCAACCCCAGGAAGAAAACTATAGCAAACACTTCCAAAATCTTGCTAGGAAAACTAGAGTTTTCTGCTTTTTCCATGGAGTTAACATTCTACTTTTTATTTCTTTATCATAATATGTATATGGCTGCCCATTTCATGAGAATGTGAGTTTTCCCTTCTAGCTATTTTTCCAGTATCTGTTTTAGTATATATTCCAAGAAATAACTCAGTGATGAGACCATCAATTATTTCTTGCCTGAATTCATATGGTATACTTTGCAACAGCTTTAGTTGACCCAGAGTATTGTGAAACTTCTTGGATTGCCATTCTGAATTCTTTTAAGAAGAGAAGTGGGTGGGATATGTTTGGAAACCACTCAAAGATTGTGACTGGTTGTGAAACTTTCTGCCAAATTAATCTCTTCTTTTAACTGTTCTCCAAAAGAGATGGCTCCTTCCCCACTGTATTCTTTTGTTTTTTAAATACTTAAAGTGGCTTAAAGAAAACACCAATACTTTGTCAAAAAGGTTTGCAGACATCTAACATTTTAACATCAATTCCTTCTTCCTAACTGACTTAAGGGGATATGTTACTCAGTTTTGAAGGAGAGAAAAATAAAAGGATTATCAAAAATTATATCAAAAGGGTAATCATGTTTTGATACTCTCAACACTTCTTAAATTATTACCTTTCCAGTAGCGATAACAAGAAAGGCCAGATAAGGAAGACTTTTCCAATGAGAGAGAAGCACTGAAATTTTGGAAAAATTATGTTATAACAAATGCGTTAACTTTAACCTTTAAAAATCACTGGAGATGGCATTACTTGGCTAATGTAAGCTAAGTAGGGTTAGACATGGTTCATTCCTGGATGAGAGCTCAGCAGGAAATGCTTCAACTGTAAGATAGATTGGTTACTTGAAAAACCATCCAGAGAAAGTCCCAAAGATGCTTTTTCAAGAGGCAACTGGAGTTCCTGTTTTTTCCATTCCCCACCATCCAGTCAGAGCTGAAGAAGCTTCTTGGATGAGAAGTGAAACATCTTCAAAAAAAAAACAGAAAGTCCAGTTGCCTCTTGAAAAAGCATCTTTGGGATAACCATGATCTGGATGACTGAGAATCTCCATAGCCATCCAGGGAAAGAGTGATGGTTAACTATTTTTGTACTGCTGCCAAGAAAACTACAAAGATGTGTCACCTGTAAACACCAGAAGTCACATTTAGCTTAAAGAATCTTTATCTTTGGAGACCATCAAGTCGGGGAAGGCTGGGATGAACCTGCATCAAATTTCCCTCATCCCTGTTTCTGAGCCCCTAATAGACCCAGGATACATTCATAGAAAATAAAATAAAAAATAAAAATTCCACAGCCAGAAAAAAGGCATATGCTAGCATCAGATGGCTTCAGACAGAGATTGAAAACTGTGAACTCCAATGAATTTGCATCAGTGGTGATTAGGTATCATAGCTTTCCATTTACTTTCCTTAATGGCTAATGCTTTCCCGCTGTACATAGATTTTATCCATACGATGCTCCTCAAGTGTTTAAATTGCTGATGGTATGTAGCCTTCATTAACATTTGAATGTGGATTCATTGATTAAAATATCCTTCTTCACCCTCCCCTGTTCTTTTCCCCTTTTGCTTCTCTTCTTCACTATCAAAGGTCAGACACTATTGTTCTGCCCCAGCTACGGACCCCAAAGAACACAGGACACTCAAAGTTTGTATAAAACTTAAATTTACTAAAATAACTCAGTTTTTTCCAAACAAAGGCTGTTAATAAACTTCCTTAACAGCCTACAAGAAAACAAAGATAAAGTAATCACAATCTTACTAAGGTTGGCAGAAAGCCCAGAAGCAATTTGCAGAGAATCCAGACGTGAAGGAGAATGAACTAAAGTTGTTCCCTAGAATTTGCTTCAGTTGGCATTCCTCCTTAAATAGGCTAAGGGAATGGCCAATTAGCCCCAAGCTGTACTCTCAAGGAGACCTCCTCCTGAGGAGCCACTCCTGCCTTTTGGCAGCTCTGCGCGCTCGTGCATCGAGAAAAGGCTTCGTCCTCTTTACTTAAAGGAGCTTCTGGAGGTTCTGAAGGCCCTGGCTGAATCCCTCCTCTGGCACCACATCTTCTCCAGCCTCCTCATTGTCTGATTCGGGTGCTAGTTGCACAGGCTGCTGGCGCAGCACCACACCAGCCTCCTCACTGTCAGAATCAGCTACAGTCCGCACAGGCCGCTGATGGGCCACAACTATATAACCCTCAGCGAGAAAAGTTGTTGTTTGTCTCTTTGAAATATCACACATATAAACAGAAATAAATAAGACAATTTGTATGTAAAGGTAGTCCTCAACTTAACAATGATTTGTTTAGTTTACAACAGCACTGGAAAAAAGTGACTTATGAACCATTATTCACACTTATCACCATTGCAACATCCCCACGGTCACATGATCAAAATCCAGATGCTTCATATTTATGATAGTTGCAGTATCCTAGGGTCATCTGATCACCTTTTGTGAGCAAAGTCAATGGGGAAGCCAGTTTCACTTAAGACCCAGATTACTAACTTAACAACTGGAATAATTTCATTCAATATCTGTGTCAAGCAAGGTCGTAAAATGGAGCAAAACTCACTTAACAAATGTCTCGCTTAACAACAGGGCTCAATTGTGGTCGTAAGTCGAGGACTACCTGTATGTAAAATAAAAATAACAAGAAATAACAATATTTGTTAGTTACCTTGGCAGAACAATTAAATTTATCTTGGGAGTGTTAATAATTTTCAAGCTGAGCACAAACCTGCAGGTGGATATAACTGAACAACAAAATCACAAAAAAAGGTGAATGTAAGATTAGAAATAACAGAATCGCAGTTCCCAAGTTATGGGTTGGACTTTATCTATGGAATAAATGGGTGATGTTCTAGGCATTGGTATGGCTCCCAGATATTTCCCCGCTCTAGCTGATAGTTTTAAAAGACTCCTTTCATGCATTTAAATGAATAAATGAGAAAAAAGTTGATATAGTGTAAAGCACCAATCTCTAGCTTCGTTTTTATTTGAGGCAAAGACATTGGAATCTACAAAGATCCCATCGGGATGGCAGAGACTGGATATTAGTTTACCTTCTGGTAAATGGATGCTTTGTGACTAACCATATTTATCCTGAGAACTAAGCCTGAGTGGCATAGAAGGCTAATGCCTCCTACTAAGGCAGCATTTAACATCCAGCTGCCTGCAATTACTGCGAGTTCAATTCTCACCAGGCTCAAGGTTGACTCAGCCTTCCATCCTTTCTAAGGTAGGTAAAATGAGGACCCAGTTTGTGGGGGCAATAAGCTGACTTTGTATAAAATATACAAAAGTATGAAGGCTATTGCTTAACGCATTGTAAGCCGCCCTGAGTCTTCGGAGAAGGGTGGCATATAAAAATAAATAATAATAATAATAAAATTCATAAGCAGGCAAGTATCCTTTTGGCAACCATTTAGTGAGTGTACCCATCACATGTTCTCAAATCTGTCCCAGTCCCAAAAGTCTGACCCATGATTTGAAAAACTGGAGTTTTTTTTTTCAGATGTCATATAAGGTGGCTAACCCTAATTTCTTTGTTGTCCCTTGCTCTTTTAACACATGGAAACAATCTAAGTTTCTTTCGCACTATTCTGTCTATCCATGAAAAATCTAACATCCAATGCAACCAGATGTGGCTGTGTAAATTGCACAAAAACATTGAAGATATTCATAATGTAAATGTGATAGTTCAGGCAATATTCCAGATTTCATGCCCAGAGGATCAACTAACAGATACCTTTTTAGAAGAAAAGGAAAAGGAAAAAAAAACATTTTGCCCCATCATCTATTTTTCTAAAGTTAGCAAAATAGGAAAAAGCTGGAAAAGTGGCTGTTAATGGATAATGACAAGTCATTTCCTGTGGTCTTAAAACAAGCCATCAATTACAGGCAGCCTTTTAAATTCTACAGGCTAAAAAACGGAATTCAATATCGTTCAGTTGGTTGTGTATTGCTGAGTGATTTGCAATGTGGGTAGAAAAATAATGTATTTTTAAAAAGAAGAAAATAAATTCCAGTCTAATCCTTTATCTGCATAATAGTACAGTACCAAACAGTTTGCTAAAAGTTTGCTAAAATAATGGTTTGCTAGAACCTTCTACTATATATACTTTCTCTTTCTGCAGTCTTTAGATCACTTGTGATTAGAATTCCTAGCCAAATAGCCAATATTCTAGCCTAAACTATTAGCATAGTCATTTTTGTAGGAACACCTATCAGCACTGTATGAGCAACAGAAATTAGTTCAGGTTTTCCAGAGTTTTCTAAAAATGTTTCATATGGTAGCTTGTAGGTAGCCATAGTGGCTATTGTAGATCTAAAGTAAGATTGAATTTGCAATGCTCCAATTATTTCTGGAGGACGAGTTTCAAAATCATAAGCATGATGAAGACTGTTGAATTTGGAGGAAGACAAATTTTTCTAATCTTATTCTAACAGTCCTGGGACCAGAGGTGGGCAGCACATGAATTAACAGCCGGTTTGCCCAGCACCGAAAATGCGGCTTAAAAAATGTGGCTAAATAGGACAGCATAGCATGAGGATGGGTGGGTGGGCTAGGCCCACCCACTGGTCATAACTACCAGTTCGCCTGAACTGGTCTGAACTGGCAGCAGCCCACCACTGCTTGGGTCCCAAGAAACTGGGAGTCTACCTATTCTGATACTGTTAATGAATATAGAGTTGACCTTAAGGCATGGGAGAGTTGTTAAAGGGGGGAAGGAAAGAATGAGGTAAGGGGAGGACTCTAAGAAAATATTATCTAATCCTGAGGTAAAGGAAAGCATGAGAAAGAAACTCATAGCAATAGCATTTAGACTTATATACCACTTTACAGCACTTTATAGCCCTCTCTAAGCAGTTTACAGAGTCAGCATATTGCCTCCAACAATTTGGATCTTCATTTTAGTGACCTCGGAAGGATGCAAGGCTGAGTCAACCTTGAGCTGGTCAGAATCGAACTGCCGAACTCCTGGCAGTCAGCAGAATTAGCCTGCAATACTGCATTCTAACCACTGTGCCACCATGGCCATCCTGCCTTGATTTTGTTAGTATAAGTTAGGAAAGAGAGAAACTGGAATTCTGTTATTCTATCCCAACGCTTCTCAACCTCAGCAACTGAGGTGGATTTCAACAGGTTCTGACCAGTTCTGGAGAACCGGTAGTAAAAATTCTGACTGGCCCCGCCCCCATCTATTCTCTGCTTCCTAAGTCCCAGCTGATCAGGAAGAAATGGGGATTTTGCAGTAATCTTCCCCTGGATTGAGAAGGGAATGAAGATTTTACAGTATCCTTCTCCTGCCACACCCACTAAGCCACGCCCACCAAGCCATGCCACATCACCAAGCCACATCCATAGAACCGGTAGTAAAATATTTTGAAACCCACCACCGCTCAGCAACTTTAAGATATGTGGATTCAAACTCCCAGAATTCCTCAGCCTACTAGAGTAAAGAACATTCTTGGAAACCCTACTATGCCTGTTTCTGGACTTGGACTTGGCTGACATCAACCTTGAAACTCTGTTACGTTTCTCACAAATAGCAAAGACTTTGCTTCTGTTGTAGTTTCGGACCCTGTTGCAGTTTCAATCTCCTGAATTCACACAGGAGTGAAAGTCCCCTAAATGAACTGGTTTTTTTGTCCCAGTGTAAATTTCAGACCTGGCACTTTCTCTGGACTGAGGTCAGCCTCACCCTGTTACCTGCCAATGTTCTGACTTGCTCTCCCTTTTCCTGACAGGTCAAGAGGTGGAAAGATCCTGCACTCAAGTCCAGTTTTAAGAAGCCCATTTATGGTTGGGTTACAACTTCCTGGAGCACACATGGCTAAAGTCAGACGTTCCTTTTAATATGTGTTTTCTTGGTTACATGTAGTGAGTTGTTTAGAGAGGAGTCTCCAACCTTGGCAACTTTAAGCCTGGCAGACTTCAACTTCCAGAATTCCCCAGCCAGCAAATACTGTTTAGAGTATTGTCTAACTCAGTATGATTTCATTCGTATTATTTATTTCCAAATATTAGGCAAAGTTTGGCCTGGATTTAGCAATCCTCCCCTCTTTTTTCCACAAGTACACAATTTGCTATTTAATTTGCAATTTAATTCATTTGGTGAACATCTACTGTTAAGTACGCCTGCATCCTCTTGTTATAGCACTTCTTATAAACACACATATAATAAGCTGTTTTGTGGTTGTGCCAGTTCTGCTTTAACTTTGGCTGTGTCACTTCTACTTTGGCAGAAAGTGCTAAATCTTCATGATTAGAGCCATTTGTACATAGGAACAAACAAATGTTTGGACCAAAATACATCCTTATCTGCAATGTTATTTCCAGACTGGCAGCGCCCTTGGCTGGCCCACAAAAGACAGATTACAAGAGATAAAATAATGCATCCAACGTTATTTCTAATCGCTATTCTCCTTCAATAGATGTTACTTCCCTGAGACAAAGTACTCTGCATTATCCTTATGGTCTGAAGCACCAGAAAAATGCTCACGTCTTATTTAAACATTTACATAAATGGTATTTCATATACATGGAAGATCAAAAAGGGCAGACACTGTCTCCAGAAACACAAATTCAAACATCACGGGAAATCATTTAGTACAAGTTCAACATCTTTAAAATCCAATTTATCTGGAAAAATAAACAACACCCGGCAACAAAATATTGACAGAATTATGCAGGCTGACAAAACTTCCAACAGCATTTTGCAGGCTGGCACATCCCTGTTCAATGTTTCAACTACTCCTTCATACAGGTAGTCCTCGACTTACAGCCACAATTGAACCCAAAATGTCTGTTGCTAAGTGAGACAGTTGTTAAGTGAATTTTGCCCCATATTGACTTTGCTTGGCAGAAGGTTGCAAAAGGTGATCACATGACCCTGGGACATTGCAACTATCATAAATATGAGTCAGCTGCCAAGTGTCCAAATTTTGATCATGTGACCATGGGGATGCTGAGTGGTGCAGTTGCCTAGAGGTGGAGCTCTCACCTACACAATCAGAAGGCTGTGAGTTCAATCCTAAATAGAGGTAGATATTTCTCTCTCTGGCCACACTGAATAAAACACTGCATTGGTGACAGAAAGGGCATTGAGTCAGTAAACACCTAGCTTCATTCAGTTGCCCAGACTGCAAGGGATTATGGGGTTGTTAAAAGAGGATTATGACCATGGGGATGCTGCAATAGTCATAAGTGTGAAAAACAGTCAAAAGTCATTTTTTCAGTGCTATTTTAGCCTTGAATGGTCACTAAACGGACTGTTATAAATTGAGGACTAGCTGTACTTTCTCCCACACTGCTTCATTCATTTCACCCTTTTCTTAACTTCCTTATTTTCTTCTCCTTCTAAAGCTTTCAGTGGGATGGGAAAGAAAGGAGAGGAAAACATATAGTTTCAGGCCATAGGTGAGAGAAAATTCCTACTGTGACTTTCAGACTAAATAGTCCCTTTTCTGGTTCTGAGGGTTTTTTTTAAAAAATATATTTATGGATATGGTGGGATTGCCTATAAAATCAAAAGTGCTGTTATTTTATTGTAGATGAGATTGGATACCAGCTCCTACAGATAACAGGAAATGGAATCATTCCCGTGCTAAATTAATTCTTCTTTAATGTGAGACATTTTAAAAAATAACCCTCCCTAATTAAATTTCAGAAACAAACACAAGCCATACAAACAGTTTAAAAGTTTGAATGGAGACAGTGTCTCCTATTCAGATTTCTACTAGTTCTTTCTAATGCTCATGCTCATATACTTCTAATTGTGGCATGGACAAGTCCTGCTAACCAGTTTGATATGGCATGACAGCATCCCCACCCAGTCCATAGCTTTGGTTGTCCAAGTGTTTACATACCTCTTATCCAGGAGTGAAATCCAGCAGGTTCTGACAGGTTCTGGAGAACCGGTAGTGGAAATTTTGAGAAGTTTGGAGAACCGGTAGCGGAAATGTTAAGTAGTTCAGAGAACCAGCAAATACCACCTCTGGCTGGCCCCAGAGTGGAGTGGGAATGGAGATTTTGCAGTATCTTTCCCCTGGAATGGGGTGGGAATGGAGATTTTGCAGTATCCTTCCCCTGCCATGCCACCAAGCCACGGCCACCAAGCCACACCACGGCCACCAAGCAGAACTGGTAGTAAAAAAAATTGGATTTCACCACTGCTCTTATCCTGTTCTAGCATGCTTCATCAATAATTTTGTCAATAACGTAATTAAGGACACCTCTTATTGGCCTTTTGGTGCTACTAAAGATACACCTCCTCCATTCTGCATTCTGGGTTTTAATTCTCAATGTCTATTTTGACTTGGGCTGTAGAACCGGAGTAGACAACACATTTTCACAGATACATCTGTTTGTCTAAGCCTAACCAGCACTTTCTAAAATGCTTCTAAAATCTTATGAAGGGTCCTTACATACACAGGTTAACCTCTTTTGAAAGCGCATAATACTTCTATTGAAAAAAAAACAGGTATAATGCTCTTTTGGAGTAATGCTAGTCTCTACGGCACAGAAGATCACTCTGAACTAGGAAAGAGGGGCGGGTTTGATCAACAATGGTTGTTTTTATGGGTTTTCTGCTCCTTCTACTGAAAGGGGTTTTGTGTAGTTGTACTTTTCCCCATTCTTTTATTAGTTCGGTGGAGCAAGTGGCAACATTTTGCCTTGGTTACTTTGGGGGGCTTCCAGTCACACCCCCTCGCTGTTGGCACCGCTATTCCCTTGTATCATTAATCAAGGACAGAGGTTGCTTGTGGTCAATTACTTCCTGTTGCTTCAACTGCATGTCCTTCCTCTGTGCTTGTGAATGGCCAGACTGTTTTTTGGGCACTATAGCTTTCTTTCATATGTAGACTAACTGGCTGGTAACACACAATGGGCATGGCCATTTGTTGACTTGTTAGTTGGGTACCTTGAAAGAGGGCCACTCCAAATGCCTGTGTAGGTTTGCTCACTCCTGTCCTACCACACATTAAGGAGCGTGCATGACCCTATTTTTTTTGTTATTGGCCACTGATGATGAGGAGGATGGATAAAGAAACAAGGTATCTTCTGTTTCTTTTAGATTACCACCCATTAAAACAATAAGGACTGTATCACTTTTTGGTCTCATTATTGACACAGGACAGGGGTCAGGAACAAGGGATTGGCCCAAGGAACTTTGATGCAGCTGCCTAGCTGTGCTCATAGACCAGTGATGGCACTGAGTGCTGAAAGCGCACATGCGTACCCATAATGCAATGTGCATGCAATTCCCCCACCCCTGCCACCCCCGCATGTGTGCATGACCCACCATATGCACCCCATCCCCCATGCATGTGCATGTGACCCCCCCGTGTGCGTCCCTGAGCATGTACGTGTGACCCTCGCACATGTGCTCACAACCCCCTGCATGCGCCCTGACCCCATGTATGCACGCATGACTCCTGCATGTGCCCTGCCCCTGCGCATGCACAATCGTCTCCCACATGCGCCCTGCCCCTGCACATGCATGGCAGAGACCCAAAAACCAGCTGGCCAGTGGGAGGCACATACGCATGCATGGTGGAGCTGAGCTGGGGTGACAGCTTACGTGCCTGCAGAGAGGGCTCTGCCATAGGTTCGCCATCACAGTCATAGACCAACTGAGCATTTGCAATCAAACCCACAGAAGAGACAGTGTGGGTTTTAGTAATTCTCTGTGCAAACATATTTTTAAAAATAAAAAAATGGAAATATAAACATTCTCTGAAAACAGTGTATTTGTGCAATGGTGTGCAAGCAAAAAAAGAAATCATCCATTTTTTTTAAAGAGTCCCCATTCTCAGTTGTAAATGCCATCATCGTGTCTCTATCAGGCAGATATCATACCACTCTCCAATCTTGATTGTTTGACTTTTTCAATAAAGATCTTCATCCTGAGTTCATCTACAATTGATTACCCTCTTTTTTCCTATCACCTCATCCCAATTTAAATCCTACATTGGCTTAGCCATTCCATGCATCTGACAAAGTGAACTACAGTTCACAAAAATGTAGGTATTTAATAAAATTTATTAGTCTAATGTGGCGCTACCAAATCTCTGAGTTTAGGCTACCATAGACTAACGCATGTCTCCTACAATGTCATTTTGCTGTTGATAAAATGAAATCTTGCCACATGATAGACTTTTGCCTAAACTATTTTCACTTGCAATGCAGTTGTGTCAACACTGTAAAACATTCCCAGTCCCAAGAAGTGCACAATTTCTTGGTTGGGTAAGATCTTCTCCTCTGTGTGTGTATTTGCAGAAATGACACTTGGAAAGAAAAGAAATAACATATTTTTTTGCCCTCCACCCCATCTCAGGAATGCTTCCTAATATGGCAGATACCTTTGCGTAGATTCACAAACTACCAATCTCCATCAAATTGCTGACAGGGAAGGAATGAACTTTCACTGCTTCACAGAGTCAACAGGAAGAGATAAAGAAATTAAAAAAAAAAAAAAACCACTGACATGTACTTAAATTAATTCAGAAGAAGGATTAAAAAAAGATTTCCCAAAACCCCAGGAAGCCTGAGTTTCAAATAGCACAGAGAGGAACAAGGAAGCCTCTTTCTTTCTCTTTCCCTCCTTAAAAGAAACTAGTAATGAGAAAAACAAATGCTTGGAGAGGCTGTTGAAGGTCAGTGTGGCCCAACCATTACCTAGTTAATGACTATTCATAAAATTCCTGGAGGCTGCACACCTCACCTTTGTCATTTGTCCCCCAGCTCTTCCAAATGGATGCCATTTAGCACTATGCAACCACTGAAGTTAAGATCCTTTTATTTATCTTGCCATAAATACGGCTTATTTCTTGTCAACATTTTTATTGGCTGTGTTTCTCAGCACTGTAAAAGCAGGCTGGCCTAGACCAATAAAGCAAGGGATGCTTTTTTTTTTTTAGTTGAGAAAATATTTAGGTGGTACAGTAATATCTCTGTGGCAGGCTGGAGGTGAAAATACAGAAATAGATTCAAGAAGAAAAATTACTTCACCCAGAACTAGGAAAGGACTTTTTTGTGTGTGCGCACAAATCGAGCACTGTGACTTGTAATTTTAGCAAAGTCAGGATATAAATAAAATAAATGTGAAAAGTCATCCCCCAATGTCCCAAAGGTGCTTTTTCAAGAGGCAGCTGGACTTGCTTGTTTTTCTTTGAAAACCTCTCGCTTCTCATCCAAGAAGCTTCTTCAGCTCTGACTGGATGGTGGGGAATGGAAGGATTTATATACCTTGCAGACAGCTGGTCATTTGCATTCTTTTCACGAGTTGTTAAGGCCACCTGGAGGTTTGTCTGTGTCCTCAGGGTCACTTGAGTAGTGCAAATAGATGGAACTGCGAAAAGGGTTCCTGTAGTTTGAAACCCTTTCAGCAGTTCCAAAAAGGCTCCACACCTATTTGCAGTACTCAGGTGACCCTGAGGACACAGAGTGGCCTCAACGACTCCCTCAAAGAATGCAAATGATCAACTGTCTGCAAGGAGTATAAATCCTTCCGTTCCCCACCATTCAGTCAGAGCTGAAGAAGCTTCTTGAATGAGAAGCAAAACATCTTCTAAGAAAATCAGGAAAGTCCAGTTGCCTCTTGAAAAAGTACCTTTGGGACAACTATGACCTGGATGACTGAGAATCTCCATAGTCATCCACCAATGAATCTTCTGTGTAAAGTCCATGTTATTAATTCAACACTGGCTGAACAATATAAGCTGGTCTGTATTACTGAATCTGGCACATATAAAAGAGATATGCAAATGATGGTAAGAATGCTTGATGTCCATCAGCTTATTAAATAAATTTTAAATGGTGCTTATTCCAGTCTCCAATCCATGATTCTATCATTGTGTGTGTGTGTGTGTGTGTGTGTGTGTGTGTGTTTAAAAAGCTGTTGTCAGCACTTCAAGCTGCATTTACTCTAGTGCTGACATAAGAAGGAGAAGCGGAGGCGTCTGGAAAGGGACGTTTGACTTTTCACCTACTTATTTTCCCTGGAGATAATATCCCCTAGGAGATGGGATGGGAGGGAAGAAATTCCTTTGAGCTGGAGCAGTAGACTAGGGGTAGAGTGACTTGGAAGATGGCCAATGAGTGCAGGGAAGTGGGAAACGGAAAGGGAGGGTTTTGGGTCTGGAAGTCAGTGTTGGCTATGATGGAGTCAGAGTTAGAATGTCGTGCTTAATAAATGGGAGTTTTTCATCAAAGACTTTGTTTGAAATGCAATTTATTTGAGATGTCCTCGAAACCTGACAGCTGTGTTATATCCCCGAAGTTAAAAAGCATTATGAGGCATTACTCTACTAATAAGGCAGAGTTTCTAAATCTTTGTGGTGGCATGACCCTTTAAACTTTCTAATAGGTTTGGCTTTCTCATAACTCTGATATCAGATCTGATCAAAATAATACATTTTAATAAAGTTACAAATTGATACTCTTGAGAAAAGCATGGGTTTGGAATATAAAATGAACCAAAAAATCTTCCATATAAAGAATTCCCCTTGAGCTGATATTTCTTGATAATGAACGGTTTTAAAAAGTGATCCTGGCTTGTTTTACTCAGAAAACTGAAGGCATAAGGAAAATAGCTTAATATCCTTCTCAGATGTGGACAATGTAATCAGGAAGGAAGGTTTTTTCCTTATTTAACTCTCCCATTTTGAATATGTTCAAAACAATACACAGATTATTAAAACAGTTTTTAAAGGCTTTAGCAGTTAAGAGATATTAGTGCTACATCATGAAATCACTAGCCACATTTCAATTTAAATTTGGCTTGATGTGATACAGTTCTGTGCCCAAAGTTAATCTGAATTGAATTGGTATTTGAACATATAAAAATCTGGGAAAATTCACATACATAAGCCATAATTATGGGCATCGACTTCTATTGAACATGATCAATAGAAGTTAAATTCATCATACAGTGCTCAGCAGCTAAGACAAAGCCAAACATTTTAATCCACTCTGCCTGGATAAACTGGTTGTCCAGAAAGGCCGGAACCCAACCTGTCAGTTTTATTCCAATTAGAAAAGACTTGTTGTTGTTAGTTGGGAACTCATGTCTAAACCATTGCGACCCCATGGAGAATGTTCCTCCAGGCTTTCCTGTCCTCTACCATCCTCTGGAGTCCATTTAAGCTCACACCTACTGCTTCAGTGACTCCATTCAGCCACCTCGTTCTCTGTAGTCCCATTCTTCTTTTGCCCTCAATCATTCCCAGCATTAGGCTCTTCTCCAGTGAGTCTTTCCTTCTCATTAGGTGGCCAAAGTATTTGTGTTTCATCTTCAGGATCTGGCCTTCTAAAGAGCAGTCAGGGTTGATCTCCTCTAGGACTGACTGGTTTGTTCGCCTTGCAGTCGAAAGGATTCTCCAGCACCAGAGTTTAAAGGCCTCAATTCTTTGGTGCTCAGCCTTTCTTATGGTCCAACTTTCACAGCCATACATTGCAACTGGGAAAACCATAGCCTTGACTAGACGCACTTTTAGAAAAGACTAAAATTACTATTATGCCATATCTCCATGTCCCCAACAATCACAAAAGACTCAAAGCATAACTAGTTAGATGCTTCTTTCCTCCTTTTATTAAATTTAAGGGAGTTACTCGCAAGAAGTTTCAGTTGTCTGCAAATGTTTGCCTGATTGCCAACTAGCTACTTCTCCCATGAAAGTAAATCAGAAAACTGGTTCAGTCAGTTGGAGTCCTTGATGCTTTCTTAGTTTGTTTGTTTGATTCTAAACCTTTCATTAGTTGACTAGGGTCACGTCATCAGTGCCACACTGAGTATGGGATTTGCTCCCTTTTTATATATACCGTAGTAGTTTGTTTTATATAGTAGTGTTGGGTTTCTCCTTGGTAGTTTCTTGATTAGGATATTCTTTTCTGCTTAATTGTTTGTCTCCTTGATAGTTCCTTGATTAGGATATTGTTTTCTGCTTCTCTGAACCACATTTAGACACTATTCAAAAGAGACAATAAATGTTAAGAGGGAAAGAGAAAGATCTGAAAAAGTCTCAAGCAGCCACAAACCATATAAGAAGGAATGAACACCAAACAAGCAAAAGAATAATACCGTAATTAAGAAACTATCAAGGAAAAAACATTCATCAACACATATATAGCCAAACAAGCTACAATATATATAAACAGGTAGCAAACCAGGGGTGAAATCCAGCAGGTTCTGACAGGTTCTAGAGAACCAGTAGCGGAAATTTTGAATAGTTCGGAGAACTGGTAGTGGAAATTTTGAGTAGTTCAGAGAACCGGCAAATGCCACCCCAGAGTGAGTTGGGAATGGATATTTTGCAATATCCTTCCCCCAAGAGTGGGGAGGGAATGGAGATTTTGCAGCATCCTTCCCATGGAGTGGGGTGGGAATGAAGATTTTGCAATATCCTTCCCCCACCACACTCAAGCCACGCCCACCAAGCCACGGCCACAGAACCGGTAATAAAAAAATTTGAATTTCACCACTGTAGCAAACCCACATTCACTGGAACTGATAATGTTACCTCGCCAGGAATGGCTACTCTACAAGCAATCAGGCAACCTCAGAGAGCACCAAGGACCTCCCAGTTCAACTCTCAGCTACAAATATGCTCTTCAATTTGGTATCAATCCTGAATTTCACACTGTTCCAGTATAATTAGGACTGGAAGACATCACTCCAAAAAACAAGTCTCTTTGAATACTGATAAGTAAGATTAAGAAAAAGGCTAAAATACCAGTTCAAGAATTCTGATGAAAATGTTACCCTTTGGATGAAAAAATATTCAAAATCTAGGCAAATGAACAAAAAATTGGATTCTTTCTTGCTTTCTTGTGTTCTTACAAGTTAAGGGGAAAGAGGCTTGTCTCTTTTGTGAAGGTGGTTCAGTCTATATCAGTAGATTGTTTCAAAAGACTTGTCTTTTTTATCAATGTGAGAATCAATTCTAATAGCAAAGCTTCTGGAGCAGGGAAAGTTGGAATAACAAAGAATGGGCAATTAGCACTATTTCAGATAAGAGTGTTATAAGACTGGAATGGATGGAATTTTGTAGCTTCTTGATGAGCTGCACACAAATCACCTCTGCATTGTGAGGTCCCTTGTCCAGGGGTGAAATGCTCCCGGTTCGGACTGGCTCGGACGAGTAGGTAGCAATGGTGGCGGGCAGTTCGGAGAACCAGTAGCAAAAATCCCTGCCTCCGACCCCGATGCCCAGCTGAGCTGCACAATCATCAGAGCCTTTTTTTCTTTTAAATGGCTCTGATGAGCCAAGCTTTGATGATCCCAGCTGAGTTGCCTACTAACCGATAGCAAAAATCCCCCCCCGCAGCCTCCAGCTTTCTTACCTTAGCTGCTGGTCGCAATGCCTGCCTTGCTTCGCTTGCTGTAATACCTGCAATCCATTGCATCAGCAAGCAACTGAATCTCCCTGCCTGCAATTAAGCTCATCGGTGAGCAGCTCTATCTGCCTGCCTGACTGCCTGCCTGCCTGCCTGCCTGCCTTGTACCTTCTATTGCAGGGGTCTCCAACCTTGGCAACTTTAAGACTTGTGGACTTCAACTCCCAGCAAAGCTTGTGGAGTTGAAGTCCACAAGTCTTAAAGTTGCCGAGGTTGGAGACCCCTGTTCTATTGGGTAAGTTTTTTCCCCCTTTGGGAGCTTTAAAAAAAATAGTTAATTGGGTTTTTTTTAGTTGTTCTTTTTTTAGACCTAGCCATTTAAAGTTTAGGAAGTTTTAAACTTAGCTGCTTTTATATAAAAATAAAAATAAAATAAAATAATATTTGTGCATCTTTCTGAGATTTAGTGTGTTTCTGAAGTGTTTTACTCTAACTACACAAACACACAAAATCTCACAAAACTGTATGTGGAATTTTGCATGTGTAAGGTGTGAAAGTTGTTTTTTGGGGGGGCTTTTTGTGGCTGTGTGAGGTTCCTGCTTGTTGCAGGGGCCATTTTGGGTCTAGCACAGCTGCTTTTACATTGTGGGTGAGCCAGTTGTGTTGTGTTGTGTTGTGTTCTGTAGGTTAAAAAAGGGCAAAGAAGTGACATTGACTTGGCCACGCCCACCCAATCACCTACCACCAAGCCCCGCCCACTAATTAAGCCACGCTCACAGAACCGGTAGCAAAAATTTTTAGATTTCACCCCTGCCCTTGTCCCCTAAAAAGTCAAAAGAGAAAATTGTATCTCCATCATTTTCTAATTCGCAATAAGCAACATTCAAAGCTCTGAGAAGATATTTCCAATTGTAAGAAAGATACTATGTAGCACTTTCTTAACGTCAAACAATCTGCCAAATGGAAGAATGAGTTACATTCTTGAGTGCTTCAACAAACTCCTGCTCATCCATCTGTCCAAAACCATTTTTCCTACTCAAAATGTGAAGTATTTTCTCACATCTACAGAGCTTTTCAGTGTGAAACAGCTGTTGTGAGAACAAATGAAGTCAGGCAAGCTTGGGATATGCCTCAAGAAACTTTTTATAAACATCTGGAACCCACATTTCCAGACCCAATACACCAAACTATAAAAAGCTTGTATCTATTGGTGGATACCCAATGAGGTCTATATGGATGTGTGGGGGAAGCCTAGGCCAATTTGGAACAACAGAGCCAAGAGTATGGCTGATTTCAAAGAGACCCTGTGTTCCATTATATCCTCTGCACATATTTGAAACAAACTGACCTTCTCGCAGGGGTGAAATTCAGCAGGTTCTGACAGGTTCTGGAGAACCGGTAGCGGAAATTTTGAGTAGTTCGGAGAACTGGCAAATACCACCTATGGCTGGCCCCAGAGTGGGGTGGGAATGGAGATTTTGCATATCCTTCCCCTGCCACACCCACCAAGCCACATCACACCCACAAGTCATGCCCACAGAACTGGTAGTAAAAAAATTTGAATTTCATCACTGTCTTCTGGTCTATATATCCTAAAAAAAATTCACCTGTACTTTTGGGGAATAATACCATGAATTCTGTGATAGAATTCTTGATTGAAAAACTACAGTTGTCAAAAGCATATAAGATACATAAGTTAGGATAAAACATACTGGAGAGAAAATCCATTTAAATACATATTAAAACACAAAGATTTGTTTGGATTAGCTAGGAAAAAAAAACAAACACAGGTTAAATGAAGCAACACAAGCCTATGAATGAATAAATTCATGCTGACACTGGGAAATAATATGGCTATGGTCACATGAGAATGACTAGGATAGTAAATATTCATAAATTGCCCTCCTTTTTAAATTATAACAATACATTTTACAAAAGTCTCAAAGGCTTGATGACAGAAGCAGAAGGGAAATAACCCTCCCACACACACAAAAATTCTCTGTCTTAAATATATTTTGTCAGCATTTTCCACATATTATGTCCATAGTTGGTAAATATCTTGAAAACAGAAGATGGACATTTTAGGTTGTACACACAGCTCTTGGATTTCCTGCCATGAAACGGCACTTTGACGGAATTCCTGGGAGATGCTATGAAATATTCATCAGCTTCAATTTGTAAATGGCCTAGCAACATACTGTGTAAATGAACCTCGAATAAAACAGCCACATTAAAATGGAAGGCAGCTACAAACAACACGTGTTTTGAGAGCATGGACAAACGACAAACACAAACAAAAGGATTTCTGCTTAGAAGAAATCATGAGGTCAAACTACAAATAATGTCTTGGCCTGTTTTCTTTGGAGGTACAGCTGCCCACAACCAGATGCTCCTTAGTGTACAGCACCAGGAACCTTGATTATTGGCAGGGTGACAATGTCTCCCAAAATCAGAAAATAGTGTACCTGATATTGTTTTAGTCCTTTTTCTATAAGCAATTTTATTCATCTACGCTGGATTAGAGAATCTGTAGATGTGACTGACCTATAATTGCCAGTCATCCTGAATGTGATGGTAATAAGGATTCTGAGTATATTTCATCAACATTTGGAGAACTACAAGTTCATAATTCAGATCCTTTTGTGAAGCGTACTAAAACATATTCATTCCCAGCCAACTACAAGCTTAAATTGTAATGAACAGTTATCTGCTCCTTGTCTGTCCTTCCTTTTTCCATTTCCTCTCTTCCTTTATCTCTCTCCTTTTGAAATTTAAATTCCTCAGAGCTGTGTCAACTCTGTAAAGCATGCTGCATATTATGAAAATTACACAAAAAAAAGATTACGAGGACCTGTCAAATGCTCTAACACTGGAGATTTTTGATGAAGAGATTGGATAACCATTTGTCCGAAATCGTACAGGGTTTCCTGCTTGAGCAGCGAGTTAGAGTAGAAGACCTCCAAGGTACCTTTTAACTCTGTTATTCTGCTTCTGCTTCTTAAATTTAAAATAAGAATAAGAATATATATTACATGCATATTTGAACACAATTTCTTTCCTTTTTAAAATACAACTTAATGTGAAAACTTTAAATGTGAAACCATAATGATTGGATATGTCTTGAGCATACACAACATTTTTCAAGATCACCTCTTAGTTTATTATCTTTTCAAAGACGAAAATTACCTCTTTCAATACCTCTTTCCTTTTAGGATTATTACCTTTTCCACTATTACCACTGCATAAAAGACATTTATTATAAATATGTTTATAATATTTATAAAATAATGTTTATTTATTATAAACATTAACCAGTGGTGAAATCCAAATTTTTTTACTACTGGTTCTGTGGCCGTGGCTTGGTGGCAGTGGTGAAATCCAAACATTTTTACTACCGGTTCTGTGGGCGTGGCTTTGTGGGCATGGTGTGGCTTTGTGGGCGTGGCTCGGTGGACATGGCAGGGGAAGGATACTGCAAAATCTCCATTCCCACCCCACTCCAGGGGAAGGATACTGCAAAATCTCCATTCCCACCCCACTCCAGGGGAAGGATATTGCAAAATCTCCATTCTCACCCCACTCTGGGGCCAGCCAGAGGTGGAATTTGCTGTTTCTCTGAACTACTCAAAATTTTCGCTACCAGTTCTCCAGAACCTGTCAGAACCTGCTGGATTTCACCCCTGACATTAACCTATTTCTGAACACGACTACATCCAGGACTGCAGATTGAATATCATTGAATTTCCACAGGCATACCATATTTCTTTTGATAGCGTTTCTTTTTTTACTTCTTGGATTGTTTACAGGGATGGGTTTTCTCTCAGATTTAATTGAATCTTACTTGCAGATGCTGAGGTAGGCAAGGAGGTGGCCAGGTCTGCAAAGCATTCCTGCTATTCTCAGTACCCTTATCAGAATAATCCATTTCAGAGAAAAGAGCAGAACAGCAAAGCCATTTCAAAAACCTGCCAGGACAATCTTGGCAATCCATGATATGCAGAGGCAATTAACTTCAGCCAGTTTGATCATTTGTTACTAAGGTAATATACATATATATATATATATATATATATATATATATATATATATATATATATATATATATATATATATATATATATATATACATACATACATACAAAAGTTGGCTGAGTGCCCCAAACCCTAGCCTAAATCAAATCAGAATTACATCAGAGAGACAGATAGAGATAGGAAGAGGGAGAGAGAGGGAGGGAGAGAAAGGGGGGAGAGATGATAGATAAATAGATAGATAGATAGATAGATAGATAGATAGATAGATAGATAGATAGAAAGGTGGGTGGATGGGTGGAGGAGGATGGGAGGGAAGGAGGGGGAGAGATGCTGTTCACCCCCAAATGTGTTGGGAAGATATACCTTTAGTCAATACTCATTGTACAATAATGCACTAGCCTGCAAATAATAATGCTAAAAGGTGGATTATAAGCAAACATCACCATCTGGTGGCTGATGAGGAAAAAATTCTGGCCTTTCTCTCATCTGCTGTTATGAATATGGTCCCACATTTTTTTAGATGTCATTTTAATCAAATGGCAATATGGTGATTTGCCATTTTTCAAATATCAACGCACAAATATTGACCCCTGACTCATCTCAGTCTTCTTAAATAAGATGAAAGAAAAGTAGTCTCAAACCTTTTTTTTTAAATCAGGAAACACTAATAACCTCCAATAGAGAGAATATTGGTAATCTGTGGGGAACCACTTTTCCTGACCTTCCTTCCTTCCTTCCCTCCCAAATACATATTTGGCATTAATTTCTCACACATATTCTAAAATTATCTTGAGAGTTAAATAGAGAAATTAAAAGACCATTGTATCATTTGGTGCATGACCAATCATACATTTCTTCTACATGGCACCTCTGCAAACCAGTCACTAAAAAACAACACCGGCATACGATTTTGTCCTCATCTCTTGCTTCTGGACTTCCCATGAAGTTACAGAGACTGGCTGTGGAAATCAGGAGTCTGGACTAGAAAGACAGTCCTGTAGGAATTCTTCATATATTTTCTGTTATATAGGTAGTCCTCAACTTATGACCACAATTCAGCCCCAAATTTTTGTTGTTAGGTGATACTATTGTTAAGTGAGCTTTGCCCCATTTTACGACCTTTCTTGCCTCAGTTATTAAGTGAATCCCTGCACTTGATAGGTTAGTAACCTGATTGTTAAGTGAATCTGGCTTCCCCAGTGACGTTGCTTATCAGAAGATCGCAAAAGGTAATCACTCGATCCCAGGACACTGCAAACATTATAAATATGAACCAGTTGTCAAGTGTCTGAATTCTGATCAAATGATCATGGGGATGCTGCAAAAGTTATAACTATGAAAAAAGGTCATAAGTCACTTCTTTCAGTGCTGTTGTAACTTTGAATGGTCACAAAATGAGCTGTTGTTAATCGATGACTACCTGTACTATTAAGAAATACGCTGAAAATTCAGAGTTATCTTAGTAAAACTTGATGGCTTCCTTGACTAAAGAAACTGATTGGAAGAAACAATCAAATCCCAAAATGAGAGGGATCAAATTAATCAAATAGCATATTTGACTAAGCATCAGTAGAGGTAATCCTCAAGGTATGACCATAATTAAGCCCAACATTTCTGTGGTTAAGTGAGACAGCCGAAGAGATTGTAGAAAAAAAAATGCCTTTAAAAGCCTCTGACAATCCCACTTGATTTGCCTGATCGTCAGAGGCTTTTAAAAGCATTTTTTTCTGCAACCCCTTAAGGTTGCAGAAAAAATGCTTTTAAAAGTAAAAAAAAAAAAAGTTGGCCACGCCCACCCAATCACATTACCCACCACCACCAAGCCACGCCCACAAAACCGGTAGTAACAAATTTTACATTTCACCACTGGTTATAAGTATTGTATTCTATGATGCTGAAAAAAATCCTTGCTGCTACTCTGGCAAAAACTTGTGTGCGATCATTGAAAAATTATGGAGAGGTGATGACACAGCAGATTTTCAGATGAAAAAAAATATTTTGTTTCTGTCTCCAAAAATGAAAAGGAGGTCATTGCTCCTGTAACACTGCAATTTTTCCAAAATTGGAAAAAAATTTAGAGGAAGTCATTGGAAGACTGCTCTATTGACATTTTAATAACGTGGTTATTAACATAAGAAGTTAACTTGGAGTTTTCAGGAATAAGTTTCACAAGGTTAACCTTATCTTGTTTTTGAATGAATGATTTTGTGAGGAGATTGGGAGAATGCTGTAAATGTAAGATATTTTAATTTCAGCAAAGCATTTGAAAAATATCCCATGACATTTCATTAGCAATTTAATTAAGTAGTGCTGAATGGATTGTCAATTAAATGGACACATATCTGATTAAACATTGTACTGAAAAAGTGCTTATCAATAGTTCCTCATCAAAATGGAGGAGGGATCCAAATGGGATGACCTAAAATTGGTTGGGACAATTAATAAGTTAGAAGAAGAAAAAAAATAAAATTCAAACAATCATGATTGGTTAGAAATGGGCTGAAATAAAATGAAACTGAATAAATGGAAAAGTATGGATTCAGAAAACAGTAAGGCATAACCAGGGATGAAATGCTCCTAGTTCAGACCGGAGCTAAGGTGGTGACAGCGCGGAAGCTTTCTTGCTTCCACTCTGCCACCAAAAATTTTATATATATATATGTAAAAAAAAGCAACTTTCAAGGAAATTGTGTGACCCTTGTAAAAGATGTGCTTTAAAAGTTTAAAGGAAAATACTTTATTTGCAATCCCATGCACTGCAAAACACCTCTCTCAGCCTTATCAATTAAGAGTCAAATATGTAACTGTGATTCCATTAATAGAATTCTATCTTCCAAATCAGGAGAAATAATTGTTTTACTTTACTTTGTACAGACACTGTGTTAAGGGCTCAGAGAAACTGAAATAGTTTCAGAGAAGGACAGCAGGAAAGGAAATGCAACAAAAAGAAACTGAAGGAATTGTGAAAGTTTAGCTTTGGAGGGTGGATATGACCTCTTCAAAAATGTCACTGAAATGGAGAAAGACATTGCTTGAATACTGTTGAGAAGGCGGAGCATTTTTATTCTACTATTCTTAAAGAAAGAACACCATCTCCACGTACGTCTACAGTGCTGGAGATTAAGGAGAGTGATAAGAAGCAACTCCAGCAAGAGTTGCAAGAACAGTCTAAGCAGGTGGAGCCAGAGGAAATGCAGGGTGCTGTAGGAGGCTTTCTGGAGGAGCACCTGATAGAATCTTCTCCAATTTTGGACCCGGCTCGGATGGTTGAAGTCAAAGACCAGCGTATAACTCGTGCAAAATCTAAGCAACTTAAAGAAAAGCAACAACAGGAAAGACAATACAAAAAGGGAGCTAAGAGTACTACACAAAAGTCTGAAGCCATGGGGGGAGCAAAACCGAAGATTTCAGAGGGTCTTCGGCTATTCTGCTCGTCGCTTCAAAAAGATAAAGATGACAATTAAGTGCTTATCTTGGAATGTGAATGGATTGAATTCATTACAGAAAAGGAAGAAGTTATTTGCATATTTGAGACAATTTAATAATGATATAATTTGTCTACAAGAAACTCATATTAGAACTCAAGATCAAAAATACTTGATAAATTCTAAATTAGGAACACATTTCATAGCTTCAACTTTGCAAAAAAAGAATGGTGTGGTTATTTATGTAAACAAAAGATTGACAGCTAAAATTATAGAAGCAGATAAAGATGGTAGGTTTATAGCAATTGAATTGCTTACAGTAAATGGCCAAATTCTTTTGATTGGAATTTATGCTCCCAACCAACAACAGGATCATTTCTATAAAATGCTACACACTAAAATACTGCAATGGGACTATAGATCTATTTTAATTATGGGAGACTGGAATGGTGTAATTGATTCTAAATTAGATAAAAAGAGTTTGGCAAAATCTAGAATTAGACTACCACAGACTTTTTTTGATATGAAAGAAGATTTGGAATTAAAAGATATTTGGAGAATACACAACCCAAAAGAATTGGACTATACTTTTTTTTCTGATAGACATAGATCCTTCTCTAGGATTGACTTTATTTTGTTGTCAGATTATCTACTTGTTAAGACAAAAAGAACAAAGATTTTTCCAAGAACTTTGGAAAGTTGCAACAAATCTACAATATGCGAGGCACAATACATTTTGTAACGCCAATAAACCGGGCAGATGGTTGGCCTATACATTAAGGAAGAAGCAGAGTATACGGACTATTGCTAGTATTGATATTGGAGGAAAAGAAATTTTTCAACAAAAATTAATTAAAGAAGCTTTTGTGGACTATTATACTAAACTATATGCTAAAGATGATATGCAGAATGGACTTATAGAAAAATACTTAGATAATAAAAGAGTTACAAAAATTACTAATCAACAAAAGGAAAGAATGAATTATCCTATAACAGAGGAGGAGATAATAGTAGCAATTAAACAATTAAAAACAGCTAAAGCTCCTAGAAAGGATGGTTTGACTGCAGTGTATTATAAAACTTTGCAAGCAGAAATGGTGCAACAACTCAGAGATCTATTTTGTAATATTCAACAAGGGGGTAAAATACCCCCATCATGGACAACAGCTTATATTTCTTTGATACCAAAAGAGCAAGTAGGTCCTAAAAAACCGGAGAATTATCGACCAATATCTCTTCTGAATACCGATTATAAAATTTATGCAAAAGTACTAGCCAACAGGTTGATGCCAGTAATTCAAAAGGTGATTCATGATGATCAAGTGGGATTTATCGAGGGTAGATACATGAAGGATAATGTAAGGCAAGTAATAGACTTATTGGAATATCTTGAGAGGAATAAACAGGTACCTGCAGTGCTGGTCTTTTTGGATGCGGAAAAGGCTTTTGATAGAGTGGATTGGAATTTTCTATTAAAGACTTTAAAAAAGATGGACTTTGGGGATCAATTTCTACAGGCGGTTTCAGCAATTTACCAAGAGCAAAAGGCACAGATTATCATTAATGGAAGCTTGACAACAGAGTTTAAAATTGAAAAAGGAACAAGACAGGGATGTCCGTTATCCCCATTGTTATTTATTTTAACATTAGAAGTCTTGCTAAACACAATTCGGGACTCTAATATCCTGAAAGGTATAATGATTAGGCAAGAGGACTATAGAATAAAGGCATTTGCAGATGATCTGGTTGTTACCCTAACACAGCCAATGGAATCAATAATCCAGATGAAAGACATTATACAAGACTATGGTAAAGTTTCAGGTTTTAGATTGAACCAGAAAAAAACTAAGATGATAGTTAAAAATATGACACAAGATCGTAAATACGAGCTTGAAAGGAGGGCAGGTTTTGAGATTGTACCAAAGGTAAAATATCTAGGTGTTCAGGTTGCAGAATCAAATATGAAACTGTTTCAAAATAATTATGAGGTGTTGTGGCGAGAGGTTCAGAAAGATATGGAGATTTGGAAAAAGCTGCAGCTGTCTTTACTTGGAAGAATAGCAGCAGTTAAGATGAACATTTTGCCAAGATTTCTTTTCTTGTTCCAAATGATTCCGGTGCTTAAAAGTGATAAACAACTGAAAGTGTGGCAAAGTGGAGTGAATAGATTTGTCTGGAACGAGAAAAAACCAAGAGTGAAACTGAAAATTATGCAAGATGTTCCAGAAAGGGGAGGTCTTAAACTTCCAAATCTACAATTATATTATGAAGCAGCAGCTTTGACTCAAGCAAGCGACTGGTTTGGAAGGAAAAAGACTAGAATATTGAATATAGAAAGTTTTGATCTTGAATTTGGATGGCATGCTTACTTATTCTATGAGAACAAAGTGGATAAAGTATTTAAAAGCCATATACTTAGAGACTCTTTGATGAGGGTTTGGAAGAAGCACCGACTCAAATGGGATTACAAAATACCGCTATGGTTGGATCTTGGTCGTATTATGTGGAATACAAATATAATGTCACTCGGGGGGGGTTTATATAAAGAGGTTCTTTTTACAGATGCGGGCAGATGGCAGTTGAAGACATTAGAGACACTGTTGGACGAAGGGATTAACTTAACTTGGTTACAATATAATCAACTTCAACTGAGATGGAAAGAGGACCAAAAAACTGGTATTATGTTGCATGAGGAAGAACTGGTTAGACATATAAAAGAGAAAGGTCCAATGCATATTAAAAGGCTTTATAATGTTTTGTTAGAAAGGGATTCAGAAACTGAATTGGTTAAAGATTGTATGATTAAGTGGGCACAAAATTTTGAAGAACCAGTGATGTTGGAAACATGGGAAAAAATTTGGGTTCAGAAAGTTAAATTTACACAGTCGCAGAATTTAAGGGAAAATTTCTATAAAATGTTTTACAGATGGCATTAGACCCCAAAAAATTGTCGTGTATGTATCCTAATGTTCAGCCAAAATGTTGGAGATGTGATTGTTTAGATGCTACATATTATCATGTTTGGTGGACTTGTAAGAAAGTTAAGGCTTTTGGGATAAAAATTTGGTGGGTTATGCAGAATGTTTTGAAGAAAAAAGTTCAATTTTCTCCACAACTGTTTTTATTGGGTATAGTTAAGGGTTTTACATCGGGTGAAACAAAGTTGATATTGTACATGATAACAGCTGCGAGATTATTGATAGGTAAATACTGGAAAAATGAAGCTTTGCCCACGATCAAGGAATGGACTTTGAAGTTGGCCAGTTTTGCAGAGATGGCGAAGATTTCGGCATATTTAAAAGATTGTTCACAAGAGACTTATGAATGGGAATGGAAAAAGTGGATAGATTATGTTCAGAACAAATATCAAACCAGGAAGTATCAAATAGCTTTTATTTGAAAATGTTATATTAAGATAGAAATATTTTAATGTAATGAAGATGAAAAACTATAAGGGGGAGGGTGGGGTTCAAGTTTTATACAAAGGGGGTTTTTTCTCTTGATCTGAGTATATTGTATGGAAGTCCGGGGGGAGGGGAGGGTTAGGGAGGGTTAGGGAGGATGAGGTTGGGAGGTTGAGGGGTGGGGGGAAACGGGGTGAAAATGTAATTGTAAAACTTTTGCAATAAAAAAAAATGTCACTGAAAAGAAAATCAAGACACGTTCTCTTGCATTGCTCAGCGTCCAGGATTTAAGTTACAAGAGGGCGGATTCTATTCATTTAAAAAAAAACCTTTCCATTTGTAAAAGTACTTCAAGACTGTAATCATTATCCAAACAGGTGAGAGGCTTGGCTTTATTGGCTGTGTTCATGTAAAGACTAAACAACTATCTGTCAGGAATGTTTCAATTTGAATTCCAGCATTGAGCATCTATGCTGGACTCATTGGTCTAAATTATTTATTTATTTATTTTGCCAAGCATGTAATAGGTAACAGATATAAGTATAAACATGATTATGAATACATGAAATGGATACGAATAAAAGGACAGGGATAGTAGGCACGCTGGTGCGCTTATGCACGCCCCTTATAGACCTCTTAGGAATGGGGTGAGGTTGACAGTAGACAATCTAAGGTTAAAGTTTTGGGGGTTTAGGGAAAAAACCACAGAGTCTGGTAGTGCATTCCAGGCATTGACCACTCTGTTACTGAAGTCGTATTTTCTGCAATCAAGTTTAGCGCGGTTTACCATAAATTTGTATCTATTGTGTGCTCGTGTATTGTTGTGGCTGAAGCTGAAGTAGTCATTGACAGGTAGGACATTGTAGCAGATAATTTTATGTGCTACACTTAGGTCTGACCGAAGACGGTGAAGTTCTAAATTGTCTAATCCCAAAATTTGAAGTCTGGTGGCATAAGATATAAGTCCTATCCATGTACATGGATGATGTATATTTCACAGAGCTGTGTACATATTCTATTTTCAAATTTTCCAGCCCTCACCTAGAATTATGTTCCCTCAGAAGGTCAGAGAGGACTGGGAACATCTCTTTAATAAAAAAATTATTTACACACATTGCTTAATCCAAGCATAAAGATAGGGATTCTCATGATTAACATCCCTATAGATCCTTGTTCTATAACCAATTCATCGGGTAACCCATAGTGCCACCAAATTTTTGACAGACGACAGCATCAGCCTTCTGCCTCCTTTTCAGACATTGTTTGAGTTAGGTTTACTTTCTGATACTGATCTCACTTATTTCATCTTTTTGACTAGGGAGAACAGGCAAATAATGGAAGAAAGACAAGATCTCTCTGATCATCACCTATCTTAGGTAATCTTAGTTACCTCTGATCAGGTCCTAAGAAATTGTGCAGTATTCTCACAATCGCCTCACATAAATGTTAGAGCCAAGAATTAACAAGCTAGACAGCTTCCCTTGACTACTCCATACCCATAGCCAGTATTAGGAATGTGATATGTGTTCATATTGCTGAACCATGCAATTGTTGTTGTGCTGGAAAATAGTCTGTTCCACCTGGTATAACAAGGAAGAAGCTGAATGGATAGGGATTGATCAGGAACACTGATAGCGTAACTTTTAATATCCACTGAACAGTCAAACTTCTGCCCCCATTCATAAATATAACTATGTAAAGGTGTGCAGAACAGGCAGACCTCTGATATAATGAGGCCCACACTTGAAGCCAGCCTGTTCTCCCAGCTCACTAAACCTTATTAAAACAAATCTATACCCTTTGCTTTTGCTATCATGCATCATTCAAAACCTGAAATAGTTCGTGCAAACAAAGGAGAAACTGTGGTTTGTGCCTTACTTTATGGGTAGGTTATTAGAAAGATAACAGAAATGTTTGAGGAAAGGAAGAATAGAGATGGATGGGAGAGAAGAGCAGACCAGTAAAGAAAGAACAAATTTGCAAGGTTGATAATGATAAAGAAGCATAGGATTTTATAATCGTCTAGAAAGCATAAAATGGTTAAGAAATAGACGATAACCATAACTTATTCAATGCCAAACTTGGTAATTAATATTTCTCCCGTGGGTAGAAAAACTCAGTCAGGACACCACAATACTCTTTCACATTTACACCATTGCAACTTGAACAGTAACTGTCATCTTAAGCAGATTTGACAAAGTATATAAGCTGGATATTAAAATCTCCTATTAATGCTGGTCTCTAGAGCCTTTGCCTCCGGAACAATGGAATTTGCAAAACCGTTGTATGCCATCATGAATAGCAATCAAAAAGCTGCTGCAGATTATGACTGCAGACTGTAAAAAATGGCCCCTTAAATTCTCACTGATTCTTCAAACATGATGTCTCCTACGATAGATGATCTTGATATTTAAATACCAAATACCCACTGGTAGGATTTTCCCTGCTCAAAACACTGAAATGAATTCTCTTCCTGATAAGAGTTCTTAGTCTTGCTGTGAATGGGAAAGTAGATTTTGCAGATTATTTTTTTAAATGGGTATTTGTTTGTGGATGGTGGTTCCCCAAAGCCTTGTACACTGCCAAACAACAGCTAATTTAATGCAACAACTTAAACTCAATTTATGGACTACAAATAAAAGAACGCTTTTCCAACAGTGACCACAGCATGATAGACTTTTGTCTCAATATACGCTCTTACAAAAGTCACCATAATAATGGGATACTCAACTACAACTTCAAAAAAGCCAATTATGATCTCATAGACACCGACCTCCCATCTCTTGATTGGCAAATTCTATTCTCTAACTGTAACATTGCTGAAGACCATTATAATATTTTCTTGTTCAAAGTCAATAGAGTTATTAAACTATATGTACCACTAATCACCACCAAAACCAGGAAAAACAAATTACCCATATCAATAAGAACGTTTTTTTTCACCGTTCAGAGTCTGTGAGTATCTGTGTGTTTGACCAGCAACGTGTCTCTTTGCTGTCGGTCCGTTGCCTACTATGCAGAGGGAAGTTTTACCCTCAACAGCTCCAATCCCCCCAAAAAATCCCTCTGGCGAAAAAATAAAACTGGCTATGTAGCTAACTTTAAAAGCCGCTACAAAAATATATGCCACCAAATAAAGACTGAATGCACCAATTACCACATCAAACAAGAAGAAAACCTTCTGCACACGAAATCCAATCGCACCATCTATAATTTTGTAAATAACAAACTTAAAAGACTCGAGATCCATCCCACCCCTAAAAGGACCTAATGGTAAAGAATGCAATGATGAAACAGTTAAAGCAAACCTCTTTAACACATTCTTCAGCTCAGTCTTTGTTAACAACAATGGCTCATGCCGAACATTCCCTAGTCATACCACTAATGACTACAAGGATCTAAGACAAATAGATTTCACAGTAGATAATGTTGAAAAGTCACTATGTAGACTGAAACCATCTCTATCTATTGGTATCAACAACTTCTACACTGCAAAAACATATGGACTACAAATCTTGATCAGGGGAAAGCAATAGATGCAATTTACATAGATTTCTGTAAAGCCTTTGATTCAGTGGTGCATGACAAACTACTTCTAAAACTAAAATCCTACAGCATCTCCAGACCCCTCCATAATTGGATAACTGTTCCTGTCAAACAGGCAACAAGTGGTCAAAATAAGGAGCACCCTATCAAATCCTGCACCTGTTAATAGCGGTGTCCCCCATGGCAGCATTCTAGGACCAACACTCTTCATATTATACAAAAATGACCTTTGTGATCATATTATAAGTAATTGTGTTCTCTTTGCTGATGATGTTAAACTATTTAACACTACCAACAATGCTGCTACCCTTCAAAAAGACCTTGACTTTGTGTCAGAATGGTCAAACAATTGGCAACTCCAAATCTCAACCAACAAATGCTCTGTCTTACACATTGGCAAAAAGAATCAGAACACAAAATACAAGCTAAGTGGACATGACCTTGTAGATGACCCTCACTCTGTCAAGGACCTTGGAGTACTCATATCAAATGATCTAAGTGCCAAAGCCCACTGTAACAACATCGCCAAAAAGGCATTAAGGGTTGTAAACCTAATCTTGCGTAGCTTCTTCTCTGGTAATATTACACTACTAACCAGAACATACAAAACATTTGCAAGACCAATTCTCGAATACAGCTCATCTGTCTGGAACCCGCACTGCATATCAGACATTAATACAATTGAGCGCATCCAGAAATATTTCACAAGAAGAGTCCTTCACTCCTCTGCTCACAACAAAATAACTTATGCCACCAGACTTGAAATTCTGGGTTTAGAAAATTTAGAACTACGCCCCTTCGGTATGACCTAAGCATAGCTCATAAAATCATCTGCTACAATGTCCTACCTGTCAATGACTACTTCAGCTTCAACCACAACAATACACAAGCACACAATAGATACTAACATAAAGTGATCTGCTCCAAACTAAATTGCAGAAAATATGACTTCAGTAACGGAGTTGTTAATGCCTGGAATGCACTACCTGACTCTGTGGTCTCATCCCATTTTTTAATATTGCACTAAATCAGGGGTCCTCAAACTACGGCCCCTGGGCTGGATACGTGCAATGAATGTTTGTGTTGCTGCAGAGAGTCTTCCCCTTCGAGATCTTTTTGTGTGGGTCGGAGGGGGACAGAAATTCCAACTTCAGCCTCCTGGTATGGGGCTTTGGGCGAAGGCTGGAGGGAAGTGCCGCTGGTGGCAAAGAGCTGGAGGACCTTGTTCCAGTGGGATTGCATCATGGCCTGGAATTGGCTGACCATCTCAGCCCGCTAAGCTTCCAGGTGCCAGTACCTGGCCTTGCACTTCTGCTTGGAAAGCCTATGCTCATAGTCCTCAGTGAGGTGCTTCTGCTGAGCCTCCTTCTTGGTCAGATCCAATTTGAACTGAGCTGTTTTGCCAACTCTTTCTCATGGTGGCTGCTTAGTTCCAACAACTGCTTCCTGTTGGGGCCCTAAGGAGCCCAGGCGAGGAGGCGAAGAGCTGGCCATGCCCACCCAGTCACATGACCACCTAGCCATGCCCACCCAGCCAGTCATTAGGCAGATCATAATAGTGGTCCGTGGGATTTAAAATTATGAATTTAGTGGTCCCTGAGGTCTGAAAGGTTGGTGACCCCTGCTGTAAAGCACTATAAAATGATATATATCTAAGTGCTATTGCTATATAAATAAAAGAAATAAACCTTTATCAGAAGGAGATTTATCACAACATTATTTCTCTTAAATAATTGCCTCTATCTTGAGGAAGTTGTCAAGAGATACAAATAATGGCATGATGGATGCCTTTGGAAACTAGTCTAAATGTTACTTCTAGCTTTGGAAATGCTATTTTGCAGGCGGATTTTACCCCTTTTATAGTTTTTTCTCTCTCTTCTCTTTCTTTCCTCTTTTCAGTAATTCTTTCCCCTTGTTTTATTTCTACCCATTTTGTTCTTCCTGTCCTGTCTTGCCCAGTGTCATAATTCTCTTTTTCTTCTCCTATCTCCATCCTGATAGTTTTTCTTATTATTTGCTGTTTCCTTTGGAGGAACAGGAATGAAGATGAAAAAGTACATTTGTATGTTTCTCTATGTGAGTATAGTTTAGGCACAGAGGGATCAATTAATGTTTCAGAGGAGGAACCTTATTTTACAGATCATTAATTATAATCACTAATTATTCATTCAGTTCATCGGTTTGTTTATTTTTGTCTGTGCTTGCCCTTTTTAGCACAACTCCAGGTCTGGTGTAAACTGGAGTGGGTAATCCTAGATTGACAAGGTAGAGTTATTGGGGGTTGATCAGAACATTTGTTTGTGTTTATCATGTTAATCTCCCTGCTCTTGTATTGGGGGAGGCCCATCTTCAACTCAGATTCATCTTCCTTTTGGCAGTTTAGGTCACAAACACATCTAAAAAAAACCCAAACCACAATTGGTATAATGCAAGGGGTCATAAAAACCAGGCTCATTAACTATGGTGACACTGACCAAGGGAGCTGCTATATTTCAGATTTGTCTTTTTCAGAGGCCAGGGCTTAGATTAAACGCTGTCATTTAACGTGAAGTATCACCCAGTGCTATTTCCAGAAATCAACATCATGGCAGCAAGAAGAAAGATATCCATAAGCTTCAAGGTTCGAAAATGGCTCCCAAATGCGTCTTTAAGAAGATTAGGTCCCAGATGGTTTTAGAGATCATTTGAGACACAAATCAGACTGTGTCAATACAGAACTACTTATAAAGCCCACAGATATCTGATTATACATAGGATGACATCGGATTAGGTAGCTGTCGATCAGAGGTGGGTTTCAGCAGGTTCTGACCAGTTCTGGAGAATCGATAGCAGAAATTTTGAGTAGTTCGGAGAACCAGTAGTAAAAATTCTGAAACCCATGTAACCTTCCCATGGAGTGGGTAGTGTTGGAAGAAATATCCTTCTGGGTTCTGCTCCAAGTGGGGAAACAGACACTGGAAACATGGAGACTGCTTGGAAAGATGGTTTAATGGTGGACAGGATCACATGGCTTGAGTTCCTGAACAGAAAAGGGGCAGATACAGTAAATCCTCGAGTTTTTATGCTCTCTCTGGCTTTGCATTTCTTGGGGCCCCAAAAGAGTATCCTGATTGGTTGTCAGACTCCCAGGGGGTGAGGGTCTTAGCTAGCCTTGCTGGCTGATGGTCACATGTGCTTCCCAGATCACATGTGGTGAGTTTTGGTTGCTAGATGGGGCCTATTGTGTTAGTTTCTGTTCCTATTGTGTTGCAAATGTCCTTTGACCAGGGCCGGATTTAGATGAAAAGAGGCCCTAGGCTAAGGTGACCAGATTTTAACATTGGTAAAGAGGGACATTGTGGGCGTGGCTTATTTTGTGGGCGTGGCTAGCTGGTCATGTGACTGGGTGGGCGTGGCTAGCTGGTCATGTGACTGGGTGGGTGTGGCTAGCTGGTCATGTGACCGGGTGGCCATGGCTATGCGTATAGGGTAAGGTGAACAGATTTTAACATTGGTAAGAAGGACACCATTGTGGGCGTGACTTATTGTGTGGGCGTGGCTTGGAGGCCATGTGACTGGGTGGGCGTGGCTAGCTGGTCATGTGACCGGGTGGCCATGGCTATGTGTATAGGGACTACTCAGAGGGCTGAAAAGTCATTTCTGACAGGTCCTCACACTTTTTTTTTTTTTATTGCAAAAGTTTTACAATTACATTTTCACCCCTTTTTTCCCCCCTCATCCCAGCCCACACTTTTGACTGGTCCTCACACTTATGACCATCCTCACATTTATGCCCGTACAGTATTCTTAACAACCATGTCACTCATTTCACAACTGCTTCTCTTCACCATGGTGACAAGATAGGGCAAAAACGTAAAATGTGAGGACAGTCGTAAGTTCGAGGACTGGTCAAAAGTGTGAGGACCAGTCAAAAATAACTTTTTCAGCCCTCTGAGTAGTCCATATGCATTAAAGGATACAGCAATAGAGAGGGATGAAGGAATGGAAATTAGAGTAGGAGTGAGGGTAAGAGAGGGAGGAAGAGAGGAGGAGAAGGAGAAAGGAAGAGGAAGTAGGGAGGAGAAAAAGAGGGTGGGGGGAAGAGAAAGTAAGAAGGAAAGAAAAGAGAGTGGTGGTAGGTTTGAGGAGAAAGATTGCTGTACAATAAAAAAGATGAAAGGGAAGAAAGCCAACCCCAAGCAAATATAAAGATATTAAGATTAAGAATGAATTGTTAAACTTTAAAGAATAAAAGAGAACAAATATGAATAAATAGCAATAATTAGAAACACACATACAAACATGCAATGTATTTTCTTTGAACAGAGTATTTGGCTGGTTCACAAATTTAAACAGCGTTTAGTCATTTCAATTAAATTTACAATTTCTATATTTCCTTTTTGCCATATTTATTCCTCATCTATTTTTGTAAAAAACCAATATTATCCTTCATCCTCATCTCTAATCTTAATCAAATTCAATTTTTCCCTTCTTTTTTTTTTTTTTTTTTAACAATTTTATTGAGTTAAGAACATATTACACTTCAAACTATACGGTTCGGCAAGCGTGGTGTCATATTGCATATTTACACGTGCGGTATGTAGTAAATTAACTAATCATTTGTACATTTATACAAAGATTTATACATATCATTTATACAAAAATTCTTATAAATAAAATTAATTACTATTTAAATAAAGTGCTATAATATACAAAATTATCTAGTCATTGTGCATTGTTCCACCTTAGTATTAACTTTTGCATTTAGTTTCTAGCCACCTATACCACAAATCCCAGATCGCATAGAATTCTGAATCTTCCTTTCCATTTAAGGTATACGTCAATCTGCACATTTCTGCGCAGTCCAGTATCTTATTAACTAACCCTTCCTCAGTTGGTCCTTTTTTCTCTTTCCAGCATTTTGCATAGGAGAGTCTAGCCGCTGTAACAATATGGGTAATCAGGTATTTCTTGTCCTTTCCAAGTGTTCGTTTTAGTACTCCCAGGAGATAGATTTCCGGGAGGAAGTTAATGTCCTCCTCTAATATTTCTTGGATCCATTTTTGTATTTTTTTCCAAAACTTCCTCACTTCCGGACACGTCCACCACATGTGATAGAAGGTACCTTGGGGGTGGCCACATTTCCAGCAATTAGGGCTTGCACCTGGGTAGATCTTGGCAATTCTAGATGGTGCTAAGTACCATCTATATAGCATCTTGTACTGATTCTCCTTATAACTTATTGCTCTCGTCAATTTGAGATTGCAGTTCCATATTTCTTCCCAATCATCCAGGTTTATCTTTGATTCAAAGTTTTTCCCCCAAGCAATCATTTGGTCTTTTAATATTTCTCCTTCTCTATCATATTCGAGAAGGTAGGAGTATAATTTAGCTAATAGTTTATTTTCACAACCTAGCCATACCTTATCAAAGCTGTTTGTCCCCATTTCTATTCCCTTTTCTTGTTTATCCTTACTAAAGCGGGATTTGATTTGTAAATAGGGCCACCAATCAATATGGATCCCTTGCTCTTTTAATATCTCATTAGGTATAAGGTTGCCGCTATTATCCAGAATATTTTGGTAAGTGACCATTTTCTCCCTGCCTAATGTATTTGGATGGACTAAAGCTTCCATTATGGATATCCATTTTGGGTATTTCGAGTAATGTTTATGCCTAATTTCTTTCCATGTCCTCATTAATGTGTCTCTAATTTTGTGTTGGTGGAAGTATATCCCCGTCCCTTTTCCTTTGTCCCAGAGGTAGGCGTGCCAACCTCTCAATAGGTCATGTCCTTCCAGTTGTAGGATTCTCTTATCCCTTAACAAGGCCCACTCACGTAGCCACACTAAATTGGCCGCTTTATAATACAGTTCCCAGACTGGAAGTCCGAAGCCACCCCTATTCCTTTTTTCTTGCAGGGATCGTAGTGCAATTCTCGGTTTTTTCCCTCCCCAAATAAATTTCCTTACTATCCCATTTAAATCTGAAAAATATTTTCTATCAATACTAACAGGAGTAGTTTGAAATAAGTATAGTAATTTGGGGAGAACACTCATCTTGATAGTGGCTATCCTACCGAGGAACGATATTTGCAATTTCCCCCATCTATCCAAATCTTGTCTTATCTTTGTCAATAGGGGTGCATAATTGTCTTCCTTCAAGGTTGAGCATCTGGCAGTAATCCAAATCCCTAAATACTTAATCTTCTTAACTATTTGAATACCCAGATTATTTACTAATATTTCCTGTTCTGAAGTTGGGATATTTTTTGTTAGCATTTTAGTTTTTGTCATGTTTAATTTAAATCCTGACAACCTCCCATATTCATCTAATTCTTTCAATACTTTTGGCCCTGTTGTTAATGGGTCCTCCATTATTAACACTACATCGTCGGCAAAAGCTTGAATCTTAAAAATTTCATTCCTAATTTCCAGTCCCCGTATTTCTTTGTTTTGCCTAATTTTCCTTAACAATACCTCCAGGGCCAATATAAATAAGAGTGGAGAAAGTGGGCAGCCTTGTCTCACCCCTTTACCAATCCGGAAGGGTTTAGATACATCCCCATTCAATATAATGTTTGCACTCTGTTTATCGTAAATTGCTTTTATCGCGTTCTCGAAATATCTCCCGAAATTCATTTTTTGGATTTGTTGGGTCAAAAACTGCCAGTTTAGGTTGTCGAAAGCCTTCTGCGCATCGAGGAAGACCATGGCTAGCTGTTTTTCGGAGTGTATTTCGTAATATTCTAATACATCCATCACCACTCTCATATTAGACCTAATCTGTCTACCGGGAAGGAACCCATTTTGATCGGGGTGGATCCAATTATTTAATATTATCTTTAACCTACCCGCTAATATTCCCATAAATATTTTATAATCCGTGTTGAGTAAAGAGATCGGTCTATAATTCCTTACTTGCTTGGGATCGGTACCTTCTTTTCCTATCAATGTGATGAACGCCTCCTTCCACGATTCTGGGATCCTGGAGCCTCTCAGGGCCTCATTGCAAATTATCAGAAGTTTTGGTACAAGTATTTCTGCCAGATTCTGGTTTTTATATAATTCTCCTGGGAGACCATCGGGACCAGGCGTTTTGTTACTCTTTAGTTTGGATATTACCCCCTTCAGTTCCTCCAATGTAATTTCTCTATTCAGCGCCTCCCTTTCCTCCTCCTTTATCTGTGGGAGATTCTCTTTGGTAAGGTACTGGTTAATATTATCAATTGGAGTTTCCTCCTGACTATATAATGTCTCATAGTAATGTCTAACAAACTCCTGTTTCTCCTCTTCATCCTCTAATATTCTACCTTCCAAGTTCTCCAAGCTATTTATAACACCCTTCTCTTTCTCTTTTTTTAATTTATACGATAGCCATCTACCAGGCTTATTTGCATTGTCAAAATAGTATTGTTTAGATTGTTGGATTTTTTTCGCCAATTCTTCCTGTTCCAATAAATTTATTTTATGCCTTACTGTCATCCATTGCTCTTTTATTTTAATGTCGCTAGGGTCTCGTTGTAGTCTCTTTTCTGCTTCTTCCAGTTGGGCCAGCAAATCCTTCTGGGCCTTCCTTTTCTCTTTATTGTTGTATATATTATGCGATATTACTAATCCTCTTAAGTATGCCTTCATTGTATCCCAAACACATGTTAATGGAGTTTCCTGATTCTCATTTTCCAGAAAGAAAAATTGTAGGTCCCTCTGCAATCTCTTTGTAAACTCTGCATCCCTAAAGATATAGTTATTTAGTCTCCATCTCCTTCGTTTAGTCCTATCTATATTCTTCCACTTAATCTCTAAAGGGTTGTGGTCAGCCCAGACGTTCGGGGTAATTTCAACAGAATGAATATCCAACCCTAAATTTCTACTGACCCAAAACATATCAATCCTTGACCAGGACATCTGGGGATTTGAATAGTATGTAAATTGCTTATTGCTCGGGTGTAGCGTACGCCAGAGATCTACTAAATTATGCTCATCAACCAAATCAAAAAAGGTTTTGGGGAGTTTTTCCCTTTTAGCTTTTTTCTTTAATCCGCTCTTGTAGTCCACCTCCGGGTTTACCACCCCATTAAAGTCCCCAATGATACAAATATTTGAATAATCCAATTCAGCTATTTTATTGTTTAATTTCCTGTAAAATTCCCCTAGGTCTCTATTTGGAGCATAAATGGTTACTACTAAAATTGGAATATTACCCCTCTTAATTTCAATTGCTAGGAATCTCCCTTTGTCATCTGAGAATTTAAATTCAGCAGCAATTCCTTTTTTTACATATAATGCTACCCCCCCTTTTTTTTTCTCTGCCAGAGAGGTAAAGCATTTACCAAATTTCTCAAATTCTAAATATTTCCTCTCCTCTTTCTTTATGTGGACTTCTTGGAGGCAAATTATTTCCGAATTAAGCTTGATCAATTTTGAAAAAATGTGCTTTCTTTTCCTTCCGTTATTTAAACCGTTTACATTCACCGAGAACAATTTCCAACCCTCCATCATCTAACTCACTACGTAGTTTTTGTTTATATTTACAGCTCTTTGTGGTCTTTGTTTCTTTCCTGTAACGTCTTTAGCTTCCTTCTCTTCTAATTCCTTATTCTCTAGTGTGTCTTCCTTAGGTTTTTTTAACTGTACATTGGTCTCATCCTGGGAGGTTATATCCACTTCCTCCTTACTACTTTGGCCTTCCTCCTCGCTTCTCAATTGGTCCAAAAGTTCTTGTGCAGAAACTAAGCTGTCGATCTTAATCCGTTTTCCTTGCCAGGTGATGAGCATTCCCTCCGGTATAAGCCATCTAAAGGGAATGCTTCTCTTATTTAATTGTATCGCCAAGAACCTATAGTCCCTTCTCAAGTCACGAACCCTCTTAGGGACTTGTTTCAGCACTATTACTTCTTTGCCTTTATAATTAATAGGTTCGTCTCTTGCTATATTGTATAGCACGTCTTTCACTTTCCTTCAGGCGAATCTGACATAAACTTCTCGAGGGAGTTTATTCTTCCTGGCATAGTTGGTTTGCACCCTGTAAATTTCATCCAACTCCTTTATCATATCGTCTCTATCTTGTTGTAAAATTCCAGATAATAAGTCCACCATGACATCTCCCAGGTCTTCATCTTTTTCCTCCACCACATTCTGAAAGCGGAGGTAGAAGGCTGCCCGGTCCATCTCAAGCTGGATAATGGAATCTTCCAGCTCCCTGTTCTGGGCCATCATTTTCTGGTCGATCGAGTCAAGGTTTCTCTCATTTTGCTCCACTCTCGTCTCGACCTTCTTTATCTTTTTCTCATTGTTATGGATGGACTCTTGGATCACACTCATTTTCTGATCAATAGAGTGAATATCAGATTTAAGTTCAACATGATTGTTAGTCATTTTTTCTTGTAGCAGGAGCATCGTTTCTTGGATGGTTGACAGCGTCGTTTGTATTGCTTGGATGGTTGGTAACATTGCTGACTTATCCGCTTTCGGTAGCACCTCAGCAAGTTTTTGCTGGGCTGGAGATGACATTGTTAATGCAGGGTTGGAGGACGTTTTCTTTCCGGTCTTAAGAACTGCCGATGAGATACTTGTCATTTCCTTTAGGATTCTCTTCTGATTAGTCAAAATTACCTCAATGTTCTTCCAAATTATCATCCACTATCCTCTCTTCTACTAGTAAGGTTCGGATAATTCCTCTAATCCTAAATTTACTTAGTTTTCCTATCTACTCATAACAATCCTTCAGATATTATTATACAAGATTATATATAAATATGCTCAATATGATTATTAAACACACATTCCAACTATGGACTAGGTTATATCTATATATAAGATCAAGTACAATTAATTAATCCAAGTTTATATGTCGTAATAAGTACTAAATCTCTTCAATTTTAGCCTTGCAATACTAATATATGAAATACTATCCCACCCTTATTAAATTAATCAAACCCGCTCTAAAAATGGTTCTTAAATAAGTATAAATATGGGTATCAATCTACTAAATATAAAAGGGTAGCAATTTAAATAGAAAGGGATTATACAAAAGGAGTAAAATGGAATCTATTCAATTTTTCAAGGTAATATATAATACTAGACCAGAAAAGTTATCTAAAATAGTTAATCAAGAAAGAAAAGAGGGCTTCAAAACCATATAAATAGAGAAATAGTTGTAGAATAATTAATAATTCATAGTTACTAAAGTAGTAAATTGATAAGTTAATTAATAGGTTAATAAGATGATAGATAAGTGTCAATACTGGTATCAATGATAATATTAATAAATAATAAGAAGTACTATAAATAGAGTTTTATAAAGTTCATTACTTTTGTTTCATTAACTGCAGCCACTTTCAAGGTAGTTCTTCCACGCAAAAAAAAATGTCTCACTTAATTAGAAGAAAGAAAAAAATCTCAAATATATCCAACAAACAGCAGATCTTAATAAGCGGGAACACCGTTGGAAGAGAAGATCGCAGATCAGAATGTTACACAAATTTCCAAGTACCCGTTGTAACATATGGCTGCACTTCCGGTTTCTTCCTTCAGAAAAAAGCCAGTCAGCTGGAAGATGGCCGCAAAATGACAGCAGGAAGTATTGTTGCAATGTATCCTCACAGTAATATCCACCAAGTCTGCTTCTAAGTCTCCTCCTCCGCAATCGATATACAAGTGCCTGCAGCTGGATTTTCCCCCTCTCGGCACAGTAGAGTCTCCTTGCTTCTCACAGCCTCGCCGCCTCGCCACCAGTTCACACTCGTTCCGCTCACTCCGTTATTAGTAGTCGCCGCCTTTCCACCGCTGCGAGCCCTATTAGCCGGTTCGGCACACAGCTCTTTGAGGTCCGCTCCTACGATCACCTGAGATCTGTAGTCAGGTCTCCTTCTCACGCTAGCCGCTCCGAACTCCTCGCTTCCTCGATGTTGGTGGAGATCGCGACTTCGGGTCCGCCATTAAACGGCGGACACGCCGATGCCGGTTTGACAGAGGAATCTGACCAAACGAGAGGCGTTTGCACGCCGCACTCTCGCTTTTCAGATCCCCTCTCTCGTCCGAGACACTCTCCGGCGATCTCGCCCCTCAGGGTCCCCAAGACACGGCGAAAAGGCTAGTGCCGTGGAGCTAAGGTCGCTCACACGGCACCCTGCCGCCACAGTCCCCAAGCCTTCATCCTCATCTCTAATCTTAATCAAATTCAATTTTTCCCTTCTATTCTATATTATACCCCTTCCCATTGTCATCTATTTTTATATCCATCCTCACATTGGTTAATTATGTAATTATGTAATACAGTTGTTTAATACAAATTCAACATTTTAATATAAATTAATTAGTTATATAACTATCTTTTTTGTATATTAATCAATATGAACATGAATATTCCAATTATTTCCATGCAATCCAATTCTTACAAATCAATTAATTATATTTACCAATAATAATAAACCAAATAATTTCCCCCATATATTCCTCCAAACCACAACTTAACCATTTCTGCTTTCAACACAATATACAATTATTAATAGTATCTCAATTATTACAATTCCCTAGTTAAATAGAGCTTTTTTCTTTTGTGTTTTAAAATCTTGAACTCTCCTCTTTTGCCCAAAATTTCCCATTGTTTGCAGTTTTGTACCTACCTTTTTTGGTGAGGAAAAAGAAAAAGAAAAAGAAAGAAATCTCTCTCTGCCTCATTTTGTCATGTTGCAGGTTTAGTTTCGCTTTCGCCTTTGTTTTCAGTATAGCTGGGGGGGGGGGGGAAATCTGCTCCAGGAACTTTTTGCAGCTTTTTGCAGCTAATTAACCTAGCAGAAGCTGTTAACAGGGGCTGTTTTTTCTATTTTTGCAGGCATGGGTCTATTCATTTTTTTTTTAACACTGATCAGCTGTAGGTCGGCCCTTTGAAGCCCCGCGGCAAGAGTTTAAAGAGTTTTTTTTCCCTCTAGCCATCAGCGGGGATTCAGGAGGCAGAATGAAAAATCGGGACTTTTTTAAAACGCCGCGGGACGCGGGACAAATTGCTCAAAAGCGGGACTGTCCCGCCAAAAGCGGGACGTCTGGTCACCTTACCCTAGGCTATTCCACTTATGAGGCCCTTTCACCAGTGGTGGGATTCAATTTTTTTAACAGGTTCTGTGGGCGTGACTTAGTTGGGGGTGTGGCTTGGCAATCATGTGACTGGGTGGGCGTGGCTAGCTGGTCACATGACTGTGTAGGTGTGGGTAGCTCGTCATGTGACTGGGTGGCCGTGGCTATGTGCATAGACTTTTTTCAGGGGGCTGAAAAAAGTCATTTCTGACTGGGCCTCGCACTTTTGACCGGTCCTCACACTTATGACCATCCTCACATTTATGCCCGTGCAGCTTTCTTAACAACCATGTCACTTATTTCATAACTGATTCTCTTCACCATGGTGACAAGATAGGGCAAAAACGTAAAATGTGAGGACAGTCGTAAGTTCGAGGACCAGTCAAAAGTGCGAGGACCAGTCAAAAATAACTTTTTCAGCCCTCTGAGTAGTCCATATGCACAAAAGGACTACCCAGAGGGCTGAAAAAATCATTTCTGACTGCGCCTCGCACTTTTGACCGGTCCTCACACTTATGACCATCCTCACATTTATGCCCGTGCAGCTTTCTTAACAACCATGTCACTCATTTCACAACTGCTTCTCTTCACCATGGTGACAAGATAGGGCAAAAACGTAAAATGTGAGGACAGTCGTAAGTTCGAGGACTGGTCAAAAGTGCAAGGGCCAGTCAGAAATAACTTTTTCAGCCCTCTGAGTAGTCCATATGCATAAAAGGATACAGCAATAGAGAGGGATAAAGGAAGGGAAGGGAAATAGAGTAGGAGGGAGGGTAAGAGAGGGAGGAAGAGAGGAGGAGAAGGAGAAAGGAAGAGGAAGTAGAGAGGAGAAGAAGAGGGGGAGGAAGAGAAAGCAAGAAGGAAAGAAAAGAGAGAGGTGGTAGGTTTGAGGAGAAAGATTGCTGTACAATAAAAAAGATGAAAGGGAAGAAAGCCAACCCCAAACAAATATAAAGATATTAAGATAAAGAATGAATTGTTAAACTTTAAAGAATAAAAGAGAACAAATATGAATAAATAACAATAATTAGAAACACACATACAAACATACAATGTATTTTCTTTGAACAGAATATTTGGCCGGTTCACAAATTTAAACAGTGTTTAGTCATTTCAATTAAATTTACAATTTCTATATTTCCTTTTTGCCATATTTATTCCTCATCTATTTTTGTAAAAAACCAATATTATCCTTCATCCTCATCTCTAATCTTAATCAAATTCAATTTTTCCCTTCTATTCTATATTATACCCCTTCCCATTGTCATCTATTTTTATATCCATCCTCACATTGGTTAATTATGTAATATTACAGTTGTTTAATATGAATTCAACATTTTAATATAAATCTATTAGTTACATAACTACCTTTTTTGTATATTAATCAATATGAACATGAATATTCCAATTATTTCTATCCAATCCAATTTCTTACAAATCAATTAATTATATTTACCAATAATAATAAACCAAATAATTTCCCCCATATATTCCTCCAAACCACAACTTAACCATTTCTGCTTTCAACACAATATACAATTAATAGTATCTCAATTATTACAATTCCCTAGTTAAATAGAGCTTTTTTTTCTTTTGTGCTTTAAAATCTCCTCTTTTTCCCTAAATTTCCCGTTGTTTGCACCTACCTTTTTTGGTGAGGAAAAAGAAAAGAAATCTGCCTGCCTAATTTTCCAACGTGCAAAGCCAACAGCCTGCTTTACTTTCTCTTTCGTTTTTCAGTATAGCTAGGGGAAAAAAAATCTGCACTCTTTCCAAGCAAGCAAAAGAGCCCTGAGCAAAACAGCTGAGAGCAAATCAGCTGGGGGTCGGGAGCTGATCTAAGCAAGGGCTAATTAGCCTATCCTGAAGCTCCGGGGGCCAATAAAATTACAAAAAAACACTGAACCCTTTGTTAAATTGCTGGCTCCCCCGCCCCCCACCCACCACTATTTATTGGCAATAAATAGCGGTGCGGAGGGGCGGGGCAAGGCAGCAATTTAACAAAGGGTTTGGCTGCACCACTGGCTCTAGGGCGGCCCTTTGAAGCCCCGCGACAAGAATTTGAAGATTTTTTTCCCTCTAGCCATCAGCTGGGACTCCGGAGGCAGCAGTAGATTGGGAATGGGCGGGGTAAGTGAACGGCTGGCGATCCAACAGAGCAGAGAGTGAGGGTGAGTGAAAGCGTGAAAGCTGCTTTCTCCATCCTGCTCTCTTGCGTCTGGAGCTGGTGGGGAACCACGTGGCAGCCCATGTGGATCCCAGGCAGTGGAACTCAGGCTAGGGAAGGGGTGGGCAATTGTGGCTCTTTTACAACCTGTGGCCTTCAACTCCCAGAATTCCTGAGACAGCCAAGCTGCATCAGGAATTCTGGAAGTTGAAGTCCACAGGCAGGGCCGGATTTAGATGAAAAGAGGCCCTAGGCTATTCCACTTATGAGGCCCTTTCACCTATAGTGAAAGTGTAATTTTAATTTTGCTAACAATTTGAATGTAGGTCCCTCTTGATCTTGAGGCCCTAGACTGAAGCCTAGTTAGCCTATAGGAAAATCCGGCCCTGTCCACAGGTTGTAAAAGAGCCACAATTGCCCACCCCTGGCTACGGTAGGCTGGCGCCGCGCGGGTGGGAGGCGAGGGGCGGGCAAGCCAGCAATTTAACAAAGGGTTCGGCCGAACCCCCTAGAACCCCCAGAATCCCACCACTGTGTAGGCCCCTCTTGATCTTGAGGCCCTAGGCTGAAGCCTAGTTAGCCTATAGGAAAATCTGGCCCTGCCTTTGACAAAGGATTGGGTTTCTGCCTCTGGCCCATTAACAAAGGGTGGGGGGCAGGAAGGTGGGAGCTGCTTTGTCTGTAAAATATGCTTCTCCATTTCTCATCCAGGGAAATATAATATTCTGCCTTTTTCATATTTCCTAAAATATTTCACTCTTCCAGGAAAGGGGTGGGTGCTAACTTCCTACAGTGGGAATGGAGATTTTACAATATCCTTCCCCTGCCACGCCCACCAAGCCATGCCACACCCACCAAGCCATGCCCACAGAACCAGTAGTAAAAAAATTTGAAACCCACAACTGCTGTGGATCCTATTTGGAGGAGATCTTTAGATTGTTACTTAAAGATCTGTCAGTATGAGCATACTTGGCTATCTTAGGTGGACCAAGATTGTAGATGATAGACCTTTTTCTTTTGAAACCTAACACAAAGGTGTTGTGTTCATACAGGCAACTGAAGGATACTACCTAAAGTAAGCACAAAACCTCACCGCAGACTTTTGTATGGGGGAAATGGCAAATCAAGAGGAAAGGCTTCTGCATGGCTATCATTCAGATCCAGCTGCAAAACCACCAATTTTTTATTGTTTTTAAATTATTTTTATTGTTTTAATTGTTGGTATAGTTTTGAAATTGTAAGCCGCCCAGAGTCATTCCCTGAGATGTGGTGCCTATTGCAATGAATGACTCTGAATTGAATGAATGAATGAATGAATGAATGAGCAGAATAGAAACTGAATAAATGAAATTAAGGGTGGGGGAGAACAAGCATGAGCCCAATTTGTCTTTATAAGGAGCATCTGTCGGGATTGTTTTCTTTTTTCCTTTTTGTAATACTTGTAACATGTTATCCTTACAGATTAAAATGTCTCTAAAAATGAAAAAAAGATTTTTGGATTTGGTACACTAGCTCATAGACAAGTCTGTTTAATTACAGCAACAGTCACATGATCAAGCCATTATTGCCTGGGGCAATCGTGGCTAAATAAAGGATGACCATCATGAGTGAACTTCTTGTCCCCTTCTTGTTCTTCCTTTTGTTACAGTCACATTGCAATGGGGACTCAGTGTACCAATTCTAAAACAGGGAAATCCTTGAACCGCATGATTACCCTTGTTGGCAGTTGTCTCTTAATTTTTTCTGAAGAAGTCCACACTGAAATAAAGGTGATCTCAGTACAAACAAGCATTTTATAAATGTTGTACCAACTCAGACACAGAGCCACTGCTAAAAAAAACAGTTTATCCAGCCCAATGCCTGAAGTGGCACAGCTACCTGGTTCAATATGCTTCGTTCCTCAATAGGAAATAGAAAAGGAAGAAGGGGGAAAGCATTTGGTATGTCTATAACAGGGGTCCCCAACCGGCACTGGGCCACGGTATGACCGAAACCATGCCGCACAAACAAGAGAAGCTCCATCCATCGGATGCAGGCAGCACACGAAACCACACACCCTCTGGTCCCTCTGGAAAAGTTTTACATTTGCCTTTAACTCTGATATCTCAATCAACACCTTTTTTTTTTTTTTTTGCTAACAGATGCATTAAAAATAAATACCCCTGCATTTCAAATGAAATTTTTATCAATTCTGGCTCTGAAACTGTCAACCAAAAATGAATACTGTAGCTGTAACAGATAGGATTCTGTCTTTCTTCTGTCCTACTTCCAAACAACACCGTTTAATCGGGGAATGGGATAGGGGTGTATATTTCCCCTAAAAGGGAGGAAGAAACTCAGCCCCCACCCCACCTTTGTCAATGGGCCAGTCTATTCAATATAACAAAGATCTACCTCCTTCAGGCAGAGCCATAATAGGAATTGCCCAAAGCCAGTGGTGGAATTCAGCCAATTCACACCACTTCGGGAGAACCAGTTATTAACATTCTGAGCAGTTTGGCAAACTGGTTGTTGGAAGAAATCATTAGGGCAGAGAACCGGTTGTTAAATTACTTGAATCCCACCACTGCCCAAAGCCCTTTCATCACTCAGCAAGACTCAAACAAATTCAACACAGAGACAACCTAAAAAGCTAGCAATGACTTTTGACAGCAGCCAATCAGGATACTCTTCCTATGCCCCAGGAAGTTCAAAGACAGAGAGGGTATAAAACCCAGGGATTCTCAGCATCTCTTTCCTTTTTGCCCAGGACCTCAAAACCATGTGGTCCTGTCCACCATTAAGAACCATCTTTTCAATCAGCCACCATGTTTCCAGTGTCTTTCTCCCCACTTGGAACTGAACCCAGAAGGATATTTCTTCCAACAGCATAAATGATCATTTTTAATGATCCAGAGTGTCTTAGCTAAGCTCCCAACCAGGTTAGGGCAAAATTCATTCCCCAGCCCAGCCCTCTCCTCTCAGGAAGTAAATTCTCAGATTTTCTTTCAAGGAATGGTTTCACACTCTTCATTCCCAGGACTGAGACAATAGCCCAGAGAACCCCCGAGGAAGCAGAACCTGTCTAAAAACCCCTATGGTTGCCTCTACAGTAGTTTTCATCATCCTGGGTCATGGTAGGATAAGAAGTTGCAGAAAAGAAATACTTCATTTACACACAACCCTTTGGTATTGTTGGAAGAAAAATCCAGTCCAGTTCCAAGTCGGGAGAAAGAGGCTGGAAATAAAATGGAGGCTGATTGGAAAGAAGGACTGTTTATTGATGAACAGAACCAACAACAGCATGTAGTGCTGGGACAGCTGACAAATTTGTTTGATGAGTACATGTATTTTTATAGGGTTGTGAGATGCTGCTAGGGGGTTGCGCAATGTAGTAAGCCTGGTGTCTTTTGCTATTCTAATGGTGATAGGTTAATCCTAATATGTCCTAAAGGTCATGTCGTGTTCTTAGAATTTGGGTGGAGGATGTAGATTTTAATCCCAGCAACTGGAGCTGAAGGTGTTTTGCTTGTGAATAGGCTGACCTGGATTTCTTAATGGGCACAAAATATCCATCTCTAAAGACTTTGGGCATCTGCTGGAAGCTATTGGAGCTGCTTTCTGCCTTTGTTAAGATGTTTCCTCCTTTGGGGAAATATAATATTCTGCCTCTTTTAATATTCCCCAAAATATTTCATTCTCGGGGGGGGGCTTCCTACAGTATGTGGGGGGGGAATCCACCTATAAACCATCTATGGAGACTCAATCGTCCAAGTCATAGTTGTTCCAAAGGCTTTTTCAAAAGGCAACTGGACATCTTGAGCTTGTGCCACACCACAGCAACCCCCTCCCAACTCATGTACAGCCTGCGCTGGATTTTCCAGGGCCTCCAGCATCTCCTTGTGATGCCCCCATGCGCTTTATTTGGGATTCCTTCTGCTTCCCACATAATGACTTTTACCTGTCTGTAGTTACAAGAACAATCAGGACTGCCCGGGTTTCCCTCACTAAGCATGTGGTGTCCCACTTTATGACTGCATTGCTTAATCCTCTTGTTATTTTAGCTTGTATAAATTTTAATGTTTTATTATTGTAACTTTTAATAAAATTACATTTTTTTAAAAAAAAAAGGTCCATTGGTCCATGGAAATGAAGGCAAGCATTCATCATTAGTATATGATGCCATACTAACGTCTGCTGCCATCCTGTGTCCAAAAGTCTTTTCTTCTGTCCGTTTTTTTTTTTTTTTTTGGCTTGGTCATATTCCATTCTTTATAATATCCCGCAAGAAAAGCTATATAGAGACTTTTCTCTGATAAGAATCTTCCGTGATTATTGAAAGGTAGATAGGACATAAACCATTTCACTGGAAAGTCTCGCTTTGATTTTTTTTCTTAAGGATCAAAATAAACATGAATACATTAAAAGCTTGAAAAAGAGTTTTTCTTCTATCTAAACATGGACTTGAAATATATTTGGCAGGGAAAGAAGGCAAGGATAAAATTAAAGTTGATACAAGATGCTAAAATGAGGGGTGGTTTTGGTTTATCTAACTTGGAACTTTACTATCAAGCAACAAGTTTGATGTGGATTAAGTAATGGATAACTTAGAGAAATACTAGATTATTGAATTTAGAAGGACATGATTTGTTGATGGGGTGACATGCTTTTTTATGGTATAAAGGAACAAAAATACAGGGGTATTTTAGAAGACACCAGATATGAGAAGCCTTATTGTTGAATTGGGAGAAGGTTAAAAAACATTATTATTTGAAGATTCCAGTCTGGGTATCTACAATTGAAGCTTTTTCATATTCAGTAGTATTTAAAAGGGAACAAATTGTTAGATATAGTGAACTATTGGATGAAAAGGGTGAACTCAAATCTAAGCAAGAACTAGAAGATCAGGGATGTAAGATGGATTGGTTTTCATACATGCAAATACGTTCTAGATATGAAGATGATCTTAAACGAGAAGGTTTTTATGATGTTATGACTAATTTAGATAAGATTCTAATGGGTTCTGATGATCATGTAATTAAAAAATTATATGGATATTTATTAGAGGTAAAATTGGAAGAAGAACAAGTTAAAGAATCAATGATAGCATGGGGGAAAATTTTGGTCATGGTATTGATTTAGCGAAATGGCAAAAATTGTGGTTGCATAATTATAAAATGACAATGTCTACAGCATATAAGGAGAATTTGTATAAAATGTTTTACAGGTGGCATTTACCCCCAATGAGGGTTGCCAGAATGTTCAAGAATAAATCGGAGAAATGTTGGAAGTGTCATCAGACTCCAGGATCATATTACCATATGTGGTGGACATGTGTAGAAGCTAAGAGATATTGGACTACGTGGTTGGAAAAAATGATAAAGAGACATATTGACTTTAAACCAGAGATATTTTTATTGGGGATCTTACCAGAGACATACAACAGAGAATTGCAATATTTAATTGTGAATGTTTTAACATCGGCTAGAATTGTATTTGCTAAAAATTGGAAAGGAGAGAAGATACCTACTGATGAAGAAGTTATTAAGAAAATGATGGACTGTGCTGAAATGAGTAAATTGACATTTGAAATAAGAGAACAGGAGGACAAACAATATTATTTCATATGGGATTTGTTTTATCAATGGATAGATAATAAAACATGGAGATGAAATATGAAATATGAAGTTGAAGTAAATATAAAATATGTAAAGTTCTTTTCTATGAAAAATAAGCTTTGGTCATATATTGATATTTTGAAGATGGGATGAGCACAAAAGGATGTTAACCGATCGATACACTGTCTGTAATTGTTCAGAATGATGATGGTTTTATGTTTTATTTTTGTTTTAAAATAAAAAAAATTAAAAAAAATAAATAAGCATGAATACATTAAAAGTTTGAAAAAGAGTTTTTCTTCTATCTAAACATGGACTTGACATGTTGGTGAGGAGCCTATTATGGATTCTTCATTATTAGCAGAAACCAGTATGAAACTGAGTACAGAAAATAACTAACCTGGCTTATCTGCATTTATATTAGAAAGAGGAAGTGGGTAGGCTAACTATCAACCCTGACGACAAGAAAGGTACCATTATTACACAGACTCTCCTCCACAGAGATCATGTCACAAGTAAATGCCTTATTCTCCTTTATGTAAATAATATATGACCAGGGTATCAGGGGTTAACTTATTCTTCTCTATTTAATATATTCATATTTAACCACTCCTACATCTAGCTCCACCCCATATATATATAAGGAGCTGTATGCTTTCCTTCTGTGCTTCTATCTGTGAATATTCAGTGAATATAGAATGCCTTCTGTAAATAAACAGTGCTTTATTTGAATATCTAATTCTTAATCTACTTATTGAGTCTGATCCTGAAAATATCGTAACAGATCATAAAAGCGCTCCAGTTTCTTCCTGTCCTCCTTTTACTGATTTATACCACCGTCAGCTTCACCATATGGCCTACACACATAATCTGCAAGAACAAAAATTTGGAAGTGAGCTACAGAAGCTGTGGTGAGAGCTCATACTTCCGTTTATCTTTTTACAATGACCTTGTTTTGTACTAGCACCTAGTGCAGTAGGTTGCGCAATAGACTGCTGGATGTATTTGATACTTCAGGTCTGGATGAAGACTGATTTGGGGCAATTCTCTTTCGGCAGATTTCATTTCCACGGGACTAAGAAAATATGAATAAAACATGATTATGAGGACCCAGATTGTTGGGGGCAATATGCTGACTCTGTAAAACCGCTTAGAGTGGGCTGTAAAGCACTGTGAAGCGGTATATAAATCTAAGTGCTATTGCTACTTTGTATAATGGTAACAGAGAATAAATAATGTGTGACAAACCTGCTCATTTTAACCTTATCGTATATTCTCCCAGTCTAACATTTCAGAATATATTCATATATTCTCCAGTCTAACATTTCAGAAGCATTTTTAATGGAGAAGACAAAACTCTGATCTGGTGAATGGAGCTTTAATGCAGATTCATCTTACGTGAACCAACACCCACCCCAAATACTCAGATTCATCTTACACTAACCATCACCCCCACCCCCACTTGGAATGGTGAGAATCCTGATTTTTCCGTCTCCTCCGCCATCTTCTTCTGCCCCTACCTGAGTAATAAACAAGGCAGTGGGGACGTTTTCTCAAGTCATGCAAATCTGATATTTCCCTTTTCAGTCAGCCTGAATCAGCTTTAATGTGTAACTCAGGAAGGGACCATGTCGTCAAAGGCGAGTCGCCAGGCTTCCCCCATGCAGTGAGCTTCTTAGATTGGCAGCATTTCCCATAGACAGTTGGTTTTTCTAATCTGCTGGCAGAGAAAAGGAGCAGGCACCTCTGAAATGAATGAAAATGAATCTGCTTGGCAGTGCTTCTTTCCAAAGCTTTCCAGCTTGACTGGCTCTGTGCCTCAGCTGCTGCCCTGATGCAGAGGGGGTGAAGGGAATAAGCTTCACAGACATCTCATTCTTCTTTCACATGCCCCAAATAAAGAAAAGAACTGGAAATCAGGCTTCTATATATCAACTATTTTGTGTTTAACTGAAATGTCATCTAATTCAAGTGAATGCAATCTTACGTTCACCAACTTGGAAACAAGTCTCACTGAAATTCATGGGATTATTTCTCAGCAAACAAGTTAAGATCAAGATGTACATGCTTTTGTAAAGTGTTACTAGCCAGAGCCTGTCTTCAGAAAGCTGGAGATTTACCCAATATAATAAGTTTAACTTTGGGACTCAGTGTTTCTTGTATGTAAGCATATTGCAATGGGCTAAGTTTTTTTAAAATATTTTTTAAACTCTACAGATTGGGTACTGAATACATAAAATGCACAAACTGACTTTAAAGTAGCCTTCAATTTATTTGGTAATATCATTTGTTCTTTTAATCAATGGGTATTATCAAAATGACTGTAAATTGTCTAAATGAGTCACTATTGATATACTGACTTTATACTTGATTGTTCAACCAGACAGCGATAGTCAAGGTGACTAGCAATAATAAAAATAAAATATAGAAAGCCACTTTATTTAAAATCATAATAAAAAGTGTTTGGGGTTTTCTTAATTAAAAACCTACAATTCTACCATTTCAGTTTATTCACCAAAGGGTGGTCAGAACAGAAACAGGTCCATTTGTGAGACAGTGATAGTCAAGAGAACTTGTTTAAAAAAAATATTAAAAAAAAAAAAAACAGCTAGAAGCTACGTCTCCCTAACCTCCCTAACCTCCTTGGTAGTACAGGGGTTTAAGGCACCCTGTTATTAAGCTGGTTATTAAGACCAGCTGCCTGCAATTACTGTAAGTTCGAATCTCACCAGGCTCAAGGTTGACTCAGCCTTCCATCCTTTCTAAGGTAGGTGAAATGAGGACCCAGTTGTGGGGGCAATAAGCTGACTTTGTATAAATATACAAAAGGATGAAGGCTATTGCTTAACGCATTGTAAGCCGCCCTGAGTCTTCGGAGAAGGGCGGCATATAAATCAAATTAAAAAACAAAAAAACAAAAAAAACCTCCCAATGTATTAGAATTACAAACCCTCAAATTCCCAAATGGCACAGTTGCTGCAATCACAATAGTTATGGACAGCAGCTGCTACAGATGGTTACAAATCTCCCTGCTTCTCCCTGTTCTTATATCGGGGAAGGCCCATCTTCAATTCAGATTCATCTTTTGGCAGGTCAGGTCACAAACACGTATTTAAAAAACCCAAACAAATCGAACCAAACCAAACCAAACCAAACCACAATGGATATATGCAAAGGGTCATAGAATCCAGGCTCATTAACTACGGTGACACTGACCAAGGGAGCTGGTATATTTCAGATTTGTATTTTTCAGAGGCCAGGGCTTAGATTAAACTCTGTCATTTAACATGAAGTATAACCAGTGGTGGGTTCCTCCCGGTTTGGCCCGGTTCCCCCTATTCTCCAAACAAGCAGAATAGAAACTGAATGAAATTAAGGGGGGGAACAAGCATGAGCCCAATTTGTCTTTATGAGGAGCATCTGTTGGGATTGTTTTCTTTTTTTGCAATACTTGTAACACATGTTATCCTTATTGATTAAAATGTCTCTAAAAATGAAAAAAGATTTTTGAATTTGGTACACTAGCTCATAGACAAGTCTGTTTAATTACGGCATAGGTCACATGATCGACCCACAATTGCTTGGGGTAATTGTGGCTAAATAAAGGATGACCATCATGAGTGAACTTCTTATCCCCTTCTTGTTCCTCCTTTTGTTACAGTCAGATTGCAATGGGGACTCAGTGTACCAATTCTAAAACAGGGAAATCCTTGAACTGGGTCGCATGATTACGCTTGTTGGCAGCTACCTCTTAATTTTTACTGAAGAAGTCCACACTGAAATGAAGGTGATCTCAGTGCAAACAAGCACTTTATAAATGTTGTACCAACTCAGACAAAGAGCCACTGCTTTAAAAAACAGTTTATCCAGCCCAATGCCTGAAGTAGCACAGCTACCCGGTTCAATATGCTTCATTCCTCAGCAGGAAATAGAAGAGGAAGAAGGGGGAAAGCATTTAGTATGTCTATAACAGGGATCCCCAACTGGCACTGGGCCACGGTATGACCGAAACCATGCCGCACAAACAAGCGAAGCCCCATCCATGGGATGCAGGCCGCACACGAAACCACACCCCCTCTTGTCTGCGGAAAAACCTCTCTCCACAGAACCGGTCCCTGGTACCCTAAAAGCTGGGAGCCACTGCTCTATAAACAATTAGGGCTTAGTGGTTTTGCTGGGGTAGGGACCCTTTAGATGCACTATGAAGGGTATAAGCAAGAACACTCCGACTCACATCACTAAGTGGAGATATTGTCTCCAAAGTCTTGCTCTTGTGACAGTATAGAAAAAGTGTGTCCAACCAGTGGCCCATAGCCCAATGAGGCCCTGAACACCTGTTAATATGGCCCCCACAAGATTGTAAACATTTAATATTATTTATTAAATGTAAATATACATTAATTATATTATATATTGTATATGTCAGTGATGGCTAATCATTTTGCCGTCGCGTGTCAAAAGCGGGAGGGAACAGGGGGTGTCATGTGTGCACGTGCCCACACCCATAATTCAATGCGCCCCCCCAATGCATGCACGTGTGACACACACACACACCCGCACTCCCCCAGCTTTTGGCACACAACTGCATGGTGGACCTGGTAAGCCCGATTTTCACCCTCCTCAGGCTCCAGAGCCTTTCTAGGAGCCTGAGGAGGGCAAAAACGGCCTTCCCCATTCTCCCTCAGAAGCCCTCCAGAGGCCAGAAACGGCCCATTTGCTGACTTCTGGTGGGCCCAGAAGGCCCGTTTTTCACTCTCCCTAGGTCCAGAGCCTTTCTAGGAGCCTGGAGAGGGCAAAAATGGCTTCCCCACCCTCAAAGAGGCCTCTGTTTCCCGACTTCCGGTCCCACTGGAGCTGAGCTAGGGCAACACTCGCGTGCCCACCGATATGGCTCTGCGTGCCAGCTGTGGCACGCCTGCCTTAGGTTCGCCATCATGGGTATATGTGGCCCAGACAATTCCTCTTTACTCAATGCATCCCAGACAAGCCAAAAGGTGGGACATGCCTATAGAGAGTAATTTAGCAGAGTCAGAGAAGGGAATTCAATTTACTAATATCTTGCCATCATATGTACATAAGCAAGGTTTTCCTAAATATGCTTATAAGGCTACAAATCTCTTTTTTCATGATTATTCTTTTAATTTTGGAAGATCTTTAAAAGGATCTTTAAAAACCAAGAAAAAAAACAAAGAAAAATGAGATTTATAAGCATTAAAAGATTAAATAAAAACCCCACTGTATATTAAAATAACTGATATCCGTTTATAAATTCAGAACATTATTACAAGTTATATAACAATTAACAACAGCAGACAGTCTAATATGAATTATAAATCACAATGAGAAATTACCAAAAAAAAATATGTCTAACCTAAGAATTAATTCTGTTTTTATTTTGCAAATCAAAGGTAAGCAAAAATTTTAAAGCCACATTTTACAGTTCATCTTATAGAACTGTAATCCAAGCATGATTTCTCAGCTGAATTCTGTTTTCCAAAGGTTCTTTGAGGGAGAAAAGGAGATTTTTTAAAAAATAAAGATGGCAGCCAGAGCCACTGAGTCAAAGCCTTGTTCTTTTTTATGTGCGGTGCATGCAATGAACATAAAAGAAGCCGGGGCTTCAATCAAAAAGTTACGGCCACCATCTAGATATTTTTTTTCATCCTTTCATGATGTCAATACTTTGAGGTAGTCTTGACCAGGAAACCAAGTCCACTCCTTTAATTAGAATTATATTTATAGATAGACATTCTAGGAACAGAATCTTGAAAGCCTAAACTGTGTTTTTCCTTATATCCCAAAGAATTTGGGCAGAAACAGACTGAGTTTCTTCCTAATGTTTTGTTTCCCAGACTTAAGCATGTTTTTGTACATATTCTTCTAACCATCTCTGCATAGGTTCTCCAAGGTCACCCCTGGGCCTCTCTACCCATGGATACCCTGCCCACACCACTTGATCCTTGAGGCAAAAGACAAAATTGTATGTGCCTTCTCCTTTCCATTTAGAAAGTCAAAGCACCTGAGGGTAGGACAAGAAGCAATGGGTGGAAACTAACTAAGGAGAGAAACAATTTAGAACTAAGGAGAAATTTCCTGACAGTTAGAACAATTAATAAGTGGAACAACTTGCCTGCAGAAGTTGTGAATGCTCCAACACTGGGAATTTTTAAGAAGATATTGGATAACCATTTGTCTGAAGTGGTGTAAGGTTTCCTGCCTGGGCAGGGGGTTGGACTAGAAGACCTCCAGGGTCCCTTCCAACTCTGTTGTTCTATTCTATTCTATGAGCCCAATCTGTCTTTATGAGGAGCATCTGTTGGGATTGTTTTCTTTTTTTGTAATACTTGTAACACGTTATCCTTACTGATTAAAATGTCTCTAAAAATGAAAAAAGATTTTTGAATTTGGTATACTAGCTCATAGACAAGTCTGTTTAATTACGGCATAGGTCACATGATCGACCCACAATTGCTTGGGGCAATTGTGGCTAAATAAAGGATGACCATCATGAGTGAACTTCTTATCCCCTTCTTGTTCCTCCTTTTGTTACAGTCAGATTGCAATGGGGACTCAGTGTACCAATTCTAAAACAGGGAAATCCTTGAACTGGGTCGCATGATTACGCTTGTTGGCAGCTACCTCTTAATTTTTACTGAAGAAGTCCACACTGAAATGAAGGTGATCTCAGTGCAAACAAGCACTTTATAAATGTTGTACCAACTCAGACAAAGAGCCACTGCTTTAAAAAACAGTTTATCCAGCCCAATGCCTGAAGTAGCACAGCTACCCGGTTCAATATGCTTCATTCCTCAGCAGGAAATAGAAGAGGAAGAAGGGGGAAAGCATTTAGTATGTCTATAACAGGGATCCCCAACTGGCACTGGGCCACGGTATGACCGAAACCATGCCGCACAAACAAGCGAAGCCCCATCCATGGGATGCAGGCAGCACGCAAAACCACACTCCCTCTAGTCTGCGGAAAAACCTCTCTCCGTGGAAACGGTCCCTGGTGCCCAAAAAGTTGAGAACCACTAACTAGACTAGACTAGACTAGTGTTGAATAGAATAGAAAAAGGAAAAAAAAGGAAAAAAAAGAAGGCTGCTGGTGCTGCAAAATTACCTATACAGTCCATGTGCAAAGGGGAATGACACAGAACAGTTTGTCACTGTTCTGTGGACAAATCTGCTAAAATTAAAGCATCTACATCAGTGGTGGGATTCAAAATTTTATACTACCAGTTCTGTGGGCATGGCTTGGTGGGTGTGGCAGGGGAAGGATACTGTAAAATCTCCATTCCCTCCCCACTCCAGAGGAAGGTTACTGCAAAATCCCCTTTTCCTCCCGATCAGTTGGGACTCGGGAGGCAAAGAATAGATGGGGGAGGGGCCACTCAGAGGTGGTGTTTACCGGTTCTCCAAACTACTCAAAATTTCCATTACCGGTTCTCCAGAACTGCTCAGAACCTGCTGAATACTACCTCTGATCTGTATCTCCACAGAATAACAGAAAAGAAAAACTACAAAACATACAAGTATAAAATTATTCTGTATAAGGAAGTAGAGAAATTTCTGAGATTGATCTATGGGGCTGATTTTTAAAGGGAGATCTGAGAAGGCCAACTTGTCAGGTGTAAATGCCTTACCCGTGCCAGGGATCAGCTATAGCTCAGTAGTGCAAGGGTTAACCCAAACACCCACCTGGCCAGCTCCTCCCACAGACCCCTCCTTACCTGAGTCCCCGCCTACAGGTATAAAAGGTGGGCACACTCCTCCATATTGTCCAGATCCAGATGTAACCAGTGATGATATGATGAACCTGTAAATAAAGGAAAAATAATTAATCCACTGACTCATGTCTCGTTATTGGGCCTGATCCATGAATCCTTGTAACAAAATGGTAGCAGAGGATGGTTGGTAAGGCCCAATAATCCCAGACCACACAACGAGGATCCAACCCTACCTACGGAATGGCGACACCTCCGAAGCAACGGGAAAGCAACCCATCGGACTCACCAGGGAAGGTAGGAACCTCAACTGACCCCAAAGCCACCGCGATGGAAGAAAAGGGGGAGATCAAGAAAGGAAAAAGGACTGACCACAATGACCAGGAGGAAGAAAAGCTGCGACTCGACATCCTGCAATTGCTGAAGGAGCGAGCCGGCGACAAGAACCTCCTTGCCGACCTGCGGAGCTTCATAATAGACCGCGAGGTGGCAAGAAGCGAGGAAGATTCCGATTCCGAACTCGAGGAGCTGGACTTGGTGAGTGGATCGCCCAAAAGGGCCCCTCCAACAGCCACCGAGCCCCGAAGCCCCGCTCAAATTTTGAAACGGCGGCCATCTTTGTCCACGTGGTCGGACAAGATGGCCGACCTCCACCCAATCGGCAGCCAGAATTCAAAATGGCCGGCGCGCGAAAAATGCTGGACCATAAGCGGGGATGAAAGTGACCGTGGGGAGGGGACCGAATCTGACTCTGACCCCGGCTGCACCCCGACCGAGCGGCAGGTAGACAGAGCCATGAAGACCCTTGCCGCCGCCTTCGGCCCAGGCCTCAAAATTACTAAGGAAAGACCGGAGAGGCCGAAACAAAAAGGGAAACATGGAGAGGGGCAGCGAAGCGCCCACTCGAGAGCCATCGATGCCCACGACAGATCGCAGCCCACCTACGCATCCCAGGGACACCGCACCTCCGATCTCCCAAGCCGCGCACCCCGGAACGCAGGGACTGGGGCAGCTACTTACAGCCATCGCCGGAGCCTCGACGCCGCCCGGACCTTCATCCCGGAGAAGCAGCTGCTGGACAACACCTCCCGGAGCACGCCTGGACCCCCAAAACCGAAGCCGAGGCCTACCCGACCGAGAGAGGCCTCTACACCGGAGCCGCGACAGACAGGTCCTTCCACGACGACCGCGGAGCCAAAATGGACCTCGCGCATGCGCTCTTCCGCCTAGAAGAAGAAAAAAGAAAAAAATTACAAAGCGGGACTTTTAAACTGCCGGCAAGCGTTCCCATGCCGTACTGCTGCTATAGGCACATAAGGAACCATGGACAGCAGCCTGCAGTAAGTAATTTTACAAATAGTGCTGGGAACTTACCAAGTGACTTTCCCAAGTTGAGAATGGATGGGGGCAATATCCTAGAGTGGTCACAGCAGCTCCAGGTGGTGTTCCTAAAAGAAAATATGTCACATTTTATTAATGACCCCCCAGAGAGACCATGGACTTTAGAGCTGGATTGCATGCACCATAGGGCATTCTATCCTTTAATTGCTAGCATATCCCCCACAATTTACCACTGTATTGGTCATAACCTCACAGTATCAGAAATCATACAAAAAATGTTTGGGTTATTTTACAGTGAGAGTGTGTCCACCACCACCCAGATTTCCAAAGATTTCTTTTCTGCCAGACTTAAGCCAGGGACCCCCATGAGTGAGCACCTAGTGTCCTTAAGCACTACCAGAGCAGAGCTACACCTTAGGGGGGAAGTTATATCAGACCAGATCATGAAGAGTGTAATAATTAACTCTTTAGATCACTCATGGAACAGCTTCTTAACACACTTAGACACCATTAGTCTAGGACTGCTATCTGTAGAGAAGCTATCCAACAAGCTAATCGCAGAAGACAATCTGAGAAGGAGCCGCCCTGGCCCTCCCAGAGAACATAAGAGCGAGAAGAGAGTAGTCTTCCAAGAGAAACAGCACAACATGTCAGAGTGTTATATCTGCGGGTCAAGGGGACACCTCAAGAGAGACTGCCCCAAGAACTACAGGAAGAGAGGCAGGCCAGAGCATAGGTTCAGGCAAACAGAAAGGCACACCTCTGAGGAAAGGTACAGGCGCAGGGACTCACCCAACCCCAGAGACAGGAGGGGGAACAGAGACAGCTCACGTGACAGCAGAACGGGATCCTTATACAGGATAGGGGAGCGCACCCACACCACACATCAAGGCAGAGACACCAGCTCATGGCTCCTGGACTCGGGAGCCTCCAACCACACAACCTGCAACCAGAAACTGCTCTCATCATTCAAAAGGGAGGACTTTTCGATTAAAGTTGCAGACCAAAACCAGGTTAAGGTAACGGGCAAAGGGACAGTTACATTGCCAGGCGTAGGGGAAATATAGTCCCGGAGATACCCCACAACATACTAGCCGCAGTAAAGCTTAGCAAAGAATCAGGGGTTAAGGTGACCTTTACAGAAGGAAATGTTCAAGTTAGCAAGGATGGGAAGGATATAGGGAGAGTAACCGTCAGCCAAGGGTTACCATATATAACTTTCTATGAGGATGGCACTCACAGCGTATACACCAGTTCAGAGAACACGGAGGGCACTAACCAGGGTAGAACTGAGGGAGAACAGGTAGATGAGGGAGGGATAGATAATGAGGATAACACAACGCATGAGACACAACACAGCAGGCACACCCAAAGAGGGCCCTCGATAGGCAAACTCATGCATGACGACTGTGCCCACCTACTACACCGGAAGCTAGGGCACGCCAGTTTCCCCATGGTCCAGAAAATGGCCAACTGTACCGAGGGTATCAAAATAAAGAATTGTGAAAACTACCTCGAGTGCTCGGTGTGCAAATGTTCTAAGTTAAAGGTAAAACCCAGACCCAAGAAGTCCTCACGTGCCGCCAAACAAATATTCAACTTAGTTCACATGGACCTGGTAGGGCCCCCTAAGGCCATCCATAAATTATAACAAAAGATACTTCCTCACCATTGTGGATGACTATAGTCGATATGGCTTCGTCTATACATTAAGAAAAAAGGATGAGGCCTTCCAAAAATTCAAAGAGTTCTACAAAAGAGTAGAGACCCAAAACAACACCCAGATCAAACAAATCATGACCGACAGAGGATCTGAGTTTCTATCAAAGAACTTCTCACATTGGCTCAGATCCAAAGGCGTGCTTCACTTTACGTCATCCCCGTTCTCTGCCTTTCAGAATGGGGTCGTAGAACGACGAAACTCCACGCTGCAGACAATGGTCAGGTGCGCCTTAGAGGACGCGGGCATTGGCCAACACTTCTGGTCTGAAGCTTTGGTTTACTCCAACTACACACTTAACAGAACATGGTCCAGCGTGATAGACAAAACACCATACGAGCTCATGTACAACAAAAGGCCACAGATAGCACACTTACATGTATTCGGCGTAACTGCTGATGTCCATATACCCAAACAGTTGCGCAAGAAAGGGGATAAGGTATCCAGGAGACTGAGGTTTATGGGATACGAGCCAGGAACCAAGGGCTTCAGGTTTGTGGACAGTAACAATAGATTTGTGGTATCTAGAACAGCGGCATTCCATGAGCAAGCCAACTGGTCCAGGATACACTTAAACGAGGTACCCACCAAGCGAGAGGATAGGCCAGGCGAGCAAGCGCAAAAAGAAAACGAGACGGTGGGTAGACAGGAAGGGAGCAGACCCAAACCCAACCTCCAAGGCATCAAGGTTGTGGAATGGAAAGAGAATCACCCCAAGATAAATGTAGACTCACTGACACAAAGAGAGGCCAGATACCTACATGACACTGAACAGGCGGTAGACAGACCGGTCAGGTCAACCAGAAATCAATTGCCAAGGAGACTAAATGATTATGTGATGCACGTACACACGAACCACGTTACACCAAACTCATACGAAGAGGTATTGAGACTGCCCCAGGAGGAGAGGACAAAGTGGGAGTTAGCCATGGCCAAAGAACTGGACAGTTTGAGAAAGCTAGAGGTCTACACCCCAGCCAAGGTCCCAGAGGGCAAGAACGCGATAGGTACCCGGTGGATCTTCAAGGTCAAGAACTTAGAGGGTGGCCAAAACCTATACAAAGCCAGACTAGTTGCCCAGGGATTTGCCCAAAGGTTCCCAGAGGACTACACTGACACCTACTCGCCCACCATAAGGACAGAGAGCGTCAAAAGCGCCCTAGTCATCGCTTCCCTGCTAGGACTGGAGGTACACCAGTTTGATGTGCAGACCGCTTACCTGCACGCCAACCTAGACAAGGAAATATATGTCAGGGCGCCACATAGTAAGGAGACGAACAAGGGAGACACCTGGTTACTCCACAAAAGCCTATACGGGCTAAAGCAATCAGGCAAACGCTGGTACGAATGCCTGGTTGAGGCCCTGAAGTCAATGGGATTCACAGCGACCATAGCTGACAACTGCTTCTTCACCAGGAAAGAGGGGGACTCGCCAGAATACTTCCTAGTTTACGTGGACGACATACTCTATATCAGCAAGCACGAAGGGAACCGCAACACCTTCGCCAACAGACTGAGTGAGCATTTCACCCTAAAATACCTTGGAAGAATAAACCGGTACCTGGGGGTGCAGGTCAACCAAACACCCAAAGGTTTCCAGCTGTCCCAGAAAGAAAAAATAGAAGAGTTACTCCACAAATGCAACATGGCAGACGCCAAGGGGTGTGATTCACCCATGCAGACGGACTTCCTAAAAAATATGCATGATGAATCACCCGAATTTGAAGACAACACGCTGTACAGGTCATAGGCTCTCTTCTGTATATCGCTAACTGGACAAGACCGGACATTGCACTATCAGTTAATTTATTGTCCAGACACGTGAGCAAACCCACCACATACCACTGGGACGCGGTGAAAAGGGTGCTAAGGTACCTAAAACAAAGTGCCAATGCATGCCTAACCCTAGAGCCAGAAAAATCCAACGAACCCGTTCTCTCCTGCTATGCTGATGATGACTGGGCCGAGGATGCCAAAGGCTGGAAAAGCACATTTGGATACATATTCTACTTAAACAACAGCCCAGTGCATTGGTACACAGGCAAACAAATCTTGGTAGCAACTTCGACCACTGAGGCAGAATACATATGCCTCTCCAAAGCCGCCAACAACCTTATCTGGTTTGACGATCTACTCGCCAGTGTGTGGAGAGAACCAGCTTACCCAATAAACATCTACAAGGACAACAAGGCCGCCATAGAAATATCCATGGCCGACGCTGTAGGACAAAGATCAAGACACATAGACATAAAGTACAAACACGTGAGACAGCTTTCCAGAATCGGATTCATAAAGGCCATACACTGTGACACAGAAGAACAGACCGCAGACATACTCACAAAACCACTACAGGGTAAACAGCACTCACACTTAGTATCCAAACTCAATATTCGCCTCAGGGTACCAACCAGTCAGTTAGGCCTACAGCCACAGGTCAGGCATTTAGAGGGGGATTTGTCAGGTGTAAATGCCTTACCCGTGCCAGGGATCAGCTATAGCTCAGTAGTGCAAGGGTTAACCCAAACACCCACCTGGCCAGCTCCTCCCACAGACCCCTCCTTACCTGAGTCCCCGCCTACAGGTATAAAAGGTGGGCACACTCCTCCATATTGTCCAGATCCAGATGTAACCAGTGATGATATGATGAACCTGTAAATAAAGGAGAAATAATTAATCCACTGACTCATGTCTCGTTATTGGGCCTGATCCATGAATCCTTGTAACACAACTATCCTGGAGGGTCTGCCAAAAAGAAATTGAGGAAGAACTTGGAAAGTTGGCGGGCTTCTTTGGCGGTCCAGTCACATCCTGAAGAGGCAAGGTGCTTCCTGTTTAAATTTCAACACTGGCATTGCAGAAGTGACATTTCAGGGCAAGCTGCAATGAAAAGTCTGGTCCTCCACATTTGCTTCTACACAGGAAGCTTGGTTGCTTAACCGAGTTATGATGTCAAGAGGACAAGGGCCACAGGCTTTGAATTTCCTTCCCTGTTGAATCTCCCAGGCAGAAAGCAGAGTGATCCACAGAGATCACGTCCACAGGAACTGTGAACATGATTGAATTGAAAGCAAGTTTAAGAAATATCTTTCTGGTGTTTTATTATCTATGCTATTATAAATCTTATCTAGACTACTGTAAAATCAATCACTCCTGGTTTGTATCTTATTTTTCTCTGCAAGATATTGATTTTAGAATTGACAGTTGCACCTATGCCCCCGGCAAAATTTTTACCATGCGATTAGCAACTTTTTAAAGTAAGTATAGCAATTCACTGCTCTGTTGTGCTGCATCACAATACAAATGGGCAGTTGTTCACTGGTTAAAAGACTGCTTTGGGTCCTGAATTAAAATTATCAGCTACAAATTATTTGTTTTCTCATTAGATTTTGGTTCTAAAACAATTCTGTGAAGCTGACAAAATCAAAGAGAAAACAGAATAAAAACACAGTAAATAAACATATGTCATCCAATTGGTCCGTACACACATGTACAAAAACTTCATTCAACACAGGGAGGGGGGCAATTCATCCTAATCCAAAGCCTGGGGAAAAAGCCAGGTCTCAAACAGTCCAGCCTTGCTAATTTTTGGAGTTCAGTCTGTGGATAATGATGACAAAGATGCAGTAGTACAGAGAGCACCAGTTGCACATTGCCTCTTAACATTGTTTGCAACCAACTCAGTCTCTTAAAATCTGAAATTAAAGTCCATTTTTACTAATTTGTTTGCTTAAATCAGGTTTTGGAAGGTGACTAGGATTTGGACAAACAGAAAAATGTTTACACAATGTACAATTAAGCTTTGGAATTTGCTACACTGAATGTGGTATGGGCTACAGGCATGGCTGGCTTCAAGAAAAGATTGGGCCAATTCATAGAAGTCATGGGCATCAATGGCTATTAGTCTTCCTGGTAGTGTGACTGCCTGAAGGCTTCTTTCAGGGAGACTGGTTTTTTTCAGATCTAGCCATACCTCCTACCTTGACTTACCAGATTTCAGTTTTGTTCAACTCTGGTCTTGCAAGAATCAAATAGGTTTTTAAGCCAGTCTGAACCATACTATAATTTTGTCTCAAACATGAAACTTACTGAGGATGAATTTTGTACTTGTTTGATCAAAACCAAACTCCTACTACATCCCAAATGTACCGCATAGCTCCCAGCGACCGGTAAGATCCCACAGAGTTGGTCTCCTCCGGGTCCCATCAGCTAAACAATGCTGGCTGGCATGCCCACAGGGGAGGGCCTTCTCTGTGGCTGCCCCAGCTCTCTGGAACCAGTTACCTCCTGAGGTCCGGATCATCCCCAGACTATTGGCCTTCCGAAAAGCGGTGAAGACCTGGCTTTTCAGGCAGGCCTGGGCCATTGATCTTGCTCTTGCTTGATACCATTCATGGCGAGATCCAGATATGAATGGTATGAATGAGTTTTAATGTTTTTAATGTTTTTAATTTTTAAATGTTTTTTATTAGGATTTTAAATGTATTGTGAGCCGCCCTGAGTATTCGGAGAGGGGCAGCATATAAATTGAATTGAATTGAATTGAATTGAATTGAAAATTGAATTGAAATGTAGATATTTCTCTTAAGTCATTGAATGTAAGTTGGAATGTCCACTTGCTTTAAAGTTGGGGATTCACAGTAGGTGAGACATGTTGTACAAACCACATTTCACACAGACACGTGCATTATCACTCTCTCTCCTTTCATGAAAACTAAGCAAAGTGGTAAAGCCTTGTTCTTGTGTACTTCCTGATAAGATTCACATCTATTCTACAGGGCACCCCATCAATGAACTCTACGTGGATATCAATCTTATTTCTACTTCAGGGCTTATACCACTATACAGTAAACAAGTTTGTGAACGAAATCAGCCCCAGTATCATTTCTGTGGAAAGAAAAAAGGAGGTAATTTTTTTCTTCATACAATGGCATTGAAAAAAAGTGACATGACCATTTTTCACACTAAGGACTGTTGCAGCATCCCCATGTTCACATGATCAGAATTTAGATCCTTGGCAACTGGCATGTATTTATGGCAGTTACAGTGTCCTGGCTCATGTGATCCCCTTCTGGGATCTTCTCACATGCAAATTCAATGGGGAAGTCAGATTCATTAAACAACCATGTTACTAATTTAAAAACTGTGGTGATTCACTTAACAACTGTTAAGGCAAGAAAGGTCATAAAATGGGGTAAAATTCATTTAACACCTGTCTTGCTTGGCAACAGAAATTTTAGCCTCAATTTTGGCCATAAGTTGAGGACAACCTGTACTTCCATAAAAAAAACCCAATTCTGCTCTTTGAGATAAGTGACTTGGCAGTGGCAGACCCAGGATTCCTGACTCACAAACAAAGTGCTCCATTACTTCCAGGATATTCCCCAGGATATTACTGCCCGTAGCTTCTACCAGGAGAGGTGTGCATACCATTTCCTATAATGGCTGCCAGACAGTGGTGGGTTGCTCCCAGTTCTCCCCGGTTCAAGCGAACCGGTAGTGGCAGCAGCAGGAGGCTCCGCCCACCCACCCAGATGTCATCAAAAATGATCTGCACATGCGCAGAAGCTCTGCGCACTCACAAAGCGAGCACACGTACCCATGCGCTACCGATAGCAAACCCACTACTGCTACCAGAATGCTTCCTCTCGCATTTCAAAAGTCTATTAAGAAACCAGTCCTGTTTCTGAATGCTTGTTTTTTCACTTATTGGAAGTTGTTACTTGCATTTCGCTGATTGTGTTTTATTCTGGGATCTTAATATAGGTGATTTTATTGATTTGTGTTATGTGGTGGTTATACTGTGTTTGTTATGTTTTCATCTCACCTTATTCAGAATCAGTTGTAACAAAGAACAGCCTGGAAATTCTGTAAATAATGAAAAGTAAAGAAAATAATTAGTAGAAAATTTCAGATAGTCATGTATCCTAAAGAAATATTCTCAAGGCAAATGCTGTCAGCAAAAATATTGGTTGATTTAAGACAGGCCCGTGAAAGTTCTAGCTACTGAGAGAGATTCCTGTTAAGCCAGCGTTTGTGTTATCCAAAGAAATGTCACATTTGGACAATACTAATACATAATTGAATACATAACTGAAAACATAATATGTTAATAGCAATTTTTAACTATCAGTGAGGAAACTGAAGACATCCATCAACAAGAGGGATTTATCAGTGAGCTCAGAGGAACCCAAAGATCTTCAGAGGGAAAGCCCTAAGAACAGGGAAGGAGCCAAAACAACCCACTAGCGATTGAACAGGAACCTTGCAATTCTGGCTAACTGAGGTACAAGAAATACAACCAGATGGAAACATAGAATGCTATATACAGGATGAGTTTCCACTTATATTGCAGTGATGGTTGAGCACCTCTTGAGAATCAAGAACATAAAGTGTGGTGAAGAATACAAAAACAAATAGTTTATCTCTTATTAACTAGGCCCCATCCTGGCTCTGGCCAAACACTGAAGGGAACAAGAACATTTGGGTGGGAATTTAAGGAACTTCTGAGCACCTATGCAGCATGACCTACCCTAGAATTATAAATAGCTTTATGATGATTAAACAAAGAACCTAACTCCCTCAGTGCACTTAAACCGACAATTAATTGAATCATATAGTGAGAGTAAGATATCTTGGTTGAAACAGTTACTGCAATGCAATGCAATATTATCTCACTATTACATAAAAATGCTGATTCATTTTGTCATTCATCTGTTTAGAAATCTTGTCTGCTTACAGGCAGACATATTTTAAGCAATATGTGCTTGCAGTTTTTACACTTCCTAGAATATTCTGTCCGACTCCACTTCCTCTCAGTGACTGTATTATGACTCTATTACTCCATACCTACAATTATTCCTTTTATGTTTATTAATTTTTCATTCAAGGGCTGAAGACGGCACATAGAGCTTTCCCACATTATATTTTCCTCCATTTTCTGCATTTTGGTAGGGTACTTGCTCTATTCCTTGCAGGATGCTAATGGCATTACAGCATCAACTACAGAGGATCAGAAATATTTTGGATTATCTGAATCCCTTCCAGGAAGAGTTCATTCCTGGACATAGGACTGCAACCACTGAATATCCTGAGTTAGGCCTTTTATAGAGCAAGAGTGCCTAGGTAGAGTTTAGTAGCATTCACCATGATATCCTTTAAACCATTTGTAAGGGTTGGGGTCAGAGGCACTTTTACATGATTATTCTACTCCTTTCTCCTTTCTGAGTGGGTAGTTCTAGTTGACAGTCCTGAGAGAGGAATAGTCAAATTCCTAGTCACTCCACTCATTAGAAATCTGGAGTACCACCTTAGACACAAAGCCATCTGGGGGACCTTGGGCCGGTCCGTCTCTCTCAGCCCTAGGAAGTAGGCAATAGAAAAACCTGAAAAACCTTGCCAAGAAAACTGCAAGGATTTGTCCAGGCAATCTCTGAGAATCAGACACAATTGAACGGAAGGCAAAATATCATCAATATATGGATGATACTCTGTTTTATACCACCATCCCGTGGGCCAAAGTGGACATAGTTCGAGTCTGCAGACTCTGAGCAACTGAATGGGACAAAACAAGTTTAAATTGAATTCCAAAAAGATGGGATACTGTTGGTATGTAGGCTCTCTTCTGGGGTGGGGCACAGTCCTTCTGAAAGAGCAAATTCATGACTTGGTTCATCTCCTGGACTTATGTCTCTGCTTAGGCAGCAGCTAGAAACCATAGCTAGGTGCATAATATCCCAGCTTCAATTGGTGCACGTGTTATAGCTTGCTTGGACTGGAAAGTCCTACAACAGAGATCCGTGCCCTTCTACCATGTGATTAGGCTATTGTGAAAGACAATAAAGGAAATTGAAAGACTAAGAGGATGAGAGACTGCAGATAGACCTCAATAGTGGTCCAGACATTATAAAATAGCTCCCCAAAGATGCATTGGCCTCACAGTGCTAGGGTTTCATTGAGTCACAAAAACTATTCCCTTGAGATGGACACTGGGGCAATGGTGGTAGAATTGAATTGCTGACTTATTATTTCATTAGACTTTTTGGCTTGAGTTATGTTCTCAGTAACCTCTATGCTGACTTATTGCAGGGTCATTATAGGGTTGCGTGGAGGAGGGATTGCCTTTTAAGATTGTCTACATGTGCAAAGAATTAAATATCTATTATTTTTTAAGGATTGGAAATTTTGATATAATGGAGTCAGTCGGAAGTGGGCTATTGGCTGTGATTTGAAAAACCACTGTAAATAATGTTCATTTGTAAATAAATAATATTATTAACCTTACATAAAGAGACAGGAACAGTACTGTTAAAAAAATTCAGCAGCTCATTATTTCAGAGAGCAAAAGTCAATGTATCAAGTCTGTATTAGACTAGTAATGTTGCATCTAAATTAATTACTGACCTGGGATCTGATTCTTGGTTTCCATCCAAGAGAGTGTTTCCCTGTTTATGCATGTGGGGTGTTTTAATCATAGAGGTTATTCATGGGATTCATTGTATAAAATAGGTGCGGCCTCACCCAGTTTTCTTGCTCATCACTGGAAATGTTTGTTTTGCAGACTATGTTTACTACTCAGGGCCCGTCTTCCTGAACACGAGCAAGATCCCAGAGGTAAGTTTTTCCTAATTCCTTCTAAATTTTATAAAGAAAAAAAACATTATTTGTCAAATGTGTAATAGGGTGCAGTAATGCTACTTTTAGAAATGAACGTATTGGAGAAGTAAGACATGTTAAAGAGGAATGTGGTTGTTGCAACATTATCTAGTAAAATGTCGTGCATAAGGATCATGTATTCTCATATGACAGCCTGGGAGCAATTGATATCATTGCTCGGCAACTGTGCAGGATAGGGGTACATAGCCTGACTCCCGGGGTTATTTGAATACTCTAGAGATAACTGTTACTACAGTGCATTGTAATTTTTAATGTGGCAGACAAAGATAATTAAAAACATCAGAGGAGAATCATTAACAATTTTAAGCTTTCATTAAGTTTCAGTGTAAATTAAATCAAATCAAATGTAGATCTTGTCCAAACAAATTGTGAAGAGTGGCTCCAAGTGTGCCACTCAATGACAAATAGCATTTTTGGCTTGGAAAAAAAAAGGAATGGTTGGAATTTTATGTTAGAAAATGCTAAGACCATAAGACAGACTAAAGAAAATTTTGGTTTGATCAGCAGAGCACTTCATAGGAGATCAGTGAAAGCATATGAGCAAATGATTTACTGGTAACCCTCTAATGCAATTGCGGAGAACTTGTGTTGTCAATGACTATTGGTCTTTCACAAGTCATTCGAGAGTTTTACTTTTCAGTTTATTTCAATGCCAGCTTCAGTTGCAGGATTGCTTTCGACAATTGCCATATATTGGGTTGTTGGCTAAGTTAACTAATTAAAAAAAAACAGCCACAGTAACATTCTGGACGAGAAGTGGTAGTCTCCACAAATTAATTAATTTCTTCAGAATTTATTCATTCCTTTCTTTTTCTTACAGGGAGAAAATGATGTAATGATTTTTATGGTCAACGAAGACCATAATACAATCATTTGTATTGACTTTTATGTCAATAATCAATGAGAAATTAATGTTTGCTGCTTTTCGAGCTAGCATTGTCTAGACTAGGGCTTCCCAAACATTTTCTTTCACTACCCAAAATCATTTATTTAAAAAAAATCTTATTGAACTTTGAGGACCAGCTGTAAGTCCCTTCTTTCAGCACCATCATAACTTTGAACGGTCACTGAAGGAATGGACGTAACTCAAGCATCACCTGTATCATAAAAGCAGTATCATTAAATGAATTCATATTATTTCAACAGATTACCATTCACAATTTCATCAATTTTTGTCTTAATGGGAATACTTTGGGAGATTTTTGAATATATTTTAGTACACATGACCATCTTAAAGTCAGTTTAAATATCCCCCTTGTCAGTGGTGGAATTCAAACTTTTTCATTCCTGTTCTGTGGGCGTGGCTTGGTGGGCGTAGCATGGTGGGTGTGGCAGGGGAAGGATACAGTAAAATCTCCATTCCCCCCACCACTCCAGGGGAAGGATACTACAAAATCCCCATTTCCTCCCCACTCCTGGGGGAAGGATATTGCAAAATCTCCATTTCCACCCCACTCTGGGACTAGCCAGAGAGCGGTATTTGCTGGTTCTCTGAACTACTCAAAATTTCCGCTACCAGTTCTCCAGAACCTGTCAGAACCTGTTGAATTTCACCCTTGCCCCTTGTGATGGGTAATGGGCTTGAATATTATTACCCCAAAAAAGCCCACTTTTACCCAATTTTGGGTACAGGGTAGCTCTTGACTTACGACCAGTTGCTTAGCAACCATTCAAAGTTATGACAGACCCCTCCCAAAAGGTACTTAGAACCCAGTTTCATTCCAACTTTCCCCCCAAGTCACATGATTGCATTCTTAACAACCTGTCCGCATTTATAGCTATTTACAGTCACATGACTGCAACTTATGTTTTGCCAGAGACTGGCATTTACCTCAGGTTTCTGGCAAAAAAACACCCATTGGCTAAAGCGGTTTCACTAAGTGATCGCCGTGTTCACCCAAAAACTGTCACAAAAAAGACAGTAAAATTGGCCGCAGTCACATAGCGATGTCCTTAACAACCAGCATGATTTACTACTGAATTCAACTTTACATAATTCATAAGCTGAGGGCTACTTGTAATTTATCTAGCTTTGAGAAGAACAAGCCTAGGCAGTTAAAATCAGCCTAAGCTTTAGAAGATCAAGGAGCGCTTACTTCAATCTACCCATTATAACATGTTGAAACAATGGAAAAGAAGGCTGATTCAGTTCAGTTGCTTTTTAAAAAGTTGAATGAACCTGATATATTCAAAATAATTCATCATTATACATTTAATTTTACTTTCTGTAAGTCTGCTTCCTTCTACAAAACACTTTATTAAAATTGTATGTGTTGTGCCTCTATTAGGTTTATTCACAAAAAATGAATTTCCCAGAGAAATTCCCTTTTCAAATTGCTGTAACTCTCTTCCTGGGGGTTCATTTTCCTATTAACTCCCATCCCCATCAAAGCAAGACTGAATGCCCTTTTTTCCCTCATCAGTCCAGCTCAGATTTAACATTTGGGATTTATGCAGGAACACCCAAGGGTGGTCAAAAGAGTCAAGATGTGGCCACCACTGTGTGATTAAGACTGCCATCTTGGTTTTTTTGACCATGTCTCCAGGGCAGACAACCCTGCGTGAAAATGAGTCTTTTGGAAGAGTAAGAATGACAGAGATCCACGCTCCTACGAGTCTGCAGCACTACATTGAAAACATCTTGCACTGAAAAACAAGGCCTGGACAAAGCAAGCTAATGAAGCCACAAATGGGCAACTGTTATTATCCACAGCCAGCTGGATCAATAAACGAGCAATTTTGCCCTCACACTCTTCCAGGAAAAAAGACAAGTCCATGTAGCAAGCTGGTCTCATCTGTGCTTGTATGGAGGGAATGCCATTTTGGAAATCCACTGCAATGTTGGACCCTCTCTGAACATACCTCAGCCAAGAGATCAGCTTAGTCAGATGGAGGACTGCCATTTTGCTCAGGAGACATGAGGGGAAATTACCTACTTACCATAATTTTGTTCTGGTTTCCTGGGCTGAACAACAGGAGTGGGTTCCACTTACCTTCGCTACCGGTTTGCAACCGGAGCGTGCGCACACTTCTGCGCGTGCGCAGATCATCCATGATGACATCTAGGCGGGTGGGTGGAGCCTCCCACCACCGTTACTACCAGTTCGCAAGAACTGGACCGAACTGATAGCAACCCACCACTGCTGAACAAAATAAGAAATTAACTCTGGCTGTTTCCCCACACAAAAGCTACAATTTATTACCTTGCCACATTATTGAATAAAAGGTTCTTTTCTGGAAAGGATTGTATTCTGTCAAATCTCACGGACAAATAAATAAATATATCAGCTGAAGAGAAGGATTCCATTCACAAGAATATATATATATAAAGGGCTCTCTGTCTTCGATACAGAAGACAGATTGCTTAGTTCTGTACATATACAGAACTAAGCAATATACAATATATAACCTTTATATAAAAAGTTAGTTAGATTTAATGAAAAGTTCACAGCTATGAAATAGTTTTCATTTGGGGTATTTGTCAAATGCTAGTCTCTTGCTTTGGAGATGCATGCATTTGTTTTGTTTTGTTTTTTATGTTAGTATTTAGTTAGTATTTTAGTTCAGCTTAAAGTTGTGCATGTGGTGTTTTTTCCTTCTGTTTTCCCCCACCACAAGAGCTAGGTTGGGCTGATAAAATGAAACTGGTTCAGTCGTATAATGAACTTCCAGCTTGGGGGGGGGAGGGACCTCATTCTGAGTCTCCCGGTGTCAACCCACACACCTTAATTGTTACATTGCACTCTTGAATGGCAACACGTATTTTGTTGATTCCTAGTTTCCATCTTCCCCCACAATCAGTTCCTGAGGAAAAGTGTCTAACTGGACGTGTTGGTTTGAGAGCCTTTTAAAGAGAAAATCCTTTTCTTATAACAGCTTCATAGCATGTTTTAGCACAATGAACAGTGTCCACTGTTCCCTCCAAGAAACAAAACTAACACTGCTAATGAAGTGGCTTCAGAAGCAAAAAGGAACACTACAGGAGACCCAGCACTGTTTTTGAATCACAAAAAGTTATCTTCTTCCAACTTGAATCTTTGATCCATGTAACTCTCGATTGTGTATGCGGGTTGACAGTAACAACCAGGTCATAGATCCAGGCTCATTAACTATGGCAGGGGTCTGCAACCATAAACATTCAAAGAGCCATTTGGACCCATTTCTAACAGAAAAGAAAACACTGGGAGCCACAAAACCCTTCTCGTGCCTGACTATTTCTTGAGCGGCCACAAAACTAGCATATGTAGTTGAATTAAATGTTCTGTTTTCTTCTGAAACTTTTCTTGGATTTATCCATGGTTGGATTACCGGGGGTTGAAAAGCTCAATAAATCACGTGCTGGCAGGTGTCGTACATTAGTGGTTGAATGAATGAATGAATGAATGAATTTATTTGTTTGTTTGTTTGTTTGTTTAATTTTATTTATATAAAATCCTTCTCCCGAAGGACTCAGGGCGGTGAACAGTCATAATAAAAACAATGTACAAAATAGAATTTAAAAGCAGATTAAAATAATTAAATCATAGGCCGAATTTAAAACTCTCATTTTAAAACCAATTTTAAAACCCCATTAAAACCAAATTAAAATCATTTATCCCATCAGAGCGTCTGGTTGGAATAACAGGGTCTTCACTCCATGACGGAAGGCGCGGAGGTCGGGGATCTTTCGTATGTAATTCATTCCAGAGGGCAGGGGCCCCCACAGAGAAGCCAGTCTACATTGTTTGGCTGACAGCACCCTGAGGAGGCCCTCTCTGTGTGAGCGTACCAGTCGGTGGGAGGCAATCGGTGGCAGAATGCGGTCTTGTAGATAGCCAGGTCCTAAGCCATGGAGCACTTTAAAGATGGTAACCAACACCTTGAAGCGCACCCAGAAGACCACCGGGAGCCAGTGCAGCTCACGCAAGAGGGGTATTACATGGGAGCAACGGGTCGCCCCCATTATTACTCGTGCAGCCGCATTCTGGACCAATTGGAGCCTCCGGGTGCTCCTCAAGGGGAGCCCCATGTAGAGAGTGTTACAATAGTCCAGACGGGAAGTGACGAGGGCGTGAGTGACTGTGCGCAAGGCGTCCCGATCCAGAAAGGGGCGCAACTGGGAAATCAGGCGAACCTGATAAAAAGCCCCCCTGGCCGACTTCCGGTTGGTGACTTGAGGCGACAGGGTGTCGGGTGAGTGATCGCTGCTCCCTTACACCCTTTACCACCGCGTTTTGGGGACCCCTTAGGGGCGCAGGTCCCGGAGAGACCTGCGGACAAGAGAGAGAGCTGGGCGAGCGAGAGTGTGGGACGCAACCCCCCCCCCCCCGCTGGACCCGGCAGCTCTGTCAAACCAACGCGGCGAGCTGGCCTTTTAATGGCGGGCCTGAAGCCGCAATAGCCAGCAAAAAGACGGGAGCTAAGAGGAAGATCTGAGGTGACGTGCCAGATCGGTTACCACCGTTCCATACCTGGAAGCGTTGGCGTGGAGAGAGGGGCCGGCGGAGTCGGGTGAGGAGAGATCGATCGAGTGAGGCGGCGACGAGAGAGGGAGCGGATTGTATTGGCGGAGACCTGACAAGCCGACCAGGAATACGCAAAGAGCAGTTTTACCATTATAAAGAGCTCTGGAGATCGTGCCGAGAGGGAGAGGAGGGTGAGAGCTAATGCGGCTGGCGCTGTGATTGGAAGCGGAGTGGAAAGCAAATAAGAGCTTGAGTCTCGATTCTTCTAAATCTTTTTTTTTATTCCTGTGAGCACCGTAAAGAAAGAGGAAGCGCGGCCATTATTGAGTGGAAGGAGGGAGTTGGCAGAAGATTGACAGGAGGACGATCTAGCAGAAGGATCTACCATAGAGAACTGCCGGAACGCATTGGAAACAGGGGGTGAGCGGAGAGAAGAAGATTGAATTGCCTTTCATCACTCCTCAAAAACTAAGATACATACAATTGGTGACATTTTGACATTTTGACTTTCACTGCCTACGTTTTAAGATTAATTGATTATTTATTTCCAGTATTGGAACTTTGATCGCGCTCTGAATAATAGTATTAATGGGAATTAATGATAAATGGTTAAGGAATATAGAGTATAGAATTTAAACACTGATCTTATCTTATTGCGATTGAATATATTTCCAGGTCTATATATGTATATATAAGGGTTTAGATTTAAAATTAGCAAATTAATTTCATAACTATAATTATTATATTTATATTTCCATATATAGTCAGTTAAAGTTATCTAGATATATTTATTTACATTTATTTATTATATAACATTTACTTCTATAGACAATATTAATTAATTTATTTATCTATTAATCTATTTATATTAATGGCATATATTAGCTTCGAACATTGATATTTAAGACTCATATTAATTGCTATATTAAGATTGGAATCAAGCTATATAAATTACGATATCTATATCTATAAGGTTGGATTTAAGGAAGATAGTTTACCGAAGTGAGGAATTGATTCCAATTAAATAAGATAGCAAACCTCTCAATAGACTTAAGAAGAGGAATTGCTAAAGCAAGTAAGGTAATACCATTGAATGGTCATTTGGAAAAATATTGAGAAAATTATAAAAGAACAAAAGTTAACGCTGAAAGAAATGGCAACAATGACATCGACAGTCCTAAAATCAGTTTAAAAAGTTCCATCTAACCCTGCATTAACAACACTATCCCCGGTAATTCAGAAACCCCTGGAAGGCTTACAAAAGACAGATAAGCCACCGCAAACCCCTACCCTCCAAACAGTACAATCCTCTCTATTCCTGATTCAAGAGACCATGCTTGCAATGCAGGAGAAATTATTAAATAGTCACTCCGAGCTAAAAACAGATATTCATGTCTTGGACGCAAAAATGACTGAGATCCAGGCCTCTATCGCAAATAATGAAAGGAGAATACAAGATGTAGAACAGAGGATGGATCAAAGCGAGAAAAAACTAGACATGGTAGACCGGACTTACGCGTTACAACATAAAGAAATTGAAGAGTCCCTGCTACAGTTGGAAATGGATAAGGCCTCATACTATATCCGTCTCCAAAATATTTCAGAGGAGAAGGAGGAGGACTTAAGTGATAAAATAGCCGGGCTGATAGCTGATGTCCTCCAGCAGGACAAACAAGATATTATTAAAGAACTTGATGAGGTCTACAGGGTCCAAACGAATTATGTTAGAAGAAACAGACTACCCAGGGAGGTCCATGTGAAGTTCGCCAGAAAGAAAGTGAGGGATATTCTCCTCAATATAGCGAGAGAAGAAAAGATTGAATTCCAAGGAAAGGAGGTGAATATCCTAAAACAGATTCCTAGGAGAGTGAGGGAGGTGAGGAAAAACTATAGGTTCCTGGCGAGCTACTTAAACAGAAGAAATCTCGTATTCCGGTGGATCCTACCAGAGGGGATGATTGTATCATGGCAAGGAAGAAAAGTTAAAATCGGCAACCTGTCTGAAGCACAAGATTTTCTAGATCAAATAAGAGGAGGAGAAGAAGAACAGACCAGCAAAGGAGAACTTGATACAGTAAACACGGAAGAAGAGACCTCGCAAGAGCAAATCACAAAAGAAGATATAGAGGAGAAGAAAAAAGAAGAAGCGGAAGGACAAGGAAAAAAGACCAGACCAGTAAGAGCGGTTACTCTAAAGACAAACAAGAACTAGAACCCGGACACAAAATAAGAAATGGACGGCCTAAAAATCCTATCATTAAATGTCAATGGCTTGAATGATCATAAAAAGAGAAAAATAATCCTATCAAAACTGGCAAAACAGAATCCAGATATAATCTGTTTACAGGAGGTCCATATAAAAGAAAATGAGGCAAACTTCTTAGAATTCACTAAATTTGGCAAGCTTTTTGTGTCACTAGCGCAGAAAAAGAAAAGGGGTGTGGCGATTTATGTAAAAAAGGGAATCGAGGCAGAATTAAAGCATAAGGATTCTAAAGGGAGAATCTTAATGGTAGAAATTAGGAGGGCCGATGCAAAAATGTTGTTGGTGGGAGTATACGCTCCAAACGAGAAACAGGGGCAATTTTATAAAAAACTACACGAACAACTAGGAAAGTGGGCCCAGGTGGAAATATGTATGCTAGGCGATTTCAATGGAATTGTTAATCCCCTGAAAGATTACAAAAGTGGAGAGAAAAAAAGGAATAAAAGGTTACCCCTGCCAAAAAGTTTCTTTGATCTTGTTGATGAAATTAATTTAATAGATATATGGCGTACTCTACATCCTCACGACTCTCAATATACCTTTTTCTCAAATCCACAGAATTCTTGGTCCAGAATTGACATGATTTGGACTACTAGAAAACTAGGTTTAGAAATCAAGAAAGCAGACATAAGTACAAACACGTGGACTGACCATAAACTTATGGAAATACATTGGCATTACACCAACAAGAGGCGACAACAAAGATGGAGTCTAAGATCCAATCTCTTGTATGACAAAGAATTTATAACAAAATTAAATGAAGAAATTAAACATTTTTTTATCGAGAATGGCAGGCAAGATACGGCGAAGGAAATTGTTTGGGACACCATGAAGGCGTATTTGAGAGGAGTGGCGATTTCGTACATGGCATATAAAAATAAGGAAGAAAGGAAAGTCAGAGACGACTATATGAAGGACTTAGAGGAAGCAGATAGTAAACTCCAACAAAACCCGGGAGATGAAATGGCCAAACAAAAATGGATGATGGTAAGACATAATCTTAACGTCCTGGACCAAAAAGAGCTGGCACAAAAAATTAAGAGGATAAAACACTATCACTTTGAAAACGCCAACAAGTCGGGGAGATGGCTAGCTTATAGACTAAAAAAAGAACAGGAAAAAAATCAGATTCTTATATTAGAAGGTATTAATGGGGACATTCTGACAAAAGAAACAGATAAGCTAGAAAGAGCGAGAAAGTTCTACGAAACCTTATATAAAGAGGAAGTGATTGATCCAGACAAAATTGTACAATATTTGATGGAAGCCAAATTGCCACAGATAGCAGAAGAAGAGAGAGAAATGTTAAACAATAAAATTACAATGGAAGAACTCAAATCTGCGCTTGCCAAAATAAAGAAAAATAAAACACCAGGCCCAGATGGCCTTCCGGGGGAAATTTATGTGAAATTTGAGGAAGAACTATTATTAGAATTGTTGGACATATATAATGAGGTGCTAGCGGGCACAAGAATTCCAGATTCCTGGAAGGAAACTTATATTACCCTCATTTTGAAAGAAGGTGCTGACCCAAAGCAGATAGTAAACTACAGGCCGATCTCTCTGTTAAACTCAGATTATAAATTATTCACTAGCATAATTGCGGAGAGACTAAAAAAAATCTTAAATGGCTGGATTCATAGTGATCAGAAAGGATTCCTCCCTGGGAGGCAAATGAGGGATAATGTAAGGACAATAATAGACGTCATAGAATATTATGAACAACACCCGGAAAAACAGCTGGTGCTGGCGTTCCTGGACGCCCAAAAGGCGTTTGATAACTTAAATTGGAAATTTATGATTAATCAAATTGATTTGATGGGATTTGGCACAAATTTTAGAAAGATGATCGAAAATATATACAACAAACAGAGAGCAAGTATATTAATAAATGGGGATAAGACACAGATATTCTGGATACAAAAGGGAGTTAGACAGGGATGTCCCCTGTCCCCCTTACTCTTTATAATGGTGCTGGAAATTCTATTGAGAAAGATTAGAGACAACAAAGAAATTAAAGGATTACAAATTAAGCAGGAAATTTTTAAAACACAAGCCTTTGCGGATGACGTGGCCTTAATAATGGAAGATCCCTTAAAATCTGGTCCCAAGGTGCTCCAGGAAATACAACAGTATGGTGAAGTCGCTGGCTTTAAAATTAACAAAACTAAAACTAAAATCTTAGTAAGAAATATGGCGGAGATGAACAAGAAACAATTAGAGAAGTCCTTGGAACTCCAAATAGCAAAGAAGGTAAAGTATTTGGGAATTTAGATTACTGTAAGATACTCCTCTTTAAAAGAGGATAATTACAGTCCATTACTACAAAAAATAAAACAGGACATAGATAGATGGAAGAAACTAAGACTATCTCTTACAGGTAAGATTTCAGCAATTAAAATGAATATTCTCCCCAAAATCATATTTCTGTTTCAGACTATCCCGGTGAATCTGGATAAAAAATATTTTCTAGAGATGGAAAGGAAGGTGCGAGATTTTTTGTGGGAAGGGAAGAAGGCAAGAATTGCTTATAAAACGCTGCAAGGGAAAAGAAATATGGGCGGCTTCGGATTACCGGATTGGCAATTATACCAGAAAGCGGCCAAGTTAGTATGGATCAAAGACTGGGTCACACTACAAAATAAGAGAATTCTGACATTAGAAGGCCACGATCTACAGGCAGGCTGGCACGCTTATTTATGGAGCCCAAAGAATAAAAAGAAACCATATTTTCACAGACACAAATTAAGGGAGACTCTGATTCAAACATGGGAAGAAATCAGACAAAGGTTTTATACCAAAATTCCGATTTGGCTTTCAATTATGGAGGCGTTGATCGCTACTAACAAAAGAGATATCGGAAAATTTGGCACATACAAAGATATATTGGACGGAAATGGTACTCTTAGATCTCGAGAACTACTAAATAATCAAGGCTTTAATTTGGACTGGTGGAGTTATATGCAGTTAAGCTCTAGATATCAAAAAGATAGGGACCAATTTGGGATAGAGACGAAGTATAGCAATTTGGATAAAATTATGTGGGGGATGGAAAAGAAAATGCTAGCCAGATTCTATAACTTTCTATTAGGAGAAGACAGAGCAGAAGGGATAGCTAGGAACCAACTTAGCATTTGGGAAAAAAATATCGGCCACAAATTAAACTTCAATGATTGGGAGGAGGCTTGGAATAGAAATTATAATTTTACCAAATCAGGAACTTATAGGGAGAATCATTATAAAATATTCCACAGATGGTATCTAGCTCCAGCTAGATTAGCAAAAATATTTCCTAATGCCTCACGAATTTGTTGGAAGTGTGGAAAGGAGATTGGCACCTTCTTTCATATGTGGTGGTCCTGCTCAGAGACAAAGAAGTTCTGGACAAAAATACAAACTTGGCTACAGGAAATAGTGGAAGAGGATATAAAATTATCCCCAGATATCTTCTTACTGGGAATGATGGGAGAAGGGCTCCACAAAGACAAAATACAATTAACGATTCACATCATAACAGCGGCCAGATTAATTTTTGCAAAATATTGGAAGGATAAACAAATACCTCCAGAGACGACAATAATAAGTAAAATCTTGGAATGTGCAGAGATGGTGAAATTAACCAGTATGCTTAAAGATGAGGAGAACTCAAAATTTAAGGCAGTATGGGAAAGGTGGTATATAAGGTGGAATAATAGAACATGATTATAAGGATATACTTATTTCTTAATAGTGATAGCTTTGAAGATACTTACTGTATATGCACTGTATATATGTAACTACACGACACCTCAGATGTCATCTGACATTCAATATTTTCTCTTTTTATTTTGTTAAAAAACTTTTTAAAAACCAATAAAGTATTTAAAAAAAAAAAAAAGCCCCCCTGGCCACGGCCATCATATGATCATCCAAAGACAGCCGTGAGTCCAGGAGGACGCCCAAGTTGCGAGCCATCTCTGAGGGGGGTAAGATCTCATCTCCAATAGTCAGCGATGGTGTGAGCTGGCTATAGCGGGACGCCGGAAACCACAGCCACTCAGTCTTGGAGGGGTTGAGTCTGAGCCCGCATCCAGATCCGCACGGCCTCCAAGCAACGGGACATCACGTCAAGGGCATCATTGGGGTGGCCTGGGGTTGAAATGTACAACTGGGTGTCATTGGCATACAGTTGACACTTCACCCCAAAGCCACGGATGATCTCACCCAGCGGCTTCACATAAATGTTAAACAGGAGGGGCGAGAGAACCGATCCCTGCGGCACCCCACAAGTGAGGAACCTCAAGGTCGACCTCTGCCCTCCCATCAACACAGACTGTGTACAGTCAGGGAGGAAGGAAGAGAACCACCATAAAACAGGGCCCCCCACTCCCAATCCCTCTAGCCGACGCAGCATGATACCATGATCGATGGTATCAAAAGCTGCTGAGAGGTCTAGGAGGACAAGAACAGAGGAGCAACCCCTGTCCCGAGCCCTCCAGAGATCATCAACCAATGCGATCAATGCCGTTTCCATGCTGTAACATGCCCTGAAGCCCGACTAACATGGATCTAGATAGACAGCTTCATCCAGGAATCGACCAAGTTGCCTTGCCACCACTCTCGACAACCTTCACTGCGAAGTGAAGGTTGGAGACTGGACAATAATTAGCTAAAACAGCCAAGTCCAGGGAAGGCTTCTTGAGGAGGGGCCTCACCACTGCCTCTTTCAGGGCAGCTGGGAAGACACGCTCATCCAGCGAAGTGTTGGTAATCTACTGAAACCAGCCTCGTGTAACCTCCCAGGAGGCCGGTACCAACCAGGAGGGACACAGGTCTAGTAAACATGTGGTAGCGTTAAGCCTAACCAAAATCCTGTCCATGTCCTCAGGAGTCACAGGGTCAAACTCCTCCCAGATAACAGTCTCAAGATTTGCCTCTGTCATCCCGCCCGAAACTATCCAATCAGAGTCCAGGCCGTGCCGAATCTGAGCGATTTTATCATGCAGATACTGCCCAAAATCCTCAGCTCTACCCTGTAAATAAGCAGAATAGAAACTGAATAAATGAAATTAAGGAGGGAAAAGAACAAGCATGAGCCCAATTTGTCTTTATGAGGAGCATCTGTTGGGATTGTTTTCTCTTTTTTTGTAATACTTGTAACACATTATCCTTACTGATTAAAATGACTCTAAAAATGAAAAAAGATTTTTGCATTTGGTACACTAGCTCATAGACAAGTCTGTTTAATTACAGCAACAGTCATGGGGCAATTGTGACCATCATGAGTGAGCTTCATGTCCCCTTCTTGTTCCTTTTGTTACAGTCACATTGCAATGGGGACTCAGTGTACCAATTCTAACACAGGGAAATCCTTGAGCCGCATGATTACCCTTGTTGGCAGTTGTCTCTTAATTTTTTCTGAAGAAATCCACACTGAAATAAAGGTGATCTCAGTGCAAACAAGCACTTTATAAATGTTGTACCAACTCAGACACAGAGCCACTGTTAAAAAAAAACAGTTTATCTAGCCCAATGCCTGAAGTGGCACAGCTACCTGGTTCAATATGCTTCGTTCCTCAACAGTAAATAGAAAAGGAAGAAGGGGGAAAGCATTTGGTATGTCTATAACAGGGGTCCCCAACCGGCACTGGGCCACGGTATGACCGAAACCATGCCACACAAACAAGAGAAACCCCATCCATGGGATGCAGGCAGCACGCAAAACCACACTCCCTCTGGTCCATGGAAAAGTCTTAACTCTGATATCTCGATCAACACCTTTTTTTTTTTTTTTTGGTAACAGATGCATTAAAAAGAAATACCCCTGCATTTCAAATGAAATTTTTCTCAATTCTGGCTCTGAAACTGTCAACCAAAAATGAATATTGTAGATGCAACTGATAGGATTCTGTCTTACTTCTGTCCTACTTCCAAACCACACCAATCTGGGAATGGGGTAGGGGTGTATATTTCCCCTAAAAGGGAGGCAGAAACTCAGCCCCCACCCCACCTTTGTCAATGGGCTGGGCTAGTCTATTCAACATAACAAACATCTACCTCCTTCAAGCAGAGCCATAATAGGAATTGCCCAAAGCCCTTCCATTATATCATCACTCAGCAAGACTCAAACAAACTTAACACAGAGACAACCTAAAAAGCTAGCAATGACTTTTGACAGCAACCAATCAGGATACTCTTCCTGTGCCCCAGGAAGTTTAGGAGTCTCTGGAGGCTGGGGACAGCAAAAAACGTCACTTCCTGTCCCACCAGGAGTTGGGAAATGGGCCGTTTCAGGCCTCCGGAGGGCCTCCAAGGGAGTGGGAAAGGCTGTTTTCACTCATTTTTTAAAAAAAATTGATTTATATGCCGCCCTTCTCCGGAGACTCAGGGCGGCTTACAATGCGTTAAGCAATAGCCTTCATTCTTTTGTATATTTTATACAAAGTCAGCTTATTGCCCCCACAAACTGGGTCCTCATTTCACCTACCTTAGAAAGGATGGAAGGCTGAGTCAACCTTGAGCCTTGGAGAAATTCGAACCAGCAGAAATTGAAGGCAGCTGTGTTAATAAGAGGGTGCACTAAACCACTGTACTATCAAGGCCCTTCCCAGATGCATAGAGAGGATCTGGAGCCAGGTAAGAAAGAAAAACAGGCCTTCCCCATGCCCCCCCCACAAGGCCCTCCAGACGCAGGAAACAGCCTGTTTCCCTAATTCTGGTGGGCCCAGAAGGCCCGAAAATCAACTGGCAGGTGTGTGCATGCGCCCCAGAGCTGAGATGGTGGGCCCACGGATATGGCTATGCATGCCACCTGTGGCACGTGTGCCATAGGTTTTGTTATTAATTTCCGAGGATCTGACCCAATAACTCCAGCACACAAAACAGATATTGAATCAGTAAGTCTTTATTTACAACATGTCTATCTATTACAGGTGATCAGCTGGAACAACCTCTGGATTTCGGAACAACAACTTATATACCTGAGAGGTGGGGTCAAGGTAAGGAGGAGTTAAGGGGGAGATCATGTGGGAGTGGTTTGTGTTAACCCTTACTTTGCCACGCTGTCTGCCTCATGTACTGTGCGTTAGGCATTTATATGTGACAAAACCCCCTCTAAATGCCTAATAGGTGATGGTGTGGGTGTTGGTCAAGATGGGAGTGTGCTACAAGCGAACACATAGTTTTGAGGTTAAGTAGGCGTGTTGTTTATGCTGTAGAGGTTTGGTGAGGATATCAGCCGTTTGTTCTACAGTCTCACAATGCATAGCCTTGATGAATCCAATGTTCGAAAGTTGTCTGACATGTCTGTGTTTAATGTCAATGTGTCTTGACCTTTGGCCTATGGCATCTGCCTTGGATATATCGATGGCCGCTTTATTGTCCTCGTGTATGATTGGGTATGTTGGTTTGGCCCAGATGCTGGAGAGTAAGTCATAGAACCAAGTTAAATTGTTGGCCGCCTTGGACAGGCATATGTATTCTGCTTCTGTGGTGGAGGTGGCCACTAATTTTTGCTTGCCCGTGTACCAATGCACTGGACTATTATTGATGAAAAATATATACCCAGATGTACTCTTTCTGCTCTTTACATCCCCTGCCCAGTCTGCATTAGCATAACAAGTTAAAATTGGCTCTTTAGATTTTTCTGGTTCCAGACATAAGCAAGACATAAGCAAGAGTCTAGACTGTGTTTCAGGTATTGTTTGATGGCCTCCCAATGATATGTGTTAGGTTTGCTGACATGCCTGGATAGGAGGTTGACGGGCAGGGTGATATCTGGTCTTGTCCAATTCGCGATATACAGTAGAGACCCTATGGTGGATCTGTAGAGCGTGTTGTCGTTGAATGAGTTGGCTTTGTTATGCATATTTTTTAAGAAGTCCGGTTGCATTGGTGTTTCACTGGGCTTTGCATCCATCATATTGCATTTATGTAAGAGCTCCAGGATTTTTTCTCTCTGTGAAAGTCAGAACCCTTTTTCGGTCTTGTTGATTTGGACTCCCAGATATTTGTTTACTTTTCCTAACATTTTTAGGGTGAAGTGTTTACCTAGTTCATCAGCAAATTCATCGCATTTGTGTTTATGGTGGCCAATGTATAGTATTGTTCACGTAGACAAGTACATATTCACTGGAAGTACCCCCTCTCTTGGTGAAAAAGCAGATGTCTGCTGATGTGGCTGTGAAACCCATTGTCCTGAGAATTTTGGCTAGGCACTCGTACCACCTTTTCCCTGATTGTTTCAGTCCGTATAGGCATTTGTTCAATAACCATGTGTCTCCCTTTAGTGTGTTTTTTCCTGGTGGGGCCTTGACATAAATTTCTTTGTCTAGTTCTGTGTATAGGTAAGCAGTCTGTACATCAAATTGATATACCCCGAGACCTAAAATGGATGCTACCACCAATGCACTTTTAATACTCTCAGCCCTGACAGTGGATGAGTATGTATCCGTGTAGTTGTTGGGATATTTTTGTGCATAACCTTGTGCCACCAATCTGGCTTTATATAGTGCCTTATTGTCCTCTAATGCCTTGATTTTAAAGATCCTTTTGATCCCAATTGGAGTTTTGTCGCTTGGGACCTTGGATGGGGTATATACATTTAGCTCCTTGAGACTGGCCATTTCCCTTTCCATGGCTTGCTCCCATTTGACTCTTTCCTCTGGTGGTAGTTTGAGTACTTCTTTGTAATTGTTAGGGGTTAAATTGTTAGTTTGTATCGACAATATATAGTCCTCAAATCTTTTTGGGTTTTTATTCCTGCTTGTCCTAATTGGTCTGGTTGGTTGCGTTTCTGTATCATGTAAGTATCTGGCTTCTTTTTGTGAGTGTGTCTAACTTTATGATGGGGTGGTCTTCCTTCCACTCTCTGGTATTTATGTCTTGGTGTTTTGGTTTGTGTTTACCTCGCTCCTCGTTCCCTGCCACAGATTGTCTAGTCTCTTCTTCTTTGTCATTTGTCTGTCCCTGTTTGGAGTATACTTCGTTTAGATGTATCGTTGACCAATTGGTATGTTCGTGAAATACTGCTATTCTGGATATTATAAATCTATTGTGTTTGTCAATGAACCTGAATCCCTTTGTCCCAGGTGGTGGTGGCCATGCTCTTGCTGTAGAACAGACTAAACATTTTTTGTATTAGTTCCAGAACAGTTAGGTGATGATTGATGCTGGGGTATATACTGGGTGAAATGCTAGCTATCAACATATAATATGCTTTGTGGTGCAGACAGTCCAATTCAAATGTCCATGGCTTTTCAGGAGGGTCAGTGATCAGGAATAGCAAGTTCTCCCTTAAGAAGATAACCTGGAGTTGTTGGTTCCACTCTAGGAGATTTGTCCCATCTAATCTTAACTTAGGAAAATCATTTGGCAATGTCCCTGTGCTGTGTGCGAGGCTACTTACAGGCTGTCGCTGTCCATGGATTTGGACGTAAGGGAACTCGCAATATGGCACGGGTATGCTTGCTGTTAGTCTGTACTGACTTCTTCTATGGTCTTTTCTTCTCTCTTTGTAGGTGGCTTCTGCGCATGCTCAGGATTCATTCTCGTCCAGGAATCGCCGGGGAAGGAGCTTGAGGCCCTAGTTCCTGGGTGGAGGCCCCATTCGATTGGATGGGTCCCCAGCTCGGTCTTGAGCAGTCTCAGGTGGTCGGTATGCACTTGGGATGTCATCTGGATCGCTTAGGTGCTCCTTGGACTGTTTTGGTGGCTCGGATGGCTCGCGGTAGTTGAGTGAAGGAGCAGGAGGCCTGGTCTGGTGTGGTAGCTGCAGGCTGGGACTGGGCTGAGATCCACGCCCGTCAGATGTTCCAGGTGTCTCAGTTGGGGCTGCTGGATTGGTGAGTGCCCGATTTGTCCTCTTGGTTCCGGAGTGGGTCTAGGCGGCGGCGTGGTGTGGTTCCTGGTGGGTTGCAGTTATAGCAGCATCCTAGTTCTGGCGGTCGCGTCCCCTGAGTAGTTTACGGTGGTGGTCTCTTGCGTGTCAGCTGCCTTTTCGGGCCCCTCCTGGGTACCCGGTAGCTTTATTTTTGTGCTGAAGGCCGCGGTTAACACCCATATGGCCTTATCAATGTCAAGCTTGGTAGGCCTGCTTATTTGGTTGGATTCTCATTCATCCCCTTCTTTTTCCCAGTTGCTCGCGAGTAGGCCTCGGCTCCCGCCTTGTAATTCAAATCTCGGGAGCCCCTTGGTGATTGGTCGGCCATCTTTGGTGATGTCACTGTCCAAGATGGCCACCGCAAAAAAGATGCAAATTCAGCCTCGGCTCTTTCTGTGGGGGTATAGTAAGGGGGCATACTTCCTACCATGTTGATGTTCGTGTGGTTCGGTTCAGATTCATCCTCTCCAGTCGCTGCTCCGCAGTCCTCGATCAGGCTTTGGAGGTTCGCGATGAGATCCTGGTTGGTTGGAGCTGACTCTATCAGGTTCAGCAATTTTCTCCTGAGGTCGCCTTCCTCGCTTGCGGTGGCCTCGGAGTCGTTTTCTTTTTCGGTTTCTACTCTCTCGATTTTGGCTGGGGTACCTGGGTTGGAGATCTGCTTGTTCGTGTCCAACGTCTCTCTTGGCATAGCTCCCGCAGGCCATAGCTGTGCTGCCATTTTTTTCGTAAAGGCTCGGGTGTTTGCTCTTCCGCTTGCTTCAGGCAGTTTAGGTGTTCCCGACATACCTTGGAGTAATTGGGCTAGTAACCATCCTCTGCTACCATATTGTTACTAATTTCCGAGGATCTGACCCAATAACTCCAGCACACAAAGCAGATATTGAATCAGTAAGTCTTTATTTACAACATGTCTATCTATTACAGGTGGTCAGCTGGAACAACCTCTGGATTTTGGAACAGCAACTTATATACCTGAGAGGTGGGGTCAAGGTAAGGAGGAGTTAAGGGGGAGATCATGTGGGAGTGGTTTGTGTTAACCCTTACTTTGCCACGCTGTCTGCCTCATGTACTGTGCGTTAGGCATTTATATGTGACAGGTTTGCCATCATGGTGGTAGGGTAAGAAGTTGCAGAAAAGAAATACTTCATTTACACACAACCCTTTGGTATTGTTGGAGGAAAAATCCAGTTCAGTTCCAAGTCGGGAGAAAGAGGCTGGAAATAAAATGGAGGCTGATTGGAAAGAAGGACTCTGTTTATTGTTGAGCATGTAGTGCTGGGACAGCTGACAAATTTATTTGATGGGTACATGTATTTTTATAGGGTTGTGAGATGCTGCTAGGCGGTTGTGCAATGTAGTAAGCCTGGTGTCTTTTGCTATTCTAATGGTGGTGGGTTAATCCTATTATGTCCTAAAGGTCAGGTCCTGTTCTTAGAATTTGGGTGGAGGATGTAGATTTTAATCCCAGCAACTGGAGCTGAAGGTGTTTTGCTTGTGTATAGGCTGACCTGGATTTCTTAATGGGCACAAAATATCCATCTCTAAAGACTTTGGGCATCTGCTGGAGGCTATTGGGGCTGCTTTCTGCCTTTGTTAAGATGTTTCCTCCTTTGGGGAAATATAATATTCTGCCTCTTTTAATATTCCCCAAAATATTTCATTTGGGGGGGCTTCCTACAGCATGGGGGGGGGGGATCCACCTATAAACCATCTATGGAGACTCAATCATCCAAGTCATAGTTGTTCCAAAGTCCTTTTCAAAATCTTGAGCTTGTGCCACACCACAGCAATCCTCTCCCAACTCATGTACAGTCTGCACTGGGTTTTCCAGGGCCTCCAGCATCTCCTTGTGATGCCCCCATGCTCTTTATTTGGGATTCCTTCTGCTTCCCACATAATGACTTTTACCTGTCTGTAGTTACAAGAACAACCAGGACTGCCCGGGTTTCCCTCACTAAGCATGTGGTGTCCCACTTTATGATTGCATTGCTTAACCACAGCAATTCCAGTCGTAACTCAAGAATTACCTGTATATTCTTATTTTTCTCCTCTCTTGTCTATTTTTCTTTTCATTTTTTCATATGCACTTTCACTTTTTAATTTTTAATCCTCTTGTTATTTTAGCTTGTATAAATTTTAATGTTTTATTATTGTAAGTTTTAATAAAATTACATTTTTTAAAAAAATGTCCATTGGTCCCTGGAAATGAAGGCAAGACTCCGAAGCTTTCATCATTAGTATATGATGCCATACTAATATCTGCTGCCATCCTGTGTCCAAAAGTCTTTTCTTCAGTCCTTTTTTTTTTTCTTTTCTCTGATAAGAATCTTCCATGATTATTGAAAGGTAGATAGGACAAAAACCGTTTCACTGGAAAGTCTTGATTTGATTTTTTTTTCTTAATGATCAAAATAAGCATGAATACATTAAAAGCTTGAAAAAGAGTTTTTCTTCTGTCTAAACATGGACTTGAAGTGTTGGTGAGGAACCCATTATGGATTCTTCATTATTAGCAGAAACCAGCGTGAAACTGAATGCAGAAAATAACTAACCTGGTTTATTGCATTTATATTAGAAAGAGGAAGTGGGCAGGCTAACTATCAACCCTGACGACAAGAAAGGCACCATTATTACACAGACTCTCCTCCACAGAGATCATGAAAGTGCTCCAGATTCTTCCTGTCCTCCTTTCACTGATTTATACCACCGTCAGCTTCACCATATGGCCTACACACATAATCTGCAAGAACAAAAATTTGGAAGTGAGCTACAGAAGCTGTGGTGAGAGCTCATACTTCTGCTTAACTTTTTACAATGGCCTTGTTTTGTACTAGCACCTAGTGCAGTAGGTTGCGCAATAGACTGTTTGCTGGACGTATTTGATACTTCAGGTCTGGATGAAGACTGATTTGGGGCAATTCTCTTTTGGCAGATTTCATTTCCACAGGACTGAGAAAATATGAATAAGACATGATTTTGAGGACCCAGATTGTTGGGGGCAATATGCTGACTCCGTAAAACCGCTTAGAGTGGGCTGTAAAGCACTGTGAAGCAGTATATAAGTCTAAGTGCTATTGCTACTTTGTATAATGGTAACAGAGAATAAATAATGTGTGACAAACCTGCTCATTTTAACCTTATCGTATATTCTCTAGTCTAACATTTCAGAAGCATTTTTAATAGAGAAGACAAAACTCTGATCTGGTGAATGGAGCTTTAATGCAGATTCATCTTATGCGAACCAACACCCCCACCCCCACTTGGAATGGTGAGAATCCTGATTTTTCCGTCCCCTCCGTCATCTTCTTCTGCCCCTACCTGAGTAATAAACAAGGCAGTGGGGACGTTTCCTCAAGTCGTGCAAATCTGATATTTCCCTTTTCAGGCTTCGCCAGGCTTCCCCCATGCAGTGAGCTTCTTAGATTGGCAGCACTTCCCATAGACAGTTGGTTTTTCTAATCTGCTGGCAGAAAAAAGGAGCAGGCACCTCTGAAATGAATGAAAATGAATCTGCTTGGCAGTGCTTCTTTCCAAAGCTTTCCAGCTTGACTGGCTCTGTGCCCCAGTTGCTGCCCTGATGCAGAGGGGGTGAAGGGAATGACTTCACAGATATCTCATTCATATGAGGCACGTGATATGAAAAGTGATCAGCAGCACATGAAAGCCCAAGTGTTTGTTTGTTTGTTTCAAATTCATCCAAATACAAAAGCTGCCCTCTGTGAGTTTGCCTCCTTCCCTGAAGCTCAGGCACCGCTTTCTGTACCTTCGCGGAAATTAAAACAGACATGGAAAAAAAACAGTGAGGGACACAAGGAGTAAATAAATATTTGGAATGAAATCTTTTACTAGTCAGTTCCTAGGAGACGAAATCAGCTTTCATCTTATTATAAGCGGATCTCCTGTAGTAGACACAGGACAGCTTATCATTGAGGAGGCAAAATAAAGAAGGCTCCTTTTTATGAGTCAAACGATGACTTCATTTTAGTTAAAATGCTGTCTACGCCACCTGTCTGTGTATCAATATGTGCCTGCAATCCATTTCTAGCGCCCTCAGGAACTGACATTCTACATGAGATCCAGCTGTTTTATTGCTAAGCTATGGACCCCAACTCAAAATAGGACCATTTCTCCTGAAGAAATCAAACCTTGGTTTTTATGTAGGCTACTATATTGCCGAGAAAGAACAGATAATAGCAGTAACAGATGCATACAATCCATTGGTTCATTTACAAGGATAGGATAGGATAGCATAGCATAGCATAGCATAGCATAGGAATAGGATGGGATAGGATAGCATAGCATAGCATAGCATAGCATAGCATAGCATAGCATAGCATAGGAATAGGATAGGATAGGATAGCATAGCATAGCATAGCATAGCATAGCATAGGAATAGGATGGGATAGGATAGGATAGGATAGCATAGCATAGCATAGCATAGGAATAGGATAGGATAGCATAGCATAGCATAGCATAGCATAGCATAGGATAGGAATAGGATGGGATAGGATAGCATAGCATAGCATAGCATAGCATAGGAATAGGATAGGATAGGATAGCATAGCATAGCATAGCATAGCATAGCATAGGAATAGGATGGGATAGGATAGGATAGGATAGCATAGCATAGCATAGCATAGGAATAGGATAGGATAGCATAGCATAGCATAGCATAGCATAGCATAGGATAGGAATAGGATGGGATAGGATAGCATAGCATAGCATAGCATAGCATAGGAATAGGATAGGATAGGATAGGATAGCATAGCATAGCATAGCATAGCATAGGAATAGGATGGGATAGGATAGGATAGGATAGCATAGCATAGCATAGCATAGCATAGCATAGCATAGCATAGCATAGCATAGCATAGGAATAGGATAGGATAGCATAGCATAGCATAGCATAGCATAGCATAGCATAGCATAGCATAGGATAGGAATAGGATGGGATAGGATAGCATAGCATAGCATAGCATAGCATAGGAATAGGATGGGATAGCATAGCATAGCATAGCATAGCATAGCATAGCATAGGAATAGGATGGGATAGGATAGGATAGGATAGCATAGCATAGCATAGCATAGGATAGCATAGCATAGCATAGCATAGCATAGCATAGGAATAGGATAGGATAGGATAGCATAGCATAGCATAGCATAGCATAGGATAGGAATAGGATGGGATAGGATAGCATAGCATAGCATAGCATAGCATAGGAATAGGATAGGATAACATAGCATAGCATAGCATAGCATAGCATAGCATAGGAATAGGATAGGATAGGATAGCATAGCATAGCATAGCATAGGAATAGGATAGGATAGGATAGGATAGCATAGCATAGCATAGCATAGCATAGGAATAGGATGGGATAGGATAGCATAGCATAGCATAGCATAGCATAGGAATAGGATAGGATAGCATAGCATAGCATAGCATAGGAATAGGATAGGATAGGATAACATAGCATAGCATAGCATAGCATAGGAATAGGATAGGATAGGATAGGATAGCATAGCATAGCATAGCATAGGAATAGGATAGGATAGGATAGCATAGCATAGCATAGCATAGCATAGGATAGCATAGCATAGCATAGGATAGCATAGCATAGCATAGCATAGCATAGGATAGCATAGCATAGCATTGCATTGCATTGCATAGCATAGGAATAGGATAGGATAGGATAGGATAGGATAGAATCTGAACAGGACCTTGGAGGTCTTCTGGCCAAGCTCCCTGCTCAAGCAAGAAACCCTATTCTATTTCAGACAAGTGGTTATCCAGTCTTTTCTTTAAAACCTCCAGTGGTGAAGCACTTCCAATTTCTGAAGGCAAACTGTTCCACTGATTAATGGTTCGCACTGTTAAAAAGTTTCTCCTTAATTCCAGGTTGTTTCTCTCCTTGATTATTTCCATCCATTGTTTCTTGTCTTGCCCTCTGGTGCTTTGGAAAATAAATTGACCTCCTCTTCAACTACAGCTGTTAGAAGCTATTCTTTTTGCATTATTCCCTCATTCACATGCCCCAAATAAAGAAAAGAACTGGAAATCAGGCTTCTACATATCAACTATTTTGTGTTTAGCTGAAATGTCATCTAATTCAAGTGAATGCAATCTTACGTTCATCAACTTGGAAACAAGTCTCACTGAAATTCATAGGATTATTTCTCAGTAAACATAGTTAAGCTCAAGATGTACATGCTTTTGTACATCTTGTACAAGCCAGAGTCAGAGACTGTCTTCAGAAAGCTGGAGATTTGTCCAATATAATAAGTTTAACTTTGGGGCTCAGTGTTTCTTGTATGTAAGCATATTGCAATGGGCTAAGGTTTTTTAAAGTATTTTTTAAACTCTACAGATTGAGTACTGAATACATAAAATGCACAAACTGACTTTAAAGTAGCCTTCAATTTATTTGGTAATGTCATTTGTTCCTTTAATCAATGGGCATTATCAAAATGTCTGTAAATTATCTTAATGAGTCACTATTGATCTACTGAATTTACACTTGATTGTTCAACCAGACAGCGGTAGCCAAGGTGACTAGCAGTAATAAAAATAAAATATAGAAAACCACTTTATTTAAAATCATAATAAAAAGTGTTTGGGGTTTTCTTAATTAAAAACCTACAATTATACCGCCTCAAAATTCAGTTTATTCACCAAAGGGTGGTCAGAACAGAAACAGGTCTGTTTGTGAGACAGAAAACAAGCATGAATGTTGCATTCAGTAATATTGAATGTAAAAAAGATGTTGAAACTCTAGAAAAAGTGCAGAGAAGAACAACAAAGATGATTCCAGGACTGGAACCTAAAACATACGAAGAACGGTTGCTAGAACTGGGTATGTCTAGTTTAATGAAAAGAAGGACTAGGGGAGACAAGATAGCAGTGTTCCAATATCTCAGGGGGTGAGATAAAAGAAGAGGTAAGAGATAAAAAAAAGAGTCAAGCTATTCTCCAAAGCACCTGAGTGTAGGACAAGAAGCAATGGGTGGAAACTAATCAAGGAGAGAAGCAATTTAGAACTAAGGAGAAATTTCCCAACAATTAGAACAATTAATAAGTGGAACAACTTGCCTGCAGAAGTTGTGAATGTTCCAACACTGGGAATTTTTAAGAAGATGTTGGATAACAATTTGTCTGAAGTGGTGTAGGATTTCCTGCCTGGGCAGGGGGTTGGACTGGAAGACCTCCAGGGTCCCTTCCAACTCTTCTATTCTATTCTATTCTATTCTATTCTATTCTATTCTATTCTATTCTATTCTATTCTATTCTATTCTATTCTATTATGAGCCCAATTTGTCTTTATGAGGAGCATCTGTTGGGATTGTTTTCTTTTTTTGTACTTGTAACACATTATCCTTGCTGATTAAAATGTCTCTAAAAATGAAAAAAGATTTTTGGATTAGGTACACTAGCTCATAGACAAGTCTGTTTAATTACAGCAACAGTCACATGAGCGAGCCACAATTGCCATGCTTCGTTCCTCAACAGGAAATAGAAGAGGAGGAAGAGGGAAAGCATTTGGTATGTCTATAACAGAGGTCCCCAACCAGCACTGGGCCACGGTATGACCGAAACCGTACCGCACAAACAAGTGCAGCCCCATCCATGAGATGCAGGCAGCACGTGAAACCACACCCCCTCTGGTCCGTGGAAAAACCTCTCTCCACAGAACCGGTTCCTGGTGCCCCAAAGGCTGGGGGCCGCTGCTCTATAAACAATTAGGGCTTAGTGGTTTTACTGGGGTAGGGAATCTTTAGATGCACTATGAAGGGTATAAGCAAGAACACCCCAACTCACATCACTAAGTGGAGATTTTGTCTCCAAAGTCTTGCTCTTGTGACAGTATAGAAAAAGTGTGTTCAAACAGTGGCCCATAGCCCAATGAGGCCCTGGACAACTATTAATATGGCCCCCACAAGATTGTAAACTTTTAATATTATATATATATGTATATGTATATGTATATGTATATGTATATGTATATGTATATGTCTTAAGTTTTCGCGGGTGTGTATATGCAAAAAATTAAAATCTCGGGTGTTTTCCCGCATCATGTTAAATAAGTTAGTTAAAATGTTTAAAATTCTGGTTAAAATCCTAGCTTAAAATCTTCTAAAAATTCTTACAGAGCACTCTGCAAGGTCCTTTAAAATCTTAGCTAAAATCCTACCAGTACCTTAAAAGTTTTTCTTATAGCAACATTTCGACAGGCTCACAACCCTGTCATCTTCAGGCTCTTATTTAATTTAGAAGCTGCGGGTGTGTTGCGAGGTCGGAGCTGTCGCTTTTCTATGTTTGCTGCTGCTGACATATGCTGGTTAGCCTGTAACTCTGTGTTGTGACTGGAGGACAGCAGTTTTTCTTCCTGCTTCCTCAACCTGGCTGTTTGGCTACGTGTTACAGGCCTAACTTTCTCAGGTTCTCTATTATTATCTGTCTGCTGTAGAGGGGAAAGATTCTGGTAGGCATCCCAGCACCCTTGATTGTTAGTTGAGATCTCAGCCTGTCTTCTGGATCGATCCTCTCTCTCTCCCTATTGCTAGCCACCCTCTGCAAAGAAGGAAGAATTTTGGCAGGCCTTACAATACCACTGGTTGCTTGTTGGAATCTCTGCCTGATTCCAACTCTGATTTTAACCAGGATTTTAAACTTTTTTAACTAACTTATTTAACATGACGCGGGAAAACACCCAACATTTTATTTTTTTGCATATATATACACATATTAATTATATTAATATGGCCCCCACAAGATTGTAAACTTTTAATTACACACACACACACACACACACACACACACACACACACATATATATATATATATATATATATATATATATATATATATATATAAAAAATACTTTTTTAGTCAGGGTTTTTTCCTATGTAGATCGAGTTGTTTACATGACCATAGTGGGGTGATATCTCAAATCACCATTTTCAGGCTTTTTCAGACATTTTGTGTTGTTTGTTCTGAGACTTATGGGAGAATGTAAACAACTCGATCTACATAGGAAAAAACCCTGACTAAAAAAGTATTATACATTTGAACCTATGAATTAAAAGAATATATATACATATACACACATATACATATATATATATATATACACATATTAATTAATTGTATATTGTATATGTGGCCCAGACAATTCCTCTTTACTCAATGCATCCCAGGCAAGCCAAAAGGTGGGACATGCCTATAGAGTGTAATTTAGCAGAGTCAGAGAAGAGAGTTCAATTTGCTAATATCTTGCCATCATATGTACATAAGCAAGGTTTTCCTAAATATGCTTATAAGGCTACAAATCTCTTTTTTCATGATTATTCTTTTAATTTTGGAAGATATTTAAAAAGATCTTTAAAAACCAAGAAAAAAAACAAAGAAAAATGAGATTTATAAGCATTAAAAGATTAAATTAAAAGCCAACTGTATATTAAAATAACTGATATCCGTTTATAAATTCAGAACATTATTAAAAGTTATATAACAATTAACAATAGCAGACAGTCTAATATGAATTATAAATCACAATGAGAAATTACAAAAAAAAATATATGTCAAACCTAAGAATTAATTCTGTTCCTATTTTGCAAATCAAAGATAAGCAAAAATTTTAAGGCCACATTTCACAGTTCATTTTATAGAACTGTAATCCAAGCATGATTTCTCAGCTGAATTCTGTTTTCCAAAGGTTCTTTGAGGGAGAAAAGGAGATTTTTAAAAAAATAAAGATGGCAGCCAGAGTCACATAGTCAAAGCCTTGTCCTTTTTTATGTGCAGTGCATGCAATGCACATAAAAAGAAGCCAGGGCTTCAATCATGAAGTTATGGCCACCATCTAGATATTTTTTTTTCATCCTTTCATGATATCAATATTTTGAGGTAGTCTTGACCAGGAAACCAAGTCCACTCCTTTAATTAGAATTATATTTATAGATAGACATTCTAGGAACAGAATCTTGAAAGCCTAAACTGTGTTTTTCCTTATATCCTTATATCCCAAAGAATTTGGGCAGAAACAGACTGAGTTTCTTCCTAATGTTTTGTTTCTCAGACTTAAACATGTTTTGTACATGTTGTTCTAACCATCTCTGCATAGGTTCTCCAACATCACCCCTGGGCCTCTCTTCCCTAATTTCTCCTTAGTTCTAAATTGCTTCTCTCCTTGATTAGTTTCCACTCATTGCTTCTTGTTCTACCCTCAGGTGCTCTGGAGAGTAGTTTGACTCCCTCTTTGTGGCAACCCCTGAGATACCGGAACACTGCTATCATGTCACCCCAGTCCTTCTTTTCATAAGGCTAGACATATCCAGTTCCAGCAACCGTTCTTTATATGTTTTATCCTCGAGTCCCCTAATCATCTTTGTTGTTCTTCTCTGCACTCTTTCTAGAGCCTCAACATCTTTTTTACATCATGGCGACCAAAACTGGATGCAGTATTCCCAGTGTGGCCTTACCAAGGCATTATAAAGTGGTATTAACACTTCACATGATCTTGATTCTATCCCTCTGTTTATGCAGCCTGGAACTATGTTGGCTTTTTTGGCAGCTGCATCACACTGCTGGCTCATATTTGATCCTTCCTCTTTGCCTGGCTGGTAGATTCCCAACAGCCATGGAGGTTCATAGGGTGATTTAACCCAGTTGTAGTCTTTTGGCTCAGCTAATCTATATATTTATATATATTAAGAGGAAGGAGTATTATGTACATAGCCTTGAATCTCTAAAGCAAAGAAAGGATACATATCTAACAAATAAACAAATGAGATAAACTCCTATTTGAACATTTGATTCAATTTAGATTTGCTGTGTAATTCAGTTCATTCTTTCCAATCAAACTATCATCAGTGCAGTTTGATTCAGACATCTGAACTACTTTGGAAACAGCATTTCTAAAGGCATAGAATCTAGCATCAGAATGCCTGATTTGAGTCAGATCACTTTGCTAATTCTGTTTGGAAATATACTTCAGTTTAGAGATCCAATCAAATCGCCTTTGAACTGAATTACCAAATCAAATATTCAAGAATGAAGGTGTTTTTTTAAAAACAACAACAACCCACAGACAACACATCAGGAGGGGGATTTTATAAAACAAGTGGTTCTGAAGAAAAAGGTCTAATTTGGCAAGTGGCTCTGGAAAAAAAATGCATAGAGAGAAATCTAGAAATTCAACAGGGCTGTCTGTTTCTCAAGCATGGAGGGGAAATGAGAGGTTGAAGTACAGCATAATTTCCTCCTGGGAAAGGAAGAGAAACATTTTGACTCTGTGAGAATTCGGGAAGTGTACATTTTCAGCCTGCGGATAGATTGATGGATGGGTGGGTGGGTGGAACAGAGTAACTCAGCAAGCAGTAAACTGGAACTCACCCCCCCCTCACATCTGTCCATTTTTCTGGCACAACCTATTCTGCACCAGTTTTTGGAACTGGTGAGACAATAAAGAGGAGAGAGGGTTTTATAGTCTGTGTAGAGCATTTTCCTTTTATCAATTCATTACCCACCCCCGCAACCTGATATTCAGACAACTGGTAAAACAAGGATGGCTGACAAGTTAGACATCATAAAACCCAGACTAACACCATCAACATCTATTATTTTAGAAAGATTATAAAATCATTATATCAACTAGTTAGCACCCCCAAGCTCATAATCATGTGTGCCATCAGCTGCCTGCAAAGGCTCAAATTACCCAAAGCAGCAACATTATTGGAAGGAGGGGGAAAAATAAAAGCACAAACTGCAAATACACAGACAACAATTTGCCTTTTTCTAAAAAGAAAAAGGGGAAAAAAGGAAAAAAACAGAAAAAACTTCTTTATCTAAAAAACATACCAACCAACAAAATACCAGCTGCTGCACATCTGTTCCTGTTGCAGGAATATAACTAATCTATAATATAACCTTGAAGACTTGATTGCAAAGTCTGAAAATGCTACAAGTGACACCTGTAGCAAACATGTCCCTTTATAGACCATTTTCGATGCTGTATCATCTGCAGGCATGAATGGGGGAGGGGAGGAGAAATATTTTTGTGCAAAGTCAAACAGCTAATCTAAAACCAGCTGAGGACAAAAAGGGGAACTGATAGCACAGAAAAGAGATGTCAAGAGGTTGGTGTTAGAAAATGGTTACATAACCTTATGATATCTTAGTGACGGTGGGATTGCAAAATAATTGTTGAAAGTGTTAAGGAAGCAAAAATATTAAACAATGCTCTGTTAGCATATAATGAAAAAACGAAAACAAAACTGGCTTTGACAGGTACAGAAGAAAGCATAAAGGATTCTATTTCTGTTTCCTTACAATACTATCTTCCTTGTTACTTGTGGCTTTGTTTTGATAATCAAAGCACAAACTTTTATTAAAATAGATCTTAATGCTTCCATTGGGGCAGAAACTGCATCTGTTGGTGAGAGAGAGATCACAAAAATATATTTTTAAAGGCATAAAGAAAACTTCTGATGCACAAGGTTATATGTGCTACGTCTGTTTTCGACTATCAGATGAATATATTATAAGATATTATGCTGGTGTTCTCTATTTGGGGTCTCTTTCTCTCCATTCATCCTATGTGCCATGTAGTCACAGAAACAGGCCACTCATTTTGAAGAAAACAAGGCTGCTGGTGCTGCAAAATTACCTACACTGTCCATGTCCAAAGGGGAATGCCACAGAACAGTTTGTCACTGTTCTGTGGACAAGTCTGCTAAAATTAAACATAGCATCTACATCAATGGTGGGAGACAAAATTTTATACTACCAGTTCTGTGGGCGTGGCTTGGTGGGTGTGGCAGGGAAAGGATACTGTAAAATCTCCATTCGTTCCCCACTCCAGGGGAAGGTTACTGCAAAATGCCCATTTCCTCCTGATCAGCTGGGACTCGGGAGGCAGAGAATAGATGTGGCAGGGGCCACTCAGAGGTGGTATTTACTGGTTCTCCAAACTACTCAAAATTTCTATTACCGGTTCTCCAGAACTGGTCAGAACCTGCTGAATACTACCTCTGATCTATATCTCCACAGAATAACAGAGAAGAAAAACTACAAAACATATAGGTATAAAATTATTCTGTGTAAGGAAGTCAGAGAAATTTCTGAGATTGATCTATGGGGCTGATACTTAAAGGGAGATCTGAGAAGGCCAACTATCCCTGGAGGTCTGCCAAAAAAATTGAGGAGGAACTTGGAAAGTTGGAGAGCTTCTTTGCTGGTCCAGTCACATTCACTATACTATACTATACTATACTATACTATACTATACTATACTATACTATACTATACTATACTATACTATACTATACTATACTATACTATACTATACTATACTGTCACATTCTGAAGAGGCAAGGTGCTTCCTGTTTAAATTTCAACACTGCCATTGCAGAAGTGGCATTTCAAGGCAAGCTGCAAAGAAAAGTCTGGTCCTCCACATTTGCTTCTACTCAGGAAGCTTGGTTGCTTAACCGAGTTATGATGTCAAGAGGACAAGGGCCACAGGCTTTGAATTTCCTTCCCTGTTGAATCTCCCAGGCAGAAAGCCGAGTGATCCACAGAGATCACGTCCACAGGAACTGTGAACATGATTGAATTGAAAGCAAGTTTAAGAAATATCTTTCTGGTGTTTTATCATCTACGCTATTATAAATCTTATCTAGACTACTGTAAAATCAATCACTCCTGGTTTGCATCTTATTTTTCTCTGCAGATCCTCTGCAAGATGTTGATTTTAGTGTTGACAGTTGCACCTATGCTACCGAAAAATTTTTTACCATGCAATTAGCAACTGTTTTAAGTAAGTATAGCAATTCACTGCTCTGTTGTGCTGCATCACAATACAAATAGGCAGTTGTTCACTGGTTAGGAGACTGCTTTGGGTCCTGAATTAAAATTATCAGCTACAAATTATTCTTTTTCTCATTAGATTTTGGTTCTAAAACAATTCTGTGCAGCTGACAAAATCAAAGAGAAAACAGAATAAAAACACAGTACTTCACAAATAAGCATATGTCATCCAAGTGCTCCATAGACATGTGTACAAAAACCTCATTCAACAAGGGGGGCCCCAATTCACCCTAACCCAAAACCTGGGGGGAAAGCCAGGTCTTCAGTGCCTTCTGGAATGTGATCAGGGTGGGAACCACATGATCTGGGGCACGGGGGATCTCATTCCAAGGGCAGGTACTGCAATAGAGAAGGCACTTTTCCTGGGTCCTAATAAATGCCATTGTTAATCCAAGGGAGGTGGAGCACACCAACTCTGCCAGCCTGCGCTGGCCAAGCAGAAACTATGGGATATTTGCAGTGGTGGGATTCTGCCAGTTCTAGGCAGTTCGGCTGAACCATTTGTTAAATTGCTGGCTCACCCTGCCCCTTGCCCTGCCCCTCCACATCACTGGGCGAGGGGTGGGCGAGCCAGCAATTTAACAAATGGTTCGGTGTTTTTTTATAATTTTATTGGCCTCGCAGCTGCCGCAGGGCTTCAAAGAGCCGCCCTACAGCTGATCAGTGTTAAAAGAAAAGAAATGAGTAGACTGATGCCTGCAAAAATAAATGGGTAGACCCAGTGGTGGGATTCTACTTCGGTAGAACCGGTTGTTAAGTAGTTAAGCCAGTGGTTGCCAAACTGGGTGGTACTGCCCCCTGGGGGGGCAGTGGAATGCCTTAGGGGGCAGTAAGAGGCAAGGGGGGGCGGCAGGAGGGGCTAAATGGCAAGGAGGGTGGCCCCCACCCTTTGCCCTGTGCCTCGCAGTACTTACCTCCTTGCAAGCAAACAGCAAGAAAAAACAGCCCCTTCAGCTTCCGCATCGGTTAATTAGCACAAGTTGATTAGATCGGCCTCCCGCCTCTCAGCTGATTTGCTCTCAGCTGTTTTGCCAGGGCTCTATTGCTCTCTGCAAAGAGTGCTCGAGCAGATTTTTTTTCCTCCTAGCTATGCTGAAAAAGCAAAACCAAAAGTGGAGCAGTGTCTTTGCTGCAACGTGACAAAATGAGGCCTGTACCTGTACTATTCAGAGAAAAAAAAAGATGGCGGGTTACATTTCTGTGTTGATTTTAGGGGCCTTAATGCTGTCTGTGTGGAACTACTATACCCTTTACCACTTATGACAGACTTGCTCACCACCTTGGCCACTGGTAAAATATTCACGAAACTCAATCTACGTGAGCCCTATTATAGAGTACGTATCCGCCCAGGGGATGAATGGAAAACCACATTCAATTGTCCCCTGGGGAGTTATAAATTCTGAGTAATGCCATTTGGGTTACAGGGAGACCCAGCTGTATTTATGCAATTTATAAATGAAGTATTGCATGAACACCTGTACTGAGGGGTGTTGGTCTATCTGAATGACATCTTAATTTACACATCTATGATGGAGGAACATATCAGTCTAGTTAGGCAAGTGTTAAACAAATTGCTAGAGGCAAAACTATTTGTGAAACTCTCAAAATGCGAGTTTCACTGCGAGGAAATCGATTACCTAGGTTTTTGAATAACTGGAGAAGGAATAAAGATGGACCCACTGAAAGTGGAGGCGGTGTTGGAATGGCAAGCCCCAAGAACAAGAAAGCAATTGCAGAGCTTTCTTGGGTTTGCCAATTTCTACAGGCAGTTCATCCCGTCTTTTGCCTAGATAGCATTACCCCTGACGGATTTATTACGAACTAAGAACAGTCATCCCGGTAAACCCAAACCAGGACAGTTGTTACTATGGACATCCTCATGCCAAATGGCCTTCGAATCCCTAAAATCATTATTTGCGAAAGAACCAGTTCTTAAACATCCAAATACTGCACAGCCATTATTGTACAAGCCGATACGAGTGATGTTGCAGTTGGGGCGATCCTATTACAAAGAAATGACCAAAATAAGCTTCAACTGTGTGCATATACATCCCGAAAACTTACCCAAGCAGAGAGAAATTGGCGATTTGGGAGAAGGAAGCATACGCAGTCAAATGGGCCCTCCAAACATGGCGACACCGTTCGAGGTTTGGACGGACCATAAAAATTTCGAACCCCTCCAAACACCCTGTAAATTGTCCCCAAAACAAGTGAGAAGGGACAGTATTTCCAAAGGTTTAATTTTACTCTCAAATATGTACCAGCGTGATGGAACTTTATGGCTGATGCATTATCCCGCATGCCCCAATATGAGAGTAAACGAGAGGAGATAACACAAGCCTTAGTACCCCCTAAACAAAAAGGAGCACGAGTAATAGATAATCACATGTTGAACCCTGACTGGGTGACTAGGTTACAGAAAGAATTGATGTCTGATATATGGTTAGCGAATCACTGGTTATTAGTCACATACCGTGATGGTTTTGCATGGCGAAGTGACAAACTATATATACCCACATCCCTGAGAGATAGGGTACTAAAAAAATGCCATGACATTAAAACGGCGGGACATTTTGGATTCTTGAAAACCTTACATCTAGTCAGACGACAATTTTGGTGGCCTAGAATACTAATATAGAATATGTACGTAGATGTTCAATTTGTGCAACCTCTAAACCATGTATAGGGAAACCACTTGGCCTTTTACAGTTGGTGACTGAGCCCAGTAGACCATGGGATGAAATCTCTATGGATTTTCTCATTCAGTTACAAAAAGCAAAGGACATGCAGTCATGTGGACTGTAATCAATCTATTGGAGTGGAGTGCCCCTTTTATTCGGTAAGTTGTCGAGGGCACTCGACAGCTGATTCATTTTGTCATTCATCTGTTTAGAAATCTTGTCTGTTTACAGACAGACATATTTTAAGCAATATGTGCTTGCAGTCTTTACGTTTCCTAGAATATTCTGTCTGACTCCACTTTCTTTCAGTGACTGTATTATGACTCTATTACTCCATAACTACAATTATTCTCTTTATGTTTATTAATTTTTCATTCAAGGGCTGAATGCAGCACATAGAGTTTTCCCACATTATATTTTTCTCCATTTTCTGCATCTTGGTAGAGTACTTGCTCTGGTCCTTGCAGGATACTAATGGCATTACAGCATCAACTACAGAGGATCAGAAATATTTTGGATTATCTGAATCCCTTCCAGGAAGAGTTCATTCCTGGACATAGGACTGCAACTGCTGAATATCCTGAGTTAGGCCTTTTATAAAGCAAGTGTGCCTAGGTAGAGTTTAGTAGCATTCACCATGATATCCTTTAAACCATTTGTAAGGGTTGGAGTCAGAGGCACTTTCACATGATTATTCTACTCCTTTCTCCTTTCTGAGTGGGTAGTTCTAGTTGACAGTCCTGAGGGAGGAATAGTCAAATTCCTGGTCACTCCACTCATTAGAAATCTGGAGTACCACCTTAGACACAAAGCCATCTGGAGGACCTTGGGCCGGTCCATCTCTCTCAGCCCTAGGAAGTAGGCAATAGAAAAACCTGAAAAACCTTGCCAAGAAAACTGTGAAGTGAAATAATATTATTAACCTTACACAAAGAGACAGGAACAGTATTGTTAAAAAAATTCAGCAGCTCATTATTTCAGAGAGCTAAAGACAACGTGTCAAGTCTGTATTAGAATAGTAATGTTGCATCTAAATTAATTACTGAGCAGGGATCTGATTCTTGGTTTCCATCCAAGAGAGTGTTTCCTTGTGTATGCATGTGGGGTGTTTTAATCATAGAGGTTATTCATGGGATTCATTGTATAAAATAGGTGCAGTCTCACCCAGTTTTCTTGCTCATCACTGGAAATGTTTGTTTTGCAGAATATATTTACTACACAGGGCCCTTCTTCCTGACCTTGGATAACATCCCACCGGTAAGTTTTTCCTAATTAATAATAATAATAATAATAATAATAATAATAATAATAACAACAACAACAACAACAACAACAACAACAACTATAACTTTATTGTCGTTGTACGTGTATACACAGTATACCCATACAACGAAATTCACTTAACACCCAAAGACCAGGTCCAACACATATAACAATCCCCAAACACACTCCCACCCTCCCAATTCCCAACCCCTAAACCACCCAAACATCCACACAACAGACCAAGTAATACTGTCCAACAGCTCACTGATGGTGGCCCTTTAGTTCATTGTTGAGTGCAATTATAGCTCTGGGATAAAAACTATTCAAAAAACATGTGGTCCGAGTTTTAATTGTTCTGTATCTTCTGCCAGAAGGCAACAGTCCAAAAAGATTGTAAGCAGGATGCGAAGAGTCTCTGAAAATGTTATGCAACTTTCCCAAACAGCAAGATTCGAAGATGTCGTCCAGAGCTGGTAGCTGGAGTCCGATGGAGCTTTCTAAATTTCTAAATTTTATAAAGAAAAAAAAACATTATTTGTCAAATATTTAATAGGGTGCAGTAATGCTACTTTTAGAAATGAACGTACTAGAGAAGTAAGACATGTTAAAAGAATGTGGTTGTTGCAACATTATCTAGTAAAATGTCATGCATAAGGATCATGTATTCTCATATGATAGCCTGGGAGCAATTGATATCATTGCTCAGCAACTGTGCAGGATAGAGGTACATAGCTTGACTCCTAGGGTTATTTGAATACTCTAGAGATAACTGTTACTACAGTGCATTGTAATTTTTAATGTGGCAGACAAAAATAATTAAAAACATCAGAGGAGAATCATTAACAATTTAAACTTTCATTAAGTTTCAGTGTAAATTAAAGCAAATCAAATGTAGATCTTGTCCAAACAAACTGTGAAGAGTGGCTCCAAGTGTGCCACTCAATGACAAATAGCATTTTTGGCTTGGAAAAAAAAAGGAATGGTTGGAATTTTATATTAGAAAATGCTAAGACCATAAGACAGACTAAAGAAAATTTTGGTTTGATCAGCAGAGCACTTCATAGGAGATCAGTGAAAGCATATGAGCAAATGATTTACTGGTAACCCTCTAATGCAATTGCGGAGAACTTGTGTTGTCAATGACTACCTGTCAATGACTACTTCAGCTTCAACCGCAATAATACACGGGCAAACAATAGATACAAACTCAAGGTAAACTGCTCCAAACTCGACTGCAGAAAATACGACTTCAGCAACAGGGTGGGCAATACCTGGAATGCACTACCTGACTCTGTTGTTACATCCTCAAACCCCCAAAACTTTAACCTTAACCTGTCTACTGTGGATCTCACCCCATTCTTAAGAGGTCTGTAGGGGATGTGCATAATCATGACTACCGTCCCTGTCCAATTGCCCACATTTATTCATACTCATTTCATGTGTTTATTCCATGTTTATACTTATGCCGGTTTCTCATACTTGTTTGACAAACTAAATAAATAAATAAGTGACAACTAGCATGCCAAGTAGTAAGGGAATCTGGGAAGTTTTGTTCAGCAGCATTTAGGGGACTTCCTGTCCTGTCCTGTCCTGATAAAGTGATGGCAGTATCAGGTGCTGACAGGCAGTTAACTCTGAAGTACAGTACAGGCAATGAAAAATAAAACCAGGAGAATTATGTTTGTAGAAAGACTTATGCAGACCGGTGTTTGTTGGAAAATAAATATATAAAACAATCAACTTTATTTAGGAAAGTATGATACAAGGAGGAAGAGAAAAATGCAGGAAGTGCATGTGTCACACTGCTAGATGTCATTACATTTATTACCCTAACAGTCCCAATATTATCCTGATATTTTAAGGTTTATAAAGTGCAGCAAACCAGCAGATGCAAATGATGAATCTTCAGACAACAGGATCCTCAGATCCCTTTGCTAAAGCAAATAACTTGGTCTTCCTTTTGCTTGTGAATTTATTGCTTGCAGCCTTCAAGGAATTATGCTGTAGCAGCATGAGGAAAAGAGCCCTTTCCTCATGCTGCTACATGAGGAGCATTGTTAAAACAACAATGCTCCTCATGTAGCAGCTTTAACAAGATGAGATTGTTAAAACAATCTTATTTTATTGGTCTTTCACAAGTCATTCGACAGTTTTACTTTTCAGTTTATTTCAATGCCAGCCTCAGTTGCAGGATTGCTTTTGACAATTGCCATATATTGGGTTGTTGGCTAAGTTAACTAATTAAAAAACAACAGCCACAGTAACATTCTGGATGAGAAGTGGTAGTCCCCACAAATTAATTAATTTCTTCAGAATTTATTCATTCCTTTCTTTTTCTTACAGGGAGAATTTGATGTAAGAGCTCAATTCTTCAACGAGGACCATCATACAGCAATTATTTGTGCTGATTTTTATACCAATAATCAATGAGAAATTGATGTTTGTTGCTTTTCGAGCTAGCATTGCCTAGACCAGGGCTTCCCAAACATTTTCTTTCAATACCCAAAACCATTTATTTAAAACATCTTATTGAATTTTGAGGACCAGCTATAAGTCTCTTCCTTCAGCACCATCATAATTTTGAACGGTCACTGAAGGAATGGACGTAACTCAAGCACCACCTGTATCATAAAGCAGTATCATTAAATTAATTCAGATTATTTCAACAGATTACCATTCGCAATTTCATCAATTTTTGTCTTAATGGGAATACTTTGGGAAATTTTTCAAAATATTTTAGTACACATGACCATCTTTAAGTCAGTTTAAATATCCCTCTTGTGATGGGTAATCAGCTTGTATATTTTCCCAATTTTGGATACAAGGTGGAGATGGTATTCAGCAGGTTCTTTCCAATTCTGGAGAACCGGTAGCAGAAATTTTGAGTAGTTTGGAGAACCAGTAAATACCACCTCTGATTGGCTCCGCCCCCATCAATTCTCTGCCTCCAGAGTCCCAGCTGATTGGGAGGAAATGGGGATTTTTCAGTATCCTTCCCCTGCCACACCCGTCAAGCCACATCCATCAAGCAATGCCGTGCCTATCAAGCCACACCTACAGAACCAGTAGTAAAAAATTTTGAATCCCACCACTAATACAGGGTAGCTCTTGACTTACGACCAGTCGCTTAGCAACCAATTCAAAGTTATGACAGACCCCTCCCAAAAGGTACTTAGAACCCAGTTTGATTCCAACCTTCCCCTCAAGTCACATGACTGCATTCTGGACATTTAACAACCAGTCCGCATTTATGGCTATTTACAGACACATGACTGCAATTTATGTTTTGCCAGAGACTGGCATTTACTTCAGGTTTCTGGCAAAAAAACGCCCATTGGCTAAAGCGGTTTCGCTAAGTGACTGCCATGTTCCCATGAGTGCTTACTTCAAACTACCCATTATAACATGCGGAAACAATGGAAAAGAAGGCTGATTCAGTTCAGCCTCCTTTTTAGTTTCAGTTTGCTTTTTAAAAAGTTGAATGAACCTGATATATTCAAAATGATTCATCATTATAAATTTAATTTTATTTTCTGTAAAACTCTGCTTCCTTCTACAAAACACTTTATTAAAATTGCATGTGTTGTGCCTCTATTAGGTTTATTCACCAAAAATGAATTTCCCAGAGAAATTCCCTTTTCAAATTGCTGTAACTCTCTTCCTGGAGGTTCACTTTTTCTATTAACTCCCATTCCATCAAAGCAAGACTGAATGCCCTTTTTTCCCTCATCAGTTCAGCTCAGATTTAACATTTGGGATTTATGCAGGAACACCCAAGGGTGGTCAAAAGAGTCAAGATGTGGCCACCACTGTGTGATTAAGACTGCCATCTTGGTTTTTTTGACCATGTCTCCATGGCAGACAACCCTTCGTGAAAATGAGTCTTTTGGAAGAGTAAGAATGACAGAGATCCAGGCTCCTAGGAGTCTGCAGCACTACATTGAAAACATCTTGCATTGAAAAACAAGGCCTGGACAAAGCAAGCTAATGAAGCCACAAATGGGCAACTGTTAATATCCACAGCCAGCTGGATCAATAAACGAGCAATTTTGCCCTCACACTCTTCCAGGAAAAAAGACAAGTCCACGTAGCAAGCTGGTCTTATCTGTGCTTGTATGGAAGGAATGCCATTTTGGAAATCCACTGCAATGTTGGACCCTCTCTGAACACACTCCTCAGCCAAGAGATCAGCTTAGTCAAATAGAGGACTGCCATTTGCTCAGGAGATGTGAGGGGAAATTACCTACTTACCGTAATTTTGTTCTGGTTTCATTGTGAAGTTTCCTGGGCTGAACAACAGAGGTGGGTTCCACTTACCTTCGCTACCGGTTTGCAACAGGAGCGCACATGCTCTTCTGCCCCTGCGCAGATCATCCATGATGATGTCCAGGCGGGTGGGTGGAGTCTCCCACCGCCTTTACTACCGGTTCACAAGAAGCAGACCAAACCGGTAGCAACCCACCACTGCTGAATAAAATAAGAAATTAACTCTGGCTGTTTCCCCACACAAAACCTACAATTTAGTACCTTGCCACATTATTGAATAAAAGGTTCTTTTCTGGAAAGTATTGTGTTCTGTCAAATCTCATAAATAAATGTATCATCTGAAGAAAGGAAGCCATTCACAAGAATATATATAAAAGAGCACATGTCTTTGAGAAGTACATATACAGAACTAAGCTATGAAATAGTTTTCATTTGGGGTTATGGTCTATATAACCTAAATCTGTATTTGTCAAAAGCTAGTCTCTTGCTTTGGAGATATATGCATTTTTTAAAAAATTTGTTAGTATTTATATCCAGCTTTTAATTCAGGAGCTTAAAGTGGTACGTGTAATGCTTTTTCCTTCCGTTTTCCCCCACCACAAGAGCTAGGTTGGGCTGATAAAATGAAACTGGTTCAGTCATATAATGAATTTCCAGCTTCAATGGGAGGACCGCATTCTGAGTCTCCTGGTGTTGACCCACACACCTTAATTATTACATTGCACACCCGAATGGTGACACATATTTTGTTGATTCCTAGTTTCCATCTTCTCCCACAATCAGTTCCTGAGGAAAAGTGTCTAACTGGACATGTTGGTTTGAGAGCCTTTTAAGGAGAAAATCCTTTTCTTATAACAGCTTCATAGCGTGTTTTAGCACAGTGAACAGTGTCCACTGCTCCCTCCAAGAAACAAAACTAACACTGCTAATGAAGTGGCTTCAGAAGCAAAAAGGAACACTACAGGAGACCCAGCACTGTTTTTGAATCACAAAAAAATTATCTTCTTCCAACTTGAGACTTTGATCCATGTAACTCTCGATTGTGTATGCAGGTTGACAGTAGCAATCCAAGGTTTTAAAAACTACTATTCCCTAGTGGAAATGTCGAAAGTGGAAATTAGGATATTTTCTATGTAAAACTTGTTGGCAGAAGCTGGGACAAGTAACGGGAGCTCACCCCATTACGCAGCACTAGGTATTCGAACCGCTGAACTGCCGACCTTTCGATCTACAAGCTCAGTGTCTTAGCCACTGAGGCATAACTGCCAACCTAGCAGTTTGAAACATGTAAAAAATGCAAGTAGAAAAATAGGGGCCATCTTTGGTGGAAAGGTAACAGCACTCCTTGTGCCTTTGGCATTTAGTATGCTGGCCACATGATCACGGAGTCGTCTTCGGACAGCGCTGGCTTTTCAGCTTTGAAAAGGAGATGAGCACCATCCCCTAGATTTGGGATCGACTAGCACATATATGCGAGGGGAACCTTTACCTTTACTATTGGAAGGCAGAGCTAAGGTGGTGATGGAATGGAAGCTTTCTTGCTTTCTTGCTTCCGCTCCGCCACTAAAAAAATTTCTATATATGTAAAAAAGCAACTTTCAAGGAATTTGTGTGACCCTTGTAAAAGATGTGCTTTGAAAGTTTAAAGGAAAATGCTTTATTTGCAATCCCATGCACTGAAAAACACCTCTCTCAGCCTTATCAATTAAGAATCAAATGTGTATCTGTGATTCCTTTAATAGAGTTCTATCTTCCAAATCAGGAGAAATCATTGTTTTACTTTACTTTGTACAGACACTATGTCAAGGAGTCAGAGAAACTGGAATAATTTCAGAGAAGGACAGCAGGAAATGAAATAGAACAAAAAGAATCTGAAGGAATTGTGAAAATTTAGCTTTGAGGAGGTAGAGGGTGGATATCAAAAATATACAAAAATGTCACAGAAAAAAAAACCAAGACATATTTTCTTGCATTGCTCAGCATCCAGGATTTAAGTTACAAGAGGGCGGATTCTATTCATTTTAAAAAAAAAAACCTTTCCATTTGTAAAAGTACTTATTCTTATCCCATCTTCTTGACTAGGGAGAAAGGGCAAATGACGGAAGAAAGACAAGATTTCTCTGATCATCACCCATCCTAAGTCATCTTAGTTACCTCTGATCAGGTCAAGAAATTGTGCAGTATTCTCACAATCGCCTCACATAAATATTAGAGCCAAGAATTAACAAGCTAGACAGCTTCCCTTGTGATTATCTTGACTACTCCATACCCATAGCCAGTATTAGGAATGTGATATATGTTCATATTGCTGAACCATGCAAGTGTTGATGTGCTGGAAAATACCATCTGTTTCACCTGGTATAACAAGGAAGACGTTGAATGGATAGGGATCGATCAGGAACACTGATGGTGTAACATTTAATATCCATTAAACAGTCAAACCTCTGCCCCCATTCATAAATATAACTATTTAAAGGTGTATTAGAGCAAATCTATACCCTTTGCTTTTGCTACCATGCATCATTCAAAAACTGAAATAGTTCGTGCAAACAAAGGAGAAACTGTGGTTTGTGCCTTACTTTATGGGTAGGTTATTAGAAAGATAACAGAAATGTTTGAGGAAAGGAGGAATAGAGATGGATGGGAGAGAAGAGCAGAACAGTAAAGAAAGAACAAATTTGCAAGGTCGATAATGATAAAGAAACACAGAATTTTATAATCATCTAGAAAGCATAGAAAGGCTAAGCAATAGATGATAACCACAAATTATTCAATGCCAAACTTGGTAATTAATATTTCTCCCATGGATAGAAAAACTCAGTCAGGACACCACAATACTCTTTCACATTTACACCATTGCAGCTTGAACAGTAACTGTCGTCTTAAGCAGATTTGACAAAGTATATAAGCTGGATATTAAAATCTCCTATTAATGCTGGTCTCCGGAGCCTTTGCCTCGGGAACAATGGAATTTGCAAAACCGTTGTATGCCATCATGAATAGCAATCAAAAAGCTGCTGCAGATTACAATTGCAGACTGTAAAAAATGGCCCCTTAAATTCTCACTGGTTCTTCAAACATGTCTCCTACAATAGATGATCTTGATATTTAAATACCAAATACTCATTGGTCAGATTTTCCCTGCTCAAAACACTGAAATGAATTCCCTTCCTGATAAGAGTCCTTAGTCTTACCATGAATGGGAAAGTAGATTTTGCAGATTATTTTTTTAAACAGGCATTTGTTTGCGGATGGCAGTTCTCTCCCCAAAGCCTTGTACACTGCCAAACAACTGCTAATTTCAAACTTACATCCCTTTTCATTATTGTGCCATTGAAAGGATAAATGCTTTCCTTCCCCAGCTAGGAAAAATGACAAGGGAGTCCTGTTTGAAAATAGGCTAGCTTTACTAACTGAGAACTGATAAATAATTTCCTAACAGTTAGAACAATTAACCAGTGGAACAACTGGCCTCCAGAAGTTGTGAATTCTCCAACACTGAAAGTTTTAAAGAAGAGATTGGACAACCATTTGTCTGAAATAGTATAGGGTTTCCTGCCTGAGCAGGGGGTTGGATTCAGGGTGGGTTCTAAATTTTTTTTACTACCAGTTCTGTGGGCATGGCTTATTTTGTGGGCGTGGCTTGTGGTCATGTGACAATTCTTTAGTATTTAGCAGAGGTACTGGTCTACCAGGCTTTTAACTGCTTGCAGAACTGTACTGGTCTACTCATGTATTTTTGCAGGCACTGGTCTACCCATTTATTTTTGCAGGCACCGGTCTACTCATTTGTTTTTGGAGGCATCGGTCTACCACCAAACTGCCTTTTACCACTGATCAGCTGTTGGGCGGCCCTTTGAAGCCCCGCGGCAAGAGTTTAAACAGTTTTTTTTCCTGATAGCCCATTAGCTGGGACTCAGGAGGCAGCAATAGATTGGGGGTGGGGCCAAATAAAAGGTAAGAATAATGTGGGGGTGGGTAGGGGGCAGAACCGGTTCGGTGATGTCATATCGTCACTGCTACCGGCTCAGCCGAACCGGGTGGAACCGGGAAGAACCCACCACTGGTTGGACTAGAAGACCTCCAAGGTCCCTTCCAACTCTGTTATTCTATTCTACTCTAAGATAATGGGCCAGTCTACTCTGATTTGAATACAGTGGGCTCTTATATCAGTACTGGATTGCAGCACAAACAGAGGTGGTATTCAGCCAGTTTGGACCAATTCAGGCAAATAGTAGTGGCAACCTGTGGGTGAGCCTGCCCCTGCCCACCCGGGTGCAATCCCATCGTATATCCTGTGTTGTTGATGCCATACAGATGTGGATGGCACGCATGAAAATCACTGTGTGGTTTGACGTTGCACGCATGTGTGGACGAGCAAATTGCCGTGTTTTGTGATGCTGGTGCTGGGCGAACTGGTTGCTACAGTATATGAATCTGACCTCTGAGCACAGACATGCAAAGTCCCACATGGAAGTAATAGATCAACAGTGGAAGAATGTAATGGAAGAAAGATTCATTTTTTGTCAAAATGGTATACAGCGCATTCTCTGTAAGAGCTTCTCTTACAGAGAATCCATTACCTTGGATCGTTGTTGTTCCTTTAATCAGACATTGCAAACGTTGGATCAAACCAGGCTGCTTTGTGATCCCATATCCTTTTATAGAGCCTTGCCCTGTTCTGTAAGTCACTCCATATCTGCTGACAAGAAGCCAATCTGCTCTTTGCAGCCAATGGGGAGGTTTCTGATTGCAAATACCAGCTTCAGGAAATATGTTCTCTCTTCAGAAACTCACCAAGGAAAAGTCTTACATTTGCCTTTAGCTCTGATATCTTGATCAACCCTTTTTTTTTTTTTTTTTTTTTGCTAACAGATGCATTAAAAAGAAATACCCCTGTATTTTAAATGAAATTTTATCCATTCTGGCTCTGAAACTGTCAACCGAAAATGAATACTGTAGATGCAGCAGATAGGATTCTGTTTTACTTCTGTCCTACTCCCAAACCACACCGTTTAATTGGGGAATGGGCAGGGATGGGTTGCTCCCGGTTCACGCCGGTTCTCAAGAACCAGTAGTAAAAAAATTTAATAGTTCGGAGACCCAGTAATAAGATTGGCTAGCCATGCCCCCGAACCGGTTCCCGGCCCGGTCGCCGGTCGCTTACCCTGCCCATTCCCAATCTATGCTGCCTCCTGAGTCCCAGCTGATGGCTAGAGGGAAAAAAAACTGTTTAAACGGAAATCGCAGGTGGGCCTCTCCTTGTGGTGCCCACATACTCTTTATTTGGGATTCCTTCTGCTTCCCACATAATGACTTCTATGTATCTGTAGTTACAACAACAATCAGGACTACCTAGGTTTCCCTCACTAAGCATGTGGTGTCCCACTTTATGAGCGCATTGCTTAACCACAGCAATTTCAGTCGTAACTCAAGAATTAGCTGTCGGGGGGATGGGTGGGAGGATAAGGGGGGAGGGAGGGGGGAGGGAGGAAGGAGGGGAGAAAATGTTTGTATTTCCTATAAAACTTTTCAATAAAAAAAAAGAATTAGCTGTATATGTTTATTTTTTTTCTCTTTTCTCTTTTTATTTTTTCATTTTTGCACTTTCACTTTTTTATTCTTAATCCTCTTTTTATTTTAGCTTGTATAAATTTTAATGTTTTATTATTGTAACTTTTAACATAATTATATTTTTTTTAAAAAAAGGTCCATTGGTCCATGGAAATGAAGGCAAGACTCCAAAGCTTTCATCATTAGTATCATTTTCTTCACACACACCCTTTTTTTTTTTTTGCTTTGTCATATTCCATTCTTTATAATATCCCACAAGAAAAGCTATATAGAGACTTTTCTCTGATAAGAATCTTCCATGATTATTGAAAGGTAGATAGGACATAAACCGTTTCACTGGAAAGCCTCGATTTGATTTTTTCCTTAATGATCAAAATAAGCATGAATACATTAAAAGCTTGAAAAAGAGTTTTTCTTCTGTCTAAACATGGACTTGAAGTGTTGGTGACGAGCCCATTATGGATTCTTCATTATTAGAAGAAACCAGTGTGAAACTGAATGCAGAAAATAACTATCTGCATTTATATTGGAAAGAGGAAGTGGGCAGGCTAACTATCAACCCTGACGACAAGAAAGGCACCATTATTACACAGACTCTCCTCCACAGAGATCATGAAAGCGCTCCAGGTTCTTCCTGTCCTCCTTTCACTGATTTACACCACCGTCAGCATCACCATATGGCCTACACACATAATCTGCAAGGAAAATAATTTGGAAGTGAACTACAAAAGCTGTGGTGAGAGCTCATACTTCTGTTTAACTTTTTACAATGACTTTGTTTTGTACTAGCACCTAGTGCAGTAGGCTGTGGAATAGACTGTTTGCTAGACGTTTTTGATACTTCAGGTCTGGATGAAGACTGATTTGGGGCAATTCTCTTTCAGCAGATTTCATTTCCACAGGACTGAGAAAATATGAATAAGACATGATTTTGAGGACCCAGATTGTTGGGGGCAATATGCTGACTCCGTAAAACCGCTTAGAGTGGGCTGTAAAGCACTGTGATAAATCTAAGTGCTATTGCTATTTTGTATAATGGTAACAGAGAATAAATAATATGTGACAAACCTGCTCATTTTAACCTTATCATATATTCTCCCAGTCTAACATTTCAAGTAATGCTTGAAGCATTTTTAATAGAGAAGACAAAACTCTGATCTGGTGAATGGAGCTTTAACGCAGATTCATCTTACGCGAACCAACACCCACCCCAAATACTCAGATTCATCTTACACTAACCATCACCCCCTCTCCCACTTGGAATGGTGAGAATCCTGATTTTTCCGTCTCCTCCGCCATCTTCTTCTGCCCCTACCTGAGTAATAAGGCAGTGGGGACGTTTCGTCAAGTCATGCAAATCTGACATTTCCCTTTTCAGTCAGCCTGAATCAGGTTTAATGTATAACTTAGGAAGGGACCATGTCATCAAAGGCGAGTCGCCAGGCTTCCCCCATGCAGTGACTGGCAGCACTTCCCATAGACAGTTGGTTTTTCTAATCTGCTGGCAGAGAAAAGGAGCAGGCACCTCCGAAATGAATGAAAATGAATCTGCTTGGCAGTGCTTCTTTCCAAAGCTTTCCAGCTTGACTGGCTCTGTGCCTCAGCTGCTGCCCTGATGCAGAGGGGGTGAAGGGAATGAGCTTCACAGATATCTCATTTATATGAGGCACATGATATGAAAAGTGATCAGCGGCATATGAAAGCCCAAGTGTTTGTTTGTTTTTTTCAAATTCATCCAAATACAAAAGCTGCCCTCTGTGAGTTTGCCTCCTTCCCTGAAGCTCAGGCACCGCTTTCTGTACCTTCACGGAAATTAAAACAAACATGGAAAAAAAATAGCAAGGGACACAAGGAGTAAATAAATATTTGGAATGAAATCTTTTACTAGTCTGTTCCTAGGAGATGAAGTTTTTTAAACTCTACAGATTGGGTACTGAATATATAAAATGCACAAACTGACTTTAAAGTAGCCTTCAATTTATTTGGTAATGTCATTTGTTCTTTTAATCAATCAGCATTATCAAAATGTCTGTAAATTATCTTAATGAGTCACTATTGATCTACTGAATTTATACTTGATTGTTCAACCAGACAGCGATAGCCAAGGTGACTAGCAGTAATAAAAATAAAATATAGAAAACCACTTTATTTAAAATCATAATAAAAAGTGTTTGGGGTTTTCTTAATTAAAAACCTAAAATTATACCACTTCAAACTCAGTTTATTCACCAAAGGTGGTCAGAACAGAAACAGGTCAATTTGCAAGACAGTGATAGTCAAGAGAACTTGTCCAAAAAAAAAAAAATTTTTTTTTAAAGCTAGAAGCTAGGTTTCCCTAATCTCCCAATCAGGAATGAAATGCTCCCAGATCGGATCGGATCACCCGATGGCTGGTGGTTCGGCAATCTGGTAGAAACGGTGGAGCATAGCTCTGCCCATCTGGCCGGGTGTTTTTTACCTTCTGCGCCTGCACGAACCAGTAAGGAAAGTAAGTTTCACCCCTGCTCCCAATGTATTAGAATTACAAGCCCTCAAATTCCCAAATGGCATAGTTGCTGCAATCCCAACAGTTCTGGAGAGCAGCAGCTACAGATGGTTACAAATGACGGAGGCAAACTATCAGCATCAAATTTCATGCCTATTTCAAAATGATCTTCCAGGAAAACTTGTGGCTGACCAGGCTGACCCAAACCAAGCATGTTTGGGTGACTCTTTGGTGGCCAAGGACCACTGTTGGAAGGGGGTTAAGAGCTGCAGAGTAGATATAACTATCCACCAGTCATTTGAAAGGATTATTTTTTAATTTGATTTATATGCTGCCCTTCTCCGGAGACTCAGGGCGGCTTACAATGCGTTAAGCAATAGCTTTCATACTTTTGTATATTTATACAAAGTCAGCTTATTGCCCCCACAAACTGGGTCCTCAATTTACCTACCTTAGAAAGGATGGAAGGCTGAGTCAACCTTGAGCCTGGTGAGGTTCGAACTTACAGTAATTGCAGACAGCTGGTGTTAATCACAATGCTATTAGTCTGCTGAGCCACCAGGCTCAATTTGAATTTGTTGAGAAATTGCTTTTCCAAGGAGATTGTGAAATTTTTCAGAGCTTATACTACAATTTTCATGCCTTAAGCCATTTCTTCCCTGTCATTTATAGCATTTTTTAGCTTCATCCAGTTAATCATTGAGGAGATTTAAAGCTCATCTGTTCCTGTTTTGTTATTTTGGCACAATAAAAGTTGGCTAGTTATAGAAGACCCTGTAAGTGACTAGGGTGGTGGCATTCACACTATTTCTCACTCAGAACAGTGGGAAATTGAGGCTTCAGCAATCATAGTCACAGCTACTGCAAAAGGGTCATAGATTGCTCATTCCTGAATAAAAAAAATAACCCCTATACTGTTGCATAAATTTGAGGATCAGACTCAATAAATGATCAGGAACAAGTAATTAAAACAAAGTACTATTTATTTACAGTAGGCATTCTATATTCTCTGAATGATTGCAGATAGAAGCGAGTAGGAGGTGCATACATCCCCTTTTTATAACAATGAGGCGGAGTTATAGGTAGGAGTGGTTACATATGAATACATTAAGAAAGGAAGGGTGGATTAACCCCTGATGTTCTATGAACATGTATTATCTCCATTTGAGAATAAGGCATTTACTCGTGACAAATCCCCCTCTAAATGCCGATTTGACATACAACAGTAATTACACTCAGATTCAGAACAATATAAAACTTGTAGTTTTGAAGTTAAATATTTGTGTTGTTTTGATTGCAAAGGCTTAGTCAGTATGTCAGCTATTTGTTCTGAGGTTTCGCAATGAATAGCTTTAATGAATCCATCTTGAGATAATTGTCTTACATGTTTGAATTTAATATCTATATGTCTAGATCTTTGACCAATAGCATCAGACCTAGATATCTCTATAGCAGCTTTGTTATCTTCATGTATAATAAAAGGTAATGAAAGGCTCTTCCAGACATCTGATAACAAATCATTAAACCATACAAGATTATTAGAGGCTTTAGACAAACAAACATATTCTGCCTCAGTAGTTGATGTGGCTACTAGATCTTGTTTCCCAGTATACCAGTAGACTGGACAATTGTTAAGAAAAAATACATAGCCTGAAGTGCTTTTTCTGCACTTAGTGTCACCTGCCCAATCTGCATCAGCGTAACAAGTGAGAATGGGTTCATTAACATTATTGGGTTTCAACAGTAGACAGAAATCTAAGCTGTGCTTCAAATATCTTAGTATTCGTTTAATGGCTTCCCAATGATACATTAAGGGTTTACTAACGTATCTAGATAATAAATTAAGGGGTAGAGCAATATCAGGTCTAGTCCAATTAGATATATACAAAAGGGAACCAATAACTGATCTGTAAAGTGTATTATCTTTAAATTCAGGGAATGACTCATTCATGTTTCTTAAAAAATCAGCTTGCATTGGAGTATCACAAGGCTTTGCATCATTTAAATTACATTTATTCAGGAGTTCTATAGAATTATAATTTTATCTTTTTGAGATAATTTAAATCCCTTTTTTGTCTTGCTGATTTGAACTCCAAGACATTTATTTACTTTTCCTGGTGATTTCAAAGAAAAATGTTCATTCAGTTTCGTTACAAATGTATCTCTTTTCTCTTTATGTTTACCAATATATAAAATGTCATCCACATAAATTAACACAAATTCTAGTGAATCACCATCCTTTCTGACAAAGAAACAATTGTCTGCAGTTGTAGCATTGAAATTCATAGTTTTGAGTACATTGACCAAACATTCATACCAACGTTTGCCGGATTGTTTTAGTCCGTACAAACTTTTGTTCAATAACCAAGTTTCATTCCTATTTGTATATTGACTATGAGGAGCTCTTACATATATCTCTTTATCAAGCTTTGCGTGTAAGTATGCAGTTTGTATGTCATATTGAAAGACATCAAGATTAAGTGCGGAGGCTATAACTAAAGCTGTTTTAACACTTTCAGTCCTTACAGTGGGAGAATATGTATCTGTATAATCCTCAGGATACTTTTGAGCATAACCCTGTGCAACTAATCTAGCTTTATATAATGTGTTGCCTTCTTCCAGATTTTTAATTTTGAATATCCACCTGGTGCCTATAATTGTTTTGTCCTTTGGTGCAGGTGTTGGTGTGAATACATTTAATTCTCGTAAACTGTCCATTTCTTTGGCCATAGCTAATTCCCATTTTTTTCTTTCTTCAATGGGAAGTTTTAATACTTCCTCGTATGTGTTGGGTGTTGATGCTTCATTATTTATATACATTAGGTAGTCCTTATATTTGCTTGGTACTTGATTTCTGTTACTCCTAATTGTTTTTTCTGGTTTACTATTGTTATCGTGTAAATATCTTGCTTCCTTTTTAGTTAATGAATCTGTTTTTATTCTGGGGTGATTATGCTCTTCCTTTTCTGTCCTATCTTGGTTTTTAATGTCTGTCTTTGTGATGGGAAATATTTCATTAAGATGTATCTTAGACCAATTGGCCTGTTCATGAAATACAGCTGTTCTAGAAACTATGAATTTGTTATTATTATCAATAAATCTGTATCCTTTTGTACCTGTTTCATATCCCATGAATCTAAGTCTTCTGGATACGTTATCTCCTTTACGTCTCAACTGTTTTGGTATGTGTACATCCGCTGTAACTCCAAATATGTGCATGTGGGTTATTTTAGGTTTTTTATCGTACATTAATTCATATGGTGTTTTGTTTATGACACTAGACCAGGTTCTGTTTAGAGTATAATTGGAATATAATAAGGCTTCTGACCAGAATTGTTTTCCTAAGCCAGCATCTTCTAATGTACATCTAATCATGGTTTGTAGTGTCGAGTTTTTTTGTTCTGCCACTCCATTTTGGAATGCAGAAAATGGGCTAGATGTAAAGTGTAACATTCCTTTGTCTTTTAGCCATTGGGAGAATTCTTTTGACATGAATTCAGATCCCCTGTCTGTCATGATTTGTTTTATTTTAATATTGTGTTGTGTTTCTACACGTTTGTAAAATTCTTTAAATCTTTGAAATGTTTCATCTTTGTGTTTTAAAGTATAGACAAATCCATAACGACTATAGTCGTCTACAATAGTAAGAAAATACCGTTTTCTATAAGTGATTGATGGGGTTAATGGGCCAACTAGGTCCATATGTACCAGGTCAAAAGTGTGATTAGATGATCTTGTTGCTTTTTTTGGTCTGGGGTTAGTTCTGAGTTTTGAGGATTTACATACTGAACATTCCAAATAATTTTTACAATTTTTTATTTTAACACCTTCAGCATGTTCAATCATTTTCTGTATTACAGGAAAGCTAGCATGTCCTAATTTTCTATGTAATATATGTGCACATTCATCATGAATTGGTTTTCCAATTGTTGGTTTTTTGTTATTGAGTGTATCACCAATAGATGTATTTTCGTGATTATGATTTGTTTCATGTTCCTCATTGTCACTATTACTGATGTTTTCATTCTCTATGTTAATGTCATTTTCCATGTTTGAATCAATGTTGTGTAGCAATTTTTCTTCTGTAATTAAATATGGTAGGCCTCCTTTGATAATCACATTACCTAAAATTGTTTTGTTTTTCTCTAGAGTTGCTTTTCCCTTTGAGAACACTATATTTATGTCAGAGTCCCTGTTTAGCTTTATTACACTAAGTATGTTATGAGGTATTTTGGGTATTAATAATACCCCCTCTATTTTCCCTAGACCGGGTAAATTTACACTTCCTTTCCCAATAACTTGGACTTCTTCTTGATTGGCTACCTTGATTACAAATTTATCTTCTATGAAGGAAGATAGTATTTTCTTGTCATGTGTTGTGTGATTAGTTGCCCCAGAATCAATGAGCCAAGCATTATCTTTTGAATTTTGTTTGTTGGTTATGGTAAGTTTATCTAATCCATTTAATGATCCAGACTTCCTATCTCTTGAGTTATCTCTGCCCCCTCTATGTTCTCTAAAATTTGGTGAGTGTCTATACCTGTATCTATCAATAGATGATTGTCTGTTGTGATAACTGTTTCTATAGTCTTGTTTTTGTCTTTCTCTAAGAAACTTAGGACAATCTCTTCTACAATGTTCTTTGGATCCACAATTATAATATTCAATTGATTCTCTATGTTTTTCTTGAAATACTACTCTCTTAGTCTGTCTATGTTCCATGTATGTACTTCTGCGGCTTCTTCTTAAATTATCCTCAGCTATTAGTCTATTCGATAAGTTCTCTATGGATAGGTATCCTAAATTAATTGTGTCTAAATGTGATATGTAGTTATCCCATGATGAGTCTAATGAGTTAATGATAACACTTTTCATTGTTTGGTCTGATATTATTTCTCCCCTTAAATGAAGTTCGTCTCTGATTTTGTTTAGTGATATTAAATGTTCACTTACAGTAGTCCCAGGTTTTATCCTGGCTGAGAAGAAATCTTTAGACATTCTCGTTGTAGTTGCTACACTTTCACTATGAAACAATTTAAACATGCAATGAATTATTTCTGAGACAGTCAGATTATGCTTGATACTATGATACATAGCAGGAGATATGCTAGATATTAATAAGTAGAATGCTCTGTGATGCAGGCAGTCCAATTTTAGAGTCCAAGGTTTTTTGGGAGGGTTAGTTATAAAAAATAATAAATTCTCTTTTAGGAAAACAACCTGAAGTTGTTGACACCATTCTTGTAAATTAATACCGTCTATTCTCAATTTTGGGAAATCATTAGGCAAGTTCCCAATATTATTCGTTGCATTACTTACAACTGGAGGCTGTCCATGATCTTGTAAATGTTGAAAGTTGCAGAATGGTGTAGAAATGCTTGCAATCAGTCTGAACGGTTCTCTCTGTTCTTCATGGCCTCTGTAGTTGTCTGCGTGTGTTTGCACATGCGCGTTGTTCATTTCGTCCCTGAAGCTGTCGGGAGAGGTTCTCGCCGCTGTGGCTCTTTCGTAGCGCTCTTCCTCTGATGACTCGGTCTCCGGTTCGACTTTGGGTGTCCAGGCGACGATTGGCGCTTGCTTCCTTTCACCAAAGTTGTCCTGGTTGAGGTCTCTGGCACTTGGAATCATCTGCGGCGTTGGCGAGTATTTGCAAGGTTCTCTGGGTTCAGGAGTTGGCGTTCTTGCCGTCCGGGTAGAAGCGGGTGGATTCTGAGACATTTGCTTGCTTGCTTGCCTTTTCTTTATTTTTTTATCAGCAGCTTTCGTTGATTTATTTGTTATTTTCAGATTTGGGCCAAAGGTTGCAAAAAGCGTTTTCATGGCTGATTCTATTTGCAGCTCGATTGGAGTTTCTTCGATGTCTGTATCAGATTCTTCTGAAGAGTAGAATTTTTCTTTTTTACTTTTCACATTGTGCAGGGCTTTTCGCGCTAGACATTTTGAATTCTGTTTTCTGATTGGCTCTGCTTCGCTCATCTTAGTGGTTTGTTGAAACCAAGATGGCTGCCATTCAAAATTTTGCGCGGGACCGTTAGTCTTTCTCTTTGTTATATTTTCATCTACAGGCAATTCGCTCACCGTTTTGAGGTCTTTAGATTCAGTTGCTACGATGTGATTTTCTCTCGCTGCTCCGCTGACTTTTATGATGTCTTGGAGGTTCGCGATGAGGTTTTTGTCATCTTTTTGGCTTTTCAGCAGTCTCAGTATCTCTGATCTGAGATCATTGTTTTCTATTTCGTTCTCTTCTTGGTCATCAGATTCATCGATTACCTCTTCGTTGTCTGTAGTGCAGTCTTCAGATTCTTTTGTTATTATAGTTGTAGATTCATCGATCATTTCTTGATCTGTTTCCATTTCTTTATTATGTGCCCTGGTGTTGGGTCTTTCTTTCTTAGGCATGTCTATTTTTATTGAGTCAGTTAACCATCCTCTGCTACCAGCTTGTTGCATAAATTTGAGGATCAGACTCAATAAATGATCAGGAACAAAGTATTTAAAACAAAGTACTATTTATTTACAGTGGGCATTCTATATTCTCTGAATGATTGCAGATAGAAGCGAGTAGGAGGTGGGTACATCCCCTTTTTATAACAATGAGGCGGAGTTATAGGTAGGAGTGGTTACATATGAATACATTAAGAAAGGAATATATTATCTCCATTTGAGAATAAGGCATTTACTCGTGACATATACTTTTGAAGACAAGTGATTTCAGGAGAAACCCATTCAGAGCAAAAATATCAGCAGAGAGACAAAAATACTTTCCCTTTTTCCAACACTAGTTTTTCTCCATACAGGTAGTAAGTCTTGCATTCTGCATCTGTTGCAAAAAAGGCAACCTGATAAATGTGAAACAGAAATGCTATTTGTGGGGGGGGGGAAATACTCCTAGCACAACTTATATTTTCATCTCACAAAACAAAATTTGGTTCAAAACTTGTATTACCTTGTATTCTCAAGGTAAGACTCTGGGGTTAGAAGTCCAGAGTCTCACTTAACAGAATGAGCAGCAGGGCTTCTAATACAGCAAAGCAGGCTTCCCATATTTTGGAATTATAATGACAGTAATAATAACATAATAAAAAGCAATAACCATCACTAGGGGACTACTCTAGTAAGAGCCATGGTGGTGCAGGTGGTTAGAATGCAGTACTGCAGGCTACTTCTGCTGACTGCCAACTGTCTGCAATTTGGTAGTTCGAATCTCACCAGGCTCAAAGTTGACTTGACCTTCCATCCTGAGGTGGGTAAAATGAGGACCCAGATTGTTGGGGGCAATATGCTGACTCTGTAAACCACTTAGAGAGGGCTATAAAGCACTGTAAAGCGGTATATAAGTCCAAGTATGATTGCTATTGCTAGTAAACACATATTTTTAATAGAGAACACCCTTCTCTCTGAAGAACTGTCAGAAAACAGTCCTCTGTTTGAAGATGTGTTGAATTTGATGGGCTAGTCAAACCCCTTTAGAGATAGCTACAGTTATGTACTATTGTGTCATAGCAAACATCTGCTGCCTCTGGATAAAAGTTCTTCAGGTTGTCCTATCTGTTGCCACATTATGGAGTTCTTGCAAGTGCCTTTCAATGACTTCCAGTACTCTCGTCTATCTGAATCTCTCAACCTCATCTTCTCCTTCTGTCTTTCAATGGATCAATTCTTATGATAGGGTTTTAGAATAGAAAATAGAAATTATTTTTTTTCCTGCTGGGTTCTGTGGGTGTGGCTTGGTGGGGGTGGAGGTCATGTGACTGAGTGGGCATGGCTATGAGGGATGTCAAGTTGGTCCTGCCCACTCAGTCGCAGGAACCCCCCCACCAAGCCACACCCACAGAACCGGTAAGGAAAATTTTTAGATTTCACCACTGCAGTATACCTATTCCAATAAATGAAGATTTTCAGATGAAGCTGATCTCGGAGTTTTTAATTGGAGTTGGGTTGTTCTGGAACGCTGACAAGAACAGAAACAGAAGTCAGAGCTGCCAGGAAGTAATATCTCAGGGGAGTTTATTTTATTCATTTATTGATATCTAGAATTGGAGCAACACTTGAGAGTTTTGGTCTCAGGAGTCAATTTAATTTAATCTAATTTAAATATAAAATAGTTTCACATTAAAGTTTACTGGCTTCTTGTTATTTGAGTATCTTTTTTTCTGGCTTTGAATTTGAGCAAAGCTGCCTCTATTATAGCAAACAATCCCCATGGGTTCTCACTTGTTATTTTTTTAGTTGCAGCGTTATTTTCAACAGTAGTATTGGCATTTTAGGATTTAAAATTTACTGTAACCAATAAATAAAATGATTTCCTGTAAGCATATATACTGTCTTTTCAGAAAAAGTATGCTTTTTTCCTCTCTTTATCTTTTTTCTTTCCACCTCACTGGTGCTCAAAGCTGCTGTTACAGAGTACCGGTAGTTATTAGGATATAAAGCAGTGGTGAAATCCAATTTTTTTTACTACCGGTTCTGTGGGCGTGGCTTGGTGGGCGTGATGTGGCTTGTTAGGCGTGGCTTGGTGGGCCTGGTAGGGGAAGGATATTGCAAAATATCCATTCCCTCCCCACTCCTGGGACCAGCCAGAGGTGGTATTTGCCAGTTCTCCGAACTACTCAAAATTTCTGCTACCGGTTCTCCAGAACCTGTCAAAACCTGCTGGATTTCACCCCTGATATAAAGGTTCAAGAAGGAAGCAGTCTAGTTTGAGGAGCCTAGATCAGTCAGAACCTAAATAACTTAAAACTAATTCCACTATTTCACCCTGTCCAATGATAAGACTCTTGTCTTGAGCAAGTGAAATGTGCTTCCAGTTCTAAATTTTAAAAGTACAGGATATAAGTGATCACTATGATAAATTTAGGGGACACTTATTTCCCTAGCTGGCATACCAGTGGTGAGAAAACATTTTAGCTGTGATTTTTTTTTTTTAATTGATTGTAATCATTTCCACCCCAGGACTGTGGTTAGAATTAATTAGAGGGTATCTTATTTAGGTCTCTGGAGGCAGAAACACTATGGAAATGCTAAGAATTAGTGTATTGTATTTCATTTTCAATTCTGCTCTACGATAGCACGAACCTGGAAAAACAGGAGCTAAAATAATCCACCGCTTTTCCATTATTTAACTATTCCCAGGAGCGAAATAGGGAAAGGCCAAAAGCATTGATGTACTGTGCAGAGTAATGAGACACCTCCCCCACCCCTAACCAAACTATGTGAACTCAACCTGATCAATGTCTGGAAACATGCAATTAATCTACTGGAGATTATTTTCCCAAAAATCATTTAAATCAATAATTTGTTAGAAAATTATCAACTAACTGTCCAAAAGTATTGAACCTGGAATGGCATGGGAATAAGTGAGAAGGGGAAAGGAAAATGAAATGTTTCATTTGTGATTTCAATATGATGGTTGGGGCCTATTGCATTGTCATCATAGAAACATCAAATATTCATTGTGTAGGATTTCCACTACTTGGAAAAACTTACTTGTTCAGGTAAACAGCTAAAACAGAATGTAAAGGAAGAATGGACAATTCCTTAATGCACAAAGATTAACACATTCTAGCTTTACAACTGTGGGTTGCTAAGGAGAGGCATATCAAGGTATAGTAATAATATCAAAGACAGATACTTGGGGAAATTTAAAAGCATGAAAACAGCAAAACTCTTGCGAATAATGCCCCTAAAGATAACAATTTTGCAGAATTGAGACTCAGTGACCATAAGGATGCTAGATGATCTATGGAAGACCCAGCTTTAACCAATTAAGTTGGTGATTTGTACAGCTAAATAAATTTTGCCACAATGTCAGTTGTCATAGATGGAGATCTTTTGGCAATATGGTTGAAACATGGCGCACCTCAACTATGGTTGATAAAATATTGTATTTTGCAAAGAACTGTAGAAATGAAAGTGAGAATAGTATAATGGTTAAGGCAGGGGTGAAATTAAAAAAAATCCCCTACAGGTTCTGTGGGTGTGGCTTGTTGGGGGGACAGTCATGTGACTGGGTGGGCGTGGCCAACTTGACATCACTCACATAGAGGGGCCCCTCCCCTCCCAGCCATTCCTTTCCTGCGAATGGCAGGAAAATGGGGAGGGGAATATTCCTGCCTACTATCCTTCCCTCAGTCTGTGCTGAGATTGAGGAATGGATGACAGGCAGGAAAAGCCCCTTCCCCATTTTCCTGCCTTTCATAAAAATGGCTCCATTTCAGCTGCTCCCCCATCTGTCACCCTTCCTCCTGGGGACTACCTTAAAAGGGACAGGCTGCTGCAGCTCCATTGTGAATGGAAGGAGAAGAGTTAGCATTCTCTCTGCTGCATTTAACACTGAATTCTGTGGAATATCGAGCGGCCGGAAGAGGTAAACGGTGACCAGCTGGGCGTGGGTGGGGCCAAGGAGGGGTAATTACTACCAGTTCGGCAAACTGATGTCCATTATCCCTAGCGGTTAGCCTGAACTGGTCCAAACCAGTAGGATTTCACCCCTGGTTTAAGGTATTAGGCTGGTATCAAAAAGATCTTGATTCAAGTCTAGCCTCAGCCACTGTCAAGCACAAGATCCACATGTGAAGGGTCCAAGTTTATTTATTTATTTATTAATCAAATTTCTATACCGCCCTACTCCCGAAGGACTCAGTTGATTACTTTATTGTTGTCTACCTACAACAGGGGTCCCCAACTCCCAGTCCATAGACTGGCACCAGTCCATAGACTGGCACCAGTCCATGGCATGCCAGAAACTGGTCCGTGCAAAGAAGCAAAGCCCCATTTGTGGGATGCAGGAGAAACCACACCCCTTCTGGTCCACAGAAAAACCTCTCTCCACAGAAACTGTCCCTGATGCCCAAAAAGTTGAGAGCCACTGACTAGAGTAGAGTAGAGTAGAGTAGAGTAGAGTAGAGTAGAGTAGAGTAGGGTACAGTAGAGTAGAGTAGAGTAGGGTAGGGTAGGGTAGGGTAGGGTAGGGTAGGGTAGAATAGAATAGAATAGAATAGAATAGAATAGAATAGAATAGAATAGAATAGAATAGAATAGAAGGGAAACCCTACACCATTTCAGACAAATGATTATCTAATCTCTTCTTAAAAACATCCAGTGTTGGAGGATTTACAATTTCTGGAGGCAAGTTGTTCCACTGATTAATTGCTCTAACTGTCAGGAAATTTCTCCTTAGTCCTAAATTGCTTCTCTCCTTGTTTAGTTTCCACCCATTGCTTCTTGTTCTACCCTCAGGTGCTCTGGAGAATAGTTTGACTCCCTCTTTGTGGCAACCCCTGAGATACCGGAACACTGCTATCATGTCACCCCAGTCCTTCTTTTCATCAGACTAGACATATCCAGTTCCAGCAACTGTTCTTCTATGTTTTAGCCTCCAGTCCCCTAATCATCTCTGTTGCTCTTATCTGTACTCTTTCTAGAGTCTCAACATCTTTTTTACATTGTGGCGACCAAAACTGGATGCAATATTCCCAGTGTGGCCTTACCAAGGCATTATAAAGTGGTATTAATACTTCACATGATCTTGATTCTATCCCTCTGTTTATGCAGCCTAGAACTGTGTTGGCTTTTTTGGCAGCTGCATCACACTGCTGGCTCATATTTAAGTGATTGTCCACTAGGACTCCAGGATCCCTCCCACAGTCACCACTATTGAGCAAGGTACCACATATACTGTACCTGTGCATTTTGGTTTTGCTTGCCTAAATAATATACCAGAATCTCTCCAGACTGCCTACCTTCTCTTGGGAACAACCAGAGAAAGTCTTGTGGAGATAGGGGGGGCTCAGCCCTAGGTTTCTTGTCACTGTGCAAGGCAGCAACTCAAGGCAAATTCCCCACTTGATCCTTCCTCTTTGCCTGGCTGGTAGATTCCCAACAGCCATGGAGGCTCATAGGGTGATTTTAACCCAGTTATAGCCCCCCCTCTCTCTCCCTCTCTCTCTCTCCCTCTCTCCCCATATATATAGAGAGAGAGAGAGACAGAGAGAGAGAGAGAGAGAGCCACAGAAGTGGTTCTGAAGAAAAAGCAGTGGTGGGTTTCAAAAATTTTTACTACCGGTTCTGTGGGTGTGGCTTGGCATGGCATGGTGGGCGTGGCAGGGGAAGGATACTGCAAAATCCCCATTTCCTCCTGATCAGCTGTGACTTGGGAGGCAGAGAATAGATACCACTACCGGTTCTCCAGAACTGGTCAGAACCTGCTGAAACCCACCTCTGAGAAAAAGGTCTAATTTGGCAAGTGATTCTGAAAAAAAAATGCATAGAGAGAAATCTAGAAATTCAACAGGGCTGTCTGTTTCTCAAGCGTGGATGGGAAATGAGAGGTTGAAGTACAGCATAATTTCCTCCTGGGAAAGGAAGAGAAACATTTTGACTCTGTGAGAATTCAGGAAGTGTACATTTTCAGCCTGCGGATAGATTGATGGATGGGCGGGTGGATGGAACAGAGTAACTCAGCAAGCAGTAAACTGGACGTCACCACCACCCCTCACATCTGTCCATTTTTCCTGCACAACTTATTCTGCACCATTTTTGGAACTGGTGAGACAATAAAGAGGAGAGAGAGTTTTAGAGTCTGTGTAGAGCATTTTCCTTTTATCAATTCATTACCCCCCTCCCCAACCTGATATTCAGACAACTGGTAAAACAAGGATGGCTGACAAGTTAGACATCATAAAACCCAGACTAACACCATCAACAGCTATTATTTTAGAAAGATTATAAAATAGCTCATAATCATGTGTGCCATCAGCTGCCTACAAAGACTCAAATTATCCAAAGCAGCAACATTATTGGAAGGAGGGGAAAAAAACAAAAGCACAAACTGCAAATACACAGACAACAATTTGCCTTTTTTTAAAAAAAAAAAAACTTTTTCACTCTTATCTAAAAACATACCAACCAACAAAATACCAGCTGCTGCACATCTGTTCCTGTTGCAGGAATATAACTAATCTATAATATAACCTTGAAGACTTGATTGCAAAGTCTGAAAATGCTACAAGTGACACCTGTAGCAAACATGTCCCTTTATAGACCATTTTCGACCATTTTTGCTGTATCATCTGCAGGCATGAATGGGGGAGGGGAGGAGAAATATTTTTGTGCAAAGTCAAACAGCTAATCTAAAACCAGCTGAGGACAAAAAGGGGAACTGAGCACAGAAAAGAGATGTCAAGAGGTTAGTGTTAGAAAATGGTTACATAACCTACTTATGATATCTCAGTGACGGTGGGATTGCAAAATAATTGTTGAAAGTGTTAAGGAAGCAAAAATATTAAACAATGCTCTGTTAGCATATAATGAAAAAACGAAAACAAAACTGGCTTTGACAGGTAGAGAAGAAAGCATAAAGGATTCTATTCCTGTTTCCTTACAATACTATCTTCCTTGTTACTTGTGGCTTTGTTTTGATAATCAAAGCACAAACTTTTATTAAAATAGATCTTAATGCTTCCATTGTTGAAGAAACTGCATCTGTTGATGAGAGAGAGATCACAAAAATATATTTTTAAAGGCATAAAGAAAACTTCTGATGCACAAGATTATATGTGCTAGGTCTGTTTTCGACTATCAGATGAATATGTTATAAGATATTATGCTGGTGTTCTCTATTTGGGGTCTCTTTCTCTCCATTCATCCTATGTGCCATGTAGTCACAGAAACAGGCCACTCATTTTGAAGAAAACAAGGCTGCTGGTGCTGCAAAATTACCTACACTGTCCACGTGCAAAGGGGAATGCCACAGAACAGTTTGTCACTGTTCTGTGGACAAGTCTGCTAAAATTAAACATAGCATCTACATCAATGGTGGGAGACAAAATTTTATACTACCAGTTCTGTGGGCGTGGCTTGGTGGGTGTGGCAGGGAAAGGATACTGTAAAATCTCCATTCCCTCCCCACTCCAGGAGAAGGTTACTGCAAAATGCCCATTTCCTCCCGATCAGCTGGGACTCGGGAGGCAGAGAATAGATGGGGGAGGGGCCAGTCAGAGGTGGTATTTACCTGTTCTCCAAACTACTCAAAATTTCCGCTACCGGTTCTCCAGAACTGGTCAGAACCTGCTGAATACCACCTCTGATCTATATCTCCACAGAATAACAAAGAAGAAAAACTACCAAACATACAGGTATAAAATTATTCTGTGTAAGGAAGTCAGAGAAATTTCTGAGATTGATCTATGGGGCTGATACTTAAATTGAGATCTGAGAAGGCAAACTATCCTGGGGTGTCTGCCAAAAAGAAATTGAGGAGGAACTTTGAAAGTTGGAGGGCTTCTTTGGTGGTCCACATCCTGAAGAAGCAAGATGCTTCCTGTTTAAATTTCAACACTGGCATTGCAGAAGTGGCATTTCAAGGCAAGCTGCAAAGAAAAGTCTGGTCCTTCCACTCAGGAAGCTCAGTTGCTTAACTGAGTTATGATGTCAAGAGGACAAGGGCCAAAGGCTTTGAATTTCCTTCCCTGTTGAATCTCCCAGGCAGAAAGCAGAGTGATCCACAGAGATCACGTCCACAGGAATTGTGAACATGATTGAATTGAAAGCAAGTTTAAGAAATATCTTTCTGGTGTTTTATCAGCTACACCAGAGGGCTTCAAACTTGGCAGCTTTAAGACTTGTGGACTTCAGAAGCATAGCTGGCTGGAGAATTCTGGGAGTTGAAGTCCACAAGCCTTAAAGCTGCCAAGTTTGGGGACCCCGATCTACACTATTATAATTCTTATCTAGACTACTGTAAAATCAATCATTCCTGGTTTGCATCTTATTTTTCTCTGCAGATCCTCTGCAAGATGTTGCTTTGAGTGTTGACAGTTGCAGGTATGTCGCCGGGAAAGATGTTACCATCCGATTAGCAACTGTTTTAAGTAAGTATAGCAATTCACTGTTTTGTTGTGCTGCATCACAATACAAATGGACAATTGTTTAATGGTTAAGAGACTGCTTTGGGTCCTAAATTAAAATTATCAGCTACAAATTATTTGTTTTCTCATTAGATTTTGGTTCTAAAACAATTCTGTACAGCTGACAAAATCAAAGAGAAAACAGAATAAAAACACAGTACTTCACAAATACCGTATTTTTCGGCGTATAAGATGCACCTTTTTCCCCCCAAAAAAGAGGGTGAAAATCTGGGTGCATCTTATACTCCGAATGTAGCCCCACTCAGCCTCGCAAATGGAGATTTCAGAGGCTGAAAGAAGCCTCTGAAAGAAGGTTCAGAAAAAAAGCCTCTGAAAGGCTTTTATCTAAAGTAATATGGCAAGCAACAAAAGAGGAATCAGTAAAGTTTCTAACCAAACTATGCTTACAAATCTGGAGAATGACACAATAACCAACAGATTGGAAGAGGTTAATCTATCTACCAATACCAAAGAAAGGAGATTGAACAGAGTACAGATAGTCCTTCAGAATAAAAGCCTCTGAAAGAAGCTTCAGGAAAAAAGCTTCCAAACAGAGCTTCAGAAAAAAAAGTCTGAGGCAGAAAAAAAAGCAAGTCACAGAGTTCACAACCAATAAACCTGTTGCTATAATTCACCTCTGGGAACAGCTGATTGGGGGTATTCCAGAAGGCCAATCCACCCACCAATCAGCTTTTTTATTATTTTCCTCCCCAAAAACTAAGGTGCATCTTATACTCTGGTGCGTCTTATACGCCGAAAAATATGGTAAGCATATGGCATCCAATTGCTCCATACACACGTGTACAAAAACCTCATTCATCAAGGGGGGAGGGCAATTCATCCTAACCCAAAACCTGGGGGTAGACCCAGGTCTTCAGTGCCTTCTGGAATGTGATCAGGGTGGGAACCACATGATCTGGGGCACCGGGGATCTCATTCCAAGGGCAGGTACTGCAATAGAGAAGGGTCCTAATAGATGCCATTGTTTAATCCAAGGGATGTGGAGCCCACCAACTCTGCCAGCCTGTGCTGGCCAAGCAGAAACTATGGGATATTTGTGTTGCTAAGTAACCTTGCTTCTGGAAAGGCATAGTACCAGTGTACTCACCCTGAAATATCTTAACCAGATATGTACTTCTAATAAGCTTATAACTGCCCCATATATTATAGTATATGTATCTTCACTTGCTGATTACATTATTGAGTAACTCAATAAAGGATTTGTGATGAATTAATGTTACATGACTTGATTAATGTTACATGATTAAGGATATTTCTGAAAGGAAAATGTCAGCAGTCAATATTTTCCTAGATTCCCACATCGCACTACATGGGCGTGATTTTGCAACTACTTCAGCTTTCTCTGAATAGCAGAGGAGGACAACTCCCATCAAATCTCCTCCATATGGCCAAGTTGTAGGATAATGAGGTTCAAAGCTCAACTGATCTGGAAGAGTACAGACTGCTGTCCCTTGGTATAAGCCAGGACTGCAAATATGATCTAGCAATATTCTTTTTGTGATTTTCCCCAAATTCTAATTTAGGAAGGATTTAAAAGCTATACTGCCAGGTTTAAGACTCACAGAGGTTTAGGGCAGGGGTACACAACTCCCGGCCATGGCCCACTACTGGATGATGGCCTATTCGCAACTGGGCCATGGGCTGGTGTACACATTCAAACGTGCATCTTGACTCGCACAAGTGGTGGGCTGGCGTGTGGGCCACTCATGTGGCTCGGATCCCCTCTCCCCTCACCTTAACCGGGCTGCAAGCTACAAAGGTTGGGGACCATCGATTTAGGGAATCCATTTCACTCATTAATATACCTGAAACCCCTTCCTCAAACAGTCCAGCCCTGCTAATTTTTGGAGTTCAATCTGTGGATGATGATGACAAAGATGCAGTTGTACAGACAGCACCAGTTGCACATTGTCTCTTAACATTGTTTACAAGCAACTCAGTTTCTTAAAATCTGAAATTAAAGTCCATTTTACTAATTTGTTTACTTAAACCAGGTTTTGGAAGGTGACTAGGATTTGGACAAACAGAAAAATGCTTCCACAATGTATAATTAAGCTTTGGAATTTGCTACACTGAATATGGTATGGGCTACAGGCATGGCTGGCTTCAAGAAAAGATTGGGCCAATTCATAGAAGTCATGGGCATCAATGGCTATTCGTCTCCCTGATAGTGTGACTGCCTCTGAAGGCTTCCTACAGGGAGACTGGTTTTTTTTTTAGATCTAGCCATACCTCCTACCTTGACTTACCAGATTTCAGTTTTGTTCAACTCTGGTCTTGCAAGAATCAAATAAGTTTTTAAGTCAGTCTGAACCACACTATAATGTTGTCCCAAACATGTAACTTACTGGGGATGGATTTTGTACTTGTTAGATCAAATGTAGTTATACACATAAACAGTTGCAAACAGTAACAAACACAGCAAACAGCAGTAAATAGCAAACAGCAAACAGCAAAGAGCATCAAAGAGAAACAAACCATGTTTCTAGCTCCCTCTTAAGGACATTGGCTACAGAGCTAACCAATCAGGACACAGTATGATGCAATACAGCAATCTTAAAGCTATATTGATAGTTTATATATTGCCAACCCAACGTTAGGTAAAATCATTTCCTAACAATCACTCTCTCTCTTTTTATGAAAACTAAGCAAAGTGGCAAAGCCTTGTTCTTGTGTATTTCCTGATAAGATTTATACTACATCTATTCTACAGGGCATGCCATCAATGAACTCTCTGTGGATTTCAGTCTTAATCTTAATGGACAGATTGTACCACTTTACAGCAAACAACTTTGTGAACAAAATAACCCCCAGTTTCAATTCTGTGGAAAGAAAAAAGGAGGTAATTTTTTTTCTTCATACAACGGCATTGAAAAAAGTGACATGACCATTTTTCACACTAACGACTATTGCAGCATCCCCATGTTCACATGATCGGAATTTAGATGCTTGGCAACTGGCATGTATTTATGTCAGTTACTGTTTCCTGGCTCATGTGATCCCCTTTTGGGATCTTCTGACATGCAAACTCAATGGGGAAGTCAGATTCACTTAACAACCATGTTACTAACTTAACAACTGTGATGATTCACTTAACAACTATTAAGGTCATAAAATGGGGTAAAACTCATTTAACATCTGTCTTGCTTGGCAACAGAAATTTTATCCTCAATTGTGGCCATAAGTTAAGGATGACCTGTACTTCCATTAAAAAAAAACCCAGCTCTGCTCTTTGAGATAAGTGACTTCGCAGTGGCAGACCCAGGATTCCTGACTCACAAACAAAGTGCTCCATTACTTCCAGGATATTCCCCAGGATATTACTGCCCGTAGCTTCTACCAGGAGAGGTGTGCATACCATTTCCTATAATGGCTGCCAGACAGTGGTGGGTTGCTCCCAGTTCCTCCCGGTTCAGGCGAACCGGTAGTGGCGGCAGCAGGAGGCTCCGCCCACCCACCCAGATGTCATTATAAATGATCTGTGCATGTGCAGAAGCTCTATGCACTCGCAAAGTGAGCGCGTGTACCCACGTGCTACCAATAGCAAAACCACTACTGCTGCCAGAATGCTTCAACTCTGGTTTTTCAAAAGCCTATTAAGAAACCAGTCCTGGTTTCTGAACAGTGGTGGGTTTCCCCAGTTTGGACCAGTTCACAAGAACCAGTAGTAAAACCGACCAGAGGCTCCACCCACTGACCCGGACGTCATCAGGAAGGTTCTGCACATGCGCGCGCGCAGCCCCATTGCTAACCGGTAGTAAAGGTAAGTAGAACCCACCCCTGTTTCTGAATGCTTGTTTTTTCACTTATTTACTTGCATTTCGCTGATTGTGTTTTATTCTGGGATCTTAATATAGGTGATTTTATTGATTTGTGTTATGTGGCGGTTATACTATGTTTGTTATGTTTTCATCTCACCTTATTCAGAATCAGTTGTAACAAAGAACAGCCTGGAAATTCTGTAAATAATGAAAAGTAAAGAAAATAGTTAGTAGAAAATTTCAGATAGTCATGTATCCTAAAGAAATATTCTCAAGGCAAATGCTGTCAGCAAAAATATCGGTTGATTTAAGACAGGGACGTGAAAGTTCTAGCTACTGAGAGAGATTCCTGTTAAGCCAAACGCAATTCTGTGTTATCCAAAGGAATGGTCACATTTGGATAATATTAATACATAATTGAATACATAACTGAAAACATAATATTTTTATTTTTATTTTATATCAAATTTATATACCGCCCTTCTCCCTGAGGACTCAGGGCGGTGTACAGCCAAAGTAAAAACATAAACTACAAACATTAAAATACAATTAAAAAGATATATATATATATATATATATTTGGCCCCACAATTAAAAGCAATGACAAAACAATTAAAAACATTTTAAAAAAGTGTTAGGCCAGCCCGGCTTGCTGAAAAAAGAAAGCTTTAAGGGCACAGCGGAAGGCACCGAGGTCTAATATGCTAATAGCAATTTTTTAACTATCAGTGAGGAAACTGGAGACATCCATCAACAAGAGGGATTTATCAGTGAGCTCAGAGGAACCCAAGTTCACCAAAGATCTTCAGAAGGAAAGCCCTAAGAACAGGAAAGGAGACAAAACAACCCACTAGTGGTTGAACAGGAACCTTGCAATTCTGGCTAACTGAGGTACAAGAAATATAACCAGATGGAAACATAGAATGCTATATACAGGATGAGTTTCCACTTATATTGCAGTGATGGTTGAGAATCAAGAATATAAAGTGTGGTGAAGAATACAAAAACAAATAATTTATCTCTATTTTATCTCTTATTAACTAGAAAAAAAAAAGACCTTGACTATAAGAAGACAGAGAGTCAGTCTGGCGTAGAAGCGTAAGATACCAAGCTAGAAACCAGAACCCCATGAGTTTTAGTTCTACTTAGGCAAAAAGCCAGCTGATGATCTTGTGCCAATCACTTTCTTTTAACCCTCAGAAGAAAGCAATGGCAAATGATGTCATGAAAAATGCAGGGACTTGCCCAGGCAGTCACCAGAAGTAAAAAAAAAAAAAAAAAAAAGTGATTTGAAGGCATGAAAAAAGAGGAGGCAGAGGACATAAAACAAAAAAGCAAATTAGAAATAAGAGTTCTGAAAATATAAGCTTTGGTCTATTTTCATAATTAGAAAATTGAAGAGAATTGCATGTTAATAAAAAATTATAATCTCCCTTGAGATTAATAACAAAGTCAAATGAGTCAAGGAGCCTTGGTAGCACAGCAGACTAAAGCACTGTTATTAACATCAGCTGCCTGCAATTATTGCAAGTTCAAATCTCACCAGGCTCAAGGTTGACTCAGCCTTCCATCCTTTCTAAGATAGGTAAAATGAGGACCCGGATTGTGGGGGCAATAAGCTGACTTTGTATAAATATACAAAAGTATGAAGGCTATTGCTTAACGCATTGTAAGCTGCCCTGAGTCTCCAGAGAAGGGCATATAAATCAAATAAAAAAAAAATACCACCTGTGTTATTTTCTTATCAATAATGTAAAACTAATTAGTGTTATCTTCTTCCAGGATATTTTCAACTTCTTATTCCTGGGCTTTCCTGATGGTTTTCCATTTGAGTAATAATCAATTCTGTGTCTGACCCTGCTGAGCTTTTTCCAGATCAGCCAACGTTGAAAAAGTCTCTTTTCTGCAGGATGTGTGCTACTTCAGCACACTCAGATGCTTATCTGCTACTTGCTTTCTTGCCCCAAATCAAATGAAAGGGGTAACAAAAGTGGGATTGGGGGACTCAGATGCTTATCTCTGCTAAAAGTACCCATAGCCCCCAAAAGGCTTTATCAACAGATTTAGGAATTTGGGTTAGGAATTAGAATTGACCGATCTGCTGTTTGATTAAACAGCTGATTAATATCACCTGCTCTGCTTAATAATTCTGTTTCACCTATATGGATACATAGATAGTGGAGCAAACGCGAAATGAGCATCATTTATAGCACAATAAGGCAATCAAACAGATTCAAAGGTATCTTAAGTCTTCCATGTTGACATCTTAATCAGAGTTATAATCATGAATACAGTGTTGTGAGCTTCGTGCTGATGCCACAATCCATCCATTAAGATGTGCTCTGTAAATTGTACTCTGCTAGTACAATTTTTAGGTAGCTCGAAGATAGCAGACAGTAATAACCAAATGCTACCTAAGGACACAATCATGCAAGTTTTGGATATGGGACTGATGTCAAACTTAAATTCTCATAAATTCACAAATCTCCCTGACAGCTACCTCATTCTGAGAAAATACTTAATTAAAAAAAAAACCTCTGGAAAATTCAAGAGAAAGAAAGGCAATCTATTGAAGAAGCCACACAAAGAGTCACTTATGCAGACAAGGAGAAAGGAGAAAGGAGAAAGGAGAAAGGAGAGAGAGAGAGAGAGAGAGAGAGAGAGAGAGAGAGAGAGAGAGAGAGAGAGAGAGAGAGAGAGAGAGACTGTCAAACAGGGATCACCTCAGTTTTAGAACTCAGAAGTTCTGAATCTTGAAAAGGAAAGGAAATTGTAATAATGTATACTATAACATGTTATTTCTGATTGGATTACATGAATCAATTGAAGATATAACCAAAAACATCTTTATTAGGACCATAAAAACTAATACATGCTGTTTATTGGTTTATTAAAATATTTAGTCACAAATATTTTTTAAAATCCTTCTAAGTTATTTATTGTTCTGCCATAAATTTTATGCACTCATTCATTAGTTACTATAAATCTAGCAGGTTTTGCATGTCCATCAATACATATAGTCTTCAACTTACAACAGTTCATTTAGTGACCATTTGGAGTTACAATGGCACCGAAAAAAGGGATTTATGACTATTATTCACACTTACAACCATTGCAGGATCCCCATGGTCACGTGATCAAAATTCAGATGCTTGGCAACTGACTCCTGTTTATGACGGTTGCAGTATCCTGGGGTCATGTGATCACCTTTTGCAACCTTCTGACAAGGAAAATCAACCAGGAAGACAGATTCACTTAATAACCATGTTACTAATTTAACAACTGCAATGATTCACTTAGCAACTGTGGCAAGAAGGGTTGCAAAATGGGGCAAAATCCATTGAACAAATGTCTCGCTTAGCAACAGAAATTTTGGGCTGAATTGTGCTCGTAAATCGAGGACTACATGTTCTAGACAACCGATCCTCTAGATAAAATGGGGGTTTTTCAGGAAGAATATTAATTTTTTTTTAAGCATCTTTAGTTTTATAACACCCAGTTTGGTTAACTTTTTTCTTCTTGGAAACATCTGTAATATTCCATGAAACTTACACAGTGATTACATAAGATTGAAAATCCTATCTATCATCTGGACAGACCATATTTCCAAGATCGGGCGGGGGGGGGGGAAATGTTAGCTACCATAGATTTTGAGAAGGTAGAAAATAATTATAATGGGGTGGGAGAACTTTCAGAGCTGAGCCAGCCCCTTCCCTGACATCCTTCAGTTCTGAAGTACCACATTTGGGGGTGAATAGCATATCTCTCCCTCTCTCCCTCTCCCTCTCCCTGTCCCCCCCCCCTCTCTCTCTCTCTCTCTCTCACACACACACACACACACACCAGCCCTCTGGGAACCAGCAGAAAATTTTAAAGGAAATCCTGGCCCCACCCTGGCTCTGGCCAAACACTGAAGGGAAACCAAAATGAGTCTGGAGCTTAGCCAAGCTGAGGCGGCTGGTAGAAAGCCACCGGTCAGGATTGAAACAAAACATAAACTTTGAAGAGGTTTTTTGCTAGTAGACATTCTGCCTTTGTTGTTGTTGTTTCAGGATGCCTTTAAAGTATGCATGAATAGTTCTGCTATTATTCTTTCTCTGTGGAAAAATCAAAAAGATAAACAAGAACATTTGGGTGGGGAATGTAAGGAACTTCTGAGCACATATGCAGCATGACCTACCCCAGAATTATAAATAGCTTTATGATGATTAAACAAAGAACCTAACTGCCTCAGTGCACTTATTGCAGAGTCGACTATTAATCGAATCATATAATGAGAGTAAGGTATCTTGGTTGAAACAGTTACAGCAATGCAATGTAATATTATCTCATTATTACATAAAAATGCTGATTCATTTTGTCATTCATCTGTTTAGAAATCTTGTCTGCTTAGAGGCAGACATATTTTAAGCAATATGTGCTTGCAGTTTTTACACTTCCTAGAATATTCTGTCCTACTCCACTTTCTTTCAGTGACTGTATTATGACTCCATTACTCCACACCTACAATTATTCCTTTTATGTTTATTAATTTTTCATTCAAGGGCTGAAGACGGCACATAGAGTTTTCCCACATTATATTTTTCTCCATTTTCTGCATCTTGGTAGGATATTTGCTCTGGTCCTTGAAGGATGCTAATGGCATTAGCACAGGGGTGAAATGCTCCTGGTTCGGACCAGATTGCCTGATCCAGTAGTGATGGCGGCAGGTGGTTCAGAGAACCGGTAGCAAAAATCCCTGCACCCCCCCCCCCCCATGCCCAGCTGAGCTGCGCAATCATCGGAGGCTTTTTTTTTTTTACTTTTAAAAGCATTTTTTCTACAAAGAGGTTTTAGAAAAAATACTTTTAAAAGTAAAAAAAAAAAAAAGCCTCCAATGATCGTGCAGGTCAGCTGGGATCGTCAGAGCCTTTTAAAAGCATTTTTTCTACCACCACTTTGGCCGAAGAGGTTGTAAAAAAATGCTTTTAAAAGTTAAAAAAAAAAAGTTGGCCACGCTCACCCAGTCACATTACCCCCCCACCAAGCCACGCCCACAGAACCAGTAGTAACAAATTTTACATTTTACCATTGCATTAGAGCATCAACTACAGAGGATCAGAAATATTTTGGATTAGCTGAATCCCTTCCAAGAAGAGTTCATTCTTGGACATAGGACTGCAATTGCTGAAACTGGAAAGTTTTACAACAGAGATCTGTGCCCTTCTACCATGTGATTAGGCTATTGTGAAAGACAATAAAGGAAATTGAAAGAGGATGAGAGGTTAAAGATAGACTTCAATAGTGTTTCAGATATTATAAAATAGCTCCCCAAAAATGTATTGGCCTCACAGTGCTAGGGTTTCATTGAGTGACAAAAACTATTCCCTTGAGATGGACACCGGGACAATGGTGGTAGAATTGAACTGCCTTATTATTTCATTAGACTTTTTGACTTAAGTTATGGTTCATATTTTAGGTTATGGGATAATACATTTGATTGGATTATTATTTTATTGTGTCTATGTAATAAAGACACAAAGAATGCAGATTCTCAGTAACATCTATGCTGACTTATTGCAGGGTCATTACAGGGTTGGGTGGAGCAGGGATTGCCTTTTAAGATTGTCTGACATGCAAAGAATTAAATATTTATTATTTTTTAAGGATTGGAAATATTGATATAATGGAGTCAGTCGGAAGTGGGCTATTGGCTGTGATTTGAAAAACCACTGTAAATATTGTTTATTTGTTAATAAATAATATTATTAACCTTACACAAAGAAATAGGAACAGTATTGTTAAAAAAATCCAGCAGCTCATTATTTCAGAGAGCTAAAGACAACGTGTCAAATCTGTATTAGAATAGTAATGTTGCATCTAAATTAATTACTGAGCAGGGATCTGATTCTTGGTTTCCATCCAAGAGAGTGTTTCCTTGTGTATGCATGTGGGGTGTTTTAATCATAGAGGTTATTCATGGGATTCATTGTATAAAATAGGTGCAGTCTCACCCAGTTTTCTTGCTCATCACTGGTAATGTTTGTTTTGCAGAATATATTTACTACTCAGGGCCAGTCTCACTGAACATGGAGAACATCCCAGAGGTAAATTCTTCCTAATTCCTTCTAAATTTTATAAAGGAAAAAAAAACTATTATTTGTCAAATGTCTAATAGGGTGCAGTAATGCTACTTTTAGAAATGAACGTATTGGAGAAGTAAGACATGTTAAAGAGGAATGTGGTTGTTGCAACATTATCTAGTAAAATGTCTTGCATAAGGATCATGTATTCTCATATGACAGCCTGGGAACAATTGATATCATTGCTCGGCAACTGCGCAGGATAGAGGTACATAGCATGACTCCCGGGGTTATTTGAATACTCTAGAGATAACTGTTACTACAGTGCATTGTAATTTTTAATGTGGCAGACAAAGATAATTATTTTTTTTTTAATTTTATTTCCAATGTATATACCGCCCTTCTCCCTGAGAACTCAGGGCGGTGTACAGCCAGAATTAAGAACATGAAATACAAATATTAAAAAACAATTAAAATATATATAAATTTGGCCCAAAAATTAAAAATCACAAACCAATTAAAACATTTAAAAATTTCTTCTTAAGCCAGTCCGGCTTGCTGGAAAAAATGGGTTTTAAGGGCACGCGGAAGGCACTGAGATCTTGGATTCTCCTTATCTCTGGGGGCAACTGATTCCAGAGGGTAGGTGCCCCCACAGAGAAGGCCCTCCCCCTGGGGGTCACCAGCCTACATTGTTTGGCTGATGGCACCCTGAGGAGGCCCTCTCTGTGGGAGCGCACGGGTCGATGGGAGGTCGTCGGTAGCAGCAGGCAGTCTCGAAGATAGCTAGGCCCTATTAATTAAAAACATCAAAGGAGAATCATTAACAATTTTAAGCTTTCATTAAGTTTCAGTGTAAATTAAAGCAAATCAAATGTAGATCTTGTCCAAACAAATTGTGAAGAGTGGCTCCAAGTGTGGAACTCAATGACAAATAGCATTCTTGGCTTGAAAAAAAAAGGAATGGTTGGAATTTTATATTAGAAAATGATAAGAACAGAAGCCAAACTAAAGAAAATTTAGTTTGATCAGCAGAGCACTTCATAGGAGATCAGTGAAAGCAAAAGAGCAAATGATTTACTCTCTAATTAGAGAACACTCTAATGCAATTGTGGAGAACTTGTGTTGTCAATGACTACCTGTCAATGACTACTTCAGTTTCAACCGCAATAATACACGGGCAAACAATAGATACAAACTCAAGGTAAACTGCTCCAAACTCAACTGCAGAAAATACGACTTCAGCAACAGGGTGGGCAATGCCTGGAATGCACTACCTGACTCTGTTGTTACATCCTCAAACCCCCAAAACTTTAACCTTAATCTGTCTACTGTGGATCTCACCCCATTCTTAAGAGGTCTGTAGGGGATGTGCATAATCATGACTACCGTCCCTGTCCAATTGCCCACATTTATTCATACTCATTTCATGTGTTTATTCCATGTTTATACTTATGCCGGTTTCTCGTACTTGTTTGACAAACTAAATAAATAAATAAGTGACAACTAGCATGCCAAGTAGTAAGGGAATCTGGGAAGTTTTGTTCAGCAGCATTTAGGGGACTTCCTGTCCTGTCCTGTCCTGATAAAGTGATGGCAGTATCAGGTGCTGACAGGCAATTAACTCTGAAGTACAGTACAGGCAATGAAAAATAAAACCAGGAGAATTATGTTTGTAGAAAGACTTATGCAGACCAGTGTTTGTTGGAAAATAAATATATAAAACAATCAACTTTATTTAGGAAAGTATGATACAAGGAGGAAGAGAAAAATGCAGGAAGTGCATGTGTCACACTGCTAGATGTCATTACATTTATTACCCCAACAGTCCCAATATTATCCTGATATTTTAAGGTTTATAAAGTGCAGCAAACCAGCAGATGCAAATGATGAATCTTTAGACAATAGGATCCTCAGATCCCTTTGCTAAAGCAAATAACTTGGTCTTCCTTTTGCCTGTGAATTTATTGCTTGCAGCCTTCAAGGAATTATGCTGTAGCAGCATGAGGAAAAGAGCCCTTTCGCCCAGTTAAAACAATCTTATTTTATTGGTCTTTCACAAGTCATTTGACAGTTTTACTTTTCAGTTTATTTCAATGCCAGCCTCAGTTGCAGGATTGCTTTTGACAATTACCATATATTGCATTGTTGACTAATTTAACTAATTAAAAAACAACAGCCACAGTAACATTCTGGACGAGAAGTGGTAGTCTCCACAAATTAATTAATTTCTTCAGAATTTATTCATTCTTTTCTTTTTCTTACAGGGAGAATTTAATCTAACAGCTCAGCTCTTCAATGAAAACCATCATACAATTATTTGTGCTGATTTTTATATCAATAATCAATGAGAAATTGATATTTGTTGCTTTTCGAGCTAGCATTGCCTAGATCAGGGCTTCCCAAACATTTTCTTTCAATACCCAAAACCATTTATTTAAAACATCTTATTGAACTTTGAGGACCAGCTGTAAGTCCCTTCCTTCAGCACCATCATAACTTTGAACGGTCACTGAAGGAATGGACGTAACTCAAGCACCACCTGTATCATAAAGCAGTATCATTAAATGAATTCAGATTATTTCAACAGATTACCATTCGCAATTTCATCAATTTTTGTCTTAATGGGAATACTTTGGGAAATTTTTCAATATATTTTAGTACACGTGACCATCTTTAAATCAGTTTAAATATCCCTCTTGTGATGGGTAATCGGCTTGTATATTATTACCCCCAAAAAGCCCAACTTTACCAATTTTGGATATAGGGCAGAGGTGGTATTCAGCATGTTCTTCCCAGTTCTGGAAAACCGGTAGCAGAAATTTTGAGTAGTTCGGAGAACCAGTAAATACCACCTCTGATTGGCTCTGCCCCCATCTATTTTCTGCCTCCAGAGTCCCAGCTGATTGGGAGGAAATGGGGATTTTGCAGTAACCTTCCCCTGGAGTGGGGAGGGAATGGAGATTTTACAGTATCCTTCCCCTGCCACACCCACCAAGCCATGCCCATCAAGCCATGCCATGCCTATCAAGCCACGCCTACAGAACCAGTAGTAAAAAATTTTGAATCCCACCACTAATACAGGGTAGCTCTTGACTTATGACGAGTCGCTTAGCAACCATTCTTAGAACCCAGGTTCATTCCAACCTTCCCCCCAAGTCACATGATTGCATTCTGGACATTTAACAACCAGTCCTCATTTATGGCTATTTACAGACACATGACTGCAATTTATGTTTTGCCAGAGACTGGCATTTATTTCAGGTTTCTGGCAAAAAACCGCCCATTAGCTAAAGCGGTTTCGCTAAGTGACTACCATTTTCACATGAGCACTTACTTCAATCTACCCATTATAACATGCTGAAACAATGGAAAAGAAAGCTGATTCAGTTCAGTTGCTTTTTAAAAAGTTGAATGAACATGATATATTCAAAATGATTCAGCATTATACATTTAATTTTACTTTCTGTAAAACTCTGCTTCCTTCTACAAAACACTTTATTAAAATTGCATGTGTTGTGCCTCTATTAGGTTTATTCACCAAAAATAAATTTCCCAGAGAAATTCCCTTTTCAAATTGCTGTAACTCTCTTCCTGGAGGTTCACTTTTTCTATTAACTCCCATTCCATCAAAGCAAGACTGAATGCCCTTTTTTCCCTCATCAGTTCAGCTCAGATTTAACATTTGGGATTTATGCAGGAACACCCAAGGGTGGTCAAAAGAGTCAAGATGTGGCCACCACTGTGTGATTAAGATTGCCATCTTGGTCTTTTTGACCATGTCACCAGGGCAGACAACAATGAGTCTTTTGGAAGAGTAAGAATGACAGAGATCCAGGCTCCTAGGAGTCTGCAGCACTACACTGAAAACATCTTGCATTGAAAAACAAGGCCTGGACAAAGCAAACTAATGAAGCCACAAATGGGCAACTGTTAATATCCACAGCCAGCTGGATCAATAAACGAGCAATTTTGCCCTCACACTCTTCCAGGAAAAAAGACAATTCCACGTAGCAAGCTGGTCTCATCTGTGCTTGTATGGAGGGAATGCCATTTTGGAAATCCACTGCAATGTTGGACCCTCTTTGAACATACCTCAGCCAAGAGATCAGCTTAGTCAGATGGAGGACTGCCATTTTGCTCAGAAGACATGAGGGGAATTTACCTACTTAATTTTGTTCTGGTTTCGTTGTGAGGTTTCCTAGGCCTCAAATAAGAAATCAACTCTGATTGTTTCCCCTCACAAAAGCTACAATTTAATACCTCGCGACATTATTGAATAAAAGGTTCTTTTCTGGAAAGGATTGTGTTCTGTCAAATCTCATGGACAAATAAATAAATATATCAGCTGAAGGAAAGAATCCATTCACAAGAATATATATAAAAGAGCTCTCTGTCTTTGAGAAGTACATATACAGAACTAAGCAATATATATAACCTTTATATATAAAAAGTTAGTTAGATTTAAAGAAATGTTCACAGCTATGAAATAGTTTTCATTTGGGGTTATGGTCTATATAACCTAAATCTGTATTTGTCAAATGCCAGTCTTTTTCTTTGGAGATGCATGCATTTGTTTTGTTTTGTTTTTTATTTGTTAGTATTTATATCCAGCTTTTAATTCAGGAGCTTAAAGTTGTGCATGTAGTGCTTTTTCCTTCCGTTTTCCCCCACCACAAGAGCTAGATTGGGCTGATAAAATGAAACTGGTTCAGGCATATAATGAACTTCCAGCTTCAAGGGGGGGCGGGACCTCATTCTGAGTCTCCCAGTGTCAACCCACACACCTCAATTGTTACATTGCACACCCGAATGGCGACACATATTTTGTTCATTTGTGGTTTCCTTCTTCCCCCACAATCAATTCCTGAGGAAAAGTGTCTAACTGGACGTGTTGGTCCAAGAGCCTTTTAAGGAGAAAATCCTTTTCTTATAACAGCTTCATAACGTGTTTTAGCACAGTGAACAGTGTCCACTGCTCCCTCCAAGAAACAAAACTAACACTGCTAATGAAGTGGCTTCAGAAGCAAAAAGGAACACTATAGGAGACCCAGCACTGTTTTTGAATCACAAAAAGTTATCTTCTTCCAACCTGAGTCTTTGATTGATGTAATTCTCGATTGTGTATGCGGGTTGACAATAGCAATCCAAGGTTTTAAAAACTACTATTCCCTAGTGCAGTAGTCACCAACCTTTCGGACCTCAGGGACCACTAAATTTATAATTTTAAATCTTGTGGACCACTAATATGAATTTTTTAAAAAGATAAATAGTATTTAGTGCAATACAAAAAATGTAAATAATTTTTCTGTGGATCACCAAAAAATTTTCACGGACCACCAGTGGTCCACAGACCATTGGTTGGTGACCCTAGTGGAAATGTTGAAATTAAGGTCTTTTCTATGCAAAACGTAGTTGGTACTATTGTGAGCCACTCCAACAGAGCTGCATATTCTCTTGCTGGCTTGGAACCTTTAAAGTGGGGTTTTCTTTATTTTTCTGTTATCAGCAGAACCTGAAGGGCTTATACATTGGCTTATTAGCACTACTGAAAGGTAAGCGTGCCAAAATATTGTGTTGCTTTGAGACTGAACCATCTATCAGCAAACCAAGGGAGAAAGCAAACCTAGAAGGCCAAATTCCAGGTCACCTTGATTCTCACAGTAGTCAACTATTAACCCAGTTGAATCTCTCAGTGAGAATGTTCTTACAGCATCTAGATCATTATTGCCCAATATTTTGGCTTGCTTGAGTCACACTGAGGGAAGAGGAATTGTCTTGGGCTGCATATAAAATATATAAGTTAATGTATATAAATAACAAACTTCCTTACTTTTTTATATTTGTCATTATCTTGTGGAGCTGTGTTACTAGCCATCCAGAGCCACCTGCAGCCCTTGGGCTGCAGGTTGGACCCTGATCTAGATCAAAAACCATTATTTTTAGAACACAAGAGTCCATGACAGTGCCTACTACTAACCCTTGAATCCTGAGTCTGGAGAGGACTGACAAATTCTTATGTTATTGTAGCCCTTCTCCATTTGCCAGGCAAACAGTGACAGTAGAGATTACTGCAACTCTGCTGGCGCAGTGGTTAGAATGTAGTATTGCAGGCTAACTCTGCCCACAGTCTGGAGTTCGATTCTGAATGGCTCAAGATTGTCTCAGCCTTCCATCCTTCTGAGGTCGAGGTCAAATGACGACTCAAATTGTTGGGGACAATATGTTGACATTTGTAAACCACTCAGAGAGTACTGTAAAGCACTATGGGGTGGTATATAAATCTTATTGCTTATTGCTATTGCAGCTGATCAAGATTTGGGAGGTACATTCTGTACATTGGCAGCATGTTTTTTTATGAAGACAAAGGTTTGGTTTTTTTCAGCTGTTCTTCTCCAAATCTTTTTCTTAAAGGACTAGAGATGCAGAATAAATCAAGTAAGTCAGTTGACATTATTCCTATTCTTCAAGTGATTGGATCAAATTAATTTGTATCTGACTGGGTCTGTTTAGGGTTAAGTCTTGTGATTTATTGACTAGAGGGATTAAGCCCTTTTACACGTTTACAAACCTCACTGTCTGACAGCTGATGGACTGTACAGTGCACCTTGTCTATTCCTCCAAATTAAGCAGGGTTTGACCTGGTTAATGTTTGTATGGGAGACAACCAAAAAACCCCAAGGCTTTGTCTTGACTAGCCTCTTATTGTCTTCTAGAGACAATAAGCCTCTAGAAGAGAGCAATGAATTATATGAATTTGTCTAACTGGGAGCTAAACTTCCTTTGAAGGAATTTTACATTTGCAGCACATTAAAATAGTGAAATAAAGCTAATACTATACATAACTTACTAAACACTTTATCAGAAGTGTTCAAGCTGTATGTAATAAAGTGAGTTGAAAAACAACACTCTGTCCCTTAATATAACTTTTCAACTCAAGTTCTTCAGTGATGGTTAGAGTGGTATCTTCTCTGCTACTATAAGCTTACTCCTTTCATAATTTATGATAGTAAAACCTTCCAAACGTAACCTTCCTTTAATAAATTGCAAAACCATCACGTTTTTACAATGGACTAGAAAAATCTTTCATGAATGCTTGAATGCAAAGCATGGATTTTTATGAACTCTATGCTCTAAATTATAGTATTCATATCCACAACATAGCAGGGACTTAAATGCTTATAAAATTCATCCACTTCTTGTAATGTCTGTGTAATGATGAAGCATTTCATAGAACTTGAGCAGCATGGTGGCTTATTATAACCCAAATCTATCTTCTTAATACATTTTTGCCTTTAGGTTCTTTAAAACAGAAATAACAAAATACAAGTCTATGAGCAATCCACATGGTGCTAGAGAACATCTGAAAATAGAACTACATTTTGCAACCCCAAATGTATGATCTCATCATGAAGACAGCACATTGGGAGAACTACTGGACCCCCTTATATTGGGTGGGTAGGAAGTATAGAAAAATAGTAGTTCACTAATACTTGAGTTCACTGATTCGATTATTAATCCGGTTCTCTGTGCCCACCTGATTTTTTTTTCATATAAAAATAGCTAAATAGAAATCTGGAATGCAGCAAAATAAAGCACAGCATTTAACATCATGATTATTTTCTACAATGGTCAGTTTACAGCCTAATAAGGAGATAGCTTTTTAAACATCCACATGCAAGTTCCTTTATTATCAGTAAAATAATCTCTCATTGGTTCACAGAAAGCTGTTGGAATGAAACTAAGGAAGTTTCCACCCAATTATATTGGTGAAATGAATTGATTGTAAGTTCAATTGCTGAAATTCTTAGTACTCTGTTCCCATAAATCTTGTTAAAGAAAACACCATGGCAAAGGTGGCATTCAGCTGGTTTGGACTGGTTCAGGCGAACCAGTAGTGGCAACCTGCGGGTGGGCCAGGTGGGCCGGGTGAGCCGGGTGGGGTGGGCCGGGTGGGGTGGGCCGGGTGGGGTGGGCCGGGTGGGGTGGGCCCCACCCCCACCCCTGCCCACCCTTGCCCCCACCCCCACCCCTGCCCACCCTTGCCCAACCACGCCCACCTGCTCAGATGCAATCCCATCCTATATCGCTGTGTTTTTGACGTCGCACGCATGCGTGAACAGTGCATGAGCGAATTGCCGTGTTTTGTGATGCCGCACGCATGTGCAGATGTGGTCACATTTCTGGTGCTCACATTTCTGGCACACGCTCACATTTCTGATGCTGGGCGAACCAGTGCCACCTCTGCACCATGGATATTTTGCTTGGAAGAATTGTTTTTTTGGATGAATTGACTGTTCAATAGCCTGACATTCCCAAGAATACCTCTGGGTCCAAAATGAGTTTGAAAAATCATTTCTAAAAAATAAGGCTATCAACAGCATAGAGCTTTGTCTGGAAGTGTTTAGTTTTGTCCAACAAAAAAATAAATGTGGGTGGGTTGGAGTACAGTATCTTGGGGTACTAAAATACAAATTGAATAATAAAAAAAACAAGCCCATCGGTTCATCATTTGATAACTGCAAATTTTATAAAAGATCTCAAGCATCATGGCAGCAATTCTATTAAGAGTCAAGCTTCATCATGGCAGCACACATAACATGCTCAAAGAAAAGATTCCCACTGGCCCTCCAAATTACTTTCCTCTGGCCTCACCTATCTAAGCTCTCCAATATCAAAGATTTCTTTCTATCAGAAAATCCTCACAAAATGATATCCCAAAGACTCAGAACTGACTGAATGGACAAGAACCAGCTATCCTCCACCAGCTGTTCCTTCAAGAGGTAGTATTAGGTAGGTTTAAATCTTATCATTGCTTGGATGGAAAAATAGTTGGCCATCTCCCTGATTTCTAGTTTATTAAGAAGTTCTATTATAGATCAATAACAGGTTAAAGAAGAGAAATCGGAGAGAAAGAGTACATAGCAATGTCTGTGCTGAGTGGGTGTAAACTGTGGAATCCCAGAAGAATCTGTATTGGCACAGTGCTTTTAAACCAGTTCAGAAATTATCTGAAGTTAGGAATGAACAGTGAGATCATCAAATGTGATGCAACCTAATAAAAAGAATTTTAAATTTAATTAAATTTAATTTATTTTAAAGAATGATGGCAAAAGATTCCAAACCCCTCCCTGGGAATTGTAGAAAAGGGGATTAAAGTGACAATGTTGACTGTAATATGATCCACATTGGGGGAAAAACTCCTAATTTCACCTAGACACTAGCCTTGGTGGCACAGTGGTTAGAATATAGTATTGAACGCTAATTCTGCTGATTGCCAGGAGTCTGATTCTCATCAGCTCAAGGTTGACTCAGCCTTCCATTCTTCCGAGATCAGTAAAATGAGAACCCAGATTGTTGGGGGCAATATGCTATACCCTATAAAACTGCTTAGAGAGGGCTTTAAAGCATGGTGAAGCAGTATATAAGTCTAAGTGCTATGGCTATTGCTATTTTCAGTGAGATCAGATGCCCCTGTATTGTCTCCCTAGGCTGGAGAAAATGTATGGGAGGGAGCCAATAGGTTCACAACCTTTTCCTTGGCTTCCCAAAGATAACTGATTGATCCCTGGGAAAGTTGGACTAGGTTGAACAACAGATTGGAACTCTAATGAGTCTGGGAAAGAAAACTGGAATATAGCATGGGAAAACTAACTTGGAAGCAGAAGTTAAAATATCAGTAGTTTGCCAATGAATATCAGCAAATATAAGTGGGGTTAAATGCAGTTTCCTCCTCCCAGTTCTCCCCTAAAGATGCACTAATACTATTTTAACAAATGTGGGTGTGTGAACACACACTTGCCAAGGTGACATGTAGTTTCATCCTGATTTAGATCTCACTTAACAATGACTGTATCAGTCTAAAATAGATGTATAATAATATCAAACACAGCTAGATCTTAGCAATTTAACAGATCTCAAGAGGAACGATGTCCTTGGGTGACACATAGCTCTTAGGAGGAAGGGAAACACTTTTACAGGAAGGAGATCTATGATCATCTACCTCCAGTTTCCTAAAAACATGGAATCTGGATCTGGAGACGGTACTGAATGCTCAGGTGTTTTATTCAAAGCTTTTCTTGGCTCTGGGAGTTTTGGATAAATTTTATCATCTTTAATGCCGTTTTTAAAGGTACTACTGAATTTTGGAGCATTCTTTGAGGCATCTCATTCTGTTCTTTTGTGACATTTTTTGAATAGGACAATAGAGAAATTGAAGGTCGTAACTATCAGCTCTACAAAATGGAGCAGATTAAGAACCCTCTTCCATATAGGTCAAGACTTCAGTATCTTTACAGTAACAGCTATAGTAACAGAATCCTGGTAGTCTGAATATCCTCCTTCCTTCTGACATTTAATCTTCTTGTGTGAACGAGAGAGGAGCTTGCCTGAGATGTTTTCTCATGTTACTTTCAAGCCTACTTTATCTGACAGTGCCTTAGTAGCAGCTCTTCCTCCTGTCTTTCTAGACCATTCCAATTTTCTTCTATAATAATGGGTGAATAATCTTTTCAATACCTTTCAGAGTGGAAATTCTAGGAGTTATGGCCTGAACACAAAACCAGGGAAATTTGATACGCATGGTACAATGGAAATTAAAAGTTGGGGAAGATTAGGTCTCCTTCAAATTTCTGATAGATCAGGCATTGACTCACTCCTATCAATGACCAACAAGATAACCTCTAGGAGGAATCCTATAGTATAACTATAACACTGTAACTATAATTATATACATACTTATGAATACACTATAATTAAAGAGAAATTTCCTAACAATCAACCTGTGGAACAGCTTGCCTTCAGAAGTTGTGGAGGCTTTCAAGAAGAAACTGGACAGCCACTTGTCTGAATTAGTATAGACTGTCCTGCTTGTACAGGGAGTTGGACTACATGATCTCCAAGGTCCTTTCCAACTACATGACCTCCAAGGTCCTTTCCAACTCTCTTATTCTATGTTCTATATTCCATTTCTGAACAAATATTTCCTTCTGAAGGAATGATGTAAAGAAGATAGAATCATTACAGCAGTGGTCACCACTTCTAAATTGGAAGAAATGAAAGACAAGAATGGAGCAGTAGTGGGAGGGGAGGGAACAAGGATAAAAATGCCTAGCAACAATTATGAATTTACTCCAGATTTGAGAGAATACTAAGCAATAGCAATGATGGGCAGCAATGCTCCAAGGCAGCATCAAATGGAACTTGGGAGAATGTGTACAAGCTATCTTTTTTATCTCCCCTGAATTTAAAAAAAAATCTTCGATCTGGAGTTGTTCCAAGGAAGACAGAAAAGCAAGTCTTGCCCTATTAATGACTAAGCAGTGTTATAATTTTGAGTTTGCAGTTAAAAGCCATTTTGAGCCATTTGTGAGCCAGTGGCATTCTGTCAACAAACAAGGAGATCCAATTTCAGGGTAGTGAATTGTCTTCAGAAAACATGGCTTGAAAGAGTGATCTGTGCTCTCATTGGATGAGATTCTTGGCTCATCCCATCATTCAACTCCTGAGATCCCATGATAGCAGCATGCTGACATAATTAGATACAGCAGCCCAAATGCATCAAGTCAGCATTAAGAGCAATTTGTATTTATTTTATTTTTCTGAATAGAATAATAGATAGCAGATGCAAGAGCCTTGGTGGCGCAGCAGACTAAACTGCTGTTAAAGTAGCACTTAGCTGCCAGCTGCCTGCAATTACTGCGAGTTCAATTCTCACCAGGCTCAAGGTTGACTCAACCTTCCATCCTTCCGAGGTAGGTAAAATGACGACCCGGTTTGTGGGGGCAATAAGCTGACTTTGTATAAAATAGAACACTACTTAGGGGGGGCCAAAAAGCCCTACTAAGTAGGTACATACAAAAGTCTGAAGGCTATTGCTTAAAGCATTGTAAGCCGCCCTGAGTCTCCAGAGAAGGGCGGCATATAAATCGAATAAATAAATAAATAAATAAATAAATAAATAAATAAATAAATAAATAAATAAATGGAAAAAATGGATAATGAAACACTAAATTTAGTATATAAAAACTTTAATTTGTAATAACATGATGATAGAAAAGCCTAAATTACTTCTTTCTACATCTAAGAGCCAGTAATATGCTCTCTTTCTTAATGGAGAGGGTATGACTCAAGTTTTTATTTATTTATACATTCAATTTATATAGACACCCATATCATAAAAGTGACTCTGGGTGGCATACAATAAAAAAAACCATAAAATAAACATTAAAAAAACATTCTGCAATTAAAACATCCATCAGTGTTTACTATTAACAAATTAATAAAGAGGATTTGATGTTATAGGCATTGTAGCCACCTCATACACCATAAGTTGGAGACAGAAGAGAAAGGAGAACTAAACTGAAGGGAATGATGAAAGTCTCAAGAATATCAATTGAACCAATGGGAAACATGGTTACACAGAGACATTAAGTCTTTTTCAAAAAGAAAAGGATGTAGGAGTGCAAAGTTCCTCTGCTAAGTATTACTGTCTATTGACTTAATGGTCAATAGGTTTATAGAAAGCTGATGGGTGCAAAGTTGAATTTCAACATAGAGTAAGCAAAGAGTTGAGAAAGATTAGACATTCAGTTATTGGTCAACAATTAAGAAAAGACTAACTGACAGTTCTCAGTGCTCAACTGTTGTTCCATTGGTGCAATGGAATGTAGGAGTGGCCTTGAGGAAAGTGGGGAAGAGATGCTGCCTAGGAGATAAACAGACAAGAGAGGTAGGAGCCACCAATAGATTAATGGTTAGAGAAAGAAACTTAGGAAAGACCTACCCTAATTGTCAGAATAGGAAACTCACCACAGCCAATTTGCCATGGCCCACTTGCCCAGGACAACTCACCATGGTCAATTCGTTGTGGGACAATTCACTGTTGGGTTCACTTTTATTTTTGTTGATCACGTTTTCATCAAAATTATTTTATCTCTTGTATCAAAGGAAATCATTCCTGTGATTACCAGCTTTTGTAATGCTTTGATGAATAATAAAAAGAACTAATTCCTTGTTGAATTATCCCATGGCAAGTTCTCCTGTGGCAAGTTGGCCATGACAGATTGGCCACAGCGAGTTGTCATAGACCCCTTAATTGTTTGGGTGATTAAAAACAATGGTGGGAATTTTGTACCTTCAGACTTGCAAGATTCTGTTAATGTAGCTTTACAGTAAAGTCAAATTAGCTAATCTAGTTGTGTTTCCTGCCTGGTTACCTGGGAGAGCTGACAGTTGTTGCTTCTTTGCAGGCACCTGGCTTCCAAAATTGTAAATGTGCTCATTCTCAGATGGTTGTGATGCCCACGGAGTTCTGAAAATAGAGAAAACAGCTCAATCTCAAGTTTGAAAGGACTGGGATGGAGAAAGACTGGTGTCTGAAAGAGCAGTAGCTCATTCTGTGAGAGGTCTAAGTCTGGAAAAAGAATTCAAGGAATTCTCAGGTGATGATCAAAGGAATTCATGCACAGGAACAACCCCATCTACTCCCTTCTCTAAATACTCAAACTATCGTCTTCTAGAGGGCTGAAAACCTAGTTCAAACTTTAATTTATAGTTTATATGAAATATTTATTGACTTACATATATGTGGGTAATAAATAATATAAATATATATATATATATATATATATATATATATATATATATATATATATATACACACAATTTAAAACCTGCTAAAAGCAGTCCTAAAGCAGAGAATGAGTAATTAAAAAGAGTTTAAAATAACTTAACACATTTAATCTGTGTTCCAGTAAAGCCTCACTTAAAATAGTTCATGTATTTAAAACTTGAAAACTGCTGCCTACACTGCAAAGCTACAAAAATGCTAGCACAGGCTATCAATAAGAGGGAATGATATGGCATGCACACTGAACTTGAATTTATTTGGATGAACAGTTTGGGATTAAACTAGCATCACTTCTATTAAGAATGCCCTTTCAGGTTACTGCTTTGCACCCTTCTAGCAAATATTGTACCCTCGAGAATGCATCTCCACTAGCTGTTAGCTGATGTGTAAGGGAGAAATATCCCCATCTTAAACCATTGGGGGCTTTATATGTCATCACAAGTGTTTTAAGGTTAGCGTGACAGCCAACAGGCAGCCAATGCAGTGTGTTCAGAACAATGATAATGTGTATACAGTATTTTGCTGCAGCATCTTTTATTAGCTATATCTTTCAGAAATAGCCCCACTGACAATGCACTGCAGTTACAACAATGCATGAATCACTGTTGTCAGGTTATCCTTGTTCAGAACGACTATAGCTATATACAATTAGATCCCATTTCAGGGTACAAAGTACAAAGTACAAAGCAGATGATTACCTAATTCCCATAGAAAAGAACTACCTCTTCACAATGTCTCTTTCTTGCTAACGTTCCATCTCAGCTGATTGACCCTCAGATAGTCTATTTTGAGATTTAGAATAGAATAGAATAGAATAGAATAGAATAGAATAGAATAGAATAGAATAGAATAGAATAGAATAGAATAGAATAGAATAGAATAACAGAGTTGGAAGGCACCTTGGAGGTCTTCTAGTCCAACCCCTGCTAAGGCAGGAAATCCTATACCACTTCAGACAAATGGTTATCCAACATCTTCTTAAAAACTTCCAGTGTTGGAGCATTCACAACTTCTGCAGGCAAGTTGTTCCACTGATTAATTGTTCTAACTGTCAGGAAAGTTCTCCTTAGTTCTAAGTTGCTTCTGTCCTTGATTAGTTTCCACCCATTGCTTCTTGTCCTGCATTCAGGTGATTTGTAAAATAGTTTGACTCTCTCTTCTGTGTGGCAACCCCTGAGATATCGGAACACTGCTATCATGTCTCCCCTAGTCCTTCTTTTCATTAAACTAGACATACCCAGTTCCTATTCCCATTTTTAGAGCTACATTATGAATGGTCTTATTTGAGATTTCTAGAAGATTTTTAGAGTTACATTATGAATGGGGTGGCGGGCTGTCATCCATCACTGGTTGCTTCGTGCCTGGATTTCCACCATCTCTGTTCCAGCCATTTTACAATGTCAGGGAATTGCGTAGCCCTTGTCCAAATGGAATCAGAAACGCAGACATAAACCAGTTTTATATAAATAAATATATTTACAATAAATAAGATAGGCAAAGAGGAGCATCTTTGGTAAATCAACACAGCAGGAACAGCATCAAATGACAGATAGCACACCCAGCACACAGAGGAAAAAGGTGGGAAACAAGAAAACTTCCCTTTTCACTCACAGCAACCAATCACAGCTTAGTTTATCTCATGCAGTGGCCAGCTCCCTTTAACCAATTAGCTATAACTGTGTGTTCTTACTCATTTTCCAACCCTTCACTGCTCCAGCTGTTACATTTTAAATATCCTAACACGCAGTCTGCATTATCATTCATACAAGTCCTCTGGAAATCAAAAGGACTGTGCATCAGCGGCCTGCATGATCTTGAATTTCCACAGCACCACAAAGGTTTCAACAGAATTGCCGGCCTGGAAAAGAAAGAGATTATGATGTAACCTTAGAGAGAGAGCAAAAAACAAACACATTTATAACCACTCTGATGAAGTTGGAAGTCACTTTTTTATAACCTTTTATTTCTATCTATTTCTATTTTTTCTTATTTCTTCACTGTTTTTCCTTACTGTTGTTGTTCTAATATTTTTATCTTGTTAAAACTGTCTTCAATAAATATTTAAAAAGGAAATCTTTTGGATTCCATTTCCAAAGCAGGCCATCTTCACCTCCATTTGCCTGTTTGAAGTCAACCTCCTCTTATTCTACTTCAAAAAATCTACCTCCCTCGTTTCATACCCAGTCCTCTTGCTTCATGCCTAAACTACTCTCCTTCAAGCCTCACAGCAGGTGGCAGTATTAACCTGCCAAAAATCACATGGACTTGAGGCAGCCATCAATTGTTTTTTGTATGCAAAGGCAAGTCCTAAGTCCGGACAGAGGCTATACATACAGTTAAGTAGGGATTGTTAAAGTAAAAAAAATGGAATGAAATGAGAACCTTTCAGAAATATTGTGCATATTTTACCCACACACACAAATACACTGAAGAGTTATATTTCTTAAGATAAAAATGCAAAATTAGAAGTCAGCATAATTAAACTCCTAAACTGTAGCTTCTGAAATGCACAAGAGGCTCACTTTGTTGCTAAAGCAAAGTAGGATTACCTGTTTAACTCCCAGCCAAAGAGGAGGGGGTAATACCCACAAGGAGCGTTAAAAAAAAAGGCCAAGTTGGCAACCATAACTGTTTAGGTATGTAAAAGGGGGTGGGGCCTTGATCATTTGATTGTGGCCACCATCTTGACCATTTTTAAATCTCTCTGCCAGCATCAATGAAACAAGCAAGAGAAGGACAAGGAAGAACAGCAGAAGCATCTGCTTCCCTGTTTTTGCATATAAGTGTGGTAGAAACATCTATTTATTTCAAGTGCTCTTGAGCTGCTTCACTCATAAGGTCCCTAGCACCCTGCAGCAATATCTTCACACAATATAGATCTGTGATGGCTAACCTAAGGCATGCGTGCCACACGGAGCCATATCGGTGGGCATGCAAGCGTTGTCCTAGCTCAGCTCTAGTGCGCATGTGCGTGCCAGCTGATTTTCAGGCCTTCTGGGCCCAACAGAAGTAGGGAAATAGGCTGTTTCCGGCCTCCAGAGGGCCTCCAGGGGGGGTGGGGAAGGCCCATTTTTCTCTCTCCCCAGGCTGTTTTCCCTCTCCCCAGGCTCCTAGAAAGCCTCTGGAGCCTGGGGAGGGCGAAAAATAGGCCTACCAGCTCCACTGTGCCATTGTGTGCCAAAAGCAGGGATCGTGCAGAGGGATCACATGTGAATGCACGTGGGAGTGGGTCGCATTGAATTATGGATGTGGGCAGGTGCACACGTGACTCCCCCACCACGCACTCCCCCTGCTTTTGGCACACAAGAGCAAAAAAGTTAGCCATCACTGATATAGATCATTTAAAACTAAATCAACAGCATCTAAAAATAAAATCAATAAAATATCACGGACAAAAATCCTCTACATAATCACATTCCATACTTGTACCAATGGCATTAAAATTCATCAACATTGCAACAACCAGTGATGGGTTGCCCGATTCGCACCAGTTCTATAGAACCGGTAGTAAAACCAGCGGGAGGCTCCGCCCACCGACCCCAACGTCATCAAAACGCTTCTGCGAATGTGCAGAAGCTTCTGTGCGAGCGAAGCACAAGCGCGCGGCCCCGCTGCAAACCGGTAGTAAGGGAAAGTAGAACCCACCCTGGCAACAACCATCCCAAATGCTCTCTGGAATAAGTAGTTTTTTGGCAACTTGGTAAATGTCAGGGGAGAGGATCCAGATTTTACATCTTGGGGAAGAATGCTTTGCAGAAGGGAAGCCGCTGAAGAAAAATTCAAGTCTCCTCCCTTCTTAGCAAGGACTTCCAGCAAAAACGTTCGGCAGCCCTTAGGCAGCCAAGGAGGTAAGTCCCAAGCCACATAGAACTTGAAAGGCCATAGCTAGCACTTGAATTGCACCTGGAAACCTACTGATTACCTCACTCTACCAGGTAATGCTGGTTAGCACATGGGCAATCATTTTCTACATTTTGCAGGAGCTCTTTAAGGGCAGTCCTGTCTATTACATTACAGTAAGCCAAACACAGGTATTCCTCGACTTACAACTTTTTGCGACCTTCTGACAAGCAAATTCATTGGGGAAGTTAGATTCACTTAACAACCAGGTTACTAACTTAACAACTCAGTGATTCACTTAACAACTGTGGCATGAAAGGTCTTAAAAGGTCTCCTCCTGCGCGAGCTGCACTGGCTCCCTGTGGTCTTCCGGGTGCGCTTCAAGGTCTTAGTTACCACCTATAGAGCGCTCCATGGCTTAGGACCGGGGTACTTACGAGACCGCCTTCTGCCACCAATAGCCTCTCACCGCCCAGTACGCTCCCATAGAGAGTGGTTTCTCAGGGTGCCGTCAGCCAAACAGTGTCGACTGGCGGCCCCCAGGGGGAGAGCCTTTTCTGTGGGGGCACCTGCCCTTTGGAACGAGCTCCCCCCAGAGATACAGAAGATTCCGGACCTGCGCACTTTCCGCCGTGCCCTCAAAACATTCCTGTTTCAACAGGCCGGCCTGGCCTAACTTTCCCTTTATATTGCTTTTTTTTGATTTTATTTTAAACTGGGGTATATTAAATGTATTTTTTTCGTTCGCTGTTCACCACCCTGAGTCCCTTAGGAATAGGGCGGTATATAAATTTAATAAATAAATAAATAAATAAATAAATAAATAAATAAATAAATAAATAAATAAAATGGGGCAGAACTCATTTAACTTGCTTAGCAATAGAAAAAAAAATTATAAAAGTAGTTTTACCAATCCGGTGAAGTTGATTTCTTAGTTCGGTGTATTTACCGGGGCTAACACAGAACAATAAATCTTAGGAAATTCAGTGGCAACTTAGACACAACATCAAGTTGCTTGAGCAGGAATACTACAAGCAAGCAGCCCTGGTCCCAACAAACCAACCTTACAAGAAGAATCTCACATTCAGCTATGTCTGGGACAATGCCTAAAGGCTTTCTGAGAATCCCAGATAACAGCACTCCTCCACCCCTATCTTTGAGGTTAAAAAGTGAATGCCTGTTTATACTAGAGGAAGGCTTGATGGATTGGGATCAGAATCTCAATTAAAGGGAAGCCCATTCTTACTAATATGAGTCAATGGCGTAGTCAGTAAATCAAAATAAGGAACAAATTAACAGTAAACATTGGTAAAGCATCCAAAATGCATATGTCTGATAAATGGAGAGAGCATCCAAGATGATGTGTATCTTACCTGGATCCACTTGAATTCCTTTCAAGGAAATGAAGTAGCCCAGATAGTCTAACATAGGCAGTTCAAATAAGTATTTCTTCAGCTTAGCTACAAAACCTTTAAAAAAAACTGCTTAAACATAAACATTGGAAAGCAGAATCTTCAGAATAAATAAGCAGTTCATCTAAATAAAATATCAAGAGCTTATGCAGAAAATTGTGGAAATATATTCATAAACTTTTTAAATTAAATACTTTCCTCATTGATCTTCATAAAGATCAATGATTAAAGTATTCAAATTAAAACCGAAGGCAATTAAATATCTTCCATGTAAATTAGATTTGAGATCCATTCTGGGTTTTTGTAACCATTCCAAGAGTTCGGAAATTAGAAGAGGGTAGGGAGCTCTGGAGTGAGTAATCACAGACTACATGTAGGAAACGATCCTTGGCCTTGCACAAAAATAAAAATAAAATAAAAGTAGGGGCATAATAGACAAAGGAAAAAAGGCATATCCAAATTCTTGTCACTAAATTCCAACACATAGGTTAATTCTGCATATGATATTTAGTAATGTGGTTTACAAGATCTTGGATCTTGGGTAAAGGAATCTTCAAGTTAGCTCTCACATGTGACCTTCAATTCACATAGTTTCTTAGATCCATGCTGTTCTTAATCAGAAAGAGAATTATCCCCTGTACAAGCTGTTAAGTTAATTCTAATACAGATAGTCTTTACAACCACAATTGAGCCTAACATTTATGTTGCCAAGTGAGATGTTTGTTGACTGAGTTTTGCCTCATTTTATGATCTTTCTTGCCATAATTTATTTATTTATTTAGAAAAATTATATTGCTGCCTACTTGCATATGGTGACTCAAGGTGGCTTACAAGGATATAAAAGAAAGAAAAATAATAAAATAACCCCCCCATACTCCGGCAACAACACACATTCATACTAGCCATTTAATGGGCTCCATCCCGTTCTGGGTTCCCCAGGCCCACTGGCAGAACCACATCTACAGGGCCTTCCAAAAGAGTGTTAAAGTGGGGGCCAGTCTAATCTCTTGGGGAAAGATGTTCCAGAGAGAGGTAGCCACCACAGAGACCCTTTGTCTGGGTCCCGCCAGATGTATCTCCTTAGGGGAAGGGACCCGCAACATTCTTTGCCTCCTCTCTCTAGTGCAGGAGTGGGCAAATATGGCTCTTTTACAACCTGTGGACTTCAACTCCCAGAATTCCTGAGCCAGCTTGGACAGCCAAGCTGGCTCAGGAATTTTGGGAGTTGAAGTCCACAGGTTGTAAAAGAGCCACATTTGCCCACCCCTGCTAGTGGATCAGGTAGATGTGACAGCAATTGTTAAGTGAATCACTGCAGTTATTAAGTTAATAACACAGTTAAGTGAATCTGGCTTCCCCACTGACTTTGCTTGCCAGAAGTTTGCAAAAGATGATCACATGACCCCAGGACACTGCAACCATCATAAATATCAGTCAGCTGACAAGTGTCTGAATTTTGACCATGTCATTGTGGGGATGTGCAACAGTCATAAGAATGAAAAACGGTCATAAGTCATTTTTTTCATTGCCACTGTAACTTTAACCATCCCTAAACAAACTGTTATAAATTGAGGATTACCTGCTTGGTTGGTGAGGAAATCTCTCAGGGAGACAAAGGGCTCACACTGAAAAAGGTTGTGAATTTGCTTGAATAACTATATTCATCAGACAAGGAGTCAGCATCAAAGGGTTCAGATCAGAGGTGGGTTCTACTTACCTTTACTACCGGTTCGCAACTGGGCCGCACGCAAGCTCTTCTGCACATGCGCAGAAGCATTTTGATGACGTTGGGTTCAGTGGGCGGAGCCTCCCGCCAGTTTTACTACCGGTTCTATAGAACCGGTGCAAACTGGGGGCAACCCACCACTGGTACAGATGGTACAGCAAAGGCTCCATGGTCCAAGGCCTGGGATTGAGATGAGGACCACTGAATGCTGACTAGCTATTTCACTGCCTGGGCAAACTGGTCTTGCCACTTTGTTCTGAGATTGAAGCAACACCTTGGTTGAGAGATAAAACCATTGGAGGGAGCAATAACCACCATTTCTTTGATCTTTGATCCCTAAATAAGTTCTAAAGGAATGTAGAGATAACTTTGGAGATACTGAAGGAATGAGTAAACCATTAAGAGGGAATTTTGAGAAAAGTCTGCTCAGTTCTGAAAAAGAAATTCAGAACGCTGCCTTACTTTTTGTTTAGTATAAAAGATAGGACAGACAGAAACTTGCAAAACTTTTCGAGATGTTGTTTCTCTACTGCACTGCAATAAAGATTATTCCTGAGATCACTACCCTGCCTGTTTCCTTGAATGGCTGACACTAGGCAACCTCTCATAGCAATGGGAGTATTGATGAGAGAATAAAGCTGAACACGTGACTGGGACTTTACAGGAAATCGCTGATCTGCTGACACTTTATGATTTAAGCTTAACTCTTTGCCTCTCCTCAGCAGTAAACTCTATGGATGCAGTTTGGCTACATCAGTGTAGTAAGCAGCAACTCAGAGAATGAGGAAGAGAAATTTAAGAGACCACAACCTCTTTAGGAGATAACCACATTCGTCTGTGAGATGGTTCTCAAAACACAACAGAGAGGCATTCTTCCTGTAAATCATTTCTCCTAGCAAGAAAGTCTCCAGTCATGCATATCTGCAGAAATATTTAGTTTGTTAGAAACAAACCTGACTAGGTGGCTCAGTGGCTAAGACACTGAGCTTGATCAGAAAGGTCAGCAATTTGGCAGTTCGAATCCCTAGTATAGATCTCCTGCGTGAGCAGGAAGTTGGACTAGATAACCTCCAAGGTCCCTTCCAACTCTGTTACTGTTACCCCAAACTTAGTGCCATTATGTGGCCATGCAACCTGCTGAGCCACAAAGCAACTGCAGAAGCTGAGAGATCAGCTTGCTTAAGTGGTAGTTTTGTACAGCTGGGGAGTTAATTAAGACTATCTGGGCTGGCGTGAAGTTGCACCATCAAGGAAGTAAATATAAAAACTTGGGTTTCCTAGACAGGTTATTGAAAACAACCTGACCGTGAATTTTTCTCTCTCCTGTCTCAAAGAACCAGACTGTGACTCAATGTGATCTCTCTTCCCTATGGTCCTCATAGGTAGGAACTGGTTTTGTGATTTGGAATGACTTGGTTTCATCGTCTGCATATCATTCTTGTGGAAATTGTGAGGCTGCTCCATTAAAACCTGCAATCCCAGTCAGACTTCCCCCTTTAGGGCACCTTCTGGTCTGACCCTTTTCACGCTCATGTTCTTGCAGGAACTTACAGTGTGCTGTTCCAGGAGCTCACCTCTTTGCTGGTGGCATCCAGACAAACATTGTGGCACAGGGGGGGAAAGGAGAGCAACCTGTATAGATAGGGAATAATATCCTGAAGAATGGGAGTAGAACAGAAGTCCTCCATGGCCCTTTCAGGCTCCATGATTTCGCAATGGAATCTGCAAAATCATGGCCTCCGGTGGCCAGAGAAGGTGACCTAAGAAAGCCTTTTTGGGACATCTTGCTTGCATACCAGGACATTCCCGAGATGTGTCAGGTCCTGCAAAGTTTTGCCCCTTTTTTGGAGGGAGTGGGAGTTGTTGGTATTAAGTAAAAGAGGGTGCCTTAATCTACCAGAGGCTTCCTGCATTCATTTAAGACTTTTTTTTAAATTTTACCACAGAGCGAGTACGATTCCAGTTTAAAACAGTCATTACTAATTCCCCTACCAGAGAAGCAGTGAGCCTGCTATTTGGGAACTGAGCCTGAGCACAAAGACTCCAGGAAAACCTCAGCCAGCCATGGCACAAATAACTATTTCACACAGCCTCAGCCTTTCCCTCTCTGAAAGAACTGCTGAGGGATTTGTTCCTTCAGGTAGCCTGAATTGCTGGCTTCTGCGGGTAAAATAAGCACCTTCCAGTCCTAATTATAGGCTTTACAGGCACATGATTTAGAGTGTTCTTGCCTTTGTTTGCAGTATTGGCTGGGCTTGCAAAACAGCAAGTAACACAATCCGGCTAGAGGACCAGAGTGTATGCAAGAGTAACCCCCCCCAAAAAAAAAAGACAGCTTCTCTGAGAACTCAGGCAGCAGTAGCCAATGATGTTGCTCCACATCCTCCCCTTCCCATTCTTTGCCCAGCGGCAGAGCACACGGTGGCAAGAAACTCTTGGCTTAACTCCTGCATCGTCTCTCTGCATTCAGTTTATTGCTGCCATTGTTTCCTTGGCAAGGCAAGTTGGCATTCCTGCTGGGCGGCTTGCAGAACCCAAGTCAGTTCTGCTCTCCATCTGATCTTGGACTTTGCGTTGCAAGCTTTTCCCTGTCCGTTTCCCCAACCCACCCACCCCATTCCAGAGAAGAGGAATATGGGGATCCTTTATCTTATCTAATTTTAAATTCATTGTGAAATCATTTGAATGCTATCCCTCCAAGGCAAACATTTTGCTAATCTAGAGTCACTTTGTAGGGGAGGTGGGTGGCATAGAAATTTAATAAGTAAATGAAAATTTGGATCATTTTAGGGGCAATGCTGTCACTAGATGAAATGAAATAATGGTCTCAGACAGATAGCTATAGCACTTAGACTTATATACTGCTTCACAGTGCTTTGCAGCCCTCCTAAGTGGTTTACAAAGTCAGCATATTGCCCCCAACAGTCTGGATCAGAGGATGACTACTTCTGCTGAAAATTCCTCTCTTTGGTGGACAGAGCGAGAGATAAATCCCAAATATTTGGCCTGCCCTGAGCCCCTACATCAGTCCGGGGGATGGTGGAAAATGTCATTCCATCACTAACAGGCCCTCGGCTAATGATAGTAGGATGGGAAGAGACCATTAGTTTCTTTGTTTTAGGGAGAAAATTGTTTGGGGCTTCTTATCGATTTGGAGCATATAAGGTGATGCATGTAATAAACTGTGCAGATCAGGAAATTACATTAACTTCTGAACAATGTGAAACAGCAGTTGGCTAGGTAGAAATGGGGCTTTGGAAATACTTTTTCTGAGCAACAGCAATGTGGCGATTTCAACCATCCCAATCCTCTGCATATTTGTTTGAGAAGTCATATCAATAGCGCTCGATGGGACTAACCTTTCATCATGAGTACTGCATTGTTAAGAGAGCATACGGGCCTAACTAATGCCACCAGCGCATTAGGATACTATGATAAATAAGTTTTAGATAACTTAGATAACTAGAAAAATATTAAAACCTCAATAATGGTTCTTAAGTGGATCTGTAACAAGACTTTACAATAATTTCTTCCTAAAATTGCAGGTGGCTGCTCTTCTAAAATAGTGTTTCTCTACTTTGGGAACTTTAAGATGCATAGACATCAACTTCAGGAATTCCCCAGAAAGCACATATATAAAAAAAATTCAAAGGTGATATGAGGATAGCATATTGTAGGCGACTGATTGTCACTATGGCTTAGGGTAATGGGAATGGAATGGCAGTGAAAGACGATGTTGCTCATCTTTGCTTTAGAAGCATATTATTTCCCTCTTGCCCCTAAACCTTTGCCCTAAGCAACATCCTGGATTTTTCTGCCAAAGACAACTAGATTATATCTGGTCATTGCTCTCTCCATTTCGTTAGTCATTAACCCAACAACTGGTCTTTCTAGTTTCCTTTCTTTTCAGTTTACACTGTGCCCTAAAAATCACCTTGACATCTTAAGTCTTCGATGCTTGCCAAGAAAAAGAGCATGAGACACTCCCTTCCACAGACAAATGATCTTTGTGGTTACAGATGGTACCTTATTCCAATAAGAGCAGCTTCTTTAGCAAAGATTTGTGTGTGAAACACTTGTGACTCAGCTCACCTAAGCGAGAAGGGATCTGATAGCTTACTGAGAATTTCTGTATATCCAGTTGCCTTATTCTTATCATCAAGTTTCTGGATAAAATAAATTATTTGTTAAATTTGACCTTGAATCAGCTTTTGAACAACTCCCATCTCAAGAAGCATAAAATGGAGAATAATAAACCGGTTTTCTTCCACGATATTGATCCAGTCATCTAGGATTCTGAGCCCTAGTCTATTACCTATGAGTTCATTTCTGTTGTATCAGAATAGCAGACAAAATCAAGCAAACATGCTCAAAACAACAAAATTCTTGGGTTGTCTTTTTTTAATGACAATCTACACTAGGAGGAGGAGATTCTAATTAATGAATGAAGCTTCCAATAGAAATGCTGGAAATGATAAATCAGCTAAGAACATTTTTTCCATAAGATATATCAAATTTCCGAGTAAGCTTTTCTACATGATGTGCTAGAATTAAACAATTGGAAGAATCCATTGAGAGCATTTAGTCTAATCCCTTGGTCCATCCAGGAATCCAAATTAATGGAATCATGGTTGACAGCTATCTGGTCTTTTCTTAAATGTACTCAACTGGAGGGAGTGGGAACCCATTATCTCTCTGAGAACTATTATCACTATCAAACTGCTCTTGGCAGTAGAATTTTTTCCTTTATGTTCAGTCTTTTTAAAGCTTGAGTACATCAATTCCATTCCTTGACAGAGATCTTCTGGGTATCATCTTTTCAGATACTTGATGGTCATTGTCGTATTTCTCTTTAGTCATCCCTTCTGTCCTCTGGCTAAACATTCCAGTTTCATCAGTATGTCTAGAACTATGTAGCTAATCCCTTGATCATTCTCTTTGTCTTTGTCTGAATCCATTTTAAGATATGATACCCAGCAGTGAGCATAGCATCCAAGGTAGGGTTTGATTTTAAATAAAGTGAACAGTTTCTTTCTTCCCATTGTTAAGAAATTGCACTTCTGTTGACTCAGCCAAAAATGGCATTGTTTTTAGAAGGACTTCACATTGCTGACTCATATACAATTTGCAATTAGTCACTATTCCAAATTCTTTTTCTCAAGTAACTAAGGTAGTGAATATGTGTAGCTCAGGATGTTGGCATGTTGCATTGTTGGAGGTGCGAAGACTCATTGTGATACTGTACTATATATCACACAGTAACTTTCCACATCCCACCATCACACAGCAATCAACCAACATGCAGATAAAGTAGAATAATTTCCTTATCAACCTAATATCAAAACATCTATAATTCAACAATCACAGAAAAAGAACATCCTTCCAATGTGCAATATCATCACACAGCTATTAACACAATAAACCGGAAGCAACCAACAGACAGATAAGACAGAACCACCACCTTATCAGCCTGATAGTACTTTACTAACAACAAGTATTAATCACTTGCACATCCCATCCTCCCATGTGCAAAGCAGGGAAAATAGAAGGATATGTAATGTTTGCCAACAATGAATCACACCTCTTCAAAACTCCAAATGTTATAATTTGTGGGATCCTTCTTTTGCCACTTTATGAAGATATGGTCCTCTTCAGGTTTTATGGAACTTGATATGTTCTCCAAGATTTCTTGGCCAGAGGAAAATCAAGTTCTCAGTCAGTTCTTTCAGTACCTTAATTATGAGATTCAAACTCATTCTAATAAATAATTATTTGCTGTTCATTTTTCCATTAATTTCTCATTTTAATCCTTCATTCTGTTCTTCATAATTGCCTTGTGGAACATATACTCAGAAAAGACTGAGACAAAATAGGAATTTAATAATTCTACCTTTTCAATGCTTACCTATTTGATCTCTTCACTGAGAAGTGAACATTCTGATTTGTTTAGCCATTTTTGTTGTTTGAAGCATTTATATTTTTTGCCAACTTCAATTTATTCTGTGCTTTAGTCTGACATTAAATTTCAGGTTACCTCCATTTATCATTCTGTGATGCCTCTCTTATATGTCCATTTCTTCAGATCTTCACTAAATATTTTGTGCAGCTATGTGGACTTCTGCTTCTTCCATTCTTCCTCCCTCACTGCAATTGTGCTTTTAGGATCTTCTTTTTTAGAGAACTCCCACATATCTTGAACCTCTTTTCCCACTAGCTTTCATGATATGGAACCTTATTCATGATTGGAGAAAGATTATTAGAATTCCCTTTTTTAAAGGAAGATAGACAACAAATCACATCCAAGTTTTCCAAAAATAACAACAAGAACATTATATAGTCTTTCTCCAATGCTAGATCCAGTTCCTCAACTAAGCCTAAACTAACTATTTGGTTAATTTCAAGATGAGTATCAATTTTCTGGAAGAACTTCATTTGGCATTCTCCCAACAATTGCTAGAATAATTACATTTTTCCATCATTACTATTTCACAGCGCTTTAAAAGAGCACAAAAAGCAGTGTGATGAAGGAAATAAAAGAGTCAACTATACGAGGATGGACTAAAGCAGGGGTCTCTAAACCTGGCAACTTTACCTTTAACTTGGAGACTTCAGGCCTCAGAATTCCTCAGCCAGCAGTTGACTCTTAAAGTTGCAAAGTTTGGAAACCCCTGGGCTAAACAACATATCCAACAATTAATAAATACAGGGAAAGAAGTGCTTATGTGTCATACTTTACTAGCTACAAGTACTCTGTTTGAAGGGCTGTCGAGAAACAATTCATTTGAATGTTAAATGTATATATGTTACCCTTCAGAACAAAGATATTCCTAAAGCCTCATCCTAATTTAACAATTTGAGACCTGCAATTGCAACACATCAACTAATGTCTCTCGTTCTTTCATGCTGCAGTTGAAAAACTGGAGCTATAGTCCCTCTTTCTCTGTGTACATGAACTGGCCATCTCCTTTCAATTCATGTGGGAAAAGTGCTTGTGGCAGGAATTATTTCAGTCATGAAAAGTATATTCTATAAGAGCATCCAGAGGGACAAACCATTAGAGGGCAGCATGTTCTTAATTGTTTTAATTTGTTTGGTTCATATAGTAGTAGCTGGATTTAAAAGAGAGAGGGAGAGAGAGAGGGAGAGAGAGAGAGAGAGAGAGAGAGAGAGAATTGAATCTCAGATTAAAGGCATTGTTATTGGGTTATCTTTAATTAGTTAAATTAATCCATAGATCCTTAGGCAACTACTCTTTAGCTGATTTATTCATCATGGACAGACTGGTTTCATTTCAAGATTATATTTGTTTCAGAATGTCCACATAATTAAGAAGGGAAGGGAAAGCAGGAAAAAAAAAATAGATTCTTTTCCAACTGCAGACTTCAGAGGTTGTTAATATACACATTGTTGAATAAGAGGCACATTTATCAATCGTTTTATATGTTTATGTTCATTTTAATATAATAAGATTCTCCTCAGACAATACAAGATTGCAATCTTAATCACGCCAGCTCTGCTTCTAAAGCATCCTATGCCAAAAATATTGTTTGTACTCCATTTAGGACAGTTGGTGTAGTTTGTCACCATTGTGGTGTTTATTTATTTATAAGTGAAATTTATAAGGCCACCCAACTCATGGTGGCTCTGTGTGGCAATGTGCATGAAGGGCATTGAAAGAAAGAGGGGTTAAGGCTCAATTACACTGAAATAGCACTAAGTCATCCCTCTGAACAAATGCTGTCTATTTGAAGCCATTCTTGTTAAACATATTCAATTATTTTTAACCTGTGGTATAATCCCCATGGAAGCAATAATAGCTATATCTCACATTTTAAATTTATCCCCCTGAAATCAGTAGGACTGAAGCTTAGTCACTTTATGCACCACAAAATTCAAGACCTGAGGGTCCTATCAGCCTCTGTAAAGCAAAGAAAAAAGGAGGGGAGACGGCAGAAAGGGAATGGGCAGGGGGCCTGAGAGAAGGATGAGAGGAGAGAAGTGAGAAGAGAAGAGTGAGAGAGGAAGGAAGAGGGGACAGGACAGGACAGGAGAAGGGAGAGGAGGGGAGGGGAGGGGAGAGGACAGGACAGGAGAAGAGAGAGAAGGACAGGGGAGAGAAAGAAGGAGAGAGAGAGAAGGAGAGCAGAAAGGAGAGGAAGAGGGAGGGGAGGAAAGAAGATGCTTCTGTGAGAGAACATTGAAGAAAAGATGGTTAAAAGGAAAAAAAAGAAGTACAATCAGGAAAGGCCATCAGAGTATGGCTCAATTTCCTATCATGAGACAATATTCTCTAAACATGGATTTAAGGTGGAGGAGGATCTGGAGTTAAAAAGAAAAGGAAAGATTAGTCTGGGGATTAGGATCAGCCAATGAGAAAAAGGTAACCAATTGGGATTGCATGAGTTTATTGTGGGATTATGTCCCCGGGCATTTATTAAACAAGTACAAACAGCAGATCTTTAGCATGCTGTTATTTCTCTTTTCTCTGTAATTGGCTTCTGAGGATAGACTGTTGGCAAGTGAGAGATTTGCACCGCCAGTTGAATCAAGAGAGGGGATTGTCCTTCAGCAAATATATCCTGCTCTACAATTCACTCTCAGGAAAGAACAACGGAAACATCTTGATATGTAGATGCTTTGTGGCCATGACATTATACCAATACAGATGAAACAGGAAAATTTGACCTTGCCACCTGGGTACAATCTTCAGTTTATGTGAATCTGACTCTAAATATGTTAGCTTGGCTGCTGGAGAGGTGTCTCACGCTTCAAGGAGTTTAACACAAATTGTTAAGATGATAACCATGAGTGGTCATCAACGTATGACCACAACTGAGCCCAAAAGTGAGAAATTTGTCAAGTGTGTTTTGCCCCATTTTACAACTGTTCTGGCCACAGTTGTTAAGTGAATCACTGCAGTTGTCAAATTAGTAACGTGGTTGTTAAGTGCATCTGGTTTCCCCATGGACTTTGCTTGTCAGGAGGTTTCAAAACCTCCTGGACTCCTGGTCATCACCAGGACACTGCAACTGTCATAAATATGAGTTACTAGTCAAGCATTTGGATGTAAATCATGTGACCCACAGGGATGCTGCAATGGTCATAAATGTGAAAAATGGTCGTAAGTCATTTTTTTCAGTGCTGTTGCAACTTCAAATGGTCAATGAGTGAAACTGTTGTAAGTTGAGGACTACCTGTAGTGGCATTTTTCCTGGTTAAGGGAGCTAATTTGCATCAGCCTACTCTTTCTTTCTCCTTTCAGAGGAGTAATTTCTTCAATGACCAGAGTAGGCAAGTGGGTCACTTCCAAATAGTTCGGACTTCAGTTCTTACAACCTGTTGCCACTCTGGCTAAAATTTCTAGATGATTTAAATCCCCCAAATCTGGAAGAGACCGGGTTGCTTGCCCCTGTCTTTTCATTCATTCACTCATTCATTCCTCTGATTTATCTAGCTGCCCATCTGTCATATGTGACTCTAATATGAACTAAGCATGAAGGTGAAAATACAATTAGATTGTTGTGAGTAAATTGCTGCATTTCTATTCCCCACAGTCAGCAAACACCAATTACCCAAGCTTCAGGTCCACAGCTACAATACTAAAATGAATTAGATGCAATATCTTTTCCGTCTGTAGTAAAATCTGGGAAGTATTCTTCAGTATTCCCAAATACCATGTTAAATGATTGTTTGCTTAACCAAAGTTTGAATGAAAACTGTGAATGAAAAGAATTTACCGTATTTTTTGGAGTATAAGACGCACCTTAGTTTTTAGGGAGGAATATAAAAAAAAAGCTGATTGGCAAGTGGATCGGCCTCCCGGAATACCCCCAATCAGCTGTTCCCAGAGGTGAATTTTAGCAACAGGTTCACTGGTTGTGAGCTCTGTGCCTTTTTTTTTTTGCTTTTTTTTCTGCCTCTGAAACTCTGTTTCAGAAAAAACTTTTTTTCCTGCCTCTGAAAGCCTCCGAAACAGATCTTCAGAAAAAAAGGCTCTGAAACTCTGTTTGGGGGTTTCTTTTCTGAAGCTTCTTTTCTTATGCTTTTTTCAGCCTCTGAAACCTACGTTTGCAAAGCTGGGCGGGGCTACATTCGGAGTATATGATGCTCCCAGATTTTCACCCTCTTTTTTTTGGGGAAAAAGGTGCGTCTTATACTCCGAAAAATACGGTAAGTAAATTTGAACAGTCAGAATATCAAAATGGTAAGGCAAACGTCTTTGTTTTTACTTGGTTACACAAACATACAGCTAGTCCTCAACTTACAACAGTTCACTTAAAGACCATTCAAAGTTACAACGGCATTGAAAAAAGTGACTTATGATCATTTTTCATACAACCATTGCAGCATCCCCATGGTCACATGATCAAAATTCAGACACTGGCAACAGACTCATATTTATGACAGTTACAGTGTCCCTGGGTCATGTGATCCTCTTTTGCAGCCTTCTAACAAGCAAAGTCAATGGGGAAGCCACTTAACTAACCACTTCAGTGATTCATTTAACAATTCTGGCAAGAAAAGCCATAAACGTTTGGGCTCAATCATGGTCGTAACTCAAGGACTACCTGCATGCCTATACATACATATCTGATTATTTCTCAACAAATCAACTGCAAAGTTGACTGCACTGTCAATCAAATAATAGAGGATGGAAGGGAAAGCAGGAAAAAAAGAAACACTGTTCTCACTGCAGATTTTAGGTGTGGGTAATAAAAGATCTATTTTACATTGAAATGATTTGTTTTATATGCTGTTTGATGAAATAGCTTCATAAAGATCCATGTCTACTGGGTGGCTTTAAAACACTTTATTTTTTGTTGCTGTATGAAATAAGGATCACAGCATCCGTATGTCCATTTGCCACTCATAGTTAATCCATCCTTTTTTTTAGCAGCATAATGTTTCTTATTTCTTAGCGCCAACCTTGGACTACCTATCTCTCTTAGAATCAAATAATAAGTTGTTTTACATTTAAAATTCAATGTTAAAAAATGTAAGGTTCTACATTTAAGCAAGAAAAACCAAATGCACAGGTATAGACTAAGTCAGGGGTGTCAAACTCGATCCCATCGTGCACTGTATCAGGATTTTGTTTGCCGATGGGGAGTCGGGGTGGGCATGGCCAATGATGGGATTCAAATAATTTAACAACTGGTTCTCTGCCCTAATGATTTCTTCCAACAACCAATTTGCCAAACTGTTCAGAAAGTTAACAACCGGTTCTCCCGGAATGGTGCGAACTGGCTGAATCCCACCACTGGGCGTGGCCTGGTCATCGCGGCACAACTGGATGGGTGGGCCAAGGTGGGCCAGGTCCAGGGCAGCATGGGCCGGTCCCACGCCGTCTCTGGGGCAATCCCATGGGAAAAATCTGTGCATATTGCGGGCCAGATCCAGATCACACGCTGCATGTTTGACACCCCTGGACTACGTGGTATCTGGCTAAACAGTAGTAACTGCAAGAAGATCTTGGAGTCTTTGTGAACAATCACTTACAAATGAGCCGGCAGTGTGCTGCAACTGCCAAAAAGGCAAATGCAGTCCTAGGCTGCATCAACAGAGGAATAGAATCAAGATCACAGGAATGTTAATACCACTTTATAATGCCTTGGTAAGATCACGTTTGGAATAGTGGATCCATTTTTGATCCCCATGATGTAAAAAAGAAATTAAGACTCTAGAAAAATACAGAGAAAAACAGCAAAGATGATTAGGGGACTGGAGGCTAAAACACATGAAAAACGGTTGCAGAAATTGGGTATCTCTCATTTAATGAAAAGAAGGACTAGGGGTGACATGATAGCAGTGTTCCAGTATCTAAGGGATTGCCACAGCGAAGAAGGAGTCAACCTATTCCAAAGCAGGACAAGAAGCAATGATAGGAAACTAATCAAGGAGAAGACCAATCTATAACTAAGGAGAAATTTCCTGACAGTTAGAACAATTAATCAGTGGGACAACTTGCCTCCAGAAGTTGTGGCTGTTCCAATACTGGACGTTTTTAAGAAGAGATTGGGCAACCATTTGGTATAGGTTTCCTGCCTGAGCAGGGGGTTGGACTAGAAGACCTCCAAGGTCCCTTCCAACTCTTATTTTGTTATCAGTTAAACATATAAGAAAATCTGATGAAAGCCTAGTGTTTTCTTGCCAGAATGCCTAACAGATGTTTACTGGCAACAAAGAAGAGCAAAACTGGTTTATCTATGTGTTTTCCCTCTGAACAACAGTCACTGGGAACAACTGCATATCTGAAGGATCACACACAAGAAAGGTATATACAGGACTGGAGAAGATGGATTGATTATATACAAAATAAGTATCAGACCAAAAAATATCAAATAGCTTATGAATGATTTCTTTTATTTGTATAAGCGCTATATAAGTGATATTAGAAGTATTATGTTTAAGAAATAAGATTTTATATATGGGGGGTTAAGATTTTTTTTTTTTAGGGGGTGTTAGTTTGATGATTGGTTATGCAATTTAGTTTATTGTTAAGGTCAATAGAAACACCTTGTGTTCTGCTCTGGGAAGTCGGGGAGGGGGAGGGGGGTTGGGAGGGAGGGTTGTGGGGAAATTGTGTTTGTTTTAAAACTTTTTCAATTAAAAAAAACCAGTCACTGGGAACAACTGTGAGAGAGAGTTATTGTACTTGTAAATTTCTCATGGGCATCTGATCAGCTATTGGGAAACACAAATGCTGTTTCATCTTTTATTCTAAACTTTTTCATATATAGCACACAAATGTACAGCCATACAATGGGTGTGAAGGTCAGCTTTTTTTTTCTTTTATTCAGATTTATATGCCGCCCTTCTCCCGTAGGACTCGGGGCGGCTCACAACAATAAAACAACCTGACAATAGATAAAGATTAAATAATATTAAAAACCAATTTAAAATCCCCAAATCCCAAGTTAAAATCCATGGCAGATCAGGGAAGTTGCTGAAAGAGCCATGTCTTTAGGTCGGCGCGGAAGGTGCGGAGGTCGGGGGCCGTCCGGAGCCCGGTGGGCAACCCATTCCAGAGGGTCACAGAGAACGCCCTCATCCTGGGGACCGCCAGCCGACACTGTCTGACCGAGGGGACCCGGAGGAGGGCAGCCCTATTGAAGTGCACTGGGCAGTGGGAGGCCGGTAGGAGGTGATCCTGCAAATACCCCGGGCCCAAAGCTTTTCTTTGTAGGGGTCCCTAGCAATCAATTTATTTATTGATTAGCCCTTTGGGCCATATCAAGTGCAGAATTACAAAGACAAATCATTACAAAGGTTTGGTAAAACAAATTAAGTAAGATTGGAATTACTCGCAATTAAAATACAATTAGAATAAAATACTATCTAAAATAAAATCGGGATAAAATACAATAATTTAAAGTACCATTTAAATATAATTAAATTTATATTATAATGTCGCCCCTGCATCTACCCAATCAGTGTTAACTGCTATTAAAATTACATTGTTAGATCAAGTGATCATTCTTACAATCTACCGCATTTTGCTGCACCAACTTTGTCTTCCTTCCCATCAACTTTACCACAAATTTAGCAATCCATTTTACCAACTGCAAGTTGGAACCTAACAAACAATATCGCAAAAAGTGCTCTTTAGACTTAGGGGTGCTGGTATAAAAGATCCTGCCCAGTTGATGTTCCCTCAGGTCTGAATATAGGGGGCAATCAAAAATTACATGGGACGTTGTTTCGACTTCCCCCGTCCCACATAGACAGACCCTTTCCCTTACAGGAATACCCTTATATCTACCCCTGAGCATATTTGTTCCAAGTTGGTCCAACCTCAGTTTTGTAAAGAATCTTCTCAGGACGGGAAACAAAGGCACCGCTAAATATTTTTCTATTTTGAAAATTTGTTTATTGGCTGATAACCAGGGGCAAACTTTTACTGCTGTCACCTGTGCAATATCCAATTGGGCACTTATGTCCTTAAATCTCTGTGCAATCCAATTTCGGATCTGCCTATAGTCGTACTGCTGCCAATTTAAAGGGATAGCAGAGCTAGATACCTGCTTCAGAACTCTTGATAACCAGTTATTTTTATTACTTGAGATAATCTGCTCCATTAGCGCTAATTTTGGTAACCTCCCTTCCTCCATCTCGATTATTCTCAACCAATAATAAACAGTCTTCAACAAGGCCCTAGTGCCAGTCGCATGGACTCCTGTTTCTGCCCTTACTACACATGGTGGGGTTCCGGGGGACACTGCCAAAATTCTCCTCAGGAACTTATTTTGAGGGGTTTCCAGCCCAGGCAGCTTAACTGACCCCCATAAAACAACCCGACAATAGATAAAGATTAAATAATATTAAAAACCAATTTAAAATCCCCAAATCCCAAGTTAAAATCCACGGCAGATCAGGGAAGTTGCTGAAAGAGCCATGTCTTTAGGTCGGCGCAGAAGGTGCGGAGGTCGGAGGCCGTCCGGAGCCCGGTGGGCAACCCATTCCAGAGGGTCAGTGCAACCACAGAGAACGCCCTCATCCTGGGGACCGCCAGCCAACACTGTCTGACCGAGGGGACCCGGAGGAGGGCAGCCCTATGTGAGTGCACTGGGCGGTGGGAGGCCGGTAGGAGGTGATCCTGCAAATACCCCAGGCCCAAAGCTTTTCTTTGTAGGGGTCCCTAGCAGGTTTCCAAGTGTCACAAAAAGTGATAAAAATTTATTTTTTGCGACACAATACCAGTTTGTAAACACAGTTTTGCACATGTTAAGCAAAGCAACAGAAGTAAACACATAATGTCAGTGTCTCCTGGTTTAACAGTTATAATGTTGTGAAACTGCTGCAGGGACGAATCATTACTCAACATTTCAGATCCAGGGTGTTCTTTTATGTGCAATGTGGAACCACAAAAAATCTATTCTCCAGCTTTTCTCTTTAAAGTTATCAAATACAAGAAGAAAAAGCCTATTGCATGTAAAATATTTGCAGCAAAGGAAATGTTGGTTGAGGCACCTGTTAAGAGGCATTACACGTGCCAAAATTTTCACTTTTCCTAGCACAGCCACTTAGCCACATCCAAAACACAAATGCCACAATGAAAGAAAACTTAAGATTCCCATAAGATTTGTGAATGGTTTTATATGCAACTATTAAACGATACAACCATACTCTCCTTCAAATACCTTTGATGCTGCAGGCCACTTAAGTTGAGATCTACTTGTCAATTGAAATTCCATTGCTAAGATGCATAACAATGTTCATGTTTTCTATCTTTTTGATCTAAGGACTGTGCGGGTATGGTAATAATGCTCTAACAACTCCCAAAGTCACAGGAAATTTAGGGTGACTTTTATGGGGCAACTCCTCAACCCCTTCCCAAAGAAAATGACCCCCAAAGGTTGAAACTTAGCATTTTGTGGCACTCTGGAGAGACTGCAGATTGAGCAGTGAAAGGCTTTATACAAACTCTGCATTGCTCATTTCTGAGTTAATGATTCCCAGAGCAATTATGTGTATAGAGCAGTGGTGGGTTGCCCCCAGTTCGGACCAGTTCACAAGAAATGGTAGGTAAAACCGTCGGGAAGCTCCACCCACCACCCTGGATGTCGTCATCGGTGATCTGCGCATGTGATCCCATTACGAACTGGTAGTAAAGGTAAGTAGAACCCACCCCTGGTATAGAGGCATATAAATGCTGAACTTTTAATGTTGAGCTGGAATATGTTCGCCCTCAGTCGCGGGGGGGGGAGAAATTGTCCCCCTTAGAACGGGTTCGCAATTTGGGTGTCCTCCTAGACTCACAGCTAAGATTAGAGCAACATCTGACAGCTGTGGCTAAGTGGACCTTTGCACAGGTTCGCCTGGTGCACCAATTGCGACCCTACTTGGACCGGGAGGCTCTCCTCACGGTCACTCATGCCCTTGTCACCTCATGGTTAGATTATTGCAACGCGCTCTACATGGGGCTACCCTTGAAAAGTGTTCGGAGACTACAGTTGGTCCAGAACACAGCCGCGTGAGCTGTCGTGGGTGCACCTAGGTACACCCACATTACACCAATTCTCCATGAGCTGCACTATTGGTTTCTGGTCACAATTCAAGGTGTTGGTTATTACCTTTAAAGCCCTACATGGCTCAGGGCCAGGGTATCTTCAAGACCGCCTTCTACCGCATAACTCCCAATGACAGGTAAGATTCCACAGAGTTGGTCTCCTCCGGGTCCCGTCAACTAAACAATGCCGGCTGGCAGGCCCGCGGGGGGAGGGCCTTCTCTGTGGTTGCCCCAGCTCTCTGGAACCAGTTACCTCCTGAGGTCCGGACCATCCCCACCCTATTGGCCTTCCAAAAAGCGGTGAAGACCTGGCTTTTCCGGCAGGCCTGGGGCCGTTGATCTCGTTCTTGCGATCCGGCAAGATCCGGCCATGAATGGTGTGAATGAGTTTTAATGTTTTTAATGTTTTTAATTTTTAAAGTTTCTTATAATGATTTTAAATGCATTGTGAGCCGCCCTGAGTCTTCGGAGAGGGGCGGCATACAAACTGAATTAATAAATAAATAATAAATAAATAAATATCTTCAGAGTGTGGTTAAAAAAAAAGGCAAGATGGCGGACAATATCGTGTGACCATAGCTTCAATCAACCCATACCCTACTTTGAAATGCAACCTTTGAGAAAGAACAACGGATTGTGAAGATTGTGAAGTAGCGATAGCATTTTAGGCTTATATACCCCATAGTGCTTTACAGCAGTTTCTGGCAGTTTACAATGTGAGCATTATTTGCACGTTGGCCCCAACAATATGGGTCCTCATTTTACCAACCTCGGAAGAATGGAAGGCTGAGTCAACCTTGAGCCCCCTTAGGATCGAACTCCAGGCTGTGGGCAGAGTTTGCCTGCAATACTGCACTTTAATCATTATACTACCACAGCTCATTATTCCAATTTAATCCAGTCCTCCAATGAAAGAAGAATTTTACTCTGTGCTAATGGGAGGAGGGAGGAGGGCAAACTTCCCTAAGGGAAAGTCTGATTAGTTTCAATAGATCACTCCTTCTTGAATATATCTCTGAGACAGAGGTTTCATATATACAATGGCACATCAAATATTCCTGTGCATCATGTACAAAGCATCTCTGCCAAACACAGTATGTTGTTAATCCACGTCAATTGGATCATGAATTGAAGCTCTTATAATTTAATCCGACAGCACAAATCAAGATTAAGAACCGCAGCTGCACAAATGCCCAATTGGGCACAAAATGGGAGCTGTTTGCTAAGAAGAAAGAAGCAGATGCTGGATTAATAAGGTCTACAGTAACATATCAATTTCCGCAAAAAGAAAAGAACAGTCTGCTCCCTTGATCCTTTTCTCAGCCATTATTTTCATCACCCCTAATCAGATTACTATTACCAAAACTCTCGTATTCCAATTTGTGAGAACAGTTTTCATATTCTGAACCCTAAAATATTATATTGGATAACAACAACAACAAAAATATGGAAGAATGAGTAGAAATATCATTCCTACTCAGTAGTGACATGTTTATTTCATGATTTATTTTGCAGTTATTTCCAAAGAATTATTAGGGAAGAAATTCTATTAGAAACATATTTCTATGTTTCCCAAGGCAATGCTTCTAGCACAGAGAAGTTTTAAAGCAGCAGCAGACAATTTATCCACCTCTCCTTGAAACCTAATAATCCACGTAGATTTTGTACTCTGATTGATATAGTCCAACAACACCTCTCCATCAACCACTACTCTAGTTCTTTCACTGGCTTCAAAATGGCAAATGCTACTGGAGGGATCAAAGCCCTGCCTCTTTTTACATACACAGGAATTAAAAAGTAGTAGGGCTGTGATTGATCCGCCATTTTGATGTGGTTGACTATTACTTCAGATTGCCCTGAAAATTCTGCCACGTTCTTATAGCAATAGCACTTAGACTTATATACCACTTCACAGTGTTTTACAGCCCTCTCTAAGCAGTTTACAGAGTCATCATATTGCTCCCAGCAATCTGGGTCCCCATTTTACCGACCTCAGAAGGATGGAACATTGAGTCAACTTTGAGCCTGGTGAGATTCAAACTGCCAAATTGCAGCAGAAGTAGCTTGCAGTACTGCATTCTAACCACTGCGCCACCATGGCTCTTATAAATCCATGGCCGCTATACTGATGGATTATTACCAAGGTAATCTGCTTTATTGGCACATGAAAATCTACTTAAAAGAAATATTTGTGTGGGTTTTTTAAACACTTTTTAATAAACAGAAGTTTATTAAACCTTTAAGCCTATCATAGACTATCATAGATTTCCTGCCAGTCTATAGAAAGACTCACTGAAACATGACCAAAACTTGAATTGGGACAGGTCCTCCAGATCCTGACTTGATACATTAGAACAATAATCCTGTTGTCTTATGCCTATAACTAAGTCCCACTGAATAAGTAAGCATAATCACAACCAGATTTTAGAAATATTCCGAAATACACAGTGAACTTACATTTCCTGTATAAACACGCCTACCTGCTATTCAACTAGAGAAGAAACAAATCCAGAAATTCCCCATTTCTTACCCCTTTCCATGCATTCCAAGGATGTCCACACAACTTTGCTTCCTCTACCCAATTTTTCTTCACTGTGAGAGTATGTTCATGGTGGAACATGAGCAAGGTTTTCATTCAGAGTTCAGAGGCTGATGGTCATGCACCTGTCATTTTGCAGAAGGAAGGTTAGCTTCATCTCATCACTAAGTTATGGATTGTTTTTACAGGACACATTTTAAACTGCATCAAGGATGACATTCCTTTGTCTCCGCGAAAGGATGTAGAGCTAATTGGCCCCAGGGGATTGTTAGGGTGAGCGGTATGTCAGTATGTGAAATAGAAAAGCTTTTTCGGGCAGCTCTTTTCAAAATGAAAAGCTTTCTGGTGGTTTTCCTACTGCATCATCTTACATCTTTTCAAACCAAAATTCCATCTTCACTAGTGGCCATCCATCTTCTTCACTGATTTAATCTCTATGGAAGTTATAAAGTTTATCCTCTAAAAATGATATAATGGATGAAGTTTAATCTACAAGATTCTACAAGTGTGTTCTCTCTCTCTCTCTCTCTCTCTCTCTCTCTCTCCCCCTCTCCCTCTAAAGAAATTAGAACCACATATTTTTGTTCTCATCTGTGGGTCTTTTTCCTCTCAGTTTCTAATACAAGGACACAGATATATATATAAAAAAGTTTGATAGTGTAACAAGCAAATGAAGAAGCAATGCATAACTCTGGTTTCTACGGTGGCATTCTGAAGTTTGAAAATTAAAATGTTTGTAACATTTTAATAGTCCATTTCACTTCCCTCCACCCTAACCTAAATATGAAGCAATTGTAAGGGGAAACATCTGGTTTCATTTTTCTTTTCCCCGTTGCTATTTCTATCTGACAAAACGGTAGTGCCTGCCAGTTTTCCCTAGTAAAATTAGATGTTGTGCCAGCTCCTTTCTAAGGCCTAAACTTTTAGTGTGAGGTAAAAGAGTTCTTATCTTCACAATAGTGTTCAAATGAGTATTTCCAGACATGGCTTTGGATTCTTACAGGAAGCAAACTGAGTTACCTACTACTCAGTTGATGGTATCACTGGGGACTTTCCATCATGACAGGTCCTGGCTTCTTTCTGCTGTGATGGAAATGTTTTCTGCAGTTACAATAGTCTGTCTTGGCCCAGTCCACCATGGTAGACATTTTATGACAGAGTAAGCTTTCTTACCAGCATTACCAGTAGTCCTTACAACCATTCGTTTAGTGGCCATTCAAAGATCCAACAGCATTGAAAAAAATTACTTATGACCGTTTTTCACATTTATGACCATTGCAGCATCCTCATGGTCAGGTGATCAAATTTGGACACTTGGCAATTGGCGTGTACAGTATTTATGACAGTTGCAGTGTTTCAGGGTCTTGTGATCACTTTTTGAGACCTTCTGACGAAGAAAGTCATGGGGGAGCCAGATTCACTTAACAACCATGTTACTAACTTTACAACTGCAGGGATTCACTTGGCAAGAAAGGTCATAAAATGGGGCAAAACTGACTTAGCAACTGTCTCGCTTAGCAACAGAAACTTTGGGCTTAATTGTGGTTGTAAGTCGAGGGCCACCTATACTGTATATTGAAATATCTTCTAGAATTTTTCAAATTCCAAAATGTACCACATCAGTTCCAAGAGGTGGAAAAACTATGTCGCATATATGTATAGAAAATATGTCTGCCTACTAACACATGCATCTGACAGAGTAGCCTTCAAAAATTTTAGTCACAGTAAGTGTGCCACTATTCGTTGTTGCTTTCATTCCTTGGATAATGTATCTTACACTAGATATATATAGGCATATTTACCTACACCTCAAGCAAGTATGAATCAATTGTGTGCCAATGCTCCAATCCAGTCAATAGTCCTTCTGTTCCTTCAGCATCAAAACAGAAAAGTGAATGGAAACAAAAATCATGCCGTTTTTACTCATTGAGATTGTCTCTTTCTCTCTTCTCTTTCTCCCCATTTTTCCCAGAAATTAAAAAGAAAGAGGCTGGCGAATAGAGAGAGAAAAAGGCATCTGCTACTCTTTGATCTGTTGTAGAAGTAACAGAAAGACAGGATCAAAGAAGGTACTGAATGAATAAAACATCTTAATTAAACATAGCCCTAACACAATTGACACAAAAATGTTATGAATGTTAACATTTGAAAATATAATCATCATTCTCTGAAATACCAAAAGGGTGATAGATTCCCATTCTGAAGCCCTTTGTCAAGGATGTTGTAATTCTGATTTATGTATTGGGGATAGTGTTGGGAGTATAGTGGGAGGGGAAGGTTGACCTTGATATCTGTGGCTCCTTCAAACTCTGAGATCTGGTGATAGCGCATCTCTCTAAGCTATACTCTAGTCACCATGGAACTAGTTACTTCTGATGTATAAGAAGAAAAGGAGTATTAAATTAATTGTCTCATAGATTTCTCTATCTATATCTCTATATCTCTATCACTATCTCTGATTGTTTCAGCTAATAGTATATAAAGAATAAAGGCTTGAGCAATTAAATTGGCAAGGGTCTGAGTCTCCCTGCTATGATAAAATACATTCTTTTTAAAGTACATTAATTATTCATACACTACAATCCCTATTTTTAAATTAGCGTATGTCTATTTCATGCACTTCGGCGTCTTATCTTCTCCGAACATGATTTTCCTCTTTTTATATAAATGGATATCCTAAAGGAAAATTCAATAGACACAGTTTCCCGGTGTGTAATTCCCATCTCCTCCCCTCTCCCTCAAAATTATTTTTCCCTTATTCTTTTCCTGCATTTTTGGCTAGGCATTGTGAAGTGGTGGCTTTGTAATTCAAGAGGGTAGTTAAATAAGGGACATAAAGAAATACATGATCATATCTGATATCAAGGTTACATAGATGAACTCTTCCTGAACTTCCAGGAAGAAGTCTCTTTCTTTGCAACTATAAATAGTGACATACTCAGTTGAAAAATCAGGACTTGTAAAGAATTTGCTTAAGATGGTACAGACTGTGAAAGTGATAAGATATTATTAAAATACTGTATCTGTGCACGCAATTATTGTCTGTATTGTCATAAACTGAGAATATCTGGATAATGATGTACTTTTATTTGTCTTCTGGTAGGTTTTTGTGTAATAAAACAGCTTGATTTTCTGATATTTTTATTCTGGGTAATTTGCTTTTTTCACTTATTTATGTGAAGTCTTCTATTTTATTTATGTGAACATTTCTATTTTATTTATACTGCATAAGAAGATATGATTTACCCATATAAAGGGTTCCATCAGAATTTACACTCTGTGAAAAAAAAAATTAAGGTGTGGTAGAAAAACTGTTTTACTGAAGTGAGGCATCATTGGGGGGGGGGGGGGAATTGAAAACCACTTTTAGAATGTCCAAGTAAGCAAAAATTTGTGTTCAAATTATTATTCAAACAGGACTTATTGGAAGATCTGCTACTAACTTACTAAGAGCAAAAAGACAAGAGAACATCAAAGCCAGGGAGATATGAAATGTATATGTATCAGCTCTAGATACAGTAAAATATAGTACAACAAGCACTTTTGTCTACATCAGAGATGTCCAACCTTAGCAATTTTTAAGACTTGTGGACTTCAACTCCCAGAATTTCTCAGCTATGCTGGCTTGGAAATTCTGGGAGTTGAAGTCCACAAGTCTTAAAGTTGCCATGGTTGGGCACTCTTGGTCTACATCAAACTTCAGAGATTTTCATAAGTCTCAATTGCAAACAGCAATGATTCTCAATACATTCATTCAATCAATCAAAAAATCAATCAATCAGAATAGAGCTGGAAGGGACCTTGGAGGTCCTCTAACCCCCTACTCAATATACCATTTCAGACAACTGACTGTCCAGTCTTTTCTTAAACACATCTAGTGATGAAGCATCCACAATTTCTGATAGCAAACTGCACCACTGGTTAATTGTTATCATTGTTAGGAAGTTTCTCCTTAATTCTCTCCTTGATTAATTTCCATCCATTGTTTCTTAACCTGCCCTCTGGTGCTTTGGAAAATAAGTTAATCCCCTCCTCTTTATGGCAGCCTCTCAAATACTGGAATACTGCTAACAAGTCCACTAGTACTTTTTTCTGTAGACTAGCCAAACCCAAATCCCGCAACCGTTCTTCATATGTTTTAGTCTCAGGCCTTTAATCATCTTAGTTGCTCTTCTTTGTACTTTTTCCAAAGACTCAACATCTTTTTTGTATTGTGGTGACAAAAACTGGATGCAGTATTCCAACTGTGGTCTTACTAAGGATTTATAAAGTGGTACTAATACTTCACGTGATTTTAATTCTATGCCTCTGTTTATACAACCAAGGATTGTATTAGCTTTTTTGGCTGCTGGCTCATATTTAAGTGATCGTCCACTAGGACTCCAAGGTCCCGCTCACTGTTTTTGAGCCAGGTTTCGCCTAATCTGTACTTGTACCTTTGGTTTTTCTTGCCTAAGTGTAAAACCTTGCCTTTCTCCCCATTAAATTTCATTTTGTTGGATAGGGCCCATTGTTCAAGCCTGTTAAGATCTTTTTGGATCCTGAGCTGGGATGTTGGCTATTTCTGCCAGTTTAGTGTCATCTGCAAATTTGATGAGTTCCCCTTCTATTCCCTCATCATTTATAAAGATATTGAAGAGTACCGGGCCTAAGACAAAACCTTGTAGTAACCCACTGTTTATTTCCCTCCATATAGATGTAGTATCATTAAGGACAGATGTAGTATCATTGAGTACAGTTTGTCAGTTACAAATCCATCTGGTGATGATACTGTCTATCCACATTTTTCTAGCTTACCAAGAAGTAGATTGTGGTCTACTTTGTCAAATGCTTTGCCGATGTATATATTTTATACTATGTCCACAGCATTTCGCTGGTCTACTAGTTTAGTCACTATGTCAAAGAATAAAATAAGATTGACTTGGCATGGTCTGTTTTTAACAAACCCATGCTGGCTTCTAGTTATAACTTTATTTGTTTCTAGATTCTTTTAATATGAAACTCATTTCAGTGGTTTCCCTTCTCTGCTTTTGTGGCAATATCTAAATAACATCTACTGAGGACAGCTCCGTTATTTTTTCTGCATTTATTTATTTATTTATTTATTTATTTATTTATTTATTTGCACATGTTAAATCTACACGTAAAGGAAATAGTCATGGTGGCATATTGATTATTGAACTGAAACCCAAGATTCAATCCCTCACATGACTGGGGAGCTCACAGGATGACCTGTTTTGAGGATAAAAAAAATAATAAAAGGTAATGCCATATATACTTCTTTTGGTTCCTGAAAGGAGACCTGGGATACAAACCTCAGAGGTACGAAAATAAACGAACATAAAGAAGCCCAAATTGTCTGTGTTCAACTGTCTAGGGGCATAAATAGCTAGCTTCCCACGAGAATCAGACCAGCCTTGGCTTCTTCTTGTGTGCTTTTAATATTCAAATGCAAGGGCCTGGCAAAGGGAATTGGAGCTGGTAATTTCCTTTCTGCATCAACTCTTCAAAATTATTTCTGCTGGCTTAGTGCCTACCTATAACCCCCTCTCTGGAGCAACAAGCCAAGCACAGGGGAGAAAGATACCAAACCACAGCAACACTATGAATGTATAGCCATCTGCATGAGCTGTTCCAACAGTTCCTTGGTGGAAGGCTGGGACCTGAGCTAGTCTTAGGAAATGCCAGCCAATTCTGCAAGCCACACATCTAAAGGTTGGCAGCTGTTGAAATGCAAACAGTCTTCAGCCTGACCCTGGGACAGAATTTGCCTTACTATCAGAGCTAGAAAGGAAAAAGGGACAGAATCCGAGTGCATCAGGATCGTGATAATCTAATCTAATCTAATATATAAATCCAATAAATAAAATAAATAAATAATAATCTAAACCAGTGGTGAAATCCAATTTTTTTTACTACCAGTTCTGTGGGCATGGCTTGGTAGGTGTGATGTGGCTTGGTGGGCGTGGCAGGGGAAGGATACGGCAAAATCTCCATTCTCTCTCCACTTCTGTGGAAGGATATTGCAAAATCTCCATTCCCATTTCCCACACCACTCTGGGGCCAGCCAGAGGTGGCATTTGCCGGTTCTCCGAACTGCTCAAAATTTCCACTACCGGTTCCCCGGAACCTGTCAGAACCTGCTGGATTTCATCCCTGATCCAAACTCTATTCAATTGGGATAAGGAGCTTGCAGGAGAAGAGCAGGCAGAACTGAAGGCAGAATACAATGCATCATCAGTTTAGAATCCTTGCCTTGCTACAAAAGACCCAGGTCCATCCACCTTGCATTCCATTATCTATCAATTTAGTGCTGATGGTTAGTTGACCAGATTCTTATTTATAGGCTTCAATAAATCATGTAGGCTGCAACCTACATGAATGGTCCTGATTCTTTGTACCTGATACAGCCGGGGTATCCCCACTGACAGCTGTCTTCCTTTTGTCTGAAAGCTTTTCATGAAGGAGAGCCCACCAGCCCTCTAGGTAATGGATATAACATCATAGGTATATAATACACTTCATTATTCACACTTCCAGAGATTGGGAGCTTTTTGGTAAGTCCAGGGGACTTTCACTAAGGGCACCCATACACAGTTGCAGAGCACAAGATAAGAGAGCTTTTTTGGGGCTTTTGGTATAGATATCCATTTCTTTGATATCAAAAGTCTTTCATCAAACAAACCTGGATGTAAAGGATAGTTATGATCAAGCTGAGGTGGAAAATAGCTTCTTCCCCAACCCTGCAGTGCTAAATATAAATTTGGGGTACCATTTTTGTTTGGCACCATGCTAACTTCAGGACTCACGTTTCTACCCTTCCCGTATACAAAGACTTACAGGTAGTCCTTGAGTTAAAACCACAATTGAGCCCAAAATTTAGGTTGCTAAGTGAAACATTTATTAAGTAAGTTTGCCCCATTTTA